>CM071594.1:5269166-7895000 GCA_036435485.1 Saposhnikovia divaricata
CTACTATACTCCAGAAAGCTTGAAAAAATGCTGGATTCAGTCCATCACTACCTGGGGACTTATCAGGATGCATCGAAAAGACTGCTTCTTTAACCTCTTCATAGGATATCTCAGCTGTTAACCACTCATTATCCTCACCTGTTAGCTGACTTACTTTATCCCCTTGTGAAATTTTCCCATCCAACGTTGATGCGCAAAACAACTGTGAAAAATACCCTGTGATAACTGCCTGTATACCCTCCGTCGTATCCTGCCAAACACCATTATCATCCTTTAACCCCTTAATCTGATTATTTCTTCGTCTCGTCGTAGCATATTTGTGAAAAAATCTCGTATTCTTATCACCATCTCGTAGCCAGAATTGTTTAGCACGTTGTTTCCAATACTCTTCCTGTTTTTCTAACAACTTCAAAAACTCCCATCTAGCATCATCATACAACTTTACCCCCAGGCTATCTCTTCTTGATCTGAATTTTCGCAACTTATCTCTGCAATTCTTCATCTTCACTCGATACTCATGACTGACTCCCCCTCCCCACTCTTCAAGTTTCAACCCACAATATTGGATTCTTTCATTAATGTCTCCATTCACAGAATTCTCCCAACTATTTTTCACCACATTATAACAATCACTTTCCCTAATCCAAATATTTTCAAACCGGAACCTTCTCTTCTTAGGAACATACACTCTTTTATTCAGTTGCAAGAAAAGAGGAAGGTGATCCGATGTTGACATCTCCCACACTCGTACCTCTGCTTCAGGAAACATCTCCTTCCATCTGTCATTTGCAAACCCCCTATCTAGCCTTTCCTGCACCCAATTACTCTTACCTCTAAATCTTTCCCACGTAAACAACTCCCCAACATACCCTAAATCCACTAACCCACAGTCGTTTATTGTATTCACAAAACCTTCCATTAAACTTCTCGCCCGGTTATGGATTCCTCTTTTTTCTTCAGCGTACATAATATCGTTAAAATCCCCAATAATGCACCATGGGAGTAACGACCTACCTTCTAGCTCCTTTAATATGTCCCATGACTCCCTTCTTCTATCTCTTTCTGGACACCCATAAAAGCCAGTGTATCTCCACCGTCCTATCTGATCATTAACCACCTCAAAATCAATATAGTGTCGACCTACATCTTTTATTTCTACTCCCCCTTCATTTTTCCAGAAAATCGCAAGACCTCCACTATGCCCTTGCGCCTCCACCGTTCTACACCCTGCATAATTAATATTTCTACAAACTTCTTCTACTTTATTCTGTTTAACTAAAGTCTCAGACAAGAAAATAAGATTGGGCCTTACTTGTTGAATGATTTCCTTAAGAAATCGAACTGTACGTGGTTTGGCCAGCCCACGACAGTTCCAAGCTAGCAGACTCATTTTCCTAGGCGGGCCTGGCTTCCAGGTCCCGCCTCTAATCCGTTTTTTGGCCCAATACTAATATCAAGCCCAGTTTTTTGAATTCCCTCCACATTTGTTTCTTCCGTAATTCCCTCTATTTCCACCCGTTTCCTTTTTGTCTCTATAACAACCCTATCCTCTCCCTGTATATCCTCTCCCATAATTTCATCTTCCTGAGTTATTGCTGAATTAGTTATAACCATATCCCTATGATTTTGCTGTGTAATTCGAACTCTACCCTCATCCCCTACTTTCTCGTGTAACACTCCCTCAGTCTCCATGAATCTCGCCGCCACCGTACCTTCTCCACCTGTGGTTGTGTTTGCCCTGGAATTTTCCCCTCCCATACCACTATTACCTCCATTCCCTCCATTTCGCAACCATCGTGCTCCTACATTACTGTTTCTTGTACTACGTCCCTGTGCCCTAAGCCATGTCCCATAAGCCTTCTCTATCTCCTTCCCTGGATTGGCATAAACCACCGCACAATCTCTTTCCGAATGCCCTAACAGACCACAAACAAAGCAAAAAGTACTCGGCCTTTCATATTTAAAATTAACCCAGCTCCATGTACCCCCCTCTCTTTTAATCTTCATTCGCCGCTTCAATGGTTTGTCAGTATCCAATGTCACCCGTACTCTAGCAAATGCCTTCCACGGACCATCAATATTTGTTTTGTCTATTTTAACAAAGCTCCCAACGAATTCTCCTATGCTCTTCAATATCTTCTCTGACATGAAACCTTGAGGCAAATCATGCACTTGCACCCATATGTCCATTTTATGCAGTTTGACTTCCTTTGGATCCTCATCCACACCCAGCTTCTGCATCACCAATGGACTCTGTTCGAACGACCACGGCCCTCCCTCAATAACCTTCTGCATATCCATAATATGATAAAACACGAACGAGAACCTATCCTCCCCCAACTCAAAAACCTCCATTCCTTCTTTCGGACGCCACAACGATGCCATAACATTTTTCATAGCATTGAAATTTATGTTCTTTTCTGAAATGAATCGACCCACCATTACAAATGATTGTTGATCCTTACGTACCTCATCCTCCCCAAAAATAACTCCACCATCGTCTTCCTCCAATGTTAATTTAGCATATAGTTCTTCCAGATTTGTAGATGAAGACCCCATTTGTGGTTTTTAGACCTAATTCTGACTTATAACTCACGTATAAATATATAAAGATTCAAACTTGTCATATAGACAAGACAAAACTTACCATATTAGTAAGAGAGAAAAAAAGTATAATAATAGAAAAAGAGGCTCAAGATTTGGAACTATTTCTTGAAGCTTTTTATGTTTTCGTATTTTGTTTGTAAAAATGGTAAATGTACATATTTACCCATGTTGGTGACAGTTACATATCGCTCCATTGGTATCGAGATCTGGAAAATGACAAGAAATCAGGGATACGAATAGCTTTGTCTACTTAATAACCAGCAATATAGTCAAATAGGATAGTATATAGATTAATAGATGAAAGAAAGAGAGAGCGTGTTTACCAGAGTTTGAAACTCACAAAGCTGTGTTTTGCTATCCATATCTTGATAGTAAATAAAAAGAACTAATACATAGATAATAATACGATCAATGATTTTCAAAAAATCTCTGGACTAAGTTTCCATGGTCCACATAATCAGGCTCTATATTTTGATAAGATAACGAATAGGCTTTTTATGTGTTATTTACCATTATAAAATTATTTAACCCATTGTAGAAATTGATTTGTTTTCTTTAAAATTCTCTTGTATCATATATTTATTATGCTGGTCTGACCCTAGCACTATTTCTAGTAATATTCTGTAGAATTAAAGATGGTAGTCTCCCTAAATTTCTACCATATTGTATGGAACTTCTGTACAACTTGTTAAACTTATAAATCATAAGACCTGCTGTTTAATTTTTGATTTATTTCTCTGTTATTCTTTTACCCTCAGATCAGGCAATTGGCGGAAGAGATCAGGGAATTAACCACCGCAAATCCTATAACTATCTATACTGGAAGTTCAAGCTCTAGTGGTATGAAAAATGAATCATTTCAAGCACTTTCAGTCCATGAACACTGACTGACAAACCAGTGCTTGTAGCATGCCTGTGTGTTCTGCTTGAGTTCAATATAACTTGTTAGTAGTTAGGTTTGAATGTAGGCAGGTAGCTAATTGGACTGCTTAGTTTGTCTTGTTTCTACATCTGTACATCTATTTGTCGTCTCTCCTGCACAGAATTCTCTTAATCATATCTTATTGAAGGTAGACCTCCACTAATTGTGGAATATTCTCACTGGTGATTTGAGGTTGGAAGATTATCAGCAATATATAAGCTTAAGCTACACTCATTAATTGATTCAACAAATTGTTAAGAGTCCATTTATGTAAATGGATGATATCCCTGCTTTTATATGTATTTATAGCGTTTTGCACTTGCGTCTCAATTCTCTTTCTTTTTTGCTAAGTTCTCAATTCTTCTCACAGGAAGCTATTCTTCATATTTAATGCCAGCAGCAGCCCTTGGAGCAATGGGATATTGTTACATGTGGTGGAAGGTAAGTCTGTTACTAATCAACTAACAGCTGGTCTGCTTCTGAATATTATAATGCTATTTATCGTTATATGATTCAATAAGATTGTGCATTCATTGGTTCATGCTGCTCATCGATGGTGTGTAAACAGTGGTCATATCATTATCACACCTTCTCTCCATTTGTTAGTCTGTTCCTGCTAAGGGGGTCTAAGTTTCTGTTTTTAAGTAAGATTTCCTCTGCTTAGTGGATAACTATTTGAGATCAATGGAAAACTGTTTCCTGAATTGAGGTGATTAAATATGCACTAAAGAAAACTATAAAATTTTCTCTGCTTAGTGGATTGTGATCATGGAAAACTGTTTATCATCCCGAATTGAGGTGATTAAATATGCTCTAAAGTAAACTATAAAATTCATACACAATAGAATATATATTTTTTATTTCTTTCTATTAGTATTAGATACCGAATTGAATGGACTTCTTTTTCTATTTTATCCTATTCGCCGGTGCTCACTTATTTTATCGTATTTGCTGGTATACTGATCATTGAATCTATATCATGTTTTTTAGGGTTGGTCCTTGTCTGACGTTATGTTTGTTACAAAACAAAATATGGCGAACGCTGTTGCATCTGTTTCAAAACAATTGGAGCATGTATCTGAAACACTGGCCGTAAGTTGTAAACTTTCTAGGCAGTATGGATAAAATTATTTTTACTAAGAAAGTTTTTGGTGTTGCATTCTCTTGAATTTCTTTAATTTTTCAGTCAACAAAAAAGCATCTCTCAAAGAGGCTGGAAACTTTGGACTGGAAATTGGATGAGCAGAAAGAAATATCTAATATTATTGCAAGTGATGTGAGTGACTTTCTCTATCTATTTCTGTTCTTGCTTGAAGTGATTCATGAACAAAAAGAGCCCCACATGCAATAAAGAAATCAATTTTCAGGAGATAGTAATCCATTCCAACTTCCACTTCATAAAAAGCAAATGGCGTGGAAAGTAGCAGACCAATAGAAACATCATTGACTTAATAAATTTAAATATGTGCAAGTTTCTTGATATCAATCAGCATGGGATATGGGGCGGGTAATAGAAGCTAGCAAGATCCTTTAAGATGTTAAAAAACAAAATTAAAATGTCTTTTTCTTTGATCCTTATGTTCCCTTGACATAAATTTTTTATTAACAAGTTTGTTTACAATTCTTGTTCGCTTTGTTAAAAAAAAATTCGAGCTCGAGTATAAATAGTATAATTTTTGAATCAAAAGAGTTTTGTGCATATACATGTTTGCTAGCATTCAACTATAGATGAGAGGTAAATTGTCTAAGCATCTGATGAATAGCATTTGACTATGGATGAGAGTCACAATAATATGAGGACTCATTCCTCACCAGTAGCATTAGTATTCTATGCTTCATTAGTGTAGATCAAGCATTCATTATAACTTGTGAAATAATAGGGTAATGATATTGGTACAGTTGCATAACTTGTTAAGAATAGGGTAATGGTATTGGCACAGTTGCATTTGCACATTTTTTTTTTTTTTTAACACGATATTAGCTTATCGTGTGCATATGCAGGTAGGCGAGGTCAAGTCCAATCTTAATCAGATCAGCTTTGACATTGAAACCATCCATCAAATGGTATCTGGGTTGGTGAGTTGCCACATCTTTTATCTAGCATGTTAATTTGGATCACTGGGGATCTAACTGGCTCCTTTACTAATTTCTCTTTTTGGATTTTTTTGTTACTCATCAGGAAGGACAACTTGAGCTTCTTGAAAGCAAGCAGGTTTCTTTTATGTACTTTATTAGCAAAGAACTCTTTCTATTCTGTGTATTTATTCATTAGTTGCCTCACATTTGTCCTTATTATGCTGCTTGAAGGATGCGACTAATACAGGTCTTTGGTATCTTTGCCAAGCAGCTGGAGGTATTAAAGATGGGACAAATTCTAAACCTTCCCAGGTAAATGGCCATTTGCGTTCAGAAATGTAATCCTTCTAATACATTAGATTTAGGAGAATTTTCCTACTGAAATTCACTCTGAAGGCACCTCTAGCTTATACACTTTGTATGACCCAGGTCTGTAGCGAGTCTGCCAAACTCGAGCAAGACTTAGTCCACTAGCCTTGTTTACCAACTAGGTTACCTTGTTTGCTGCATGCTTATCTGTGCCTCTTCACAGGTTGTTAGGATATTTATATTCTGTTGTTGAGGTTGAGTCTTCTCATCCATGTTTCACTGTGAGACATTTAATACATTAGCCATCCTTTTCACTTCAAGTTGTAGAGACATATTAGGATTGCTGAAGGATGACTAGTTTCCTACCTGAACAAGCTTATGGTGGTATATTCAGCAAGCTTTTACACATCATTGTTCTTGTCTACTGTACTTGCTTATATCTCCTAGAAGATCTCATTGGAGATGATAGTTAATTAATAATCTGTTTGCATTGTGATTGGGTCCACTACAGTAAACATAAATTCTGTGGTACTTCTATATTCTGCTCATAGAATAAAACTAGAAATATCTTGGCAATAATAAATATGATCATTTTTAATTTGGCAAAAAAATAATTTTTGCATAAGATGAATAAGTTTACCTCAGCAAGCATTGTTTTGTTAATCGAAGATGCCAATTGTTACACAATTTCCAGCTATTGGTCCTCCTATGTAAGTGTGAGCACAAGTACCCGACCTTACAATCTAGAAGTGGGTTCTACTTTTTGCCTTGGCTGAAAGAGAACGTTTATCCATATTGCACCTGAATTAATATTTTTCTATATTTTGTTGCATAATATTAATGATGCTTAGGCATGAAAATACCAAATTTTCTTGTATTGTTCTCTTCTGAAATTCTGTATGTATCTTCTGGGTAAATAGGAAGTTGGTGCTAAAATAATAGAGCATTCATCAATTGCATACGAGGACAAATCACCGAAGGTATGCTCAGCCATTTGAATTATATTTTTAACTGCAATGTCTTGTTCCTTTCACTAGTAACATTTCTGGAATCAATTTTTTAGGGGCTTTCGCTTTTTGCTGAAAATGATGATGCAGTAACCACACAGAAAGCTATCGTAGCTACAAAGAAAAATATTCTATCCGACAACCCAGCCAAAGCTTTTTCTACTGCAAGAACAAGAATTCACAGGTCTTATCCGGTTAGCTTATCGGCAACCCTGGACATCTTGGGATAGAGCACACCATTTTTTTCCATTCTGTTATATTTTGCCATATAGGATGGTAGATAAATTCAGGAATTACTCAGTTTCAGATTGGTTCTGCATGATTGGGCAAATCCATTCAGGTTTTTTTTATTGACAGTTTGATTGGTGAGTTTAAATAGTTCTCAAATTGTATAGAAAATGGCAAAACACATTGGTTATTTGTTGTAAAATGTTATTTAGGAGAGTGTTACTTCTTTATTGTCTATATCTTTGCTTTTGGGTTGGAGACGTCCTGTATATCAAGTTTTATTAGGACACTCTACTGTATTGCAAATTCTATTACAAGTATCTTACACAAATAACATAATATTGATCTGTTTTGAGAGTATGAATGAATAAGATAGATCTAATTATGTTGCGCCAAAGTATGTAATTTTATAGTTCAGACTTTTAGTAATGCATCTTTATACAGACAGATCAAATCTCTCGTAGCTATCTCACAAAAGATGGTGATCCAAGTATAAACCCATGACGTATTACATTAGACGTCAAACCCTGTTAAGATTCTACACTTGTGTTTTAATGAAAAAAAGCTTGTTTGCCATGCTTGGTTAACACATCTGAATTCTCTATCCAGTGTTAAAATGAAACATCCAGTGTAGCACTCTTAACTTATTTTCCCTTGAAACCTGCACATGTAAGCATACAACAAGACACTACATATTCTAGGAGACAACCCTATTACACCAAGTAGACCTCAAGTCACATATACTAAGAAGCCACAACACTACTGCACAAATCCAATCTTATACGCACATTCTGCTAATGAAATCGAAGACCCTACTTGGAGTAGTTCTGTAAAATCTCAAAGCTCTGGCGATGCTTTAGTGGTAGCATCTTTACATTCTGCTTCTCTCTTGAATCCGAAAGGCTGTTTTGGCTTGTAATGTTTTTTGTCCATTTCATCCTCCCCTGCAGAATATTTCTTCATCACCTGTATCAGATGACATAATTATGTTTTTGTTTTGTTTGCTAAAAGAGATGACTTAATTATGTTAATGCTGCTGAATGCTGATATAGTACTGTCCATTCCGTTATGTAGAAACTTGAGCAGGAAATTAGTGCATTCTTTTAGATAGTGTTATATATTCGTTTTGAGAATCTACCTTAACCTTGTCCTTTTGGTTAATTGGTTGAGCATCTAGATTAACAGTCTCCTTTGAACTGTGGTAGCTTGGCAAAGTCTTGCATCTTGAAACACTTGTTGGCTTTAGCCTATCTTGCAGGGGTTTTGTGTAATCTTCCTTTCCTTTTGAGAATGCTGAGACAGAAATATTATCAAGTTGTATAGATACTTCATTTGATCCACAACTTTCCTCTTCTCCTGCTACATCAAATAACAGCCTCTTCCTTGTAGCTGGTTTTTGGTTTTTGTTAAGTGGTTCATATTGCTTAGTTATCTCTGTTAAGCAATTATCTTGCTGGCGGGTTGCCATCCAACGTTCGAGCCAATTCCATCCCATGTTGGATTCCACGACTTCAGATTCGGATCTGGTGTGTTTCTTCTTTGAACAGACTCTTAGCTAAAGATCACACACAGTGTTATGAACTTGATATGATACTTTTGTCATGAATCATTCATATTTTGGCAAGTCATAAATTTTGATAATTTTACCTGTTGCGAGAAGGCATAAGCTAATGCTCTTTCACGCCTTGTTGTTGCTTCTAATCTGTTCTGCATTCTCAGCTTTGATATATTGCTGCTTACGGTGCTATCATCCCAGTCCTCCTGCAACATGCTTGGAAATATTTAGTAATCTCAGACAAAATATTACGGTTAAACTACTCACACTGGGACCAAGGTTTGGTTCATTATTCATCGAGGTGGCATGTCTGCAATTCTAATTTCAGTGACTGCCAATGGCTAACTAATCATCAATTCTATACAGCCTTTAATTGTCTATAGAAATTGATTTCTTCTGCATTGCTACTTTAGCTGGCTATATATGTATATTTAATTACCAAGAGAACTACACTATTTGTTAGTTTACCTTGAGCTTCAGTACTTGAGGTCTACCTTTGTGTTGACCTCGTTGAGGCAAACTCTCATTTTCCTCTCGAAAGGAGTGAACTTTTGAATTCCCAGTTTGAACTTCTATAGATGTTCCAACAGACTCACTCCTTTTACTCTCTGCTCCTACAGCGAGCTTTTCCTTACAATCCATCAAGCTGAGTCCTTCCTTGCGCCTCCGAGCCTGAAAATACGTTGAATATAAAATTCAAAACCTGGAATAAATGCACTGCATGGTTTAATTAGAATGCAAATTCACCCCTTCAGTTCCAGCAATATTGAACATAAATTGTAGCAATGCTCCCTTTTAAATGAACATATGGCACCATTGTTGTGATAATATGAGTTACAAATTAACTAAACATAAAATGTGCAAGTCTGACTGTGTGAATTGACCAGAAAGCTTCTTAAGGCTGACTGGATCACAATTGCTGCATCATCTTTGCGAAACAAATTAGAGGTTGAGTTCTGTTTTTCTTCTTGCGTATCTACATCAAAGTTTTGCTTGCTCTCTGCATCTGTTTTCTCAACCAAGTCCTCTGGCATGGGTTGGGTGACTGTAGCCTCAGAGCTCCAAACAGAAGAAGCAGGATCATCTACACAGGTCGAACAAAATTCAGGTTCAGTTGATACAGTGACTTTGGAGCTCCTTACAGAAGCTGAATCCTCATCCGCAAGAACAGAGTTGAATTCATCCCCACACAGGTACGATCTCACCGAGCTTTTCCATCTTTTTCTTTCTGGATTACTTCTGACCTGTTCGATGAAGAAAAAAATGTGTCAATTCAGTAACAAAATGGAAAAACGAAGCATGCTAAAACTGCAAAGGTATCATGATTGCGGAATGCAGTACAATGGTCTTGAGAGTTATTCGATGATAAATAATTTTCGACAATATTAGGAAGCAAGAAAAGATTAGTGAAACTGACTCACATTGGTTTCATGAGTTCTGATGGACTTGCTTTTGGAGAAGACACTCCTAACAAGCTCCCCAGTGAGACCCATTCTCAGATTACCAATCCCAATGTAGAAACCCAATTAAAATGTCTCTTGTTATATCTACAAGCAAGGATGCTTGCTTCCCCTTAAAGAATAATAAAAGACTTATACTTTACTTACTTAGAAAAGGAAGTTCGCTAGGCTTCACTTGCTAATATTTTTGCAGTGATTACTACTTATAAAATAATACATGCACATGTTAAATTTATAATAATTATATTAGGAGTGAAGAATTTACAGAACTTTAGAGCTGGACTAAGCACACCTTCAAAATAACAAAGTGGCCAAGGAACTGTAAAGTTGATGAGTAGATGGAAAGAGATGGATTTGAGAAATGAAAAGATATATGCTGGCTTTTTGCACATGTATTTCAGTAGATTGGCCCCATGATAAAGCTTGCTTGCCATTTGGTCCATGTCTATTCCTTATCTTTTTTTTTTTCACTCCTGTTGTCCCAAACGTGTAATTGCTGATATTTGCGAGTTCCGTTTTTTTCGTACATTAGACCATGTCAAGAACATTATAGGAGTGTTTCGGGAGTCACTGGATCAACCATGGTGATGTCGTATCTAAACCCTGAACCAGGTTGGCATGAGTAACACATTGATGTAACCTTGATTGACCCTCTAGAATGGTAGAACTGTTAAGGCCGGGAAAAATGTCGTGTTTATACGATCGTTGGATGCGTAAACAGTCTCTTTTTTTTTTTTTTTTGCTAATTGATTATGCACGCACACCACAGGGATCGAACTCTTGACCTCTGTGTTAGAGAGGCAAGAGTCTTACCACTAGACCAACGCTTTGTTGGTTTGCCTAAACAGTCTCTTGTGGAGCATCTTAATATCTTTTAACGGTTGGTAAATTATGATAAAATGCATGGTGATAATATTTCTCTCGATCGTGTTGTCAAACAAGTTGTCTCATGTCTGTGGTTGCTCAACATAGATGGTGACCACATATTCTGAGCCCTGAGGCTGAGTTGGAAAGTTGGAAAATGTGGGAGCTAGGTTTTTTGATAGAGCAATGGTAAGAGCATCTTTAAGGGTATTAGGTAAATTGATTAGCTATAATATTATAAAATAATTGTTAGATAAATTTTTGAACCGATAAGGTAATGTGTTCCAATGGTAGGAGTTATAATGATTAGCTAAATAAGAAAAGTAGTGTATATTGTGTGATGGATGGGTAGAATTGATTTAAAAGTTAAATTTTTTTTTTTGCTAATAGATGAGTTGTGGTCTTCCAAATGAAGCGACCATGTTTTGTAAAAATATACCTAATAGGAGGATAGCGTTGGAGGTTGATATTGAAGAGCTGTTAGATATCAAGTGCCGGCTAGTATTTTTTAGCTAATAGATGCAAATGTCGGAGTTCCTCTTCAGATATTTGTATTTGTATTTGGGAATTACAAAGTTTGTTGGAGTAAGTTTTTCAATATAGTAATACCATTAAAATTCCGAAGTGCAACTAGTTAATACTACCATGAATGATGCTTAGTACTGTAGAATGTAGATATTGGACCCTTTAATATTGTCCAACAGCTATGGAATGTGTACATATGATGACTTGCATGTGCTAGACGCTGGAGAGGCATAAGATAAATAGAGTTGGTGTTGTGGTGAGACTCAGAAGAGGTTTGGTAAAGAAATAATAATAAGGAATGATAGCATGACCAAATAAGTGGTCCATTCCTTTAGTGAGGCTTCAATTGGCCTAGCTCTGTATATAGGATAGATAATTGAACATAATGGACTCTACCCGTACTGGGTTTGGTTGTTGCCTAGTAGTTTTTTCTGTAACCAGAGCCAGAGGTAATAGGAGTCGAAGTTAGCTGCAAAAACTGTCCAAAACTACTAGGTATGTTTCGAAACGACTCTTTGGACTCTTCATCATATAAGTTTCTCGGCTTGGCGAGGTGATCTGAACTAGATATGCATAAAAAAGTCCAACGGATTGGGCCTTGATCGGGCCTCGAAAAGTTTGGAATTTTTAAGGTCCGATCAAAATCCGATCTGATGGATTTTTTGTGTATCTTTTATCTGCAGGGATATCATAAATGAGAGAAAAATATTGTGCAATAAAATTGAACTTTCGAAAATCGAAATTTTTATTAAAAAAAGTAAAATTTTAAAAATGATTTATGAAATTATAATTTATATACACATAAAAATGCGTGTCAATGAATGAAAAAAGATTGTAAAAAAAATTAGAGGAACGTAGAAATACAATCTTTATCTCATTACTTATCAATAAGTAACTACTAACCATTTTTTAGAATATTGTTATAATATTTTTAAACTTTGATTGTATGCATAAAATGAAGTATTGGAATTGCTCTTATTTCATATTTATCAATATAATAATCATTTTTTCTTCTTTTTAATTTTTTTTCCAACTCTCTCCAATACCTAGTTGAAGTCCAAATTTATTATTATTTTAATAATAAAAAATATGTATAAAAATTGCTGTTGCAGTTGGTACAAAAATATTGTCATAAGTCACTAGATTTATTTGTTTATACTCCTTCCGTTTCCCCATTTATATTGTCCACTATTTCCAATTTTATTTGTCCCAAAACTATTGTACATATTTAGTTAATAAGGTAAATTATGTATTAACTATTTTATTTTTTATGAAAAATAATACAATTATTTAATAATTATCAATTTGTTTAGCATAAATGAATAAATGGTAAATTTTGGTCAATAAACAATAGAAATGGAATAGGGAGAGTAATATTTACAAAAATTATATGAGAACATTTTTAGGCTTTTAAAATAATGAAATTTTAAAAAATAAATTTATATTATAAATAAAATATGTAAAGGGTAGTAAAAATATAAATTATAATATTTTTTATAATCTTTACTTTTATGAATCGGGTTGGATTGAACCGATTCATGAATTGGACTTGAATCGGACGGGACCGAGCCGATACTTATGAATCGTGAAATTTGAAACCGTGACCACACTAATATGACACGGATGGATATAAACTAATCTTTGAAACTTCGATTGCATCACTTCAAAAACAAGTCTCGTCATTTTGACGTGTTAAGATATCAGTCTCGTCTACTGACGTGTATATTTACTCTTGCATTGTCTGAGTTTTCTCCTCTTATTTCTTGAGTTTATATCTGAACCTTGCCTTGAATCGACTAATCTCTCCAATGGCGAGTTCGTCACGACGGAATATTGAAGAGGAGTGTGCACATCTATCAATCAACGATGATGAAGACGAAGGCCTCATTTTGGAAGAGTTCAATGATGGGATACGACCAAAGGAGATGGCCCTATGCCTGGTGGGGAGCTTCTTACAAACAGGAAAGTTAATTTCGTGGCAATGCAGGACACTTTAGCTGGCATATGGAGACCAGTGAAGGGTGTTTTCATGGAGGAATCGGATATACCCAACATATTCTTGTTCCAGTTCTTTCATGAACTTGATATGCAAAGGGTCTTAGACGACGGACCATGGACTTTTAACAACCAAGTTCTGATGATAAAAAGACTGGAGATGGGAGAACAATTAACTGACATCAAACTAAACGAGATCTATATGTGGGTGCAGGTGCATCAACTCCCAGTGGGTTTCAACTCGGAATCCATACTGAAGTCCATAGGAAACTACATCGGCAAATTCCTAGTAGCAGACCCTAAGAATTTTCAAAGCATCTGGAGACAGTTCTCTCGCATTAAAGTGGCCATCAATGTCAACAAGCCTCTAAAGAGTCAAATGAAGATGAAGAAACCGGGAGGAGAATGGATGTGGGTAAAATTCAAATACGAGCGTCTACCTTCGTTTTGCTTTTGTTGCGGAATCATTGGCCACCCAGAGAAATTTTGTGAAGCTCTATACGATGATACGTCCAACAATGGAGAAAGAAAATATGATGCCTCCCTCAGAGCTACAATGCGAAATCAAGCCTACGCAGGCCAGAATCAATGGCTTAGGAATGCAGAAGGTAGAAAAATCATTCCGACAAGCATGGCGACGAACAGTGAAGAAGGAATATTTGGTCAAACAGACAATGCACAAACCAAGGAGAAAAGCACCAAGGAGAGTAAGGGCTCATGTGATATGACAGGAAACGAGGATACTTTAGATGGAAGTGGCATTGGGGGAATTGACAATATTATCTCAGATGAGCATGCGTTGGTAACTCGAAGTGGTGACTTGGACCTCACAAACAAGACAAGTGACCCACGTTCAAAAGTTAATAACGGCATGGGGAATATTGTGGAACATGGGCTTATAATTATAGAATCAAAAAGAAGGAGAGTTAACGAGGAAACCAAGGATGGACCGGGTGCAGACAAAAAACAAGAAGATGTCACTATGACAGAAAAACATGATACTGAACAAGATGCACAAAACAACACAAACGCTACAAACGATCCAAAAAACGTGGAAATGGCGGGCCTCGTAACTGGGGTTCACCAGACATCATGAGTACGCTGAGTTGGAATTGCCATGGGCTTTGGACCCCGTGGGCGTTACAATTCCTTAAGGAGGCTATACTCCAAAAGAGCCCAGACTTTGTTTTTCTTACTGAAATTCTGTGCAAAGCAGATAGAGTGGAAAGAGTAAAAAACATTGTAGGTTTTGAAGGCGCGTTTATAGTGGACAGCCAAGGGCATAGTGGAGGGATTGCCTTCTCTGGCGAAATAAGCAGGAGGTTAGACTTATTTCATATAGTAAAAATCACATAGATGCAGTGGTGGAAACGAGAGGATGGAATAAGTACAGATTAACGGGTATTTATGGAGAACCTGATCGTGCCAAAAGGAAGGAAACATGGGAGCTAATATGTAGATTACACAATGAAAATAATATACCCTGGGTGCTGATAGGAGATATGAACAATACTATTCGACATGAAGACAAAAGGGGTGGAAGGCAATATCCGAATTGGCTCATACAAGGTTTTCAGAAGTGTGTGGAGGATTGTGAATTGCATGATTTAGAGCTCGAAGGGTATCCATATACGTGGGAAAGGGGTTATGGCACAGACAAATGGACAGAGATCAAGTTAGACAGAGCACTTGTTTCTAGCAGTTTTATGAACCAGTTTGTGGATGCCAAGTTAATTAATATGAAAATATCCACGTCTGATCACAGTCCCATTTTACTGCAGCCTTTTGAGCGTTCAAAATCAGTCAGAGCTAAAAGTTTCAGATTTGAAAACGCCTGGTTGAGAGATCCGATGTGTGGTAAAATTGTAGAAGAATCATGGCAGTTGAGTCAAGGAAAGCCAATATCAGAGAAGATTAGTTTTATTGCAGAAGTACTGGAAAAATGGGGGAAGGAAGTTACAGGGAGTTCCAGAACAAGGGTGCAACACTTAAAGAAAATCATGCAGCGTACAAAAGGAAGAAAGGACGACTACTCAATTAATCTTTACCAAGACAGTGCTAAAAAACTGACGGAAGTGTACAGCGAACAAGAGGTGTTCTAGCGCCAAAGATGCAAACAGTTATGGTTAAGAGAGGGAGATAGAAATAGCAAGTTCTTTCACGCAGCTACAAAGACACGACGCAAAATGAACAAAATTGATACTCTCTCAAACGAAGATGATGTTTTGGTTGGATGGGGATCAGGGCTGGAAGAGACAATGGTGAACTATTTCTCGAAATTATTTTCAGCCACAAACACAGAATACTCAGAGGTAATTAACTGTGTGTCCAGTCATGTCAATGAGAACCATAATACTGTTCTGCTAGCTCCAGTGCAGGCCAAGGAAGTGAAAAATGCACTTTTCAACATGCATCCTGACAAATCCCCTGGGCCAGATGGCATGAGCCCAGGTTTCTATCAAAAATATTGGAAAGTAGTGGGAGATGATATTGTGAAAATGACCCAGCAGTTTTTTTGCACTGGCAAATTTGAAAGTAGCATAACAGACACCAACATTGTTTTGATTCCAAAGAAACAGGATCCGTTAACTATGACTGACCTTCGACCTATCTCGTTATGTAACGTGGTGTATAAAGTGGTGTCGAAAGTGTTGGCAAACAGATTCAAAAGCACTCTTAATGACATAATTTCTGAATCTCAGAGCGCTTTTATTCCTGGAAGATTGATCTCGGATAACATAATGCTCTCGTACGAAATTATGCATTACATGAAACGGAAAGTTTCTGGAAAGGCTGGTTGGATGGCTTTAAAGCTCGACATGAGTAAAGCTTACGATAGAGTAGAGTGGAATTTTTTGCAAGCAATACTGAAAAAGATGGGTTTCGATGATAGACTGATTAATCTATTGTTGGAATGTGTCACCTCAGTCAGATATAAAATAGCACACTCAGGGAAAGAGTTCGGGCTAATTGTACCAAGTCGGGGCATCAGACAAGGGGATCCCTTGTCTTCTTATCTTTTTCTAGTGTGCATGGAGGGGCTGACGGCATTAATTCAAGACTACGAGCGTAGAAAACTGTTGTCTGGCATCAGAGTGGCAAGAGGTGCTCCAAGCTTAACTCACCTATTTTTTGCAGATGATTCATTCATCTACTGCAAAGCGAATGGTGACTCTGCTTCAACAGTGTGTCAAATGTTGCAAACCTTCGAGCGAACATCTGGACAGCAAATTAATAATGCCAAATCGTCTATTAGTTTCAGCCGTAATACGAATCAAGAGGTGAAGGAGTCAATATGTAATACTCTTGGCTTTCAAGAAGCGATGGAGGGCACAACATACCTTGGACTCCCTAGTTCTGTAGGGAGAAACAAGAAGGAAATTTTTGCCTATATCAAAAACCGAATGCAGAACAGAATTGTGGGATGGGATAAACAATGTTTGTCAAAGGGCGGTAAAGAGTTATTGTTAAAAACGGTGTCTCAAGCTTTGCCCACGTATGCAATGGGTATTTTTCTATTGCCCAAGCAGTTATGCAATGAATTGGAAGGCTTAATGTGCAAGTACTGGTGGAAAGGGTCAGCCAGTAAACCTAAAGGTATCCATTGGATGTCATTGGATCGCATCAGTATGAAGAAATCTGATGGAGGTTTAGGGTTCAGGAATTTGCATGACTTCAATATTGCACTCCTAGGGAAGCAGGCTTGGAGGCTGATCACGAGACATGACAGCATGGTCAGTAGAGTTTATAGAGCTAGGTACTACCCCGATGGCAACTTCTTAACTGCAAAGCTTGGGTCTAACCCAAGTTATGTCTGGAGAAGCATCCTTGAATCGCAGGATTTATTGAGATCAGGTGTTTTTAAACGTGTTGGGGATGGGAGCACAATAGATATCATAAAGGACCCCTGGTTGCCCTGTGACAACGATCCTTTTGTGCATTCAAACCACGAGATTCTGGTAGGGAACAAAGTTTCATCGCTGATGACAATTAACAGCGACAGTTGGGATACAGACTTGGTGAAGGAACTCTTCTGCGAAAGGGATGCCCTTCTGATCCTGTCAATACCACTTCAGACAAGAGAAAACGACTCATGTTTTTGGAAAAAGGACAAGCTGGGTCAGTACACGGTGAAGAGTGCTTATGCTGCTATTCGAGACAACACATCAAACAATCACTCAAGTGACAGCTCCGGTTCCTGGAACAAAATGTAGAACCTGAAGATTCCGTTAAAAGTGAAACATTTCATCTGGAGAGCTGCTAGAGATTGCCTGCCCACTAAGGACAATTTGATTAGAAGAAGAGTGGAGATTGACTACATGTGCCCAGTTTGTAATGCAAATGCAGAGACATCGATTCACCTTCTTGTCACATGTCCTATCGCAACCCTCTGCTGACAACAGCTGGGATTTACGGATGATGTGCAAGATATCACGACCCTCAAAGATTGGATAGCTAAGGTGCTGAATCATAGCAACAGAAACAAGATTTTCATGGTGGCATGGGCTATATGGAAAAACAGAAATGACATTGTCTGGAAACAAAAAAGTAAGGAGTACAACGAAATTGTAACATCAGCTACACAGATACTTAACAACTGGGAGAGTGCACAAGATAAAACCTTCGATAATACCATTGGGTTTATAACTCAAGCGGATGGTGATGTGCGCTGGAAACAACCACAGCTAAGAACAGTTAAGGTGAACACTGATGCGGCTCTTTTCGAGGACTCTAACCTTTATGCCATGGTGGCACGAGACCACGACGGAACAATGTTGGAAGCTAAGTCAAGCTGCAGATCCGGGTGCTTAAATCCAGAAGTAGTAGAAGCTATTGGTATTCAGGAGGCTTTGAGCTGGGTGAAGAGCAAGAACTGGCCAGCAACTATTGTGGAAACAGATTGCTTAAACGCAGTCCAGGCTATCCGATGTTCCTCTGTTAACTTGTCTTACTTTGGACGAGTTATAGATGAATGTAAACGATTACTAGTTCAATTAGAGTCGCGTAATGTGACTTTAAAATTTGTTAGACGGTCCGCGAACATGGTAGCTCACTACATAGCGAGATACTCAAGTTCTCTAGCTGAACGTAGTTGGGGTTTGGGGGATGCCCACCCGGATTCGATGCATGTATTAGCTAATGATTTGAAAGTCTAATATAATCAGTTTCTTTCTTGGCAAAAAAAAAAAAAAAAAAATGACACGAATGGGTTGGGTTATTCGCGATTCAAGCGGGCCGAATAATTACCGAATTACAAACCGGGCTGGAGCGTGCGGGTTGAATAAACCCGCCTATTTGGCCACCTCTACTGACAAACATACTGTTTGAATTAATTGTTGTTTTCTTGAAGACGAACGAAGGAGTTTCAACTTCAAACTGCCCCAATTGCACCCTTAAATCCTCTATAGATTACTGTTTTACATACATATACGCACAATATACATACACTTTCGATCCACATTGTTCTATCTCTAGGGCACACATCTTCTCTTGCTACAAATACTCATCTTGATCAACTTCAGATTCGCCACTTAGTAGCTGCCGAGTACAAATATCTTACATAATTGAAACCAAGGTAACAAAATCTCCTTATTTTTTAAGAAACCCCTTTTTGTGTTTCAGTTGAATTTTGTGTTTTGTTGAATGCCAACAAAGTGTTTGATGGAATGCCTCAATGAGTTTTTTAAGTATTTGGTGGTTAAATTAGTTGGAATGGGCTTTGGAATTAAATGGGTCAGAGATGATTGATTGAATTTTGTTGAATATAGAGTTGTTTATTGAGGGCTGAATTGTAGTACTTAGCGGTTTGTGTGCATTGCAGGTGTAAAGGGTTAGGTTCTGGTGAGTAGAGTTATGAGTATTGTACCGAAGGAGACGGTGGAGGTAATAGCTCAAAGCATTGGGATTAATAATTTGACCCCGGATGCAGCACTTGCTCTTGCTCCTGATGTGGAATATCGTATGCGTGAGATAATGCAGGTATTTGAGTTTATGAATTCAAGAAATGTAATGGTTGTTTCTTTTCTGTGAAAAGTATGGATTAATCGTTAAACTACTTGTTGGACATATGGGTAGTGTGAATAAGTGATGGCTGTTCTTTACAAGATAGTAGGGTCAGCGGTTGTAAAGTGCAGCACGTAATTTGAATACTTATCTTTCACCTGTCCAAGATAGAAAGAAAATGGGACGGTTGTAATATAAGTTTATGGAGTAACAGTGTTATAGCCCAGAAGTAAATGTCTTGAGTTACAATGTGATATGCATTACACTTGAAGGTTTAATTGAAGGATATGAGGAAATTAACCTAATAATTTATTTTGGTTTTGGAATGCCTGGTTTGATATAGCTTCTAGACATCGGGCATTTAACATTTAACACTGGTGGATAGGTTTGAGTAGATTTTAATGTAGCTTATTTTTCATATTTCTTTAATATAATCTTGTGTATTTGTTATTAGAACCTGTTTACACGTAGGTATTGGAATAGTCTTCTAGTAATTAAAAAGTGTAAAGCTCATTTTCCATTTCTATTGAAACTGCAGGAGGCGATTAAATGTATGCATCACTCAAGAAGAACAACATTGACAACAGATGACATTGATAGTGCACTTAAATTGAGAAATGTTGAGGTGAACTTTCAGAAATGTATACCCATTTTAAGGATTTTCTTGATTTTGTTTGAATGGTTTTTATCTGACTTCTGGTGATATATAACTCAGCCAATATATGGATTTGCCTCTGGTGATCCTTTACGGTTCAGACGAGCTCTTGGACACAAGGATCTGTTTTACATCGATGACAAAGATGTTGATTTTAAAGATGTAGGAACTGTTTGTTTATACCAATATATCTAGTTGTATATACTTTTTGTTTTTTTTTAATGTTCCATCATGTATCCATGTTTCCCGATTAATGTGATACATAGGTAATTGAAGCTCCGCTGCCTAAAGCACCACTGGATACTTCAATAGTTTGTCATTGGCTGGCGATAGAAGGTGTACAACCTGCTATTCCAGAAAATGCTCCCGTGGAAGGTCTGTAGTTTATGCAGGAAAATATTTACCTGAATGAAAAATTTCATGCAGTAGAGTTTGAAATTCTTATAAAATTAAAATGTTAAAATGTGGGCCATTCATTGATACTTATTAATGGTCCTCGTACGGGTCCAGAATAATGTACCTCAACTCCTTAAGACCTTACTAATGTTGTGAATCCTTTTCTGTTCACATTTAGTATAGGCTGTAATGTTAAATTGACTTTCAAATTTTTTACTTATTTGCAGCTATCACTGCTCCGCCAGAGACAAATAATGCTGAGCATAAAGAGAATGAACTACCTGTTGACATTAAATTACCCGTAAAACATGTTCTGTCCAGAGAGCTTCAGGTATCATGAGTTACTTCGTCTCAGTAGGTTTTGCGATATCTTTATACAAATGCGATTTTAACCTCATCTTTTCTGTTGCAGTTATACTTCAACAAAATTACTGAGCTCACATTAAGTAGGTCTGATGTGGTCCTCTTTAAGGAGGCCTTAGTAAGTTTGGCCACAGACTCAGGACTCCATCCTTTAGTTCCCTACTTTACATGTTTTATTGCAGATGAGGTATTCTTCAAGCTACATTATTAGTAACAGCAGATAAAACTATTATAAGTATACCTCTTTAAACCAAGCAGATGAATATATAATTGTTTCTTACCAAGTCTTGTATCTTTTATTACCCTCAGGTTGCACGTGGTTTGACTGAGTTTAATGTTCTGTTTGCTTTGATGCGTGTTGTTTGGAGTCTTCTACATAATCCTCACATACGTGTAGAACCTTATGTAAGTCTATTGCTGATTCATGTGGTTTCTGTGATATTGTGGACAGTACAAAATATGTTTTTGTATCTCTTTATAAGGCATGTATTCTTGTAAGTATCTGTCACACATTCGGTATAAAGAGCTGCTTAAGTCTTGTTTTTTGTTTGTTTGTTTTTTTTTTTTTGCGGTGTTCTGAAAAGCATGATGTTGTGGTTTTTAACACTTTTCAGTTGACATTTAGACATATAGCAATTTGAGCATTCTAGGTTGCTGAAAAATTTGAGATGTAGTATTTTACTGCTGTAAAATGGTCACATGATTGATCAGTGAGGCTTTATGCGGTTGAGGCAGAATTATAATTACAAACATAAGTGCAATCTGTTAAAATAGGTTGTGTTAGAAAGATGAGTGAATTTGCACTCTCATTATTGAAATCAAGTTGTACTTGTGTAGAATTCTTGATGATTGTTTTTATTTCTTCAAAGTTTAAAATCGTTAATGTGGAACACAAGTTAAAATAAAATAAAAGTATAGATGAGATGTTATCTCTGAAATTTCTTTGTGGTCAATATGATGTAATCTCTGCGTATTAAATGAACTTTGATTTTTGTTGAATTATGTCCCTTTTTATGATATCAATTTTTATATTTAACCCTTATTTATAAAATAAATTTGAAATTAGCCTTTTGCATTTACTTGTGCAAGGCTATTTTTTCTTTATTATTATTCTTTTCCCTTGTCATATTCTTAACATCTTGTTATCAATATCGAGTCCCACATCAACTATTTGATTTCGGATTGAGTATCGAAGTCAATATCTTTACAGCACTTCAATGCAGTTTTAAGTTATATTCTAATTTATTGGTTATGTTCTTAACAATAAATTTTATAGAAAGTAATTATAATAATACTAAATACATTTGACCAAAATGCACATTTTTTTGTTATTAAAGAATCTCCTATTTTTTTTGTCAAAAAAAGGAAAAAGAATCTCCTATTTTTTTTTTCCTTAACTTTAATATATTTTATTAATGACTTGTATTGATATGCTATGTATAATTATAATTTATTAAGTATTATTATTTTTAGCTTTGCATCAACCAATGTTAGAATGGTAAAAATATATATCAGTAGTTTAATGTTGTCATATTGTATTAAGTTCGGAATTCCTAGGAAAATGAAAATGAAATAAACGAAGTCACCAATGAAGTTCTTGCACAAAACGGAGAAATAAACATTTTTTTTTTTTGATTTCTTCCTGAGAGTAGATACGGTGATATACATTCCAAGTAAATTCTATTTTTAGGCAAGTAAAAGCCGTCGAAACAAATGAGGCATAATGTACATGAATGTAACACTTTGTTCTAGTGACTGTATTATATCTTATAGTTCATTTGTTCATTTGTACCAGCTACATCAGTTGATGCCTTCAGTTGTAACCTGCCTTGTGGCAAAAAGGTTAGGCAATCGGTTGGCAGACAACCACTGGGAGTTAAGAGACTTTACGGCAAACCTTGTAGCGTATATATGTAGAAAGTGAGTCTTTTCTTTCTTTCAATCTGTTTTTCATAATTATAAAACATTTTTTATTAGTTTGAGAGCATGCCTTCATCTAGCTGCTGTATGCATAAAGTATACATGCATCTGTCATTGTGTTGTCATATAAAATGTGCGACATGCTTATGCTTTAAGATACTTTGTGCTGTGAGCCTGTGACTCCAGGACTTCTTTTCCTGCTATGGGTTTTTACCAATCCACACTTGATCAGTACCATTTCGAGCAAATTACACAACCTTTTGAGAGTACCTTTTCTCACTGGTATCCAGATACCTTCTGCAATATTTAGTGGATGAATAGTTTTTAATGAATATAACCCAGATTTTGATAATCTTGTCACTAAAAGTTAAAATACAAACAAAATAAATTATGAAGAAAAGAAAATGTATGGAATTTTTAGCTAATGATAAGGTTCTGTTAGACTTGCCCTAAGGGTCTACACATGGTCACATTTTTCTGTGTCACCTCTTGGAAGTTGGAAGAAATTTGTGAGAATATATATTGGCCATGCCTGCAGCTGCCAGCTGGTATACTTTCTACTTTCTAGTATGTTTGATCTAGATATTGGTGTATTTTAACCCATGGCCTTTGTCGTGGGGAGGGTTACAATGCCACTAGGCTAGGCCTCGTACACAACAGGAAAATTTAGTGTTGGTTTTAAAATCTTACACGAAACAAGAAAGTAGGTGATTTAGTGTTGAGCTTCTAAAATGACACATATCCGTTATTCTTTTATTCACAATATTGTTTCCAACAAAGTGTTGTTTATATCTTTTTGTAGATTTGGACATGTCTACAACAGTCTCCAATCACGGCTTACTAAAACATTGCTCAATGCCTTTTTGGATCCAAAAAGAGCAATGACTCAGCATTATGGTGCCATCCAAGGGTTAGCGGCACTAGGGCCTAATGTGGTAATCTCTTCTTTCATGTCACTTGTGATAAAGAATCCATAATCATACTATGGTTTGCATGGGGGTTATTTTAAATGAACCAATGAAATGGGTATTGACAGTTTAGAAGTATTATACTTTCCTTTCATGATGTAGCCACTTTAAACACTGAAAATCAGATAATCCTATATTTTCTTTATCACTCTGCTTCGGTTAGAGTAAAGGTAATGGGGTTTATGATAAATATATACCCACTTTCTCATTGTTCCTTGAACCATGCTCTAGTACTGATCGCATAGATCTTGAGTTATAGGTAGGCAAACAACTTCAATAGTCTATGTACTTGTATATAGAACTTTTCAGCCCTTCCCCTTTCCTCACAATTTACTTGGCCTGTCTACTAATATACTAAAATATACCATAGTAGATGGAATTCTGCTAAAGTTTTCTTCTAAACTATGAAACTAGCTGTGTACTAGGAAAGCCTTATCACAGTGATTGGCTTTCTTTGCTATAAGTTCGTCGTTTTACATCTTAATCTCAGCAGGTTTTCTATTATCTGGAAAGGTATAACTTATGGGCTACATAATTGTTTAGGAAAATGATCTGTGAATCTTCAACGTGTTTCTAGAACTTTGCGAGATTTTTTAAGTTGCATTCTCTGACATTGCATATGGCAGGTTCGACTTCTTATATTGCCAAATCTTGAGGCCTATTTGAAACTTCTTGAACCAGAAATGCTTTTTGAAAAGCAAAAGAATGAATTGAAAAGATATGAAGCATGGCGTGTTTATGGTGCCTTGCTGGTTAGTATGTAGAGAAGTAATTGGTAGTTATCTATAATGCGCTGTGTCCAAAAGATACGCCTGTACTGTTGTAACAAAGTCTTTCATTTTTCAGCGTGCTGCAGGTCAAAGCATATATGATAAACTTAAAATGTTTCCGCCTTTAGCGTCCCCTCCCCAACACGTTGTCTTGAGGCCTAATGCAAAAGTTATCACCTCAAATTCGACAAGTATGTGGACCCTATTGTTTTGGATTTTGCTAACAACTGTGACCTTTAAGTGTTAAATATTTCACTTATTCTTTTTCCCTGCATGTTCAATGATGATGTTTGCAATTTAGATCAATCTGCTCCGGAAATTTTTTAATTGGGCAGCAGTGGAATATACACGACACAAGATAATATTGATTAAAGTTGCGTGACTTGTGTCAATTGTATTTGAAGTCTGACCATTGGTTACATCTGAATGTTCATATAGATAAGCGCAAGGCAAACACCGATGATATGGAACAGCAGTCTCCTTCAAAGAAAGTTGCAATTGATGGTGCTATAGTTCCAGTGTCAAATAACTCTTTGCCACCTGATATAGAAGAAACAAGAGTCTCAGACCCTTTTGGCGCTTCTGATGCAAGTCCATCATCATCATCATTACAGACCCCCAACGAAAACAAAAAGAGCAGCGGAGGACGAAAAGATAGGGGTGAGAGTGAAGCTTTAAGGATGAAAGCTTTGCTGAACCAAACATGGAAGGAGGATTTAAAATCTGGGCAGGTTTTGGAGAAATTATTTGAACAGTTTGGTGAAAGGATTTTCTCTTTCATTCCGACTCCAGAGCTGGAGTTATTTCTATAATAACTACTGGAAAAAATGTGTTACTATATTTGTATAAGTTGCTAAAATATGTACATTCACCCACTTAAAAAATATGAATTGTTTTCGAAAACTTTATTGCCTGAACTTTACATTTTAGTATAGTGCATATAGTCATGAATGGCAGCATGTGAATCTTGCTTTACGTTCGGTAGCCCATATAACTGCCTCCAGTGCCTGTGCCCTGTATAGTAGTACATAACAGGTCGGGTTCGGGTTGAAATTTTCAACCAATTTCGGGTTCGGGTTGACCCAAAAACAGGATCGGGTACAGCAAACCCGACACGAACCCGATCCATTACCCGAAATTGACACCCCTAAGTGTAACACATATATGGCTTTTATTTTGCACCTCCCCAAAGACACAGGCCGACCAAAAGATACCAACTCTGGGATAAGCAAGTAACGAAACTGAGAATAAGGTGAAGGTAATATCCATGCAAGTAAAAAAACAACCATAAATCACTCGGGGGATTTACAAAATCTGAATCAGTTCAAACGAAAACCAGAGTCAGAATTTTTTATTATTCCTAGAACTAGATACGCTGCGGTATCAAGGTAAAAATGTAATGATTGCAGACTCAGCAGATTATGTATTTCGCAGGACTGGATTTGCTATTCGAGACATGTAATGCTGCCAATAACAAAAGTTGTTTTCCAATTACCCATCAGAAGCAAGCATCGAACAGACAGCTACAGCAGAGAACCAAACAACTGCACGCATGATCACAAAAACCAATCAAAATCACAAGAAAAAAAAATCAATAAAAATAAAAAATAAATACAATAATTCATCTCTAATTTATATTTCACTGTGTTTCTGACAAAAAAAAAAAAAATTATATTTCACTGTCAGCACCATTGCGAGCAACAGCCCAAACAGTCTTCCCACCAACAGGCCAAACAACCTTCTAACATGCCCCTGCTTTTTTGTTGCAGAGGTGGTGGCTGTTGATCCTGAGGAGGAGGAGAAGGAAGATAGCCATAACCAGGTTGTTGTGGTGGTGCAGGATATCCAGCTGGTGGATATACATTCTTTGGATAATAATATTGTGGAGGATAACCTATTCCAATTCGTCAACTCAAAACTTTAAAATTTTTATCTTAAAAAAAACCAACCAAAAACAATGAAAATTAAATCTTAAACATGCATGGACTAACCTTGAAGAGGAGGGTTACCAACTGGGGGCTGATTCTGATAGTAATAATTCATTTGTAATATTTTCTTGAGAAACGCTAGAAAATTTAATTAGAGTAAAATAGTAAATTGCATTCTAAATCCCAAAACTTTGATCCAAAAACACTTTAGTGTGTATATATTAAACTCACACAGACTGCACTCTAATTTTAAAATTCATCTTCATTTCTGCACTTTATAGCTGTTTAAAATAATAAACTTCCAAGTTTTGGCTATCTAGCTAGGTCATATAGTGATATAGTCAACTGAATGTATAGTTGACTTTTGACTTTTGAGTCATGGAAACCAAAATTAGGATTATATAAATATAAATAAAATTCGTGTGGTGTGCTTCTTTCAAATAAAACTTTGTTTGACTTTCATATTCAAGGTAATGATATTTTTGTAGTAGCACTTCAATATTAACAAAAAAATTAATTATATTACAACATAATCCCTTTAATGTAATATTCATGAAAAAAATTACTTTATCAACTTTAAAACTTGTTGATACATTAATTTTTAGTTTCTTTCAATACAAACATATTTATTATTTTAGAAATTTTAATTAATTGATAAAAATATTAAAATAGAAAACAAACTGAACTTAAGTAAATAAATAATATATTTAAAATGTCATATATGCATAAAGCATATCTATATTATATTATAATAGCAGAAATATTAAAAGTTTTGTTAATTTATGTTTAATTTTCATTTTATGTAAATTATGTTACCTTTTATATTTTTCCAATAACTAAGCAATTTTCTTTTTTAGGCAAAACACATTTTCTTTTATGTTTTTCTAACTAAAATTTCTTTTCTTTTTAAAAACAGTACATATAATTCTATTTAATAATATACAATAATAGTGCCAAACTATTTTTTTTCCCACCTAAAACGCGTTACATTTTTCATTTAATAAAATAAAACTTACCTTTTCTATTTAACAATATATTGTAATTATTAATAGTTTATACCATATTATAATAGCCGAAACATTCAAAGTTTTGATATATTTTTTGATACTTCATGTTTTTACTTAATTACTCCTATATGTTCTTATCTAAATACCTTTACTTATATTTATCAATATTACTATACTAGACAAAACATTAAAAGATATATAAAAATTTAATTATATATAAGTGATCAATTTCCATTTTTATGTAAAACACGTTATCTTTTATATTTTTTCAATAACCGATCAATTTCCTTTTTCGTAAAACACATTTTCTTCTAATTTTTTTCTAACTATAATTTCTCTTCTTTTTTAAAAACAGTACAAACAGTTCTATTTAATAATATACAATAATTGTACCAAACTAATTTCCATTTCAGCTAAAACACGTTACCTTTTTTATTTAATAAGATAAAAATTACATTTTCTATTAAAGAAAATATTGTAATTACTAATAGTTTATCGATTACCTTTTTTAGATAAAATGTATTATCTTTTCTATATTTTCTAATTAAAATTTCTCTTTTTTCTAAAATATCACGGACACCATATATATAATTATTATAATTAAATCTATCATTTAAAAAATTTAAACCTACAAAATTCACATTTTATCATATCTTCCAATCGTTAATAAAACATATTTCAAACCCGTACTCAAGTGTTTAACTATACAACGAATGATGATAGTTAGATTTTTAGTAATGTACAAGAATTGTTAGATTTAATGATAAAGTACATTATACGATTCAATTACCTTATTAAAGATTCAAAATTCGAAACCTGTCAACGACATATTTAATTTAAAATTTTATAATATAATTTCAAACCATGCATGTCATTAAAAATATTTTATTAAATTATTTTAAATTAGAATTAAAATAATTATTAAAAATTATAATTTTATAAAATTATAATTGTAACATAAAATTAAAATATATAGTAACATATAGAAAAACCGTACATCATACGGTTATAAGCGAGTAAAAATAAAGCACTGAATCATATAATAAATCTCTACAGAAGCATTAACTACTGAACGATAAAAATAATATAAATACTAAAGGGAAAAATTAAGAATAATCACAAATTAAACATAAATATTAAAAAGAAAAATTAAGAATAATCACAAATTAAAGAAAAAATAAGAATGAAAGTTTTCTGAATCTGAAAAATGTGAACCCTAGTGCCTTTATTTCTTAATTAGTTATGGAGGGATGGCCATTATCTTTTCAGTAATCACGTAAATAAATGATGTTAGAGTGGAGTGTGGATTATAAATAAATATGGATGAAAAAGCAAACAATTTACATGTATGGTTTTTGTCACTGTTTTGAAAAGAATAATAAAATAGTTTTTTTTTCTATTTGAGAAAATGCCAACTTTCATTAAATCACCAAATTATCTGACAATAATGTCTCCAACAAATAAATCGGAGGAAACGGAATTACAATGAAGCTATTAAGCTCACAAGGAATTCTAGCAACTCTATGCGCTACCTTGTTCGCCTGCTTTCTAACATAACCAACCGAGAGACGATCATTACTCCTCAGCTGCACTGGTGCAAGAGATCACCAAGCTCCAATAGATTAACCTGATCATTACTCCTCAGCTGCACTGGTGCAAGAGATCACCAAGCTCCAATAGATTAACCTGATCACTGTTCAGTGCATTAACACTCAACAGAGAATCACTCTCCATCTACAACTCTGAACCACCTACAACTCCCTGAGACCAAACCAATGCTTCTGCTATGCCTTTCAACTCAGCTTCTACCACCGAGGCAACACCTGTAAACCTCAATGTTTTCCCACCAAGATACCGACCTTGATGATTTTTGAGAACCATGCCTACTGGAAAGGAGTTCTGCCCTGCAACAATTGAAGCATCTACATTGATTTTAAAACTACCAACTTCTGGAGGCTGCCACTTAAAGTCACTCCTTTGTCTGTTCACCCCCAAGCCAGTTGCATTCGGCTGCTTCTTATTCGCTATCTACCATTCTGTAACTTACTTCTTACTCTATGCCATAACTGTAGAGGCGGTCAGATTTCTATTCTAAAAAATACACTTATTCCTTGCAAACCACACTCCCCAGAACACCGTTGAAATCTTAGTTAGAATATCATTTGAACCATTAGCAAGGTTAAGAAGAAGCCATTCTGGTGCGTTTTCCACGTCCCACATATCAACATTAATCCCTACTTGTTGCCATATCAACATTAATCCCTACTTGTTGCCAGCACTCCTTGGCAAAACTACATTCGAAAAAAAATGTCTCAAATGCTCGACCTCCCCCACACACATTGGACAACCAATAGTGGCTGGAACGCCTTTACCTCGCAGCAAGTTTCTAGCTGGCACAGTGTTACGATAGAACCACCAAATAAAAACCTTAATTCTATGAGGGATCTCAGGCTTCCAAATCTTATTCCACCCTTTTGACTGATGCACCTCTATATTAACAGGCTGACCATGACACCATTGTTGATACCCTGAACTCACCGTATACTGTGCTTTACTAGAATGGATCCAGGCAATCCTGTCTTTAGTACACCCTTGTGGAATCCAAGTACTTAGAATGGCCTTTGCATCCTCACTGTTAAAATGAAGCCTGACTCTACTTTCATTCCAAGCCTTCCTATCTTCCAGAATATAATTAGCTACTTTCAACCCCAAAGCTTGATTACTAGTCTCTATAATGTTTACGCAAAAGTCTTCCTTACCCCTTAATCATCTATCAGCAACTATATTAATCGACTGGCCATCTCCCAACACCCATCTCAACCCCTTTTTCATCTCCTCTTTGGCCTCCCAAATGCCCGACCAAGTATAACTAACACCCCCAGTTCTACCAGCTTGCAGAAAATGACAGTTAGGATAGTATCTTGCTTTAAGGATTCTTGACACTAACGCATCCGGTCTGTTAATCAACTTTCAGCATTGCTTGCCCAATAGAGCTAAATTAAACCCATGTACATCTCTGAAACCCAGCCCTCCATTGTTCTTCATCGTACACATCTTGTTTCAAGCCAACCATCTAATGCCTTTGCTATTCGTTGAATTTGCCTTCCACCAGAATGCATTCATCACCTTTTCAATCTCTTGACATAAGGACTCAGGGATTAGAAAACATGACATGGCGTACGCTGGAATTGATTGAACCACATTCTTCAACATAACTAACTTGCCCACACGAGATAGCTATTTCGCGCTCCAACTCTGAATTCTCTGAATTTCCTTGTCCTTCAAATACCTGAACACCGTTTTCTTTGAACGCCTAATCAAAAAAGGCAAACCAAGATACTTACTCTTTCCTACATCATTACTAACCCCAAGCACCTGTTTGATTTCCAACTGCTTATCCCTCCTTACGTTCGAACTAAAGAAAACTGTCGATTTATGGTAGTTTACTGCTTGCCTTGAATAAGCCTCATAAACATTCAAAATCCCTTTAACTGTTGAAGCTTCCCCTACAGTAGCTTTGAAAAAGAGAAAGCTATCGTCAAAAAATAGTAATCGAGTTACTGATGGATCTGTGGCACAAATACGACACCCATTCATGGTACCACTCTCAGCAGCTGATTTAAGAGCTTTTGACAAACCTTCAACGCACATAAAAAACAAATAGGGAGAAAGTGGGTCCCCTTGACGGAGGCTACGTGAAGGTGTAATTGGACCAATTGTAGCACCTTGGAACGATATAGAATAGGAGATAGTTTTCACACACATCATCACCCATTTGATCCATTTCTCCGAGAACCCCATCAAAGCCAACTTATGCCTAAGGTACTTCCAACTTACTCGATCGTATGCTTTGCTAATGTCGAGCTTAAGAGCCACCTCACCCTCCTGCCCGTTTTTCTTTCTTTTCATAAAATGTAAAAGCTCAAAAGCAACCAATACATTATCCGTAATATTTCGACCAGGAAGAAAGGCCGATTGTTCTTCAGAAATGACCCCTGGCAGAACTTTTGCAGCCTGTTCGCTAAAACTTTTGCTACTATTTTGTAAAGCACGTTGCATAAAGCTATTGGACGGAGATCCTTAGGATCATCAACACTATCCTTTTTAGGAATAAGCACCAACGTTGTATCATTCACCTCAGCAGAAAACATTCCCTCCTCCAACCACTGTTTACAACAACTGAATACTTCCTTACCAATCAAGCTCCAAAAATGCTAAAAGAAGACTGGGTTCAAACCATCCGGACCACTTGCTTTGTCTGGATGCATACTTTTCATTGCCTGTGAAAATTCAACAAAGGTCAGGTCAGCTGTTAACATCTCATTTTGACTGCTAGATATTATTGCCCCAGTGTCATGACTAACTTGATTGGTGCTGCAGTCAGATCCCGTGAAGACCTTCCTGAAATAATCTTTCAATAAACGACACATTCCCTCATGACTTGAAACCAGAGTTCCGTCTTCTAATTTAAGACCAGAGATATGGTTCAGTTTCTTTCTACTCGATGCAGTCGCATGAAAAAACTGGAATTGGTGTCACCCTCCTTAAGCCAAAAAGATTTAGCTCTTTGCTGCCAGTAAGCTTCTTCGTGAATTAACAACTCATTTAACTTATCCTTCTCATCAAAATACTGCTGAATTCCATCATCATCCTCCCTATTTTTAAGTAAATCAATTGTCCATTTCTGTTTCACTACTTTATCCCTAAACTTATGAAAGAAAACTCTTCCCCACTTTGCCATATAAGAGGAGACTGCTATCAGCTTAGGCAATAGATGCATGACAGGAAGATTTTGCCAAAAATTTGCTACCTTAGAGTGAAAGCTAGCCTTCTTCAACCAAGTATTCTCGAACCTAAACTGAAATTACCTTTTAGAAATTGAAGTGTTAACCATCTCAAGTCTTATAGGGTCATGATCAGAGACAATGGCATGAAAAACCGTAAGAGTGCATAACGGAAATTTACCCCACCAAGAACTATTGCCAAAAGCTCTATCCAGCCTTTCTCGAACCCAGTCAGAAGTCCCTTTGCTCTTCTCCCAAGTATACTTGCCCCCTTTAAGCTCCAACTCGATTAAAGAACTATCCTCAACTGCATTTCTGAATCCCTCCATCAAATTCTGAGGGTGCTTATGCTTGCCATTTTTATCACTACTGTACAGAAGATCGTTGAAATCCCCAAACACGCACCAAGGAAGCTGGGAATTCGAGGCCAAAGAACGAAGAAAATCCCACGAAGCTTGCCTCCTCTCCCTTTCAGGAAAACCATAGAAACAGGTTAACCGCCAATCCCCACCATTTTTCTCATTTATTCGAATGTCTATGTGATTTTGGGACGAGTAAAAAATATTGCACAATAGATTATATCTAAAAAAAACTGCCAAACCACCCCCTCTACCATGTCTATCTACTGAAAAGAAAATTGCGAAAACCAAGCTTTGAAGCAAGTGCTTCAATTTTATTTCTTTCTGCTAACGTTTCAGATAAAAATAAAAGGTCAGGCTTATGAGATGAGCCCACACCTCGACAGTTCCACCCTATGGCATTTATTTCTGATGGCTGGCTTGCCTTGCAAGCTCAGCCGGAATAAGTTTTGTAGATACTGATAAATCCTCATTTGAAATAACAGTGTCTCCTTGATTCTATTTTGTCTGACATTCGCTAGACTTGTAGCCCATCTCAATCTCCATATGGCCCAGTCCATTTGTTGAACCTCTCAGTCTCTTGCGGTTTTCTAATTGGATAACTTCACTTTCCTCCTTATTTAACTCGTACAGCATATTAGACGTAGTATTATATCCCTTAAAATTATCTCCAGTAATTGCCAAATATTTCCTGCTTCCATCTCGTGAGTTTGTTTCAACCTCCTCCCTAAAATCTCTCACCACCTTTATCTCCTTTCCTTTTTTTGAAAATCTTCCCTCGAAAAACTCTGGCAGTTACTTGATCCTCCAATCCTGGCCTCCCACGTGTCATCGTTCTCCTCCCTTAACCATTTACTCTGTGACTGTCCCACCGCCCTGCGTAGCTGAGCTCTCAGCCAACTCCCCCACTCCTTTGCTACCACCTCATCTCCCTTGTCAATAGAGCTTCTACAGAATCTGTCCGTGTGACTAACTAAACCACATGAAAAGCAGAACTCCCCAGACGTTCGTACTTGCATATGACTATAAATTCTTGCCCGTCCTTCTTGATTATTTTCTTCTTCCGTTTGAGAGGTTTCCTTGTATCAATTCTGATTCTCACCCTCATGCATTCTCGCCAGATTGACGTATTGTTCTTAGTATCGTATTCCAGAAATTCTCCAAAGAAATTTCCAAGCTGCTTTCCCACCGATTCCAACATGTACCCAACTGGAAGATGATGAAGTTGTATCCATATGCTTAAAAAACAAGGCCTCACATTTGCTGGATCCTCTCCTGCTGCCACAGCTTCCAGGGCCAACATAGCATTATCAAATGACCATGGGCCTCCTTTCAACACCCACTACATGTCTTCCTTCCTGTAGAATTGAAACAGAAAGAGACCATTTGTGAGATCCTTGATATTTAACCCCATAGCTGGTCTCCAGATATCTGCTATCTTCGACTTCATGATCCTTGTATTGATGTTTTTTTCCGTGAGCAGCCTCCCTACAAGACAGAGTTCATATCTATTCTTCTCCTCTTCGATGTCCCCATCTATAACGAATCCTTCTTTCTCCTCTTCTTCAATACCTAGCCCTGCCGTACGTTGATCAATATCTCCCACGTTCGCCATGAACCTTGCAAACAAACTCCCACAATATTCAAAGGTGCTTATGAATACGGAGAGAAAACAGAACTCTCACATGAAAATGGAGAGAAAAATTTTCATTAGATGTTGAAAGCCTTACTCTGAATAATAAAATAGTTAATTGGCTAGTAAATCAGGAGGTAAATTAGATTATGAAAATACAGATAATTCAAGTTCGATCTTCAAATTCAACCAAGGACTGTTGCTCTGCTACCAAGATTATTGGCTCTTAATGAGATGTCTGACAAAATTGTCCCAAAAATAAAAATAAATTATTATTATTGTTGAATGTTGATTTTGGTCAAAGGACATAGTAGGAATATCTTATTATGTTAGGGACATAAATGTAATTTAAATAAGGAAGTTAGTTAGAAATTTAGTTACGGAGATTGTTTCTTTTCTTTCATTTTCTGAGCCTTGATTTACTGTATGTAAGTTTGACAGATAAAGAGATTGAGGAGATTGAAGATAGGGCTGGTAAAATCGGATCCTATTCGTCACTTTGACACGAATTCGATTTGCAAAATATGAATTCGGATTGAAGTTTTTTGATTTTGAGTTGGTTTCGGATTAATCCAAAATTGTATCAAAAAAATCGAGTAATTTTTGGATTGATTTCGGGTTACCCGAAATTACCCGAATTTATGTATATATAGTATAAAATGGGGTAGAATGGCTTAATCATAACTGAACTCAGCCCCAACTTACAACTTGGTAACTGAACTCAAAAACCTTGCAATTACATAACTCAATAAATTAAAATTTGTAACTTGGGCACTAAATAAAAGTAAACTCGCAACTTGGCAACTGAATAAAAATAAACTTGCAACGAGGGCACTGAACAAATTTGAGACTGAGAATAAGCAAAATAAACTGATTGAGAGAGGAGAGAGAGACTGAGATTCAGTTCATTTTTTTATTTTAAGAAAATATTTGTTTTATAGTTTTTATATATAAAAATTAAGATTTTAAAATAAAAAACTGAATATGAAATTTTTAAGAAAATTAATTTTTTTACCAACAATTTGATATGTAAATTAATAACATATAAAAATTTAAAAAAATATATAATTAAAGATATTAGAAAAGGAGTCGTGCATTGCACGAGTTATAAGCTAGTAAATTAAAAAAAGATTAGAATTTAAAATATTTGTTTTATAGTTTTTATATATAAATAAAAAATTAAAATTTTAAAATAAAAAACTGAATTTTTTGTTCAGGGCCCAATTGTAAGTTTATTTTTGTTCAATACCCCAGTTGCAAGTTTTTATTAATCTAGTAACGTAAATGCAAGTTACGGATAAGTTCAGTTATGTAAGTTGCAAGTTCAGTTTTTATTCTGTTAGTTAGGTTAACGGCAATTACCTAAATGAAAGTTTTAATTTATTAAGTTATGTAATTGCAAGGTTTTTGAGTTCATTTACCCAGTTGCAAGTTGGGGCTGAGTTCTGTTACTCCAGGCCTTTTTTCTCATTGTTCAGGAATTCAAAGAAACTGGTCTGCAACTAACACAAGCCATAAATCGAGCATGACGATACAAGCCCTAATTTGAGCACTCAATACTCTGTAATTAGCACGATTTTTTTCCATCCCAGGTACTTGTTCTTTGACTAATTTCTAATAATTATGTAGTAATATACACCCTCTGGTTTAAGATTCTATCATACTAACAACCGAAAAGCTAACCAAGCCTCTTAATTCTGCAGGATATTAGGATATTACAGCTTTATATGTTATAAGCACTCAAGCTTTCTCAGCTTCATATTTGGCTCGAAAGATAGAGACGTGAAAATACACAAACATCACATACATTGAGTAAGTTGTCTCGTGCAAATAATGTCTCACATTCAATTTCAGATTTAAAAGCTTAACCACATGAAAGTGCTTTATCTTTCTCCACTTTACTCACCAACTCACGATTTACATTTGCTGAAGACAAACCAATATGTATATAATAGTTTTCATTGTATATATTTTAAAAAAAGGAACAACTAATAGTAGTAGAACAATGTTGTCATTTGGCGTTTTATCTCCTTCCCTCTGGCTCTTCTTGGTAGAATTTTTGGAAGAAATTAGAGTGGATCATGTCCCCTCAGTATCCATTCAAGCAGTTGCCTACTCTATTTTTCCTTTAATATCTTTTATTCATTCATTGTGTAATTTAGATAAAGCCTATAATGCTACTTGCTTTACATTGTGAAGGCCTTTTCTTTTACTTTACCAGTAACGGTATAAGATCATTGTAGAAGCTGAAAAACTAGGAATTGCATTGTAATCATTAAGTCCCTGTCTTTTCCTCGTCTTTTTGAGAACTTCATGTGTATGCTTAGTGCTGGTAAAATGTAAATTTCACATGCACGGTACAAAACTGTTTTGATGAAGGAAAGACTTTAAATTTATGTTAAATGTTATTCCCTTTCTTTTTGGTTATAGGCAGGTGTATTATGTATATGGCTTTATGCTGCTAGTTTTTCTGATTCTCAATATTGTTATTGTATGTCCGAAGCCTCAATTCTATGATCGATTCGTAATTTCTGAACTTTGTTTGTGGTAGTGATGATTGCAAACGGTTTGCTTATTTACTAGCAAATACCTCAAGCCCTGAAGTGGTGTCCAAAAATCAACAATTTGGTGCAAATGGAGCTTCTGCATTAAACTTGAACTTGCCTGCACTACTTGAAGATGACCATTCATCTTCGTCTTTAATGGCTCCAAAACTCAGAATAGAATATGTGTATGTGATTGTAGAATACAACTAGAATGATGTCATTTTGAATATTTGACATATGTATTAATGTTCAATTTCTAGAATTTTTTTATGCCCAATTTTCCGTATGTTGATGAGGAAGACATGCCTACTAATTACATTCGAAATGTGGTTGATGAACTAATACAACTTTCGTAATGTAATAAATTAATTTATGCTCTTTAATTTGTAACTATAACTCTTGATAGATTGTTGGTTGGTTTGTTCTCTTCTGTTTGGCCTTTGTTGATTTGTTGGATGCCAATTTGGTAGGTTAGTCATCTTTTAAATATGTTTTTTTCATGTACAGTTCATTAGATAACAGTTTTAAACAGAAGACACTTGATGAGTTGAAACACACAATAGGCCAGAACCTGTTGTGTGTTGGATTAAGTTCATACAACACTATGTAAAGAACTTGTGTTAAATATCATTACACAATACCACATTGGAAACCACTTGTCTCATTCTAACAATACATTTTACGAAGTATTGTCTATGCTTCATTCACATAATATTTCTAACAAATGTTGTGTGTTGGTTTACTGTCACACAACACTATGGATAACATATTGTATGACTGCTACTTAGACAACATACCTAAAAACACTTGTCTGAATACAACAACGGTTTTCCGGGATATTGTGTTACAGGCATTCACACAACACTTATTTGCTAACGCTTGTCTAATTTTAAAAATACTTATGCATTTACACAACACCCCTGGTCAAGAAATGCTTGTCTGGTAAGATTTATCACACAACGGTTTTGGCCCATTGTGTGAATGTTGGATTACACAATACTTTCTCGAGTAGGAAAATAACAGTTGTCTGATCATTTCGGGCAACACTTTTTTTTTCATGGGTGTTGTCTGATACGTGTCGTCTATTGCCAGATTTCTTGTAGTGAAGATCTCTAACCAAATTATTTTTTTATTTTTTGAAAATTTGGGAATATCATTAAATTAAGTATATCTTGACATCCGTACAATTGGATCGTCAAAAAATTTATTTTAAAAATATAGAAACAATAATATGAGACAAAACACTTACTATAAAAATTTGGTTAATAAATATCACTTTTTAACATTGGTTGGAGTTTCCACCGATGTTACAAGGCTTTAAGATATCAATTCTTTTAAAATCGATGTTAAAACTTTTTTGGACATTAGTATAATATACAGGAAATGGCCAACTTTATAGGTATGCCTACTTTATAGGTATTTCATTTGTTACTAAGCACAATTAATTTGTCTTTTTACTCACCAACTTTTGCAAAGTACCATCTATTCCTATGTATTCTCGTTCTATATGTTTTGTACTAATGCATATTTTTACAACACCCAACCCACGTTCTAGTAGACCTTGCATGCATATGTGTATACCTATATCTGTTGATTATTGATTGTCTCGCAAATTTGCCAAAGTTTACCTACAGGCTACAGTTACTTTTTTCAGTCTATAAATAGAAACTGAAACACATCTGTTACGCCATATTTTCGGCTGCCTCTAATATCTCCCAAATTTCCAAATACGAATCTAATAATAATTAACTTAACCCCCAAGTTAATTATTTCCTCTCTCTGAAACGAGGAATTATCTCCAATTAATGATAGAAAATATCTCCAAACGATATCCTTCAAATCAGGAAGGTATCCCAACGCGAATATAATTCAAAGAGATAAAATCTACTAATTCCCAAAATACATCCCTTAACAATCATAGGGATTAAAAACCAATCCTTTTAACAGAACTGCGTTGGCTTGATCCTTATAAATATAAGGTACGCAGGCATCTTGAAAAAGGATCCGACACATCTAACAAGTCGAGACACCTCTCAAGTCCAGTCCCAAACATCAAAATCCCAAATTCCCCTATTTTCATGATTTCATTAATCCAGCAACCTCCAAAATTCCCCTATCTAGAAGGAGGGGATTATTTATTGATTGTGGAGGACAATCAACTCACACGCATGGGGGGTTATTATGGATCTGGAGCTGCTATAATGGAGGAGCTAAGCGATGGAGGCGGTGGATCTATTCCGAATTAAGATAAGTTTTCTTGTGATTTTGTCCATACAAGCTAATTATCTTATAAAATTCGTAGTAAATTCAATACATGTCGGATTTCGATGATTTTTAATGATTCTTAAATCTTGTTAAAATGTCTATAACTTTCGTTCTTTGAGTTTTCCCAGATTATATCTTTATCTATTCTCGAAATCACAAAAAACAATAAGATCTCGTTTTTCAGCGTCAAGAAGGAGATCAGCAGACGTTTTTTCTGATTCCCAATTCGTTATAAGTCTGTTTTTGATGAGCCATATATCATCGGAAAGATATTTTCGTTATCTACAATTTTCGTGTTTTGTGTTTTTCCATAAAAAATCGTTTAGAAGGTCAAAAACGCCAAAACCAGATCTGGACAAAATTTGAATTGTGAAGATTTTCAAGATTTTAGGTGTAATTTTCGTGATACATGAGTTTGGAAGGCTCTTAATTAAAGAGTTAATTATTTTGGAAGACCCTCCTTTGTATGGGTAATATTTTGGAAGACTTTTATTCGAAGAGTTGATTTTTTAGAAGAGCCTTCAAGTGTTGCTGATATATTTTTTGGAAGAGTCTTGGAATATTGATATGGCTTTGGGAAGATGACCTCCTCTAAGGAGGGTCTCCCTTATTTTTTGTGATAGACGATCTCCTCTAAGGAGGGTCTTCGTGATTTATTTGATAGATGATCTCCTCTAAGGAGAGTCTTAATAAGAATGAAGCGATCTTCGGAAAATCCACCTCCTGTGAGAAGGGTATTTCTGAACAAAAACTGATCTCCTTTGAGGAGAGTACCTTAAATTACTAAATCCTTGCAAAAACCGTACTTCCGGGGGGATGTCCGTACTTCCGGCACCTCATCAAGGTTCGAGCTTCGGAAAATCCACCTCCTGTGAGGAGGGATATCTCTGAAGCATTTATGGAAATTCTGGTGGATATGACCTTCTTTGAGAAGGATATTTTCCGGAATACGTTACGGAAACTCTAGAATACGTCCTTCTTTGAGGAGGGTATTTCGGAGTGTTTAAGGGAGGATATTTCTTTGAATATTTGCTTTTCAGGGTATTGCTCGGAAAGCTTTGCACGACTCTGTGAATAATGCTTGGATGGCTCTCCAAGATACATTCTCTCACACCTACAAAACTTATTCTTTTTTACATATTGCATATTGTCTTATTTACATCTACATGTATATTACGAGCACCTTGGTGCTCCATATTTTTTACTAATCTTCCTCTCCTAGCTGTTTCAGTGACTCAGGAAATTTGGAAGATCGAAGCATGCTTAGTTCTCTACTGCAGCAAACTGCACTGAAGAACTGGGGGGTAGTTGTTACGCCATATTTTCGGCTGCCTCTAATATCTCCCAAATTTCCAAATACGAATCTAATAATAATTAACTTAACCCCCAAGTTAATTATTTCCTCTCTCTGAAACGAGGAATTAGCTCCAATTAATGATAGAAAATATCTCCAAACGATATCCTTCAAATCAGGAAGGTATCCCAACGCGAATATAATTCAAAGAGATAAAATCTACTAATTCCCAAAATACATCCCTTAACAATCATAGGGATTAAAAACCAATCCTTTTAACAGAACTGCGTTGGCTTGATCCTTATAAATATAAGGTACGCAGGCATCTTGAAAAAGGATCCGACACATCTAACAAGTCGAGACACCTCTCAAGTCCAGCCCCAAACATCAAAATCCCAAATTCCCCTATTTTCATGATTTCATTAATCCAGCAACCTCCGAAATCTGTTATCACCAAATTCCTCCGTTAACAACATCATTTCTTCTCATCATTCAGCTCTTGCATTTTGTTGAGATATAAAGATCGATTACAAATTCGAAAGCAATATGGGTTCCAAAATTTTCCTACTTCTTGGTCTGTCCATTGCTTTTGCTCTTCTCATTAGTTCAGAAGTTGCAGCTAAAGACTTAGCTGAAACTACTACCAAGCGTAAGTCTTAGAATCCGTTTTATTATCATGTATATTTGTACATGTAACAATCATCTAATTTATGTTAAACCTTAAATTGCAGCTGAGGACTACAATGGAGGAGGCGACAACAACGGAGGGGGTAATAGCATTGGAGGAGGCTACAACAACGGAGGAGGTTACAATGACGTAGGTGGTTCCAACAATGGAGGAGGCTACAACAGAGGTGGCTGCTATCGCTACTGCCACGGTAGGTGTTGCTCTGCAGCTGAAAAGGCAGCACTTAAGGCCACTGATGTTAAGCCACAGAACTAGAGAACTGAATGCTTACTTCGTATAGTACGTGTATTTTCTAAATAAATTGCATGTCCGATCAAATTTGATGAATGTCATTGTTAAGATGACATTTTGATTTTTGGTAGACATGCTCCTGATTTTCCTTGATAGTTACGTTGGACACAGACACAATATGTACATGTTGCGCTCTGATCAAAGATGAGCTTGAATAAGTATATGTACTCGAATATTCCTTTGTTCTGTTTCCAAATTTGCAATATGTAAAATAATTGAAGTTGAGCTTCGAAAAAGTTTCAATTTTCTCATTTGGTTTGATTCTGTGGATTTGCTTTGGATTCTTTTCATTCCGCTTTAAATGGAAGTATTCTCTTATTAGTCAAAAGAGTTAGGATCAAGACTCCTGCTCTAAATCCCAGATCAATAAGTTTTAAAAATAAATTACTTTATTATCTACTAGGTCCGGCATATTCTCAAGCTTTAATTGGCCGAGGATGTGGTTGTGAGGATCACTTGGTGGGACAATAAAATTTCAAAGAGGGAGCATGTTAGGCGTATACAAGATGTATTCAATTAGGGTATTGGATTACAGAATTCTCTTGTTAGTCAAAAGAGTTGGTCAGTTAGGATCAAGACTGCTGCCCTGAATCATTGGTCAATGAATTTTACAATAAATAACTTCATTAGCTACTAGGTCTTGCATTTTCTGAAGTCTTGGTCGGGGATGTGTTTGTGAGGAATATATAATCTGGTGGGACCATCAACAACAAAGATTTCACAGAGGGAGCATGTTGGACGTATACAAGATATATTCAGTTAGGGTACATTTCTAGGAAAGATTGAGTACTCATGTTACAAGCTGTAAAGTCTATTTATTTTTGTCATACTTTGGAGGTCAATAATTATTTTGCCAGTATACTACATTCATTTTAGGGAGCGCCCATTTTGGCATTATGGATTTATCTGACCCGGACATCTATTATATGCTTAGTAATACAAGATATATTCAGTTAGGGTACATTTCTAGGAAAGATTGACTTTGAACAGCTCTACAAGGAGACAGGAAACTTCAACAAGAACTTTCCGTCACGTATGCCAATTACTCTTAAAGTCTTATATTTATATAAACAAAGTCAGTATATATATATATATATATATATATATTTATATATATATATATATATATATATATATATATATATATGTTTAATTTTAGATGGTATATGCACACCCAAATTGATTGTTGCACACCCTTCCTTCTTTATTTTACCAAAATACCCATTTTCATTTATTCCATTACATTTATTGATTTAGACTCTTTTTTTTTAAATCATGTTATTATATTGTAATATTTATGCACTTAATAGATAATTAATAAATATAAAAATAATAAATAAATTATTAACATGTAGATTACTTATAAACATGCAATCAACAAAACATTATTTGGACCCATTAAAATTTCGATTCGAATTCAGATTGGTTATATTTTTGACCCGAATCTATCGATCCGACCTAATATCCGAAATTTCCATTTCGCGGATAACGCCACGCATTCTAACCCCGTTCCCAGTCCTAAATCGTGGTTTTGCCACGACCCCTTATTAAAGATTTGTAACAACTCTCAGTTTAGTTCTAATGAACAATTGCTTACATGTATTTTCTTTAGCCTCCGTTGATTACGGGATCACTTCCGTTGACCTGAAGTCAATGAAGTCAATGTGAATTAACATTTTCTGTCCTAATTGTATATAAACAAAATATCTATTATGATTTCAATATTACTGTCTGAACACCTAACAAAATTGAAAATATCCAAATTCAAAAGTATCAAATATTATTATTACAAGAAACAAATGGGTGGAAATATGAGACTCAGATGTCGTTAATTAATTAGTAGTTGAATCCTAAAACTAAAAATAATTTTAATTACTAATTTTTCTTATGGAATTTTTACAAAGAAGAATCAACACTCAACAACTCAACAATAGTCTTTAATTTCCAACATCCCAAGATTATAAATAGAAATTGATACATACCTTTACACCTCATCATTCAGCCCCTGCATTTCATTTTTCACAGAATACAAAGTTAAAGAAAAAATGGGTTCTATAATATTCCTCTTTCTTGGTTTGTCAGTCTTCCTTCGCTGCCTTGTAATTGTAGTTTATATATTTAAATATAAAATTGAAAATAAATAAAACATAGCCAGTAAAAAGTATGTAACTCAAATCATTTATATATATAAATTTATATCCTGTACATAATAAAAAATGGTTGTCCATACTATTGCTAAACAAAGATTGACCTTTGTATCTAAATTTAATTAACAGTCTAGATTATCTATTTTTAATAATCAAACTTAACTAATAACCTAACATTACAACAAATCTGGCATTTACGACGGCTAATTTAAGATGAAAATATTTTGCGCATCGTACTTGTGATGGAAATGGAAATCCGTCGTTCCATCAGTGAACTTACAACGGATTTCCGTCATAAATTTGGTTATTGTAACTAAATTTAATTGCAAAATAAATTACTGTTTTTGATGATGAAATGACGTTGCTTAGCAGTGAACTTACAAAGGAAAATTCGTCATAAATTCATTTAACAGTGAACTTACGACGGAATTTCCGTCATAAATTTGGTTATTGTAATTAAATAATGAATTACGACGGAAAATTCGTCGTAAATTCATTTAGCAGTGAACTTACGCCGGAATTTTTGTCGAATATTTGATTATTGTAATAAAATTTAATTGCAAAATGAATCATTTTTTTTGAAGATGAAACGACATCGTTTAGTAGTGAACTTATGACAAAAAATCGGTCGTAAATTTGTTTAGCTGCGAACTTACGACAGAAAATGTCGTCGTAAAGTTGATTAAATTTAATTTCAAAATTAATTACTTTTTCTGATGACAGAACAACATCGTTTAGAAGTGAACGTACGATGGTAAAATCCATCGTAAGTTCACTATTTTATTTTTTAATAAAAATTATGTATATTAAAAGAATAATTTGAACTTAAATTAAACTTACCATGGAATCCGTCGTAAGTTGTCGGGCGGCAAATTCAACTTTTCGTCTAAAAATAGGCGGCAATTCCAAATTTTCATCTAAAAAGTAAGCGGCAAATAACTTACGACCAATTCCGTCGTAAGTTAGCATATAATTCTTTTAGTCTTTTATTAGTACAACCAAATTAATTTTTTATTTTTCAAAAAGTTTGAAATATCATTAAATTAGATATATATTGACATCCGTACTGTTGGATCGTCGAGAAATCTATACTATTATATAAAAGCCAAAACATTAAAGTTTGGTTGGTCGGTACCTGTTGATTTTACTCATTTACCCTTAACTAATAAAACATGTTATTTTACTTAATTATCGTTACTTAATAATTATTTATAATAATATAATAAATAGTTATTAGCCGATTGCCTTTTTAACATTTACTTTGAATTGAAGAAATTACCTTTTATAAACACCTAAAATTGTACCATATCTTACAAACGCTAATATTTGTTTTCTAAGTAAAACATGTTACCTTTAAATTTAAAACTAATCTTGCATTCACAAATATAAACCCAAAAATATCACACTACATCTTACAATCATTAATAGAATGTAATAAAAATCTATATACATTATTAATAATAAGAAAACATGAGGATAATCCTTGAACATGAGTATATTAAATTATATTAAAAGTAAAAATATTATTGAAAATAATGATTATATATAACCTAATTATATTATTAAATAAATTTATAACATATCAAAAGAAAGGTACCTGTTGATTTTACTTATTTACCCTTAACTAATAAAACATGTTATTTTACTTAATTATAATTATTTAATTATTATTTATAATAATATAATAAATAGTTATTAGCCGATTGCCTTTTTAACATTTACTTTTAATAGAAATTACCTTTTATAAACCCCTAAAATTATACCATATCTTACAAACGTTAATATTTGTTTTCTAACTAAAACATGTTACCTTTAAATTTAAAACTAATCTTGCAATCACTAATATAAACCCAAAAATATCACATCGCATCTTACAATCATTAATAAAATATAATAAAAATCTATATACATCTATACTAATATATAATAAGCAAACAAGGATATAATTTGGTTGTTTGGTTCAACCATTTAAAACAATAGTGACCGTTATATACTTAGTAGATAGATGATAACCGTTAGATCTAATAATAAGGAATATTCTATATTTGAATCCCGGTTCAAATTCCGCCAACAACAAATTTACATTAATAATTTATATTATTATTTTTAAACAATACATGTGATTCATTAAATAATTTTAAAAAGTTAAATTAATTCCATAATAAATTATAAAACTCTATTTTGTTTAATCATATAATTTTAAAATATTTAAAAATAACCCGTACTTTGCACCGGCTATAAGTTAGTATATTTTTAAAAAAAGAAACAATAATATGAGACAAAGCACTAGTTACGAGTACTAGTCAATATAGTAAGTGAACTACTAAGATCTCCAACCAAATAAATTTTTATTTTTTTGAAAATTTGAAAATATCATATTAAATTAGATATATCTTGCCATCCGTATGAGGATTATCGAAAAATTTATTTTAAAAATATAGAAACAATATTACGAGACAAAACATTTACTATAAAAAATTGGTTAATAAATATCACCTTTTAACATTGGTTGGAGTTTCCACCGATCATGTTACAAGACTTTAAGATATTAATTCTTTTAAAATGGATGTTAAAACTAATTTAGACATTAGTATAGTATACAGGAAATGGCCAACTTTATAGGTATGCCTTTTTTATAGGTATTTCATTTGTTACTAAGCACAATTAATTTGTCTTTTTACCCACCAACTTTTGCAAAGTACCATCTATTCATATGTATTCTGATTCTGTATGTTTTGTAATAATGCATATTTTTACAACACCCAACCCACGTTCTAGTAGACCTTGCATGCATATGCGTATATCTATATCTGTTGATTATTGATTGTCTCGCAAATTTGCCAAACTTTACCTACAGGCTACAGTTACTTTTTTCAGTCTATAAATAGAAACTGAAACACATCATTTCTTCACATTATTCAGCTCTTGCATTTTGTTGAGATATAAAGATCAATTACAAATTCGAAAGCAATATGGGTTCCAAAATTTTTCTACTTCTTGGTCTGTCCATTGCTTTTGCTCTTCTGGTTAGTTCAGAAGTTGCAGCTAAAGACTTAGCTGAAACTACTACCAAGCGTAAGTCTTAGAAAACCGTTTTATTATCATGTAATATTTGTACATGTAACAATCATCTAATTTGTGTTAAACCTTAAATTGCAGCTGAGGACTACAATGGAGGAGGTGACAACAACGGAGGTAATAACAACATTGGAGGAGGCTACAACAACGGAGGAGGTTACAACAACGTAGGTGGTTCCAACAATGGAGGAGGCAGAGGTGGCTGCTATCGCAACTGCCGCGGTAGGTGTTGCTCTGCAGCTGAAGAAGCAGCACTTAAGGCCACTGATGTTAAGCCACAGAACTAGCTAGAGAACTGCATGCTTACTTCGTATAGTACGTGTATTTTCTAAATAAAATGCATGTCCGATCAAATTTGATGAATGTCATTGTTAAGATGACATTTTGATTTTTGGTAGACATGCTCCTGATTTTCCATGTAATGTTACGTTGGACACAGACGCAATATGTATATGTTGCGCTCTCATCAAAGATGAGCTCGAATAAGTATATGTACTGGAATATCACTTTGTTCTGTTTCCAAATTTGCAATATGTAAAATAATTGAAGTTGAGCTTTGAATAAGTTTCAATTTTCTCATTTGGTTTGATTATGTGGATTTGCTTTGGATTCTTTTCATTCCGCTTTAAATGGATTACAGTATTCTCTTATTAGTCAAAAGAGTTAGGATCAAGACTCTGCTCTAAATCCCTAATCAATAAATTTTAAAAATAAGTAACTTTAATAGCTACTAGGTCCTGCATATTCTCAAGCTTTAATTGGCCGAGGATGTGGTTGTGAGGATCACTTGGTGGGACAATAAAATTTCACAGAGGGAGCATGTTGGGCGTATACAAGATATATTCAATTAGGGTATTGGATTACAGAATTCTCTTGTTAGTCAAAAGAGTTGGTCAGTTAGGATCAAGACTGCTGCCCTCAATCACTGATCAATGAATTTTACAATAAATAACTTCATTAGCTACTAGGTCTTGCATATTCTGAAGTCTTGGCGGGGATGTGTTTGTGAGAAATAATATTAACCAATTAACAACAAAGATTTCACAGAGGGAGCATGTTGGGCGTATACAAGATGTATTCAGTTAGGGTACATTTCTAGGAAAGATTGAGTACTCATGTTGCAGGCTGTAAAGTCTATTTATTTTTGTATTACTTTGGAGGTCAATAATTATTTTGCCAGTATACTACCTTCGTTTGAGGGAGCGCCCATTTTGGCATTATGGATTCATCTGACGCGGACCTCTATTATATTATGCTTAGTAATTTATGAGTTAATTTTATTGTTATTATAAACAGTTGAGCAACTACTCCTCAATTTACTCTTAAATCCTCACTTTGAACTGCAAGCCTCACTTTGAACTTTGTGTCACGTATGCCATTTACTCTTAAAGTCTTATATTTATATAAAAAAAGTCAGTATCTATATATATGTTTAATTTTAGAGGGTATATGCACACCCAAAATTGATTGTTGCTAGGGCTGTAAATGAACCTATACACTCGCGAACGGTTCGACGTTCGATTTGAAAAAAGCTCGGTTCGATTCACAAACGAGTCGATCTTGAACATAATTTTAAGGTTCGATTTATAAATGAGCTGAACTTGATTACGATAAAGTTCGACTCGATAGCTCGCGAACAAGATCGATTAACGTGTTCGTGAACAGGCTCGTGAACATACCTCACGAACATGTTCGTGAATAAGTTCAATAATTTAGCTCGTTAACATGCTCGGTATTCGAGTTCATTAGCGGTTCATAAACAAATTCGATAGATAATCTCTATATATAATATATGTTTGATTGTTAGAATATACTCTCGAAACTCTTATTAATTGTACACCATTAATTAGAATATCTTATATTTTATGCTAGATATTATAATTGTTTATTTTATAATAATAACAGTAATAATAATAATAATAATAACTAAATCTTACAATTAGTATATGTAAGCAGGGAGATTCAAATGTTTGGTATCTCGACAATAGAGCTTCTAACCATATGACGGTCCAAAAGTCTAAGTTTGCCAAAACTAAACGAAGAGGTGAAAGGTGAAGTAAAATTTGGAGACGGGTCTACTTTGAAGATCCAAGGAAAATGCACAATCACTTTCCGATGCAAAAATGGTGAAGAAATATCTCTTGATGAAGTGTACTATATCCCTAAGTTATGCAATAACATTGTGAGCCTTGGACAACTATCGGAAAATGGAAGTAGAGTGGTGTTAAAGGGAGATTTGCTGTGGGTTTATGACGAACATGGAAGGCTGTTGATGAGGGTAAAAAGATCAAGGAACCAATTATACAAAATTGTTTTGGAAATCGCTGAATCGAAGTGTTTAATGTCAAAGGCTGAGGAGACTTCATGGCTCTAGCATACTCGCCTTGGCCACGTCAACTTCTAGGCCTTGTCATTGATATATAATCAGAACATGGTCAACGAAATGCCTAAATTCAGTCACCAAAATAAGGTATGTTCAGGTTGTTTGATGGCGAAGCAGACACGGAATCAATTTCCAGCTCAGTCGAATTTTAGTGCAAAAAGAGTCCTGGAATTGGTCCATGGCGATTTGTGCGGACCAATAAAGCCAATAACATCATGTGGCAATCATTACTTTCTCCTGTTGGTGGACGATTTTAGTACGTATATGTGGGTGTACATGATTGGTAGCAAAGATGAAGCATTCGAATGTTTTAAGAAATTCAGAGCTCTAGTAGAAGATGGGCCTCAGAAAAGGGTGAAAACTTTCCGTACAGATAGAGGTGGGGAGTTTTGTTCTAAGGAGTTTATGAGTTACTGTAAAAGTGAAGGGATTGCACGCCATTTCACAACTGTGTACACGCCGCAGCAAAACGGAGTGATGGAGAGGCGTAATCGAAGGTGGTGGCTATGGCAAGGAGTATGCTAAAGGAGATGAAGCTACCTACAAATCTGTGGGGAGAAGCAGTGCATAATGCTGTGTATGTTTTGAATAAGCTGCTAACACGTGCTATTTCAAATAAGACGCCGTATGAGCTGTGGATGGGTTAGAAATCAAATGTGGGGCACATTCGAGTTTTTGGATGTATGGCGTACGCGAAGGTTCCAATCATAAATTTGAATAAACTTGATGATAGAAGCAGAGTCATGATTCATTTGGGACGAGAACCTGGTACAAAGGCCTACCGTTTATTTGATCCGATCAGCAAAAGAATTCATATTAGTCACGATGTTGTTTTCGAAGAGAACAGGGCATGGACATGGGAAAATAATTGGAGTGACACAAATTTTCAACTGGAGCAGTTCACAGTGGTGGATATTGACGTTGCAGATGAAGGCACTAATGGGGAAGAATCCAGCACACCAGAGGCAGTAACTCCAGCCATTGCAAGGAGCATTGAAGACCAAACAGATGGAGAAAGTTCCTCACAAACAAACACGAACTTAGATGTTTCTACTGAGAGTACTCCACCACGTAAGTTCAGATTACTCAGTGAAGTGTATGATGAAACCAAGGAAATTGAGTTGGACGAGGAGTTGATACTGATGGGTATTGAAGAACCCACAAATTATAGTCAGGCAGCGAGGGAACAGAAGTGGAAAAATGCTATGAAAAATGAAATTGAGGCATTGGAGAAGAATAAAACTTGGACACTAGTGAATTTGCCACCAGGTCAAAAGGCCATTGGACTAAAATGGGTGTATAAGCTTAAAAGGGATGCTAACAGAGAGGTGGTGAAGCATAAAGCGAGAACAGTGGCGAAGGGACATGTTCAAGAACATGGTGTGGACTTCGAAGAAATTTATGCTCCTATGACACTTCTCAAGAATGTACGACTTTTATTAGCAATTGCAGCAAAGAATGAGTGGGAATTGCATCATCTAGATGTATAGTCTGCCTTCTTAAATGTCAAAATCAAGGAAGAAGTCTATGTGGTGCAGCCTGAAGGGTTCGAGAAGGAGGGAAAAGAGCACATGGTTTATAAATTAAAGAAGGCACTATATGGGTTGCGTCAAGCTCCACGAGCTTGGTACTCTAAATTGAGTAAACCTTTTGAAGAAATGGGTTTGATAAGGTGTCCTCATGAACACGTTGTTTATACTAAATGAGAAGGAGATGAGAGTTTGATTGTAGCAGTCTATGTGGACGACCTTCTTGTGACAGGAACAAGCACTAGTATTATCAAGAGGTTCTAGGCTGAAATGAGCAGGAATTTTGAGATGAGTGATTTGGGCAACTTGTCGTATTACTTGGGCATCGAGGTGGAGCTGAAAAAGGGCCTCATCGAGTTCACGCAAAGTGCATATGCAAAGATCCTGGAAAAAACTGGTATGAGTCGATGCAATCCAACAAGATACCCAATGGAACACAGGTTAGTTATCACAAAGGACGAGGGAGGCAAAACAATAAATCCTACTGAGTATAAAAGTATGGTTAGCGGGCTGAGATACCTGGTGCATACCCGTCCTGACATCGCTTTCGCGGTGGGGCATCGTTAGTAGGTTCATGGAGAAACCTACATTAATGCATCTAGGGGCTGTGAAACACATTTATCGTTATGTGAAAGGCACAATCAGCTTTGGTTTGGTGTATTCTAAGACTAGTGGAAACAACATCCTAACTGGGTACTCAGACAGCGATTTGGGAGGATAATTAGATGATAGGAAAAACACCAGTGGAGTTGCTTTTTACTTGAACGACAGTCTCATTACTTGGGTTTCTCAGAAGCAGAAATGTGTGGCACTTTCTTCGTGCGAGGCTGAGTTCATGGCTGCCACAGCGGTAGCGTGTCAGGGGGTGTTGCTAGGTAAAGTACTCAGTCAGGTGACAGATGGTTATGAGGGTCCAGTGATCTTATTCATTGACACTAAGTCAGCTATCGACCTTGCAAAAAACCCGGTCTTTCATGGTAGGAGCAAGCATATCGACATCCGTTATCACTTTATAAGAGAATGTGTGAAGAAAGGAGATATCTCTGTTCGACATGTGACAAAGAATGTGCAGTGAGCGGATACTCTCACTAAAGCATTACCAGTAGCCAAGTTCGAAATGATGCATGAGACAGTTGTTGGGAGTTAAGGAGCTAAAAAATCAAGTTTGAATTAAGGGGGAGTTTGTTGGTTTTAATTTAAACTTGATTTAAATAATTTAGTCATGTTGTTTTGTTTTATTTGTTTCTTTGTAACAGCTTGACTTAGTCTGCAGTCTAGTCGAGTTTTAAGGAATAAAACGTAGTGGTAGAATGCTAGTAGGAGAGTAGTTGATTAGATAAGTGTTAGTACGGAGTAGTTAGTTAGTTCCTTTCTTTTAGGTGGTCGTTCAGCTGTATTTTGCTTATAAGTATTTCTTTGCTTAAATGAAAATATCATCAACTTTGTATATATATATATATATATATACGCAGGGAATTTAAGAAAATTTTGGAACCCATATTTCTTCAAATTTGTATTTTATATCTCAACAAAATGCAAGAGATGAATGATGAGAAGCAATATGGGTTCCAAAATTTTCCTACTTCTTGGTCTGTCCATTGCTTTTGCTCTTCTCATTAGTTCAGAAGTTGCAGCTAGAGACTTAGCTGAAACTACTACCAAGCGTAAGTCTTAGAAATCCGTTTTATTATCATGTAATATTTGTACATGTAACAATCATCTAATTTATGTTAAACCTTAAATTACAGCTGAGGACTACAACAACGGAGGAGGCTACAACAACGGAGGAGGTTACAACAACGGAGGTCGTTACAAAAATGGAGGAGTCTACAACAACGGAGGAGGTTTCAACAACGGAGGTGGTTACAATAATGGAGGAGGCGACAACAACGGAGGTGGCAACTACAACAATGGAGGCGGCTGCTATCACTACTGCCACGGTAGGTGTTGCTCTGCAACTGAAGAGGCAGCACTTAAGGCCACTGAAGTTAAGCCACAGAACTAGAGAACTGCATGCTTACTTCGTATAGTACGTGTATTTCCTAAATAAAATGCATGTCTGATCAAATTTGATGAATGTCATTGTTACAATGACACTTTCATTTTTGGTAGACATGCTCCTGATTTTCCTTGTAATGTTGGACACAAACGCATTTTGTAATAGCATTATGTATTCTCAATATGTAATGAAATTATTATGAATAAACATAATTTTTTGTTTGTTTTTGAATATGAATTTTGTGATGTTTTTGTTGATGAATAGAAATAAAATTATTGGAGTTGATTTTCAAATCGTAACAATATGTGGCATAAATTAGCAAAATGCATAAATTTATTATATGTAGTAGAAGTAGCAGGAAGCTGTTGTTTTCGAAAAAAATTGGGGACACGTTAAATTCAACCTAATTCAGTTGTGTTTTTAAAATCAACGAAAGTCGGTTGAACAAAATCAACCGTTCCTGGTTGAATTAAACTTAAATTCAACCGAAAATGTTAATTTCAACGGCCTTATATTCAACGGGAAGGTTGTGGTTGAATTTCTGTTAAATTTAACGGGATCCGGTTGAAATTATATTAAATTCAACCGAATTTTGACGATTGAATTTAGCCGCTTTTCTAGTAGTGCAAAGTCTATGTACGTATCTCTCGTTAAAAAATTTGACTTGTTATGTTTTCAGTGAAGTGGGGTGCTTAATTACGCTTAATTAATTACTTTCAATTAAAATTTGCAACTAAAATAGAAGCAAATGATTATATAGCTGACATCATGTCAGTGACATGTATGCATGTACGGAAGCACTGCATAATTTTTTTTGTTCTTAAATTACTGATAGCTAGTTTATGGCCTATCTTCACAAGCCAAATATTCATCAAATTAAGGCACCTTTGAAGGACTTCAGCGAGAAACTATCATCTAATTAATACTATATCTTATAAGAAAATAAATAAAGCAAACATCAAGTTCATGACATGAAGTGCTCACAGTATCCTTAAAGCTTTATATGAAAGAGAGAATGCATCTTTTCGAGCCTCTGTCAGTAGACTGCAGCAACGTTTTCAGTTCCTTTTGGCTCTTCTAACTTCTTGTTGTATTCTTGGAAAAATAGATATACATTCTCTCCAAAACAAGTTCATTTTCCAGAAAGTAATTTAGGAAGCCTATTTATGAATCACATCCTCTGAAATTTTGGAAACTTGACCTTCTTTTAGGCAGGACACCAAACATCTAGGTGGTGGTTTTATATACTAAGCATTATCATCAGAGCACACCAAACATCTAGGTGCCGGTTTTATAAACCAAGCATTATCATCAGAGCACACCAAACATCTAGGTACCGGTCTTATAAACCAAGCATTATCATCAGAGCACACCAAACATCTAGGTGCCGGTTTTATAAACCAAGCATTATCATCAGAGCACACCAAACATCTAGGTGCGGGTTTTATTTTATATACCTCATCAGAGCATAATCCCTTGGGTTTCTTGGCATTTAGTTTTACCCAGCATTGTGTAAAATTAAAACTTCTATGAAAGTTGTGTGACTTTTACGATTATAGCTAGACATAAAAGTTAAGTACCATTATATTAAAACTTGGCTGCATTCTTCTACTGACGAGCAGACCAGCCTAAAAAAGAACAAGCCTACTAATTCATGTAAAAGCATTCCGATACCTAGTTTGATTATGTATGGTTCGCAGCAATATAGCAACATAAAAGGTTATGAACTAGAAACTTAAACAGTAATTTGTTGGCCTAATTACTGGAATACATGTCAATGAGCAGTTGTAAAGAATCAAAGATCGTAGCAACAAATTGTAGTTTGTTGGCTAGAAGAAGTAAAACATAATAGCGACGGGAAAAAATGTCGAGAAAGGAACTTTCAATTAGAAAAACAGAGTTATTCATACCTAAGACTCAACTAAGTCTTCCAGTTTGATAGCATCAAAATAACATTAAGGTTCCTCTTACTCGGTCAAAATGAAATAATATTCCACAGAGAGTATATATTATCTGCTGTAACAACTCAATTATTCGGAAAACCCCTACGTCCTCCCACACCACTTTTCGTCATGTTTTCTAAATTTTCTCTGATATATTGGAAAGCAACATGCTTCAAATGTAAGTTTTTATAAAAATGCGAGAAAAAGAGAAGGAATCCATTACCCTGCTACATAATCTGCTATATATATCTTTTAACCCCCTTCCTCCCAACAGAAAAATGAAAAAGGAAAGGAGTAAGAAAAATAAGCCACTAGATTAAAAGGTATCAGGACTAAAAAGTTTCAGGCACAACAGTCCTCATGCTCGTACACCCTTATAGGAGATCAGTGAAGATGAGAAAGTAGAGAAAAATGTACTGCTATAGACGCAAACAACGTAGCATGACTGAGAAAACTTACCGATCTCTACAAACAGTGATGGTTTAGTGGTAACAGGCCCATGATGAGTCGCTTCCAAAGTAATCAGCAATTACCAGAAACAGATTAGAAATCTTTAGCTTGGGCATTCTATTTTCATGCTATAGAGAACAGGTCCTTTCTCCTTACTCCAAACCACGATAAAGAAGATTCTGCGATCCGAATGCCGTCGAATTCAGGAAATCCAACATGAGCAACATTCATCACTCGACTTATAATTGCTCTTCAACTTATTTCACTTAAATCAACGAAAGCAAACATAACAGTGACAAGAGAGACAAACAAACATATCTAAATTAAAACATATATAAATAAAAATTTAAACAGACAAACACAAGAGAGACATAATATTCAAGATAGGGTGGAGTAAATACTGCTTCATACACACAATATACACAATAAATCATTTACAAAATACACTTTAATAATCCATTTATAAATTATTATCACTTAAATACACACAATGAACCAAAAGTTGTAAAGAGACACTACAAGAGAGCAGGTGGACAAGACAATTCATGATAAATACACACAGTTATAATTCATGATTTTGATTGTACCTTATGATTTTGAATTGAGAGTTTGAGATATCAAAATATCTATTATAGATTTATAGACTCATATATTAGTATATTATTTTTAAATTAAATAAATATCGTATTTAGAATAAAATTGTTAAGTAATCATTGAATAACATCCACAACCCAATGTAAAAAACAATTTTCTATAGGCACACCTAATAATGTAAATAAATTAGTGTAGTAAGGACTGAGGCCTAAAATTCAGTAAAATTGTGAATAAATACATTTTTGTGTCTTTAAAAAAATCGAGTCTTTGAAGATATGAATTTTATTTCAAGCTATTTAAAATTTGATTCAAATCCGATTTTGTATTGTTGGCTTATATGCATTTATTAATTAATTTTATTAACAAATTATGAATAAATATATTTTTGAACTTTTATAAAAATCAAATTTTTGAAGGTATGAATTTTATCCAAGTTATTTAAAATCTGATTTCAAATCCGATTTTTTCAGAATGGTTGTTCTAATTAATGAAATAAACTAATAATATTATAATCACAAATAACTTACTGATTACTTTTTCCAAGCTAAAAGGTACTCCCTTTGTCCCTCTCATTTCTTTACATTTTTTTCCACTGCTTGACACGCTTGTAAAAAGTATGGTTCCATAAATTATTTTTTAAATATTCTTTTTTTTTTTTGTATAAAAATAGAACAATTCTATTTTTATACAAAAAATGAATTTTTTTAAAATAAGTTATGAAACTATCCGCAAAATGCACCTTAAAATCTGTGCTAGAATTACTTCCTCTGTTCTTTGGGATTTCTTGCTGGCTGCCTTGGACAAAATGAATTTCCCTCCAAGGTTTTGTTCTTGGGTCAAAGCTTGTGTGTGCTCTCCCATGTATTCGGTGAAGATCAATGGCACTCTTAATGGCTACTTCCCGGGAGCCAAGGGTCTGCGTCAAGGCTGCTCAATGTCGCCTTATCTCTTTACCATTGCTATGAATGTCTTATCTTGTCTCCTAAATAAAACCCCAGCAGACTTCTCTTTTCATTGGAAGTGTAAGGATCTAAAGCTCTCTCATCTCTTCTTTGCCGATGACGTGATTTTCTTCTGTAGTGGAGACAAGGCCTCTATTTCGCACATTATGGCTTCTATTGATACGTTCTCCAAGTTCAGTGGCCTTCATCCTAGCATCCATAAGAGCACAAGTTTTCTGATCAACTGTGATCCCTCGGTTGTAGCTTGGTTTGATAATACCTATGGAGTGCCTAAGGGCGATCTTCCGGTTCGTTTTCTTGGTGTTCCTCTTATCTCAGCGGAGCTAAGTATTAATCACTGCATGCCTTTGATTCAAAAGATTACTCAAAGGATTGAAAGTTGGACAGCCAAGCTTCTTTCCTTTGCTGGTCGTGTATAATTGATCAAGGCTGTCCTCTTTGCTATTCAAGCCTATTGGACTAGGCATTTCATGCTTCCGGTTGTAGTTCATAAGAAACTTCAACAGCTTTTCACTCGATTTCTTTGGAAAGGGGACCATACTAAAACAGGTGGAGCCAAGGTCTCTTTGGCCAATATTTGTAAGCCTCGAGACGAAGGAGGTTTGGGCATCAAGGATTTGCTGGAATGGAATAGCACGCAGCTTCTTATGCACTTCTGGAAACTCATAAAACGACATCATTCATTATGGGTTTTATGGATTTATAGCACTTCTTTGAGGCGTAAGAATTTCTGGGTTATGAAAGAGCCAACGGATTGTTCTTGGTTTTGGCGTCATATCCTTCGTCTTAGAGATGTCGCTAAGGGCTTTATCTCCTACAGAATTGGCAACGGGAACTCCATATCCTTTTGGTTTGACCCTTGGTGGAAAGGATCTTCCATTGCTTCTTCAACCTCTGATCCTATTATAGCTAATTCAGGTTCTTCAGCTGCAGCCACGGTCGGTCACCAAATTGGGAATGGGGTCTGGAGTCTTCCGCAACCCAGGGGACACGCGACCCGAGCCTCTCGGACTCACTCCATCTGGTTAGATTCCTTTGACTATCCGGATTTTGATTTATCAAGGGAGGATGCTATTTTATGGAATGGTTTTGCAAAGCTCACTTCTCATGATCTTTGGGATTCCATCCGAGAGAGAGCTCCTAGCGTGCCTTGGTGTGACGCTATTTGGTTCAAGCACGGCATCAATCGCTATGCCCATCACAGCTGGCTTCTTTGTCATGGTCGCCTCTACACTTCAGCTCGGCTTCGCTATACCTTTAGTATGGATGTCTCTACTCAGTGTTACTTATGCATAAGCGGTGAAGAAACCGACTCCCATCTTTTTCTTCATTGTGCATATTCTCGTCATATCTTGGCGTAGCTCGTGGATCCAATGGGCTTCACTATGGACTATGATCAGCCTTGGCACTCCTTGGTTACTGAAGTCTCTTCTCTTTCAGATCATTTGCAAAGGAAGATTGCTTTGTTGGCCTTGCAAATATTTGCCTATCATATTTGGCGAGAGAGGAACGCTCGGGCTCACAACAAAGGGGCTTTCTCTCCGGACAAGCTCTTACATGGCATTAAAGTGGATCTCCACTCGCGGCTTGCTTCTACTGCATGGTTCTCGGATAACTTATGTGTTAGGCCAGAGTTATATTATTGGATAGCTTAGCTTAGCTTTGCTGCTTTTGTTGTCTTTGGGCCATTGTTTTGGGGTTTCCTCTTGTTTGCAGCCTCTAGTTAGTTCCTTCTTCTTGTTGGAGGTTTCTATCTAGATAGCTATTGTGTTTGTTTTTCTTTTAATACAAAATTTAGCAAAAAAAAAAAAAAAAAAAGAACCAAGGGGGGGACAGAGGGAGTATATAAAAAAAAAGAACCAAGGGGGGGCCAAGTCTGTCATGCAGACTTGGCCTCTATCAAACATCTAATGGACTGCATCAAAATATTTTCAAATTCAAGTGGGTTACATCTAAGCATTGCTAAAAGCACGGCTTACTTCTGTAATTGCTCAGTCGATTTCATTAACTCGCTTGACACCAACTACGGTTTTGCTCATGGAGACCTTCCTATTCGATTCTTAGGGGTGCCTCTAATTTCGTCTATGCTGAAACACACCGACTGCATGCCTCTCCTGGAAAAAGTAACGGCTCGAATTTCCTGTTGGTCGAGTACAATCCTTTCGTTGGCTGGAAGAGCCCTGCTTATTAAATCTGTCCTCCTCATGATCCAAATGTATTGGACTAAACATTTTGTTCTCCCAGCTTCAGTCCATGCCAAACTTCAAACTCTTTTCACCAGATTCTTGTGGAAGGGGGATGTTTCATCGAAGGGAGGTGCAAAGATTAGTTGGGATTCGATTTGTAGGCCTTGTGAAGAGGGTGGCCTGGGGTTCAGCCATCCAAGGGAGTGGAACCGCGCTCAGATATTGGCTCATCTCTGCAAAATCATTGGCAAAAGTTCTTCTATATGGCCTCAATGGATTAACAAAACTGTCCTAAAAAGACAGCACTTCTGGACCATGGAAATGCCTCATGACTGCTCTTGGATATTCAGAAATGTCCTTAGATTGCGTTCCTTGGCTAGATAGTTCATATCCTTCAACATCGGTAATGGCTTGGGAACTTCTCTGTGGTTTGATCCATGGTGGCACAACACTTGCCTTGCTACTAATAATCAGGATCGCATTATCATCCAAGCTGGTGTCTCGTTCGAAGCCTCTGTGAATGCTGTAATTTTAACTGGCTCTTGGTCCATTCCTCGTCCTTCTTCTAGGCAGCGAAATCCTCACCCTCGCTTGCTTTATTGGAACGACCGTTTTGATTATCCTAGCTTCAACCTTAGCTCCAGAGACGTTATCTTATGGGAAGGAGTCCCTCTTCATAAGGTTAAAACTCGTACTATATGGAATTCGATTCGCTCATCTTCTCCAGTAATTACTTGGTACAAACATGTCTGGCACCGTTTCAAAATTATAAGATACGCTCACCTGGAATGGATTCTTTGCCATGGCCGTCTCCCTACTGCGAACAGACTGGCCCTTTTCGGGTTAAATGTTGAGCAGAATTGCAGCCTCTGTGTGGGTGGTATTGAAACGGACTCCCACCTGTTCATCACTTGCAACTACAGCAGTTTCATTCTTCAAAAATTGGCAGGTGTCGTGGGGTTCCCCATGGCTGGCTCCACTTGGACTGAGTTTCTCCTCTCTTTGGACAACATCCCAAATTACATCCATAGGAACATAGCTCTCCTCACTGCGCAGATTTTCTCATACTTCTTGTGGAGAGAGAGGAACGCCAGGGTTCATGACAGGGGGTGTCGCCTCCAAACTTTCTCATTAAGGGTATCATGGTTGACCTAAAGGCAAAGCTCTTGAATATGGATTGGTTTAACCGACATGCTGATTTCAACTGTTATAGGTGGCTTTTTGTTTAATCTTCTTAGGGAGATTTAGGTAGTTTGTTCTCATTGCTGTTGTTTGTATCTTGTTTCTCTCTTAGCGTTTGCTAAGATCTAGGGTTTATCCCTGCTTTTCCTTTTATAAATATTTATTTAGCAAAAAAAAACTAACCAATTACCTTTTTCAGTTATTATCTTTTCTAACTTTTTTAACTAAAATATATTTTTTTCCAAAAATATGGTCGTTCTAATTAATCCGATCTTATATGCATTTATTAATTAATTCTATTAACAAATTATTAATAAATATTTTTTTGAACTTTTAAAAAAATAAAAATTTTGAAGGTATGGATTTTATTCAAATTATTTCAAATCCTATTTTTTCAGATTTCTAGTTGACTTAGATTATAATTTCTTAAAATCGATGGCAATTGTACAATATATATTATGAAAATAAATTTATTATGTATGATAATATGATTGTGATTGACTTTATATTAAAAGAATGGTTGATTAATGAATGATTGATTATGAAATTTAAATTTGAAATATATAGTAGTATATCGTGATTGATTTTAAATTAAAATTGTGATTTTCTAGTAAATATTTTTTGATTTTAAAAATATGTATTTATGGATTGTTTAATAAAACCAATATTGTATTTAAATTAAAAGTGTTAGGTTAAAGATCAGGTAGGTTGATATTGTAAGTAAGGAAAATTTTTAATATAAAATTTAGGAATTAGCTCTAATTGGTTCTAAAATAATTTATAATTTCTGATTACTCAGGTATTACAATAAAGGATATAAGACTTTAAGAGTTAATGGCATACATGACACAAAGTGAGTTAATGGCATACGTGACACAAACTTCTTGTTGAAGTTTCCTGTCTCCTTGTAGAGCTGTTTAAAGTGAGGCTTGCAGTACAAAACACCTTCCATTGAGGAGTAGTTGCTCAACTGTCTATAATAACAATAAAACTAACTCATAAATTACTAAGCATATAATAGAGGTCTGGTCAGATAAATCCATAATGCCAAAATGGGCGCTCCCTCAAACGAAGGTAGTATACTGGCAAAATAATTATTGACCTCCAAAGTATGACAAAAATAAATAGACTTTACAGCCTGCAATATGAGTACTCAATCTTTCCTAGAAATGTACCCTAACTGAATACAAGATACGCCCAACATGCTCCCTCTGTGAAATCTTTGTTGTTGATGGTCCCGCCAGATTATTTCTCACAAACACATCCCCGGCAAAGACTTCAGAATATGCAAGACCTAGTAGCTAATGAAGTTATTTATTGTAAAATTCATTGATCTGTGATTGAGGGCAGCAGTCTTGATCCTAACTGACCAACCCTTTTGACTAACAAGAGAATTCTGTAATCCAATACCCTAATTGAATACATCTTGTACACGCCCAACATGCTCCCTCTGTGAAATTTTGTTGTCCCACCAAGTGATCCTCATAATCAAACCAAATGAGAAAACTGAAACTTATTCAAAGCTCAACTTCAATTATTTTACATATTGCAAATTTGGAAACAGAACAAATTGATATTCCAGTACATATACTTACGCGAGCTCATCTTTGATGAGAGCGCAACATATACATATTGCGTCTGCGTCCAACGTAACATTACATGGAAAATCAGGAGCATGTCTACCAAAAATAAAAATGTCATCTTAACAATGACATTCATCAAATTTGATGGGACATGCATTTTATTTAGAAAAAACACGTCCTATACGAAGTAAGCATGCAGTTCTCTAGTTTTGTGGCTTAACATCAGTGGCCTTAAGTGCTGCCTCTTCAGCTGCCGAGCAACACTTACCGCGGCAGTTGCCATAGCAGCCACCTCTGCCTCCTCCATTGTTGGAACCACCCACGTTGTTGTAACCTCCTCCGTTGTTTTAGCCTCCTCCAATGCTGTTACCACCTCCGTTGTTGTCGCCTCCTCCATTGTACTCCTTAGCTGCAATTTAACATAAATTAAATGATTGTTACATGTACAAATATTACATGATAATAAAACGGATTTCTAAGACATACGCTTGGTAGTAGTTTCAGCTAAGTCTTTAGCTGCAACTTCTGAACTAATGAGAAGAGCAAAAGCAATGGACAGACCAAGAAGTAGGAAAATTTTGGAACCCATATTGCTTTCGAATTTGTAATCGATCTTTATATCTCAACAAAATGCAAGAGCTGAATGATAAGAAGAAATGATGTGTTTCAGTTTCTATTTATAGACTGAAAAAAGTAACTGTAGCGTGTAGGTAAACTTTGGCAAATTTGCGAGACAATCAATAATCAACAGATATAGATATACACATATGCATGCAAGGTCTACTAGAACGTGGGTTGGGTGTTGTGAAAATATGCATTATTACAAAACATATAGAATCTGAATACATATGAATAGATGGTACTTTGCAAAAGTTGGTGCGTAAAAAGACAAATTAATTGTGCTTAGTAACAACTGAAATACCTATAAGTAGGCATACCTACAAAGTTGGCCATTTCCTGTATATTATACTAATGTCTAAATTAGTTTTAACATCGATTTTAAAAGAATTGATATCTTAAAGTCTTGTAACTTCGGTGGAAACTCCAACCAATGTTAAAAGAGGATATTTATTAACCAATTTTTTATAGTAAGTGTTTTGTCTCATGTTATTGTTTCTATATTTTTAAAATAAATTTTTCGACGATCCAATCGTATGGATGTCAAGATATATCTAATTTAATGATATTCCCAAATTTTCAAAAAATAAAAAATTAATTTGGTTAGAGATCTTAGTAGGTCACTACTATATTGACTAGTACTCGTAACTAGTGCTCTGTCCCATATTATTGTTTCTTTTTTTCTTAAATATATTTTTGGACGATCCAACCGTACGGATGTCAAGATATTTGTAATTTAATGATATTTCAAAATTTTTGATAAATAAAAAATTAATTTGGTTGTACTAATAAAAGAGTAAAAGAATTATATGCTAACTTACGACGGAATTGGTCGTAAGTTATTTGCCGCTTACTTTTTAGATGAAAATTTGAAATTGCCGCCTTTTTTTAGAGGAATAGTTGAATTTGCCGTCTGGCAACTTACGACGAATTCCATCGTAAGTTTAATTTAAGTTCAAATTATTCTTATAATATACATAATTTTTATTAAAAAAAAATAGTGAACTTACGATGGATTTTACCATCGTAAGTTCACTGCTAAACAACGTTGTTCTGTCATCAGAAAAAGTAATTAATTTTACAATTAAATTTAATCAACTTTACGACGACATTTTCTGTCGTAAGTTCGCAACTAAACAAATTTACGACGGATTTTCTGTCATAAGTTCACTACTAAACGACGACTTTTCATCATCAAAATAATGATTCATTTTCAATTAAATTTAATTACAATAATAAAATCTTCGACAAAAATTCCATCATAAGTTCAATGCTAAACGAATTTATGACGAATTTTTCCGTCATAAATTCATTATTTAATTAAAATAACCAAATATATGAGGGAAATTCCGTCGTAAGTTCAATACTAAATGAATTTACGACAAATTTTCCTTTGTAAGATCACTGCTAAGCAACGTCATTTCGCGTCATCAAAAAAAGTAATTTATTTTGTAATTAAATTTAATTACAATAACCAAATTTATGACGGAAATCCGTCGTATGTTCACTGATGAAACGACGGATTTCCATTTCCATCATAAGTACGGCGCGCAAAATATTTTCATCGTAAGTTGGCCGTCGTAAATGCCAGATTTGTTGTAATGTTAGGTTATTAAAAAGATATAATGTAGATTGTTAATTAAATTTAGATACAACGGTCAATCTTTGTTTAGCTATAGTATGGACAACCAATTTTTTTATTATATACAGGATATAAATTTATATATATATAAATGACTTGAGTTACATACTTTTTACTGGCTATGTTTCATTTATTTTCAATTTTATGTTTAAAAATATAAACTACAATTACAAGGCAGCGAAGGAAGACTGACAGACCAAGAAATAGTAATATTTTAAAACCCATTTTTTCTTCAACTTTGTATTCTGTGAAAAATGAAATGCAGGGGCTCAATGATGAGGTTGAGGTCTGTATCAATTTCTATTTATAAGCTTGGGATGTTGGAAATTAAATACTCCGTTGAGTGTTGATTCCTCTTTGTAAAACTTCCATAAGAAAAATTAGTAATTAGAATTAGTTTTAATTTTAGAATTCAACTACTAATTAATTAACGACATCTGAGTCTCATATTTCCAACCATTTGTTTCTTGTAATAATAATATTTGATACTGTTGAATTTAGATATTTTCAATTTTGTTAGGTGTTCAGACAGTAATACTGAATTCATAATAGATGTTTTGTTTATATACAATTAGGGCAAAAAATGTTAATTCACATTGACTTAACGGAAGTCCCGTAATCAACGGAGGCTAAAGAAAATACAAGTAAGCAATTGTTCATTAGAACTAAACTGAGAGTTGTTACAAATCTTTAATAAGGGGTCGTGGCAATACAACGATTTAGGAATGGGAACGGGATTAAAATGCGTGGCGATATCCGGAAAATGGCAATTTCGGATATTGGAACGGATTGATAGCTCGGTTCAAAAATTTAACCAATCTGAATTCGAATCGAAATTATAATGGGTCCGAAAAATGTTTTGTTGATTCCATCACTACAAGGAAAACTGAAATATACAATGGTTATTGCCCGTTGTCTGATGCCCTGGAATAGCGTTGTCTATCGAGCAGGTGTCTCTTACCAACATCACACAGCGGTACACAAATCGTTGTCTGATATCCATAATAACAACACACCATGCTCATAAAGTGTTATAGCACACCCAGAAACAACAACGCAATCATTTAAATCCGTTGTTAGAAAATGAGGAATAAAATGGTTCCTAAAAAATAAAACATTGTTCATTCGTTATGTTAATAAAGATTTCTTAAAATATAACCATTGTTGGATAGCTGAGCATACAAACGTTTTTGTTTCTTAAATGCTTGTTTCTGCTATTTTCACACAATGGTTTTACCATTTTATACAGTGGTCAACTCTTTTTGGTACAATGCTTTCTTGAAACTTATCCATTGTCTGAAGATATTTTTAACAAGTTTTTATCAAAGATGATAACATTGGCCAAGATAAAGAAGGAATTTATTATCTAAAATTGTAGTAGGTTCTTTACATGGAGAAATGAAATAGGAAGTTCATAATACTGCTCTAGTACTATCTTCATGTTCTTCATTACCTGTTCTGATAAAATGCCAAGTGCCAAGTTGCCAACCATCTGTACCTCAGTACCTCCAATCTGAATCCGAATCCGAATACGATAACATATCTTCATATCCAAGTCACATATAAAGATGGATTTTGATGCATAGATGGTGGGCAATTTAACTTGCATATGTAACAAAGAACATGCCATTGTTATTAATCATACTATAGGACTTAATTAGACCATCATAAAGAAAGACCCTTTTATCTAGGAAGGAATGCTGAGGTTATCTGCAGCTGCATTGCCAAAACTCTGCTAATGCTGATCCTAGGCCTTTCTCTTCTTCGATACCGGTTGTGGCGAGGATGATACAGAGGCTGATGCAGATGTGATCACTTCCCCCGGCTCATTTGAGCTATCGGAGCTAAAGTACAGATCCATAACCCCTCTGGGGCTTCCTGGCAAAGAAACAAACTTGCGTTTGTTAATATTGTTGCCATATCCTCCTGATATCAGCTCCTGTATCAGTTTGCTGCAGTCTTCTAGTTTGCACTGTTTATTAAACAACGATAGACATGAGCTTGGTCACTAACCAATATGGAGTCAATAATGCAATTAACATGTGAAAAAAACAAAATAGAATTTGATATATCAGAAGTGAGATAGTTACCTTATTAATCCCAATAATTCCCAAAAGCTCAGTTTGGTAATCTTGTCCAATACAGGGCTCAATGCTCCTGATTACAAGCAGCATTGTAGCAGTTGTTATTACCGACAGAAGGTAACACATGAACTGACAATCTGCAAGCAGCATACATGCATATACAAATCAGTGACCAGATTGTTAGATTAAATTTGTGCATTTTCAAGATTTTTATGTCAACCAAGAATAAAGATATCAATATTTATAATCTTACCAGCAATGATAGAGAGTAGAAGAGAGTCACAAAGAGTTTTGTTGGCAGAGTCACAAAGAGTTACCAGGGAGAAAAGACTTGCCTAGAAGTGGGCGTCTGCTGGCAGAGTTTTGTTCAACCAAACTTCTTGTAGACAATCAAGAATCACAAAGAGCCTCCTAACCGTATAGATTAGAGGTACCAATGTCCTCACTACACATTCTATAATATGTCAAGCAGAAGCATAACTGATTAAACTTGGAGAGTGAAAATTAAAAGGACCCAACCAACATGAAAAAATACATAAAAATCCAAAACTATTACAAATGAGCAAGATTTTCAGCTTCCTTTCAGCAAACACCATAAAACAACTAGCACAAAGACAATGTTTACCATAAGGAGCCAATGAAATGTATGATTTCATAAAATAGTAGGAGAAGCTCCCTGCTTAAAACATAGAAGTGTATCATATTCTGTGCTTGAACTGCTTAAAATCTTACCCTGTTCACTCATCCCAACCGTGCTAATACCCTCCTTACGAATTAAAAAACAAAGAGTCAAAGAATAAATAACATTAGATAAAATAAAAGAACAATCAATTCATGGAGGTTGGAACACAAGAAACAGAAGTAGACTCTCCCTAACAATCAATAAGTTCACTACACAGATCTCACTTGTCAGCTGTGAGCTGACCTTCCATTCTTCACTACAAGAAAATATGGATTAGACATCGGGCCTTTAACAACGCTTTGAAAAGCCACCGATGTTAAAAGCGTTTTTAACATCAGTTATTTAAAAAGCGATGTTAAACAGATTTCTGGACATCGGTTGCTTAAATAAACAATGTCTAAACCTTTTTTCTCGTAATAAAAAAAACGTGCTGAGTCATTTTCCCCCCATTTTCTCATAAAACATTTGCCTTAGAAAATTTTATAATCCCGCCTAAGTAACATTACCCTAATTTAGTATCCCGCCTTAGTCATACTTTCCCCTAATTTCTCTCTACACAGCTCTCATTCATCTCTCTCTCTCTCTCTCACTCGTCTCTCTCTCTCTCTCACTCATCTCTCTCACTCATCTCTCTGTCTCTCTCACACACACACAAACTCATCTCTCTCTCTCACTCATCTCTCTCTCTCTCTCTCTCTCTCTCTCTCACTCTCACGACCCTCTCTCTGTCAATCTCTAAATCAAAATAGAGAAGAGGAAGCTCGAATTTAAGAGAAGAAGAAGCTCGAATCGTAAGTCATTTTCCGATTAATAGTTCGAATTAAGCTCGATTTTTTTTAATTGAACAATTTTTTTTGCAGATTTGTTGCTCTTTTTGCTTGGGTCATCTTCAATTAGTAAGTTTTTTGTGTTAATTACTTGTTTTCATTTTGCATGTATCTTTTTCTTACTTTTCTTGTTTTGGGTCTCGGCAAGTTCTTGTTTTTCTTTCTTGTTTTGCTTTTTCTCTCTGTTTCTTGTTTTTGGGTGAATATATATGTTTCCAGTTTCTTGTTTTTAGTTTGTATTACTTGTAATTCTTGTTTTTGGTTTCATATAAATTGAAAATTGAAAAACACTAAATTTTTTTGTTTCATTTTTGTGCATTAATTGGTGAGTCAGTGTATTTATTTGTGAGTCCTGTATTGTACTTGTGAAATTGATTGTTCCAATACTTTAATATTATGAACTGTGTTTTAAGCATGCAGCACTGTAGTTTTCATGTTTTCGAGATTGCGTAGTTTTGAGCTTGCAGATTATTGTACTTGTAGTTGTTAGATAGTAAAATAGTGAGTAGTTGATACTTGATAGTGAGTAGTTGTGAGATCTGTTTCTTTGCACTCTTGGATTATTGGTTAATTTGAGCATTCTAATAGACTAGACTTCTGAATTTGAACATGATTTTGCAGGAGCATTTTGCTTGTGTGTGTGCGGTTAACATTTTCTGTTTTTGAGCTATTCTTCAGGTTAGTAATTGCTCAACTATAAGTTCTATTCTTCAGTGTCCTGATTTCTAATTAGATGCATGTGCTTGTTTATATGATTTCGATAATGTGTTCTTGTAATAACTTGTGATGATTATTTGTTTAGATATAAGTTTATACCTATTATGTCCTTATTTATATATTAGTTTCTTGTTGTCTATATTATTTGTTTAGATATAAGTTTAGATATAAGTTTATACCTATTACGTTCTTGTTAATATGTTTAATTCTTTCTATTATTAGAATAGTAATTGTAATTTAATGACTTGTATAATTTTGGATAAGTCTATCATTAATTTTTGAATAACAATACCAGGTAGGTTTCTTTACGAACAAATGGGTAAATCGTGAATTTCGAAAGATAGGGATTCTTTAGAGTATGAAATTGGGGTTGAACGGTTCTTGATATATGATGAAGAAAATGCTAAAAATCCTAAAGAAATTCCATGCCCATGTGCACGCTGTGGTAATTTCAAAAAATTGTCAGTGAAAATAATTAGGGGTCATCTTTATCAAAATGGTTTTAGTTTGGGGTATGTCGATTGGATTTGGCATGGAGAAAAGTGCCCAAGTAGTACGCTAGTGACTTCAGGGCACAATCCTTTAGGAGAAATTCCGACTTCACAAAAAGTTGATGTTTGTGAAGCAGCTTATAATAGGGGTGATTACGATGACGATTCACATGAGTTTAGGAGGTTTGTGTCCGATGCAGAGCAACCTTTGTTTAAGGGCAGTGAGTGTACTAAGTTAGGGTCGATGTTGAAATTGCACAACTGGAAGTCTAGATTTGGTATTAGCAATAATGCCTTTACTGAGCTCCTTTCTTCTGTTGGATCTTTACTTCCTAAAGATCATGTGTTGCCGGTTAATGCATATGAAGCAAAGAAAACCCTAACTGATCTAGGTCTCGAGTATATAAAGTTTCATGCATGTCCGAATGATTGTGTACTATATAGGGCTGTAAATGTCGATGCGTCCAAGTGTCCTAAGTGCGATCTATCTCGCTGGAAGGTGGGGAAAGATGGTAAACCTAGGATTAACATTCCAGCCAAAGTTATGTGGTACTTTCCGATAATTCCTAGATTTAGACGGCTGTTTAAATCTGCTTCCACAGCTGAACTAATGAGTTGGCATGCGAAGAAGCGAACTCAAGATGGCCAAATGCGTCATCCAGCTGACTCTCCTTCTTGGAGGAATATTGATTATAGGTGGCCTGAATTTGGTAATGAACCGAGACATATTCGCTTAGCATTGGCGAAAGATGGTATAAACCCGCATAATAATGGTCTAACCAATCGGTATAGTTGTTGGCCTGTAGTACTAGTAACTTATAATCTTCCTCCATGGTTATGCATGAAGAGGAAGTTTATGATATTAACGGTGTTAGTTTCTGGTCCACATGAGCTAGGTAATAACATCGACGTGTACTTACAACCGATGATAGATGATTTGAAGAAGCTTTGGGAAGAAGGTGAACCAAATGTATATGATGCGTATACAAAGTCTTACTTCACTCTAAAAGCAGTTTTAATGTGGACGATAAATGACTTTCCTACGTACGGAAATTTGTCGGGTTGTGTGAATAATGGTTATATGGCTTGTCCAATATTTGGTGATGATACCGTTGGTAAACATTTGACTCATAGCCGAAAAATATGTTACCAAGGTCATCGTCGGTATTTGGCTCCGTATCATCCTTATAGGAGGAATAAGACAGGTTTTAATGGAGAACAAGAATTTAGACACCCCCGTCAAATCCTATCTGGAGAAGAAGTATTAGCGCAGCAGCAACGGATAAAATTTACTTTTGGGAAGGAGAGGAAGGCAAAAAAAGTGGACTGTCCATGGAAGAAAAAATCAATTTTTTTTGATTTGGAATATTGGAAGTTTCACCATGTTCGCCACTGTCTCGATGTTATGCATGTTGAGAAAAATGTGTGCGATAGTCTAATTGGAACATTATTAAATCTGCCATTCAAGACTAAAGATAGTGAGGAATCTCGTCGTGATATGATTGAAATGGGTGTCAGGCCCGATTTAGCTCCAGAAGTAGGAGAAAAGAGAACATATTTGCCCCCTGCCCCTTATACTTTGTCAAGGGCAGAAAAGAAAAAAATGTTGTCCTCATTGTCAAATATTAAACTTCCTTATGGCCATTCATCAAACATAAGAAATTGTGTATCAATGTCTGATTTAAAGATACATGGGTTATGTATTTTATGTTTGGATGCAGCCACTTCGTAATGCACAGGTGGCGAGAGTCAAAGAGCGAAAATATCCACACCGCACATCAAGGAAGGGCTATATCGGACTGCTAGAAGAAGACGTAATATTTTATCATTATGTGCAGTAGTTCTAAATTATAATTATAATTTAGACTTTCTGAATATCTTTCAAATTAATGTTTCATTCATTTTAAACAGGTCAAAGAAGGGAAAATTCAGCCTGGAGAAGAACCTGATCGGGCAATTATGTGGAAGAAAGCTCGAAAGGGAAAGGACGGTCAAGTTGATGAAGAACAAGAAAAGATCAACCAAGTTATTGTAAGAAATCTTTCAATTACCTCCTGTTTTCTACAATTATACCATATATGTTAAGTGGCCATTTTATGTGAAAAGTAATTATGTGTATTGATCGTAAATATGTAATGTATTTTTGACAGGATGATTTGCTGGAAAAGAAGGAAAAAGGTGAACTGCAGTTGTCCGAATTTTAGGATGTGTTGACTCTTGCATTACGAAATCCTGAGCATTCAGGAAGGGTTCGAGGAGTCGGAGGCATCGCCACCCCAAAATCATTCTTTAACACCCCGAAGGTGAAAAGGACTCGAATTACAAAAGCCGAGTTGCTGGCACGTGATCGACAAAGGGATGAGGAGATGGAGAGAAGAACAAATGATTTGATGTCACAAATTGCTGATCTAAAGGCGATGATTAGTTCATCCAGTCTTCCCTCGTCAATGCCCGAAAAGGCAGCAGCTGTTGAAGAATTGAATGTGGATGGTGATTGTGTTGCCATTGACCCTACTCCACCATCAAAAAAGGAAACAAAGGTAAAACAAGCTCTATTGTCCACTCGCTTTCTTTTTATATATAGCAGTTATGTAAGCTATGGACAGTACTACGAATAATACAAACTTGTAATTTCACCTTGCATGTCTTGTAAATGTAGGATCCGCAACCATGTGAGCTGGATGTAGGCAGTGTGCACAACATAGTTGCATTTGGTATGGCGATGACTGATGGGGTCATGAACGAAAAGATACATGGAATGCCTATGTCGCATGGATGCATTCGTGTGTTGGTGGATGGAAGCATCAACGACAATGCTTTGGTTCCAGTGCCAGTACCGGGTGAAATTGAGAAGGTCCACGAAGCTGTTGGTTCTCACGTCGCGTGGCCTAAGGAGTTGATTATTTTCCCAACTGTTGTGGTTTGTATTTCTTTTTCTTTTTCCATACCTTGCGCGCATGATGTGCTCCATAAACTGTGTTTATATTTATGCATGATAAAATGAATTTTTGTAGAAAAAGAAGAGGCAAGTGTCACAGAAGGCTGATGATCCGTTAAAGAATTTGGCGAACATGTTTAAAAATGCCGAGCCAACAAACAAAAATGTGCCAAACCGCTTTAGGTTGTTGTATAAACATGCAACAACAACTATGGCAGTGTCAAGTGTCTCAATTGAAATTCCATGTGATATTGAAGTTTTCGGGTTTGAGAAAAGATATTTATCTTGCATGAGAATTTAATTTCCTTAGTAGAGTTCAACCAGATTGGACAGGCTGTAATATCAACTTACATGTCGTAAGTATTGTTCTTTTTAAATCTTGTCTAATTCTGCATATTGCATAGGAATATATATGTACTTATTGCATTAAATTATTTGTAGGTACCTGCATAATGTTATGCGTAAAAGAATTTACTGGACTATTTTGGGTTTTTTGATCCATCAGCCACATATAACCTGAATGCTGACTTTGAAGCTTTAGTTGTTCAAAGGCTGAAAGAAGGTAGCCCAGATCGCGTTTTCTTCATGCCACATAATGAAAAGTAGGTGATTTTGTGGATTTTTACTAGAATAATTGTAGCACTACGATTTATACTAATTCTTGCTTCGTGGTATTCTTTTTAATACAGTTTCCACTGGATTTTGATTATAATTCGGGAAAGTGAAATTTACACTCTCAATCCACTGTCTCATCCACCACGGAATCGAGCCTTAGAAAAAGTTTTAATAAGGTATTGACAAATAAATAAATAATTATATATATATATATATGTATATATATATATATTATGCTCTCTTTGGTACGTATCACATTATCGTTCCATGCCCTTAATTGCAGTGCAGTGAGAACTTTCAATGCTCAAACAGGAAGGGTAAATAAAACCCCCGAAATACATAATCTTGCGATAATTATTTAAGCACTTTACTTGGTTTGTTGAATGTATGTATGTACTTCATTTTCTTGGTTGGTCAATCTATATTTTCTTATTTTTATTGGAACAGGGATCACCAAAACAACCTGGCGCTGTTGAATCACTAGTACAAAAACTGCCATATGCGTCTGTCAAAAAGGTCATTTGCGTCTGTTTTCAGCAGACGCGTATGGAGGAGTCACATAAAGTATGAAGTATTTGCGTCTGTTCCGCAACAGACGTATATAGGTATTTGCGTCTGTTCTCAACAGACGTATAAAGTTATAGAACAGACGCATAAAGTATAACTTTATGTGGCTGCAAGATTAACAGACGCATAAGGTTATTTGCATCTGTCTACAGCAGATGCATATTGATTTAGAACAGACGCATAAACACAATTTTTTACGTCTGTTGTGAATGACCAGACGTATATAGTATTTTATGCATCTGTCTTGAGAGAACAGACATATATTGTAATTTTTATTTTTTTTAAATTTAGCAATATTTTTTCCTGCCACCTGTTTATACATCTCAAACAATAAAGGCTAGAGCTCATGCATAAAGTAAAAATGCAAATTGACAATAAAATGCTTCATAATAATTTTAACATCCAAAAATTCTTATAATAATTATTGTCATTGAAGTTAAAATCAAGTCACATCATGTGTTACATTACAATTTCTAAAGTAGTGAAATAGAACAACACTAGTCTAGCTAGTATCCAAACTCTAACTCGGATCAGCAACAAACCGAAAGACATCACGATCAGTAATGCGGTAGTAAGCCATGCGAATCAGCAAAACAAGGAATGAAGAGCATGTCAAGAGTATGCGGACCTGGAAAATCAGCAAAACAAGGAATGAAGAGCTTATGAGAGCCATATGGAGATGGCTGTGTAATTACTAAAGTGAGCAACATATTCAATTTTTTTAAGTGGAGATTATTACCATCTTAAATTATTATCCTTGGTGATTTCGGAGTAAATTTGAGTTGGCAAGGCCCTCACTGTATCACTGTATCAAGGCCCTCAAAAAACATTGTTCCCCTACATTGCATGGTCGGGAACTTTAAGGAGTTTGTAGTGGAGTCTACTGTTCCATATTGCATTACGTGCGGATTGATCTATGAAATAGCACAAATGAGAATGAGCAGGGTGAAAAGGGACACAAGTTAGATGGAAAAAGTCTGAATAATTAGTAATAACAAAGATGATCCAAATTTGAAATTTTAAAACAAACAGACTATAAACTAAGCTGGTCACAAATCAGGCATTGTATCTATATTTTTCTCTATGACCTTTTTGTTAACTTTTTACGTTCAAGTGATTGCTTTTTGGCTTTCCTTTCACCACCAATAGAATTCATTTACAAACAAAATGTTTGATTTGGTCAATGACATGCAAGAAGTATGCTCAAATAATAGTCTTAACTCTTATGTTAGTATATACATTCCTCATTAGATCCAATTCAATTGTTCATACTCTAAATAGAATTTGATCACAGATGACCCCCCCCAAACATATACCAACATCAACTCTTTAATGTAATCATGTCAATTGACTTTAATATCAGGTAGTAAGTGTTAAATCATTAACGGAGGTGAAACTTAAGGCAATAGAAGCAATATTGAGACAAAACTAATTATTGAGGAAGCTTGCAATAGGAACCAGGCACGTCTGAAAGCTTCCATCAGGGAACAAAACTTTCATGCTGTTAGAATACCACAGCTCACACGCCCATAAGAAGTGTTCCCATGTGTACAAGTCTGGAGGAAATATATCAGGTTGATCATGGTATAGTGTAAGAAATAACTCGTCATATTGAGAGCACAAGTGCTGCGAAAATATGAATGCACAAATATATGAGATAACAGATTGGTAACCGATTCGAGACAAGATATTTAAAGTTTTCTGGGCTGAAAAGATAGTAATCAATTCTTTTATCCTCTCCTCCAGATTATGAATGTCACAACAATACAGTTGCAGAAAGTATTAGAAATAATAACCAAATACAATGTATCACCAAGGAAGCAAACATTTTAGATCCTCGTATATTACATACATATCCAATTAATGCTTCAAGCCACAAAATTTCCTTAAGTGAGCATATCACTATCATCACGAGCACAAATGAATTGTGAAAAATATACATTGGATATAAACCAGCAAATCATCTATCAGTTACTATATAAATATCAAATCATTTATTATTTTAATTGATAATGAATTTAAATCTGGTAACAAGTAATTACAGGACAAACTAGAGGGAAGACACGAAACATGTACAATGGAAAAATACATATCTGAAGTCAACTAAAAATAGAATAAAAAAAGATACTTACCTGCATCATACTCCTTCTGACCCTCCATAATGCTAAGTACAATAATTCACTGGTACTGCCTATAGCATTATTTGGTACAGCAAGGTACAAATTATCAGCTAGTTCATACTAAGTGCTGCCACTAAAACTTATACCTGTGTATTTCTTTACCATTACAATAATGGGACCCATTTTAAGTATGATTACGTGGGTGAAAAATTGTTAAGCTACAATGGAGAGTTTTGCATATCTATTTATTACAATGTTCATAACAAGACGGTTACAATAGCAAGGAAAATTGTCAACTGAGCCACAAAGATCTATAAATTGATCACTTCTACCAAAATATGTCGATGTGCTATGATGAACACTCGAGCTATCGGGTTGGAATTCGAGTTGACTATCTGGCCATTTTTCTCTTTTTTATTATTGACGTCCACAATTCAGAATTACAGAGTATCATTGTATCAGTTCTAGTTCAACAGGTCAAGTAAAAGGATTAGTAACCTAACGAGAATCAGAAACTGAATGCTTAATACTAAACTCATTAGCTTAGTTCATTAGTTTGCTTCAGATTTATAAGTAATATCATCACATATAAATGACAGAAGAAAAATACGTTGTGGTACGCAAGACATATTCGTTGCTTTGCAATCCATCCCTTCTTCATTCCAATTCTCTGGCACCAAATGGAGTATTAATCTCCCCAAATTGCAAAACTTTAATTAGTACTTCAAATATACCGAAAAACAACAAATCACCGCCCAATTTACAAAAGAATGCAGCAGCAGTAGTAGCAGAAAGACCAAAATATATTAAGTCAAACCACATTATTTTTAATATAAAAAGTAAACAATTAGGCAAAAATAAAACTACTGTAAATAGATCTACTTAATTTATAACTGGTAGCTTAAAAACATTGCACCAGCAAAACCCTGTTGGCTACTTTGTTTCAGCGGATTAATAATCCGCAGATAGTAGGAACATTTGCCATAAATTTATACTATAATTAATCACTAAGGTAGCCCATTGACTAAATTCCAATCAATTTATAGTTCATTTTCATGTGATTAATACTCCCTAGGAGATGGCGGGATTAAAAAAACTAAAGTGATCATCTGATTGAAAGATTGTACATAGGATTATTTTTAAGGATTAAGTATAAAAAATGAACAGAATTCTATGTACCCCAAAAATTACAATCACTGCAAAATAAAAACGTAGCCAATAAGTCCGAACAAACTCCAATATTCTTAATACCGTGCCTCACAAAATCCTGATCTGGATTACAACATTCATCAATATTCATAACAGTACAAAAACAAATAAATCAACCAAGTGCACTTTGTACAGTAACTTATTTCGCTCCAAACACGTGCAATTGATACACATAACTACAAATTACAAGTTCAGAAGTGAAAATACTTACATAAATGAAACTGTTTTCCTTGGCTTCTAATTAAGGCTTCTCAATCGAACTAGATGGGCTTCTCAGTCATAATAAATCGTTGAAGATGAAGCTTGAATCTTCTGAATCGTAGTGATGGAATGGAAATTACGGCTCCAAGTGAGACTGTGAGTATATGGCGTATTTGATGATTGTAAACCATAAAGATAAATTAATACCTTAGATTGAATCGTTGTGGCTGCTTGAATTAGGGCTTGGAGATTAATTTCTTCAATTAGGGCTTGGAAATTGAAGATGCAATTAGGATTGAATCGCTTTACTTTGGAGAAGAGAATCGCGGGTTTGTAATTGAAGAGATCTATACTTTGTAATTAGGTCCATATAAGGTATATACACATACCATAATTGTGCGGCTCATATGTTTTTATTATACTTGTTTTATAATTTTTTTATTCAACTTTATACATCTGTTTTAAAAAGTAAGACACATATGATTGAACTATATACGTCAGTTATAAAATAACAGACGCAAATGATTTTCCAACAAACGTATAAAACTATCTAATACGTCTGTTTAGGTATAACAGACGCAAATGATTTTCCAACAGACGTATAAAACTATCTAATACGTCTGTTTAGGTATAACAGACGTATAAACTTGTCTTTTTCTAGTATATACGTCTGTGTAGTGCTGAACAGACGCATAAAACTACTTTATGTGTCTGTTTCCTCTACAACAGATGTAAATGGGGAGATGCATATGGCAGTTTTTGTACTAGTGAATGTGGTTATGTTGTCATGCGGTATATGCGGGATATTATTTTGGATAAGGACATGTACTCATTTTCTACCAAGGTATACTTTAATTGGTGTGTTTTGATATATGGAATATAATTGTGTAATTAGTGAATATTAAATTTATGCATTTGAAAAATAGTATATTTATCCTATTTTTTGCTTTGGGTTTTAATTGTTTGCAGTGGCTTTGTAAGACTCGGGCATCTTACAAGATGGTAGAGCTTGAAGAGGTGCGGTACAAGACTTTGAAGCACATTGAAAAACTCATGAAATAGTGACTTGGTTTATGGAACATTTGGTATAGATCTCTGCCTATGTACATCTAGCTTTTGGTACTAATTATTAAATGAAACTGTCTATAGGAACTGGTTTGCAGTACTTGTGGAACAAGGGGTCTGTTTATGGAAGTACATGTAGTTAGTTTGTGTACTTTGGTTATGCTTTTGTCGAAGTACGTACATGTACTTGGTTATATATGCTTTTGGTCGACAAGTACAATTTTGGTACTAATTATGTCTATTGTAAACATTTGGATGTTTTTGTAAATGAATGGCAAGTACTTGGTTTTTGTACATTAATTTGTTTTGTTTGATTTCAATTTTGGCAATTTTGGGCAGCATATATATATGATCAGTACAGGATTAAACCTTGATACATCAGTTATTAAAACAAATGATGTAAAAAAAGGTCTATTGCATCAAATTTTTTAAAAGAACTGATGTCTACTATTACACAGACATCGGTGTTATCATATAAAACTGATGTCTTTACCAATAATTGACATCACTTTTTCTAAAAAAAACGATGTATAATTGGAACATATAACATCGGAGCATGGCTAAAAACCGATGTATGTTAGGACCTATAACATCGGTTTTGTTACTGAAAATGATGTCTAGCAGAACATATCACATCGATTTTCTTAATTAAAACGATGTCTAATACAGCATATAACATCAGTCTTACCAAACAACCGATGTCTATGTCTCATTATATTAGGCACTGTAACACTATATAACATCGGTTTCACATACCAACTGATGTGTAATACAGCATATAACATCAGTCTTACCAAGAAATCGATGTCTATGTCATTATTTAGCTTGTCCGTGTTATGTTTATGTTGATCTAATGCACATAATATATCATAATTTAAAAAGAACTACTGCATATAATGAAACAATGACATCAGAAATATTTAAGAAACTGATGTGTAAGTCGATAATAGACAACGGCTAAAAACCGATGTCTAAAGTTTTGACCTTTCTCTACACTCGTATAGACATCGGTCAGATTTTTTTTTAACAACGGCCAGAAACCGATGTTTATTGACATATTTCTAGTAGTGCTTCGTAACAGCAAGAATTAAAAGACTCACTCATGACCTTACTTTTGGCAAGACGAGCCCTAATTTCTTCTAGTTCTTCTTCATCATCAGCACCTTCTTCCTGCATATGTACAAAATATGGAATCAGGGGGGAAAAATATAATATGCTTGTTGAACGAATGAATAACCAATTGTACAATATATGTTACAATTACCTCTGCGTCTTCAACGGGCTCTTCAACGGGCTGGGCAATTAAAAAGATAAAAATTACAAAGATACTTACCAATTAACGCTGCAAATACATGGTCTGCTAACCACACACACAGAAACTTACCGATTAAAGTTTTCGAGCTTTGAATCCGTACTTTCCTCTGAGCAATGAATTGAAGAAATCGATTTGGTTTTGAGTTTTGGATAATTAGGGTTCTTGTTTGACAAAGAGTGAGAGAAAGAGAGAGACCTGGGTTTAATCGTGAGAGAGATAAAAAGGGGGAGTGAGATTTTACTGAATGGTGAATTGTAATGGGGGGAAACGAAATATTCACAAAGGGGGGGAAATATTTACAAGGGGGAATGAATGAATTATAAAGGAGGGAACCGAAACTTTTGCAACTTTTTAATTATTTTTAATTGATTATTATTAAAAATGACTATTAAAAAATCATATAAGATAAATTTGAATTTTTGTAACTATTTTTGCATATCACTATATTTAATATATATTATCACGTACGGTTAAATTGTCGAAAAAGGATTTTTAGAAAAAGGAGTACGTTCAATCGGGACGAGACTAGTTAGAATGGATAGTACTTTTGGTGAGTTTAATAAAACCATACAAGAATAATTTTAAATATTTTAATTTTTCGTACACATTCCTAACCTCAGTATATAACATCATTCGTACGGTTGGATCGTTGAAAAAAAAAAATTAAAAAAATAGATCATGTTCAATCGGTACGACACTAGTTAGAGGGAGTAGGACTTTTGGCGGATTTATATTATAAACATACACAAGAATTGATTTATTTTTCTAACTTTTTGTACACATCACTAAAATTAGTATATAACATCATCGTATAGTTGGATCGTCCAAAAAAAATTTAAAAAAAATATTATTCGAAAATTATACTAGTTTGACTAAGGAGTACTTTGATAGTTGACAATTAATATAACATACAAGAATGATTCGTTTTTTTCTAATTTTTTGTACACATCACTAAAATCAATATATAATATCATTCGCACGGTTGGATTGTCGAAAAAAAATTAAAAAAATAGATCATGTTCAATCGGTACGACACTAGTTAGAGGGAGTAGTACTTTTGGCGAATTTATATTATAAACCCGTACATGAATGATTTCTTTTTCTAACTTTTTGTACACATCACTAAACTCGGTATATTACATCATTCGTACGGTTGGATTGTCGAATTTTTTTTAAAAAAAATAGATCATGCGCAATCGGTACGACACTAGTTAGAGGGGTAGTACTTTTGGCTGATTTATATTATAAACACATACATAATGATTTGTTTTTTATTAATTTGTTGTAAACATCAATAAAATTAATATATTACATCATCGGTACGGTTGGATCGTCCAAAAAAATAAAAAAAAATATTATTCGAAAATTATACTTGTTTGACCAAAGAGTATTTTGATAGTTGACCATTAAAATATCATACAAGAATGATTTATTTTTTTCTAATTTTTCGTATGCATCACTAAACTCGGTATATAACATCATTCGTACAGTTGGTTCATCGATTTTTTTTAAAAAAAATAGATCATGTTCAACGTCATTTATATTATAATCACGTACAAGAATGGTTTTTTTTCTAACTTTTTCTACACATCACTAAAATTAGTATATAACATCATCCGTATGGTTGGATCGTCCAAAAAAAATAAAAAAAATAATATTCAAAAATTATACTAGTTTGACCAAGAAGTGCTTTGATAGTTGACCATTAAAATATCACACAAGAATGATTTGTTTTTTTCTAATTTTTTGTACACATCACTAAAATTAGTATATTACATCATTCGTATGGTTGGATCATCGAAAAAAATTTAAAAAAATAGATCATGTTCAATCGGTACGACACTAGTTAGAGGGAGTAGTACTTTTAGCAGATTTATATTACAAACACGTACAAGAATGATTTATGTTTTCTAATTTTTTGTACATATCACTAAAATCAGTATATAACATCATCTGTACGATTGGATCGTCCAAAAAAAATTTAAAAAAAATATTATTCGAAAATTATACTAGTTTGACCAAGCAGTACTTTGATATTTGACCATTAAAATATCATACAAGAATTATTCGTTCTTTTCTATTTTTTTGTACACATCACTAAAATCAGTATATAACATCATTTGTACTGTTGGATCGTCGAAATAAAAATTTTAAAAAATAGATCAAGTTCAATCGGTACGACACTAGTTAGAAGGAATAGTACCTTTGACGAATTTATATTATAAACACATACATGAATGATTTCTTTTTCAAACTTTTTGTACACATCACTAAAATTAGTATATAACATCATCCGCACGGTTGGATCATCCAAAAAATTATTTTAAAAATTATTTATTCGGAAATTATACGAGTTTGACCAAGGAGTACTTTGATAGTTGACCATTGAAATAACATACAAGAATGATTCCTTTTTTTTCTAGTTTTTTATACACATCACTAAAATCAGTATATAACATCATTCATATGGTTCGATCATCAAAAATAAAATTAAAAAAAATAGATCATGTGCAATTGGTACGACATTAGTTAGAGAGTAGTACTTTTGGTGGATTTATATTATAAACACGTACAAGAATGATTTGGTTTTTTACTAATTTGATGTACACATCATTAAAATCAGTATATAACATCATCCTTACGATTGGATCGTCAAAAAAATATTATTCGAAAATTATACTGGTTTGACCAAGCAATACTTTGATAGTTGACCACTAAAATATCATACAAGAACATTAAACAACGGTTTTTTATGAAAAACTGTTGTTGTGCATAATATAACACAACATTTTTTATAAGAAAAACGTTGTCTGATTATTTTCATTATTTCCCGCCAAATTCAATTCAAATTATTTTATTATTCCCACCAAATATTTCATTATTTCCCACCAACTCTATTCAAAATTTTTGTAGTTCAGACAACGGTTTCATAAAAACCGTTGTCTCATCAAAACACGATTTAAACAACGGTTAATTATTCCGTTGTGTGAATTGTAATAACACAATGGTATATGAAAACAGTTGTGTGAATCATACAACGGTTTATAAACGTTGTCTCAAAACTGATTAGACAATGTTCGTAAAAACAGTTGTGCAAACTTACTCGTCTTTACAACACCACATTGCAAAAGCCATTGTCTGAATCAATTTACTAGACAACGTTTTTAACCCGTTGTAGGGTACCTGGATTAGACAATACTTTTCTGAAGTTACAAAAAACCGTTGTCTCTTAATTCCAAACAATGTTTTTTCGTCCGAGCGTTGTCTGATGAGTTGATGTGGCCGTCGTGTGCCTATCAAATTATTAATTATCTAACAAACCTTCTAACAACGTAGTAGGGTAAGTCAGAGTCGATCCCACAGAGACAAGCGTGTCAATCACTAGTTATTTATGATTCAATATGGCTAAGCAAGTAACACAATGAATTTTCTTAGAGATTTATGGACTACTTTTATACTAGAGAGAATTATGCTTATATTAATTCAAATATTAAAAACATCTAAGGTTAAGTGTCACCACTAGCATAATTTAATGCAATCGCCAATTCCTTCCCAAATCGATAGTATACTACTAAAAAGGAAAGATGCTCCCTATAAAATACCGATAACCTCTCTCGAGTATTAATGGCTTCTCTTACAATACAATCAAACCTATTCTCATGGTATCATGCAATTAAGAGACATTAAGCATAGCATCCTAATTTCCTAACAATCCACTCTACCTATTCTCATGGAGAGTTTCATGTTCTTATTGGATAAATCACAACCATCTAATTCCAACTCTCATTGATAATTAGACCTTGGTTCAATCAATACACATAATCACGTCTGACATGTTATTGTTAATTAAACTCAACTCAAATAAGCAAGAGCAATTTACATAAATGATTTGGGGGAATTGGAAGATTTACATATCAATCATAGCTAGGGTTCTACTTAACCCTAGAATAATTATCTACTCACACATGATTATGTTAACAAAACTAGAATTATAAATTGAAAACATGATTGTAAGAATAGAAATTGAACCTTAAATCTTCAAGGATGAGCAAGAATGAATGTTCTCCAAAGAATTACCAAAAAATGCTTACAAATATGCTTACAAGTTGAAATGTATCTAAAAATTCTGGATGCTAAAACAATGTTAATGATGAGTTTATATAGCCCCCAGGGCTTTAGAGGTTGCCCTAATTCATCCGCCTAACTTCTGGTATCTTTTTCTTCAATCCTACCTAAAAAATAGGAATAAAAGGCTGCTAGGGAGACAAACAGCCGCATCGGAGCGCTGCAGCGCCATACATAGCGCTGCTGCGCCATGCATAGCGCTGCTGCGCCATCCATAGCGCTGCTGCGCTATGTAGCTCCTGCTTGCTCTTCGGTATCAAATCTCCTCGGAAGCTCACGAAATCATTCTTTTGGGCTAGAAACTCCGTAAAATCATCAAGAAATCAACAAAGTTCTTCAAACATTGGAAATTCCTTAGCCTCTGCAACAAACTCATCAAAAACAATTAAATCTTCACGATTATTCGCAAAAGCGACCTAATTGTGGGAATAAAATCCTATAGAATATATATAATATATACTCTATCAAATATCCCCACACTTAGCACTTTTGCGCGTCCTCGTGCAAAAATAACATAATAACTAACACTAACTAAATAGTACCACTTCCGTAGGTGATCACGGTTGCATTTGGCATATGCAACAAGCCCTTTAAACCCCTAGGTAGCCCTAGTGGACGAGTAAGGTCTCGTGAGGGTTTATAGCGAATATACCCACAAAATTCATCTAACTCATGCAAAAGATTACTGATCAACACAACACCACACACATCCGTCCTCTTATGCCACATCAACTTAAGAATCAAAATGAAAATGCAATGCCTCGGTGTCTAAAGTGCAAGTATCCACATAGTCTACTCAAGAACATGCATAAGATCATAAAACTTCATGTTAAATGCAAGATTAGGTTGGTAAACATGCTAAACACACAAGAGCACATCTTTGAGACGAACTTGGGATATCTTATGCAAAAGCAACAACTCACCATTCACTCATAAAAATGTTCACTCAAAACAGGGGTAAGTGTATCACTCAACTCCAACAATATCATAAACATGCTTCATCCTTGGTATCAATCTAACTTATAACGCAATATACATCATCAATGATAATCAAAAGGTCTTTGTTCAGGTTGTAATGGGGCTAGGGACAAGGTATGTCAAGAAAGGCTAAAATGAGGCTAAGTCCAAAAGCTAGTACTCAATAATGCAATTAAAACCATTCCCAATTTTTCATCCCCACACTTGAACTTTTAATTATAGGTAACTTGACTAGTCGAAACAAAGTAGGATCACAAATGATATAGATGCTCTCGTATTATTTTTTTTTATTTTTATATATATATATATATATTTTTTTTTATTTTTCTTTTTATTTTTTTTTTTTTTTTTCGAGAGCTAAATAAAATCAAGAACAATGATCCAATAAACAAGGTTTCAAACTTCGACTAACAAGCTAATAACCAACCCCCAACTATTGCCCAAAAATTATGATCATCAATTAAAACTACCCTTTTTGCACATCTTACGAGCAATACTAGCCTTGGACAAATTGGGCTCAAAATTAATGAAAGGCCAATACAATAAAAGGCTATATGACAAGTAATGAGGTATGTCACCGAAAGAATAGGATTAAGCTCAACGGGTTAACTAATGAATCGTGTATAAATTGTTTGGAAATATGGAAATATGAGGTTATACCTAATTGCCTTTATCATCTTATCATCAATTAATGTCATGCATCTCAAGAAAGAAATTAAACAAGTGCTAGCAGTGCATACGATAAGTGGACACTCAAGCAAACGAATAATCATGCAAAAAGATATGCATATAGGTTCAAAACTCACTTGGTGTGACAAAACATAATTAATCCCAAAGTAACAGTCTCTCTAACGCACCTACTTGTATTCAAAGCATATAGACCAAGTTATCTTGCACATATTCATGTCATTCTAATTACTTAGCATATTCAGTAAGTCTACTAGTTTCTACTTACAAGTGTATGTGTGTGCATAAGGACATCACATACATTTATCAATCAAAAGTATCCATAAACACAAGAATTGTAAACATGCATGGGTGTATTTACGCTAGTAATCTGCACATGGCTAGAATTATTTTTGGTATTTTTCAAATTTTTATAATAATTTTTTTTTTTTTTTTTTTTTTATACTTTATAAATATTGAAGACTTTTTTTTTTTATACTTTATAAATATTGAAGACTTTTTTTTTTATACTTTATAAATATTGAAGACACATCCCCACACTTAAATGGTTCAATGTCCTCATTGACACACTAAACAATAAAATATATAATATATAATAGAGAAAGAAAGAAGTACTGCCCTACTCGTCATCGGCATCTCCCTCAGGTGGGGTATCAGGAGGTGGATAGGCTGAATGTGCTCCAAAAACAGGCCATGTTACCTGAATGCCCTGCTGCTGATAAATTCCATCTAAGGCATGTGTTAGATCCGTAGCAAATCTGCTGGTGATATCATGAGAGGTATCAAGCCGCCTCATCATACGTCGGAACTGTGCATCGCTGAACACCACAGTACCCTGACCTATCTGCTGCTGAGAAGGTCCTGCTGTACTAGCTCGCCTGGGCACTCTCTCTTCAGCCGGTGGAATACCGGTTCCCTCTGTAGCAACCTGATAACCCAAACCTCTAGGATGAGGGACGCCGCCTGGCCAGTCCGTGATCCTAGCAATCGCGTGATGATCAATGCTAGACATGGGTTTCTGAAGGATCTCGTCAGGAGTCCAATGGACGCCCACTCGGTAACACAAATCCGTGATAATCAGTGCATGCGGGATACCTCCCGTGGTGGTTCCACCCAAGAATCTCATAATATTCTGATGGATTAAAAATCCAAGATCAATGTACTTCCCATTCAGAATACCCCACAGAACAATCGCCCGGTCTACAGTGACATCGGCGGTGTGTGATGTTGGCATGATGCGAGCACAAATAAACAAGAACCATGCCCTCGCATATCGGTTCAATGCTGCTGCAGGAAAGTGAAGTGGCTCATCAGTGCCTGCTTTACATTTCCACGCTGTGCCTGGTGCACACATCCCTGACATGATAGCGTTCAGATCAATTTCCTCCCGGGGTTTATGTACCCAATCCTCTGCACCCCTAGGTCTAGTAGGTTGAGGCACAACTCGACGAATAGCAGCTGGCCCGTAGTCTACAGTTTTGCCTCTTACCATCGTCAGCTTGTTTCTATCCATTTTGGCGTTAGCATAAAATTCCTTAACAACACTTAATGGAATCCCAACCGGTTGTACACAAAATGCCGACCATCCCATTTCATCAATCATATTCTCTAGTTCCCCATCCGTGCTCGAAGGAGCAAAACCTCGTTCTTTAATAACTGATTTTAAATTTAGTGCCTCAAATTCTTCTTGAGCCTCCTTAGACACAAATCTCGTACCATCAAATTCCTCCTCCGTAGAGGGTTGCTTACTAATACTACCCACCACTCTTTGTCTCTTTGGAGCCATTACAATCAAATCAACTCAATCCCACAAAATATACACACCAACAAATTCCAAAGTAATGGACCACAATATGAATTTTACAAAAAATCCCCAAATATTCAAGAACACAAATTCGTAATGTAAATAAGGATGAATTAGAAATTTACCCAATACGAATTGGAGATGTGAAACTTGCAATTTGTAAGGCCCCAAACTTGAATCAAATTCTTCTTGAATCTTGGATTGGATGGAGTTTGAGATTTTTGATAAAAGTTAGGGTTTTTGTGTATGTATGTATAGGTGGGTGGGTTAAGAAAAAGAAGTAAGAGATGGTGGATTTTGGTTGTTTGGTAGAGATTTGTAGGGATTTATGGAAAGGGATTTTTGTAGGGGATGGTTTTTGAGGTTTGAGAAATTTGGTGTGGAGGGGGCTGTGAATACTCTGCTGAAAAGAACAAAAACCGAACAAAAATCTGTTTATGCAGTAGGGAGAGAGCGCTGTTGCGCGAGAAAAGGGCTGCTGCGCTATACAGGCGCTGTTGCGCCGTTCAAGAATGCGCTACTGCGCTGGCGCAGGCGCTGTTGCGCGGTTCCAAGATGCGCTACTGCGCGGTTTCAGGCGCTGTTGCGCCGTTCCATCATGCGTGACTGGCGCAATTGCGCGTTCCTGGCGCTGTTGCGCGAATATCATTCTGCTTCTTCTCTCTTTTTTTTTTTTTATTTCTTTTGTAAGAATAAAAATAGAAACACACTAAAATCCATGGGTTGCCTCCCAAGTAGCGCCTTTGTTTACCGTCGTTAGCCCGACATTGTCATCTGATTCATTCTGAGAAACGAGAAGATAGCTCCTCGTTAATAGGTTCGCCAACTCTGTAGTGTTTTACTCGTTGACCATTTACTTTGAACGGCTCTCCATTTGTATTTAGCAATTCTACGGCACCGTATGGAAAAATCTTTCGTACCTTGAATGGTCCCGACCACCTCGAACGAAGTTTTCCGGGAAAAAGCCGCAATCTTGAATTAAATAGGAGAACTAGCTCTCCTTCCTTGAATTCCCTTCGTAATATGCCCTTGTCATGCCACCTTTTTGTTTTCTCCTTGTAAAGCTTAGAACTTTCATAAGCCTCACAACGAAGCTCATCTAGCTCATTTAGTTGTAGGAGTCTCTTTTCACCTGCTGCTGACATATCAAAATTCAAACCCTTGATAGCCCAAAATGCTCGATGTTCTAACTCAACGGGAAGATGACATGCCTTTCCGTATACCAATCTATATGGAGTTGTACCAATAGGTGTTTTGAACGCTGTTCGATATGCCCAAAGTGCATCGTCAAGCTTTGTAGACCAATCCTTTCTTGATTTTTCTACTGTCTTTTCCAAGATAGTCTTAATTTCACGGTTAGAAATCTCCACCTGACCACTTGTTTGGGGATGATAAGAGAGTCCCACCTTATGGTAAACTCCATATTTCTTCAACATAGCTTCAAATCGATTCTCGAGAAAATGTTTTCCTCCATCGCTAATTAGAATCCTTGGCACTCCAAATCTTGGAAAAATCGTCTTCTTAAAGAATTTGCTCACTACACGAGCATCATTAGTGGGAGATGCAATGGCTTCAACCCATTTCGAAACGTAATCCACGGCTACCAAGATATACTGATTCTTAAAAGATGAAGGGAATGGTCCCATGAAATCTACACCCCAAACATCGAAAAGCTCCACTTCGAGAATGCTATTGAGAGGCATCTCATTGCGTCTTGAAATATTTCCAGTTCGTTGACAACGATCACAAGAATGAACATATTGGTGGACGTCTTTAAAAAGAGTCGGCCAATAAAATCCACATTGAAGAATCTTTGCAGCTGTCTTTGTGGTACTTGCATGACCACCACTTGGCAAATCATGGCAATGCGACATTATGGAAGCAATCTCATTATCTGGCACACATCTTCTCATAACTCCATCTGCACAAGACCTATAAAGAAACGGATCCTCCCAGAAGTGCTTCCTCACATCATAGAAAAACTTCTTCTTTTGTTGTGATGAATATCCATGAGGAACAGTACCAGTAGCTAAGAAGTTAGCTATGTCAGCATACCAAGGAACCTCGATCCTTGCAAGAGAAAGTAAATGATCATCAGTAAAAGAATCATTAATTGGAATATTAGTACCACCATCCGCATCAAAAGTGAGGCGTGAAAGATGATCAGCAACCATGTTTTCAGCTCCTTTCTTGTCCTTAATCTCTAAATCGAATTCTTGCAGAAGTAGAATCCAACGGATCAAACGAGGTTTAGCATCTTTCTTACTCATCAAATATCTCAGCGCGGCATGATCAGTGTGAACTATAACTTTCGAACCAACAAGATAGGATCGAAATTTTTCCATTGAATAAACCACAGCTAGCAATTCTTTTTCTGTTGTTGCATAATTGATCTGAGCCCCATCTAAGGTCTTGCTTGTATAATATATAGCATGAAGTTTTCCATCTTTTCTTTGACCTAAGACTGCACCGACAGCTTGATCGCTAGCGTCACACATGATCTCAAACGGTAATTTCCAATCCGGTGGTTGAATGATTGGAGCAGAAACAAGAGCTTTCTTTAATGTTTCAAAAGCCTCAAGACAAGCATTATTAAACACAAAAGGTACTTCCTTGCCTAAAAGTTCAGTTAGAGGTCGAGCAATCTTCGAAAAATCTTTAATAAACCGGCGGTAGAATCCCGCATGACCAAGGAAACTCCTTATCCCCTTGACTGAAGTAGGGGGAGGTAAGCGTTCAACAACCTCGACTTTGGCTTTATCAACTTCAATTCCTCTTTTTGAAACAACATGACCCAAAACAATCCCTTCTTGAACCATTAAGTGACATTTTTCCCAATTTAGAATTAGATTCACTTCTTGACATCTATGAACCACCTTCTCCAAATTATGTAAGCATGCATCAAATGAAGTTCCACCTACTGAGAAGTCATCCATAAAAACTTCCATGATATCTTCAATGTAGTCTGAGAAAATTGCCATCATACATCTTTGAAAGGTAGGAGGAGCACAACATAGACCAAATGGCATTCTGCGATATGCAAATGTACCATAGGGACATGTAAAAGTTGTCTTTTCTTGATCATTCGGATGGATAGGAATCTGGAAAAAACCTGAATATCCATCTAAGAAGCAGAAGTAAGAATGTTTCGCCAATCGTTCTAGCATTTGATCTATAAAAGGGAGAGGAAAGTGATCCTTCCTTGTGGCTTTATTCAATTTCCGATAATCAATGCACATTCGCCATCCTGTGACAGTTCTAGTAGAGATCAATTCTCCCTTATCATTCTTCACAACGGTCATTCCACCTTTCTTTGGTACGACATGTACCGGACTAACCCATTTGCTATCGGAGATAGGATAGATTATACCTGCATCAAGAAGTTTCAGAATCTCCTTTTTGACCACCTCCATCATGTTAGGATTGAGTCTCCGTTGATGCTCAATAGAAGAAGCTTGCTCATCTTCAAGAATAATCTTATGCATGCAGAATGATGGATTAATGCCCTTTATATCATCAATGGAATACCCAATAACATTTTTGTACTTTCTCAAGACTGTGAGCAATTTCTCAATTTGAATGTCATCAAGCTCAGAACTGACTATGATAGGATATGTTTCATCCGGGCCCATAAACACATATTTTAATGATGCCGGTAGGGGTTTCAGTTCTACCTTAGGAGGCGTGGAACTCTCCTTGACTTCCTCATGCTGTAGCACATTAGAATTTTCAGGTTGAATGGTAGGTGTTGCATCCAAGAGTTCCTGGTAATTTCCACATTCCTCATTCTCTTCATCCATGTTACCATCGAGAACAGCTTGAAGTGGATCCTCATATGAATATGTTTTGGCTTTCATGTTGATCACTTCTTCTAATGCATCTACCCTGTTTACAGTCTCATCCTTAGAAGGATGTCCCATAGTGTTTTGCAGCTTGAATTCCATCTTCTCATCGCCTACTTCGAAAGAAATTCTTCCATTTTTCATGTCGATTATAGCTCCAGCTGTTGCTAAGAAAGGCCTCCCAAGAATGATAGGAATATTTGCATCTTCTTCCATTTCCATGACAACAAAATCACATGGAATATAAAATTTTCCTACCTTAAGAGGTACATCTTCAAGAATTCCAAGTGGGAATTTCACACTTCTATCTGCCAATTGTAAAGAGATTCGTGTGGGTTTCAGTTCACCCATCTGAAGTTTTTCACAGATTGATAAAGGCATCAAGCTGACACTTGCTCCAAGATCACATAAGGCCCTTTTGATTTCAACATCCCCTAGCTTGACAGGAATGGAGTAGCTACCTGGATCCGCTAACTTCTTTGGAAGATTATTTTGCAAGATGGCACTGCACTCTGCCGTTAAGGAGATGGTAGAGCTTTCTTCAATTTTTCGCTTTCTTGACAAAATGTCTTTAAGAAATTTTGCATAAGAGGGCATCTCCGTGATAGCATCCATGAATGGAATATTAATATGTAGCTTTTGCAGAATTTCAAGAAATTTTCCGTACTTCTTTTCTAGCTTGGCTTGTGCCAACCTTTGTGGAAAAGGAACAGGTGGCACGTATGGTTTAAGAGGAACAACTTCTGATTCTTTCTTTTCTTTTTCCATGACCTCCGGTTCTACCTGCTTCTCGGTTGAAATCTCTTCTTCACCTTCTTTAGCATTCACAATATTTCTGCTCACGCTCAAATTTGGTTGGCTCAATTCTTTACCACTCCTCAAAGTTACAGCGTTGATATGACCCCTTGGTGGTTGTTCAGTTTGGCCAGGAAGTTGGCCTGAAGGTTTGTTAAGTTGGCTCAACTGCTGAGAAATTTGAGTAATCGTGTTTTCCATCAATTTGTTGTGAGCCTTTATCTCGTTGATACTTGAATCAAAGTGCTCATTCCTCTTTGACTGAGTAGAGATAAAACCTTCCATAAGACTCTCCAAGTGGCCTTTCTGCGATTGCATTTGTTGAAAACCCGGAGGCTGAGAAAAATTATCAATGAGAGTTGGAATTAGATGGTTGTGATTTATCCAATAAGAACATGAAACTCTCCATGAGAATAGGTAGAGTGGATTGTTAGGAAATTAGGATGCTATGCTTAATGTCTCTTAATTGCATGATACCATGAGAATAGGTTTGATTGTATTGTAAGAGAAGCCATTAATACTCGAGAGAGGTTATCGGTATTTTATAGGGAGCATCTTTCCTTTTTAGTAGTATACTATCGATTTGGGAAGGAATTGGCGATTGCATTAAATTATGCTAGTGGTGACACTTAACCTTAGATGTTTTTAATATTTGAATTAATATAAGCATAATTCTCTCTAGTATAAAAGTAGTCCATAAATCTCTAAGAAAATTCATTGTGTTACTTGCTTAGCCATATTGGAGAAATTTGGATGATCTCTCCAACCCGGATTGTATGTGTTGGAATAAGGATTATACTGTGGCCTTTGATTCTGATTGTAAAGCGCATTTGCTTGTTCAATCGCCATTCCTGAGGGATTTTGTTGACAAACAAGTTTTGTGTGTCCAACGACACCGCATATTTCACATGAAGCGACAGTAGATGAACTGGTTCGGGCATCCAATTGCTCAATCTTTTTGACCATAGCCTGCATAGTGCTACTCAACATAGTTAGAGCATCAATATCATACTTACCACCCTTCTTTGGATGATTTCGATCACTGTAGGGGAAATTGTCATTAGACCCCATCTCGTCTAACAAAGCTTTTGCATCTTCAGTACTCTTGTTCATAATGCTTCCCCCAGAAGATGCATCAACAAAATTGCGGAACTCTTGTGTTAATCCATTATAGAATGTTTGGATCAACAACCAGTCAGGAATTCCATGGTGAGGACACTGTCTTTGAAGTCGCTTAAATTTTCTCCAAGCATCATGAAGTGACTCGTCATCATCTTGACGGAAATTAGATATCTCATTCCTGAGCTTAGAAGTCTTCTTCTGACTGAAGAATTTTAAAAGAAAAGCTTTCGCAAGACTATCCCAAGTAGTGAATGTATTTGGTCCTTCATCCTTCAACCAATCTTTTGCTGCATCTCGGAGAGAAAATGGAAATAATCGCAGCTTCACAGCTTCATCACTTACATTAGTCATTTTTATCGTATCACACTTCTCCAGAAAACTTTCAAGATGATCAACAGGATTTTCGCTTGCCAATCCTGCGAATGAATCATGTGAAATGAATTGGATGAATTGTGGCTTTAGTTCGAAGTGAGTGGCTGTGATAGCTGGTCTGACGATGCTTGAAAGTACGCCTGTGGCATCTGGCATACCATGCTCCCTGAGAGCCTTAGTTGGTTGTTCACCCATAACTACCCTGTTCTTGTTTCTCCTTTGCTTTCCTTGTTGTCTTCTTGCTGTAGCTTCAATTTCAGGATCAATGGTAATTAAATTTTCAGAACCTGAACTTCGAGTGTTCATGCAACAAGAGAGCTAGACACAAAGATCAAATAACAAGGGAATAATAGCCGAAGCAACTCAACTAAACAACTTAGCTAAATCAATTCAAAATTAACTAATCTAACACTGCTTAGAGTCCCCGGCAGCGGCGCCAAAATTTGATGTGGCCGTCGTGTGCCTATCAAATTATTAATTATCTAACAAACCTTCTAACAACGTAGTAGGGTAAGTCAGAGTCGATCCCACAGAGACAAGCGTGTCAATCACTAGTTATTTATGATTCAATATGGCTAAGCAAGTAACACAATGAATTTTCTTAGAGATTTATGGACTACTTTTATACTAGAGAGAATTATGCTTATATTAATTCAAATATTAAAAACATCTAAGGTTAAGTGTCACCACTAGCATAATTTAATGCAATCGCCAATTCCTTCCCAAATCGATAGTATACTACTAAAAAGGAAAGATGCTCCCTATAAAATACCGATAACCTCTCTCGAGTATTAATGGCCTCTCTTACAATACAATCAAACCTATTCTCATGGTATCATGCAATTAAGAGACATTAAGCATAGCATCCTAATTTCCTAACAATCCACTCTACCTATTCTCATGGAGAGTTTCATGTTCTTATTGGATAAATCACAACCATCTAATTCCAACTCTCATTGATAATTAGACCTTGGTTCAATCAATACACATAATCACGTCTGACATGTTATTGTTAATTAAACTCAACTCAAATAAGCAAGAGCAATTTACATAAATGATTTGGGGGAATTGGAAGATTTACATATCAATCATAGCTAGGGTTCTACTTAACCCTAGAATAATTATCTACTCACACATGATTATGTTAACAAAACTAGAATTATAAATTGAAAACATGATTGTAAGAATAGAAATTGAACCTTAAATCTTCAAGGATGAGCAAGAATGAATGTTCTCCAAAGAATTACCAAAAAATGCTTACAAATATGCTTACAAGTTGAAATGTATCTAAAAATTCTGGATGCTAAAACAATGTTAATGATGAGTTTATATAGCCCCCAGGGCTTTAGAGGTTGCCCTAATTCATCCGCCTAACTTCTGGTATCTTTTTCTTCAATCCTACCTAAAAAATAGGAATAAAAGGCTGCTAGGGAGACAAACAGCCGCATCGGAGCGCTGCAGCGCCATACATAGCGCTGCTGCGCCATGCATAGCGCTGCTGCGCCATACATAGCACTGCTGCGCTATGTAGCTCCTGCTTGCTCTTCGGTTTTGCCCCGGAAATGAAAATAAAGAACCCCGAACTCATCAAATCTCCTCGGAAGCTCACGAAATCATTCTTTTGGGCTAGAAACTCCGTAAAATCATCAAGAAATCAACAAAGTTCTTCAAACATTGGAAATTCCTTAGCCTCTGCAACAAACTCATCAAAAACAATTAAATCTTCACGATTATTCGCAAAAGCGACCTAATTGTGGGAATAAAATCCTATAGAATATATATAATATATACTCTATCATGAGTGTTGTCTGATTGCGATTTTTTATAGTGCATGTTTATAAATAATCTATGTGTTAATAATTTATTTATTATTTTTATATTTATTAATTATCTAGTAAGTGTATAAATATTACAATATAACATGATTTAAAAAAATAGTCTAAATAAAAAAAAAAGTAATGGATTAAAATGAAAAAGGATATTTTGGTAAAATAAAGAAGGAAGGGCGTGCAACAATCAATTTTGGGTGTGCATATACCATCTAAAATTAAACATATAAATAGATACTGACTTTGTTTATATAAATATAAGACTTTAAGAGTTAATGGCATACGTGACACAAACTTCTTGTTGAAGTTTCCTGTGTCCTTGTAGAGCTGTTTAAAGTGAGGCTTGCGGTACAAAACACCTTCCATTGAGAAGTAGTTGCTCAACTGTTTATAATAACAATAAAATTAACTCATAAATTACTAAGCATATAATAGAGGTCATGGGTCAGATAAATCCATAATGCCAAAATGGCCGCTCCCTCAAACGAAGGTAGTATACTGGCAAAATAATTATTGACCACCAAAGTATGACAAAAATAAATAGACTTTACAGCCTGCAACATGAGTACTCAATCTTTCGTAGAAATGTACCCTAACTGATCAATACATCTTGTATACGCCCAACATGCTCCCTCTGTGAAATCTTTGTTGCTGATGGTCCCACCAGATTATTTCTCACAAACACATCCCCGGCCAAGACTTCAGAATATGCAAGACCTAGTAGATAATGAAGTTATTTATTGTAAAATTCATTGATCAGTGATTCAGGGCAGCAGTCTTGATCCTAACTGACCAACCCTTTTGACTAACAAGAGAATTCTGTAATCCAATACCCTAATTGAATACATCTTGTATACGCCCAACATGCTCCCTCTGTGAAATTTTATTGTCCCACCAAGTGATCCTCTCAACCACATCCTCGGCCAATTAAAGCTTGAGAATATGCAGGACCTAGTAGCTATTAAAGTTACTTATTTTTAAAATTTATTGATTAGGGATTTAGAGCAGAGTCTTGATCCTAACTCTTTTGACTAATAAGAGAATACTGTAATCCATTTAAAGCTGAATGAAAAGAATCCAAAGCAAATCCACAGAATCAAACCAAATGAGAAAATTGAAACTTATTCAAAGCTCAACTTCAATTATTTTCATATTGCAAATTTGGAAACAGAACAAATTGATATTCGAGTACATATACTTATTCGAGCTCATCTTTGATGAGAGCGCAACATATACATATTGCGTCTGTGTCCAACGTAACATTACATGGAAAATCAGGAGCATGTCTACCAAAAATCAAAATGTCATCTTAACAATGACATTCATCAAATTTGATCGGACATGCATTTTATTTAGAAAAAACACGTACTATACGAAGTAAGCATGCAGTTCTCTAGTTTTGTGGCTGAACATCAGTGGCCTTAAGTGCTGCCTCTTCAGCTGCCGAGCAACACCTACCACGGCAGTTGCCATAGCAGCCACCTCTGCCTCCTCCATTGTTGGAACCACCCACGTCGTTGTAACCTCCTCCGTTGTTGTACCCTCCTCCAATGCTGTTACCACCTCCGTTGTTGTCGCCTCCTCCATTGTAGTCCTCAGCTGCAATATAAGGTTTAACATAAATTAGATGATTGTTACATGTACAAATATTACATGATAATAAAACGGATTTCTAAGACTTACGCTTGGTAGTAGTTTCAGCTAAGTCTTTAGCTGCAACTTCTGAACTAATGAGAAGAGCAAAAGCAATGGACAGACCAAGAAGTAGGAAAATTTTGGAACCCATATTGCTTTCGACTTTGTAATCGATCTTTATATCTCAACAAAATGCAAGAGCTGAATGATGAGAAGAAATGATGTGTTTCAGTTTCTATTTATAGACTGAAAAATGTAACTGTAGCCTGTAGGTAAACTTTGGCAAATTTGCGAGACAATCAATAATCAACAGATATAGATATACACATATGCATGCAAGGTCTACTAGAACGTGGGTTGGGTGTGTGAAAATATGCATTATTACAAAACATATAGAATCAGAATACATATGAATAGATGGTACTTTGCAAAAGTTGGTGCGTAAAAAGACAAATTAATTGTGCTTAGTAACAAGTGAAATACCTATAAAGTAGGCATACCTACAAAGTTGGCCATTTCCTGTATATTATACTAACTAGCTAGCATGATAGCCCGTGCAAAGCACGGGCCATATAATAATTCATAGAATTTTCTCGTATTAGTCTACTTTATGTATTTCGATTTATTTAAGATGTTATAGTTTAAAAATATTATTAGATTCTGAACCGCGAAAGTTATATTTTTAGTTATATTTGGTCAGTGTAAGAAGAATGACCGACTGAAAGCTATAAGTAAGTATTACCACAATAATCTTTTTGTATTGAAATACATGAGAAAACAGCTGGCTTATTTATTTTTGGTGGATGAAGAATTAAATATTATATTATTTCTAATTTAATATTGTAAGAAATAATGTAATGTGACGAAAAAATAAAAGTAATAGAGTCATATAGTTCTACGAATAATATCTCAGCGCATATTTCCAATTTTGGATTTCAGCGCATATTTCCAATTTTGGATCCTTTTCTCCGACCAATTTCGGAGAACAAGGAGAATAACAAATTTATTCTAATAGTTGTGCACGTTCAAAATAAACATGTGATGTGTGTTTTTCTAAGATCATGGTATTTGACCATCGCAGATGCATCCTTTCAAAAGCAAATTGACCATAACAAAATCTTTTCTTCAAATACATTGTACTATATATCTATTCTCAGAAATGAACTTTCAAAACCCCAAGGTAATATCTCAAATTTCAAGACAATCCATATTTAGACAAGTACAAATTCAACAAAATACACGAGTAACTAAAATTAAAGTGTCATAACTCATAACGGGTTTTTAAAATGAGATGTGTTAATGTATGCACCAAATGAATTATGTTGTAAAAGTTCATATGTACAATAAAATTCAATCTATGAAAATAAGATAGACATAAATACGATAATGAAGCATCACGAATATAACTTTAATTTGAGGTAACAGCAAAATGATAGCCGAAAAATAAAAAATACACATACCACATCCGTGATCATAAGACATTGTATATATCAGCAATTTTCGAGTTTATTAGTCTCACACCGAGTTGAAACTCGCATTGGAGTTTAAAATTCAAGTGAAATTGGTATATTACTATCTTATATATGGTTGTAAAACTCATTTTGTATGAAGTTAATAACATTAGCATATTACGAAAATGCTGCAAAAATAAAGTGCGAGGGACAATAGATATCAAAACCATATTGACATTTTTTTACCAAATCCAAATCCCATATGTAAATTATTTCTTATTTTTAATATTTTAATCTATTTTGTTAATCAATCTATAAATTACCCGATGATAATAGGATTAACCGATATAGTGCAAATATACTTAAAATAAAATATTATACTGATATCGAGTATAAATATGTTTTACACCTTGTTTATCATTTTTTGTATTCTGGCCATTCGACTAATATAGACATAATTGTTAAAAGAGAGAAATATTATAATAAATTTTTATATATCTATTTTCACTTCCGCACGTTTACCTACTTGAGATAACTTCTACTAATTTTCCGTCACCTACCTCCTCACTTCGATTTTTTTTACCAATTTTCGGCCACCTCAGTACCTTTCATACATAAAATAAAATATTATAATGATACCGAGTAAAAATATGTTATACACTTCTTTCATCAATGTAACAATTTAATAATAAACATAATCTGGCCATTTGACTAATATATAGATATAATTGTTAAAAAAGAGAAATATTATAATAAAATTTTATAGATCTATTTTCACTTCTGCCCGTTTACCTACTTGACATAGACGTCTACTTATTTTCCGTCACCTACCTCCTCACTTTGTTTTTTTTTTTGACCAATTTTCATCCACTCAGTACCTTTCTTAATTCTGACTTCGAGGACATCATATTTGTCAATTTATATTTTCCCTCCCCGACTACCATTTTTTACTATTATATGTGCAAATATTTTAATGATTTTATCCCTAATAAATCATAAAAATAAACGTGAGCATAAATTTATGAGTGTATGAATGGCATAGTTTTAATTATCAAAATTCAAATTATTAAAATTAATAAAAATTATGTGGGCAATTTTATCTTGAATAAATTATAAAATAAATATTGCTAATAGGTGAGTTATTTGAGCATGTAGTGAATGAGTTTAAAAAGTTGCACAAAGAATTGATTTGGTTTAGTGGTTGAACATGTGAACATAAAGTTACAAGTGTTGGCAGTCATCGGTTCAATTCCTTCCAACTTCAAAATTTTTTACATTCATTTAAATCTAAGGACAAATTAGTAATTTACTAAATAGGCACAAAACCATGTTGGCCTATAATAGATATAAAGGATGTTTAAATTAGTTTTAACATCGATTTTAAAAGAATTGATATCTTAAAGTCTGGTAACATCGGTGGAAACTCCAACCAATGTTAAAAGGTGATATTTATTAACCAATTTTTATAGTAAGTGTTTTGTCTCATGTTATTGTTTCTATATTTTTAAAATAAATTTTTCGACGATCCAATCGTATGGATGTTATTGTTTCGTAGTAAGTGTTTTTCCTATATTTTTAATTTAATGATATCCCCAAATTTTCAAAAAATAAAAAATTAATTTGGTTAGAGATCTTAGTAGGTCACTACTATATTGACTAGTACTCGTAACTAGTGCTCTGTCCCATATTATTGTTTCATTTTTTTTAAAAATATATTCCTCGACGATCCAACCGTACGTATGTCAAGATATTTGTAATTTAATGATATTTCAAAATTATATGCTATCTTACGACGGAATTGGTCGTAAGTTATTTTCCGCTTACTTTTTAGATGAAAATTTGAAATTGCCGTCTTTTATTAGACGAAAAGTTGAATTTGCCGTCTGGCAATTTACGACGGATTCCATCGTAAGTTTAATTTAAGTTCAAATTATTCTTATAATATACATAATTTTTATTAAAAAAAAATAGTAAACTTACGATGGATTTTACCATCGTAAGTTCACTGCTAAACAACGTTGTTCTGTCATCAGAAAAAGTAATCAATTTTACAATTAAATTTAATCAACTTTACGACGACATTTTCTGTCGTAAGTTCGCAGCTAAACAAATTTACGACGGATTTTCTGTCATAAGTTCACTACTAAACGATGCCTTTTCATCATCAAAAAATGATTCATTTTGCAATTAAATTTAATTACAATAATCAAATCTTCGACAAAAATTCCGTCATAAGTTCACTGCTAAACGAATTTATGATGAATTTTTCCGTCGTAAATTCATTATTTAATTACAATAACCAAATTTATGAGGGAAATTCCGTCGTAAGTTCACTGCTAAATGAATTTACAACGAATTTTCCTTTGTAAGATCACTGCTAAGCAACGTCATTTCATCATCAAAAAAAGTAATTTATTTTGAAATTAAATTTAATCACAATAACCAAATTTACGACTGAAATCCGTCGTATGTTCACTGATGAAACGACGGATTTCCATTTCCATCATAAGTACGGCGTGCAAAATATTTTCATCGTATGTTGGCCGTCGTAAATGCCAGATTTGTTGTAATGTTAGGTTATTAGTTAAGTTTAATTATTAAAAAGATATAATCTAGACTGTTAATTAAATTTAGATACAACGGTCAATCTTTGTTTAGCAATAGTATGGACAACCAATTTTTTTATTATATACAGGATATAAATATATATATATATATATATATATATATATATATATATATATATATATATATATATATATATATAAATGACTTGAGTTACATACTTTTTACTGGCCATTATTCATTTATTTTCAATTTTATGTTTAAATATATAAACTACAATTACAAGGTAGCGAAGGAAGACTGACAGACCAAGAAAGAGGAATATTTTAAAACCCATTTTTTCTTCAACTTTGTATTCTGTGAAAAATGAAATGCAGGGGCTCAATGATGAGGTTGAGGTATGTATCAATTTCTATTTATAAGCTTGGGATGTTGGAAATTAAAGACTACCGTTGAGTGTTGATTCTTCTTTGTAAAAATTCCATAAGAAAAATTAGTAATTAAAATTATTTTTGATTTTAGAATTCAACTACTAATTAATTAACGATATCTGAGTCTCATATTTCCAACCATTTGTTTCTTGTAATAATAATATTTGATACTGTTGAATTTAGATATTTTCAATTTTGTTAGGTGTGCAGACATTAATACTGAAATCATAATAGATATTTTGTTTATATACAATTAGGGCAAAAATGTTAATTCACATTGACTTAATGGAAGTCCCATAATCAACAGAGGCTAAAGAAAATACAAGTAAGCAATTGTTCATTCGAACTAAACTGAGAGTTGTTCCAAATCTTTAATAAGGGGTCGTGGCAATACAACGATTTAGGACTGGGAACAGGATTAAAATGCGTGGCGATATCCGCGAAATGGCAATTTCGGATATTGGATCGGATTGATAGCTCGGGTCAAAAATTTAACCAATCTGAATTCGAATCGAAATTATAATGGGTCCGAATAATGTTTTGTCGATTCCATGTTTATAAATAATCTACGTGTTAATAATTTATTTATTATTTTTATATTTATTAATTATCTAGTAAGTGTATAAATATTACAATATAACATGATTTAAAAAAAAAGTCTAAATCAAAAAAAAAAGTAATGGATTAAAATGAAAAAGGATATTTTGGTCAAATAAAGGAGGAAGGGCGTGCAATAATCAATTTTGGGTGTGCATATACCATCTAAATTTTTTATTTTTTTTTGCTAAATTAAGTATTTTATAAAGAAAGGAAAAAAAGAATACAGGATTTACCTATGCTCTATGCCATGGCATAGAGAAGATCTATCTATAACGAATCTAACCTACTAGCTAGATTAGGAATAGAAAGACAAAATAACCAACATGGTCGAACAGCCCTAGGGAGGTTAGATATAAATCCAGCCGAACAAATCCAAATTAGCACGACTAAGGAACCATTTTGAGCTTAGAAGTCTAGTTTTGAGTTCCAGCATAATATCATGAATCAGTTTTGTAGGACCAAGAACGCCCAAATCATGAAGCCTCTTGTTTCTCTCCCTCCAGAGGTGAAATGAGAAAATCTGCGCCGCGAGGAGAGCCACAGTACGGAGCATATGGTCAGATATACCTCCTAGGGCTGCCAAAATCTGTACCCAGTTGAGGCCCACAAAGTCCACCTTTAGGAGGCCAGCCAATTTAGAGAGGATATAACTGCTATAAGGGCACCCTACAAACAGATGGGAATCTATTTCTGATCCCCCGACACAGAAATTGCAGAACTGGGAGACATCTAAACCAAATGAATGTAGTCTGTGCATGGTTGGGAGGCGACCGTGGCAAAGCGTCCACTCGTGGTGAGCATACATGAGAACACTCAGCCTATGCCAGACGTGATTACTCCAATCTAGCTTAGGAGAAGGAGTACGTAGTGAGTCCCATATATGCCAGGTCCTTACTTTGTGAATACTCAAGCCATTCCAAATTCCAAAGGATACTGACTTTGTTTATATAAATATAAGACTTTAAGATTTAATGGCATACGTGACACAAACTTCTTGTTGAAGTTTCCTGTGTCCTTGTAGAGCTGTTTAAAGTGAGGCTTGCAGTACAAAACACCTTCCATTGAGAAGTAGTTGCTCAACTGTTTATAATAACAATAAAATTAACTCATAAATTACTAAGCATATAATAGAGGTCATGGGTCAGATAAATCCATAATGCCAAAATGGGCGCTCCCTCAAACGAAGGTAGTATACTGGCAAAATAATTATTGACCACCAAAGTATGACAAAAATAAATAGACTTTACAGCCTGCAACATGAGTACTCAATCTTTCCTAGAAATGTACCCTAACTAAATACATCTTGTATACGCCCAACATGCTCCCTCTGTGAAATCTTTGTTGTTGATGGTCCCACCAGATTATTTCTCACAAACACATCCCCGGCCAAGACTTCAGAATATGCAAGACCTAGTAGCTAATGAAGTTATTTATTGTAAAATTCATTGATCAGTGATTCAGGGCAGCAGTCTTGATCCTAACTGACCAACCCTTTTGACTAACAAGAGAATTCTGTAATCCAATACCATAATTGAATACATCTTGTATACGCCCAACATGCTCCCTCTATGAAATTTTATTGTCCCACCAAGTGATCCTCTCAACCACATCCTCGGCCAATTAAAGCTTGAGAATATGCAGGACCTAGTAGCTATTAAAGTTACTTATTTTTAAAATTTATTGATTAGGGATTTAGAGCAGAGTCTTGATCCTAACTCTTTTGACTAATAAGAGAATACTGTAATCCATTTAAAGCTGAATGAAAAGAATCCAAAGCAAATCCACAGAATCAAACCAAATGAGAAAATTGAAACTTATTCAAAGCTCAACTTCAATTATTTTACATATTGCAAATTTGGAAACAGAACAAATTGATATTCGAGTACATATACTTATTCGAGCTCATCTTTGATGAGAGCGCAACATATACATATTGCGTCTGTGTCCAACGTAACATTACATGGAAAATCAGGAGCATGTGTACCAAAAATCAAAATGTCATCTTAACAATGACATTCATCAAATTTGATCGGACATGCATTTTATTTAGAAAAAACACGTACTATACGAAGTAAGCATGCAGTTCTCTAGTTTTGTGGTTTAACATCAGTGGCCTTAAGTGCTGCCTCTTCAGCTGCCGAGCAACACCTACCACGGCAGTTGCCATAGCAGCCACCTCTGCCTCCTCCATTGTTGGCACCACCCACGTCGTTGTAACCTCCTCCGTTGTTGTACCCTCCTCCAATGCTGTTACCACCTCCGTTGTTGTCGCCTCCTCCATTGTAGTCCTCAGCTGCAATTTAAGGTTTAACATAAATTAGATGATTGTTACATGTACAAATATTACATGATAATAAAACGGATTTCTAAGACTTACGCTTGGTAGTAGTTTCAGCTAAGTCTTTAGCTGCAACTTCTGAACTAATGAGAAGAGCAAAAGCAATGGACAGACCAAGAAGTAGGAAAATTTTGGAACCCATATTGCTTTCGAATTTGTAATCGATCTTTATATCTCAACAAAATGCAAGAGCTGAATGATGAGAAGAAATTATGTGTTTCAGTTTCTATTTATAGACTGAAAAATGTAACTGTAGCCTGCAGGTAAACTTTGGCAAATTTGCGAGACAATCAATAATCAACAGATATAGATATACACATATGCATGCAAGGTCTACTAGAACGTGGGTTGGGTGTTGTGAAAATATGCATTATTACAAAACATATAGAATCAGAATACATATGAATAGATGGTACTTTGCAAAAGTTGGTGCGTAGAAAGACAAATTAATTTTGCTTAGTAACAAGTGAAATACCTATAAAGTAGGCATACCTACAAAGTTGGCCATTTTCTGTATATTATACTAATGTCTAAATTAGTTTTAACATCGATTTTGAAAGAATTGATATCTTAAAGTCTTGTAGCATCGGTGGAAACTCCAACCAATGTTAAAAGGTGATATTTATTAACCGATTTTTATAGTAAGTGTTTTGTCTCATGTTATTGTTTCTATATTTTTAAAATAAATTTTTCGACGATCCAATCGTATGGATGTTATTGTTTTATAGTAAGTGTTTTTCCTATATTTTTAATTTAATGATATCCCCAAATTTTCAAAAAATAAAAAATTAATTTGATTAGAGATCTTAGTAAGTCACTACTATATTGACTAGTACTCGTAACTAGTACTCTGTCCCATATTATTGTTTCTTTTTTTTAAAAAAATATATTTCTCGACGATGCAACCGTACGGATGTCAAGATATTTGTAATTTAATGATATTTCAAAATTATATGCTATCTTACGACGGAATTGGTCGTAAGTTATTTTCCGCTTACTTTTTAGATGAAAATTTGAAATTGCCGTCTTTTTTTAGACGAAAAGTTGAATATGCCGTCTGGCAACTTACGACGGATTCCATCGTAAGTTTAATTTAAGTTCAAATTATTCTAATAATATACATAATTTTTATTAAAAAAAATAGTGAACTTACGATGGATTTTACCATCGTAAGTTCACTGCTAAACAACGTTGTTCTGTCATCAGAAAAAGTAATTAATTTTACAATTAAATTTAATCAACTTTACGACGACATTTTCTGTCGTAAGTTCGCAGCTAAACAAATTTACGACGGATTTTTTGTCATAAGTTCACTACTAAACGATGCCTTTTCATCATAAAAAAAAATGATTCATTTTGCAATTAAATTTAGTTACAATAATCAAATCTTCGACAAAAATTCCTTCATAAGTTCACTGCTAAATGAATTTATGACGAATTTTTCCGTCGTAAATTCATTATTTAATTACAATAACCAAATTTATGAGGGAAATTCCGTCGTAAGTTCACTGCTAAATGAATTTACAACGAATTTTCCTTTGTAAGATCACTACTAAGCAACGTCATTTCGTCATAAAAAAAGTAATTTATTTTGCAATTAAATTTAATCACAATAACCAAATTTACGACTGAAATCCGTCGTATGTTCACTGATGAAACGACGGATTTCCATTTCCATCATAAGTACGGCGTGCAAAATATTTTCATCGTAAGTTGGCCGTCGTAAATGCCAGATTTGTTGTAATGTTAGGTTATTAGTTAAGTTTAATTATTAAAAAGATATAATCTAGACTGTTAATTAAATTTAGATACAACGGTCAATCTTTGTTTAGCAATAGTATGGACAACCAATTTTTTTATTATATACAGGATATAAATTTATATATATATAAATGACTTGAGTTACATACTTTTTACTGGCTATGTTTCATTTATTTTCAATTTTATGTTTAAATATATAAACTACAATTACAAGGCAGCGAAGGAAGACTGACAGACCAAGAAAGAGGAATTTTTAAAACCCATTTTTTCTTCAACTTCGTATTCTGTGAAAAATGAAATGCAGGGGCTCAATGATGAGGTTGAGGTATGTATCAATTTCTATTTATAAGCTTGGGATGCTGGAAATTGAAGATTACCGTTGAGTGTTGATTCTTCTTTGTAAAAATTCCATAAGAAAAATTAGTAATTAAAATTATTTTTAATTTTAGAATTCAACTACTAATTAATTAAAGACATCTTAGTCTCATATTTCCAACCATTTGTTTCTTGTAACAATAATATTTGATGAGGCTAAAGAAAATACAAGTAAGCAATTGTTCATTAGAACTAAACTGAGAGTTGTTCCAAATCTTTAATAAGGGGTCGTGACAATACAACGATTTAGGACTGGGAACGGGATTAAAATGCGTGGCGATATCCGCGAAATGGCAATTTCGGATATTGGATCGGATTGATAGCTCGGGTCAAAAATTTAACCAATCTGAATTCGAATCGAAATTATAATGGGTCCGAATAATGTTTTGTTGATTCCATGTTTATAAATAATCTACGTGTTAACAATTTATTTATTATTTTTATATTTATTAATTATCTAGTAAGTGTATAAATATTACAATATAACATGATTTAAAAAAAAGTCTAAATCAAAAAAAAAAGTAATGGATTAAAATGAAAAAGGATATTTTGGTAAAATAAAGAAGGAAGGGCGTGCAACAATCAATTTTGGGTGTGCATATACCATCTAAAATTAAACATATAAATAGATACTGACTTTGTTTATATAAATATAAGACTTTAAGAGTTAATGGCATACGTGACACAAACTTCTTGTTGAAGTTTCCTGTGTCCTTGTAGAGCTGTTTAAAGTGAGGCTTGCAGTACAAAACACCTTCTATTGAGAAGTAGTTGCTCAACTGTTTATAATAACAATAAAATTAACTCATAAATTACTAAGCATATAATAGAGGTCATGGGTCAGATAAATCCATAATGCCAAAATGGGCGCTCCCTCAAACGAAGGTAGTATACTGGCAAAATAGTTATTGACCACCAAAGTATGACAAAAATAAAAAGACTTTACAGCCTGCAACATGAGTACTCAATCTTTCCTAGAAATGTACCCTAACTGAATACATCTTGTATACGCCCAACATGCTCCCTCTGTGAAATCTTTGTTGTTGATGGTCCCACCAGATTATTTCTCACAAACACATCCCCGGCCAAGACTTCAGAATATGCAAGACCTAGTAGCTAATGAAGTTATTTATTGTAAAATTCATTGATCAGTGATTCAGGGCAGCAGTCTTGATCCTAATTAACTGACCAACCCTTTTGACTAACAAGAGAATTCTGTAATCCAATACCCTAATTGAATACATCTTGTATACGCCCAACATGCTCCCTCTGTGAAATTTTATTGTCCCACCAAGTGATCCTCTCAACCACATCCTCGGCCAATTAAAGCTTGAGAATATGCAGGACCTAGTAGCTATTAAAGTTACTTATTTTTAAAATTTATTGATTAGGGATTTAGAGCAGAGTCTTGATCCTAACTCTTTTGACTAATAAGAGAATACTGTAATCCATTTAAAGCTGAATGAAAAGAATCCAAAGCAAATCCACAGAATCAAACCAAATGAGAAAATTGAAACTTATTCAAAGCTCAACTTCAATTATTTTACATATTGCAAATTTGGAAACAGAACAAATTGATATTCGAGTACATATACTTATTCGAGCTCATCTTTGATGAGAGCGCAACATATACATATTGCGTCTGTGTCCAACGTAACATTACATGGAAAATCAGGAGCATGTCTACCAAAAATCAAAATGTCATCTTAACAATGACATTCATCAAATTTGATCGGACATGCATTTTATTTAGAAAAAACACGTACTATTCGAAGTAAGCATGCAGTTCTCTAGTTTTGTGGCTTAACATCAGTGGCCTTAAGTGCTGCCTCTTCAGCTGCCGAGCAACACCTACCACGGCAGTTGCCATAGCAGCCACCTCTGCCTCCTCCATTGTTGGAACCACCCACGTCGTTGTAACCTCCTCCGTTGTTGTACCCTCCTCCAATGCTGTTACCACCTCCGTTGTTGTCGCCTCCTCCATTGTAGTCCTCAGCTGCAATTTAAGGTTTAACATAAATTAGATGATTGTTACATGTACAAATATTACATGATAATAAAACGGATTTCTAAGACTTACGCTTGGTAGTAGTTTCAGCTAAGTCTTTAGCTGCAACTTCTGAACTAATGAGAAGAGCAAAAGCAATGGACAGACCAAGAAGTAGGAAAATTTTGGAACCCATATTGCTTTCGAATTTGTAATCGATCTTTATATCTCAACAAAATGCAAGAGCTGAATGATGAGAAGAAATGATGTGTTTCAGTTTCTATTTATAGACTGAAAAATGTAACTGTAGCATGTAGGTAAACCTTGGCAAATTTGCGAGACAATCAATAATCAACAGATATAGATATACACATATGCATGCAAGGTCTACTAGAACGTGGGTTAGGTGTTGTGAAAATATGCATTATTACAAAACATATAGAATCAGAATACATATGAATAGATGGTACTTTGCAAAAGTTGGTGCGTAAAAAGACAAATTAATTGTGCTTAGTAACAAGTGAAATACCTATAAAGTAGGCATACCTACAAAGTTGGCCATTTCCTGTATATTATACTAATGTCTAAATTAGTTTTAACATCGATTTTAAAAGAATTGATATCTTAAAGTCTGGTAACATCGGTGGAAACTCCAACCAATGTTAAAAGGTGATATTTATTAACCAATTTTTATAGTAAGTGTTTTGTCTCATGTTATTGTTTCTATATTTTTAAAATTAATTTTTCGACGATCCAATCGTATGGATGTTATTGTTTTATAGTAAGTGTTTTTCCTATATTTTTAATTTAATGATATCCCAAATTTTCAAAAAATAAAAAATTAATTTGGTTAGAGATCGTAGCAGGTCACTACTATATTGACTAGTACTCGTAACTAGTGCTATGTCCCATATTATTGTTTCTTTTTTTAAAAAATATATTTCTCGACAATCCAACCGTACGGATGTCAAGATATTTGTAATTTAATGATATTTCAAAATTATATGCTATCTTACAACGGAATTGGTCGTAAGTTATTTTTCGCTTACTTTTTAGATGAAAATTTGAAATTGCCGTCTTTTTTTAGACGAAAAGTTGAATTTGCCGTCTGGCAACTTACGACGGATTCCATCGTAAGTTTAATTTAATTTCAAATTATTCTAATAATATACATAATTTTTATTAAAAAAAATAGTGAACTTACGATGGATTTTACCATCGTAAGTTCACTGCTAAACAACGTTGTTCTATCATCAGAAAAAGTAATTAATTTTACAATTAAATTTAATCAACTTTACGACGACATTTTCTGTCGTAAGTTCGCAGCTAAACAAATTTACAACGGATTTTTTGTCATAAGTTCACTACTAAACGATGCCTTTTCATCATCAAAAAAATGATTCATTTTGCAATTAAATTTAATTACAATAATCAAATCTTCGACAAAAATTCCGTCATAAGTTCACTGCTAAACGAATTTATGACGAATTTTTCCGTCGTAAATTCATTATTTAATTACAATAACCAAATTTATGAGGGAAATTCCATCGTAAGTTCACTGCTAAATGAATTTACAACGAATTTTCCTTTGTAAGATCACTTCTAAGCAACGTCATTTCGTCATAAAAAAAGTAATTTATTTTGCAATTAAATTTAATTACAATAACCAAATTTACGACTGAAATCCGTCGTATGTTAACTGATGAAACGACGGATTTCCATTTCCATCATAAGTACGGCGTGCAAAATATTTTCATCGTAAGTTGGCCGTCGTAAATGCCAGATTTGTTGTAATGTTAGGTTATTAGTTAAGTTTAATTATTAAAAAGATATAATCTAGACTGTTAATTTAATTTAGATACAACGGTCAATCTTTGTTTAGCAATAGTATGGACAACCAATTTTTTTATTATATACAGGATATAAATTTATATATATATAAATGACTTGACTTACATACTTTTTACTGGCTATGTTTCATTTATTTTCAATTTTATGTTTAAATATATAAACTACAATTACAAGGCAGCGAAGGAAGACTGACAGACCAAGAAAGAGGAATATTTTAAAACCCATTTTTTCTTCAACTTTGTATTCTGTGAAAAATGAAATGCAGGGGCTCAATGATGAGGTTGAGGTATTTATCAATTTCTATTTATAAGCTTGGGATGTTGGAAATTAAAGATTACCGTTGAGTGTTGATTCTTCTTTGTAAAAATTCCATAAGAAAAATTAGTAATTAAAATTATTTTTAATTTTAGAATTCAACTACTAATTAATTAACGACATCTGAGTCTCATATTTCCAACCATTTGTTTCTTCTAATAATAATATTTGATACTGTTGAATTTAGATATTTTCAAATTTGTTAGTTGTTCAGACATTAATACTGAAATCATAATAGATATTTTGTTTATATACAATTAGGGCAAAAATGTTAATTCACATTGACTTAACGGAAGTCCCGTAATCAACGGAGGCTAAAGAAAATACAAGTAAGCAATTGTTCATTAGAACTAAACTTAGAGTTGTTCCAAATCTTTAATAAGGGGTCGTGGCAATACAACGTTTTAGGACTGGGAACGGGATTAAAATGCGTGGCAATATCCGCGAAATGGCAATTTCGGATATTGGATCGGACTGATAGCTCGGGTCAGAAATTTAACCAATCTGAATTCGAATCGAAATTATAATGGGTCCGAATAATGTTCTGTTGATTCCATGTTTATAAATAATCAACGTGTTAATAATTTATTTATTATTTTTATATTTATTAATTATCTAGTAAGTGTATAAATATTAAAATATAACATGATTTAAAAAAAAAGTCTAAATCAAAAAAAAAAAGTAATGGATTAAAATGAAAATGGATATTTTGGTAAAATAAAGAAGGAAGGGCGTGCAACAATCAACTTTGGGTGTGCATATACCATCTAAAATTAAACATATAAATAGATACTGACTTTGTTTATATAAATATAAGACTTTAAGAGTTAATGGCATACGTGACACAAACTTCAACACTTCTTGTTGAAGTTTCCTGTGTCCTTGTAGAGCTGTTTAAAGTGAGGCTTGCAGTACAAAACACCTTCCATTGAGAAGTAGTTGCTCAACTGTTTATAATAACAATAAAATTAACTCATAAATTACTAAGCATATAATAGAGGTCATGGGTCAGATAAATCCATAATTCCAAAATGGGTGCTCCCTCAAACGAAGGTAGTATACTGGCAAAATAATTATTGACCACCAAAGTATGACAAAAATAAATAGACTTTACAGCCTGCAACATGAGTACTCAATCTTTCCTAGAAATGTACCCTAACTGAATACATCTTGTATATGCCCAACATGCTCCCTCTGTGAAATCTTTGTTGTTGATGGTCCCACTACAAGAATTTTTGCTTTAGACGACACTCAAAACGTGTTGTCTGAATGTACCAAAAACTTTTGACTATTGAGAAGTCGTCTGATACACACCTCAGATAATACACAGCAATCTGTTGTGTGAAAGTTGAAAGACAAGTAAAAGCCACCTGAAAAGAGTTGTCTGATACCCAGAAACAACAACACTTTCTTTGGAAACCTGTTGTCAAAGCTCCAATAATGCAACACGTTTTAACGAATATATTGTTGTTTTAAGCAGTAAAGACAATGGTTTTTAAAAGAAAGCCTATTGTTGAAGTGCAAAAGATACAATCCTTTACTTGATCAGGGCTGTTGTTGTATGTCATTACAGACAATGGTTTCTTAGCAAAAACGAGTTGTTTTATGGTTAGATGTACAACATGTTATCTCATATGGCATGTTGTTGTAGAGTAGGAAGGATAACACCTTCTTAGTATATAACTCTTGTTTGAAATTATTTCAAATAATGGTTTTGCAGAGTATAACATGTTGTTATTTGTTAAAAGAGACAACAGTTTTGTGGGTTTTAAGCTGTAGTGTGTATTCTTCTCCCACATTACTTTGTTAAATGGTACATGTTGTTTGATTGCATTTTTTACAACTGTTAACATTAGGTAGTTTTTATTTTCCTGTCGTGTGAGTCATATTCTCACAAGGGATTTTAATAAAAGCATTGCTTGATATATAATACAACAAGTGTTAACCAAGTACCTAATTAAAGTCTATCCACATCCAAAACAACTAATACATAAGTCATATTTTTAGGTGAACACATCCACAAAAGAGACGAACTAAAAGTTTAATTTACGCTACTACCAAGTACATGTTCAACTCAAAATACCAATTTCAATAAAAGACGACAGAGTTCAACAAGCCAGGTGCTTCAACATATACTTCGCCAAGTCAGTCCTTATATCATTAAGCTCAGCCATGCCATAGTTCACGTTGCTTCTGCATCGCCACTGTAAAATGGAACATGTATTGGAAGTCATATATCTTCACCACAAAACACAAGGATATCAGAAAAAAAAACTTGTGCATTTAGCTCCACTGTCTTTAATAGCATGAAACAAGCTGTCATTGCATGTTCATGACTTTAAAGTTTGTTTTTGCTCATTTTATAACTATTAAACGTCCCTTTTAGCTTCCCCACTTAAACCTGATTCTGTTCAATAATTGCATCAAGATGTTAGATATCAATTTATGAATGATGGTGAATTAACTAGTCTCACAAGTTAGACTTGCTATATCTCTATTTTTCTTATACGACAGGGTATTTGACCTTCTCATGGTCTACATTGTTAAATCAACCAGGACTTCACATAATGTAAACTCGATGAGGATTTTTTTGTATAATTTTCCTCTGTATATTGAGCACGGTAAAATAAGAAAAAGACCCAATCATCAGAAAATAATCCAGGAGATGTATAAATTATTAGAAGACAAATAAGATGGAAGAATACATAAACATTTTTGTACTTATAATCTTGATATGTGGACATATGTGACATGTATGAGTACAGGGGATGGATGACATATAATTACATTAAATAGGTGAAAGCTTAACTTGCCAAAGCACTTCTGCTGTAAACAAGTACTGCTCCTCCAAGAATACCAGCAAGAGTCAACAGACCAGTTGTACCTGCATTTTCAACCCCGTTATTACAAGTCTTATAATTTTTCTTACATGATAATTTCCTCATAATAATTCATGATTACCTCCTGCATATCGATCACCGCTTTCAGACCATTCATCACGGTTGTAAATAGGACTCCAAAGAGAAACACCTCTCTTCAAAACTCTTGGTGAAAATAGGAGCAGTTTTGTAACTGTATAATTTTTATGCATTTTAAGAAGCATATGCTAGTAGTACTCTTTTACAGCATTCAGTTTCAATTCATAAGCATGTACATTGTATATTCCAGCCGTGCAGGATTATACACACAGAAGATTAATTTTCATATTTGATGGTTGTTAAGTCACTTGAATTGAATTTGTAAAGGAAATCTGAATTCTGTAGTAGTCTAACAGATTAAGGTTTGAAGAATGTAGTGTGCAGTATATGTTATCTCTTATTTCTGGTGTTGCCTGGACAAACCCGGAGGTCAGCAGCTGTATATCTTTACAGTCCTATGCACCAACTGCATCACATCCCCCCCAAATTGTGCACCACCTCTCTTCTTCTGCTGCCAAAAGATAATAGTAATGAGAAGATCTTTATAAGGTACTGCACAAATTATACAAACGTCATATACTAACCATGTCTACTGCATCCTTGGCTGCTCTAAAACGTGTACATCACTGCTGATTCATTTTAGCTCTTATCAAGTTACAAATAATCAGAGTAAAAACACCAGGACATTGTATGTTATCTATAAATCCTCCTACCCCATAGTTAAAGATCAACTTACTTAAATTTCAACCTTTTCAGATCTAAAATTTTATCTATACATCTTCATACCACAAATTACATTTCAAATAGACCCCAACTAAATCAAGACTTGTGCCAAAAAAACAAAAGTAAAGATCAAACCTTTATAAGTTTCTGGAAAAGATCAAAAATACCCCAATTGAATCAAGAATTAATCAAAAAAAACAAGGCAAAAAACGAACCTTTATGAGTTTTGTCGAAAAATTCAAATCGACTCCAATTGAATCAACACTTCTGAGCAGGAAACAAGGCAAAGATCGAATCTTTATGAGTTTTTGCCAAAATGATCATATCCAAGCCAATTGAATCAACACTACTGGGCAAGAAACAAGGCAAAGATCGAATCTTTATGAGTTTCTGTCTAAAAAATAATATCCAAGCAATACATTTCTGGGCAAAAAAGGGGAGAAGGGGGAGATAAGGGGAGAAAGGGGGAAATTGAAATGCTGAAATTTTTGGGTGGGGGAAATTTGTGCGCCTCTAAGTTTTTCGTTGTCCTATTCCATTTATTTTTTAATTTTTTAAATTTTTTAGTAAAAATTTTAATTTCATTTTAATTTTATTAAGAATTTATTTGATTTTAATTTTAAAATTTTAAATATTACACATATGTATGTATTCATTTTAGTGTTGGAAAAAAATAATCAAAAAATAAATAGATTGGGTTGTACGAGATTTTAACAAAAACGTAGTAAAAATGTTGTTTTCTGTAACGGAAAACGATCCAAATTCACTGAATAATTTTTTTGATTGATTTATTCGACAATCAAACCGTAAGAAAGTTAATAAACACTCATTTTAGTATTGGCAAAATATAATCAGAAAATAAAAAGGTCCAGTTCTACGATATTTTAACAAAAACGTCCTAAAAATGATACTTCTTGTAACGAGGCACGATCTAGATTCACTAAATAAATTTTTTGAGTGATTTTGTTGATGATCGAACCATACTGATGTTAATAAACACTCATTTTAGTGTTAAGAAAAAATAATTAAAAAATAAAAAGGTCGGGTTGTAAGAGATTTTAACAAAAATGTAGTAAAAGTGATGCTTCCTATAACGGGGTATGATCCAGATTCACTAAATAATTTTTTTGAATGATTTCTTCGATGATGGAACCATACGGATGTTAACAAACACTCATTTTAGTGTTGGAAAAAAATAAACAAAATATAAAAAGGTCGAGTTGTATGAGATTTTAATAGAAACGTAGTAAACGTGATACTTCCTATAACGGGACACGATCCAGATTCACTAAACAATTTTTTTGAATGATTTCTTCGACGATCGAACCATACGGATGTTAAAAAACACTCATTTTAGTGTTGGGAAAAAATAATCAAAAAATTAAAAGGTCTGGTTGTACAGGATTTTAACAGAAACGTAGTAAAAGTGTTGCTTCCTATAACGGGGCACGATCCAGATTCACTGAATAATTTTTTTGAATGATTTCTTCGACGATCGAACCATACGGATGTTAACAAAACACTCATTTTAGTGTTGGGAAGAAATAATTAAAAAATAAAAAGGTCGGGTTGTATGAGATTTTAATAGAAACGTAGTAAAAGTGCTACTTCCTTTAACGGGGCACGATCCAGATTCACTGAATAACTTTTTTGAATGATTTCATCGATGATCGAACCGTACGGATGTTAACAAACACTCATTTTAGTGTTGGGAAGAAATAATAAAAAAATAAAAAGGTCGGGTTGTATGAGATTTTAATAGAAACGTAGTAAAAGTGCTACTTCCTATAACGGGGCACGATCAAGATTCACTGAATAATTTTTTTGAATGATTTCTTCGACGATCGAACCGTATGGATGTTAACAAACACTCATTTTAGTGTTGGGAAAAAATAATCAAAAAATAAAAAGGTTCGATCACTACGTTTTTGTTAAAATCTCGATTGTGTCCCGTTAAAAGAAGCAGCACTTTCACTACGTTTTTGTTAAAATCTCGAACAACCCGGCCTTTTTATTTTCCGATTATTTTTTTCAAACACTAAAATGAGTGTTTATTAACATCTGTACGGTTCGACCGTCGAACAAATCATTCAAAAAAATAATTCAGTGATTCTGGATCGTGTCCCGTTAAAGAAAGTAGCACTTTCACTACGTTTTTGTTAAAACCTCGTACAACCCAACTTTTTATTTTGCGATTATTTTTTCCAACACTGTAATAAGTGTTTATTAACATCTATATGGTTCGATCGTCGAACAAATCATTCAAAAAAATTATTCATTGAATCTGGATCGTGTCCCGTGATAGGAAGCAGCAATTTTACTACGTTTTTGTTAAAATCTCGTACAACTTAGACTTTTTATTTTTTGATTATTAACACAAAAATGAGTATTTATAATATAAATCTCGTAAAACTACTACTCTAACTATTAAAATTTAATATTTAATATTAAAAATTAATTAAGATTATTAAATTTTGTACAATTAAAAATAGTAAAGTAGAGCTCATATTTAGACAACACAGGTATCGGTGAAAGGTAAGAGCGGCAATTTTTCAATAATAAACCGCCCAATTTTTCATGAACTTTAAATTACACCTCTCTCTCTTACTCTCTCCAGTACACCCCCTTTCTCTCTCCGGCTTTGACTCTCGCACTTTCGTATCTTCAAATTCCTATGTAAATAGGGCTTGTTAAGGGTTCAATTACTATAATTTCAAATTTCAGCTAAATCGATTTGAGGGGTCGAGGTTTTGGTTCTTCGATAGAGGCTTTGGTTCTTCAAATTAGGGCGTTGGCTCTTCATTTTGAGTAAAATTACTTGGATATTTTCAATTAAACTTCATCTAATCAAGTTGTATCTTTGATTTCAGACCTCCTAGAGGTGAGCACTATGTATCATGACATGTACATGAAGGTTAAGGGTCATGTCAATAAACATAGGCGTGTCCTAATTGAGAGCATCCACAAAATGAAGGCTGAGAAGGCTAGGGAGAAGATTATTGCTGATCAGCTTGAGGCAAAGAGAGCAAAGAACAAGGCAAGCCCCAGCAGCAGCTGCTGCTCCTTCTCAGGCTTAGTATGTATTTAACTATATGTTCCATCGGTTTTCTAATAAGCAAGAAATACAATATCCATTCTTTTTTTTACATGCCATCTAAGAAATCAAAGAAGTAAAACCTTCAACCATGACACTGACAGGGAAGTTGTTCTGGATGTATTTCCTGGAGATCTTTTTTTTTTGCCCTGTTGTTTTCCCCTTTTTGCTTATTTATTCAGATGTCAGGATAATAATCTTGTTATTTCGACAGGAGATATTATTTCAATACTTTGCATGTTTTTCTTATCTAACTCGGAAGCGTGAAATATGTAATACTCAATTGTTTCTTTAGAATTGCAGTTTCTGGTATGTCTCCTGTCTAAGCTTGTCTTTTGGAACTTGTTTATACTACATGCATCCATTGTGCTATGTCCGACTAATTCAATGCTGCATTCAAGCTGGTTTATGTGTAGCATACGTTCACCATATGAAAACAGATCAACAACCAACATTTTACCCAATTCCTTATAGAAACTACCAGTAAAGTTCACAAGATCATTGGAAATTGCACCCAGAACATTTGATTGTAGTTTCAGTTGCATAAATTTAAATTGTAAAAGGGATGAACAAAGTTTAAACCTTATTGTTTCTTCCGAGTTCTTTGATGAGTAATGTTGCAGTGATACTTTCCAGAATTATATTCTGGATCAAGAATAATCGATGACTTGATTTCTCTTCGTTTGCTAACTCTATATTCACAAATCAGATATTATATCTAGCCAGGGAAAACTGATTATGTCATAGCAGAGCGAGAAAGGACTCTGGAAAGTGATTGATGTCTCATGTTTTATAGTATAAATCTTTATTTTGACTCACCTGGATCTACCTGGATCCAATGACTCAGACAATATACAAATGAGCTGGTCTGGACAATCTTCTCAAGCATGACTTTGGTGTTGCTGTGTTCTTCATAACTTGCAAGGTACTTTCTTAAATAAATAGACTTTACAGCCTGCAACATGAGTACTCAATCTTTCCTAGAAATGTACCCTAACTGAATACATCTTGTATACGCCCAACATGCTCCCTCTGTGAAATCTTTGATGTTGATGGTCCCACCCGATTATTTCTCACAAACACATCCCCCGCCAAGACTTCAGAATATGCAAGACCTAGTAGCTAATGAAGTTATTTATTGTAAAATTCATTGATCAGTGATTCAGGGCAGCAGTCTTGATCCTAACTGACCAACCCTTTTGACTAACAAGAGAATTCTGTAATCCAATACCCTAATTGAATACATCTTGTATACGCCTAACATGCTCCCTCTGTGAAATTTTATTGTCCCACCAAGTGATCCTCTCAACCACATCCTCGGCCAATTAAAGCTTGAGAATATGCAGGACCTAGTAGCTATTAAAGTTACTTATTTTTAAAATTGATTGATTAGGGATTTAGAGCAGAGTCTTGATCCTAACTCTTTTGACTAATAAGAGAATACTGTAATCCATTTAAAGCTGAATGAAAAGAATCCAAAGCAAATCCACAGAATCAAACCAAATGAGAAAATTGAAACTTATTCAAAGCTCAACTTCAATTATTTTACATATTGCAAATTTGGAAACAGAACAAATTGATATTCGAGTACATATACTTATTCGAGCTCATCTTTGATGAGAGCGCAACATATACATATTGCATCTGTGTCCAACGTAACATTACATGGAAAATCAGGAGCATGTCTACCAAAAATCAAAATGTCATCTTAACAATGACATTCATCAAATTTGATCGGACATGCATTTTATTTAGAAAAAACACGTACTATACGAAGTAAGCATGCAGTTCTCTAGTTTTGTGGCTTAACATCAGTGGCCTTAAGTGCTGCCTCTTCAGCTGCCGAGCAACACCTACCACGGCAGTTGCCATAGCAGCCACCTCTGCCTCCTCCATTGTTGGAACCACCCACGTCGTTGTAACCTCCTCCGTTGTTGTACCCTCCTCCAATGCTGTTACCACCTCCGTTGTTGTCGCCTCCTCCATTGTAGTCCTCAGCTGCAATTTAAGGTTTAACATAAATTAGATGATTGTTACATGTACAAATATTACATGATAATAAAACGGATTTCTAAGACTTACGCTTGGTAGTAGTTTCAGCTAAGTCTTTAGCTGCAACTTCTGAACTAATGAGAAGAGCAAAAGCAATGGACAGACCAAGAAGTAGGAAAATTTTGGAACCCATATTGCTTTCGAATTTGTAATCGATCTTTATATCTCAACAAAATGCAAGAGCTGAATGATGAGAAGAAATGATGTGTTTCAGTTTCTATTTATAGACTGAAAAATGTAACTGTAGCATGTAGGTAAACTTTGGCAAATTTGCGAGACAATCAATAATCAACAGATATAGATATACACATATGCATGCAAGGTCTACTAGAACGTGGGTTGGGTGTTGTGAAAATATGCATTATTACAAAACATATAGAATCAGAATACATATGAATAGATGGTACTTTGCAAAAGTTGGTGCGTAAAAAGAAAAATTAATTGTGCTTAGTAACAAATGAAATACCTATAAAGTAGGCATACCTACAAAGTTGGCCATTTCCTGTATATTATACTAATGTCTAAATTAGTTTTAACATCGATTTTAAAAGAATTGATATCTTAAAGTCTTGTAACATCGGTGGAAACTCCAACCAATGTTAAAAGGTGATATTTATTAACCAATTTTTATAGTAAGTGTTTTGTCTCATGTTATTGTTTCTATATTTTTAAAATAAATTTTTCGACGATCCAATCGTATGGATGTTATTGTTTTATAGTAAGTGTTTTTCCTATATTTTTAATTTAATGATATCCCCAAATTTTCAAAAAATAAAAAATTAATTTGGTTAGAGATCTTAGTAGGTCACTACTATATTGACTGGTACTCGTAACTAGTGCTCTGTCCCATATTATTGTTTCATTTTTTTTAAAATATATTTCTCGACGATCCAACCGTACGGATGTCAAGATATTTGTAATTTAATGATATTTCAAAATTATATGCTATCTTACGACGGAATTGGTCGTAAGTTATTTTCCGCTTACTTTTTAGATGAAAATTTGAAATTGCTGTCTTTTTTTAGACGAAAAGTTGAATTTGCCGTCTGGCAACTTACGACGGATTCCATCGTAAGTTTAATTTAAGTTCAAATTATTCTTATAATATACATAATTTTTATTAAAAAAAATAGTGAACTTACGATGGATTTTACCATCGTAAGTTCACTGCTAAACAATGTTGTTCTGTCATCAGAAAAAGTAATTAATTTTACAATTAAATTTAATCAACTTTACGACGACATTTTCTGTCGTAAGTTCGCAGCTAAACAAATTTACGACGGATTTTTTGTCATAAGTTCACTACTAAACGATGCCTTTTCATCCTCAAAAAATGATTCATTTTGCAATTAAATTTAATTATAATAATCAAATCTTCGACAAAAATTCCGTCATAAGTTCACTGCTAAACGAATTTATGACGAATTTTTCCGTCGTAAATTCATTATTTAATTACAATAACCAAATTTATGAGGGAAATTCCGTCGTAAGTTCACTGCTAAATGAATTTACAACAAATTTTCCTTTGTAAGATCACTACTAAGCAACGTCATTTCGTCATCAAAAAAAGTAATTTATTTTGCAATTAAATTTAATTACAATAACCAAATTTACGACTGAAATCCGTCGTATGTTCACTGATGAAACGACGGATTTCCATTTCCATCATAAGTACGGCGTGCAAAATATTTTCGTCGTAAGTTGGTCGTCGTAAATGCCAGATTTGTTGTAATGTTAGGTTATTAGTTAAGTTTAATTATTAAAAAGATATAATCTAGACTGTTAATTAAATTTAGATACAACGGTCAATCTTTGTTTAGCAATAGTATGGACAACCAATTTTTTTATTATATACAGGATATAAATTTATATATATATAAATGACTTGAGTTACATACTTTTTACTGGCTATGTTTCATTATTTTCAATTTTAATGTTTAAATATATAAACTACAATTACAAGGCAGCGAAGGAAGACTGACAGACCAAGAAAGAGGAATATTTTAAAACCCATTTTTTCTTCAACTTTTGTATTCTGTGAAAAATGAAATGCAGGGGCTCAATGATGAGGTTGAGGTATGTATCAATTTCTATTTATAAGCTTGGGGTGTTAGAAATTAAAGACTACCGTTGAGTGTTGATTCTTCTTTGTAAAAATTCCATAAGAAAAATTAGTAATTAAAATTATTTTTAATTTTAGAATTCAACTACTAATTAATTAACGACATCTGAGTCTCATATTTCCAACCATTTGTTTCTTGTAATAATAATATTTGATACTGTTGAATTTAGATATTTTCAATTTTGTTAGGTGTTCAGACATTAATACTGAAATCATAATAGATATTTTGTTTATATACAATTAGGGCAAAAATGTTAATTCACATTGACTTAACGGAAGTCCCGTAATTAACGGAGGCTAAAGAAAATACAAGTAAGCAATTGTTCATTAGAACTAAACTGAGAGTTGTTCCAAATCTTTAATAAGGGGTCGTGGCAATACAACGATTTAGGACTGGGAACGGGATTAAAATGCGTGGCGATATCCACGAAATGGCAATTTCGGATATTGGATCGGATTGATAGCTCGGGTCAAAAATTTAACCAATCTGAATTCGAATCGAAATTATAATGGGTCCGAATAATGTTTTGTTGATTCCATGTTTATAAATAATCTACGTGTTAATAATTTATTTATTATTTTTATATTTATTAATTATCTAGTAAGTGTAACTAGTGCTCTGTCCCATATTATTGTTTTTTTTTAAATATATTTCTCGACGATCTAACCGTACGGATGTCAAGATATTTGTAATTTAATGATATTTCAAAATTATATGCTATCTTACGACGGAATTGGTCGTAAGTTATTTGCCGCTTACTTTTTAGATGAAAATTTGAAATTGCCGCCTTTTTTTAGTCGAAAAGTTGAATTTGCCGTCTGGCAACTTACGACGGATTCCATCGTAAGTTTAATTTAAGTTCAAATTATTCTTATAATATACATAATTTTTATTAAAAAAAAATAGTACATACTCATAATTTTAATTCATATAATTAAATCTTTTTATTTTTCAAATACATTACTTGTAATTTTGAAACACTACATACTGATAATGTGATTTATTTGCGAAAAAATGTTTTTTATGGAAAGTGATATTAGCTTAAACTTCTTATTTAAATTTTATTTATGATCATGATAGTGTAATCACACCTAATAATTTGAAAAAATAACTTCAAAAGAGTGAAAGACTGAAAAATTCGTAGTTTCTAAAATCTAACCATGAGTTAGTAAATTCACATGTGTTATATATATAGGCAATTGTTAAAATAGGAATCTATACTGCTGAAAACTAATTTAAGGCTTTTATATTTTTTATCTATATTTAATTTAATGATAACCACACATTCAAACATAATTTAATTCTTCACCTTCACCCTTATGCCCCCTCTAATTTCGGTGACCTATTATACCATCACTTTTAATACCCAACTATCATCACCACCTTTTTATTTGCTTATATATTCCATTCATCATTATCACAGACACACACACACACATACACACACACACACACACACACACACACACATATATATATATATATATGATATTATGTGTGTCTCTGAAAAAGAGAGATATGAAGTGTGTGTATAAACCATCATCATTCTAAAAATTCTTCTTGTCATCATCGAATTCCAGCCACGTTCTTAATCACGCCTCCTCTAACTCATTTATCTCCTACTTTGTCATCTCTCAGTAGATATGAGTTTGTAACGCCCATCGAGTCGTTTTCACCCACTCTATCATCATCAACACCATTACCAACACCTTCAAACATGAATAAATTTTCAAATCTGGAATATTCTAGTAATTTGTGTTCAAAATTTCTAGTGATTTGGATTCAAATATGGGTAACATGAGTTGAATTTTATTCATTCTGTTTTGGTTTTGGTAATTCTACTGGTGTTGATGTGGTTGCAATCAATATTTTGTTAACTTAAGTTGTGCTGTGTGGTCGCAATGGTATGCCAGTGGTGATATGTCAGTGGTGATGTGGCAGTGGTTCTAGTAATGGTGGTGGTGTTAGCGATAATGATGTTTTTTACTACAAAATAATGGATTTATATACCATGCATAAAAACGACCAAAAAATTTTTTAGTCGAATTTAGCCAAATTCGACCGATTTCACTCAAATTTAGCCAAATTCGATCGAATTTTTCTAGTCAAATTTAGCCGTTTTCCTTGTAGTGAGACAGAGAAGGAACAGAGAATTGATAAATCTAGGGAGCTGATATGTGCACACCCTCTACTTATATAGGTGCACACCCTTTATTGAGACTTAGACCAGATTATCCTTACACACCTTTTACTATTTTTCTCATGTAAGATACACACAAAATAATGATTTGTACATAATCGATAATATCAAGTCTAACTCATCTTTATCACTAAGATCTCCACTGTTGAGTGTTTGGAAATATTGTGATATCTCTTCAGCACTATTAGAATTTATAAGATTGATGACTTCATTTAGTTCACCCAATTCTTCATTGCTATTGTTATCTTTCATTTGCACGACTATGAAATTAAGATGACAATTATGGTTTAGAAACTTAATTGTGATAGTTTAAGTAGTGAATAAATGGACTGGAAAGATGGAACGATGCGTAGGTGTTTATAAGGTTAAAACCTTTTTCCAATGTGCTAAAAATATTATTATTGTGAATAGAAAAAAATTAAAAATAAAAAAATGTGTATAAGGGTAATTTAGTCTAAGTCTTAATAAAGGGTGTGCACCTATAAATAGAGGGTGTGCACATATCAGCTCCCTAAATCTATAGAGAAAGATAAGGGAGGAGATGGAGGGAGACAGATAAAGAAAGGAATAGACATAGAGAAATACAGAGGGAGAAGGAGGGAGAGAAGTGTGAAATGAGATACACATTTACATATACATACAAATACAAATCGAACTGAAAGAGAATAATACCTTTAAGTTCTAATTGCAGATTAAAGAAGGAGCCCCTAATTGAACCCAGAGCTTAAACCTCACCCTGGAACCCTAATCGAACCATTAATCTTTTCAATCGATCTAATTGAATTCGTAAGGCTTGACCGCACCGATGGCTTGAGAGAGGGAGTCTATAATTGAGAATGAGTTAATAATTGAACAAGTAATTGAGACATTGTCTTAAAATTCTTTGCCGTCTTTTTGCCGCTCACATTTTCCACCAATTTTGTCATTACAATCCTATAACATGATTATCACATACTCCCTCCGTCCCAGTCGGTTCTTTAAAGATGGCTGGGACACGGAGACCAATATATATATATATATTAGTAGGTAAAGTGATGAAAAGTGGGCAAAATGGTGGAACCTATCAATATTTAATAATAGATTTGAGATAGTGGAGAAAAGTAGTGGATGTAATAGTATTTTTTATTATTAAATATGAGAAAGTGGGAAAGGTAGTGGGTGTAATAGGGTGTAATATGAGACAGAATCTATAATTGCGAATGAGATAATAATTGAACAAGTAACTGAGACATTGTCTTAAAATTCTTGGCGGTCTTTTTGCGGCTCACATTTCCACCAATTATGTCATTACAATCCTATAATATGATTATCACATATGTAAATTTTTAGAAATAATTTTTTTGAACAAAATTTGTTTTATGATTTTAATTTGTTACTTCTAAAATTATTACTTAATTTCTACTAAATGTAAAAAAATACATTTTTATAAAAAATAATAACTCCAATTTCAAATTGGTAATTTTAGTGATACCTATTAATTTTTTAACATAGAATTTATTACTTAATTTATATTATAAATAATAATTTATTTTTAATCATTACTTTTATAAAAATACACTGCTCTTATAAAAAAATTCAGCATAAAATCCTATTTCATACATATAATTTTAATGATCAAATTTAATTATTACATTTTTGAAAACAATTTTTTTTACAAAATTTGTTCATTTTAAAATTATTCAAAAAAAAATCATCATTCACTCCTATTTAATTTAATTTTAAATATCATAAATAAATTCATTTCACAAATTTTTTACTTTTTATGTAAAGTGTTATTTATTGTAAATTACTTTTAATACATATACATAATTTCTTAATTAAAAAACATAAAATTTGTTAATTTGTTAATTTGTTAATTTTAAAATTATTGAAAAATACATTACTTTACAAAAAAAATGTCATTTACTCCCGTTCAAATTCCAGCTAAATGAATAAATTATTTTTTAATAATTTTTATCACTTTTATGTAAAATAATAATTTAAATAATTTTTTAAGTAACCATATACGAAATCTATGCCAATACTTTATCATGTGTAGGCTAACACAAGGACTCGATTTTGTAATGGGCAAGGTAGAGGACAACATTTTTTTAGACGACAACACCATGGAAAAACGTTGTGTAAAGTCCTCCATGGCGTACTGCCATTGAATCTTACATATTTCTATTATCTTTCGTTGTCATAGCAGACGATACACATCATGTACTTGGTCCATATAGTTTCGAGTAGCTGCAATGGATTTTATTGGTTTCTCCTTGCTTAAATATGGATTCCCTCTTTTTTATCCATTTGTTTACATTGAAGTTGAGTATGAATATTAAAAATATATATAAAAGATAGTCGAAATATATATATATATATATAAATGGCCTCACCTCTCATTCTCATAACTATGTTTTGGGCTTGATTCTTGATATTCATCAAGACTTAAGCATCCTTTGAAGGAAGATTGAGCCAGGAACACGAGAGCAGCCATTTAAACTCGAAACTCTCAAACCCAAACATTTAACACACATAAACCCTAGCCACAATTTACAACCTAGTTTTTATTCCATAACATTCGGTTGAGTCCATTCACCTCATTTATTTAACTTAAACATTTGTTATTTGTATTAGTATTGTTTAAATTTATTTTCGTTGTCGTCAATTTTATCGAAAGACATCGTACGCTTGAGGGGAAATATTGAATAATATTTGTTGTACATAAAATTCTGTTAATATCTTTTTCTGATACCTTAAGATTTAGAGTGATTGATTATTTAAAGAGATAAAGTTAATTAAGTACCGTGATGCCTTTTATGATTATTTCAGAAACCATTTTTACTATACTATAATAAGCAAAAAGGCACTACTAAAAATATGGCAATAGACATCGGGTAAAAACCGATGTCTTTTCTGAATATGAACCGATGTCTTCGCGTGTGATGTTAAAAGTTTGAAGTTTAGACATCGGTTTTTAACCGATGTCTAATACATATTTACACATCGTTTTTTAGTATATTTCTGATGTCTTTGCCCTAAATCTATTACTAGTTTATAATAATTTTATAATATTGGTAAATTCAATATTATTATATTATCAAGGTTAGAGCCACTTAAGCATGTAACACACAAGTTAGAAATAGACATTGACATCGATAACAAAAACTATAACGATGTCTAAGAGGGTAATTATCATCAGTTCCATTATAGAACTGATGTTAAAGATGCTCTAAGACATCACATTCTTAGAATATCCGATGTAACATACTTTAAAGACATCGGTTTTACTACTTAATTTTTTACGAATGATACTTTTCACATTGGTTTATAATCAATACCTGTTGTTGAATTTTATATTAACATCGGTTTTCAAAATTTAGCAATGTTGTATGCCCTTATTAACATCGGTTTTTGTTAATGAAGTTGATGAGCTGTTGCATTTAACATCGGAATTATGAATTACACTGATGTCTTTGTTGCTTGAAACATGTTTCTAACATCAGTTTTTAACAAATAGCAATGTTGTATTCCTTTATTAACATCGGTTTTACGAACAACTTCCAGAAAAGCAAAATAACCATATATAATCCAAAACATTCAACCAACATTCAAACAACCATGCATTAATCCAAACTTTCATTACATAATCCAACCAATCCTAACGGCCATAATCCAAATATTACTCCCGACCATAATCCAAAACATTCATACACATTCATACCAAATTCATAGCATTAGATTACTATACATTAAATTCCCAAAACCAACTGAAAGATTTACATGTAGCTACTACGACTCAGAGATCCTTAAAAACTTTAGCAGCAACATGCTCACTAGTAGCGAACTGTACATCCGACAAAAGTAAAGTCAAATATTTTCTTGGATGAACCAGTGAGCCTCAACACACACCTCATCCAGCTCCGCGTCACAGTAGCTTGTGTCCATTGGACTCTCTAATGCCGGAACAAATGCAGCCTGTAAAATAGAAACTTGCAATATCAATTTGAGACATTTAATGTTTAATCATGTCGCATGTTAAGTACCAAAAATGGTCACACCTTCAGCCTGGCAAGTGTGTCCCAATTAATATCTTTGAAAAATGGATGCTGCTTCACCTGTATAATGAGCGTACACATATTATTGACATGAAATGTTTACGGAATATTAATGATACGTGCATATTTCAATAGATGACAGAGATACATCTGATGCTCCTCCAGCTCCAAGTCTCTGATTAGGATCTTCTGTCAATAACCTAGAAGTAATTCATCATAAGCTTGATACATAACATTTATATAAAGTAAATGCATAGGTCAGTGGCTCACTGCATAACTATTGTATTCTTGCTTTCCATGCCAATCCTTTTTCTATTTCAAGCGACCAATAAAAAATTAACTATAGCTTAACTACCCAACTGTAACTACAGAGGGCAGGTTTGATATATGACTGCCATTTTCTTTGTGTTTAGCTGCTTATCTTGATGCTAATAGTAAAGACCAGAGAGAAGTTGAGGACAACTCCAATATTTCTATTTCACATTTTCATGGTATTCCTTTTCCTGAGCAATCGATAAAATGTAAAAAGATAATGTAAGTAAACGAGAGAAAGGCCACTAAATTGGTAAAGTATTTACCTGAGCTCTGCATTGAACGGTGGAATGCCAACGATCAGCTCAAAAATAATAACACCAACAGACCACCAATCAGCACTAGTGCCTACGCAAAAGATATATTTACACAACATGAAGAAGTCCATTAATGAATAATAGCCCAAGATAAAAAAGGGAAGTAATAGACGAATTCTAAACAATAGATTCAAGTGGCTATATACATACTATATAGCAAGTTGACAGAAATTGCTATATAACCAAAGACCCATGATTACCTTTAGTCAGATAATTACCTTTTCAAGTTCTTCTTCAACAACCTTGGTATTCATTACTCATTTTTCTGCTCAAAAACAGCATCTAGGCTGAGCTTAGGAACCGTACCTCTGATAACTAAATTGGAAACAAGTTCAAATTGTGCAAAATGTAAATACACCTAAATTAATGTTAACATTAAGATACATTAGCGAAACATGTGTTCAAGCAATAGAAAAACAACATGGTGTGCCTCTACGTTAGGATTAGATCAATACCATCAAAGACGTAGGCTTGAATCTGAGACTTGTATTTGAGAGTCGGTAAAATGCATCATTGGCCTTTTCTGACACGGCACGGTACTTAATTGATGCTACAACATTGACGAATACATTATCCTGTAACCAACAGGAATCATTTCAGTTCTGATAATTTGTAAGCTAAGCTCTAAGATTCTGTACATAAATGACATCCAACAATGCATATATACACTTCAGGCAGAGAAAAAGACAATAGATGATCAACCCAGGAGTAGTAATTTAGCAACAAAAAAAAACAGGAGTAGTAACAACTTAAAAGCTAAAAAAGTAAAAAACATACCAATACTGTGACAAGATTTTCCAATTTATGAATTAAACAGAAAAACAATGTTCTGACTTCTAAACTTTAGTATTACCATATAAACAGTATACGCCAAGAAAATTAACAATTCAGGTAATTTAAATAGCCAGACCTTTGTTTTGGTTTCACACTTGACATCCAACTGTTGACCCTAAGAGACAGTTGACCAGTAATGTGATAACCAAAGACCCATGGTAAGTAATGGCATCCTGGAGTAAGTACATCATCGAATTTCCTAAAGTGCTCCTTAATAGCAATAGTGGACTGCTCCACTTGAGTGCAGCAGAGGAGATTGCCCATACTCTGTAACATAAGCATTCAAATAATCGTTCATTAAGAGACTAAGTACATCTCAAAAACATCAAGTCAAGAGAAAAATCCAAGTACTAAGCAAATACTTATTTAAGAAACTCATAATCTGTAGCACAACTCATAATCATGTGTTTGTGTATGCTCCTTACATAATTTACACACACAATTCAATCATGTATACAAGCTATAGTACAACAACTAAAAAGTCAAAAACACGAAGCTCAGTCAACTCTTTCGGATTCAATATTCAGGTAAGTAATTCCAAAACAAAGTAATTCAAGGAAAGCTATTTTCATGAAGGGTCGCTATATATGAGAGGAGTACACACACATAGCAAGTTGCCTTGATAACACAATTAAAAGTAAGAAAAACAAAATAAGTAAAAAAAAGTTAAAAATTAGGGTTTCGAACAAGCTACATATATACTTAAAGCTTACCCACTTATTAATGTGAGCTTTGGAGCTTTTGATTCGAACAAATCGGCCTTATATGAACTCTATACCTACTACAAATCGACTTTGGAGCTTGCCGATTACTGATTGAGTTTCGAGCTTGCTGATTGAAGATGGTGGATTAGTTTGAGCTTGATTCGAGATTTATATTGATAAAGATTAATTAACAGGGATTGAGCTAGCTTCGATCTTGAGATTAATTAACAGAGATTGAGCTTGAGAAAAGGGGGGAATCGGGTTAGGGTTAGGGTTCTTAGAAAATGGGGAATCGGGGGAAGAGAGAGAGATAGAGAGAGAGAGAGAGAGAGAGAGAGGTGTGTTTTAGATTTAGAATGAGAGTGAGAGTGAGAGAAGGGGGTATCTGTGTTTTAGTTTAGATTTAATTTTTGTTTTTGTTTTTTTGATTTTAATTAATTTGATTTTAGATGGTGAAAATTAAGTTGTGAGAAAAGGGGGGAATCAAGTTGTGTTTTTTGATTTTCGGGTGGAGGGAAAAAATTTTAAGTACAAAAAATTTGGTGAAATGTTGGTGGCTGGGGGGAGGGAAAGGGAGGTAGAAAAATTATTTTTTTGAAGAGGTATCTTTAACATCGGTTTCTAAAAAAAATGATGTCACAAAACTAATATACATCGGTTTTAGACAAACCGATGTTAAAAACGCTTTTTAACATCGGTGGCTATTCAAACCGATGTTAAAGGGGTGATGTCTATTCCAGTTTTTTTAGTAGTGAGGGGTATATTTTGTAGTTTGGTTAACCCCTTTTTTGCTCATCCCCTATTTTTGGTTATCTCTTTCATTTACAACCGTTAGATCTGCAACTCAAATAAATGATGACCGATTGATACAATACTAAAAGTTGTTATATATAAGGTTTTAAGGTTCGAATCCCGCCAACAACATTTTAAATTAAAATTAATACAAAAAGATGTTATATAGAACGATTGAATGTTCGATTTCCGCCAACAACATCTTAATTTGGATTTCATGCTAAAATCAGGAGCATGTCTACCAAAAATCAAAATGTCATCTTAACAATGACATTCATCAAATTTGATCGGACATGCATTTTATTTAGAAAAAACACGTACTATACGAAGTAAGCATGCAGTTCTCTAGTTTTGTGGCTTAACATCAGTGGCCTTAAGTGCTGCCTCTTCAGCTGCCGAGCAACACCTACCACGGCAGTTGCCATAGCAGCCACCTCTGCCTCCTCCATTGTTGGAACCACCCACGTCGTTGTAACCTCCTCCGTTGTTGTACCCTCCTCCAATGCTGTTACCACCTCCGTTGTTGTCGCCTCCTCCATTGTAGTCCTCAGCTGCAATTTAAGGTTTAACATAAATTAGATGATTGTTACATGTACAAATATTACATGATAATAAAACGGATTTCTAAGACTTACGCTTGGTAGTAGTTTCAGCTAAGTCTTTAGCTGCAACTTCTGAACTAATGAGAAGAGCAAAAGCAATGGACAGACCAAGTAGTAGGAAAATTTTGGAACCCATATTGCTTTCGAATTTGTAATCGATCTTTATATCTCAACAAAATGCAAGAGCTGAATGATGAGAAGAAATGATGTGTTTCAGTTTCTATTTATAGACTGAAAAATGTAACTGTAGCATGTAGGTAAACTTTGGCAAATTTGCGAGACAATCAATAATCAACAGATATAGATATACACATATGCATGCAAGGTCTACTAGAACGTGGGTTGGGTGTTGTGAAAATATGCATTATTACAAAACATATAGAATCAGAATACATATGAATAGATGGTACTTTGCAAAAGTTGGTGCGTAAAAAGAAAAATTAATTGTGCTTAGTAACAAATGAAATACCTATAAAGTAGGCATACCTACAAAGTTGGCCATTTCCTGTATATTATACTAATGTCTAAATTAGTTTTAACATCGATTTTAAAAGAATTGATATCTTAAAGTCTTGTAACATCGGTGGAAACTCCAACCAATGTTAAAAGGTGATATTTATTAACCAATTTTTATAGTAAGTGTTTTGTCTCATGTTATTGTTTCTATATTTTTAAAATAAATTTTTCGACGATCCAATCGTATGGATGTTATTGTTTTATAGTAAGTGTTTTTCCTATATTTTTAATTTAATGATATCCCCAAATTTTCAAAAAATAAAAAATTAATTTGGTTAGAGATCTTAGTAGGTCACTACTATATTGACTGGTACTCGTAACTAGTGCTCTGTCCCATATTATTGTTTCATTTTTTTTAAAATATATTTCTCGACGATCCAACCGTACGGATGTCAAGATATTTGTAATTTAATGATATTTCAAAATTATATGCTATCTTACGACGGAATTGGTCGTAAGTTATTTTCCGCTTACTTTTTAGATGAAAATTTGAAATTGCTGTCTTTTTTTAGACGAAAAGTTGAATTTGCCGTCTGGCAACTTACGACGGATTCCATCGTAAGTTTAATTTAAGTTCAAATTATTCTTATAATATACATAATTTTTATTAAAAAAAATAGTGAACTTACGATGGATTTTACCATCGTAAGTTCACTGCTAAACAATGTTGTTCTGTCATCAGAAAAAGTAATTAATTTTACAATTAAATTTAATCAACTTTACGACGACATTTTCTGTCGTAAGTTCGCAGCTAAACAAATTTACGACGGATTTTTTGTCATAAGTTCACTACTAAACGATGCCTTTTCATCCTCAAAAAATGATTCATTTTGCAATTAAATTTAATTATAATAATCAAATCTTCGACAAAAATTCCGTCATAAGTTCACTGCTAAACGAATTTATGACGAATTTTTCCGTCGTAAATTCATTATTTAATTACAATAACCAAATTTATGAGGGAAATTCCGTCGTAAGTTCACTGCTAAATGAATTTACAACAAATTTTCCTTTGTAAGATCACTACTAAGCAACGTCATTTCGTCATCAAAAAAAGTAATTTATTTTGCAATTAAATTTAATTACAATAACCAAATTTACGACTGAAATCCGTCGTATGTTCACTGATGAAACGACGGATTTCCATTTCCATCATAAGTACGGCGTGCAAAATATTTTCGTCGTAAGTTGGTCGTCGTAAATGCCAGATTTGTTGTAATGTTAGGTTATTAGTTAAGTTTAATTATTAAAAAGATATAATCTAGACTGTTAATTAAATTTAGATACAACGGTCAATCTTTGTTTAGCAATAGTATGGACAACCAATTTTTTTATTATATACAGGATATAAATTTATATATATATAAATGACTTGAGTTACATACTTTTTACTGGCTATGTTTCATTATTTTCAATTTTAATGTTTAAATATATAAACTACAATTACAAGGCAGCGAAGGAAGACTGACAGACCAAGAAAGAGGAATATTTTAAAACCCATTTTTTCTTCAACTTTTGTATTCTGTGAAAAATGAAATGCAGGGGCTCAATGATGAGGTTGAGGTATGTATCAATTTCTATTTATAAGCTTGGGGTGTTAGAAATTAAAGACTACCGTTGAGTGTTGATTCTTCTTTGTAAAAATTCCATAAGAAAAATTAGTAATTAAAATTATTTTTAATTTTAGAATTCAACTACTAATTAATTAACGACATCTGAGTCTCATATTTCCAACCATTTGTTTCTTGTAATAATAATATTTGATACTGTTGAATTTAGATATTTTCAATTTTGTTAGGTGTTCAGACATTAATACTGAAATCATAATAGATATTTTGTTTATATACAATTAGGGCAAAAATGTTAATTCACATTGACTTAACGGAAGTCCCGTAATTAACGGAGGCTAAAGAAAATACAAGTAAGCAATTGTTCATTAGAACTAAACTGAGAGTTGTTCCAAATCTTTAATAAGGGGTCGTGGCAATACAACGATTTAGGACTGGGAACGGGATTAAAATGCGTTGCGATATCCACGAAATGGCAATTTCGGATATTGGATCGGATTGATAGCTCGGGTCAAAAATTTAACCAATCTGAATTCGAATCGAAATTATAATGGGTCCGAATAATGTTTTGTTGATTCCATGTTTATAAATAATCTACGTGTTAATAATTTATTTATTATTTTTATATTTATTAATTATCTAGTAAGTGTAACTAGTGCTCTGTCCCATATTATTGTTTTTTTTAAATATATTTCTCGACGATCTAACCGTACGGATGTCAAGATATTTGTAATTTAATGATATTTCAAAATTATATGCTATCTTACGACGGAATTGGTCGTAAGTTATTTGCCGCTTACTTTTTAGATGAAAATTTGAAATTGCCGCCTTTTTTTAGTCGAAAAGTTGAATTTGCCGTCTGGCAACTTACGACGGATTCCATCGTAAGTTTAATTTAAGTTCAAATTATTCTTATAATATACATAATTTTTATTAAAAAAAAATAGTACATACTCATAATTTTACACATCGTTTTTTAGTATATTTCTGATGTCTTTGCCCTAAATCTATTACTAGTTTATAATAATTTTGTAATATTGGTAAATTCAATATTATTATATTATCAAGGTTAGAGCCACTTAAGCATGTAACACACAAGTTAGAAATAGACATTGACATCGATAACAAAAACTATAACGATGTCTAAGAGGGTAATTATCATCAGTTCCATTATAGAACTGATGTTAAAGATGCTCTAAGACATCACATTCTTAGAATATCCGATGTAACATACTTTAAAGACATCGGTTTTACTACTTAATTTTTTACGAATGATACTTTTCACATTGGTTTATAATCAATACCTGTTGTTGAATTTTATATTAACATCGGTTTTCAAAATTTAGCAATGTTGTATGCCCTTATTAACATCGGTTTTTGTTAATGAAGTTGATGAGCTGTTGCATTTAACATCGGAATTATGAATTACACTGATGTCTTTGTTGCTTGAAACATGTTTCTAACATCAGTTTTTAACAAATAGCAATGTTGTATTCCTTTATTAACATCGGTTTTACGAACAACTTCCAGAAAAGCAAAATAACCATATATAATCCAAAACATTCAACCAACATTCAAACAACCATGCATTAATCCAAACTTTCATTACATAATCCAACCAATCCTAACGGCCATAATCCAAATATTACTCCCGACCATAATCCAAAACATTCATACACATTCATACCAAATTCATAGCATTAGATTGCTATACATTAAATTCCCAAAACCAACTGAAAGATTTACATGTAGCTACTACGACTCAGAGATCCTTAAAAACTTTAGCAGCAACATGCTCACTAGTAGCGAAATGTACATCCGACAAAAGTAAAGTCAAATATTTTCTTGGATGAACCAGTGAGCCTCAACACACACCTCATCCAGCTCCGCGTCACAGTAGCTTGTGTCCATTGGACTCTCTAATGCCGGAACAAATGCAGCCTGTAAAATAGAAACTTGCAATATCAATTTGAGACATTTAATGTTTAATCATGTCGCATGTTAAGTACAAAAAATGGTCACACCTTCAGCCTGGCAAGTGTGTCCCAATTAATATCTTTGAAAAATGGATGCTGCTTCACCTGTATAATGAGCGTACACATATTATTGACATGAAATGTTTACGGAATATTAATGATACGTGCATATTTCAATAGATGACAGAGATACATCTGATGCTCCTCCAGCTCCAAGTCTCTGATTAGGATCTTCTGTCAATAACCTAGAAGTAATTCATCATAAGCTTGATACATAACATTTATATAAAGTAAATGCATAGGTCAGTGGCTCAGTGCATAACTATTGTATTCTTGCTTTCCATGCCAATCCTTTTTCTATTTCAAGCGACCAATAAAAAATTAACTATAGCTTAACTACCCAACTGTAACTACAGAGGGCAGGTTTGATATATGACTGCCATTTTCTTTGTGTTTAGCTGCTTATCTTGATGCTAATAGTAAAGACCAGAGAGAAGTTGAGGACAACTCCAATATTTCTATTTCACATTTTCATGGTATTCCTTTTCCTGAGCAATCGATAAAATGTAAAAAGATAATGTAAGTAAACGAGAGAAAGGCCACTAAATTGGTAAAGTATTTACCTGAGCTCTGCATTGAACGGTGGAATGCCAACGATCAGCTCAAAAATAATAACACCAACAGACCACCAATCAGCACTAGTGCCTACGCAAAAGATATATTTACACAACATGAAGAAGTCCATTAATGAATAATAGCCCAAGATAAAAAAGGGAAGTAATAGACGAATTCTAAATAATAGATTCAAGTGGCTATATACATACTATATAGCAAGTTGACAGAAATTGCTATATAACCAAAGACCCATGATTACCTTTAGTCAGATAATTACCTTTTCAAGTTCTTCTTCAACAACCTTGGTATTCATTACTCATTTTTCTACTCAAAAACAGCATCTAGGCTGAGCTTAGTAACCGTACCTCTGATAACTAAATTGGAAACAAGTTCAAATTGTGCAAAATGTAAATACACCTAAATTAATGTTAACATTAAGATACATTAGCGAAACATGTGTTCAAGCAATAGAAAAACAACTTGGTGTGCCTCTACGTTAGGATTAGATCAATACCATCAAAGACGTAGGCTTGAATCTGAGACTTGTATTTGAGAGTCGGTAAAATGCATCATTGGCCTTTTCTGACACGGCACGGTACTTAATTGATGCTACAACATTGACGAATACATTATCCTGTAACCAACAGGAATCATTTCAGTTCTGATAATTTGTAAGCTAAGCTCTAAGATTCTGTACATAAATGACATCCAACAATGCATATATACACTTCAGGCAGAGAAAAAGACAATAGATGATCAACCCAGGAGTAGTAATTTAGCAACAAAAAAAAACAGGAGTAGTAACAACTTAAAAGCTAAAAAAGTAAAAAACATACCAATACTGTGACAAGATTTTCCAATTTATGAATTAAACAGAAAAACAATGTTCTGACTTCTAAACTTTAGTATTACCATATAAACAGTATACGCCAAGAAAATTAACAATTCAGGTAATTTAAATAGCCAGACCTTTGTTTTGGTTTCACACTTGACATCCAACTGTTGACCCTAAGAGACAGTTGACCAGTAATGTGATAACCAAAGACCCATGGTAAGTAATGGCATCCTGGAGTAAGTACATCATCGAATTTCCTAAAGTGCTCCTTAATAGCAATAGTGGACTGCTCCACTTGAGTGCAGCAGAGGAGATTGCCCATACTCTGTAACATAAGCATTCAAATAATCGTTCATTAAGAGACTAAGTACATCTCAAAAACATCAAGTCAAGAGAAAAATCCAAGTACTAAGCAAATACTTATTTAAGAAACTCATAATCTGTAGCACAACTCATAATCATGTGTTTGTGTATGCTCCTTACATAATTTACACACACAATTCAATCATGTATACAAGCTATAGTACAACAACTAAAAAGTCAAAAACACGAAGCTCAGTCAACTCTTTCGGATTCAATATTCAGGTAAATAATTCCAAAACAAAGTAATTCAAGGAAAGCTATTTTCATGAAGGGTCGCTATATATGAGAGGAGTACACACACATAGCAAGTTGCCTTGATAACACAATTAAAAGTAAGAAAAACAAAATAAGAAAAAAAAGTTAAAAATTAGGGTTTCGAACAAGCTACATATATACTTAAAGCTTACCCACTTATTAATGTGAGCTTTGGAGCTTTTGATTCGAACAAATCGGCCTTATATGAACTCTATACCTACTACAAATCGACTTTGGAGCTTGCCGATTACTGATTGAGTTTCGAGCTTGCTGATTGAAGATGGTGGATTAGTTTGAGCTTGCTTTGAGATTTATATTGATAAAGATTAATTAACAGGGATTGAGCTAGCTTCGATCTTGAGATTAATTAACAGAGATTGAGCTTGAGAAAAGGGGGGAATCGGGTTAGGGTTAGGGTTCTTAGAAAATGGGGAATCGGGGGAAGAGAGAGAGAGAGAGAGAGAGAGAGAGGTGTGTTTTAGATTTAGAATGAGAGTGAGAGTGAGAGAAGGGGGTATCTGTGTTTTAGTTTAGATTTAATTTTTGTTTTTGTTTTTTTGATTTTAATTAATTTGATTTTAGATGGTGAAAATTAAGTTGTGAGAAAAGGGGGGAATCAAGTTGTGTTTTTTGATTTTCGGGTGGAGGGAAAAAATTTTAAGTACAAAAAATTTGGTGAAATGTTGGTGGCTGGGGGGAGGGAAAGGGAGGTAGAAAAATTATTTTTTTGAAGAGGTATCTTTAACATCGGTTTCTAAAAAAAATGATGTCACAAAACTAATATACATCGGTTTTAGACAAACCGATGTTAAAAACGCTTTTTAACATCGGTGGCTTTTCAAACCGATGTTAAAGGGGTGATGTCTATTCCAGTTTTTTTAGTAGTGAGGGGTATATTTTGTAGTTTGGTTAACCCCTTTTTTGCTCATCCCCTATTTTTGGTTATCTCTTTCATTTACAACCGTTAGATCTGCAACTCAAATAAATGATGACCGATTGATACAATACTAAAAGTTGTTATATATAAGGTTTTAAGGTTCGAATCCCGCCAACAACATTTTAAATTAAAATTAATACAAAAAGATGTTATATAGAACGATTGAATGTTCGATTTCCGCCAACAACATCTTAATTTGGATTTCATGCTAAAAGTTGTTACATATAAAGGTCTAAGTTTCGAATCCTTCCAACAACATATTAAAAATAATATTTATTATATTATATATATACTACACTATAAGTAAATTAAAAAAAAAAGTAATTAACATGTGCTTTGCACGAGTTACAAACTAGTTATAAGTATGAAGAACAAAAAATTTGTGCAGTGCTTCTGTACATGCATACATGTCACTGACATGATATCAGTTATATAATCATTTGCTTATGTTTTAGTTGCGAATGTTATTTGAAATTAATTAATTAAGCGTAATTAAGCACCCTGCTTCACTGAAAACATAACACGTCCAATATTTTAATGAAATACGTACTTAGATTTTTACTATTAATTAGAAAAGTGGCTAAATTCAAACGTCAAAATTCGGTTTAATTTAATATAATTTCAACTAGATAAATTTAACATAAATTCAACGATAATCTTCCCGTTAAATATAAGGCCGTTGAAATTAACATTTCGGTTGAATTTAAGTTTAATTCAACCAAGAAAGGTTGATTTTGTTCAATCGGCTTTTGTTGATTTTAAAAATGCAACCGAATTCGGTTGAATTTAACGGGTCCCAATTTTTTTTCTAAAACAATAGCTTTCGGCTACTTCTACATCTAATTATTTTATGCATTTTGCTAATTTATGCCACATATTGTTACGATTTGAAAATCAATTCCAATAATTTTATTGTTATTATCAACAAAAACATCACAAAATTCATATTTAAAAACAAAAAAAAATCTATTAATTCATAATAATTTCATTTCATATTGAGAATACATATTGCTATTACATATTGCGTCTGTGTCCTACAATACAAGGAAAATCAGGAGCATGTCTACCAAAAATCAAAATGTCATTGTAACAATGACATTCAATAAATTTGATCGGACATGAATTTTATTTTGAAAATACACGTACTATACGAAGTAAGCATGCAGTTCTCTAGTTCTGTGGCTTTACTGCCTCTTCAGCTGCAGAGCAACACCTACCGCAACAGTAGTGATAGCAGCTGCCTCCATTGTTGTAGTTGCCACCTCCATTGTTGTCGCCTCCTCCATTGTTGTAACCACCTCCGTTGTTGAAACCTCCTCCCACTACAAGAAAAGGGTCAATAGACATCAGTTTCTGGCCGATGTCTATGTTATTTTGCAAGTGATGTCTTTGTAGGAGATGTATATTCTAGACATCAGCCAGAAACTGATGTCTGTGCTAACATAGACATCGATATTTACTTCAATACACATCGGTTGTTCTACAAAATAGGTTAGATATAATTAATTTTATAAACAACTTGCATGCCTTATATTCTAGAAAACATATAATAAACTAAGTTATTTTTCACATTTACATCACTTTCTTTTTTTGGAAAAGATGTCTATTTGGATATTAGACATCATAATTTTAGCAATAAAGTGATGTCTATAGGTATCTTAGACATCATCCTAGACTGATGTCTAATGTTCTTATAAACATCAGTTTTTTTTCAGAAAATTCGATGTATATAGTTATCTTAGACATCATCCTATACTGATGTCTAATGTAGGTATAAACATCAGTTTTTTCTGAAAAAACTCATTTATATGTGTCTCTTAAACATCAGATTTTTAAATAAAAAGTAATTTCCCTTTGTTTTTTAGACATCGGACATTGTAGAAAAAATGTGATGTATATCTTTGTTTTAGACATCATTATTTGGTAAAATCACTTTATTTGCTAATAATAGATGTGACAATTGTCCTTATGTGGCTATTGACAAAATAAAAATCAATGTCATCAACATCCAAATTACATAAACTGCATATCCAATGTACCAAATCCAAAACAAGTAAACACGATTACATATCAACTAAACTACACAAAGTACCTATCCACAAAACAAAGTACATAAACTACTTAACTAGTCATAGTCAAATAACTATGTTTGCAAATGCGATATATTAATTAAACCTTGCCAAAAGATGACTTGTGTCATCAAATGTGGTCTTGGATGAATTGCAAAGCCTCAATCACTACACCATAAAACGGCTATTGCAACCATATTTTTGAAGGTTTGTCGAAAAACGTTGCTATTGAGAAACCAAATCAGATAAATTGCAACGCCTTTGAAAAACATTGCAATAGCATTGAAAAAACTTAAGAGACTTAAAAACATTTTGTCTATTGCAACAATTTTCTTAAATTGTTGCAATAAATTTAACTTTTGGGCCAAAAAATTGGCGGGCTTGTCAAATTTGTTGAGCGGGATTTCTACATTGTTTTTGCCCGGCTTACCAAAAATAACAAAAAAAAACAAAAAAGAAACAAACACACAGACACTAACACAGAGACTCAACAATCAACATAACTCATCCCTCTTCTCACTCATCCCTCTCACTCGACCCTCATCTCTAACACAGAGACTCAACAATCAACATAACTCATCCCTCTTCTCACTCATCCCTCTCACTCGACCCTCATCTCTCTCTCTCTCTCAGTCATCCCTCTCTCTCATCTCTCTCACTCTCGTTCATCTCTCTCTCACTCTCGCTCATCTCTCGACCCTCTCTCTCTCACTCTACCCTCTCTCTCACCCGTATCTCTCTCTCTAAATTAAACCCTCACTTTTCTCTAATTAAACCCTAATTAATCTCTTAATCGAAATAGAGAAGAGGAAGCTCAAATCGTCATCCCTAAATCTGCAATTAGTAAGTTTTTGTGTTAATTTCTTGTTTTTCTTGTAGATTTTTGTTTGTATTTTTCGGTTTCCGTGTTTTTGTTTGTATTACTTGTGTGTTTCTTGTTTGTATTTTTGGTTCTTGTTAATTTCTTGTTTTTCTTGTAGATTTTTGCTTGTATTTTTCTTGTAGATAGCCTAAAGCTATCTGCAAACACATTAACTGAGGAGGTGGAGAAGTTTGCCCCAAGTTCATTATTCAAAATGTGAGATTCTTGATAAACAATTATATGATCCATCCTTAAGTTATTCTCAGCATATTTTTTCTTTTGTAATTTTGTAAACATTTTAAAGGTTGATAATTCTTCTTTTTCTTATTTTTCATGTTGCAGAGTGGTCTTCTTTCCAAAGACACCAGTTGTGAATCAGTGGTGACTAGTGGTCAACACAACTTGAAACAGCATCCCTCAAGAGATGCTAGTCCTGTAGGGTTAGTCTTGTTTACGACAATTGATGTATGTATCTTAATTTCTCTAATGTGATTACTTTATGTGATAAGAGGGTATTTTATAAATAAATAAAGGCTTTCATGTAGACTTATAGTGGATTGTGTGCAGGGGGAGTTTGTTTAAGCTATTGCATCGTCCAAACATCCAACTTGATGAAAAGAGGCGATTGCGAATGGCTCTTGATGTGGTATGACTCATTGTGATCCTCGCCTTTTTAATTTCTCATTGAAAATTAAGCATTTGATTAAAATGACTCTCTGTTATGCTTTATTTTCTAGAGTGAAAGTTACTGTGACAACCTTAAAAACTGTAACTGTTGAAACTTAAAACTATTAGGACAATGCAGAGTTTCAAGTTTATTTTATAAGCGATATGTTTGTTAGGATGGAAGTAGGTTCTTCTTGTTTCTTACTTAATGTATATATACCAATAATATTCCAAAGGAATCAATATCTAAGAAGATTATTTAGTCAACCAATGGAATTATCTTCTGCCAGAGCCCCCAATATGTTTGCACAACTTTCCTGACATTTGTTTGCACAACCTGCAGTGGAGTATAGTAAGTTCTTAAATCAATCTTTTGTACTCCACTCCCTGCTACGCATTATCTGTAGTATTAGATCATCTGCATGATTTAACTAATTAGTAGCGCAAATAATGTTAGTCGGGAGTTCAATCATCAAGTCAAATCCGTGTCAATGGCTAAGTTTAATTCTGAAGAAGTCATTGCGCTTCAAGCTGCTGGAATGGTCTTTCTAGTATCTTTTCCAATCTTCTAACTATATTTCTATATCTTGGCTTTACGCAATATAGCGAGCTAGACAAATTTATCTCAAAGCATGGGATCCAGAACGTAATACTCATCCGAATGTCAGGTAGTTATTTGTATGCTCTATATTGATTTTAAGTATCTGTGGTTATATGCACAAGTCTAATCAAAACTTTCTTTTGTGCTCCAGTAATATTAATAAAATTCGAGATTTCATTGAAAAGTCTGGCCTGGGTCACAAGGGAGGACTTCTATGAAAGGCGTTATCATGAACGATCAAGTCCAAGTGTAAGGAGTGACAGAAATAACAAAGATTATTTTGATGACAGAAATATTCAAAATTTTATTGATGGAAAAGATTTTAAAAATTATATTGAGAGAAGAAGTCCAGATAGCATATACGAGAGATATGGAATTCGTAGGAGTCGTGCGGTTGCTCACTTTGAGATAGCCGATAACAGGAATCAAAATGATAGGTATGGAAGACGATTACAAAGCTTTAGGACTTCTAGTTCTGACACTAGTATGTCGCCAGAACCTCAAAGGATAAGGGAGAAGGCGAGCCTTCCAGTGTTACGCCCTCTTAAAGATATTATGGGTGAGAACCCTCTAACTCTAAAAGTTAGCATTGCGAATGGCACGTATCTTACATTGCTGTGACTACCTTTCAACTTAAAATAACCCCATCTGAAGATTTTAAAAATTATATTGAGAGAAGAAGTCCAGATAGCATATACGAGAGATATGGAATTCGTAGGAGTCGTGCGGTTGCTCGCTTTGAGATAGCCGATAACAGGAATCAAAATGATAGGTATGGAAGACGATTACAAAGCTTTAGGACTTCTAGTTCTGACACTAGTATGTCGCCAGAACCTCAAAGGATAAGGGAGAAGGCGAGCCTTCCAGTGTTACGCCCTCTTAAAGATATTATGGGTGAGAACCCTCTAACTCTAAAAGTTAGCATTGCGAATGGCACGTATCTTACATTGCTGTGACTACCTTTCAACTCAAAATAACCCCATCTGAAGCTTGATGTAACTGTACAGTTAACATCACATGTAACTGTTATATATTTACGCAGGATCAAATTAAGGGAGTTTACTTATAAGGCAAACTGTAGGCAATTCTTGTAGAATGGTTGGTCGTCTTCATGGTACAGGGAATATTATTTCAAAATAAATCCTTGTAAGTCTTGGGTCCTTACCTTGATAAACATGATACACCAAAGTAAGGATTATATCTCAAAATTATCAGTATACCCTGCTTTTAGCTATGAAAATACTTTACAGCAGAGTACATTGACCGAAAGTTTAATATGCATACTAATATTAAAATCTTGAATGCCGCATAATTTTAAATGTCATAAACATGTTCTGATTATTTGTTACCTGGTACTTTAAAGATTTCTTTTTATGCATTTAGCTATAAACCATTGATTTGAGCCTCTGAGGTGTACCCGGTGCACTTGAATTTTTTTTAGTAAAGAAAAGATCAATCTCTTTAATTATAATATAGGTTTAAACAAATCATACATGATTGCATAAGCAGGTGGCAAGAGCTTGTACCTGTCTGTTGAAGACAGAATTTACATGCACTTGTTACTTTTTCTGTTTTTAAATAAGAAAGCTAAGCAACACTTTGGATCTCATTTTGTAGTAATAATATTGTTCTATAGCTATTCACTTTTGCTTTTTAAATATTGTGGCAATGATCTTTGTAGTGTATACGAAGCTAAGAACATCTTAATGCATCTGATCAGGATAAATCTTAATGCAGGAAATATTTCTGGAATTTGGTGGACACTAGTGGATTTTCTCCGAGGACATGCTGATGAACAAGTTACTGCACTGTCATGGAGTCCAGATGGAAGAAATCCAAAATGAATGAGATGATGAAGATGAAGATGCATGAGTCATTTCTGTCACTTTATGTTTAAATTATGTGTTAATAGTTGGTAGACTGCATGTACGTTATGTTTAAATTTGCGCGCGACTGTTTCAGAGCTATTTGTATGTGCCTTAGTCATTTCAATTTTACTTCACATTTTGAATGGTTTGTACGACCATGTTGTAACATGGTGCTGCTTTTGAATTGTTCGTCATGTAGCCCTGTAATGGTATATTTGGATATTGGCATTAAGTTGCCCTAGTTTATGAAATATGAAATATTGATGATTATTGAATTTTGGCTATAAATGGCCTGATTTATTGTATTTCCAGCATGACCCTGCTAATTTTTTTTTTTGAAAAAATGTTACAATAGGGTCAAAATATGTTGCATTAATCTATAAAAAATCATTGCAATTGGTCTGAAAAATGTTGCCTTTAAGTGTCAATAAACTACCTTCTTATGCTACTGCAATAGTTTTTAATTGTTGCGATAGAGTCTAAAATGTTGCTACTGAAAGTTATTGCAATGATTTAATTATGTTGCTGTATGGTATCAAAAACGTTGCTAAATCGACATATTGCAAGGCAACCGGATGCAACGCCCAAATTTTGCAAATTTGTTGCCATAGACTCTACTGCAACGAATATAGGCCTTAAAGCAATGTTTTCCTGTCGTTGCAATAGCCATTTTATGGTGTAGTGAATCCGCACCTCATCAAGCTTCATAGCATCAATTCTTTGTCTCTGGTAAGGTACGAGGGACGGAAAGTAAAACCCTGTTCACCAGGCCGAAACAATCAGTTCGATCATCTTCATAGAATTAAGGCAGACCTTCAGTACGGCGACACCACCAAAAAGCTTAGCTAGTCTTTCTTGAAATAGTACACTAACCTGTTCACACTTTTCTTCTATAGAATTTTTCTCACCAGCCCCATCAAGAACAACAGTGTCATCCTTTGATATTGTGACCTAAATAAAAAGACCTTGTCAGATGACTTTGTAATATGAAAACAAAGACGCTACTCTATTAATTACAATGTCAACAGTGTCATCCTTTGATATTGTGACCTAAATAAAAAGACCTTGTCAGATGACTTTGTAATACTAAAACAAAGACACTACTCCATTAATTACAATGTTCTGAGCACATGATAGTAGTGTAATACCCACCATACACATAATTAACATTAACTTTATAAGTAAAAACAACAAGTTATAGAAATTACACATGTACTATGATATGGTCAAATAACCAAAATATATTTCCACAATTTTAATGTATTTACCTTTTTGCACGATCCAAACATATCCAACTCTACATTGTCAAGGTCCATACCAAGTTCTTGGGTAATAACCTATAAATCAGATGTACCTAAATTAGCTGGTAATCTAGAATCGTTCAAGAACCATAATATTTACACAAAGGACAGATTCAGCAGAAAAACCTAATTGGCCACAGTAAGAACAACAAGATCCTGAAGATTAGTTGAGAATTAAAGTTTATTCCGGCACATAGATTATTGAGAATTAAAGTTCAAGTACTTCACTATAAAACATGCCTGACTGGTATTTTTCTTATTGGCTGTGAAGGTACATTTTGTATGTTATACAGCCAGTACTAGTTTAGTCCAATAATAATAGTATTAAATACTTCTATGCAGGGGCAGCACGACCATAAGGCCACTAAAGCCATTGCTTTAGGCCTCCAAATTATAAAGGCCTCCAAATATATAAACTTACATATGTATTAATTTTTCCTAATTTTATTCTACTTTGATGAATTTTTGCTGACATTGTAGATCTAAAAATGATAATTTCGATTTGTTTCTATCAATTATTTTGTATATACCTATTATTTTTTGGAATTATTGAAAAAAATGTAAAAACAACTTTCAATGTTATAATAGTAATATTTGTGTTAAAAAGGAGTTAAAATTCTGCGTATAGGTTCTTCGATAATAACCTATAATTCAGATGTAATCATAAACATGACTCAATTAAATTTTGCATGATAAAATAAGGAAATAATTCCTAAATCAGATGAATAATATGACCATGTCTGAGTCTGACTCCTCAAAACATTCTTGCACTGTCACAGGACCTCAGTGTCCCACCATATCATTTTTCATGCTATATGTCTTATCACCATTTGGTGCTGATGTATGGAGTGTATAGTTAGGGGCCATTGTATTACAGGTATAGTTTAAAGTAAGATGTTAATGTTCCTATATCTGAATTACAAATGTGATAATGTATTAGTGTGATAAGAGAATGAAGTTGCATGTCTTATCACTTGAAGAAGAATATATATGCATGCATTTGTTGAAGGTTAAATAGTTATTTTCCAATATTTCTGGAGATCTTTTTGTGTTTGTTTCTTATCTCATTAGCACAGTACGCGAGATATGACAACTTAGAGAAGCCCCAGATAAAGTAAACGAAAAACCAGTACAGGGTGCTCTGAACAATGTACCATTGAAGAAAGGGCTTGAAGTCCAGCAACCCGAAGATGATTTGCCCTCTCATCATCCCCAGCTTCTTGAGCTAGCTGGCAGAGCCTTGTAATAAATACTTCCAAATTAAACATATAGGTTCCATCTTTCTGCAATATGAACATTAACTTATATAAGATTGAGAATTTTTTTATACTGAGAGGAAACAAGAATATAAAATTTGTTAGAATAAAAAAATTGCTAAAGTAATATGAAAAGGTAAGAGAAAATTACTTGGACAAGAAATTCTCCGCCCTGAAGTTTCTGAACTCTTCCGACCACAATAAGATCCATGATATTGTCCTATGTAGCTTCTTGAGCAGTGAAAACACTGAATTTACTCTAAAATCAATGTTAAATTCTAAACAGAAGTAAACAAGAAAAAATAATACCTCATTATCTGCGAGTCCATATAGTGCAAAAGTTGCATTATGCTGCAGTGATCCAACTACCTTAAGCCATGTACTTACAACTACCAAAACCTGAAATAAAAAATAAAAAATGAGCTCAATATTGAAGACGTAAACAAGAAAAATAAATTCACAAAATGTGGATTGGGAGGAACAAAAGCAAGCTACTTACTTGGATCATTGGTTGTGATGACACCGGTTCCGGAGAAATCGCAGTTGAAGGCAGTCCGTCCATTGGTCTGGTAGTAAAAGTTCATGATGAACTGTGCATGAGCCCTAACGCTATTTGGATCAAAACAAGCTCCAACGACCTGAATGGGGTTGCAATCAGCTCCTTTGCTGCACACATAATCAATGTTAGCTTGTAATGTTGCATCAGATGCCTCTAGTTTTGCTACACAAAATTTTGCACCCGATCCTGCTGGTGTGGCAGGTTTTGGTGTAGGTTGCGGCTGTGGATTTTGCTTTGGTTGCTGTGGATTTGGCCTCGGCTGCGGCTGCGGCTATGGATTTGGCTTTGGCTGCGGTTGAGGATTTGGCTGAGATAATAAGAAACAATTTTGCTTTCTAAACAATATGCTTTTAGTTTCATCCATTGATTAAATATAGTAAATAGATAACTGTTTTAACATGTGACACTCTGGTACAGAAAGACAGTGAAGTGCTTAAGCATGTCAAATCGGTAACATGCCTTGACAAAAAGTACACTTCTACCACTTTACAGTGTTCACATAATTCCCGGCTTGCAATTTGAATGACTATGTATCGAGGGATTTTTACCAGAATAGTCCATGCCAAGCATCCAAATTTCAACGTTGTAGTTTACAAGAGTTTAAGCTTGGAACATTGGGCCATACTAGAACTATGTGTCAAAAGAACGACATGGAAGGTCAGGGCCTAAACCGATACAACTAATTAAGGATCTAACAGCAACCGTCAATTGAATGATTTACTAGATTATTAGTAATAGCTAACCAAGGATCTGACCACAGATTTCAAGTGATTGGTTTACAAATTTTTTTAGCAATTCAGACCTTGGGTTAAATGTAAGGTGGTTAATAGATACATGAGACTAACTGGATGAACCTAAATATTTTTTTACTTTGTTCGGTTTTTCTTATTCGCACATAGTATATTCTCTACAAGTGTAATTCATTCTTTAAATTTTATGCAAACAGAGTTTATGAATTGAATATCTAAACACAAGAATCGTGGTAAAAGACATTATATTCTCCAAAATAATTATCTACACTAGTGCAAGAATTTAGAATGTAGAACCGAATGAACATACAAAGAACAAGATGTGTGTTTAGTTTTTTAATGTGAATATATCCAGATTATTCAACCATCCTATGAACCATTTTAATAACTCAACTTTCCATTTTTTTTGACGATATTATCCGCTTCTTTAGTTCTTTTAATGATGAAAAGTCTAAAGGTTTCACAAAACTAAAACGAATAGAAGTTTTTTGAAACTAAAACAAAGAGGAGAAACTTACTCCATATGAAACACGCTTTGAATTGTTCTCACGGCGTCTTAAGGGAGGCTTCTCTTTGCTTGAATATTCACTCTAAGCTTCCAACGTTCCATATACCATACCGCTTTCTAAACAAATTCAAAATAATTTGGGTATAACAAATACATCCAAGTAAATGAAAATCTCTAATTTAAAAAATTAGGGTTTTGATTTAAAAAATCCCAATTTAAGAAATTAGGGTTTTTATTTTAAAAAATCCCCAAATTAAAGCTTACCAATTTCAATAAAAAACACCCTATAAATAGCGGAGGAGACCCTATTCGTGTAGAGAAGATCCAAATTCGTGCAGACGAGCAAAAGAGAGACAAGAGATGAGGTGAGTGGTGATGGTGGTGAGTAGAGAGGACGGAGATGAGTGGAGCAGAGGTGAGTGGTGGTGGTGGTGAGTATAGTAGAGGTGAGTGGTGTGGTGAGAGACGAGAGAGAGAGAGTGTATCAGTCGAGAGAGAGAAGAGAATCGAGAGAGGTGAGTCGTGTTAGTTTTTTGATTTTTTGTTTTAGTTGTATTAGTTTTTTCTGAAAGGGAGGAAATAATTGGGAAGGGGGGAAATATTTGGGGAAATTTTGACTAAGGGGGGAAACAAATGAAGTGGGCGGGTTTTGAAATTTTTTTAGTTGAATTTTAGACATCAGTTTTAAAATAATCGATGTCTTAAAAACATAAAGATATCAAATTAATGCGGTGTGATGTTATTACATCTTTTAATATCAGTCGCATTAGCAACGGATGTCTAATGATAAAGACATCAAATTAATGCGGGGTGATGTTATTACATCTTTTAACATCAGTGGCATTAGCAACGGATGTCTAATGTGATGTCTATTGAACTTTTTCTTGTAGTGTGCCTCCTCCATTGTTGTAACCACCTCCGTTGTCCGTCCTTCTCCGTTGTTGTAGCCTCCTCCATTGTTGTAACTACCTCCGTTGTTGTAACCTCCTCCGTTGTTGTAGTCCACAGCTGCAATATATTACATGATATACATATTGTCATTCAATAAATAGTGTATCAACAAAAATGCAATCTATAATTATAAAAATGGCGTCTATAAAAAAACATAAGCAAAAATGCAACCTATAAAAAAACATAAACAAATGTAAATTCTTTTATTGATATTTTAAAATTGTGAAGGTACATATGTCAATAAATAGTGTATCTATAAAAATACAATCTATAATTATAAAAATGCAATCTATAAAAAAACATAAGCAAAAATGCATTCTATAAAAAAACATAATCAAAGGTAAATTGTTTTATTGATATTTTAAAATTGTGAAGGTACATATTGTTAATAAATAGTGTATCTTAAAAAATGCAATCTACAACTATAAAAATGCAATCTATAAAAAATCATTAACAAATGTAATTTTTTTAAAAACTTTACTAACCAATAAAACTATAAAACTAAAACTATAAACAAATAAAAAAATAAATTAAAACAACATAATCTATAAATTTGATTATAGTTATCAAATTAATTATATAAAACTTTGAAAATAAAAATATTAGAAAGCTCTAAAATGACTAATATATGGAGGGGATATCCTATATATAATTACCGTAATGAGGAATTCAAGATGCTTAAGAAAAATACACGGGAGAAAAAAAATTGTTGCAGCATAAATCCTACAACACTGTTAACAAATAACAAATCATTTTCAAAAATAAACAAAGTAAACAAACAAGCAAACAAAAATAATAAACAAAGTAAACAAACATGCAACCGAACAACACCAAAATTTAACAAAATATATATAACACTTATAACAAAAAGTTATGAAGAATTCTTAGTAACCACACATTTGTTAAATTACTTAATAAAAAAATAAACTAATTATACCAATAAGTTCCAACATGTTTCAAGTACATTATACATAATCTAATTAAATAGAAAAAAAATATTCCAAATTAATTTTATAGAGTATGATAAAGTTATTGAGTTAATACAATATAAAATTATAAATTTGATTATTTTAAAATTAGAAAAATAAGATTTTTCAAGCAAAAAACTACAAAAGCAATTAAAATATTAAAAGTTATGTTAATAAAATAACTATCATCAATTTAATTAAATTTGTAAACATTGTTTTATAAATCTTTCAAAAAAATTAGAAAAATAAACATTTAACATAAAAAATCATTAATAATATTTATAAAATATAAGCTAATACCTGTAGGCATACCTATAAAGTAGGCCATTTCCTGATATACGTCACTGTTCACAGAATCCAAGTTGAGTCCAAAACAAACTACAAAGGAGGGGAGATTCGAGATCTTTGGGATTAATGAATTGGCCCCGCACCCTAAGGTGGGGAGATTTCAATTGACAATAACATGGTTCTGGAAATCATTAAGTTGGTGAAAGGCATATGACACAGCCGGATTCGACTCAACTTTAGATTGTAATAAGTAATTAATGCTCACTGTCTCAGGAATCTCACAAAGTACTATATGCCAGAAGAAAGAAGAAAGTCAATCTATAGTTTTGATGTTTTACACTGGAAGAAGAGTCAGTTTACTGATCATGCCCCAGTTCAGCATTGAAGAAATTGGATTCGTTTAAAGTGACAGAGATTACCGTGAAGACAGCATCAGTACAGGAGTTATTAAAGAGTGCTAAGAAAGTATGTGGATCACAACTGAGAGTCAAATTGAAGAACAGATATTGGAGTTAGTCGTTCATGAACCAGACAGTACATCGAACGTCAAAAATTATCCAGTGGAAGTTTCTCAAAATTTACAGTGATTCACAAGGAGTAAGTCAATTATTAATTAACTATATTATTAATTTAATTAAACAAATTAATTCAATTCGAATTAATTTATTTAATTAATTAATTAAGTTAATTAATCTCTGATTTATTTAATCAGTAAAAATATATGGATTATACTATTTCGGAGAATTTTGGTTATACTATTTCTGAATTTCAGTTGAACTATTTCTGGAAATTCAGTTATACTATTTCTGAAATAGGTGGTATACTATTTCTGGAATAATATAGATACTATTACTGCATTAGTAATAGTATACTATACTATCCCCGAATTTATACTATTTCCGAGGTTATATTATTTCTGGAATTTATAGTATACTATTTCTGAAGTATTATAAATATTATTACTGATCAAGTAATAATATACTATACTATTACCGAAATATTTAAACTATACTATCACCGTGCCAGTTATACTATTACCGAAATATTTATACTATTACCTAAGTTTTTAAGTAAACTATTTCTAGGTAAATGTATATTATTTCTAAGTAAATCCATACTATTTTAAGGGAATGAGTTCTACTATCACTAGGCTGCTATACTATCACCGTGTCAGTTATACTATCAGCGTGGCATCTATACTATCACCGTGTCAATGTGTAGCAGTTGGACAGAAGGAAATGTTTTGTTTTTGTATAAAAACAAACACTTGGACAGAAGCAACAGCAGGAAGAAAAACAAGAAGAAAAAAAGAGAACCAAGAACATAGAACACTCTCATCTTCTACACACAAGTGCTCAAGCTTTAATTCACACAATAAATTCAGTTCAAGCCTATTGTAATATCTGATCCGCTGGAACTTGTTTATTGATTACTCTTGTACTACTAGCGAATTAAGTTTCCTAGTTTATATCTTGATATCTTGATTTTAATTAGCATAATTAGAAAAGTTCATGTCGAATTTTCTAATTAGTTATTAATCTCTTGATATTAATTTGTAACACCCGTCAAGTTAATATATTGATATATTCAACTTGAATTCTGTGTTATATTATTCCGCACAAAATTTGTTTAAAATAAATTTTATTCAAAGAACAAATTTCGAGAAAATTACTAAGATTGTATTCAACCCCCCTTCTACAATCTTATTGGACTTAACAATTGGTATCAAAGCCATTTGATTGATATACAAATCAAGATCCTATTTTTACTCAATCAAAAATCAACCTCGAATTTTTAACTCTCTTAAAAATTCATCATGTCAGCCAAAGGCAATGTTAAAATTCCTATCTTTAATAAAGATAATTATGATATGTGGAAAAATAAAATGGAGTTATTTCTTGATGTAGCAAACCCAAGATTTTTGTGGGTTTTGGAAAATGGACCAGTAACTCCCATGCAACATGATACTGAAACAGTTGTCAATGGAACTGTAACAGTCCCTGCCAAATCATATCCAAAGGACCCTAAGAACTATACCTCTGAAGATAAGGAGGAAGCTGGATTGGATAAAAATTTGAGACTCATTCTATTGGATTCCCTAGATGCTGTAATGTATAGCCATGTGAGAAATTGTAAAACTGCTAAGCACATCTGGGAAACTATTGAGGTAATTAATGAAGGGACTGATGAAGTCAAGGAAAATAGACTACAAATTCTAACTTCTGAATATGAACACTTTAGAGCTGGCCCTAATGAAGGCATTCAGGAAGTGTTCGAAAGGTATAACAAGATAATCAACAACTTGCAAGTTCATGGCAAGCATTATACTCAGAAGGAAATCAACATGAAGTTTTTACTAACTATGCCTACTCACTTGGAGCATAGAATCACTGCCATCAGAGAATCTAGAGACTTAACTCAGGTTGCTCTTGAAAGGCTGTTTGGTGTTCTGAAAACATATGAATTAGAACAAGTACAGCAAAAGGAATTCTATGGCAAAGGCAGAATGGCAAATTCTTCTACAGCTCTAGTGGTTGATGTTCCTAAGGAAGTGGAAACTAAAGTTGTTCAACCTATGAGTTTCAACAAGGAACAAACTGAAGTAGAACTTGGCCAAACACCAGCTACTCAGGATGGTGGAGAATTTTATTCACTTGAAGAGCTGGATCAATTGGAAGATGAATCTATGGCAATGATGGTGAGACAATTTAGTAACTTCAGATTCAGAAGAAATCCAAAGTTCAGGTTTAAGTAAAATAACAGATTTCAGAGAGGAGGTTCTTCATCCTCTAGTAACAGGGGAGGTTATAAAACTGGAACTGTTGACAGAAGCAAAATTCGTTGTTTCAATTGTAATGAGTTGGGACATTTTGCTACTGAGTGTCAGAAACCCAAGCAAGCACAGAAGAAAGATTATGCTTCTGAAAAGAAGAAAAGTGGAAGAGCTTATGTGGCTGCTGGTAAAAGCTGGGATGATACAGATAGCGAAGATGAAGAATATGGAAACTTTGCGTTGGTGGCAAATGCTGAATCTTCAACTTATTATACCACACCGGTAATTCTTACTGATGCTCAGTTAATTGATAGTTTACGTAGTTCCTTGAATAATGCAGAAAGAGGGTACGAGAGAATAAGTCTTGTTAACACTAACCTTGAAAATCAAATGTTAGATTTAAAAAAGGTGCAGGTTAATCAAGATAAGAATATAGAAGAAATAGCTCGACTTAACTGCAGAGAAAAGGGTCTAGGAGAATACATGTCAAAACAAGTTGATAAAATTGCTGAACAAGAAACCAAGATTAGAGAACTTGAAACACAGGTTAGAGCGTGTTATAATACTGTTAAAGTTTCTAAAGAATTCTTCAACAAACAAGCAGTAGAACAAACTGTAGGAATAGGATTTGATTACAGTCAAGCTGTTGGTTCTTTGAGTAATCATTCTCCTAATTCTATCCCAGCTAAAGAAAGAGGTATACCATATATTCTCAAGAATGTTGAAAAACCAATGTTTACGAAATCTGATGCTGGTCCACCAGATATTCGTTCTATGGTTATACATGAAGAAATGAGAAATGAGGACGCTGCAAATGTCACAGTATTTGTTAAGGCTAAATCAGTTGAGGACGTTAACACAACAGATGTTTCATCCAAGAAAGATGTACCTAAAGTACCAGTCAAAGTTGTTGAATCAGCTAGTTCTTCTAAGACTGGATTAGGTAGTAACAAGTTAAAACAGAAAAATACCATGCCTACTATTGATTCTAATCATAAAGCATGTGGTGTTGTCAACTGTATGTCTTGTGCCTTTAATGTGATGTCTGCTTACTTTGATGGTAATCATGCATGTGATAAAAAGACTGCTCCTCGACAACATATGAACAGGAATAATGTTAGATCAAAGACTGCTAGTCCTCCTTATGTTAGGAGAGAGACATTTGTACCAAAGCCTAAACAAAGTTTTATGAAGGCTGTTTACAAAGTCAAATGTCCAGTCAATGATATTGTTACTAAACAAACATGGATATCTAAACTGAAACAAAAGACTGTCAAATCTGTTTATAAAGTGAAATGTTTGTTGAATGATGATAAAGCTGTTGTTAAAATAAAGAATGTTGTTTTACCTAACAAAGGCCAATTCTTTAAGTACTCTGGACCCAATCAAATTTGGGTTCCGAAGAAAGTTTAATCCGTTTGTCATTGCAGGGTGTTGAGCAGGTTGAACGAGTGACCTGGATCTTGGACAGTGGATGTTCAAGGCATATGACTGGAGACAGAACCCTGCTGACAAATGTGGTGGAGAAGGCCGGCCCAGTAGTTACCTTTGGAGATAACAGCAAAGGTAGAACTGATGGATATGGCAGACTTGAAGCTGGAAATGTTATCATTGATGAAGTGTCTTTTGTGAAAGGACTTGAGCACAATTTGCTCAGTGTCAGTCAATTCTGTGATAAAGGTTATGAAGTTCATTTCAACAAGAAGAATTGTCTAATTTCACACAAGAGACATGAAAAGCCACAACTGACAGGAGTTAGAAAAGGCAATCTGTACGTAGCCAATATGAACTCAGGAAGCACTGAAGAAGTCACTTGCTTCTACACTAAAGCATCTAATGACGAGAGTTGGCTATGGCACAAGAAACTTTCTCACCTCAATTTCAAAACAATGAATTCTCTAGTCAAAAGAGAATTGGTGAGAGGTTTGCCTTCAATGGAATTCACTCAAGAAGGACTGTGTGATGCATGTCAAAAGGGCAAGCTAAAAAGGGCAAGTCACAGGAGCACTGATACATCTTCAATAACTGAATCATTACAATTACTTCATATGGATTTGTTTGGTCCAGTTAATGTGATGTCTATGTCAAGGAAGAGATATGCTCTAGTGATTGTTGATGATTTTTCAAAATACACATGGGTTCTGTTTTTGAATTCTAAAGATGAGACTCCACAACTGGTGATTGATCACATCAAGTTAATTGAGCGAGATTCTACGTATCCAGTGAGAGCTATAAGATCAGACAATGGAACTGAATTCAAGAATGCAGTTCTAAATGACTTTTGCACTGAGAAGGGTATAACCAGACAATATTCAGCTCCAAGAACTCCTCAGCAAAATGGGGTAGTGGAAAGAAAGAATAGAACCTTGATTGAAGCTGCACGTACTATGCTAAGTGAATCAAGGCTTCCATTGTACTTTTGGGCTGAAGCCATCAATACTGCGTGCTATACCCAGAATCGAACTCTAATCAAAAAGATCAAATGAAGACACCCTATGAAATTATGGCTGATAAGAAACCTTCACTCAAATACTTTCATGTATTTGGGGCAAAGTGCTTTGTGCTTAAAGAAGGTGATGATCAAGGTGGCAAATTCGAAACCAAAGCATTTGAAGCAATTTTTATTGGCTACTCAATGAGATCATACAGGATGTATGTGATTGATGAACAGAAGATGATGGAAAGTGTCAATGTAACATTTGATGACACTAAACTCCCTAGTATCCAAACTAAGGATCCATCTGAAAAGCTATCTTTCGATGACATGACAGATACAGATTCAGATGATGACAATGCACCTGAGATTTTTGCTGATGCTAATGACAACAATGATGATGATCAGGGTGATGGTGATGAATGCAATGATAGTAGTCAAAATACCCCTGACTCCTCTAAACAATCATCTAGTCAACCCAGCAACAACTCAAGGGGAGATAATCAAGGGTCAACTGGTCACACACAACATCACAATGAAAATCAAGGCGAATCATCAAGATCTAATCTTCCCAGACAGACTGTTTGGAATAGAGCTCATCCTTTTGAGCTAATCATTGGTGATCCAGTTGTTGGTGTGAAGACTAGAAGAGCTTTTCAGAATCAATGTAATTACTCAGGGTTCCTGTCTGAAATGGAACCTAAGAAAACTGAAGAAGCTCTCTCTGATCCTGATTGGGTGATTGCAATGCAAGATGAACTCAATCAATTTAAAAAACAAGAAGTTTGGAAGCTGGTACCCAGACCTACAGACAGACCAGTAGTTGGCACCAGGTGGGTATTCAGGAACAAACTTGATGAAGATGGTACAGTGACGAGAAATAAAGCAAGACTGGTAGCGAAAGGTTATTCACAATCTGAAGGCATCGACTATGATGAGACCTATGCTCCAGTGGCTAGACTTGAGGCCGTAAGAATATTCTTGGCATTCGCTGCATTCTCAAACTTTAAAGTTTATCAAATGGATGTCAAGAGTGCTTTCTTAAATGGCAATCTAGATGAAGAGGTCTATGTAGAACAGCCCCCTGGCTTTGAAGATCCAGATCTAATTGACTATGTCTATTTCCTTTTCAAAGCTGTCTATGGTCTTAAGCAAGCACCAAGGAAATGGTATGACACTCTCTCTGAATTTTTACTTGAAAATGATTTTGTTAGAGGTGTCATAGACAAAACTCTCTTCATTAAGAAACATAAGAATGATACTATATTAGTCCAAGTCTATGTGGATGATATAATATTTGGGTCTACTAATGATCTCTTGTGCAAGAAATTTGCTAAGTTAATGCAGGGTAAATTTGAAATGAGCATGATGGGTGAGCTGAAATTCTTTCTTGGGTTGCAAATCAGTCAAAGGACAGATGGAATATTTATCTGTCAATCCAAGTATGTCAAAGAGCTCCTCAAGAAGTATCAAATGGAGGACTCTTCTTCAGCAAGAACACCATCATCTACAGCTGTTAAATTTGGAGCATGTGAAAATTCTGCCAAGATAGATATCACAAGCTACAGAGGTATGATAGGCTCATTACTTTACCTCACTGCAAGTAGACCTGATATTATGCATGCTACATGCTTGTGTGCAAGGTTCCAAGCGGATCCTAGAGATGTGCATCTCATTGCTGTAAAACGAATCTTGAGATATCTTAAGGGTACTCCTAATTTGGGAATTTGGTACCCTAAAGATTCTGGTTTTAATCTTGTTGGATATACAGATTCAGATTATGCAGGAAGTGTTGTAGATAGAAAAAGCACCTCTGGGAGTTGTCAATTCCTAGGTGGCAGGTTGGTTTCTTGGTACAGTAAGAAACAGCAAACAGTTTCCAACTCTACAGCCGAAGCTGAATACATAGCTGCTGGAAGCTGTTGCGCTCAGATCTTGTGGATCAGAAATCAGCTACGGGATTATGGATTTGTACTTGACAAGATTCCTATCTTGTGTGACAATACAAGTGCCATAGCAATCTCCAACAATCCTGTGCAGCATACAAGAACAAAGCACATTGACATCAGGTATCATTTTATTCGAGAGCATGTCATGAATGGTACCGTGGAGTTACATTTTGTTCCCACGGAAGAACAAACAGCAGATATTTTTACTAAGTCTCTTGACGAATCCACATTCACCAGAATTGTTGGTGAATTGGGTATGTTAAACAGTCCTAGTAATTAATCTGGTTAATATCTGAGGTCTGTTCTTTAATAATTTAACAAGTGATTATTTTGTGAATATTTGTTGTTTAAAATCACTTGTGTAATTATTTTATCATTAATTAATTCCACTTGCTTATTTTCGAACACTTATCAATCATGTTAATATTTTATTTGGTCAATTATAAAATTAGAAATAATATAATTATGTGAATATTTTAATTTTATTTGTTTTGTAATGTTTGTCCTTTTGTTATTATTGTTTGATTTCGTAAAAGGGCTAACCTATGTTGATTTTTGTGTTGTAAATAAATAATTTGTTATAAATTATTATTTTATTAAGATTTCGAACTTCTGTAAATTACTAAGTGTATAACCTGTACATAACTTGTTTAAATTTAATCTAGTAAATCTGTTAATGTATTTTTCAGTAATAATATAGATTATTAGCAATAATTGATTATATCTGTAAATAGTTGTTAATTCTATAAATTATTTAGTATCTAAGTAATAGTATAGAACTTCCAATACAGTGTCGGTAATAATATAAGTGTCTATAAATAATATCGAATTCTTGTTAGTAATAACAGAGTTAATTTGTAAATAATATAAGTGTTCGGTAATAGTCTAAGGCAATAGAAATAGTATAGATATAACCTTAGAAATAGTATAGTGTCGGTGATAGTATAAGAGTGTCGGTGATAGTATAAACAGCTGCATATATAATTTTCATACTATCTCTACTATACTATCTCTACTATACTATCTCTACTATACTATCATTACCATACTATCTCTCGTGTTTAGTCACAGAGAACTCGATATAGATACACACAATATACACACATCGGGATAACGAATTGCTGCCGGATTTTAGACTGAAATCATCATTGTATCAACAATCCAAGATCTCATATCGATTCCTTGATCAAAATCATTGATTAAACTGTTCTTTAACTCGATTTTATCGAGTTTTTGTTTTGAAAAATTGAATTTTTCGATCTGTTTTTCAAGGAGTTTGGGTTTGATTTTCAGAAAACTAAAATTACCTGGTTGTTTGTGATTGTATCTAGATCATATACTGAGATTTTGAGAATTTTTCAAGAACTTTTTTATTTTTCGAATTATTAATTTATTATTAATTCGAATTAATTAAGTTTAATTGAATTTTGTGCTAAAATTTAAAAATTTCAAAAGCATAAAATCTGTATTAAAATGGCTGTTGAATTCGAACTAGTTAAGCACAACATGGTTGGATTTTATGATCCGGAGGAATGTATGGTTGGAAGATTCAAGCCCTGGATTCGTTTCTTGAATGAACAACCAATCGTCAGTAGTGCTTTATCTCTTGACGCTCCAATGAAATTGGAACCTCTACGATTGATGTGTTCTACAGCTATTATATCTACCAATGCCTTTACGTTCAAGGTTGGGAACTCACAGTTCAGAGTCAATGAATCAGTACTCAAGACAGTGTTGAATCTTCCTACTGCTGATTTTGTTGATAATCCGTCCAACACTGAATTGACTCAGTTTTTCACTGATATTAATTATCAGGGACAGTTGAAATTGAGCAACTTGCCGAAAAATGGTTTGGTAGCTGAATGGTACTTGTTGTTTGATACTTTAATTCGAGTGTTTGCTAACTGTGCTAACACTTCTTTTTCAAATATTCCTTCTCTGATTCAGTATATTGGTTATTCGGTTGTCCACAATCGAAGAATTGATATAGGTAAAATTCTTTGGAAGAACATGTTCAGAAGAATAATAAATGCTAAAAAGAATTTTAGACAGGGTGAAAAGGTGTTAATCTATTATCCTAGATTTTTCACTCTTATTTTTAATCACTTGGTTTCTGAGGAGTTACAGAATACATTTGTTGATGAGGAAGCTCAAGATTCAAAGTCTTTTCATAAGAAATTTCATACAAGAGCTGCCTCGCAACAGAATGAATACAACAACGTACCAGTGCTTGTTACTCAGTACATGTCCACATTCATACATCTTCAAATTATTCCTGGACCTGTACTTGAGCAACCAGAACCAATCATAGAACAACAAGCACTTACTGTTGTGCATCCAGAACAAAAAGCACCTGCTCTTGAACAAGCTGAGCCGGAATTTCAATCACAAGAGGCTCATGTCACTTCATCTGCTGACCAGGTATTACATTCTGATCCCTTAACTACTTCTATCTCTCAATCTTCTTCTGGAACCCAAGTGGTTGTTAGGACTGACCAAGGGATTGTAGAACCACAATCTCTATCCCAGGTCAAAGAGCCAAACACAAAGTCAAAAACAGATAAAGTCTATCAAGTCAGAAAGAAGAGATCACAGCTTAAAAGAACTGAAAGAAGTAGTGAAGAAGTGAGTGAACCCACAGCTCTGCCTCTACTAAAGAAGAGTAGAAATGAACCCGAGGCAACTGTAAGCTCATCCATACCCTCCCAAAAGGATATGGACTTTGAAATGGCAAATGAACAGCTTCTGGAACCATTCTCTCAACAGGATGAGTCCATTGAATTTCGCCAGTCGGCCATGGCATCCTGTAATGTGTCAAGCACAACCCCACTGTTATTACTAACAATGGGAGAACATGTAGAACTGGATGAAAATAGAGACACATTGAGAGGAGAGCACTTAGGAACTGAAACAGTGCCTACCATAGTCACGGTAGAGGAGCCTTCACAGGCTAATGAGGGAAATCTTGACTCTCCGCCAAAATTAATAGAGTCATCATCTCCCCTCCCAGGAGGAACATTCCTGGCTCCCTCAAGGGATTTTCCACTCGCAGTTTCAACTGGAGAAAGTGGAGGGCAACTCAGTCTTTCTGTCACTGAAGCAATTCAGACTTCAATTCCAACTGACATGACAGAAATGACTGTGGATAGGGATTTGCGAACTCCCATTGCACCACCACTGACCTTCCAAGAGGAGGCTAGGGTGATTTTACCTGCAGGTACACTTTCTGGAGCAGCTAAGGAATTAGTGAGGAGTGATGTGAGGATCACCACTAAATTGAGTGAAACACATGCACGTCAGATGAGTGAAACTCAGAGTGATAATCAGGTGAGTGCACACACTGACACATACACTCGTTCATTGGAAGAAAAGATTAAAGCTCTAGAAAAGGAACTTGAGGCAACTAAAGCTGAAGCAAATTTACTTCGAGCACAAGTGGATGGACCGTCTTCGTCATCTACCTCTGTCAACAGTCAGCTTATGGGAGTGAAACATGACATTCAGATAATGAAGACTGCATTTAACACCAAGATCAATACTCTTGAACTCTCTCAACAACAGATAATCTCAGACTCCTCGGACATAACAGTTACTCAAGACAGAATTATTACGGCTCTTTCAAATAAGGTTGAAGACATTCAAACAGAAGTACATGAAAATCAGTTATCTACTGAAAGTCGTCTTAATCGGATTGAAAGCCAAAGTGCACATCAAAGTCAAGGGCTAAAACACTTATATAACATGATTAGCCGCACTATCATTCCCACAACAGAAGAGGTAGAATTCTTTCAAGGAAAAGATGGAGATGGTGATGAGCAAGACCCTGAAGATGGTGCATTTGATAAATCTGTAGAGGATTCCTCAACTAAGGGGGAGAAGTCAACAGGGGGAGCTGGTACTAAAGGGGGAGTCAAAGACAAATCAACAGGGGGAGAATTTGATAAAGGTAACAAGGGAAAGAAAGCTCAATCAGCACCGAAGGATGACACTGTAGAAGGTTATTACTACTCAGGTGAACCTGATAACCTTGATGTTTTTGCTGATTTAGACTTTTCAGATAAAGGTGAAGCATTTGGAGAACCAGATCTCAATTTCTGGGATGAGGATGAAGAAGTTGTAGTTCCTGATCCTGCTGAACTCCAAAGAATGAATTTTGAAGCCAATCAAGAACTTGAACAAAATGAAGCTAATCTGACAATGAGAGAAGAAAGACTTAGAAAAACAATGGAACAGATGGCTCATAATGAAAGGCTTCAAAAGGCTGAATAGGAAGCACTTCAACGGCAACATTCTCAAAAGCTTCAAGCAAGAAGGATGTACATTAAGTACAAGAGTGGTGATAAGTGGGAGCGTGCTCAAAGAATCATAGATTCACCACAAACTTCTGGCTGTGATGATCGTCGGTTAGGTGATATGTTTCAAAGGTTTAAAGAGAAGAACCCTTTCCAAGACGATTATCTAAGAGCTTTGAAGTCTGAAATTTTAAGCATAACTTGTGCAAGTGATCGAATGGAAGAGTTACTAATCTTTGTTCATTGTCATAAGCTTGGAACTCAAAAGGTATCTCTTCAGTTCTTCTATGATAGATCGCTTTCAGAACTTTGGGTAATGAGACCAAAAGTCAGAACTTCTTATGAACTTGGTGTACTACTTCATGAAAAATTCCTAGATTTCGCTGAAAAGGCAGGTCTTGAAGTAATTAGTAATCCTCCTCAAGTTAAAATTCTTATAGGAGATGTCATTCACACTGTTAATCTTCAGACCAAGGAACTCCGTGAACATCATGCCAGACACTTGGTGTATGTTGAATATGCTCTACGAAATCATGGTTTTGCAACTACATTGAAAAGTGAAGCTGCAGATCATATTAAGTCTTATGCTCAAGACAACATGAAGAAGTATAAGTTTTATCAAGGTGAGTTAAGAAAGAAGCTGGGAATACCTCTTGAAAAACCACTAGTTGGAACACCTCTAGTTCATCCAGTGTCATCATCTAGAAGAGAATTAATTACTGATGCAGAATTGCACAAGATGCTTCCAAACTTGGATGAACCTGAAGAAGGAGAGATAAGGAGAGAAGACAGCCCGAAGTGAAGAATCGCTCTACATGTTATATCTTTAGAGCATAGATAGAACAAGATAGGTTAATGTGAAATATGATCAGTCTAGAGGATCATCTATCTTGTATTTATCTTTTATGTTTGAATCTGGAAATGTTAAATATAAACCAGAACCATTTTCATTATTTACTTTACAATTACAGTTTTACCTTTTACTAGTTTAAGTTGAGTTAGTTGAGTTATCCTCTAGGAATTTGCTTGTTAAGTTTTTAACAAACAAATAGGGGGAGATTGAAAGGCATATGACACAGCCTATTTGTAGTTCGAGGATTCGACTCAACTTAAATTAGATTGTAATAAGTAATTAATGCTCACTGTCTCAGGAATCTCACAAAGTACTATATGCCAGAAGAAAGAAGAAAGTCAATCTATAGTTTTGATGTTTTACACTGGAAGAAGAGTCAGTTTACTGATCATGCCCCAGTTCAGCATTGAAGAAATTGGATTCGTTTAAAGTGACAGAGATTACCGTGAAGACAGCATCAGTACAGGAGTTATTAAAGAGTGCTAAGAAAGTATGTGGATCACAACTGAGAGTCAAATTGAAGAACAGATATTGGAGTTAGTCGTTCATGAACCAGACAGTACATCGAACGTCAAAAATTATCCAGTGGAAGTTTCTCAAAATTTACAGTGATTCACAAGGAGTAAGTCAATTATTAATTAACTATATTATTAATTTAATTAAACAAATTAATTCAATTCGAATTAATTTATTTAATTAATTAATTAAGTTAATTAATCTCTGATTTATTTAATCAGTAAAAATATATGGATTATACTATTTCGGAGAATTTTGGTTATACTATTTCTGAATTTCAGTTGAACTATTTCTGGAAATTCAGTTATACTATTTCTGAAATAGGTGGTATACTATTTCTGGAATAATATAGATACTATTACTGCATTAGTAATAGTATACTATACTATCCCCGAATTTATACTATTTCCGAGGTTATATTATTTCTGGAATTTATAGTATACTATTTCTGAAGTATTATAAATATTATTACTGATCAAGTAATAATATACTATACTATTACCGAAATATTTAAACTATACTATCACCGTGCCAGTTATACTATTACCGAAATATTTATACTATTACCTAAGTTTTTAAGTAAACTATTTCTAGGTAAATGTATATTATTTCTAAGTAAATCCATACTATTTTAAGGGAATGAGTTCTACTATCCCTAGGCTGCTATACTATCACCGTGTCAGTTATACTATCAGCGTGGCATCTATACTATCACCGTGTCAATGTGTAGCAGTTGGACAGAAGGAAATGTTTTGTTTTTGTATAAAAACAAACACTTGGACAGAAGCAACAGCAGGAAGAAAAATAAGAAGAAAAAAAGAGAACCAAGAACATAGAACACTCTCATCTTCTACACACAAGTGCTCAAGCTTTAATTCACACAATAAATTCAGTTCAAGCCTATTGTAATATCTGATCCGCTGGAACTTGTTTATTGATTACTCTTGTACTACTAGCGAATTAAGTTTCCTAGTTTATATCTTGATATCTTGATTTTAATTAGCATAATTAGAAAAGTTCATGTCGAATTTTCTAATTAGTTATTAATCTCTTGATATTAATTTGTAACACCCGTCAAGTTAATATATTGATATATTCAACTTGAATTCTGTGTTATATTATTCCGCACAAAATTTGTTTAAAATAAATTTTATTCAAAGAACAAATTTCGAGAAAATTACTAAGATTGTATTCAACCCCCCCTTCTACAATCTTATTGGACCTAACAGTTGGGCAAGTATTCGGATCGAGTATTCGTTTTTAAGGTATGATCCGAGTACCGATTTAGATTAAAATCCAATTTTTTCATATCTCAACCAGTATTTAGTCAATATTTGGTCAAATTTCGAGTACTAAGAGTTAAATCCGATTTTAATTATGCAAAGCAAAATGCCTGTATAATTCAAATTCGATTTTGAATTATACAAAGCAAAATGCCTGTATTGTCGCAAAATGCCTGTATTTTATTGTCATAACATATTTTTAGTTGTATATTGATAAAAATAATTAAATAAGCATTATTAATATTCAAACATTATTATTATTACTACGTTGTTAAAAATATTATTACACATCATTTTAATATATTAGTGTTGTGGAATAAAAACTAGGTTACTAGTATTGCGGCTAGGGTTTGTGTATTTAATGCAAAGGTGTGTGAGCTTCGTGCTTTAATGGCTGCTCTTGTGCTCGTGGCTGACTCTGCCTTCACAAGATGCCTACGTACTTTGATGAATATCAAAGATCAAGCCAAAAAACGTAGTTCTGAGAATGAGGGGTCAGGCCCTTTATATGGGCTGAGAAGCCTTAGAATTATGGTAGGATTCGGAGACTTGGTGGACAAGTCTTTGAGGAAGGTTCTAGATCTATTCCTTATAGGAATCAGTTTCCATGTTGAAATATGTATCTTGGAGGCTAAGTCAGGCAAGAGTAATATCCTTGTTTGACTCTTCTTTGCTGAGCTGTTTATTACCCTTAATATTAATTACGAAATTAATATTATAAATAGGGTTTGGGCCCATCTGGTGGGCCCCACGTTTGGACCATTCCGGGTCTAATTAATGCCACATTAAATGTGTCTTTAAGTCTTACTTTTAGCCCATATCATTTGTCCCCCAACTTCTAGGAAAACTGATCAGGTTTTCCTTGAAGTTTTAACTACCTTTCTTGAGACTTGGGTCAGGGTTTTGTACACTAGTGTTTCATAAATGTCGTCTTGATTCAAAGTGTGGAGCGACCGACACGTTTACCACGATATGTCTTATTCGAGGCTAAGCAATTTAACTTCCATAACTTCAGTTACAGAATATTTTTCTCAAGGAATTATCTATGAAATTCCTCGTATTTCCATATTTATCCTATTATGGTCCCCACAGGTATTTTCTTCATCAAAATTCCATGTCCATGAAGATTTGCTGTCAAAGAATCAATTTTTATAGCAAATTTCGACCAGGATTGAGCCTTTTCGACCAGGAATTCGACCAGGAATCCGACCAGAATTCTGGTCGAAATAAGGCCTTCTTTAGTTTCATGATCGAAGGGATTTTCGACCAGGATTCCTGGTCGTTTCGACCAGGATCTTGGTCGAAATAAGCGTCCAATTTCGTTTTGGTCGAAGGGATTTTCGACAAGGATTCCTGGTCGTTTCGACCAGGATCTTGGTCGAAATAAGGGCCACAGAATGGCTTTGGTCGAAGAGTTTTTCGACCAGGATTCTTGGTCGTTTCGACCAGGATTCTGGTCGAAATAAGGGCGTTTCCTATGCTCTGGTCGAAGAGTTTTTCGACAAGGATTCTTGGTCGTTTCGACCAGGATTCTGGTCGAAATAAGGGCGTTTCTAACGCTTCGGTCGAAGAGTTTTTCGACCAGGATTCTTGGTTGTTTCGACCAGGATTCTGGTCGAAATAAGGGCATTTCCAACGCTTTGGTCGAAGAGTTTTTCGACCAGGATTCTTGGTCGTTTCGACCAGGATTCTGGTCGAAATATGGGCGCTTCCAACGCTTTGGTCGAAGAGTTTTTTGACCAGGATTCTTGGTCGTTTCGACCAGGATTCTGGTCGAAATAAGGGCGTTTCCAACGCTTTGGTCGAAGAGTTTTTCGACCAGGATTCTTGGTCGTTTTGACCAGGATTCTGGTCGAAATAAGGGCCACTTTGGCTTTTGGCCTATTCTTATTGGGCCTCATAGGTTTATTGCATATTTTATAAAAATACCTTTTTTCTTTTCAGAATGGGCTTGACCTCATGGCTGTTATTGGGCCTGTCCAGGCTATTCTTAATTCGAATCCAAATTTAGGGTTTTTTGTCTATGATATTTTTCAAAATATCTATGATATTTTTTCAAAATATCTATGATATTTTTCCAAGATATTTTTCTAAGAATGTTCTAGAATTGGGCCTTAACTTGGGCCGGTTTCATGGGCCTTTAGTAGGTCAACTTCGAAATTTTGACCTTTCACTGTAGGTTTTCTTACCGTTTGGAAGAATTTTAACCGGCTGAATAGTTGTATATAAGAGTGAGAGTGGAGAGTTCACTTTCTCATTCTCACTTCTACTCAAACACTTCACTGGAGATTCTCTCTATAGTTCTTTTTTTTTAAGGCGATTTCCGGTGAGAGGTTTTTTGGCGAAGCTCCTCCCCCTCACGGTGGTTTCTGGGTTTTTCCTTGAAGATTTCTTCAAACCTTCATACTTTCTGGGTTTTAGTGGAGCTTCAAACCTTTTTTCCAGGAGCATCAATGGAGGACAAAGCTAAGTCCCGTCTTACAAAAATGAATTTTGCCTCCTCCAAAGGTACGATCACCATTCGCTCTTCTTACACATCTCTAGTAGACATGTTAAATCAACGTGGAGACGATTACCCTTCTTTGTCTGAATTAGATGCGTATGACTGCTGTAGCTCATATCATGATGTTGAGGAAATCACTAGATATAACAAACTTTTTAAGATCAAGTCACCTTATAAACTTGTCCCAGCTGAGCCAGGTGACAGACCTTGTCACTGGAAACCCAATTCTTTGTGTGTTTATAGGGAGAGTTTAGTAGCTGGTCTCCGCTTTCCGTTTCATGAATTCATTCCTAGACTTTTAGCTGATGTTCAAATTAGTCCGTGTCAACTCCCGCCAAATGCGTGGAGGATCATATTATGTTTCATGGTTTTGTGTCTCAGACAACAACTCCCTTTATCTGTTGCGCTTTTTCGCAAAAATTTTCAATTTTACAATAGTCCTGTCACGAACCCTGGCTGGGTATATGTTAAACTCCGCCCTAGAGTTCCCCCACTTTTTAATGGCAAGTCAATCCCTGATAATAATACGGGCTGGAAAAATAAGTTTGCATACTTAGAGTGGGACGGAGGTGACTGGGGCACTCTATTTAGGCAGACCTTTTCGAGAGTTTCAGACGGAAGTGCTAAGGGAATCGTCCTTAATACTGAGGAACAGGCCGCTTATAATATTCTGACCCAGGCAGATGGCAGTTCTATTACGTGCCTAAGCCTTTTAAACGAGGAATTTCTGAGGAGAGTAGGCCTTTCAAGAGTTTCTGAACGGGGTAATTTTCTTACTAATCTTCGCCATTTACTTTTTTACTGAATTTATTCCAACTCGATTTTGTTTATTTTTGCAGTTGCGAAGTTGATTGTGGAGGCTGCGCCTTCTCCTGATGAAGAGACTTCCAGGATGGATCGAGCTAAGAGGACTGCTGACCCTCGAGGGAAAAATACGGAGCCTTCTTTTCTACGTCCTCAAAAGGTCCAGAAAGGAGACCTTGAGGTATGGTGACATAGCTGGATTGGAGGGGAGCTCCCAGGTTAACGTCCAGTCAACAGTTTTTAGGCCTTGCTGGGGCTTCAGAAAGCAGGATTCTGTGGTGGGCTCTACCAAGAATTCTATGGATTGGTCGTTGAACTCAATCACCACTCCTGACTATAAGGACATGGTCCTTAACGGAGGTATTGGAGAGTCAGAGTCGCTTGGCGCTCAGGCTATTGCTGTGGTGAGTCTCGAACTTTGTCTTTTCAATACCTTGACGGCTTAGATTCATTATTTGATTTTAATGCTAACCTTTCACGCAGGCTAATGTCCATTTCCAAAGCTTGGTTCATAAAGCCAAAGCTTGGAAGGAGAAGGCCAAAGGTTTTGAGTCTGAGTCTCAGAAGAAGACTCTCCACATTAACCAGCTGGAAGAGCAGCTAAAGAAAAAGGATGAAGAGATGGTTGGGATGCATGCGGAGCTAGTTGCTCTGAAGGATGACAAGGAGAAGCAGATTGATGACTATCTGGATTCGGATGAGTACAAGACTCTCATGGATCAGCATGATGAGATGCTCTTTCCTAGCCAGTTTAATGATGGGTGGACCAAAGCCCTTGAAGCAGTTCTAAGGCAGCATCCAGGGTTATTCTTGCCTTCTGCTTTTCCTAGCCCTCATCTTCCCAGTACCTTTGTACATGAGCCTGGTTCCAGTGAAGAGCTATTCGGGGAGGATGATGCTTTGGTCAAAGAGCATGCTACCGCCACAACTTCAGCCTTGGATCCTAAGCTTCCTCTAGTTCGGTCTGGTGCTGCTAATTCTGCTGAGGATGGGTCCACTACTGACACTAGCTCTGAGGATGCTTCTCCTGCTAAGGAGGCCCCTTAGGCCCCTTAAGCTTTATTTATTTATCTTTTGTTTATCTGAACTCTTGGTTTCCACCATCTGACTTGATAGCCTTCGGGCCTTTGTTTGTGTAACTTTTAACTTAACTATTTATGCAGTTAGTTTCTGTTCATTTTTCTTGTTTTTGCTTATAGTTCGTTAAACTTTAGAATTTTCGAGTACTTGGCCTCCTGGCTAGTACTAAACTCACAAGTTGGTTCAACATTCGTCTTTCGTTTGTTTTAACAAGGAAGAATAACTAATAGAGAAAACAGAATAAATTCCATTATGCTGTCAAAGGACATCAATAAGATGGGTTCAACCCTTACATAGATACTCTATCTCCTACTGGGAGCAATATGCTCTATAATGGTTTCATTCGAACCTTATTCCTAATAAATAGATAAAAGTCCAAGCCTTTGTCAAAAGAACTTAAACATAATAAACTTTGAGGTTCACAGCATGCCAAGTTCGGGGCACCTCAACCCCATCCAAGGTTTCTAACTTGTAGGATCCTCGTCCTAACACCTTTCTGACTAGATACGGTCCTTCCCAGTTTGGTGCTAACTTTCCTTTCTGGCCAACTCCTGAGGCTTCAATCTTCATTAGAACCATGTCGCCTTGTCGAAAGAATCTTTCCTTAACTCTCTGGTTGTAATGAAAAGAGGCTCTCTTCTGATATTCAGCATTCCTAGCATTAGCTTCATCTCTAACCTCGTCAATTAAGTCAAGGGCAAGTCTCATCCCTTCTTTATTAGTTTCTAGCTCATATGCCTCGACTCGAGGTGATTCTTGCATGATCTCCAAAGGCACAACTGCCTCAGCTCCATAAGCCAGCAAAAATGGGGTTGCTCCAGTTGTTACCTTACAAGTGGTACGATATGCCCAAAGTATGGGCAGCAATTCATCTACCCAAGTGTTCCTAGAGCGTTCGACCCTCTTCTTCAGTCCATCAAGGATAATTCGATTAGCTACCTCAGCTTGCCCATTGGCTTGTGGATGTGCCACTGAGGTCAAACGGAGCTCAATCGCATTCTCTTCACAATACTTCTTGAACTCGTCATTATTGAACTGTGTCCCATTGTCTGTTACAAGGATTCGTGGGATTCCGTATCTGCAAATTATGTTCTCCCAAAAGAACTGGGAAACTTGCTTGGTGGTTATCTTGGCCAGAGGTTTAGCCTCAATCCACTTAGTGAAGTAATCAATGGCCACTATCAGGAATTTCCTTTGTGCTGAAGCCATGGGAAAAGGTCCAAGTATATCCATCCCCCACATCGCAAATGGAATGGGAGAGTTAATTGAAGTTAACATCTCAGGCGGTTGCCTCACAATTGGGGCATGCTTCTGGCATCTCTCACATCTCTTGACATAGTTTTGTGCATCAGCCAACATCTCCGGCCAATAGAACCCTAAACGAATTATCTTGTGAGCTAGGGCTCTGCCCCCCAAGTGTTGCCCACAGATCCCTTCATGAACTTCCTCCAATGCTTCCCTTGCCTCTTGAGGCCTTAGACACTTCAAGTATGGGATGACAAATGACCTTTTGTACAGAATGCCCTCAATCAAAGTGTACCTCAATGCTCTTACTGAAAGTTTTCGTGCCTCCAAGGCATTGTCTAGGAGCCACCCGGTCTCAAGGTGTGCCTTGATAGGATCTATCCAAGAGCATCCTATATCAATTGGTGCCACTAACTTTGCGTTAACGGTCGGGGCCTTCAAGACCTGAAAGTAGACACTCCCAGCATAATTTTCTATCTCAGAAGAAGCAAACTTAGACAGGGCATCGGCCTTAATGTTTACTTCTCTCGGAATGTGTTCAACATAGAGACATAACAGCCTTTACTACTCTTAGGTATTTCGCCATAGTCTCATCTTTAGCCTCGAATTCACCATTTACTTGGGATACCACAAGCCTTGAATCTCCACAAACTTTGAGATTTTTGACCCTCATGATTCTAGCTAAACCCAAACCAGCTATTAATACCTCATACTCCGCCTCATTGTTGGTAGTAGGAAAATCCAATTTTAAAGCGTACTCAACTGTGAACCCATCGGGGCTTTACAAAACCAAACCTGCACCACTAGATTTTGTTTTTGATGCTCAATCAAAATAGAGCACCCAATATTCCTTCAGATCAGGTGTAAGTTCCTCTTCTTTTTTCTCTTGCCCAGGGGTAGTCATTATCTCTTCCCCCCGACTTCTTGGTTGTTAATAGTGCATTCAACCATGAAGTCAGCCAATGCCTGAGCCTTGATGGTTGTCCGAGGCTTGTATGTGATATCAAACTCTCCTAACTCAATCGCCCATTTGATTAGCCTTCCACTGGCCTTAGGGCTATGCAATATGTTCCTCAACTGCTGGTTTGTCAGAACTTGAATCTTATGTGCCTGGAAGTAAGGCCGCAACTTCCTTGAGGCAGTTACTAATGCCAAAGCAAACTTTTCTATGGGTGAGTAATTCAACTCAGCCCCATGCAACACTTTGCTCACATAGTAGATAGGTTTCTGGACTTTCTCCTCTTCCCGAATAAGGACAGCACTCAGGGCTTGTTCAGATACCGCCAGGTATAGACAAAGAGTCTCCCCAGGACTTGGTTTGGTCAACAACGGGGCTTCAACCATGATCTTCTTCAGTTGCTCAAAGGCGTCTTGGCTCTCAGGTGTCCACTCAAAATTTTTCACCTTCTTAAATGCTTGAAAGAAAGGCAAGCATTTGTCACCAGACTTGGAGATGAATCTTCCTAAAGCCGCTACTCGGCCTGTCAACTTCTGCACATCTCTTATAGAGCGTGGGGGTTCCATATCTAAGATCACCTTGATCTTGTCGGGGTTGGCCTCTATGCCTCTCTTAGAAACCATCAGACCCAAAAATTTGCCTGATCCAATGCCAAAGGCACACTTGGCTGGATTCAACATCATTTTATGGTGCCTCAGCACTTCAAATGCCTCTCTGAGGTGTTTAATGTGGTCCGCTTTGACCAAGCTTTTAACCAGCATATCATCGACATAGACCTCCATGGTTTTTCCAATCAGATGGGCGAATATCTTATTCACCAATCGTTGGTAAGTAGCTCCCGCATTCTTTAGACCAAACGCCATAACAAGATAGCAGAAAACACCAAAGTCAGTTATGAAAGATACCTTTGGGATGTCATCCTTGTGCATCTTAATCTGATTATAGCCGCTGAATCCATCCATGAAACTCAACATCTCATGTCCAGCTGTGGCATCTATCAACATATCTATTCTTGGCAGGGGGAAACAATCCTTTGGACATGCATCATTCAGGTCAGTGAAGTCTATACACATCCTCCACTTCCCATTCGCTTTCTTGACCATCACAGGGTTTGCTAACCATTCGGGAAACTGAATCTCCTCAATAAAACCAGCCTCCAAGAGCTTATCCACTTCTTGCTTAATGGCCTCTTGCCTTTCTGGAGCAAAATTCCTCTTCTTGTGCTGTATTATCTTCCGATTAGGGTCGACATTCAATCTATTAGTTATAAGTTGGGGATCAATCCCTGGCATATCAGCTGCTGTCCAGGTAAACACATCACTATTTTCTTGTAAGAATGCTATCAACTTGCCCTTCAGGGGTCCTTTTAAAGAGGCTCCTATATAAGTCACCTTCTCAGGGTCGCCTAGCTCCAGAGGGATAGGTATTAAGTCCTCTGCTGGCTTTCCTCGGTGTTCATCATCACCACGGACATCCATGTCTTCAATCGGGAGTACCTGCCCCCCGGTTCCATCAGCTCTCAAAGCAGCCACATAGCAACTCCTAGCCATTTTTTGATCTCCCTTCTGTTCCCCAACACCATTCCTGGTTGGAAATTTGACCTTCATGTGATAGGTAGAGGCAACAGCCTTGAATGCATGAAGTCCGGTCCTCCCCAAGATTGCATTGTACGTCGAGGCAGCCTTAATCACTAGAAAATTCAACATCTGGGTGGCTTCCTTAGGTTCTTGCCCTATTGTCATGGGCAGCTGAATGGTCCCTTCAACCTTGGACTCAACTCCATTAAACTCGTAGATAGGCATGTTAGTCGGGGTTAGTTGAGAGTCAGTGTACCCCATCTTTACAAAAGCATCATGAAACAAGATATCGATAGAAGAAGCTCCATTGTCTATCAGGACCCGCTTCACTTCTGAGTTTCCAATTACAGGAGTTATGACCAACGGGTCGTCATGGGGGAATTTCACCCCTTCAAGGTCTGAATCATCAAAACCAATCACTGTCTCAGTCTTAGCACGCTTCGGGGCTTCTCCTATGATGTGCATCACTTCTCTGGCATAGGCCTTTCGAGAGTTTCGGGTAGTGCCGGCCGCTGTTGGTCCTCCCTAAATCATATTGATTACTGGCCCTCGAGGTTGTGGGTTATGATCACAATCGTTATCCCTCCTATCATTGTCTCTTCTATCATAATCCCTTTTCTGGGCTTCACGATCTTCACCCTTGGTGAACTTGTTCAATTTTCCCTTCCGGATTAAAAATTCAATTTCATCATTTAACTGTCTACAGTCATCTGTGTCATGTCCCACATCCCTATGGAATCTACAATACAGATCTTTGTTTCTCTTTTCGGGGTTACCCCTGAGTGGTTTAGGCCAGCGAAAGTCCTTATCCTTCTCAATATCTAACAAAATTTGACTCCTAGGAGCGTTCAGCCTTGCGTAATCAGAAAGCCTCGGCCCAAAACCCTTCTTGGGTGATGACTCAGAATCCTTGCCAGCCCGGGGATACTTGTCCCTAGCGTCGTACTCTTGCTCTGGCTTTCATTTATTTGAATCATTAGAACCCTTGTCATTGCCTCCTGTGGTTTCCTTCTTCATGCTGTCCTCAGCCTTGATATATTTATCGGCTCTTCTCTGGAGCTCGGCCATGTTTTCAGGAGGGTGTTTTGCCAAGGATCTTTTAAAGAAGAGGTCAGTGGTTCCGTGTTCCAGGGCTACCATGGCCACCTTATTTTCCAGATCGGTGATATTCAACGTCTCTTTGGTGAATCGCTTGAGATAATCCCTTAAGTTCTCATTCTTTCCCTACACCACATACATAAGGGATGCAGAACTTTTCTCATTAATTCTCCCACTGATGAATTGGCTGATAAAGGCAGCGCTCAACTCCTTAAAGGAGCCAATCGAGTTTGCAGGTAGATGGCTATACCATCTTTGAGTCATGCCCGACAGAGTTTGAGGGAACGCCCTACACTTTAAGGCGTCACTAGCAGGCTGCAGCAGCAGTGCGTTTGAGAATGTCCTGATATGGTTTGCGGGATCGCCCGTTCCATCATAGGCCTTAATAGTCGATATCTTAAATTTCCTTGAGATGTGGGCATTCATCACCTCCTCAGTAAACGGAGGTGTGGGGTCGTCAGGGTCCCCAAGTGGCATCAGATCTTTAGGGTTGCTTCTGGGGGTCTCCACCCTTGTCGATTATTCGGTTCGGGTATCAGCCCTCCTTTGCCTTCTGGAAGGCCTCTCCAAATTTATAATGGGGATCCTCTCTGCAGTTGTCAAGGGGAGTCCATCATGGATTCTTCGTGTCCTTCTTAGAGGTTCCTTGCTAGCACGTCGCCTCCTCGGGGCTTCATCTCGATCATCATCCTCAGATGATGATGAATCATCAGTATAGGGACCAGAGTAGTCATCATATTCTCGATCCCGGATCTGTAAGGCGTGTCCGCTTGGTCCAGGTTCCCTTCGTCGAGGGGAGTAATTAGGCAGCCCATACATAGGGTTGGTGTTCAAAGGGAGATCCGTAGTATGGATCTGTACCCCCGTGCGATCGACGTTACCAAGAGGAGAAACCACCATCTGGAGAGGGTTAGTTTCTTGGCTTTGATGGACAATCACTGAGTGGGTCCCCTCTACATGGGGAGTCGTCCCTGGGGGCTGAATGGGCAGAGGTTGAATGACCGCTCCTGTTGATGGGAGTATTTGTCCTTCCTCAGTGACGATGAGCGGATCAGAAGTGGCTGGTGGAGCAGAGTTAAGGGGCACGGCCTCGGTTGATGTTGTTCTTCGTGTTTGAACCATGGTTGATGTTGTCGTCCCACAGACGGCGCCAAATGTTGTGGAATAAAAACTAGGTTACTAGTATTGCGGCTAGGGTTTGTGTATTTAATGCAAAGGTGTGTGAGCTTCGTGCTTTAATGGCTGCTCTTGTGCTCGTGGCTGACTCTGCCTTCACAAGATGCCTACGTACTTTGATGAATATCAAAGATCAAGCCAAAAAACGTAGTTCTGAGAATGAGGGGTCAGGCCCTTTATATGGGCTGAGAAGCCTTAGAATTATGGTAGGATTCGGAGACTTGGTGGACAAGTCTTTGAGGAAGGTTCTAGATCTATTCCTTATAGGAATCAGTTTCCATGTTGAAATATGTATCTTGGAGTCTAAGTCAGGCAAGAGTAATATCCTTGTTTGACTCTTATTTGCTGAGCTGTTTATTACCCTTAATATTAATTACGAAATTAATATTATAAATAGGGTTTGGGCCCATCTGGTGGGCCCCACATTTAGACCATTCCGGGTCTAATTAATGCCACATTAAATGTGTCTTTAAGGCTTACTTTTAGCCCATATCAATTAGATTATTTGTAAATAATGAAAATTTATAATTCCAAAAATTAGTTAACTAAATTATGACATGTGAATTTATATAACATATTGAGAGCAGTTGTTAATTATTTTTGAAGTACATAATTGGCTAGAGTTACAATATTCAAAAATTTTGGTTTCAATCTAAGAGAAATATTTCACGATGCAAAATTTTTAGAATGAAAATATGCACTTTTGATGTTATTGTAGTATAATTGTGTCCTACTTCCTATACTCGCTTGTGCTCTGTGCACATGCGTAATTTTTTTATTTTTTTTAGTTTAATAAAATCATTTAAACTCTTGAACAAAAATGAAAAATTATGTTATTGGGACTAATTAATTTTTGTTTTTTACTACTTCTTGGGACTAATATGTTTTTTTAAGAGTAAAGTTAAGTTTACAAAATTTTGATGTGTAAAGTCGCCTATGACATAATACCATTAAATCTTACAAATTTCTGTTACTTCTCATTCTCATAGGAGACTAGCTGCAATGGTTTTTGTTGGTTTCTCCCTACTTAAATATGAATTCGCTCTTTTCTATCCATTTGTTTACATTTAGGTGAGAATGAATATTAAAAGTATATGTAAAAGATAGTCGGAACAAATAAAAAAAAAATTAAAATAGTGATATTCATTAATATTGATGTATAAAATTGATATATATATATAGAGAGCTATGAGACCCTTTTATTGTGAGAACTGCACATTAGGCCATAAATTAGACCTAATAAACCAAACAAGTAGCGGCACCTTAGACAGAAATAGGAATTTATTCTTCAAGTTAGACATTCGTAACTACCTTCTTTATTATCCACCATTATCGATTAAACAAACTCCCACTCAATTTTCCTCCCTGTTGTAAGCCTTCTAATCACCCCCAAATTAGCCCCAAATCGAACTTCTAAACCGTTGAAAATCTTTAATAACACTACAATATTGCTTTTATATACTCAATTTTTGGTCAAAAAACATCTTGTATGCTTAATTACTTCGAAGATTACGATTTTAAATCACCTTACTACATTGTGCGCAACGATGACTGAGTTTACACACTAATTTCGCTTATATTATGCCTGAATCACGTTTTATTACACTTGAATGTTTTTGTTTTTTTTGCAGAAATCGAAGTTGAACGAAGTGAGGAGACAAATACAGAGGTATTTCTCCTTATACAACGCATACTTGACATGATTTTGATGTTAAAACAAAGAATATTTTCGTTTTTAAGTGATTTTAATGTTTATGTTTGCTTCAGTTTGATTTTAAAGTGATATTGATGTTTCACTTTCGTTTTTAAGTGATTCTGATGTCCGTGTGTGTATTACTATTTTTCATATAAAAGTGATGTAAAACAATGATTTATGAATATAATAAGTGACTTGTAATTTGTGATCTGTGACTAAATAGTAATTTCTCTTTTGTGAATATATTAGTAGTAATAAAACAATGATTTCTTATTATAAAAGGTGACTTGTGAATATATAATGTAATGATAAAATAGTGATTTCTTATTATAAAAGTTGACTTGTGATTATCTTGTGTTTTTTAAAAGTGACGTAAAACAGTGATTTGTGAAGATAATAAGTGACTTGTATTTTTTGATTTGTGACTAAATAGTAATTTGTGATTTCTGAATATATTAGTAGTGATAAAACAGTGATTTGTTATTATAAAAGCTTACTTGTGAGTTGAGAATATATAGTATAGTGAAAAAATAGTGAAATTCTTATTATAAAAGGTGACTTGTGAGTAGTGATTATCCTGTGCTTTTTAAAAGTGATGTAAAACATTGATTTGTGATTATAAAAGGTGACTTGTAATTAATTGGGCTTATATAGTGATTATTCATATATAGTGTGTTAAATACCATATTTTACATATTGCAAATTTGGAAACAGAACAAAGGGATATTCGAGTGTTACATATAAAAGCTACGCACAAGTGTTTATATGAGACTGATACACAAGAGCAGATTGGTACTCTCAAAAGACTTGGTTTTATTCATGAGCTTAATACAGAATATATATAGAAAGAAATGCAACTAACTATCCTACAAACCAGGATCACAAACAACTCGACTCCTAGATAGACTCTACTTCTAACTTATTGATAAGAACTCCTACTAAGACTCTACCTGACTAGCAACAAACTAGCTTGACTCAGTCATGCAAGTACCAGACATAATAAAACATAACACACGCTAATTAATTTATTACATGTTTGAGATTAACATCAACATTTCCTCCCTTAATCTCAAACTTATTTCTCTAACTCCCTAACTCCCAACAGGTTGCGCATCTTCTCAAACTTGATTGTTGCAAGAGCTTTTGTCAACCCATCTGCTCGCTGCTGAACACCACTAACATGCTTCACAATGACATCTCCACGTTCTACACATTCTCGAATAAAATGAAACCGTATGTCGATGTGTTTGCTTCTTCCATGAAACATAGGATTTTTAGCTAGATCAATCGCTGACTTATTGTCAATAAACAGCACTACTGGACCGAGTTTATCACCTGTAATCTGACTCAAAACATTCTTCACCCAAATTCCTTGACAAGCAGCTGCTGTGGCAGCCATGAATTCTGCTTCACAGGACGACAAAGCCACTACCCTTTGCTTCTGAGAAACCCACGATATTAAGCTTTCATTCAGATAATAAGCCATTCCTCCTGTACTCCGTCTATCATCAATAGTTCCACCTAGGTCACTATCAGAGTAACCAGTGACTACATTGTTTCTATTGTGTTGATTATAAATCAATCCAAAATGTAGTGTTCCCTTGACATAACGAAGAATCCTCTTCACTGCATTCAAATGTAATGTAGTTGGTCGTTCCATATAACGACTTGCAATCCCAACAGAAAAGGCTAAGTCTGGTCGAGTGTTTACCAGGTATCGTAGCCCTCCTACTAAGCTTTTGTACATCGTTGCATCAACCTCACGTCCCCTTTCATCCTTAGAAATCTGCTCCTTTGGATCCATTGGATATTTAGTGGGATTGCAGTCGCCCATGCCTGCCCTTTCTAACAATTTAACTGCATACCCTAACTGTTTTAACTCAATATATCCAGTTTCCTGTTTCACCTCGATTCCCAGATAGTAACTGAGCTTTCCCAGATCAGTCATATCGAATTTCCTTCCCATTTGTTGCTTAAACTCATCAATTTTCTGCACATCTGCACCAGTGATCAAAATGTCGTCTACATAGACTGCAATTATTAAACAATCCTTCCCTTTTCCCCTCGTGTAGACAGCATTTTCATGGGGACATCTTTTAAAACCCAAAGTCTCCAAGCTATGATTCAATTTTGCATACCACGCACGTGGTGCTTGTTTTAAACCATACAATGCCTTCACCAATTTATACACTAAGTGTTCCTTCCCACTGACTTCAAACCCTTCTGGCTGAGCAACATATACATCCTCAGTTATTTCTCCGTTCAAAAAAGCAGTTTTCACGTCCAAGTGACGAACTTGCCACGAGTTCTTTGCTGACAGAGCCAATAGCATTCGTACAGTCTCAAGGCGTGTGACAGGAGCAAACACTTCCTCATAGTCGATTCCGTGCTCTTGAGTGTACCCTTTTGCCACCAGACGGGCCTTGTGCTTCACTACATTCCCAGCTGCATCTTTCTTAAGTTTGAAAATCCACTTCAAACCAATTATTTTCTGCCCTGCAGGTATCTCAGTAAGCTTCCACGTAGCATTTTTCTCAATTGAATCGATCTCAGCCTCCATAGCCCTTTTCCAATTTCTGTCCTTTGAAGCCTCCTTGAAATTTGCAGGTTCCTCTATCCCCATCAAAAACAATTCTTCATCTAGCACCACTTCTTCAGTATCGTTATATATATCGCTCAGCCTGCGAACTTTCAACGGTTCAACACTGTCATCATAATTGTCACTGTTAAGTCTCGATGCAACTGACCTTGAAGATACAGATGATCGTGTAGATGGAGTACTCTGGAATGAAGATGCTGCAGGAGATGTAGTTGAAGGAGTTCCAGGTACTGTTGAGGAAGCACTAGTCTCAGACATCTCGCTACTTTCTGAAGTGTACTGTCTGCCTTCATTAGTCTCGAAAACTCTGCTTTCATTCTCATCACCTGCTTGATTGAACTCTTCAGCAAGAGGGAAATGCACTTGAATGTTTCCATCCTCCCTTTCATTTGACCACAACCAACACTTTTCTTCCTCAAACACTACATCCTTGCTCACATATATCTTATTCTCTTCTGGGCTAAACAGTCTATAAGGCTCCCTTCCCAGATTTATTGCCAGAATACTTCGATCATCTAGTTTTTTCATTCCTTGGTTTGGCACCCTCATGTGACTCAAACAGCCAAAAACTCTGATGTGTGATATTTCTGGTTTCTCCCCCTTCCAGGCATCGTATGGAGTTACACCAGTTAGTGCCCTTGTTGGGAGTCTATTAAGAACATAAACAGCATGTCTCACAGCTTCTCCCCAAAATTTAGCTGGCAATTCCTTTTCTTTCATCATGCTTCTGACCATTTCCATTTCCATCACCGTCCTGTTTCTTCTTTCAACCACACCGTTTTGTTGCGGTGTGTATGGAGTAGTGTAGTGTCGAGTTATCCCCATTTCTTCACAGTATCTTTCGAATTCTGCAGACATAAATTCACCTCCCCTATCTGTCCTCAAGACTTTGATCTTTAGACTGTCACCATTTTCAACCAATGCCTTAAATCGTTTAAACATTCCAAATGCTTCACCTTTGGTTTCAAGAAAATAGACCCACATAGCACGACTGTAATCATCAACAAATAACAAGAAATATCTCTTGCCAGATTCTGTTGTTGGAGTGATTGGTCCACATAAATCTGCATGCACAAGTTCAAGAGCTTTCTTTGCACTAAAGCTTGAGTATCCAGGAACACCCTTTCTTGTTTGCTTTCCCATAAGACATCCAGTGCACGCATCATGTGGTTGATTAATTTTAGGCAGCCCTTTCACCATCCTCTCCTTGAACATCAGTGCTAATGCTTGGTAGTTTACATGGCCCATACGTGAATGCCACAACTTTGACACTTGATCCACCTTCGACATCAAACACTTAAAATTTTCTGTCTCAATGATCAACTTGTATAGTCGATTTTGAGATCTCTTAACTTTCATAAGAAGCCTGTCATTCTTATCAAAGACCCACATATATTCTCCTCTAATCACGACTTCACTTCCATCCTCTGTTAATTGTCCAATGTTTATAATATTACTTCGAAGACTAGGAATAAAATATACCTCATTGAGTACTCGCTCTTGACCATCCTTGCATTTCATAGCAATCGAGCCTCTGCCTTTGATTTCAACAGTTGATCCGTCTCCAAACCTTACTTGACCAGTTATTTGTTCATCGAGAATCTTAAACTTTGATTTTTGTCCAGTCATGTGATTACTGGCGCCGTTATCTAGATACCACAAGTTTGATTCCATCTGATTGCTTTCATTACCAGTTGCCAACTTGGGATTCACATTTCTCTCATCCAGTTGCAACAACTCCTTCTTAGATTCGTCGAACTTTGCCAGTAATAACGCTGGTTCATCGTCTTCTATTCTGGCCAAATTCGATTCTTGTCTATGTTCTTTCTGTCATCTAGGCTTACGACACTCGTAAGCAAAATGACCAAACAAACTGCAGTTGTAACATCTAACTCGACTTTTGTCTCGTGCCTTTACACCAGGTGATTCATCGTTCGATTTATTACTTCGTTTCAGCCATTCCTCTCGAGTGAACAGCAATTTGCCTCCACTAGTTTCCATTTTTTGCCACTCTTCTTCGGTAAGCATTAGTTTACCTTCACTGGTTTCAGCCTTTCCATTGACTCGTTCATCGTGAGCCTTTAATGAACCCACAGCTTCCTCCATTGTCATCTTGTCCAGGTTGCCAAACTGCTCTATCGTAGAAGTTATCTGCAAGAATCTCGACGGCATTGCCCTTAACAGTTTCTTTACCACATATGACTCCTGCATTTCCTTCCCAAGAGCTCGAATATTTGTAACCAGCCCATTGATTTTCATATAGAAATCATCAAGCTGTTCAGAATCCTTCATACATAAAGCTTCGAATTCTGTTTTTAATGTCTGAACTCAAGCTTGTTTCACCTTCTCAGCTCCTTGGCAAAGCGTCTTTATTGCTTCCCAAGCTTCTTTTGCTGTTTTCTTATCTGCAATGGACAACAGTACATCTTCAGGAATGCCCTGGTACATCATTGCCAATGCAATCTTGTCTATCTTCTCATCAACTGGCGCCGCCTTTGGGTCACTTGTCTCTACAGAGCCCCACACTCCTTGCGCCTGCATGTAGACTTTCATCTTGATAGCCCACGCAGTATAATTACTTCTGGCCAACATTGGATAACTCAACCCGAAGGATCCTCCCTTCACCGTGTTCATATCCACAGTCGACATTTCTAAGTCTTGACCCGTACCCTGACAGCTCTGATACCAAATGTTACATATAAAAGCTACGCACAAGTGTTTATATGAGACTGATACACAAGAGCAGATTGGTACTCTCAAAAGACTTGGTTTTATTCATGAGCTTAATACAGAATATATATAGAAAGAAATGCAACTAACGATCCTACAAACCAGGATCACAAACAACTCGACTCCTAGATAGACTCTACTTCTAACTTATTGATAAGAACTTCTACTAAGACTCTACCTGACTAGCAACAAACTAGCTTGACTCAGTCATGCAAGTACCAGACATAATAAAACATAACACACGCTAATTAATTTATTACATGTTTGAGATTAACATCAACATCGAGTACATATACTTATTCGAGCTCATCTTTGATCAGAGCGCAGCATATACATATTGCGTTTGTGTCAAACGTAACATTACAAGGAAAATCAGCAGCGTGTCTACCAAAAATCAAAATGTCATCTTAACAATGACATTCATCAAATTTGATCGGACATGCATTTTATTTAGAAAATACACGTACTATACTAAGTAAGCATGCAGTTCTCTAGTTCTGTGGCTTAACATCAGTGGCCTTAAGTGCTGCCTCTTCAGCTGCAGACCAACACCTACCGCGGCAGTAGCCATAGCAGCCACCTCTGTTGTTTTAGCCTCCTCCATTGTTGGAACCACCTACATCGTTGTAACCTCCTCCGTTGTTGTAGCCTCCTCCAATGCTGTTACCACCTCAGTTGTTATCGCCTCCTCCATTGTAGTCCTCAGCTGCAATTTAAGGTTTAACATAAATTAGATGATTGTTACATGTACAAATATTACATGATAATAAAACGGATTTCTAAGACTTACGCTTTGTAGTAGTTTCAGCTAAGTCTTTACCGGCAACTTCTGAACTAATGAGAAGAGCAAAAGCAATGGACAGACCAAGAAGTAGGAAAATTTTTGAACCCATATTGCTTTCGAATTTGTAATCGATCTTTATATCTCAACAAAATGCAAGAGCTGAATGATGAGAAGAAATGATGTGTTTCAGTTTCTATTTATAGACTGAAAAAAGTAACTGTAGCCTGTAGGTAAACTTTGGAAAATTTGCGAGACAATCAATAATCAACAGATATAGATTTACACATATGCATGCAAGGTCTACTAGAACGTGGGTTGGGTGTTGTAAAAATATGCATTATTACAAAACATATAGAATCGGAATATGCATTAAAAAGTAATTTATTTTGCAATTAAATTTAATTACAATAACCAAATTTATGGTGGAAATTTCGTCGTAAGTTCACTGCCAAACGAATTTGCGACGGATTTTCCTTTCTTATAAGCCCCATGTGAGTAAATTAGCAATTATATTTTATCATCGATTACTGAATGTTGCTATCAATCTTGCAGGAGGACTGGGATGATAGCACCATAAGCAGCAATATATCAAAGCTGAGAATGCAGAACAGATTAGAAGCAACAACAAAGCTTGAAAGAGCATTAGCTATGCCTTCTCGTAACAGGTAAAATTATCAAACTATATGACTTGCCAAAATATGAATACTTCATGACCAAAAGGATCATGTCAAGTTCATAACATTGTGTTTTATCTTTTAGGTAAGAGTTTATTCAAAGAAGAATCACAATAGATCCGAATCTGATGTCGTGGAATCTAACATGGGTTGGAATTGGCTCGAACGTTGGATGGCAACCCGCCAGCAAGAGAATTGATTAACAGAGATAACTAAGCAATATGAGCCACTTAATAGAAACCAAAAATCAGCTACGAGGAAATCAGTAATTTATAAAGAATGGCTAATTGATAATATATAAATTCATAAAAATTTCAACATAATTACAATAATTTATGACATGTGTATATAATAGAAGTAGGTAGGTTTACGAACAGCACTGAACCAGAAATCAGGAATGCTTTTGATGACTTCATGTTTGTCGCTTATCATAGACAGGTTTACGAACTTCGTTATACTTTTGTTCAACTTCCAAGACTTTATCACTTTGTTCGTCATTGATTAGAAGAAATACAGCAAAAACAGTAACAACATAAAAGTTCATGTTCTAGTTTCTGCAGATGTAAAGTAGAGTTAATCAATTTTGACATCTTAATGCACTAAAAAAATAGTGAGGAAAACATTCTTTTGGTGCTGAGACACATCTATTTTAAAAGTTTCAGTTAGAAGGTGGGGGAGGGCTAACGGCAGTTTTCTAGAGCCCGACAATGTTGATGATTCAAAATCACTTTGCCACAAAAAGTAAGTATCGACTCTGGCCTGTAAACAAATAAGATCCTTGTACCTAGAAATGTTCGCTATATAGTTTCGTAATTTCTTATATCAAATTAAGAACAAAGATACAACAAATAACAATATTAATATATAACAAAGAGAAAAGAAGTTGAATAACTTCTCCAGTGGATATGCTGTTTTACCGCAGGTAGAACATTTATCTTGTGTCCCGGCCAAAAGCTTTGCTAGGTGACTTTGTCTGGGTACCAGGAAAATTAGATATTCAATGTGGTGTGGATCAATATAAATACTTCAATCATAAACTAACTGTGAGCAGATTTACCAGCCCTGGAGTCAACTGATCAGCTGACTTTGCATCAGCAGCAAAATTAAATTCATCAAAAATTAAACATATAGATACTGACTTTGTTTATATAAATATAAGACTTTAAGACACTACAAGAATTCCTGATTTTAACAACGGAAATTGACAACGGAAATATGTCCGTTAGTGATTACTAACGGATTCATGATGGAAAAACAAGTTGTTGGAAGGGCAACTCTCTAGCAACGGATATCCAACAAATTACTAACAAACATCAATTTTGTTGGGATTCTGTTGGGAAAAATGTTCCAAAAAATGGGCGCTAAAAATACCGCCCAGTTAAATGAGGAAAAATTGGGCGCTAAAAATGTTGCTAAAATCCCGCCCATTTCTAGCTACGAAATGCCAATGGGCTGCCAACGGAATGGTCATATTCTTTATGTCATACATATTCCGTTACTAATCTGTTACAATTTAAAGTATTTCTGTTATTAATCTGTTGTAGTTTAACTATTACAAAACAAAAATATTACTAAGCTTCGCCTTCAACATACTACTAGCAAATTATATTATCCAAAATTCGAAGCTATACAACTCTCCTAATTAAGGTAATTAACCTTACTGTCATGTGCTTAGTTTTTGTTTTGAGTACAATTTTTAATTGTAATTATGAAAATTATTTTTTATGATGTATATGTGTTGATTTTTTGGATCTTATTCTAGAATTCTCAACATTGTATTAATTTTATGAGCTTTGTCTTGTAATTAATTGTCTAAATCTCATTTTCTAATTTTGATAAATATTCATAAAAAAATTAGTTAATTTATATAATTTAATCTTTGTTGTTAATGCATGTTGCTTAGTTAATTATATATATATATATATATATATATATATATATATATATATATATATATATATATATCTGTGTGTGTGTGTGTGTTAATTGTAGAAACGTTGTAATAGTATATATTCCGGGTAACGGGGCGCATGCCAAATTCAATGAATAATTTTTTAAATGATTTCTTCGATGATCGAACCGTACATATGTCAATAGGTACACATTCTAGTGTTGGAAAAAAGAATCAAAAGATAAAAAGTCTCGGTTGTGTCGCATCTTAACGAGAACGTTGTAATAGTAATGATTCCGGTAATGGGGTGAATGCCAGATTCACTGAATGATTTTTTTAAATGTTTTCTTCGACGATCGAACCGTACGAATGTCAATAGATACTCATTCTAGTGTTGGGAAAAAATAATCAAAAAATAAAAAGGCTCGATTGTGTCGCATCTTAACGAAAATGTTGTAATACTACAGATTCCGGTAATGGGGCGCGTGCCAGAATCAATGAATAATTTTTTTTTAAATGATTTATTCTACGATCGAACCATACGGATGTAAATATATACTCATTATAGTGTTGGGGAAAATAATCAAAAAGTAAAAAGTCTCGGTTGTGTCGCAACTTAACGAAAACGTTGTAATGGTAGAGATTCCAGCAATGAGATGCATGCCAGATTCAATAAATGCTTTTTTTTAAATGATTTCTTCGATGATTGAACTATACGGATTTCAGTAAATACTCATTGTAGTGTTGGAAAAAAATAATCAAAAAATAAAAAGGCTCGGTTGTGCCGCATCTTAACGAAAACGTTGTAATGGTAGAGATTCCGGTAATGGGACGCGTCCAAGATTCAATGAATGATTTTTTTAATGATTTCTTCGACGATCGACCATACGGATGTCAATAGATACTCATTCTAGTGTTGGGGAAAAATAATCAAAAAATAAAAAGGTTCGGTTGTGTCGCATCTTAACGAAAATGTTGTAATACTACAGATTCCGGTAATGGGGCGCGTGCCAGAATCAATGAATAATTTTTTTTTAAATGATTTATTCGACGATCGAACCATACGGATGTAAATAGATACTCATTATAGTGTTGGGGAAAATAATCAAAAAGTAAAAAGTCTCGGTTGTGTCGCAACTTAACGAAAACGTTGTAATGGTAGAGATTCCAGCAATGGGATGCATGCCAGATTCAATAAATGCTTTTTTTTAAATGATTTCTTCGATGATTGAACTGTACGGATTTCAGTAAATACTCATTGTAGTGTTGGAAAAAAATAATCAAAAAATAAAAAGGCTCGGTTGTGCCGCATCTTAACGAAAACGTTGTAATGGTAGAGATTCCGGTAATGGGACGCGTCCAAGATTCAATGAATGATTTTTTTAATGATTTCTTCGACGATCGACCATACGGATGTCAATAGATACTCATTCTAGTGTTGGGGAAAAATAATCAAAAAATAAAAAGGTTCGGTTGTGTCGCATCTTAACGAAAACGTTGTAACAGTACAGATTCCGATAATGGGGCACGTGCCAGATTCAATGAATAATTTTTTTTAAATGATTTCTTCGATGATTGAATCGTACGGATGTCAATAGATACTCATTCTAGTATTGGGAAAAAATAATCGAAAAATGAAAAGACTCGGTTGTGTCGCATCTTAACGAAAACGTTGTAATGGTACAGATTCAGGTAACGGGGCGCGTGCAAGATTCAATGAATGATTTCTTTAAATTATTTCATCGACGATCGAACTATACGGATGTCAATAGATACTCATTCTAGTGTTAGGAAAAAATAATCAAAAAATAAAAAGGTTCGTTGTGTCGCATCTTAACGGAAACGTTGTAATAGTACAGATTCCGATAATGGGGCGCATGCCAGATTCAATGAATAATTTTTTTTAAATGATTTCTTCGATGATCGAACCGTACGGATGTCAATAGATACTCATTCTAGTGTTGGGAAAAAATAATCAAAAAATGAAAAGGCTCGGTTGTGTCGCATTTTAACGAAAATGTTGTAATAGTACAGATTCCTGTAACGAGGCGCGTGTCAGATTCACTGAATGATTTTTTTAAATAATTTCTTCGACGATCTAACCGTACGAATGTTAATAGGTATTTTTAATACACGTGGTTTTTTTTAATTTTAAGTTATGAAAGTTTTTAAAAATAAACTAAAAAATTAACTCAAAAATCAAAAAATAATTTTGAACTAATTTTGACTCTTTTACATTTAAATAAGATATATATATATATATATATATATATATATATATATATATATAAATGAATAATTTTTTTTAAATATATTGCATATATACATATAAATAAACATGATTATTATTATTATATTTTAAATAAATATATTAATTAAAAAATAAATTACAAAAATAAAAAAAATATGGTAAAAATTAGGACAAAATTATAAAGGCGGAAGTTTTTCCCCCTCAGTCGAAATTTCCCCCCCCCTTTATACCACTTATTCCCCCTTCAACAAAACTAAACTAAAACAAAAAACTTAAAAACACTCATATGAACCCTAAGTTTTTGTCTCTCTCATTTCCGTCTCTCCCATTTCGACCACTCTCATCTCTCTCTCTCTCATGTTTCTCTCTCTTTCATCTCTTTCTAAACATTATCAATTGTAAAAACACTCATATGAACCCTAAGTTTTCAATTATTATAATTATTATAAACCCTAGAATTCAATTACCCACAAACCCACTTCCAAAATCACAAATCCTAGCTAATTAAACTCAATTCAAAGTTGTATTTGTGTTAATGAAGCTCGATTTGACTTTCTTTCTTGTCAATTAGATTTTTTTCTTCGAGTTTATATATGAAGATTGATTTTTAATTTTTGATTTTGTGTCTTTCAACAAATTTGGTGCAGGCGGGTCATTTGCTCGTAACGGTGATCATTATTCACCTACTAGGTTTCTAGCTCAAGCTGATGTTGCTGTTAATCTTATTTACGGTGCCAAAACTCAGGTCTCTCCCTCCCTCTCTCCCCCGTGGGTGTGAATTATGTTGTAAGTTTGTTTAAATCAATTGAGATGTTATCGATTTCTTCGGTAGTGTCGATGAGTATTGGATTTAGGGGAGATTTGTATTTTTGATGCTTACTTTTATGTTAGTTGGTAATTAGAATGTGGAACTGTTATAGATTTGTTCAGTAGTGTTGATGAATATTGGATTTTGGGGAAGTTTTGTACTTTTGATGATTACAGTTATGGTAGTTGGTAATTAGAATGTAGAGCTGTTATAGTTTATTTTTGTAGTGTTGATGATTATTGAATTTAGGGGTAAATTGTTGTTTTGATGGTTATTGTTATGGTAGTTGGTAATTAGAATATGTTTGTTGTATGAAAGTTTGAGTTTTGTGTTGGTACAGTCTAATCCGGAGAATACTATGGGAGTGTTGACAATTTTTTTCCAGACAACCATTGGTTTTGTAGATTTTTAGTTATTATTTAGGACATTGGTTTTGTCTATACTTTGCTAGCTGTTTATTATCTATATGTTGACATTTGTGTAGAGATAAATTGTTATTCAATGCAATATGTGCAAGTCCATTGGCTTGTTAGCTGAGTGCTAGTCACATGTTAGGCAAGACCGTGGAGTTATACTTTTTGTGTGTAAAATAAAGTTTGCATATGGGATTTTGTTGACATCATATGCCAGGTTGGTTATATTGATGGCCATTTTTCCAGTTACATGGTTTTATTTTCTGTTTCGATAAGTACAATTATCAAAGGGTAATAACTAGTTGGTTTTATGATCGTAAGGGACTGTAGCTTTGGATAGTTTTCGCCTCTCTGTTCCTGTCTAATGTAGAGTTTTGTGTCAAATAGCCTGGGCCTCTCTGTTCCTGTCTAATGTTGATTTTTGTGTCAAATAGCCTGGAATTGCATAGCGGCGACAAAGGTTTAAGATTCATTTAGTCAGATGTCTTTGTATTTCATCAACCTTAAGAACTGAAGTCTACTCATTGCAGAAGACTTGAATTAAGAATTCAGGGGAAAACTCGTGGTCTCAGTAGATTATGCGTAGTTTTCTAGTTACTCCTACCAACGATCTTGGCAAGATCTTGGCTTGTATGCACGGTTAGTTTAATTTCTTTGTCTGTTTTTCTATACATTTTACTATTTTAGATTTTTTTAATGTTTCTTATCATAGTATTGGCGGACTGAAACTGTTTTTTTCAGTTGCCAGTAATATAGACAATGATGTTCCACTATATTTATTGGGTAACGTTTCTGTGACGGATTCTTGATGGTTAAGATTGGATTTTTGTTCAGGTCTGGACACTGGAGGTGAGATGAACATGGCAGCTGGAATCCAGATTGCTCAGTTAGCTCTTAAGCATCGCCAGGAAAGATGTGTTTTGCATGGTGTTAGGAGGGAAATGTATAGTCATAAGGTTTTTTAGGAAAAAATATTAAACATATTTATAAATATGTAGTTTTTAATTTTAGTTTGAGCACCCCTATTAAGTTTGTCAAGGAGCTACACTGTAATTTTGTTCTACGTAGATAGCTGCTCATTTTATTCCTGAGCATGAGTACATAGATAGATAGTTACTGATATAAATACTCAGTTATTGGGGGGCTAATATTTGTTTTGGGCTGTAATGTTTGTAATGTTACTGGTGTAAATTTAGTGGTTTCAGACCTTGGATGAAACCACCTTTATTAATATTATGTTTTTGGATTTTCAAAAAAAAATCATTAATGAACGTTCTTTTCCAAAAAAAAAAATACCATTGTTAATTTCACAATTACCCAATAGCATGTTCCGTTGGAAGCTTGTTATTATTTTTAACAACAGAGTTCCGTTGGCAAAGTGTAATTAAATTTAGTAACAGATTCAGTTCCGTTGGCAGGGTGATTATTTTTGGTGACTTTGAGATATGTTATTATTTAATTGCTATTCCGTTGGTAAAACTAGTAACGGAAATAATTCGGTTGGCAAGGGCCTTCCCAACAACGTTTCTACCAATGCTTCTCTTCGGTTGGCATTCCGTTGGCAAACTGTTTTTCCAACGGATTTGCTTGCTTTGCCAACGGAATTTTCTGTTATTAAAACTGAAAATTCTTGTAGTGAGAGTAAATGGCATATCTGACAGAAAGTTTTTGGTGAAGTTTCATGCAGTCTCCTTGTACAGCTGTTCAAAGTGAGGCTTGCAGTACAAAACACCCTCCATTGAGGAGTAGTTGCTCAACTGTTTATAATAACAATAAAATTAGCTCATAAATTATTAAGCATATAATAGAGGTCCGGGTCAGATAAATCCAGTAATGCCAAAATGGGCGCTCCCACAAACGAAGGTAGTAAACAGGCAAAATAATTATTGACCTCAAAAGTATGACAAAAATAAATAGAATTTACAGCCTGCAACATGAGTACTCAATCTTTGCTAGAAATGTACCCCAACATGAGTACTCAATCTTTGCTAGAAATGTACCCTAACTGAATACATCTTGTATACGCCCAACATGCTCCCTTGTGAAATCTTCATTGTTGATTGTCCCACCAGATTATTCCTCACAAACACATCCCCGACCAAGGCTTCAGAATATGCAGGACCTAGAAGCTAATGAAGTTATTTATTGTAAAAAAAAATTGATCAGGGATTCAGGGCAGCAGTCTTCGTCATCAAAAAAAGTAATTCATTTTACAATTAAATTTACTTACAATAACCAATTCTACGATGAAAATTTCGTTGTAAGTTCACTACCAAACGAATTTAAGATGAATTTGCGTCGTAAGTTCATTGTTGAACGACGTCGTTTCGTCATCAACAAATGTAATTTATTCTTAACACGTTCATCTCCAAGGCACATAGTTTTAATGGCTTCCCACGCTTCTTTTATTGTAGTCTTCACTGCCACAGAAAGAAGTATGTCCTCTGGTATCGCCTGGTATATTACCGCCAATCCTATCTTGTCCTTTCTTTCATCCACCTTCACTTTCAGATCCTTAGGCTCCACCGCCTCCCACACACCATGGGCTTGCATATAAACCTTCATCTTGAGGGACCACGCTGTGTAGTTTCCTCGTATCAGCATTGGATAAGTAAGACCAACTCCTCCTTACTTCACCTTGTTCGTCTCCAGTGTTGTATCTTTAGACATGCTTAATACCCTTAGCTCTGATACCAATTGAAGGATAAATTCCCTGCGATATATATATATATATATATCACTACGCCATAGATGGGCATATGTAACGCCTCTCTGATGTTACAATAGGCCCGAAAAACGTTACATTAGATCTATTGTAACACCAGGAGGCGTTACGTTTACGAGCATTACAATAGATACCATAATGTAACGCTTTTCTTCTCTATTGTAACAGTAGCAAAAGTATTACAATAGGCACCTATTGTAACACCAGGGGCCCAATTGTAACACATTTTGACTGTTACAATAGCTCGATTCAATTTTTTCAGACGTGGCACCATGTGCATACGTGGCATTACGTGGCACCACGTGGCCACGTGGCAACACATGTGGCGCCACGTGGCACACTGTGTACACGTCACCAGCCTCTATTGTAACACTATACTGGGCAATTGTAACACATATTAAGTGTTACATTTGACTTGGTAAATATTTTATACGGGGTCCACATACCCTATTGTAACACCATTTTTATCTGTTGTAACATTATTTTCTATTTATTGTAACACTATATATTAAAAAATGTAACACTACAATCAGCAAACGTAACGGTAAATTTTTGAAATTTTGAAATGTAGGCTCTGCATTAATAATATTCCCAGCCAACACAACAAGATCCACTACATTAATTCCAAACTACATAATAAACCAAAAGCCATCTCCATACTACTCCAACCAAACCTCCAAACTACGCCAACAAACTCCAAAACAATTCAATCCCAAATTCGATAGTAAAAGTAGATAACATAACCAAATAACATAAGTGCATAAGCGCACAAAAGTAATAATGTATGATAAACCACAAATTTGATAACAGAACTAAGAAGTGGCGCCCCCTGGAGTTTGTGTGATTGGAGTGCCAGTCTCGTCTTGATCACTTGAGAAGGTTGCACAAAAGTCTCCAATATCAAACTTGAGAGTAGGATTCGCCTCTCCTAATTTCTTCAAGTACCAAGTCATGTTCTCCTGGACCTTTCTGTTCAGTTTGGCCTCCATTTGGCTCTCCAATTCTCGAGTTATCTTTGCAGTCAACTCATCAACGGAAGGTTGAGTAATAGCAGGAGCATTTTCTAAGGCAAGCACTGAGCCTTTCCTTCCCACCAACCAGTCTGGTCCATGTTTGCCACCGGGAAGCACCGCATCTGCATCACCTCCTTCTTTCAGCACCTTATCAATGGTTTCCTATAAGTGAAATTTACATAATTGAGTTAACATGTAATTGTATATCATACTAGTGCTACAATGAGACAACCAGGAGATTATTATTTGTATCTCCTCTAATTCATTTCAATGTCAAAACATAGCAAAAACCAAAAGACAATGTGATTTCCTTATTCTGTTTTCTTTGTTCTCATAAATTCATTTCACTCATTACATTGTACGATGCTTATGCAGTATGCTCACAGGACGTGTGTTCAACAATGGTGCAATGAAAAAGGAGATATAAGTTGTGAGATCTGTCATCAGGTAGGCTTGTGTGGGAGAAACTATGCCAATTTTTGTTCTTGCATCCGGATAGATTTATTAGTGAATCTAGTAAAAACATTAAGTTGTACTCTAACTCTCTAAGCATCACTCCTCTTGTTCCAAAAAGTCCTATAGGCAATTCAGTGGCATGATCTATTACTTTTTAGCACATAAAGCTGTAGCAAATTAATCAAGGCACCAGAAGAGAAACATCAAATACACTACTGCATCAAATACACTACTGCATTCAAATACACTACTGCATTTAAGTACTTCTTTTAACCAATCACTCGAATATGGGATAAACCAAAGCCGTTTGCATAAAATAAATAATGACCAATAGCAATTACAATTGTTTTGTTGATTGCAGCCCTATTAGTCTTGTACTTGCGCCCTTTTTTGTGTTTACGACTTTTGAAGTAGATTCTAGATCGTGACGGGGAGGCCAGATTGGGGTCCTTTTGTTTCTAGCAATACAAGATTGTCAAGAGAATCAACATGGTCTAGCACAACTAAAATGAAATTGAACAAATAATTATGCACAATTAAAATGATGTCATACCAGTTTCTCCTTAACTTCAGCAATAGTTTTACGACCAAGAGTGTGGGGGTCAGCATATGAGTTCCGACGAGCCGCATTTTCCACGGCAAGTGACTATAATAAAAAGTATTCAACGGAAATTGTAATTTGGTGCAAAATAAATATAGGCAAATAAATGCAAATACTCGGTCAGTAATATACTAACCTGCACTCCTTCATCTGCCCAGTACTTCAACAAAACCTTAAAATCCTCAAGTGGAATATCACGTGGCCTGTTTTCAATCCTTTTCTCGTCACTGTCATACTCTGTATAATGATCCTTCTTGACACGGGACTTGTGCACTCTCCAAAGAGTATTAATTGTCTTATTTATATATTTTTTCCCGTGTGCAGGAATATCATACCTATCCTATAATATGTCAAACATAAGAATGCATTATTTCAGTGCATCATGGATATATTTTTTTCCCATATATTAATATAAACTAAGATAAAGGGATTACCAAAGTATATTCCAACATTTTCTTCTTCAATTCTTGTGGAACAACATGCCAGTTAACATGAGTTAGAGACACGTGTTGCTTAACTAGCATCCCTAGAAAATTGCTTAGCTCAGCTCTGACCTTCCTGTCTCCAATCGGTTGACCTTTTTTACTCAATGTAATGACAGGCTTTTCAGTTGGACTCCTCCCATGAACTTTTAACATTTTTGTCCGTCCTCTAAGTTTTTTAGGACCTGGCCACATATAAAAAACATAATGGGAAAGTGAGTGTATTATTATACTAATTATTTCTAATAATCTATTACATTTTTCACCTTTTATCTATGCGTACATATTTATTACCTTTTTCAACTGTTTCAAGGGCATTGTGTAAACTCGACTTACCAACATCCTCTATCCTTGGATCAGCTTCTATATTTTGCTTCTGACGTTCCCGCAGTGCTATATAAGCCGCAGCTGAACCACTTGCAATATTACCACATTGTTTTAACAATTTACTACACGTCGGCTTTAAAATTTTTGGAGCAGATGCAGTCTCCGTGTTCATAGCAGTGGTAGCATTGGCTCGGGAACGAGTTCTGGGGCCAGCTGGTATCTTTTTCATTTCCTTGATATAATCAGAATATAATTAGAAACCACTTTGATGAATGTCAAGTAAATAATCACTTCGTATAGTACGTGTTTTTTCTAAATAAAATGCATGTCCGATCAAATTTGATGAATGTCATTGTTAAGATGACATTTTGATCTTTGGTAGACATGCTCCTGATTTTCCATGTAATGTTACGTTGGACACAGACGCAATATGTATATGTTGCGCTCTCATCAAAGATGAGCTCGAATAAGTATATGTACTGGAATATCAATTTGTTCTGTTTCCAAATTTGCAATATGTAAAATAATTGAAGTTGAGCTTTGAATAAGTTTCGGTTTTCTCATTTGGTTTGATTCTGTGGATTTGCTTTGGATTCTTTTCATTCCGCTTTAAATGGATTACAGTATTCTCTTATTAGTCAAAAGAGTTAGGATCAAGACTCTGCTCTAAATACCTAATCAATAAATTTTAAAAATAAGTAACTTTAATAGCTACTAGGTCCTGCATATTCTCAAGCTTTAATTGGCCGAGGATGTGGTTGTGAGGATCACTTGGTGGGACAATAAAATTTCACAGGGGGGGCATGTTGGGCGTATACAAGATGTATTCAATTAGGGTATTGGATTACAGAATTCTCTTGTTAGTCAAAAGGGTTGGTCAGTTAGGATCAAGACTGCTGCCCTCAATCACAGATCAATGAATTTTACAATAATCTGGCCGGGGATGTGTTTGTGAGAAATAATCTGGCCGGTCCATCAACAACAAAGATTTCACAGAGGGAGCATGTTAGCATATACAAGATGTATTCAGTTAGGGTACATTTCTAGGAAAGATTGAGTACTCATGTTGCAGGCTGTAAAGTCTATTTATTTTTGTCATACTTTGGTGGTCAATAATTATTTTGCCAGTATACTACCTTCGTTTCAGGGAGCGCCCATTTTGGCATTATGGATTTATCTGACCCAGATCTCTATTATATGCTTAGTAATTTATGAGTTAATTTTATTGTTATTATAAACAGTTGAGCAACTACTCCTCAATGGAAGGTGTTTTGTAGTGCAAGCCTCACTTTAAACAGCTCTACAAGGAGACAGGAAACTTCAACAAGAAGTTTGTGTCACGTATGCCATTAACTCAGTTTGTGTCATGTATGCCATTAACTCTTAAAGTCTTATATCCTTTATTGTAATACATGAGTCTACCAATATACAGTTAGCCAATCAGATGAATTATTTTAGATTCCTAAATTTTATATTAAAAATTTTCCTTACTTACAATATCAACCTACCACTTTAACCATGGTTAGTTAACACTTCTAATTTAAATACAATATTGGTTTTATTAAACAATCCATAAATACATATTTTTAAAATCAAAAAATATTTACTAAAAAATCACAATTTTAATTTAAAATCAATCACGATATACTACTATATATTTCAAATTTAAATTTCATAATCAATCATTCATTAATCAACCATTCTTTTAATATAAAGTCAATCACAATCATATTATCATACATAATAAATTTATTTTCAAAATATATATTGTACAATTGCAATCGATTTTAAGAAATTATAATCTAACTCAACTAGAAATCTGAAAAAATTGGATTTGGAATAATTTGGATAAAATCCATACCTTCAAAATTTTTATTTTTTTAAAAGTTCAATAAAAATATTTATTAATAATTTGTTAATCGAATTAATTAATAAATGCATATAAGCCAACACTACAAGATCGGATTAATTAGAACGACCATATTTTTGGAAAAAAATATATTTTAGTTAAAAAAGTTAGAAAAGGTAATAACTGAAAAGGTAATTGGTTAGTTATTATTTATTAGAAAATGAGATATTTTAGTTAGAAAATATATACTCCCTCTGTCCCCTTGGTTCTTTACCTTGGGGGACGTAATTCTAAGGTGCATTAATTTGGCGGATAGTTTCATAACTTATTTTAAAAAAATTCCTTTTTTTGTGTAAAAATAGAATTGTTCTATTTTTATACAAAAAAAGAATATTTAAAAAATAATTTATGGAACCATACTTTTTACAAGCCTTAAAATTCGTGTCAAGCAGTGGAAAAAAATGTAAAGAAATGAGAGGGACAGAGGGAGTACCTTTTAGCTTGGAAAAAGTAATCAGTAAGTTATTTGTGATTATAATATTAATATTATTTGTTTATTTCATTAATTAGAACAACCATTCTGAAAAAATCGGATTTGAAATCAGATTTTAAATAACTTGGATAAAATTCATACCTTCAAAAATTTGATTTTTATAAAAGTTCAAAAATATATTTATTCATAATTTGTTAATAAAATTAATTAATAAATGCATATAAGCCAACAATACAAAATCGGATTTGAATCAAATTTTAAATAGCTTGAATAAAATTCATATCTTCAAAGACTCAATTTTTTTAAAGACACAAAAATATATTTATTCACAATTTGTGCCTATAGAAAATTGTTTTTTACAGTGTTGGGTTGTCGATGTTATTCAATGATTACTTAACAATTTTATTCTAAATACGATATTTATTTAATTTAAAAATAATACACTAATATATGAGTCTATAAATCTATAATAGATATTTTGATATCTCAAACTCTCAATTCAAAATCATAAGGTACAATCAAAATCATGAATTAAAAATTGTTAACAATATAAAACTATTTAGCATAATATTTTAAATACATATTCAAAATTTAAGTTATGTAAAGTATTAAATAATTTGGTAAAAAAAAAAAGCTACATCAACCAATTGAAACATTAAAATGAATTTTAAACCAATCATCTTTAACATTTTAAATACGAATTGTTTTTAACTATGCTATAATTAATGGAAAACAATTTGATTTTCCAATATATTTGAATTATTCAAAATATTAAATATATATACTCTTAAATAGTACCATACATGATTTGGTGTTTAAATTATCAATCACAAAATAAAAAATTTATAGAGTTAATGAAAATATTGTTAGTGAATATTTTCATAATAAATTGGTCAATTTAGCACAAATTTTCTTAAAAATCACTATGTACTTATAGATAATTAATTTATCTATAAAAGGACATATGTTATACACAAAAATAATCTAACCTGCACAAATCATCAATAAAACGGTATACAACATCTACAAAAATAATTAAAATTGAACAAATACATAGTAAAATAGATCACTAATTTTCTTTATCCAATCATTAAACAGGTCTTCAATTATGGGCCTTTTCGATGAGATAATCTAACAATTTGTTATAAACCTGAGGAATATGTATATCTGATTTGTCAAAACGTAATCAAACAACCGACGAAAATTGTGATTCTACATTATCCAAATCATTGAACTAATATAACAAAATCTAATATATGAGTATACAAAATCCACGAATATGATATTAGGCTCTCAACAAAGAGTGATATTTATTGAAAGCCAAAGTAAAATAAAGGAAAAGAAAATGAGGCTTATCATTCACAAGGAGATAGTACAAAATCTAATATTTCGATAGATAAAATCCACCAACGGTCACCGAGGTACTAGACTCTCAGTAATGAGATTTATTTATTGAAAAATAAAGAAAAATAAATTAAAAATTATAAAAAAATATAAAAAACCAAAAAGCTGATATTAGCTCCTAAACTTTAGTTTAGCATATTTTGGGAGAGGTGAAGAGAGAGAGAGCGAGCAGCAGCAACTACGGTCTTTGTTATAAAAATTATTAATATGGAATTCGATTCGCTCATCTTCTCCAGTAATTACTTGGTACAAACATGTCTGGCACCGTTTCAAAATTATAAGATACGCTCACCTGGAATGGATTCTTTGCCATGGCCGTCTCCCTACTGCGAACAGACTGGCCCTTTTCGGGTTAAATGTTGAGCAGAATTGCAGCCTCTGTGTGGGTGGTATTGAAACGGACTCCCACGTGTTCGTCACTTACAACTACAGCAGTTTCATTCTTCAAAAATTGGCAGGTGTCGTGGGGTTCCCCATGGCTGGCTCCACTTGGACTGAGTTTCTCCTCTCTTTGGACAACATCCCAAATTACATCCATAGGAACATAGCTCTCCTCACTGCGCAGATTTTCTCATACTTCTTGTGGAGAGAGAGGAACGCCAGGGTTCATGATAGGGGGGTGTCGCCTCCAAACTTTCTCATTAAGGGTATCATGGTTGACCTAAAGGCAAAGCTCTTGAATATGGATTGGTTTAATCGACATGCTGATTTAAACTGTTATAGGTGGCTTTTTGTTTAATCTTCTTAGGGAGATTTAGGTAGTTTGTTCTCATTGCTGTTGTTTGTATCTTGTTTCTCTCTTAGCGTTTGCTAAGATCTAGGGTTTATCCCTGCTTTTCCTTTTATAAATAATTATTTAGCAAAAAAAAAAAATATTGATAAATAAAAAGGTTGACGCCCTTAAATTATTTATTATTTTTAATAAAAGGGTGCATTTTTGAATTTTGTATTCTGGAATTAAATAATCGTATCAATTCCAATATCTTAATCTTTGAGCATATATTGAATTTGCTTGGTTGGTTGATTCTAATTTATTTTTTAATATTAAAACAGCATAAAATATGGGTAAGAAAACTCAATAACTTGGTAGAAAGATTCTACACAAAGAGAGATATTTATTAACAAAAAACTATAGTAAAAAAAATAAAAAAGAGGTTTCATTTTATTTTAGAGACTTTACATCGTGCATGCTACCTTTAGTTTAGTTTTGTAACATCTCAATGTTGGTCTAAGACACATAATTATATAGTTCCATAACTTGGTTACAGAGTGATATTTCATGTAATTGTCACACTTTTTCTATTCGCAAATTTCATTTCATTTCGTGTACACGAAAAAATTCATGTAATTTAGTATCATTTTGAGTTATAATTTCGGTACACGATTCAATATCATGTCATTTTCGTTCAGGTTACACGACAAGAATATACAAAACGATTTGTTAGGTGTATATAAGGTATTTTTGTGTTCTAATTTCGGGTACACGATTCAATACCATGTCATTTTCGTTCAAGACCCTAAAGTACACAACATGAACGTGCAAAATGATTTTTCAGGTCTACATAAACTATTTCTTCTTATATATGTGAAAAAAAATATACTCACTCTTAAAGAAAAATGAATTTCATGTTATTTAACCTAATATCTAAATTACAAGGGCACATATATAACAATGTGATTATATGTTTATATATTACAAACTTGATTTCAATTTTATGGACAATAGCTTATTTTCACAAGTTAGTCAAATAGAAAAAAGATAAGTGATACTCATTTTCATATGTCTTATTTTAAGAGTTAATTAAACTAAAATTTATTATACCATGTTTTACTAGAAAAGAATAAAAAATTCAACATACAAACTTCCAAACTGAAAATGCACATTTCAAGTTGTCTTTACAAATAAGCTAAGGCCAATCACCATAAACTCTAACAATTATATGTTACTCCAAGAACGCGATATATAGAATTTGTTTGGTTAGTTGATAATATTTATAATTTAATAGTAAATCAATTCATTAATAAAAGGACATATAATTTGCAAAAAAGATATTGAACGATCACATAACAAACTAGATTAGATGAAAGCTTTTATTATTATAACTACGTTCGTTTCATGTATCTTACACAATAAATATCCTTCCTCATATCGTTGCAACCTTACGTTCGTTTCATGTATCTTACACAGTAAATATCTTTTCTTATATCGTTGCAACCTTTTTTTGATAGATAGTCTAGTGATTTATTGGAGTCGTGACATTTTTAATATTTAATCGAAAAAATTAACCACGACCATACAAATATTTTCAATGTATTAATATAATAAATATTTTAAGGATCTGATATTGAATAAATATACCGAATTCTCATAATATAGGTGAAAAATTTGTTAACATGGTACTTAGAAATATTCTCTAACAAAGAGAGAAATAAATGAAAGTTAAATTTAAAAAAAAACAATAAATAGGGGGTTTTGAACTTTTCAACGGGGGTTGTATTTGTTTTGATGATTGGTTCATAATATTAATATTAATTCAATTGGTATGAATTCACTGATAAGTAATTATGTTAACTTAAGTTAATTAACATTCCAATAAAATTATATTTTTTTCAAAATAATAATTAAACTAATATATTTATATTAATTAATTAATATCTTTTATCGGTCGGTGCGTAGCATGGTTAGAACACTAGTTTATATAAACAAAGTCAGTATCTATTTATGCACACCCAAAATTGATTGTTGCACGCCCTTCCTTCTTTATTTTACCAAAATATCCTTTTTCATTTCAATCCATTACATTTTTTTGATTTAGACTCGTTTTTTTTCTAAATCATGTTATATTGTAATATTTATACACTTATTAGATAATTAATAAATATAAAAATAGTAAATAAATTATTGACCCGTAGATTATTTATAAACATGGAATCAACAAAACATTTTTCGGACCCATTATAATTTCGATTCGAATTCAGATTGGTTAAATTTTTGAACCGAGCTATCAATCCGTTCCAATATCCGAAATTGCCATTTCGCGGATATCGCCACGCATTTTAATCCCGTTCCCATTCCTAAATCGTTGTATTGCCACGACCCCTTATTAAAGATTTGTAACAACTCTCAGTTTAGTTCTAATGAACAATTGCTTACTTGTATTTTCTTTAGCCTCCGTTGATTACGGGACTTCCGTTAAGTCAATGTGAATTAACATTTTTTGCCCTAATTGTATATAAACAAAACATCTATTATGAATTCAGTATTACTGTCTGAACACCTAACAAAATTGAAAATATCTAAATTCAACAGTATCAAATATTATTATTACAAGAAACAAATGGTTGGAAATATGAGACTCAGATGTCGTTAATTAATTAGTAGTTGAATTCTAAAATTAAAACTAATTTTAATTACTAATTTTTCTTATGGAAGTTTTACAAAGAAGAATCAACACTCAACGGAGTCTTTAATTTCCAACATCCCAAGCTTATAAATAGAAATTGATACAGACCTGAACCTCATCATTGAGCCCCTGCATTTCATTTTTCACATAATACAAAGTTGAAGAAAAATTGGGTTTTAAAATATTACTATTTCTTGGTCTGTCAGTCTTCCTTCGCTGCCTTGTAATTGTAGTTTATATTTTTAAACATAAAATTGAAAATAAATGAAACATAGCCAGTAAAAAGTATGTAACTCAAGTCATTTATATATATATAAATTTATATCCTGTATATAATAAAAAAATTGGTTGTCCATACTATAGCTAAACAAAGATTGACCGTTGTATCTAAATTTAATTAACAATCTAGATTTTATCTTTTTAATAATTAAACGTAACTAATAATCTAACATTACAACAAATCTGGCATTTACGACGGCCAACTTACGATGAAAATATTTTGCGCGTCGTACTTATGATGGAAATGGAAATCCGTCGTTTCATCAGTGAACATACGACGGATTTCCGTCATAAATTTGGTTATTGTAATTAAATTTAATTACAAAATAAATTACTTTTTTTGATGACGCGAAATGACGTTGCTTAGCAGTGATCTTACAAAGGAAAATTCGTCATAAATTCATTTAGTATTGAACTTACGACGGAATTTCCCTCATATATTTGGTTATTTTAATTAAATAATGAATTTATGACGGAAAAATTCGTCATAAATTCGTTTAGCATTGAACTTATGATGGAATTTTTGTCGAAGATTTTATTATTGTAATTAAATTTAATTGAAAATGAATCATTATTTTGATGATGAAAAGCCGTCGTTTAGTAGTGAACTTATGACAGAAAATCCGTCGTAAATTTGTTTAGTTGCGAATTTACGACAGAAAATGTCGTCGTAAAGTTGATTAAATTTAATTGTAAAATTAATTACTTTTTCTGATGACAGAACAACGTTGTTTAGCAGTGAACTTACGATGGTAAAATCCATCGTAAGTTCACTATTTTTTTTAATAAAAATTATGTATATTATAAGAATAATTTGAACTTAAATTAAACTTACGATGGAATTCGTCGTAAGTTGCCAGACGGCAAATTCAACTATTCCTCTAAAAAAAGGCGGCAATTTCAAATTTTCATCTAAAAAGTAAGCGGCAAATAACTTACGACCAATTCCGTCGTAAGTTAGCATATAATTCTTTTAGTCTTTTATTAGTACAACCAAATTAATTTTTTATTTATCAAAAATTTTGAAATATCATTAAATTACAAATATCTTGACATCCGTACGGTTGGATCGTCCAGAAATATATTTAAAAAAAAAGAAACAATAATATGGGACAGAGCACTAGTTACGAGTACTAGTCAATATAGTAGTGACCTACTAAGATCTCTAACCAAATTAATTTTTTATTTTTTGAAAATTTGGGAATATCATTAAATTAGATATATCTTGACATCCATACGATTGGATCGTCGAAAAATTTATTTTAAAAATATAGAAACAATAACATGAGACAAAACACTTACTATAAAAAATTGGTTAATAAATATCCTCTTTTAACATTGGTTGGAGTTTCCACCGAAGTTACAAGACTTTAAGATATCAATTCTTTTAAAATAGATGTTAAAACTAATTTAGACATTAGTATAATATACAGGAAATGGCCAACTTTGTAGGTATGCCTACTTTATAGGTATTTCAGTTGTTACTAAGCACAATTAATTTGTCTTTTTACGCACCAACTTTTGCTAAGTACCATCTATTCATATGTATTCAGATTCTATATGTTTTGTAATAATGCATATTTTCACAACACCCAACCCACGTTCTAGTAGACCTTGCATGCATATGTGTATATCTATATCTGTTGATTATTGATTGTCTCGCAAATTTTCCAAAGTTTACCTACACGCTACAGTTACTTTTTTCAGTCTATAAATAGAAACTGAAACACATCATTTCTTCTTATCATTCAGCTCTTGCATTTTGTTGAGATATAAAGATCGATTACAAATTCGAAAGCAATATGGGTTCCAAAATTTTCCTACTTCTTGGTCTGTCCATTGCTTTTGCTCTTCTCATTAGTTCAGAAGTTGCAGCTAAAGACTTAGCTGAAACTACTACCAAGCGTATGTCTTAGAAATCCGTTTTATTATCATGTAATATTTGTACATGTAACAATCATTTAATTTATGTTAAACCTTAAATTGCAGCTAAGGAGTACAATGGAGGAGGCCACAACAACGGAGGTGGTAACAGCATTGGAGGAGGCTAAAACAACGGAGGAGGTTACAACAACGTGGGTGGTTCCAACAATGGAGGAGGCAGAGGTGGCTGCTATGGCAACTGCCGCGGTAAGTGTTGCTCGGCAGCTGAAGAGGCAGCACTTAAGGCCACTGATGTTAAGCCACAAAACTAGAGAACTGCATGCTTACTTCGTATAGTACGTGTTTTTTCTAAATAAAATGCATGTCCCATCAAATTTGATGAATGTCATTGTTAAGATGACATTTTTATTTTTGGTAGACATGCTCCTGATTTTCCATGTAATGTTACGTTGGACGCAGACGCAATATGTATATGTTGCGCTCTCATCAAAGATGAGCTCGAATAAGTATATGTACTGGAATATCAATTTGTTCTGTTTCCAAATTTGCAATATGTAAAATAATTGAAGTTGAGCTTTGAATAAGTTTCAGTTTTCTCATTTGGTTTGATTCTGTGGATTTGCTTTGGATTCTTTTCATTCCGCTTTAAATGGATTACAGTATTCTCTTATTAGTCAAAAGAGTTAGGATCAAGACTCCTGCTCTAAATCCCTAATCAATAAATTTTAAAAATAAATAACTTTAATAGCTACTAGGTCCTGCATATTCTCAAGCTTTAATTGGCCGAGGATGTGGTTGTGAGGATCACTTGGTGGGACACAAAAATTTCACAGAAGGAGCATGTTGGGCGTATACAAGATGTATTCAATTAGGGTATTGGATTACAGAATTCTCTTGTTAGTCAAAAGGTTGGTCAGTTAGGATCAAGACTGCTGCCCTGAATCCCTGATCAATGAATTTTACAATAAATAACTTCATTAGATACTAGGTCTTGCATATTCTGAAGTCTTGGCCGGGGATGTGTTTGTGAGAAATAATCTGGTGGGACCATCAACAACAAAGATTTCACAGAGGGAGCATGTTGGGCATATACAAGATGTATTCAGTTAGGGTACATTTCTAGGAAAGATTGAGTACTCATGTTGTAAAGTCTATTTATTTTTGTCATACTTTGGAGGTCAATAATTATTTTGCCAGTATACTACCTTCGTTTGAGGGAGCGCCCATTTTGGCATTATGGATTTATCTGACCCAGACCTCTATTATATGCTTAGTAATTTATGAGTTAATTTTATTTTTATTATAAACAGTTGAGCAACTACTCTTCAATGGAAGGTGTTTTGTACTGCAAGCCTCACTTTAAACAGCTCTACAAGGGGATAGGAAACTTCAAAAAGAAGTTTGTGTCACGTATGCCATTAACTCTTAAAGTCTTATATTTATATAAACAAAGTCGGTATCTATTTATGCACACCCAAAATTGATTGTTGCACGCCCTTCCTTCTTTATTTTACCAAAATATCCTTTTTCATTTCAATCCATTACATTTTTTTGATTTAGATTCTTTTTTTTAAAATCATGTTATATTGTAATATTTATACACTTATTAGATAATTAATAAATATAAAAATAATAAATAAATTATTAACCCGTAGATTATTTATAAACATGGGATCAACAAAACATATTTCGGACCCATTATAATTTTGATTCGAATTCAGATTGGTTAAATTTTTGAATCGAGCTATCAATCCGTTCCAATATCCGAAATTGCCATTTCGCGGATATCGCCACGCATTTTTATCCCGTTCCCATTCCTAAATCGTTGTATTGCCACGACCCCTTATTAAAGATTTGTAACAACTCTCAGTTTAGTTCTAATGCACAATTGCTTACTTGTATTTTCTTTAGCCTCCGTTGATTACGGGACTTCCGTTAAGTCAATGTGAATTAACATTTTTTGCCCTAATTGTATATAAACAAAATATCTATTATGATTTCAGTATTACTGTCCGAACACCTAACAAAATTGAAAATATCTAAATTCAACAGTATCAAATATTATTATTACAAGAAACAAATGGTTGGAAATATGAGACTCAGATGTCGTTAATTAATTAGTAGTTGAATTCTAAAATTAAAAATAATTTTAATTACTAATTTTCCTTATGGAATTTTTACAAAGAAGAATCAACACTCAACGATAGTCTTTAATTTTCAACATCCCAAGCTTATAAATAGAAATTGATACATACCTCAACCTCATCATTGAGCCCATGCATTTCATTTTTCACAGAATACAAAGTTTAAGAAAAAATGGGTTTTAAAATATTCCTCTTTCTTGGGCGCCCTCATTGAAAGAAGCTCTAAAGGAATCATGAACATCAAGGGAGAAATTCAGGCTCATTATTTTGTTCAAGAACCAGAAGATGAGGAGGCGTCCACTTAGAGGGCGCGCCCTCAGATACTCATTTCTGATGATTTTCAAGAAGGGTATCTAGAAGAGCTTGAAGAAGAAAGTCCTGATGATATTATATCAATCAGTGTTAGAGGTGAGCATATCGAGGGAAGAAGAATGTTATTGGAAGGCCTGGCGAATGCCCTTGTCGAGGAAGACTTCCCTCTTAATGAGGATGTGCCCTCCAAGGATGGTGCCATGATTAGACCCCTCGAAGTTTTGATTTTGATCCAAGAATGCCTCAATCGGTGGAAAAGACTGATTCAACAGAAGATACAATCTTAGTTTTGGCGGATGTTTGGGATTCAGATGTTTTTGCTTGGAGTCATGGTGGGCATTGACCCAAAGGTCATGCGTCATCACTTGAATATAGATCCTGACATAAAGGGTATTAGGCAGAAGCGACGTCCGATAAGTGAGGAAAGAGCTATTGCATTGAAGGAAGAAGGTGATAGATTATTAAACGTTGGCTTGACTAAAGAGTCTTACTACCAAAGTGGTTAGCGAACTTGATTTTTGTTAAATAGGAAATGGAGGACTTGTATAGATAACGATTTAGGTTATCATCATCCCCAGTCTGGATTCTCTCATAATTACTTCCCATTAGAATATTCAGTAGCAAACTTCAATATATAATTCAGCGGCTTACTAAATTGTAGGCATCAATCTTTATCAAATTACACTGATTTGTTTACATTATTAGGTGTGCCTATAGATAAATATTTTTTTACAGTGTTGGGTTGTCAATGTTATTCAGTGATTACTTAACAATTTTATTCTAAATACAATAATTATTTAATTTAAAAATTTATACATTAATACATGAGTCTATTATATTAATAATAGATATTTTGATATCTCAAACTTTCAATTCAAAATCGTAAGGTACAATTAAAATCATGAATTAAAAGTAGATCTAGATCCATTGCTTGTCACGAGCGTTGAATCCTTCTCTCCTTTTCTCCCTTGCAGATCTAAGCTATATTATGTACAAGATATATAATTGTCTAATTCCTAATTGTCTAATTCTAATTCTAATTGTCTAATTTACAAGGGGTTGGATGTGTTTATAAAGGAACTCCAAGTCAAAGGCTTCCAGTTTCCGGCAATGAAATTGCAAGGGTCACAATTCACTGCCCAGAAGAATGCCAAGCTAGTGCAGCGCTAATTTATCTTCCGGAGACCCTTGAAGAGCTACTTGATGTTGGTTCCCATAAATTTGGTTTCTCTCCTACAAAAGTTTGAAAGTCTTCCTTCGCTGCCTTGTAATTGTAGTTTATATATTTAAATAAAAAATTTAAAATAAATGAAACATAGCCAGTAAAAAGTATGTAACTCAAGTCATTTATATATATATAAATTTATATCATGTATATAATAAAAAAATTGGTTGTCCATACTATAGCTAAACAAAGATTGACCGTTGTATCTAAATTAAATTAACAATCTAGATTATATCTTTTTAATAATCAAACGTAACTAATAACCTAACATTACAACAAATCTGGCATTTACGACGGCCAACTTACGATGAAAATATTTTGCGCGCCGTACTTATGATGGAAATGGAAATCCGTCGTTTCATCAGTGAACATACGACGGATTTCGGTCATAAATTTTGTTATTGTAATTAAATTTAATTGCAAAATAAATTACTTTTTTTGATGAAGAAATGACGTTGCTTAGCAGTGATCTTACAAAGGAAAATTCGTCGTAAATTCATTTAGCAGTGAACTTACGACGAAATTTCCCTCATAAATTTGGTCATTGTAATTAAATAATGAATTTACGACGGAAAAATTCGTCATAAATTCGTTTAGCAGTGAACTTATGACGGAATTTTGCCGAAGATTTGATTATTGTAATTAAATTTAATTGCAAAATGAATCATTTTTTTGATGATGAAAAGGCGTCGTTTAGTAGTGAACTTATGACAGAAAATCAGTCGTAAATTTGTTTAGCTGCGAACTTACGACAGAAAATATCGTCGTAAAGTTGATTAAATTTAATTCCAAAATTAATTACTTTTTCTGATGACATACCAACGTTGTTTAGCAGTGAACTTACGACGGTAAAATCCATCGTAAGTTCACTATTTTTTTTAATAAAAATTATGTATATTATAAGAATAATTTGAACTTAAATTAAACTTACGATGGAATTCGTCGTAAGTTGCCAGACGGCAAATTCAACTATTCCTCTAAAAAAAGGCGGCAATTTCAAATTTTCATCTAAAAAGTAAGCGGCAAATAACTTACGACCAATTCCGTCGTAAGTTAACATATAATTCTTTTAGTCTTTTATTAGTACAACCAAATTAATTTTTTATTTATCAAAAATTTTGAAATATCATTAAATTACAAATATCTTGACATCCGTAAGGTTGGATCATCCAGAAATATATTTAAAAAAAAAAAGAAACAATAATATGAGACAGAGCACTAGTTACGAGTACTAGTCAATATAGTAGTGACCTACTAAGATCTCTAACCAAATTAATTTTTTATTTTTTAAAAATTTGGGAATATCATTAAATTAGATATATCTTGACATCCATACGATTGGATCGTCGAAAAATTTATTTTAAAAATATAGAAACAATAACATGAGACAAAACACTTACTATAAAAAATTGGTTAATAAATATCCTCTTTTAACATTGGTTGGAGTTTCCACCGAAGTTACAAGACTTTAAGATATCAATTCTTTTAAAATCGATGTTAAAACTAATTTAGACATTAGTATAATATACAGGAAATGGCCAACTTTGTAGGTATGCCTACTTTATAGGTATTTCATTTGTTACTAAGCACAATTAATTTGTCTTTTTACGCACCAACTTTTGCAAAGTACCATCTATTCATATGTATTCTGATTCTATATGTTTTGTAATAATGCATATTTTCACAACACCCAACCCACGTTCTAGTAGACCTTGCATGCATATGTGTATATCTATATCTGTTAATTATTGATTGTCTCGCAAATTTGCCAAAGTTTACCTACAGGCTACAGTTACTTTTTTCAGTCTATAAATAGAAACTGAAACACATCATTTCTTCTCATCATTCAGCTCTTGCATTTTGTTGAGATATAAAGATCGATTACAAATTCGAAAGCAATATGGGTTCCAAAATTTTCCTACTTCTTGGTCTGTCCATTGCTTTTGCTCTTCTCATTAGTTCAGAAGTTGCAGCTAAAGACTTAGCTGAAACTACTACCAAGCGTAAGTCTTAGAAATCCGTTTTATTATCATGTAATATTTGTACATGTAACAATCATCTAATTTATGTTAAACCTTAAATTGCAGCTAAGGAGTACAATGGAGGAGGCGACAACAACGGAGGTCACTACTAGAAAATCTGCTTATAGTGACGACAATCTTGTGACGAATGCTTAGTTGTGACGATACGTTGTGACGGATTGTGGGTACAACATAAGTTTTGACAACTACAAACATCCGTCACAAGTAACTTGTGACGAATGTGTACCTTCGTCACAAGAATAATAATTTATTCTTATTTTATGGCGCCCTTTACTGATAAAATTTTAAATTTTTCACGCCAGCCGAAACGACACCGTTTTTTATTACAAACTTGTTCACAACCTAAACAACTTGTGACGTACAGTTGAATGTTCGTCACATAATGAACTTATGACAACAAAAATGTCACAAGTTCAACTACCACAAATTAAATGCCGCCAACTAAACTGAAAATTTCAATGAAAAATACATTAGTTTAATAAACTTGTGACGGATAGTATTATGTTCGTCACAAGTACTGGTAACTACCTAGTCGTTGTGACGAATTGTGAATATGAAGAACATTTGTCACAAGGTAAAAGAACTTTAAATAATTTATTTTATATTTGTAATGATGTGTTAACCTTTTTACGATCAAGTATAAGTTTAGTAATCTTCAATAAATTTATTAACTATAGCATTGTTGTGTTGAATGATATCTTAATCAGATTTTAAGTAGATCGTCATATGACACGAGTATTGTTATCACGTCGTTACACGAAATATTTTTTGTTGTATCATAAGTATTTTACACGATATATATATATATATATATATATATATATATATATATATATATATATATATATACGGTTGGATCGTCGATAAATATTTTTAAAAAAATATAAACAACAATCTGGGACAAAGTACTACTCCATAGTACTAGTCAAATCAATAGTTGACTACTACTTTCAATATCCAAATTAATTTTTTATTTTTTATAATTTTGGGAATATCACTAAATTAGATATATATTGACATCCGTATGGTTGGATCATCGATAAATATTTTTAAAAAAATAGATACAACAATATGGGACAAAGTACTAGTTAGTAGTACTAGTCAAATCAATAGTTGACTACTAATTACACTATCCAAATTAATTTTTTATTTTTTAAAATTTTAGGAATATCACTAAATTAGATATATATTGGCATCCGTACGGTTGGATCGTCGATAAATATTTTTAAAAAAATAGAAACAACAATCTGGGACAAAGTACTACTCCATAGTACTAGTCAAATCAATTGTTGACAACTAATTTCACTATCCAAATTAATTTTTTAATTTTTATAATTTTGGGAATATCACTAAATTAGATATATATTGACATCCGTATGGTTGGATCATCGATAAATATTTTTTAAAAAATAGAAAAAACAATCTGGGACAAAGTACTAGTTAGTAGTACTAGTCAAATCAATAGTTGACTACTAATTACACTATCCAAATTAATTTTTTATTTTTTAAAATTTTGGGAATATCACTAAATTAGATATATATTGACATCCGTACGGTTGGATCGTCGATAAATATTTTTAAAAAAATAGAAACAACAATCTGGGACAAAGTACTACTCCGTAGTACTAGTCAAATCAATAGTTGACTACTAATTACACTATCCAAATTAATTTTTTATGTATTGAAAATATGAGAATATCATTATATTAGATATATCTTGACATTCGTACGGTTGAATCGTCGAGAAATATGTTTAAAAAAAATATAAACAACAATCTCTGACAAAGCACTAGTTATGAGTACTAATCAATACAGTAATGTTCTACTAATATCTCCAACCAAATTAATTTTTAATAGTACTTAAAAAAATTTATAACAGAAAATAAAAAATTAATACTAATTTATAACCCAAGTTTAAAATACTTATCAAAATAAATAATGGAAATGCAGGAAATAGATAAAAAAAAATATAAACCTATAAAACAAGATGACTTCTCTGGTTGAGTGTCATAAGCTAGTAAAAATATGATAAGTTTTTTTTTAAATAAAAAAAATTAATATACATATTTTTTGTATTTTTTTACAAAACCATTATCAAAATTCTATAGATGTATACATATTTACATATATTATGTGCATGGGAAAAAAATTAAATCAAGTTATAAGGAATAAGATTTTATAAAACTAGATTGAATCAAACCGAAGATAAAAAGAAAATAGGAAACAAAAAAATGATTGTTTAAAGAGAAGTTGTTTGTTTAGAATACGTGGCAAACCAGGATTGGAAGGAATCACCGCACACGGATCGTCCTTGTTTGTGCTATTTCATTGTTTAAAGCATTTACAACCGTTGATAGAAACATTGAAATCAAATCTGAGCCGTTACATTGTGAATCATAGACGGAGAAACCATAAACCTTCAGTTATTCCTCATTTTTTTTTTATAACATCATCCATAAGCTGCCTATTTTTAGATCTCACATCTCCTCATCTCTCAAACTCTTGATCATCCATTTTCTTTTTTCTATTCCAACAAACTCAAATTTAATTTGGTTGTGCAACTGCAGAAACTGCGAAGGAGATCTACATATTGAGTCAAATAATCATCCAAGTGAGTCAAACTCACCATATCTCATCCGAGTGAACTCGATCCCGGCGATTTAATCACAAAGTACAAGAAGTTTAAATCCAAAGATAATAGAAACGGAAGATATTTTTAGTGGTACTTAATCATCTAGATGAGACATGTAACTTGAGAGAGATCTTATGCATAAATAATGTAAATGTTATCATTTTTTCGTTGTTTTGAGATTAGGTCGGTGTTTTGAGCTCTCAATACTTCTTTTTGGTTGTTTTTTAGGTTTCAATTGATATGAAATATATGATCTATCTTTGTAACAGATGATTACAATATTGTGTACATGTGAAGTTTGTATATTTGAGTTACTAGTTGAACTTTTACCTTTTTAGGCCAGTATCACTATTTTTTGTATGAATTTTTTTTTATGAAGCATTGTAGTAGTGTGTTAAGAGCTACTGGTAAAAAATCCGTTAGTAGAGTATTGGTATTTATATTAAAGAATTTTCGGTTGACATAGAGTTGCTAAGAATTTTGGTTGTTAAATTTAAATTTTCTTGTAGTGTTTGTCACAACTTATTTTCTATTTTTTTTCTTTTTCTTTTCTTCGCAATGTTATGACGAGGGCATTCGTCACAAGTATATTATAATATTCATTTTCTTTAGTTGAATAAAATAATAATAAATTGCATTGCGACAGATTATTTGTCACAAATTCGAATATATAATATAATAACTAACTTGTGGATCCCACTTTAAACTTGTGACAAATCATATAACTTGTGACAAAAATCGGGGCTTGTGACAAAATCTTGAACTTTAGACAGGATTATAAGTGACAAACGAAATCCGTCACAAGTAGCCTATTTGTGACGGATTTAGGCTTAAAATTCCGTCACTATTACCAGATTTTCTTGTAGTGGGTGGTAACAGCATTGGAGGAGGCTACAACAACGGAGGAGGTTACAACAATGTGGGTGGTTCCAACAATGGAGGAGGCAGAGGTGGCTGCTATGGCAACTGCCGCGGTAAGTGTTGCTCGGCAGCTGAAGAGGCAGCACTTAAGGCCAGTGATGTTAAGCCACAAAACTAGAGAACTGCATGCTTACTTCGTATAGTACGTGTTTTTTCTAAATAAAATGCATGTCCCATCAAATTTGATGAATGTCATTGTTAAGATGACATTTTTATTTTTGGTAGACATGCTCCTGATTTTCCATGTAATGTTACGTTGGACGCAGACGCAATATGTATATGTTGCGCTCTCATCAAAGATGAGCTCGAATAAGTATATGTACTGGAATATCAATTTGTTCTGTTTCCAAATTTGTAATATGTAAAATAATTGAAGTTGAGCTTTGAATAAGTTTCAGTTTTCTCATTTGGTTTGATTCTGTGGATTTGCTTTGGATTCTTTTCATTCCGCTTTAAATGGATTACAGTATTCTCTTATTAGTCAAAAGAGTTAGGATCAAGACTCCTGCTCTAAATCCCTAATCAATAAATTTTAAAAATAAATAACTTTAATAGCTACTAGGTCCTGCATATTCTCAAGCTTTAATTGGCCGAGGATGTGGTTGTGAGGATCACTTGGTGGGACAATAAAATTTCACAGATGGAGCATGTTCGGCGTATACAAGATGTATTCAATTAGGGTATTGGATTACAGAATTCTCTTGTTAGTCAAAAGGGTTGGTCAGTTAGGATCAAGACTGCTGCCCTGAATCACTGATCAATGAATTTTACAATAAATAACTTCATTAGCTACTAGGTCTTGCATATTCTGAAGTCTTGGCCGGGGATGTGTTTGTGAGAAATAATCTGGTGGGACCATCAACAACAAAGATTTCACATAGGGAGCATGTTGGGCGTATACAAGATGTATTCAGTTAGGGTACATTTCTAGGAAAGATTGAGTACTCATGTTGCAGGCTGTAAAGTCTATTTATTTTTGTCATACTTTGGAGGTCAATAATTATTTTGCCAGTATACTACCTTCGTTTGAGGGAGCGCCCATTTTGGCATTATGGATTTATCTGACCCAGACCTCTATTATATGCTTAGTAATTTATGAGTTAAATTTATTTTTATTATAAACAGTTGAGCAACTACTCCTCAATGGAAGGTGTTTTGTACTGCAAGCCTCACTTTAAACAGCTCTACAAGGGGATAGGAAACTTCAACATGAAGTTTGTGTCACGTTTGCCATTAACTCTTAAAGTCTTATATTTATATAAACAAAGTCAGTATCTATTTATGCACACCCAAAATTGATTGTTGCACGCCCTTCCTTCTTTATTTTACCAAAATATCCTTTTTCATTTCAATCCATCACATTTTTTTGATTTAGACTCTTTTTTTTAAATCATGTTATATTGTAATATTTATACACTTATTAGATAATTAATAAATATAAAAATAATAAATAAATTATTAACCCGTAGATTATTTATAAACATGGAATCAACAAAACATATTTCGGACCCATTATAATTTCGATTCGAATTCAGATTGGTTAAATTTTTGAACCGAGCTATCAATCCGTTCCAATATCCGAAATTGCCATTTCGCGGATATCGCCGCGCATTTTAATCCCGTTCCCATTCCTAAATCGTTGTATTGCCACGACCCCTTATTAAAGATTTGTAACAACTCTCAGTTTAGTTCTAATGCACAATTGCTTACTTGTATTTTCTTTAGCCTCCGTTGATTACGGGACTTCCGTTAAGTCAATGTGAATTAACATTTTTTGCCCTAATTGTATATAAACAAAATATCTATTATGATTTCAGTATTACTGTCCGAACACCTAACAAAATTGAAAATATCTAAATTCAACAGTATCAAATATTATTGTTACAAGAAACAAATGGTTGGAAATATGAGACTCAGATGTCGTTAATTAATTAGTAGTTGAATTCTAAAATTAAAAATAATTTTAATTACTAATTTTCCTTATGGAATTTTTACAAAGAAGAATCAACACTCAACGGTAGTCTTTAATTTTCAACATCCCAAGCTAATAAATAGAAATTGATACATACCTCAACCTCATCATTGATCCCATGCATTTCATTTTTCACAGAATACAAAGTTGAAGAAAAAATGGGTTTTAAAATATTCCTCTTTCTTGGTCTGTCAGTCTTCCTTCACTGCCTTGTAATTGTAGTTTATATATTTAAATATAAAATTTAAAATAAATGAAACATAGCCAGTAAAAAGTATGTAACTCAAGTCATTTATATATATAAATTTATATCCTGTATATAATAAAAAAATTGGTTGTCCATACTATTGCTAAACAAAGATTGACCGTTGTATTTAAATTTAATTAACAGTCTAGATTATATCTTTTTAATAATAAAACTTAACTAATAACCTAACATTACAATAAATCTGGCATTTACGACGGCCAACTTACGATTAAAATATTTTCCGCGCCGTACTTATGATGGAAATGGGAATCCGTCGTTTCATCAGTGAACATACGACGGATTTCCGTCGTAAATTTGGTTATTTTAATTAAATTTAATTGCAAAATAAATTACTTTTTTTGATGACGAAATGACGTTGCTTAGCAGTGATCTTACAAAGGAAAATTCGTCGTAAATTCATTTAGCAGTGAACTTACGACGGAATTTCCCTCATAAATTTGGTTATTGTAATTAAATAATGAATTTACGATGGAAAAATTCGTCATAAATTCGTTTAGCAGTGAACTTATGACGGAATTTTGCCGAAGATTTGATTATTTTAATTAAATTTAATTGCAAAATGAATCATTTTTTTGATGATGAAAAGGTGTCGTGTCGTAGTGAACTTATGATAGAAAATCCGTCGTAAATTTGTTTAGCTGCGAACTTACGACAGAAAATATCGTCGTAAAGTTGATTAAATTTAATTCCAAAATTAATTACTTTTTCTGATGACAGACCAACGTTGTTTAGCAATGAACTTACGATGGTAAAATCCATCGTAAGTTCACTATTTTTTTTAATAAAAATTATGTATATTATAAGAATAATTTGAACTTAAATTAAACTTACTATGGAATTCGTCGTAAGTTGCCAGACGGCAAATTCAACTATTCCTCTAAAAAAGGCGGCAATTTCAAATTTTCATCTAAAAAGTAAGCGGCAAATAACTTACGACCAATTCCGTCGTAAGTTAGCATATAATTCTTTTAGTCTTTTATTAGTACAACCAAATTAATTTTTTATTTATCAAAAATTTTGAAATATCATTAAATTACAAATATCTTGACATCCGTACGGTTGGATCGTCGAGAAATATATTTAAAAAAAAAGAAACAATAATATGGGACAGAGAACTAGTTACGAGTACTAGTCAATATAGTAGTGACCTACTAAGATCTCTAACCAAATTAATTTTTTATTTTTTGAAAATTTGGGAATATCATTAAATTAGATATATCTTTTTTTTTTTTTGCTAAGCTTATAATTATATAGACAAAGAAAAAAGGGGTTAACCCATGCCCAACGACATGCCGAAGGGGAGGACTTCAGAAAAACAAACAAAGAGAGAAAGGAGCAAACTACATCCTAAACTCTATTCCAGCCAATGAGTACAATGAAAAGCACTAGCTATGTTTACAAACCAATTAGAAACAAGTAACCTAGACTTAATATCTATAACAATGCCTTCAAATAATTTTTTTGGGCCAATGCAGCCTTTTCCATGCAGCCTTGCATTTCTTTCCCTCCAGATATGATAAGAGAAAACTTGGACTGCAAGTAGAAGCAAGTGTCTGTGGCCAAGGTTTGAGACAGTGCCCCAGGCTGCCAGTAGCTCAATCCAAGAAGAGTAATGGTGATTGTAATTACCTATAAGAGAAGCCAGGTTCCGAAGCACATAAGAGCTATAGCAACAAGTCACGAACAAGTGATTATGGCACTCGGTTCCCCCTGCACATAGGAGGCAGTATTGCGATAAATCAATCCCAAATGAAGCTAGCCTACTAAAGGTGTTTATACGGCCGTGACAAACCAGCCACTGATGGTGAGCATATCTCTGTACTCGAAGCCTATGCCAAACGAATTTGTGCCAGGGCACATCTGGGAGCCTAAACCGGATGGCCTCCCAAATATGTTTCGTGCGAATTTTGCTAATTGGAGTTCCATTCCATAGGATAGAGTCATTACAGTTGAGGTCGAAATGTGGACTATCGAAATCAGCAAGCCATCTTCTTAAGGCATGATTGTGGCGATGCCGTGAATTAGGACTTGGGAGCCTCCACACCCCTGTGCAAATCAACTCATTTACAGTGGCATTACCAGTGGAACAAGCTTGAGAAATAATATTGTCTCTGTTGTGATTAGCTAAGCATCTACCTTGCCACCAAGGATCAAACCATAATGAAATATTCATCCCATCACCAATTCTATACTGAATAAACTGGGATGCTTCGTACCTTGCCTTTAGAAGCTTTCTCCAAATCCAAGAGCAATCAGAAGGCTCTTCCATGATCCAGAAGTGCTTCCGTTTCAGAACAGTAGTGTTAACCCAATGTGGCCATAGAGATTTATCCTTCTTAACAATTCTGCAAAGGTGATGGATAAGTTGTGCTTTATTCCAGTCCTTAGAATTTTTAAACGACAGACCTCCTTCTTCCATAGGTAGACAGACATTATCCCACGATACTTTGTTTCCTCCCCTAGAGTCGGAGTTCCCTTTCCATAGAAACCTAGAAAGGATAGTCCTGATCTGCTTATGCACCGACTGAGGCAACAAAAAATGATTAGCCCAATAAGCTTGAATTGCAAACAGCACAGACCTAGTCAATTGGGCTCTTCCAGCAAAAGAGAGGAAGCGATTTGTCCATATGTAAATGCGAGCAGTTAGCTTAGCAATTAAAGGGACACAATCATTAACTCCTAACTTAGAAGAAATAAGAGGAACCCCTAGAAAGTTCACAGGTAAGGTACCCTGAGGGATTTGAAAATTCGAATCAAACCAAGCGATCAATTCCTGCTTATAGTTAGAGAAGAAAACCGTACTCTTACGCATGCTGGGGATGAGACCACTAGCTCCAGAAAAGGTGTCAAGGCAAGTCATAATATGCTGCAGAGAAGCTTCATCACCATGAGAAAAAAATCAAAACATCATCTGCGAGAAGAGATGGGACAGTTTAAGGTCGCTACACCTCCAGTGATGCTTGAACCCTTCTGGCTTTCGATTGAGTAAGCAGGAAAGAACATTCATTGCCACCGTAAAGAGGTAGGGGGATAAAGGATCACCTTGACGAAGGCCTTTCTCACCTCTGAAATATCTTGGAGGCTACCATTCAATTTGATAGAACATGAAACTGTAGAAATGCAAGCAAATATCCTGGTCATAAATGTCTCAGGAAAGTTCATTGCTTTGAGGGCTTCCATTAGGAAATTCCAGTTGACGGAGTCGAAGGCCTTGTGGAGGTCTATTTTCAGGGCACATCTTGCCATGCCTGTTTCTCTAGTATATCCCCGAAATAATTCCTGAGCCATGAGGATGTTGTCTGAGATGCTCCGATGCTTAACGAAGGCAGATTGCGCCACATCAATGACTGTTGGAAGGACATTCTTGATTCTATTCGCCATGATCTTAGCAATGCACTTGTAAGTTACAGAACATAATGAAATTGGTCTGTAATCAGTCATTTCTGAAGGAGTTTTTGTTTTAGGGACAAGAGCTACACTTGTGGAGTTAATACCTGGATGCATTACCCCAGTATTAAAGAAGTGTAAAATTGCAGCACAAAATGTAGGACCAACAGTCTCCCAAGAAGCCAGGTAGAAATTAACCGTTAAACCGTCAGGGCCCGGTGCCTTGTTTCTCTTCATTGCTTTAAGAGTGGCATAGATTAGGTCCGTAGTGATAGGAGCTTCCAAAGCCATAGCTTGAGACGCAGTGAGTTTCTTACAATCAATCACAGGGAATGCATCGTTATTAGAAGAGGTGCCTAAAGAATTCTGAAAGAAATCAACTGCCACACTCGAACATTGAGCATGACCCGAAACCAAGTTCCCTTCCTTGTCTTTGATAGCCAAAATCTTGTTAGTGTTCCAATTAGCTTTAACTTGATTAAAAAAGAAAGAGTTATTACCATCGCCTTGACTAAGCCAATTAATTCTTGATTTCTGGAGATGCAAAGATTCTTCTTGCATTAAGTGATTATCAAGTTGCTGAGAAGCTGCCTTTTGTTGCTCGAATAGGGCACAGTTGTGAGGGTCTTGATTAAGTTGTTCCTGAATGTCTTGAAGAGCGTCACGGCTTTGAGAGACATTTGTGTGGACATTCCCATTTGATTTGTTGAGATCGATTAGAGCTTTTTTAACATCCTTTAATTTCCGATGAAGGATAGCCATTGGGTCTCCGTACCAGGTGGATTCCCACGCCTGTTGCACTGTTGTTTGGAAGCCATCGAGCTGAGCCATGTAATTAAAAAACTGGAAAGGTTTTTTGATTTTTTCCAATTGCATTGGGGTGTGCACTATGAGAGGGCAATGATCCATCAAGCCTCTAGGTTTAACAAATCCCACCGAAGCATCGAAAGTTTGTAGCCAATAAGAATTGACCAAGATACGATCTAGACGCTTGTAGATAGGGTCATTAGGTCTGTTGTTGCACCAGGTGAGAAGGTCCCCTACAGTGCGCAGAGATTCAAGGCCCGAGTCCGCAACACAGTTTTTGAAATTCTGCATATCCGTCGTCCAATGCTCCAGACCACCGTCTACTTCTCTAAGATCCAAAATGCTGTTGAAATCTCCGAGAACACACCAAGGCATTGAAATATTTTTGCTTAACATCTCTAAATCCTTCCACAGAACCTCGTGATCAGCAGCCGTATTAAGGGCATAAACAAACGTGGCTACAAAATTGCATTGCTTTTCCAAGAAAGTAATATTACAAGTAATGTGTTGAGAAGAACTGGAAAGAATAGTGACGGACCACAGAGAACTATCAAAACCAATCCAAATTCGACCATACGAATGATGGGTATAATTGAATAACCAACTCCAATTCCTCGCAATGCTACGAGAAATGATCACAGATTTGAAATCTTTAACCTTAGTTTCCACACAGGCCATAAGATTGATATTATTACTACTAATGAAATGTTTTAACTCCTTTTGATGAGAGCTTTTATTTAAGCCGCGAACATTCCAACTTGCAAAATTCATAAGATTAATGAAGAGATTTGGCTGACTTGCTCGCCAACCTGAGGGATTTCTTGTTTATGACCGTAGTGAACCCATCCTTATCTAAGACACCCACTTTTGAGTGCCCTGCTGTGCCACGAGTAATCAGACCTGAGTTTTGTTGTGCACCATTCAATTTCTTATCCCGCTTTCTCTTTGAAATGGTAAGAGTTTCCTCATTTTCCTCCTCAGTAATAGTAGCGATTATTTTCACAGCCTCTGTATCACGAAGAGGCTTGGTGAAATCCACAACCAATTCCCCTTCCTCCATTGCCTCTACTACATGTGACTCTGTATTACCCTCATTTTCCAACGCGAATTCACTTGCAATTGGCATAGCATTAGTCTCCACAAGGTCACCATTCAATAGAGATTTGTCATACCCTTCAAGTTGTAGAGTTGAATTGTTTGGGATCTTGTCAAATGTTTCTAAGTCATTCCCATTTTCAAGTTCATTGAGTATCTCATCCTCATCCATAACAACATTGCAGCCACAAAACTCGCCAACCACATATGGCACCATTTCCATATTTTGTAAGTACTCTGCTTTCGAGATAGTTGTTTGATTTGAGTTTGTGTGCGAGGTAGATGCATAGGCGTTCCCACCTTTACTACCTTGCTGATCCATTTTAGGTTTTTTCCTTACTCTTTCAGGGTTATTAATACAACGGGCCAGAGAATGGCCAAAGCACTTGCATAAACTACATGAGTAAGGTAGTTGTGGATATTGAACTTCAATTTTAACCTTCTCTTGGACACCTTCCACATTCAAGATATTGACCCAAACAAAATCCGGTTTAGGGGAAGAATAGGCCAATTCTACTTGGACATTAGCATATTTAAGAGGTTCAAACCTAGAAGTAGCAGTATCAAATTTGAGGGGCCTCCCCACTGCCTTGGCAATCGCTGACAAGCTTTCTTTTGACCAAAGTGTGTATGGGACATCCACAAGACGGATCCAACACGGGACTTTGTCTACTACATTACGTCTGAACTTGGAACCCTCCATCCATGGCATCAAATACATAGTTTTACCACCCACTTGGACCGTGTTCAGATTCAAAGCAGCGTTCCTTTCTTCCAAGGTACTAAATCTGAAAGTATAGTATCCTTTGGAGCTATAGTATACTCCAGTTAAGCCCTTGTTATTCCATAATTTGAGGGCCTGTTCACGAATAAACTTGAAAGCAAAATTCCCCCCTATAAAATGACCAATAACACTGGTTTCCCACTGTTTCTGAGCACGCACCAGGTAGTCCATGGAGAACAAGACTGAGGCCGACCCATCCTCATTATAGGTGATATCAGCCTCATTATTTTCGCGAACACAGGGGGTCGGTTCTAAGACATTTTTTGCGACAATAGAACTCCAGGTAACCGATTTCTTTAGAGGGGTTTGCGAAGTGTTTAAAGCTTCACCCAGAATATTTTTTTCCAGACTAGAAGGTTCTTCATTAGCATTTAAATCATGAAACGAATTGGGGACTAGAGGTTGAGGGACATTACCGAAAGTGGAGTTTACCTCTGGTGGAGAATCCATTTTTTCTTTATCACCGTGGGAACCTCTAGACGAGACCTCCAAAAGAGGACCATTTGCCGGCTGAACAGAGCCATCATCTAAGATTAAATTGATTTGGTTCCTCATACGTTCTTGGGCTTCTGGGGAAACCGGCTCGCCCATGACTTCATTGGTGTGAAGCGATTCATTGTTCTCGACGATCCAATCGTATGGATGTCAAGATATATCGAAAGAAATATATTAGATATATCTTGACATCCATACGATTGGATCGTGGAAAAATTTATTTTAAAAATATAGAAACAATAACATTAGACAAAACACTTACTATAAAAAATTGGTTAATAAATATCCTCTTTTAACATTGGTTGGAGTTTCCACCGATGTTACAAGACTTTAAGATATCAATTCTTTTAAAATCGATGTTAAAACTAATTTAGACATTAGTATAATATACAGGAAATGGCCAACTTTGTAGGCACTACAAGAAAAATGACCATTTATGACGGAAATTTAACGCTGAAATCGTCGCAATTGATACCAATTACGACGGAAAAAAATCGTCATTTTTGCTCGAGTCTTAAGTTCGGATTTTCGTCACAAGTTCAAATTTCGTCACAAGTTTAAATTTTCGTCATAAGTTCCAAAATGGGGCCCACTTTCTACAATAAAATAATATAGGAACTTCCGACGAAAATAACCGTCATAAATAAACTTTATTTTTATTTCATTTAAATGAAAATTAATAGATTTATTTACCAACAAAAATGCAAGAAATGACGACTCAAATTCCGTCGTAAATTAAGTCCACACATTTTAAAAAAAAAAAAGCACCGGAATCTGGAAATTCCAGAAACCGGTACCAAAACCTGCACCGATGTACACTAAATTGCATCGATGCAACTGGTACAATACATGAAGGACTATACGAGATGCTCAACAAAGAATTCTCCAAATCGAATCCGATTTCGTGGTACTGCTGAGCCATCAAGCCTATAATAGTGAGCTTCTTATAATAATCACTCTTGAAGGAGCTCTTGATTATTGTGATGCAAAACATTCCCCACGACTTGTCATAAAATAAGCTTTCCTTGTCTAATCGAATGTTTAAATCCTGGTACTGATTTAAACATTCTCTTCACTCAATAAATTTAACCCGTTCTCTGAAATGCTTCTCTCTCTGTTCAAATTCTTTAATCTGATCAATTTCTTTCTACATCATCAAATTGTTAACCTCCTTTTCTTCCTCATTTTTCGGCTTCTGCTGCTGATTCGTTTTTTCGTTGTTAAGTTCTTTGTTTTCCTCCTTTTTCGGCAAAATAAGTTCACTGTCAGCTAACCAATATGCTTGTTCAAGCAAAGGAGGGTCTGAGTTTGTCATTTGGAGATGGTGTGACCAGCTTGTGAATTGGCTAGTGATTCTTCTGGATTTGTTACCAATTGGGCCTCTGCTTCTTTTGCTTCTTGACTTGCCTGGTATCACAAACTTATGTAGGATAGATAACTTGTTGTTTCTTTGTGGTTCCACCACTTGCAATGGCTTCAAATTTGCTTCTTCAGCTGCTGCTTTAGGAATGATTGTACTGCCACTGTTGCTGCTGGTAGTTTTTTCAACAATTTGGGGTGTCACTGCAGCAGGGGGCAAACAATTCCCAGCGCTGGAGAAACAATCTTCTACGTATATCGACAGCCACTCTAAATTCATGTCGCCTTCCTGCATTTTTATGCAAAATAAAAAAGAAAAACGAATATCGTCTTAAATCTTAATGGCCCTTTATGTAAAGTTTGGATTTTTATGGCAGAAATTTTTTCCCCAAGGCCCCAACTGAAAATGCATAGCAGAGACTTGCACTAAAGAAACATTAAGATTCTGAGTATTTGCAGAAAAGCAAAGCTTAATTTTTGAAGAGGTAAAAATTTAATGAAATGAGGACCACAGCAGAAGCAGAGCTACATATGAAGAGTAACACTGGTAAGTGGCAACCCTACGCAATCATGAAGAGATAGAGAAGTAGCAATTTATAATCAAGTTTTTTCTCCCCGACTTGAAGTTTCCTGCATCTTTCTTCACTCAATGCATTCTTCACATCAATTTCTTTCTTTATCACTTGTAGTGTTATCTGATATTATAAAATCCAGTAACACAAAAAAAAAAAGAAAAGAAAAAGAAACATTCCATTAGTTACAAACTTCTCTTCTAAAACAATGCTGAATAGCGGGTGAAAAGTTTATACCTCGATCTTCCAGATAGACTTTGATCTTCTCATATAGTGGGAACTGGATTGCAACATGACTAATACCAGCCAATGCAGGGACGAGACCACTGTGTAGCCATTTCAACATCAGACATCAATTAATTTTAAGTTTATAGAAGCACCACCTCTAATTAAATCATTTTCTTAACCTGAATGTTATAAACAACCTGTAAAGACCGCGAATACCCTCTTCATGAGCAATCCTTCTTAAAGCAGAAAATGTATTTCTGTATGGCACAACACCTTTCCTCATACCTTGTGTCTACAGAAAAGGAAGAAGCATGCGTTAATTCTCTGGATCCGTTACTTGCTTCATAAATGTAAACTTTAAAAGATAAAGCACCAAGTACATGAGCCAACATTATGCAAATTTTATAAATGTAAATGTCGTAGGTGTGATACTGAAAAAATGCTGTTAACTGACAAAAATGAGTTTGAATACAGTTCAAATGTTATTTTACCAGCCGGACTGCAGGAGAATGCAAAGATCAAGATAAGCTTTATCCTAGTCAAAGTCATCACAGGTGACAGGACACAGTTCACAGACAAACCCAAAAATGGATCTGTAAATCAGTGACCAGACTGACTGGTTTGCTATTCAAGTGTCCAGAACTGAACCAGACGAAGTTCTAAAATGCTTCAAAATTAGTCTAGTGAAGAGGTTATAATGAGAAAAGACCTTTAAGCACAGAGAAGTAGGACACAAAAAGCCCAGAGCTTTAAGCACAGAGATGAAATTGTTGGATAAACTAATCTCATAGAAGTTTGAGGAGTGCATTAAATATGGTTCATAGAATCAAGGAGATGTATCTGATCATGTATCTATTATTATCATTCATGTATTTGGTTTGTATTCTCCTATTATATAAAGGAGGTAAAGATTGATCAATAATACAACAGAAATTTAAGCCTCTTGTTTCCTTATTCTGTTCCATAACACACACTAAAATATATACATAAACCCTATACATATAATAACAACAGATTGGTATCAGAGCCTTAACCAAACCCGAGTCTACAATCAGAGTTTACAATTAGAGTTTATATAAAACAACCATCAGAGTTTACAACCATCAGAGTTTACGATCAGAGTTTAGGTCATATCAGAGTTTACAAACATGAATAATTCTTTTGCTGTTCCAAAACTTACCAAAGAAAACTATGGTCACTGGTGTCTACGAATGAAAGCGTTGCTTGGTTCACAGGAGGCATGGGAAATCATTGACAAAGGATACGATGAACTAGAGAATGAAGGAGCTTTAAATCAGGGTCAGAAAAACGCTCTTGCCAAGTTACGAAAAACAAGATCAACAAGCTTTGTCTATCATACATATGGGCCTTAATGAAGGCATGTTTGAGAAGGTTGCATCTGCAACAAAAGTAAAGGAGGCCTGGGAGATTTTGCAGAACAATTTTAAAGGTGTTGACAAAGTAAAAAAGGTACGATTACAAACTCTACGTGGTGAATTTGAGTCTTTACATATGAGAGATATGGAATCAGTCCCGGATTACTTCACGAGAGTTTCCTCTGTTGTAAATCAAATGAAGAATTATGGAGAAAAAATCGAAGATGCACGGGTAAATGAGAAGATATTAAGATCTTTAAATACAAAACTGCAACTTGTTGGAATTACTATTGAAGAGTCAAATGATGTAGAGACCATGACTGTTGATCAACTGATGGGATCTCTGCAAGCATATTCAGAAAGATTATTGAAGAAGGAGGAGACAGAATCTCAAGTATTGAAAACTGATGTCTCAGTTGAAGACAAAGATAAAGTATTGTATACACAATACAATAGAGGAAGAGAACGTGGACGTGCAAGACAGAATTTCACTCGAGGCAGAGGACGTGGTCCTGTAAGCAACAGATTTGAGGAGAAGGTGCAAACAAATCAACAAAATTGGCGTGGCCAAGGACGTGGTCGTGATCGTGGCAGAGGTGGAAGATCATATTCTGGAAGAGGAAGCAGATCTGTAGAATGTTACAATTGTGGAAAATTTGGACATTTTGCCAAAGATTGCTGGTTTAACAAGAAGGTTGCAGAAAATGCAAATCTAGTCGAAACGGAGCAACAAAATGAAGGTGTTCTACTAATGGCTTGCAAAGGTATGATTCCTGAAGATGAAGTTTTGTGGTATCTTGATAGTGGGGCCAGCAACCATATGTCTGGTCTCAAGCATCTCTTTACTGATTTAAAGGAAATAAATAATGGAGTTGTGTCATTCGGAGATTCATCGAAGATAGAAGTGAAAGGAAAGGGTGAAATATGCTTTACTAAAAAAGATGGTAAACAAGGAAGAATTGAAGATGTATACTATGTTCCTGACATGAAGAATAATATTCTGAGTCTTGGACAGCTACTAGAAAAAGGTTACTCAATCTTCATGGGTGACAAAGTCATGATATTGAAGGACAAAAATGGCAGGACAATTGCTAAAACTGAAATGTCTCAAAATCGATTGTTCAAATTGAATCTGAAGAACATACAGGAGAAATGTTTACAAACAAAGTCAGAGGATAAAGCAACGTTATGGCACAAAAGACTTGGACACTTACACTATGGTGGTCTGAAGGAGTTGGCAAACAAAGAGATGGTTCATGGAATACCAAGCATGGATCATACAGGCAGTTTTTGTGAAGATTGTGTGCTGGCAAAACAAACAAGGAGTTCATTCCAGAAAAGGGCAACTTATCGTGCTTCAAAGCCTCTCGAATTGGTGCATACAGATATATGTGGTCCTATCACACCTGGATCATATGGTTCCAAGAGGTATTTCATCACTTTTATTGATGATTATTCTCGAAGAACATGGGTTTATTTTTTAAATGAAAAATCTGAGGCATTAAAAGTTTTCAAGAAGTTCAAAGTGCTGGTAGAAAAAAAGACAGGAATGCATATCAAGGGATTGCGTTCTGATAGAGGAGGAGAATATGCATCAAAGGCCTTTACGGAATACTGTGAAGAACATGGCATTAGAAGGTTCTTAACAGCCCCCTATTCACCACAGCAGAATGGCGTGGCTGAACGGAAAAATCGAACAATCTTAGACATGGTTCGATCAATGTTAAAGAGCAAGGAATTACCAAAAGAATTCTGGGCGGAAGCAGTGCAATGTGCAGTTTATATTCAGAATCGATGTCCACATTCAAACTTGGGGGATGAAACTCCTCAAGAATTATGGAGTGGAAAGAAGCCTACTGTTTAACATTTGAAAGTTTTTGGGAGTGTGGCATATTCACATGTTCCTGATCAAAGGAGAACAAAATTGGATGATAAGAGCAAGAAATATATTTTTATTGGCTATGATGAGAAAACAAAAGCCTACAGACTACTTGATCCAGTTGCTATGAAGGTTGTTGTGAGTCGAGATGTAAAGATACAAGAAGATGATGCATGGAGTTGGAGTAAAGCACATGAAAAAGAAAAAACAGAAGATAATATTCAGATTTCTAAGATTTCAGCAACAAACTCTGATGCTGAAAATGAAGAATCAGATGAGGATGAGCCTAGGAATCCTAGAACTCGAAGTTTACAAGATATATATGAACATGGTGAAGTACACCTAGTATGTTTGGTGGCTGATGCAGAAAGCATAGATTTTGGAGAAGCAGTGAAAGACAAAAAGTGGAAAGCTGCAATGGATGATGAAATCAAAGCTATTGAAAAGAACAAAACTTGGGAACTGGTAGAACCTCCAGAAGGATGTAAACCCATCGATGTTAAATGGGTTTATAAGAAGAAACTGAATGCTCAAGGAGAAGTGGAAAGATATAAGGCAAGGTTGGTAGCAAAGGGCTATCGACAGAAGGCTGGGATTGACTATGATGAGGTTTTCGCACCTGTTGCAAGGATGGAGACAATAAGGTTGTTAATCTCTCAAGCAGCTTAAAACAAATGGCCCATTTACCAGATGGACGTAAAATCAGCTTTCTTAAATGGATTGCTCGAAGAAGTGGTGTATGTAAACCAACCACCTGGATATGAAAAATCAGGGAAAGAAGGAATGGTGTTAAAATTATACAAGGCATTTTATGGTTTAAAACAGGCGCCACGAGCTTGGAACACTCGAATTGATGCCTACTTCAAAAAGAATGGTTTTGTTCAATGTCCATATGAGGCTGCTCTCTATGTCAAAGAAAAACAAGGTAAATTACTGTTTGTTGCACTTTATGTTGATGATCTTATTTTTATGGGCAACAATGAAGAGATGATTAAGGAATTTAAGAAGGAGATGACTCAAGAGTTCGAGATGACAGATTTGGGCTTGATGAGATATTTTCTTGGCATTGAGGTGAAGCAAGAAAAATCAGGCATTTTTATTTCTCAAGAAGCATATGCAAACAATATTTTGAAGAAATTCAGGATGGAGCACTGCAATCCAGTAGCAACTCCGATGGAACAGGGCGTCAAACTCTCTAAATTTGAGGGAGGAAAGTCAGTAGAAGCAAATTTATATCAGAGTTTGGTTGGAAGCTTGAGGTATCTTACTTGCACAAGACCTGACATTGCTTATAGTGTTGGGATTGTAAGTAGATTCATGGAGGATCCAAAACAGTCACATTGGAAGGCTATAAAAAGAATTCTGAGATATATTCAAGGAACAAAGTCACTGGGATTGTTTTATTCCAGAACTGAAGACTACAAATTGCTGGGATATTCTGATAGTGATTGGTGTGGAGATGTAGATGAACGAAAAAGCACATCTGGTTACTTGTTTTTTATGGGAGACACTGCATTTACATGGTATTCTAAGAAGCAGCCAATAGTGGCATTATCAACCTGTGAAGCAGAATATGTGGCAGCCTCTCACTGTGTTTGTCATGCTATTTGGTTAAGAAGGTTACTTAGTGAATTGAGAATTCCACAACAAAGATCAACTGAAGTTTGCATTGATAACAAGTCTGCAATTGAGCTTGCCAAGAATCCAGTACATCATGAAAGGAGCAAACACATAGATGTTCGTTTTCATTTTATCCGGGAGCATGTAAAGGAGAAGAATGTGAATTTAAGTCATGTTGCTAGTCGTGACCAGGTTGCAGATGTGCTCACTAAACCAATGTCCAAAGCTCTACTAGATACTTACAAAAGGATGATGGGAATGAAGGATCGAAAGGAATTAGTTTAAGGGAGGAATATGTTGGATAAACTAATCTCATAGAAGTTTGAGGAGTGCATTAAATATGGTTCATAGAATCAAGGAGATGTATCTGATCATGTATCTATTATTATCATTCATGTATTTGGTTTGTATTCTCCTATTATATAAAGGAGGTAAAGATTGATCAATAATACAACAGAAATTTAAGCCTCTTGTTTCCTTATTCTGTTCCATAACACACACACTAAAATATATACATAAACCCTATACATATAATAACAACAGAAATTACATCTGTTCATATGAAGACAAAGAAACGTCTGTCTCCTAGAATCTTGTGTTACTGGATTTTATAATATCAGATAACACTACAAGTGATAACTCCCCTACATCTTTCTTTCTTCGCATCAAATTCTTTCTCCCTCTTATCAATCGTTTCGACCCGCTCCTTCAAGCACTTCTCTTTCACTTCAATCTCCTTAACCCTCTCGTCAACCTCTTTCTTTTCCTTATCCAACTTCTCCTTTTTCAAATTAAACTCCCTACACAAATCATGCGTGAATTTCTTAACCATCTCAAGTTCCTTCTCCTTGGAAACAAAACTCTCCTCCCTACTCTCAACCTCCTTACTTCTCTTCTCCACCAATCGCAACACCTACCCGCCTCCATCCTCTTCACAGACTACACCACCACGCCCCTTCTCCAATTCGCGTCACCATTCCTATGTATATGTATATATGTGTAATGAGAGAGAGACTAGAGAGAGAGAGCTGCTAGATGAAAGAGATAAGGGGGATATGGGGGGGGGGCCGAGTGTTGTGATAAGGAGTCCGTAGAAAAGGGGTTAGAGATATTTAACGGTTAGGATTTAATCCTAGTTGCATGAACGGCTCAGATCGGTTATGTTTTACATGTCATCTATCCAAACCATCTCCTCTCAGCAAATTGCAGCACGCCAAGTGTCCCTGAATTACAAATCAAGAAAAATATATACAAATATGTGAATTATTTATCAAATATTTATATCTTGTAAATTAAAACTAAAATGCTTAAAGTATTCAATAAATATTCAAATAAATTTTTAATATGTATTTCGATATAATGCAAATAAGTAACAATAAAAATTGAAACAAATAATAATTATTTAATAGTGGCATTCTAATATTTTATAATAAGCACGTATTTAAAATAAAAATATAAGTAATTGTAACATTCAAAAATAATATTTAAAAAAAATATAATAGAAATTTATTAAAATATAGTAGACCACTACTATAAATTTTTAATATAAGTTTAAAAATATCATTTAAATCCAAGTTGAACATTACTAAAATACACACATAGTATATTAGAAAATTTAAGAAAATTATATCATTAAAAAGTATATCTAATCATTTTAAAATAATAGATAATATATATATATATATATATATATATATATATATATATATATATATATATATATATATATATATATATATATAATTTAGTAATATTTGCAAAATTTGAAAAAATAAAAAATTAATTTGGATGTGAAACTAGTAGTCAACTTTTGATTTGACTAGTTCTACTAACTAGTACTTTGTCCCAAATTGTTGTTTCTATTTTTTGAATAATATTTATCGACGATCTAAAGATGTCAATACATATCTAATTTAGTGATATTTCCAAAATTTAAAAATAAAATTCACTTTGGATACTGAAATTAGTGGTCAACTATTGATTTGACTATTACTACTAACTAATACTTTGTCCCAGTCTGTTGTTTCAATTTTCTTAAAAATACATATTGGCGATAAAACCATACGGATGTCAATATATATCTAAATAAGTGATATTCCCAAAATTTTACGAAATTAAAAATTAATTTGGATAGTGAAATTAGTAGTCAACTATTGATTTGACTAGTACTACTAACCAGTACTTTATCCCAGATTGTCGTTTCTATTTTTTAAAAAATATTTATCGACGATCCAACAGTACAGATGTCAATATATATCTAAATAAGTGATATTCCCAAAATTTTAAAAAATAAAAATTAATTTGGATAGTGAAATTAGTAGTCAACTATTGATTTGACTAGTACTACTACATAGTACTTCGTCCCATATTATTTTTTCTATTTTTTTAAAAAATATTTATCGACGATCCAACCACACGGATGTCAAAACATATCTAATTAAATGATATTCCCAAAGTTTCAAAAAATAAAAAATTAATTTGGTTGGAGTTATTAGTAAATCACTACTAGTCCGACTAGTACTAGTAACTAGTGCTTCGTCCCATATTATTGTTTCCATTAAAAAAAAATATTTCTCGATGATCCAACCGTACGGATGTCAAGACATATCTAATTAAATGATATTCCCAAAGTTTCGAAAAATAAAAAATTAATTTATGTGGTTGATGTATATAATAAGAAAAAATGTTGAAGAACTTTACGACGGATTAAGAAGATCGTCGTAATTCTAGGGAACTTATGACGGAAATTTCGTCATAATTAACCCAGAATTACGACGATCTTCTTAATCCGTCATAAGTAACCCAGAATTACGACACATTTTTCCGTCGTAAGTTTACATTAGAAAAAGTAATTCATTTTACAATTAAATTTAGTTACAATAAATTTATTTACGACAGAATTTTCGTCGTTTGTTCTTTACTAAACGACGTCGTTTTATCATCAGGAAAATTAATTCATTTTGAAATTAAATTTAATTACAATAAATTTAATTAAATTAAATTTGCATCAAAAAAATTAATTTACTTTTATTTCCAGAAATCAAACTTGCGACGGATTTTCCGTCACAATGTCATTTACGACGGAATTTCTGTCGTAAAGTCATCTTTACCATGTCCCCACTTTCCCGAGTTGACTTAGTCAGCAAAATTTTATTAATAAAATAATTAACTTGTGACGGAATTTATTTTCGTCGTAAATTTGGCGCAAAATTTACGACAAATTTGGTATTCCGTCGTAAGTTAGGCGGGAAAATGCAATCCGTCACAGGTTTGCCGTCATAATTTGCCAAATTTCTTGTAGTGAGGTATGCCTACTTTATAGGTATTTCATTTGTTACTAAGCACAATTAATTTGTCTTTTTACGCACCAACTTTTGCAAAGTACCATCTATTCATATGTATTCTGATTCTATATGTTTTGTAATAATGCATATTTTCAAAACACCCAACCCACGTTCTAGTTAGTAGACCTTGCATGCATATGTGTATATCTATATCTGTTGATTATTGATTGTCTCGCAAATTTGCCAAAGTTTACCTTGATTGTCTCGCAAATTTGCCAAAGTTTACCTACAGGCTACAGTTACTTTTTTCAGTCTATAAATAGAAACTGAAACACATCATTTCTTCTCATCATTCAGCTCTTGCATTTTGTTGAGAAATAAAGATCGATTACAAATTCGAAAGCAATATGGGTTCCAAAATTTTCCTACTTCTTGGTCTGTCCATTGCTTTTGCTCTTCTCATTAGTTCAGAAGTTGCAGCTAAAGACTTAGCTGAAACTACTACGCGTAAGTCTTAGAAATCCGTTTTATTATCATGTAATATTTGTACATGTAACAATCATCTAATTTATGTTAAACCTTAAATTGCAGCTGAGGACAACAATGGAGGAGGCGAAAACAACGGAGGTGGTAACAGCATTGGAGGAGGCTACAACAACGGAGGAGGTAACAACGACGTGGGTGGTTCCAACAATGGAGGAGGCAAAGGTGGCTGCTATGGCTACTGCCACGGAGGTGGCTGCTATGGCTACTGCCGCGGTAAGTGTTGCTCGGCAGCTGAAGAGGCAGCACTTAAGGCCACTGATGTTAAGCCACAAAACTAGAGAACTGCATGCTTACTTCGTATAGTACGTGTTTTTTCTAAATAAAATGCATGTCCGATCAAATTTGATGAATGTCATTGTTAAGATGACATTTTGATTTTTGGTTGACATGCTCCTGATTTTCCATGTAATGTTACGTTGGACACAGACGCATTATGTATATGTTGCGCTCTCATCAAAGGTGACCTCGAATATGTATATGTACTGGAATATCACTTTGTTCTGTTTCCAAATTTGCAATATGTAATATAATTGAAGTTGAGCTTTGAATAAGTTTCAGTTTTCTCATTTGGTTTGATTCCGTGGATTTGCTTTGGATTCTTTTCATTCCGCTTTAAATGGATTACAGTATTCTCTTATTAGTCAAAAGAGTTAGGATCAAGACTCTGCTCTAAATCCCTAATCAATAAATTTTAAAAATAAGTAACTTTAATAGCTACTAGGTCCTGAATATTCTCAAGCTTTAATTGGCCGAGGATGTGGTTGTGAGGATCACTTGGTGGGACAACATAATTTCACAGAGGGAGCATGTTGGGCGTGTACAAGACGTATTCAATTAGGGTATTGGATTACAGAATTCTCTTGTTAGTCAAAAGGGTTGGTCAGTTAGGATCAAGACTGCTGCCCTCAATCACAGATCAATGAATTTTACAATAAATAACTTCATTAGCTACTAGGTCTTTCACATTCTGAAGTCTTTGCCGGGGATGTGTTTGTGAGAAATAATCTGGCGGGACCATCAACAACAAAGATTTCACAGAGGGAGCATGTTGGGCGTATCTTGTATTCAGTTAGGGTACATTTCTAGGAAAGATTGAGTACTCATATTGCAGGCTGTAAAGTCTATTTATTTTTGTCATACTTTGGAGGTTAATAATTATTTTGCCAGTATACTACCTTCGTTTGAGGGAGCGCCCATTTTGGCATTATGGATTTATCTGACCAGACCTCTATTATATGCTTAGTAATTTATGAGTTAGTTTTATTGTTATTATAGACAGTTGAGCAACTACTCCTCAATGGAAGGTGTTTTGTACCGCAAGCCTCACTTTAAACAGCTCTACAAGGAGACAGGAAACTTCAACAAGAAGTTTGTGTCACGTATGCCATTAACTCACTTTGTGTCACGTATGCCGTTAACTCTTAAAGTCTTATATCCTTTATTGTAATACCTGAGTAATCATAAATTATGAATTATTTTAGAACCAATTAGAGCTAATTCCTAAATTTTATATTAAAAATTTCCTTACTTACAATATCAACCTACCTCTTTAACCTAACACTTCTAATTTAAATACAATATTGGTTTTATTAAACAATCCATAAATACATATTTTTAAAATCAAAAAATATTTACTAGAAAATCACAATTTTAATTTAAAATCAATCACGATATACTACTATATATTTTAAATTTAAATTTCATAATCAATCATTCATTAATCAACCATTCTTTTAATATAAAGTCAATCACAATCATATTATCATACATAATAAATTTATTTTCATAATATATATTGTACAATTGCAATCGATTTTAAGAAATTATAATCTAAGTCAACTAGAAATCTGAAAAAATTGGATTTGAAATAATTTGGATAAAATCCATACCTTCAAAATTTTTATTTTTTTAAAAGTTCAAAAAAATATTTATAAATAATTTGTTAATAGAATTAATTAATAAATGCATATAAGATTGGATTAATTAGAACGACCATATTTTTGGAAAAAAATATATTTTAGTTAAAAAAGTTAGAAAAGATAATAAGTGAAAAAGGTAATTGGTTAGTTATTATTTAAGAGAAAATAAGATATTTTAGTTAAAAAATATATACTCCCTCTGTCCCCCCTTGATCTTTACCTTGGGGGAAGTAATTCTAGCACAGATTTTTAAGGTGCATTTTGCGGATATTTTCATAACTTATTTTAAAAAAATTCATTTTTTGTATAAAAATAGAATTGTTCTATTTTTATACAAAAAAAGAATATTTAAAAAATAATTTATGGAACCATACTTTTTACAAGCGTGTCAAGCAGTGGAAAAAAATGTAAAGAAATGAGAGGGACAAAGGGAGTACCTTTTAGCTTGGAAAAAGTAATCAGTAAGTTATTTGTGATTATAATATTATTAGTTTATTTCATTAATTAGAACAACCATTCTGAAAAAATTGGATTTGAAATCAGATTTTAAATAACTTGGATAAAATTCATACCTTCAATAATTTGATTTTTATAAAAGTTCAAAAATATATTTATTCATAATTTGTTAATAAAATTAATTAATAAATGCATATAAACCAACAATACAAAATCGGATTTGAATCAGATTTTAAATAGCTTGAAATAAAATTCATATCTTCAAAGACTCGATTTTTTTAAAGACACAAAAATATATTTATTCACAATTTTACTGAATTTTAGGCCTCAGTCCTTACTACACTAATTTATTTACATTATTAGGCGTGCCTATAGAAAATTGTTTTTTATATTGGGTTGTGATGTTATTCAATGATTACTTAACAATTTTATTCTAAATACGATATTTATTTAATTTAAAAATAATATACTAATATATGAGTCTATAAATCTATAATAGATATTTTGATATCTCAAACTCTCAATTCAAAATCATAAGGTACAATCAAAATCATGAATTATAATTTATCATGAATTGTCTTGTCCACCTGCTCTCTTGTAGTGTCTCTTTACAACTTTTGGTTAATTGTGTGTATTTAAGTGATAATAATTTATAAATGGATTATTAAAGTGTATTTTGTAAATGATTTATTGTGTATATTGTGTGTATAAAGCAGTATTTACTCCACCCTATCTTGAATATTATGTCTCTCTTGTGTTTGTCTGTTTAAATTTTTATTTATATATGTTTTAATTTAGATATGTTTGTTTGTCTCTCTTGTCACTGTTATGTTTGCTTTCGTTGATTTAAGTGAAATAAGTTGAAGAGCAATTATAAGTCGAGTGATGAATGTTGCTCATGTTGGATTTCCTGAATTCGACGGCATTCGGATCGCAGAATCTTCTTTATCGTGGTTTGGAGTAAGGAGAAAGGACCTGTTCTCTATAGCATGAAAATAGAATGCCCAAGCTAAAGATTTCTAATCTGTTTCTGGTAATTGCTGATTACTTTGGAAGCGACTCATCATGGGCCTGTTACCAGTAAACCATCACTGTTTGTAGAGATCGGTAAGTTTTCTCAGTCATGCTACGTTGTTTGCGTCTATAGCAGTACATTTTTCTCTACTTTCTCATCTTCACTGATCTCCTATAAGGGTGTACGAGCATGAGGACTGTTGTGCCTGAAACTTTTTAGTCCTGATACCTTTTAATCTAGTGGCTTATTTTTCTTACTCCTTTCCTTTTTCATTTTTCTGTTGGGAGGAAGGGGGTTAAAAGATATATATAGCAGATTATGTAGCAGGGTAATGGATTCCTTCTCTTTTTCTCGCATTTTTATAAAAACTTACATTTGAAGCATGTTGCTTTCCAATATATAAGACAAGATTTAGAAAACATGACGAAAAGTGGTGTGGGAGGACGTAGGGGTTTTCCGAATAATTGAGTTGTTACAGCAGATAATATATACTCTCTGTGGAATATTATTTCATTTTGACCGAGTAAGAGGAACCTTAATGTTATTTAGATGCTATCAAACTGGAAGACTTAGTTGAGTCTTAGGTATGAATAACTCTGTTTTTCTAGTTGAAAGTTCCTTTCTCGACATTTTTTCCCGTCGCTATTATGTTTTACTTCTTCTAGCCAACAAACTACAATTTGTTGCTACGATCTTTGATTCTTTACGACTGCTCATTGACATGTATTCCAGTAATTAGGCCAACAAATTACTGTTTAAGTTTCTAGTTCATAACCTTTTATGTTGCTATATTGCTGCGAACCATACATAATCAAACTAGGTATCAGAATGCTTTTACATGAATTAGTAGGCTTGTTCTTTTTTAGGCTGGTCTGCTCATCAGTAGAAGAATGCAGCCAAGTTTTAATATAATGGTACTTAACTTTTATGTCTAGCTATAATCGTAAAAGTCACACAACTTTCATAGAAGTTTTAATTTTACACAATGCTGGGTAAAACTAAATGCCAAGAAACCCAAGGGATTATGCTCTGATGAGGTATATAAAATAAAACCCGCACCTAGATGTTTGGTGTGCTCTGATGATAATGCTTGGTTTATAAAACCGGCACCTAGATGTTTGGTGTGCTCTGATGATAATGCTTGGTTTATAAGACCGGTACCTAGATGTTTGGTGTGCTCTGATGATAATGCTTGGTTTATAAAACCGGCACCTAGATGTTTGGTGTGCTCTGATGATAATGCTTAGTATATAAAACCACCACCTAGATGTTTGGTGTCCTGCCTAAAAGAAGGTCAAGTTTCCAAAATTTCTGAGGATGTGATTCATAAATAGGCTTCCTAAATTACTTTCTGGAAAATGAACTTGTTTTAGAGAGAATGTATATCTATTTTTCCAAGAATACAACAAGAAGTTAGAAGAGCCAAAAGGAACTGAAAACGTTGCTGCAGTCTACTGACAGAGGCTCGAAAAGATGCATTCTCTCTTTCATATAAAGCTTTAAGGATACTGTGAGCACTTCATGTCATGAACTTGATGTTTGCTTTATTTATTTTCTTATAAGATATAGTATTAATTAGATGATAGTTTCTCGCTGAAGTCCTTCAAAGGTGCCTTAATTTGATGAATATTTGGCTTGTGAAGATAGGCCATAAACTAGCTATCAGTAATTTAAGAACAAAAAAAATTATGCAGTGCTTCCGTACATGCATACATGTCACTGACATGATGTCAGCTATATAATCATTTGCTTCTATTTTAGTTGCAAATTTTAATTGAAAGTAATTAATTAAGCGTAATTAAGCACCCCACTTCACTGAAAACATAACAAGTCAAATTTTTTAACGAGAGATACGTACATACACTACAAGGAAAACTGATGTGTACAATGGTTTTTGCCCGTTGTCTGATAGCCTGGAATAGCGTTGTCTATCGAGCAGCTGTCTCTTACCAACCTCATACAACGGTAGATATCCGTAACAACAACACACCATGCTCATAAAGCGTTGTAGCACACCCAGAAACAACAACACAATCATTTAAATCCGTTGTTAGAAAATGAGGAATACAATGGTTCCTTAAAAATAAAACATTGTTCATTCGTTATGTTAACAACGGTTTCTTAAAATATAACCATTGTCGGATAACTGAGCATACAACTTAATTGTATCATAAACTCGTTATGGGAGTTGTATTTTACACAAGCCTTTATCTTTTTTAAAACAATTGTGAAAAATGCTTTGTACAACACTTTTGTTTCTTAAATGCTTGTTTTTGTTATTTTCACACAATGGTTTTACAATTTTATACAGTGGTCAACTCTTTGTGGTACAATGCTTTCTTGAAACTTGTTCATTGTTTGATAATATTTTTAACAACTTTTTATCAAAAGATGATAACATTGGTAATAATAACTGAAACACCACTTTTATTTACAACAAAAATCAAAGTTTATACAATACTAGCAACTAACCATTGTAATCAAAACCAATATTCATCTAAACAGAAACTAATCATCAATATTAGTCGCTATAAACCTACTACCGATACCAATTCCCAACAAAGTACCACTACCATCATCTAATTCCCAACAAAGTAATCACTGTACAAATCAAGACTTGTGGCAGAGGAGCCAATTCCTTTCATCTTCTAATAATCAGTTATTGAGAACCCTGAAAAAAGATTTCCATAGAAAAAAGAGGGAAAACTATAAATTTTAGAAAGTCTTCTTTACAAATATGTAGCTAAAAAATATCAATATACAAGAAGAATAAACAAACCTATACTACCTTTTCCCAGAAGCTCCCTGGAATAGCCTCTCATCAAACTTCTCATGTCTTAAAACCTAGTGCTCTTGTTAAAGATTGATAGGCTCTGCATGATCAAAGAGTAAGTCAAGAGTATAAATCATCGCATATAAGTCAAAACAACATTCATACTTGTAAAATTTAAGCACACTTTGGAAAAGAACATTTAGCAGAGGCTGTTACAAAATTAATAGGCAAGTTGTCCACCAGTTCCTTGGCAATTTTTCTGTTAGATGTAGTCTCTTCATCAGATCTTGAAAGAAACCTAATGACCTGAGCCAAATTCTAGATATAACAAGGTGATTACTGATTAGTTGTCCATATGACTCATTTACAAATTACTATAACACAGAGTATGCCAATTACCCATAGAAAATCAGGGATGTCATTAAGAAAGTTAATATTGATTGAAGAGATTATATAAAGAGTTAGGACAACTTTTATGCTAGTCACATGAACCTTATCTTTATCTTCATGATCATCTGTATCATATATTGGCTCATCGTCCCATGGACTGCCTTCATAGTCCTTTCTACTCGACAGGTTATTTAGGATGTCCTCTGTTTTATCTTAAAGGTATTCTTTTGGAGGTTTAGTCGATATAATTACGTGATGCTTCAATTTTTCTGGTGATGGCAACTTTTTTATTGTATCTAAATCAGAGCAATATAGTTAATTGATACCTCATTATAAGTAACGATAACTGTACACTTGTATGGCATATGGAGATTTCGACAGAACTAACTATCCTGTAACATTTGATAATTGGTTAATAACCACATAATTACTTTATGTTTATACCTGAGTTTGTGTGACTTTAATTTGCGCTTGGATCAGACGAGTATCAAGCGAGCCAAGTAGCCCCACTTACTGCCTGGTTTCTTATCCTAAATACTTAATGCAGGTAACCTGAACAAGGACAAGACATGTGAGTGTCATTTGGCGTACTAACCTGAATGCAGGTATTTTAAATGGTTGTAGTGCATGGAATGCATTGGCAAGTGCTATCAGATCCTGAACACAACAAACTAATTTAGTATTTGATGCTCTATGACTTTTAAGTAAGTCATGGAAAAATAAATGTCATACATCTCACCTGTAAGTTTGCACCATCAGACACTGGCTCCAAGGTAGTCAGGTCAAGCGGCCAGTTGATGAACAACCTGAAATAAGGTCCAGGATTGAAAGTTGTTTTCTTCTCCTCTGCATCTTTGTTAATAGTTCTCACAGTAACTGCCAAAACCTACAGATATACCATAGTTAAACATACATAAATGTCTTCCTAAAACAAAAATGTAAATGCATTATTGATTTCAAATCAAACCTTAGACAACAGAGATAGTTTACTTGATCTCTGATCTGCAGGAAAGAACTGCAAACAAAAAAATAAAGTGAGGAAAGAAATTTGTGACAAATTTGATAAATGTAACAAAACCGGATCGAATTGTAGCTTTGCTGTGTGATATGGTCAGTATTTGCAAAGATGTATAACACATGGAATGTTAAATTGTTAATATTAGTACCAGAAACACTTTAATACTGATAATTTTCATAGAATCTGCATTTGCAAAGACAACCAAAACATTCATCACAGATCCTATGATCAACACCTTGAGTATTGAAAACACAAGTGCGGCATATATGTCATAGCAAGGAAAGACAGCGGCTGTGTCTGTTGATTTGATTGTAGACAGTGAGACACCGAGAGTTCCTGCAAAAGAATAAACAGTTTAGTACCAACTCTAAGTAAACTCAAACATTCAAAATAGAGCTATAAAGAAGTAGCCTGATAAGAAACCAAGAATAAACCTGAGCTGCTTTAGCCTGAAGATCTACTGTAAAGTGGTCCAGAGGTGCTATAACAATGAAGCTATATACAATTTAACATACCAGGTCATCTTAGACTTTCCTGACCCCGGATTGCCAACATATACAGGGAAGGCCATACCAACAGCAGGAACTCCCATCAGCATAGAATCATTTTCATCGGGTTCAGTTGAAACTAGAAGCATAACTACAAAAGATATGGACAAACAAAAATTTAAGAAAAGAAGATAAAGGTAAACTAGGCGAAACGATGCTACCATTTTGCAATTTCTTAAGGCTAAGCATATACCAGTTCTAAGCAAACTCTTCATCATCTCTGTAAAACGCACAAACACCTACTGATCTTGGAGGTCTTCAAGAGCGTCTTCTTAAATCTGAAAGGATGAATTAGTTGAGACATTTCATCAAACAGATTGTGCCCAATTAAAACTTACTAATTGAAATAAAAACAGAATAGTAAAGAAGAGAGCAAGATCAATTAAGTAATGAAAATCGATTTATTACATTTACCAACTAATCCGAGCGGGTGTGTGAAGCTGTAATTAATCATCTGCACAATTAAAAACAAATTAGATTTGAAGCACAACTAGAGAAGGGAGAAGAGAAGAGAAGAGAAGTGAATGAGAAGAAATAAGAGAACGAGAAGAGAATTATGTCTAGTTCTTCGATTGAGATAGGATAGTCCAGAGCAAGAGGGAGTGAAAGTGAGAGTGTATTATCTGAGATTGTAAAAGTGAGAGTGTATGATTTGCCCGTGAGCCAGAGTTTTATTTTGGTTAAGGGGGAAGATAGTTTTATTTAGGTTTAAGGGGGAAAGTGAAATTGTAATATTTTGTGTAGGAGGGAAAAATACCGCCCTTCTTTTTCATGTTTGTTCTCCTACTTTTCTAATTTACTTTTTTAAAAAAATTACTTAAAATTAAACAAATATCTATGTAGGAGAGAATAGTACTTTTTACAAATTAGAGGGAATAATCATTTTACAAAATGATTCATTTTTTTTCTAATTTTTTGTACACATCACTAAAATCCTTTATAACATCATTCGTATGGTTGCATCGTCAAATAAAAAATTTAAAAAAATAGATCATGTTCAATCGGTACGATACTAGTTAGAGGGTGTAGGACTTGTGGCGGATTTATAATATAAACACGTACAAGAATGATTTTTTTTTCCTAACTTTTTGTACACATCACTAGAATTAGTATAACGGTTGGATCGTCCAAAAAAAATTTAAAAAAATATTATTCGAAAATTATACTAGTTTGACCAATGAGTACTTTGATAGTTGACCATTAAAATATCATACAAGAATGATTTGTTTTTTTCTAATTTTTTGTACATATCACCAAAATCAGTATATAACATCATTCCTATGGTTGGATCATCGAAAATAAAATTAAAAAAAATAGGTCATGTTCAATCTGTACGACACTAGTTAGAGGGAGTAGTACTTTTGGGGGATTTATATTATAAACACATACAAGAATGAATATTTTTTTCTAACTTTTTGTACACATATGTAAAATTAGTATATGACATCAACTGTACGGTTGGATTGTCCAAAAAACAATTTAAAAAAATATTATTCCAAAATTATACTAGTTTGACCAAGGAGTACTTTGATAGTTGACCATTAAAATATCATACAAGAATGATTCATTTTTTTCTAATTTTTTGTACACATCAGTAAAATCAGTATATAACATCATTCGTATGGTTGAATCGTCAAAAATAAAATTAAAAAAAATAGGTCATGTTCAATCGGTACGATACTAGTTAGAGGAAGTAATACTTTTGGCGGATTTATATTATAAACACATACAAGAATGATTTTTTTTTTCTAAATTTTTGTACACATCACTAAAATTAGTATATAACAACATTACGGTTGGATTGTCCAAAAAAAAATTTAAAAAAATATTATTCGAAAATTATACTAGTTTGACCAATGAGTACTTTGATAGTTGACCATAAAAATATCATACAAGAATGATTTGTTTTTTTCTAATTTTTTGTACATATCACCAAAATCAGTATACAACATCATTCCTATGGTTGGATCATCGAAAATAAAATTTAAAAAAATAGGTCATGTTCAATCGGTACCACACTAGTTAGAGGGAGTAGTACTTTTGGCGGATTTATATTATAAGCACATACAAGAATGAATTTGTTTTTTCTAACTTTTTGTACACATATGTAAAATTAGTATATAACATCAACTGTACGGTTGGATTGTCCAAAAAACAATTTAGAAAAATATTATTCCAAAATTATACTAGTTTGACCAAGGATTACTTTGATAGTTGACCATTAAAATATCATACAAGAATGATTCATTTTTTTCTAATTTTTTGTACAGATCAGTAAAATCAGTATATAACATCATTCGTACGGTTGAATCGTCAAAAATAAAATTTAAAAAAATAGGTCATGTTCAATCGGTACGACACTAGTTAGAGGGAGTAGTACTTTTGGCGGATTTATATTATAACCACATACAAGAATGATTTTTTTTTTCTAAATTTTTGTACACATCACTAAAATTAGTATATAACAACTTTACGGTTGGATTGTCCAAAAAACAATTTAAAAAAATATTATTCGAAAATTATACTAGTTTGACCAATGAGTACTTTGATAGTTGACCATTAAAATATCATACAGGAATGATTTGTTTTTTCTAATTTTTTGTACATATCACCAAAATCAGTATATAACATAATTCCTATGGTTGGATCATCGAAAATAAAATTTAAAAAAATAGGTCATGTTCAATCGGTACCACACTAGTTAGAGGGAGTAGTACTTTTGGCGGATTTATATTATAAACACATACAAGAATGAATTTTTTTTCTAACTTTTTGTACACATATGTAAAATTAGTATATAACATCAACTGTACGGTTGGATTGTCCAAAAAACAATTTAAAAAAATATTATTCGAAAATTATACTAGTTTGACCAAGGAGTACTTTGATAGTTGACCATTAAAATATCATACAAGAATGATTCATTTTTTTTCTAATTTTTTGTAAACATCACTAAAATCAATATATAAAATCATTCGTACAGTTGGATCGTCTAAAAAAAATTAAAAAATTAGATCATGTTCAATCGGTACGACACTAGTTAGAGGGAATAATACTTTTGGTGGATTTATATTATAAACACGTACAAGAATGATTTTTTTTACTAATTTGTTGTACACATCATTAAAATCAGTATATAACATCATCCGTATGATTGGATCGTCCAAAAAAATTTAAAAATAATTTATTCGAAAATTATACTAGTTTGGCCAAGCAATACTTTGAAAGTTGACCACTAAAATATCATACAAGAACATTAAACAACGGTTTTTTTTATGAAAAAATGTTGTTGTGCTTAGTATTACACAACATTTTTTTTAAGAAAAAACCGTTGTCTGATTATTTTCATTATTTCCCACCAAATTCAATTCAAATTATTTCATTATCCCACCAAATATTTCATTATTTCCCACCAAATTCTATTCAAAATTTTTGTAGTTCAGACAACGGTTTCATAAAAACTGTTGTCTCATTGAAACACGATTTAACAACGGTTAATTATTCCGTTGTGTGAATTGTAATAACATAATGGTATATGAAAACAATTATGTAAATCATACAACGGTTTATAAACGTTGTCTCAAAACAAATTAGACAATGTTCGTAAAAACAGTTGTTCAACCTTACTCGTCTTTACAACACCACATTACAAAAGCCATTGTCTGAATCAATTTACTAGACAACGTTTTTAACCCGTTGTAGGGTACCTGGATGACACAATACTTTTCTGAAGTTACAAAAAAACCGTTGTCTCTTAATTCCAAACAATGCTTTTTCGTCCGAGCGTTGTCTGATGAGTGTTGTCTGATTGCGATTTTCTTGTACTGATAGACTTTGCACTACTAGAAAAGCGGTTAAATTCAATCGTCAAAATTCGGTTGAATTTAATATAATTTCAACCGGATCCCGTTAAATTTAACATAAATTCAACCACAACCTTCCCATTGAATATAAGGCCGTTGAAATTAACATTTTCGGTTGGATTTAAGTTTAATTCAACCAGGAACGGTTGATTTTGTTCAACCGGCTTTCGTTGATTTTAAAAACACAGCCGAATTAGGTTGAATTTAACGTGTCCCCAATTTTTTTCGAAAACAACAGCTTCCTGCTACTTCTACTACATCTAATTAATTTATGCATTTTGCTAATTTATGCCACATATTGTTACGATTTGAAAATCAACTCCAATAATTTTATTTCTATTCATCAACAAAAACATCACAAAATTCATATTCAAAAACAAACAAAAAATTATGTTTATTCATAATAATTTCATTACATATTGAGAATACATATTGCTATTACAAAATGCGTTTGTGTCCAACATTACAAGGAAAATCAGGAGCATGTCTACCAAAAATGAAAGTGTCATTGTAACAATGACATTCATCAAATTTGATCAGACATGCATTTTATTTAGGAAATACACGTACTATACGAAGTAAGCATGCAGTTCTCTAGTTCTGTGGATTAACTTCAGTGGCCTTAAGTGCTGCCTCTTCAGTTGCAGAGCAACACCTACCGTGGCAGTAGTGATAGCAGCCGCCTCCATTGTTGTAGTTGCCACCTCCGTTGTTGTCGCCTCCTCCATTATTGTAACCACCTCCGTTGTTGAAACCTCCTCCGTTGTTGTAGACTCCTCCATTTTTGTAACCACCTCCGTTGTTGTAACCTCCTCCGTTGTTGTAGCCTCCTCCGTTGTTGTAGTCCTCAGCTGTAATTTAAGGTTTAACATAAATTAGATGATTGTTACATGTACAAATATTACATGATAATAAAACGGATTTTTAAGACTTACGCTTGGTAGTAGTTTCAGCTAAGTCTCTAGCTGCAACTTCTGAACTAATGAGAAGAGCAAAAGCAATGGACAGACCAAGAAGTAGGAAAATTTTGGAACCCATATTGCTTCTCATCATTCAGCTCTTGCATTTTGTTGAGATATAAAATACAAATTTGAAGAAATATGGGTTCCAAAATTTTTTTAAATTCCCTGCGTATATATATATATATATATATATATATATATATATATATATATATATATATATATATATATATATATATACAAAGTTGATGATATTTTCATTTAAGCAAAGAAATACTTATAAGCAAAATACAGCTGAACGACCACCTAAAAGAAAGGAACTAACTAACTTCTCCGTACTAACACTTATCTAATCAACTACTCTCCTACTAGCATTCTACCACTACGTTTTATTCCTTAAAACTCGACTAGACTGCAGACTAAGTCAAGCTGTTACAAAGAAACAAATAAAACAAAACAACATGACTAAATTATTTAAATCAAGTTTAAATTAAAACCAACAAACTCCCCCTTAATTCAAACTTGATTTTTCAGCTCCTTAACTCCCAACAACTGTCTCATGCATCATTTCGAACTTGGCTACTGGTAATGCTTTAGTGAGAGTATCCGTTCACTGCACATTCTTTGTCACATGTCGAATAGAGATATCTCCTTTCTTCACACATTCTCTTATAAGGTGATAACGGATGTCGATATGCTTGCTCCTACCATGAAAGACCGGGTTTTTTTCAAGGTCGATAGCTGACTTAGTGTCAATGAATAAGATCACTGGACCCTCATAACCATCTGTCACCTGACTGAGGACTTTACCTAGCAACACCCCCTGACACGCTACCGCTGTGGCAGCCATGAACTCAGCCTCGCACGAAGAAAGTGCCACACATTTCTGCTTCTGAGAAACCCAAGTAATGAGACTGTCGTTCAAGTAAAAAGCAACTCCACTGGTGTTTTTCCTATCATCTAATTATCCTCCCAAATCGCTGTCTGAGTACCCAGTTAGGATGTTGTTTCCACTAGTCTTAGAATACACCAAACCAAAGCTGATTGTGCCTTTCACATAACGATAAATTTGTTTCACAGCCCCTAGATGCATTAATGTAGGTTTCTCCATGAACCTACTAACGATGCCCCACCGCGAAAGCGATGTCAGGACGGGTATGCACCAGGTATCTCAGCCCGCTAACCATACTTTTATACTCAGTAGGATTTATTGTTTTGCCTCCCTCGTCCTTTGTGATAACTAACCTGGGTTCCATTGGGTATCTTGTTGGATTGCATCGACTCATACCAGCTTTTTCCAGGATCTTTGCATATGCACTTTGCGTGAACTCGATGAGGCCCTTTTTCAGCTCCACCTCGATGCCCAAGTAATACGACAAGTTGCCCAAATCACTCATCTCAAAATTCCTGCTCATTTCAGCCTAGAACCTCTTGATAATACTAGTGCTTGTTCCTGTCACAAGAAGGTCGTCCACATAGACTGCTACAATCAAACTCTCATCTCCTTCTCATTTAGTATAAACAACGTGTTCACGAGGACACCTTATCAAACCCATTTCTTCAAAAGATTTACTCAATTTAGAGTACCAAGCTCGTGGAGCTTGACGCAACTGATAAGTGGATTTTATATCTACTTAGAACGTCTTATGTCGGCTTGAATTGATAGTTTTGGCCTCAAGTATGTCGTGTTTTGATTAGTTTTTAGTGGAAATGTGCAGGACTTTTATCTCAGGATCGGAGTTGGTAATTGAAGATGTTATGTTGGATATAGGCCCAAGGTGTTTGTTTAAGAAGGTTTCCAGAAGAGCGAGGGAAAACGAAGCAAGGAACGACAATTATCATGAAAATCAGAATTTCCAGGAAGTTGTCCGGGCGGGCGCTCAAGCTCCCAGGCGGCCGCTCAGGGGGAATTGTCCAGGCGGCCGCTCAAGATTCTAGGCGGCCGCTCAGCCTGAATTCTGGAAAATTTTACAGTTTTGCCCTTTTCGAATGTTAATGCAATTCTGAGTTGTTTCCTTGTATGATTTGGTTTTTAGGGCCTATAAAAACTCTGGTTATCATTGTAATCATGACGGAGGGTTTTATTTTGTTAACATTAAGGAGTGAACGATCAATTGTTCGTGACAAGCAACGGATCAAGATCTACCTATCTTTTGCAACTGGGCATTCTTCGGATTTGTTCCTAAACCCTTATTAATTAATATTATTCTTTTCTTCATTCTAGTCATGTTTATTAGCATATTTTTATTGAACCCCATGATGATGAACGGTTCGACTATGAACTAATCACCGTCATGGGGTCCTAACGAATTTACTTACGGAATTTAGATGTTGATTGCCTAACTTGATACATTTGTGGTGAATTTACAATATCCTTGCATGGTTGTATTTAATTCATATAGATGCGTAGCTAACATCTATCTTGTTAATCTTAAGTGAAGCGACAGTGAATCTTTTGATTTAGAACTTGCCATGCTAGCATAAGTCCATGAATGTTATTCATGTTTGTGGTGTGTTTCTAACCGTCTCATGCTACCTTATGTAATCTTATGGATACTTGATCTTCAACCATTATGCTTTCAAATTCTATAGACATATAGGGTCTAAGCATAACTGGTGCCTGCATGATTTCTATCTTTTGTGGATATTGTGTAGATTGGTGTGCGTGTACTGAAAGGTAGCGTATACTTATTTCGTGTTGTCCGATTAGTTATTGTAACCACCACATGTGTTGATAAAAGGGCATGATCTCTAAAGGAAGTTTGTATTGAAGTTAGGATCTCATGTTTTCCATCTCATAAGTAATTTGAAATCAATTAGCTATTAATTTAGTTGTTAATTAATTCTTATTAGTTAATTTTAGATAATCAAAACCAATTTGCTTATTGTCTTAGCATTGAACGATAATCATACATTGATGTTTAGGTACAAGAACTAAATTATACAATCTCTGTGGGAACGAACTCTACTTCATTCTATATTACTTGTGAACACGTACGCTTGCGTGATTTTGTGCTAACAAGTTTTTGGCGCCGCTGCCGGGGATTTGTTATAGTTTATGTGCTTGACATCAGTGGTCGTTAAAGTTCATTGACTCGGATCGGTTACTAATAGTTTTTGTGTTGTTTTGTGTTCTCAGGTACTTGAGTGTGTATGCGAACGCGTTCTCAAGCGAATAAAGAGAAGCTGGAAAATAAAGAAGAAACAGAAACAGAAGTTCCAGTGATTCAAGTTGTAGAAAATATGGGAGAACCAGCAGCAGCAGCAACTAAGGCTCTTAAGGATTTCTCGCAGCCAAAGATCAATGACATTGCATCGAGTATTGTCAGACCAGCAATCGCAGCTAATACCTTCGAGATCAAGCCTAGCACTATACAAATGGTCCAGAACTCAGTTCAGTTTGGGGGTGCTCCTACCGAAGATCCCAACATGCATATTCGAGATTTCATAGAGATCTGTGATACCTTCAGAACCAACGGGGTGTCTGAGGATGCTGTTAAGTTAAGGCTATTTCCATTCTCTCTAAGGGACAAGGCGAAGAGTTGGTTACACTCTTTACCAGCAGGTTCTATCACTACATGGGAAGATCTTGCACAGAAATTTCTCACCAAATTCTTTCCCATGGCGAAGACAGCAGCTATCAGGAATGCTATCACTCAGTTTTCACAGCAATCTGGAGAATCTCTATGCGAGGCTTGGGAGAGATATAAGGAGATGCTAAGAAAGTGTCCACATCATGGGATGCCTGATTGGATGATAATCAATTGTTTTTATAATGGGTTGGGTGCACAGTCGAGACCTATGCTAGATGCAGCATCAGGTGGAGCTTTGTGGGCCAAGAGTTATGAAGAAGCTTATGAATTGATCGAGATGATGGCTGCTAATGAATATCAGAATCCTACAGGGAGGTTATCTCAAGGCAAGGTAGCAGGTGTTCTTGAAATTGATACAGCTACAGCCATTGCAGCTCAGTTGAAGGCCTTGTCAATGAAGGTCGATTCTTTGGCTAATAGGGGAGTTCAGCAGGTAGCTAGTGTTTGTGAGTTATGTGCGGGCGCACATGATACAACTCAATGTGCCATATCTTCTGAATCAGCACAATTTGTGAGTAACTTCCAGAGGCCACAACAGCCAGTTCCAGCCACCTATCATCCGAATAACCGCAGCCATCCAAATTTCAGTTGGAGTAACAATCAAGGTGGTAATCAGCAGCAACAGCAATTCGGAGCTAGGCAATTCAATCAAGGATTTCAGCAGCAGTACCAGCCCAGACAACAGTTTCAGCCTCCAGGTTTCCAGCAACAATCTCAGGGGAATGCTGGTCAATCTTCTAATGAAAAAGCTGAGCTTGAGGAGTTGAGGATGATAGTAAAAAGTCAGGGGGCATCTATGAAGATCATGGAAAGTCAGATCGGGCAGCTTGCTAGTGCTCTGTTGAACAGACCATCTGGAGTTCTTCCGAGTGACACTGAAGCCAATCCAGGCAAGAGGGAAACCAAAGAGCATGTCAATTCAGTTACTTTGAGATCGGGTAAGGTGACGGGTAATCAAAATTCAGCCATTGAAGAAGAAGAAGTTCAAGAGCAACATGTGGCACCTACTGCAGATAAGGAGCAAGTCCAGACTGATAGAGTAGCTGAGCAGTTGGTTAGCGAGGTGGAGAATCCTAAAAATTCTGCTAAGGAAGTTTCTCCAAAGCAGTCTACAGAGAACGTGAAAATCTTTCCTCCTCCTCCATATCCTGGTAGATTGAAGAAGCAGAAGAATGATAGACAGTTTGGCAAGTTTCTGGAGGTATTCAAAAAGCTTCAAATCAATATCCCTTTTGCTGAAGCATTGGAGCATATGCCGAGCTATGCAAGGTTTATGAAAGGTATTCTCTCAAAGAAGTTGAAACTTGAAGAATTGGATACAGTAGCATTAACAGAAGAGTGCAGTGCCGTTTTACAGCAGAAGCTACCACCGAAGCTAAAGGATCCAGGCAGTTTCACTATTCCGTGCACCATTGGGAATTTGTCTTTCAGCAAGTGTTTGTGTGATTTGGGTGCTAGTATCAATCTCATGCCATTGTCAATTTTCATGCAGCTTGGTCTTCCAGATCCTAAACCTACCAACATCTCTCTACAGCTAGCTGATCGTTCTATTACATACCCGAGGGGTATCGTTGAGGATGTTTTGGTCAAGGTTGATAAACTCATCTTTCCAGCAGATTTTGTGATTCTTGATTTTGAAGAAGATAAGAAGATTCCTATCATCTTAGGACGACCTTTTCTAGCTACAGGCCGTACCTTGATTGATGTTCAGAAGGGGGAGCTTACGATGCGGGTGCAAGATCAGAATGTCACCTTTAATGTGTTCAAGGCCATGAAATTTCCGACAGAGGATGAGGAGTGTTTCAGTGTGGAGATAGTTGATACAGGTCAGGCAGAAGAGTTTGATCATTTGTTGAGCAAAAAGTTAGACGTGCACAAGCTCGAGCACCACATCAGTGATTCCATTGATAATTCTTCCATTCAAGATCTTTCGAAGGTGAAGCTTGGGAAGCTGCCACCACACTTAAAGTATGTCCTTGTGGATGATGAACTTGTGATTTTTGAAGTATTCCAAGATAACGTGTTAAGAAGGTGGATGACTGATGATGAAGTAGAAGAGAGTGTTGTTCAGCCGTCCGAATCGAACAAGCACCTTAGAAGTGTGAGGAAGAAAAAAAAGGCGAAGAAGTCGACGGGTGGAAAAATCAAGTTGAAGAGTGAAAGAAAAGTTGTGTTGGGAGGAAACAATCATGTCAACGTGTGTATGAATGGACTTTCGGTTGAGGACAGTTCGGTTATTCTTTTGAAACCGCCGTGAGTTGAGGAAGTGACGTCCGGCTAAATGACGTTAACGACAGCGCTTCGTGGGAGGCAACCCACGCGAGGATACGTTGTAGTATTATTCTTATTCGAAAAAAAAAAAAAAAAAAAAAAAAAAAAATAGAAAATCAGTGAGCAGGCTGGGCGGGCGCGCGCCAGGCTGGGCGGCCGCTCAAGGTTCCTACTGTCAGTTCTGGGCGGGCGCTCAAGCTTCTGGGCGGCCGCTCGAGCAACCCCCTGGTCAGTTTTTTTTTTTTCCCCTCGTTTTTGTGTTTTAAAACCTCTCCCAACCTCATATTTTAAGTCTAGGTTCATTCTCTACTCCCTATTGCCCTCATATATCTTCCCTAACCCTAATTCACCCCTAGATTACAATCCCATCTCATATCTCTCCATTTATCTTCCATATATATACATACACTCCACCCTATCTAAACTCATCTTACTTAAACCTAACCCTATCAACAAGTATTTTCACTCAAATTGGGGACATTCTCATGATGTGATAGTTGAGAGGGCCATTCTGCTCTGGGCTATTATTAATGGACATTACATTGATTTGGGTCACATCATTCATCAGAATATTATGAGGTTTTTGCGTTCAGGGGCCACAATGTCGATTCCTCATCCTTCTCTAGTTACTGAGTTATGTCGGGCAGTTGGTGTGAGGTGGGATGAGGACGAGCCGGTGTTGATGCCGTTGGGGGCTATTGATGACGCCCTTATTGAGCGGATGGTGGAATGGCCAGGCGGCGTTCCTCATGGCCGTGGGTTAGGCTACATTATTACTGCGGCTGAGCGAGGCGGTATGCCACCACGAGTGCCGCAGGTTCCTAGGGTTCCGCGAGCTCGCGCTAGTTCGTCTCATGGTGATGCGTTGTCAGTTGGATGTATGGAAGCTCAGTTCCGTCGTTTGAATAGGCGCATTGACGCTATGCATGAGAGCAACCGTCGATATGCGGAGGATATGACTTCTGCTTTGATCTCAGCAGGTATTTCCGCTCAGTGGCCTGTTTATGGTGCTCGCACTGTCTACCCACCCCCTGATTCTGATGAGGAGGGGGATGATGATGATTCAGCAGAGTTGTAGGTATGTTGCTAACCCTTGTATTTTCTTCCATGAGGGCATGGCAGATTTTAAGTTTGGGGGGAGATTTCAAGGTTACTAATGTTGTCTGTTTTCATATAGGAAGTCATATTGCATCATATTTGTATGTGTAGTTTAGTTTCATGCATGATACCTGTCATATAGAGCATTCTGTTGCATGTTTGTCGAGTTTTGTATGTGAGTTCATATAGTTGCATTACATGCATTTTTTCATGATCCCTTATAATAAGCTGATGCCATAAGGTAGGTAGATGTTGATGTGGGTGTGAAAAGGATGAACAGAGGGCTGATTTTAAATTTTGTTGAAATTGACATGCATGTTTCATGAATAAAATTTTTACACAGTCTCGTCGTTTGCTCTTGGACTAGGTTGCGTCATGCTTGTTTGGATTTAGGATTTAATCACTTGTTTATCGATAGAATTTGCTTTATTCTCTTGATGATTAAGGAACACCAAAATACAAGTTTGGGGGAAAACAGAAATTTCATGCTAATATGTTTGTGTTTGTATTTGTTGGCTAGGCGTCAAATGGCTAGTAGCCGGCTCATGTTTATGAGTAGTCTAGGGTTGGAATTGAGAATTCTCATTCCAGATTCCATGTGAACGAAAAAAAAAGAAAAAAAAAAAGAAAAAAAAAGAAAAAGAAAAAAAAGTGTTGTGAGAGTCTGAGTATGCAGAATTGATCAGGGTGAGCTCTTTAATACTCGAGCAATTAAGTTCTTGGGGACTTTGTGCCTAGTGACCTAAGGCTTTTATAGTCTGGGATCCACTAACCCAACGCTCGCTACATGGGTATTATTGTATAAGCCTTTAGGGGTCTCATCCATTGCACGATCAAATAAGCATGTGTGTTGTGTACATATTGTGTTTGAGTAATAATAAAGCATGAATTTCTGTCTACTTTAGAGGAGTATAGAGGTGTATCTAAAGTGATCTTGAGTTTAACGTTCATTCTATTTATAACTCTGTGATTGTCTTGGAAAAGAATATGTATGATTTTGATCCGGTTTGGGAGTATATCTGTCGAGCATTGCACACACGCACGTTCTGATCATGTATTGTTATTATACCGGAATTTAGTCGAGCTCTGTTTGGATTGATTGCATTCATGGAGATATTTGCTTGCTAAGTGGTGTTGGTTAGTTTGAGGGGATCCTTTGCATTCATATTTAGTTGCATTCATTCATGCGTTGCATTGTTTGTGTCGTTTGTGTCAGTTGGATTTTGTGGGTACATTCACTATAGGCCCTCACGAGACCTTACTCGTCCACTAGGGCTGCCTAGGGGTTTAAAGGGCTTGTTGCATATGCCAAATGCAACCGTGATCACCTACGGAAGTGGTACTAGTTAGTTTGTATATTGTTTATGCTTGAGGGCAAGCATCGGTTCAAGTTTGGGGGTGTGATAAGTGGATTTTATATCTACTTAGAACGTCTTATGTCGGCTTGAATTGATAGTTTTGGCCTCAAGTATGTCGTGTTTTGATTAGTTTTTAGTGGAAATGTGCAGGACTTTTATCTCAGGATCGGAGTTGGTAATTGAAGATGTTATGTTGGATATAGGCCCAAGGTGTTTGTTTAAGAAGGTTTCCAGAAGAGCGAGGGAAAACGAAGCAAGGAACGACAATTATCATGAAAATCAGAATTTCCAGGAAGTTGTCCGGGCGGGCGCTCAAGCTCCCAGGCGGCCGCTCAGGGGGAATTGTCCAGGCGGCCGCTCAAGATTCTAGGCGGCCGCTCAGCCTGAATTCTGGAAAATTTTACAGTTTTGCCCTTTTCGAATGTTAATGCAATTCTGAGTTGTTTCCTTGTATGATTTGGTTTTTAGGGCCTATAAAAACTCTGGTTATCATTGTAATCATGACGGAGGGTTTTATTTTGTTAACATTAAGGAGTGAACGATCAATTGTTCGTGACAAGCAACGGATCAAGATCTACCTATCTTTTGCAACTGGGCATTCTTCGGATTTGTTCCTAAACCCTTATTAATTAATATTATTCTTTTCTTCATTCTAGTCATGTTTATTAGCATATTTTTATTGAACCCCATGATGATGAACGGTTCGACTATGAACTAATCACCGTCATGGGGTCCTAACGAATTTACTTACGGAATTTAGATGTTGATTGCCTAACTTGATACATGTGTGGTGAATTTACAATATCCTTGCATGGTTGTATTTAATTCATATAGATGCGTAGCTAACATCTATCTTGTTAATCTTAAGTGAAGCGACAGTGAATCTTTTGATTTAGAACTTGCCATGCTAGCATAAGTCCATGAATGTTATTCATGTTTGTGGTGTGTTTCTAACCGTCTCATGCTACCTTATGTAATCTTATGGATACTTGATCTTCAACCATTATGCTTTCAAATTCTATAGACATATAGGGTCTAAGCATAACTGGTGCCTGCATGATTTCTATCTTTTGTGGATATTGTGTAGATTGGTGTGCGTGTACTGAAAGGTAGCGTATACTTATTTCGTGTTGTCCGATTAGTTATTGTAACCACCACATGTGTTGATAAAAGGGCATGATCTCTAAAGGAAGTTTGTATTGAAGTTAGGATCTCATGTTTTCCATCTCATAAGTAATTTGAAATCAATTAGCTATTAATTTAGTTGTTAATTAATTCTTATTAGTTAATTTTAGATAATCAAAACCAATTTGCTTATTGTCTTAGCATTGAACGATAATCATACATTGATGTTTAGGTACAAGAACTAAATTATACAATCTCTGTGGGAACGAACTCTACTTCATTCTATATTACTTGTGAACACGTACGCTTGCGTGATTTTGTGCTAACAGCAACCCATATAGTGCCTTCTTTAATTTATAAACCATGTGCTCTTTTCCCTCCTTCTTGAACCCTTCAAGCTGCACCACATAGACTTCTTCCTTGATTTTGACATTTAAGAAGGCAGACTATACATCTAGATGATGCAATTCCCACTCATTCTTTGCTGCAATTGCTAATAAAAGTCGTACATTCTTGAGAAGTGTCATAGGAGCATAAATTTCTTCGAAGTCCACACCATGTTCTTGAACATGTCCCTTCGCCACTGTTCTCGCTTTATGCTTCACCACCTCTCTGTTAGCATCCCTTTTAAGCTTATACACCCATTTTAGTCCAATGGCCTTTTGACCTGGTGGCAAATTCACTAGTGTCCAAGTTTTATTCTTCTCCAGTGCCTCAATTTCATTTTTCATAGCATTTTTCCACTTCTGTTCCCTCGCTGCCTGACTATAATTTGTGGGTTCTTCAATACCCATCAGTATCAACTCCTCGTCCAACTCAATTTCCTTGGTTTCATCATACACTTCACTGAGTAATCTGAACTTACGTGGTGGAGTACTCTCAGTAGAAACATCTAAGTTCGTGTTTGTTTGTGAGGAACTTTCTCCATCTGTTTGGTCTTCAATGCTCCTTGCAATGGCTAGAGTTACTGCCTCTGGTGTGCTGGATTCTTCCCCATTAGTGCCTTCATCTGCAACGTCAATATCCACCACTGTGAACTGCTCCAGTTGAAAATTTGTGTCACTCCAATTATTTTCCCATGTCCATGCCCTGTTCTCTTCGAAAACAATATCGTGACTAATATGAATTCTTTTGCTGATCGGATCAAATAAACGGTAGGCCTTTGTACCAGGTTCTCGTCCCAAATGAATCATGACTCTGCTTCTATCAAATTTATGATTGGAACCTTCGCGTACGCCATACATCCAAAAACTCGAATGTGCCCCACATTTGATTTCTAACCCATCCACAGCTCATACGGCGTCTTATTTGAAATAGCACGTGTTAGCAGCTTATTCAAAACATACACAGCATTACGCACTGCTTCTCCCCATAGATTTGTAGGTAGCTTCATCTCCTTTAGCATACTCCTTGCCATAGCCACCACCTTCGATTACGCCTCTCCATCACTCCGTTTTGCTGCGGCGTGTACACTATTGTGAAATGGCATGCAATCCCTTCACTTTTACAGTAACTCATAAACTCCTTTGAACAAAACTCCCCACCTCTATCTGTACGGAAAGTTTTCACCCTTTTCTGAGGCCCATCTTCTACTAGAGCTCTGAATTTCTTAAAACATTCGAATGCTTCATCTTTGCTACCAATCATGTACACCCACATATACCTACTAAAATCGTCCACCAACAGGAGAAAGTAATGATTGCCACATGATGTTATTGGCTTTATTGGTCCGCACAAATCGCCATGGACCAATTCCAGGACTCTTTTTGCACTAAAATTCGACTGAGCTGGAAATTGATTCCGTGTCTGCTTCGCCATCAAACAACTTGAACATACCTTATTTTGGTGACTGATTTTAGGCATTTCGTTGACCATTTTCTGATTATATATCAATGACAAGGCCTAGAAGTTGACGTGGCCAAGGCGAGTATGCCAGAACCATGAAGTCTCCTCAGCCTTTGACATTAAACACTTCGATTCAGCGATTTCCAAAACAATTTTGTATAATTGGTTCCTTGATCTTTTTACCCTCATCAACAGCCTTCCATGTTCGTCATAAACCCACAGCAAATCTCCCTTTAACACCACTCTACTTCCATTTTCCGATAGTTGTCCAAGGCTCACAATGTTATTGCATAACTTAGGGATATAGTACACTTCATCAAGAGATATTTCTTCACCATTTTTGCATCGGAAAGTGATTGTGCATTTTCCTTGGATCTTCAAAGTAGACCCGTCTCCAAATTTTACTTCACCTTTCACCTCTTCGTTTAGTTTGGCAAACTTAAACTTTTGGACCGTCATATGGTTAGAAGCTCCATTGTCGAGATACCAAACATTTGAATCTCCCTGCTTGTTTTCAATCACAGTGTTTACCTTTGGCGCCACACCTTCCTCGTTCAAAAGAATAACATTCTCCTCCTCCTTGTTGCATTTCACAAGTAAAAGTGCAGGCTCATCATCTTGACTCTGTGCCATGTTGGCCTCCAATTTTACTTCATTCTGACGTTTTGGTTTAAGACACTCAGAGGCAAAATGTTCGAGTATGTCACAATCAAAACATCTGATCCTGCTCTTGTCTCTAAAGCCTCGACTGCCTTCCTTTCCATGAGAACTTCCTCTAGTGCTACGACCGTTATTGCCTTCTGATCCACCTTTCCAGATCGTTTCTACCACTCCTTCCTTATGAGAAGTAGTTGGCCTTCATTCCTTTCTTTCTTCAACCACTCTTCCTTCGTAAGAAGTAGTTAGCTTTCACCATGTTCGACTTATCCCCGAATACATTCCTCGTAGGCCTTCAGTGACCCAATCGCCTCCTCCACTGACATACTTGCCACATACCCAAATTGCTCTATTGTGGATGCAATCTGCAAGAATTTAGGTCGGACAGCTCGAAGCAGTTTCTTGACAACATAGGATTCCTCAAGCACCTCACCCAGAGCTCGAATCTTTGTCACCATGCCATTGATCTTCATACAAAACTCATCCAGCTCGTCACTGTCTTTCATTCTGAGTGCCTCGAATTCAGCCTTAAGGGTCTACACTTTCCCCTTCTTAACACGTTCATCTCCAAGGCACATAGTTTTAATGGCTTCCCACGCTTCTTTTATTGTAGTCTTCACTGCCACAGAAAGAAGTATGTCCTCTGGTATCGCCTGGTATATTACCGCCAATCCTATCTTGTCCTTTCTTTCATCCACCTTCACTTTCAGATCCTTAGGCTCCACCGCCTCCCACACACCATGGGCTTGCATATAAACCTTCATCTTGAGGGACCACGCTGTGTAGTTTCCTCGTATCAGCATTGGATAAGTAAGACCAACTCCTCCTTCCTTTACCTTGTTCGTCTCCAGTGTTGTATCTTTAGACATGCTTAATACCCTTAGCTCTGATACCAATTGAAGGATAAATTCCCTGCGATATATATATATATATATATATATATATATATATCACTACGCCATAGATGGGCATATATAACGCCTCTCTGATGTTACAATAGGCCCGAAAAACGTTACATTAGATCTATTGTAACACCAGGAGCCGTTACGTTTACGAGCATTACAATAGATACCCTAATGTAACGCTTTTCTTCTCTATTGTAACAGTAGCAAAAGTTTTACAATAGGCACCTATTGTAACACCAGGGGCCCAATTGTAACACATTTTGAGTGTTACAATAGCTCGGTTCAATTTTTTCAGACGTGGCACCATGTGCATACGTGGCATTACGTGGCACCACGTGGCCACGTGGCAACACATGTGGCGCCACGTGGCACACTGTGTACACGTCACCAACCTCTATTGTAACACTATACTGGGCAATTGTAACACATATTAAGTGTTACATTTGACTTGGTAAATATTTTGTAGGGGGCCCACATACCCTATTGTAACACCATTTTTATCTGTTGTAACATTATTTTCTATTTATTGTAACACTATATATTAACAAATGTAACACTACAATAAGCAAACGTAACGGTAAATTTTTGAAATTTTGAAATGTAGGCTCTGCATTAATAATATTCCCAGCCAACACAACAAGATCCACTACATTAATTCCAAACTACATAATAAACCAAAAGCCATCTCCATACTACTCCAACCAAACCTCCAAACTACGCCAACAAACTCCAAAACAATTCAATCCCAAATTCGATAGTAAAAGTAGATAACATAACCAAATAACATAAGCGCATAAGCGCACAAAAGTAATAATGTATGATAAACCACAAATTTGATAACAGAACTAAGAAGTGGCGCCCCTTGGAGTTTGTGTGATTGGAGTGCCAGTCTCGTCTTGATCACTTGAGAAGGTTGCACAAAAGTCTCCAATATCAAACTTGAGAGTAGGATTCGCCTCTCCTAATTTCTTCAAGTACCAAGTCATGTTCTCCTGGACCTTTCTGTTCACTTTGGCCTCCATTTGGCTCTCCAATTCTTGAGTTATCTTTGCAGTCAACTCATCAACGGAAGGTTGAGTAATAGCAGGAGCATTTTCTAAGGCAAGCACTGAGCCTTTCCTTCCCACCAACCAGTCTGGTCCATGTTTCCCACCGGGAAGCACCGCATCTGCATCACCTCCTTCTTTCAGCACCTTATCAATGGTTTCCTATAAGTGAAATTTACAAAATTGAGTTAACATGTAATTGTATATCATACTAGTGCTACAATGAGACAAACCAGGCGATTATTATTCGTATCTCCTCTAATTCATTTCAATGTCAAAACATGGCAAAAACCAAAAGACAATGTGATTTCCTTATTCTGTTTTCTTTGTTCTCATAAATTCATTTCACTCATTACATTGTACGATGCTTATGCAGTATGCTCACAGGACGTGTGTTCAACAATGGTGCAATGAAAAAGGAGATATAAGTTGTGAGATCTGTCATCAGGTAGGCTTGTGTGGGAGAAACTATGCCAATTTTTGTTCTTGCATCCGGATAGATTTATTAGTGAATCTAGTAAAAACATTAAGTTGTACTCTAACTCTCTAAGCATCACTCCTCTTGTTCCAAAAAGTCCTATAGGCAATTCAGTGGCATGATCTATTACTTTTTAGCACATAAAGCTGTAGCAAATTAATCAAGGCACCAGAAGAGAAACATCAAATACACTACTGCATCAAATACACTACTGCATTCAAATACACTACTGCATTTAAGTACTTCTTTTAACCAATCACTCGAATATGGGATAAACCAAAGCCGTTTGCATAAAATAAATAATGACTAAAAGCACTTACAATTGTTTTGTTGATTGCAGCCCTATTAGTCTTGTACTTGCGCCCTTTTTTGTGTTTACGACTTTTGAAGTAGATTCTAGATCGTGACGGGGAGGCCAGATTGGGGTCCTTTTGTTTCTAGCAATACAAGATTGTCAAGAGAATCAACATGGTCTAGCACAACTAAAATGAAATTGAACAAATAAATATGCACAATTAAAATGATGTCATACCAGTTTCTCCTTAACTTCAGCAATAGTTTTACGACCAAGAGTGTGGGGGTCAGCATATGAGTTCCAACGAGCCGCATTTTCCACGGCAAGTGACTGTAATAAAAAGTATTCAACGGAAATTGTAATTTAGTGCAAAATAAATATAGGCAAATAAATGCAAATACTCGGTCAGTAATATGCTAACCTGCACTCCTTCATCTGCCCAGTACTTCAACAAAACCTTAAAATCCTCAAGTGGAATATCACGTGGCCTGTTTTCAATCCTTTTCTCGTCACTGTCATACTCTGTATAATGATCCTTCTTGACACGGGACTTGTGCACTCTCCAAAGAGTATTAAGTGTCTTATTTATATATTTTTCCCCGTGTGCAGGAATATCATACCTATCCTATAATATGTCAAACATAAGAATGCATTATTTCAGTGCATCATGGATATATTTTTTTCCCATATATTAATATAAACTAAGATAAAGGGATTACCAAAGTATATTCCAACATTTTCTTCTTCAATTCTTGTGGAACAACATGCCAGTTAACATGAGTTAGAGACACGTGTTGCTTAAATAGCATCCCTAGAAAATTGCTTAGCTCAGCTCTGACCTTCCTGTCTCCAATCGGTTGACCCTTTTTACTCAATGTAATGACAGGCTTTTCAGTTGGACTCCTCCCATGAACTTTTAACATTTTTGTCCATCCTCTAAGTTTTTTAGGACCTGGCCACATATAAAAAACATAATGGGAAAGTGAGTGTATTATTATACTAATTATTTCTAATAATCTATTACATTTTTCACCTTTTATCTATGCGTACATATTTATTACCTTTTTCAACTGTTTCAAGGGAATTGTGTAAACTCGACTTACCAACATCCTCTATCCTTGGATCAGCTTCTATATTTTGCTTCTGACGTTCCCGCAGTGCTATATAAGCCGCAGCTGAACCACTTGCAATATTACCACATTGTTTTAACAATTTACTACACGTCGGCTTTAAAATTTTTGGAGCAGATGCAGTCCCCGTGTTCATAGTAGTGGTAGCATTGGCTCGGGAACGAGTTCTGGGGCCAGCTGGTATCTTTTTCATTTCCTTGACATAATCAGACTATAATTAGAAACCACTTTGATGAAAGTCAAGTAAATAATCACTTCGTATAGTACGTGTTTTTTCTAAATAAAATGCATGTCCGATCAAATTTGATGAATGTCATTGTTAAGATGACATTTTGATCTTTGGTAGACATGCTCCTGATTTTCCATGTAATGTTACGTTGGACACAGACGCAATATGTATATGTTGCGCTCTCATCAAAGATGAGCTCGAATAAGTATATGTACTGGAATATCAATTTGTTCTGTTTCCAAATTTGCAATATGTAAAATAATTGAAGTTGAGCTTTGAATAAGTTTCGGTTTTCTCATTTGGTTTGATTCTGTGGATTTGCTTTGGATTCTTTTCATTCCGCTTTAAATGGATTACAGTATTCTCTTATTAGTCAAAAGAGTTAGGATCAAGACTCTGCTCTAAATACCTAATCAATAAATTTTAAAAATAAGTAACTTTAATAGCTACTAGGTCCTGCATATTCTCAAGCTTTAATTGGCCGAGGATGTGGTTGTGAGGATCACTTGGTGGGACAATAAAATTTCACAGGGGGGGCATGTTGGGCGTATACAAGATGTATTCAATTAGGGTATTGGATTACAGAATTCTCTTGTTTGTCAAAAGGGTTGGTTAGGATCAAGACTGCTGCCCTCAATCACAGATCAATGAATTTTACAATAATCTGGCCGGGGATGTGTTTGTGAGAAATAATCTGGCCGGTCCATCAACAACAAAGATTTCACAGAGGGAGCATGTTGGGCGTATACAAGATGTATTCAGTTAGTGTACATTTCTAGGAAAGATTGAGTACTCATGTTGCAGGCTGTAAAGTCTATTTATTTTTGTCATACTTTGGTGGTCAATAATTATTTTGCCAGTATACTACCTTCGTTTGAGGGAGCGCCCATTTTGGCATTATGGATTTATCTGACCCAGATCTCTATTATATGCTTAGTAATTTATATTATATGCTTAGTAATTTATGAGTTAATTTTATTGTTATTATAAACAGTTGAGCAACTACTCCTCAATGGAAGGTGTTTTGTAGTGCAAGCCTCACTTTAAACAGCTCTACAAGGAGACAGGAAACTTCAACAAGAAGTTTGTGTCACGTATGCCATTAACTCAGTTTGTGTCATGTATGCCATTAACTCTTAAAGTCTTATATCCTTTATTGTAATACCTGAGTCTACCAATATACAGTTAGCCAATCAGAAATTATGAATTATTTTAGAACCAATCAGACCTAATTCCTAAATTTTATATTAAAAATTTTCCTTACTTACAATATCAACCTACCTCTTTAACCCTGGTTAGTTAACACTTTTAATTTAAATACAATATTGGTTTTATTAAACAATCCATAAATACATATTTTTAAAATCAAAAAATATTTACTAGAAAATCACAATTTTAATTTAAAATCAATCACGATATACTACTATATATTTCAAATTTAAATTTCATAATCAATCATTCATCAATCAACCATTCTTTTAATATAAAGTCAATCACAATTATATTATCATACATAATAAATTTATTTTCATAATATATATTGTACAATTGCAATCGATTTTAAGAAATTATAATCTAACTCAACTAGAAATCTGAAAAAATTGGATTTGAAATAATTTGGATAAAATCCATACCTTCAAAATTTTTATTTTTTTAAAAGTTCAAAAAAATATTTATTAATAATTTGTTTATAGAATTAATTAATAAATGCATATAAGCCAACACTACAAGATCGGATTAATTAGAACGACCATATTTTTGGAAAAAAAGATATTTTAGTTAAAAAAGTTAGAAAAGGTAATAACTGAAAAAGGTAATTGGTTAGTTATTATTTATTAGAAAATGAGATATTTTAGTTAGAAAATATATACTCCCTCTATCCCCTTGGTTCTTTACCTTGGGGGACGTAATTCTAAGGTGCATTAATTTGGCGGATAGTTTCATAACTTATTTTAAAAAAATTCCTTTTTTTGTGTAAAAATAGAATTGTTCTATTTTTATACAAAAAAAGAATATTTAAAAAATAATTTATGGATCCATACTTTTTACAAGCCTTAAAATGCGTGTCAAGCAGTGGAAAAAAATGTAAAGAAATGAGAGGGACAGAGGGAGTACCTTTTAGCTTGGAAAAAGTAATCAGTAAGTTATTTGTGATTATAATATTAATATTATTAGTTTATTTCATTAATTAGAACAACCATTCTGAAAAAATCGGATTTGAAATCAGATTTTAAATAACTTGGATAAAATTCATACCTTCAAAAATTTGATTTTTATAAAAGTTCTAAAATATATTTATTCATAATTTGTTAATAAAATTAATTAATAAATGCATATAAGCCAACAATACAAAATTGGATTTGAATCAAATTTTAAATAGCTTGAATAAAATTCATATCTTCAAAGACTCAATTTTTTTAAAGACACAAAAATATATTTATTCACAATTTGTGCCTATAGAAAATTGTTTTTTACAGTGTTGGGTTGTCGATGTTATTCAATGATTACTTAATAATTTTATTCTAAATACGATATTTATTTAATTTAAAAATAATACACTAATATATGAGTCTATAAATCTATAATAGATATTTTGATATCTCAAACTCTCAATTCAAAATCATAAGGTACAATCAAAATCATGAATTAAAAATTGTTAACAATATAAAACTATTTAGCATAATATTTTAAATACATATTCAAAATTTAAGTTATGTAAAGTATTAAATAATTTGGTAAAAAAAAAAGCTACATCAACCAATTGAAACATTAAAATGAATTTTAAACCAATCATCTTTAATATTTTAAATACGAATTGTTTTTAACTATGCTATAATAATGGAAAACAATTTGATTTTCCAATATATTTGAATTATTCAAAATATTAAATATATATACTCTTAAATAGTACCATACATGATTTGGTGTTTAAATTATCAATCACAAAATAAAAAATTTATAGAGTTAATGAAAATATTGTTAGTGAATATTTTCATAATAAATTGGTCAATTTAGCACAAATTTTCTTAAAAATCACTATGTACTTATAGATAATTAATTTATCTATAAAAGGACATATGTTATACACAAAAATAATCTAACCTGCACAAATCATCAATAAAACGGTATACAACATCTACAAAAATAATTAAAATTGAACAAATACATAGTAAAATAGATCACTAATTTTCTTTATCCAATCATTAAACAGGTCTTCAATTATGGTACATCCATCATCTATATCTCTAAATTATGCCGCCTTTTCGATGAGATAATCTAACAATTTGTTATAAACCTGAGGAATATGTATATCTGATTTGTCAAAATGTAATCAAACAACCGACGAAAAATGTGATTCTACATTATCCAAATCATTGAACTAATATAACAAAATCTAATATATGAGTATACAAAATCCACGAATATGATATTAGGCTCTCAACAAAGAGTGATATTTATTGAAAGCCAAAGTAAAATAAAGGAAAAGAAAATGAGGCTTATCATTCACAAGGAGATAGTACAAAATCTAATATTTCGATAGATAAAATCCACCAACGGTCAACGAGGTACTAGACTCTCAGTAATGAGATTTATTTATTGAAAAATAAAGAAAAATAAATTAAAAATTATAAAAAAATATAAAAAACCAAAAAGCTGATATTAGCTCCTAAACTTTAGTTTAGCATATTTTGGGAGAGGTGAAGAGAGAGAGAGCGAGCAGCAGCAACTACGGTCTTTGTTATAAAAATTATTAATATTGATAAATAAAAAGGTTGACGCCCTTAAATTATTTATTATTTTTAATAAAAGGGTGCATTTTTGAATTTTGTATTCTGGAATTAAATAATCGTATCAATTCCAATATCTTAATCTTTGAGCATATATTGAATTTGCTTGGTTAGTTGATTCTAATTTATTTTTTAATATTAAAACATCATAAAATATGGGTAAGAAAACTCAATAACTTGGTAGAAAGATTCTACACAAAGAGAAGAGAGATATTTGTTAACAAAAAACTATAGTAAAAAAAATAAAAAAGAGGTTTCATTTTATTTTAGAGACTTTACATCGTGCATGCTACCGTTAGTTTAGTTTTGTAACATCTCAATGTTGTTCTAAGACACATAATTATATAGTTACATAACTTGGTTACAGAGTGATATTTCATGTAATTGTCACACTTTTTCTATTCGCAAATTTCATTTCATTTGGTGTACACGAAAAAATTCATGTAATTTAGTATCATTTTGAGTTATAATTTCGGTACACGATTCAATATCATATCATTTTCGTTCAGGTTACACGACATGAATGTACAAAACGATTTGTTAGGTGTATATAAGGTATTTTTGTGTTCTAATTTCGGGTACACGATTCAATACCATGTCATTTTCGTTCAAGACCCTAAAGTACACAACATGAACGTGCAAAATGATTTTTCAGGTCTACATAAACTATTTCTTCTTATATTTGTCAAAAAAATATACTCACTCTTAAAGAAAAATGAATTTCATGTTATTTAACCTAATATCTAAATTACAAGGGCACATATATAACAATGTGATTATGTGTTTATATATTACAAACTTGATTTCAATTTTATGGACAATAGCTTATTTTCACAAGTTAGTCAAATAGAAAAAAGATAAGTGATACTCATTTTCATATGTCTTATTTTAAGAGTTAATTAAACTAAAATTTATTATACCATGTTTTACTAGAAAAGAATAAAAAATTCAACATACAAACTTCCAAATTGAAAATGCACATTTCAAGTTGTCTTTACAAATAAGCTAAGGCCAATCACCATAAACACTAACAATTATATGTTACTCCAAGAACGCGATATATAGAATTTGTTTGGTTAGTTGATAATATTTATAATTTAATAGTAAATCAATTCATTAATAAAAGGACATATAATTTGCAAAAAAGATATTGAACGATCATATAACAAACTAGATTAGATGAAAGCTTTTATTGTTATAACTACGTTCGTTTCATGTATCTTACACAATAAATATCCTTTCTCATATCGTTGCAACCTTACGTTCGTTTCATGTATCTTACACAGTAAATATCTTTTCTTATATCGTTGCAACCTTTTTTTGATAGATAGTCTAGTGATTTATTGGAGTCGTGACATTTTTAATATTTAATCGAAAAAATTAACCACGACCATACAAATATTTTCAATGTATTAATATAATAAATATTTTAAGGATCTAATATTGAATAAATATACCGAATTCTCATAATATAGGTGAAAAATTTGTTAACATGGTACTTAGAAATATTCTCTAACAAAGAGAGAAATAAATGAAAGTTAAATTAAAAAAAAACAATAAATAGGGGGTTTGAACTTTTCAACGGGGGTTGTATTTGTTTTGATGATTGGTTCATAATATTAATATTAATTCAATTGGTATGAATTCACTGATAAGTAATTTTGTTAACTTAAGTTAATTAACATTCCAATAAAATTATATTTTTTTCAAAATAATAATTAAAATAATATATTTATATTAATTAATTAATATCTTTTATCGGTCGGTGCGTAGCATGGTTAGAACACTAGTTTATATAAACAAAGTCAGTATCTATTTATGCACACCCAAAATTGATTGATGCACGCCCTTCCTTCTTTATTTTACCAAAATATCCTTTTTATTTCAATCCATTACATTTTTTTGATTTAGACTTGTTTTTTTTCTAAATCATGTTATATTGTAATATTTATACACTTATTAGATAATTAATAAATATAAAAATAATAAATAAATTATTGACCCGTAGATTATTTATAAACATGGAATCAACAAAACATTTTTCGGACCCATTATAATTTCGATTCGAATTCATATTGGTTAAATTTTTGAACCGAGCTATCAATCCGTTCCAATATCCGAAATTTCCATTTCGCGGATATCGCCACGCATTTTAATCACGTTCCCATTCCTAAATCGTTGTATTGCCACGACCCCTTATTAAAGATTTGTAACAACTCTCAGTTTAGTTCTAATGAACAATTGCTTACTTGTATTTTCTTTAGCCTCCGTTGATTACGGGACTTCCGTTAAGTCAATCTGATTTAACATTTTTTGCCCTAATTGTATATAAACAAAACATCTATTATGAATTCAGTATTACTGTCTGAACACCTAACAATATTGAAAATATCTAAATTCAACAGTATCAAATATTATTATTACAAGAAACAAATGGTTGGAAATATGAGACTCAGATGTCGTTAATTAATTTGTAGTTGAATTCTAAAATTAAAACTAATTTTAATTACTAATTTTTCTTATGGAAGTTTTACAAAGAAGAATCAACACTCAACGGAGTCTTTAATTTCCAACATCCTAAGCTTATAAATAGAAATTGATACAGACCTCAACCTCATCATTGAGCCCCTGCATTTCATTTTTCACAGAATACAAAGTTGAAGAAAAATTGCGTTTTAAAATATTACTATTTCTTGGTCTGTCAGTCTTCCTTCGCTGCCTTGTAATTGTAGTTTATATTTTTAAACATAAAATTGAAAATAAATGAAACATAGCCAGTAAAAAGTATGTAACTCAAGTCATTTATATATATATAAATTTATATCATGTATATAATAAAAAAATTGGTTGTCCATACTATAGCTAAACAAAGATTGACCGTTGTATCTAAATTAAATTAACAATCTAGATTATATCTTTTTAATAATTAAACGTAACTAATAACCTAACATTACAACAAATCTGGCATTTACGACGGCCAACTTACGATGAAAATATTTTGCGCGCCGTACTTATGATGGAAATGGAAATCCGCCGTTTCATCAGTGAACATAGTTATTGTAATTAAATTTAATTACAAAATAAATTACTTTTTTTGATGACGCGAAATGACGTTGCTTAGCAGTGATCTTACAAAGGAAAATTCGTCGTAAATTCATTTAGTATTGAACTTACGACGGAATTTCCCTCATATATTTGGTTATTTTAATTAAATAATGAATTTATGACGGAAAAATTCGTCATAAATTCGTTTAGCATTGAACTTATGATGGAATTTTTGTCGAAGATTTTATTATTGTAATTAAATTTAATTGAAAATGAATCATTATTTTGATGATGAAAAGTCGTCGTTTAGTAGTGAACTTATGACAGAAAATCCGTCGTAAATTTGTTTAGTTGCGAACTTACGACAGAAAATGTCGTCGTAAAGTTGATTAAATTTAATTGTAAAATTAATTACTTTTTCTGATGACAGAACAACGTTGTTTAGCAGTGAACTTACGATGGTAAAATCCATCGTAAGTTCACTATTTTTTTTAATAAAAATTATGTATATTATAAGAATAATTTGAACTTAAATTAAACTTACGATGGAATTCGTCGTAAGTTGCCAGACGGCAAATTCAACTATTCCTCTAAAAAAAGGCGGCAATTTCAAATTTTCATCTAAAAAGTAAGCGGCAAATAACTTTTTTTTTTTTTGCTAAATTGCTTTATATTAAAAAAACGAACGAACAGAGGGATTTACCCAAGCTCTATGACAGGCCATAGAGGTGGCAATCAATCTTAGAAAAGACTGAACAAGCAAGGACATCAAGTAGTTAGCCAAGTACTAAAAGAACTATTAGATGCTATCGCAAGGAACCAGGAGGAAGAGGCTAAGCGAGATTTTATATCAGTGACAATCCTTGTGATCAACATTTGAGGCGCAAGGATTCCTTCATTATGAGCCCGAGTATTGCGCTCTTTCCAAATGTGGTAGACGTGCACTTGGAGGGATAGCAAGGCAAGATGGCGAAGAGTGTAGTCCTGAACATTTACCCAAGCATTAAGAAGATGGAGCCATGATGGGGAGTGGTGCGAAAGACCAAGGAGACCTCCTAAGTGAGCGAGCACATGATTGCTAAAAGGACAGTGCAGGAACAGGTGGTCGTAAGACTCCTTGCCTCCAACGCAGAGGAAGCAACAGTCAATAATCTCCAAACCAAAGGAAGCTAGGCGCTGCAGAGTGTTTAGTCTCCCATGACAAATTAACCATAAATGATGAGCATATCTGAGAACGGTTAGTTTATGCCAGACTCCTTTGTGCCACGGAACAGGCGGCAACCTGAACCTGAGAGAATCCCATATATCCCAGATTTTTAATTTAGAAAAGGGGCACCCATTCCATAAGAAGGTATCTGCTGTGGTCAAATCAAACGGTGGATGATTGAAATTGTTTAACCAGCTGACTAAACCTGCACTAAGGTGACGAAGCCTCCTATTAGGCTGGGGAAGAATCCAATTTCCTGAGACTAGCAGATCATGAATGACTGCATTATGAGTTGAATCAGCTTGAGAAATGATAATGTCATTCTTCGAAGTAGCCAGACACTGACCATTCCACCAGGGGTCGAACCATAGGGAAATTCGTTGGCCATTGCCAATTTTGTAAGTTAAAAAACGAATTGCCAAAGGTCTGAATTGAAGAACTTTCCTCCATATCCAGGATGAATCAGTTGGGATTTCCATAGTCCAGAATTTTTTGTTTTTCAAGGCCGTTACATTAATCCAACGAGACCATAAAGACTTAGACCCACTAATGATTTTTGTTAAATGAAATAAGATTTGAGCCTTATTCCATTCCTTCATGTTCTTAATACCCAGGCCACCTTCTTCCTTTGGTAAACAGATAGTCGACCAACTGACCTTGTTACCTCCTTTCGAGGTGCTATTCCCTTTCCATATGAAGCGAGAAAACAGTTTCTGGAGAATATTGTGAACAGTAGCAGGAAGCATGAAGTGGTTGGTCCAGAAAGATTGCATAGAGAAGAGAACAGACCTTGTGAGTTGGACTCTTCCAGCAAAAGAGAGAAAGATATTAGACCAAGCATTTATACGGGAACAGATCCTATCCACCAAAGGCATGCATTCCTGCACACCTAGCTGGGACGAGATTAAAGGAACCCCGAGAAACTTCACAGGAATTGTGCCCAAGGGGATGCCATAAGATGCCTCAAACCAAGAAACTAGACTGGCTGCACAGTTGCTAAAGAAAACCGTGCTCTTAGGCAAACTAGGATTTAGACCACTCAGGTTTGAGAATTTTGACAAAGAACCCATAATATGATTGATAGAGTCTTGATCTCCGTTCGAGAAGAGGAGGACATCGTCTGCGAAGAAGAGGTGGGTAAGGCCAAGGTCTTTGCAATTCCAATGGTGTTGAAACGAAGGAGGCTTCGCATCAAGAAATGAAGAAAAAATATTCATAGCGATAGTGAATAGATAAGGCGACATGGGACATCCTTGACGAATGCCTTTCGCTCCTCTAAAGTAGCCTTGTAATGAACCATTAATCTTCACTGAGTATCTAGGAGTAGAGATGCAAGCGTATATCCATTTTATGAATCTAAGAGGAACCCCCATTTTACGACCAATTCCGTCGTAAGTTAGCATATAATTCTTTTAGTCTTTTATTAGTACAACCAAATTAATTTTTTATTTATCAAAAATTTTGAAATATCATTAAATTACAAATATCTTGACATCCGTACGGTTGGATCGTCCAGAAATATATTTAAAAAAAAAAGAAACAATAATATGGGACAGAGCACTAGTTACGAGTACTAGTCAATATAGTAGTGACCTACTAAGATCTCTAACCAAATTAATTTTTTATTTTTTGAAAATTTGGGAATATCATTAAATTAGATATATCTTGACATCCATACGATTGGATTGTCGAAAAATTTATTTTAAAAATATAGAAACAATAACATGAGACAAAACACTTACTATAAAAAATTGGTTAATAAATATCCTCTTTTAACATTGGTTGGAGTTTCCACCGAAGTTACAAGACTTTAAGATATCAATTCTTTTAAAATCGATGTTAAAACTAATTTAGACATTAGTATAATATACAGGAAATGGCCAACTTTGTAGGTATGCCTACTTTATAGGTATTTCAGTTGTTACTAAGCACAATTAATTTGTCTTTTTACGCACCAACTTTTGCAAAGTACCATCTATTCATATGTATTCAGATTCTATATGTTTTGTAATAATGCATATTTTCACAACACCCAACCCACGTTCTAGTTAGTAGACCTTGCATGCATATGTGTATATCTATATCTGTTGATTATTGATTGTCTCGCAAATTTGCCAAAGTTTACCTACACGCTACAGTTACTTTTTTCAGTCTATAAATAGAAACTGAAACACATCATTTCTTCTTATCATTCAGCTCTTGCATTTTGTTGAGATATAAAGATCGATTACAAATTCGAAAGCAATATGGGTTCCAAAATTTTCCTACTTCTTGGTCTGTCCATTGCTTTTGCTCTTCTCATTAGTTCAGAAGTTGCAGCTAAAGACTTAGCTGAAACTACTACCAAGCGTAAGTCTTAGAAATCCGTTTTATTATCATGTAATATTTGTACATGTAACAATCATCTAATTTATGTTAAACCTTAAATTGCAGCTAAGGAGTACAATGGAGGAGGCGACAACAACGGAGGTGGTAACAGCATTGGAGGAGGCTACAACAACGGAGGAGGTTACAACAATGTGGGTGGTTCCAACAATGGAGGAGGCAGAGGTGGCTGCTATGGCAACTGCCGCGGTAAGTGTTGCTCGGCAGCTGAAGAGGCAGCACTTAAGGCCACTGATGTTAAGCCACAAAACTAGAGAGAACTGCATGCTGACTTCGTATAGTACGTGTTTTTTCTAAATAAAATGCATGTCCCATCAAATTTGATGAATGTCATTGTTAAGATGACATTTTTATTTTTGGTAGACATGCTCCTGATTTTCCATGTAATGTTACGTTGGACGCAGACGCAATATGTATATGTTGCGCTCTCATCAAAGATGAGCTCGAATAAGTATATGTACTGGAATATCAATTTGTTCTGTTTCCAAATTTGCAATATGTAAAATAATTGAAGTTGAGCTTTGAATAAGTTTCAGTTTTCTCATTTGGTTTGATTCTGTGGATTTGCTTTGGATTCTTTTCATTCCGCTTTAAATGGATTACAGTATTCTCTTATTAGTCAAAAGAGTTAGGATCAAGACTCCTGCTCTAAATCCCTAATCAATAAATTTTAAAAATAAATAACTTTAATAGCTACTAGGTCCTGCATATTCTCAAGCTTTAATTGGCCGAGGATGTGGTTGTGAGGATCACTTGGTGGGACAATAAAATTTCACAGATAGAGCATGTTCGGCGTATACAAGATGTATTCAATTAGGGTATTGGATTACAGAATTCTCTTGTTAGTCAAAAGGGTTGGTCAGTTAGGATCAAGACTGCTGCCCTGAATCACTGATCAATGAATTTTACAATAAATAACTTCATTAGCTACTAGGTCTTGCATATTCTGAAGTCTTGGCCGGGGATGTGTTTGTGAGAAATAATCTGGTGGGACCATCAACAACAAAGATTTCACAGAGGGAGCATGTTGGGCGTATACAAGATGTATTCAGTTAGGGTACATTTCTAGGAAAGATTGAGTACTCATGTTGCAGGCTGTAAAGTCTATTTATTTTTGTCATACTTTGCAGGTCAATAATTATTTTGCCAGTATACTACCATCGTTTGAGGGAGCGCCCATTTTGGCATTATGGATTTATCTGACCCAGACCTCTATTATATGCTTAGTAATTTATGAGTTAATTTTATTTTTATTATAAACAGTTGAGCAACTACTCCTCAATGGAAGGTGTTTTGTACTGCAAGCCTCACTTTAAACAGCTCTACAAGGGGATAGGAAACTTCAACAAGAAGTTTGTGTCACGTATGCCATTAACTCTTAAAGTCTTATATTTATATAAACAAAGTCAGTATCTATTTATGCACACCCAAAATTGATTGTTGCACGCCCTTCCTTCTTTATTTTACCAAAATATCCTTTTTCATTTCAATCCATCACATTTTTTTTGATTTAGACTCTTTTTTTTAAATCATGTTATATTGTAATATTTATACACTTATTAGATAATTAATAAATATAAAAATAATAAATAAATTATTAACCCGTAGATTATTTATAAACATGGAATCAACAAAACATATTTCGGACCCATTATATTTTCGATTCGAATTCAGATTGGTTAAATTTTTGAACCGAGCTATCAATCCGTTCCAGTATCCGAAATTGCCATTTCGCGGATATCGCCGCGCATTTTAATCCCGTTCCCATTCCTAAATCGTTGTATTGCCACGACTCTCAGTTTAGTTCTAATGCACAATTGCTTACTTGTATTTTCTTTAGCCTCCGTTGATTAGGGGACTTCCGTTAAGTCAATGTGAATTAACATTTTTTGCCCTAATTGTATATAAACAAAATATCTATTATGATTTCAGTATTACTGTCCGAACACCTAACAAAATTGAAAATATCTAAATTCAACAGTATCAAATATTATTATTACAAGAAACAAATGGTTGGAAATATGAGACTCAGATGTCGTTAATTAATTAGTAGTTGAATTCTAAAATTAAAACTAATTTTAATTACTAATTTTTCTTATGGAAGTTTTACAAAGAAGAATCAACACTCAACGGAGTCTTTAATTTCCAACATCCCAAGCTTATAAATAGAAATTGATACAGACCTCAACCTCATCATTGAGCCCCTGCATTTCATTTTTCACAGAATACAAAGTTGAAGAAAAATTGGGTTTTAAAATATTACTATTTCTTGGTCTGTCAGTCTTCCTTCGCTGCCTTGTAATTGTAGTTTATATTTTTAAACATAAAATTGAAAATAAATGAAACATAGCCAGTAAAAAGTATGTAACTCAAGTCATTTATATATATATAAATTTATATCATGTATATAATAAAAAAATTGGTTGTCCATACTATAGCTAAACAAAGATTGACCGTTGTATCTAAATTAAATTAACAATCTAGATTATATCTTTTTAATAATTAAACGTAACTAATAACCTAACATTACAACAAATCTGGCATTTACGACGGCCAACTTACGATGAAAATATTTTGCGCGCCGTACTTATGATGGAAATGGAAAGCCGTCGTTTCATCAATGAACATAGTTATTGTAATTAAATTTAATTACAAAATAAATTACTTTTTTTGATGACGCGAAATGACGTTGCTTAGCAGTGATCTTACAAAGGAAAATTCGTCGTAAATTCATTTAGTATTGAACTTACGACGGAATTTCCCTCATATATTTGGTTATTTTAATTAAATAATGAATTTATGACGGAAAAATTCGTCATAAATTCGTTTAGCATTGAACTTATGATGGAATTTTTGTCGAAGATTTTATTATTGTAATTAAATTTAATTGAAAATGAATCATTATTTTGATGATGAAAAGTCGTCGTTTAGTAGTGAACTTATGACAGAAAATCCGTCGTAAATTTGTTTAGTTGCGAACTTACGACAGAAAATGTCGTCGTAAAGTTGATTAAATTTAATTGTAAAATTAATTACTTTTTCTGATGACAGAACAACGTTGTTTAGCAGTGAACTTACGATGGTAAAATCCATCGTAAGTTCACTATTTTTTTTAATAAAAATTATGTATATTATAAGAATAATTTGAACTTAAATTAAACTTACGATGGAATTCGTCGTAAGTTGCCAGACGGCAAATTCAACTATTCCTCTAAAAAAAGGCGGCAATTTCAAATTTTCATCTAAAAAGTAAGCGGCAAATAACTTACGACCAATTCTGTCGTAAGTTAGCATATAATTCTTTTAGTCTTTTATTAGTACAACCAAATTAATTTTTTATTTATCAAAAATTTTGAAATATCATTAAATTACAAATATCTTGACATCCGTACGGTTGGATCGTCCAGAAATATATTTAAAAAAAAAAAAGAAACAATAATATGGGACAGAGCACTAGTTACGAGTACTAGTCAATATAGTAGTGACCTACTAAGATCTCTAACCAAATTAATTTTTTATTTTTTGAAAATTTGGGAATATCATTAAATTAGATATATCTTGACATCCATACGATTGGATTGTCGAAAAATTTAATTTAAAAATATAGAAACAATAACATGAGACAAAACACTTACTATAAAAAATTGGTTAATAAATATCCCCTTTTAACATTGGTTGGAGTTTCCACCGAAGTTACAAGACTTTAAGATATCAATTCTTTTAAAATCGATGTTAAAACTAATTTAGACATTAGTATAATATACAGGAAATGGCCAACTTTGTAGGTATGCCTACTTTATAGGTATTTCAGTTGTTACTAAGCACAATTAATTTGTCTTTTTACGCACCAACTTTTGCAAAGTACCATCTATTCATATGTATTCAGATTCTATATGTTTTGTAATAATGCATATTTTCACAACACCCAACCCACGTTCTAGTTAGTAGACCTTGCATGCATATGTGTATATCTATATCTGTTGATTATTGATTGTCTCGCAAATTTGCCAAAGTTTACCTACACGCTACAGTTACTTTTTTCAGTCTATAAATAGAAACTGAAACACATCATTTCTTCTTATCATTCAGCTCTTGCATTTTGTTGAGATATAAAGATCGATTACAAATTCGAAAGCAATATGGGTTCCAAAATTTTCCTACTTCTTGGTCTGTCCATTGCTTTTGCTCTTCTCATTAGTTCAGAAGTTGCAGCTAAAGACTTAGCTGAAACTACTACCAAGCGTAAGTCTTAGAAATCCGTTTTATTATCATGTAATATTTGTACATGTAACAATCATCTAATTTATGTTAAACCTTAAATTGCAGCTAAGGAGTACAATGGAGGAGGCGACAACAACGGAGGTGGTAACAGCATTGGAGGAGGCTACAACAACGGAGGAGGTTACAACAATGTGGGTGGTTCCAACAATGGAGGAGGCAGAGGTGGCTGCTATGGCAACTGCCGCGGTAAGTGTTGCTCGGCAGCTGAAGAGGCAGCACTTAAGGCCACTGATGTTAAGCCACAAAACTAGAGAACTGCATGCTGACTTCGTATAGTACGTGTTTTTTCTAAATAAAATGCATGTCCCATCAAATTTGATGAATGTCATTGTTAAGATGACATTTTTATTTTTGGTAGACATGCTCCTGATTTTCCATGTAATGTTACGTTGGACGCAGACGCAATATGTATATGTTGCGCTCTCATCAAAGATGAGCTCGAATAAGTATATGTACTGGAATATCAATTTGTTCTGTTTCCAAATTTGCAATATGTAAAATAATTGAAGTTGAGCTTTGAATAAGTTTCAGTTTTCTCATTTGGTTTGATTCTGTGGATTTGCTTTGGATTCTTTTCATTCCGCTTTAAATGGATTACAGTATTCTCTTATTAGTCAAAAGAGTTAGGATCAAGACTCCTGCTCTAAATCCCTAATCAATAAATTTTAAAAATAAATAACTTTAATAGCTACTAGGTCCTGCATATTCTCAAGCTTTAATTGGCCGAGGATGTGGTTGTGAGGATCACTTGGTGGGACAATAAAATTTCACAGATAGAGCATGTTCGGCGTATACAAGATGTATTCAATTAGGGTATTGGATTACAGAATTCTCTTGTTAGTCAAAAGGGTTGGTCAGTTAGGATCAAGACTGCTGCCCTGAATCACTGATCAATGAATTTTACAATAAATAACTTCATTAGCTACTAGGTGCATATTCTGAAGTCTTGGCCGGGGATGTGTTTGTGAGAAATAATCTGGTGGGACCATCAACAACATAGATTTCACAGAGGGAGCATGTTGGGCGTATACAAGATGTATTCAGTTAGGGTACATTTCTAGGAAAGATTGAGTACTCATGTTGCAGGCTGTAAAGTCTATTTATTTTTGTCATACTTTGCAGGTCAATAATTATTTTGCCAGTATACTACCTTCGTTTGAGGGAGCGCCCATTTTGGCATTATGGATTTATCTGACCCAGACCTCTATTATATGCTTAGTAATTTATGAGTTAATTTTATTTTTATTATAAACAGTTGAGCAACTACTCCTCAATGGAAGGTGTTTTGTATTGCAAGCCTCACTTTAAACAGCTCTACAAGGGGATAGGAAACTTCAACAAGAAGTTTGTGTCACGTATGCCATTAACTCTTAAAGTCTTATATTTATATAAACAAAGTCAGTATCTATTTATGCACACCCAAAATTGATTGTTGCACGCCCTTCCTTCTTTATTTTACCAAAATATCCTTTTTCATTTCAATCCATCACATTTTTTTGATTTAGACTCTTTTTTTTTTAAATCATGTTATATTGTAATATTTATACACTTATTAGATAATTAATAAATATAAAAATAATAAATAAATTATTAACCCGTAGATTATTTATAAACATGGAATCAACAAAACATATTTCGGACCCATTATATTTTCGATTCGAATTCAGATTGGTTAAATTTTTGAACCGAGCTATCAATCCGTTCCAATATCCGAAATTGCCATTTCGCGGATATCGCCGCGCATTTTAATCCCGTTCCCATTCCTAAATCGTTGTATTGCCACGACTCTCAGTTTAGTTCTAATGCACAATTGCTTACTTGTATTTTCTTTAGCCTCCGTTGATTACGGGACTTCCGTTAAGTCAATGTGAATTAACATTTTTTGCCCTAATTGTATATAAACAAAATATCTATTATGATTTCAGTATTACTGTCCGAACACCTAACAAAATTGAAAATATCTAAATTCAACAGTATCAAATATTATTATTACAAGAAACAAATGGTTGGAAATATGAGACTCAGATGTCGTTAATTAATTAGTAGTTGAATTCTAAAATTAAAAATAATTTTAATTACTAATTTTCCTTATGGAATTTTTACAAAGAAGAATCAACACTCAACGGTAGTCTTTAATTTTCAACATCCCAAGCTAATAAATAGAAATTGATACATACCTCAACCTCATCATTGATCCCATGCATTTCATTTTTCACAGAATACAAAGTTGAAGAAAAAATTGGTTTTAAAATATTCCTCTTTCTTGGTCTATCAGTCTTCCTTCGCTGCCTTGTAATTGTAGTTTATATATTTAAATATAAAATTTAAAATAAATGAAACATAGCCAGTAAAAAGTATGTAACTCAAGTCATTTATATCCTGTATATAATAAAAAAATTGGTTGTCCATACTATTGCTAAACAAAGATTGACAGTTGTATTTAAATTTAATTAACAGTCTAGATTATATCTTTTTAATAATCAAACTTAACTAATAACCTAACATTACAATAAATCTGGCATTTACGACGGCCAACTTACGATTAAAATATTTTCCGCGCCGTACTTATGATGGAAATGGGAATCCGTCGTTTCATCAGTGAACATACGACGGATTTCCGTCGTAAATTTGGTTATTGTAATTAAATTTAATTGCAAAATAAATTACATTTTTTGATGACGAAATGACGTTGCTTAGCAGCGATCTTACAAAGGAAAATTTGTCGTAAATTCATTTAGCAGTGAACTTACGACGGAATTTCCCTCATAAATTTGGTTATTGTAATTAAATAATGAATTTACGATGGAAAAATTCGTCATAAATTCGTTTAGCAGTGAACTTATGACGGAATTTTGCCGAAGATTTGATTATTGTAATTAAATTTAATTGCAAAATGAATCATTTTTTTGATGATGAAAAGGTGTCGTGTCGTAGTGAACTTATGATAGAAAATCCGTCGTAAATTTGTTTAGCTGCGAACTTACGACAGAAAATATCGTCGTAAAGTTGATTAAATTTAATTCCAAAATTAATTACTTTTTCTGATGACAGACCAACGTTGTTTAGCACTGAACTTACGATGGTAAAATCCATCGTAAGTTCACTATTTTTTTTAATAAAAATTATGTATATTATAAGAATAATTTGAACTTAAATTAAACTTACTATGGAATTCGTCGTAAGTTGCCAGACGGCAAATTCAACTATTCCTCCAAACAAAGGCGGCAATTTCAAATTTAAGGCCACGGAGGTGGCTGCTATGGCTACTGCCGCGGTAAGTGTTGCTCGGCAGCTGAAGAGGCAGCACTTAAGGCCACTGATGTTAAGCCACAAAACTAGAGAACTGCATGCTTACTTCGTATAGTACGTGTTTTTTCTAAATAAAATGCATGTCCGATCAAATTTGATGAATGTCATTGTTAAGATGACATTTTGATTTTTGGTTGACATGCTCCTGATTTTCCATGTAATGTTACGTTGGACACAGACGCAATATGTATATGTTGCGCTCTCATCAAAGGTGACCTCGAATAAGTATATGTACTGGAATATCACTTTGTTCTGTTTCCAAATTTGCAATATGTAATATAATTGAAGTTGAGCTTTGAATAAGTTTCAGTTTTCTCATTTGGTTTGATTCCGTGGATTTGCTTTGGATTCTTTTCATTCCGCTTTAAATGGATTACAGTATTCTCTTATTAGTCAAAAGAGTTAGGATCAAGACTCTGCTCTAAATCCCTAATCAATAAATTTTAAAAATAAGTAACTTTAATAGCTACTAGGTCCTGAATATTCTCAAGCTTTAATTGGCCGAGGATGTGGTTGTGAGGATCACTTGGTGGGACAACATAATTTCACAGAGGGAGCATGTTGGGCGTGTACAAGATGTATTCAATTAGGGTATTGGATTACAGAATTCTCTTGTTAGTCAAAAGGGTTGGTCAGTTAGGATCAAGACTGCTGCCCTCAATCACAGATCAATGAATTTTACAATAAATAACTTCATTAGTTACTAGGTCTTGCATATTCTGAAGTCTTTGCCGGGGATGTGTTTGTGAGAAATAATCTTGCGGGACCATCAACAACAAAGATTTCACAGAGGGAGCATGTTGGGCGTATCTTGTATTCAGTTAGGGTACATTTCTAGGAAAGATTGAGTACTCATATTGCAGGCTGTAAAGTCTATTTATTTTTGTCATACTTTGGAGGTCAATAATTATTTTGCCAGTATACTACCTTCGTTTGAGGGAGCGCCCATTTTGGCATTATGGATTTATCTGACCAGACCTCTATTATATGCTTAGTAATTTATGAGTTAGTTTTATTGTTATTATAGACAGTTGAGCAACTACTCCTCAATGGAAGGTGTTTTGTACCGCAAGCCTCACTTTAAACAGCTCTACAAGGAGACAGGAAACTTCAACAAGAAGTTTGTGTCACGTATGCCATTAACTCACTTTGTGTCACGTATGCCATTAACTGTTAAAGTCTTATATCCTTTATTGTAATACCTGAGTAATCAGAAATTATGAATTATTTTTGAACCAATCTAATTCCTAAATTTTATATTAAAAATTTTCCTTACTTACAATATCAACCTACCTCTTTAAACTAACACTTCTAATTTAAATACAATATTGGTTTTATTAAACAATCCATAAATACATATTTTTAAAATCAAAAAATATTTACTAGAAAATCACAATTTTAATTTAAAATCAATCACGATATACTACTATATATTTCAAATTTAAATTTCATAATCAATCATTCATGAATCAACCATTCTTTTAATATAAAGTCAATCACAATCATATTATCATACATAATAAATTTATTTTCATAATATATATTGTACAATTGCAATCGATTTTAAGAAATTATAATCTAAGTCAACTAGAAATCTGAAAAATTGGATTTGAAATAATTTGGATAAAATCCATACCTTCAAAATTTTTATTTTTTTAAAAGTTCAAAAAAATATTTATTAATAATTTGTTAATAGAATTAATTAATAAATGCATATAAGATCGGATTAATTAGAACGACCATATTTTTGGAAAAAAATATATTTTAGTTAAAAAAGTTAGAAAAGATAATAACTGAAAAAGGTAATTGGTTAGTTATTATTTAGGAGAAAATGAGATATTTTAGTTAGAAAATATATACTCCCTCTGTCCCCCCTTGGTTCTTTACCTTGGGGGAAGTAATTCTAGCATTTTTAAGGTACATTTTTCGGATAGTTTCATAACTTATTTTAAAAAAATTCATTTTTTGTATAAAAATAGAATTGTTCTATTTTTATACAAAAAAAGAATATTTAAAAAATAATTTATGGAACCATACTTTTTACAAGCGTGTCAAGCAGTGGAAAAAAATGTAAAGAAATGAGAGGGACAAAGGGAGTACCTTTTAGCTTGGAAAAAGTAATCAGTAAGTTATTTGTGATTATAATATTATTAGTTTATTTCATTAATTAGAACAACTATTCTGAAAAAATCGGATTTGAAATCAGATTTTAAATAACTTGGATAAAATTCATACCTTCAAAAATTTGATTTTTATAAAAGTTCAAAAATATATTTATTCATAATTTGTTAATAAAATTAATTAATAAATGCATATAAGCCAACAATACAAAATCGGATTTGAATCAAATTTTAAATAGCTTGAAATAAAATTCATATCTTCAAAGACTCGATTTTTTTAAAGACACAAAAATATATTTATTCACAATTTTACTGAATTTTAGGCCTCAGTCCTTACTACACTAATTTATTTACATTATTAGGCGTGCCTATAGAAAATTGTTTTTTACATTGAGTTGTGGATGTTATTCAATGATTACTTAACAATTTTATTCTAAATATGATATTTATTTAATTTAAAAATAATATACTAATATATGAGTTTATAAATCTATAATAATAGATATTTTGATATCTCAAACTCTCGATTCAAAATCATAAGGTACAATCAAAATCATGAATTATAATTTATCATGAATTGTCTTGTCCACCTGCTCTCTTGTAGTGTCTCTTTACAACTTTTGGTTAATTGTGTGTATTTAAGTGATAATAATTTATAAATGGATTATTAAAGTGTATTTTGTAAATGATTTATTGTGTATATTGTGTGTATGAAGCAGTATTTACTCCACCCTATCTTGAATATTATGTCTCTCTTGTGTTTGTCTGTTTAAATTTTTATTTATATATGTTTTAATTTAGATATGTTTGTTTGTCTCTCTTGTCACTGTTATGTTTGCTTTCGTTGATTTAAGTGAAATAAGTTGAAGAGCAATTATAAGTCGAGTGATGAATGTTGCTCATGTTGGATTTCCTGAATTCGACGGCATTCGGATCGCAGAATCTTCTTTATCGTGGTTTGGAGTAGGAGAAAGGACCTGTTCTCTATAGCATGAAAATAGAATGCCCAAGCTAAAGATTTCTAATCTGTTTCTGGTAATTGCTGATTACTTTGGAAGCGACTCATCATGGGCCTGTTACCAGTAAACCATCACTGTTTGTAGAGATCGGTAAGTTTTCTCAGTCATGCTACGTTGTTTGCGTCTATAGCAGTATATTTTTCTCTACTTTCTCATCTTCACTGATCTCCTATAAGGGTGTACGAGCATGAGGACTGTTGTGCCTGAAACTTTTTAGTCCTGATACCTTTTAATCTAGTGGCTTATTTTTCTTACTCCTTTCCTTTTTCATTTTTCTGTTGGGAGGAAGGGGGTTAAAAGATATATATAGCAGATTATGTAGCAGGGTAATGGATTCCTTCTCTTTTTCTCGCATTTTTATAAAAACTTACATTTGAAGCATGTTGCTTTCCAATATATCAGACAAGATTTAGAAAACATGACGAAAAGTGGTGTGGGAGGACGTAGGGGTTTTCCGAATAATTTAGTTGTTACAGCAGATAATATATACTCTCTGTGGAATATTATTTCATTTTGACAGAGTAAGAGGAACCTTAATGTTATTTAGATGCTATCAAACTGGAAGACTTAGTTGAGTCTTAGGTATGAATAACTCTGTTTTTCTAATTGAAAGTTCCTTTCTCGACATTTTTTCCCGTCGCTATTATGTTTTACTTCTTCTAGCCAACAAACTACAATTTGTTGCTACGATCTTTGATTCTTTACAACTGCTCATTGACATGTATTCCAGTAATTAGGCCAACAAATTACTGTTTAAGTTTCTAGTTCATAACCTTTTATGTTGCTATATTGCTGCGAACCATACATAATCAAACTAGGTATCAGAATGCTTTTACATGAATTAGTAGGCTTGTTCTTTTTTAGGCTGGTCTGCTCATCAGTAGAAGAATGCAGCCAAGTTTTAATATAATGGTACTTAACTTTTATGTCTAGCTATAATCGTAAAAGTCACACAACTTTCATAGAAGTTTTAATTTTACACAATGCTGGGTAAAACTAAATGCCAAGAAACCCAAGGGATTATGCTCTGATGAGGTATATAAAATAAAACCCGCACCTAGATGTTTGGTGTGCTCTGATGATAATGCTTGGTTTATAAAACCGGCACCTAGATGTTTGGTGTGCTCTGATGATAATGCTTGGTTTATAAGACCGGTACCTAGATGTTTGGTGTGCTCTGATGATAATGCTTGGTTTATAAAACCGGCACCTAGATGTTTGGTGTGCTCTGATGATAGTGCTTAGTATATAAAACCACCACCTAGATGTTTGGTGTCCTGCCTAAAAGAAGGTCAAGTTTCCAAAATTTCAGAGGATGTGATTCATAAATAGGCTTCCTAAATTACTTTCTGGAAAATGAACTTGTTTTAGAGAGAATGTATATCTATTTTTCCAAGAATACAACAAGAAGTTAGAAGAGCCAAAAGGAACTGAAAACGTTGCTGCAGTCTACTGACAGAGGCTCGAAAAGATGCATTCTCTCTTTCATATAAAGCTTTAAGGATACTGTGAGCACTTCATGTCATGAACTTGATGTTTGCTTTATTTATTTTCTTATAAGATATAGTATTAATTAGATGATAGTTTCTCGCTGAAGTCCTTCATAGGTGCCTTAATTTGATGAATATTTGGCTTGTGAAGATAGGCCATAAACTAGCTATCAGTAATTTAAGAACAAAAAAAATTATGCAGTGCTTCCGTACATGCATACATGTCACTGACATGATGTCAGCTATATAATCATTTGCTTCTATTTTAGTTGCAAATTTTAATTGAAAGTAATTAATTAAGCGTAATTAAGCACCCCACTTCACTGAAAACATAACAAGTCAAATTTTTTAACGAGAGATACGTACATAGACTTTGCACTACTAGAAAAGCGGCTAAATTCAATCGTCAAAATTCGGTTGAATTTAATATAATTTCAACCGGATCCCGTTAAATTTAACATAAATTCAACCACAACCTTCCCGTTGAATATAAGGCCGTTGAAATTAACATTTTCGGTTGAATTTAAGTTTAATTCAACCAGGAACGGTTGATTTTGTTCAACCGGCTTTCGTTGATTTTAAAAACACAGCCGAATTAGGTTGAATTTAACGTGTCCCCAATTTTTTTCGAAAACAACAGCTTCCTGCTACTTCTACTATATCTAATTAATTTATGCATTTTGCTAACTTATGCCACATATTGTTACGATTTAAAAATCAACTCCAATAATTTTATTTCTATTCATCAACAAAAACATCACAAAATTCATATTCAAAAACAAACAAAAAATTATGTTTATTCATAATAATTTCATTACATATTGAGAATATATATTGCTATTACAAAATGCGTTTGTGTCCAACATTACAAGGAAAATCAGGAGCATGTCTACCAAAAATGAAAGTGTCATTGTAACAATGACATTCATCAAATTTGATCAGACATGCATTTTATTTAGGAAATACACGTACTATACGAAGTAAGCATGCAGTTCTCTAGTTCTGTGGCTTAACTTCAGTGGCCTTAAGTGCTGCCTCTTCAGTTGCAGAGCAACACCTACCGTGGCAGTAGTGATAGCAGCCGCCTCCATTGTTGTAGTTGCCACCTCCGTTGTTGTCACCTCCTCCATTATTGTAACCACCTCCGTTGTTGAAACCTCCTCCGTTGTTGTAGACTCCTCCATTTTTGTAACCACCTCCGTTGTTGTAACCTCCTCCGTTGTTGTAGCCTCCTCCGTTGTTGTAGTCCTCAGCTGTAATTTAAGGTTTAACATAAATTAGATGATTGTTACATGTACAAATATTACATGATAATAAAACGGATTTCTAAGACTTACGCTTGGTAGTAGTTTCAGCTAAGTCTCTAGCTGCAACTTCTGAACTAATGAGAAGAGCAAAAGCAATGGACAGACCAAGAAGTAGGAAAATTTTGGAACCCATATTGCTTCTCATCATTCAGCTCTTGCATTTTGTTGAGATATAAAATACAAATTTGAAGAAATATGGGTTCCAAAATTTTCCTACTTTTTGGTCTGTCCATTGCTTTTGCTCTTCTCATTAGTTCAGAAGTTGTAGCTAGAGACTTAGCTGAAAATACTACCAAGCGTAAGTCTTAGAAATTCGTTTAATTATCATGTAATATTTGTACAAGTAACAATCATTTAATTTATGTTAAACCTTAAATTACAGCTGAGGACTACAACAGCGGAGGAGGCTACAACAATGGAGGAGATTACAACAACGGAGGTGGTTACAGAAATGGAGGAGTCTACAACAACGGAGGAGGTTTCAACAATGGAGGTGGCCTTACAATAATGGAGGATCGGCGACAACAACGGAGGTGGCAACTACAACAGAGGCGGCTGCTATCACTACTCCCACGGTAGGTGTTGCTCTGCAACTGAAGAGGCAGCACTTAAGACCACTGAAGTTAAGCCAAAGAACTAGAGAACTACATGCTTACTTCTAATAGTACGTGTATTTTCTAAATAAAATGCATGTCCGATCAAATTTGATGAATGTCATTGTTACGATAACGTTTTGATTTTTGGTAGACATGCTCCTGATTTTCCTTGTAATGTTGGACACAGACGCATTATGTAATAGCAATATGTATTCTCAATATGTAATGAAATTATTATGAATTAACCTAATTTTTTTTTTTGAATATGAATTTTGTGATGTTTTTGTTGATGAATAACAATAAAATTATTGGAATTGATTTCCAAATCGTAACAATATGTGGCATAAATTAGCAAAATGAATAAATTAATTAGATGTAGTAGAAGTAGCAGGAAGCTGTTGTTTTCGAAAAAAATTGGGGACACGTGAAATTCAACCGAATTCAATTGCAATTTTAAAATCAACGAAAGCCGGATGAACAAAATCAACCGTTCCTGGTTGAATTAAACTTAACTTCAACCAAAATGTTAATTTCAATGGCCTTATATTCAACGGGAAGGTTGTGGTTGAATTTATGTTAAATTTAACGGGATCCGGTTGAAATTATATTAAATTCAACCAAATTTTGACAATTAAAATTAACCGCTTCTCTAGTAGTGCAACATCTATGTACGTAACTCGTTAAAATACTGGGTGCTTTAATTACACTTAATTAATTACTTTCAAATAAAATTGGCAACTAAAAGTAAACAATTATATAACTGACATCATGTCAGTGACATGTATGCATGTACAGAAGCACTGTTTTGTTCTTAAACTACTGATAACTACTCCCTCCGTCCCATTTTATATGAACCTTATTCCTTTTTGGGACGTCCCAAAAAGAATGAACCTATTATACTTACTATTTTTTAACACTACTTTTCACTATTACAACCACTACTTCTTCATTTCATACTCTTTTTTATATTAAATAAACACTATTACACCCACTACTTTCCTCCACAATCTCAAATCTATTATTAAATATTGATAGGTCCCACCACTTTACCCACTTTTCAACTAACTTTACTCTATTTCTACTACCTTTTCTTAATCTCCGTGAAAGTCAAACCAGTTCATATATTATGGGACGGAGGTAGTAGTTTATATCCCGTGCTTTTGCACGGGCTATTTTTTTTAAATTACTTAAAGTGTAGTATATATGTAATATTATAAATATTATTTTTAATATGTTGTTATCGGATTCAAACATTAAACATTTGTATCTAATGAAGGATAAATTCCCTGCATATATATATATATATATATATATATATATGTATATATATATATATACAAAGTTGATGATATTTTCATTTAAGCAAAGAAATACTTATAAGCAAAATACAGCTGAACGACCACCTAAAAGAAAGGAACTAACTAACTACTCCGTACTAACACTTATCTAATCAACTACTCTCCTACTAGCATTCTACCACTACGTTTTATTCCTTAAAACTCGACTAGACTGCAGACTAAGTCAAGCTGTTACAAAGAAACAAATAAAACAAAACAACATGACTAAATTATTTAAATCAAGTTTAAATTAAAACCAACAAACTCCCCCTTAATTCAAACTTGATTTTGCAGCTCCTTAACTCCCAACAACTGTCTCATGCATCATTTCGAACTTGGCTACTGGTAATGCTTTAGTGAGAGTATCCGCTCACTGCACATTCTTTGTCACATGTCGGACAGAGATATCTCCTTTCTTCACACATTCTCTTATAAAGTGATAACGGATGTCGATATGCTTGCTCCTACCATGAAAGACCGGGTTTTTTGCAAGGTCGATAGCTGACTTAGTGTCAATGAATAAGATCACTGGACCCTCATAACCAATATTGGTTTTATTAAACAATCCATAAATACATATTTTTAAAATCAAAAAATATTTACTAGAAAATCACAATTTTAATTTAAAATCATATACTACTATATATTTCAAATTTAAATTTCATAATCAATCATTCATTAATCAACCATTCTTTTAATATAAAGTCAATCACAATTATATTATCATACATAATAAATTTATTTTCATAATATATATTGTACAATTGCAATCGATTTTAAGAAATTATAATCTAACTCAACTAGAAATCTGAAAAAATTGGATTTGAAATAATTTGGATAAAATCCATACCTTCAAAATTTTTATTTTTTTAAAAGTTCAAAAAAATATTTATTAATAATTTGTTTATAGAATTAATTAATAAATGCATATAAGCCAACACTACAAGATCGGATTAATTAGAACGACCATATTTTTGGAAAAAAAGATATTTTAGTTAAAAAAGTTAGAAAAGGTAATAACTGAAAAAGGTAATTGGTTAGTTATTATTTATTAGAAAATGAGATATTTTAGTTAGAAAATATATACTCCCTCTATCCCCTTGGTTCTTCCTTGGGGGACGTAATTCTAAGGTGCATTAATTTGGCGGATAGTTTCATAACTTATTTTAAAAAAATTCCTTTTTTTGTGTAAAAATAGAATTGTTCTATTTTTATACAAAAAAAGAATATTTAAAAAATAATTTATGGATCCATACTTTTTACAAGCCTTAAAATGCGTGTCAAGCAGTGGAAAAAAATGTAAAGAAATGAGAGGGACAGAGGGAGTACCTTTTAGCTTGGAAAAAGTAATCAGTAAGTTATTTGTGATTATAATATTAATATTATTAGTTTATTTCATTAATTAGAACAACCATTCTGAAAAAATCGGATTTGAAATCAGATTTTAAATAACTTGGATAAAATTCATACCTTCAAAAATTTGATTTTTATAAAAGTTCTAAAATATATTTATTCATAATTTGTTAATAAAATTAATTAATAAATGCATATAAGCCAACAATACAAAATCGGATTTGAATCAAATTTTAAATAGCTTGAATAAAATTCATATCTTCAAAGACTCAATTTTTTTAAAGACACAAAAATATATTTATTCACAATTTGTGCCTATAGAAAATTGTTTTTTACAGTGTTGGGTTGTCGATGTTATTCAATGATTACTTAACAATTTTATTCTAAATACGATATTTATTTAATTTAAAAATAATACACTAATATATGAGTCTATAAATCTATAATAGATATTTTGATATCTCAAACTCTCAATTCAAAATCATAAGGTACAATCAAAATCATGAATTAAAAATTGTTAACAATATAAAACTATTTAGCATAATATTTTAAATACATATTCAAAATTTAAGTTATGTAAAGTATTAAATAATTTGGTAAAAAAAAAAAAGCTACATCAACCAATTGAAACATTAAAATGAATTTTAAACCAATCATCTTTAATATTTTAAATACGAATTGTTTTTAACTATGCTATAATAATGGAAAACAATTTGATTTTCCAATATATTTGAATTATTCAAAATATTAAATATATATACTCTTAAATAGTACCATACATGATTTGGTGTTTAAATTATCAATCACAAAATAAAAAATTTATAGAGTTAATGAAAATATTGTTAGTGAATATTTTCATAATAAATTGGTCAATTTAGCACAAATTTTCTTAAAAATCACTATGTACTTATAGATAATTAATTTATCTATAAAAGGACATATGTTATACACAAAAATAATCTAACCTGCACAAATCATCAATAAAACGGTATACAACATCTACAAAAATAATTAAAATTGAACAAATACATAGTAAAATAGATCACTAATTTTCTTTATCCAATCATTAAACAGGTCTTCAATTATGGTATATCCATCATCTATATCTCTAAATTATGTCGCCTTTTCGATGAGATAATCTAACAATTTGTTATAAACCTGAGGAATATGTATATCTGATTTGTCAAAATGTAATCAAACAACCGACGAAAAATGTGATTCTACATTATCCAAATCATTGAACTAATATAACAAAATCTAATATATGAGTATACAAAATCCACGAATATGATATTAGGCTCTCAACAAAGAGTGATATTTATTGAAAGCCAAAGTAAAATAAAGGAAAAGAAAATGAGGCTTATCATTCACAAGGAGATAGTACAAAATCTAATATTTCGATAGATAAAATCCACCAACGGTCAACGAGGTACTAGACTCTCAGTAATGAGATTTATTTATTGAAAAATAAAGAAAAATAAATAAAAATTATAAAAAAATATAAAAACCAAAAAGCTGATATTAGCTCCTAAACTTTAGTTTAGCATATTTTGGGAGAGGTGAAGAGAGAGAGAGCGAGCAGCAGCAACTACGGTCTTTGTTATAAAAATTATTAATATTGATAAATAAAAAGGTTGACGCCCTTAAATTATTTATTATTTTTAATAAAAGGGTGCATTTTTGAATTTTGTATTCTGGAATTAAATAATCGTATCAATTCCAATATCTTAATCTTTGAGCATATATTGAATTTGCTTGGTTAGTTGATTCTAATTTATTTTTTAATATTAAAACAGCATAAAATATGGGTAAGAAAACTCAATAACTTGGTAGAAAGATTCTACACAAAGAGAAGAGAGATATTTGTTAACAAAAAACTATAGTAAAAAAAATAAAAAAGAGGTTTCATTTTATTTTAGAGACTTTACATCGTGCATGCTACCTTTAGTTTAGTTTTGTAACATCTCAATGTTGTTCTAAGACACATAATTATATAGTTACATAACTTGGTTACAGAGTGATATTTCATGTAATTGTCACACTTTTTCTATTCGCAAATTTCATTTCATTTCGTGTACACGAAAAAATTCATGTAATTTAGTATCATTTTGAGTTATAATTTCGGTACACGATTCAATATCATATCATTTTCGTTCAGGTTACACGACATGAATGTACAAAACGATTTGTTAGGTGTATATAAGGTATTTTTGTGTTCTAATTTCGGGTACACGATTCAATACCATGTCATTTTCGTTCAAGACCCTAAAGTACACAATATGAACGTGCAAAATGATTTTTCAGGTCTACATAAACTATTTCTTCTTATATATGTCAAAAAAATATACTCACTCTTAAAGAAAAATGAATTTCATGTTATTTAACCTAATATCTAAATTACAAGGGCACATATATAACAATGTGATTATGTGTTTATATATTACAAACTTGATTTCAATTTTATGGACAATAGCTTATTTTCACAAGTTAGTCAAATAGAAAAAAGATAAGTGATACTCATTTTCATATGTCTTATTTTAAGACACTAGTAGAAAACTGGTCTTTTACGTCGCCTAATATACGTCGGTTCCGCCTAAAGGCGACGTATATTCTACCTTTATACGTCGGTTCCGCCAAAAGGCGACGTATATTTATTTTTCTGGATATCTTATACGTCGGTTCCGCATAAAGGCGACGTATAAAATAATTATATACGTCGGCTTAGTTTAAGGCGACGTATAAGATACACTTTTTACGTCGGCTTTACTAGGCGACATATAAGATATACACTTTTTACGTCGGTTTGAAATCAGGCGACGTATAAAGTTCATCTTATACGTCGGTTAACAAAATGCCGACGTATATGATGCACTTTATATACGTCGATTTCTTGTTTGCCGACGTATAAGATAAACTTTATACGTCGCCTGATTTCAAACCGACGTATAAAGTTCTGATTTAGCAAAAAAAAAAAGAAAAAGATTGTAGTCGAATTTTATATACCCAAATTGAACTCTCTAACAGTTTCCCCAAATTAAACAGACCTAATTGCACACACCACCGGCGGCTTGAGACTGAAACTACGCCGGCCTGATTTCTTGTTGCTTCGAAGGTCTCTCTTGCTTAATCTCTTTCTCCCTCTCCTTCTCTCTCCCCCCCTCTCTCTCTCCCTCTCCTTCTCACGCTTAATCTCTCGCTCTCTCGCTCTCTCTCGCTCTCTCTCTCTCTCTCTCTCTCTCTCTCTCTCTCTCTCTCTCTCTCTCTCTCTCTCTCTCTCTCTCTCTCTCTCTCTCTCTCTCTCTCCTCCTCCTGTTCAATTTATTTATGTATTGATGTTCCTGTATGTGTTCCACCAGCTTCAAATTCATGTACCTAACTACTTTGTATATCAACACATATGTTTTTTATATGTTTGTGTATGTATAATTAACTGTATATGTTTGATAATTATTTGAGGTTTGATATAAAAATATGAGGCTCCTTTCCATAACTAAAAAAATGACACACTCTCCTCCCCCCCTTCTCCGAGGCTGGACAGACTGAATAATTTTTTCTTTAAAACTCTTACAGGCGGTAAATTCTGAAATTGGTTCATAGAGTATTAGTTACAGGATAAGGGGCGTAGCCTGTCTGATATTTAATAAGTGCCTTTGAATGTTGCTTGTTGCCTCGCTATTTGAAGCTGTAAATCCCATCGTCGTTCTTTTCCCGTTAAAAATATAGACTGTTTCATTTTGTAATGTTGCAAACCAGCAAGGCTTCATCAGGTTGCCTTTGTTAACTTAAATCTGCTTATATTACAGAGAAACGAAAAATCCATACAAATAATTTTAGGTTTGATATAAAAATGGAGGATTTGCTGAGCGTTGGCAAAGATATTTAATTTCTTTAGCTATGCCTATAGTGGCTTCTTCCAACCAAGAAACTTGTTCTGGTGGTTTTTACCAGTGTATGTGAATTTTAATGGAGAATTATTAGGCTGGAACTCGTAAACAAGAGCTCAATTGCAGCTATCAACAGAATACCCTACCAAGCAAACCACGTTAACATGATAGATTTGCCCCCATTGTCCCCACTTTACTGGCAAAATCTTGTCCATTAGCTTTAGGATCACTGTTGAGGACCTTTACTTCAACACTGATGTCAGTGGTGATTTTACACTGGTCCATAACCTCCTTGTCCTTGTTTATCACAAAACTGACTAGTGATTTTCTTGATATCAGCATACTTGGCGATATGATAGTTGTTCTTTCAAGTTAAAGATTGAATCTTGGACAGGGTTTTGATTGTATTGGTGATTTTTAGTGGTTTGTGTTGTAGTTGATTTATAAGCTGTGGGTGTGTAGTGTAATTAGTTGAAGGGGGTGCTTGGTTTGTGGAAAAGTTTGTGTGATTTTGAGTTTGAATTTGATAATTATCTGTGAATTATGAGAAGATATATAACAAGACTATAATAAGTAATGAAAATACATTTTAGTAAAAGATATAAATGTAGTGATAAAAACCAGAAAAATACGAAATGTTTTTAATTTGATTTTCAGCATAAATAATGAAATCTTCTTGCTGTTAAATTATCTAACTCTCAAATTTGCCCTTTATTGCATTCTTTTAGTAATATATAATGGATCGACATACATGGATGTACACAATTTCACGTGCAACAGCCGAGTATATTGATGGTGTTAAAGAGTTCATTACTTGTGCGACGCTATACCTGGAAAACAAGCAAAAGGAAGAGGGAAAAGAACAATTGATCTTATGTCCATGTCGTGACTGTAAGAATTTTAAAATGTATCGTAGTGTTGATATAGTAGAGGATCATCTTTTCCGTCGTGGTTTTAAGGAGGGCTATGTGAAATGGATTTGGCATGGTGAAGGAGTACAGTCTACGAGGACCTCAGGTACAAAACGTGCAAGGGAGGAAGATAGTATGACGAATAATGATGAAGAATATATGGAAAACGATAGGGTACAAGAGATGATACAAGATATGGAGGAGCATTTCATGCACCAACCAGACATTTTAAATAGTTTGGTTGACGATTCTAAGAAACTTCTGTATCAAGGGTGCAAGGATCAATTTACTAGGTTGTCAACAACCTTGAAGTTGTGTAAGCTAAAAGTAAAGCATAATTGGAGTGATAAGAGTTTCACAGAGATGCTTCAGCTTTTAGGAGAAATACTTCCTACGAGTAATGAGCTCCCTACTTCTACCTATGAGGCGAAGAAGATATTGTGTCCCATGGGCATGGATGTAAAAAAGATACATGCTTGTCCGAATGATTGTGTCTTATTCCGAAATGAGCATGAAGATTTAGACATATGTCCCAAATGTGGAGCATCTCGGTACAGGCGACAAAGCAATAATGCTTGTAATGAGGATAAGAAAAGGCCTCCTGCCAAGGTAATGTGGTATTTACCTGTAGTGCAGCGATTTAAACACCTCTTTGCGAGTGCAAAAGATGCAAAGCTTCTAAGGTGGCATGTAGAAGGGAGAAAATCCGATGGGATGCTAAGACACCCTGGTGACTCTCCGCAATGGAGAACGATTGATGGAAAGTTTCCAGAATTTAGCGAGGAACCTAGAAATCTACGGCTGGGATTATGTGCAGATGGCATTAATCCATATCGCACTATGAGGTGTAACCATAGCACCTGGCCAGTTCTTTTGACGGTTTATAATTTGCCTCCATGGTTGTGCATGAAGCGCAAGTACATAATGTTGACGTTGCTAATCTCAGGTCCTAAGGAACCGGGGAATAACATAGATGTTTATCTTCAGCCGCTTATTGAAGACTTAAAGGTATTGTGGGATGAAGGTGTTACGGTTTATGATGCATACATGCAATCTGATTTCACTCTGCGTGCCATGATATTTTGCACCATAAATGATTTTCCTGCCTATGGAAACCTTTCTGGGTACACTACTAAAGGAGCTAAAGCATGTCCAATTTGTGAAGAGGGTACGATTGATCGGCGCTTAAACAATTGCAAGAAAAATGTATATATGGGTCATCGAGCATTTCTTCCTTCCAATCACCCTTATCGGAAGAACAAAAAGTCTTTCGATGGAAATATTGAGTCTCGGGTTGCTCCTTTGCCTTTATCAGGAAAACAGGTTTTTGAACGGGTCAAAGATATTGATGTAGTATTAGGAAAACTTTATAAAAAGCCAATCCAAAGCAAAGTATGGAAGAAGAAATCTATTTTTTTGGATCTTCCATATTGGGAACACTTACAGGTTAGACATTGTCTTGACTTTATGCATATTGAGAAAAATGTTTGTGAAAGCATCATTGGGACATTGTTGAATATTCCTGGAAAGACAAAAGATGGCATCAATGCCAGATTAGACATGCAAGAAATGGGAATACGAACAGAATTAGCACCACAATTCACGGAAAAACGTTCATATTTGCCTCCGGCATGTTACACTCTATCTAGGAAGGAGAAACTTAGCTTTTGTGAGTGCTTATCTGGTGTTAAGGTTCCATCTGGATATTCTTCAAACATTAAAGGGTTTGTGTCGATGAAAGACTTGAAACTGGTGGGGTTGAAGTCACATGATTGTCACGTGTTAATGCAACAATTATTACCAATTGCCATTCGTGGGATAATGCCAAAGCATGCAAGATTGGTCATCACAAAATTATGTTTCTTCTTCAATGCTATATGCAGCAAGGTGATTGATCCTTTGATGTTGGATACATTGCAAAATGATATTATAGTCACACTTTGCGAATTTGAAATGTATTTTTCAGTTGCACTCTTTGACATTATGTTTCATTTAGTCGTTCATCTGGTGAGAGAGATTAAACTATGTGGTCCATTATATCTGCGACAAATGTATCCTTTCGAGAGATTTTTGGGTATCCTGAAAGGGTATGTAAGGAACCGGTACCGGCCAGAAGGTAGCATAATTGAAGGATATTCTATTGAAGAGACTATTGAATTCTGCACCGAGTATTTAGCGGCTGTTGATCCTATTGGTATTCCTAAATCTCGTCACGAGGGTAGACTTCAAGGTCAAGGAACATTGGGAAAAAAAATGATCTCTCCCAATGCTGAATTGTGCGAAAGAGCCCATCTATTTGTCTTACAACACATGAGTGAAGTTGATCTTTATTTAAAAGAACATATTGTCTCAATTCGGCAAATGCATCCTTCAAAGAGTGGGAAGTGGGTTACGAATGAACACAATCGTTCGTTCAGTCGTTGGTTTAAGGAACGAGTAATGTCTCAATTGTCACATAAGCCTAACGTCATTTCCAATACATTAAAATGGTTGGCGTATGGCCCTGACATGCCTGTGAGATCTTTCGAAGGTTATGATATAAATGGGTACAGTTTCTACACACAACATCAAGATGCCAAAAGTACTATTCAGAATAGTGGCGTATCGGTGGAAGCTTCATCAACAGAATTTGGTAGAGGTAAAGATTGTGCATCACGAGATGTGAAGCAGTCATACTATGGGATAATTGAAGAAATTTGGGAGCTTGGTTACAAAGAATTCAATGTTGCTCTTTTTAGATGTAAATGGTTTGACAATAAGCGTGGTGTGCGGTCTGATGAGTTTGGATTTACGTTGGTCGACTTTAATCGGGTTGGCCATGAAGATGACCCATTTATATTCGCAACACAAGTGAAGCAAGTATTTTATATTCGTGACCCGGCTGATTCCAAGTGGTCTATTGTTCTTCAAGGTAAGAGACGTATTCTTGGTATTGAAAATGTCGAAGACGAGGATGAGTATGACCAATTTGATGAGAACCCCCCTTTCTCAATGGGATTGCCAACCCCAAATGTAAATGAGGTTATGGATGCGCATTATTTACGTAATGACCATGATGAAGGACTATGGATCAACCGCCAAGAATGAGCGGTTTTAGAATATTCTAGAATGGTATGCTTTTAAAATGATGCTTTTAAATTAAAAATAGAAAGAAATTAATTAGAAAAAAATGGTGTTCTTATGTACAGGCTACAGCATAACATGTTTGAAATTTATATTATTCATAAAATACTTCAGAAGCAGGGGTTTTTATGCTTTTGAATTTGCCGCTTCTTTGTGCTCTAGTTTAAGGAAACTTAAAAATTCTGATACAAGTCTGGTTGATTTACTTGGACAGGAACAAGGAATTTCAGTTCTTACAAAAGCAATTGATGCCTGCAGTGAAGAGATAGAGATCCACAAGGGAAAGCTGACTGTCAAGGAGAAACCTATAGCAGTGAGCATCAATTTTTTATATATTACATGCATTGTTTTTTACATCGAAGAATGCCTTTCGCTACAAGAACTTGATTACTAGTAGCTTTCTAGTGCAAATCTTTCTCAAATATGTTAGCTAGTAACCCCATTTCTTCAAGTAATCAAGATGACAAACTTCATATAGATTAACCATTTTACTGATTTGCATAGACATTATAAAATATCATGTCGGTGGCTGTGGTCAGAAAAATTAGCAGGGCCCTAACACAATGATTCTTTTCTTTTTATTCAAACTGCAGCTAGTTTGGAGCTGATTTTTTATTTTATTTTTTTGTCTACAGCAATTGTTTAGAATTCATCTTATTTTTGGTTTTTTAGTATTGCATTTGTTTCATCTAGGACTTTATCTGGTATAGCTTTTAAATACTGTCTTAATTTTAAAAATTGAAGTTTCAAACTTGAATGGTGGTGATTATAAGAAATTGATTCTAAAGTTGGATGTGCTGGTGTTGGTGACAGCTCTCAAGGGCAATTAAGAAGGGAAATTAGTATCCGACTCAAGCTGTGTTCATGCTCATTGTTGGTCTGATTGTCACTGCCTCTTTCTTTATGTAAGAACTTTCCAGCCTGAAAAATACAATCTACTACATTTTTACTAATTTGATTAGATATGTTTCATTCGTGATCTGCATTATTACAATGTCTCTTAAATTGGATAAGAGCACGAATGAGAAAAAAGGATGATGGAAGTTATTACATCCCTAACGAGCATACTAGGGAAGTTTTTGGGAAAATGGTAAGCATGGTTTTTTTTATAAAAGTTATGCTAAAGTTTAGAAATTATTGTTCCCTCTGAAATTGTTTGAGGTATTTGGACTTTGATTTGTTTAAATTAAAAATGGAGTAGCAGTCTTTACTAGATATATGCAGTGTCGGCTGCATTGAAGTATTTGCCAGAGTAGTGAGTTTAACCATATATAGCTAGTGAATGATTTTAGCCAAATACAGTATTTGGTTGTAGCTGGAGCCTCCATGGGCCTCTTAGTGCTATCAGAATTTTGAAGGAGCTTGGATTTGTGAGAATTCCGTCAAGCAAAGACATAACTGACTTGCTGTTTTAAGTCGAAAACTCGAAAAATATATGAATCGTGTCATACGATCCTGAAACATTTGTGCCTCTCCGAGTAGTAGTTAGTCCTTGCACCGTGACTAGTATAGGATATATACAAGTTCGAAAAATCTTGCAGTTCATAGTACTCACCCCTGCTGTTCTTAATATATTGTTCAAGGTTCGTCTATATGCTGATATACATTATATCCTGCCTTATAATATATTCTGTTTTTTTTGGTTGACTGCTTGCCTGTTATGTGTACTGAGTTATTTTATAAATGGGCAGGGAGAGTTGGAAGGGCAAATTTCTGACGGAGTATGGACCCCATCTGGTCACGATGATGTACTGTCTCGTGCACTTGGGAATAAGGAGCATGGAGGACGTGTTAGAGGGGTTGGAGGAAGAGCTAAAATCAAGGATGTATTTGGATCACAAAAAAGCAAACAAAGTGGGGTCGTCTCTAGGGATGAATTGGATACAATCAAACAAGAAATTACAAGGAAAGTGAGGGAGGAGTGCCAAGAAATGATGAATGTCCAGCTGAAAGGGATATTTGATCATTTAAAGCTGTTGGGTTTGCCACTTCCAGATGGTAATTTGGGGCAGATGGAGAAAGGTACACCATCAAATGATTTGGTTCGAAGTAGTTGTCAATCGGTGGACCAGCCTGCAGAAAATTTCTTAGATATCCAGGTAATTCTACAAGTTAGACTGTTTTCGTGATTCTAAGTTAGACTCTGGTATACACAATTGAATGCATACATAAAGAGACTGTCACCGAGTTCTGTATCTTAATTTTACCTCTCTTTTCTAGATTTCCTCCTTGAAAAAAACCCACACTTGAACTTTGAGACTGGAAGCAAGGAAATACTTTCTTGGGAAAGACCACGACTTTGAGTTCCAACTGTGTCACCTAACTCAAGCAGTTCCTGCTTACAAAACATTATGACAGTCAGTATAAGTTTTTAGTCTAGATTACGTAACATGATTAACACTTTTTGTAGAGAGTATATATCACTAAACAAATATATCGATATATATTGTAGCCTTCTGTTAATTACTCAACATTTTTACAACTTAAACACCTACAATAGTGTTTACTTCTTTCAGGAGTTGTAAATAACAGTCACTACTCAGACTTTCCAACAAGCATCAATACTTTAACCTAGAAAAGAAAGCAAACAAGGGAATAACCTTGCTAGCAAATTTGTCTTGATGGAATGTCAAGCAAAAACTAGCTCAATTCTATCTCTCAACTGCAAAAGATGTCTTAATCAAATTATTAATGAATTTGAATTTTATCTATCGTATGTTGGGTTATTTTATGAGATAAAATTCTCAGTATACAGAGTGAGAGAGGAACACATATATGTACACCTTTTATAATAGCCCTTAACCTGTAAATTTGTACACTGTTCCTTCTGGTGGACAAATACAGTCAAGCAAGGGCCATGCACCTGGATACCTACTATTGTATCCCAGAGATATTGACTATTACATTCTACAGTTTGTGAAGTTTGCTCGCTGTAAAATTTCACCTGGAATACCCTGTTTCAGTGTCTTTAGTACTATAAACATATCATATGTAACTTTCACTTTGCTTCATATAACCGTTGAGGAATCAATGCAGATTCCAACCTTGTGTCGTCTATGTCTTAAACATCCCGACAAAGGAAGGGTTGTTGTAGCAAGAGGGCAAGTTTTCCCATTGAATAGCGAGGGCGGAAATTTTATTCATGGCAAACCAATTGCGACAAGTAATGTGAAAGTATGTGTGGATGAAGTTGTAGTTGAATTTCAACTTGCCCCACTTCCGGTGCCCTGTGATGAACATGAAACTATAGGCAATGCAGCTGGTAGCTTTGTTGAGTGGCCAAAGGATCTTGTGATCTTGGGGCAGGTAATTTTAATGCTATTCAAATTCATTCATATAGTTTGCACATGCATCTTTACAAGAGTCGAACTGCTTTACAAACTTGTGAACCTGAAAATTCATAGATAATTAGAGAAAATTCTGGTTTTAACATAATTTGTTTATAATTAGGAACCTGAGAAGAAAAAAGGCCACCAGATAGCTCAACGGAAAATACTAAAGAAGGCTGTTAGTAAAGAATCAGCAACACCCAAGAATCAATCTTTGCATAATGAGGACAAAATAAGTGAAAAATGCCGAACTTTGCGTTTCTTGATTGATAATAGTCCTCCTGATTCTTCTACTGTCATCGTTAAAAACTTGGAGTTGTTCAAGTTTCATGAAAGTAATAAAATTCCAATATATGTCACCCCAGGAGATATCAACGAGTTTTTGAGGTTAAGTTGTCTTAATATATCGGTTCTGCAGGTTTTTATGATGTAAGACATCAATTTCTTCCTCATTTTTTTATAAGACATAATTATATATTGATTGTTCATAACAACTAACAGTGCAGAATCCATATACATTAAAGGTACATTCATAAATTGTGCAAGGATTTGGAAGATAATTCATTTGCATTCATGTGTCCATCTGTATTAACATTGGCATCTAAGCATCAAGATGATACATCTAGATACATTTCTGAGGTAATGAGAGATGCCAAGGAGAAACGTTTTATCCTAGCACCATACATTCAGAGGTAAGAACATAAGCTTTTGTTAAGTTCTATGATTGAATCCAAAACACACAACTACACTTTTTATTTTAAGTATGTTTAAATTGCAGTGACCACTGGATCTTGCTTTTGTTTTGTGTTCATGAAAGTGCTGTATATGTGTTTGATCCACTAAATCAAAAACGAGACCTTTACGTGAAGGCTCCTTGGAATACGTAAGCTATGAAAAAATTAAAATCTTGAAAAGTACAATAAATATATTAATTTACTTTTCAAAGAGTTCAAAACCTTTTTTATATTTTGACATTTTAACTCTATAACATGCAGGGCATATAAAGTATATACCAGATATGGTGGTAGGAAAAATAATCAAAATAACCTACTTTGGTACCACGAGGCTGTTCAGGTATATTTCAATACATAGCTTGATCTTGAAAGTTTTTTTTCCTGTTTTATCTCAACTTTAAATATTTTGAGTTTCTTTTGTAGTGTCCTCAACAAAAAGGAGGCACAGAATGTGGTTATTTTGTGATGAGATATATGTATGACATAGTTATGTTATCTCGTAAAGATCCTAAAGTTAAGTGGACAGAGGTACGAACTATCTGAAATGGAATTATGTAGATATTAGAAAAAATATATAAAGTTAACAATTCTTTGAATTGACATGTAGGGTCTTGGAAAAAGATACACAAACCAGCAAATTGAAGAAATTCGAGATATTTGGGCAGATTATATTACTCGTGAATATATGTGAGGGGTACATGGTACGACTCTTTTAAGTTAAAAAAATATATTTGAAGAATTTTTTACATGTATTTTATATTATATGTACTTTGTGCTAACAAGTTCGAACACATAATTTTTGCAGGTGCTGGAAAGACGGAGTATGATATGAATCTTGTAGCAATCGGAAAATGGATATTACATGTTTTGGCTTTATGATAGTTATTAGCACTTGTGTTCATGGTTACTCGGATTAAGAATTTGTAAATATTATGGATCAATTATGTAATAATATTTGTTTTAATTTAATTAATCACTTTTTTGAGAAATTTGGGTTGCAATTTTTATTTATTATTTTGGTTTGAATAATAGGAATTCTGGCATATACAGGGTAAAAATGGATATTTAGTTAATATTATACGTCGGCATTTTAAGACTCTATACGTCGGCATTTTCGACTTTATACGTCGGTTGTACTTGGACTTTATACGTCGGACTTTTTTAGACTTTATACGTCGGTTCTTTTTAGGCTATATACGACGGTTCTTTTTAGACTTTATACGTCGGTTTTATAGACTTTATACGTCGGCTCTTTTTAAACTTTATACGTCGGTTCTTTAAAGACTTTATACGTCGGTTCTTTTTAGGCCATATTTTAGACTTTATACGTCGGTCTTTATAATATTATACGTCGGTCAATTTTTTACATTATACGTCGGTTTTTTCTGGACATTATACGTCGGCCCTTTTCGACATTATACGTCGGCATTTTTGACATTATACGTCGCTATTCAGACAATATACGTCGGTTTTCAGATATTATACGACGGCTTTTTGTGCCATTATACGTCGGCTTTTGGCGACGTATATTATGACTTTATACGTCGGCTTTTTAACCGACGTAAAAAACTGGTGACTTTATACGTCGCCCCTCCATACGTCGCCAATTAACCGACGTAAAAGACCAATTTAACCGACGTAAAAGACCAGTTTTCTACTAGTGAGAGTTAATTAAACTAAAATTTATTATACCATGTTTTACTAGAAAAGAATAAAAAATTCAACATACAAACTTCCAAATTGAAAATGCACATTTCAAGTTGTCTTTACAAATAAGCTAAGGCCAATCACCATAAACACTAACAATTATATGTTACTCCAAGAACGCGATATATAGAATTTGTTTGATTAGTTGATAATATTTATAATTTAATAGTAAATCAATTCATTAATAAAAGGACATATAATTTGCAAAAAAGATATTGAACGATCATATAACAAACTAGATTAGATGAAAGCTTTTATTGTTATAACTACGTTCGTTTCATGTATCTTACACAATAAATATCCTTTCTCATATCGTTGCAACCTTACGTTCGTTTCATGTATCTTACACAGTAAATATCTTTTCTTATATCGTTGCAACCTTTTTTTGATAGATAGTCTAGTGATTTATTGGAGTCGTGACATTTTTAATATTTAATCGAAAAAATTAACCACGACCATACAAATATTTTCAATGTATTAATATAATAAATATTTTAAGGATCTAATATTGAATAAATATACCGAATTCTCATAATATAGGTGAAAAATTTGTTAACATGGTACTTAGAAATATTCTCTAACAAAGAGAGAAATAAATGAAAGTTAAATTTAAAAAAAAAACAATAAATAGGGGGTTTGAACTTTTCAACGGGGGTTGTATTTGTTTTGATGATTGGTTCATAATATTAATATTAATTCAATTGGTATGAATTCACTGATAAGTAATTTTGTTAACTTAAGTTAATTAACATTCCAATAAAATTATATTTTTTTCAAAATAATAATTAAAATAATATATTTATATTAATTAATTAATATCTTTTATCGGTCGGTGCGTAGCATGATTAGAACACTAGTTTATATAAACAAAGTCAGTATCTATTTATGCACACCCAAAATTGATTGATGCACGCCTTTCCTTCTTTATTTTACCAAAATATCCTTTTTATTTCAATCCATTACATTTTTTTGATTTAGACTCGTTTTTTTTCTAAATCATGTTATATTGTAATATTTATACACTTATTAGATAATTAATAAATATAAAAATAATAAATAAATTATTGACCCGTAGATTATTTATAAACATGGAATCAACAAAACATTTTTCGGACCCATTATAATTTCGATTCGAATTCAGATTGGTTAAATTTTTGAACCGAGCTATCAATCCGTTCCAATATCCGAAATTTCCATTTCGCGGATATCGCCACGCATTTTAATCACGTTCCCATTCCTAAATCGTTGTATTGCCACGACCCCTTATTAAAGATTTGTAACAACTCTCAGTTTAGTTCTAATGAACAATTGCTTACTTGTATTTTCTTTAGCCTCCGTTGATTACGGGACTTCCGTTAAGTCAATCTGATTTAACATTTTTTGCCCTAATTGTATATAAACAAAACATCTATTATGAATTCAGTATTACTGTCTGAACACCTAACAAAATTGAAAATATCTAAATTCAACAGTATCAAATATTATTATTACAAGAAACAAATGGTTGGAAATATGAGACTCAGATGTCGTTAATTAATTAGTAGTTGAATTCTAAAATTAAAACTAATTTTAATTACTAATTTTTCTTATGGAAGTTTTACAAAGAAGAATCAACACTCAACGGAGTCTTTAATTTCCAACATCCTAAGCTTATAAATAGAAATTGATACAGACCTCAACCTCATCATTGAGCCCCTGCATTTCATTTTTCACAGAATACAAAGTTGAAGAAAAATTGCGTTTTAAAATATTACTATTTCTTGGTCTGTCAGTCTTCCTTCGCTGCCTTGTAATTGTAGTTTATATTTTTAAACATAAAATTGAAAATAAATGAAACATAGCCAGTAAAAAGTATGTAACTCAAGTCATTTATATATATATAAATTTATATCATGTATATAATAAAAAAATTGGTTGTCCATACTATAGCTAAACAAAGATTGACCGTTGTATCTAAATTAAATTAACAATCTAGATTATATCTTTTTAATAATTAAACGTAACTAATAACCTAACATTACAACAAATCTGGCATTTACGACGGCCAACTTACGATGAAAATATTTTGCGCGCCGTACTTATGATGGAAATGGAAATCCGTCGTTTCATCAGTGAACATAGTTATTGTAATTAAATTTAATTACAAAATAAATTACTTTTTTTGATGACGCGAAATGACGTTGCTTAGCAGTGATCTTACAAAGGAAAATTCGTCGTAAATTCATTTAGTATTGAACTTACGACGGAATTTCCCTCATATATTTGGTTATTTTAATTAAATAATGAATTTATGACGGAAAAATTCGTCATAAATTCGTTTAGCATTGAACTTATGATGGAATTTTTGTCGAAGATTTTATTATTGTAATTAAATTTAATTGAAAATGAATCATTATTTTGATGATGAAAAGTCGTCGTTTAGTAGTGAACTTATGACAGAAAATCCGTCGTAAATTTGTTTAGTTGCGAACTTACGACAGAAAATGTCGTCGTAAAGTTGATTAAATTTAATTGTAAAATTAATTACTTTTTCTGATGACAGAACAACGTTGTTTAGCAGTGAACTTACGATGGTAAAATCCATCGTAAGTTCACTATTTTTTTTAATAAAAATTATGTATATTATAAGAATAATTTGAACTTAAATTAAACTTACGATGGAATTCGTCGTAAGTTGCCAGACGGCAAATTCAACTATTCCTCTAAAAAAAGGCGGCAATTTCAAATTTTCATCTAAAAAGTAAGCGGCAAATAACTTACGACCAATTCCGTCGTAAGTTAGCATATAATTCTTTTAGTCTTTTATTAGTACAACCAAATTAATTTTTTATTTATCAAAAATTTTGAAATATCATTAAATTACAAATATCTTGACATCCGTACGGTTGGATCGTCCAGAAATATATTTAAAAAAAAAAAAGAAACAATAATATGGGACAGAGCACTAGTTACGAGTACTAGTCAATATAGTAGTGACCTACTAAGATCTCTAACCAAATTAATTTTTTATTTTTTGAAAATTTGGGAATATCATTAAATTAGATATATCTTGACATCCATACGATTGGATTGTCGAAAAATTTATTTTAAAAATATAGAAACAATAACATGAGACAAAACACTTACTATAAAAAATTGGTTAATAAATATCCTCTTTTAACATTGGTTGGAGTTTCCACCGAAGTTACAAGACTTTAAGATATCAATTCTTTTAAAATCGATGTTAAAACTAATTTAGACATTAGTATAATATACAGGAAATGGCCAACTTTGTAGGTATGCCTACTTTATAGGTATTTCAGTTGTTACTAAGCACACACTACAAGAAAAACTCGATCATACAACACCTTTCACACAACGGTTAAACAAATACCCGTTGTGCCGAAAAAACAAACAACGGTGAATGTTTTGTCCTCGTAAAACTGTTGTGTGAGACGTTGAACAGACAACTATTATCCATGTTTTTGCAAACTGTTGTCTATGTGGAGTCCTCCAATTTAGTCAGACAACAGTTCTTAAATTGTAATGTTGTCTTACATCTTTAACACAACACTCCAAAACCGTTGTTAATAAACTAACTAATAGTAGCCTGAGACAACGGTTTTGGTCTTTACGTTGTGTAATTCAAACAAGTGTTTATTATAACCGTTGTCTGAATAAACTTAAACAACGGATCTTACATACCGTTGTGAAAAGAAAGCTCACAGACAATGGTTTTAAATTTGAATTAAAGTGGGTGGCAAATAATGAAATATTTGGTGGGATATGAATAATTTGATTGAATTTGGTGGGAAATAATGAAAATTTTGAATTGAATTTGGTGGGAAATTATGAAATACTCAGACAACGGTTTCCTAATAAAAAAATTGTTGTGTGATAGTGAAACACAACAATGTTTTCCATAAAAACCGTTGCGTAATTTTTTACACTTTTAAATCGTTAAACAACAGTTTGCGTGTTTTACTATGTTTTTGTTAAAATCTAGTACTACCCGACCTTTTTATTTTTTGATTATTTTTTTCCCACAATGAAATGAGTGCTTATTGACATTCGTACATTTCGATCGTCGAAAAAAGCATTCAAAAAAATTAGTCAGTAAATCTGGATCGTGACCCGTTATAGGAAGCATCACTTTTCCTATGTTTTTGTTAAAATCTCGTATAACCCGACCTTTTTATTTTTCGATTATTTTTTCCCAACACTAAAATGGGTGGTTATTAACATTCGTACGGTTTGATCGTCGAAGAAATCATTCAAAAAAATTATTCATTGAATCTGGATCGTGTCCCGTTATAGGAAGCAACACTTTTACTATATTTTTGCTTAAATCTCGTACAACCCGACCTTTTTATTTTTTGATTATTTTTTTCCAGCAATAAAATGAGTGTTTATTACCATTGGTACGGTTCGATCGTCGAAAAAATTATTCAAAAAAATTATTCAGTGAATCTGGATCGTGTCTCGTTATAGAAAGCAACACTTTTACTATATTTTTGCTAAAATCTCGTACAACCCAACCTTTTTATTTTTCGATTATTTTTTTCCAGCACTAAAATGGGTGTTTATTAACATTCGTACGGTTCGATCGTCGAAAAAATCTTTTAAAAAAATTATTCAGTGAATCTGGATCGTGTTCAGTTACATGAAGCAACACTTTTACAACTTTTTTGTTAAAATCTCATACAAGCCGACCTTTTTATTTTTTGATTATTTTTTCCTAACACTAAAATGAGGGTTTATTAACATTCATACGGTTCGATCGTCAAAGAAATCATTCAAAAAAATTATTCAGTGAATCTGGATCGTGTCCCGTTATAGGAAGTAACATTTTTACTACATTTTTGTTAAAATCTCGTACAAACCGACCTTTTTATTTTTTGATTATTTTTTCCCAACACTAAAATGAGTGTTTATTAACATTCGTACAGTTTGATCGTCGAAGAAATCATTCAAAAAAATTATTCAGTGAATCTGGATCGTGTCCCGTTATAGGAAGCAACACTTTTACTATATTTTTGCTTAAATCTCGTACAACCCGACCTTTTTATTTTTCGATTAGTTTTTCCCAACACTAAAATGAGTGTTTATTAACATTCGTACGGTTCGATCGTCGAAGAAATCATTCAAAAAAATTATTCAGTGAATCTGGATCGTGTCTCGTTATAGGAAGCAACACTTTTACTATATTTTTGCTAAAATCTCGTACAACCCGACCTTTTTATTTTTCGATTATTTTTTTTCAGCACTAAAATTGGTGTTTATTAACATTCGTATGGTTCGATCGTCGAAGAAATCTTTCAAAAAATTATTCAGTGAATCTGGACCGTGTCCCGTTACATGAAGCAACACTTTTACAACTTTTTTGTTAAAATCTCGTACAAGCCGACCTTTTTATTTTTTGATTATTTTTTCTCAACACTAAAATGAGTGTTTATTAACATTCGTATGATTCGATCATCGAAAAAAACATTCAGAAAAAATTATTCATTGAATCTGGATCGTCTCCCATTACAGGAAGCATCACTTTTCCTACGTTTTTGTTAAAATCTCGTACAACCCGACCTTTTTATTTTTCGATTATTTTTTCCCAACAATAAAATGGATGTTTATTAACATCCGTACAGTTCGATCGTCGAAAAAATCATTCTAAAAAATTATTCAGTGAATCTGCATCGTGCCCCATTATAGGAAGCATCACTTTTCCTACGTTTTTGTTAAAATATCGTACAACCTGACTTTTTTATTTTTCGATTATTTTTTCTCAACACTAAAATGAGTGTTTATTAGCATTCGTACGGTTTGATCATCGAAAAAAATATTCAAAAAAATTATTCAGTGAATCTGGATCGTGTCCAACCGTACAAATGATAATATATATTGAATATAGTGATGTGCAAAAAAAATTAAAATATTTAAAATTATTCTTGTATGAGTTTATATTATAAACTCACCAAAAGTACTACTACTTCTAACTAGTTTCATCCCGATTAAACGTAATCTATTTTTTAAAAATAATTTTCGAACAAAAAAACTATACGAATAATAATATATATTTATTTTAGTGATGTGCCAAAAAAATAAAAAATTTTAAACTAATATTCTATAATATTTAGTAATATTAATAGTATTATTTATATCTATTTTAAAAGTATCAACCAAATATTTCCCCAACAAATTTTCCCCCCGTCTTATTCCCAATTATTTAGATCTTCCCCCCAATTATTCACATCTCCCCCGCCGCTCCCCCAAAATTATTCACATCTCCCCTCTTTTTTCACATAAACACCTCACTCACACATCTTTTTCTCTCTAACAAACCATCTCCTCCTTGAATAAGAATCCTAGTTTTAGGGCTTGAAAAAAATACAATCACTAAATCCTCCAAATTGTTTTTGAATTAGGCAAAATCGAAGCTTAATTGGCTCGATTGGATGGTGGATTGTTTCATCTCTAACTATTAGAGTTTCAATCTTTGGATTTGTATTTTAACTGATTAGGGTTTCAATTTGGGTTTTGGGTATTTGATATTGTGTCATAAAATTTCAGAAAAAGGTTCAGGAAGATGGTAAACTTCTACCTGAGTTTGTAGATGCTGAAGAGCGTAAGACATGACAAAGAAGACTTGGTGGTATTTGTAAATTGGCTAGATGAAGAACTCTCCTTTCTGGTATGATCTTAAACATCTCCTAATCTAGTTAATTTTTTTCGTGTCAAATGGAAGTTTGGGATAAGTCTATCAGATATAGATTTTTACAAAGCACTTGGGCATAATTGAGTTGTCATATTCAAGAAATTGTTGTTGATGGGAATTTATTCTTTTACTTGACTAATTCTGGTAGTTCTTTCAAGTTTAGGCTAATAACTATTTGATGGATACATCATATACTTGTTGCTTGCCTCATCTTTCTTTTATCACATACTTTTAACATTCTTGTATAGTTGTTTTCATAAAAAAAGACCTTGTACTTTTGACAAGGTTTATGAGCGAGCAGTTCTGAAGTATTTTGATTGGCCGGAAGGGAAAGCAGATGCATTTAGAGAGGCGTCTTTCGAGTATCAGGACCTCATGAAATTAGAGAAGCAAGTCACTTCTTTTGTTGATGATCCCAATGTCCCTTGTGAAGCTGCTTTGAAGAAAATGTTCAATTTGCTTGAGAAGTATGTCATCCTTGTCTATATATATATTCAACCAGTACATTTAGGAAATATATTATTAGCTCAATTTGGATCTAATATGTGGGTATATTTACAATTTGCAGAGTAGAGCAGAGTGTTTATGCATTATTGCGTACACAAGATATGGCTATTTCACGTTATAAAGAATTTGGCATTCCATTTTACTGGTTACAAGATTCAGGAGTTGTTGGCAATGTGTGCTTTTAAAAAGTCTAAATTGCAGTGAACTGACTCTCACTGTGTGACTATATTTAATTCTAGTATATGTTGCTTCTTTAGATACATTGTTTTTAAAAGGTTGATGTTAAGTGATTTTAACTTCTCTATACATGTGCATGTGCAACAATTGGCTCTCTCTGCCTACATGTTTTACTTTCTTAGTTGGAGATCTGCCAATCTAATAGTTCCCTGCAGCAATATATGACTTGCATCAAGAGCTATAACACAATATCATTCTCTCTAGTTTCTCACCTCCTTTCTGTTTTTTTGTTGATTTAATCTTCTTTTCTTTTTTACTTCTCTGTTTTCTCATATTCTTTCCGAATTTGTAAGTATCTTTGTCAAATCAAGGAGAGTTCACAGCTCCCATATTATATTTCTTATGTTTCATTTGGCTTTTTGCATATCTTAAAATAAGAGTCGTTTGTTTTTACTAAATAAGTATGTAGCATGAAGTTCAGTTAGGTTGGCCAAAAATCACAATCAGCATAAATAAATTAGTATATGCATACAAGAGATTGCTGTGAATGTGCTATAAATATAATTCTATGTAAGAAAAGGCACATATGCAAGATTGTATGCAAATATCCTTCTTTTCTTGATTATACAGAGGTAATGGTTCAAGTTTCAGATGCAAGTGTGTCACTAATTGAATTCTGCAATTCACCAAGTGCAAGCCTGCAAACTTGCTATGTACTGGATAAGGGAGTTTGATGTATTTTAGTTTTCGAGATGCTACACTGTATGATTATTTTTAGGGGCTTATATTTACTCTCTTGTTCTTCTTGGGACTTAGGTGTATGCTCTGTTTTGAATGTTGATATCACAATATATGTGTTTTGAATGTTAAGAACTTCTGTCTGATTTGAGTTTCATTTTTAAAATGCAGATGAGGTTCGAGCGCAACATCAAGAAAGCTACCGAGAAGGGACATGAAGCTTAATTACATTTAGAAAATCTATGAGATGTTGAATTAAATATTCTTGTTTCCAATACATAGTTCATTTCAATTATATTTTACTGTAAATGTTTTCTCTTCAAATCTGGAACCTATAATAATGATGTTAATGTGTGTGTATGTTTAACTGCTTAAGTTTCCTGTACATGCAGGTCTATGGTTATGGTGGAGTTGGAATTATAGTTGAAGTTTTAACTGGCAAAGTTAATAGACCAGTGGAACTTGTCAGAGAGGTTGTGGGGGATTATGGTGGAAAGATCAGCTCCTTGCTATTGCTTTAGATGCTGGTTCTTCTAGTTTTCTTTCTCAGGAGACTCTGCTGTTGAAGAAGAGGAGTTCCAAGCAAATTGTAATTTAAGTCGCTTATTGCTAACATTAGATGAAGAATCTGATTTATATGTATGTATATTAATTGGTCTAGTAGATATTAGACCTTATTTTCTGATGGTAATGTAATGATTGTATTAAATCTACAATGTTGACATTGTTTTTAGTTGAGTAATGTGTAATATATAGTAATTTTGATGTGTTGATTGTATTGTCTAGCATAGTTTTTTTTGCATACATAAACCATTGTCTAGTCTATTTTTAGCCAATGAATGCATCTTTAATAACAGTTGTTATATATCATATGAGACAATAGCCATGCTTTAGAAAAAACCATTGTAGGACTTCTTTCACATAACTCTTTCTTAAATAAAACCATTGTATATAGAGACTCTTCACAACGGAAAACATATCTAATAGCATATATGTTGTAGTGTTAGAGTTCTAACAACTCTTTCTATTTAAGGAACCATTGTCTTAACCCTCGAACAACAACAATTGTTATTTTTAAAACACTTGACTGACTTCATTTCAGACAAGGGTTTTTAAACATAGCGTTGTTGTTTCTAGGTGTTATACAACGGCGTCCAAAAAATGGTGCGTTGTCTTAAAAGCTGTTGGACAACGGTTGTGGAATGGTTGTGTTACTTAATTTTTAACGACATTTTAAAACCGTTGTGTTACCTTCTTCTACACATCGGGTAAATAATCATTGTCTGATTTCAATCAGACAACTGCCGGATAGACAACGAAAAAAATGGAGGTCAGACAACGGTGAAAAAAAGTTGCAGGATCGAGTTTTTCTTGTAGTGACAATTAATTTGTCTTTTTACGCACCAACTTTTGCAAAGTACCATCTATTCATATGTATTCAGATTCTATATGTTTTGTAATAATGCATATTTTCACAACACCCAACCCACGTTCTAGTTAGTAGACCTTGCATGCATATGTGTATATCTATATCTGTTGATTATTGATTGTCTCGCAAATTTGCCAAAGTTTACCTACACGCTACAGTTACTTTTTTCAGTCTATAAATAGAAACTGAAACACATCATTTCTTCTTATCATTCAGCTCTTGCATTTTGTTGAGATATAAAGATCGATTACAAATTCGAAAGCAATATGGGTTCCAAAATTTTCCTACTTCTTGGTCTGTCCATTGCTTTTGCTCTTCTCATTAGTTCAGAAGTTGCAGCTAAAGACTTAGCTGAAACTACTACCAAGCGTAAGTCTTAGAAATCCGTTTTATTATCATGTAATATTTGTACATGTAACAATCATCTAATTTATGTTAAACCTTAAATTGCAGCTAAGGAGTACAATGGAGGAGGCGACAACAACGGAGGTGGTAACAGCATTGGAGGAGGCTACAACAACGGAGGAGGTTACAACAATGTGGGTGGTTCCAACAATGGAGGAGGCAGAGGTGGCTGCTATGGCAACTGCCGCGGTAAGTGTTGCTCGGCAGCTGAAGAGGCAGCACTTAAGGCCACTGATGTTAAGCCACAAAACTAGAGAACTGCATGCTGACTTCGTATAGTACGTGTTTTTTCTAAATAAAATGCATGTCCCATCAAATTTGATGAATGTCATTGTTAAAATGACATTTTTATTTTTGGTAGACATGCTCCTGATTTTCCATGTAATGTTACGTTGGACGCAGACGCAATATGTATATGTTGCGCTCTCATCAAAGATGAGCTCGAATAAGTATATGTACTGGAATATCAATTTGTTCTGTTTCCAAATTTGCAATATGTAAAATAATTGAAGTTGAGCTTTGAATAAGTTTCAGTTTTCTCATTTGGTTTGATTCTGTGGATTTGCTTTGGATTCTTTTCATTCCGCTTTAAATGGATTACAGTATTCTCTTATTAGTCAAAAGAGTTAGGATCAAGACTCCTGCTCTAAATCCCTAATCAATAAATTTTAAAAATAAATAACTTTAATAGCTACTAGGTCCTGCATATTCTCAAGCTTTAATTGGCCGAGGATGTGGTTGTGAGGATCACTTGGTGGGACAATAAAATTTCACAGATAGAGCATGTTCGGCGTATACAAGATGTATTCAATTAGGGTATTGGATTACAGAATTCTCTTGTTAGTCAAAAGGGTTGGTCAGTTAGGATCAAGACTGCTGCCCTGAATCACTGATCAATGAATTTTACAATAAATAACTTCATTAGCTACTAGGTCTTGCATATTCTGAAGTCTTGGCCGGGGATGTGTTTGTGAGAAATAATCTGGTGGGACCATCAACAACATAGATTTCACAGAGGGAGCATGTTGGGCGTATACAAGATGTATTCAGTTAGGGTACATTTCTAGGAAAGATTGAGTACTCATGTTGCAGGCTGTAAAGTCTATTTATTTTTGTCATACTTTGCAGGTCAATAATTATTTTGCCAGTATACTACCTTCGTTTGAGGGAGCGCCCATTTTGGCATTATGGATTTATCTGACCCAGACCTCTATTATATGCTTAGTAATTTATGAGTTAATTTTATTTTTATTATAAACAGTTGAGCAACTACTCCTCAATGGAAGGTGTTTTGTACTGCAAGCCTCACTTTAAACAGCTCTACAAGGGGATAGGAAACTTCAACAAGAAGTTTGTGTCACGTATGCCATTAACTCTTAAAGTCTTATATTTATATAAACAAAGTCAGTATCTATTTATGCACACCCAAAATTGATTGTTGCACGCCCTTCCTTCTTTATTTTACCAAAATATCCTTTTTCATTTCAATCCATCACATTTTTTTGATTTAGACTCTTTTTTTTTTAAATCATGTTATATTGTAATATTTATACACTTATTAGATAATTAATAAATATAAAAATAATAAATAAATTATTAACCCGTAGATTATTTATAAATATGGAATCAACAAAACATATTTCGGACCCATTATATTTTCGATTCGAATTCAGATTGGTTAAATTTTTGAACCGAGCTATCAATCCGTTCCAATATCCGAAATTGCCATTTCGCGGATATCGCCGCGCATTTTAATCCCGTTCCCATTCCTAAATCGTTGTATTGCCACGACTCTCAGTTTAGTTCTAATGCACAATTGCTTACTTGTATTTTCTTTAGCCTCCGTTGATTACGGGACTTCCGTTAAGTCAATGTGAATTAACATTTTTTGCCCTAATTGTATATAAACAAAATATCTATTATGATTTCAGTATTACTGTCCGAACACCTAACAAAATTGAAAATATCTAAATTCAACAGTATCAAATATTATTATTACAAGAAACAAATGGTTGGAAATATGAGACTCAGATGTCGTTAATTAATTAGTAGTTGAATTCTAAAATTAAAAATAATTTTAATTACTAATTTTCCTTATGGAATTTTTACAAAGAAGAATCAACACTCAACGGTAGTCTTTAATTTTCAACATCCCAAGCTAATAAATAGAAATTGATACATACCTCAACCTCATCATTGATCCCATGCATTTCATTTTTCACAGAATACAAAGTTGAAGAAAAAATTGGTTTTAAAATATTCCTCTTTCTTGGTCTATCAGTCTTCCTTCGCTGCCTTGTAATTGTAGTTTATATATTTAAATATAAAATTTAAAATAAATGAAACATAGCCAGTAAAAAGTATGTAACTCAAGTCATTTATATATATAAATTTATATCCTGTATATAATAAAAAAATTGGTTGTCCATACTATTGCTAAACAAAGATTGACAGTTGTATTTAAATTTAATTAACAGTCTAGATTATATCTTTTTAATAATCAAACTTAACTAATAACCTAACATTACAATAAATCTGGCATTTACGACGGCCAACTTACGATTAAAATATTTTCCGCGCCGTACTTATGATGGAAATGGGAATCCGTCGTTTCATCAGTGAACATACGACGGATTTCCGTCGTAAATTTGGTTATTGTAATTAAATTTAATTGCAAAATAAATTACATTTTTTGATGACGAAATGACGTTGCTTAGCAGTGATCTTACAAAGGAAAATTTGTCGTAAATTCATTTAGCAGTGAACTTACGACGGAATTTCCCTCATAAATTTGGTTATTGTAATTAAATAATGAATTTACGATGGAAAAATTCGTCATAAATTCGTTTAGCAGTGAACTTATGACGGAATTTTGCCGAAGATTTGATTATTGTAATTAAATTTAATTGCAAAATGAATCATTTTTTTGATGATGAAAAGGTGTCGTGTCGTAGTGAACTTATGACAGAAAATCCGTTGTAAATTTGTTTAGCTGCGAACTTACGACAGAAAATATCGTCGTAAAGTTGATTAAATTTAATTCCAAAATTAATTACATTTTCTGATGACAGACCAACGTTGTTTAGCACTGAACTTACGATGGTAAAATCCATCGTAAGTTCACTATTTTTTTTAATAAAAATAATGTATATTATAAGAATAATTTGAACTTAAATTAAACTTACTATGGAATTCGTCGTAAGTTGCCAGACGGCAAATTCAACTATTCCTCCAAACAAAGGCGGCAATTTCAAATTTAAGGCCACGGAGGTGGCTGCTATGGCTACTGCCGCGGTAAGTGTTGCTCGGCAGCTGAAGAGGCAGCACTTAAGGCCACTGATGTTAAGCCACAAAACTAGAGAACTGCATGCTTACTTCGTATAGTACGTGTTTTTTCTAAATAAAATGCATGTCCGATCAAATTTGATGAATGTCATTGTTAAGATGACATTTTGATTTTTGGTTGACATGCTCCTGATTTTCCATGTAATGTTACGTTGGACACAGACGCAATATGTATATGTTGCGCTCTCATCAAAGGTGACCTCGAATAAGTATATGTACTGGAATATCACTTTGTTCTGTTTCCAAATTTGCAATATGTAATATAATTGAAGTTGAGCTTTGAATAAGTTTCAGTTTTCTCATTTGGTTTGATTCCGTGGATTTGCTTTGGATTCTTTTCATTCCGCTTTAAATGGATTACAGTATTCTCTTATTAGTCAAAAGAGTTAGGATCAAGACTCTGCTCTAAATCCCTAATCAATAAATTTTAAAAATAAGTAACTTTAATAGCTACTAGGTCCTGAATATTCTCAAGCTTTAATTGGCCGAGGATGTGGTTGTGAGGATCACTTGGTGGGACAACATAATTTCACAGAGGGAGCATGTTGGGCGTGTACAAGATGTATTCAATTAGGGTATTGGATTACAGAATTCTCTTGTTAGTCAAAAGGGTTGGTCAGTTAGGATCAAGACTGCTGCCCTCAATCACAGATCAATGAATTTTACAATAAATAACTTCATTAGCTACTAGGTCTTGCATATTCTGAAGTCTTTGCCGGGGATGTGTTTGTGAGAAATAATCTGGCGGGACCATCAACAACAAAGATTTCACAGAGGGAGCATGTTGGGCGTATCTTGTATTCAGTTAGGGTACATTTCTAGGAAAGATTGAGTACTCATATTGCAGGCTGTAAAGTCTATTTATTTTTGTCATACTTTGGAGGTCAATAATTATTTTGCCAGTATACTACCTTCGTTTGAGGGAGCGCCCATTTTGGCATTATGGATTTATCTGACCAGACCTCTATTATATGCTTAGTAATTTATGAGTTAGTTTTATTGTTATTATAGACAGTTGAGCAACTACTCCTCAATGGAAGGTGTTTTGTACCGCAAGCCTCACTTTAAACAGCTCTACAAGGAGACAGGAAACTTCAACAAGAAGTTTGTGTCACGTATGCCATTAACTCACTTTGTGTCACGTATGCCATTAACTGTTAAAGTCTTATATCCTTTATTGTAATACCTGAGTAATCAGAAATTATGAATTATTTTAGAACCAATCTAATTCCTAAATTTTATATTAAAAATTTTCCTTACTTACAATATCAACCTACCTCTTTAACCTAACACTTCTAATTTAAATACAATATTGGTTTTATTAAACAATCCATAAATACATATTTTTAAAATCAAAAAATATTTACTAGAAAATCACAATTTTAATTTAAAATCAATCACGATATACTACTATATATTTCAAATTTAAATTTCATAATCAATCATTCATTAATCAACCATTCTTTTAATATAAAGTCAATCACAATCATATTATCATACATAATAAATTTATTTTCATAATATATATTGTACAATTGCAATCGATTTTAAGAAATTATAATCTAAGTCAACTAGAAATCTGAAAAATTGGATTTGAAATAATTTGGATAAAATCCATACCTTCAAAATTTTTATTTTTTTAAAAGTTCAAAAAAATATTTATTAATAATTTGTTAATAGAATTAATTAATAAATGCATATAAGATCGGATTAATTAGAACGACCATATTTTTGGAAAAAAATATATTTTAGTTAAAAAAGTTAGAAAAGATAATAACTGAAAAAGGTAATTGGTTAGTTATTATTTAGGAGAAAATGAGATATTTTAGTTAGAAAATATATACTCCCTCTGTCCCCCCTTGGTTCTTTACCTTGGGGGAAGTAATTCTAGCATTTTTAAGGTACATTTTTCGGATAGTTTCATAACTTATTTTAAAAAAATTCATTTTTTGTATAAAAATAGAATTGTTCTATTTTTATACAAAAAAAGAATATTTAAAAAATAATTTATGGAACCATACTTTTTACAAGCGTGTCAAGCAGTGGAAAAAAATGTAAAGAAATGAGAGGGACAAAGGGAGTACCTTTTAGCTTGGAAAAAGTAATCAGTAAGTTATTTGTGATTATAATATTATTAGTTTATTTCATTAATTAGAACAACTATTCTGAAAAAATCGGATTTGAAATCAGATTTTAAATAACTTGGATAAAATTCATACCTTCAAAAATTTGATTTTTATAAAAGTTCAAAAATATATTTATTCATAATTTGTTAATAAAATTAATTAATAAATGCATATAAGCCAACAATACAAAATCGGATTTGAATCAAATTTTAAATAGCTTGAAATAAAATTCATATCTTCAAAGACTCGATTTTTTTAAAGATACAAAAATATATTTATTCACAATTTTACTGAATTTTAGGCCTCAATCCTTACTACACTAATTTATTTACATTATTAGGCGTGCCTATAGAAAATTGTTTTTTACATTGAGTTGTGGATGTTATTCAATGATTACTTAACAATTTTATTCTAAATATGATATTTATTTAATTTAAAAATAATATACTAATATATGAGTTTATAAATCTATAATAATAGATATTTTGATATCTCAAACTCTCAATTCAAAATCATAAGGTACAATCAAAATCATGAATTATAATTTATCATGAATTGTCTTGTCCACCTGCTCTCTTGTAGTGTCTCTTTACAACTTTTGGTTAATTGTGTGTATTTAAGTGATAATAATTTATAAATGGATTATTAAAGTGTATTTTGTAAATGATTTATTGTGTATATTGTGTGTATGAAGCAGTATTTACTCCACCCTATCTTGAATATTATGTCTCTCTTGTGTTTGTCTGTTTAAATTTTTATTTATATATGTTTTAATTTAGATATGTTTGTTTGTCTCTCTTGTCACTGTTATGTTTGCTTTCGTTGATTTAAGTGAAATAAGTTGAAGAGCAATTATAAGTCGAGTGATGAATGTTGCTCATGTTGGATTTCCTGAATTCGACGGCATTCGGATCGCAGAATCTTCTTTATCGTGGTTTGGAGTAAGGAGAAAGGACCTGTTCTCTATAGCATGAAAATAGAATGCCCAAGCTAAAGATTTCTAATCTGTTTCTGGTAATTGCTGATTACTTTGGAAGCGACTCATCATGGGCCTGTTACCAGTAAACCATCACTGTTTGTAGAGATCGGTAAGTTTTCTCAGTCATGCTACGTTGTTTGCGTCTATAGCAGTATATTTTTCTCTACTTTCTCATCTTCACTGATCTCCTATAAGGGTGTACGAGCATGAGGACTGTTGTGCCTGAAACTTTTTAGTCCTGATACCTTTTAATCTAGTGGCTTATTTTTCTTACTCCTTTCCTTTTTCATTTTTCTGTTGGGAGGAAGGGGGTTAAAAGATATATATAGCAGATTATGTAGCAGGGTAATGGATTCCTTCTCTTTTTCTCGCATTTTTATAAAAACTTACATTTGAAGCATGTTGCTTTCCAATATATAAGACAAGATTTAGAAAACATGACGAAAAGTGGTGTGGGAGGACGTAGGGGTTTTCCGAATAATTGAGTTGTTACAGCAGATAATATATACTCTCTGTGGAATATTATTTCATTTTGACCGAGTAAGAGGAACCTTAATGTTATTTAGATGCTATCAAACTGGAAGACTTAGTTGAGTCTTAGGTATGAATAACTCTGTTTTTCTAGTTGAAAGTTCCTTTCTCGACATTTTTTCCCGTCGCTATTATGTTTTACTTCTTCTAGCCAACAAACTACAATTTGTTGCTACGATCTTTGATTCTTTACGACTGCTCATTGACATGTATTCCAGTAATTAGGCCAACAAATTACTGTTTAAGTTTCTAGTTCATAACCTTTTATGTTGCTATATTGCTGCGAACCATACATAATCAAACTAGGTATCAGAATGCTTTTACATGAATTAGTAGGCTTGTTCTTTTTTAGGCTGGTCTGCTCATCAGTAGAAGAATGCAGCCAAGTTTTAATATAATGGTACTTAACTTTTATGTCTAGCTATAATCGTAAAAGTCACACAACTTTCATAGAAGTTTTAATTTTACACAATGCTGGGTAAAACTAAATGCCAAGAAACCCAAGGGATTATGCTCTGATGAGGTATATAAAATAAAACCCGCACCTAGATGTTTGGTGTGCTCTGATGATAATGCTTGGTTTATAAAACCGGCACCTAGATGTTTGGTGTGCTCTGATGATAATGCTTGGTTTATAAGACCGGTACCTAGATGTTTGGTGTGCTCTGATGATAATGCTTGGTTTATAAAACCGGCACCTAGATGTTTGGTGTGCTCTGATGATAATGCTTAGTATATAAAACCACCACCTAGATGTTTGGTGTCCTGCCTAAAAGAAGGTCAAGTTTCCAAAATTTCTGAGGATGTGATTCATAAATAGGCTTCCTAAATTACTTTCTGGAAAATGAACTTGTTTTAGAGAGAATGTATATCTATTTTTCCAAGAATACAACAAGAAGTTAGAAGAGCCAAAAGGAACTGAAAACGTTGCTGCAGTCTACTGACAGAGGCTCGAAAAGATGCATTCTCTCTTTCATATAAAGCTTTAAGGATACTGTGAGCACTTCATGTCATGAACTTGATGTTTGCTTTATTTATTTTCTTATAAGATATAGTATTAATTAGATGATAGTTTCTCGCTGAAGTCCTTCAAAGGTGCCTTAATTTGATGAATATTTGGCTTGTGAAGATAGGCCATAAACTAGCTATCAGTAATTTAAGAACAAAAAAAATTATGCAGTGCTTCCGTACATGCATACATGTCACTGACATGATGTCAGCTATATAATCATTTGCTTCTATTTTAGTTGCAAATTTTAATTGAAAGTAATTAATTAAGCGTAATTAAGCACCCCACTTCACTGAAAACATAACAAGTCAAATTTTTTAACGAGAGATACGTACATACACTACAAGGAAAACTGATGTGTACAATGGTTTTTGCCCGTTGTCTGATAGCCTGGAATATCGTTGTCTATCGAGCAGCTGTCTCTTACCAACCTCATACAACGGTAGATATCCGTAACAACAACACACCATGCTCATAAAGCGTTGTAGCACACCCAGAAACAACAACACAATCATTTAAATCCGTTGTTAGAAAATGAGGAATACAATGGTTCCTTAAAAATAAAACATTGTTCATTCGTTATGTTAACAACGGTTTCTTAAAATATAACCATTCTCGGATAACTGAGCATACAACTTAATTGTATCATAAACTCGTTATGGGAGTTGTATTTTACACAAGCCTTTATCTTTTTTAAAACAATTGTGAAAAATGCTTTGTACAACACTTTTGTTTCTTAAATGCTTGTTTTTGTTATTTTCACACAATGGTTTTACAATTTTATACAGTGGTCAACTCTTTGTGGTACAATGCTTTCTTGAAACTTGTTCATTGTTTGATAATATTTTTAACAAGTTTTTATCAAAAGATGATAACATTGGTAATAATAACTGAAACACCACTTTTATTTACAACAAAAATCAAAGTTTATACAATACTAGCAACTAACCATTGTAATCAAAACCAATATTCATCTAAACAGAAACTAATCATCAATATTAGTCGCTATAAACCTACTACCGATACCAATTCCCAACAAAGTACCACTACCATCATCTAATTCCCAACAAAGTAATCACTGTACAAATCAAGACTTGTGGCAGAGGAGCCAATTCCTTTCATCTTCTAATAATCAGTTATTGAGAACATTTAGCAGAGGCTGTTACAAAATTAATAGGCAAGTTGTCCACCAGTTCCTTGGCAATTTTTCTGTTAGATGTAGTCTCTTCATCAGATCTTGAAAGAAACCTAATGACCTGAGCCAAATTCTAGATATAACAAGGTGATTACTGATTAGTTGTCCATATGACTCATTTACAAATTACTATAACACAGAGTATGCCAATTACCCATAGAAAATCAGGGATGTCATTAAGAAAGTTAATATTGATTGAAGAGATTATATAAAGAGTTAGGACAACTTTTATGCTAGTCACATGAACCTTATCTTTATCTTCATGATCATCTGTATCATATATTGGCTCATCGTCCCATGGACTGCCTTCATAGTCCTTTCTACTCGACAGGTTATTTAGGATGTCCTCTGTTTTATCTTAAAGGTATTCTTTTGGAGGTTTAGTCGATATAATTACGTGATGCTTCAATTTTTCTGGTGATGGCAACTTTTTTATTGTATCTAAATCAGAGCAATATAGTTAATTGATACCTCATTATAAGTAACGATAACTGTACACTTGTATGGCATATGGAGATTTCGACAGAACTAACTATCCTGTAACATTTGATAATTGGTTAATAACCACATAATTACTTTATGTTTATACCTGAGTTTGTGTGACTTTAATTTGCGCTTGGATCAGACGAGTATCAAGCGAGCCAAGTAGCCCCACTTACTGCCTGGTTTCTTATCCTAAATACTTAATGCAGGTAACCTGAACAAGGACAAGACATGTGAGTGTCATTTGGCGTACTAACCTGAATGCAGGTATTTTAAATGGTTGTAGTGCATGGAATGCATTGGCAAGTGCTATCAGATCCTGAACACAACAAACTAATTTAGTATTTGATGCTCTATGACTTTTAAGTAAGTCATGGAAAAATAAATGTCATACATCTCACCTGTAAGTTTGCACCATCAGACACTGGCTCCAAGGTAGTCAGGTCAAGCGGCCAGTTGATGAACAACCTGAAATAAGGTCCAGGATTGAAAGTTGTTTTCTTCTCCTCTGCATCTTTGTTAATAGTTCTCACAGTAACTGCCAAAACCTACAGATATACCATAGTTAAACATACATAAATGTCTTCCTAAAACAAAAATGTAAATGCATTATTGATTTCAAATCAAACCTTAGACAACAGAGATAGTTTACTTGATCTCTGATCTGCAGGAAAGAACTGCAAACAAAAAAATAAAGTGAGGAAAGAAATTTGTGACAAATTTGATAAATGTAACAAAACCGGATCGAATTGTAGCTTTGCTGTGTGATATGATCAGTATTTGCAAAGATGTATAACACATGGAATGTTAAATTGTTAATATTAGTACCAGAAACACTTTAATACTGATAATTTTCATAGAATCTGCATTTGCAAAGACAACCAAAACATTCATCACAGATCCTATGATCAACACCTTGAGTATTGAAAACACAAGTGCGGCATATATGTCATAGCAAGGAAAGACAGCGGCTGTGTCTGTTGATTTGATTGTAGACAGTGAGACACCGAGAGTTCCTGCAAAAGAATAAACAGTTTAGTACCAACTCTAAGTAAACTCAAACATTCAAAATAGAGCTATAAAGAAGTAGCCTGATAAGAAACCAAGAATAAACCTGAGCTGCTTTAGCCTGAAGATCTACTGTAAAGTGGTCCAGAGGTGCTATAACAATGAAGCTATATACAATTTAACATACCAGGTCATCTTAGACTTTCCTGACCCCGGATTGCCAACATATACAGGGAAGGCCATACCAACAGCAGGAACTCCCATCAGCATAGAATCATTTTCATCGGGTTCAGTTGAAACTAGAAGCATAACTACAAAAGATATGGACAAACAAAAATTTAAGAAAAGAAGATAAAGGTAAACTAGGCGAAACGATGCTACCATTTTGCAATTTCTTAAGGCTAAGCATATACCAGTTCTAAGCAAACTCTTCATCATCTCTGTAAAACGCACAAACACCTACTGATCTTGGAGGTCTTCAAGAGCGTCTTCTTAAATCTGAAAGGATGAATTAGTTGAGACATTTCATCAAACAGATTGTGCCCAATTAAAACTTACTAATTGAAATAAAAACAGAATAGTAAAGAAGAGAGCAAGATCAATTAAGTAATGAAAATCGATTTATTACATTTACCAACTAATCCGAGCGGGTGTGTGAAGCTGTAATTAATCATCTGCACAATTAAAAACAAATTAGATTTGAAGCACAACTAGAGAAGGGAGAAGAGAAGAGAAGAGAAGTGAATGAGAAGAAATAAGAGAACGAGAAGAGAATTATGTCTAGTTCTTCGATTGAGATAGGATAGTCCAGAGCAAGAGGGAGTGAAAGTGAGAGTGTATTATCTGAGATTGTAAAAGTGAGAGTGTATGATTTGCCCGTGAGCCAGAGTTTTATTTTGGTTAAGGGGGAAGATAGTTTTATTTAGGTTTAAGGGGGAAAGTGAAATTGTAATATTTTGTGTAGGAGGGATAAATACCGCCCTTCTTTTTCATTTTTGTTCTCCTACTTTTCTAATTTACTTTTTAAAAAAAATTACTTAAAATTAAACAAATATCTATGTAGGAGAGAATAGTACTTTTTACAAATTAGAGGGAATAATCATTTTACAAAATGATTCATTTTTTTTCTAATTTTTTGTACACATCACTAAAATCCTTTATAACATCATTCGTATGGTTGCATCGTCAAATAAAAAATTTAAAAAAATAGATCATGTTCAATCGGTACGATACTAGTTAGAGGGTGTAGGACTTGTGGCGGATTTATAATATAAACACGTACAAGAATGATTTTTTTTTCCTAACTTTTTGTACACATCACTAGAATTAGTATAACGGTTGGATCGTCCAAAAAAAATTTAAAAAAATATTATTCCAAAATTATACTAGTTTGACCAATGAGTACTTTGATAGTTGACCATTAAAATATCATACAAGAATGATTTGTTTTTTTCTAATTTTTTGTACATATCACCAAAATCAGTATATAACATCATTCCTATGGTTGGATCATCGAAAATAAAATTAAAAAAAATAGGTCATGTTCAATCTGTACGACACTAGTTAGAGGGAGTAGTACTTTTGGGGGATTTATATTATAAACACATACAAGAATGAATATTTTTTTCTAACTTTTTGTACACATATGTAAAATTAGTATATGACATCAACTGTACGGTTGGATTGTCCAAAAAACAATTTAAAAAAATATTATTCCAAAATTATACTAGTTTGACCAAGGAGTACTTTGATAGTTGACCATTAAAATATCATACAAGAATGATTCATTTTTTTCTAATTTTTTGTACACATCAGTAAAATCAGTATATAACATCATTCGTATGGTTGAATCGTCAAAAATAAAATTAAAAAAAATAGGTCATGTTCAATCGGTACGATACTAGTTAGAGGAAGTAATACTTTTGGCGGATTTATATTATAAACACATACAAGAATGATTTTTTTTTTCTAAATTTTTGTACACATCACTAAAATTAGTATATAACAACATTACGGTTGGATTGTCCAAAAAAAAATTTAAAAAAATATTATTCGAAAATTATACTAGTTTGACCAATGAGTACTTTGATAGTTGACCATAAAAATATCATACAAGAATGATTTGTTTTTTTCTAATTTTTTGTACATATCACCAAAATCAGTATACAACATCATTCCTATGGTTGGATCATCGAAAATAAAATTTAAAAAAATAGGTCATGTTCAATCGGTACCACACTAGTTAGAGGGAGTAGTACTTTTGGCGGATTTATATTATAAGCACATACAAGAATGAATTTGTTTTTTCTAACTTTTTGTACACATATGTAAAATTAGTATATAACATCAACTGTACGGTTGGATTGTCCAAAAAACAATTTAGAAAAATATTATTCCAAAATTATACTAGTTTGACCAAGGATTACTTTGATAGTTGACCATTAAAATATCATACAAGAATGATTCATTTTTTTCTAATTTTTTGTACAGATCAGTAAAATCAGTATATAACATCATTCGTACGGTTGAATCGTCAAAAATAAAATTTAAAAAAATAGGTCATGTTCAATCGGTACGACACTAGTTAGAGGGAGTAGTACTTTTGGCGGATTTATATTATAACCACATACAAGAATGATTTTTTTTTCTAAATTTTTGTACACATCACTAAAATTAGTATATAACAACTTTACGGTTGGATTGTCCAAAAAACAATTTAAAAAAATATTATTCGAAAATTATACTAGTTTGACCAATGAGTACTTTGATAGTTGACCATTAAAATATCATACAGGAATGATTTGTTTTTTCTAATTTTTTGTACATATCACCAAAATCAGTATATAACATCATTCCTATGGTTGGATCATCGAAAATAAAATTTAAAAAAATAGGTCATGTTCAATCGGTACCACACTAGTTAGAGGGAGTAGTACTTTTGGCGGATTTATATTATAAACACATACAAGAATGAATTTTTTTTCTAACTTTTTGTACACATATGTAAAATTAGTATATAACATCAACTGTACGGTTGGATTGTCCAAAAAACAATTTAAAAAAATATTATTCGAAAATTATACTAGTTTGACCAAGGAGTACTTTGATAGTTGACCATTAAAATATCATACAAGAATGATTCATTTTTTTTCTAATTTTTTGTAAACATCACTAAAATCAATATATAAAATCATTCGTACAGTTGGATCGTCTAAAAAAAATTAAAAAATTAGATCATGTTCAATCGGTACGACACTAGTTAGAGGGAGTAATACTTTTGGTGGATTTATATTATAAACACGTACAAGAATGATTTTTTTTACTAATTTGTTGTACACATCATTAAAATCAGTATATAACATCATCCGTATGATTGGATCGTCCAAAAAAATTTAAAAATAATTTATTCGAAAATTATACTAGTTTGGCCAAGCAATACTTTGAAAGTTGACCACTAAAATATCATACAAGAACATTAAACAACGGTTTTTTTTATGAAAAAATGTTGTTGTGCTTAGTATTACACAACATTTTTTTTAAGAAAAAACCGTTGTCTGATTATTTTCATTATTTCCCACCAAATTCAATTCAAATTATTTCATTATCCCACCAAATATTTCATTATTTCCCACCAAATTCTATTCAAAATTTTTGTAGTTCAGACAACGGTTTCATAAAAACTGTTGTCTCATTGAAACACGATTTAACAACGGTTAATTATTCCGTTGTGTGAATTGTAATAACATAATGGTATATGAAAACAATTATGTAAATCATACAACGGTTTATAAACGTTGTCTCAAAACAAATTAGACAATGTTCGTAAAAACAGTTGTTCAACCTTACTCGTCTTTACAACACCACATTACAAAAGCCATTGTCTGAATCAATTTACTAGACAACGTTTTTAACCCGTTGTAGGGTACCTGGATGACACAATACTTTTCTGAAGTTACAAAAAAACCGTTGTCTCTTAATTCCAAACAATGCTTTTTCGTCCGAGCGTTGTCTGATGAGTGTTGTCTGATTGCGATTTTCTTGTACTGATAGACTTTGCACTACTAGAAAAGCGGTTAAATTCAATCGTCAAAATTCGGTTGAATTTAATATAATTTCAACCGGATCCCGTTAAATTTAACATAAATTCAACCACAACCTTCCCGTTGAATATAAGGCCGTTGAAATTAACATTTTCGGTTGGATTTAAGTTTAATTCAACCAGGAACGGTTGATTTTGTTCAACCGGCTTTCGTTGATTTTAAAAACACAGCCGAATTAGGTTGAATTTAACGTGTCCCCAATTTTTTTCGAAAACAACAGCTTCCTGCTACTTCTACTACATCTAATTAATTTATGCATTTTGCTAATTTATGCCACATATTGTTACGATTTGAAAATCAACTCCAATAATTTTATTTCTATTCATCAACAAAAACATCACAAAATTCATATTAAAAAACAAACAAAAAATTATGTTTATTCATAATAATTTCATTACATATTGAGAATACATATTGCTATTACAAAATGCGTTTGTGTCCAACATTACAAGGAAAATCAGGAGCATGTCTACCAAAAATGAAAGTGTCATTGTAACAATGACATTCATCAAATTTGATCAGACATGCATTTTATTTAGGAAATACACGTACTATACGAAGTAAGCATGCAGTTCTCTAGTTCTGTGGATTAACTTCAGTGGCCTTAAGTGCTGCCTCTTCAGTTGCAGAGCAACACCTACCGTGGCAGTAGTGATAGCAGCCGCCTCCATTGTTGTAGTTGCCACCTCCGTTGTTGTCGCCTCCTCCATTATTGTAACCACCTCCGTTGTTGAAACCTCCTCCGTTGTTGTAGACTCCTCCATTTTTGTAACCACCTCCGTTGTTGTAACCTCCTCCGTTGTTGTAGCCTCCTCCGTTGTTGTAGTCCTCAGCTGTAATTTAAGGTTTAACATAAATTAGATGATTGTTACATGTACAAATATTACATGATAATAAAACGGATTTTTAAGACTTACGCTTGGTAGTAGTTTCAGCTAAGTCTCTAGCTGCAACTTCTGAACTAATGAGAAGAGCAAAAGCAATGGACAGACCAAGAAGTAGGAAAATTTTGGAACCCATATTGCTTCTCATCATTCAGCTCTTGCATTTTGTTGAGATATAAAATACAAATTTGAAGAAATATGGGTTCCAAAATTTTTTTAAATTCCCTGCGTATATATATATATATATATATATATATATATATATATATATACAAAGTTGATGATATTTTCATTTAAGCAAAGAAATACTTATAAGCAAAATACAGCTGAACGACCACCTAAAAGAAAGGAACTAACTAACTTCTCCGTACTAACACTTATCTAATCAACTACTCTCCTACTAGCATTCTACCACTACGTTTTATTCCTTAAAACTCGACTAGACTGCAGACTAAGTCAAGCTGTTACAAAGAAACAAATAAAACAAAACAACATGACTAAATTATTTAAATCAAGTTTAAATTAAAACCAACAAACTCCCCCTTAATTCAAACTTGATTTTTCAGCTCCTTAACTCCCAACAACTATCTCATGCATCATTTCGAACTTGGCTACTGGTAATGCTTTAGTGAGAGTATCCGTTCACTGCACATTCTTTGTCACATGTCGAATAGAGATATCTCCTTTCTTCACACATTCTCTTATAAAGTGATAACGGATGTCGATATGCTTGCTCCTACCATGAAAGACCGGGTTTTTTTCAAGGTCGATAGCTGACTTAGTGTCAATGAATAAGATCACTGGACCCTCATAACCATCTGTCACCTGACTGAGGACTTTACCTAGCAACACCCCCTGACACGCTACCGCTGTGGCAGCCATGAACTCAGCCTCGCACGAAGAAAGTGCCACACATTTCTGCTTCTGAGAAACCCAAGTAATGAGACTGTCGTTCAAGTAAAAAGCAACTCCACTGGTGTTTTTCCTATCATCTAATTATCCTCCCAAATCGCTGTCTGAGTACCCAGTTAGGATGTTGTTTCCACTAGTCTTAGAATACACCAAACCAAAGCTGATTGTGCCTTTCACATAACGATAAATTTGTTTCACAGCCCCTAGATGCATTAATGTAGGTTTCTCCATGAACCTACTAACGATGCCCCACCGCGAAAGCGATGTCAGGACGGGTATGCACCAGGTATCTCAGCCCGCTAACCATACTTTTATACTCAGTAGGATTTATTGTTTTGCCTCCCTCGTCCTTTGTGATAACTAACCTGGGTTCCATTGGGTATCTTGTTGGATTGCATCGACTCATACCAGCTTTTTCCAGGATCTTTGCATATGCACTTTGCGTGAACTCGATGAGGCCCTTTTTCAGCTCCACCTCGATGCCCAAGTAATACGACAAGTTGCCCAAATCACTCATCTCAAAATTCCTGCTCATTTCAGCCTAGAACCTCTTGATAATACTAGTGCTTGTTCCTGTCACAAGAAGGTCGTCCACATAGACTGCTACAATCAAACTCTCATCTCCTTCTCATTTAGTATAAACAACGTGTTCACGAGGACACCTTATCAAACCCATTTCTTCAAAAGATTTACTCAATTTAGAGTACCAAGCTCGTGGAGCTTGACGCAACCCATATAGTGCCTTCTTTAATTTATAAACCATGTGCTCTTTTCCCTCCTTCTTGAACCCTTCAAGCTGCACCACATAGACTTCTTCCTTGATTTTGACATTTAAGAAGGCAGACTATACATCTAGATGATGCAATTCCCACTCATTCTTTGCTGCAATTGCTAATAAAAGTCGTACATTCTTGAGAAGTGTCATAGGAGCATAAATTTCTTCGAAGTCCACACCATGTTCTTGAACATGTCCCTTCGCCACTGTTCTCGCTTTATGCTTCACCACCTCTCTGTTAGCATCCCTTTTAAGCTTATACACCCATTTTAGTCCAATGGCCTTTTGACCTGGTGGCAAATTCACTAGTGTCCAAGTTTTATTCTTCTCCAGTGCCTCAATTTCATTTTTCATAGCATTTTTCCACTTCTGTTCCCTCGCTGCCTGACTATAATTTGTGGGTTCTTCAATACCCATCAGTATCAACTCCTCGTCCAACTCAATTTCCTTGGTTTCATCATACACTTCACTGAGTAATCTGAACTTACGTGGTGGAGTACTCTCAGTAGAAACATCTAAGTTCGTGTTTGTTTGTGAGGAACTTTCTCCATCTGTTTGGTCTTCAATGCTCCTTGCAATGGCTAGAGTTACTGCCTCTGGTGTGCTGGATTCTTCCCCATTAGTGCCTTCATCTGCAACGTCAATATCCACCACTGTGAACTGCTCCAGTTGAAAATTTGTGTCACTCCAATTATTTTCCCATGTCCATGCCCTGTTCTCTTCGAAAACAATATCGTGACTAATATGAATTCTTTTGCTGATCGGATCAAATAAACGGTAGGCCTTTGTACCAGGTTCTCGTCCCAAATGAATCATGACTCTGCTTCTATCAAATTTATGATTGGAACCTTCGCGTACGCCATACATCCAAAAACTCGAATGTGCCCCACATTTGATTTCTAACCCATCCACAGCTCATACGGCGTCTTATTTGAAATAGCACGTGTTAGCAGCTTATTCAAAACATACACAGCATTACGCACTGCTTCTCCCCATAGATTTGTAGGTAGCTTCATCTCCTTTAGCATACTCCTTGCCATAGCCACCACCTTCGATTACGCCTCTCCATCACTCCGTTTTGCTGCGGCGTGTACACTATTGTGAAATGGCATGCAATCCCTTCACTTTTACAGTAACTCATAAACTCCTTTGAACAAAACTCCCCACCTCTATCTGTACGGAAAGTTTTCACCCTTTTCTGAGGCCCATCTTCTACTAGAGCTCTGAATTTCTTAAAACATTCGAATGCTTCATCTTTGCTACCAATCATGTACACCCACATATACCTACTAAAATCGTCCACCAACAGGAGAAAGTAATGATTGCCACATGATGTTATTGGCTTTATTGGTCCGCACAAATCGCCATGGACCAATTCCAGGACTCTTTTTGCACTAAAATTCGACTGAGCTGGAAATTGATTCCGTGTCTGCTTCGCCATCAAACAACCTGAACATACCTTATTTTGGTGACTGATTTTAGGCATTTCGTTGACCATTTTCTGATTATATATCAATGACAAGGCCTAGAAGTTGACGTGGCCAAGGCGAGTATGCCAGAACCATGAAGTCTCCTCAGCCTTTGACATTAAACACTTCGATTCAGCGATTTCCAAAACAATTTTGTATAATTGGTTCCTTGATCTTTTTACCCTCATCAACAGCCTTCCATGTTCGTCATAAACCCACAGCAAATCTCCCTTTAACACCACTCTACTTCCATTTTCCGATAGTTGTCCAAGGCTCACAATGTTATTGCATAACTTAGGGATATAGTACACTTCATCAAGAGATATTTCTTCACCATTTTTGCATCGGAAAGTGATTGTGCATTTTCCTTGGATCTTCAAAGTAGACCCGTCTCCAAATTTTACTTCACCTTTCACCTCTTCGTTTAGTTTGGCAAACTTAAACTTTTGGACCGTCATATGGTTAGAAGCTCCATTGTCGAGATACCAAACATTTGAATCTCCCTGCTTGTTTTCAATCACAGTGTTTACCTTTGGCGCCACACCTTCCTCGTTCAAAAGAATAACATTCTCCTCCTCCTTGTTGCATTTCACAAGTAAAAGTGCAGGCTCATCATCTTGACTCTGTGCCATGTTGGCCTCCAATTTTACTTCATTCTGACGTTTTGGTTTAAGACACTCAGAGGCAAAATGTTCGAGTATGTCACAATCAAAACATCTGATCCTGCTCTTGTCTCTAAAGCCTCGACTGCCTTCCTTTCCATGAGAACTTCCTCTAGTGCTACGACCGTTATTGCCTTCTGATCCACCTTTCCAGATCGTTTCTACCACTCCTTCCTTATGAGAAGTAGTTGGCCTTCATTCCTTTCTTTCTTCAACCACTCTTCCTTCGTAAGAAGTAGTTAGCTTTCACCATGTTCGACTTATCCCCGAATACATTCCTCGTAGGCCTTCAGTGACCCAATCGCCTCCTCCACTGACATACTTGCCACATACCCAAATTGCTCTATTGTGGATGCAATCTGCAAGAATTTAGGTCGGACAGCTCGAAGCAGTTTCTTGACAACATAGGATTCCTCAAGCACCTCACCCAGAGCTCGAATCTTTGTCACCATGCCATTGATCTTCATACAAAACTCATCCAGCTCGTCACTGTCTTTCATTCTGAGTGCCTCGAATTCAGCCTTAAGGGTCTACACTTTCCCCTTCTTAACACGTTCATCTCCAAGGCACATAGTTTTAATGGCTTCCCACGCTTCTTTTATTGTAGTCTTCACTGCCACAGAAAGAAGTATGTCCTCTGGTATCGCCTGGTATATTACCGCCAATCCTATCTTGTCCTTTCTTTCATCCACCTTCACTTTCAGATCCTTAGGCTCCACCGCCTCCCACACACCATGGGCTTGCATATAAACCTTCATCTTGAGGGACCACGCTATGTAGTTTCCTCGTATCAGCATTGGATAAGTAAGACCAACTCCTCCTTCCTTTACCTTGTTCGTCTCCAGTGTTGTATCTTTAGACATGCTTAATACCCTTAGCTCTGATACCAATTGAAGGATAAATTCCCTGCGATATATATATATATATATATATATATCACTACGCCATAGATGGGCATATATAACGCCTCTCTGATGTTACAATAGGCCCGAAAAACGTTACATTAGATCTATTGTAACACCAGGAGCCGTTACGTTTACGAGCATTACAATAGATACCCTAATGTAACGCTTTTCTTCTCTATTGTAACAGTAGCAAAAGTTTTACAATAGGCACCTATTGTAACACCAGGGGCCCAATTGTAACACATTTTGAGTGTTACAATAGCTCGGTTCAATTTTTTCAGACGTGGCACCATGTGCATACGTGGCATTACGTGGCACCACGTGGCCACGTGGCAACACATGTGGCGCCACGTGGCACACTATGTACACGTCACCAACCTCTATTGTAACACTATACTGGGCAATTGTAACACATATTAAGTGTTACATTTGACTTGGTAAATATTTTATAGGGGGCCCACATACCCTATTGTAACACCATTTTTATCTGTTGTAACATTATTTTCTATTTATTGTAACACTATATATTAACAAATGTAACACTACAATAAGCAAACGTAACGGTAAATTTTTGAAATTTTGAAATGTAGGCTCTGCATTAATAATATTCCCAGCCAACACAACAAGATCCACTACATTAATTCCAAACTACATAATAAACCAAAAGCCATCTCCATACTACTCCAACCAAACCTCCAAACTACGCCAACAAACTCCAAAACAATTCAATCCCAAATTCGATAGTAAAAGTAGATAACATAACCAAATAACATAAGCGCATAAGCGCACAAAAGTAATAATGTATGATAAACCACAAATTTGATAACAGAACTAAGAAGTGGCGCCCCTTGGAGTTTGTGTGATTGGAGTGCCAGTCTCGTCTTGATCACTTGAGAAGGTTGCACAAAAGTCTCCAATATCAAACTTGAGAGTAGGATTCGCCTCTCCTAATTTCTTCAAGTACCAAGTCATGTTCTCCTGGACCTTTCTGTTCACTTTGGCCTCCATTTGGCTCTCCAATTCTTGAGTTATCTTTGCAGTCAACTCATCAACGGAAGGTTGAGTAATAGCAGGAGCATTTTCTAAGGCAAGCACTGAGCCTTTCCTTCCCACCAACCAGTCTGGTCCATGTTTCCCACCGCGAAGCACCGCATCTGCATCACCTCCTTCTTTCAGCACCTTATCAATGGTTTCCTATAAGTGAAATTTACAAAATTGAGTTAACATGTAATTGTATATCATACTAGTGCTACAATGAGACAAACCAGGCGATTATTATTCGTATCTCCTCTAATTCATTTCAATGTCAAAACATGGCAAAAACCAAAAGACAATGTGATTTCCTTATTCTGTTTTCTTTGTTCTCATAAATTCATTTCACTCATTAAATTGTACGATGCTTATGCAGTATGCTCACAGGATGTGTGTTCAACAATGGTGCAATGAAAAAGGAGATATAAGTTGTGAGATCTGTCATCAGGTAGGCTTGTGTGGGAGAAACTATGCCAATTTTTGTTCTTGCATCCGGATAGATTTATTAGTGAATCTAGTAAAAACATTAAGTTGTACTCTAACTCTCTAAGCATCACTCCTCTTGTTCCAAAAAGTCCTATAGGCAATTCAGTGGCATGATCTATTACTTTTTAGCACATAAAGCTGTAGCAAATTAATCAAGGCACCAGAAGAGAAACATCAAATACACTACTGCATCAAATACACTACTGCATTCAAATACACTACTGCATTTAAGTACTTCTTTTAACCAATCACTCGAATATGGGATAAACCAAAGCCGTTTGCATAAAATAAATAATGACTAAAAGCACTTACAATTGTTTTGTTGATTGCAGCCCTATTAGTCTTGTACTTGCGCCCTTTTTTGTGTTTACGACTTTTGAAGTAGATTCTAGATCGTGACGGGGAGGCCAGATTGGGGTCCTTTTGTTTCTAGCAATACAAGATTGTCAAGAGAATCAACATGGTCTAGCACAACTAAAATGAAATTGAACAAATAAATATGCACAATTAAAATGATGTCATACCAGTTTCTCCTTAACTTCAGCAATAGTTTTACGACCAAGAGTGTGGGGGTCAGCATATGAGTTCCAACGAGCCGCATTTTCCACGGCAAGTGACTGTAATAAAAAGTATTCAACGGAAATTGTAATTTAGTGCAAAATAAATATAGGCAAATAAATGCAAATACTCGGTCAGTAATATGCTAACCTGCACTCCTTCATCTGCCCAGTACTTCAACAAAACCTTAAAATCCTCAAGTGGAATATCACGTGGCCTGTTTTCAATCCTTTTCTCGTCACTGTCATACTCTGTATAATGATCCTTCTTGACACGGGACTTGTGCACTCTCCAAAGAGTATTAAGTGTCTTATTTATATATTTTTCCCCGTGTGCAGGAATATCATACCTATCCTATAATATGTCAAACATAAGAATGCATTATTTCAGTGCATCATGGATATATTTTTTTCCCATATATTAATATAAACTAAGATAAAGGGATTACCAAAGTATATTCCAACATTTTCTTCTTCAATTCTTGTGGAACAACATGCTAGTTAACATGAGTTAGAGACACGTGTTGCTTAAATAGCATCCCTAGAAAATTGCTTAGCTCAGCTCTGACCTTCCTGTCTCCAATCGGTTGACCCTTTTTACTCAATGTAATGACAGGCTTTTCAGTTGGACTCCTCCCATGAACTTTTAACATTTTTGTCCATCCTCTAAGTTTTTTAGGACCTGGCCACATATAAAAAACATAATGGGAAAGTGAGTGTATTATTATACTAATTATTTCTAATAATCTATTACATTTTTCACCTTTTATCTATGCGTACATATTTATTACCTTTTTCAACTGTTTCAAGGGAATTGTGTAAACTCGACTTACCAACATCCTCTATCCTTGGATCAGCTTCTATATTTTGCTTCTGACGTTCCCGCAGTGCTATATAAGCCGCAGCTGAACCACTTGCAATATTACCACATTGTTTTAACAATTTACTACACGTCGGCTTTAAAATTTTTGGAGCAGATGCAGTCCCCGTGTTCATAGTAGTGGTAGCATTGGCTCGGGAACGAGTTCTGGGGCCAGCTGGTATCTTTTTCATTTCCTTGACATAATCAGACTATAATTAGAAACCACTTTGATGAAAGTCAAGTAAATAATCACTTCGTATAGTACGTGTTTTTTCTAAATAAAATGCATGTCCGATCAAATTTGATGAATGTCATTGTTAAGATGACATTTTGATCTTTGGTAGACATGCTCCTGATTTTCCATGTAATGTTACGTTGGACACAGACGCAATATGTATATGTTGCGCTCTCATCAAAGATGAGCTCGAATAAGTATATGTACTGGAATATCAATTTGTTCTGTTTCCAAATTTGCAATATGTAAAATAATTGAAGTTGAGCTTTGAATAAGTTTCGGTTTTCTCATTTGGTTTGATTCTGTGGATTTGCTTTGGATTCTTTTCATTCCGCTTTAAATGGATTACAGTATTCTCTTATTAGTCAAAAGAGTTAGGATCAAGACTCTGCTCTAAATACCTAATCAATAAATTTTAAAAATAAGTAACTTTAATAGCTACTAGGTCCTGCATATTCTCAAGCTTTAATTGGCCGAGGATGTGGTTGTGAGGATCACTTGGTGGGACAATAAAATTTCACAGGGGGGGCATGTTGGGCGTATACAAGATGTATTCAATTAGGGTATTGGATTACAGAATTCTCTTGTTTGTCAAAAGGGTTGGTCAGTTAGGATCAAGACTGCTGCCCTCAATCACAGATCAATGAATTTTACAATAATCTGGCCGGGGATGTGTTTGTGAGAAATAATCTGGCCGGTCCATCAACAACAAAGATTTCACAGAGGGAGCATGTTGGGCGTATACAAGATGTATTCAGTTAGGGTACATTTCTAGGAAAGATTGAGTACTCATGTTGCAGGCTGTAAAGTCTATTTATTTTTGTCATACTTTGGTGGTCAATAATTATTTTGCCAGTATACTACCTTCGTTTGAGGGAGCGCCCATTTTGGCATTATGGATTTATCTGACCCAGATCTCTATTATATGCTTAGTAATTTATGAGTTAATTTTATTGTTATTATAAACAGTTGAGCAACTACTCCTCAATGGAAGGTGTTTTGTAGTGCAAGCCTCACTTTAAACAGCTCTACAAGGAGACAGGAAACTTCAACAAGAAGTTTGTGTCACGTATGCCATTAACTCAGTTTGTGTCATGTATGCCATTAACTCTTAAAGTCTTATATCCTTTATTGTAATACCTGAGTCTACCAATATACAGTTAGCCAATCAGAAATTATGAATTATTTTAGAACCAATCAGACCTAATTCCTAAATTTTATATTAAAAATTTTCCTTACTTACAATATCAACCTACCTCTTTAACCCTGGTTAGTTAACACTTTTAATTTAAATACAATATTGGTTTTATTAAACAATCCATAAATACATATTTTTAAAATCAAAAAATATTTACTAGAAAATCACAATTTTAATTTAAAATCAATCACGATATACTACTATATATTTCAAATTTAAATTTCATAATCAATCATTCATTAATCAACCATTCTTTTAATATAAAGTCAATCACAATTATATTATCATACATAATAAATTTATTTTCATAATATATATTGTACAATTGCAATCGATTTTAAGAAATTATAATCTAACTCAACTAGAAATCTGAAAAAATTGGATTTGAAATAATTTGGATAAAATCCATACCTTCAAAATTTTTATTTTTTTAAAAGTTCAAAAAAATATTTATTAATAATTTGTTTATAGAATTAATTAATAAATGCATATAAGCCAACACTACAAGATCGGATTAATTAGAACGACCATATTTTTGGAAAAAAAGATATTTTAGTTAAAAAAGTTAGAAAAGGTAATAACTGAAAAAGGTAATTGGTTAGTTATTATTTATTAGAAAATGAGATATTTTAGTTAGAAAATATATACTCCCTCTATCCCCTTGGTTCTTTACCTTGGGGGACGTAATTCTAAGGTGCATTAATTTGGCGGATAGTTTCATAACTTATTTTAAAAAAATTCCTTTTTTTGTGTAAAAATAGAATTGTTCTATTTTTATACAAAAAAAGAATATTTAAAAAATAATTTATGGATCCATACTTTTTACAAGCCTTAAAATGCGTGTCAAGCAGTGGAAAAAAATGTAAAGAAATGAGAGGGACAGAGGGAGTACCTTTTAGCTTGGAAAAAGTAATCAGTAAGTTATTTGTGATTATAATATTAATATTATTAGTTTATTTCATTAATTAGAACAACCATTCTGAAAAAATCGGATTTGAAATCAGATTTTAAATAACTTGGATAAAATTCATACCTTCAAAAATTTGATTTTTATAAAAGTTCTAAAATATATTTATTCATAATTTGTTAATAAAATTAATTAATAAATGCATATAAGCCAACATTACAAAATCGGATTTGAATCAAATTTTAAATAGCTTGAATAAAATTCATATCTTCAAAGACTCAATTTTTTTAAAGACACAAAAATATATTTATTCACAATTTGTGCCTATAGAAAATTGTTTTTTACAGTGTTGGGTTGTCGATGTTATTCAATGATTACTTAACAATTTTATTCTAAATACGATATTTATTTAATTTAAAAATAATACACTAATATATGAGTCTATAAATCTATAATAGATATTTTGATATCTCAAACTCTCAATTCAAAATCATAAGGTACAATCAAAATCATGAATTAAAAATTGTTAACAATATAAAACTATTTAGCATAATATTTTAAATACATATTCAAAATTTAAGTTATGTAAAGTATTAAATAATTTGGTAAAAAAAAAAGCTACATCAACCAATTGAAACATTAAAATGAATTTTAAACCAATCATCTTTAATATTTTAAATACGAATTGTTTTTAACTATGCTATAATAATGGAAAACAATTTGATTTTCCAATATATTTGAATTATTCAAAATATTAAATATATATACTCTTAAATAGTACCATACATGATTTGGTGTTTAAATTATCAATCACAAAATAAAAAATTTATAGAGTTAATGAAAATATTGTTAGTGAATATTTTCATAATAAATTGGTCAATTTAGCACAAATTTTCTTAAAAATCACTATGTACTTATAGATAATTAATTTATCTATAAAAGGACATATGTTATACACAAAAATAATCTAACCTGCACAAATCATCAATAAAACGGTATACAACATCTACAAAAATAATTAAAATTGAACAAATACATAGTAAAATAGATCACTAATTTTCTTTATCCAATCATTAAACAGGTCTTCAATTATGGTACATCCATCATCTATATCTCTAAATTATGCCGCCTTTTCGATGAGATAATCTAACAATTTGTTATAAACCTGAGGAATATGTATATCTGATTTGTCAAAATGTAATCAAACAACCGACGAAAAATGTGATTCTACATTATCCAAATCATTGAACTAATATAACAAAATCTAATATATGAGTATACAAAATCCACGAATATGATATTAGGCTCTCAACAAAGAGTGATATTTATTGAAAGCCAAAGTAAAATAAAGGAAAAGAAAATGAGGCTTATCATTCACAAGGAGATAGTACAAAATCTAATATTTCGATAGATAAAATCCACCAACGGTCAACGAGGTACTAGACTCTCAGTAATGAGATTTATTTATTGAAAAATAAAGAAAAATAAATTAAAAATTATAAAAAAATATAAAAAACCAAAAAGCTGATATTAGCTCCTAAACTTTAGTTTAGCATATTTTGGGAGAGGTGAAGAGAGAGAGAGCGAGCAGCAGCAACTACGGTCTTTGTTATAAAAATTATTAATATTGATAAATAAAAAGGTTGACGCCCTTAAATTATTTATTATTTTTAATAAAAGGGTGCATTTTTGAATTTTGTATTCTGGAATTAAATAATCGTATCAATTCCAATATCTTAATCTTTGAGCATATATTGAATTTGCTTGGTTAGTTGATTCTAATTTATTTTTTAATATTAAAACATCATAAAATATGGGTAAGAAAACTCAATAACTTGGTAGAAAGATTCTACACAAAGAGAAGAGAGATATTTGTTAACAAAAAACTATAGTAAAAAAAATAAAAAAGAGGTTTCATTTTATTTTAGAGACTTTACATCGTGCATGCTACCGTTAGTTTAGTTTTGTAACATCTCAATGTTGTTCTAAGACACATAATTATATAGTTACATAACTTGGTTACAGAGTGATATTTCATGTAATTGTCACACTTTTTCTATTCGCAAATTTCATTTCATTTCGTGTACACGAAAAAATTCATGTAATTTAGTATCATTTTGAGTTATAATTTCGGTACACGATTCAATATCATATCATTTTCGTTCAGGTTACACGACATGAATGTACAAAACGATTTGTTAGGTGTATATAAGGTATTTTTGTGTTCTAATTTCGGGTACACGATTCAATACCATGTCATTTTCGTTCAAGACCCTAAAGTACACAACATGAACGTGCAAAATGATTTTTCAGGTCTACATAAACTATTTCTTCTTATATATGTCAAAAAAATATACTCACTCTTAAAGAAAAATGAATTTCATGTTATTTAACCTAATATCTAAATTACAAGGGCACATATATAACAATGTGATTATGTGTTTATATATTACAAACTTGATTTCAATTTTATGGACAATAGCTTATTTTCACAAGTTAGTCAAATAGAAAAAAGATAAGTGATACTCATTTTCATATGTCTTATTTTAAGAGTTAATTAAACTAAAATTTATTATACCATGTTTTACTAGAAAAGAATAAAAAATTCAACATACAAACTTCCAAATTGAAAATGCACATTTCAAGTTGTCTTTACAAATAAGCTAAGGCCAATCACCATAAACACTAACAATTATATGTTACTCCAAGAACGCGATATATAGAATTTGTTTGGTTAGTTGATAATATTTATAATTTAATAGTAAATCAATTCATTAATAAAAGGACATATAATTTGCAAAAAAGATATTGAACGATCATATAACAAACTAGATTAGATGAAAGCTTTTATTGTTATAACTACGTTCGTTTCATGTATCTTACACAATAAATATCCTTTCTCATATCGTTGCAACCTTACGTTCGTTTCATGTATCTTACACAGTAAATATCTTTTCTTATATCGTTGCAACCTTTTTTTGATAGATAGTCTAGTGATTTATTGGAGTCGTGACATTTTTAATATTTAATCGAAAAAATTAACCACGACCATACAAATATTTTCAATGTATTAATATAATAAATATTTTAAGGATCTAATATTGAATAAATATACCGAATTCTCATAATATAGGTGAAAAATTTGTTAACATGGTACTTAGAAATATTCTCTAACAAAGAGAGAAATAAATGAAAGTTAAATTTAAAAAAAAACAATAAATAGGGGGTTTGAACTTTTCAACGGGGGTTGTATTTGTTTTGATGATTGGTTCATAATATTAATATTAATTCAATTGGTATGAATTCACTGATAAGTAATTTTGTTAACTTAAGTTAATTAACATTCCAATAAAATTATATTTTTTTCAAAATAATAATTAAAATAATATATTTATATTAATTAATTAATATCTTTTATCGGTCGGTGCGTAGCATGGTTAGAACACTAGTTTATATAAACAAAGTCAGTATCTATTTATGCACACCCAAAATTGATTGATGCACGCCCTTCCTTCTTTATTTTACCAAAATATCCTTTTTATTTCAATCCATTACATTTTTTTGATTTAGACTCGTTTTTTTTCTAAATCATGTTATATTGTAATATTTATACACTTATTAGATAATTAATAAATATAAAAATAATAAATAAATTATTGACCCGTAGATTATTTATAAACATGGAATCAACAAAACATTTTTCGGACCCATTATAATTTCGATTCGAATTCAGATTGGTTAAATTTTTGAACCGAGCTATCAATCCGTTCCAATATCCGAAATTTCCATTTCGCAGATATCGCCACGCATTTTAATCACGTTCCCATTCCTAAATCGTTGTATTGCCACGACCCCTTATTAAAGATTTGTAACAACTCTCAGTTTAGTTCTAATGAACAATTGCTTACTTGTATTTTCTTTAGCCTCCGTTGATTACGGGACTTCCGTTAAGTCAATCTGATTTAACATTTTTTGCCCTAATTGTATATAAACAAAACATCTATTATGAATTCAGTATTACTGTCTGAACACCTAACAATATTGAAAATATTTAAATTCAACAGTATCAAATATTATTATTACAAGAAACAAATGGTTGGAAATATGAGACTCAGATGTCGTTAATTAATTAGTAGTTGAATTCTAAAATTAAAACTAATTTTAATTACTAATTTTTCTTATGGAAGTTTTACAAAGAAGAATCAACACTCAACGGAGTCTTTAATTTCCAACATCCTAAGCTTATAAATAGAAATTGATACAGACCTCAACCTCATCATTGAGCCCCTGCATTTCATTTTTCACAGAATACAAAGTTGAAGAAAAATTGCGTTTTAAAATATTACTATTTCTTGGTCTGTCAGTCTTCCTTCGCTGCCTTGTAATTGTAGTTTATATTTTTAAACATAAAATTGAAAATAAATGAAACATAGCCAGTAAAAAGTATGTAACTCAAGTCATTTATATATATATAAATTTATATCATGTATATAATAAAAAAATTGGTTGTCCATACTATAGCTAAACAAAGATTGACCGTTGTATCTAAATTAAATTAACAATCTAGATTATATCTTTTTAATAATTAAACGTAACTAATAACCTAACATTACAACAAATCTGGCATTTACGACGGCCAACTTACGATGAAAATATTTTGCGCGCCGTACTTATGATGGAAATGGAAATCCGCCGTTTCATCAGTGAACATAGTTATTGTAATTAAATTTAATTACAAAATAAATTACTTTTTTTGATGACGCGAAATGACGTTGCTTAGCAGTGATCTTACAAAGGAAAATTCGTCGTAAATTCATTTAGTATTGAACTTACGACGGAATTTCCCTCATATATTTGGTTATTTTAATTAAATAATGAATTTATGACGGAAAAATTCGTCATAAATTCGTTTAGCATTGAACTTATGATGGAATTTTTGTCGAAGATTTTATTATTGTAATTAAATTTAATTGAAAATGAATCATTATTTTGATGATGAAAAGTCGTCGTTTAGTAGTGAACTTATGACAGAAAATCCGTTGTAAATTTGTTTAGTTGCGAACTTACGACAGAAAATGTCGTCGTAAAGTTGATTAAATTTAATTGTAAAATTAATTACTTTTTCTGATGACAGAACAACGTTGTTTAGCAGTGAACTTACGATGGTAAAATCCATCGTAAGTTCACTATTTTTTTTTAATAAAAATTATGTATATTATAAGAATAATTTGAACTTAAATTAAACTTACGATGGAATTCGTCGTAAGTTGCCAGACGGCAAATTCAACTATTCCTCTAAAAAAAGGCGGCAATTTCAAATTTTCATCTAAAAAGTAAGCGGCAAATAACTTTTTTTTTTTTTGCTAAATTGCTTTATATTAAAAAAACGAACGAACAGAGGGATTTACCCAAGCTCTATGACAGGCCATAGAGGTGGCAATCAATCTTAGAAAAGACTGAACAAGCAAGGACATCAAGTAGTTAGCCAAGTACTAAAAGAACTATTAGATGCTATCGCAAGGAACCAGGAGGAAGAGGCTAAGCGAGATTTTATATCAGTGACAATCCTTGTGATCAACATTTGAGGCGCAAGGATTCCTTCATTATGAGCCCGAGTATTGCGCTCTTTCCAAATGTGGTAGACGTGCACTTGGAGGGATAGCAAGGCAAGATGGCGAAGAGTGTAGTCCTGAACATTTACCCAAGCATTAAGAAGATGGAGCCATGATGGGGAGTGGTGCGAAAGACCAAGGAGACCTCCTAAGTGAGCGAGCACATGATTGCTAAAAGGACAGTGCAGGAACAGGTGGTCGTAAGACTCCTTGCCTCCAACGCAGAGGAAGCAACAGTCAATAATCTCCAAACCAAAGGAAGCTAGGCGCTGCAGAGTGTTTAGTCTCCCATGACAAATTAACCATAAATGATGAGCATATCTGAGAACGGTTAGTTTATGCCAGACTCCTTTGTGCCACGGAACAGGCGGCAACCTGAACCTGAGAGAATCCCATATATCCCAGATTTTTAATTTAGAAAAGGGGCACCCATTCCATAAGAAGGTATCTGCTGTGGTCAAATCAAACGGTGGATGATTGAAATTGTTTAACCATCTGACTAAACCTACACTAAGGTGACGAAGCCTCCTATTAGGCTGGGGAAGAATCCAATTTCCTGAGACTAGCAGATCATGAATGACTGCATTATGAGTTGAATCAGCTTGAGAAATGATAATGTCATTCTTCGAAGTAGCCAGACACTGACCATTCCACCAGGGGTCGAACCATAGGGAAATTCGTTGGCCATTGCCAATTTTGTAAGTTAAAAAACGAATTGCCAAAGGTCTGAATTGAAGAACTTTCCTCCATATCCAGGATGAATCAGTTGGGATTTCCATAGTCCAGAATTTTTTGTTTTTCAAGGCCGTTACATTAATCCAACGAGACCATAAAGACTTAGACCCACTAATGATTTTTGTTAAATGAAATAAGATTTGAGCCTTATTCCATTCCTTCATGTTCTTAATACCCAGGCCACCTTCTTCCTTTGGTAAACAGATAGTCGACCAACTGACCTTGTTACCTCCTTTCGAGGTGCTATTCCCTTTCCATATGAAGCGAGAAAACAGTTTCTGGAGAATATTGTGAACAGTAGCAGGAAGCATGAAGTGGTTGGTCCCACTACTACAAACAGGTCAATAGACATCGGCTAAAAACCGATGTCTGGCCATTTTGCAACCGATGTCTTTGTGGGTGTAGAGAAAGGTCCAACCCCTTTCACATCGGTTTTAAACCGATGTCAAAGAGTATCTATCACATCGTTTACAGGAACCTGACTGATGTTAGCTACTATCTGTAACATCGGTTACCAAAAACGAACCGATGTCAAAAAGTACTTTAGACATCATTTTATGGAATATAACCGATGTGTTTCTTTTATATTAACATCAGTTAGTCACCGATGTTAAAAGCATCAACAATGTGGCACCAGTTTGCTTAAATTACATCAGTTTGTTTGGTGTTAATGATGTTACTGTGTGTTAATTACATCAATTTGTTTAGTAATAATGATGTTACTTTGTGTCAATTACATCAGTTTGTTTTGTAATAATGATGTTACTGTATGTCAATTACATCAGTTTGTTTTGTAATAATGATGTTTCTGTTTATTATAAACATTGGTTTCATTGAGTTCAACTGATGTGTTAGTGTTATAACAATACTAGCCAAAACAAAACAATAATATGCAACCAAAACATTTCAAAATGAAAAACAACCAATAATGGTTCTCAAAATATTGATTACCAAAGTCAAAATGTCATTTCATCATTCAAATGACAATACCGGTACGTACTACTCGATCCTTACAAATTAACTATTTAATCCACATGAACTCCCTACATTTCATCCATAATCGACCAACAGCTTCCACATATATATAACCCCGCCCAATCCACAAAAACTAAATTGACAAAACAAAGGTTCAGGAGGTTCACATGATGAAATAAAATAAAGGCATAGAGCTAGCTAGTACACGAATCTTTGGATGTATCCAAGAGCCTCGAGACGCACGTCATCAAGCTCCTCCCTTGTGTAAGACTTGCGACTCCTAGGTGCCCACTGTTCACACAGAAACCAAGCATATATATACCTTAGCAATATATAAAATAATATGGCTGGTTTTAAAGTACAACTCAATATGCTAAACTGGTACAAACTGAGTCAACCCATAAATTAAAGCATATATACCTTTGCAATGTATTTCATTTCCTTGTCTTCGAAAATATCTTTCATATAACGCATGACAACATAACCGCATTCAGTACCACCCGGTTGTTTAGGGCATCCCTATAATAATAAGTTAAGTACCGATTAGTCGCTAAAGAAAACAAATTAACAGCAAGAACTTACTAAAAACAAAGTGTGCAAAACACTTACAGCAAGATTTTTAACTATGGGTTTTTTGAGGGCCCGTCCTGTTTGAGCATTATAAGATCTAACTGCTCTGTGGAAGAAAATTAGTATAGCAGTGTCAAACCCGAGAGATCTCACTACAACCTCAATAAATTGAGAATGAAAGCTACATTATAGTTATCGAAATGTAGAAATATAATTACCGCACTAAGGATTCTTCTAGTTCTGGAAAATGTGGCGGGTGTGCCAATGGATTGAGAATGAAAATTTCAGATTCCCAAATCATGATCAAAATCCAATGATAACTGTTTTAATTATAAATAAATCAAAGTCATGAGAATTTGAAATAAATACGAACAGATCCAACTATATATTATAATAAGTCTTAATTAACTACATATAAACAATTTACTTACTTTTGGTTATGAGGCATGAGGAATATGCGAGAAGGTCCAGATTTCAACCTTTCAACAACATAAGCTTCAAAATTATCATTGAGTTTATGTGAGGCTGATGGATCAATAAATGCATACATGTCCGTTTCTTTTTTCTTGAGAACCTCGGTATGCAAATACCTACATATATTTATAATACATTTGGCATAAAAATATCCTTACAGAAATATAGAAAATATGATAAACGATTCAGAAAAGAGGAAAGAACTTACGCCATATATGTCGATATTATAGCCTGGCCAATCATATTAAACTCCAACAGCGCAATTACATTCTCATCCAATAAAAATATAGTTTTGTCCCTACCAAACACCTCAGCATCACATGGAATCTGAATGGACTCTGAATTTTGTTTCAAAATTGTTACCGCATGCATATGCAGCAACATGAACTGTCGAGGCACATTTTTATTTGGCTTGACAGTCTTCATCTTCGTATACACTTTCTGAAACTCATTCAGCTCATTATCACCCTTCCTTGCCTTATTCACTACTTTCTTTTGAATTTTCTACACATGAACAATGGGTTAAGAAACACAAAAAGTAAAGAAATGATAACAAGTAGATGCAATTCCGTCAAACCATAACAGTACTTACATTAGTGCAGATGATCAAGTCTTTAGGCCATGCTAAAAGAGAGCCAACAGCTTGGCGAACCGTCTCTATTTCACCAGGTACAGGAACTGGAACCAAGGCGTCTTCCTTAATGCTTCCGTCCACTGAGACACGAGCATGTCCCGGTTGCAGAGGCACTCCATGTACTGAGTTACACATGTCTCCCTCGGAGAAAACCATACCAAATGCTACCTTGTTCTCAATGTTGTCCACTGCCAACTCACATTGTTGCGGACTCTAAATTTACAAGTAAAGGTCAATTAATAAGTATTGCGAGACATCCACAAAATAAACAACATTGAGAGACATCCATGTATACACTAATTTTTACCTTATTTCCATGCGAAGAAGGGTCAACAGGACCAATAGCAACACAATCGTCATTCTCGTAATCCTTCTCCTCGTTCACCACCAATAGTTTTGCAGATTTAGGTTTACACTTTTTTTTCTTTTCTTCATCAAGCTGTTCTATTTCTCCTTTTTCATCTGGACAACTTGATTTGTCAGAGAAAATCGGTGAGTGATGATTGGATGTACCAGTCACCACCGACCTCAGCTCAGCCTTCAGCTCGGCAATCTGCGACATAAACTCCTTCTTTGTTTTCTCAAACTCAGCTTTTGTAATTCTGGTCTTTTTCTCTTTTGGCATATTGAAGTAGGTTGATGGAGTTACAAAGCTTCCAACTCCCCGAACCCTACCTGAATGTTCAGGAGTTTCCAGTGCTACAGAAAGCACATCTTCGCTTCCAGATGGCTTGAATTCACCCTTTTGCTTCTTTTCCATCAAATCATCCTAGTAAAAAAAAACTAAAATTAATACAGAGTATAATAAAAAGTCCATTAATTATATAGAGTATTTTACAAATAAAAAGTGAAAAGATTAAAAACTTACAATTCTGTTAAATCTCTCTGCCAGCTCTTCATCAATCTCTTCGCCCAGCGGTGGCATACGGGCAATTTTCCACATAATTGCTCGATCAGGTATTTCTTCAGGCTCCAGACGCCCTGCTTTTACCTGTTCAAACAAATAATGGAACATTACAAGACATTCAACACAAATAAAAATTACAAAAAAAAAAATTAAGTCATACTTCTTCTTCTTCTAAACCAACATATCCTTTCCTCGATGATCTGTGCGGATATTTTCGCTTCCTCACTCTCTTACTTTGTTTTTGACTAAGTACCTGCATACAAATAATATTAATTTTTTTTATTAATGTAATCATATGAATCACAGAGGTTTAGCCTAATAGTTTACAAAATATATATATATATATATATATAAACATATATATTATATATTTAAAACATGTAAAACAGACCCCAAAATCATTACTGGTCCTCGCTGCAACAAATCCCTTCCAAGCCTCCTTACCAACAAATGCATACTTTTTTGGAGGCTTCATCAGCTTTTTCTTCTGTCCAAGATATGGCTTTACAAACTCTTTGTTTAATTTAGTTTTGAATTGTCTCCACTTTACACCTGCCGACTGTAGAATTGACTTCTTACTTTCCGGAGCCACTTTGAATGTATCCTAATTAAGGAGAATCATGTTAATACCAATTGACTACAAGGTTAAAGACATGATATGGGGGATAAAAAAACAGGATTTGTTTGTACCTCAATATCATCCCATAGCTTTGCTTTTAATTCTGGGTCCACTTTCGGCCAAGATGGGACATCGATTGGCACCAAATTTCTAGCACTCATGCCTACATACGACGCCAAGACATGCCTATTATCTCCAATTGGCCTTCCTTTTTTATCGAACCTGATTTTCAACTTTTTACCTTTGGCTTTCTTTATCACCACTTTGTGCATAGCACAAACACCTCTCACTACTCCAGACTTCTGTTTTTTTGATTCCATACTAGTACTTGTTTCTTGGGGGGGGTCTGTAGCTTGTGTAGATATTGCTGGTTCAGGTGTCAAAACTTTCACCTCCAGTTGCTTCTCATTTTCATTACTGTTATTGCCCTTTTCCGATAGTACTTTAGATTTTTTCTGCTTTTTTGCCATTTCGCCTTCAATTGTGCAAATTCCTGAAATGATGAAACAAGTGGATAATTCAGGGAACATATAAAGGGAACATATAATGTGATTGAAAAAACAAGTGAAAAATATGCATGACTGTAAATTTGTACCTAATTCAGGGAACAATGATCAAATCTTACTATATATGAAGCATCAGGCCATTGTACAAAAATATAGAGATTTTACAAGACTACATGAGGGCTTCACATTAAACAAGGTAATAAGTGCGACACAAAATAATATTACTTTTCAAGTCATTACAATTACACACCAAATATGGAAAGGAACGAAACAAAATATAGAGATACTATATATAGATAATATCTGTCATTTTTTAATCCAAATTCCCTCAACATCATTTCTTTGATTGCCAGCACTAGGGTCCTCTTCATCATCAACAACATTGACTATGGGGATTTCAGAGCAGAATGGAGGATTTTCCAATGTCGTGTCTCCTAAATCCTCATCGTTATACAACTCGTGATAATCTCGAGTCGTGGAGGTTAATACAACTGACCAGGCAGCATCAACGGGATCTTTGACATAGAAAACTTGCTTCACTTGGTCAACAGACACATATTTATCATTTTTATAACCTTGTCGACTGAAGTCAACAAGTGTGAAGCCAAGATCATCCACCTTGACGCCTCTGTCGCTATCTGCCCATTTACACAAGAACAATGGGGCTTTGAATGCATGATAATCCAGCTCCCATATTTCTTCAATCATGCCATAAAATGTCATATCACTCTCCACAGGATTTAAATCCTTGGCACTAGACACTTGGACCGTCTTAGCAACTACAGCGACACCACTGTTTTGAACAGCCCTTTCATCATCTCGCTCTTTTGTGAAGTATCGGACCCCATCAATGACAAAACCTTCATAAGTCAAAACAGAGAAAGACGGTTTGCCAGCCAACCATCTTATCGTTTCTGAAACAGCTTCGCCATTGCATATCATTTCACTAACTTTTTTTTCAAACCAATTAGCAAATTGCCGATTGTGCTCTCCAATCAGCCACTGCACAGTCTTCTTTTTCCCTCGGTAAGTTCTTTCTAGAAAATCCTTGTGCATCCTTGCAAAATACATATATTAATTTAGAAACTAACTACATACTTGATAAAAGTAGATAAATGGTAAAAACTATAATTAATTTAACTTACATAACGTACGGATACACTTCAGGGTTGTTTAGAAGAACATGTAGATGAGCCTCGTCTCGCTCTTTTTCTTCCACCGACTTCATTACAGCTGCAGATAATGGACCAGAAAGATCACCTTGTTCCGTCGAAAGACCTGCAGTTTTGCAACTACGCCGAACAAACTCTGTGCAAAATTCTACAGATTCTTCCCCTAGATAACTTTCGGCTATACAACCTTCCGGACGATAACGATTACGCACATAACTTTTCAACACTTTATTGAACCGTTCAAATGGATACATCCATCTATAAAAAACTGGTCCACATAAACGCAATTCCCTAACCAAGTGGACTGTGAGATGTATCATTACATCAAAAAATGAGGGAGGGAATATCTTTTCCAACTCGCACAAGGTTAATACTATATCTGACTGCAACTTATCCAATTTTGATACATCTACAACTTTGTTGCACAACGAGTTGAAAAAGAAACACAACCTTATAATGCTGACCCTAACATTTTTTGGGAGAATGGAACGAATTGCAACTGGGAGCAACTGTTGAAGGAGTACATGACAGTCGTGGGACTTCAACCCAAACAACTTTAAATCGGACATCGATACACAATTTTTAATGTTCGATGAATGCCCATAAGGAAGTTTCATTGAAGAGAGTGATGATAACAGTTTTCTTTTTTCTGCCGTTGAAAGAGTAAAACATGAAGGGGGAAGGTAGGTTTTTTTTTTCCCGACATTTTGTGGAGCCAAATCTTTTCTGATGCCCATTTCAACCATATCATTACGGGATGCCTCACTGTCTTTAGTCTTATACTTTAAATTTAGTAGTGTCCCAATCAAACTATCACAGACATTTTTCTCGATGTGCATAACATCGAGGCAGTGACGAACATGATGAAATTTCCAATATTTCAGCTCAAAAAAAATTGACTTTTTCTTCCATGCACAGTCCACCTTCTTTGACTTCTTTACTTCATTTCCAAAAGTAAAATTTATTTCCTCCTGCAGCATTAAAACCTCTTCTCCGGAAAGGGGTTGACACGCTTGTCCAAACTCTTGTTCACCATTAAAAGCTGCCTTTTGCCTCCTATAAGGATGATGCCTAGGCAAATAGCGACGATGACCTTGGTAACACATTTTTCTGCTATGAGGTAAATATTTAGCTACGGTATTATCACCACACACTGGACAAGCCATATAACCCTTATTGACGCATCCAGACAAATTCCCATATGCCGGGAAGTCATTTATCGTCCACATTAATATTGCCCTTAAAGTGAAAAAAGATTTAGTACTAGCATCGTACACATTTGGTTCACCTTCTTCCCAAAGCTTCTTCAAATCATCAATTAACGGTTGTAAAAACACGTCAATGTTATTACCTGGCTCATGTGGACCAGAAACTAATATCGTCAACATCATAAACTTCCTCTTCATGCATAACCAAGGAGGAAGATTATAAGTTGACAATACTACTGGCCAACAGCTATACCTATTGCTTAAGCTATTAGTATGTGGGTTTATACCATCTGCGGCCAGACCTAACCGAATGTTTCTTGGCTCACTACCGAAGGTTGGCCACCTATAATCGATATTCCGCCATGAAGGAGAGTCGGCTGGATGGCGCATATGGCCATCTTGACTTCTTTGGTTAGCATGCCAAGTCATTAGTGCAGCAGTAGAAGCAGATTTAAACATCCGCTTAAATCTAGGAATGATTGGAAAATACCACATTACTTTGGCCGGAATGTTAACCCTCGGTTTACCATCCTTTCCTAATTTCCAACGAGATTTGTGGCACTTCGGACAATCAGAAGCATCAGCATTCACACCCCTATATAGAATGCAGTCATTTGGACATGCATGAAATTTTATATATTCTAGGCCTAAATCAGATAGGGTTTTCTTGGCTGCGTATGAATTACTTGGCAAGACATGATCTTTAGGAAGTAAAGAGCCAACAGAAGAGAGTAAATCTGTATAGGCACTATCACTTATACCAAATCTTGCTTTCCAATTATGTAATTTCAACAATGAATCTAATTTAGTGCACTCACTACCCTCATACAAAGGTTGTTCAGCATCGGCCAAAAACCTTTTGAACTCATGTGAATCTTTATCAAAATCATCACCCCAATTATTATTATTATTATTATATGCTGCTTTACAAACATCCTGTACATCACCGACTTGTAATGGTTGTGACGCAGAAATATTCTCCTGATTAGAAGCCGGAAATGTGCTACCAACAGATGACCTAGACTTAGCTCCATGCCAAATCCAATCAACATACCCCAAACTAAAACCCTTTTCGTACAGATGACCCCTAATAATTTTGATAGAGAATTTTTTAAAATTGACGCAGCGTGCACATGGACAAGGTATTCTCTTAGGATCTTTACAATTTTCTTCGGCATACATCAAAAACTTTTCAACCCCGATTTCATACTCTAATGAATCCCTATCTGCAAAAATCCATGACTTGTCCATATAGGAGGAGACACGTACAACCTACCAGATTATCATTCTAAATATCAAATATCAAATGAATAACGGTTTATTTATATTCAATAAGCATATTTATTATTTATATTATATATTATAATTAAGTTGTAATGCACACAAGTGCTATGTAAATTAATACTAAATGGCAACATGTCATTAACATTTAAATGGGCACGAAGGTATACGATTTCTATAATTCACATATGTACTTAGCAAACAGGCGACCAGAGAAAGTATATATACTATCATATACACTATTCAGTTCTAGTAAACAACAGAGCAAGTGAAAAAGCAACGATTACAAACATATGATTATTTTCACAAATGAATAATAAATGATTGAACTTAAGCATATTATTTAAATTCAATAAGCAGATTTATTTTCACAATAAACATAAATGAAACAAATATTAAAACAACATATGCAGCCATAAAATTTAACACATCAATTTATACATATGTAGACTCCGACTCCTAACGAACATATGTAGACTCCGACTCCGAATGTTATACAAAGAACACATGCATGTGATTGTTAGATTTAACACAAAATAAAAAATAAATAAACATTCAAACATATATAAACACTTACGAATTTGAGCTTTAGAGCACTACCCAAACAAGTTCTTCCTCGATCCTCTCTAAAAAAACAGACATATTCAAAAAATTAGTAACTAAAAATATAAAGAAATTAATAAAAATTTTGGGTCTATGATTCTTACCCAAACAAATTCTCCTTTTAAATGTTGTTCCTGAATTAATAAGAACAAAGAACAAACTAATTAGAAAATTAAATTTCCAAACTCAAAAATCCCCAATTTAGAACTGAAAATCAAAGTAATTTGAGTTTACATACACATGCAAGTTTACTGACCGATTCAAGCTTTAAAATGTTGCTCCTGCATTAATAAGAACAAAGGAAAAACTAATTAGAAATTAAGAACTCGAACACAAAAATCCCCAATTTAGAACAGGTAAAATCAAAGTAATAATTCGAGTTTACAGTTGAATGCAAGCTTACTTACTTACCGATTCAAGATTTTAAGCAGTAAACAAATGGATTTGTGAAGTGAATTGACCAATTAACACAAACTGAGAGATTAGGCACAGTTTTAGAAATTAGGGTTAAGAGAGTGAAAGAGAGAGAGAGAGGGAGAGAGAACGGGGAGAGAGAGAGAGGGGGGGTGGCTGTCGAGAGAGGTGAGGTGAGAGGGTGGCCGTCGAGAGAGAGCGCCGTCGAGTCGCCAGAGAGAGGAGAGAAAAGAGAGTGTGTTAATTTGTTTTAATTTGTCCGAGTAGTAGTGTTTTTGTCTGAGGAGAGTTTACACAAAAAAGGGGGGGAATTAAAAAACTGGCTAAGGGGGGAAATAAAGGGGGAAACTAAAATATTTGCCAAGGGGGGAAATAAAATTTTGGCTGGGCGCGCGGGCTGAATTTTTTTTAAGCTACTTTAGGCATCGGTTGTTTCCCTGACCGATGTCATTGATATCAAAGACATCGGTTGTTTCCCTGACCGATGTCATTGATTTTTCAATGAAATGTCAATGACATCGGTTGGCTGGTAATGTGATTTCATAATATATTAAAGACATCAGTTTTTTTCCGACCGATGTCATTGATAGTTTTTACATCGGGGACATCATGAACCGATGTAAAAGGGGCGATGTCTATTCTACTTTTTGTAGTAGTGTCCAGAAAGATTGCATAGAGAAGAGAACAGACCTTGTGAGTTGGACTCTTCCAGCAAAAGAGAGAAAGATATTAGACCAAGCATTTATACGGGAACAGATCCTATCCGCCAAAGGCATGCATTCCTGCACACCTAGCTGGGACGAGATTAAAGGAACCCCGAGAAACTTCACAGGAATTGTGCCCAAGGGGATGCCATAAGATGCCTCAAACCAAGAAACTAGACTGGCTGCACAGTTGCTAAAGAAAACCGTGCTCTTAGGCAAACTAGGATTTAGACCACTCAGGTTTGAGAATTTTGACAAAGAACCCATAATATGATTGATAGAGTCTTGATCTCCGTTCGAGAAGAGGAGGACATCGTCTGCGAAGAAGAGGTGGGTAAGGCCAAGGTCTTTGCAATTCCAATGGTGTTGAAACGAAGGAGGCTTCGCATCAAGAAACGAAGAAAAAATATTCATAGCGATAGTGAATAGATAAGGCGACATGGGACATCCTTGACGAATGCCTTTCGCTCCTCTAAAGTAGCCTTGTAATGAACCATTAATCTTCACTGAGTATCTAGGAGTAGAGATGCAAGCGTATATCCATTTTATGAATCTAAGAGGAACCCCCATTTTACGACCAATTCCGTCGTAAGTTAGCATATAATTCTTTTAGTCTTTTATTAGTACAACCAAATTAATTTTTTATTTATCAAAAATTTTGAAATATCATTAAATTACAAATATCTTGACATCCGTACGGTTGGATCGTCCAGAAATATATTTAAAAAAAAAAGAAACAATAATATGGGACAGAGCACTAGTTACGAGTACTAGTCAATATAGTAGTGACCTACTAAGATCTCTAACCAAATTAATTTTTTATTTTTTGAAAATTTGGGAATATCATTAAATTAGATATATCTTGACATCCATACGATTGGATTGTCGAAAAATTTATTTTAAAAATATAGAAAAAATAACATGAGACAAAACACTTACTATAAAAAATTGGTTAATAAATATCCTCTTTTAACATTGGTTGGAGTTTCCACCGAAGTTACAAGACTTTAAGATATCAATTCTTTTAAAATCGATGTTAAAACTAATTTAGACATTAGTATAATATACAGGAAATGGCCAACTTTGTAGGTATGCCTACTTTATAGGTATTTCAGTTGTTACTAAGCACAATTAATTTGTCTTTTTACGCACCAACTTTTGCAAAGTACCATCTATTCATATGTATTCAGATTCTATATGTTTTGTAATAATGCATATTTTCACAACACCCAACCCACGTTCTAGTTAGTAGACCTTGCATGCATATGTGTATATCTATATCTGTTGATTATTGATTGTCTCGCAAATTTGCCAAAGTTTACCTACACGCTACAGTTACTTTTTTCAGTCTATAAATAGAAACTGAAACACATCATTTCTTCTTATCATTCAGCTCTTGCATTTTGTTGAGATGTAAAGATCGATTACAAATTCGAAAGCAATATGGGTTCCAAAATTTTCCTACTTCTTGGTCTGTCCATTGCTTTTGCTCTTCTCATTAGTTCAGAAGTTGCAGCTAAAGACTTAGCTGAAACTACTACCAAGCGTAAGTCTTAGAAATCCGTTTTATTATCATGTAATATTTGTACATGTAACAATCATCTAATTTATGTTAAACCTTAAATTGCAGCTAAGGAGTACAATGGAGGAGGCGACAACAACGGAGGTGGTAACAGCATTGGAGGAGGCTACAACAACGGAGGAGGTTACAACAATGTGGGTGGTTCCAACAATGGAGGAGGCAGAGGTGGCTGCTATGGCAACTGCCGCGGTAAGTGTTGCTCGGCAGCTGAAGAGGCAGCACTTAAGGCCACTGATGTTAAGCCACAAAACTAGAGAGAACTGCATGCTGACTTCGTATAGTACGTGTTTTTTCTAAATAAAATGCATGTCCCATCAAATTTGATGAATGTCATTGTTAAGATGACATTTTTATTTTTGGTAGACATGCTCCTGATTTTCCATGTAATGTTACGTTGGACGCAGACGCAATATGTATATGTTGCGCTCTCATCAAAGATGAGCTCGAATAAGTATATGTACTGGAATATCAATTTGTTCTGTTTCCAAATTTGCAATATGTAAAATAATTGAAGTTGAGCTTTGAATAAGTTTCAGTTTTCTCATTTGGTTTGATTCTGTGGATTTGCTTTGGATTCTTTTCATTCCGCTTTAAATGGATTACAGTATTCTCTTATTAGTCAAAAGAGTTAGGATCAAGACTCCTGCTCTAAATCCCTAATCAATAAATTTTAAAAATAAATAACTTTAATAGCTACTAGGTCCTGCATATTCTCAAGCTTTAATTGGCCGAGGATGTGGTTGTGAGGATCACTTGGTGGGACAATAAAATTTCACAGATAGAGCATGTTCGGCGTATACAAGATGTATTCAATTAGGGTATTGGATTACAGAATTCTCTTGTTAGTCAAAAGGGTTGGTCAGTTAGGATCAAGACTGCTGCCCTGAATCACTGATCAATGAATTTTACAATAAATAACTTCATTAGCTACTAGGTCTTGCATATTCTGAAGTCTTGGCCGGGGATGTGTTTGTGAGAAATAATCTGGTGGGACCATCAACAACAAAGATTTCACAGAGGGAGCATGTTGGGCGTATACAAGATGTATTCAGTTAGGGTACATTTCTAGGAAAGATTGAGTACTCATGTTGCAGGCTGTAAAGTCTATTTATTCTTGTCATACTTTGCAGGTCAATAATTATTTTGCCAGTATACTACCTTCGTTTGAGGGAGCGCCCATTTTGGCATTATGGATTTATCTGACCCAGACCTCTATTATATGCTTAGTAATTTATGAGTTAATTTTATTTTTATTATAAACAGTTGAGCAACTACTCCTCAATGGAAGGTGTTTTGTACTGCAAGCCTCACTTTAAACAGCTCTACAAGGGGATAGGAAACTTCAACAAGAAGTTTGTGTCACGTATGCCATTAACTCTTAAAGTCTTATATTTATATAAACAAAGTCAGTATCTATTTATGCACACCCAAAATTGATTGTTGCACGCCTTTCCTTCTTTATTTTACCAAAATATCCTTTTTCATTTCAATCCATCACATTTTTTTGATTTAGACTCTTTTTTTTAAATCATGTTATATTGTAATATTTATACACTTATTAGATAATTAATAAATATAAAAATAATAAATAAATTATTAACCCGTAGATTATTTATAAACATGGAATCAACAAAACATATTTCGGACCCATTATATTTTCGATTCGAATTCAGATTGGTTAAATTTTTGAACCGAGCTATCAATCCGTTCCAGTATCCGAAATTGCCATTTCGCGGATATCGCCGCGCATTTTAATCCCGTTCCCATTCCTAAATCGTTGTATTGCCACGACTCTCAGTTTAGTTCTAATGCACAATTGCTTACTTGTATTTTCTTTAGCCTCCGTTGATTACGGGACTTCCGTTAAGTCAATGTGAATTAACATTTTTTGCCCTAATTGTATATAAACAAAATATCTATTATGATTTCAGTATTACTGTCCGAACACCTAACAAAATTGAAAATATCTAAATTCAACAGTATCAAATATTATTATTACAAGAAACAAATGGTTGGAAATATGAGACTCAGATGTCGTTAATTAATTAGTAGTTGAATTCTAAAATTAAAACTAATTTTAATTACTAATTTTTCTTATGGAAGTTTTACAAAGAAGAATCAACACTCAACGGAGTCTTTAATTTCCAACATCCCAAGCTTATAAATAGAAATTGATACAGACCTCAACCTCATCATTGAGCCCCTGCATTTCATTTTTCACAGAATACAAAGTTGAAGAAAAATTGGGTTTTAAAATATTACTATTTCTTGGTCTGTCAGTCTTCCTTCGCTGCCTTGTAATTGTAGTTTATATTTTTAAACATAAAATTGAAAATAAATGAAACATAGCCAGTAAAAAGTATGTAACTCAAGTCATTTATATATATATAAATTTATATCATGTATATAATAAAAAAATTGGTTGTCCATACTATAGCTAAACAAAGATTGACCGTTGTATCTAAATTAAATTAACAATCTAGATTATATCTTTTTAATAATTAAACGTAACTAATAACCTAACATTACAACAAATCTGGCATTTACGACGGCCAACTTACGATGAAAATATTTTGCGCGCCGTACTTATGATGGAAATGGAAAGCCGTCGTTTCATCAGTGAACATAGTTATTGTAATTAAATTTAATTACAAAATAAATTACTTTTTTTGATGACGCGAAATGACGTTGCTTAGCAGTGATCTTACAAAGGAAAATTCGTCGTAAATTCATTTAGTATTGAACTTACGACGGAATTTCCCTCATATATTTGGTTATTTTAATTAAATAATGAATTTATGACGGAAAAATTCGTCATAAATTCGTTTAGCATTGAACTTATGATGGAATTTTTGTCGAAGATTTTATTATTGTAATTAAATTTAATTGAAAATGAATCATTATTTTGATGATGAAAAGTCGTCGTTTAGTAGTGAACTTATGACAGAAAATCCGTCGTAAATTTGTTTAGTTGCGAACTTACGACAGAAAATGTCGTCGTAAAGTTGATTAAATTTAATTGTAAAATTAATTACTTTTTCTGATGACAGAACAACGTTGTTTAGCAGTGAACTTACGATGGTAAAATCCATCGTAAGTTCACTATTTTTTTTAATAAAAATTATGTATATTATAAGAATAATTTGAACTTAAATTAAACTTACGATGGAATTCGTCGTAAGTTGCCAGACGGCAAATTCAACTATTCCTCTAAAAAAAGGCGGCAATTTCAAATTTTCATCTAAAAAGTAAGCGGCAAATAACTTACGACCAATTCCGTCGTAAGTTAGCATATAATTCTTTTAGTCTTTTATTAGTACAACCAAATTAATTTTTTATTTATCAAAAATTTTGAAATATCATTAAATTACAAATATCTTGACATCCGTACGGTTGGATCGTCCAGAAATATATTTAAAAAAAAAAAAAAGAAACAATAATATGGGACAGAGCACTAGTTACGAGTACTAGTCAATATAGTAGTGACCTACTAAGATCTCTAACCAAATTAATTTTTTATTTTTTGAAAATTTGGGAATATCATTAAATTAGATATATCTTGACATCCATACGATTGGATTGTCGAAAAATTTATTTTAAAAATATAGAAACAATAACATGAGACAAAACACTTACTATAAAAAATTGGTTAATAAATATCCCCTTTTAACATTGGTTGGAGTTTCCACCGAAGTTACAAGACTTTAAGATATCAATTCTTTTAAAATCGATGTTAAAACTAATTTAGACATTAGTATAATATACAGGAAATGGCCAACTTTGTAGGTATGCCTACTTTATAGGTATTTCAGTTGTTACTAAGCACAATTAATTTGTCTTTTTACGCACCAACTTTTGCAAAGTACCATCTATTCATATGTATTCAGATTCTATATGTTTTGTAATAATGCATATTTTCACAACACCCAACCCACGTTCTAGTTAGTAGACCTTGCATGCATATGTGTATATCTATATCTGTTGATTATTGATTGTCTCGCAAATTTGCCAAAGTTTACCTACACGCTACAGTTACTTTTTTCAGTCTATAAATAGAAACTGAAACACATCATTTCTTCTTATCATTCAGCTCTTGCATTTTGTTGAGATATAAAGATCGATTACAAATTCGAAAGCAATATGGGTTCCAAAATTTTCCTACTTCTTGGTCTGTCCATTGCTTTTGCTCTTCTCATTAGTTCAGAAGTTGCAGCTAAAGACTTAGCTGAAACTACTACCAAGCGTAAGTCTTAGAAATCCGTTTTATTATCATGTAATATTTGTACATGTAACAATCATCTAATTTATGTTAAACCTTAAATTGCAGCTAAGGAGTACAATGGAGGAGGCGACAACAACGGAGGTGGTAACAGCATTGGAGGAGGCTACAACAACGGAGGAGGTTACAACAATGTGGGTGGTTCCAACAATGGAGGAGGCAGAGGTGGCTGCTATGGCAACTGCCGCGGTAAGTGTTGCTCGGCAGCTGAAGAGGCAGCACTTAAGGCCACTGATGTTAAGCCACAAAACTAGAGAACTGCATGCTGACTTCGTATAGTACGTGTTTTTTCTAAATAAAATGCATGTCCCATCAAATTTGATGAATGTCATTGTTAAGATGACATTTTTATTTTTGGTAGACATGCTCCTGATTTTCCATGTAATGTTACGTTGGACGCAGACGCAATATGTATATGTTGCGCTCTCATCAAAGATGAGCTCGAATAAGTATATGTACTGGAATATCAATTTGTTCTGTTTCCAAATTTGCAATATGTAAAATAATTGAAGTTGAGCTTTGAATAAGTTTCCGTTTTCTCATTTGGTTTGATTCTGTGGATTTGCTTTGGATTCTTTCATTCCGCTTTAAATGGATTACAGTATTCTCTTATTAGTCAAAAGAGTTAGGATCAAGACTCCTGCTCTAAATCCCTAATCAATAAATTTTAAAAATAAATAACTTTAATAGCTACTAGGTCCTGCATATTCTCAAGCTTTAATTGGCCGAGGATGTGGTTGTGAGGATCACTTGGTGGGACAATAAAATTTCACAGATAGAGCATGTTCGGCGTATACAAGATGTATTCAATTAGGGTATTGGATTACAGAATTCTCTTGTTAGTCAAAAGGGTTGGTCAGTTAGGATCAAGACTGCTGCCCTGAATCACTGATCAATGAATTTTACAATAAATAACTTCATTAGCTACTAGGTCTTGCATATTCTGAAGTCTTGGCCGGGGATGTGTTTGTGAGAAATAATCTGGTGGGACCATCAACAACAAAGATTTCACAGAGGGAGCATGTTGGGCGTATACAAGATGTATTCAGTTAGGGTACATTTCTAGGAAAGATTGAGTACTCATGTTGCAGGCTGTAAAGTCTATTTATTCTTGTCATACTTTGCAGGTCAATAATTATTTTGCCAGTATACTACCTTCGTTTGAGGGAGCGCCCATTTTGGCATTATGGATTTATCTGACCCAGACCTCTATTATATGCTTAGTAATTTATGAGTTAATTTTATTTTTATTATAAACAGTTGAGCAACTACTCCTCAATGGAAGGTGTTTTGTACTGCAAGCCTCACTTTAAACAGCTCTACAAGGGGATAGGAAACTTCAACAAGAAGTTTGTGTCACGTATGCCATTAACTCTTAAAGTCTTATATTTATATAAACAAAGTCAGTATCTATTTATGCACACCCAAAATTGATTGTTGCACGCCCTTCCTTCTTTATTTTACCAAAATATCCTTTTTCATTTCAATCCATCACATTTTTTTGATTTAGACTCTTTTTTTTTAAATCATGTTATATTGTAATATTTATACACTTATTAGATAATTAATAAATATAAAAATAATAAATAAATTATTAACCCGTAGATTATTTATAAACATGGAATCAACAAAACATATTTCGGACCCATTATATTTTCGATTCGAATTCAGATTGGTTAAATTTTTGAACCGAGCTATCAATCCGTTCCAATATCCGAAATTGCCATTTCGCGGATATCGCCGCGCATTTTAATCCCGTTCCCATTCCTAAATCGTTGTATTGCCACGACTCTCAGTTTAGTTCTAATGCACAATTGCTTACTTGTATTTTCTTTAGCCTCCGTTGATTACGGGACTTCCGTTAAGTCAATGTGAATTAACATTTTTTGCCCTAATTGTATATAAACAAAATATCTATTATGATTTCAGTATTACTGTCCGAACACCTAACAAAATTGAAAATATCTAAATTCAACAGTATCAAATATTATTATTACAAGAAACAAATGGTTGGAAATATGAGACTCAGATGTCGTTAATTAATTAGTAGTTGAATTCTAAAATTAAAAATAATTTTAATTACTAATTTTCCTTATGGAATTTTTACAAAGAAGAATCAACACTCAACGGTAGTCTTTAATTTTCAACATCCCAAGCTAATAAATAGAAATTGATACATACCTCAACCTCATCATTGATCCCATGCATTTCATTTTTCACAGAATACAAAGTTGAAGAAAAAATTGGTTTTAAAATATTCCTCTTTCTTGGTCTATCAGTCTTCCTTCGCTGCCTTGTAATTGTAGTTTATATATTTAAATATAAAATTTAAAATAAATGAAACATAGCCAGTAAAAAGTATGTAACTCAAGTCATTTATATATATAAATTTATATCCTGTATATAATAAAAAAATTGGTTGTCCATACTATTGCTAAACAAAGATTGACAGTTGTATTTAAATTTAATTAACAGTCTAGATTATATCTTTTTAATAATCAAACTTAACTAATAACCTAACATTACAATAAATCTGGCATTTACGACGGCCAACTTACGATTAAAATATTTTCCGCGCCGTACTTATGATGGAAATGGGAATCCGTCGTTTCATCAGTGAACATACGACGGATTTCCGTCGTAAATTTGGTTATTGTAATTAAATTTAATTGCAAAATAAATTACATTTTTTGATGACGAAATGACGTTGCTTAGCAGTGATCTTACAAAGGAAAATTTGTCGTAAATTCATTTAGCAGTGAACTTACGACGGAATTTCCCTCATAAATTTGGTTATTGTAATTAAATAATGAATTTACGATGGAAAAATTCGTCATAAATTCGTTTAGCAGTGAACTTATGACGGAATTTTGCCGAAGATTTGATTATTGTAATTAAATTTAATTGAAAAATGAATCATTTTTTTGATGATGAAAAGGTGTCGTGTCGTAGTGAACTTATGACAGAAAATCCGTCGTAAATTTGTTTAGCTGCGAACTTACGACAGAAAATATCGTCGTAAAGTTGATTAAATTTAATTCCAAAATTAATTACTTTTTCTGATGACAGACCAACGTTGTTTAGCACTGAACTTACGATGGTAAAATCCATCGTAAGTTCACTATTTTTTTTAATAAAAATTATGTATATTATAAGAATAATTTGAACTTAAATTAAACTTACTATGGAATTCGTCGTAAGTTGCCAGACGGCAAATTCAACTATTCCTCCAAACAAAGGCGGCAATTTCAAATTTAAGGCCACGGAGGTGGCTGCTATGGCTACTGCCGCGGTAAGTGTTGCTCGGCAGCTGAAGAGGCAGCACTTAAGGCCACTGATGTTAAGCCACAAAACTAGAGAACTGCATGCTTACTTCGTATAGTACGTGTTTTTTCTAAATAAAATGCATGTCCGATCAAATTTGATGAATGTCATTGTTAAGATGACATTTTGATTTTTGGTTGACATGCTCCTGATTTTCCATGTAATGTTACGTTGGACACAGACGCAATATGTATATGTTGCGCTCTCATCAAAGGTGACCTCGAATAAGTATATGTACTGGAATATCACTTTGTTCTGTTTCCAAATTTGCAATATGTAATATAATTGAAGTTGAGCTTTGAATAAGTTTCAGTTTTCTCATTTGGTTTGATTCCGTGGATTTGCTTTGGATTCTTTTCATTCCGCTTTAAATGGATTACAGTATTCTCTTATTAGTCAAAAGAGTTAGGATCAAGACTCTGCTCTAAATCCCTAATCAATAAATTTTAAAAATAAGTAACTTTAATAGCTACTAGGTCCTGAATATTCTCAAGCTTTAATTGGCCGAGGATGTGGTTGTGAGGATCACTTGGTGGGACAACATAATTTCACAGAGGGAGCATGTTGGGCGTGTACAAGATGTATTCAATTAGGGTATTGGATTACAGAATTCTCTTGTTAGTCAAAAGGGTTGGTCAGTTAGGATCAAGACTGCTGCCCTCAATCACAGATCAATGAATTTTACAATAAATAACTTCATTAGCTACTAGGTCTTGCATATTCTGAAGTCTTTGCCGGGGATGTGTTTGTGAGAAATAATCTGGCGGGACCATCAACAACAAAGATTTCACAGAGGGAGCATGTTGGGCGTATCTTGTATTCAGTTAGGGTACATTTCTAGGAAAGATTGAGTACTCATATTGCAGGCTGTAAAGTCTATTTATTTTTGTCATACTTTGGAGGTCAATAATTATTTTGCCAGTATACTACCTTCGTTTGAGGGAGCGCCCATTTTGGCATTATGGATTTATCTGACCAGACCTCTATTATATGCTTAGTAATTTATGAGTTAGTTTTATTGTTATTATAGACAGTTGAGCAACTACTCCTCAATGGAAGGTGTTTTGTACCGCAAGCCTCACTTTAAACAGCTCTACAAGGAGACAGGAAACTTCAACAAGAAGTTTGTGTCACGTATGCCATTAACTCACTTTGTGTCACGTATGCCATTAACTGTTAAAGTCTTATATCCTTTATTGTAATACCTGAGTAATCAGAAATTATGAATTATTTTAGAACCAATCTAATTCCTAAATTTTATATTAAAAATTTTCCTTACTTACAATATCAACCTACCTCTTTAAACTAACACTTCTAATTTAAATACAATATTGGTTTTATTAAACAATCCATAAATACATATTTTTAAAATCAAAAAATATTTACTAGAAAATCACAATTTTAATTTAAAATCAATCACGATATACTACTATATATTTCAAATTTAAATTTCATAATCAATCATTCATTAATCAACCATTCTTTTAATATAAAGTCAATCACAATCATATTATCATACATAATAAATTTATTTTCATAATATATATTATACAATTGCAATCGATTTTAAGAAATTATAATCTAAGTCAACTAGAAATCTGAAAAATTGGATTTGAAATAATTTGGATAAAATCCATACCTTCAAAATTTTTATTTTTTTAAAAGTTCAAAAAAATATTTATTAATAATTTGTTAATAGAATTAATTAATAAATGCATATAAGATCGGATTAATTAGAACGACCATATTTTTGGAAAAAAATATATTTTAGTTAAAAAAGTTAGAAAAGATAATAACTGAAAAAGGTAATTGGTTAGTTATTATTTAGGAGAAAATGAGATATTTTAGTTAGAAAATATATACTCCCTCTGTCCCCCCTTGGTTCTTTACCTTGGGGGAAGTAATTCTAGCATTTTTAAGGTACATTTTTCGGATAGTTTCATAACTTATTTTAAAAAAATTCATTTTTTGTATAAAAATAGAATTGTTCTATTTTTATACAAAAAAAAGAATATTTAAAAAATAATTTATGGAACCATACTTTTTACAAGCGTGTCAAGCAGTGGAAAAAAATGTAAAGAAATGAGAGGGACAAAGGGAGTACCTTTTAGCTTGGAAAAAGTAATCAGTAAGTTATTTGTGATTATAATATTATTAGTTTATTTCATTAATTAGAACAACTATTCTGAAAAAATCGGATTTGAAATCAGATTTTAAATAACTTGGATAAAATTCATACCTTCAAAAATTTGATTTTTATAAAAGTTCAAAAATATATTTATTCATAATTTGTTAATAAAATTAATTAATAAATGCATATAAGCCAACAATACAAAATCGGATTTGAATCAAATTTTAAATAGCTTGAAATAAAATTCATATCTTCAAAGACTCGATTTTTTTAAAGACACAAAAATATATTTATTCACAATTTTACTGAATTTTAGGCCGCAGTCCTTACTACACTAATTTATTTACATTATTAGGCGTGCCTATAGAAAATTGTTTTTTACATTGAGTTGTGGATGTTATTCAATGATTACTTAACAATTTTATTCTAAATATGATATTTATTTAATTTAAAAATAATATACTAATATATGAGTTTATAAATCTATAATAATAGATATTTTGATATCTCAAACTCTCAATTCAAAATCATAAGGTACAATCAAAATCATGAATTATAATTTATCATGAATTGTCTTGTCCACCTGCTCTCTTGTAGTGTCTCTTTACAACTTTTGGTTAATTGTGTGTATTTAAGTGATAATAATTTATAAATGGATTATTAAAGTGTATTTTGTAAATGATTTATTGTGTATATTGTGTGTATGAAGCAGTATTTACTCCACCCTATCTTGAATATTATGTCTCTCTTGTGTTTGTCTGTTTAAATTTTTATTTATATATGTTTTAATTTAGATATGTTTGTTTGTCTCTCTTGTCACTGTTATGTTTGCTTTCGTTGATTTAAGTGAAATAAGTTGAAGAGCAATTATAAGTCGAGTGATGAATGTTGCTCATGTTGGATTTCCTGAATTCGACGGCATTCGGATCGCAGAATCTTCTTTATCGTGGTTTGGAGTAGGAGAAAGGACCTGTTCTCTATAGCATGAAAATAGAATGCCCAAGCTAAAGATTTCTAATCTGTTTCTGGTAATTGCTGATTACTTTGGAAGCGACTCATCATGGGCCTGTTACCAGTAAACCATCACTGTTTGTAGAGATCGGTAAGTTTTCTCAGTCATGCTACGTTGTTTGCGTCTATAGCAGTATATTTTTCTCTACTTTCTCATCTTCACTGATCTCCTATAAGGGTGTACGAGCATGAGGACTGTTGTGCCTGAAACTTTTTAGTCCTGATACCTTTTAATCTAGTGGCTTATTTTTCTTACTCCTTTCCTTTTTCATTTTTCTGTTGGGAGGAAGGGGGTTAAAAGATATATATAGCAGATTATGTAGCAGGGTAATGGATTCCTTCTCTTTTTCTCGCATTTTTATAAAAACTTACATTTGAAGCATGTTGCTTTCCAATATATCAGACAAGATTTAGAAAACATGACGAAAAGTGGTGTGGGAGGACGTAGGGGTTTTCCGAATAATTTAGTTGTTACAGCAGATAATATATACTCTCTGTGGAATATTATTTCATTTTGACAGAGTAAGAGGAACCTTAATGTTATTTAGATGCTATCAAACTGGAAGACTTAGTTGAGTCTTAGGTATGAATAACTCTGTTTTTCTAATTGAAAGTTCCTTTCTCGACATTTTTTCCCGTCGCTATTATGTTTTACTTCTTCTAGCCAACAAACTACAATTTGTTGCTACGATCTTTGATTCTTTACAACTGCTCATTGACATGTATTCCAGTAATTAGGCCAACAAATTACTGTTTAAGTTTCTAGTTCATAACCTTTTATGTTGCTATATTGCTGCGAACCATACATAATCAAACTAGGTATCAGAATGCTTTTACATGAATTAGTAGGCTTGTTCTTTTTTAGGCTGGTCTGCTCATCAGTAGAAGAATGCAGCCAAGTTTTAATATAATGGTACTTAACTTTTATGTCTAGCTATAATCGTAAAAGTCACACAACTTTCATAGAAGTTTTAATTTTACACAATGCTGGGTAAAACTAAATGCCAAGAAACCCAAGGGATTATGCTCTGATGAGGTATATAAAATAAAACCCGCACCTAGATGTTTGGTGTGCTCTGATGATAATGCTTGGTTTATAAAACCGGCACCTAGATGTTTGGTGTGCTCTGATGATAATGCTTGGTTTATAAGACCGGTACCTAGATGTTTGGTGTGCTCTGATGATAATGCTTGGTTTATAAAACCGGCACCTAGATGTTTGGTGTGCTCTGATGATAGTGCTTAGTATATAAAACCACCACCTAGATGTTTGGTGTCCTGCCTAAAAGAAGGTCAAGTTTCCAAAATTACTTTCTGGAAAATGAACTTGTTTTAGAGAGAATGTATATCTATTTTTCCAAGAATACAACAAGAAGTTAGAAGAGCCAAAAGGAACTGAAAACGTTGCTGCAGTCTACTGACAGAGGCTCGAAAAGATGCATTCTCTCTTTCATATAAAGCTTTAAGGATACTGTGAGCACTTCATGTCATGAACTTGATGTTTGCTTTATTTATTTTCTTATAAGATATAGTATTAATTAGATGATAGTTTCTCGCTGAAGTCCTTCAAAGGTGCCTTAATTTGATGAATATTTGGCTTGTGAAGATAGGCCATAAACTAGCTATCAGTAATTTAAGAACAAAAAAAATTATGCAGTGCTTCCGTACATGCATACATGTCACTGACATGATGTCAGCTATATAATCATTTGCTTCTATTTTAGTTGCAAATTTTAATTGAAAGTAATTAATTAAGCGTAATTAAGCACCCCACTTCACTGAAAACATAACAAGTCAAATTTTTTAACGAGAGATACGTACATAGACTTTGCACTACTAGAAAAGCGGCTAAATTCAATCGTCAAAATTCGGTTGAATTTAATATAATTTCAACCGGATCCCGTTAAATTTAACATAAATTCAACCACAACCTTCCCGTTGAATATAAGGCCGTTGAAATTAACATTTTCGGTTGAATTTAAGTTTAATTCAACCAGGAACGGTTGATTTTGTTCAACCGGCTTTCGTTGATTTTAAAAACACAGCCGAATTAGATTGAATTTAACGTGTCCCCAATTTTTTTCGAAAACAACAGCTTCCTGCTACTTCTACTATATCTAATTAATTTATGCATTTTGCTAATTTATGCCACATATTGTTACGATTTAAAAATCAATTCCAATAATTTTATTTCTATTCATCAACAAAAACATCACAAAATTCATATTCAAAAACAAACAAAAAATTATGTTTATTCATAATAATTTCATTACATATTGAGAATATATATTGCTATTACAAAATGCGTTTGTGTCCAACATTACAAGGAAAATCAGGAGCATGTCTACCAAAAATGAAAGTGTCATTGTAACAATGACATTCATCAAATTTGATCAGACATGCATTTTATTTAGGAAATACACGTACTATACGAAGTAAGCATGCAGTTCTCTAGTTCTGTGGCTTAACTTCAGTGGCCTTAAGTGCTGCCTCTTCAGTTGCAGAGCAACACCTACCGTGGCAGTAGTGATAGCAGCCGCCTCCATTGTTGTAGTTGCCACCTCCGTTGTTGTCACCTCCTCCATTATTGTAACCACCTCCGTTGTTGAAACCTCCTCCGTTGTTGTAGACTCCTCCATTTTTGTAACCACCTCCGTTGTTGTAACCTCCTCCGTTGTTGTAGCCTCCTCCGTTGTTGTAGTCCTCAGCTGTAATTTAAGGTTTAACATAAATTAGATGATTGTTACATGTACAAATATTACATGATAATAAAACGGATTTCTAAGACTTACGCTTGGTAGTAGTTTCAGCTAAGTCTCTAGCTGCAACTTCTGAACTAATGAGAAGAGCAAAAGCAATGGACAGACCAAGAAGTAGGAAAATTTTGGAACCCATATTGCTTCTCATCATTCAGCTCTTGCATTTTGTTGAGATATAAAATACAAATTTGAAGAAATATGGGTTCCAAAATTTTCCTACTTTTTGGTCTGTCCATTGCTTTTGCTCTTCTCATTAGTTCAGAAGTTGTAGCTAGAGACTTAGCTGAAAATACTACCAAGCGTAAGTCTTAGAAATTCGTTTAATTATCATGTAATATTTGTACAAGTAACAATCATTTAATTTATGTTAAACCTTAAATTACAGCTGAGGACTACAACAGCGGAGGAGGCTACAACAATGGAGGAGATTACAACAGTGGAGGTGGTTACAGAAATGGAGGAGTCTACAACAACGGAGGAGGTTTCAACAATGGAGGTGGCCTTACAATAATGGAGGATCGGCGACAACAACGGAGGTGGCAACTACAACAGAGGCGGCTGCTATCACTACTCCCACGGTAGGTGTTGCTCTGCAACTGAAGAGGCAGCACTTAAGACCACTGAAGTTAAGCCACAGAACTAGAGAACTACATGCTTACTTCTAATAGTACGTGTATTTTCTAAATAAAATGCATGTCCGATCAAATTTGATGAATGTCATTGTTACGATAACGTTTTGATTTTTGGTAGACATGCTCCTGATTTTCCTTGTAATGTTGGACACAGACGCATTATGTAATAGCAATATGTATCTCAATATGTAATGAAATTATTATGAATTAACCTAATTTTTTTTTTTTTGAATATGAATTTTGTGATGTTTTTGTTGATGAATAACAATAAAATTATTGGAATTGATTTCCAAATCGTAACAATATGTGGCATAAATTAGCAAAATGAATAAATTAATTAGATGTAGTAGAAGTAGCAGGAAGCTGTTGTTTTCGAAAAAAATTGGGGACACGTGAAATTCAACCGAATTCAATTGCAATTTTAAAATCAACGAAAGCCGGATGAACAAAATCAACCGTTCCTGGTTGAATTAAACTTAACTTCAACCAAAATGTTAATTTCAATGGCCTTATATTCAACGGGAAGGTTGTGGTTGAATTTATGTTAAATTTAACGGGATCCGGTTGAAATTATATTAAATTCAACCAAATTTTGACAATTAAAATTAACCGCTTCTCTAGTAGTGCAACATCTATGTACGTAACTCGTTAAAATACTGGGTGCTTTAATTACACTTAATTAATTACTTTCAAATAAAATTGGCAACTAAAAGTAAACAATTATATAACTGACATCATGTCAGTGACATGTATGCATGTACAGAAGCACTGTTTTGTTCTTAAACTACTGATAACTACTCCCTCCGTCCCATTTTATATGAACCTTATTCCTTTTTGGGACGTCCCAAAAAGAATGAACCTATTATACTTACTATTTTTGAACACTACTTTTCACTATTACAACCACTACTTCTTCATTTCATACTCTTTTTTATATTAAATAAACACTATTACACCCACTACTTTCCTCCACAATCTCAAATCTATTATTAAATATTGATAGGTCCCACCACTTTACCCACTTTTCAACTAACTTTACTCTATTTCTACTACCTTTTCTTAATCTCCGTGAAAGTCAAACCAGTTCATATATTATGGGACGGAGGTAGTAGTTTATATCCCGTGCTTTTGCACGGGCTATTTTTTTTAATTTACTTAAAGTGTAGTATATATGTAATATTATAAATATTATTTTTAATATGTTGTTATCGGATTCGAACATTAAACATTTGTATCTAATGAAGGATAAATTCCCTGCATATATATATATATATATATATATATATATATATATATATATATATATATATATATATATATATATACAAAGTTGATGATATTTTCATTTAAGCAAAGAAATACTTATAAGCAAAATACAGCTGAACGACCACCTAAAAGAAAGGAACTAACTAACTACTCCGTACTAACACTTATCTAATCAACTACTCTCCTACTAGCATTCTACCACTACGTTTTATTCCTTAAAACTCGACTAGACTGCAGACTAAGTCAAGCTGTTACAAAGAAACAAATAAAACAAAACAACATGACTAAATTATTTAAATCAAGTTTAAATTAAAACCAACAAACTCCCCCTTAATTCAAACTTGATTTTGCAGCTCCTTAACTCCCAACAACTGTCTCATGCATCATTTCGAACTTGGCTACTGGTAATGCTTTAGTGAGAGTATCCGCTCACTGCACATTCTTTGTCACATGTCGGACAGAGATATCTCCTTTCTTCACACATTCTCTTATAAAGTGATAACGGATGTCGATATGCTTGCTCCTACCATGAAAGACCGGGTTTTTTGCAAGGTCGATAGCTGACTTAGTGTCAATGAATAAGATCACTGGACCCTCATAACCAATATTGGTTTTATTAAACAATCCATAAATACATATTTTTAAAATCAAAAAATATTTACTAGAAAATCACAATTTTAATTTAAAATCAATCACGATATACTACTATATATTTCAAATTTAAATTTCATAATCAATCATTCATTAATCAACCATTCTTTTAATATAAAGTCAATCACAATTATATTATCATACATAATAAATTTATTTTCATAATATATATTGTACAATTGCAATCGATTTTAAGAAATTATAATCTAACTCAACTAGAAATCTGAAAAAATTGGATTTGAAATAATTTGGATAAAATCCATACCTTCAAAATTTTTATTTTTTTAAAAGTTCAAAAAAATATTTATTAATAATTTGTTTATAGAATTAATTAATAAATGCATATAAGCCAACACTACAAGATCGGATTAATTAGAACGACCATATTTTTGGAAAAAAAGATATTTTAGTTAAAAAAGTTAGAAAAGGTAATAACTGAAAAAGGTAATTGGTTAGTTATTATTTATTAGAAAATGAGATATTTTAGTTAGAAAATATATACTCCCTCTATCCCCTTGGTTCTTTACCTTGGGGGACGTAATTCTAAGGTGCATTAATTTGGCGGATAGTTTCATAACTTATTTTAAAAAAATTCCTTTTTTTGTGTAAAAATAGAATTGTTCTATTTTTATACAAAAAAAGAATATTTAAAAAATAATTTATGGATCCATACTTTTTACAAGCCTTAAAATGCGTGTCAAGCAGTGGAAAAAAATGTAAAGAAATGAGAGGGACAGAGGGAGTACCTTTTAGCTTGGAAAAAGTAATCAGTAAGTTATTTGTGATTATAATATTAATATTATTAGTTTATTTCATTAATTAGAACAACCATTCTGAAAAAATCGGATTTGAAATCAGATTTTAAATAACTTGGATAAAATTCATACCTTCAAAAATTTGATTTTTATAAAAGTTCTAAAATATATTTATTCATAATTTGTTAATAAAATTAATTAATAAATGCATATAAGCCAACAATACAAAATCGGATTTGAATCAAATTTTAAATAGCTTGAATAAAATTCATATCTTCAAAGACTCAATTTTTTTAAAGACACAAAAATATATTTATTCACAATTTGTGCCTATAGAAAATTGTTTTTTACAGTGTTGGGTTGTCGATGTTATTCAATGATTACTTAACAATTTTATTCTAAATACGATATTTATTTAATTTAAAAATAATACACTAATATATGAGTCTATAAATCTATAATAGATATTTTGATATCTCAAACTCTCAATTCAAAATCATAAGGTACAATCAAAATCATGAATTAAAAATTGTTAACAATATAAAACTATTTAGCATAATATTTTAAATACATATTCAAAATTTAAGTTATGTAAAGTATTAAATAATTTGGTAAAAAAAAAAAAGCTACATCAACCAATTGAAACATTAAAATGAATTTTAAACCAATCATCTTTAATATTTTAAATACGAATTGTTTTTAACTATGCTATAATAATGGAAAACAATTTGATTTTCCAATATATTTGAATTATTCAAAATATTAAATATATATACTCTTAAATAGTACCATACATGATTTGGTGTTTAAATTATCAATCACAAAATAAAAAATTTATAGAGTTAATGAAAATATTGTTAGTGAATATTTTCATAATAAATTGGTCAATTTAGCACAAATTTTCTTAAAAATCACTATGTACTTATAGATAATTAATTTATCTATAAAAGGACATATGTTATACACAAAAATAATCTAACCTGCACAAATCATCAATAAAACGGTATACAACATCTACAAAAATAATTAAAATTGAACAAATACATAGTAAAATAGATCACTAATTTTCTTTATCCAATCATTAAACAGGTCTTCAATTATGGTACATCCATCATCTATATCTCTAAATTATGCCGCCTTTTCGATGAGATAATCTAACAATTTGTTATAAACCTGAGGAATATGTATATCTGATTTGTCAAAATGTAATCAAACAACCGACGAAAAATGTGATTCTACATTATCCAAATCATTGAACTAATATAACAAAATCTAATATATGAGTATACAAAATCCACGAATATGATATTAGGCTCTCAACAAAGAGTGATATTTATTGAAAGCCAAAGTAAAATAAAGGAAAAGAAAATGAGGCTTATCATTCACAAGGAGATAGTACAAAATCTAATATTTCGATAGATAAAATCCACCAACGGTCAACGAGGTACTAGACTCTCAGTAATGAGATTTATTTATTGAAAAATAAAGAAAAATAAATTAAAAATTATAAAAAAATATAAAAAACCAAAAAGCTGATATTAGCTCCTAAACTTTAGTTTAGCATATTTTGGGAGAGGTGAAGAGAGAGAGCGAGCAGCAGCAACTACGGTCTTTGTTATAAAAATTATTAATATTGATAAATAAAAAGGTTAACGCCCTTAAATTATTTATTATTTTTAATAAAAGGGTGCATTTTTGAATTTTGTATTCTGGAATTAAATAATCGTATCAATTCCAATATCTTAATCTTTGAGCATATATTGAATTTGCTTGGTTAGTTGATTCTAATTTATTTTTTAATATTAAAACAGCATAAAATATGGGTAAGAAAACTCAATAACTTGGTAGAAAGATTCTACACAAAGAGAAGAGAGATATTTGTTAACAAAAAACTATAGTAAAAAAAATAAAAAAGAGGTTTCATTTTATTTTAGAGACTTTACATCGTGCATGCTACCTTTAGTTTAGTTTTGTAACATCTCAATGTTGTTCTAAGACACATAATTATATAGTTACATAACTTGGTTACAGAGTGATATTTCATGTAATTGTCACACTTTTTCTATTCGCAAATTTCATTTCATTTCGTGTACACGAAAAAATTCATGTAATTTAGTATCATTTTGGGTTATAATTTCGGTACACGATTCAATATCATATCATTTTCGTTCAGGTTACACGACATGAATGTACAAAACGATTTGTTAGGTGTATATAAGGTATTTTTGTGTTCTAATTTCGGGTACACGATTCAATACCATGTCATTTTCGTTCAAGACCCTAAAGTACACAACATGAACGTGCAAAATGATTTTTCAGGTCTACATAAACTATTTCTTCTTATATATGTCAAAAAAATATACTCACTCTTAAAGAAAAATGAATTTCATGTTATTTAACCTAATATCTAAATTACAAGGGCACATATATAACAATGTGATTATGTGTTTATATATTACAAACTTGATTTCAATTTTATGGACAATAGCTTATTTTCACAAGTTAGTCAAATAGAAAAAAGATAAGTGATACTCATTTTCATATGTCTTATTTTAAGAGTTAATTAAACTAAAATTTATTATACCATGTTTTACTAGAAAAGAATAAAAAATTCAACATACAAACTTCCAAATTGAAAATGCACATTTCAAGTTGTCTTTACAAATAAGCTAAGGCCAATCACCATAAACACTAACAATTATATGTTACTCCAAGAACGCGATATATAGAATTTGTTTGGTTAGTTGATAATATTTATAATTTAATAGTAAATCAATTCATTAATAAAAGGACATATAATTTGCAAAAAAGATATTGAACGATCATATAACAAACTAGATTAGATGAAAGCTTTTATTGTTATAACTACGTTCGTTTCATGTATCTTACACAATAAATATCCTTTCTCATATCGTTGCAACCTTACGTTCGTTTCATGTATCTTACACAGTAAATATCTTTTCTTATATCGTTGCAACCTTTTTTTGATAGATAGTCTAGTGATTTATTGGAGTCGTGACATTTTTAATATTTAATCGAAAAAATTAACCACGACCATACAAATATTTTCAATGTATTAATATAATAAATATTTTAAGGATCTAATATTGAATAAATATACCGAATTCTCATAATATAGGTGAAAAATTTGTTAACATGGTACTTAGAAATATTCTCTAACAAATAGAGAAATAAATGAAAGTTAAATTTAAAAAAAAACAATAAATAGGGGGTTTGAACTTTTCAACGGGGGTTGTATTTGTTTTGATGATTGGTTCATAATATTAATATTAATTCAATTGGTATGAATTCACTGATAAGTAATTTTGTTAACTTAAGTTAATTAACATTCCAATAAAATTATATTTTTTTCAAAATAATAATTAAAATAATATATTTATATTAATTAATTAATATCTTTTATCGGTCGGTGCGTAGCATGGTTAGAACACTAGTTTATATAAACAAAGTCAGTATCTATTTATGCACACCCAAAATTGATTGATGCACGCCCTTCCTTCTTTATTTTACCAAAATATCCTTTTTATTTCAATCCATTACATTTTTTTGATTTAGACTCGTTTTTTTTCTAAATCATGTTATATTGTAATATTTATACACTTATTAGATAATTAATAAATATAAAAATAATAAATAAATTATTGACCCGTAGATTATTTATAAACATGGAATCAACAAAACATTTTTCGGACCCATTATAATTTCGATTCGAATTCAGATTGGTTAAATTTTTGAACCGAGCTATCAATCCGTTCCAATATCCGAAATTTCCATTTCGCGGATATCGCCACGCATTTTAATCACGTTCCCATTCCTAAATCGTTGTATTGCCACGACCCCTTATTAAAGATTTGTAACAACTCTCAGTTTAGTTCTAATGAACAATTGCTTACTTGTATTTTCTTTAGCCTCCGTTGATTACGGGACTTCCGTTAAGTCAATCTGATTTAACATTTTTTGCCCTAATTGTATATAAACAAAACATCTATTATGAATTCAGTATTACTGTCTGAACACCTAACAAAATTGAAAATATCTAAATTCAACAGTATCAAATATTATTATTACAAGAAACAAATGGTTGGAAATATGAGACTCAGATGTCGTTAATTAATTAGTAGTTGAATTCTAAAATTAAAACTAATTTTAATTACTAATTTTTCTTATGGAAGTTTTACAAAGAAGAATCAACACTCAACGGAGTCTTTAATTTCCAACATCCTAAGCTTATAAATAGAAATTGATACAGACCTCAACCTCATCATTGAGCCCCTGCATTTCATTTTTCACAGAATACAAAGTTGAAGAAAAATTGCGTTTTAAAATATTACTATTTCTTGGTCTGTCAGTCTTCCTTCGCTGCCTTGTAATTGTAGTTTATATTTTTAAACATAAAATTGAAAATAAATGAAACATAGCCAGTAAAAAGTATGTAACTCAAGTCATTTATATATATATAAATTTATATCATGTATATAATAAAAAAATTGGTTGTCCATACTATAGCTAAACAAAGATTGACCGTTGTATCTAAATTAAATTAACAATCTAGATTATATCTTTTTAATAATTAAACGTAACTAATAACCTAACATTACAACAAATCTGGCATTTACGACGGCCAACTTACGATGAAAATATTTTGCGCGCCGTACTTATGATGGAAATGGAAATCCGTCGTTTCATCAGTGAACATAGTTATTGTAATTAAATTTAATTACAAAATAAATTACTTTTTTTGATGACGCGAAATGACGTTGCTTAGCAGTGATCTTACAAAGGAAAATTCGTCGTAAATTCATTTAGTATTGAACTTACGACGGAATTTCTCTCATATATTTGGTTATTTTAATTAAATAATGAATTTATGACGGAAAAATTCGTCATAAATTCGTTTAGCATTGAACTTATGATGGAATTTTTGTCGAAGATTTTATTATTGTAATTAAATTTAATTGAAAATGAATCATTATTTTGATGATGAAAAGTCGTCGTTTAGTAGTGAACTTATGACAGAAAATCCGTCGTAAATTTGTTTAGTTGCGAACTTACGACAGAAAATGTCGTCGTAAAGTTGATTAAATTTAATTGTAAAATTAATTACTTTTTCTGATGACAGAACAACGTTGTTTAGCAGTGAACTTACGATGGTAAAATCCATCGCAAGTTCACTATTTTTTTTTAATAAAAATTATGTATATTATAAGAATAATTTGAACTTAAATTAAACTTACGATGGAATTCGTCGTAAGTTGCCAGACGGCAAATTCAACTATTCCTCTAAAAAAAGGCGGCAATTTCAAATTTTCATCTAAAAAGTAAGCGGCAAATAACTTACGACCAATTCCGTCGTAAGTTAGCATATAATTCTTTTAGTCTTTTATTAGTACAACCAAATTAATTTTTTATTTATCAAAAATTTTGAAATATCATTAAATTACAAATATCTTGACATCCGTACGGTTGGATCGTCCAGAAATATATTTAAAAAAAAAAAGAAACAATAATATGGGACAGAGCACTAGTTACGAGTACTAGTCAATATAGTAGTGACCTACTAAGATCTCTAACCAAATTAATTTTTTATTTTTTGAAAATTTGGGAATATCATTAAATTAGATATATCTTGACATCCATACGATTGGATTGTCGAAAAATTTATTTTAAAAATATAGAAACAATAACATGAGACAAAACACTTACTATAAAAAATTGGTTAATAAATATCCTCTTTTAACATTGGTTGGAGTTTCCACCGAAGTTACAAGACTTTAAGATATCAATTCTTTTAAAATCGATGTTAAAACTAATTTAGACATTAGTATAATATACAGGAAATGGCCAACTTTGTAGGTATGCCTACTTTATAGGTATTTCAGTTGTTACTAAGCACAATTAATTTGTCTTTTTACGCACCAACTTTTGCAAAGTACCATCTATTCATATGTATTCAGATTCTATATGTTTTGTAATAATGCATATTTTCACAACACCCAACCCACGTTCTAGTTAGTAGACCTTGCATGCATATGTGTATATCTATATCTGTTGATTATTGATTGTCTCGCAAATTTGCCAAAGTTTACCTACACGCTACAGTTACTTTTTTCAGTCTATAAATAGAAACTGAAACACATCATTTCTTCTTATCATTCAGCTCTTGCATTTTGTTGAGATATAAAGATCGATTACAAATTCGAAAGCAATATGGGTTCCAAAATTTTCCTACTTCTTGGTCTGTCCATTGCTTTTGCTCTTCTCATTAGTTCAGAAGTTGCAGCTAAAGACTTAGCTGAAACTACTACCAAGCGTAAGTCTTAGAAATCCGTTTTATTATCATGTAATATTTGTACATGTAACAATCATCTAATTTATGTTAAACCTTAAATTGCAGCTAAGGAGTACAATGGAGGAGGCGACAACAACGGAGGTGGTAACAGCATTGGAGGAGGCTACAACAACGGAGGAGGTTACAACAATGTGGGTGGTTCCAACAATGGAGGAGGCAGAGGTGGCTGCTATGGCAACTGCCGCGGTAAGTGTTGCTCGGCAGCTGAAGAGGCAGCACTTAAGGCCACTGATGTTAAGCCACAAAACTAGAGAGAACTGCATGCTGACTTCGTATAGTACATGTTTTTTCTAAATAAAATGCATGTCCCATCAAATTTGATGAATGTCATTGTTAAGATGACATTTTTATTTTTGGTAGACATGCTCCTGATTTTCCATGTAATGTTACGTTGGACGCAGACGCAATATGTATATGTTGCGCTCTCATCAAAGATGAGCTCGAATAAGTATATGTACTGGAATATCAATTTGTTCTGTTTCCAAATTTGCAATATGTAAAATAATTGAAGTTGAGCTTTGAATAAGTTTCAGTTTTCTCATTTGGTTTGATTCTGTGGATTTGCTTTGGATTCTTTTCATTCCGCTTTAAATGGATTACAGTATTCTCTTATTAGTCAAAAGAGTTAGGATCAAGACTCCTGCTCTAAATCCCTAATCAATAAATTTTAAAAATAAATAACTTTAATAGCTACTAGGTCCTGCATATTCTCAAGCTTTAATTGGCCGAGGATGTGGTTGTGAGGATCACTTGGTGGGACAATAAAATTTCACAGATAGAGCATGTTCGGCGTATACAAGATGTATTCAATTAGGGTATTGGATTACAGAATTCTCTTGTTAGTCAAAAGGGTTGGTCAGTTAGGATCAAGACTGCTGCCCTGAATCACTGATCAATGAATTTTACAATAAATAACTTCATTAGCTACTAGGTCTTGCATATTCTGAAGTCTTGGCCGGGGATGTGTTTGTGAGAAATAATCTGGTGGGACCATCAACAACAAAGATTTCACAGAGGGAGCATGTTGGGCGTATACAAGATGTATTCAGTTAGGGTACATTTCTAGGAAAGATTGAGTACTCATGTTGCAGGCTGTAAAGTCTATTTATTTTTGTCATACTTTGCAGGTCAATAATTATTTTGCCAGTATACTACCTTCGTTTGAGGGAGCGCCCATTTTGGCATTATGGATTTATCTGACCCAGACCTCTATTATATGCTTAGTAATTTATGAGTTAATTTTATTTTTATTATAAACAGTTGAGCAACTACTCCTCAATGGAAGGTGTTTTGTACTGCAAGCCTCACTTTAAACAGCTCTACAAGGGGATAGGAAACTTCAACAAGAAGTTTGTGTCACGTATGCTATTAACTCTTAAAGTCTTATATTTATATAAACAAAGTCAGTATCTATTTATGCACACCCAAAATTGATTGTTGCACGCCCTTCCTTCTTTATTTTACCAAAATATCCTTTTTCATTTCAATCCATCACATTTTTTTGATTTAGACTCTTTTTTTTAAATCATGTTATATTGTAATATTTATACACTTATTAGATAATTAATAAATATAAAAATAATAAATAAATTATTAACCCGTAGATTATTTATAAACATGGAATCAACAAAACATATTTCGGACCCATTATATTTTCGATTCGAATTCAGATTGGTTAAATTTTTGAACCGAGCTATCAATCCGTTCCAGTATCCGAAATTGCCATTTCGCGGATATCGCCGCGCATTTTAATCCCGTTCCCATTCCTAAATCGTTGTATTGCCACGACTCTCAGTTTAGTTCTAATGCACAATTGCTTACTTGTATTTTCTTTAGCCTCCGTTGATTACGGGACTTCCGTTAAGTCAATGTGAATTAACATTTTTTGCCCTAATTGTATATAAACAAAATATCTATTATGATTTCAGTATTACTGTCCGAACACCTAACAAAATTGAAAATATCTAAATTCAACAGTATCAAATATTATTATTACAAGAAACAAATGGTTGGAAATATGAGACTCAGATGTCGTTAATTAATTAGTAGTTGAATTCTAAAATTAAAACTAATTTTAATTACTAATTTTTCTTATGGAAGTTTTACAAAGAAGAATCAACACTCAACGGAGTCTTTAATTTCCAACATCCCAAGCTTATAAATAGAAATTGATACAGACCTCAACCTCATCATTGAGCCCCTGCATTTCATTTTTCACAGAATACAAAGTTGAAGAAAAATTGGGTTTTAAAATATTACTATTTCTTGGTCTGTCAGTCTTCCTTCGCTGCCTTGTAATTGTAGTTTATATTTTTAAACATAAAATTGAAAATAAATGAAACATAGCCAGTAAAAAGTATGTAACTCAAGTCATTTATATATATATAAATTTATATCATGTATATAATAAAAAAATTGGTTGTCCATACTATAGCTAAACAAAGATTGACCGTTGTATCTAAATTAAATTAACAATCTAGATTATATCTTTTTAATAATTAAACGTAACTAATAACCTAACATTACAACAAATCTGGCATTTACGACGGCCAACTTACGATGAAAATATTTTGCGCGCCGTACTTATGATGGAAATGGAAAGCCGTCGTTTCATCAGTGAACATAGTTATTGTAATTAAATTTAATTACAAAATAAATTACTTTTTTTGATGATGCGAAATGACGTTGCTTAGCAGTGATCTTACAAAGGAAAATTCGTCGTAAATTCATTTAGTATTGAACTTACGACGGAATTTCCCTCATATATTTGGTTATTTTAATTAAATAATGAATTTATGACGGAAAAATTCGTCATAAATTCGTTTAGCATTGAACTTATGATGGAATTTTTGTCGAAGATTTTATTATTGTAATTAAATTTAATTGAAAATGAATCATTATTTTGATGATGAAAAGTCGTCGTTTAGTAGTGAACTTATGACAGAAAATCCGTCGTAAATTTGTTTAGTTGCGAACTTACGACAGAAAATGTCGTCGTAAAGTTGATTAAATTTAATTGTAAAATTAATTACTTTTTCTGATGACAGAACAACGTTGTTTAGCAGTGAACTTACGATGGTAAAATCCATCGTAAGTTCACTATTTTTTTTAATAAAAATTATGTATATTATAAGAATAATTTGAACTTAAATTAAACTTACGATGGAATTCGTCGTAAGTTGCCAGACGGCAAATTCAACTATTCCTCTAAAAAAAGGCGGCAATTTCAAATTTTCATCTAAAAAGTAAGCGGCAAATAACTTACGACCAATTCCGTCGTAAGTTAGCATATAATTCTTTTAGTCTTTTATTAGTACAACCAAATTAATTTTTTATTTATCAAAAATTTTGAAATATCATTAAATTACAAATATCTTGACATCCGTAAGGTTGGATCGTCCAGAAATATATTTAAAAAAAAAAGAAACAATAATATGGGACAGAGCACTAGTTACGAGTACTAGTCAATATAGTAGTGACCTACTAAGATCTCTAACCAAATTAATTTTTTATTTTTTGAAAATTTGGGAATATCATTAAATTAGATATATCTTGACATCCATACGATTGGATTGTCGAAAAATTTATTTTAAAAATATAGAAACAATAACATGAGACAAAACACTTACTATAAAAAATTGGTTAATAAATATCCTCTTTTAACATTGGTTGGAGTTTCCACCGAAGTTACAAGACTTTAAGATATCAATTCTTTTAAAATCGATGTTAAAACTAATTTAGACATTAGTATAATATACAGGAAATGGCCAACTTTGTAGGTATGCCTACTTTATAGGTATTTCAGTTGTTACTAAGCACAATTAATTTGTCTTTTTACGCACCAACTTTTGCAAAGTACCATCTATTCATATGTATTCAGATTCTATATGTTTTGTAATAATGCATATTTTCACAACACCCAACCCACGTTCTAGTTAGTAGACCTTGCATGCATATGTGTATATCTATATCTGTTGATTATTGATTGTCTCGCAAATTTGCCAAAGTTTACCTACACGCTACAGTTACTTTTTTCAGTCTATAAATAGAAACTGAAACACATCATTTCTTCTTATCATTCAGCTCTTGCATTTTGTTGAGATATAAAGATCGATTACAAATTCGAAAGCAATATGGGTTCCAAAATTTTCCTACTTCTTGGTCTGTCCATTGCTTTTGCTCTTCTCATTAGTTCAGAAGTTGCAGCTAAAGACTTAGCTGAAACTACTACCAAGCGTAAGTCTTAGAAATCCGTTTTATTATCATGTAATATTTGTACATGTAACAATCATCTAATTTATGTTAAACCTTAAATTGCAGCTAAGGAGTACAATGGAGGAGGCGACAACAACGGAGGTGGTAACAGCATTGGAGGAGGCTACAACAACGGAGGAGGTTACAACAATGTGGGTGGTTCCAACAATGGAGGAGGCAGAGGTGGCTGCTATGGCAACTGCCGCGGTAAGTGTTGCTCGGCAGCTGAAGAGGCAGCACTTAAGGCCACTGATGTTAAGCCACAAAACTAGAGAACTGCATGCTGACTTCGTATAGTACGTGTTTTTTCTAAATAAAATGCATGTCCCATCAAATTTGATGAATGTCATTGTTAAGATGACATTTTTATTTTTGGTAGACATGCTCCTGATTTTCCATGTAATGTTACGTTGGACGCAGACGCAATATGTATATGTTGCGCTCTCATCAAAGATGAGCTCGAATAAGTATATGTACTGGAATATCAATTTGTTCTGTTTCCAAATTTGCAATATGTAAAATAATTGAAGTTGAGCTTTGAATAAGTTTCAGTTTTCTCATTTGGTTTGATTCTGTGGATTTGCTTTGGATTCTTTTCATTCCGCTTTAAATGGATTACAGTATTCTCTTATTAGTCAAAAGAGTTAGGATCAAGACTCCTGCTCTAAATCCCTAATCAATAAATTTTAAAAATAAATAACTTTAATAGCTACTAGGTCCTGCATATTCTCAAGCTTTAATTGGCCGAGGATGTGGTTGTGAGGATCACTTGGTGGGACAATAAAATTTCACAGATAGAGCATGTTCGGCGTATACAAGATGTATTCAATTAGGGTATTGGATTACAGAATTCTCTTGTTAGTCAAAAGGGTTGGTCAGTTAGGATCAAGACTGCTGCCCTGAATCACTGATCAATGAATTTTACAATAAATAACTTCATTAGCTACTAGGTCTTGCATATTCTGAAGTCTTGGCCGGGGATGTGTTTGTGAGAAATAATCTGGTGGGACCATCAACAACATAGATTTCACAGAGGGAGCATGTTGGGCGTATACAAGATGTATTCAGTTAGGGTACATTTCTAGGAAAGATTGAGTACTCATGTTGCAGGCTGTAAAGTCTATTTATTTTTGTCATACTTTGCAGGTCAATAATTATTTTGCCAGTATACTACCTTCGTTTGAGGGAGCGCCCATTTTGGCATTATGGATTTATCTGACCCAGACCTCTATTATATGCTTAGTAATTTATGAGTTAATTTTATTTTTATTATAAACAGTTGAGCAACTACTCCTCAATGGAAGGTGTTTTGTACTGCAAGCCTCACTTTAAACAGCTCTACAAGGGGATAGGAAACTTCAACAAGAAGTTTGTGTCACGTATGCCATTAACTCTTAAAGTCTTATATTTATATAAACAAAGTCAGTATCTATTTATGCACACCCAAAATTGATTGTTGCACGCCCTTCCTTCTTTATTTTACCAAAATATCCTTTTTCATTTCAATCCATCACATTTTTTTGATTTAGACTCTTTTTTTTTTAAATCATGTTATATTGTAATATTTATACACTTATTAGATAATTAATAAATATAAAAATAATAAATAAATTATTAACCCGTAGATTATTTATAAACATGGAATCAACAAAACATATTTCGGACCCATTATATTTTCGATTCGAATTCAGATTGGTTAAATTTTTGAACCGAGCTATCAATCCGTTCCAATATCCGAAATTGCCATTTCGCGGATATCGCCGCGCATTTTAATCCCGTTCCCATTCCTAAATCGTTGTATTGCCACGACTCTCAGTTTAGTTCTAATGCACAATTGCTTACTTGTATTTTCTTTAGCCTCCGTTGATTACGGGACTTCCGTTAAGTCAATGTGAATTAACATTTTTTGCCCTAATTGTATATAAACAAAATATCTATTATGATTTCAGTATTACTGTCCGAACACCTAACAAAATTGAAAATATCTAAATTCAACAGTATCAAATATTATTATTACAAGAAACAAATGGTTGGAAATATGAGACTCAGATGTCGTTAATTAATTAGTAGTTGAATTCTAAAATTAAAAATAATTTTAATTACTAATTTTCCTTATGGAATTTTTACAAAGAAGAATCAACACTCAACGGTAGTCTTTAATTTTCAACATCCCAAGCTAATAAATAGAAATTGATACATACCTCAACCTCATCATTGATCCCATGCATTTCATTTTTCACAGAATACAAAGTTGAAGAAAAAATTGGTTTTAAAATATTCCTCTTTCTTGGTCTATCAGTCTTCCTTCGCTGCCTTGTAATTGTAGTTTATATACTTAAATATAAAATTTAAAATAAATGAAACATAGCCAGTAAAAAGTATGTAACTCAAGTCATTTATATATATAAATTTATATCCTGTATATAATAAAAAAATTGGTTGTCCATACTATTGCTAAACAAAGATTGACAGTTGTATTTAAATTTAATTAACAGTCTAGATTATATCTTTTTAATAATCAAACTTAACTAATAACCTAACATTACAATAAATCTGGCATTTACGACGGCCAACTTACGATTAAAATATTTTCCGCGCCGTACTTATGATGGAAATGGGAATCCGTCGTTTCATCAGTGAACATACGACGGATTTCCGTCGTAAATTTGGTTATTGTAATTAAATTTAATTGCAAAATAAATTACATTTTTTGATGACGAAATGACGTTGCTTAGCAGTGATCTTACAAAGGAAAATTTGTCGTAAATTCATTTAGCAGTGAACTTACGACGGAATTTCCCTCATAAATTTGGTTATTGTAATTAAATAATGAATTTACGATGGAAAAATTCGTCATAAATTCGTTTAGCAGTGAACTTATGACGGAATTTTGCCGAAGATTTGATTATTGTAATTAAATTTAATTGCAAAATGAATCATTTTTTTGATGATGAAAAGGTGTCGTGTCGTAGTGAACTTATGACAGAAAATCCGTCGTAAATTTGTTTAGCTGCGAACTTACGACAGAAAATATCGTCGTAAAGTTGATTAAATTTAATTCCAAAATTAATTACTTTTTCTGATGACAGACCAACGTTGTTTAGCACTGAACTTACGATGGTAAAATCCATCGTAAGTTCACTATTTTTTTTAATAAAAATTATGTATATTATAAGAATAATTTGAACTTAAATTAAACTTACTATGGAATTCGTCGTAAGTTGCCAGACGGCAAATTCAACTATTCCTCCAAACAAAGGCGGCAATTTCAAATTTAAGGCCACGGAGGTGGCTGCTATGGCTACTGCCGCGGTAAGTGTTGCTCGGCAGCTGAAGAGGCAGCACTTAAGGCCACTGATGTTAAGCCACAAAACTAGAGAACTGCATGCTTACTTCGTATAGTACGTGTTTTTTCTAAATAAAATGCATGTCCGATCAAATTTGATGAATGTCATTGTTAAGATGACATTTTGATTTTTGGTTGACATGCTCCTGATTTTCCATGTAATGTTACGTTGGACACTGCAATATGTATATGTTGCGCTCTCATCAAAGGTGACCTCGAATAAGTATATGTACTGGAATATCACTTTGTTCTGTTTCCAAATTTGCAATATGTAATATAATTGAAGTTGAGCTTTGAATAAGTTTCAGTTTTCTCATTTGGTTTGATTCCGTGGATTTGCTTTGGATTCTTTTCATTCCGCTTTAAATGGATTACAGTATTCTCTTATTAGTCAAAAGAGTTAGGATCAAGACTCTGCTCTAAATCCCTAATCAATAAATTTTAAAAATAAGTAACTTTAATAGCTACTAGGTCCTGAATATTCTCAAGCTTTAATTGGCCGAGGATGTGGTTGTGAGGATCACTTGGTGGGACAACATAATTTCACAGAGGGAGCATGTTGGGCGTGTACAAGATGTATTCAATTAGGGTATTGGATTACAGAATTCTCTTGTTAGTCAAAAGGGTTGGTCAGTTAGGATCAAGACTGCTGCCCTCAATCACAGATCAATGAATTTTACAATAAATAACTTCATTAGCTACTAGGTCTTGCATATTCTGAAGTCTTTGCCGGGGATGTGTTTGTGAGAAATAATCTGGCGGGACCATCAACAACAAAGATTTCACAGAGGGAGCATGTTGGGCGTATCTTGTATTCAGTTAGGGTACATTTCTAGGAAAGATTGAGTACTCATATTGCAGGCTGTAAAGTCTATTTATTTTTGTCATACTTTGGAGGTCAATAATTATTTTGCCAGTATACTACCTTCGTTTGAGGGAGCGCCCATTTTGGCATTATGGATTTATCTGACCAGACCTCTATTATATGCTTAGTAATTTATGAGTTAGTTTTATTGTTATTATAGACAGTTGAGCAACTACTCCTCAATGGAAGGTGTTTTGTACCGCAAGCCTCACTTTAAACAGCTCTACAAGGAGACAGGAAACTTCAACAAGAAGTTTGTGTCACGTATGCCATTAACTCACTTTGTGTCACGTATGCCATTAACTGTTAAAGTCTTATATCCTTTATTGTAATACCTGAGTAATCAGAAATTATGAATTATTTTAGAACCAATCTAATTCCTAAATTTTATATTAAAAATTTTCCTTACTTACAATATCAACCTACCTCTTTAACCTAACACTTCTAATTTAAATATAAACAATCCATAAATACATATTTTTAAAATCAAAAAATATTTACTAGAAAATCACAATTTTAATTTAAAATCAATCACGATATACTACTATATATTTCAAATTTAAATTTCATAATCAATCATTCATTAATCAACCATTCTTTTAATATAAAGTCAATCACAATCATATTATCATACATAATAAATTTATTTTCATAATATATATTGTACAATTGCAATCGATTTTAAGAAATTATAATCTAAGTCAACTAGAAATCTGAAAAATTGGATTTGAAATAATTTGGATAAAATCCATACCTTCAAAATTTTTATTTTTTTAAAAGTTCAAAAAAATATTTATTAATAATTTGTTAATAGAATTAATTAATAAATACATATAAGATCGGATTAATTAGAACGACCATATTTTTGGAAAAAAATATATTTTAGTTAAAAAAGTTAGAAAAGATAATAACTGAAAAAGGTAATTGGTTAGTTATTATTTAGGAGAAAATGAGATATTTTAGTTAGAAAATATATACTCCCTCTGTCCCCCCTTGGTTCTTTACCTTGGGGGAAGTAATTCTAGCATTTTTAAGGTACATTTTTCGGATAGTTTCATAACTTATTTTAAAAAAATTCATTTTTTGTATAAAAATGGAATTGTTCTATTTTTATACAAAAAAAGAATATTTAAAAAATAATTTATGGAACCATACTTTTTACAAGCGTGTCAAGCAGTGGAAAAAAATGTAAAGAAATGAGAGGGACAAAGGGAGTACCTTTTAGCTTGGAAAAAGTAATCAGTAAGTTATTTGTGATTATAATATTATTAGTTTATTTCATTAATTAGAACAACTATTCTGAAAAAATCGGATTTGAAATCAGATTTTAAATAACTTGGATAAAATTCATACCTTCAAAAATTTGATTTTTATAAAAGTTCAAAAATATATTTATTCATAATTTGTTAATAAAATTAATTAATAAATGCATATAAGCCAACAATACAAAATCGGATTTGAATCAAATTTTAAATAGCTTGAAATAAAATTCATATCTTCAAAGACTCGATTTTTTTAAAGACACAAAAATATATTTATTCACAATTTTACTGAATTTTAGGCCTCAATCCTTACTACACTAATTTATTTACATTATTAGGCGTGCCTATAGAAAATTGTTTTTTACATTGAGTTGTGGATGTTATTCAATGATTACTTAACAATTTTATTCTAAATATGATATTTATTTAATTTAAAAATAATATACTAATATATGAGTTTATAAATCTATAATAATAGATATTTTGATATCTCAAACTCTCAATTCAAAATCATAAGGTTCAATCAAAATCATGAATTATAATTTATCATGAATTGTCTTGTCCACCTGCTCTCTTGTAGTGTCTCTTTACAACTTTTGGTTAATTGTGTGTATTTAAGTGATAATAATTTATAAATGGATTATTAAAGTGTATTTTGTAAATGATTTATTGTGTATATTGTGTGTATGAAGCAGTATTTACTCCACCCTATCTTGAATATTATGTCTCTCTTGTGTTTGTCTGTTTAAATTTTTATTTATATATGTTTTAATTTAGATATGTTTGTTTGTCTCTCTTGTCACTGTTATGTTTGCTTTCGTTGATTTAAGTGAAATAAGTTGAAGAGCAATTATAAGTCGAGTGATGAATGTTGCTCATGTTGGATTTCCTGAATTCGACGGCATTCGGATCGCAGAATCTTCTTTATCGTGGTTTGGAGTAGGAGAAAGGACCTGTTCTCTATAGCATGAAAATAGAATGCCCAAGCTAAAGATTTCTAATCTGTTTCTGGTAATTGCTGATTACTTTGGAAGCGACTCATCATGGGCCTGTTACCAGTAAACCATCACTGTTTGTAGAGATCGGTAAGTTTTCTCAGTCATGCTACGTTGTTTGCGTCTATAGCAGTATATTTTTCTCTACTTTCTCATCTTCACTGATCTCCTATAAGGGTGTACGAGCATGAGGACTGTTGTGCCTGAAACTTTTTAGTCCTGATACCTTTTAATCTAGTGGCTTATTTTTCTTACTCCTTTCCTTTTTCATTTTTCTGTTGGGAGGAAGGGGGTTAAAAGATATATATAGCAGATTATGTAGCAGGGTAATGGATTCCTTCTCTTTTTCTCGCATTTTTATAAAAACTTACATTTGAAGCATGTTGCTTTCCAATATATCAGACAAGATTTAGAAAACATGACGAAAAGTGGTGTGGGAGGACGTAGGGGTTTTCCGAATAATTTAGTTGTTACAGCAGATAATATATACTCTCTGTGGAATATTATGTCATTTTGACAGAGTAAGAGGAACCTTAATGTTATTTAGATGCTATCAAACTGGAAGACTTAGTTGAGTCTTAGGTATGAATAACTCTGTTTTTCTAATTGAAAGTTCCTTTCTCGACATTTTTTCCCGTCGCTATTATGTTTTACTTCTTCTAGCCAACAAACTACAATTTGTTGCTACGATCTTTGATTCTTTACAACTGCTCATTGACATGTATTCCAGTAATTAGGCCAACAAATTACTGTTTAAGTTTCTAGTTCATAACCTTTTATGTTGCTATATTGCTGCGAACCATACATAATCAAACTAGGTATCAGAATGCTTTTACATGAATTAGTAGGCTTGTTCTTTTTTAGGCTGGTCTGCTCATCAGTAGAAGAATGCAGCCAAGTTTTAATATAATGGTACTTAACTTTTATGTCTAGCTATAATCGTAAAAGTCACACAACTTTCATAGAAGTTTTAATTTTACACAATGCTGGGTAAAACTAAATGCCAAGAAACCCAAGGGATTATGCTCTGATGAGGTATATAAAATAAAACCCGCACCTAGATGTTTGGTGTGCTCTGATGATAATGCTTGGTTTATAAAACCGGCACCTAGATGTTTGGTGTGCTCTGATGATAATGCTTGGTTTATAAGACCGGTACCTAGATGTTTGGTGTGCTCTGATGATAATGCTTGGTTTATAAAACCGGCACCTAGATGTTTGGTGTGCTCTGATGATAGTGCTTAGTATATAAAACCACCACCTAGATGTTTGGTGTCCTGCCTAAAAGAAGGTCAAGTTTCCAAAATTTCAGAGGATGTGATTCATAAATAGGCTTCCTAAATTACTTTCTGGAAAATGAACTTGTTTTAGAGAGAATGTATATCTATTTTTCCAAGAATACAACAAGAAGTTAGAAGAGCCAAAAGGAACTGAAAACGTTGCTGCAGTCTACTGACAGAGGCTCGAAAAGATGCATTCTCTCTTTCATATAAAGCTTTAAGGATACTGTGAGCACTTCATGTCGTGAACTTGATGTTTGCTTTATTTATTTTCTTATAAGATATAGTATTAATTAGATGATAGTTTCTCGCTGAAGTCCTTCAAAGGTGCCTTAATTTGATGAATATTTGGCTTGTGAAGATAGGCCATAAACTAGCTATCAGTAATTTAAGAACAAAAAAAATTATGCAGTGCTTCCGTACATGCATACATGTCACTGACATGATGTCAGCTATATAATCATTTGCTTCTATTTTAGTTGCAAATTTTAATTGAAAGTAATTAATTAAGCGTAATTAAGCACCCCACTTCACTGAAAACATAACAAGTCAAATTTTTTAACGAGAGATACGTACATAGACTTTGCACTACTAGAAAAGCGGCTAAATTCAATCGTCAAAATTCGGTTGAATTTAATATAATTTCAACCGGATCCCGTTAAATTTAACATAAATTCAACCACAACCTTCCCGTTGAATATAAGGCCGTTGAAATTAACATTTTCGGTTGAATTTAAGTTTAATTCAACCAGGAACGGTTGATTTTGTTCAACCGGCTTTCGTTGATTTTAAAAACACAGCCGAATTAGGTTGAATTTAACGTGTCCCCAATTTTTTTCGAAAACAACAGCTTCCTGCTACTTCTACTATATCTAATTAATTTATGCATTTTGCTAATTTATGCCACATATTGTTACGATTTAAAAATCAACTCCAATAATTTTATTTCTATTCATCAACAAAAACATCACAAAATTCATATTCAAAAACAAACAAAAAATTATGTTTATTCATAATAATTTCATTACATATTGAGAATATATATTGCTATTACAAAATGCGTTTGTGTCCAACATTACAAGGAAAATCAGGAGCATGTCTACCAAAAATGAAAGTGTCATTGTAACAATGACATTCATCAAATTTGATCAGACATGCATTTTATTTAGGAAATACACGTACTATACGAAGTAAGCAAGCAGTTCTCTAGTTCTGTGGCTTAACTTCAGTGGCCTTAAGTGCTGCCTCTTCAGTTGCAGAGCAACACCTACCGTGGCAGTAGTGATAGCAGCCGCCTCCATTGTTGTAGTTGCCACCTCCGTTGTTGTCACCTCCTCCATTATTGTAACCACCTCCGTTGTTGAAACCTCCTCCGTTGTTGTAGACTCCTCCATTTTTGTAACCACCTCCGTTGTTGTAACCTCCTCCGTTGTTGTAGCCTCCTCCGTTGTTGTAGTCCTCAGCTGTAATTTAAGGTTTAACATAAATTAGATGATTGTTACATGTACAAATATTACATGATAATAAAACGGATTTCTAAGACTTACGCTTGGTAGTAGTTTCAGCTAAGTCTCTAGCTGCAACTTCTGAACTAATGAGAAGAGCAAAAGCAATGGACAGACCAAGAAGTAGGAAAATTTTGGAACCCATATTGCTTCTCATCATTCAGCTCTTGCATTTTGTTGAGATATAAAATACAAATTTGAAGAAATATGGGTTCCAAAATTTTCCTACTTTTTGGTCTGTCCATTGCTTTTGCTCTTCTCATTAGTTCAGAAGTTGTAGCTAGAGACTTAGCTGAAAATACTACCAAGCGTAAGTCTTAGAAATTCGTTTAATTATCATGTAATATTTGTACAAGTAACAATCATTTAATTTATGTTAAACCTTAAATTACAGCTGAGGACTACAACAGCGGAGGAGGCTACAACAATGGAGGAGATTACAACAACGGAGGTGGTTACAGAAATGGAGGAGTCTACAACAACGGAGGAGGTTTCAACAATGGAGGTGGCCTTACAATAATGGAGGATCGGCGACAACAACGGAGGTGGCAACTACAACAGAGGCGGCTGCTATCACTACTCCCACGGTAGGTGTTGCTCTGCAACTGAAGAGGCAGCACTTAAGACCACTGAAGTTAAGCCACAGAACTAGAGAACTACATGCTTACTTCTAATAGTACGTGTATTTTCTAAATAAAATGCATGTCCGATCAAATTTGATGAATGTCATTGTTACGATAACGTTTTGATTTTTGGTAGACATGCTCCTGATTTTCCTTGTAATGTTGGACACAGACGCATTATGTAATAGCAATATGTATTCTCAATATGTAATGAAATTATTATGAATTAACCTAATTTTTTTTTTTTGAATATGAATTTTGTGATGTTTTTGTTGATGAATAACAATAAAATTATTGGAATTGATTTCCAAATCGTAACAATATGTGGCATAAATTAGCAAAATGAATAAATTAATTAGATGTAGTAGAAGTAGCAGGAAGCTGTTGTTTTCGAAAAAAATTGGGGACACGTGAAATTCAACCGAATTCAATTGCAATTTTAAAATCAACGAAAGCCGGATGAACAAAATCAACCGTTCCTGGTTGAATTAAACTTAACTTCAACCAAAATGTTAATTTCAATGGCCTTATATTCAACGGGAATGTTGTGGTTGAATTTATGTTAAATTTAACGGGATCCGGTTGAAATTATATTAAATTCAACCAAATTTTGACAATTAAAATTAACCGCTTCTCTAGTAGTGCAACATCTATGTACGTAACTCGTTAAAATACTGGGTGCTTTAATTACACTTAATTAATTACTTTCAAATAAAATTGGCAACTAAAAGTAAACAATTATATAACTGACATCATGTCAGTGACATGTATGCATGTACAGAAGCACTGTTTTGTTCTTAAACTACTGATAACTACTCCCTCCGTCCCATTTTATATGAACCTTATTCCTTTTTGGGACGTCCCAAAAAGAATGAACCTATTATACTTACTATTTTTGAACACTACTTTTCACTATTACAACCACTACTTCTTCATTTCATACTCTTTTTTATATTAAATAAACAATATTACACCCACTACTTTCCTCCACAATCTCAAATCTATTATTAAATATTGATAGGTCCCACCACTTTACCCACTTTTCAACTAACTTTACTCTATTTCTACTACCTTTTCTTAATCTCCGTGAAAGTCAAACCAGTTCATATATTATGGGACGGAGGTAGTAGTTTATATCCCGTGCTTTTTCACGGGCTATTTTTTTTAATTTACTTAAAGTGTAGTATATATGTAATATTATAAATATTATTTTTAATATGTTGTTATCGGATTCGAACATTAAACATTTGTATCTAATGAAGGATAAATTCCCTGCATATATATATATATATATATATATATATATATATATATATATATATATATACAAAGTTGATGATATTTTCATTTAAGCAAAGAAATACTTATAAGCAAAATACAGCTGAACGACCACCTAAAAGAAAGGAACTAACTAACTACTCCGTACTAACACTTATCTAATCAACTACTCTCCTACTAGCATTCTACCACTACGTTTTATTCCTTAAAACTCGACTAGACTGCAGACTAAGTCAAGCTGTTACAAAGAAACAAATAAAACAAAACAACATGACTAAATTATTTAAATCAAGTTTAAATTAAAACCAACAAACTCCCCCTTAATTCAAACTTGATTTTGCAGCTCCTTAACTCCCAACAACTGTCTCATGCATCATTTCGAACTTGGCTACTGGTAATGCTTTAGTGAGAGTATCCGCTCACTGCACATTCTTTGTCACATGTCGGACAGAGATATCTCCTTTCTTCACACATTCTCTTACAAAGTGATAACGGATGTCGATATGCTTGCTCCTACCATGAAAGACCGGGTTTTTTGCAAGGTCGATAGCTGACTTAGTGTCAATGAATAAGATCACTGGACCCTCATAACCATCTGTCACCTGACTGAGTACTTTACCTAGCAACACCCCCTGACACGCTACCGCTGTGGCAGCCATGAACTCAGCCTCGCACGAAGAAAGTGCCACATATTTGTGCTTCTGAGAAACCCAAGTAATGAGACTGTCGTTCAAGTAAAAAGCAACTCCACTGGTGTTTTTCCTATCATCTAATTATCCTCCCAAATCGCTGTCTGAGTACCCAGTTAGGATGTTGTTTCCACTAGTCTTAGAATACACCAAACCAAAGCTGATTGTGCCTTTCACCTAACGATAAATGTGTTTCACAGCCCCTAGATGCATTAATGTAGGTTTCTCCATGAACCTACTAACGATGCCCCACCGCGAAAGCGATGTCAGGACGGGTATGCACCAGGTATCTCAGCCCGCTAACCATACTTTTATACTCAGTAGGATTTATTGTTTTGCCTCCCTCGTCCTTTGTGATAACTAACCTGGGTTCCATTGGGTATCTTGTTGGATTGCATCGACTCATACCAGCTTTTTCCAGGATCTTTGCATATGCACTTTGCGTGAACTCGATGAGGCCCTTTTTCAGCTCCACCTCGATGCCCAAGTAATACGACAAGTTGCCCAAATCACTCATCTCAAAATTCCTGCTCATTTCAGCCTAGAACCTCCTGATAATACTAGTGCTTGTTCTTGTCACAAGAAGGTCGTCCACATAGACTGCTACAATCAAACTCTCATCTCCTTCTCATTTAGTATAAACAACGTGTTCATGAGGACACCTTATCAAACCCATTTCTTCAAAAGATTTACTCAATTTAGAGTACCAAGCTCGTGGAGCTTGACGCAACCCATATAGTGCCTTCTTTAATTTATAAACCATGTGCTCTTTTCCCTCCTTCTCGAACCCTTCAGGCTGCACCACATAGACTTCTTCCTTGATTTTGACATTTAAGAAGGCAGACTATACATCTAGATGATGCAATTCCCACTCATTCTTTGCTGCAATTGCTAATAAAAGTCGTACATTCTTGAGAAGTGTCATAGGAGCATAAATTTCTTCGAAGTCCACACCATGTTCTTGAACATGTCCCTTCGCCACTGTTCTCGCTTTATGCTTCACCACCTCTCTGTTAGCATCCCTTTTAAGCTTATACACCCATTTTAGTCCAATGGCCTTTTGACCTGGTGGCAAATTCACCAGTGTCTAAGTTTTATTCTTCTCCAATGCCTCAATTTCATTTTTCATAGCATTTTTCCACTTCTGTTCCCTCGCTGCCTGACTATAATTTGTGGGTTCTTCAATACCCATCAGTATCAACTCCTTGTCCAACTCAATTTCCTTGGTTTCATCATACACTTCACTGAGTAATCTGAACTTACGTGGTGGAGTACTCTCAGTAGAAACATCTAAGTTCGTGTTTGTTTGTGAGGAACTTTCTCCATCTGTTTGGTCTTCAATGCTCCTTGCAATGGCTGGAGTTACTGCCTCTGGTGTGCTGGATTCTTCCCCATTAGTGCCTTCATCTGCAACGTGAATATCCACCACTGTGAACTGCTCCAGTTGAAAATTTGTGTCACTCCAATTATTTTCCCATGTCCATGCCCTGTTCTCTTCGAAAACAATATCGTGACTAATATGAATTCTTTTGCTGATCGGATCAAATAAACGGTAGGCCTTTGTACCAGGTTCTCGTCCCAAATGAATCATGACTCTGCTTCTATCATCAAGTTTATTCAAATTTATGATTGGAACCTTCGCGTACGCCATACATCCAAAAACTCGAATGTGCCCCACGTTTGATTTCTAACCCATCCACAGCTCATACGGAGTCTTATTTGAAATAGCACGTGTTAGCAGCTTATTCAAAACATACACAGCATTACGCACAGCTTCTCCCCACAGATTTGTAGGTAGCTTCATCTCCTTTAGCGTACTCCTTGCCATAGCCACCACCTTCGATTACGCCTCTCCATCACTCCGTTTTGCTGCGGCGTGTACACAGTTGTGAAATGGCGTGCAATCCCTTCACTTTTACAGTAACTCATAAACTCCTTAGAACAAAACTCCCCACCTCTATCTGTACGGAAAGTTTTCACCCTTTTCTGAGGCCCATCTTCTACTAGAGCTCTGAATTTCTTAAAACATTCGAATGCTTCATCTTTGCTACCAATCATGTACACCCACATATACCTACAAAAATCGTCCACCAACAGGAGAAAGTAATGATTGCCACATGATGTTATTGGCTTTATTGGTCAGCACAAATCGCCATGGACCAATTCCAGGACTCTTTTTGCACTAAAATTTGATTGAGCTGGAAATTGATTCCGTGTCTGCTTCGCCATCAAACAACCTGAACATACCTTATTTTGGTGACTGATTTTAGGCATTTCGTTGACCATGTTCTGATTATATATCAATGACAAGGCCTAGAAGTTGACGTGGCCAAGGCGAGTATGCCAGAGCCATGAAGTCTCCTCAGCCTTTGACATTAAACACTTCGATTCAGCGATTTCCAAAACAATTTTGTATAATTGGTTCCTTGATCTTTTTACCCTCATCAACAGCATTCCATGTTCGTCATAAACCCACAGCAAATCTCCCTTTAACACCACTCTACTTCCATTTTCCGATAGTTGTCCAAGGCTCACAATGTTATTGCATAACTTAGGGATATAGTACACTTCATCAAGAGATATTTCTTCACCATTTTTGCATCGGAAAGTGATTGTGCATTTTCCTTGGATCTTCAAAGTAGACCCGTCTCCAAATTTTACTTCACCTTTCACCTCTTCGTTTAGTTTGGAAAACTTAGACTTTTGGACCGTCATATGGTTAGAAGCTCCATTGTCGAGATACCAAACATTTGAATCTCCCTGCTTGTTTTCAATCACAGTGTTTACCTTTGGCGCCACACCTTCCTCGTTCAAAAGAATCACATTCTCCTCCTCCTTGTTGCATTTCACAAGTAAAAGTGCAGGCTCATCATCTTGAGTCAGTGCCATGTTGGCCTCCAATTTTACTTCATTCTGACGTTTTGGTTTAAGACACTCAGAGGCAAAATGTCCGAGTATGTCACAATCAAAACATCTGATCCTGCTCTTGTCTCTAAAGCCTCGACTGCCTTCCTTTCCATGAGAACTTCCTCTAGTGCTACGACCGTTATTGCCTTCTGATCCACCTTTCCAGATCGTTTCTACCACTCCTTCCTTATGAGAAGTAGTTGGCCTTCATTCATTTCTTTCTTCAACCACTCTTCCTTCGTAAGAAGTAGTTAGCTTTCACCATGTTCGACTTATCCCCGAATACATTCCTCGTAGGCCTTCAGTGACCCAATCGCCTCCTCCACTGACATACTTGCCACGTACCCAAATTGCTCTATTGTGGATGCAATCTGCAAGAATTTAGGTCGGACAGCTCGAAGTAGTTTCTTGACAACATAGGATTCCTCAAGCACCTCACCCAGAGCTCGAATCTTTGTCACCATGCCATTGATCTTCATACAAAACTCATCCAGCTCGTCACTGTCTTTCATTCTGAGTGCCTCGAATTCAGCCTTAAGGGTCTACACTTTCCCCTTCTTAACACGTTCATCTCCATGGCACATAGTTTTAATGGCTTCCCACGCTTCTTTTATTGTAGTCTTCACTGCCACAGAAAGAAGTATGTCCTCTGGTATCGCCTGGTATATTACCGCCAATCCTATCTTGTCCTATCTTTCATCCACCTTCACTTTCAGATCCTTAGGCTCCACCGCCTCCCACACACCATGGGGTTGCATATGAACCTTCATCTTGAGGGACCACGCTGTGTAGTTTCCTCGTATCAGCATTGGATAAGTAAGACCAACTCCTTCTTCCTTCACCTTGTTCGTCTCCAGTGTTGTATCTTTAGACATGCTTAATACCCTTAGCTCTGATACCAATTGAAGGATAAATTCCCTGCGATATATATATATATATATATATATATATATATATATATATATATATATATATATATCACTACGCCATAGATGGACATATGTAACGCCTCTCTGATGTTACAATAGGCCCGAAAAACGTTACATTAGATCTATTGTAACACCAGGAGGCGTTACGTTTACGAGCATTACAATAGATACCCTAATGTAACGCTTTTCTTCTCTATTGTAACAGTAGCAAAAGTATTACAATAGGCACCTATTGTAACACCAGGGGCCCAATTGTAACACATTTTGAGTGTTACAATAGCTCGGTTCAATTTTTTCAGACGTGGCACCATGTGCATACGTGGCATTACGTGGCACCACGTGGCCACGTGTCAACACATGTGGCGCCACGTGGCACACTGTGTACACATCACCAGCCTCTATTGTAACACTATACTGGGCAATTGTAACACATATTAAGTGTTACATTTGACTTGGTAAATATTTTATAGAGGGCCCACATACCCTATTGTAACACCATTTTTATCTGTTGTAACATTATTTTCTATTTATTGTAACGCTATATATTAACAAATGTAACACTACAATAAGCAAACGTAACGGTAAATTTTTGAAATTTTGAAATGTAGGCTCTGCATTAATAATATTCCCAGCCAACACAACAAGATCCACTACATTAATTCCAAACTACATAATAAACCAAATGCCATCTCCATACTACTCCAACCAAACCTCCAAACTACGCCAACAAACTCCAAAACAATTCAATCCCAAATTCGATAGTAAAAGTAGATAACATAACCAAATAACATAAGCGCATAAGCGCACAAAAGTAATAATGTATGATAAACCACAAATTTGATAACAGAACTAAGAAGTGGCGCCCCCTGGAGTTTGTGTGAGTGGAGTGCCAGTCTCGTCTTGATCACTTGAGAAGGTTGCACAAAAGTCTCCAATATCAAACTTGAGAGTAGGATTCGCCTCTCCTAATTTCTTCAAGTACCAAGTCATGTTCTCCTGGACCTTTCTGTTCACTTTGGCCTCCATTTGGCTCTCCAATTCTCGAGTTATCTTTGCAGTCAACTCATCAACGGAAGGTTGAGTAATAGCAGGAGCATTTTCTAAGGCAAGCACTGAGCCTTTCCTTCCCACCAACCAGTCTGGTCCATGTTTGCCACCGGGAAGCACCGCATCTGCATCACCTCCTTCTTTCAGCACCTTATCAATGGTTTCCTATAAATGAAATTTACATAATTGAGTTAACATGTAATTGTATATCATACTAGTGCTACAATGAGACAAACCAGGCGATTATTATTCGTATCTCCTCTAATTCATTTCAATGTCAAAACATGGCAAAAACCAAAAGACAATGTGATTTCCTTATTCTGTTTTCTTTGTTCTCATAAATTCATTTCACTCATTACATTGTACGATGCTTATGCAGTATGCTCACAGGACGTGTGTTCAACAATGGTGCAATGAAAAAGGAGATATAAGTTGTGAGATCCGTCATCAGGTAGGCTTGTGTGGGAGAAACTATGCCAATTTTTGTTCTTGCATCCGGATAGATTTATTAGTGGATCTAGTAAAAACATTAAGTTGTACTCTAACTCTCTAAGCATCACTCCTCTTGTTCCAAAAAGTCCTATAGGCAATTCAGTGGCATGATCTATTACTTTTTAGCACATAAAGCTGTAGCAAATTAATCAAGGCACCAGAAGAGAAACATCAAATACACTACTGCATCAAATACACTACTGCATTCAAATACACTACTGCATTTAAGTACTTCTTTTAACCAATCACTCGAATATGGGATAAACCAAAGCCGTTTGCATAAAATAAATAATGACTAAAAGCACTTACAATTGTTTTGTTGATTGCAGCCCTATTAGTCTTGTACTTGCGCCCTTTTTTGTGTTTACGACTTTTGAAGTAGATTCTAGATCGTGACGGGGAGGCCAGATTGGGGTCCTTTTGTTTCTAGCAATACAAGATTGTCAAGAGAATCAACATGGTCTAGCACAACTAAAATGAAATTGAACAAATAATTATGCACAATTAAAATGATGTCATACCAGTTTCTCCTTAACTTCAGCAATAGTTTTACGACCAAGAGTGTGGGGGTCAGCATATGAGTTCCGACGAGCCGCATTTTCCACGGCAAGTGACTATAATAAAAAGTATTCAATGGAAATTGTAATTTGGTGCAAAATAAATATAGGCAAATAAATGCAAATACTCGGTCAGTAATATGCTAACCTGCACTCCTTCATCTGCTCAGTACTTCAACAAAACCTTAAAATCCTCAAGTGGAATATCACGTGGCCTGTTTTCAATCCTTTTCTCGTCACTGTCATACTCTGTATAATGATCCTTCTTGACACGGGACTTGTGCACTCTCCAAAGAGTATTAAGTGTCTTATTTATATATTTTTCCCCGTGTGCAGGAATATCATACATATCCTATAATATGTCAAACATAAGAATGCATTATTTCAGTGCATCATGGATATATTTTTTTCCCATATATTAATATAAACTAAGATAAAGGGATTACCAAAGTATATTCCAACATTTTCTTCTTCAATTCTTGTGGAACAACATGCCAGTTAACATGAGTTAGAGACACGTGTTGCTTAACTAGCATCCCTAGAAAATTGCTTAGCTCAGCTCTGACCTTCCTGTCTCCAATCGGTTGACCCTTTTTACTCAATGTAATGACAGGCTTTTCAGTTGGACTCCTCCCATGAACTTTTAACATTTTTGTCCGTCCTCTAAGTTTTTTAGGACCTGGCCACATATAAAAAACATAATGAGAAAGTGAGTGTATTATTATACTAATTATTTCTAATAATCTATTACATTTTTCACCTTTTATCTATGCGTACATATTTATTACCTTTTTCAATTGTTTCAAGGGCATTGTGTAAACTCGACTTACCAACATCCTCTATCCTTGGATCAGCTTCTATATTTTGCTTCTGACGTTCCCGCAGTGCTATATAAGCCGCAGCTGAACCACTTGCAATATTACCACATTGTTTTAACAATTTACTACACGTCGGCTTTAAAATTTTTGGAGCAGATGCAGTCTCCGTGTTCATAGTAGTGGTAGCATTGGCTCGGGAATGAGTTCTGGGGCCAGCTGGTATCTTTTTCATTTCCTTGACATAATCAGACTATAATTAGAAACCACTTTGATGAATGTCAAGTAAATAATCAGTTCTATATTACCTTCGATGAATCATCACTTTCGTGCTCACTTTCCAAGACATATTCATCATCAGAAACCACTTTGTCTTCTCCTTTCTGTTTCTGTACTGTAGGTGGATTTGGATCAGTCCCATACTTTCCTAACCCAAGTTCATCAAACTTTGCCTAGTTTTCTTGCACACGTTTGATTCTATCCAGCTCATATTTATTCACTGCTTGCGACGAGTGCTTTGGTAACTACAAGACATTATACCATCATTTTGTTATCTGAATGGAGTAGTAAAAAAATAGAACAATTTTTATATAAATGTGAGAAATAATATGCTCATGTATGTGTGCGTACATAATTAGTTCCGATCAACACCAAAAAGATTGATTATAGAAATACAATTTTATCTCTATATGCAACTTGCATTTGTTAGGCGTGGAGATTTTATCAATATGATGCCATGTACTTTGAGGGGTGGTCCATGAAAATTAACACATAAGTAGCATTGCTTTTGATAAAGATACGTGTATAGAGCTAGAACTAATAATGCAGGTGTTAAGATGGTACCTCAGCAGCAATTTCATTCCCGACCTTAGTACTTTTGCCATTTCTCTTGTCATCTGGTAAACTCAACTTCCTTCTCGCTGTTCCTTTTGAATTAACAACTGCTTGTTCAGGTTCTAGAGTCTCCACAGCTAGCATATTACACTTTCGTGGTGTTAAAATCCTCTTATGCAGCTCAGGTAAATTCTGATTGACCATATTCTTCTTTTTCTGTTTTTGTTGTTCCTGTTGGAGCTGATGTGCAGTCACAAATTTACGCTTCACTTGTTCTTTAGTTGAGCCTGTTAAGGAAGCGGTTGAAAATGGTTAGAATCATATGGGTAGTAAAACATATACCATATACATGTCTTTTCCAAAGCACTAGAATGCACTATTATATATAGCATTTATACCTTGAATTATGTTCTTCCTCGGTCGTATAATTACGTGCGGCTGCATATGATCTGCGGGCTCCACTTCAGGGTCAACAACAGTGTCAACATACAAATCAACATCATCTTGGTTTCCAAGTCCATTAATTATATCAAACAGTTCTTTATCCCTTGACAAAAGTTTCCAACCACCGACAGCTTTGGTATACACTCCTCCAATTTCTGATAATTTAAGGTACTCCTTGACATATTCCATAACCACAGTGAAGGAGAGTTCTGCAGAATCCACTTTGTTCACTATGAACCTCTTTCCCCCATAATAGGTAGTCTTCTTGAAGATACCTCCATGGTGCAAATTGATATTAACCATTTTGTCAGCCATCCTACACAAAATGGAAAGAAGATTATCAGTCACAATTCATATTAAAGTTAACATGTACTCCCCTAAACACGTAACAGATTTGTAAACATCTAAAAAAACTAATGAAAGCAAGAATATAAAAAAAGTAAAGGCAAACTTAATACTTATTACACACCTAAAAATCGATTATTACAATTCATATAAAAGTTAACATGTACTCCCCTAAACACGTAACAGAGTTATAAATGTCTAAAAAGAGTAATGAAAGCAAGAATATAAAAAGAGTAAATGTAGACTTAATACTTATTACACACTTAAAAACTGAATCTTACAATTCATATTTAAGTTAATCGTACTTCCCTAAACACACTTAAAAACCTATCTCGACGTAGGAGATGTCATACAACAGATCAAAGACTTGAAAAGAAATTAAAAACACATAAATAAAATATTAAACATGAGGCTTTTTTGCTGTAGTAGGTGACAAAGGAATTTGTCGTTTAGGGACATCATCCCTAAACCAACTAAATTCACCATCTTCAGTCTGAGTATCATGTATATCATGATGGTTATGGTCTATCTGATCATCAACAATAGTGTGGTCTTCGGCATCACACCAGTCCCTCGGTAACTTTTTTATGACATAGTGCACCATGCTTTCAATCGGATCTTCAACATAGAATATCTGCTGCACTTGTGACGCCATCACATAGGGATCTGATTTGCAGACTAACTTTTTAAAATTCACTTTGGTGAAACCATACGAGTCCTTCTCTTCCTGGTACCAACAGCATTTGAAAAGAACCACCGGAAAAACTCCCCAATAATCAACTTTAATAATTTCCTCAACTGATCCGTAGTAGTTGACAGCCCCGACGATTTGGTTTTCATCTTTTGAACTTGCAAAGCTAGTAGTTTCTGCGGAAAGAAATACACCGCTGTTTTGTGTTGTGCATTTCGAATCTCGGCTCTTTGTATGAAAATGATATCCATTAACCACGTAACCACTAAACCTCGTAGCTGTTCGATTAGGGCCCAATGCAAGCACATGTAGATCAGCAGAAATATTGACCTTCTTTTCCACCACTTTTTTCAACCATTTCCAAAAATCTTCGGAGTGTGTTTGTTCTTTCCTGTATCTTTTGGAATTTGCATCACCATCCACTAAAGTCCGTTGTTCCCTATGAATAATCAAGTTTAAATAAATTAAGGAGGAAATGTTTAAATTTTATAGTATTCACTAAATGACGTAAGCTATAAAGGACTTACTCGATCAATGCCTCGATTTCCTTATTACCACAATTGAACAGAATGTACGTGTGACATGCTTTCCAATCTGTATCATTTAGCTGAATAATTTTTCCCTCCTTATTTCTTCTCGTTCCAATATGATATTCCACATTTGGTATTTGTCTTCCAAAATCAGTCGGTTCACCGCCCAAAAACCTTGAACAGAACGTGACACACTCCTCTGCTAGGTAGCCTTCTGCAATTGAACCTTCGGGTTTGCTCCTGTTACGAACATAATTTTTTAGCTTGCCAAGATACCTCTCAATAGGATACATGCATCGAAGGTGCTCCTGTCCACCGTACTCAACCATGATATCAAAGAATGCAGGAGGAAATATAATCTCAAATTCACAAAGAATGTCAACAATTTCCTCTTGCAACCTCTTGATATCATCTAAGTGAATGACCTTACTCCATAGACCTCTAAGGAAAGCGCTAAATTTGATCAACGGTTTTGCAACCTCAGCTTTTAAAGATTTCTTCACAGCGAATTGTAACAAGTAATGGAGTATAAAATGCGCGTCATGACTCTTATACCCCGTTACCTGCCTCTCGTTTGTGTTCACATAAAGACCGATATTAGAAGCACATCCGTATGGAAGTTTCACATTCTTCAATACCTTGCAAAAGAGGTCTTTCTCCTTATTTGTCAGGTCGAAGATTGCTGCGGTAATTTCAAGTTTTTTCCCATCAGCAGATTTCACCGGATGAAGGGACTTTCGAATCCCCATTTCTTGTAAATCCAACCGAGCAGCTAAATGATCTTTTGACTTTCCACCAATATTAAGTAAAGTACCTAATATTGAATCGCAAATGTTTTTTTCTATATGCATAACATCGAGGTTATGTCGAAGTTGATTATGCTTCCAGTATGGCAAATAAAAAAAAATCGACTTCTTCTTAAAGGGGGTGTTATCGTCACGCTTTCTCTTTTTGTTGATCTTTTCCCCAAACTGGTTTTTAAACCCAACCAACAATTCATCAAAATCAGTTCCTGTTAATGGTTCCGGACCCTACCTCAATTCAATTTGCCCATTGAATTTTTTCTTGTCAAACCTCCATTTGTGTGAAGGATTAAGAAACCTTCTATGATGCATATAGCACATCAAAGAGGGTTTTCATTTTCCGGAAATTGGGTTAAAGAGTAATACATTTATTAATTAAAAGTTATTAAAAAAATAAATATTAGTATTAAAAATTTTAAAAAAATAGTAAAATTCAAAAACTAGTATTACCTATTGTAACACCACGGTGTGGTGTTACATTTCACCTAACACCGTAATTTCAGAGTAACACTAGATATATGGCTAATGTAACAGCAATCGAGCGGTGTTACAATAGGTATGAACTTTACTAGCTATTGTAACACTATTTGTGTAACGCTTACAAAAAAGCATTACAGTAGCCCACTTATGGCGTAGTGTATATATATAAATATCTATAAACTGTTTAATTTAACACTGAAGAAACACACAGGCTGCCAGCAAAGTTGATGACATTTTCATTTAAGCAAAGAAATACTTATAAGCAAAATACAGCTGAACGACCACCTAAAAGAAAGGAACTAACTAACTACTCTCCTACTAACACTTATCTAATCAACTACTCTCCTACTAGCATTCTACCATTACGTTTTATTCCTGAAAACTCGACTAGATTGCAGACTAAGTCATGCTGTTACAAAGAAACAAATAAAAAAAAACAACGTGACTAAATTATTAGTATTAAATCAAATTTAAATTAAAACCAGCATCTAACAATTTTTAGTATTAAATCAAGTGAATATGTTGTTGGGAATCGAACCTTCAACCTTTCTATATAACATCTTTTAAAACTAATTTTAAACTAAAATGTTGTTGGAGGGATTCGAACCTTAAACCACTATATATAACAACTTTTAGTATTGTATCCAACGGTCATTATTTATTTGAGTTGCAGATCTAACGGTTGTAAATGAAAGGGATAACCTAAAATAGGGGATAACCAAAAATGGGATTAACCAAACTAAAAAATATACCCATTTTTGCTTATTATAGTACAGTATAGATGGTTTCTGAAATCATCATAACAATGCACTGTACTTAATTAACTTTATCTTGTTAAATAATCGGTCACTCTACTCTCAAGCGTACGATATCTTTCGATACAATTGACGACAACGACAACAAATATAAACAATACTAATACAAATAACAAATATTAAAGTTAAATAAATGAGGTGAAAGGACTCGAACCAAATGTTGTGGAATAAAAACTAGGTTGTAAATTGTGGCTAGGGTTTATGTGTATTTAAAGCTTGGGTTTGAGAGCTTCGAGCTTAAATGCCTGCTCTCGTGTTCATGGCTCAATCTTCCTTCATAAGATGCCTAAGTACCTTGATGAATATCAAGAATCAAGCCAAAAACATAGTTATTAGAATGAGGGGTCAGGCCCTTTACATAGGCGTGGGAAGCCTTAGATTTAGAATAGGGTTAGGAGACTTGTTAGGTAAGTCACCTCCTTGAATAGGATTCTAGATCCTTTTTGTAGGAATTCGTTTCCATGTTTGATTAGGTGCCTTGGAAACTACTTTTTATGGAAGTTATATCCATATTTAACTCTATTGCTAAACTGTTAATTAGCCCTAATATTAATTATAAAATTAATATTTAATTAGGGTTTCGGGCCTCATAAATGGATTTTGTTATTGAACCAAGTTAGGTTTAATTAATTAATGCATCATTAATTTTGTTTTGAAGGCTTATTTTAGCCCATGTCAATAACTATTTCTTCTTATAAAATATTTAGAAACAAAAAATCAAATCGAAGCACAACATCACATCATAAACCCACCTCTTTCAATCCGTTTAATTTGGGCTAATGCCAACATCACCTAGACACATTTTAGCCAATGGAAAATTCCTTGTTTACATCTAGTGTCATATTATTCTTATTATTTTTTTGCTTTTTAAGTAGAACCACATCCTGCTTCATTGTGACAAAGAAATCATGAAACAGATAACAAATATAGAAAATATATGTACACTTTAAATATATGTATATATATATATATCAATTTTATACATCAATATTAATGGATATCACTATTTTAATCAATTTTTTATTTGTTCCGACTATCTTTTATATATATTTTAAATATTCGTACTCAACTTAAATGTAAACAAATGGATAGAAAAGAGCGAATCCATATTTAAGCGAGGAGAAACCAATAAAATCCATTGCAGCTACTCCAAACCTGCAACTATATGGACCAAGTACATGATGTGTATCATCTCCTATGACAATGAGAGATAACAAAAATATGTAAGATTCAATGGCACTATGTAGGGCTATTCACGAACCGAGCCGAGCCGAGCTTTGACCGAACCGAGCCGAGCTTTGATCTTAACGACTCGAGCTGATTTCTTAACGAGCCGAGCCGAGTTTTGACCGAACCGAGTCGAACTCGAGTTGTTCACGAACAACCTCGAGTCGAGCCGAGCTCGATCCGAGCTCGAGCTGTTCGCGAACAATTAATTTGGTGGAGATGTTAGTAGATCACTACTATTCTAACTAGTACTAGTAACTAGTGCTTTGTCACGGATTGTTGTTTCTATTTTTTAAAAAATATTTCTCGACGATCCAACCGTACGGATGTCAAGATCTATCTAATTTAGTGATATTCCCAAATTTTCAAAAAATAAAAAATTAATTTGGTTGATGATTTTAGTAGATCACTACTATTCTAACTAGTACTAGTAACTAATGCCGTGTCACGAATTGTTGTTTCTATTTTTTTAAAAATATTTCTCGACGATCCAACCATCTTGATGTCAAGATATATCTAATTTAGTGATATTCCCAAATTTTTAAAAAATAAAAATTAATTTGGTTGGAGATAAAAAAATAAAAAGTAAAAATTTTGATTTTTTTCGAGCTTACGAGTCGAGCTCGAGCCGAGCCGATCTCGAGACGAACCGAACCGAGCTCTTATCGAGCCGAGCTTAATGAACAAAAATCTAGTTCGAGCTCGAGCAGTTCATTAAAAGCTCTGTTCGTTTACAGCTCTACCACTATGCCATAGTTGAGACATGATAAAGTGTTGGTGTAGATGTTATTTATGGTTAATTAAAAAATAAATTAAATAATCATTTTACATAAAAGTGATAAAAATTCTTAAAAAATTATTTATTTATTTTATTGGAATTTGATCTGGAGTAAATGGTATTTTTTTGTAAAGTAATGTAGTTTTCAATAATTTTAAAACTAACAAATTTAAAAAATTTAAAATTTAAGTTTTTAATTAAGAAATTATATATATATATATATATATATATATATATATATATATATATTAAAAATTATTTACAATAAATAACACTTTACCTAAAAATTAAAAAAATGTAAAATGAATTTATTTATTATATTTAAAATATTAAATTAAATAGGAGTGAATGATGATTTTTTTAAATCATTTTAAATTTAACAAATTTTGTAAAAAAATGTTTTTAAAAATGAAATAATTAAATTTGATCATTAAAATTATCTGTATGAAATAGGATTTTATGATGAATTTTTTTATAATAGTGGAGTATTTTTATATAATTAATTATTAAAAATAAGTAATTATTTATTATAGAAATTAAGTAATAAATTCTGTTGTAAAAAATTGATAGGTATCATTAAAATTACTAGTTTGATATTGGAGTGAGTTATTAATTTTCATAAATAATGTATTTTTTATACATTTAGTAGAAATGAAGTATTAATTTTAGAAGGAGCAAATTAAAATCATAAAAGAAAATTTTGTTCAAAAAATTTATTTCTAAAAAATTACATATGTGAGAATCGCGTTATAGGATTGTAATGGCAGAATTTGGTAGAAAATGTGAGCGTCAAAGACTTCCTACACCAAAAATTTTAAGACCATATCTCAGTTACTTGTTCAATCATCATCTCATTCTCAATTATAGACTCTCTCTTTCAAGCCATCGGTGCGTCAAGCCTTAGGAATTCAACTAGGGATAAGAGTTTTCAATTTAGCGATTCAATTAGATCGATTGACAGGATTAAGGGTTCAATTAAGGTTCAAGGCCGAGGTTTAAGCTTTGGGTTCAATTAGGGGCTCATTCTTCAATCTGCAATTAGAACTTAAGGTATTATTTTCGTTCATTTCTATTTGCCTAGTGTACCAAACTTGTGTTGTATTTGTTTGTATATGTAAATGTGTATCTCATTTCACACTTCTCTCCCTCCTTCTCCCTCTGTATTTCTCTATGTCTCTTCCTCTATTTCCCTCGTTCATTTATCTATCTCCCTCTATCTTTCTCTCTCTATAGATTTATCAATCCCTCTATCCCTTCTCTGTCTCACTACAAGGAAAATGGCTAAATTCGACTAGAAATTTGGTCGAATTTAGCTAAATTCGACTAAAATCGGTCGAATTTAGCTAAATTCGATCGAAATCTTTTTGGTCATATTTTTAAGGGAGTTAATTAAATTCGACCAACTTTGGTCGAAATTGATTTTGTTAAATTCGACCAACTTTGGTCGAAATTGATTTTGTTAAATTCGACCAACTTTCGTTAATATTAGTCGGTCGAATTTAGTTAAATTCGAACAACTTTGGTCGAAATTGATTTTGTTAAATTCGACTGAAATTGGTTGCAATTAGCACTTCAGGCGCCAAATTTTGAAAGTTTAAAATTTTGGTGAAAATTTTAAATTTAATATGCTAAATTCGATCGAATTCGGTCGAATTTAATGAACGACAATTTAAAAAAAAATATTGCAACAGAATGCTTAATTTGCTTTCTGCTGCTCCAAAATCCAAAAGCAATACCACCAAATCTGCTTCATTCTGCTCCAAAAAAATTCGGCAATAATATATGTGTCATAAAAACTCTTGAAATCAAATCATTTACAAAAAAATCTTGAAAAACATTACGCAGCTAAGATTCCGGCGAACTCAATATTTACCAACGAAATCAAAACATTTACCAAAAAAATTGTAAAAATATGTATGATTACAAAGAAACAAACAAACAAACAAAGATCTATAAATAATAAAAACTCATGAACAATTTTACAACTCAAAATCCGGTCATCTCCGGTGGCGGCGTCAGACCATGATGACCTCTTGGAATCAATATAAAACTTTACGATCTAAGCCATGCCATTGATCTTCATACAAAACTCATCCAACTCGTCACTGTCTTTCATTCTGAGTGCCTCGAATTCAGCCCTAATGGTCTACACTTTCACCTTCTTAACACGTTCTGCTCCAAGGCACATAGTTTTAACGGCTTCCCACGCTTCTTTTATTGTAGTCTTCACTGCCACAGAAAGAAGTATGTCCTCTGGTATCACCTGGTATATTACCGCCAATCCTATCTTGTCCTTTCTTTCATCCACCTTCACTTTCAGATCCTTAGGCTCCACCGCCTCCCACACACCATGGGCTTGCACATAAACCTTCATCTTGAGGGACCACGCTGTGTAGTTTCCTCGTATCAGCATCGGATAAGTAAGACCAACTCCTCCTTCCTTCACCTTGTTCGTCTCCAATGTTGTATCTTTAGACATGCTTGATACCCTTAGCTCTGATACCAATTGAAGGATAAATTCCCTGCGTATATATATATATAGATGTATATATATATATATATATATATATATATATATATATATATATATATATATATATATATATATATATATATATGTATATATACATATAGATATATATATATATGTATAAACTGTTTAATTTAACACTGAAGAAACACATAGGCTGCCAGCAAAGTTGATGACATTTTCATTTAAGCAAAGAAATACTTATAAGCAAAATACAGCTGAACGACCACCTAAAAGAAAGGAACTAACTAACTACTCTCCTACTAACACTTATCTAATCAACTACTCTCCTACTGGCATTCTACCATTACGTTTTATTCCTGAAAACTCGACTAGATTGCAGACAAGTCAAGCTGTTACAAAGAACCAAATAAAACAAAACAACGTGACTAAATTATTTAAATCAAGTTTAAATTAAAACCAACATCTAACAACTTTTAGTATTAAATCAAGTTAATATGTTGTTGGGAATCGAACCTTCAACCTTTCTATATAACATCTTTTAAAACTAATTTTAAACTAAAATCTTGTTGGAGGGATTCGAACCTTAAACCATTATATATAACAACTTTTAGTATTGTATCCAACGGTCATTATTTATTTGAGTTGCAGATCTAACGGTTGTAAATGAAAGTGATAACCTAAAATAGGAGATAACCAAAAATGGGATTAACCAAACTAAAAAATAAACCCATTTTTGCTTATTATAATACAGTATAGATGGTTTCTGAAATCATCATAACAATGCACTGTACTTAATTAACTTTATCTTGTTAAATAATCGGTCACTCTACTCTCAAGCGTACGATATCTTTCGATACAATTGACGACAACGACAACAAATATAAACAATAGTAATACAAATAACAAATATTAAAGTTAAATAAATGAGGTGAAAGGACTCGAACCAAATGTTGTGGAATAAAAACTAGGTTGTAAATTGTGGCTAGGGTTTATGTGTATTTAAAGCTTGGGTTTGCATGAGAGCTTCGAGCTTAAATGCTTGCTCTCGTGTTCATGGCTCAATCTTCCTTCATAAGATGCCTAAGTACCTTGATGAATATCAAGAATCAAGCCAAAAACATAGTTATTAGAATGAGGGGTCAGGCCCTTTACATAGGCGTGGGAAGCCTTAGATTTGGAATAGGGTTAGGAGACTTGTTAGGTAAGTCACCTCCTTGAATAGGATTCTAGATCCTTTTTGTAGGAATTCGTTTCCATGTTTGATTAGGTGCCTTAGAAACTACTTTTTATAGAAGTTATATCCATATTTAACTCTATTGCAAAACTGTTAATTAGCCCTAATATTAATTATAAAATTAATATTTAATTAGGGTTTCGGGCCTCATAAATGGACTTTGTTATTGAACCAAGTTAGGTTTAATTAATTAATGCATCATTAATTTTGTTTTAAGGATTATTTTAGCCCATGTCAATAACTATTTCTTCTTATTAAATATTTAGAAACAAAAAATCAAATCGAAGCACAACATCAAATCATAAACCCACCTCTTTCAGTCCGTTTAATTTGGGCTAATGCCAACATCACCTAGACACATTTTAGCCAATGGAAAATTCCTTGTTTACATCTAGTGTCATATTATTCTTATTATTTTTTTGCTTTTTAACTAGAACCACATCCTGCTTCATTGTGACAAAGAAATCATGTAAACAAATAACAAATATATAAAATATATGTACACTTTAAATATATGTATATATATATATATATATATATATATATCAATTTTATACATCAATATTAATGGATATCACTATTTTAATCAATTTTTTATTTGTTCCGACTATCTTTTATATATATTTTAAATATTCATACTCAACTTAAATGTAAACAAATGGATAGAAAAGAGCGAATCCATATTTAAGCGAGGAGAAACCAATAAAATCCATTGCAGCTACTCCAAACCTGAAACTATATGGACCAAGTACATGATGTGTATCATCTCCTATGACAATGAGAGATAACAAAAATATGTAAGATTCAATGGCACTACGTAGGGCTGTTCACGAACCGAGTCGAGCCGAGCCGAGCCGAGCTTTGACCGAACCGAGCCGAGCTTTGATCTTAACGACTCGAGCTGATTTCTTAACGAACCGAGCCGATTTTTTACAGAACCGAGTCGAACTCGAGTTGTTCACGAACAGCCTCGAGTCGAGCCGAGGTATTTTTTTTTGTAAAGTAATGTAGTTTTTAATAATTTTAAAACTAACAAATTGAAAAAATTTAAAATTTAAGTTTTTAATTAAGAAATTATATATATATATATATATATATATATATATTAAAAATTATTTACCATAAATAACACTTTACATAAAAAGTAAAAAAAATTGTGAAATGAATTTATTTATTATATTGAAAATATTAAATTAAATAGGAGTGAATGATGATTTTTTTAAATCATTTTAAATTTAACAATTTTTCTAAAAAATGTTTTTAAAAATGAAATAATTAAATTTGATCATTAAAATTATCTGTATGAAATAGGATTTTATGCTGAATGTTTTTATAACAGTAGAGTATTTCTATATAATTAATGATTAAAAATAAGTAATTATTTATTATAGAAATTAAGTAATAAATTCTGTTGTAAAAAATTGATAGGTATCATTAAAATTACTAGTTTGATATTGGAGTGAGTTATTAATTTTCATAAATAATGTATTTTTTATACATTTAGTAGAAATGAAGTATTAATTTTAGAAGGAGCAAATTAAAATCATAAAACAAAATTTTGTTCAAAAAATTTATTTCTAAAAAATTACATATGTGAGAATCGCGTTATAGGATTGTAATGACAGAATTTGGTGGAAAATGTGAGCGGCAAAGACCGCCTACACCAAAAATTTTAAGACCATATCTCAGTTACTTGTTCAATCATCATCTCATTCTCAATTATAGACTCTCTCTTTCAAGCCATCGGTGCGTCAAGCCTTAGGAATTCAACTAGGGATAAGAGTTTTCAATTGAGCGATTCAATTAGATCGATTGACAGGATTAAGGGTTCAAGGCCGAGGTTTAAGCTTTGGGTTCAATTAGGGGCTCATTCTTCAATCTGCAATTAGAACTTAAGGTAATATTTTCGTTCATTTCTGTTTGCCTACTGTACCAAACGTGTGTTGTATTTGATTGTATATGTAAATGTGTATCTCATTTCACACTTCTCTCCCTCCTTCTCCCTTTGTATTTCTCTATGTCTCTTCCTCTATTTCCCTCGTTCATTTATCTATCTCCCTCTATCTTTCTCTCTCTATAGATTTATCAATGCCTCTATCCCTTCTCTGTCTCACTACAAGGAAAACGGCTAAATTCGACTAGAAATTTGGTCGAATTTAGCTAAATTCGACTAAAATCGGTCGAATTTAGCTAAATTCGATCGAAATTTTTTGGTCATATTTTTAAGGGAGTTAGTTAAATTCGACCAACTTTGGTCGAAATTGATTTTGTTAAATTCGACCAACTTTGGTCGAAATTGATTTTGTTAAATTCAACCAACTTTAGTTAATATTAATCGGTCGAATTTAGTTAAATTCGAACAACTTTGGTCGAAATTGATTTTGTTAAATTCGACTGAAATTGGTTGCAATTAGCACTTCAGGCGCCAAATTTTGAAAGTTTAAAATTTTGGTGAAAATTTTAAATTTTTAAAATTTGGCGCCTGAAGTGCTAAATTCGACCAAATCTGGTGGAATTTAATATGCTAAATTCGATTGAATTCGGTCGAATTTAATGAACGACAATTTAAAAAAAATATAGCAGCAGAATGCTGAATTTTCTTTCTACTGCTCCAAAATCCAACAGCAATACCACCAAATCTGCTTCATTCTGCTCCAAAAAAATTCGGCAATAATATATGTGTCATAAAAACTCTTGAAATCAAATCATTTACAAGAAAATCTTGAGGAACATTACCCAACTAATATTCCGGTGAACTCAATATTTTCCGATGAAATTAAATCATTTACCATAAAAATTGGAAAAATATGTATGATTACAAACAAACAAACAAACAAACAAACAAAGATCTACAAACAATAAAAACTCAAGAACAATTTTACAACTCAAAATTCGGTCATGTCCGGTGGCAGCGTCAGACCATGATGACCTCTTGGAATCACTATAAAACTTGACGATTTAAGCTTCGACACTAACTACATCATTAAACTCAAATGAAAATCAAAGATATTTTATTTTAAACAGAAATCCCACCGAAAATTAAAGTGTCGAAATTGATATTTGATGGTGTATAAGTTGTGCAGACGAGATGAATGATTTAAGTATATATATGTTAGGGTTTAGAGATTGATATCATATAGAAATTTTTGTTTGATTATGTGTTTGTGTATGAATGTTGAAGAACAAGAGAGAGAGAGAATGTAATAACCCGAATTTTCGATAGAAATAAAAAAAAACTTTTCTTATTTATGATTAAGTGCATTAGTGAATGGTGATTCCAAGGAGCAGTAATTATATTGAATGGATATTGCTATGGATGATGATCTCGATTCATATGTACTTTCGGAATAGAGTAATTCAGTGGTTGAGGACATAGATAAGAATAATCTATCATCCTAGACATGAGCTAATGGACCCTGAAGGGGAGATGAGAAGTGAGTTAGTATAATAACCCTAATTTTGGATTTTAAAGAATTTTTCACTTTTTTTTATGAATAGAGTTTTTCATACGTGAATAGTAATTTGTACGAATGAATAGTGATTTTGTAGGTTGGAAAACTTTTTATGCCACCCTATGTATGGCACTTGGTATGGGTGTTTCGAAGTCGTATTAGTAATCCACAGAGTAAATAAGTGTATGCAAAGACGATCGGAATTCAGAAATTCCAAATTTTATTCTGGTGTAATATTTGACCGGGCAGTGAACTATATATTATTATATTCAAGAAATTAGATATTAAATTGAGGATATTTGAGGATTTAATATTTTAGGATTTTATTATATTTGATTTGAGGATTTGGAACGAAAACCACTGAGACAGTGAAACGAACGTTCTAGAAACCGCTGAAACCTTACAACGAGATTAAGCGATTAAACGAACGAATCATGGGTTAAGGATTGAGATTATGCCAAGATTATATATCCTACATGATCATCAAGAGAATTATATCAAGTGGTACCAATAAATGATGGACAACACTAAAAGAAGAGATGCATCCAAGTGATATAGTTACATACATGTATTAGCCAATCTTATTATACAAGACACCAACACATGGCCATTAGATGAGGTAGGCAATGTGGTAATCACTTTATTAAAGTGGCTTTATTGAGATAATATCTCAATAATTCAGTTGTGGTTAGATGAGACCGAGCAAACAAAACACAAAACCAAACCAAGAAACTCCATTCTGCCAAAACAGTAAACAGCTCGGTAATTTGAGCATAACTCCATCATTTCTCAGTAGAATCCTGTGTTCTACAGCTTGTTAGAAAGGTATTGAGATGCTCTACAACTCTTCTTTAGGAGACTCGTCCAGAAAAGCAAGGTAAGAACCTCGTTTTTCCAGTTCTTTCAACTGGTGTATAGTGACTCAGAATTACTAACTTGGATTTCTTGTTTTCTTTGGATGATCGAAGCTATACCAAGGTTAGATAAGGGCTATAAAAGTCTTAGTAAGTTCATACACACTCCAAGGAAGGTAATCACCTCAAGAAACCCTAGCCTTTATTTGGAATTTGGACGATTTTATGAATGATATGATGATTAGTGATTATTATAATGTTTATAAGATTAGATCCATGGATTATTGTTGTTGTTTGAACCATGACCCATATGATGGTTAAGTGATGATATTCTTGAGCTGTTAAGATATGCATCATCTGTACAAGTTGTTGATTCACTATGGTATGACGATAGTGGAGTGATAAAATTTGCAAAAGCATGTAAACATAGCCGTCGTAATGCCGAAATTTCGTTAGGGCTTAAAAACAGGACACACCCGAGACATAAACCTTTTGTAAAAGTTGAACACTTGCCATGAGCTTGTAGTTGTTGATTCATAGATCATTTTGGCGAAAGAATCGTGGCATTCTGATTTACGGTTTAGGAGAAATCGCGAAATTCGTAAAAGTTCTTCAAAAGCGAAAGTGTTAAGTTCATGACTTCAATTGAACCCCTTAAGAAAATACTTTTGGTGGCGAATCAAGTTTATTAAATACTAGATACCGTAAGGTGAATGTGTACGAAAGAATCACCTCCAAAGAGTAATTGGTTGATTTCATAAAAAAGTTTAAGTCGAGGTTGCGCAAGGGAAAACCACTGAAAACGAGACTTGGAAACAAATGTTCTAAATGGTTAAGTATAACTTGGATTCGAGGATGGATGTTGAATCAAACGTATGAAGTAAGTGTTTGTCGACTAGCATGGACTTAGTATGAGTCTAGAGCGAGCAATTAATGCCTTGGTTGTGTTTTGCTTACATGTTTAAACCTTGAATTACGAATGGTAAATCCAGGGGATTAATAGTATGTTTTCATTTGACTTTGTCTAGATCGTACGACATCATCGCGAGCCCTATCATATCTCAAGTACCAGGCAAGGATACTAAACCTATACTTTGTAGTATTGATTCTACATTACTGCTTTTGCCATGTATAGAGTTATACCGTTTTGCAGTAATTGCTTATATTGTGTTAAATAGATTTTGCCTTATGCTTTATATACGAGTTTGAGATAAGTGGTTTTATAACCGATGTATCTTGTAGCTCTAGAGATAAGAATGAACTTATTGTATTCGACTCTAGACAGGGAGTCAGTTTTTTGAGATATATAGATAGTCGTGGAAACCCAGAGGGATTCCAGCGATAGAGTACTATGTATTCTGAGGAATGTTATTTAGTAACATTATTTATATTCCAGGAAGTATAAATTACTTGAAAATCATTCGAGGATTGTTATTTGAGTATTATCTCATTCGAGAAATATTATTGAATATTTATGGATTCATAAACGGTTATTTACCTACGAGGTACGAACCGGGAATGATATCAGTTGTTATCTAGAATTATTTTGAGGTATTTAAAATATTCCAATTTATTAATAAATTGGGGTTATTTGAGTTAACTATTTCAAATATTATCAATAAATATTCTTTGGGTATTTATTAATAAGATGAATATTGTTTTTGAATATTCATTTAAAGATTTAAGTGGAATTATTTTGTTTAATAAAATTCTTTAACCATTTTTGCTTAATAAATATTATTTGAATATTTATCAAGTACTTTTAAACTAGATTAATAATATTTATATTATTTAAAAGCATATTTGACTTCAATAATTATAGAAATACTTCTAAGATTTAGTACAATTATCTCCAGATATTTTCTGACTTTTGGAATTATTATAAACGATGTGGAGATTTTCTAAAAAGTATTATAAGAATGAGTCAAGGTCCTCATGATATTTTTATCCACTTCTAGCCGGTAAAGGCGTCGTTTTCCTTCAAAGCTGGGGAACCTTACTTGAGATATTACTATTTATTTTGACTTCCAAGTCATAAAATTGTGAAAGAAATTTATTTTATATTCGTAATGATTTTTGTTACTTCCTCAACACTCGAGGAGTAAAATTGGTGGAACAAGTTGATATCCATTAACAAGCAACAGCTTGGTAAATTTTGGTGAATCTTTCTTTCCAACTAGATACGACTACTTCGTGGTACTACACCCTAGATTGGATATTGCAACACCCACTGAAAAAATTGCTTAAAAATCGTTGCTATTGACTGACAAGTTTTAACAAATTTAGAAGTATTGTAACGTTTTTTAAAATTGTTACAATTGAATATATTTTTTGCAAAATTCGAGGTAAATTGCAACGAATATAGATAAACGTTACAATTGACTTCAAAATTTTGGGGGGGAAATTGGCGAGCTTCTTAGCGGGCTTGTCAAAGTATTTTGCCCGGGCATTCTAAAGAGGCTTGACTGAAAAAAAACAATTGACCAAGAATATTCAGACACAAACACACACAACATAAACACAAACTCGAAGATTACAGAGAGAGACAAGACAAGGGGAGAGAGAGAACTCAAAATTCAATCAGGCTCGAAGATTGATGCTCGAAGAACACTCAAACTCGAACACTCAAGCTCGAGATAGGTATATTCTTTCCCCAAAACGATTTTAAACTCGAATTTTGCAGGTATCAGTTAGGGTTTATTTGTTAATTTGTGCTTATAGTTAAATTGATTTATACGGGTTACATATCTTTATGTTCGTTTATGTTAAATAATCTTTTACTTGAGATTTTGTTAATTTAAAATTAGGGCTTTCAATTTAATTGTGTTAATTAGGAGTTTTAAATTGTAATTTTGATGTTAATTTGTGTTTTGTGTTACTTTGTGGTTGTATTTAGCTGTTAGTTTGAATTACATTTTGCTCTGCTTGGGTTTGTAATTTTGTTTCGGTTTGTGTTTATGTTTTTCTTGTAATTTGGGTTATGTTTTGATATTGGGATTTAGCTTTGCTCATGTGAATGGCCCATGTTTGTATGTTTTTATGTTTGTTGTTACTTGTATAAGCCATGTTTTCTGAGTATAAAAAACATGTTTGTATAATCGATATATTAAGAAAGCATGACTTGGTACTGCAATGGATCATTGGTAAAAATGAAGAACTGCAAAATCAAGCGAACAAGTGAACATTGTAAATTACATTATTATGTAACTATTTAGGCATTGAACTGGCCTAAAAAATAACAGTGATATGTATTATAGCGGCACATTATTTTGGAGGCATTGAACTATATGAACAATGTTTTCATGCCTTATTTTAATATAAACTAGTTTCTCTTTCCTATTTTCAATATTTGTGTGTACATACTTAGAGCCAGATAAAGAGTACATATGTGTTCCTCTTCCTAATGGGACATTTAATTGATGAAACCTGATAAAAGAAACTAGCAGTTTATTGTAAATCCTGTGGACCTTTTCCCTTGAAATTTCAGGTCACTTATGGACTATAGTGGCACATTATTTTGGAGAGATTATAAGTTCAATGTAATTTTTTTTTTTGCAACCGTCTCTCAAATCCGACCAACAGACCATGTTATTTGCAATTTTGTTATATATTTGCTTATAAATAGATCTGATATGCACTTTTGCAGAGGGAAGAGGACACAGATGATGATTTAATGCATCTGGTAAAGCAGATTGTTGCATTTCACATGCAGGTGCAAGTTTTCTGCTTGGCAATTCAAATTCTTGTGCGTTTTGTGTGAGCTGTACAGTTTCATTTGTGTGGTACCACAGTCTTTTAGTGACAGGAGCTACATACTATATTAGTCTAAAATATCTAGATTGCATATGGACTCACTTAATGTATCTTTCATCCTTTCTGCATCACAGCATAATACCGAGCCTGAGGCTGTCGATCTTTCTTATGGAGGTATGACTTTGCTGATTTACTTTTTATACTTCCACTCTTCTAGCTACGTATGAAATTGATACTATATATATGAATTCAGGTCGAACACCTCAATCTATTAAATAAACATGTCGGCAAGGCAAATTATAAGAGGACGTGTCTTTAATTACCTCACCAATTCTGATTTCATCAAACATTTGCAATCTTTCAATTTTCTAAAATTCAAGCTGGTCTAGCTCTCTTGACAGAATTCACCTAGTCCTTTTTTAAATGCAGTTGACTGCACCAGAGGTAATATTGCATTGCTGAATATGGTCGGCACCTTTGGCATATCCAATATGTTGTTATATGCAGATAGAAGTTGCTTCTTATCTTTTTTACTAGTGTTTTGCGATTACCTATCTTTGCCTCAACCACTTGTTCATTTCCTTGTAAAAGTGTTGTTTGAAGTATGATTTTTTTTATCGCCAACTCGAAGTATGATTTGGATATTTTTAGGTTGCTTCTTTATCATCCTCTTGCATCACTTCTTGGTATAGAAAAACGTTGAAAAACATGATCCCTGGTACTAGTTTCCTAGACCAGCATCGACCTGGAATAGACCCAATTTTCTTGTTCTTGTTGGGAGTTCAAAAGATGAACTGCCATGGAAGATCAAAGCTTCCATGGCAATTATTCAGAAATGATTCAAAGGAATTATTCAGAAATGGGACTTGTCAAGAATCAATTGCTTCATTTTGTAGTTTTTAACTTCATTTTTTTTCCGATATAGTAATTGTTGATAAAAATTTGATGTATATGAATTGTAACTTTATTTGACTTTTAACAGACATATGTAGTTGAATTTTTGGCATAAAGTTGCCTTGGTTTATGAAATGATGAAGCTTGGATTTGTGGTTATAAATTGCCTTGGTTTATTGTATTTTCAACATGAACCGACTTTTTTTTTTGAAAAAAATGTTACAATATGGCCAAAATATGTTGCAATAATCTATAAAAAAACATTGCAATTGGACTAAAATTCGTTGCCTTGAAGTGATTTGTTTGTCAACCATTTGTTATTGCAATGATTTTAAAACGTTGCTAAAGACTATAAAATGTTGCTACATGCTTTTATTGCAATGATTTTTAATGTTGCTGTATGGTACTCAAATCGTTGCTAAATGGCTCTATTGCAACAGGGGTGGATGCACCGCTGAAATTTTTCAAATTCGTTACAATAAAGTCTGCTGCAACAAATATTGGCCTTAAGGCAATGTATTTGCAGTGTTGCAATATGTGATCTATGGTATAGTGTGGAGTCCTATCAACAAGTATTACACTTGGGGAAAGGAGAACGAACTTTACGTTTCAGAGTCATAGATTCTATTCGAACTAGGAGTCGTGTAAGAGGCCGAGTCGCGCCGGTCCATCCCAAAGGCCTAACCGTTGGCCAGGGAGATCAAAAAGGGCGGTAGACAAGTAAACCCGTCATTTCTTCCTTCTACCGGTAGTAAAACCAATTTGAGCTGTACAATTTGCGACCGATCATCGTAAGGATTGGAACAGCAGGCGCGGAGAATACTCCAGTATTAGTTCATCATCCAATTTGGATACTTCAGCAACATTATCGAGAGCACCCTTATCGGAAAGCTACGGCTGGGTGACCGATAAGTGTTGGCAGGATTTGAAAAATGTTTAAAACTAAAGGTGCATTAAATCACCTTGTAACTTCATCTTTTATCTTATATTTGATGACTCTGTTGATACCTTACATAACATGAGTTGTGATAAGGAGGTTGCTGATATTGAATCACCTTATAACTTTATCTTTTAAGATATATGTTGATATTTTGCTTATACTTTGTATAGCAGATATTTTTCTACGAAAAGGTTATATTTGTTTACCTTGTAACATTATCTTTTATATTATACTAGAACTTTGTTCATAGTATAGTAAAAGTTTGCTGAGATACTATGAAGATGATATTTGTAGTACTACAATGGTACTATTTTTGGAATATATATTCTGATAAGGAAGTAATTTCAGTATTGAGATACTTTGACAATTATTTTCTTATACAAGTTTATTATTGGGTATCAAGATAAAGGCAGAGTTAAGCCATTTTATTATTACCTTGCTGAGCTTTAGCTCACTCTTGCTATTGTTTTATATATATTATAGAGCAGTGAAGCATGATGTCAAGGACACAACACAGACCCTGCCAGCGAGTGGTAACCGCAAGGCATCTTCATAGACAGTTTCTATTAGTGATCCCGAAAGCAATACGAACCAGTCGAATCAGGCTACAGCTTGTTGTATTTATCTTATGTATACACTACAAGAAAAATGACTTTTTCCTACCGTCAAATCGGTAGGAAAAGGCCCAAAATCGGTAGGAAATGTCACATTTCCTACCGCCCCCGTGCGGTAGGAAATGCTTAAGTGGGAAATGACTTTGGTAGGAAATGATATTGACCGGGTCAACGTGGGTCCCACATGATGATGTGGCATGCCACTTGGCGGGGACCCACATGTCAACTTGGACGATGACGTGGTGACATGTCAGATGCCATGTCATATGACACGTGGGCGGGCCCCGCACACGTCATCAGCCACGTCAGCTGCTGACGTGGAAATTGTAGCAAGTGCAGAGCCATTTCCTACCGACCACTTTTGCACACTTCGGTAGGAATTGTTCCAGACACCTTGTAAAATGGCATTTCCTACCGCTATTCATTATTTCCTACCGTTCTTATGAATGCGGTAGGAAATGTTTTGAAGACGGTAGGAAATACTAAGTTTCGAATTGTAATAACGGTGGGAAATGGCTTGAAGGCGGTAGGAAATACTGGGCAAATTTTTTAAAAATAAATGTTCTTCATTGATTCAAAAGCATACACATTGCATAACAAAATCAATATCTAATTCACAAGCATACAATCAAAACCAAAAATCAAACATCTATCATAAATCGTAATCCGCCTTCATCACCATAAAATTAACAAATTAAAGTTACATCTACAAAATATTTGTACAAATGTACTAAAATACAACCATTACAACAAAGCAAAATAAAAATTTAAAAACCTAAACTAATCACTCTTGAAGTGGTCATCATAATTGTCTTTGTCATTGCCTTCAACATCGCCTTCATCCGAATAGTTCTCTTTAGCCTTCTTCCGAAAAGTTCTTTTAATTTGTATCAAGTCCTAACAATTTACATAAAAAACGAAACAAAAAATTATACATATATACATACACAAATGAAAGTTAATGAGCTCAAATAGCAAACAAAATGAAAGTTTGAACTAATCAAATTGAAGAATACTATATGTAATTCAAACATACAAATATTATTCAAATTGAACTAACATAAACACACACATATTATATGTAAATCAAATTGATATATAAAAGAGGGTAAAGATTTGTACCTAAATAATGGTGATGAAGATGAAAATCTAGATGAAAAAAATGAAAAGAGTTGATAAGAATATTAAAAGATGGAGAGGTGGAGAAGAGAGTTGAAGTGAAGGGGAATGAAGAAAGTTATTGTTTTATAAATCTGAATTACACATTTCCTACCGCACTTCTATATTTCCTACCAATTTGCGGTAGGAAATGACTTTGGGCGCCATTTTGAATTTTGATTTGGGCGCTAATTTCAAATTTTTCGTTTAGGCGGTCATTTTAAATTTTTCGTGAATTATCATTTCCTACCGACTTGCGGTAGGAAATGACTCTGGGCGCCATTTTGAATTTTAATTTGGGCGCTCATTTCGAATTTTTGGTTTAGGCGCTCATTTTGAATTTTTCGTGAATTATCATTTCCTACCGCATGATACCATTTCCTACCGTAAACCGGTAGGAAATGGAAAAAAAAATGAAATATGTGACAGCGGGGATTCGAACCCACATCACCAACGAAATTTGTACTACCTCCAACCATTATGCTAAGATGTTTCTTGTGTTTTAATGTTACTCTAAAATTATATTACCACAATACCTTGTTTATCACTTTTTCATTAAAAAGTCCTTACAAATGAACTTTAAAAATCAAATTTTTTTGCAAATGTCACTAATTCACAGTGATCTTGAAATTCTCATGGTTGGATCGTTAAAAAATAGAACTAGAAAAATGGATTAGTACAAATTATTGTTAAAATAGGGGTTTTTCCTTATAAAATCACGTCAAATGAATTTTAAAAATCACAATTTTTTTCACACATGACTAATTTGCAGTGATAATGAGATCTGTATGGTTAAATCGTTCAAAAAACTTTTTTTCAAAAAATAAAGTCCAACCCTAGTAACCCTAAATATAACCCCTAAATTACAACCATAAGTTGTGGAAGCTAAGTTGTTAAAGATGGTGAATAATTTTTTTAAAAAAAATTAATTTGTAAGTGCATAATTTTCTTTTGGAACTACGCGTAGTAATATACAACGAGTTTAACAAAATAAATAAAAAAGGTTGAAATTATTTTGTAATAAATAAGGGTTAAAGTCAAATTACTAGTTGACCGTTAAATTAATTAATCAAATAAATTTATTAAATTTTAAATATTTTGGAATAAGATTTAAAAATATTGATTTTGACTCCCGTACGGTTTGATCGTCGAAATTCTTTTCAAAATAATCGAATCACGAATCGGGAACGAAAACTAGTTTGGGGATTAAAGTCAAATTATTAGTTGACTGTTTAATTACATAATCAAATAAATTTTTAAAATTTTGAAAATTTTAGTATATGATTTAAAAAGATTGATCTTGACTCCCGTATGGTTCATCGTGGAAATTCAATTTCAAAATAATGGAATCAAGAATCGGGAACGAAAACTAGTTTAGAGGTTAAAGTCAAAAAACTAGTTGACCTTTAAATTAACTAATCAAATAAATTTATATTTTTTTTAAAATTTTGGAATAACATTTAAAAAGATTGATCTTGACTCCCGTATGGTTCGATCATCGAAATTCCATTTCAAAATAATCGAATCAAGAATCGGGAACGAGAACTAGTTTAGTGGTTAAAGTCAAATTACTAGTTGACCGTTAAATTACCCAACCAAAAAAATTTATTATTTTCTCAAAATTTTGGAATAACATTTAAAAAGATTGATCTTGACTTTCGTACGGTTAGATCGTCGAAATTCTATTTCAAAATGATCAAATCAAGAATCGGGAACGAAAACTAGTTTAGGGATTAAAGTCAAATTACTAGTTGACCGTTTAATTACAAAATCAAATAAATTTTTAAATTTTTTAAAATTTTAGTATATGATTTAAAAAGATTGATCTTGACTCCCGTATGGGTTCATTGTCGAAATTCTATTTCAAAATGATCGAATCAAGAATCGGGAACGAAAACTAGTTTAGGGATTAAAGTCAAATTACTAGTTGACCGTTCAATTACATAATCAAATAAATTTTTAAAATTTTAGTATATGATTTGAAAAGATTGATTTTGACTTCCGTACGGTTCGATCATCGAAATTCTTTTTCAAAATGATCGAATCCGGAATCGGGAAAGAAAACTAGTTTAGGGATTAAAGTCAAATTACTAGTTGACCGTTTAAATACATAATCAAATAAATTTTTAAAATTTTAGTATATGATTTAAAAAGATTGATCTTGACTCCCGTATGGTTCATCGTCGAAATTCAATTTCAAAATAGTGGAATCAAGAATCGAGAACGAAAACTAGTTTAGTGGTTAAAGTCAAATAACTAGTTGACCTTTAAATTAACTAATCAAATAAATTTATTATTTTTTTAAAATTTTGGAATAACATTTAAAAAGATTGATATTGACTCCCGTACGGCTCGATCGTCGAAACTCTATTTCAAAATAATCGAATCAAGAATCGGGAACGAAAACTAGTTTAGTGGTTAAACTCGAATTACTAGTTGACCGTTAAATTACCCAACCAAAAAAAATTATTATTTTTTAAAAATTTTGGAATAACATTTAAAAAGATTGATCTTGACTTCCGTACGGTTCGATCGTCGAAATTCTATTTCAAAATGATCGAATCAAGAATCGTGAACGAAAACTAGTTTAGTGATTAAAGTCAAATTACTTGTTGACCGTTAAATTAGCTAATCAAATAAATTTATTTATTTTTTAATTTTGGAATAACATTTAAAAATATTGATCTTGACTCCAGTATGGTTCGATCATCGAAATTCTACTTCAAAATATTCAAATCAAGAATCGGGAACGAAAACTAGTTTAGGGATTAAAGTCAAATTACTAGTTGACCGTTAAATTAGCTAATCAAATAAATTTATTATTTTTTAAAATTTTGGAATAACATTAAAAAAGATTGATCTTGACTCCCGTACGGTTCGATCGTCGAAATTCTATTTCAAAATAATCAAATCAAGAATCGAGAACGAAAACTAGTTTAGGGGTTAAAGTCAAAGTACTAGTTGACCGTTAAATTACCTAATCAAATAAATTTATTATTTTTTTAAAATTTCGGAATAACATTGAAAAAGATTGATCTTGACTCCCGTACGGTTCGATCGTTAAAATTTTATTTCAAAATAATCGAATCAAGAATCCGAAACGAAAGCTATTTTAGGGGTTAAAGTAAAAAATAAAATTAGTGAATCTAGTGTGACATGCATCGCAAAAATAGTGAGTATTAATATTTGCGTTTTTATGTATTTTAATTCGAATTTTATCTTTTTTCCTATTTTTTATTTAAATTTTTAATGTAATTCACAAATTTTATTTTTATTTAGTAGATAAGATTTTAATTTTTTGCACAGCTCATTTCCTACCGGTCATCTGTAGGAAATGTCCACCGACACGTCAACCAATCAGAAGCCGCCAAGTAGACATTTGCTGGTGAATAGGCGAGGCATTTCCTACCGCCTACACGCGGTAGGAAATGCTACACATAAAGCTGCACTGCCACATGGCACTTGGGGCACACAACACTCATTTCCTACCGATGTCGGTAGGAAATGTGTCACTCATTTCCAACCGTAGTGAGACGGTAGGAAATGGTATGAGTGAAACGACGTCGTTTCATTGCGGCCGGACATTGACGTGGCCTTGCGGGTCCCACTCGACTCATTTCCTACTAACTTCGGTAGGAAATGTGGAGGCATTTCCTACCGGCTATGGGTCCGGTAGGAAATAGTCGTTTGACTTGAAAAATGGTAGGAAATGGTTGGTAGGAAATGCGTCGGTAGGAAATAAACGGTAGGAAAAGGCCGTTTTTCTTGTAGTGATAGGTGTGAATAGTATGAGAGAATTGTAATCATTAGGAGACTTAGTTGGTAATGTACCATTACTTAGAAGTTGTATCAGTAACAGATTTAAAAGACATTTGGGTATTGCAATAAAAGTTATTTATTCCGCAATTGTTGTATTGTATGTGTGTGTGAGATATATATTGTGGGGTCATAAGCTGTTGAATTGTACACATTGTGAGTAATATAGGTAAGTCAAGGAGTAAATGGATCGTGACTACTCTAAATCCCTGATCCGGATTTGGGGCTGTTACAGAGAAGAGAGAGATGTTGTGGGATGAGTGTTTGTGTATTAGATGAAAGAGCGAAAATGGGGTTTTAAAGATATTTAAGTCTTCGCTGCAATAAAAAATAAAATATATTTTTTTGTTAAATTTGACTAAAATCGGTGAAAATTAGCTTTAGGTGCCAAATTACAAAATTTTGAAAAATTTGAATTTTGGTAAAAATTTCAAATTTTATAAAATTTGGCGCCTGAAGTGATAAATTCGACTGAAATAGGTACTTCAGGGGCCAAATTTCAAAATTTTGAAAATTTTGAATTTTTGTGAAAATTTCAATTTTTTTAAAATTTGGCGCGTGAAGTTCTTAATTCACGTGAATTAAGAAGAAATTTTTTCTCCTCATTATTATTTTCTAAATTTTTATATAGAATGTAATATATCTTCCGCATACTCTCATATTTTTTTATTTTTTACAACTAATTAAATATTTTTAAAAAAAATTGAAAGTATCTAATGAGTTGAAATTCAACATTCTCTTATCATATGAATGTTTTTTGTACAAACTAAATTTGTACATGTGATGAATGTCATCCTTCTATTTATAAACTAGCTTTATAACCCGTGCGAGGCACGGGTATGCTCTAGATGTGCTTAATGACTTCGCGCATATTTGAATATTAGCTTGGTAATGCAATATATGTTGTGTTGTGAGTGCGAGATTTCTCCGTTAGCTATTGCTTAGTGTCAATCTCGAGTATGCATGAATCTGTTACATGTACCTTTTAAGCGATAGTAAATTTTGCAAGGCACGGGCTTGTTAAAAAAATTATGTTAATATATATGTATTTGTGTTGCTAACCTGGTAATTTCAAACTCTCTTCTCTCCTAGTATATGCACACACATATATATCAATTGTGTATGTATATATCTTTCATATATGTTCTGCTACTATTTTCTTGGTTTAATTTTAGTTTAAACATATGTTAAAATATAAAGATTGAATTTTTATATGAAAAAGATTGTTTTACTTGCTTTAAAGCTTAAAGATTTCAACTTTAGCTTGGAATTCCACTTGCATTGGCCAGTTTCTTGATAAAAATTGAAACTTTTTAAGTGGGAGTAGCATTTTATGTATGTATATTATTAAAGATAGATTGGAGTTGCTGTGAAGTCTAAAGATTTGAACTTTAACTTAAGTTTTAACTTGCATTCCCCAGTTTCGTAAAAAAAAAAAAAAGAATTGTGGGTGGCGTTTTATTTATATATGTTTATATAATTAAGATTTGTTAGAGTTTCTGTGAAGACTGAAGCCCCAAGATTTGAACTTTATCTTAAGTTTTAACTTGCATTCCCCAGTTTCGTAAAAAAAAAAAAAAAAGAACTGTGGGTGGCTTTTTATATATGTTTATATAATTAAGATTTGTTGGAGTTTCTGTGAAGCCCCAAGATTTGAACTTTAGCTTCCATTTCCTAGTTTCTTAAAAAATTACATTTTTCGAGTGTGAGTACTGTTTTGAGTGTGTGTACGTATATGTATATAAACATGTGTATTAAACTTTGTGATTTGGTTTAATTACTAAACGAAAGTTGTGAGTTGCATTTATATATGTTTCCATATCAGATTTTATGCACACATGAAGAGCAAAAAATGTATATGCCAAAATGTATATGAAATTAGTTACTTAATCTGTTCTAAATCTTTTTTATATTACTAAATAAATTTGTGTTACATGAAATTAGTGATATGCCACAATGTATATGCATTTTGTATTTATGAGTTATGACACAGTTCTGAGATGAGAATATGTGGAAAATTTATCTGGAAAATCTAGTTATCGCTGTTTATTAGAAATGGAAGCAGGATTGTTTTTATGTTAATTTTTTAGCTTATATTGTATTTGACCTTGTCAAATACAAGGATTTCAGATTCTCTATGTTCCCCACATATCTGAAATAAATTATTGCATCATAAAATTAAAGATAATACATGTACAACAAAAACAACACCGGCTCATTTCAGGATGCAAAGTACCCAGACTCTAGAGCATGTTACACTACCAAAAAAATCACAATCAACAAAAGAATAGAAAAAAAAACCCGTGCGAGGCACGGGTCGCTAGCTTAAATTCTATTTTTTAATTAAACTATTCATGATCAGTATCGTTTGAAACATGTAATTGATTTTCATAAAGCTCATCTTGTTACTGGTCTATGTGGTTAATGTGTACTTACTTAAATATGTTCAAATTTGTACTTTGGAAACTAATATGAGTAGTATTGATAGCAATCATGTTACTTTTTAATTTTATTGTAGGTCATAGAATATAATTTGAGTATTTTATTGGTTTTGTCTAATTATTAATTAAGACGATTTTTCAAAGCACCTACATTCCTAAACTTTTTTAAAAATGATGCATCCATTTAGCTGGATCTCCAATAATTTTCAAGGTAGAAACTTAATAGTCTTCAAGATGCTGCATTCTGAGAATGTAGGTTTCAGTCTTGATTCCAATCAAAAACCTTCGTAAATCTTCTAAAGCTTCTCCGGTCTTGCGCTTTTACTTCTTAAAACTACATTTCTAACTTTTTTATTTGCTTTCTTCTAATTTCTTCATTTTAAGAATTCTTTGCCTTTATTTCTCTTCCGGTTTTTGTCTGACTTTCATTGAGTTACCTCCATAAACAATATATAATATATTATCCTTTTTTCCTACAAAATGACATATTTTAAATTGAACATTAACTAATTTGTATATAAAAGGTCATGTGTTATTTGTAAAATTCGTCTTTTTAAAGCCAAATATTTTTACGACCCGAATAGTTTGACTAATAAATTATTGTATCTTATTTAGTAATATACAAATTTCATTTTACGTTAACACCTCAATATTTTTTACTCTAATATATTGTTAGATAATATCCATCAAATTAATTATAATATCAATTTATAATCCAATTGTGTATTTTATGTAATTCTTTTATCGATAAATGATAACCATTAAAGAGTCCAAAACTCATTTAAAATACAGTAATATTTAATTAATAATATTCCATCAATATCACACACATACATATTGTGTGTATGATTTAAAATATATGTGAATATGTGGTCTGATGGTATGAAAATGCAAAATTAAACTCGATGATCCACGTTCGATTACCATTAAAAATAATACTTTTATATATTAATAGGAACTTGGGAGTAAATGGTGTATTCGAATCAGTAATAAAGTACTTTAATTATTGATTTGATCTTATATGTAATATTTTCCATAAAAAATACATTATGCATTTCATATTGTTTCTTTATATAAAACCAAATATTGCCCCGCTTAAGCGGTATACACAGAGATGTCATGTGTATTATTGAAAATACGTATAGATTAGTACTTAGGTTGTTTAAGGGAATAGTTATTTAGTAAATTTTTTTTATTATTATTATTATTATTATTATGTTGATTATTATTGTTATTACAATTTTATAATATTATTAAACCATATATTATGTATCAATAATTGATATTTTATTTTAATATGTTATAGTTTAAATCAATAAATGTAAACGCAACATGACAAAAATTATTAATATGTCACAATATTAAAATATTAGAAAAAAATTCACTAAAACAACATACACATATATCTTTTATGTGTATGATTTAAAATACATGTGATTGAGTGGTGTAGTGGTAAAAAGATTTGTTAATTAACTCGGAGACCCAAGTTCAATTTCCACCAACTATAACTTTTTCAAACAATTAAGAATAGAGGGATAAATTAGTAATCATATTACATAAAAAGTCTCACAACACACACATACATCTATATAAAGTGTATGATTTAAAACATATGTGATTGAGTGGTGTAGTGGTAGAAAGATTTGTTAAATAACTTGGAGACCCAAGTTCAATCCCCACCAACTACAATGGCCTATTATATATATAATAGATATTTTTTTCACGATGTGTACAAACATTTAAATATTTAATAACATTTTTTCAATTCATGAAAATAATAAATTCGACCAAATACGGTCAAAAATAATTTTAAATCTATTGAAAATAATAAAGATTTTTTTATAATTTTAATGAAATAAATATTGAAATTAATCTATATTTTTGGTATACTCTTTAATTATCAAAATCTCCACATCAGTTGGATTACTTAAAACAAAATTTAAAAAAATAAAAATTTCAACCCTAAACCCTAAATCTAAACCCTAAACTATATATTCTACAGAACAATCTTGTTTTTGTAGTGAATGAAGAAGAATATTATTTTTTCTACTCATTATTATTTTCTAATTTTTTTTTGTAGAATGTAATATGTCTTCTGCATACTCTCATATTTTTTTTATATTTTTGACAACTAATTAGATATTTTTTAAAAATATTTGAAAGTCTAATGAATAAAAATTCAACATTCTCTTATCATATGAATATTTTTTTGTACAAACTAAATTTGTACATGTCATATGTACAAACATTTAAATATTTAATAACATTTTTTAATATTTCGGAAAATAATAAATTCAACCGAATTTGGTCACATTTATCTAAATCGAGGTCAAAAATAACTTTAAATCAATTGAAAATAATAAATATTCGAAAAAATATTTTCAAAATTTTTAGAAATACCTTTCCTGCCAGTACCTTCCAACCGAAGTCAGTTGAATTTAGCCGCGAGTACTAAACTCGACTTGAATTTAGCAGCCGTCCAATTTAGCCCTGCTGTCTTGTAGTGTCTCTTTAAAACTTTTGGTTAATTGTGTTTATGTAAGTGATAATATTTTGTAAATGGATTGTTAAAGTGTATTTTGTAAATGATTTATTGTGTATATTGTGTGTATGAAGCAGTATTTACTCCACCCTATCTCGAATATTATGTCTCTCTTGTGTTTGTCTGTTTCAATTTTAATTTATATATGTTTTAATTTACATATGTTTGATTGTCTCTCTTGTCTCTCTTATGTTTGCTTTCATTGATTTAAGTGAAATAAGTTGAAGAGCAATTATCAGCAGAGTGATGAATGTTGCTCATGATGGATTTCCTGAATTCGACGGCATTCGGATCGCAGAATCTTCTTTATCGTGGTTTGGAGTAGGAGAAAGGACCTGTTCTCTGTAGCATGATAATAGAATGCCCAAGCTAAAGATTTCTAATCTGTTTCTGGTAATTGCAGATTACTCAGGGACGGGGACAGCCTTAACTCTGAGGGCCGCCCCTGAGATTACTTTGGAAGCGACTCATCATGGGCCTGTTACCAGTAAACCATCTACTTTCTCATCTTTACTGTAATCTCCTATAAGGGTGTATGAGCATGAGGACTGTTCCTGAAACTTTTTTGTCCTGATACCTTTTAATCAAGTGGCTTATTTCTCTTACTCCTTTCCTTTTTCATTTTTCTGTTGGGAGGAAGGGGGTTAAAAGATATATTTAGCAGATTATGTAGCAGATTATGGAACCCTTCTCTTTTTCTCGCATTTTTATAAAAGCTTACATGTGAAGCATGTTACTATCCAATATATCAGACAAGATTTAGAAAACATGAGGAAAAGTGGTGTGGGAGGACGTAGGGGTTTTCCGAATAATTGAGTTGCTATAGCAGATAATGTACTCTCTCTGTGGAATATTATTTCATTTTGACTGAATAAGAGGAACCTTAATGTTGTTTAAGATGCTATCAAACTGGAAGACTTAGTTGAGTCTTAGGCATGAATAACTCTGTTTTTCTATTTGTAAGTTCATTTCTCGACATTTCTTCCCGTCGCTATTATGTTTTACTTCTTCTAGCCAACAAACTATAATTTGTTGCTACGATCTTTGATTCTTTACAACTGTTCATTGACATGTATTCCACTAATGCGTGAACAAGTGGTTTATCATTCCTTCATAGATTCAATCGCACTAGGAGGTATCCAAGTAAGTGGGCTGCCATGCTTGGTAAATACGAGTGTGCTAGCAATTCTACGAATTAGTCGAGAAATACACAAACTGACCCGGACACAGAAAACAAAAGTTTTATAGTAACAATTGACTAATCATGCATGCATTATGTGTAAAGTAGTGGTGGCCATTAGTGCGGTTCAGAACGGCCCGCTCGGAACCGGCACGCAAAATTAACCGATTTTAACCGGCCCGTAACGAACCGGGATAAACCCGCACAACCGGTTACAATTTTCGGTCCGAACACGGGTTTAGAATTTGAAAACCAAGACCGGCCCGGCACGGCCCGCAAGTAAACCGGCCCGCACGGCCCGGCTAGAGTGAATTCACATTACACATGCATGACATAGTAACACAACAGTTGGAGGTAGAGGTGGCCAAACGGCCGTGCCGTGCGGGCCGTGCCGGTTTGGCCACGTGCCGAGCTTCAGCAAACAAGGCACGGGCACGCATATATAGTTTGGACGTGACGTGCCGTGCCGTGCCCCTCAATTTAAAACCCGTGACTGACACGCGAGCTAGGCGGGTTGGCGGACTTTTTTTTTTTTTTAGGAAAATTCGAATGTGGTGGACATAAAATTTGAATTTTTTTATTAATTTAATATTTACTTTTAATATTCTCAAAATATGAAATGTTTCGAATTATAATGTTTCGAATTTGTAAATTTTTTCTTTTAAATTTATTATATATTAAAATGTTTCGAATTTTTAAAAAGATACGATTATATGAATTATATTGAAATAAAAAAGGAGCGATACATATATATATATATATATATATATACATATATATATATATATATATATATATATATATATATATTATATAATATGAAATCTTAAAAACTTACCGCTTGCATTGCATTTGCATATTGTCGGCAACATAACCAGGTAACCTTGCCGAACGTGCCCCGCGTGCCGGGCTTTTTTTTTTTTTTTTTTATTAACCGTGCTTTCTTTGTTGTATTAAATAGAAATAAAATGATTTACTTTCTTAGAATTAGAATCACATATAATTTAATATTTACTTTTAATATTCTCAAAATATGAAATGTTTCGAATTTGTAACTTTTTTCATCTAATTTTATTTCATATTAAAATCTTTCGAATTTTCAAGAAAATACGAATCATACAATTATATTGAAATAAAAAGAGTAAAAGAGGACGGTACCTCTATTAAATTTTATTAATTAGAAAATATTTTACAAATGGGGTGAGAGGACTCCTCTCTAAAAAAACGGAACAAACCGCATTAAACATGTTTACAAAATTACAAACAAATAAATTCTAAAATCTAAAAAATAAATCTAAAAATACAAGATAATACAAAATTCTACACACTAGTCTTCTTGTTCGGCCCCCGATTCCGATGAAGTATCCATTATCATCCACGGATCATCTTCTCCGTCCGAATCATCCGCTTTTTTTCCTTGTTGTCTTTTTTCGGCTTGATCCCAATCTTTTTTGCAAACACATATTTTTATTGAATCGGGTGCAAGACTTGATCTCTTCTCGTCTAACACTCTTCTACCCGCACTAAAAGCGGATTCGGATGCAATTGTAGAAGCTGGGACTACTAAAATATCTTTTGCAATTTTTGCTAAAACCGGAAATTGTAACTCATGATTTTTCCACCATGTTAATATATCAAACTGATCATTTAACTCATAATGATACGAAAAAAATTCATGCAACATAGTAAAAGCAGTAGTGGGAGTACTATTACTAGATTCGGAAATCATAAATTTTGGTTTTTTGTTAGTTAATATCGATGCAATTGTTTTATTAAATCTACTACCACCACTACTACTACTTTTAGGCGGCATAGAAATTTGAGTTTTAGCATTATATATATCAACAAGACGATACAAATAATCTAAACAATTTTGAACATATAATTCACAATTATATGAAACATTTAACGTTTCGTAATAATGTTTTAACAAGACTTCTAAACCATCCTTTCTAACACCCGGATCAAGAAGACATGCAATACCATAAATAAAAGGAAATTCACTTAAATATTCGATCCACTTTTTCTTCATTTCTTCTATAATAAAACTAAAATTATCATCTTGTTCATAATTAGCTAAAGTGTTAACAATATTAATACATTCAATAATAACGTGATGTGCATTTGGTTCATAAACATAAGAAAAAACTTTAGTAGCATGTGAATAACAATCAAGTATATCACGTACGGTAGATGCCAATTCCCAATCATGTTCACTAATATGTGAATCTTCATTTTGGTGATTTGGTTCAATAGTATATAATTGCATGAAAATATCCTTATAAATAATTGCATCACTTACTAATTTATGAGTCGAATTCCATCTAGTCGGACAATCAATCCCCCATTTTTTCGCCTTTAATCCTCTATCTTTACACATTTTCTTGTATTTTCTTTTAACATGACCCGCAAAACGTAACCACTTAACTACTTTTCTTATAGGTTCTAATAACGTAGTTAAATGTTTAATTCCAATTTGACAAGATAAATTAACTATGTGAGCACAACATCTAACATGTGTAAATATTCCATTACAAATTAAAGGAATATCAGCCTTAATATAATCCATAGCTTTGTTATTAGCGGCGGCATTATCTAACGAAATTGTAAAAACCTTTTGATACAAATTAAATGCCCTAATTGTTTCTAAAATTCTTGTTTTTATGTTAAAACCGGTATGTGACTCGTCCATAATATCAAAAGCAATAATTCGTTTTTGTATTAAGTAATCATTATCTATCCAATGAACCGTAACACAAATAAAAGGCTCACCTCCACTCGAACTCCAACAATCGCTAGTTAAGGAAACCATACCATCAAATGTAGCAAAATAATTAATTAAATCATTTCGTTGACTAGCATATTGATTTTGTGTGTGACGTTTAAGTGTATTTCTAGGAATTCTTTTAAATGCCGGATTTACCGTAGTTTTCATCATATATTCTAAATTAGGACTCTCACCGTGGGAGAAAGGCAAATCGTCTAATATAGTGTATCTAGCAAATTCATTAACCATACGTTCTCGATTATAGTGAAAAGGCATACCTCCACCGGGTGACGTAGTCATAAAACCACCGATTAATGTTTGTTGTTGTGTTGAAGTTCCTCGTGCCATTCCACTTTCGTGACTTTCCTTCGTAATATTATGTTTAGAGTGTAAATGTCGATCAAGCATACCCGTGCCGCTTCCCTTTCGATGCAAAAAAGGTTTTTGTTGTCGATTAGCTTGTATACATAATAAACAAAAACATTTGGCTTCGGTGGGATCTTGTTCGGTCAGCACCGGAACTCTATTAAAATAATTCCAAACATACGAATTTCTGCTCGCGGAAGACGAACCACCTACAAAACAAAATTAAAAATGATTAATTAACATGTAAAACTTACCAAAAATAAAATAAATCAAATTAAAAGATACAAACATAAAATAAAATAAAACGAATAAAAACAAAGTTATAAACCAAAAATACGAATAAAAAACAAAATAAACTTACCGGCTTCGACAACAGGTGGTGGTGCCGGCATGGAGGAAGTTGCTTGGCTTGAACCTTGCGAAGAAAATGTCCCCCTTCCTTCTTCCATTTAAGCTCACTGGAAGTTGACAGAGAGAGGGTGAGAAACTGAGAACAGAGAGAGGGTGAGAACTGAGAAATGAGAATGGAGATAGAGTGTGAGAAGTGAGAACAGAGAGAGTGTGACTGTGAGGTTTTAGTCTTGGAAGGCTAGTTCTATTTATAGAGTGGAGATTGTGGCCGTTGAAACTTGAAAGAGCCGTTGGAATTGTGGCCGTTGTCGTTGAAAGAGCCGTTGAACAGAGAGATGCAGATAGAGCCGTTAGAACATGGCATGCCGAACGGGCCTCCACGTGCCCCGCGTGCCGGGCTTTGTTTTTTTTTTTTGGCTAATCGTGCTTTCTTTGTTGTATACTTGTATTTAATATGTATATAATTTAGTTTCAAATATATTATAAAATAATAATAAAAATTTATTAAGAACATATAATTTAATTTTTTAATGTCCTTTTGCGTTAACTATTACCAAATTAGTGTATATATTATAAAATTTTTACTTCTAAAAAATTATTTATCAATTATATAATTAAATTTTCACTTCAGAAAAGAAAGATTTTAAAATTATGAGACTAATCTTTGATTAAAAAGTAATTTAATTTGATTCATTCTTTCATTCTTATTTAGCAAAAAAAAAAATTTTGATTTAAACGTGCCGAACGGGCCTCCACGTGCCCCGCGTGCCGGGCTTTTTTTCTTCGTGCTTTTTTTTTTTGGCTAATCGTGCTTTCTTTGTTGTATACTTGTATTTAATATGTATATAATTTTAGTTTCAAATATATTATAAAATAATAATAATAATTTATTAAGAACATATAATTTAATTTTTTAATGTCCTTTTGCCTTAACTATTACCAAATTAGTGTATATATTATAAAATTTTTACTTCTAAAAAATTATTTATCAATTATATAATTAAATTTTCACTTCAGAAAAGAAAGATTTTATAATTATGAGACTAATCTTTGATTAACAAGTAATTTAATTTGATTCATTCTTTCATTCTTATTTAGAAAAAAAAATAAATTGATTTAAACGTGCCGAACGTGCCGGTCCGAACGGGCCGAACGTGTTTTATGCTTTTCTCGCGGGCTTCACGCGCCGAACGTGCCGGGCTGCGGTTCACAGTTTTTGGGGTCGTGGCACGGCTGAACGGGCCGTGCTGAGCTCGTTACTGTAGCGGGTTAAACGGTTTTTTGGACGAATAATTCACGAACGGTCCGTGTTGAACCACCCGTTTGGCCAGCTCTAGTTGGAGGTTCAGTCATAACTCATAAGTACATGATTTTCTGTATATTTCCAAATTAATTCGGTGGTTTTCTCATTTCTGTATTATGCAGTGCATGCATACAACTGTAGTCCGTATAAATGGTTTCTATATATTATAGTAATTTTCAAGGAAACGGATATAGAAGATTCCTAGAATTTTTCAACATGATTTTTAAAATCTACATTTTAAACAATGTAGTTGGAAATCAATTTTAAAGAACAATTATAATGAATAGTTTTTCTTTTCTTTTTTTAATTATTTGTATAAATAGTAGATAATTTATTTAATTTGTATTATTCGTACTATACCACTTAGAAGAGAATATTCAGAAGAGTAGAACTGAGAAGTGTTTCTTAACAATGTAAGTTTGGTCAAAATATTTGAATTTAGATTTATTAGAGCTTGTTGTGTTTGAGATTGTTCTCAAACTAACATCTTGGTGTCAACACATACCTAATACAAATATATATAAAATTAGGAGTGTTAATATTATATATATATATATATATATATATATATATATATAGATTTTATTAAATATTTTAATATTTTATTAAGTGTTTTATCATTTTGAAATTCTTAAGAGAATCCACAAACAATATATACACAAAATTTTAATGAAAAATACAAAATTTTGGATTTTTTGTTTTTGGAATATGAGCCTAAAATATTTTGAAAAATATATCAACACAGTTAAAATTTTGTAAAAAGAACATTTATAACTAATTAAAAATATTTTTTGTAAATTTGGTATATATTATAATATTATAACACAAAAATACTTGAACGAATATAAAAAAATATTAAAAATTAAATAAATTAATTAGAATCGTGTGAAACACTTAACAGAATCTCGTCAAATGACACAAGTTTTTAATTATCTATTATCTTTTAGTAAATACTTAAGAGAATCCCGTCTAGCTAGTCATATAAATAATTTGAATAATTTTTAAAATTTCTTCTACTAATTGGTCAGTTTTGAATAATATGTTTCAACTTTACTTTTTTGAGGTTGATATTTCAGATAAATAAAAAATATTAATTTGTTTATATACAAAAACCTAATAAAATATAGTTTTAAAGTTATTTCAAAAACATTGTCCTATCTTAATCACATTTTTTTATGGTTTTTAAGATTTTGAAGGTGTTTTTTTAGTTATTATGAATCGTTTTTTGTAAAATACTTAATCTTTTTCAATGACATTTTCTTAACAATATTGAGATTTCTTAAGGTATTTTAATATTTCACCTAATATCTTTCAATATAGCTAAATCATTTTAGCAATTTATTTTATTTTATTAGGTTATTTAAGTTGTTTTCAAAAATATAAAATATTAATTTGTTATATATCATTTTTCATTTAGAATTATTAGTATTTTTTATCAAAATGTATATTATTAATTTTTTTATATAACATTGTTTATTAAGTCATTCGAACTAACGTGCTGCATATTGATCCTTTCTTAAAAATAATTTTAATTTAACATTTTTTGAAATTTTTAAGATATTTATAAGAAAAAAAAATTGTTATATATCTTATGATCCGTGGTGCGTATTTCATATTTTATACTATAAAATTTTGAATACAACACTATTTATTAAGTTGTTTCAAAATGTCAACAATACATTGAATCTTTTTAAGAATATTTCTTAATTTGACTTTTTGAGATTCCTTTAAGTGTTTTGTAGTATATAAAAAATTAATTTGTTATTGATGAAAAATAAATCTCTTAAAAACAATTTAATTACAATTAAAATATATTAGAGCAATATGTAGAACCTTTTTGGGTAGAACACTTAAAAGAAACATAAGTGTTTGAACTGGTAATCTTATATGATCTTACAATAGAGTTTCATGGAGTTTGATAGGTATCACTGGGAGTACACCCAAGTTTCATGGAACAGATTGTATAAATATATATGGGCTCAAAAATGTTTTTAAACATTGTTTGTGACAACCCGGGTCAAATCCCGAGCCTTTTTCGAAAATCGGGTCGAGTCCCCATTCCGAATCCGAAATATGCCAAAGTAAACTGGCCCAAATGCAGCCAACTTGCGTAAACCACAAGCCCACCACAGGCCCCCAAAAGATCATGATTTGTTGGTGAAATTAGTAGTAGTACTTTTTACTTATATACTGAACTAAAGTCCCAAATCTCCTCGATGTGGGACTGGGGTGTTACAAACTCCCCTACTTAAACTCTTGACGTCCTCGTCAGGCCGAACGGATATCCCATAGGTCCAAGATCGTTCCTCCCTAGCCATTGTGGGATAATACCGGCTGGCTTCTGTCCCCACCTTCGGATCTCTGTCCATTGTGGGATAATACCACCAGCCTTCGTGTCCCCACCTCCGGCAACTTGACGATCAAACTTTCGAGAATTGGCTTTGATACCATATGTGACAACCCGGGTCAAATCCCGAGCCTTTTCGAAAATCGGGTCGAGTCCCCATTCCGAATCCGAAATAAGCCAAAGTAAACTGGCCCAAATGCAGCCAACTTGGGTAAGCCACAAGCCCACCACAGGCCCCAAAAGATCATGATTTGTTGGTGAAATTAGTAGTAGTACTTTTTACTTATATACTGAACTAAAGTCCCAAATCTCCTCGATGTGCGACTGGGGTGTTACAAACTCCCCTACTTAAACTCTTGACGTCCTCGTCAGGCCGAACGGATATCCCATAGGTCCAAGATCGTTCCTCCCTAGCCATTGTGGGATAATACCGGTTGGCTTCGTGTCCCCAACTCCGGCAACTTGACGATCAAGCTTTCGAGAACCTGGCTCTGATACCATATGTGACAACCCGGGTCAAATACCGAGCCTTTTTCGAAAATCGGGTCGAGTCCCCATTCCTTAAAAGAGAAAGATTAATTGCTTGGTTTATTATTGGTAATACTTAATAGTATTGTAAAGTCAAGACCCAAGCAGAGAATCATGTGTTGGCTTAATTAAATTTACGATACGTTTAACTTGGTTATAATTAATATATTTTTTTATAAAATTAATAGACATGTTTAATGATTCTTTTCATGTACATAATTACGAAATGTTATTGTCTTGTTATATGATTAGTTTTAATTTTATTTTTTAAAATTTTTTCCTTATAGTACAAATCTTTCAATATAATTTGTTTATTGGTTTTGTTATGCTAGATGATACATTTTTTTATGTGCTAATCATATACGTTAATTTTTGTATTTTTACTAAAAAGTTCTGATTGTATTATTAGATTGTTGGTTTTTGAATTATTAAAGTGTAAAGTGGTGTACTGGTACACGTATACATGCAACATATTTGGCTATTATATTATCTTAATATAATTAAGTTTACCGTAATGTGTCGTGTCTAATGAATTATTCGGATTGTTGGTTCATGTGTGTATTATATTTTTATGGTTGAGTTGACATTTAATTAGTATAGAATTTGTTTGCAATATATGATTCAGTATGCATGTCCTTTATGTATTGTCAAAGTAATTTTGGTTTGATATTTTGTATAGGCTTAATTTGTATCGTGTTATTGGTGTCTCTCAAGCATGAGGTAAGTTAACTTTTCGTGCTCTCTGGTATATTTTTTTAAAATGTTTTAATATTTGAACTGTTTTTAATTTTTTATATTTATAATATTTTTGTTACGAAAATTTGGATCGAGTATGATTTTAGAAATAAGAATTCCCAGTTAGCTATGACTTATGAATCCGTTAGTAATTGCGTATAGTTCCGGAACTAGCTTATGATACCTTACTGGGGCGTGCTTTATATGATGCCTTCGGGAGTGCACACTTTATGATACCTTAGTAAGGGGCGCATTATTGACACCTATGAACCTATGATACTGTGTCACCAGGTATTTGTGACCTTAGCGAACTGTGGAATTTATTATACGTTTTTAAATTTTGATTATGAAACTGTGATTTACGAACTATGAAATTGTGAACTTTGATTTATGAAAACCTGTAAAATATTTTTGTGAAACTTACTTGATCCACTGGTTAGTTTGATTAGTTTTCTTGCTGGGCTGTGTAGCTCATTATTTATGAATTTTCAGGTACTAGCTGTCTAGCTGCGAGTATGGCATTTGGATTGGATTAGAGTCGAACCAGTGTCACTTAATAATGTTATAGTGTTTAGCTGTTTAAATTTGAGGAGCTGCGTCTCTATGGATTTTGGTTTACATTGGATTATTTTATGTAGTATCATTTCTGGATTTTAGAATATTTTTACGATATTTTAGGATTTCATTTTATTTAGTTTACGACATTTGAATTTGGTTTGATAATTTGATCGAATGATAATAGTCCAAAAATTCGGGCAGCAACACTAATGATGGGGGTAACATGTTTAACCAGCTAGCGCAAACCATAGCTACACTCGTTGGGAACCAGCAACCGGTTCAACGGAGCATTGTATCGGAGTTCAAGCGGTTAAACCCTCCTACTTTTGATGCTGCAACGGATCCAGCTGTTGTCAAAAAATGGACACAAGAAATGGAAAAGGCATTTGAGCTGATGGAAAGTAATGGTACACAGAAAGTAACTTTAGTTGTGTATCAGTTGCAGTGCAGTGCTTATGATTGGTGGCTGATGGAGCAGAGAAGAAACGAGGCAAATCCTGATCCTGTTACCTGGGAAAGATTTAAGGCTGCGTTGACTGACAAGTATTTTCCGAGAACTGTGCGCGTCCAAAAAGAGAGAGATTTTATCAGACTTGAGCAAGGAGAAAAAACAGTGATAGAGTATGAAGCAGAGTTCGCAAAGCTCTCTAAGTATGCTCCTACTCTGGTTGCAGACGAAGCTAGTCATGCTAGAAGACTAGAAGAGGGATTACGGCTGACATTAGGCATGCGGTTGCAAATTTTGAGCTAGGTACGTATGAGCAAGTGCTTAATAAGGCTCTTGTGGTTGAAAGGGGTTTGGTAGATGCAAAGAAGAAGAAAGACGAAGATGGAAAGAAGAGGAACGAACCTACAAGTGGATTCAATGATAATGGGTCTGCTAAAAAGTTCGGTAATCGAGGATTTGGTGGAAATGCGAATAAGGGAACTCAAGGGAACAAACTTCAGTGTTCTAGATGTGGTCGAAATCATTTGGATAAGGACTGTCGATGGAACACGGGCGCTTGCTTTAGCTGCGGTGAGATGGGACATCGAGTTGCAGAATGTCCGAAACGCGATTCGAGCAAAGACAGGAATGATGCAAGTACGGGCACTTTGGCAACTCTTCTTGGACCTACCTACGGACGAGTGTATCAACACCAACCGAAACAGGATTAAGGTACAAATTTATTTGCTATGTAATTTAATTTTGAAATAAGGTGTTGTTTATGAACTTGTTGCATTTACGTGTATTTTATGTTTCGTGTAAAATTTGGGGACAAATTTTTTTTTAAGGAGGGTAGAATGTAATATTTCGTATATTTATTTTATTTACAAAATATATTATTCTACAATAAAAGTGTAGTTATAGGATAAATACATTTATAAAGTTCGTATATATATATATACATATATATATATATATATACATATATATATATATACATATATATATATATATATATTTATTCAGGTATAAATATAGACTTTTAAGAGGTTGACTACAGTAGGATTCTAGCTAAATAAGATTTGTATTAAAAGAAAGTGGTAAGTATTGATTTCAATTTACGTAACTTAGCTAGAGTGCTATTGTATGCCTAGGTATGCCTATATAAGGACCCTTTAGAAAACATATAAACTCGTACAGTACTGCATCGATCAAAAAAGGTACACTCCTTCCCCTTCAGAAGATTTTGTTTCATATGCTAGTTAATATACATGCCTCTGAACATGAGCGATATTAATATTTTACATGTATATATTTTTGTATGTACCTTACAAGATGCCATGACTTTTATTAACATTAATTATGTTTTTACACTATACGCTTTTGACTTGTATATGTATTGATATTATGCCAATTTATTTGTCAAAAGTTTTTTTTAGTTTTAATTATTAATCTATGCTTAATATGGTGTAAATAAATTAGTCGTGTACATCATGTGTATTACAGGGAATATTTAAAGTATCAGTAGGCTTAATTGTATGCTTCTTTTGTTGTGTCTAAATTGCTAATTACTATTAATGATTTGGTTTTCTTAGAAATTAGTTTCGTAAAATTAAGTTATATAAATTATTTTTTTAAAATATTTTGTTGTTTATGTGACCGTTGAATTTATTAAGATAAAGGTAGTAGGTGATTTATTCCAGGAATATGAATGTGATTATATTATTATATAATAAATGTATGCCTCAATTTATTATATGTTTAACCTTATTATTGAAAATTTTAAAACAGCTAGGCTACTTGGATTTTTGGATGTGGTGGTTAAATAAGGTTTGATTTCTATTGCTAGGTGATTATGTTACGTGATTTTTAAGTGGGTGTCTAATTGTTAGGTATGTAAATTTTGTTTAGATAATTAACTGTACTTGTTCTATTAAATATTTTTTTTAGGATCGGTTCGTGTATTATAATTCAGTGTTCATTCGCTCTTGAGGTAAGTTAACTTTTCGTGCTCTCCGATATATTTTTAAAATCTTTTTATATTTGAAATGTTTTTAAATGTTTTATATTTACAATATTTTTGTTACGAAAATTCGGATCAAGAATCTTTTTTTTAGATATAAGAATTCCCAGCTAGCTATGACTTATGAACTCGTTAGTAATTGCGTATAGTTCCGGAACTAGCCTATGATACCTTACTAGGGCATGCTTTTTATGATGCCTTCAGGAGTGCACACTTTATGATACCTTAGTAAGGGGCGCATTATTGACACCTATAAACCTATGATACTGTGTAACCAGGTATTTGTGACCTTAGCGAACTACGGAATTTATTATACGTTTTTGAGTTTTGATTTTAGAACTATGATTTACGAATTTTGAAATTGTGAACTTTGATTTATGGAAAATTATGAAATATTTTTGTAAAACTTACTTGATCCACTGGTTAGTTCGATTAGTTATCTTGCTGGGCTGTGTAGCTCATCATTTGTGAATTTTCAGGTACTTAGCAAATGGGCTTGCATGGAATTGGATTAGAGTTGAACCAGTGTCATTTAATAATGTTCTAGTTGCTAGCTATTTTTATTTGAGGAGCTGCGTCTCTATTGATTTTGGTTTTACATTGGATTACTTTATTTAGTATCATTTTCGAATTTTTATAATATTTTTATGATATTTTGGGATTTTGTTTTATGAGTTTATTAAATTTGAATTTTGTTCGGTAATTTGATTGAGTGATAACAGTCCGGAAAGTTGGGCTGTTACATTTTTTATCTTTTTATCTTTCAAAACCCTATTTTATAGGAGTTAATTTCTAAACGATTTTATCTAAACAAACTTCTTCTTCTGAGTCTTTCAAAACTAAGAACGTTGCTCTGAATGTTTATTTACTAAATCTATTTTTCTTTTCTAATCATTGAGATTGTAAACGTTAGATTTGAATTAACCTTTCAACAAACTCGTGATACTTGGTAGTCAAGACCGTTGTGTTGTTGTTTGTTTAATTCAGATTATTCGTTTACTATAAAAGACTTGTAAGTTTTTCTTTCAAAGGTTGTTGAACATCATTCGAAAAACACAAGTATTTTTACCAAGATGATTTGATATATCTTATACACATGAGCTCTATATACTAATTCGATTTAGATTTCTGTTAGAGTTCATAGTTTGATTTGTAATTCGTTCTATCTGTGTATTGTTCAACTTGTAAGGTTGGTAGTTGCTGGATTGTTGAGCTTATGAAATAAGGGTTCGTGTAACAGTAGGCTAGAGGAGTTTATACTTGGTTCAGTATAGTACTTTGAGAGCTGTGTTCAGGGAACAGGGTGTTTCAGCAAGATGCAGTCAGTGACTGGGAGAATCATGGAGATATATTATTGTATCGTGTAATTGTAATCATTTGTGATCAATAATATATTCCTTTACTGAGTTGGTAGAGGACCAGGACGTAGATCATTAGGCTATAATGGTCGAAAATGGCTGTGTGTTCTTTCCATTTTACACTTTACTTTTACTGCACTGCATATCTTAGCTAGCTGCCTGTTTGTTAATTTGTTGCATCTAGTTAGCTGCCAGAATAATTTTTCAGGAAGAATTTTTAATTATTCATTGTTAGCCATAACACCTATTCACCCCTCCCCTCTAGGTGTGTATTTTCATTTGGTATCAAAGCTTTGGTATACTAACACTTCTGTAACAGGAAAGTATCGATCAAAATGGCTGAACATTATCTTGAAGCAAAATCTGATTATAGGGGTCCTCTAATCACTGGCTCGGAGAACTACAACTGGTGGAAAGGTAGAATGGAAACATACCTGTCCAAGAAGCAATTGGTCTTGAGATTTGTGCAGAAAGGAAATTTTGAATTTCTGGATAAAGATGGCAAACCAAAAGATGTTGATGATCTCACTCCCGAGGAGGTTATCAAATTCGGTTATAATGGTGAAGAAAGAAATTCTCTAATGAATGCTTTGGATCAAACTGAGTATGACAAAGTCTCCTCATTAAAGTCAGCAAAGGAAATGTGGGATGCTTTGGAAACTTATCATGAAGGTTCGAAATCTTTGAGAAAGGTGAAACTCAGCAAGATGATGAATGATTTCGGAAAGTTCAAGCTCAAAGATGGTGAAACTATCAAGGAAAGTCAAGCAAGGTTCCAGGTCACTATAAACACACTGAAAAGACTTGGAAAGACTATTCCTCAAAATGAAATCAATATGAAAGTTCTGAGTGCAGTTCCATTCACTTTCGAAACTAAAGTTACTGCATTAGAATCATCTCCCACCATTGATACTATGGATCATTTGGCTGTGTTTGCTGAGTTAGAGCAATTTGAAAGCAAGATTAATGACAGCAAGGTGGAATCAGTCAAGGCTCCTATTGAAAAGATGAAGAATCTGGCTTTACACTCCAGTAGCAGCAAGCTGGACTTTGAGGCAGAATCTGATTCTGATGAAGAATTGGCATTGTCTAAAAAAATCAAGAAGATGCTGGACAAGAGAAACAAGCTAAAAAAAAGAAAACCAGGGCTTCTAGAACAAATAAAGATGTCAAAGAGGAAGCATGTTTTGAATGTGGCAAGAAAGGACATTACAAAAGGGATTGCTATAAGCTGAAGAATAAGAAGAAGCAGCCAACTACCTCAAAGGACAGAAAGAAAGCTAAGGCACTTTTGACATGGAGTGATGATGAGGATTCAGCTTCTGATGATGAATCATGTGATGAGATGGTGAATCTAGCTCTTTTTGGTCTTGATGATGAGAATGATGCTCAAGGAATTGATCAAGATGGTCTTGTGGAAAGCGATATCTCAGATTCAGATTACAATAATAGTGAGGTAAATTCTTTTAATTCTGATCACTAGTACAGAAAGGCTTTTATGCAACGCACTTTAAGCGTCGGTTTTTTAGGGAACCGTCGCTTATATATGTTATATGTGTCGGTTACGAAAAAAACCGACGCCTAAAGTCATTTGAACAGAATCTGTTGCGTCGGTTACAAAAATAACCGACGCCTAAAGTCATTTGAGCAGGATCTTTTGCGTCGGTTACAAAAATGCCGACGCCTAAAGTCACTTTTAGTTTCGGTTATCTGAACCGACGCTATAGATTATGATTTATTGTGTCGGTTGTTATTGAACCGACGCTTTAGATTAGGATTTCTAGTGTCGGTTGCTGTTGAACCGACGCTTTAGATTAGGATTTCTAGTGTCGGTTTGCTGAACCGACGCTACAGATAATTTTTTTTTTTGCCTAAATACTGTACTAAAGTTAGACCGTACGTAGAAGATATCCTATTTTCCTGTAATGATAATAGTTACTAGCTTATTTCTTTTGATAGGTTATAAAATTTATTTGACATTATAATTATGTTTTTATATAATCCTTATTTTTAATAATTTTTTAATTTTAATTTATATAAATTTATATAATGAAATGCATGGTTTAAAATTTATTTTGTAAATTTCTAAATTAAAAATGGCGTTGACGGGTTTGAACTTTGAATTTTTATTAAATTAATTTAATCATATAATACATCTAGTAACTATTAATAAAAATATTGTTATTTATTAATAAAAATAATGATTTCTATATATGGTGAGATATTTTTGGGTGTATATTAGTGATCTAGCTTATAACCCGTGCGAAGCATGAGTTTCCTTTGATGGGTTTCCTTTGATGGGTTATAACCAAACCGAAAACCAAAACTTTTAATGTTTCGGCTTTAATATAATAGTATAGATTTAGTAATGATATTTATTGTTTAAAATTAATAATATAAATTTTAATGTAAAATTATAAGGAATTCGAATCTTGGATCTTTAGAAGAGGATTAAATATAAAAATATTTCTTATTAGTAGATTTAACGATTATCATCTATTTACTAAATATATTTACTAAATATCTAACGGTCACTATTCTTTTAAACGGTTGAACCGTATATACAACAAATGAGGTTGGCTGGGAGGATTTTAATTCTGAAATTAAGAATGAATATTTATATAAGGTAAATTATATTATTGAAATAAGATTTATAAGAATAAAATAAAATTTATAAAAATATTTTAATATTTTCATTACACAATAAAAATTTAAATTGATTAATTCCTACTTTTTTTTTTAGTTAAGAATATTCGTACTTAATATTTTGAATCATTATTTATGATCAAAACAGTACTATTCGCATCACACTTCATTATTTGCATTATACTATGATAAAATAGTCTAACCTATTTATTTATTTTAAAATCTTAAAATATTATATTACATCAATTTATATATTAATTTTTTATAATATAAAAATAAGTATGAAAAAAATTTTAAGCCTTAAAATTTTAAGCCTTAATTTTTCTATACACAGAGAGTCAGACCACAATAGAACAGATACCCGGCCTTCTTCAATTTCCTTAGCCGTTGCCCAAGGGAGGATTATCGCGCGAGGAGCGACCCTTCGTTTTCTTTCGCTGCTGGCTTCAATTTCCGGGATTCTTCGCTCTGGATTGTTGCGTGTTACAATTGCTTCAATTGCTGGGTTCAATTGTCTGGTATGTACGGTTTCTGTATTAACATAAAGACCAAGTGCTTTTTCCTTATTTTACTTTGGTATCTAGTACACATGTTTATTATAATAAGTAATTTTGTAGGTATGTTACCACGTTGTGCAAGGATAATATGTTCGCATTCATGTCACCATCTAGATTGACAATACCACATGCCCGTGACTATCAACGTCAAAATGAAGCAACGGATTACTTGACTGAAATTTTGGTTGCCAATAAAGATAATCGTTTTATTCTAGCACCTTACCACCAAGAGTAAGAACAAAAAAATTTCTGTTAGTAATTGTATTATTATTATAATCCAACATATACATCATACATGTCTATATTATTGTAGCAACCATTGGATGTTGCTCCTTTTTTGTCTCTCTGAAAGTACAATCTACGTCTTTGATCCATTGAGAAAAGAAAGAAAAATACGCTTGATAACACCTGCACGAACGTAAGTTAAATATGAATTCATCTTTCACTTAGTGTAATATATATTTTCTAATTTAGTAAGAGTTGTGATTACATATACTTATTTTACAGGGCATTTAAATTGTATGCGACTAAAGGTGGAGCGAGGAATAATAAAAAAGAATTTCTTTGGAATCATGTTGAGGTTCAAGTATAACTTGGTTTTTACATTCAATTATTTTGCTCATTTGTTTACTTGTATTAAATAAATCTTTTTGGTTTATGTGTAGTGTCCTCAGCAAGAAGGAGGTACCGAGTGTGGTTATTTTGTTATGAAGTACATGCATGACATTGTCATGCTTTGTCAAAAAAATCCTAACAATAATTGGAAAGTGGTAAGAGAATTTTTATTTTTTTTACCCTTATCGAACTCATAATTTTTTTTAAGTATGTTATCTTTTATATTTGGAAGGGTCTCGGTTCGAAAAGCTATGCCAAAAAGGAAATCAATGAGATTCGAGAGCTTTGGGCAAAATATTTTATTCTAGAATGTCTATAATCAGGTATGAAATTTTCTTAATTCTAGTATAAAGTGTAAAGAAAGTGTAAAGTTCCGAGCAAGGAATACTACTACTGTTAAACCTTTGAAAATACTACATTGCAGAGTGAGCTTAAATTTTTCCTCAATTTTGACACTAGAGATGCTAGGAAACCTATAAAATCGGAATTTGGGTTTGCAATCACCGGTTAAATTGAAATAATAAGTTTAATGTATTATGTAGGTTCATCATCAGTTCTATAGTCTTTGCGCAAGATAGTGTCTCACCAAATGTGTAGTGTGTTAGATAGTCGAAATCTTGTTTACTAGAACTTGATTGATGAATAAAACCATGTTACCTTCCAAAAAAGAAGCTCAGTCTTATCAAGTTTTAATGAAAAATTGAACATTACTTGAATCATGAAAAAAGTGTAAAGATGGCTGGTGATCATTATGCTAGAATGTCTTCACTGCATAGTTGACAAATTACAATCGAATTTACATGAAGTTGGATCTGGAGTCTTGAGTGCAATGCGCAAATTTTTGCGCTCAGAAGATTCAATATCCTTGTTAGGTCCAGTCATCTAAAAACCTGCAAATTTCATCCTGTTTATTATATCTGTCCCGAATCCTAAACCTCTCTCTCTTTCATGTCACAGCATCCATTTCTTCTTAATCCCTGTTTTTTCATTTTCTTTTCTTTTTTCTCAGATTCATGATGCTTGTAAGAAGAGTTAAAAATAACTTTAATGTATGCCTTTGTAGTATCCTACAATGGTAACACCGTAAATTTGATTCCGTAATTCCCAGATTATTGGTCTTATTTGACTTTTGCACACATATTAAGAAAATTTAAATTTCTTAAACTTTTAGACTAATTTAGCCCCATTTACGTTAATCATAAAATTAAATTTCAAATTCGATGGTATTGACAATTTGATATTTAGACGCCAATAAGAGTGTGAGACATCACATTTATTTTATTCTAGGAAATGTAAATTAAATATGAAAACTCTCAATTTGTAGAATATAAATAAGGGTATTGAAGAAAAGTAAAATATATTAAAAGAAATGTGGACACAATTTTGGGACACAAGTAAAATGAAAATGAAGACAAGGGGGCACAGAAGTAGGGACAGGTACCTTGCTTTCTTGGGATATGTTGGAGACGCAAAGAGAAGCTTGAAGGCTTAAATGTTTGAATCATGTCTTAACTATGTGCAAGGTTTAACTTAGTTGTTCACTTGTTAATCGCAACTAGACATATATACTGGCATGCATGCATTACAACGATTTCTTGATATTATACAGAATACATGATTGTGAAGATTATGTCGTCCGCTTTCTGGTTGATGATTGTGATGGCCTCACGTATATTCGATTCCCTCCTCAATTCAGCCAGACCTACATTAAACAACACATTTGCTTAGATTCATCGATTTTGTCTATGTTTAACCAAGTAATTATTGAAGGTACTATATGTACGCGCAACTATAGTAGTACTCCTAAGGAGTCTGTTGTAAGAGACATAACAGAAATTTAGTATTCACTTAGTTAATCTTAGTAGGAATAATTTGGGGAATACTTGTTTTATGAATTCTGTGTTGCAAGCAAGCTCCTTTATTCCTTCACATTCAGTTTAACATAAGCTCCTATTATTCCTGTTGATCATGGACAGTTTATACTTTTCTTCACATTCATATTAAGAGCCAAAGTTTATACTTTTCTGAATGTTTTCATTTTCTTTTGGCCTTATAACTCATCACAGGCTGATTCCAGACATGGAGACTGAATCTGTTGTAATGTCAAGGAGAATATTCAAGGAGGATGGGAAGAATTGATAATCAATTTTCAAATCATATGTTAGCTGCTTGAAGTTGGTGATCAAGGGAAATGTATTGGCTTACCTTGTTTGTAATTAGTATTAGATGATTTTGATATAATGATTTATTTTTGTAAGAGAAATTACTAGAAAGAATTGTACTTTTTATTCCAATTGTAAATTAATTATGAACATTAAATATTCTAAATTTATTTTAATCAAATTTTCAATTAGATTGTGTTCTGAATTTAGTTATTTTAATGATTTTCAGATTATTTGTAATGTGGGTCACTGATATAGGACCAAAAAAAATTAATACTTTAGGCGTCGGTCATTTAACAGAACTGACGCAAAAAGTATAGCACTTTGGCGTCGGTCATTAGACATAGCCGACGCTTAAAGTATAGTACATAGGCGTCGGCATTTTTACAGAACAGACGCTATAGGTAAAGTCCATAGGCGTCGGCATTTGACAGAACCGACGCAAAAAGTATAGTACATAAGCGTCGGCATTTTTATAGAATCGACGTAATAGGAAAAGAATATAGGCGTCGGCATTTGATAGAACCGACGCTAAAAGTCCAAATATTAGGCGTCGGCATTCAAAAACACCGACGCATATGCAAGGGACATATGTGTCGGTTCTAAGAACAACCGACGCAATAGAATATATTTTATGCGACGACATTCCTGTCAACCGACGTTTTTGGCCGTCTTTATGCGTCGGTTATCAGTCTTTTGCGTCGGTTCTATTACCGACACATATATGTTCTAGCGTCGTCATTTCAACCGACGCTATAGACCCATACCTATAGCGTCGCCTTCATATACTACGCCAAATAACCGACGCCTAAAGCCTATTTTGACCGACGCCTAAAGCCTATTCTGTACTAGTGGATATACCTTCTCATACTTCTGTATTAGATAAACTAACCATGCAGGATCATAGTAATAAATCTATTGTGGAGTTCATGGAGTTAAAGAATGAGAACAATGAACTTGAGAAGAAGAATGCTCAACTTAGAAAAATCATTACTCATCTATTGGCTGAGAAGACACCTGCTAGCAATCATGCTCAAATTCTTGCTGATCTTAAGGCAAAAGTATCTTAGTTTGAAGGAATCAACAAAGTGCTTCTCAAGAGAAATGATGCCCTAATGAAGGAACTCAGTGAGCTGAAAGCAGAGATTGATGCTCAAAATGCATGCTTGGAGGCTTTCAATCCAAAGGAGTCATGTTCATTGGAAGTATCTCAACAAGCTGAAAGGATCAAAGAGTTGGAAGCTAAGATCAAGAATCTTCAGAAAGGAATGGAAAAGTTTGTTCAAGGAGAAGACACTCAAATCCATGATGAAACAAACCAAAGGTTCCACTAGAAAGAGAAGGTCTTGGAGGGGCTTCAACTTCAGGTCTAAAGTATGATGGGAAACATGGAATTCCTTATGACTATGTTATGCCATGGAGAATTTGCTACAAATGCTGAAATAAAGGTCATTTGGCTAACCACTGTACAGTACAGAATGCTAAGCCAGTAAGCTGGAACAGATAGAGAACTAAGAGGCAGCAAGCTGACAGAACTGCTAGAACCAGAAATCAAATTCCTAAAGTGGTCCAAATGTGGATCAAGAAATCTGATTTGAATGTTCTATATGTTCTATCAACTAACCATGCTGGACCCAAACAAATATGGGTACCAAAACATTAAGTTGTTTTTCATTTGTTTTGTAGGTATGTCTTGCTGTTAAGGTGAAATCAAATAAATGGAATTGGATAGTGGATGCACAAGACATATGTGTGGTGATAAATCACAGTTCCTTAATCTCAAGAAGAAAAAGGGTGGAAGTGTCACAATTGGTGATAGCAAAACTCTTCAAATTCTTGGCAAAGGAACCATTGGTAATAGTATCATCTCTATTGATAAAGTACAATATGTTCAAGGTCTCAAATATAATTTGCTTAGTGTTAGTCAGTTATATGATGATGGACATACTGTTAATTTTGATAAAGAGAAGTGTACTATTAATGTTGGCACTAACAAAGTCCCCCTAGTTGCTGAAGGGAAGGAAATATCTATATTTTGGACTTTGAGATGCAGGATTCATCTTGTTGTTTAGCTGCAGTTGATACAAATCCAGATATTTGGCATAGAAGGCTTGGACATTCTCACATGGACTTACTCAGCAAGCTGTCTGCAAAGAAGCTAGTTAGAGAATTGCCCAAATTGAAGTAGGTCAAGAAGGAAACCTGTTCGGCTTGTCAATTAGGCAAACAAATCAGGACTCCACATAAGTCAAACAATTTGGTATTAACTTCTAAACATTTAGAGCTTCTTCATTTAGATTTATTTGGTCCGGAAGCATATAAGAGCATTGGAGGTAAAAAATATGCATTTGTTATCGTAGATGATTTTTCTAGATATACATGGGTATTGTTTCTTCGTACTAAAGATTGTACTTTTATTGAATTTTAGACGCTAATTAAGTTGCTTGAGAACAAGCTTAAGACAAGACTTGTAGGTATAAGGAGTGATCGAGGTGGTGAATTCCAAAAGGACTTTATCTCATATTGTGATAGAGGCATTACACATGAATTCTCTGCTCCAAGAATACCATAGCAAAATGGAGTTATGGAAAGAAAGAACAGGTCTTTGCAAGAAACAGCTAGGACATTGTTGCAAGAGAGCAAGCTGCCGAGGAGTTTCTGGGCAGAAGCGGTCAACACAGCTAGATATATTCTTAAAAGAGTACTGATCAGGCCTATTCTCAATAAGACTCCATATGAATTGTTGAGGAACAAAAATCCAAACATAGGCTACTTCAAGGTCTTTGGATCCAGGTGCTTTGTACTCAAAACTATTGATAGAGATGGTACAGATAATGCCAGCGAGCTGCTGAAGACAAATACAACAACTCAACAAGCTATTTAGCAAGCTGACAAGGAACCTGAATCAACTTCAGCTATTGAAAAGCCAGCTGAAACCTCTTTTCTAGTCAATGAAACAATTGATAAGTTATCAAGGCTTACTTTAGAAGGTCCTAGAGGTCAGAGATCAAAAGAAAAGTTACCACTCTATAATGGAAATGAAGTTTCTCGACCATCTAAGCGAATTACAGTAAATGAGGAAGTTATATCTCAACATTCTCAGCCCAAGTCAATAAGGACAATAAAGAACCATCCTCCAGAGCTAATTATTGGCGACAAATCAGAGGGAATCAAGACAAGAAAAGGTCAAGCTAACTTTTGTGCATTTGCTGCCTTTCTAGCTCAAGAGGAACCAAAGAATGTTAATGAAGCACTTCAAGATGAAAATTAGATCATGGAAATGCAAGAGGAACTTAATCAATTTGAAAGATGTGATGTTTGGGAACTTGTAGAGCCTCCTCAAGATGCTTCAATTATTGGTACTAAATGGGTTTTCAAGAACAAAGTTGATGAATTAGGTACGGTTACAAGGAACAAAGCAAAACTTTTTGCACAAGGATACAATCAACAAGAAGGAATTGATTTCGATGAAACTTATGCCCCGGTTGCATGGGTAGAGTCAATAAGGAATTGATTTGTTGCATCCAGTTAGCTGTCAGAATAATTTTTCAGTTAGAATTTTAATTATTCATTGTTAGCCATAACACCTATTCACCCCTCCCCTCTAGGTGTGTATTTTCAATCTTGACAACTAGTGATTTTTACAGGCAAAAGTAACATGGGCCACTATTGTCTTCAAAACTTTAATTCTCTATAATAAGGATATAATGTTAAGAAATAAAATATTTTTTATTCTAGATCCTACTTTTTTATCTATTTATTTTATGATTCAACGGTTCGTACTGAAATGATAAAAGGTATTTTGATAATAAAAACAAAATATACGTAGATTTCATTACAATTGATGGTGCTATAGTTCCAGTGTCAAATAACTCTTTGCCACCTGATATAGAAGAAGAAACAAGAGTCCCTGACCCTTCTGGCGCTGACGCTTCTGATGCAAGTCCATCATCATCTTTACAGACCCTCAATGAAAACAAAAAAGAAGTAGGACGAAGAGATACGGGTGAGAGTGGAGCTTTAAGAATGAGAGTTTCGTTGAACCAAACAAGGAAGGAGGATTTAAAATCTGGGCAGCTTTTGGAGAAATTATTTGAACAGTTTGGTGAAATGATTTTCTCTTTCATTCCGACTCCGGAACTGGAGTTATTGCTATAACCACCGGAAAATATGTGTTACTATATTTGTATAAGTTGCTAAAATTTTGTACATTCACCCACTTAAAAAATATGAAATGTTTTCAAAAAAATTTATTGTCGAAGCTTTAGATTTTAGTATAGTGCTTTACGTTTATTCATAAATTTTATTCATGAATGGAAGCATGTACGAATGTTGCTTTACATTCGATAGCCCTGTATAGTAGTGTAACATATGTGGCTTTTATTTTGAACCACTCCAGAGAAATAAGCCTACTAAAAGATACCAACTCTGATGTTATAACGGAAGCACAAAAGAGATTATAATAAACGTAAAGGAAGAACACAGATTGGCAGAAGAGAAAACTTTATTGATCTTTAGGATACAGATTACAGAATACAGATTCATATTCAGATCTAATTGACTTTAGATCTGACATACTTAATTGATAACAGATATGATTCAGATTACAGACTTACATACTCAGATTTTTCGACTCAAATTTCAGACATATATGCTAGGCTATGCCCTAGAGAGTTTATATCACTACCCCTTAAATGCTCATATGCAACGTTTTTAGAAAGTGTTTCACTGAAAGTGTTTCGTTAGATATAAAATTTTGGCTCTAATGAAATAGAACTTGAACTGGTGTTGCATTACATATAATTTAGCGTTGCATTTGATCCACGGTGTTTCAGATAATGCAACACTAGCTGCTGGCGTTGCATTAGATATTTTTTTAATTTAAAAATTGCTGACGTGGCAGAAGTGGGGCCCACATGTGCTGACGTAGCATTTGTTGACGTGGCAAACGTGGGGCCCACAATTGATAATGTGGCAGAAGTGGGACCCACATGTGCAGACGTGGCATTTGCTGACGTTGCAGAAGCATTGCATTAGGTTATCCCAGTGTTGCATTTGCTGTTTAGATGTGCTGCATTAGATATTTCTTAATTTTAATAATGATGATGTGGCAGTTGTGGGACCCATCAATGCTGACATGTGAGTGTGTGGCCCACAAGGTTGACGTGGCAGGTGGCCCACAGGTGCTGACGTGGCAAGTGTGGGGCCCACCACTACTAACATGGCATTAGCTGACGTGGCAAGCGTTGCATTAGGGGACTAAAGTGTTGCATTTGCTGTTTTATTTTTAAAAAATGCTGACATGGCAGGTGCGGGGCCCACAAATGCTGACATGTCAATGTGGGGCCCACATGGGTGATGTGGTAGGAGGCCCACAGGGGCTGACGTGGAAAGTGTGGGGCCCACAATTACTGACGTGGAAGAAACGGGACCCACCTGTGCTGACGTGGCCTTTGCTGACGTGGCCGAAGCGTTGCATTAGGTGACCATAGTGCTGCATTTGTTGTTCTAAAGTGTTGCATTAGCTATTTTGTAATTTTAATGAATGCTAACGGATTATTTTTAATTTTAATTTTAAATTATTTTTTCAAAGTTCCAAAATTACGGATGTCAAGATCTAACGATTTTAGTGAAGTGGTAAATTTTTAAAAAAATCCATAGATGTATTTGGTTTGGTTTTATAACGGTCAAACCGGTCAAAGTGGAACTTCCTTTTAACTAGTCTTGTCTCGAAAGATGAATCTATTTTTTTAAATTATTTTTTCGACGTTCCAAAATTACAGATGTCAAGATCTAACGATTTTAGTGATGCGGTAATTTTTTAAAAAAAATCCCTAGATGTATTTGGTTTGGTTTTGTAACAGTCAAACCGGTCAAATTAGACCTTCGTTTTAACTAGTCTTGTCCTGAATGATGAATATATTTTTTTAAATTATTTTTTTGGCGTTCCAAAATTACGGATGTCAAAATCTAACGATTTTAGTGAAGTGGTAATTTTTAAAAAAAATCCCTAGGTGTATTTGGTTTGGTTTTGTAACGGTCAAACCGGTCAAATTAGACTTTCCTTTTAACTAGTCTTGTCCCAAATGCTGAATCTATTTTTTTAAATTATTTTTTCGACATTCCAAACGTACGGATGTCATGATCTAACGATTTTAGTGATGTGGTAAATTTTTAAAAATTTGCTAGAAGTATTTGGTTTGGTTTTATAACGGTCAAGCCGGTCAAAGTAGACTTTCCTTTTAATTAGTCTTGTCCCAAATGATGAATCTATTTTTAAATTATTTTTTCGATGTTCCAAACGTACAGATGTCAAGATCTAACAATTTTAGTGATGTGGTAAATTTTTAAAAAAATTGCTTGAAGTATTTCGTTTGGTTTTATAACGTTCAAACCGGTCAAAGTAGACTTTCCATTTAACTAGTCTTGTCCCGAATGATTAATCTATTTTTTAAATTCCTTTTTCGACGTTCCAAACGTACGGATGTCAAGATCTAACGATTTAGTGATGTGGTAAATTTTTAAAAAAATTGCTAGAAGTATTTCGATTAGTTTTATAACGGTCAAACCGGTCAAAGTAGACTTTCCTTTTAACTAGTCTTGTCCCGAATGCTGAATCTATTTTTTTAAATTATTTTTTCGACTTCCAATCGTACGGATGTCAAGATATAATGATTTTAGTGATGTGATAATTTTTTAAATAATTTCCTAGATGTATTTGGTTTGCTTTTATAACGGTCAAACCTGTCAAAATGGACCTTCCTTTTAAGTAGTCTTGTCCCGAATGATGAATCTATTTTTTGAAATTATATTTTCATCGTTCCAATCATACGGATGTCAAGATATAACGATTTTAGTGATGTGGTGATTTTTTTAAAAATTCTCTAGATGTATTTGGTTTGGTTTTATAATGGTTAAACTGGTCAAAGTAGATCCTCCTTTTAACTAGTCTTGTCCCGAATGATGAATCTATTTTTTTTAATTATTTTTTTCTACGTTCCAAACATATGAATGTCATGATCTAACGATTTTAGTGATGTGGTAATTTTTTAAAAAATTTCCTAGATGTATTTGGTTTGGTTTTGTAACGGTCAAACCGGTCAAAGTAGACCTTTCCTTTAACATTAAATTATTTTTAAAATTACGGAAAATATATGTATTTCAAAATATATAAAATGACGATACATTTTAATTTTTTTTTCAATTTAAAATTTGATAAATAATATATTTTAATTATGGAAAAAAATTGTATTTTACAATAAAAGAAATGCAATAAAAGTACAACACACGTGGCACAGACACAAGCAGCCTAGAATGAAAATTTGGGCAAAAAATTTCTTCCCCTTAATTTTCAGACACTACTACTTTCCCCTAAAAATTTCTAACTTCCCCCCAAAAACACTACTCGCAGCCTCCCTCTCCAGTCATTCTCTCTCTCAATCTCGCTCTCTATCTCAATAGACACTACAACTCCACTCAATAGACTCAATTAATAAACTTTACTCTTTACAGACTCTTATACAATTACCTCTCTCTTTGTCACTCCGATTAATTACTCTCAATGCACTTTTAATTTGTTTTCTTTTGTAGGTAATTAGGGATTTGAATTTGGAGATTTGATTTACAGACCTTCATCGAAGTAGATGACTTTAGGAGAGCTCAACCTGATGCAATTGCATATTCAGCTACAAAAATTATATCTAGTCAATCAGTCTCCCTCAGATCTCGTCTATTTGTTTAGTTGGGGGAATAATCTGAATCTCAGATTTCTTAATTTCCGTGTGCATTTAATTTTCTCATCAGTATTTTGTCTATTAAACTCTACAGGGAGAAATATGTACAGCTGTGTGGGCAAATTGAAGATGAAAAGGTCGAACCATCATCTAACATGGCTAATGAAGAAAGTTCAGTGGAAGAAGATACGGTTCGCAGTTTGCGTGCTAGTCCTATTAATCCATATAATAAGGATCGAACAACTATTGAAGATATTGAAATTATAAATCCCATCAGCAGAGGGGCTTTTGGATGAGTTTTCTTGGCCAGAAAAAGAGCAACTTGTGATTTATTTGCTATTAAGGTATATGCTAATATCTTTTAAGGATTAACCAAAATGAATTAGATTCATTTTCCCTAAAAGATGAATTTAATACATATGGAAAAGAGTTCAGTTAAACTACAAGCCGTTTGTGCACATATGTTCTAATGTAGCCATAGTTTTTGTGATAGACAGGTCCGGTTCTTTATTCCTTCACATGTCGGGATAACCTCTATTTGGTCATGGAGTACTTAAATGGAGGAGATCTGTACTCTCTACTGAAAAATCTTGGCTGCTTGGAAGAAGATATGGCACGTGTATACATCGGAGAACTTGTAAGGATACGATGATGGTCGTCCTCTACTGTACCTTTGATGTCGTCCTTCATCTTATACTGATGTTTGAGCTAAACCTGATGACTTTAGGAGAGCTATGTATGTGTAAAGTTAGAATGAGTTGCTGTAAGTTTGAAATTCAGATGTTTCTGACCTGTTCAGGATGTGTTGCAGACAAAGGAATGTTGTTGCACAAATACAGGTTTATGCAGATCACCATTAACACACACATTGTAAGTGGAGATGATAACAGAGTACCATCGCGCCTTGCCCCCTTTTATGTTAGCTGGAAAACATAGAAAGTTTTTTGAACTCAGGCTTCCAGCTTATTCAATGATCAATATAAGGTCTCAGGTACAATTGTTAAAAAAAAAGTTATTTAGTACATCTTTTTATTAAAGTCAAATTACATGATTTATTCATATAAATTTGTTTTCATTGAGCATTAATCTTAGTGAAGCCAGCAGGATATAAACTAATTAAAACCAAGCTGTCATGTATTTGCACATCTTAGTTTTTATTTAATTTTTTAATTCCAGAAGTTAGCTAGGGTTTGATATTGAGTTGATCTGAGTTTTAAGTACTACTTTTTTGGTCAGGGGTTTTGTTTTATAGGGGTATATGCTTGTTAATTCTTCTGATGTTTATATGATTGGTTTCGATTTGGCACTATAAACCAACAACAAATCATGAATAAAAATTGGCACTGTTTATTTATGATCAATAGTGGTGACCATGATTTTCTTATTCCATTTCAATCCACCCAAGCTTGGATAAGAGAGCTAAACTACTCTATTATTGATGACTGGCATCCGTGGATTGTCAATGGCCAATATGCTGGGTGAGTTTCATGCTAGTTGCGTGTTTGTACTCTCTCTAAGTAAAAACTAAAATCATGAAAACTTAATTTCGGCTTTTCTTTTGTGTTCTGCGGTTACACAAGGGCATACTCTAACAATATGACATTTGTTACTGTGAAAGTAAGAAATTCATCAGCTTTTATCTATTTACTCAATATTCTTCCCATTTGAGAACTATTTTTGTTACTGTTTTGGTCATTACAATCTGCATATACATCCTAATACTTCCTATTCTTTTAATTCAGGGATGAGGTCATATAGCCCCAGTATACAGGCCTCCTGATGTTACGACTCCGCTGGTTTAAATTATGACTTGAGCAAACAAGAGGTTTGATGCAGGCAAGATTTTCAGCCATCCTGATGTTGCTATCGAAATTCCATGGTATGCATCTGTGTTCTATTTGCGTGTGTGATATGTATTTTAAATTTGAGAATTTCATTCTTGACTTGTAATATGGTTAGTTAATGAGAGATATAATCTTCTAAACTAGGTATAGAATTAAGAAAAGTACACTTTGTTGAAGAAAGATGTTCAGTGGCCTCTTGGTTGGCCTACTGGAGGATTTCCAGGGCCACAAGTATAGTCTTGGCTTGTATGTTTTGATGTCTTCTAAGCTTTTGCACACAAATATTGCGATTACTCATTATAGTTGCCGTTCTCATTTCTGAAAAATTATATGCACCATTGATATATATGCTCTCCTGTAGAGGTATACCATTATTTAGAATATGATGAAACAATTCTTATCTTTTCTACTCTTACCAGAAAAATGATTACAACTTTATCCAAAACAATATATATCTGTCATAGGATCTTGTTTGAACAAGATGGCCTAGAAGCTTGCAACATTCTTCATGCTGCTGGACCATCAAAGGTATTGTGTACAACTCATCTTATATTTTCTCAGCGTGAATTTCGTCTGCGATTGTATTGTACTTCTTCAGGAACTTGAGTGTTCATAGGTCTAAGTATTGGTCTGTAACCTGTATTACTACTTTGTCTAAAAAAATTACAAAAATAATAAAATACGTGGTTACTGTAATTTTTGCACGGAAGTTATTAAAGGGTTGACTTTGTAATTTTGATTTAACGTAGCTGTTTGATTAGCACTTGGAAGGCAGCAATTTCGTTGCTCAAGTTAAATTCAAGTGTCATCAAACATAATAATTATACATCAGCTTTTTAAGGTATATCGACATTGTTTAATTTAATATATTATCTAATTAGATGATTTAATTATACTTTATAGGGGACTGCAAAGATCAAGATGGCATGAGTGGAAGGTGTGTAGTAGGTGCAATCAATAATTATACCAGCCAACTACTCTCTTATGGCAATTATGCTGCTTCTCAATGTAAGAAAGAACCCTTAGAAAGCCTCATTAAAATCCCCGAAACAAAGTTACATGTTATGCTATTTAGTCTCTAATAATAGATACTTATAGTACATAGCCTAATACAGGATTTACAAATGCATAATCCTAAAACATGACCAACAATCTTTCTCTTGCCAACAAACAATCTAATGGAAGCTCTTCTCTTTCTTTCTCATTTTTTGTCAGGCATATATGACTTATTAATTATTATACATATGTCATTGTAGCTAGGATGTCATGGATGTTGAAAAAGCTTGGTGAAGATAATTCAATTATTAAGTTCGATGTGAAAGAGTTGTGTGCCACCGCTTCTAGTGATTATGACGACAACGGTACTCCTATGACTCAAGGCGGCACCACCGAATATCAATATGTAATGGTTTCGTACTTTTAAAATTTAGAATTAATCTTATGTGCTTGTTGGTTTAGAATTATGTTGGATTCCTTTTGGATGTATTAGTAATGGTTTTATTAGGTATTAGTATGATGTTGGTGTGGATGATTGTAACTATTTGGTGGCTGGTTGAATGTTTGGAATGGCTTTGAATGCCTTTGAATGTATTTTGCTGGGTTTCTTTATGTAAGAAACAAAATATTACAGAAATTTTAATTAAAGCGTTGCATTTGATCTTTCCAGTGTTGCATTAGATATTTTAGTGTTGCATTTGGTAAATATAGTGTTGCCTTTGATAAGATACTAGTGTTTTAAAAAGCAAATAAAAGCGTTGCATTACCTAGCTATGGGCCCCAGTGCTGACGTGGCATGTGGGACCCTAGGATGGCGTGGCATGTGGGACCCACTATTGATGTGGCATATGGGACCCACAGATGATGTGGTAATGGCAGACCCTACTGTTGATATGGCAAGTGGAGCCCACATGCTGACATGGCAAGTGGGCCCCACATGCTGACGTGGCATGCCAGCTATACTATTGCTGATGTGGCATGCCAGCTGGACTGTTGCTGACGTGGCATGCTAGCTGGACCCATTGCTGATGTGTCATGCTTGTGGGGCCCACATTCGTGACGTGGAATTAGAACAATGTCTAATGTCAAATGCAACGCCTCTTTGGTGTTGCATTTGCTTGTTGTGGTGTTGCATTTGCTTGCTGTGGTGTTGCATTACATGTCAGATGCAACGCTTATTGCTGTTACTTTAGATGACAAAAAGCATTGCATCATGGGGTCTAACGAGACGGTCGCGGATGCAACGCCCCCTCACTACACTAAATATTGGCTATTGCAATGCCAAAAAAAGTGTCATATTAGACCCCAAATGTGTTACAATAGAAGTTTTTGCAACGTTTTTACGAAAATCAGCGATGCATCTGTTACCGTTGCAATAGACCCCTATAGCAACGTTTTACCTACATATTGCAACATTTTCAAAGTATTACAATATCCCCTTTAGTGCAACACTTTTGTAACTTTTAGTGACACTTTTATGATGTTGCAATAGAATATTGCAACACTATTTTGTAACATATTTTAGTTAAAAATGTTGCAAAGTCAATTTATTGCAACATTTTCATGTAACATTTTCTCCTCTATTGTAATGCTTTTGGTTTTTTTAGCAACATTTATATGCAACACTTTTGTTCCTATTATAATACATTTAAATTTCTTTTAGCAACATTTATGTCCAACACTTTGTAATATTAGTCCAATTTGCAATATCCTATTTGAAATGTCAATAAACCAACACAAAAGCATATCAAACCATAAATCACATTTCCAATTTTCCAGATAGCAAATCCAACAGAATATGTCAATAAAGCCCGAACAAAGTCGGCTTATACCATCAGATCGTCTTACATCTAGTACATAAATCCAAAGTCCAAACACATAGTCGACTTACACACCAATATCTAAAATAAAACTTAGTATTTCCTATTCTTGTCATAATACCTATAATAACCAACCTCCCAGTTAACAATCTCCATTTCGTCCTTTTTTGCATCAAGTGACAGCTTTTGGTTTCATCAATTTCGTGATCTACAGGCCAAATCATGATATTGGAAAGTAGCTTTTAGATCTTCAGTTCCTGTTCTTCCCACTCTTGAGATGAGTTAGTTCCTTCAACAATCCCAGTCCCAGCATAAAATATTGCACCATGTCCCTATAATATCCACATTGTTTCAGTAACAAGATTGCTGAGAAAGTGTACTTGGTGAAATCATAAAACACTATGAAAAAAACATCTTATACCAAGGCTGACCTTATACCGACTGCAAACTCGGTCTCTCCTCCTCCAAACCAACCAACAGGATCGGCATACATTCCTCGGTCAAACATTTCTGTACAACATTGTGTCTGATTAGAAGAACATAGTACTAGGTATCTTCTCTACTTAAGATATGTTTCATTATGCATTTAAGAGATATAGTATGTTTTCTTAAGTGAACTGGAATAAATTAAGCCTAAAATGATTGAAAATTAGAAAGACTACAAGCTGATAAAAAAAAACATACACACCAGTTTCTGTTATTAAGAGTCTGGACTTTTTTGTCGGAATCCACAAACTGCAGGAGTGGATGAAGAGAGGACAGAATATAGAACTGAAAAAAAAACAATTCAGAGGAGCATTTGTTAATTACAACATTTTAGGTCAGAAGGAATCATCAAAAAAAGAAAGAAACTGTACCATTTGGAACACCACAGCCAAGAAGGCAAACTTTATCCAGAGGAGCTTTTGGATCAATTTTGGCAACACGGACATCATGGAGTACAGTGTAGTGACTAAACGTTGATGTTCCCATGATATGGTAGAGAGGCTTCCCATTGATTGAGAAACGACTTTTGCGATCGTTCATCATGACTCCCACTGTAGTAGCTCCCCTAACTTTTCTACAGAGGTTTGTCTTCCCTGACTTGCAAAACTTGCACTCCCTACATTCTGCTTGATAACAAAGTATAACATGATCTCCAACCTGAACTTCACTCACTCTTTCACCACACTTTCAACAATTCTGCACAGAACTTCCATTTGTAACTTAATTTATCAATGAAATCATACAAACTTGGAGTAAATTATTACTTACTCGGATGCCTCATGACCAAGAATACACGGAAATAGACCCGCAGGATCCTACAAGAAAATAATTATAAGCTTGGTTAGAACACAAAAAAAATTAAAACAAAGAAAGACTATTTAGCAAATTACCAAAATAGCACAGGTGATCAAGAATGCAAAATACCTCTGGAAGCATGCTTATGATACTAATAAGAATAATAAAATTAGAAAATACTATAGAACAGAGAATGCAACATTTTGTAAGGACCCTTAATGAGTAACTACAGCCCACGAAAAAAACACCCTTGGAAGATTACAAATTTCTTTCTTCCACTTAGCATACGCGAAACATAACTACATATTTTACCACCCAAAATTCCACTTCACATACCAAAATGACAAAAAAGACAAACATAATACAAAATTAACATAAATATCAGTATGAGAATTAACACTTTAGCACAAAAAAATTATTTGTGGGAAATTAACACCAACTGAAGTTAAGTAAACAAAATTATTACAAATTTAGCTCAAAATTCCCACTAATTAACACAAAACCTACTAATTACTAACACCAAGTTACCAATAATTTAGCACAAAATTAATAATTAATAACGCAAAATAACAAAAAAAAACCTTGAAATCTTCAAATACAAGCTTTATCTGCACAAAATTAATAAGAGTAAATTAAGAGCACAAAATATCAGAGAACAAGTATAATCGAAATACATAGATAAATACATATACATATATAATCGAACATAATTGAAAAAAGTGGGATACTTTACCTCGAATTGAATCTTTGCTCTAATCAGTTTTGGGGGTTTTGCTCCAATCAATTTTAGGGATTTAAGAGAGTGTGAGAGATAAGTGATAGAAATTTATGGATTTAAGAGAGGTGTGACAGATGAGTGAGAGAGGGGTGAATTATAGATATGAGCGAGAGAGATGAGTGACAGAGGGGGAATGAGAGAGATGTGTGAGAGATATGTGTGGGAGAGAGAGATGTGCGAGAGATATCTGCGGGAGAGAGTATTCTGAGGGAGAGAATTAGTTTTTTTCTAATAAGATTTTATTTTGTGTAATAAAAGTTTTGGTACCAAATGTTTTGGTTCCAATTACTAGAGCCCGCCCAGTGAAAAATTAAAATCCCGCCCAAATATTTCAGTCAAGTTGATCAAAAGTGTTAATACTATTGTAACGCTTTTGTAAAAGTATTGCAATTGATCAAATGTGTTAAAATGTTTACTTCGTTTGTAACACTTTTTTATTTTTTGTAACACTTTTCAAAAATATTACAATAGCTTAGCAAGAATCTTGTCTATAGCAACACTTTATGCAACACAAATGCACCTTGGGCTTGCAATAGCCAATATATGGTGTAGTGCCTGGTGTTGCATTTGGTCTAGTGCAACGCTTTTTTGGCCTAAAGCAACAGTAAACATGGCGTTGCATATGAGCATTTTTGGCGTAGTGTATAATACTCTCTAGGCGGTTACAGAAGGATCCGGAAGACTTGGACCCGAAGCAAAGTAATTACCAAAACAGAACAGAAAATTAATTCTGGAAAGAATTAATTCTGGAAAGATGGCACGGCACGGGCGCGCTGCTTTATTCTGCTGAAAAACAAAATAGTACATAGATTCAAGGCAGTATTTTAACAAATCTCCACCTTGACTTGAATTCTCTCACAAATAAGAGATAACAGATGTACCAGACGAATTACAATAATGCTAGATGTACCAGATAAAACTCTTATGCCTCAGATTTTGCCCTCAAAGGGCAATCAACAACTCCTAACATTAAGCAAGTCTAAACAATGTTGAAACTTATGTGGAACTGGCTTGGAGAGCATATCAGCTGGGTTATCTACAATACCCATTTTGCTCACCTTAATTCTCTTGTACCATTGCCTCGGAGACTGTTTTAGTCCATACAAAGCCCTCAATAACTTGCAAACATAGTCATCCTTACCAGAAACCTGAAACCCATCTGGCTGAGTCATGTATATCTTATCAATCTCCGAGGTCGCAACAGCAACAGAACCTGATAACGTAGAACCTGGAAGAAAGTACAAGGTACCACGTTTAACACCTTTCAAGACCACATTAGAACCCTTGCAGACATGTAAAACTCCACCTTCACCCTGAAAACTGAAACCCTTGCTGTCTAACATACTCAAAGATATCAGATTCTTTGTCATAAGTGGAACATGCCTAACATCATTCAATGTACAGAATTTACCATCATGTGTCCGAATTTTAATCGAGCCTATTCCAACCGTCTCACAGCAAAACTGTTAGCCATAAAAATATTGTCACCGTCTACTTGCTCAGAGGTTGTAAACCACTCCCTGCGCGGACATATATGGTGAGACGCTCCAGAATCAAGAATCCACACATCAGAGTGATGCGTGTGATCAGCAGCAACAAGATCAATATCTTCTTAAGAAGTAGCACCAGCTACAGCAGTAGTACCTGAAGCACCAGTACCTGCCAATTTATTATGTTACTTCTTTTTCTTGGGACTGTCATATTTCCAATGTCCCTTCTCTTTACAGTAATTGCAGATATCATTAGGTGGACCCTTAGGAACTGGTTTCTTCCCCGACTTTCCATGTCCATTACTCTCACTGGCTATTAATCCAACAGCCTGATTATCTGCACCTGTACCCGCCGCCTATGGCGCAGCTCTCTAGTATGGAGAGCAGATCTAACCTCCTCTAGAGAAATAGTATCTTTACCAACAATAAACGATTGCACAAAGTTCTCATATGATAATGGTAAAGAAACTAACAAAATCAAAGCAGCATCCTCATCTTCAACTTTAACATCAATATTACGCAATTCTAATAAAACTGTGTTTAACTGATCTAAGTGATCTCGAAGAGGCATACCTTCCTGCATTCGCAGACTAAACAGACGTTGCTTCAGTAACAACTTGTTTGTTAAAGACTTCGTCATGTAGAGACTTTCAAGCTTCAACCACAGACCAGACGCGGTATCCTCCTCCGCGATTTCAGTAATAATATCATCTGCAAGACACAAAAGAATTGTTGAATGTGCCTTTTCTTCCAGAATGGCCATCTCAGTGATTGTAAAAGCAGCAGCCGATTTCTGGTTCAACGGCGCCCAGAGCCCCTGTTGCTTTAACAAAGCACGCATCTTGATCTGCTGTTAACATAAAATCACGCAACTATACGTGGTCACAAGTAATATAGAATTAAGTTGAGTTCGTTCCTACAGAGATCTGGTTTTGGTTTTAATTCAGTTTATTGTACCTATGAACAATGTATGGTTATTACTCACTGCTAAGACAATTAACAAATTTGAGGTTTTGATTATCTAAATTAACTAAGAAGTAAATTAACAAACTAAGAATTAATTAACTAACGAGAATATAATCGAATTACTTATATGAGAATAAACATGGGATCCTAACTTCATTAAATACTTCGCTTAGATCTGACGCCTTTAATCACTATATGCAATGGTTATGATATCTGATCGGACAACACGAAACAAGTACACGCTACCTGTCAGCATACGTATACCAAACTACCCATACATCAACAAAAGAGATAGAAGATGAATAGACACCAATTATGCTTAGACCCTATATGTCTATAGAATTTGAAAACATAACGGCTGAAGAGCAAGTTATCCATATTGATCACATAGAGCAACATAATATATTTCTATTTATGCTACAAATCATGTTGATAAACAATCATGAACCTATGCTAGCATGGCAAGTTCTAAATCTCAAGATCCACTTTCACTTCACAAGAGATTAACAGATTAAATGTTAGCTACGCATCTAACAATTAAACATAACCATACAAGGATATTAGATATACATCACACACAGGTCTTTAAAGTATCAAGATACTAAAGCTCCATAAATAAATCCGTTAGAATCCCATGACAACGATTAGTTCATAATTGAACCGCTCGTCATCATGGGATCTGATGAAGCCATGATAATAAACAAAGTCTGAATAAAAACAATAGTGCTAGAGTAATGAGTTAAGAAAACAAATCCCAAAACATCCAAGAGTATCGCCTAATAGAAGAAAACAATAAGTAGATCTAGATCTCTGTTGCTTGTCACGAGCGTTGGAATCCTTCTCCAAGTATGAATCTCTGTATCGGCTCTCTCTCTGTGTTATGGAGGGTTGGTACGTTTTATGATGAAGGATGATGTTTATATAGGCCCCCAGCAACTTGTCCTCCAAGAAAACGTCCAAAAATCTGAATAAAAATCGAATTCTGGACCAATTTAATATTTAATTCACGTCAGGCTCAGGCCCTGAGCCTCAGACCTCAGGTCCTGAGTTTACTTTAAAAAAATCCCTGATTCCCTCAGGCCCTGAACCTACCAGCTAAGGTCCTGAGTTTACTGCTTGAAATATCCCTGTCCAATTCAGGCCCTGAACCTACTAGCTAAGGTCCTGAGTTTCCTTTAATTGCTTCTTTCATCATGCATTCTTCTCTCTAGCATCTTTTTTTCCATAATTCATTAAAAACCAATAATTACTCATGGAAAAGTAATTTCCTGCCTGCAACTAGTAGTCCTGCACAAACTTCACTAAAACACGTCAAAAATACCACACACTCGAGGTCAAGAAATCAATTTAAGCCGATATGAAGCATTCCAAGTGGATATAAAATCCACTTATCATCTGCCACAGACTAAAACTATTCCGCCCAGTAAATTTGTCGACCTTCACGCTAATACCACCAGACATCCCAGACATAGCTCTTGATACCAGTTTGTTATAACGGAAGCACAAAAGAGATTATAATAAACGTAAAGGAAGAACACAGATTGGCAGAAGAGAAAACTTTATTGATCTTGAGGATACACATTACAGAATACAGATTCAGATTCAGATCTAATTGAATTTAGATCTGACAGACTTAATTGATAACAGATATGATTCAGATTACAGACTTACAGACTCAGATTTTTCGACTCAGATTTCAGACATATATGCTAGGCTATGCCCTAGAGAGTTTATATAATACTCTCTAGACGGTTACAGAAGGACCCAGAAGACTTGGACCCAAAGCAATTACCAAAACAGAACAGAAAATTAATTCTGGAAAGATGGCACGGCGCGGGCGCGCTGCCTTATTCTGCTAAAGAACAGAATAGTACACAGATTCAAGGCAGTATTTTAACATCTGGGATAGACAAGTAAAGAAACGAAGGATAAGGTGAAGGTAATATCCATCCAAGTAAAAACAACCATAAATCACTTGGGGGATTTACAAAATCTGAATCAGTTCAAACAAAAATCACAATCAGAATTTTTTGCTATTCGCGTAGCACTAGATACGGTGCGATACCAAGGTAAAAATGTAATGATTGCAGACTAATAGATAATGTATTTCGCATGAGCGATATCAAGATAAAAATGTAATGATTATTGGCTTTGCTATTCGAGACATGTAATGCTACGAGTTACAAAGTTGTTTCCAATTACCCATCAGAAGTAATCATCGAACAGACAGCTACAGCAGAGAACCTGCAAATTGCACACACGATCACAAAAACCAATCAAAATCACAACCAAGAAAAATCAATAAAAATAAAAAATAAATACAACAATTCATCTCTAATTTATATTTCACTGTCAGCAACAACCCAAACAGCCTTCCCAGCAACAGGCCAAACAACCTTCTGACATGCCCCTGATTTTTGTTGTTGCTGAGGTGGTGGCTGTTGATACTGAGGTCGAGGAGGATAGCTAGGAAGTGAATTTCAAAAATGGGTCGAATGTGGACACATTCTAACAACTACTTTTTAATGAGTAGGCTAATTTTAATTGATAAAGAGTTTTGTACATGCAAAAAGCCCATTATTATTAATGATAACAAAACAATCAAAAATTGTCAATTAAGTTCTTATTATGTGTTCTTGGACACTGATCAAAATTTATTATTGGGAAGTGAATTTCTTTGTTATAGAGAGGACAATAAAATAATTAATTAACTAGTAAATCAGGAGGTAAATTAGATTATGAAAATGCAGATAATTCAAGTGCAACCTTTAAAATTATTGTTGGTATAGCTTGACCTAGGTTAGTTGCTATCTAGTTCTTTCTTTCTGGACCTGTGTACCTCTCATTTCCAGATAATTTCTTATGGTCATGTTTGTTTGGAGGGATTATAAACCCCAGATAATAAATCTACTATAATAATCCCATCATTTATAATTCTTAGGATTATTATCCTTTAAATTATCCTATTCCATGTTTTTTTTAAAGTATTACGTCTAGGATTGGATTATAATCATTTAAAAAAATTTAATCCTTTAAATTATTCTTATCTCATGTTTGTTTTGAGGGATAAACTATGGATTGGACTATATATGTTTGTTTTAGGAAGAATTATAGTGAAAGGACTATATATAATCTTTTAAAAAAATGACTTGTGAGATGGGATTAAATAATACCTCTTCCTACCAAGTATTAGAGAGGATTATAACCTCATCCTTATCCCACCCGTTATCTCATCCAACCAACATGAGATTATTATTTTAAAGGACTATAATCGGTAATCTAATCCCAAGTAAATTTTTACAAACAAACATAGAATTAAATTTTTTAATGAATTATAATCCTATCATCCACTTAATCCTATGAAACAAACATGGCCTATACGTTGTTTTGCTACGAGAAAGTAAGAGAAATGTGTAAGATTCAACTGACCACCCCCGGAAGAAAGGTTGATTACAGGACCTCCGTTGACCTGAAGTCAATGTGACTTAACATTTTTTGCCCTAGTTGCATTCAAATGAAATATCTTCTGTACGTATGAGTGTCAGTTCGTTCGCATAACAAAATATCAAAAATATCTACATTCAGTGTCCGATATTATTATTTATTATACGAAACAAAGGTGTGAAATATGACTCAGATATCGTCATCAACATGACGACATTAATTAGTCTTTCTAAACTACAAAACATTTATAAAAAAAGTATAATATATTTAATAATACTAGTAAGTTTAACCTTTTTATACACATTTTAAGTAATTTGATCATGTAATAAAATAAAAATTAATTAATTAGTAGTTGAATTCTAAAATTAAAAATAATTTTAATTACTAATCTACCACATGGGATTTTAGTAATTACTAATAATTCTGTCTTTTTTACTTTGTTAATTTTCTCCAACCTTAAATATACTACCCCTGTACTGCAGATGACGGAGCTACTTTAGATGGCTATGGGAGCACCCCCTTGCCCTGCGATTACTACTGCTATATATGGTGATTGTTGTTCTGCAGCTGAAGCACAAGCACTCAAGGGGAGTACTCAAGTTAAGCCTAACAACTCGAGGACTGCGCGCATGCGTACTCTTATCATACTACAAGCTAGCTACTTCCTTAATTAGTCGAGGACTCATGATATGATGCGTTTATGTACGTATTATTAATTAAGATTTTATGTATTGGACAATGTTTCGATCTGATTAAATTAATAACCAGAAAAATGACCATGAGATTTATTCGAGTAAAATTTATTAAAATACTTAAAAAATAAGATTTAAAATACATTGGGCGGCAGGGCTAGTTAAGTAATATTGTAAAATTTTAAAAAAATCTGATTTTACAAAATTGTCCATACTATGTTTGCATATAAAATTTATATATTGTAAGGAATTTACCTAAGACATATCTTAGATTCCTAACTCTCTTAAATAAATGTTATGTTTATCAATTAAGGTTAAAATTCATCATCTCCTAAAAGAAACAAATTATATATGCCGAAAGCGTTGTTGATTAACAGATATATGTATTTCTAGTGATTACAAAATATTAGTCCATCTCATGCGTATTTTGAAATGCATAAACATGCCAGTTTTGTTTATTATTTTTCAATTTTTTTTCCTGGATATTTGAACTTTAAAAATTTGAGAAAAAACATGCAAAAAACTGTCACTTTTTTACATTTTAAAATACACATAAAATATTTAAAAAAAAATTAAAACAGAGATAGTATAATTGTTAAAATTAATTTTTGAGATTATAAACCAACATTCTTATTACACATGGACATATAATTTATTTGTCAATAGACTAATATAGCTTTAAGAAGAAATGTTAGAAGTACTAAAATGTGTAAAAAATGTTTATCATGTCAACATTTAAATAAAATGATTCAAGGTACATTAAAACGAGTATCAACAATAAAATATTTATAATTTCACATCACTAACATCATATCATTTTAAAATAATTTTTTATATTTAATTTCGTAATTTAATCTAGGTTAAAAATAAGCCTGGGAACATAGTTAACATTACATTAAATATCACCAATTTGGATGGAGTAGGGCCAAATGGCTATGGGAGCACCCCCTTGCCCTGCGAGTAGTACTGCGAAGGTGTGTGTTATTCTGACTTAAGGGCAGTACTTAACACAATTAGAAAATCGGTTTATTATGATTGAATTTTTTCGATCATATTTAGCTAATTATGATTGTCGACGGTCATAATTAGTTAAATATAACAGGAAAAATTCGATCATTCTTAGGCTAGTTGAATTTAATATAATCAATTAAATTTAGTTAAATATGATCGATTAAATTTGACAGTTTAAATTTGACCGACCAAAATTGATCAAAATCGGCAATTTTTAGGTGTTGACTTTTGACTTCAATTTTTTGATGTAAATTTGAATTTCCCGGTCAAATTTATAAATTCGACCGCCCCGGTCAAATTTATAAATTCAATTGTCACGGTCAAATTTATAAAAGCAACCATATATAATCTACCAAATTTATAAGTATGACCACATAATTTTTAGTCGAATTTATGAATGTGACCACCTTTTTTAGTCAAGTTTATAAATATGACAACCTTATTTTAGTAAAATTTAAAAATATGATCACCTTATTTTAGTCAAATTTATAAATATGATCATCTTATTTTAGTCGAATTTATAAATGTGACCGTTTTGTTTGATTTCAGTCAAATATAGAAAATTAGATGAAATTCTTTTCGGTCGATTTTTTTGAAAATTTTTTCTCTATTTTTTTGAGATGCTTGTTTTGAAGTTCTAACCAACCACCATACACACTAAACCAATCCAACAGAAATTAACTAAACCAATGCACAGTACACACTTAATCACAATTAATCAAATATTCACGAAACTAATTAATAAAAATTATATTAAATCCACCAATTCCACCATAAAAACAACAAATTAAAGTTCTCATAACTACCAAACAACCAAATTCATTATACCACATTATTCATAATACATCATTATTCTAGGAGTTAAAGGTCTTTCGGATGAATGACCTACTTTAACGCAGAATCGCTCTAACAAATGAGCAGCAAAAGTGATTGTCATACAAATATATGGTTTTGCAAAAATTAAGCTTGCAAACAATTTTCTTACCAGGGGCATCACTTCCACGTGTATAATCTGAAGTTGTGTTTGAAGATTCGAAATTGCAATGGATAAATAATTAATAGCTAGAATTCGAGTCAGGACATCAATTTTACTCATTTCGAAAACATTAGCCTTAGCATTTAGGCATGATCTTTTGTCTAGATCTATCCTGGTTGTTACATGTAGTTAATTAGCTTAATACCTTTATTTCATGATTTTGAATTTCTTCGAAGGCGCCTCGACTATCCCCCTTGAGGATAAAATGGACCCAATTCTATAAAGTCACTTCCACCAATTGAGGTGGGTCAGGAAACAAAAGTTACGAAGTAGTTCAAATACAAAAAATCAAGAATCAACTTTAGAAATTGCAAAAGTCAGCAGCCTTCTCTTCGAGCCTTTGCCAAAACTATTTTTAGCAGTTTGTAAAAATCGGCATAGGTCGCTGCATAGGCGCTAGCGCCATCAAAACGTCCCGATTCGGGCCTAAGCGGGTAAAAAAACGTTTTTTGTGTAAATCGATCAAAAATCGGCAAAAGATCGGTTAATGCGGTCAAAAATCGGCCTAGGCGGTCAAAAAATCGGCCTAGACGATCAACAATCGGAAAAAATCAGCAAAATACATTGAAAAATTCAAAAATTGGCAAAAATATTTGACAAAAATATTTAATATATAAAAATATTAAAAATAATATTTAAATACAACCGATTAATGCTCTGATTAATTCGTCCGATTAATCCCCACCTACCCGATTAGGTGCTAGGCGGTACCCCGACCGCCCTGGACCGCCTAGCGATTTCTGGAACACTGATTTTTAGTATTCATTTCAAATTTTTAAATGAATATTAATTTTATTTCGAATACTTTATTTGATAAAAGTTTTGATTTTTTAGTAATTTATTCCATTTTAAAATTAATTTATAAAAATTATGCATTTATAATTATTTTTATAAATTTATCCTATGTGTAAAAGAATTTAAAATTTTATATTAACCACAGCTAACTTCACTATTTAACATTAAAAATGACATGTATAACCTTTCTACCAATCATATGAAAATTATATACTTGTGACTCATGTTTTAAAGTTTGATTAATTATTAGCAGAAAAATTTATTAAATCTCTGGAGTGAAGTGTTAGACAATCTGCGATATATACAAACAATATAATATTTGTGCGTGTGTGAGTAACAGTTATGTGTATAATTAAAACAGACAAAAGAGGAGACAAAGAACGAAAAATCCGAGTCCAATGCGTGACTGTCTCCTTAAAGTGTATTAGCCCCCACCGTATGTGTGAGCGAATCGCCTCCCAAGATAAAACGGAGTGCAGTAAGGCTATAGAAGAGCGTCACTCTCAGCGAGCTTGAGACGAGCAAGAACTATCACCGGAAAAGGAGAATAGGTTTTATATGAGAGGATGTGTGTTTTCGAATATTTAATCCTAAACCTCTAGATGAGTATTTATAGGATGAGAAGACTTGTGCGCTACACAATTGCATTAATTAATTAGCCGCGCTAATCAATTAAATTGGTGGCAATTTCCTTAATACAATTGCCTTAATTAATTAGCAGCGCTAATCAATTAAATCGGTGGCAATTTCCTTAATTACTTAACCGTGTTAATTAATTATGTTAAGGCTGTGGCAAAAAATCCGTAGTAAAAATTGAATTGATTTTACCGATTCAATGAATTCAAATTATAATCGAATCCATATTCCAACAATCCCCCACATGGATGAGATTGATATCGTAGTAGCACACACCAGATCGACGCAGAATTTGATTTGATGATAGATTTTTCGATCAGATATAGCATACGATAGGTAGAGAATGCTCCTTGAATCTTCACTTGAGTAAGCATACCGACTTTACTAGTAGACAGTAGACGTGCTTGTCTTTGAACTGTTCGACTATTTGTGTAAACGATGATACACTTATCACTATATCCTTTCTGACTCGTTCAGCTCTCATGATTATGTCCATTTTGGCCATGGAACATCGTCCTGGTTCTGCAGGAGTTTCTAAAGAATTGTGTCTCGCAATTCTCCTTCGAAGCGGCCCCACTTCTCTCCTACATAGGTGATCTTTATCTTATAGAGTAACCCGCGTTTACTCAACTGAATTCCATGCGTTTAAATCTTGAACACCATGTATTCACCGAAAGATCATTAAAAGCTTAATAGCTTACCCTCGTACCTTACGGGTCTCACTATTTCCTCATCATAGGAATAGGCCAGGGGTTACCCCTACAGTGATTTGGTCATCATGATTTAGTTGGCCCATTGAACCAAGTTCTTGGAATCTCCAGTCAACAATGGTTGGGTGTCCACCATGATGCCGTTAAGCAATAGGATTAAGGCCCATCCTTCTCGATGATTTTACAACTATCTCTTAGTATAACCAGATTCTCTTTGTTTAACCAGATTATCTGAGTTTAACCATCTGGTTAGTGGATCCACAACATTATCATTTGACTTTACTTTACCGAGTCAATCTTGATAATTGTCGTTGAGAGTAATTGTTTTAATGATATTATGTCCTCGTCATAGAGGCGAGGCATACCATTTCATATACAACTATGTGATCTCCCAATTTGCAAATTATTTACCCAATAAATGCATATTGAAGACACATTTTCTTGTCATTTAGGAATATCCTTTACAAAGTGACTACCAATTCACCCTCTTCATGCATACAAGTTATGCAATAGACTCGTATTCCATCGTGAATCGAGCTATGTTTAATCGTCTATTTACGATTTCCAAAACGTGGCTGCTTACGTTAATGTGAGCTAAATTCACCAATGACTTTTAAGTTCTTAAAGTTAAACATCTAACATCCATACTATATCCACATAGTACAATTAGATATCATTTGCAATGCAGCCTAAACTCACGAGTATATCTCAAACACCTTAGTCTCATTGTAATCACTTTCAAGAGACCAAATTCGATTTGACTCGTGCAACTACTCAGTCTACCAACTATGTAGCCTATGCCTGATTTTGTACAATTTTAAAATGTACACCAGACTTCCAATCATTCTTGAGAGATCCTTGTTAATCTACACTTGATAGATACGAATTCATTCTAGCTATACTAGATTAAGTTACGTTGATCTCTTCAAAATTCACATCACTAACGTGTGACATGTATCCTCTAAGACTTTCAAAGTTATTAAGATTTTAATTATCAAAATCAAAACTTCAAGTCTCATCAAAATTGCTAGAGATGATCCTCTCTTTATTGCTTTTAGTAATGATCAGATTACTCGCGTGCAATTACATATGACCACCATTTCATTCATAAATAATGCAAACGCACATGCCAATCTATTGATTGTCTATCAATTTAGCATCTCAACATTGGCATATTTCACATTTTGGTAATCACTTTACCAAATATTAGTTGAAGCTTAAATTTTTTACATTGACATTACCAATTTTTAGCATCCCAAAAACTAGCAATTTCGATTCACCTTATTACCAAGTTTAAGCGTCCCTAAACTGAAAATACGCATTATACAGTTTTCATGTTTGCGCGTCCTCATAATGAAAAACTGAGTCATTATTTTGAAGCCATTGCTTATCATAGCAATATCAAATTTTATATGCCACTGTTTTGATGTCTATTTTGATTCACAAAATGTTTCACCTAGTCATATTCTTTCTACAATTACCTTAGCAACAAACCCTCAGGTTATCTCACGTTGATTTCTTTTAAATTAATCTCTATTTAGAAAGACTATCTCAATGTTCATTTGATATACTTCTCAATTTCGCAACACGATAATTTTAAGTATCATCTTAATGAACCTCATTCTCGTAAATCGAGAAATATTATCTCAAAATATATCAGGTCTTCACTTTGACTGTAATTTCTAATTATCAGTCTGACCTTATAATTTTTCTTTACCCATGTATCTATTTTTCAATTTGAAAAATTGATTTGGGTCTTAATGGTATCTATCTCGCAAGAAGATCCATATAATTTCAAACATGATTCTACTTAATAGAACCACTCTCTTTATTCCTTAACATCCTTTTCCCCCACAAGGGATATAGAGAGTTCATATAACTCTATAATCCATTTTCTAGCACACATATTAGAAAATCTTGACTCATTGACTTCTTAACTTTGGCCAATTTTCCTCTTAATATCTTCTTTCATCAAAGAATAATTAGAGAAATGTGTAGCTGTGAAATTCATCACCAGTGAGCAAATTGTCTAGATCTTCTGGACCAAAAAATTTCTTTGTCCCAAGCCTTTTGCTCTATCCAAGTTCAACTTCACATTCATCCAAGAACTCACAAGTTCACTTAGATTAATTACGAATCTATAAGGAAATGCTTAGCTTCTCATCGAAGCATTCCTAGACTCTGCAATCAGCATTATCATGAATCTCAAAATTTAGATTCATGTACAGGATATCATTAGACTTAACCGTCGTCTATATCCATCCAAAATACCTCAATTCATTTTGGATCTCTTTTACCTCTTAATAGGTATAGGTATCAAGACATCTTCAAGATACCCCCACATTTTAAATATATCTAAGAATGTTTCTTTACATTCTAGAATTCACAGAAAATTTTATTATTTTCGCTTCAAGATACCCCCACATTTTAATATTTTTAAGAATATCAAATACATTCCAGAATTGATAGGAAATTCTATATTTCCTTTCATGGTATCTTGTTAAAGGAATGATTAGTCTCTTCATAACTAATATTCTCAAATTTAGTCATAGTCTAAATTGATCACAATCGTTTTGCATCTCCTGTTAGAGCGTAACTTAAGCCTGCAACTACTTTATCAATCTAATGCGACAAGGTATAGTGGCCTCATGAATATTCACGTTATGAAACAAAATTCATCCAGTGATTATTCACCACCAAAATCATTCTTTACCATCTTAATTTCCCATAGTAAGTTGGTTTTTAATCTCGAGCTTATAGAGTATATTCTTCTCAAAAAAGCTTCATTTTTACTCTTTAACGAGTACACGTAATCAATATATTACTATAAACTAATCATACAACTTATTACCATTTCTCACTAGAGTAGGATTCATGTCGTTCATTAAAACCTCTCAGGTTTTAATATCATGCTCAAAGAACTTTCCTGTTCTTGTCACTGAAAAATTCAACTACTGAATTTCCCTCAAATTTTAATTTGGTTCACAAGAGAACCTAATTTTCTGGCTCATTACTGGTACAACCAGAAGAGGCCCAAGGAAGAACACAAGCTTCCAATAAACCCACATTCAATGATCCTTGATCAACTAATGCATTAGGGTTAACTGCATTCTGGATTTCTCCAAATTTCAGCATACAGAGCTGACCGCAATGCCATATTAGATATCACATGGATCACCATAATAGGCTCGTGTGTCACTTCCGCAGCGGACCGACACCAGCAAGAGAATATATAATTTAATCGGAGGAACAAATCCTACCAAAAATTATAAATCTCATGTTGACCCTTAACCTGTACTCGATAAGTAACAGGCCTGTAAGGTTTTTAACGTCTCAAACATCTAACCAAGATTGATATTTCCAAAGAAATTTCCTCATAAAAAAAACAACAAAACAGTATCAATAATTAAACAAATAATTTTTCTTTTCACTTAAAAATTATTACTTAATTAATACAACCGTACTAATTATTTAAATAATTATTACCACAATTATTTAAATATACATATAAATCTTGATACATCACGAGGATCAACCAGACACATTACCCATTAATATCTAAACATATATTAATAAGATTTTCCACACAAACTAGAATTGTGTCATATTAAATTCCAGAGGTAAGCTGATATCAAAATTATTGTACCATACAAATCTTGTCCTGCACCCTCACCATAACCACAAGTAATAAAATAAAGGATAATTAGATAAGCAGGTTCCTCTAATCAAAAGAAGTAGCGCATTCGGTACAATCAACAAAGCAACATGGAAACAAAAGTTCCTCGGCTATACAGAAGTATATATTAACAGATATAGTTGTGATATTTAGACGACTACAAATTTATAGTCAACAATATCAATATCACATGATATATTAGTAATGATACAATTAAAACTTAATTTACTTCATACATAACATATAAGACTATTTATTGTAAATGAACTCAAATAATTGATAATTTATTTATCAACATATATAGCCCATTACTCCACCGAGGTCACGAGCTCAGATTGATGAGCTAAATTATTATTGCTATATGTTTACCATCAATTAAACATGTATAATTAATAAGTTTAATTGCTTGACCATATTAAACACACATATATATGGTTCTCACTATGTGTTAATAAATACTAACTTTGTGTACCAAGCAAGAAATTCATATTAATAAATTATCCAAGGAGCTTATCATTAATAAACATGGCACTCACCTTATTGTTAATAAAAACCATTCTATGGCAAAGACAATTCACGTGAAGTGACATGGCATTTATGCTCACATGTTAAAATACATATCAATTTCTCAGGCTTACGGACAAACCAACCAGTACAATAAAACATGGGGCAAAACCATGACAATAAACTGACCTTGAGTATGACGAAAAATAGACTAAACCAAATCACAGATGAACGAATTGTTTGCCATAAGAACTTACGTGTTCAACCATAGAAAACAAAAATCATACCAATAAATCTTGTACTAAACTGCTTTAATATTGTTGTTCATAGTTTGATTCTCCATTAAATCTGTCACTCAAACAAACAAATAATTACGTAGGTACAGATCACAGATATAATTTAATATGCTTTAAGATTGTTAGACAATCTGCAATATATACAAACAGTATAGTATTTGTGCGTATGTGAGTAACAGTTATGTGTATAATTAAAACAGACAAAAGAGGAGACAAGGAACGAAAAACCCGAGTGTAATAACCGCGAATATTTCGAATAAATTTTCCTATCGTTATTTAAATTTTATTTAAGAGCGATTCGTTATAATATTTTAAATAGCTCTTTTTAAAAAATTTTGAGATTTTAAATATTCGTTTTATATTTAATTAGTTACATTTATTTAGTGTTTACTAAAATTTGAAAAAATATTTAGGAAAATAGGATTTTTATTTTATTTTTGATCGAGTTTATTTTAGAAAAAGGAGTTAAAATCTCGTTTTATGGCCAACAGAAGAGACAAGGAGATAGAATACTTGTTTTACGGAGCACACCTTTACTTTCCAGGATTTACTCCCCAAATTTTGCAGCTTTTATTTTTTTTAATAAACAGAATAAGGGTGTTATAATTATAGAATGATACAGATAGAAAGTGACTTAAATAATTATAACACAATACAGACAGAGGCTATATAATTATTTTGTTACTTCACTTCTCTGCTAAACAGAACGAATCACAGGTTATAAAAATTTTCTTCTTCTCCCTTTAAACAGAACAACAACAGCAGGTAGTGTATATTTTATTTGCTTTGGTTTCATTTTCATTTTTTATTTTTTCTTTTTCCTCATTCTTCCTTGCAATCAGTTGTGTCTGTTGTGTGGGTGTCGATTGGTTTTGGCCGGAGAACTAATCGGAAAATGGTGGGGTTGAAGAAGAGGGAGGCGGGGAAAGGTGGGAGAGAGGCGGAGTGAGATGAAAGATTGATTGTGGGTTGTGTTAGATCGGAAAGAGACAGAGAGATGAGCCGAGAGAGACGACGGGGGAGATACGACGGGAGAGAGAGAGAGAGAGAGAGAGAGAGAGAGAGAGAGAGAGAGAGAGAGAGAGAGAGAGAGAGAGAGAGAGAGAGAGAGAGAGAGATTTCAGAGAGAGAGATGGATAGAGAGACGACGAGAGATCGAGAGAGGAGATCGAGAAAGAGAGAGAGAGAGAGAGAGAGAGAGAAGAGAGCAAGAGGGAGATGTGTGGCGGGCGGTGAGGCGTGTGAGCCCCACGCGCCGCCGCATTGTGGTGTTTTACTTTCTGCACTGTTGTAACAGAGAAATAAAAATGTATAATAAAAATATAATATTTATAATAAAGAGTTTAAATATTCTTTTTAAAATTAGTTTTAAATAATTGAGATATTAGTTTAAAATTTTGAGAAATAAAGAGATATTAATAATAAAGGAGGTTGAATATTGTTAAAATTGGGTTTTAATAATTGAGATAATAATTAAAAATTATGAGAAATAAAACGAGTTTAATAAAATGGTGATAGATTTATTAATTAATTAAATATTTTGTGACGTAAGATTAGAGATTTATTGATTCGTTAATAAAAGAGTAAATATTTATGAATAATAGCGTAAAATATGGTTTTTCTTTAAAAAGAGTTAAATTGTGATTTTTGGACGAAAATTTGAGATTTAGTTAATTGTCGATAAAAAGAGGAAAATCGTGAATAAATAGGGTTAAATTACTGTATTATTTTAGAAGATTTATATTTATCGTTTCCGGATTATTAATTAACTGGACCGGGTTAGATTATTTTAGAGATTAAAATCGGAGTATTGCCGTTAATTTCCGTAACCCTATTTTCGTTTTAAGTCGGATTTACGGATAATTAATAGGATTTATTTTTGAGATTTAATTCCTGAGTTCGGAGAGAGATTTATTTATCTGGGAATTATTTTCCGTTATTTATCGTAGAGATTTTTGAGAGATATTTTATTATTATATTTAAATATTATATTATTGGTTGAGAAATATTCTATTATTGACGAAGCGCTCACGTATTTTTGGTTGCCATTTTTAGAGAATAAATTTCGAGCCGTAGACCGAAACCGAGTTCACGGGTAGAGTACAAATTTTATCTACACTTATTTGCACTCCGAGATCGAGGCAAGTTCATTCCTACCCTAACTCTTAGAGATTTGAATTTCTGTTAGTATTATTTCATTCCTTATTTAATTTCGAGCTGTCAATTATGAGATTTAATTATCCTTTTGAGCATTATTTTCTCGTTGCGATCTTTTGTTACTGTTAAAATTAGTTTATTTGTGAATTATATCCCTTATAAGCGTGGAATTAATTTCGTTGCTATCGGGTCGATCTCATTAATTCGAGACGACTATTATTATGATTCAGTGAAACTATTCTCATTTATTCGAGATAGTTAAATTTATTCCTTTAAGTCGAATTTATTGTACAAATTCGACAATAATTATTGATTATCTTTTAGTTCGTTTGTCTCTCGAATCAATAAATAAAAGTTATAAAAATTAGGATCGTTAGAGTTTTACTCGTTGATCAAGTGAAAAATATTCTATTTAACGTTCATCAATTATGGGTATTATAAATATTCGAGTACTATTTGTACAGTACGATTCCAAATTACTTCATTTTAAGACTATCCTCAATATTTCGAGATGGTTGACTTTATTGTCGAGGGTTGGCATCTTGTTCGTGTCAACCAATAAAATATTATTATTGAGAATTTACCTCAGTCCATTGATCGGATTGGTGGAACAATTGAGTCGGTCTGGCAGTCCGCCAGATTTGTAAATGTTTTCATGGAAGAATTATTTCGAGTTATCTGTTCATCAAATATTCAGGAATTCTGTATTCTACTGGTCAAATTTTGGGAAAGAGGCCCATTTTAGAGAAAGAGAGACTTGTGTACCGTTATGCGGACACGAGATATATTGGCACTATGCTGCCAGGGTTTAATTAATAACCCCTATGATCCTAGCATTCATATTTTTATATTATATTGTTGATAGCGTATTGTAGCCGTGATCGGGCGAAGTGCGATATCATTGGAGGACGGTATTCCCGGTCGGATAGTTGATCGCCCCACCGAGTTACCGAGAGGTGGAAGACCAGTTTATTCTTAAATCATGAGTCAACAGAGTTATATCAATTAAGTCTTTCGAGAATTCTATTTTCGAGATGAGTATTGAGTTTTTCGAGTATTCTGCTTTCGAGATGAGTACTGAGTCAAAATCCAGATTTGTGATATTCGATTAATTTTCGGAAATCTTATTATATTTATATACCGAGTAAGAAGAGAACTTGCTGAGCACTGTAGTTGCTCATTCTTGCTTTACAACATTTTTATTCAGCCATCAAGAGGGAAAGAGGCGAGACGTCCAACCAGGGATCCAAGGGAAAGGAGAAAGCTCCAGGCTATGCTGACGAGAACTAGAATGTCTAGCTGGAATCTTTATCTACCTACTTCTGTAAACATATGTAAAATATTATCCCGACATGTATTATGTCGTATGATAACAATGTGTGAGACTGATCTTGGATTTGCGGAGTGGGACACTTATGCTCCGTTGTATTATATATTTTACTTTATTTTTGCGTAACTTGTGCTACAGGATATTGAGACAATGTAACGACCCGGGTCTCCGGTCAGGGTGGATCTGGGGGCGTCACACCAAGTCCAGTGCGTGACTGTCTCCTTAAAGCGTATTAGCCCCCACCGTATGTGTGAGCGAATCGCCTCCCAGGATAAAACGGATTGCAGTAAGGCTACAGAAGAGCGTCACTCTCAGCGAGTTTGAGACGAGCAAAAACTATCACCGGAAAAGGATAAGAGGTTGTATGTGAGAGGATGTGTGTTTTCGAGTATTTAATCCAAAACCTCTAGATGAGTATTTATAGGATGACAAGACTTGTGCGCTACACAATTGTCTTAATTAATTAGTCGCCCTAATCAATTAAATTGGTGGCAATTTTCTTAATACAATTGCCTTAATTAATTAGCCGCGCTAATCAATTAAATCGGTGACAATTTCCTTAATTACTTAACCGTGTTAATTAATTAATTATGTTTTTTTTTGCTAAGTTAATAAATATATTAAGAAAGAATATTACAGAGGATTAACCCATGTTCTATGTAGACATAGATAGAACTGAAATAGAAGCAACCACAAAGCACAAGACTAGGTTAAAAAACTAAATCAGTCCTACTCTTCACAATTTCAGAAAACCAGGATGAGCTCTGAAGCTTGGCACGCGAGTTTTCCATAATGCTGGCCAGGAGCGTTTTCGGTTGCATGATTCCTCTATTGTGCAATCTTGCATTTCGTTCATGCCAGATAAAATAGGTGTAGACCTGAACAAAAAGTAAAATGATTTTCCTCTTTGCCACGTCCGGAATATGAAGGATGTGTTGTTGAAATTCAGGCCAATTGTTGCCCGTTATTCCCAAGTTAAACAACCGAAGAATAGTTGATAGGACATGGCGGCTGAACGAGCAATGGAGGAACAAATGATTGTCCGTTTCCCGGCTACCTACACACATCATGCAATGTTGATCCACCTGAAGTCCTAACCTTGCCAGACCGGCCAAGGTATTTAGACGACCCTGACTAAGTAACCACTGGTGGTGAGCGTACCTTTCCACTTTGAGTTGGTGCCACACAGATTGAAACCACAGCACCTGTTAATTAATTATGTTAAGGCGGTGTGGCAAAAATTCCGTAGTAAAAAAGGAATTGATTTTACCGAATCAATGAATTCAAATTATAATCGAATCCATATTTCAACATAATAAAGTACTCCAAATCATGGCTCCTATAATGCTAAAAGTTGATAACTCAAGATTTAATAACTAAGACTTTCAATAGTCTAACAAACCAATGTAGATGCATGGATTTAGAAAGAACATAAGATTACCAACCTTGACACAAATATATGATCTGCTGTAGCTTGCAGGTGTTCATAGCATAACTTGGAACAGAACTGTTCGAGTCATGTGCAGCTATTAATTAAATGAATTTTTCTTCTATAATATTACATGCTCCACTGATAACATCAACAACATGATGTATCTCAGAACATATGCATAGAGGTGCTAGTATAAAGATTAAAAGTCTGGTAAAGAGGTGACCAGAACTCTGAAAAAAATTTGCAGAAAACTAGGACGAAACCTAATTTTTTCCTGCCTTACCTATTACAATTTTAAAAATATTTTGCTGTACATAATAAATTATAGCCAAATTCCTGAACATATATGGCATCTTTAGCATAGAAATTCCATCTCTTACCATACAAATATAATAAATTTTATTTATAATAAATTAAATTAATAATAACATACTATTTTTAAAACGTATCAAATTAGTATAGTCCAACAATCATTTGCTATGGAATAACAATAATTAAAGATATATACATAAAATAACAAGAATAAAAGGATTCCTAATTAATTTGAAAAATATTGGACAGATACAAAAATTAGTAAATAAATTCCATCATATGGAAATTCTATGGATGGAAAAACACATGTCTCGTTTTCAAAAAAATTTTCAATGAGGTACGTGTGTACAAATAATCGACTTACGGAACTCTGGCGGACTTATAATCAAACTGAATTAGCAACATTTTCTTCTGTCGTAGTTGCATGCAAATTTACAACTTTTGTCCACATTAAAAATTATAAAGATTAATAGTAGATAATTAAAATGAAATTCTGTGATCAACATTTGCGCGCTAAAGCATAGCCAATCATCACTACAAGAAAAACGAGCAAATCCTACCAGAATTTTTCCTACCAACTCTTTTCCTACCAGCCATTTCCTACTAATTGCAGGTCAAAGGACAATTTCCTACCACAAACGATGCTGGTAGGAAATAGGTTTCCATTTCCTACTACAGCTGGTAGAAAATGGATGAAGAAGGACCCACTTGTCCACGTCAACAAAGAAACGACGTCATTTTTACCAGAATATTTCCTACCACAAAAAAATGGTCGGTTTTGTTCACCCCATTTCCTACCAACTGTGGTAGGAAATGAGTCTGTTGGGTCCCACAAGCCACGTTGGCTTTGTCAGCGTTTTTGGAAATAGTAAAACGACGTCTTTTTTGTCAAAGCAATTCCTACCACGGTATACTGGTGGGAAATTGGTTGCCCTTTTCCTACCAACGCTGGTAGGAAATGAGTCAGGTAGGGCCGCTTCTGCCACGTGGTTATTGTCAGCGTGTCACCAAAACGACGTTGTTTAGATAGAAACATTTCCTACCACCTCTTTGTGGTAGGAAATGAGCTGTGTTAAAAAGTAAAAACCCAATAATTCCTACCGTATTCATCAAGTTTGGTAGGAATTGACTAGTGGGAAATACAATTTTAAATTAAATTTTAATTCTATTTAAATTTAGGGATTAGATTAGGGTAACATCAAACCCATTTTTTAAAAGTTTTTTTTGATTATCCAACTGTACAGATGTCATTATAATCATAAAATTATCATGTATGCAAATATTTATCAACTTCATTTCGAATGACTTTATAAAGAAAAAATATTTTCAATTATATAATCAAAAATATTTAAAATACCTTAAGTATCATAAATATATTCTAAAATATCTTTTTACATCATAACCAATCTACTCAGCTAAAGTAGACAAAATTAAGTTTTATTAAAATGTAACACTTTGCAAAGTTGAAAAACAGAAGGTTAATGTTTAGAAGTTGAAATTTAGGGATTAGATTAGGGTAACATCAAAGAATTTTTTTATTTGATTTTTAAATGACTTCCGTACGGTTCGATGATCGAAATTCTAATTCAAAATAATCGAATCAAGAATCGGGAACGAAAACTAGTTTAGGGGTTAAAGTCAAAGTACAAGTTGACCGTTAAATTACCTAATCAAATAAATTTATTTATTTTTTAAAAATTTTGGAATAACATTTAAAAAGATTGATCTTGACTCCCGTACGGTTCGATCATCGAAATTCTATTTCAAAATAATCGAATCAAGGATCGGGAACGAAAACTAGTTTAGGGGTTAAAGTCAAATTACTAGTTGACCGTTAAATTACCTAATCAAATAAATTTATTATTTTTTATAAAATTTTGGAATAACATTTAAAAAGATTGATCTTGACTCCCGTACGGTTCGATCACCGAAATTCTATTTCAAAATAATCGAATCAAGGATCGGGAACGAAAACTAGTTTGAGGGTTAAAGTCAAATTACTAGTTGACCGTTAAATTACCTAATCAAATAAATTTATTATTTTTTTATAATTTTGGAAGAACATTTAAAAAGATTGATCTTGACTCCCGTACGGTTCGATCATCGAAATTCTATTTCAAAATAATCAAATCAAGAATCGGGTTCGAAAACTAGTTTAGGGGTTAAAGTCAAAGTACTAGTCGACGGTTAAATTACCTAATCAAATAAATTAATTATTTTTTTTTTAAAATTTTGGAATAACATTAAAAAAGATTGATCTTGACTCTCGTACGGTTCGATCATCGAAATTCTATTTCAAAATAATCGAATCAAGAATCTGGAACGAAAACTAGTTTAGGGGTTAAAGTCAAATTACTAGTTGACCGTTAAATTAGCGAATCAGAAAAATTTATTATTTTTTTAAAATTTTGGAATAATATTTGAATAGATTGATCTTGACTCACGTACGGTTTGATCATCGAAATTCTATTTCAAAATAAACGAATCAAGAATCGAGAACGAAAACTAGTTTAGGGTTTAAAGTCAAAGTACTAGTTGACCGTTAAATTACCTAATCAAATAAATTTATTATTTTTTTTATAATTTTGAAATAACATTTAAAAAGATTGATCTTGACTCCCATATGGTTCGATCATCGAAATTCTATTTCAAAATAATCGAATCAAGAATCGGGAAGGAAAACTAGTTTAGGGGTTAAGGTCAAATTACTGATTGCTTGTTAAATTACCTAATCAAATAAATTTATTATTTTTTTAAAATTTTGTAATAACATTTAAAAAGATTTATCTTGACTCCCGTACGGTTCGATCATCGAAATTATTTTTTTAAAATAATCGAATCAAGAATCTGGAACGAAAACTAGTTTAGGGGTTAAAGTCAAATTACTAGTTGACCGTTAAATTAGCTAATCAAAAAAATTTATTTTTTTTTAAAATTTTGGAATAACATTTAAAAAGATTGATCTTGACCGTATGGTTTGATCATCGAAATTCTTTTTCAAAATAATCGAATCAAAAATTGGGAAGGAAAACTAGTTTCGGGGTTAAAGTCAAATTACTAGTTGACCGTTAAATTACCTAATCAAATAAATTTATAATTTTCTTAAAATTTTGGAATAACATTTAAAAAGATTGATCTTGACTCCCGTATGGTTCGATCGTCGAAATTCTATTTCAAAATAATTGAATCAAGAATCGGGAACGAAAACTAGTTTAGGGGTTAAAGTCAAAAATAAAATAAGATTAGTGAATCTAGTGTGACATGCATCACAAAAATAATGAGTATTAATATTTGCATTTTTATGTATTTTAATTCGAATTTTATCTTCTATTCTATATTTATTTAAATTTTTAAAGTAATTCACAAACTAGTTAAAAATAGGTTGAAAAATCACAAAAATAGAAAATTTGTGAATCTAATGTAACATGAATCACAGAATTAATGAGTATTATTACTTGAATTTTATGAATTTAATTGTTTGCTTACATGATTTAATTGTAGTGATATCGAGACCCGTATGGTTATATATAATTAAAATCATTGATTTATTAATTAAAATCATGTTCTAATTTTTTAGACTACCGATTATGGTTATATATATTAAAGATAATATTTTACACAAGAAACATCTTGGTGTAGTGGTATGACATTGCACTTTCCTTATAGGAGGTTAAAGGTTCGATTCTTGTGAATTATAGTTTATTAGTGTATGTGTGTGTGTGTCTTCTTAATTTTTTTTGTTCTTGATTAGTTCATATTTTCAATTGTTCTTGATTAATTGTTCATGTATGTGTGTATAATTGATACTAATTGTTTTTTTCTTACACTGTTGTCAATTGAAGAAGAGCATATTGGTTTCGAAGCCAATAAAAAGAAAAAAATCACGACGAAGACAAAATTTACAAAGAAATTGGGTAGAATGATTCAACGGTGATGGAAACTTTAAGGGCGATTAGTTTAAGCTTGTAAAACATTTCTTGATTTGTTGTTATGATTGTCATTTTTGTAAATTTAAACAATTATTTTGGAGATGTAATTTTAACTTATGAATGTTATGTTTTATGATTAATGTATGATTTATATATTGATCACATTATGCAATTTGTTGTAATATTTGTGCAATTTGTTGTACATGTATATATATATATATATCAATGAAACAATTTTTTTTTAAAAAAATTGCCCAGTAATTCCTACCACATTCAAGGCTTTTCCTACTATCATGACCATTACAAACCAAGTATTTTCCCACCGCATTCAACAAACTGGTAGGAAATATCTGGTAGGAATTAAAAAATCCTGTCTGTCATATTTCCTACCAAAACAACGCACTTCCTACCAGAAATGCTGGTAGGAAATGCTCCAATTACGTCACCAGAATTTGTGACGTGGTAGGTGACGTGGCGCTTGTTGTGGCAGATGACATGGGCCGGACCCACACCACGTGGCCAGCCATGTTGGTAGATGGGTCCATGACACGTGGCTGTCAAGTCATCAGATGGGGTCCTCACACAAAATTTCCCACCAGGGATCATTTCCGAGGCAAACAATTCCTACCATACGGGTCTGGTAGGAAATTAGTCATTTCCTACCAAAAAACGACCTTTTCCTACCAAATTTGTGGTAGGAATTGCTCGTTTTTCTTATAGTGCATAAAGAAAAACTCACAGATATTTTACACATACAATTCAACTAGATGCGTGAACAAGATTACTTTTACAGTAACTTGACTTATCATGCATGTATATACCAGCTAGAAGAGAATATTATTAAGAAGAGTATAACTGAGAGGTGTCTCTTAACTTTAACAATGTAACTTTGGTCAAAATATTTGAATTTAGATTTATTAGAACTTGTTGTGTTTGAGATTATTTGAGGTTGTTGTGTTTGGGATTTAATGATTTATAGCCTTATGTACATAATTCATATTAATTTTTTTTCTTAAAGTTAAAACTAACTTAATTGTTTTTTCACAAGTTTCTACTATATTTCCTTAAACATGCAATCCCTCCGATCTCCATATATTTTGCACCACTCAGTTTGGATTATGATCTCACAGGAAACAGTGTCAGAAAATATCTCGGCTCAACAACGAATATCAGCAGTGTCTATATAACTAATAAAATTATAAAATATCTACATTCAACAGTAGTGGATATAATAATCACAAGAAACAAATATGTGCAATATGAGGCTCAGAGATCGTTATCAACCTGAACTCAAAGGAATTGACGAGATCCACACAAGGGATGATGTATACTAATATTAATTATGTATTAAAAAATATTAGTTAGATTAATTTTTTTACACATATTTTAAATTTTTTTGATCATATAATACATTAAAAAATAAATATTGGAATAGTGACTTTAAATTGAACAATTATAAATACTACTCTCCCCGTCTCGTTTTAGTTTTTAGGTGCAAGGTTCAAAATTCCTTTTTCAAGAAAAGAGTTTAGATACTGATTCTTATTCAGAAAAATAAAATTTGAAAAATGATTTATGGACTTAAGTTTTTTTGACTTATAAAATATGTGTACAAAGTAATATTGACAATAAAATTGAGATGAAGAGAGTAGTATATATCTAATGCCTTACATGAATTATTTCCTAAATTTGTATTATTTTTAATTTAAAATGTTTTTTATTAGGAACAAAATAAATTGTAAAGAAATTTAAATAATTTATACTTAATAATTAAAGTTGATTTTAATTGTATTTGGATTGATTATGATAATTTATGAGTTTGTATTTGATTTAACGAGTATGCAAAATCAAAATAATTTTTGCTATTATAAATTTTTAAAGTTGTATTTTTGTTTGATTTTAATTGATGTTAGTTGAAAATATGGTTGTAAAGTTGAAAATCGTATTTTTACATATATTTTTCTAAAAATTAGTATTTTTGTAAACAATTTTTAAAAAATCAGTATTTTTATAATAATATTTTCGAACTTAATTCCATAATCTTCCTACATTAATTATTTTAATATTTAATTATAATATGTCTTTGAATTATACTCTTTGTATTAATTATGACAGCTTTATATTTTTTGGTAATCAATAATACCAAAAGCCAACAACAAACCAATTAAGACAGGTGACCTAATTAAGTTCAAAATTTGGTTATATAATCCAGATTCAGATTGTGTGCAGACAAGTTAACCACGGTGAATTTTACGAAGAGTCAACACTGAATAGTAATCTTTTCCAACACCCAACCACGCTTATAAATAGTAACTGAAAACGTGCCTTACTTCTCACCATTCAGTCCTTGCATTTGATTTCATAGAAAATATGGGTTCTAAAATAGTCCTCTTCCTTGGTCTGTCCATTGCTTTTGTTCTGCTAGTTAGTTCAGAAGTTGCAGCTAGAGATTTAGCTGAGACAAACACTAAGAGTAAGTCTAATTATTTGATTAGGTTGTGTAATCATAAAAATACCCTTTTTATCAGCAATAATTTTTTTTGCATATTGCTTAAGTTAGGTGAATACGTCTTTGTCTTTTAATTTCTTTATTTTGTCAAACTTTAACCAAATATTACCCCTGTACTGCAGCTGAGGGAGAAAACGATCCACCATCCTATGGAACCCGCCCCTGTTGTTCTGCAGCTGAAGCACAAGCACTTAAGGCCAGTACTCAAGTTAAGCCTCACAATTAGAGGACTGCGCGCATGTATGTGTACTCTTATCATACATATATATTATTTGCTTCCTTAATTTTCAAAATAAGTAGTAACAGTTGTGCTCTTATTTGGCACCGTAATAATGACATTTCATTATCTGGTAGCCATTCTACTATGTATTTTCCTTTCAATCAAGGACTCATGATATGATGCGTGCATGTACGCAATATTAAGTTGTCAATTCGGTTATGTATTGGACGCGTTCGATGTTTCGAACTGATTAAATAAATATTATGTTTATCAATCAAGGCTAAACATCATCATCGTCTCCTGCAAAAAACAAAAAAACAAATGGCATTGTTTTCATTGATTATAATTGTAATGCACCCAGGATCATCCATATTAAAACATCTTAAAATGTCAAGAAATAATGCGATAATAAATTTTCATACCTAATTTGGTATCTCTAGCACTACTCATGCCGAAAACATCGTTGATTTTTACAAGCCCAGGTATATGTTCTCCTAGTGATTCCAAAAAATTAGTTTACCTGATGCGTAGTTGTAGTTTAAAATGTATAGAGAGTAGGGAGCCTGAGATATATCTCAGGTAAGTTCCCTGAGATATCTAATTTTTATATATAAAAATGGGGTGGGCGTTTTAGTAAATTCAGAGATTTTTAATTAGCCCTGCGAGTCCAATAAATTTTAAAGATTATTTTGTATGTATCTTAGGAAAAATTCCTTCGGGGTCCTTTTTCTCAAATGCATAATGCCAGTTCTGTACATTATTTTTCAAATTTTATTTTTCTAAATATTTAAACTTAAAAAATTCAAGAAAAAACATGCAGAAATATTTTTTTATACATCTTAAAATACACGTAAAAAATCAAAAAAATTAATATTTGGAAGAAGAGAGTATACATTTTCAAATAAATTTTCTAGATTATAAATCAACATTCTTATGATCAGCTAAGCTTATACTGTTTTACATGGACAAATAGTTTATTTGTCGATGGACTAATTAAGAACAAATGTTAGAAGTACTAAATTGTGTACAAAATCTTTATCATGTTAACATTTTAAATGAAATGATTCAAGGTACGTGCATTAATATCAATATCATTAATTAAAATTTATTTATATATTATATATATAAGAGCACAACATGTCACATTTTATTCAATGTAATTTACATTTTTGTCCTCTAATATATTTTAGTTTTACTATTAAGTCCCTTATAATAAAATTTGATGAAAAAACTTAAAACATCTATGCCATGCTAAGGATCGAACATGACATATTAATTCAACTAAATTAAGTTCCCATGTGTACTTTGTTAAAAGGTAGAATTCATAACCTATTTTATTTATTAATTTGATTTTTCTTTATTCAACGTGTAATTAATGTTTCATTTCTCATGCTATTAGTTACTGATTGCTTTTCTGTTATTTTATGTCTCTTTATATACCTAAATTCACATGTCTACTCTATTAATAACTTATATATTTTCTTAACTCTTATGTCATACTCTAGGTATTGATTATTCAGCAATTTCGAATATAATAAAATACTTAATTCCAAGTATTTAGAAATTTTTTGCTTGAGAAAAATAAAATTAAAAGGCTCACCCTAAAGCTATTACAAAAATGAGAATTTCGGATACGGGACAAACCAAACATCATTTGAAAAATAATGCAACACATTAAATTTCGTAATTTATTATTTATATGTGTGCATGTATTCAGATTAAATTTTTTTTGATACATTAGTATACGAGTATACTAAGCGATGAATAATAATTATACATATACTCGTAAAATTCGAGAATCGGTAGTAATCTATTGGGTTTTCGATCAGGAATTTAAGTATAAAATAAGGAATTAGACAGAATAATAATCAGATTTATTTTATTAATAAAGTATTTGACAAATTAGTCATACTTGTAACAAAATATAAATAATAATTATATAAAGATACTCAAAAAATTCGATAATACATTGAATTTTAAGAATTTTGTTTTTCTAATTATGAATGAATGGAGTGGTTACTTTAATAGAAAAATAATATATTATGCTATTATTGAATTAAAGAATGATCATTGTCACAACGGAATCAAGTAACATTAATCATAAAATATAACAACAAAAATAACTATAAAAACTGTAAACTAGAACAATAGAGGAATCATCTGAAAATTATTCTATTAATCCTTAATTTTATAGAACACTTAAAAAAATACGTAATTAGTATTTTAATTTTTTTTGTAAGAATTCAAAATCATCAAAAAAACACTAACAAATAAAGTAACTAATTTTTTTTCGTAAAACACCTAAAAGAATATCATAAAGAAAAATTTCGTAAAACACCTAAAAGAATATCATAAAGAACCATTAAAACTAAAGAACACTTAAAAGAACACCTAGTAATATTTCAATTTAATATAAAAAAATCTTTTAGACTTGCATAGAATACTTCAACGAACACCTTAAAAGAACACTTAAAAGAACACATATTAATATTTAATTAATATTTGATTTTTTTTAAATTGTCGATCTTTAATTTTATGGAACACTTAAAAAAATTGTTAGTAGTATTTTAAATAATTATTTTAAAGAAGATTCAATAAAATTTAATTAAAATTTGATATTTATTCTATTAATCCTTTATTTTATTGAATCCTATTAATCCTTTATTTTATAGAAACCTTAAAAAATATGTAATTAGTATTTTAATTAAATTTTTTATAAGAATTAAAAATCATCAAAAAACACGAACAAATAGAGTAACCAAAAAATATTTAATAAAACACCTAAAAGAACATCATAAAAAATCATCAAAACTAAAGAACCCTTAAAAGAACAACTAAAGATAAAAAAACAAATAAAAGAATACTTAGTAAAGCGATGAATAATAATTATACATATACTCATAAAATTCGAGAATCGGTAGTAATTTATTGGGTGTTCGATCCGGAATTTAAGTATAAAATAAGGAATTAGACAGAATAATAATCAGATTTATTTTATTAATAAAGTATTTGACAAATTAGTCGTACTTGTAACAAAATATAAATAATAATTATATAAAGATACTCAAAAAATCCGATAATACATTGAATTTTTAGAATTTTGTTTTTCTAATTATGAATGAATGGAGTCATTATTTTAATAGAAAAATAATATATTATGCTATTATTGAATCAAAAAATGATCATTGTGACAACGGAATCAAGTAACATTAATCATAAAATATAACAACAAAAATAACTATAAAAACCGTAAACTAGAACAATAGAGGAATCATCTGAAAATTATTCTATTAATCCTTTATTTTATAGAACACTTAAAAAAATATGTAATTAGTATTTTAATTTTTTTTTTGTAAGAATTCAAAATCATCAAAAAAACACTAACAAATAAAGTAACTAAATTTTTTTCGTAAAACACCTAAAAGAATATCATAAAGAACCATTAAAACTAAAGAACACTTAAAAGAACACCTAGAACACTTCAATGAACACCTTAAGAGAACACTTAAAAGAACACATATTAATATTTAATTAATATTTGATTTTTTTTAAATTGTCGATCTTTAATTTTATGGAACACTTAAAAAAATTGTTAGTAGTATTTTAAATAATTATTTTAAAGAAGATTCAATAAAATTTAATTAAAATTTGATATTTAAAAATAAAGAAGAACACTTAAAAAATACCTAAAAATACTTAAAAAATACCTAAAAATAAAGAACAGCTAAACAGAACACTTAGTAATATTTCTAAACCTAAAACAACATCATAAATAAGTAATTAGTATTTAATTAATTTTTTTATAAAAAATCATTAAAAAATAGAACAAATAAAAAAACCAAAAAATATTTCGTAAAACACCTAAAAGAACATTATTATAAAGACCATTAAATTACTTTTTAAAATTTTAATATTGTTATTGACGGTAAAACCCGGTAAAAAATTAAGTAGAATCTTTTATAGAATCTCTTAAATTTTATATTGTCTCTTACTTTAGAATAATAAATTAAATAATTAGTAGAAAACTTTTAGATTAATGATTAATAAAATAAATAATATCATGATTTCAAAACAATTATTAAAATGCCTTATAGAACACTCCTTAAAATTTTAATATTTGATTTAATAAATTAGATAATATTTAATAATAATTTTAAAAACCAGCCATACATACTCGAATCTTAGTTTTATTGTTGAGTAATACTAGAACATCTAACAGAGGGGGTGTTTGGGGGAACTTTTTTCCAGAATAATCAACTTATTTTAAGACAAAGTTAGAGATTCCTAACTTTTTTCTGAAAAAAGTTAACTTTTTTTTGTAACTTATAGAATCTCAAACATACATTAAATACTTGTATAAAAATAAATTATCAAAATATGAAATTTTTACGCGAAAATAAGTCAAAAAGAACTTAAAAAAAGTCCAGCCAAACACCCCCAGAATCTTGATATTCGGGGTGTTTGGGGGAACTTTTTTCCAGAATAAGTCAACTTATTTTAAGACAAAGTTAGAGATTCCTAACTTTCCAACTTATTTTCCAACTTATTTTTGCAACTTATGGAATCTTAAACATGCATTAAATAATTGTATAAAAAAATTATTAAAATATAAAACTTTTACCCGAAAATAAGTTCATAAGTTCTTAAAAAAAGTTTTCGTAAACAGGCACAATGTTGTTCAACTTATAATTGTAGAAGACTTAAATTTGTTTTGATTCATTTCCTATAATTATGGGTCTTAAAAATTCGTATTTGTAGTATTTTTGTTTTCAAAATTTATGGTTAGACGGCCGTTTGACTATTTTAGTACAAAAACTAATATTTTTTTGACGAAAAAAGCACTTGCAAATTTTATAAGGGTATTTATACAATATGTCCCAAATTAATAGTGTCTTAATCAATATGTCCTATTTTAAATCAATATTATAAATATGTCCTATATATATTTATACTGATTAAGACTATAATGCCCCTATCTTTCCCTTCCCCTCCAGGCCCCGCAGGGCATCACAAAGTTTCAACACTTTTGATTATTATTAAATTAACAACTGCTTATCACATGATACTTATATTATTATTTAATTGCCCAATCAAGTTGACTATTAGATAAAGAAGAAGTAGAAGAAACAATGTACCACTATGGAAATCGGAAGTCATTGCAGTAAGTCCAAACCTTCCAGCATTATTTGCATATTAACAACTATTTCGAAAACCAAGAACTCAACAGCTTCTCTTCAATAAAATAATCCCCATTGTTATTACTTAAATCTCTCACACACACACACTCACTCACTTGTATTAACAGCAAGCCACTCACCGATTTTCTCTAGTCGAGAAATGGTTATTTCATCCAAATTAATGACAAAATTTAAAAATAAATAAGTAGAGGACAAAATTGTCTTTTATTTAATTGTCTTTTAATGAGTTAATCATGGTTACAATTAAAAATGGGACATATTAATAAAAAAGGACATATTTATAATTACAATTAAGAATGAGACATATTTATAAATAGTTTATTCAAATGGGACATATTGGAAAAAAACCCATTTTATAAACCTTCCGAAAAAAGTGCAGGATATAAAAACTCAGGAGCATTTACATGCCACTCCTGAAAGTCCGTCAAAGAATAAGCCGCCCTAGCTAATGTATGAGCCGCCCCATTCGCAGACCTATGTGCAAAACGCACTAACACTTCATCGAAGTGTTTAAATAACTAAAGGCAATCTTTAACAATAGTATGAAAATAGGATCTTCCATCCAAATCTCTGCACGCTCGAGCAAGAACCTGAGAATCAGTTTCGAAATAGCATTTCTTAAGATTTTTATTCTTTAGCCATGAAAGCGCCTCCTTCAAGCTTACTGCCTCAGCTTCTCTCGGGGGGGATCAAACCTTCCTTTCTCATGATTCTCGCCATGATAAACTGCCCATCTGAACCTCGAACCACACTTCCTAACCCAATGCAATCAGTACTTTCGAACAAAGCAGCATCGATATTAACTTTAACCCAACCAGCTTGAGGCCTCTCCCATCTCCTTACTGGAATTGGCGCTGCACTACTGTAACCAGGCGTCGCGATTTGTTCCTGAGCCTTCCTCCATTCCGATAGCATATGCATTGCAGCGGCTTTAATACCAAAACTTGACACACTAACTCTCTCCCACACCCATCTATTGCGCCCATTCCAAATACTCCAACAGACCATAGCTAACAACGTACATTGCTCTCTATTACATCTATCAAACACTCGACGAATAACATCAAGCACACCCATCGAACCATCGAATTTTAGAAGCCGTGTCACCGGCATAGTGTGACCGTAATTTAGAACTGTGGGAATTAAAATAAGAATTTGATGTTAAGAATTATTTGTTCGATTCAGAATTTAGAGTGTGTGAGTTATTGAAAATATGGTGTACATCGATTTGATATTTGTCATAGAATATATTGTGTGAATTTTAAGCAGGTGGTCTTGGCTTTCGTAAATTCAGAGAATTTAATATCTCAATGCTTGCTAAACAGGGTTGGCGGCTAATAAATAATAATAATCCTTTGGTTACTAGCTGCATAAAAGCGAAGTATTATCCGAAGGGAGATTTTTTCACAGCTGAACTAGGGAATAACCCTAGTTATATGTGGCGAAGCATATTGGCCTCTCAGGAAGTGTTGAAGAAAGGGTGCAAGAAACGCATTGGAAATGGGCAACAAACTGAAATATGGAAGGTTCCATGGCTTCCCTGTGAGGAGAATGGGTTCATGACAACGGAGATGCCTATGCAGTTAGAAGGTAGTAAAGTATGCAATCTAATGCAGATTGATCAACAGAAATGGGATGAGGAGATTTTGGTAGACATATGTAATGAAAGGGATCGTAAGCTCATTAGAAAGATTCCTCTATCGATAAGGGGAGGAGAAGATATGTGGTTTTGGCATTTAGAAGACAAAGGAGATTTCACATTGAGGAGTTGCTATCGAAAATTGCAAGGAGAAATAGAAGCAGTTGATAAAACATTTTGGAGGAAATTGTGGAGTTTGAAGCTACTGTTAGGTTAGGGGATTAACACAATCCGAGATTCACAAACACCAATACAGAGCACACACATAACCAATCGATTAGTTGACAAGATCTACCAAAGCGCAAAACAAGAACACACACAATATTTGACGTGGAAAAACCCACATCCCAAACATGTATTATTAATCTTAACAATATCAATAATACATCAAGACAATAACACCTTAACGGTGTCCCAACCCGATACTTGAGCCAACAATGCTCAAGCATCCCCAAACAATACTTAAGACTACATCTCTTAAGCTTTCACCTCCCCTACAGACAAATACGATATGACTATGTATATATAGCCATCACAAACTTAGCCACCAAGATATCCTAATCATACTTGGTTTCCAATTACAATCCTTATCATACTTGGTATCTAAATATACCTTCTATATTAATTATCTAAACATATAATTATTACCCAATCCATATATGTTTTGGATCACCAAAACCCATACTATTGTATTTGGCTGAAAACCCAACAATCCTCCCCTCAACCCAATACAATTTCATAACCGAATTAACGGTCACCATAATGGTCACCATCAAGCCAATGACGTCCATCCGCCAACGCCTCCCCTCGAACAAGAATCTCCTCATCTTGCTCCTCCAATCTTGAGTGTCGCTAAAACCCGTATAGTGACCCCCCAAACCATCCAAGCCATCGTTCTTCACCATAACGATGTATCCATCTACAAAATCACGTGCATCAACCACCACGAATCCTCTTCCACATGTTGAGTCATCCGATCCTTGCTTTCACAATCCTTCGGTCTCCTGAAGAAAATCAATAGTATCATCCAAATAGTTCACCTGGTTGATCAAGCCATTGAAACAATTGCGATGACCTCTTCCATCTTCTTCCATCTCGAGTCCGCACAGGATTGATCCACGGTGCAAGCCAACCGTCAAACCGCACGTAACTTTGTCTCTACCCGCTTTAGTAGTCTCCTTGTCAGCAAATCCTTCATTGTACTCTGCCAGATCAATTGAACCTCGAACTTTCCCTTAACCTCATCCATCACGAACCCGAACCTTGGCTCTGATACCAATTGTTAGGTTAGGGGACTTACACAATCCGAGATTCACAAACACCAATACAGAGCACACACATAACCAATCGATTAGTTGACAAGATCTACCAAAGCGCAAAACAAGAACACACACAATATTTGATGTGGAAAAACCCACATCCCAAACTTGTATTATTAATCTTAACAATATCAATAATACATCAAGACAATAACACCTTAACGGTGTCCCAACCCGATACTTGAGCCAACAATGCTCAAGCATTCCCAAACAATACTTAAGACTACATCTCTTAAGCTTTCACCTCCCCTACAGACAAATACGATATGACTATGTATATATAGCCATCACAAACTTAGCCACCAAGATATCCTAATCATACTTGGTTTCCAATTATAATCCTTATCATACTTGGTATCTAAATATACCATCTATAATAATTATCTAAACATATAATTATTACCCAATCCATATATGTTTTGGATCACCAAAACCCATACTATTGTATTGGGCTGAAAACCCAACAGCTACCTGGTAAGGTTACTCATTTTATGTGGCGTGTGTGCTCATTGTGTTTACCAACAGCAACACGGTTAGTGGAAAAGCGAGTGCAGATGGATACATGGTGCTAGTGGTGTCGTTTGTGTCACGAAACAGATTTGCATGCGCGGGGAGAGTCTGGATAGATATGGGTTTACAAAAACTAATATACTATACCATCACTAATAAAGAAGCATTGATTCCTTAATTATGATTTTTCACAATCAATTACGTGATTAACTAACAATTTGAAAATATGATTTCCTTGTTTCTGTTACTTCGCCTTTTAGCAATTGCACTTATAATTTTGAATTATTATTCCTTTGCCATTATAAATTTTATATTTAAACTTTTTATTATAGAAATAATTAACGGTTAAGATAGAGTACCTTAAGTTTTCTATCTAAAAAGTTTTCTCCAGATCCCAAATATATATATATATATATATATATATATATATATATATATATATATATATATATATAGAGTTGCACTCCATAACAAATACCTTATATAACAAACAATAAAGAACACATTATATCTAATCTAATATAAGAGTTCCGGCATGGCACCCAATACAAAAAATTGTTATTTTTTTACCCTCTATCCATCCAGCAAAAAAAAATAATAAAAAAAAAATTAAAAAAATTTATTGTTCATGATGACGTCACTGATGAACAGTAATTTTTTTTAAAATTTTTTTATTATTATTTATTGCTGGATATATAGAGGATAAAAAAAGAACAACTTTTTGTATTGGATGCCCTAGGCGGGGCCAAAGGATCTAAGGTGTTCTTTGTTGTTCGTTACATAAGAGTGTTCTGTATGGAGCAAAGCCCTATATATATATATATATATATATATATATATATATATATATATATATATATATATATATATATATATATATATAGTACATGATTGTAATAATTTAATCGAAAATATTAGTATTTAAATATTTTATTGAATTATTTTTTATTTATAAATTTTTTTAAAATTACACGAAAACACGTCATAAAGGTACATGAACACAAAAGTACACAAATCCTAAATGAATCGTGTTTGAGTTTAGACTTTAAGTACACGAAATACGATACGAACGAATTGTCAGGTCGCCTGTTTGCTTAATTACAAATTTACAAGGCCTTATTTATTGATTTGTCGACCGGACTTTATATTTTAGAACGCCAAGATTATAGCATTATAAATCTAATTAATATCCATAAATGGGTTGCGATCCCTAATATATATGCAATGAACCTCATTATTTATCCGTGAATAATTTTTATAAATAGAACAAATATTGAATATTTACGTAAGTTCAGAACATTCGGTTCTAGTGGTGGACGAGTTCTTGGCTTTTTGTCTAAATGGCTCTTTCTCTGAACTCAGAAGCTAAACAGGACCACAAGTAATGCCGAATCAGTCTTCCTTCCCTGCCTTCTTGTTGTACAAGATAATAATATATTTAAATATTAAATTAAATAGATATATAATTAAAACATAGCCCGCAAAAAGTATATAACTCAAGTCAGTGTCTTGTAACTCTAATTCTGAATTTAGATATAACACAGAAGTCTGATAGGCCGAAATGTTGCCCATCTCTACTCTACCTGCTATCCGATACAAATAGAAAATTTAAAAGATAAAAAATTGGTTTTAAAATTTTTTCTAAAAATTGACATGTCACATTTATAATTGGTTATTGGTTATTTATCTAATAATAATATGAGATCCTGCTTTTATATATTCAAAAAATTAGATATTTTTGTAAATATTCCAAATTTTTTTTGGTCTCATGTTATTTGGGACAAATTTTGAAAAAAAAATGGATATCTAACCTTATTCTTAAAGATGGTATTGTACGAGATAAAATGAAAATCTGCGATCAAGATTGGTGCGCTGTCGCCAAGTCCATTATTAAGATAAAAACTCGACAAGAGTTTTACATAGAAAAGTCGATGGTGTTTTCCAACACCCAACCACGTTCTAGTAGACCATGCATGCATATGTGTACATCTATATTATTTGTATTTGATTGTCTGGCAAATTTGCCAAAGTTTACCTACAGGCTACAGTTACCTCATTTAGTCTATAAATAGAAAATGAAACACATCATTTCTTCTCATCATTCAGCTCTTGCAATTTGTGGAGATATAAAATACTAGTTCGAAAACAAAATGGGTTCCAAAATTTTCCTACTTCTTGGTCTGTCCATTGCTTTTGGTCTTCTCATTAGTTCAGAAGTTGCAGCCAGAGACTTAGCTGAAACTACTACCAAGAGTAAGCCTTAATTATATTTATTACGTCTATATATATATATATGTCTTTCACTACAAGAAAACACGATTAAAATGAGTGACATTAAATTTAGCCGATTTTCCTGTAGTGTTTGTTTTTCCTAATGATGTTCATAAATATTGCAGCTGAGGGAGCTACTTTAGACAGCCACCACGGAGGAGGAGGCGGCGGATGCCATCACTGTGGTGGTGGAGGCGGCGGCTGCCATCACTACTGCCATGGTAAGTGTTGTTCTGCAGCTGAAGAGGCAGCACTTAAGGCCACTGAAGTTACTTTAGACGGCCACCACGGAGGTGGAGGCGGCGGCTGCCATCACTGTGGTGGTGGAGGCGGCGGCTGCCATCACTACTGCCATGGTAAGTGTTGTTCTGCAGCTGAAGAGGCAGCACTTAAGGCTACTGAAGTGAAGCCACAGAACTAGAGCACTTCACTGGATTTGTAGTAACCTATAAATAAAATGCATGTTCGATCATATTGATGGATGTCACTCTAGTAATGACATTTTCATATTTGGTAACCATGTAGCACTGACTGATCAGAAGCGTGCATGTACGTATTATTATGTTGTAAAAGTTGTTATCTGAATTGTGCTTGAAGTTTTCAACTGATTAACTTGATGTTAATGAACTTAATAAATCATGTAAATACCTAATCACCGTAACAATGAAAAGTTAATTTAAGGGATTATTAATGTTTACCTGAAAACCCAAAGATGTAATTAAGATAGATCATATTGAAGTTAATTAGTCCACAAGACTAGTTAATTAATTTTATTGACTGGCCTAACCTATATCTATACTATCTATACTATACTATTATAAAGTAAAATAGGGTATATTTGGTTTTGTTTTGGTACTTTTTTTTATCACTCTTTTTTGATCACTTTTTTAGTCACTCTTTTTTTTGTCATACATTTTAAACACCTTAAATCTCTATTATTAATAAAATTAAAAAAAACACAAACGGCACTATTTAAACGTGTTAATATATTTCGTTGTCACACAGAAAGGATATACTAAATTTATATTCATGATATTTATAAAGTTATATATATATATATATATATATATATATATATATATATATATATATATATATATATATATATATAACTTAAAATTTTTACAGTGAAATATAATTAAACAGTTTACAAGCAATCGTGCATCGCACTGGTTATATGCTAGTATATTATAATAAGAAAAATGGGTATAATTTGTAGTTTGGTTATCCCTATTTTTGGTTATCCTCAATTCACAACCGTTAGATCTTCAATTCAAATAGATCATGACCGTTAGATACAACAATACTAAAAGTTGGAGTTCTAAGGTTCGAATCACGCCAACAACATTTTAATATAAAATTGATACTAGATTATGTTATATAGAAAGGTTGAAGGTTCGATTCCTACCACTACAGGAAAATCGGCTAAATTCGACCGGGCTAAAACGGTCGAAATTAGATATTTTCGAATGGATACGGTTGAAATTATCTAATTTCGACCGACTTAGGTTTGGTCGTTTTTAGCTTGGTCGAATTTAATGAAAACGGTCGAAAATAGCTACTTTCGATCGAATAAATTCGACCGAATAAATTCGACCGAATATTTTTGACCATATACGGTCAGTCCTAGAACGACCCAAATTCACACCTGAAAATTCAAATTTTCATCTGAAATTTGAATCTCCCGCCCATGACCGCTAAATTCGACCGGGTGTGGTCGGTTAATAAATTCGACCGTTGGAAGTCGAAGTTTGCATTTTATTTTCGACCGAAAGAAGCCGTATTAAAATATTATATGTTCGACCAAATGGGGTCATCATTTACCTTCAACCGTATCAGGTCGAATTTAATTGCCAAGACAAATTCTTTGTATCTTACATTCGGCTGGAAATGGTCGAATATAAATGCATTTTATTTTTTTAAAAAAGAGAAATTCGACCCTTTTTGGTTGTTCAAATCATTCCATAACGATTTTTTGTTGCCATCAAATTCAGTTTTCCCTAACTGTATTGACAAACACGCATTCACAAAGTACTAAAATCAGTACTAATAAAATTCAGAAAATCAACCGCAAATATAAAAGTACCAAGAAAATAACATTACTAAAATCAGTTACCAAATCCTTAGGTTAATAAAGTACTAACATCAGTTAGTACTAACAGCAGTTGCATACAACCAAATTCATCACAAAAGCCCATCAGGGACCAAGTTTAACATACTAAATATATAAAGTTTGACCTATTAGTACTAACAGCAGTTGCATACAACCAAATTCTTCAAAAAAGCCCATCTGGGACCAAGTTTAACATACTAAATATATAAAGTTTGACCTAGGATAGTGGATACATGAACGCATCCTGGTCTACGTCTTCACCAGCAACGTCTTCACCAACAACGTCTCATAAACGCAGAAACACGTTCTTCTCTGGCACAGTCTCCTGCACACGCACATTGAATGACATTCAAATCACAACTTATCAGGTTTAAATGAAATCTAATGAATTTATAGTACATACTGAAAATCATGGAATACATGAAATATATAAATTCAATGAAGTATCACCTATAGTTCAAAAAGATGTCTGATAGTAAATATTTATTGTATATAAAAACAGAAAGTACACTTCTTTTACAAATGATAGACTAGCTAGCAAAAATAGAGAAATGTTTGCACATTTTGGCATAGCAAGTATAACTGAATATAATCAAATCATATGAAACAGTTAATCAGGAGGGGTCAATGCATTGGCAAGAATTTTATAAATAGCTATGCTAGAACAGTTAAGAAATAAGAACTGATCACCAATATAATGTCAGAATTATCTCCTCGAAGATTCTCAAATACTAACACTAATAAATTTCAATCCAAGCTCAAGTTCGATATGATTTTAACGAGGCAGACCTGAGTCTACTAATATACAGCCCATATATTCATAACATGCAATGTCATGGTAAACAATTGTGGTATGATAATTAATAAAATCCATAAATTAACACTAAAATCCTACTTTATTACTACTTTATGATAATATTTGAAGGTTCGACTCTACTAATATACAACCCATATATTCATAACATGCAATGTCATGGTAAACAATTGTGGTATGATAATTAAGAAAATCCATAAATTAACACTAAAATCCTACTTTATTACTACTTTATGATAATATTTTAACACTGAACTAGGTCATTATGTTTTACATATAATATTTAAAAAAGTAAGAAAGAAAATAACCTCTGCAATGACCTTGTCATTGTCCTTCAGGACTTGGCAAAGCAAACCAGTTACAACCCGCAAATAATATGATTGCATTATATGCTGGCTCGGGTCCGGAAACGCAGCAGCTGCTAAGTTACGCACACGCTCATCCAAATCAGATTTCTTCACCTCATGCATAGGGAAGGAACGGACCATCTGCCCCACCTCATCTAAAATCCTTGACATCATCAGAAAAATGTCATCCGGAACATCATGAGAGGTCTTTTTCTGTGAGCTGACCAATTGTCCTGTTTCCCGTGCTCCGAGAAGCTCTCCCACCGTGGATTGGGGATGAAGGATGATCTTCCCCTTCTTCGGCGGCCTAACCTGCACTGCCGCAATGAGGTCCTTCTTTCAAAGTAAATCTTTTTGAGTAAGGGGAGATGGTGGCTGATCAGTAGACTCCTCCTCAAGTGTCAACTCAGACCGCACCTTTCTTATTTTCTCCTGCAATACACAAGATTTAATGAAAACAGCAAATCCTATATTATTTAATTACACAATCTTTGAAGAGAATACAAGCACTGCAAGACAGGTGAGCATGTATATAGCCAACATGGACTGACAGTAGCTTCATCATATCCAGGATTTTTGTTCATTCATCGGTCTTTATTTCATTCCACTTGGAATGCCATTACATTGTGTATTTGGTTTATTCTTTAAAAAAATCCCTGAACAAGTTTTATTATTTTCTATTCGGTTCTGTAGTTCCACTCTTCCACTAAATAGGTATCTTCCATGAAAATAAATTAGATTTGACACAATTTAGTCACATATAGGGTAACTTAGGGTTGTATTACAAAAGAATAACAGAGTAAACAAACTAATAAAATCTTGGGATTACATCACAGAAAGACGGCCTCAGAGTTCATCTGAAAGTCTTTAAGAGCTGATTCTATATTAAGGAAAAGCGGATGGCCAATCAATTACCTAAGATCATGATTGAGCTAATTATATACCTAAATCATAAACAAGGCAATGATGCACATACTAACCAGTCATCCAGATCAAACAGAAGGAAAGAACACAACTAGAACTGGCGATATCCTATTTTTCTAATACATGTTAATTGTTATATAACTCAGTTTATTCGCAACATCAAGATGATAGGTAACATAACGCATTTCCTACGCTTAAGTTGTCAATCAGAGGGACAAAATCATGTAAGTTTGGAGATGCCTTTTATTTAATATTTAATATAGCAAAGCATTGTTACAATATAACAGACACAAAAAAAACATAACCTCTTGTTCCAACACAAAGACTCTTGATGCATTTTCAAAACATTTCAAATTTCACAACACAAAGAACTTGCGAAATTATTAATTAACAAATATTATAGAAATAAATACATAAACTGAAACATGGCAGACAACTATATTCTCATAATTTACCTGTAGCTCTATCACAGCTGGTTCACAAGGATCGTACACCATAGCCATGAATTCATCATCAAGGATAGGCATCTCTCCTATTGCCTTTCTTACAACATCTATGTCCTGTAAGGAAAAGAAACATTATTTTCAGTTTTTAAACAAAAATGAATACTCAACTAGAAAAAAAATAAAAAAATTACCGCCCGTCGCTGATCATATGATTTGGCCCCTGTGCGGGGGGTAAATTCCACCATCTTTCGGGCTTTCTGCCCATGTTCTGACTTCATTTCAAACTGTAGTGTTCCCCAATACTCACAGATGGAATTCCATGCGCGTTGGGAGTAGTAGTATGGCTTCATCACTTCTAAATCCAATTGGTCATTGGTGTATCCACTCACCAATAATTCTCTCAATACTTTAACTAATCGGCTCTTCTCCGCATTCAGATATTGCTTGATATTTTTCTTCAAATCTGCTCTCACAATCCTATCCCCTTCTGTTTCCCCAACTCCATCGGGATACTTATAGTATTCCTGCCAAATCAATCAGTGTTATGCTTATTTAGAACAGTTAGGTTTATTTATCAAGAACAGTAAGTGCAGGCAAATTACCCTAAAGTTTTCGATGCAAATTGAAATCGAAATTAGAACAGTAATTAGAACAGGCAAATTGAAATTAGAACAATAATTAGAACAGGCAAATTGAAATTGCAATAATCGAAATTACCCTAAAGTTTTTGATGCAATCATAATAAAAAGCTTCACGCTTCGATCCCTTACTATTGAGTGTGTGTTCATCCCATCTCATTCGAACAATATGTTGCAAAGTGTGCTTGGCCTCAGCCTTAAGACAAATATTAAATACACATATTACAAAAGAAATGAAAGGAATACAGTACATATGTGAGCAAAAAGAAACATAAGAAAGACAAAAGACACAGGGGATCTAGAATTATGTAACTTACCTTTTTGGTTTAATAAAATGCACTATTGGTCTCTCATTCTCGGCTGGTTTTTTCGAATAATGACCTTCACTGGCATCGCGCTTCTTCCTCGCAAAAGTGATTTTATTGTCATCTCCCTTTTCCATAATACTTTCCTCATCACACACACCACTGACCTTACCCTTACCCTTATTAGGACCGGCCCATTGCACCTACAAAAAAATGTCAACAGGGATTTAAACACTGGAACAAGTATAAACAAAGCAATTTAAAAACGCTGGAACAAGTATACGTTATAAAAAGGTCAGTTTAAACACGGCAAGGCATCTGTATCCTCATCACGAATGGTTTGTGTGTGCATATCCTGTGTATTCTTATCTGGCAACATAGATGGATATGAAGAATCCAATCCCAAAACATAGTCTTGTTTCAATCAAATCTTATTGTACATGGACCCCTTTCATCAATTTTTGCAGTTCCCCTTTCATCAATGAAATCCCAAAACATATCGCAATTTGATACGATATAACATAGCAAGTAGTCCTTGACCATATACAACCAAGTTCGTATTTGAACTAACAACAGAATTTCCCTGTCAATGGAAAAGAACTATAGCATGTAATTTAACTACTAGAAAAATAAAAAACTTATACTAACATATGTTAACATATCATATTTAATTATATGAAATGATCGTACCCTTAGGACAACAAGGTTTCGAAATTCTAGGACAGAGGAAGTATCAACGTTATCCCCACCCTTATGTAATTAATGATCTTAAGTACATCACATACACAATCTCACCATCAAATATTCAATTAAATTACAGTCATAACCAAAACATAAGTAAAAAACAAACAATTATAAAAAACATTCACTCCTGATGAAATGGAGAAGTGGGAAAAGCTTTCTACCAGAATAGCATATTGCAAAGGCAAGTATATTCATTAAAACTCTTATGTATCCTGCAAAAACATAAACATGAAAAAATAATCTACCATACAGCAAAGGAAAAGAAAATACAAAAAATAAAATAAACTAGCATAATCTAATCCACCGAGTAAACCTACTAAAATTTATTTGACCCTAAAATTATTTATGCCACACTCAATCATATCGTAAACAAACATCCAAATTCAGTTACTTAAATGTCTTTGTTGAATTTGTAGTACCTTCAATTTCAAATAAGCAGCCAATGACAAGCTAATTATTAAAGTTACAATCATATACATACAGAAGCAAAGGGAGAGAGAGGGAGTGTACCAACTAGAATGAAAAATCAAACCCTAATTAGACTTAAACACACAGTGAAAAATCAAGAACGAGACATTTAAGAGACACATAATCGAAGAAATCAAACAAATAGAACCCAAATTAATCAAACCCTAATTTGATTTAAACAGATAAAACCCTAATTTGACTTAAACAAAGAAGAAAATGTAGCATAAATTCCTAATTCGACTAAAACAAAGAAGAAAATATAGCATAAATTCCTAATTCGACTAAAACAAAGAAGAAAGTAAACAAAGAAGAAACCTGTGCAAATTTCATCAAGTCAATCTTTCGTTTTGGATTCGACTTCTGCTGTCCGTTTTGAGATTTCATCGATTTGATTAAGCGAAAATCAGTTTGAGGCGACGAAACCTAATTTCTGGAGAGAAATATAAGAAATAATGTCGACAGGAAAGGGGAAAAATGGGGAAAGCAATATTATATAGTAAGAGATAAGTTTGACTTGAAACGGTCGAAGTTATCTTAATCAACCACATAGGGTCGAATTTATGTAAAGCAACCGAATATAGTCGAAAGTAGCCGACATCTTATTTCGGCTGTATCCGGTCGAAATTAACAGACCAGGACATTTTGTCCCAGCAGCTACTACATTAACCCCTGGAGCAAAATAAAACAACATTCCCTATATGTAAAAAATAGAAACTTTAAAATTTTGAAGTTACATTAATAATAAAAAATTATTTGAATACATTCCCAATAAATAAGAAAAAAATTACACTAAATCATCATTATCACTTAATTTATCATTTTCTTCATTGTCATCTTCCTCGATTCCATCTTCCATATTTTTTTGACTTTCTTCTTCCTCGTTGTAAGCTATTGAATGATCATTTTCAAACATCCTCAAGTCAACAAAAAAATTCGAGGGATCACGAATAATAACTCTTTCAACGTGTGATGATGAAGCATTCGACACTTCATTTTGTAAAGCATCGTCGTTGATTTTGGTCTTTTCTTTGGTTGACACGCTTTCATCAACTTCTCGACTCTTGGTTGTTAGAAATGTGTACCAAGATGATTTTTGCATTTGAAATATTTGGTGCATAATACACTTGATGAGCTTGGCTAGCCAACACAAACACGTCTTCGGCATTTAGCTTTGATTTGACGTCAACGGTAGTCATCCGGTGTCTATCAACTTTAACATGTGTCGTGTGATCAAACCAATGGCATTTGAAGAGGATAACTTGATGCCCGTTGTGATAGAGTAATTTTAAAACTTCTTCTACTCTTCCAAAATAGTTTCCATAACTTTCTTTATAAAAGACCCTACAATTACAAAAGTATTAAATTTGGATGCAAATAATAAATGAGAAAAAATACAACTTCAATATTAAAAATAAAGTAAATTTCTCACCAATGACGACTATGCCGGAATTTGGTGAAGTGAGCTCATTAGCTTTGACGCTAATAAATTTGTAACCATTACACTTGCATCCATTATAAGACTCCACTTTATACATCGGACCTCTTATTAGGTATATAAATTTGTTCTTAAGTCTTTCATCACCTTGCACCTAAAAAATATATGAAAAACATAAGATAATACATAAATGTGTCAAATAAATTATACAAGCAAAAGTGTGAGCACATGTGTTTATGTATAGAAGGAAACACATACCCTTCTTTCAAACCAATCTTTAAATTGTTCTTTTTGAACTTGCTCTTTTTCGGCATCGTTGAGATGGGGAAAATGTTGTTGTACCAATTTTTGGAACCCACTACATATTTAAGTTAAACAAAAATAAATATATATTGTAAGTAAAAATTGTAAAATCAATATGGTATAGAAATTGTTTTACCGCAAGTACTTTCCAACTTCCGGCGAATTAATAAGCACATAGTATGTCACAAGCCCATGTTCATCATTACTCAAGATTCTATCTCTACTTCGTAGAATAGGATGTGTTGGATAAGTGTAAACTCCCAACAAATTGGTATCATAAATCTTTTGAGATGCCTCGTTTCGACGTAGTATTTCAGGTTTTGAATCGAAATACAACGTGCAAAAGTGAACACATTCCTCCTCAATGTAGCGTTGTGCCATTGAACCCTCGGCTCGAGCTTTGTTTCCTACTTTCAATTTCAAGTTGTGCAAGTATCTTTCAACAAAATACATCCACCGCCAATTTTCCAATCCACCCAACTTAGCCTCGGTAGCTAAATGTAGTGGCAAATGCTCCATCGGATCAAAAAGACTAGGAATAAAAACGGTTTCAAGTTTGGACATTATCCTCACTATATCTTTCTCCATTTTTTCCAAATCCGAGTACTTGAGATTGGAGGAGCGTAAATCTTGAAAGAAGTTGCATAACTCAATAATAGGATCAGCTATATGTTTCGGAAGTAAGTCATGACAAACGATAGGCAATAACTTTTGCATGAAAACGTGACCGTCATGTGATTTCATCCCTCGAATGCAATTATTCTTCCAATTCACACACCTAGATAAGTTTGAGGCAAACCCATCTGGAAGTTTCAATGCTTCAATCCACTTGAACAACTTCTGAATTTGTTCCCTTGAAAGCACGTATGGTGCATGTGGTTTCGTGTCAACACCTTGAATCCACAACTCACGATGCACACCTAATTCTTCACAATCCTTTCTTGATTTAGTGTTATCATTGGACTCATTCGAATTATCAAGGCTTGTGTAGAATATGTTGTCAAAGACATTCTTTTCAGTGTGCATAATATCAATGTTATGACGAAGGCTCAGTGTCTCCCAATATGGAAGCTCGAAAAATGGAGAAAAGTGAGTCCAGTTATGTGTCACACCATAATCCTTCGGTTTTCTTTTCAATAACTTTCCCAGTGGGGGAAACTGTATCTGCTCATACATAGTCTTTGCAATCAATCCAGAATGTCTAGCACAAACTGAGCGTGTCTCAACACTTCCAAACCTTGTACTCCTTTTTAGGGGATCATCTGGTTCCAAAAAATATCGAACAGTGCCATAAAAAGTAGGTTTACCTCCATGTTTGAGTTGTTTAGCTTTCACCTCTCCCATGCAAACGGGACATGATAACTTACCCTTAGTAGACCATCCACTAAGCATGGCAAGTGCAGGAAAGTCAATAATTGTCCACAAAACCATCGCCCTCATCATAAAATTTGTACGTGAGAACCTGTCATATGTTTCCACCCCTGTATGCCATAAAGTTTTCAATTCATCAATTAGCGGCCTAAGATAAACATGAAAGTCTTTTGTCGGATCTGTCGGGCCAGGGATAAGAAGGGGCATGAACATGTATGGAGCCTTAGTACACATAGATGGGAGAAGGTTGTACACAAAGACCACCACAGGCCATATTGTATACTCTCTAGCGTGTGCATCACGAAAGGGGTCAAATCCATCAGTAGAAAGCCCAAGTCTAACATTTCGAATCTCCTTTGCAAAATTTGGAAATCTACGATCAAATTGCACCCATTCATCTCCATTTGCTGGGTGACTTAGTTGGCCTTCAACTAAGACTCTATCATGGTGCCATCTCATACAATTTGCAGCCTTCTCGACCATGTATTAACGCTGCAATCTCATGGTGATAGGAAAGTATCGCAATATCTTTCGTGGGATCTTTTGTTTTTTAGGATCTTTTTGAACTTTGTATCGGTCCCCTTTGCATATATCACAATGTGTTTTATTCTCATTTTCCTTGTAAAACAACATGCAATCATTCTCACAAGCGTCAATCTTTTCATACTCCTACCTTTAATCATCTTTCGCACGATGTAGTACTTCTCAGGCAATTTATGATCACCAGGCAATACTAATCCAATGAGATGAAGCAACTCATCAAAGGCATTATTACTGCAATTATGCCTATTCTTCCAATCAAGCAACTCTATTACGTATTCAAATGTTGTAAAATTGACATTGTCCGGATAAATTGGTTCAGAAGCAATATTCACGTGTCTATAAAACTCTTTTGCTGTTGCATTTGGTTCTTCTTCAAAATCCTCACAATCTTGAAAATCATCATCATGTGCATCATACATAACATCATCTCTATAATTAACATTTGCAGAACTCGATCCAACTTTGACCCTTGGCATATCTTTCTCACCATGACAATCCCATCGAGTGTACCATTACATGATACCATGTCTATACAAATCGACTTTCACGGTAGAAGGATTCTTATAACAAGAATTTCCACATTTTTTACACGGACATCTTATAAGGCCATTGTCTTCTTCTTGCATATGCTGTATAACAAATGTAATGAAATTATCCACACCAATTTTGTATTCTTGTGTTAAATATTTCGCCTCATTATATCGATTACGACCAATCCAACTACGATCGGATACCATCTACAAAATATGTAAACAATGACATAAGGCAAAATTATCATAATCACACTAATTGGACCATATAATTTATTAAAACAAAAATATATGCACAATTATCATAGTCATACTAATTGGACCACATAATTTATGTAAACATGAATATATGCAAAATTATCATAATCACACTAATAGGAACAAAAATAACAATATTTACATGATTAAGAACATCAAAAATACTTACTTGATAATTTAGGAGTAGCACATGAATATTTGCAAAATTATCATAATCACACTAATCGAAACAAAAATAACAATATTTACATGATTAAGAACATCAAAAATACTTACTTGATAATTTAGGAGTAGCACATGAATATATGCAAAATTATCATAATCACACTAATCGGAACAAAAATAACAATATTTACATGATTAAGAACATCAAAAATACTTACTTGATAAATTAGGAGTAGCACATGAAGCAAAAATGGTGAAGCAAGGAAAGAAATGGTGAAAATGGGGAAGAGGTAAACAACGGTGAATGGAAAGAAAAGAGGGAGTAGGGTTTCCTATCAGAAGCGGCTAAATTCGACCGTAACGGGTCGAATTTAGTAAACAGATTTTTGGCCAAAAATAGTCAAAAATAAATTTCAACAGTATATGGTCGAGTTTATTAAATTCGACCGACTCAGGTGAAATCTAATATTTTCGACCGAATCATGTAGAAAATCTCTATTTACTTTTGGCAATAATTTTTCCCGCCTGCGTGAATTTTCAAAGAAATGGGTTGGAATTTTCCCGCTCTTCTCAAATTTTGAAATTCGACCATATTCGGTCGATTTTATTTCTTTGGTTAGCAGAATTTTTCCCGCTCACTTTTGGAGGGTAAAAATTCGACCAATTTCAAAATACGGTCGAAAATATTACTATTTTCGACCAAATATTTTCGACCGTAAGTACTTTCGACCATATTCGGTCGAAATTAGCCGACCGGTTAAATTCGACCATAGACGGTCGAAAGTAGCCGCAGTCGAAAAAATTTGGTCGAAAACAGCCTTACTGTGTTGTAGTGTACCAACATCATATTAATTTAGATTTAATATTAAAAATTATTTATATACATAGGAACATATTAAAAGTAATGTTTATAATAATATATATACTAAATTATAAGTAAATTTAAAAAAATTAAAAGTAACCCATGCTCTGCACAGGCTATAAGCTAGTATTTATAATTACTCTTCCATATTTTAGACATAAAATTAAGAATCGCTTATGGAAACTTAAACGATAAGAAATTTCTCAAAGATGACTAAAGGATTACATTTACTTTAAATAATTATCCTATTGAGCTATATATATTATATATATTAGTATCCTTCAATATTCAAAATTTATGATTATTAACATTAATATTACAAGAAGAATTTTGAACTTGATTTTATTACTAAGGTCGTAATTATAAATACAACTGAGAAAACTTTTCTCATGCAAATTTTGCACACCGAACAATGTACCAATAATTTATTTCAAACAAAATCTGCTAAGGATATTAAACAAGAAATAATAATAAAAAATATCCTAGAGAGAGAGATGCCTCTGTACTCTATAGTCTATAGTGTGTATAGTCTATAGTGTGTTGGGTGTTTTAATCTTAAACTTTATAATTTATTATTTATTTATTTGGTTATGTTTTAGTGGGAAAATAATCATTTGGATTGGTCAGTGTTAGAGTTAATCTAAACCTGATGGTCGTGTGTGTGTGTTTTCTGTCTTCAGACCAAAACGAATTGTTGACTTGGTTTGCAACTCGTTTAGAGATAAGTTAGGAGTGTTTGAATAAGTCTGAGTAGTTGAGTTAATTTAGGATGTTTCCTTAAGCTTGTTTCCTAGATTGTAGCTAGTTAGTTTCTTTCGATTATTTTCTTATAAGTCTTGTAGTCAGTTTCTTTTAATCTTATCAATTCCACGAGTATTTTGTTTCTCTCTATTTTAAAGTAAACAGCTATATCTATATTTCATATACAGATTATACTGGTGTGTGTGCTTATATTTTGGTATCAGAGCATTGGGTTCACAGCGGATGTCCAAGTATATGCCCAGGACAAAAGAGATGGAGATAAACAAAATCAAAGAGGGAGGAGTTGGTCTGAATTATCCTATGTTGGCACGCAGCAACTACAAAGCCTGGGTGATAAAGATGAAGGTCTTTATGCAGGCACATGGTGTGTGGATTGCAGTTGAGCCCAAGGATCCGAAGGTGGCAGTTGAGGAGGGACTGATAAAATTGCGTTGGCAGCCATTTATCAAGGTATTCCAGAGGACATGCTTTTGTCGATAGCAGAGAAAACCACGGCCAAGGAAGCATGGGAGGCTTCCAAAACTATGTGTCTTGGAGCCGACCGTGCGAAGACAGCCAAAGTGTAGACATTGGAAAGTGAGTTTGAGATGTTGAAGATGAAGGATGCAGAGCCTCTCGATGATGTTTGTATGAAACTGAACGGTCTTGTTACAAACATTAGAGCTCTTGGAGAGGTCATTGAAGAAAAATATGTGGTTAAGAAGCTTCTCAGAGCAGTCCCGTCTAAATTCTTACAAATATCCTCAACGATCGAGCAATTCGGAAACTTGGAGAGCATGTCAGTCGAGGAAGCAATTGGTTCATTAAAGGCTCACGAGGAACGGCTGAAGGGTCAAAGTGAACCCTCTGAAGGACAGCTATTGCCTACAGAGGACGAGTGGGCGAAGAGATAAAGCAACGAAGGACAGTTGTTATTAACCAGAGAAGAGTGGATGAAACGGTCAGGCTAGAAAAATTGAGGTGATACTCGAGGCAGAAAAGGAAATCGTTCTTTTCGGGACAAAAGCAAGGTACGATGTTTTTCTTGTGGTATTTATGGGCATTTTGCTGCTGAGTGTCAAAAAACAAAGAAAGAAAAGGATCAACGTTTGGAGGTAAATATGTCTCAGACACAAGATAATGGGCCCGCCTTGTTAATGGCGGAGTGTGGAGAACAGAAGAAAATCATGGCACTACTGAATGAAGAGAAGACGGTAGGCAGGATAAGCGCAGATGTTTATAGTGGTGATTCGAATGTTTGGTACTTAGATAATGGGGCCAACAATCATATGAATGGCCAACGCTCCAAGTTTAAATATCTGAATGAAGAAGTCATGGGGCAAGTTCGTTTTAGGGATGGGTCAACCGTGAATATCCAAGGAGAAGGTTCAATCACATTCAGGTGTAAGAACGGTGAAGAGAGAATTCTGAAAGAGGTCTACTACATCCCGAATTTATGCAATAATAGCATAAGTCTTGGACAATTGGCTGAGGATGGAAATAAGGTGGTGTTAAATGGAAATCTGTTGTAGGTGTATGATGAACATGGTAAGTTACTTATGAGAGTAAAAAGATCGAGAAATATGCTCTACAAGTTAATTATTGAGAATAGTGATTCACAATTCCTTCTAGCAAAAATAGACGAGGAGGCTCGCCAATGGCACTCTAGGCTTGGGCATGTGAATTACCAAGAAATGCATTTGATGTCCAGGAACAATATGGCAGAAGGTTTGCCAGTCATTGTGCAACCAAAGGAGCTATGCTCGGGATGTTTGATGTCAAAGAAAATAAGGAAACCTTTTCCATCAAAGGCGAGTTACAGAGCAAAGGAAGCATTGGAACTTGTTCATGGCGATTTATATGGCCCTATAACACTAGAAACATCGGGAGATAACAAGTATTTCTTTCTCTTGGTTGATGACTTTAGTAGAGTAATGTGGATTTATATGTTAAAAAACAAGGATGAAGCTCTAGATGCATTCAAGCGATTTCGGGCTCAGGTTGAAAAGGGTCCAGAAAGAAAAGTGAGAATACTTCAAACGGATAAAGGAGGTGAATTATGTTCAAATCAGTTCAAGAGCTACTGTGAATATGCTGGCACTCAACGACACTACACATCCCCGTATACGCCTCGACAAAACGGCGTGGTTGAGAGGCCCAATTGTACTGTTATTGATATGGCCAGGAGCCTTTTAAAAGAAATGCAGCTTCCTTCTTTTCTCTGGGGTGAGGCAGTTCGACACAGTGTTTATTTACTAAATCGACCCCCCACACGTGCATTGTCAGACAAGATGCCCTATGAGGTTTGGACAGGAGTCAAGCCAAATCTTGGCCACATTCGAATATTTTATTGTGTGGTTGTTATGAAGGTTCCCAATGTGGACGTGAAGAAATTAGAAAATCAAAGTAAGCTTGTGATCAATCTCGGTAAGGAGCCGGGCACGAAAGCATACCGACTTTTGGATCCAGAAACAAAGCACGTGCACGTGAGTAGGGATGTCACTTTTGATGAGAAAAGAAAGTGGCCCTGAAATTTGCACCAAAATGAAGGCAATGGCGTACACCAGGGAAATTATTTCATGGTAAATGGCATCAAGTCTGATGAGACAAGGTTGAATAAAGTGGAAAGCAGTGCTTCTGAGCAGAATTTTGATGGTTTTGGCACTCCAGTTAGTTCATCTTCATGCAGCAGAACTGAATATACTGGTGATCACAGCGTGTCCGAGTCTGCAACAAAAATGACAGGTGAAAGTAGTCACAGTTCTGATCAGATCAGTGAACCTCGAAAGTTCAGGTCGATTCACAACATATACAACGATACTGAAAAGATTGAGCTGGCAGAAGACGAGCTAATGTTTGCAGGTGTTGATGAACACTTGAATTTCAGTCAGGCATCAAAGGTGAAAGAGTGGAGGCAAGCTATGGAAAAGGAAATTGAATAGGTTGAGAAGAACGAAAGTTGGACACTAACAGAGTTACCTCTTGGCAGTAAGGCAATTGATTTAAAGTGGGTTTATAAACTAAAGAAGGATACTAATGGCAAGGTCGTAAAGCATATAGCATGAATTGTGGCAAAGGGTTACGTTCAAGAATATGGAGTTGACTTTGTGGAGATTTTTGCACCTGTGACGCGGCTTGAGACAATTCGGTTCCTTCTGGCACTCTCTGCAAAAAACGGGTGGTGTGTTCATCACTTAGACATTAAATCAGCCTTCCTTAATGGGGATTTAAAGGAAGAGGTTTATGTGACGCAACCTGAAGGGTTCATCAAGAAGGGGCAAGAGCACCTGGTTTATAAATTGTCCAAGGCGCTGTATGGCCTGAGACAAGCCCCTCGGGCATGGTATGCAAAATTAAGCCAATGTCTCGAGAGTATGGGTCTGATTCGATGTCCTTACGAACGTGCTATCTTAATCAAGAGGGAAGGAAAATAAAGTTTGATTGTAGCGGTATACGTGGACGACTTGTTAATAACCAGAACAAGTGGGGCAATGAGTAATCATTTCAAGGAGCAAATGAATAAGCACTTCAAAATGAGTGACTTGGGGCTGCTTTCTTAATATCTGGGCATTGAGGTCAAACAGGGCCGTGCTTTTATTTAGCTCAAACAGTCAGCGTATGCGAGGAAAATATTGGAGAAGGCAGGGATGAGTGATTGCAATTCAACTAAATTTCCAATGGAGCCTATGCTGGTAATAATGAAGGACGAAGGAGGAAAGGCTGTAAATTCCACAGAATATAAAAACTTGGTTGGGGGTCTGCGCTACGACGAAAGAGGAAAGGTTGTAAATTCCATAGAATATAAAAGCTTGGTTGGGGGTCCACGCTACCTTGTTCATACGCGCCCTGATATATCATATGCATTGGGCATAATAAGTCGTTATATGGAGAGGCCTACAACGGTTCATTTGAATGCTGCAAAGCGTATTTTACGGTATGTCAAGGGACAATCGATTTTGGTTTAATCTATTCGAAGGATAGTGGTAATAACTTGGTTACTGGGTACTCTGATAGTGATTTGGCTGGGCATGTTGAGGATAGGAAGAGCACAAGTGGGATGGTGTTCTACCTGAATGAGAGTGTTATAACTTGGGTCTCTCAAAAGCAAAAATGTGTTGCTCTATCATCACGTGAGGCAGAGTTTATGGCTGCCACAGCAGCAGCGTGTCAAGGAATTATGCTTCGAAAGTTACTGGGTGAGATCACAAGTAACAGCATTGGCCCTGTTGTCTTATATATTAATAATAAGTCTTCCATAGGCTTAGCCAAAAATCTGGTGTTCCATGGGAGGTCGAAACATATTGATATACGGTACCATTTCATCAGGCAGTGTGTCGAGCCTGGGGAAATTATTATTAAACATGTGAGAACAGATGAACAGCGTGTTGATGTTCTTACCAAGGCATTATCAATTGTGAAGTTTGAAAAGATGATGCAACTGTTGGGAGTTAAGAGTTTAGTCAAACAGGTTTAGATTAAGGGGGTGTTTGTTAGAGTTAATCTAAACCTGATGGTCGTGTGTGTGTTTTGTGTCTTCAGACAAAAATGAGCTGTTGACTTGGTTTGCAAATCGTTTAGAGACAAGTTAGGAGTGTTTGAATAAGTCTGAGTAGTTGAGTTAATTTAGGATGTTTCCTTAAGCTTGTTTCCTAGATTGTAGCTAGTTAGTTCCTTTCTGTTATTTCCTTATAAGTCTTGTAATCAGTTTCTTTTAATCTTATCAATTCCACGAGTATTTTGTTTCTCTCTATTTCAAAGTAAACATCTATATCTATATTTCATATACGGATTATACTAGTGTGTGTGCTTTTAGTCAGGACATTAGTAGCTATTATGTAGGATCGTGAAATAAAGGTGGTAGTGGAGAAAGTTTAGGGGAGTAGTTTCCTAGTTTCTAGCCATCTTTGTGATTGTATTTCCTAGCTTTATAGTTGTAATTACAGTTCGAAAGAAGGTAAAGAGTTCAGACGTACATGTACTGGTGTATCTCTAGTGTAGTTTAAACAGCTTTTATTCTGTGTTATACAATCTGTTTACAATACGTGGTGCTTGGTGAGTTCACAGTACATGTCGAAATGAACCACAATGGATGTTTAAGAACCCAAATTTTGGGTAGAATTAAAACTTTTATTTATTTAATGATGTAAGAATGAATAGTGGCTACGGCTACAATGTAATAGGTGATGTTTTAAAAGAATGAATGGAATTCGACTTTATTATTTTTATGTCTTGAAGAATGCTAAAGGGTGACAACATAGGTAAGAATAATCTATCTCCTAAGGGAATAAGATATGGCAATTCCAAGCAGGAGAATATTCTCATGTCATCCAGATCGATAGCAATTAATCCAGTGGTTCCGTAAAAAGGTTAAGGAACGATCGAAAGAGAATACGGACAATTGTACAACCCTAGATGAATAAGTAAAGAATAAAGATGAATAGTGATTTGGTGTAATTGAGAATATTATTAGACGACGCTATATAGAAGTACCCGGAACGAAATTCTGAGTTCATATTATTGATCCGGAGGGAAAAAGAGTGTATGTAAAAGCTGTCGGATTCTGAAAAACCGCACTTTTATTTTCTCCGAGAGTTCCCTAGACACTGATAGCCTTAAGTATTTAACGAATGGATTTAAGGAATATAAATTGGAAAGTTAGAAAGAAAGATGGAGAATGATAGTATTAATATTAGGAAAATTCCCGGTAAAACCCTAACTAGAAACGATTGAGTTATTCCCTCGAACGATTAGCGAATTAAGCAATAAACGAACAAAGAAACAAGTAGAGGAAGCAAGAGTCTTGTGCAAGCTACTAGAATAAATATCTAGTAACTACTTAGTTACATAAGTAACTAGCATGTTTGGAGATTAAATAGCAGTTAGCAAAATCAAACCACTAGTTACAAGAGAACCATCAAAATCTCAACACTTGTCCATCCATTTTCATCATCCTATACATCATCACTTTATTAAAGTGGCTTTTAGATGAGATATTATCTAAACCTCATCCACTTGATGCATTATTATCACATTAACCAAGCAAAGAACACAAAAATATCAAACCTCTCTCTCCATTACATCCATTCGACCTATGCTCCAAATTCAAAACAAAAATCCAACTTCCAACCATCATTTGATCTTGTAATTTTTAAGGTGAGTCCTATAATTCAAGAAACTAATCTCCTAGAAATTTCAAGCCCAAATTCCTTTGTTTCCATTTTCATAAAAATCAATAAAGATGATGATGAATAGTGTTCTTCATGTATTAACCTTGTTTTCTATGAATCTTTTGATTGTTCTAGCAAGCTTAAGCACTCCTAAGGACCATACAAGGCTTTTTGAGGCTAGTACACATTCTCAAGAAGGTATAAAGCCCTTGAAACCCTAGATCTACTTTGAGTTTTTATGCATGTTCTTGAGTTATATAAGTTAGTTATGTTAGTAAGATATAAGAAAGATTATAAGCATGATTATGATTGGGTTTTGGTTAAATGTTAAAAAATAGTTAGATAAACGGAAAGGCATTGCTTGGCCTCAGTTCATAGTTATAAATCATGTATATGTTGTTTGGAGTGGATACTATGTTTATGGGAAGATTTGGAATTGGTAAATATTCGATTTATAGCCGTCGTAATGCCGAAATTTCGTTAACCTTAAGAAAAACGACTTGGACAGTAGATGTAACTCACTGCCTAGCTTTGAAATCTACCATTATAAGATAGATAATGTTCCAAGCTTCGTTTTGATATAAAGAACGTGTGAAACAGACTTACGGTTTAGGAGTTATGGCCGGTATACTAAAAGTAGTTCGAATCCGTAAACGAAAGTTCGTAACTTAAATGGAACCCCGATAGAATATGTAAAGTCATGACGAATCTTGGTAAATAAATACTAGAGGTAAAAAGGAAGGCGTGATAGAAAACCGTATGTCAAAAGGATCGTTTTTCGATTTATTAAAAATATTCGAATCGAGATTAAACGCGAACGAACCCCTAAAAGACGACTCGTTTATAACTTCGTTAAAACACTTAGAAAACGAGCGATAAAGCTCGGAGTATAATATTGGTTCATAACAATCGAATTTCGGACTTATAGGACTTAAGTATATGCCAAGTATAAGTACAGTGACATGTCGTATTAACGAACGAATGTCGGGTCGGATCGATGATAAAAGAATATACACTAAAAGGGGTATAACGAGATAACTCGAGAACGTGTTTCGATTTAAGTATAACTTAACCTTTAAAGTTTTAAGTGATTAATCCCGAATGTCTTGGCTATTTATAGATCACCAAGCTGACCCGGGACCCGCTACCACTACCCCTTATCGTACTCGACTACCAGGCAAGTTTCAATTCCCTTCTTTTAGGCTGTTGTTGTGATTGAATATATATGTATGTTTTCTGTTATAATATACCATAGCATGCATGCCTACTTTCAAGTTATATCATTATGCTTGTTCCCTGATTGTTATTGGCTTATAAATTAGATAGCTATCGTATCAATTATAAGCCAATTATTGTAAGACCCTCAGAGAAGGGTGTATACATCTTATTCATCAAACATAGACCGGGAGTCAATATTTCTTGACATATCGAGATTACCTCGAAAGAAAATATCTAAGTAAATATTTTCCATTATTCGGGCGACGAATATTATTTGAATATTCGTTCAAGATTATTTATTTAACGATCCCTACTTCAAATAATTATTTGAACGTAACTATTCGACGAATAATATTTTTTAATATTCATTCAGAGTCGAATTATTTATCGATTATTATTTCGAATATTCTTCTAAAGGTTGGACTACTAAATAAATATTATTTGGATATTCATTTAGAATATTATTCATTAAATGAATATTACTTTTGAATATTCATTTAAGATAGTAATTACCTGATGAATATTATTTTAATGTTCATCTGAAACTTGATTTATTTATCGAGTCGTCTCTCGAATATTCCTTTAAAACTTGGATTACTAAATGAATATTACTTGATATTCATTTAGAATATTATTCATTAAATGAATATTACTTTTTCAATAAACATTTAAATTCATAATTAATTACGAATATTATTTTAAATATTTTAAATATTCCTTTCAGGTCTTATTAATTAATGAATATTATTTTGAATATTCATTTGAATATTTAATTATGCAATAAATATTCTCTCGATATTTCTTCAAGGATTATATGAGAAATACTCTGATTAAAGATATTTTTTCATATTCCTAAATATTCTGTAAAATATTTTAATTCAATAAATATTCTCTGAATATTTATTCCATACTTAGAATAACCTCGATAAGGTTTATCTTCTTCGATTATTACGGAAAATATTTCGGAGTCATATTATTATTAATCATATATCAAGAAAGGTTCTCAAACATCATTCTTCTTTGAGTCTATCTCCCTAATAATAAGGGAACCTTACTTGGAAAATATTAATTATCTTGTCGACCTCCCGGTCATAAAGTATTCCCTTCACTCGCAACTCGGGTGCTATTGACTTATTAAGTCGTTGGTTACCTTCTCATCTTTCGAGGGGTAAGATTGTTGGAAAAAGTTGATATTCGTTACCAAGCAATAGCTTGGAAGTTATTGGTGAATTTTCCTTTCCAACTAGATACGACTACTTTGTAGAGTCTTATCAACAAGTATTATACTTGGGGAAAAGGGGACGAACGTTACATTCAGAATCATGAATTCTATTTGAACTAGGAGTCGTGTAAGAGGTCGAGTAGCACCGGTCCATCCCATTTGGCCCAACCGTTGGCCGGGGAGAGCTAGTAAGGCGGTAGACAAGTAAAGCCGTCAGTTCTTCCTTCTACCGGTAGTAAATCTAATTTGAGCTGTACGATCTCGACTGATCATCAAGATCGGAACAGCGGGCACGGTGAATACTCCATCATTGGTTCATCATCCAAACTTATTTATTTCCTGCAACATGATTACTGTTGGCAGAGCTGGAAAAGTATTCATAACTGGAATTGCAATCTTTTCATGCAAGTTCCTCTTTTAATGACAATGAGAATATCTCGCTTACTTTTGATGTAGCAGATATTTCTACAAACAAATACTTTGAGTTACCTGGTAACTTCATCCTTTATATTATACTGGAAATAACTTCATCAATGCATGGCATATGATTTCGAAGGATATTTTGAACTGTTGTATATATGTATCACTGTTCAGTTATATTATTGTTGGTGGGCTTTCGCTCACCCTTGCTTTGTTCATATTATCACAACAACAGCTAGGACAGATGGCCCGCGTCAGGCGCACTCGGCGCAAGCAGGTTACCGCCGTTCGAGGACTACCCGCTGATGTCCTTGCTGCCATTGCTGAGGTAGCATAGATAGGTAGCTTTTGTTTATCAGTCTATTTATATGTAACATTAACGTTAATCAACGACAAAACCTTTAAACATGTCATTTGGATTGTAATAACTTTTATTCGTAAACTCTGATATTATGGACTTATTTCAATTTCATCTCTGGGACTATAACTGTTGTGTGTGTGAGTGGTTATTATTGTGGGGTCACAGCATGTGATTTATTTATTGGGGACTCAAGTCAAGTATTATGAATGGATGTAAGACCGTAACCACCAGATCCCTGACCCCGGATCTGGGGGTGTTACAGAAGTGGTATCAGAGCGTACGTTATAAACCCCAGAGATGAGGCGACATTAAAACAATAAATTCATTAAGATAATAAGAACACTTGCCAAGTTCATAGTCGGACTACTTAATGTAGTGATGACATATAAAACCCTTATGGGAACTCTTAAGTATCGTGATAGTAACTTAGCTCGATATCGTATTGACGAGTAAGGCGACAGACCTTGAGGAATACGAGCAGCAGCGCGATGATGCTTTATTATATGCTGAAGATCAGCGGGTAAATTCAATAGAGTACCCTACTGGAGACCCGGAAGAGGTTCCAGCAGATAAGGAAAATCTTGTTAGGATAAGGAGCTTACCCTCGAGGAATGAGGGTTGTAGCCAGAAAGACTGAGATGATTAAGGTATAGTGCTCAGAAAAGTGGGCATAAAGAACTAAGCTATTAACAAGAGAACTGAAGATTCATGTTGGATTCGTGGCTGGACTACTGGAGGTAGTACCAGCAAGTAAGACGGATTGGAAGAATTACTTGAGATCTTATACGGGAATAGATGAGAATCATTAGAGACTTTCATATTAACGAAAAGAGTGCTAGAAGGATGTATGATTATCAAAGGCATCGATATAGGGCGAGGAGCAGAGTCCCTAGGAATAGTTGAGAAGAGGCAGTAAGTGCCATATCATTTAATAAATGAATAAGTATGAATATTGTCAGTAATAATTCGCCATGAGAAGGCAGATGTCATAGGTTGTAATTTATGGAACCAAATTGAGGTTGATGAAGTTGTTTTATTCAGGAAAATGTCCATTTTATGAATGAATCAGTTAGAAAGTGAAAACATTGGGAAGTGATAGCATGATTGGATAAAGTTATATAAGGAAGTAGTAAGCAAGACAATGATCTCAGAACCTACCGGAAGATAAGACCAGTGAGTCAAGATGAACTCGTAATGAGACTATTGTCAGAGACTAAGTATAGGGTTAATTTAACTCAGTGAAACGATGAACCAGAAACGTTAGATGCATGTGACTCAGAGGAATATTAAATTCTTTCTTTTCTTTGAATGGATTATAGTAGTTACCTTAAGTTTACTCCGACGCGGAATTATAACGGATCAAGTAATACGATCAGCAGTTAAAGAGAAAAATGTGAGAAAATCTTCCTGGAGCTAAAAGATGAAATTGGTAATGACCTAGAGTTGGCATTGTTTAATGGAAAAGGGAGACTTTGTGCTTCCAACGACGCTTCGCATAAAAGATTAGGATGTGTGCTTGCGCAGCACGACAAGGTACTTGCGGATGCATTCAGACAGAATGGTTCACCAGGTTCGGATGGCCTTAGTAGTGCCAATTTTGTGGAACAACCAACTCCGACGGTAATGTTCCTTCTGATACTGGTAGTCAGGTAGACTGACATTTGGTAATATTGAATATCAGGACGTATAGGTATCAGGACGTTGTGACAAGTTTCAGTTTAAAACTGTTAATTCCCTTCTAAGGGATGTATATAATTGGTTCCTCTCCGGGGGTTAAATTTCCAACCAGATGACGATTATTTCGTTAATTATGACTCCTTACGGTTCTACCTACTAGAAGGTTCATAGAACTATTCTTCAGGTTTCGAAACTGGTCTCCTTAGTGTTACCAGTCGATGGATAGATTGACCAAAATTTCCCTAATTCTAGGAAGAACTTCAACAAATTTTGGCAAACCTTGTCTTTCTGATTATCAAAGAACATCATGGAAGAAAGTAGAAACTGGGGCAAACCCCGTGAATTGGGTAAGGTAGCCGCTACATGGGTTGGTGGACAGACCCCGGTTATCGCGATTGATTGTAGAAATACAATGATGAAGTGAGATTGGACGAAAACAGGAAATGTAAGTAAGAAACCAGCCGGACTGAGAAACTCCGGGATTGACTTAAGTGAAAAGGCTGTTATGCCAGGAATGGTAAGTTTGCGTGGCACGTGGGAGTGATAAGAATAGTTGAAAAGATAAAAATAGAGGAAAGGTGACCAGAGACGGTGCCGAATAGTCGATTAAGACTTATATGAAGTAAAGTTTTAGAAAGGTAGAAAGGTATCAAAGAAGGCACTATGCCGGAAATTGCTAGAAAAGTAATGCTATTAGCCAACCCCTAAATTCATATATATTGAGGCCAAATCACAAAGGATTATCAAGTGACTAGACCAGCAATGTAAGGACAAAGCAGGGTTGCTTCTAAGAAAGCACCGACTGCTAGACCTTCTGATATAAAGGAAACATTAATGAGATCGTAGGAATCTTCTGCTGAACAGCCTATGTTTGGATTGGGAATTTACTAGACTTTTTGGAATGGGGTCACCCGTACTAAAGTGATTCATATGTATATGATTGCCCAAGATTACGAGTAAAAAAATGGAAGTATAATGACTTGAGATGTATGATGTTAGGGTATTATAAATACCATGAATATAATATGACGGAGGAAAGTAAACAATGAAGGTATATGAAGAAAGTATAGAAATGGTCAGAAATTGAACAGTATGCTGTAGGAATTTTGTCTGAGGCAAGTACCTTTGTGAAGAACGATAAACACTAAGAAATTCACGTTGAACTCGACCAATATCTTTCAGAACATCCTTGCTACCATTAACAACTTCTGTAAGAGAGCAGAAAGACATACGTTGTCTTTTGGAAGGTCAAATAGGTTGACCACTATCTGAAAGAAGAAATTAGCAGTAAGCTACCGATCGATTATCATATAAGAATGATTGAAAAGAGACCCTTATTAAGGATACATGATTTGATTGCCAATTATAGGATGCAGGAATTCCTTGGCAGTTGAATTAAGGATAAGATATCCATAAAGTAAGGCAAACCCTGGGGAATGCACAAGGGATGGCACTAACCCTAATAAAGACATTGTAAATTCAGATGATATGAGTTGGATTTGCTAAGGCGACAGTGACCTGTAAAGATTATTAAAAAGAGTTCTGGAAAGAACAGAGATAGAATTATTAGAGTATTGATCAATGACGTTTTGATATACCCTGTACCTAGAAAATACAGGAGGAATGATGAGGACGACCTAAGAAACCTTACAAGGAAAAGTTAATATTCTGAGTTTCCAACTAGAAATTTGGAAGAGAATGTAAGACACAATAACAATATACCAGATGATGCATGTATGAAACCCTGAGGGAGTATGGATTGAACCTATAAAGGTTGAGATTATCCTAAGATAAGGAAAAAACTAGGAAAAGAAGTATCCCAAGTAGGATTGGGAATAAACGTGATAAAGTTCCCACGGGTAGGTGGAAGCAATGACTTATGGAAAAAGACTGATAGATATATTTTTCTCCTTCAGCAGAGCTTAAGGGAGAATGCTTTCACCCAACAGTGATGAGAAAAAAAAAAAGAAAATTTGAATTGAAATGTATCCAGAGAACAAGGATTACCAGAAATTATTATTATTAGGAAAGGTCAATGAGGTGGCCGACAGTCTAAGTATAAAGGAATAATTACAAATATTCATACCGAAGAAACAGAATGATATTTGGAAGGACCTTGAAGGTCCACTACTATATTTTGTGACCTATTGTAATGGTAAAAACCATTACAAGATACTAAAACACCGTTACAACAGGCCTATTGTAACACCCCTTATTCATTACATTTGCTGGCGTTACAAATGTTCTATTGTAACACTCCAAATTATAAGGTAATGGTGATTGTATCTATTGTAACGGTAATTCATTATTATTATAGACCATTACAATAGAGTAATCCATGTTACAATAAACACAATTGTAACACACGGTCCTTTCAATCTATTGTACATTAATTATATTCATTTTTTAGAAATTAGAATTTAATATTATTTTTAATCCAATTTATAATAATTTCAAACTTATTTATTGACAAAATTTTACAAGATTTCATGATACAATATATATAATAAGAATAAAAGGAACACAATAACATCATAATTATATTGACTTGGTAATCAAAATAAATAATACCATTTCATTACATGATTTATAAATCTAGCAACACTGAACTTTTCGAGGGAAGACAAAAGATAATTCAAATTCTACTAATCCAAATCAGATACATAAATTTTTTAAAAATTGCATACTAGCTAGCTAGCACCAACTGCCATTAACTCTATGGCAATGACAATATTGAAAGTCTGCTAGTTGTAGTTCTTTCACTATAGAAGTTCATTTTCTTCATTAGCATGCACACTGCTTCCCTACAAAAATCAAAGTACTTTATATTAATAATCAACATAAATAGAAGAATGTGTAGGGGGATTGAACAAAAACTACCTGTTCAGATCGGGATTTGGATGTTGTTTTGTCAACTTGTTCACCATTTAGATCAGAAGAATTGTTTGTTGTTGCTACTCCAAAATCAGGTATGATAAGATTAATATCGGGATTTGCTTCTTTAATCTGAGAAAGTACAAGAGAGGCAATATCTTGTGCAACTTCCCGAGTCAAATTCGCTTTGATATCCTTTAAAAAAATCACTAGGAAGTACATATCTTGACATCTTCTCATTTTTCTGAATCTTAGACTTAGTCACGCCTCGTCCATAAAGGGGTAAATATCCCTTTTTTTTATCCTTACCCATCACTTCATCATAAGGATCTTTCGTGGATTCTTCTCCGGATTGTTTTTCTTGTAGCTCCATCATCTTATTCTATGTAAGAATAAGCAACTGATCAGTTTACTCACTTGCAGCTATTTCAAACCAAAACAATAATAAGCTATAATAGTTAACGTACTATATTTTCTTTAGCCTTATCCGGGTTTGTCATATATTCCTTTTTGGGATCTCTCTTTCTAGAGTTTTTGTACACTTGAGCTAGAGATGGAAGTTGTTTATTTGGGTCCTCTTGTTGCTGTTGAAACATTATCAGTAACAAAACTTAAAATTTAGTCCATACAAATTATTTCTCTAATTTAGAAAAAGATCCAAGTAAAGCATTACCAACTCATATCGCAAACATGCCATTGAAGTAGGTCCCAAAGTGTGCGGATCATCATGCATGAGACGATTCGATCTATTCGTCAAACTTTCATCCTACAACAAAATATAAATAGATAAAATAGGTAACTATAAATTATAACACTTTCATTCAAAGAAAGGTGTACAAATACCTCAATTTCCTCCATGTTCCAGTATTGTAGCAGATCCAAGAATTGTTGATCAGACATAGTTTCTGGACGATTTTTCCATCTATCATCATCATTATCGAATGCATAATAATGTTGCTTCTTCACCCTTGATTTATGAACACGCCATAATGTATTTACGGTGGTCATCACATACTCACAGCCTTCTTCAGGAATCATGTATTTCTCCTTCACAAATGTTCATTTCAGTTCAGTTCAGTTCAGTTACTAGTTCAGTTCAGTTAACAACAAAATATACACTGGTTACTAGTTCAGTTCAGTTAATTTTACATACCAAGGCATAGTCCCATATCTTTGCTTTGAGCCTGGATGAAAATTTAGACCAGTCACAATAATTTAACGGTGCTAATATTGAATCCTTAGCCACAGTACCCAAGAATCGGCTTAACTCCCTACAAGCCTCCTTAGTAGGTCCAATTGGTTGACCATATTCATTCAAAACAATTGGTGGACGATCTTCAAATTTTCTCTTATGCACTTCAGCCAAAACGGTATGACCTCTTGTTTTCTTGGTTGTGCCTATAACTATATCATAAATCACATTACTTTAGGATTCTAACAGGTTACAGGTTACACTCTTAATAGGCACTGACCAATCAACTTGAAAATGAACTAAGATTCTAACAGGGTCAGTCTGCTAATATTACAAGTACATCTGCTAAGACTAGCATTTCTACTGAATAATATACTATACTATAGACTAGCATTTCTACTGAATAATAAACTGGCAATTCAGGTTAACAATCTTTTTTCTACTGAATAATATACTATAGACTAGCATTTCTCTATTTGTTTACCTTTTTTTTGTAGTTGACATTTCTCTATTTCGTTGGATGTCCCCTTCAACTGTCATTGAGACATCAGTACGACCATCTTCTATCAAGTTCATGTTAGGACTAATTTGCATTAAAGGTGATTTTGAGCCTGTGTGAACACAATTTTCTTCCTCTTGTTGAAAATCCTGCTCATTCTGATCAAATGGTTCTTCATTGTAAGATTTTTCCTTTTCTCCAACATCTTTCTTTTCTAATTGCTGCTTCTTTCGCATCTGTAAGTACAGAGCAACGGATCCAGGAAGGACTTTTTGAGGCTTCTTTTGCATCGCAAGCATTTTTTTTGTTTTTCATCTGGAACTTGACATGTACTAGCTTTCTGCAGATTTTTTTGAGGTAGCTCTGTCACCTTGTTTTGTTGTACCATTGTTGTATGTTTTTCTCTTGATCTCAGTTTCACATATTCACTCATAGTCGATGACTGAATGGCTCCCTCCTTCTTTCCATTATTTCTAGAAAATTTTCCTTTGTTTAAAGCCTAACAGATTAACAAATATAAAACAATCCATTAATTTAAAAGTTGCAGTAAGATAAAATAATTAACAGAAATAAGATATAAGATATTATAATAACTTGCCTTCACACAACGGCTTTCCTTTTGAATAAATATTTGTTCTTCATCAGACTCATGTTCCCTATTAGGTTCAGCTTCGTAATCTGAGCACTCTGAGTCTTGCTCTTCGTTTTGCTCAGAAGCTTTGCACTTTTGATTGAAAATTGCCTTGTTTGCTAAACAAGTCTTAAAACCAGCTGCCTGCATTCTTTCTCTGTTAGATGCTATTTTCTTTAGCCTATCTCCTTCATATTTTGTAAGCCTGGGAGCACGGTCAGATTCATGGATGCCCCTTTTCCTCATCTAAAAAATAGTAAAAAATATGAGAATAAATTAATAGAAATCAATTGCCTCAAGTTTTCCTGTCAAGTAATGCTAAAGTTCTTACTATGAATTCGTAGAACATATAAAACATGGACACATAGTTAGTCAGCAGTTATAAATCATCTCTGACATCCGGGTTTGCAGATAGCCAGTCTGCAATATCATTTGACTTCACTAGCTCTGTATCTTCCAAAGTCTCTAACCAAGTATAAACTGGTTTCCATTGATCAGTACGCTGAAATCGAGCTTGCGAAGGGTCACCCTGTGAATGGTCATCCTGGTTAACGTCGTTTTCCTAACACAAGATAACAGATACTATAAGCGACCACAATTAAAATAAAACAAACAGCAAAAAAGTTGCAAGTCATGCATGCCATTGACACAGTCTATCGAATTTGGCCTCCAATAAAAAATGATTAATAGCAGATAAGGAAGAAAGAATAGAAATCATCGGCAGAACACTGATTATAAATGCTTGCACTAAACATGACACATGAAAACATACCAGGTAATGCATTCTAATTTCAGGTAGACGTCATAAATTCTCAAATGCAAAACCATCCATAAATCCACAAAAAAAAACATGAGTTTCCAACTCAGAACAAAAGTAATTCTAAGTATTGGAAAAACTAAACCATTATAATTACATCTGACTCCTCTTTGTTATATCGCTTTTTTTTTTGCTAAATTGTTATATCACCTTAACATTAACATCCTCGACATTAACATGCTAAATTGTTATAATTACTTTACTTCTGTCTTCTCACATTAACATTCCTCGACAGACCTACATAGCCTCCAAATTACATTTGTAATATAATATCTTCTATCCCGGTAAACTAAAGCAAACTAATTAACGACTACGTACTTGAATCAAAACACGTATTTCATAGCTCACCTCTCTCTCTCTCTCTGTGTGTGTGTGTTTATTTTCTCTAATCTTCTTCAATTTGAACAGACACTCCACTTTCTATAAGCATCCACAACCTAGAGCTTGTGCTACAGCTTCCGAGTCAAATCTCAACTTGACTCACTGTTTCTCAGTTTGTATTTTATAGTCTCTCTCCCTCTCACTCACATGAATACTTGTAATCTCTCTCTCTCTCTCTCTCCCTCCCTCTCTCTCTCAATCTCTCAACAACATTTACTTACAAGAGCACAATATCAGTAAAATACAAATGTAAGTGCAGTATCTCTCTCTCTCTCTCTCTCAACAACATTTACTTCCAAATGCACAATATCCAATATCAGTAAAATACAAATGTAAGTGCAGTATCTCTCTCTCTCTCTCTCAACAACATTTACTTACAAGAGCACAATATCTGGACTAAACAAACTAATCTATAAAGAAAAAGTCATTAGGTACAAAAATTGATTATTTAATTAAACTCAAAAGTTCACAAAAAATTGAGTTTTGGATAAGTATATACGAGCAAATTCAGACAAAGTTCATAAATTTCGAATCAAAATTTATCAAATAAAGAGTGTACAGATAAAGGTAAGAAAGACCCACTAAAACACACAGATGTTTCCCACAACAATATATTCACAAAACAAGAACAATAAAATTGAGGTCGTGAATATTACCTTGTATGCTTGGAGATAGCGGTTTGGACTTTGATTTTGAGCTGAGAGCAAGTGTGAGTTCAGGCAATCAAGAAGAACAATAAATTTGAGGCCGTGAAGGTTACCTTTTATGATTGGAGATACTGGAGAGAGTATGAGTTTCGATTTTGGTTTGAGTTGAGAGCGAGTATGAGTAGTATGGAGTCTCGATTTGATTTTGAGCCGACAGAAAAAATTAGGGTTCTTGTATGGAAAGGGGGAGAACGGGAAGAAAATAAAAGTCGGCCTTTGTTTCTGCCTTGTTTTAGCTGAGCGCGCTCTAAAAAAAATCGATCCCGCCTCTACAAAATAGAAAATTTTGGAACCCGCCCATTGGCTCTAAGTGAAATTTTATGGCTCTAAGTGAAATTTTATGGCTCTAAGTTTGGCACCAATGTTATAAAATTTGTTTGATTTTTCTAAAATAGCCAATCAATCATCTATTTATCATTAAAAATTTTGTTCGACTTGATTTTTAAAAATAGATTTGTCGTTATAATTTATTTTTAAATGATATATTATATTATAAATAAAACTAACATATTAAATATTATTTGTTTCTTTATATATTTTTTCTTAATATATTTGCAATATAGTAAAAAAGATTGTTACAATAGATTCATCATGTTACAATAGATTCATCCTGTTACAATACCGTTACAATAGATAGGGGTCTATTGTAACGGTATATATCAATTGTAACAGTTTTAATACTTTCGTTACAATATACTTTATCTTTGAATAAATATGTACAAACCTGTTACAATTGATCCCTTTTTTTGACCCCGTTACAATTTCAATGTTACATTAGGTATTGAAATGTAGTAGTGGTCATATCGGAATGGAGGAATTTACATTCCTTCTGATGATTGTGCAAGAATCGACGGTAATAGTAGTTTAATTAAAGATTCGATTCCTGATGGGTCTTAAGCATGTTACATACCTTAGAAGGTCCCGTTTTGAGGCAAACCAGGACCATGATACAAAATTGACGAAGTAAACCGTTAATTTTCCAGTCTTTTATGGAAGCTGCATGAGTGATAGTTTCATCAACCGGACCTAGCTGCGATGCTTGAAACTCTTCTGCAATTTTATCTACTTCATGTAATATCTACATTGAGTTCAGGAAGTGTTCCTTAGGGATAAGGAATAGTGATTACTTTGTCTCCCTAAAGGATTTGTAACCCGTAAGGTTAGCTATTAACGCATTACGTAAAAAACAATCGATGGTGATTCTTCTAAGAAAGTAGATGACAACGTAAAGATAAAGAAAGTGCTGCTATTAATGAGCTAAGTGGCATGTTGATGAATGACAAGCAAGTTTGTGTTAGTGTACTTCTGCGCAAACAAGATAGAGAATATGAGGTAGATGATTCATGATGCTAAATGTATTCCCGTGGAAAGAATTAATGAGGCTTAGAGAGAAGGGCAGTTGAGCCCGAGACTTATTAGGCCACCTGAGAGTTTAAAAGTGTTCGGAAGGTGGCATTCGAGCCATTTTTACCCCCAAAACTTATAGCCCGGTCATAACGGGTTTTCATGTGGCAGGGCTACGCCTGTAAAATACAGATGCTCAACAGATGATAAGAGTGCGAGCAGGTAGGTGTACGACCTGGTCTGACTTACGAAAGACAACCTGTGGAAAACCGCGGGTAGAAAAGAATAAGTGATGAGAAACAAGTTGACAGAAGTAGATTATATTGGATCTAAGTTAAAGAAATCGGCCAGATTCATTTCGGAGGTTTTAAATTTGAAATAATGTGATGATTATAGAGTAAATGTGACGGGATACCAATAAGGAGGTGCCAAGTACAAAAGATGCCTCAATAAAGAGAGGAAGGTGGAAGTAAATAACAGAAGTAAATAAGAATCAGATAATAAGAAGGATGTGATTGATAAAGAAAAGACTGGGAAAGCAACTATGGAATGTGAAGCAAGGAATATTATGAATGGAATTATAAATGGGTTTTCTGATGAATTCTCGGGATGACAACTTGATAGTGTTAATATTCTAGATATGAAAAAGCTAGTAGCGTGACATGGAATGTCAGTAACAACGGTGTCAAGCGAGAAACTAAGATTTAACCTGAAAGGTTCAAAGATTTTCCAAAAGTAAGTGTTGCTTAGGTGGAACCAGGGTACAAGTCCAGAGAGTAGTGGACAAAGCAACAAGATATGTTGACACGTGAGGTTACGATCAAATAGTATTGGATATAATTATGATTAATTTCTTCTTTGATGAACCTCTATAGTTCAGAGGTAAAATCTGAGTATGATATTTTACAATCATGAAAACCTTCTATAATCCTTTAGAACTCTTTTCTTTTCTTCTCTCTTATTCATCTTCCTTATGAATTGAGAAGAACAACCCTTTAAGGAGGGGAGGTACTGCTACGTGACTATCTGTCTATGTGATAGAAGTCTAATTGGAATACCAAAACTTGTTTAATTGCTTGTCAAGTACTAAAGGCTGGCCCCCTTCTGTACTAGCTATGCAATATGACAAATGTGCAATTGATCATAGTGATCTCTCAATAAATCTTTCCACTTCTCTATATTGATCGAGATTGCAAAGATTAAAGCGACAGGAAATGCACAGTGCGAGTGAGGTTACCTCCAAATTCGCAGTGGGAGTGATACCAAGGTTACTGCAGATACCAATAAGGAAAATAGTATATGACTGGGTAAGAGCATAACCTGAATAGTGTGTTGTATGAAAAGTAGAAGAGATTAATGAAAAAGGATAAAAGGATGTATTGTAGCACTAGTAAGATGAGCTGAACAAGGATTGGGATTGATTAAGGATTGACTGGGAAACTGGAAAGTGAAATAACCAACAAGTACTCAATTGTCTTCTACCTGATTCCGGGACGGAATCCTTTTAAGGAGGGGAGACTGTAGAACCCAAATTTTGGGTAGAATTAAAACTTTTATTTATTTAATGATGTAAGAATGAATAGTAGCTACGGCTACAATGTAATAGTTGATGTTTTAAAAGAATGAATGGAATTCGACTTTATTATTTCTATGTCTTGAAGAATGCTAAAGGGTGACAACATAGGTAAGAATAATCTATCTCCTAAGGGAATAAGATATGGCAATTCCAAGCAGGAGAATATTCTCATGTCATCCAGATCGATAGTAATTAATCCAGTGGTTCCGTAAAAAGGCTAAGGAACGATCGAAAGAGAATACGGACAATTGTACAACCCTAGATGAATAAGTAAAGAATAAGGATGAATAGTGATTTGGTGTAATTGAGAATATTATTAGACGACGCTATATAGAAGTACCCGGAACAAAATTCTGAGTTCATATTATTGATCCGGAGGGAAAAAGAGTGTATGTAAAAGCTGTCGGATTCTGAAAAACCGCACTTTTATTGTTCCCTGGACACTGATAGCCTTAAGTATTTAACGAATGGATTTAAGGAATATAAATTGGAAAGTTAGAAAGAAAGATGGAGAATGATAGTATTAATATTAGGAAAATTCCCGGTAAAACCCTAACTAGAAACGATTGAGTTATTCCCTCTAACGATTAGCGAATTAAGCAATAAACGAACAAAGAAACAAGCAGAGGAACCAAGAGTCTTGTGCAAGCTACTAGAATAAATATCTAGTAACTACTTAGTTACATAAGTAACTAGCATGTTTGGAGATTAAATAGCACTTAGCAAAATCAAACCACTAGTTACATGAGAACCATCAAAATCTCAACACTTGTCCATCCATTTTCATCATCCTATACATCATCACTTTATTAAAGTGGCTTTTAGATGAGATATTATCTAAACCTCATCCACTTGATGCATTATTATCACATTAACCAAGCAAAGAACACAAAAATATCAAACTTCTCTCTCCATTACATCCATTCGACCTATGCTCTAAATTCAAAACCAAAATCCAACTTCCAACCATCATTTGATCTTGTAATTTTTAAGGTGAGTCCTATAATTCAAGAAACTAATCTCCTAGAAATTTCAAGCCCAAATTCCTTTGTTTCCATTTTCAAAAAAATCAGTAAAGATGATGATGAATAGTGTTCTTCATGTATTAACCTTGTTTTCTTCGAATCTTTTGATTGTTCTATCAAGCTTAAGCACTCCTAAGGACCATACAAGGCTTTTTGAGGATAGTACATTCTCAAGAAGGTATAAATCCCTTGAAACCCTAGATCTACTTTGAGTTGTTATGCATGTTCTTGAGTTATATAAGTTAGTTATGTTGTTAGTAAGATATAAGAAAGATTATAAGCATGATTATGATTGGGTTTTGGTTAAATGTTAAAAATAGTTAGATGAATGGAAATGCATTGCTTGGACTCAGTTCATAGTTATAAATCATGTATATGTTGTTTGGAGTGGATACTATGTTTATGGGAAGATTTGGAATTGGTAAATATTTGATTTATAGCCGTCGTAATGCCGAAATTTCGTTAACCTTAAGAAAAACTACTTGGACAGTAGATGTAACTCACTGCCTAGCTTTGAAATCTACCATGATAAGATAGATAATGTTCCAAGCTTCGTTTTGATATAAAGAACGTGTGAAACAGACTTACGGTTTAGGAGTTATGGCCGGTATACTAAAAGTAGTTCGAATCCGTAAACGAATGTTCGTAACTTAAATTGAACCCCGATAGAATATGTAAAGTCATGAAGAATCTTTGTAAATAAATACTAGAGGTAAAAAGGAAGGCGTGAGAGAAAACCGTATGTCAAAAGGATCGTTTTTCGATTTATTAAAAATATTCGAATCGAGATTAAACGCGAACGAACCCCTAAAAGACGACTCGTTTATAACTTCGTTAAAACACTTAGAAAACGAGCGATAAAACTCGGAGTATAATATTGGTTCGTAACAATCGACTTTCGGACTTATATGACTTAAGTATATGCCAAGTATAAGTACAGTGACATGTCGTATTAAGGAACGAATGTCGGGTCGGATCGATGATAAAAGAATATACACTAAAAGGGGTATAACGAGATAACTCGAGAACGTGTTTCGATTTAAGTATAACTTAACCTTTAAAGTTTTAAGTGATTAATCCCGAATGTCTTGGCTATTTATAGATCATCAAGCTGACCCGGGACCCGCTACCACTGCCCCTTATCGTACTCGACTACCAGGCAAGTTTCAATTCCCTTCTTTTAGGCTGTTGTTGTGATTGAATATATATGTATGTTTTCTGTTATAATATGTCATAGCATGCATGCCTACTTTCAAGTTATATCATTATGCTTGTTCCCTGATTGTTATTGGCTTATAAATTAGATAGCTATCGTATCAATTATAAGCCAATTATTGTAATACCCTTAGAGAAGGGTGTATACATCTTATTCATCAAACATAGACCGGGAGTCAATATTTCTTGACATATCGAGATTTCCTCGAAAGAAAATATCTAAGTAAATATTTTCCATTATTCGGGTGACGAATTTTATTTGAATATTCGTTCAAGATTATTTATTTAACGATCCTTACTTCAAATAATTATTTGAACGTAACTATTCGACGAATAATATTTTTTAATATTCATTCATAGTCGAATTATTTATCGATTATTATTTCGAATATTCTTCTAAAGGTTGGACTACTAAATAAATATTATTTGGATATTCATTTAGAATATTATTCATTAAATGAATATTACTTTTGAATATTCATTTAAGATAGTAATTACCTGATGAATATTATTTTAATGTTCATCTGAAGCTTGATTTATTTATCGAGTCTTATCTCGAATACTCCTTTAAAGCTTGGATTACTAAATGAATATTACTTGATATTCATTTAGAATATTATTCATTAAATGAATATTGCTTTTTCAATAAACATTTAAATTCCTAATTAATTACGAATATTATTTTAAATATTTTAAATATTCCTTTCAGGTCTTACTAATTAATGAATATTATTTTGAATATTCATTTGAATATTTAATTATGCAATAAATATTCTCTCGATATTTCTTCAAGGATTATTTGAGAAATACTCTGATTAAAGATATTCTTTCATATTCCTAAATATTCTGTAAAATATTTTAATTCAATAAATATTCTTTGAATATTTATTCCATACTTAGAATAACCTCGATAAGGTTTATCTTCTTTGATTATTACGGAAAATATTTCGGAGTCATATTATTATTAATCATATATCAAGAAAGGTTCTCAGACATCATTCTTCTTTGAGTCTATCTCCCTAATAATAAGGGAACCTTACTTGGAAAATGTTAATTATCTTGTCGACCTCCCGGTCATAAAGTATTCCCTTCACTCGTAACTCGGGTGCTATTGACTTATTAAGTCGTTGGTTACCTTCTCATCTTTCGAGGGGTAAGATTGTTGGAACAAGTTGATATTCGTTACCAAGCAATAGCTTGGAAGTTATTGGTGAATTTTCCTTTCCAATTAGATACGACTACTTTGTAGAGTCTTATCAACAAGTATTATACTTGGGGAAAGGGGGACGAACGTTGCATTCAGAATCATGAATTCTATTTGAACTAGGAGTCGTGTAAGAGGCCGAGTAGAGCTGATCCATCCCCTTTGGCCCAACCGTTGGTCGGGGAGAGCTAGTAAGGCGGTAGACAAGTAAAGCCGTCAGTTCTTCCTTCTACCGGTAGTAAATCTAATTTTAGCTGTACGATCTCGACTGATCATCAAGATCGGAACAGCGGGCGCGGTGAATACTCCATCATTGGTTCATCATCCAAACTTATTTATTTCCTGCAACAAGATTACTGTTGGCAGAGCTGGAAAAGTATTCATAACTGGAATTGCAATCTTTTCATGCAAGTTCCTCTTTTAATGACAATGAGAATATCTCGCTTACTTTTGATGTAGCAGATATTTCTACAAATAAATACTTTGAGTTACCTGGTAACTTCATCCTTTATATTATACTGGCAAAAACTTCATCAATGCATGGCATATGATTTCAAAGGATATTTTGAACTGTTGTATATATGTATCACTGTTCAGTTATATTATTGTTGGTGGGCTTTCGCTCACCCTTGCTTTGTTCATATTATCACAACAATAGCTAGGACAGATGGCCCGCGTCAGGCGCACTCGGCGCAAGCAGGTTACCGCCGTTCGAGGACTACCCGCTGATGTCCATGCTGCCATTGCTGAGGTAGCATAGATAGGCAGCTTTTGTTTATCAGTCTATTTATATGTAACATTAACGTTAATCAACGGCAAAACCTTTAAACCTATCATTTGGCTTGTAATAACTTTTATTCGTAAACTCTGATATTATGGACTTATTTCAATTTCATCTCTGGGACTATAACTGTTGTGTGTGTGAGTGGATATTATTGTGGGGTCACAGCATGTGATTTATTTATTGGGGACTCAAGTCAAGTATTATGAATGGATGTAAGACCGTAACCACCAGATCCCTGACCCCGGATCCGGGGGTGTTACAAGATGCGGGCAAAAGCAAGGGAGGTTCGATGGGTCTAATTTATCCAATGCTTACCAAAACAAACTACACAGGTCTCTGAAAATGAAAGTTTCCATGCAGGCTCATGGAGTTTGGGATGCACTGGAGCCAAGTGACATGAAAGTCACAGTCAAAGATAGAAAAAATTGCTTTGGTGATGATTTAACAGGGGATACATGAGGAGATATTGCTCTCTCTCTTACGGATAAAAAGAAAGCGAAGGACGCCTGCGACGAGATTAAGGCAATGTGCCAAGGTGCAGAAAATGTGAAGGCTGCTAAGGTTCAAACCTTAAAGGCCGATTTCGAATCATTGAGCATGAAGGATACTGAACAACTCGGTGATTTTTGCATAAAGCTTAATGGGCTACGCACATTCGAGCACTTGGTGAAGAACTGAAGGAAGCCTATGAAGGAAGCCTATGTGGTGAAGAAACTGATGCGTGCAATCCCTTCAAAATTCCTTCAGATAGCATCTACAATGGAACAATTTGGGAATTTAGAAACGACACTAGGTGAAAATTGGATTTTTAGCATCGGTCAAAATATACTTTTTGCATCTAAAGGTATGTACTTTAGGCATCGATTAAACTGATGACGCATAAAGCTAACTTGTGTCACCTAAGACCGACGCAAAACATAAATATGCTGACTCTTATGAATTGCTAATGCATCGGTTTAATAAATTGCTGAAGCTCATAATGTGGGTTATTGGGTCGCTTTTTCCCAGAACCGATGCCTAGAGTGAATGGACAAAAAGAAATTTACTTATTATTGTTGGAATTTGGACATGATAACGCAACGGAAACGACGTAAATAACAATTAAAAACGAATTCCAAGTCCCGGATCCATGTATAAATTGATGATCATGGTATAAAAATTCTCAAGAACAAGATTGTACCTTGTTAAAGCTTTCCAATGGATGACAAATGGAGATCCTATCTTGTTGATCTTGAGAGCTAAAGTGTTGATCTTGAGAGTTAAACTTGCAACTCCTCCACCGGTATCCACACTTGAACGCTTGCTTGAATCGTCGAACGATTTCGCCACGGGAATTGGTACTAGCCAAAATAAATAATTCGGATGTGTTCTTGACTTGATTTGATTCCTCTTGAGAGTGTATGAACTGAATATATCAGTTTGGTGTGTCTTGAAAGACTTGCCAACTCTTGGCTTAAATAGAGAAATAAAACAAAATGGAGGCTTAAACAATTAGGCCATTTTTATTTAAACAAATCTTATTTATTTAAATAAATTAATTAAGTCATACTTAATTAATCAAATAAGTCAAGAAAATACATCTTCAAATTTTATCTTTAACTAATTAAGTCTCACTTAATTAATTTCATAAAATTCGAATTATTATTTATTATTAATTTAAAATCATAATTTAAATTATTATTAATTTAAATTCATGAAATAAATTAATATCCCTTTTAAACATTCTTTGTGTGTAACCCTGTAGGTTATTATTTAATTGACAACAATTTTATTCTTTAATAAAATTGTAAACAATAAGCGGCATCTAGTAACACATTATTGCTACCCAATAAAACAATAATTAAATCAACGATTCAATCAACCTTTTATGACTAATGTTCCATGTAATATAATCCCTTTAAATCATGATATTATAGATTAAACTCGAGGCATGTAATGTGTCATCCTCTTCATAATTTAATCTTCATTTTCTTGATCGATGAGTAGACTATTTAATCAAATCAACATTTGAGCATGGCCATGCATTTCATAGTCTCACTCAAACAAGAGGCCGATAATATCACTCCTTTATCAGGAGATTTAAATCCCATCTAGATCGTTCATATTTCTCACATGATTCATAATATATCCGATATTCACCTTTATCATTATCCGGCTAAAGATAACTTTTGACGAATTCAAAATATATTAATTCTCATGTAGAATTATAACGACTTCAGGTCTAAGGATCATTACACAATTATCACTGTGAGAATACATATGACACATTTATTATTATTTACCATGATGTATCTCACGGTGGGTCTGTCCAGTACCTTGTACTCGTACAGTTACCTATGCATTGCTTTTAGTATCTTCATACTTATGACCAATGAGATGTGGTCATCAGTCAATTATCATACTAGACTCAGTGTATTATTATTGTCCTAATTAATAATAATACTCGGCTAGGGACATTTAAGAATATGATACGATCATTATATAATCTCATGTTCAAGCCACATACTTGCAACTATATAATTTGTATCAAGGTTCTAAGGACATTTATTATACTTTATTTATTTCGCAGTAAATAAATCCAATAATAAACATATATATATATATATATATATATATATATATATATATATATATATATATCGAATATATAAAATCACTCAAACATAAATATAATGTATTACATTGCCTCTAGGGCACCAATACTAACAATCTCCCACTTGCACTAGAGCCAATCACTCATGTATCGAATACCCATGCTACTAGTGTGACATTCGTGCTTCTGCTTCGACAAAGCCTTAGTCAGTGGGTCTGCAATATTATCATCAGTATGCACTTTACATATGTGAATATCTCCTCTATCATTTATCTCTCGAATAAGGTGATATATTCGAAGTATATGCTTTGTTCTGCTGTGAGCTCTCGGCTCCTTGGCTTGTGTTATAGCTCCATTATTATCGCAGTAAAGATCTATGGGATCTGCGATCGATGGAACTACACCAAGTACTGTAATGAACTTCCGTATCCATACAGCCTCCTTGGCTGCTTCACATGCCGCAATATACTCGGATTCCATTGTAGAATCAGCTACTGTCTCTTGCTTCGAACTTTTCCAGCTTACAGCACCTCCATTTAGGTAAAACACAAATCCAGACTGAGAAACAGAGTCATCTCTATCAGTCTGAAAACTAGCATCCGTGTAACCCTTTACCGTTAGCTTCTCTTCTCCTCCATACACCAAGAATGAATCTTTAGTCCTTTTCAAGTACTTAAGAATATTCTTGACCGCCGTCCAGTGACCTTCACCTGGATTAGACTGGTATCTGCTCGTCATGCTCAAAGCATACGAGACATCCGGACGAGTACATATCATTGCATACATGATAGATCCAATTGCTGAAGCATATGGTATCTTACTCATGCGGTCTTTATCATCCAATGATTTAGGACCATTCTCTTTTGAGATCGTTATCCCATGAGATATGGTGACATATCCCCTTTTTGCATCTTGCATTCCAAAACGATGCAAAATCTTGTCAATATATGTACTCTGGCTTAAGCCGATTAATCTCCTTGATCTATCTCTATAGATCCTGATCCCTAATATATAGGTAGCCTCGTCCAAGTCTTTCATAGAAAAACTTTGTCCTAACCAAGTCTTTACAGCCTGTAGAGAAGGAATGTCATTCCCCATTATTAATATATCATCGACATATAATACTAGGAATGCTACATGGCTCCCACTAACCTTTTTGTAAACACATGGTTCATCCACGTTCTGAATAAAGCCAAAACCTTTGACTATTTCATCAAACCGGATGTTCCATCTCCGAGAGGCCTGCTTCAATCCATAAATGGATCTATGCAGCTTACATACCTTTCCGGCATCCTTTGGATTTCCAAAACCTTCAGGTTGTGTCATGTACACATCCTCTTCAAGGCTCCCGTTAAGGAAGGCTGTTTTGACATCCATCTGCCATATTTCGTAATCATAGTAAGCCGCTATTGCAAGCAAAATTCTGATGGATTTTATCATTGCCACTGGTGAAAAGGTTTCATCATAGTCAATACCATGAATTTGTTTGAAACCTTTTGCAACCAGTCGAGCTTTATAGGTCTGTAATTTACCTTCCATGTCGATTTTCTTCTTGAAAATCCATTTGCACTCTATAGGTTTTACCCCTTCAGGTGGATCAACCAAAGTCCATACTTGGCTTTCATACATGGAATCCATCTCAGAATTCATGGCTTCTTGCCATCTCTCAGAGTCTGGTGAGTTCACAGCATCTTGGTAGGTGAGAGGCTCATCTTGGTCTATGAGCATCACATCGTCATTTTGAGTTAAGAGAAATCCATAATTCCTCTTTGACTCATGGCGAATCCTACTAGATCTACGAACAACCTGTGTTTCTTGAGCAATGTTATCTTGTATTTCTTGCTCATGCTCCACCTCTGGTTCGACGTTATCAAGTGGTTCTCGATCTTCATCAAGATCTATTTTCCTCCCACTGTCTTCTCTAGAGACTAGCTCTCTTTCTAAGAATACAGCAGTTCGAGCAACAATTACTTTGTTCTCCGAGGGACTATAGAAAGAATAACCCTTTGTTTCCTTTGGGTATCCCACAAAATTACATTTTTCAGATTTCGGTCCAAGCTTGTCTGATGTTAGGCGTTTCACAAATGCTTCACATCCCCATACTTTCATAAAGGACATGCTTTGCCGTTTCTCTGTCCATATCTCATATGGAGTTTGTTGAACCGTTTTAGTAGGAACACGGTTTAGTGTATATGCAGCCGTTTCCAGGGCATAACCCCAGAAACTAATTGGAAGATCTGCTTGACTCATCATAGATCGCACCATGTCCAACAAGGTACGATTCCTCTTTTCAGAAACCCCATTCCATTGTGGTGTTCCAGGAGGAGTTAGTTGTGATACAATACCACACTCCCTCAAATAGTTCTTAAACTCATGGCTTAAGTATTCACCTCCTCGATCAGATCTTAGAGTTTTTATGCTTTCGCCAGTTTGCTTTTCTACTTCTGCCTTATACTCTTTGAACTTTTCAAATGCTTCGGATTTGTTCTTTAAAAGATACACATATCCATATCTACTGAAATCATCAGTAAACGTAATGAAGTAGAAATAGCCACCCCTTGCCATCGATCTCATAGGACCACATACATCGCTATGTATTAGTTCTAGTCGTACGGTGGCCCTCTTACCCTGTCCAGTAAAAGGAGCTTTAGTCATCTTGCCTAGTAAACAAGCCTCGCATTCATCATATGAGCAAAATCAAACTGATCCAAGAAACCATCTTAATGTAACTTGGAAATGCGTTTCTCGTTTATATGGCCTAGACGACAGTGCCAAAGGTATGTTTGATTTGAGTCATTAGTCTTAAGTCGTTTGTTATTTACATTCAAGATATGAGTATCTAAACTAAGAACATACAAACCGTTAAATAACTGTGCAACACCATAGGAAATGTCATTCAAACCAAAAGAGCAACCATTGTCTTTAAAGGTAAATGAAAAACCTTTCTTATCCAAACAAGAAACAGAAATAATGTTTCTACAAATAGAAGGCACATACAAACAGTTTTCAAGTTCTAATATAAGCCCAGTGGGCAATGATAAATGGTAGGTCCCTACAGCCAAAGCAGCAACCTTTGCTCCATTTCCAACTCGTAGGTCTACCTCTCCCTTAGCCAGTGTCCTACTCCTTTGCAGTTCCTGCACATTTATACAAATGTGAGAACCACATCTAGTATCCAATACCCAAGATGTAGAAGTAGACAAATTGACTTCTATTATATAAATACCTGAAGCAGAAGTCTGGCCAGCAGCCTTCTTCTTCTTAAGTTCTTCCAAATATGCATGACAGTTTCTCCTCCAGTGTCCCGGTTTACCACAGTGGTGACAATCACCCTTTTCAACACCTCCTTTAGGCTTGGTAGCCTTCTTGGGAGCAGAATTAGGATTGGCAGCAAATTTGGACACATTCCTCTTCTTATTGCCCTTCCACTTTCTTTTCCCCTTGGCACCACCTTTGTTCACCATCAGCATGGGAGTAGGAGATTCCTTCTGAATGTTGGTTTCAGCAGTTCTTAACATACCCAACAATTCAGTGGGTGTCTTATCAATCTCATTCATATTGTAGTTCATAACGAATTGAGAAAAGTTCTTGTTAAGAGATTGCAAGATCAAATCTATTTGAGCCTCCGGACCAGTCGGGAAGCCCAAGGTATCTAGTTGCTCAATATACCCAATCATCTTAAGAACGTGTGGTCCAACCGGGTCTCGCTCTCCCTGTTTGCAAGCATACAATGCCTTGCTCGTATCATATCTTTCCTGACGAGCTTGTCCCTCAAACATGCTTTTAAGGTGCTCAATTATTTCATAAGCATTCATCAACTCATGTTGCTTTGGAATCTCAGGAGCAATGCATGCAAGCATAAGGCATGACACATCAGTTGAGTCATCCAAATGCTTCTGATAAGCATTTTGCTCGGCACGTGTGGCTCCAGCAGGAAGAGGATTTGGGTGAGGAACTTCAATGGCATACAGCTTTCGCTCCTGCCTGAGGACAATCCTCAAGTTCCTAAACCAATCTAGGAAGTTTGTCCCTGTCAGCTTTTCCTTTTCTAGGACTGATCGTATCGAAAAGTGGTTTGTGTTGTTTTCCATTTGTTATCTACAATTTTGTAAAAGCACATAAAGTTAGTTTGCATGTTTCGTAAAACCAATTATGTTTAAGTTGATTTATAGCATATTCGTAATATACCTCCCACTATTTTTATCAAATTAATAGCCCTTACTATCAATTCGGAAAATGGTTCCCATAAAACCTTTCTTAGTGAGCCAAGATCCATATTTCGTCATATTTTAAGTCAGCTTTGGCTTTCCTCTTAAATATGATTATTTAGGTAGACCGTTATGTCAATTATATCGTATATAACTCTTGGATAGCTTAGTGAACAACATATTGCTCCGATCTATCTAATAGATTTCACTAAACTCTATGCTTATAAGTTCATAATCCTATTATGACGACTTATTTAAGTTGAACCCAACAATAACAATTTAAGTAAGCTTGTTTACTTAATCACATCTCACCACGATAAAAGAGAAGCCCTTGCTTTGGCAAATCCACTCCTCAATGATCTAGGATTTAATGAGTGTTATTTGTTGGAAAGCATCTGTTTAACTTAATATTTCTTAAGGGATTTTAAAAAAATTTAACGATCTTGATCGTCTGTTTAAATCTTAAATCGTTACAGATTTTATCTTGTTTAAACATGGCATATGTGTCGTATCTAATACATACATTCTAAAATATCCATACATCCATGCATCCATTCATATATCTAATATATCCATGCATCATATGTAAAGTGCAGTTACGCAAAATTAAACGTGCAATGGTTATGGCCCGATCCTATGCGATCATGTAATGTGTCATCCTCTTCATAATTTAATCTTAATTTTCTTGATCGAAGAGTAGACTATTTAAGCAAATCAACATTTGAGCATGGCCATGCATTTCATAGTCTCACTCAAACAAGAGGCCGATAATATCACTCCTTTATCAGGAGATTTAAATCCCATCTAGATCGTTCATATTTCTCACATGATTCATAATATATCCGATATTCACCTTTATCATTATCCGGCTAAAGATAACTTTTGACGAATTCAAAATATATTAATTCTCATGTAGAATTATAACGACTTCAGGTCTAAGGATCATTACACCATTATCACTATGAGAATACATATGACACATTTATTATTATTTACCATGATGTATCTCACGGTGGGTCTGTCCAGTACCCTGTACTCGTACAGTTACCTATGTATTGCTTTTAGTATCTTCATACTTATGACCAATGAGATGTGGTCATCAGTCAATTATCATACTAGACTCAGTGTATTATTATTGTCCTAATTAATAATAATACTCGGCTAGGGACATTTAAGAATATGATACGATCATTATATAATCTCATGTTCAAGTCACATACTTGCAACTATATAATTTGTATCAAGGTTCTAAGGACATTTATTATACTTTATTTATTTCGCAGTAAATAAAGCCAATAATAAACATATATATATATCGAATATATAAAATCACTCAAACATAAATATAATGTATTACATTGCCTCTAGGGCACCAATACTAACAATTATGTACCTTTAACCTGCATTCATTTAGCAACAAACCCACTACACATAAACTGGGACTCAAAATTTAAATATAATTACATTAGAAACTCCCAAATATATCTTTTACACTGGAAAGAGATTGAAATTACAATAGTATGTAAATAAAACTACAAATCAAGATCATTAAAAGCTATCATTTACATGCATAAGATTTAAATAGAACCTAAAACCGAAAAATGAGATGAATGGGGGGCGAGAGAGGGAATAATGCTCTCTAAAAAACCCGAACAGCTCAAACACCTTTACCTTCTTTTTTCCTTTGTGACCACCGGAAACCACCCTTAGCTACACCGTTGACCTCCATCCCCTTGCTCATTCTTTCTCTTCTTTTTATTCTGCCTTACTTTTCTTGATTCTCTAAGCCTTCTCTTCCGCACCCTCTCTTTTTTAGCCTAGATCTGTGTCCTCTCCTTTTCTCAGATGGGATCTCGTAACTCAGAGCATTCCGGCTCTATGGACTCTGAGGAATTTTCAGCTCTCATAGGGCACAATTACTCCATTCCTGCTCATCCTCTGCAATACCAGCTCAATTTTAATAATGAATCTTTGAATTCAACGGAGGTTATGGGTGAGCCTTTATCCATAGAAGCTCAGGCAAGGATTAGGGAACAACTTAACTTCATTTTAAATGAAGGATCAGTTCAACCTGCTACTGGCCCAGAAACGGAAGCATCCGGTCGTGATTCACAAAGCTCACAAGAGGTTATTTCTCAAATTCATACGCATAATATTAACACAGCTATAAACTTAGATGAGGCAACCAAAACTACACAATCGAAAACAGTCACTTGGAGTAGCATTGTAGCAAAAAATGTGGATAACTGTGAACCCACAGATGGAAAAGCTGCCATTACCTACAATGAAGATGGAACGGCTACTGTCAAATTTCCTGATGAATTTTTTGACAAGGCTAAGAAGCAATGGGATACTAGCATAATCGGATATTTCATTGGGGGTTCCTTCGCCTTCAAATATGTCCGCGAACAGGTGCAGAGATTCTGGAAAAATCGAGGCTTGTCAGGAGTTTATTACAACACAAAAGGCTATTACACATTTCGTTTTGCCACTCTTGAGGAAAAAAATAGAGCCTTAAGTCTAAATACTGTCCAAATAGGTGGCAAGACAATGTTCCTCAGGCCTTGGATCGAAGGCAACAAATTTAAACGCAATATCATCGAAACGGTCCCATGTTGGATACGCTTGGTTGATGTCCCAGACATTTTTTAGTGTAAAGAAGGTCTAACCTCAATCGCTAGCACGGTTGGTAAGCCTCTTAAATTCGATGCTATCACTGCAAAGTTTGAGCCCTTAAAATATGCAGGAGTACAGGTAGAATTGGCGTATTCTGCTCGAAGACCAGATTTCGTAAGAATTCCTATGCCTAACACAAAAGAGGAGGTAAAGATTGAAATTCAATATGGCGAACTTCCTTATTCCTGCAGTCTTTGTAACGCCTTTGGACACTCTCTTTCGCGTTGTTTCAACAATCCGGAAAGAATTTCGAAAAAACCACGGCACAACAACAACCAAAGTCGGCCAGCTTCACCATTGCAAACTTCAAATAACAACGAAACCTCTGGTCAGGCTCTGGTTCCTTACACCATTGGTACCCTCTTTGGTTGCCCCGTTGTCTGTGAAAAGGATGAGGCTATTACTAGTCCTCATTGGGAAGCAGAAGAAGGAACTGGAAATTCAGAAATGGAACACCTTCTAATCGAAAATGGTGAAGTCACAGGAGAATTAGAAGTGGGAGAGTTTGTCCGTCCCATTACCACGAATAATGCTTTCCACACTCTTATAGACTGTGATGAACAAATTGAGTCCATCACTTCCACGGCAAATGCTTTGGCTATTAAAAGAAAATGGAACAAGAGTCCCACAGACGCTGGATTCATCATCGACTTGGGCAACTTAGACCACCAAAATGCTACAGCTACAACATCAACGATCACAAACAAAGGGGCCTATCCTAACAAGGAATTCGCAATGTCAGGGGAACAATCGAAGAGGATGCCTAAAAAACCGGACATCGACGGGTTTGTTCCTGTGATCACTAAAAGAAGTCTGCGTACGACAGGTAAATCTGTCACTTCTCCCAAACATCAATGAATTTTGCCTCATGGAACGTCCGAGGCTTGAATAAAAGCTCCCATCAAAAGGAACTCATGCATTTTATTTCTACTAATTCTATTTCGCTTATGTGTTGTATTGAAACCAAAGTTAAGCAGCATAAGGCTGGTTCTGTTTCTTCCAAAATAAACAAGGATTGGCAATGGCTTTTTAATTATGACCACCATCCTAATTGCCGTTTGTGGGTGGGCTGGAACCCCACAATTTGGTCGGTTTTCTGTCTTTCTAAGTCTACTCAGCAAATGACTTGCCAAGTTTGCTTCCTGGAAACTCAAGTAAATTTTGTTGTTACTTTTGTTTATGCTCTTAATACTCCTCTTGAAAGGATTTCTCTTTGGTCTGAGCTGAGAAGCGCAAACTCCACGATTGCCCTTCCTTGGTGTGTTTCCGGAGATTTCAACTCCATCCTCCAAATCAATGAGGTTTCTGGAGGTCGCGAATATTGGACTCAAGATATGGAGGCTTTCAAGTCCTGTGTTACTGACATTTCCCTTGGGCATATCAATACTCATGGGAGTTTCTACACCTGGACGAATAAGAGGCTCCAGCAAGATTGTTTAATTCTGAAACGCCTGGATCGCATGCTTGCTAATGCAGCATGGTTTTCGGCTTTTCCAGAAGGACAGGTTATTGTCAAGGATCGCAGTTTGATGGACCACAACCCGCTTCTCTTCGTCAGTCCACTCCAGCTGGAACGAAATGCTAAGGCATTCCAGTTCTTCAACTTTATGATAGACATCCCTGGCTTTCTTGATGTCGTTCAAAGAGCCTGGTCTGAAACAGTTGTTGGTGATCCAATGACTATCTTCTGCAAGAAATTAAAAATTGCTAAACAAGCATTGGTCGGATTTAACAAAGCTAATGGAAATGTTCAGTCAAACCTCATGCTTGCAAGAGATTCTCTTCACTCCATTCAGCAGCAGATCATTGGTAATCCCACTAATTTAGCTTTGCTTAAAGAGGAGGAAATTGCTATAAAAAATCTGGAGGCTTGCATCGGCCAAGAAGAGTCTCTGTTTCTTCAAAAATCTAGGGTTAAATGGCTTGCCCAAGGGGATGGGAACAACAGGTTTTTCTTCAACAAAACCAAATCTAACTGGAACAGGAATAAGATTCTAGCGTTATCTAATGATGCATGAGTTCCCCAGTTTGGTCAAAAGCAAATTTCTAAAATTGCGGTGGATTTTTTCAGGGATACTCTTGGCACTCCAGTCGTGCACCAGTGGGATTCAGAAACGATCCCTAGCCAGCCTTTGGCAACCCCTCATGCTCAAATCTATTTGGATCGAATGGCTGACATTACTTGCTCCACGATAAATGATAATCACAGTGCCACTCTTCTGGCCAACATCACGAACGAACTAATTTTTCAGACGCTAAAATCATTGAAATGCAACAAAGCCCCTGGTCCGGATGGCTTTACTCTTGAATTCTTTCTAGCTACTTGGAATATTGTGGGCACTACTTTCTGTGCAGCGATCAAGCATTTCTTTGCTTCCTGTGACATGAATCCTGCTATTAACTCCACTTCCATTGCCCTCATTCCTAAGGTTGAAACTCCCTCTCATATTAAGGACTACCGGCCTATCTCCTTGTGTACCATTGGTTACAAATGCATCTCCAAAATTCTAGCGGACAGATTAAAGTTGATCCTCCCTAATATGATTAATCAGGCTCAGTCAGCTTTCGTTAAAGGCAGGAATATCTCTGATAATATTCTTTTGGCCCAGGAACTTTTCAGGGGTTACAACCGAGAGTCAGGTAAACCAAAGTGTGCGTTAAAAATTGATGTCCATAAAGCTTTTGATTCGCTAGATTGGAATTTCTTGATAGCTGCGCTTCACAAAATGGGGATTCCTCTTAGATTCATAAAATGGATATACGCTTGCATCTCTACTCCTACATACTCAGTGAAGATTAATGGTTCGTTACAAGGCTACTTTAGAGGAGCGAAAGGCATTCGTCAAGGATGTCCTATGTCGCCTTATCTATTCACTGTCGCTATGAATATTTTTTCTTCATTTCTTGATGCGAAGCCTCCTTCGTTTCAACACCATTGGAATTGCAAAGACCTTGGCCTTACCCATCTTTTCTTCGCAGACGATGTCCTCCTCTTTTCGAACGGAGACCAAGACTCTATCAATCATATTATGGGTTCTTTGTCAAAATTCTCAAACTTGAGTGGTCTAAATCCTAGTTTGCCTAAGAGCACGGTTTTCTTTAGCAACTGTGCAGCCAGTCTAGTTTCTTGGTTTGAGGCCTCTTATGGCATCCCCTTGGGCACAATTCCTGTGAAGTTTCTCGGGGTTCCTTTAATTTCATCCCAGCTAGGTGTGCAGGAATGCATGCCTTTGGTGGATAGGATCTGTTCCCGTATAAATGCTTGGTCTAATATCTTTCTCTCTTTTGCTGGAAGAGTCCAACTCACAAGGTCTGTTCTCTTCTCTATGCAATCTTTCTGGACCAACCACTTCATGCTTCCTGCTACTGTTCACAATATTCTCCAGAAACTGTTTTCTCGCTTCATATGGAAAGGGAACAGCACCTCGAAAGGAGGTAACAAGGTCAGTTGGTCGACTATCTGTTTACCAAAGGAAGAAGGTGGCCTGTGTATTAAGAACATGAAGGAATGGAATAAGGCTCAAATCTTATTTCATTTAACAAAAATCATTAGTGGGTCTAAGTCTTTATGGTCTCGTTGGATTAATGTAACTGCCTTGAAAAACAAAAAATTCTGGACTATGGACATCCCAACTGATTCATCCTGGATATGGAGGAAAGTTCTTCAATTCAGACCTTTGGCAATTCGTTTTTTAACTTACAAAATTGGCAATGGCCAACGAATTTCCCTATGGTTCGACCCCTGGTGGAATGGTCAGTGTCTGGCTACTTCGAAGAATGACATTATCATTTCTCAAGCTGGTTCAACTCATAATGCAGTCATTCATGATCTGCTAGTCTCAGGAAATTGGATTCTTCCCCAGCCTAATAGGAGGCTTCGTCACCTTAGTGCAGGTTTAGTCAGCTGGTTAAACAATTTCAATCATCCTCCGTTTGATTTGACCACAACAGATATCTTCTTATGGAATGGCTGCCCCTTTTCTAAATTAAAAATCTGGGATATATGGGATTCTCTCAGGTTCAAGTTGCCGCCTGTTCCGTGGCACAAAGGAGTCTGGCATAAACTAACTGTTCACAGATATGCTCATCATTTATGGTTAATTTGTCATGGGAGACTAAACACTCTGCAGCGCCTAGCTTCCTTTGGTTTGGAGATTATTGACTGTTGCTTCCTTTGCGTTGGAGGCAAGGAGTCTTACGACCACCTGTTCCTGCACTGTCCTTTTAGCAATCATGTGCTCGCTCACTTAGGAGGTCTCCTTGGTCTTTCGCACCAGTCCCCATCATGGCTCCATCTTCTTAATGCTTGGGTTAATGTTCAGGACTACACTCTCCGCCATCTTGCCTTGCTGTCCCTCCAAGTGCACGTCTACCACATTTGGAAAGAGCGAAATACGCGGGCTCATAATGAAGGAATCCTTGCGCCTCAAATGTTGATCACAAGGATTGTCACTGATATAAAATCTCGCTTAGCCTCTTCCTCCTGGTTCCTTCAGATAGCATCTAATAGTTCTTTTAGTAGTTGGCTAACTACTTGATTTTTTTTTTCGGTGTCCTTTGCTTGTTCAGTCTTTTCTAAGATTGATTGCCACCTCTATGGCTTGTCATAGAGCTTGGGTAAATCCCTTTGTTCGTTCGTTTTTTTAATATAAAGCAATTTAGCAAAAAAAAAAATAGAACCTAAAACCAAAGATATATATTCTTTAGCAAATTCAGGTAAGCTATGTCAATATCTAAAAGTCCAGCCATCCATCCATCCATCCTTTAGGCCAGGAAGTAGAATAAACCTGAAAAAGATGTAATCTTGATAAGTAAGCAGACCTTACGTTTAAATAATTGTTTGAGAATACACTAATTTAACAATCAACACAGCAGGTATGCAGTGGAAGATACAGAACTAGAAAAATAATAAATTTTCACACGTTAGTCATTTATCAATTATATGAATACTAACCAGAATTAGGGTCTCACACTACTACAAATTCGCACTTGCATAGCGTTTTTTTTGCACTTGCATAGCGCTTTTAAACGCTATATAAGCAGCCGCTATGTAAGTACATAGGGCTTGCATAGCGCTTTTTTTTTTGTGCTATGTAAGTGCTCTACTTCAATAGCGTTTTCATAAATGCTATGTAAATACGCAATATATAAGGGTAAATTGTATCATAACGGTTCCGGAAACGTTATACAAGTGTTTTTAAATATGTGCAATACCACTAATACAGCTCTTTTTGAAACGCTATCCAAGTGGTTAAGTTTTGAAAAAAATTAATTTTGATTATTTTTCTGCCATTTTTTCCACCTGTAACCAGAAAAAATTCTAAATACATCAGGCGCCCAATCCAAAATAATATTAAAGCTTAAGGTAATTTAAGTAATGACCCCTTTAAAAAAACAATCCATTTACTAGAAGATACTGCATCAACAAACTAGTTACAAAAAAGCCAAAAACAAAAATATATCCTTACATTTCATTCCTGAGTCTAAGATTTCTACTAAAAAGTAACGGAAACATTAAGTCTGCATCAGAAATTGTAAACTTCACTACTGGCAACAACAAATATCTTTATTATCTATATTAAGCTAGTGACTCCCATACTTATTGATCCTCGTCAATGTGCTCTGTTGTGACTACGACCTTCTCATCAACCAAGTACGCAGAGTAGAAACCTGACAGTAAACAGTCCAATCATACTTACATCAGCACCAACAAGTGCTTCCATAAATTCTTTGGTACCTACCAGATGGAAGATCTTGCAATGGTATCCAAATTGTTAACGAAATCTGTAATATTAAATTTAAACCCACACACTAGCTTAAAGGATTAAAAGTTAAAACAAAGTTCTAAATTAAACCAGCATTGCTCTCAGTACCACTATTTACCAAATTTAGTCATGCCAATTCCACTATCGACAATTGTCAATGTAATTTTTGTTTTGTCAGGGATAATATGGATGAACAGCTCAGGCAGCATCTAGCTTGGTCTTGTCAGTCAAGCTCTCGAAACAAATTTTATGCAGAGCCTGATTTCATAAAAGACAAACACAAAAAGGATTGAAAATTTGCAGAAGATGTTCGACAACTCAGAAACAAGGAAGCATGAGTGGTTCTTAAGATGCACATGATTATAAACATAACATTATATGAATAATATAAGATAAGGTTAATTTGTATAAGACTAAGAGCACACTGCACACCAGCAATAGTTTATCATCACTTCACAGTTCATTCATCACTAAAGACATCTTCTGCAGCAAGCCCGGCTGTTGTGTATTTCAAGTATGGGAATTAATCTGTATTATGATTTATGATGGATCTACATTTAAATAAATAAATTAATAATATACTCCATATTTAATAAACTTATTTATTATTACCAATTACCATCAAAATCACATGACTTATCTGTATAGTTGATCATGTTTAAAATTCTAAAGTATTGGTATTACCAAACTTAATTGTATTTTACCACAAGGTTGGAAAGTTAATTGGTAAAATCTGTACCAATTTCATGTTGGAAAATTCCAGCCAACTTATTAAACAACCTAAAGAGCTCTGCTGCTCTGGGTGAACCTCCAACAATAATCCCATCGTAAAGGTTGCAAGATAGGATTGCAGTTTTATTATCTTATTTGATCTAGTATCGATGATAAAAATCCTCTAACATCTATAGATAAATAAACAGATAAACTTGGGAAAGCCAGCTGCTTAAGCTAGTATCACACATTTAATAAGAATACTAGAGAAGAATTTGTAATCAAATCTAGCAGGAAAGCATGATGCGATAATCCATGTATATTATTCATACGAAATATAATGGCTTCTCAATCAAACAGATACCTGTTATATTCGTGTGTCTAGGAACATTGACTAACAACGCAGGACCTGTGAAAAAAAAGCAGACAAGATCAACAAGTAAATTTAACAAATTTGTGTAATGCTGACCTCGATCTTTCAGGTACTCAAGCTACTGTAAAAGGAAAAGCTGGAACAACGAGTGTTGTTGAAATGTTGAGAAAATCAATAGCTTTTATCAACCTTAACAAATGCAAAACTGATCAACAACCTTGTTAAGTAACAAGATGTTTACACTTTAATTAAACGTATACATAAAACCTTAACATTATCAATTTAACATGTATCCTTTGAGATTTACAATGTACACTTGATCTTTGTGGCTACTTATATAAACCGTATATGATATTTGGTTGGTTAAATCATTAAATTTGTTAAACATGCTGCAATTAAAAACCATAACATAAATTTGGGTGAAGGGGAATTTGCTTCATATATAGAAATTAGATAATACCATTGAGTGTAGCAAGGTCGAGGGTATCAACATCAAAGCCAGCATCAAAGTAGTGATCAAAAACATGTCCCGGAGCATCTCATAATGTTATTTTAGAGTTTAGGCATTAATGCAAAGCCGGTCACTAAACACCTATTATTTCGAGCACTTGAGCCACCTGGACGGCCTTTTGGAGTCTGGAAAGGCAAGAAGAAGAGGAAATAATTACTAACTACATAATCATTATTCAAATTTTCAATCAAGGTCGAAAACAAATGCCCAAGCAACAATAGTTTTAAAAAAGAGGATTAACAAGTAATCAATTTAACATAAGTCGACAAACATAAATCAATTTTCTAAAATTTAAAACCCCAAAAACAATTATAAAGGCTTTGATTTCAAATAAAAGGTACGAAGAAGATATTTAACAACAAAGATGAAATCAAAGTACCTTGAATTTAAAATTGTAATGCCAAGATAAGTTTAAAATCAACTGAGATATGAAATGTACAGAATTAACAACAGATAACACAATTGCATAAAAAAAATTCAACAAGTGGAATGCAAACCCTAAATCGGAACACCCAGTAAATTGACACTAAAACAAGTCAATTAAGCAAATACGAACTCAAACAAATAGAAGATAAAGACTCGAAAACCCTAAAATTAACTAGCTTACATAATCAGTTTCAAATTAAAGGCCGAGACAGAGAGAGATGAAGTCCCAAAAGGAAGAATTTGCTCGACAAAGACTAGGAGATGAATCGTAGAGATAGGCTTCATTGAATCACTAAAGTAATATTGTACCATCCGAAACTCGATTGAATCTCTTTTTCACACAAAAAAAGGAACGATTGTAGACATAGGATTGATTGAAGATTATGTTTACTGTTTAGAGGAGATGATGTTTACTGGTAGCAGAGATGAAGATGATGGTTGATTGAATCCGTACATAGTGTAGCCGACGCAAGGAAGGTTTTTTAGGAATTGGGGATATGTTTAGCCAGAAAGAAAATAAATAAAAAATGAAATACAAGTACATAGAATACGTAAATTATTATAACGTTTTAAAAAACGCTAAGTAAGTTTTATTAAATAAATAAAATATAATAAAATACTGCTTAAAATACATTTACTAAGATAGTGCTTAAGAAAACGCTATGCAAGTATGAACTTACATAGCGTTTACCACAAAAACGCTATCAAAGTATTTTTTTCTTTATTTTGTTTTTCTTTTATAATTTTAAATAATAGCTTATATAGCGTTTTTATGTAAAACGCTATGCAAGTAAGACACTTAGATAGCGTATTTCAAAAAGTGCTATGTAAGCAGTGTATTCTAAGTTCAATTTTGTAGTAGTGTCAGGGTCGAGGGAGTTTCATAGACCTGAAACCATGTTATCTCTTGTCGTAACAGTAGAGAAGTGACGTTATGATAGCAAAGCCTCAGGTGTTGAAAGAGGTAGACAGAATCCAGAACAAAAAAAACCTTGAGTGGCCGAGACATGGAGCTTGTTATTAAAGCTGACAACATACAATGTGGGAGGGGTAGATCTTCTTGAATAGGAGCCAAAGTTTGCGATACCAGTTCTTTGTATGGAGATTTAAATCTTTTTAGACTGTTCAAATGATATTTGAAACTTAACCTATTCTTCACATATGCCAATGGCCCATTCTGTGTACAGGTATGTGACCATCATAATTCTGTGTACAGGTATGTGACTATATATCATATGAAACAAAATTGTACCAGGGCTTGGATAGTCAAATAAATGTAGTACTACTAAGTCAACCTGCCACCATTTTTTTCTTGTTTAACTATATATTGTTGTAAGATATCTCAAAGAAATAATACTCTAGCTTCTATCCCATTCCAATATCCTTTTCTAAGATACTTTTCAAATTACACTACACCACAAGTGGTCTTTGCCAACACTGAAAATCGATGTTGCCACCTTAAATGTTTCCTTAGATGCTAGAAATTGAATAAATTTGATATAAGCCAACATCATAACCGGATGTTGCCATTCATGTTGCCTTAGATTCATTTTAGTCCTCAATGCCAACAAATGAACGGGTGTTGCCTTACATAACTGAAAAAATGTTAAAAAAAAGGGGGAAGAAGCCCGCTACTACTGAAATAAAAGCCCGCTCAAATATTCACTCAAAGTTAAACAGCCCGCTCAGGAATAAAAAAAAATAAAACAATGAACTCTCATCTCTCTCACTCCGCTCACACTCTCATCTCTCTCCGCTTTCATCTCTCACTTCTTTCGCATTTCTATTACTGTTCTTCTCTCACTCGCTCTCTCACTAATTCAATTAGGGTTCAAAGATGATTCAAGCTGGGTATCGAAATTTTTTTCAAGAATTCAATTAGGGTTTATGCTAGGTTAATCAAAGTTTGGTTAAAGAATTCAATTAGGGTTTATGCTAGAGTTAATCGAAGCATGGTTTGTATTTGAAGGTATTTGATATCAATTTGAGGTACAAATAAATCTCTATTTGTATGCTTCGATTTGCATAATTTTAGCTTGGTTTGACCTCTCTTTCCCCTCTCTATCTCTCTGTGTCTCTCCCCCCTCTCTCTCCTCCCTTCGTCTCTCTCTCTCTCTCTCTCTCTCTCTCTTTTATTTTATTTGTATTCTTATGCTACTAATAGTTGGGAAGTCAAAATGTAATTTTATTTTCCCAACAGAACTCTGAGAACAAACATTTTTCGAATGGATTTGTAATGGCGGATCTAGTAGCTATTAGTTTTTACATATGAATTGCAGGACATAGTGAAACCTGGACAGCTGCCAGACAATCCCTGTTGATGCCATATGCTCTGAGTTCTTCACATCGGGTCCAGTCAAGTCAGGTAATGACCTTATTTGTCTAGATATGGCCACATGGGCAAAGTATTCATGTTGTATATGAAGATTATTCTAATCTTGTTTTGTTGATGAAATTGACAGTGAGTGGACACGAATGTTGCTAACAAGCAGCATATGTTCATCTCAAACACCTGGATGTTTCTAGGCACACCAGGAATCTCTCCCCTGCTAGTAGGTCCATTTTGCTGACAGGGACTGCTGGTATGCTATTTGATTCTGTATTCAATCTTTTACAAAATCATCGATTTTTTGCCTGATTTGGTTTCAATATTGCTTGAATATGCCTTGTATTATAGAAATTTACCAGCAAATGCTTGCAAAAGCGCTGTCACATTATTTTGAAGCAAAGTTATTATTGTTGGATGTGACTGACTTCTCTATGAAGGTATATATAGTACATTAATAGTTGTCTGCAGGTTCAGTTTTTTAACATACTATTACTCTAATGCTTATAATGGAATCTATCTACAGATGGAGAACAAGTATGGTTGTTCTAAGAAACAAGCTGTAAGTAATGTTCCAATGCCCATAATTACTTTTTTGCATTCAATTCAAATATTTTGTAATCCAAAATGAATCTTGTAGCTCTGTTGTAGAGTAGATAAAATGGTCAGGACATGCATACTAGCAAATTAATTGCTTTTATTCGTGATGTTGCATTTCACCTACAAAATGATAGTTGAAGTGTTGTCTCGAGTGGATACATTTGAATCATATTATGCTCTCTACAGCCCTTAAAGAGATCCATTTCACATGTGGCTTCAAAGCGCATCAGCACCTTGTCCTTCGACGAAAAAGTTTTCTTACAGTCTCTTTACAAGGTATCTATGTCAATTATTTTAATTATTGATTGCTTTCATTAACTTATCCTTCTATCTATTAACTATTTGTCTACTTTTGAGACTTTTACTGCTGGATACAGTTTCAGCAAAGAAGTATCTCTTTGAAATGCTGACAAACAGTTTCTTGACTATACCACAGGTTTTGGTTTCTTTTTCTCAAAATAGTGTCGTAATACTGTATACCATTGGCGTCTTCTGGTATTGCTGCCACTCTTCTTCCTGTGGTAGTTAAAATTTAGGAGAAATACATTTTGTATATATTTTATGGTAGGCACCTTTACGAGCTAGATGTCCACCTTGATCGTATCCTCAGATCAGCGACAAAGGCTAAGATCACATCTCCTCATCCTCGATCAATTCTCAGAAGAATTCTTATTCAGCTTGCTGCAGCATCACAGTGCAAGAAAGGAACTTTCAGATACTCGTTGACAGTGCATTCTTATTGTAATGGAAACAGGAGTTGAATTAAGTCTAGACTTTAGAATATTGTCATGGAAAGGTGACTTGAACCTTATGATTGTGGATGAATGTTGCACTGTATAATGATTTAATTGTATAATGATTTGACTTGTGTAATTAGTAATTTTTTTAACTGAATTAGTGATATATTTTAGTTTTATAAAATTTGATAAATGTGATTTATTCAAATTATATTTTAGTTTACCTTGATTTGCGTTAATTTTTTATTGTATTTTTGAAAATTTGAAGAATATCAGAAGTAAAACAAAATCCAAAAAAATAATTAAAATATAAATTTTTAGAAAATTATATCAGCTGGTGTTGGTGTAGAGGGACAAAGATGTTGGAATAGGCTATATGGCAACATCGCAAGGGTGTTGGTGTTGAGTAGATAGTGTTGCCATAGATTTTATGCCAACACCGAAAATAGTGTTGCTATTTTGCACAAAATGTTGGCATAAGTGCCTAAGGCAACATGATGTTGATGTTTTGACAAAATGTGTTGGCTTAACCTCTAAGCCCACATGCAAATTCCCAACACCTTCAAAATTGACCAAAGTGTTGCCTCAAATCCTATGGTAACATTTTTCAACATTTTAACACTTATTTTGGGTGTTGCCATAGACCATTTGTGGTGTAGTGTTAGTAGGATCCATTAAGTGATGGTTATTTAGAACTTGAGAGTTTAGACATCTGTGACTTGTCAAAAGAATGTACATAGTAACTAATTTTGAGGAACTTATCAGAGGTCGTGTGGCCTTTCAACAGAATAATTTTTTAATGTCTTCTATGTGATCTGGTGCATCTGAAGTTACAGTAGAGTAATGTGATAAAAACTTTGAACATAATATTTAAATAGCAATGCAACATCATTATTAAAGGATTCTACGATTCATATCTTAGTACAACGGCAAGCCATAATTCACTTTGAGCTCAGGTTCATTTTCATTAAATAATCATTTCTGATCTGTAAAGCAACTACTTAATACCCGGAAATAGAACTAACATATAACATAGAGCATACATATACAGCCTCAACATTTATACAAATACAGACTGTTGAACAAAACACATAAATGCAGGACTTATCAAATATTAGCACAAATTTACAAATTAATTTTGGCGATAAGTATGGTGGTACTTATGTATGTTAACAATAAGACTTATAGATTAGAAACACAAAACAAATTACATAAGTATATACATTTATATAACATAATACGTATCAGGTTGTGGGTTTATTAATTCCAGAGAGAAGGAAGGGGAGGGAGGGAGGGAGGGAGAGAGAGAGAGGAATCAAAAATCCCCAATTCAGTAAATTGATTTCCAACAAGAGAAACTGAGATAGAAAGAGAGCACACCAGAATCAAAAATTCCCAATTCAGCAAATGGAGAAACAATATTGAAACAAACCTTTCTGCGAATCACCAATTCAGCAAAGTAGCTCGAACCCAACAACATGCACTCTCTACAAGAAAAAATGGATCAGAAAATAGTTCTTCTCCGTCGTGTGAAGCCCTCGAAAACTGTGGTCTATCTCGATGCCGTCTGATACACGCATCAGACAACAGAGCATAATCGTTGTCTGTGTTGCAGAAAGATAACAGAGATGGTTTCAAAATTGTTGTATAAAAGCTGGTATAGACAATAGTTTCACTAGAAACAATTGTCTAATTTCACGTAGCTCAAGTGTTTCTTGGATTATTTAAGTTGTTGTAAATAGAAGAAGACCCTGGTTTATAAAATATAATCTATTGTTTCTTTTTCAGATATACCTTGCTTCAAATATATCATTGTTGTATAGATAAACAGACAACACCTTTTAATCTCTTTTAATCAAAATATTGTTGTGGTAAATCTCTATAGAGAATTCCTTCCAATTTAGAAGGGTGGTAAGAAAGACTACATACAAGTGTCGATTTCTCTCATATACTTGTACATATCCAATTCTTACAATGGTCTTATTGTAACAAAAGTGTTGTGCGAAATTTAGTTAGACAACGGTACAAAATACGTTGTCTGATGATATTTTCCACAAGTGTTTCTAAATGATGATAACATTGGCTAATGATAAATGAAACAACACTTTTATTTACAATAAAAATTAGTTTATACAGTACTAGCAACTAACCAATATTCATAACAAAAACTATCTATCAATATTCATCGCTACAAAGCTACTTATATATTCAGTTATCGGAGGACCGGGTTGTTGAAACAACTTATAATTGCGGATCATCTTGCAAGATGGTGACATATCAGTCTTCTTTCTTCATCCAACTCAAAATTGGCTCTCATAAACTCGCTAGAGGTGAAGAATGCTTTTAGATCCGTAATACCATAATCTTGAACCTGCACCACAAGATGATGTCAAATTCTGCATTACCTGCTGCTGGAAAGTGGAAACAAAGACTTAAAAAGAACATTTCCAACAGGACACTTACCCATCTCGCTGTATCAAATAATGGGCAAGTCAAGCAGGACGCCTAGAGTCTGTGGGTAAGATCCTAGAGCTTAGATTTTTTTAACGACAGCGATACCGCCCTCTCTGAAGTATTTTTATGCATATACGGAAGCGTAAAACATAATTAAATCATATATATTGCATATATATATATCTCATTCGATTCATGGGATAAAAGATTGGAATCGATTCTAACCTTTAAAAGTGATCCACAGATGATGAATATGGCCTCTTAGCAGCTGCTCCTCAGTGTGTGAAGCACTCCACAAGTATCCACCAAGAGAATGATTGAATGAGAGAGGAAGAGAGGGGTTGAGGGAAAAATAAGGATGCCTTTTCTATTTTTTTAAAGTGCTGTAAAAATAGGGTTAGACTTTTGAGGGTTTATAATGATATATTTATGGGCAAATATTTCAGCTGAATATTTCCTATAAAATAATATAAATATTAATCCCATTAATCAATTTAATTATGATTAAAAACTCTTTTAATCATTAATTCTTTTTCTAAACTATTTAGAAAATAATTCTCTCACTTGATTTAATTTCTTAAATTAAATCCTTAATTAATAACATTAAGAACTCTTCTTAATTAATTTATAATCAATTAAATCTAATTTAATCAATTATAAAATTGCTAATAAATTATTTATTTCACAAATAAATAATTACTAGCCATTATTAATTAATTCCTCCATCAATAATTCAGTCTCTTTTATTGTGTGATCATGTAGGTTCAATATTAAGTCGGTAGTAGAAATAAATAATAATAAACTATTTTATTATTATTTATATGAATTCTTCTGATTCATTAAATATAATTAATTAAATAAGTAATCATATTTATTCTACAACGTAAGGGATACTTCTCGTACAATAAATTCCTTCCACCCTACAATATCCCGCTTAAATACAAGGCATAGAACTAGTGTCAAGCTTATAAAATTTAATCATATGATTCCTTATTCATAATGCATAGTTCATATTAATGCAAATTAGAAACTCCTTTATAATTTCATTCACTCTGGCCAGAGATTCGTGAACTAGCATAATAAGAATAGAATAGGATATTCTCTTCATTTACTAGAAGGGGTATATCTTTTATTGACCCTTAACTATCTTCATACACAAATCCCTATACCGAGAATAGACCTAATGGGTGTCCTTGAGACGAATGACTAAACCAAAGTATAGTTCATTATATACAAGATTACTCTAACGATCTCAAGTCTAAGGATACTTGTACAACTATCACTTAGTGAACTATCGACACGTGAGTAAACTCCATTAGTTGCTCCACTAATCGAGTCATGTTTAGTGAACTTATTTCCTAATAAGCACCTACATACTAACTATAGTGTCACCACACAAATGCTTATGAGAACAGACATCCTTTCTAGGAAGCTAGCATAGTATGTACTGATCTTTACGGATTAACTAACTTCCAATCAGTTATCCTATGATCAGGAACAGTTTTATGTCTAGTGTTATCATCTTCTAGATCTCACTATTATAATCTCACTATAATTCTAGAAGCTTTACTCTAAACTATGGAACATCTGATTTAATACACTTTAAATAGATAAAGCCCGTATAAATACAAACTTGTCTTTCACTAATAATCATAAAACCTTCTAAGATTACAAGAAAGTTTATCCTAACTCATCATCCATGATTGGATTTAGGACATTTCTCCACTACACCATAAATGGTCTTTAGCAACACCTGAAAAAAGTGTAAAAAATCATGAATAATGTTGCCTTAGATAAAAAATTGGTCTAAGGCTACACTTTTTCCAAAATTTGTGGTGTTGGATATAGTCTTGTAGCCTTAGGTGCTAAGCCAACACATTGTCTAATTCTATGGCTACATCGTTATATATGTTGCCTTAGTTATTTATGGCAACACTTTACTTTCTACAGCAACACCAAATAAAATGTTACCATAGACTCTACTACAACATCGTTTTTTCTTACAGCAACACTATTTTATCTACACCTATTTTTTTCGGCAACACCTTTCAGCTTTATGGCAACATCTTGTTATTGAACACTTTTAAAATTTTTGCAACATCTTTTCACTTATTCCAACACTTTTTTAATAAACACTTTTTCGTATTTTATAAACCAATTAATAGTTTCAATTTATTTACAACACATAAATATTAGAAAAACACTTTTATTTATTGGCAACATCCTAATTTTTGTTACCAAATTTCGTAATAATAAACCAAAATCACACTTAAATCTTAAAAACTCTTTGAACTAAAACAAAACTAGTTATGTCAAAAGAAAGTCTATTGCTTAACTTCACACATGCCAAATTACAAAAGTCATTGGACATACAAGAGTACCACAGTGCAAAAGACTGATAAATGCCAAATTACAAAAGTCATTGGACATACAAGAGTACCACAGTGCAAAAGACTGATAAATATTAAATCAGTCAACATATTAAGTACCACAGTGTCTTAACCATGCAGTTCAAAAGACCATAAAAACCTTAACCATGCAGTTCAAAAGACCTTTAAATACCATGCATTTAAGGACTGCTAAATACTATGAAGTCCAGATCAAGTGGAAACATCGTCGATCGATGGCTCACCACTTAGATCATCCATATAAACCTCTAAATCTGGATTCCTTTCAGCGATTTTAGCCATCATCAGCTTGACATTCTCTCGAACCTTTTTGTTAACCTTTTCATCCATCTCATGTGCAAGTTCACGTATTTTTGCTGTTAATTCTTCCAACTGATCTGATGAAGCACTTGATATAGGGGTGGTTGTTGCAACTACACATTTCTTCTTTGATAAACTCTTCCGATTAACCCTCCCAACAAGATATGAGTGGTTGTGTTCCTTTCCACCATGAACTAGCTTGTTAGCATCCTCAATATTACCTCCGCCTTCCAGAATTTGCTTAATATTTGACTGTAATACAAACATGTGAAGCAAATAAATAAAATATGCAACCTGATTACCAAATAAACATAGAAATAATACTTACAATTTTTTCTTCAACTGCTTTGGTAGGTAACTTATACTTGCACTCGGGATCTCTTTTACGCGTTGCAACATAAACACGAGCATCTGACGACAGTGATAGTGGTGCAGGGGGAGCATCAGAATTAACATCAACGACACCAGCATTAACATCGACGCCAACATCATCACATCAACAAGAAGTTTCTCAATTACCTTGCATAAAAATAATGAAAATCACCAACAATGTCGATTATTAACATAAGAAACTACTGAAATATATAGGAGGGCCCTATATCTTGTTTGTAAACTTATTCCTTACAAAATTAAAAAAATAGCATGCATACCAATTTGTTCTTTTTTTGGGCGAAACTCTTAGGTCCGGCTGTATGTGTTTCTGTTACTTTACTTCGAGATTCTGCATTTCTTTTAGCAGTGGCCTATAAACAAGTACACGAAAAAAATTAAATGCACATAATGAATGAATGATGCAAAGATATCGGATATTGATTACCTGAACTTTTTCATCACCCCAGTAATCCAAAAGAAGCATGAAGTCATTAAGAGGAACCTCCCTAGGCGTGTTCTTTATCCTTTGCTCATCAGTCTTATAGCGAGTATAATGATTTTTCTTGATGTTGGATTTGTGTCCCCTGAACTAGTCACGCATCGTTAGCATCACCCAGTCTCTGCCCTCCTCATCAATTATGTACTTATCCTAGAATAAATTACGTGCAAAGTCAACCATCTTAAAAAAATTATACAACTTATATTACATGTGGTTCACGAGATAAGATGATCATTCTGTTACCTTAACATATTTCCACAAGATGTCTTTGTTAGGAACTTCACGCCAACTAACACATGTAAGAGACACAAAATCCCTTACCGTTGTTCCTAAAAAATTGCTAAACTCAGATACCAAGGTATCATCATCTGATACTGGTTGCCCGAGAAGGTTCAGTGGTATCTCTCTTTTTTCATTTCTCGTATGAACATGTTTCATTTTTGACTTTCCTCTAGTCTTTCTTTTTTTGGCTTCAGAAGGTGTATCTATCCAATAAAGCAAATAATTTTATAAATTATTGGAACTTATAAGAGCTGAAATGACAAGCATATAATTCAAAAACTAAACTAGATATATAGCTACAAATATCACCAATGTCGTAATATGACACATGAACAGAACACAGAATTTGTACCCAGAAATTAAAAGATGAAACAAAACTGTGATCAGACTTTAAAGTACCAGACTGTGCCACCAAATTATCAGTTTGAGTTTGTGATTGCAAAATCTCAGCTTCAACCTGGATTTTTTGACGATTTCGCATCTCCAAGTATGTAGTCATTGAACCAGGTGCTTGGTTTTTTAAGGATTTTAGCTTTTCAATGGTAGGAACTATTGACGCATCATTTGCCTACAAATTTGAAATTCATGATAAGTATATGAAATCTCAATAAACGTTTACAATGTACAAATTTTTGTACTAACCACAACCTCATCTGCATTTGGTTCCTTGTCACATTCAACCGTAGTTTTATTAGCTTGAGAACGAGTTCTTGGGGCCGTACCAACCACAACTCTGTCCTTTTTAGTTCTCTAAAATTATTTATGATTAATTATGTCAACATATAATCATCAGTTGACACAAATTTTTAAAAAAACAATTATAGATAGGAAATTAAATATAGATGAAGCAATGAATCAAGAATGTACCTTTGATTTAACCATGTTCTCATTATCAGTGCATTCTCGTTCAGTGTCATTATCCGGACAGTAGTCATCACTTTCATTTGTTGTTACCTTGCATCCATCTTTCTTCTTTGGGAACAACTCCCCTAACAGCCTCATCAAACCAAGTTCCTTAGCCTTTTTTTTAACTTCAGCAACTCTCGCTTTTCTTAACTGTTCATACTTATTCACTACTTGTTCAACAGTTTCTTCAGCCAAGTGTTCATCCTCGGGCGTATTAACATAATTTTCAGCCTTAAACTTAATTTCCGTATTTAATCTACATCTTAAATCTGATTCACAAATTTGATTATACTTACACAAAAACATAAAATAAATATGACATTATAATATAATTATATACCATGCCTATTGACAGCTAGTTTTTTCTAATGGATTGGATGGAATGGGAATTTGTGTTATTGGGATATCATCTCGGGACCAATTAACTTCATCATCTTGATTTTTTGTAGATAAATTAAAGTCCATGTCATGTGAAAACTCCCCATTTATGTCATCTTCATTCAAATTATTTTTATCTTGTGCATCAGAGAACTCCCTTGAGACCTTCTTTATTGGATAATGCAAATGATTTTCAACAGGATCTTGAATGTAAAACACCTGCTGCACTTGTGTTGACAGAACAAAAGGATCATTTTTTTGGCAAACTCTTTTAAAGTTAACTCGAGTAAAACCTAAAGAATCTTTCTCATGTTGGTACCAGGTACACCTAAACAGAACAACACTAAAAGATCCCCAATAGTCCACTTCAATTATTTCTTCGATTGCTCCATAGTAACTAACATCCCCAACAATCGGGTTTTGATCTTTTGAACTTGCGAAACTAGTGGTTAAGGCTATGAAAAAGACACCACTGTTTTGTGTTGTACACTTATGGTCTCTTTTTTTGGTATGAAACCTATATCCATTTACTATATACCCACTAAGACTGTTAGCTACTCGATTAGGACCCTTTGCTAATGATACTAGTTCCCTTGAAACACCTTCCCTTTTTCTTACTTCATTCTTGACCCACTCACAAATCTCATCGGTATGTGTTCTTGCTATTTTATACCTTTTGGAATCTGCATTTTTGTCAAATAATGCACGATGCTCCCTACAATTATGGACAAGTACAATATGTTAGTTTGTTTAATGGAAGATTTTATTTACCTAACAAATATTTCTGAAAATGTAAATATTTAATTATCTAGGACTTACTCAATTAGCTCTTCTACTTCTTTGTCATTGTAATTAAATAGAACGTATCGATGAGCTCTGACCAACGTTTCTTTAGGCAAAGAAATAGGTTTCCCTTTTCTGTTCTTCCCTGAACCAATAGCATACCCACTGCTTTTTGCATTTGGACTTGTATCTTCGTTAGACTTCTTTTCACCATCATTAAGAAATCTTACACAAAATGTCAAACATTCATCAGCCAAGTATCCTTCCACGATAGACCCTTCTGGTTTACTCTTATTGCGAACATATTTTTTCAATTTACCAAGGTACCGCTCAATAGAATACATCCATCTTTGGTGGACTGGTCCACCAAACTCTATCTCTCTACATAAATGTACGGGCAGGTGAACCATTATGTCAAAGAACGAATTTGAAAATTATGTCTCGAATTGAAAGAGAATTTCAATAATCTCCTGTTGTAACCTCTTTATGTCATCCACCTCAATAACTTTCGCACATATATCTCTCAGAAACTCACCGAGTCTAATCAAAGGCACTGCAACCTCGGGCTTCAATGTTCTCTTGACGGCAAACTATAACAAATAATGCATGATAACATGTGCATCATGACTCTTATATCCCACAATTGTCCTATCTTGCACACATTTGCTAATATTGGAAGCAAACCCATAAGGTAATTTAGCATTTTTAAATACCGAACAGAACTGATCCTTTTCTTTGTTTGTCATGTCAAAGTTTCCCGCCCTATATTCGAGATGCTTTCCATCACTAGAGATGGTTGGATGAAGAACCTTTCTAATACCCAACTCTTGCAAATCTAAGCGAGCATTTAGATGATCTTTTGTTTTACCACCAATATTTAATAAAGTTCCAAGAATACTGTCACAAATATTCTTCTCTATATGCATTACATCAAGATTATGTCGAATTAAATAGTCACCCCAATATTGTAAGTCAAAAAATATTGACTTTTTATTCCAAGGGTTGACCTCACAACTAACTTTCCGTTTTCCCATCCCCTTTCCAAAAACATTTACATAACCTTCCAACAATTCTTCAATGTCCCTACCAGATAAAATTGTAGGAGTTTGACCAATCTCAATATCGCTATTAAATCTTTTCTTATCAAATCTCCACTTATGGTTGTGTTCTAAGAATTTGCGATGGTTTAAATATCAAACTTTCTTTCTGTGCTTCAAATACATTGACGATGTTTCGTAATTGCATATTGGACAAGCTAGTTTGCCTTTCGTGCTCCACCCGGACAACATTGCATAACTAGGAAAGTCACTGATGGTCCATAAAACACTTTCTTTCAACTTAAAAGTTTCATCCTTCAAGGCATCATAAGTTTCAACTCCTATATCCCACATATCCTTCAACTCTGTAATTAAAGGCTACATATACACATCAATATTATTATCGGGATCATTAGGACCAGGTATTAGTGTTGAGAGAATTAGATTTTCAGGTTTCATGTTTAGCCAGGGAGGCAGGTTGTAATTTACGATCACAATTGGCCATGTGCTATGGGTTGACCTCATTGTGCAATAAGGATTGAACCCATCAGAAGCCACACCCAATCTGACATTTCGATTTTTGGAGGAAAATTGTGGATATTTGGCATCCATCATCTTCCAAGCTTCGGCATCAGCCGGATGCCGTAACTTTCCATCATTATTTCGATCTGTTGCATGCCAGATCATTAATTTACAGAAATCCTTACACATAAACATCCGTTGGAGTCTAGGTTTGAGCGGAAAATATCTCATGACTTTGGCTGGAACTTTATTATTGTCCGATTCTGGTCCCTTAACTTTCCACCTTGAAAGAGTACAAGTTTTGCAAGCAACTTCATCCTTATTCTCACCCCAATATAACATGCAGTCATTTGGACATGCATGTATTTTTTCATAGTGAAGACCTAAATCTTTAATAATTTTTTTAGCTGAGTTAAAAGAGGCAGGTACATTAACATCAGGGAATGCCTTTTTTATCAGCTCTAATATTTCACTAAACCCCGACTCAGTCACTCCATTAAGGCACTTCCAGTGGTAAAGTCTAATTAAAAAACTCAGGCGAGAAATTTTTTTACAACCAGGGTACAAGGGTTGTTTTCCATCCTCAACAAGACGATAAAATTTTCTCGCATCTTCATTTGGTCCCCTAGTGTTGTAAGTAATATTCAACATATGGTCAAGATTATCCTCAAATCCAGTATTTACTTCGTAATCCATCATATCAGTATTGTCTTCCAAATTCGAAACATCGTAAATCCACCTTATAAATGTCAGAGAAGATCCACTGCGGATAAGGTGATTACACACATCGTTTCCGCCCCACCACTCGCGATTATGACAATTACTACAAGGACACTTTATTTCGCTTCCGATAGCATATCTGACCAATGCTTTTTTCACAAAATTTTTGACCCCTTCAACATATTCTATACTAGATCTTGGAAAACTTAACCATATTTTTCCTTTCTCACCCATTACTACAATAAAAAATAAATATTATCAAATATATATTAATCAGTATTCTTTTTATTAGATTTCTATCTAATTTAATTACTTGTGTTCTTTTTAAGTCTGTACTTAATTGTTCCTTAGCTCTTTGTTTTACTTGTTTTCTTTCTAATATAACTACTTATTTATAATAAGAAGCTACATATAGTATATATAAGACATCTACATTATATATGTTCTAATAGAAAAAAATTATATGCATTTCAAAATTTAATCTGTAGTTCTTCTTAATTTTATACATATATCTTTCACAAGACCTCGCACTAAGTTACTGTACATTATTTTTACCAGAATTATTCCTATAGACACAAATACCAAAAAAGAGATGTTGCATAAAACATGTGAAACAACAGATAAGACCATGTATCGTCTACTAAACATGGAAAATATACATACATGTACTGAACAAAATAGTACAAAGTAGAAGCTAGCCATATACCAAAACGACACATACGAAAATGTACAAATAAGACCATGTTGCATTAATTTCCTTCTCAAAATAACACAATCATGGAAATTAAAAAAACATTATTGAACTATATCAAAATCTAATTAAACATACATGTACAGGAAAAAATAGAGCGAAGTAGAAGCTAGTCACATACCTTGAAGTGAATGAAAATGCTAGCTAGTATCGTGCAGCCTAAGGATCCTTAGATTACTCCTCCAATCTCGAGAGCTAAAAAATTAAGATAACACAAGCAGATCAACAAATAGGACTACTATAAAACAAAACAATTCCTTTGTTTTAATCACATAAATAAACACAATTCTTTTATTTTATTTTTTACTTTTGACAAGTACAACTACACCATTCTTCTACTTTATTTTTTACTTCCGTATTATGTTAATTTTGAACATAAACACAGTTCGTACTTACATAAAAACAGAAAATTAAGCATAAAAAAGCCGATAAAGTGGACTAACTGCATTACTACTGAAACTAGATTAATTAAACTAAAGTTGAGCATTAACCTTATCTAAGCTTTAAACAGTTTAGAACTCAACAATGATATCTAAAATTTAGTTAACATAAAATTTCAAAAACATAATGTCCTTATACTATGTATTTCACCAAATGGTACTTAAAAAGCAAAGCAAAAGCTGGACATTAAAATATACTTAGAGAGAATCAACATGTTTTCCTTTTAAAACAGAATTAAAGATACAAACTACTCAGTTTGTTGTTAGTGATTCAATCTTATCAATTGTGAATATTAGTTAACCGTGAATATTAGTTGTGAATGTTGGTGAACATTAGTTATCCTAGTCTCTCTGGTTATATTTTATAGACAAAATGACAGTTTGTAACCCCTATGTATATGGATTTTGTCAAATTGGTCCAGATTTACGTTTTTTAGCATTTTGCAACCCCTATCTTCAAATCTCGCTTCATGTTACAACCCCTCCCGTCTAATTGACCAATTTTACAAGCAAAAATGAGTCTAAAACCTCTATACATAAAGGGTACAAACTGTCATTTTTGAAGATAGGGGTTGTAATATGAAGCGAGATTTGAAGATAGGGGTTGCAAAGTGCTAAAAAACGTAAATCTGGACCTATTTGACAAAACCCATATACATAGGGGTTACAAACTGTCATTTTGTCTATTTTATAGTGTTGGCTTGTATGGGAAGTTTTGCCTTTTTGAGTCGCTAACTCACTTCTACTCCTTGTTGCAGGTTATTAGTGGCATAAATAAGGGCAACAAATGCAGCCACGCATGTAAGTTCAATTTTTTTCCGATCAACCTTAGTGTCTTCAATTTTTTTCTCAATCAGCCTTAGTGTCTTCAAGAACTTTAAAAATCTTACAAGTTGTTACTTTAGATTTAAGTGTAAGATTTAAGTGCCAGTTCTGACAAGAGAAAATATCACTCTTATTATTACTCATATTAAGGATATGAAGATATGTTTTCATATCAGTGTTCCCTTTTATCACCAGTCATCTATTCATACTTTTTAGAAACAAAGCTCATTGTAATTTTGTATTAAGTTTAATTATATGTGGTAAATTATTTTGTATATGTTTATATGCAGCTAGAGGTTTGTTCAATCTTGTTTACGCTTTAAATTTATTTATCACATGTTAATGTTGACTTTTATGATCTTAGGATTCATAATCATATGATATCAAATTGAACAAGCTGAATGAAATTTTTCTATCTTCAACAATTTTATGTCAAGTACCCACTCAAGTTCATCCAACAATTCTGTTTTGTTAATTTTCGTTGTGTAATAAGTAAAATATCTGTCAATGAACGAGGATGTGTAAGAATATTTGGGAAAGTGATATAAAAAATATTAAATCTCTATAAGCAAATTATATCTAAATATCGAGTTTCTAATTCAGATAAGTAAATTATGTGCTTTCTAGGTGCTCATTTGATTTGCTATCCTGGGGCTTTCAACATTACTACTGGACCACTGCACTGGGAATTGTTGCAGAGGGCAAGGTACTTGATATTTATCAGTGGCATGAGTTAGTTCTTTGATGCTTGATGGTTGTATGGCTTGACACTCTTGCTCTTTCAGTTTCATTTACTTCAGTGACCAAGATTTTGCTTCACTTTTGTGTAGTGATTTTCTTATTTTTTTAGAATATATTCCATTGGTAGGACACAAGTTTTATCATTCAAAAAATATATGTGGCTCATGTTGGATATTTTAGAACCTCATGTAGCTCCATATATATGATAGGCTATATAATGCCATCATAATTGATGGTAATAATCTCCACTTATTGAATATGTTGCTCACTTTAGTAATTACACAACCATCTCGTAATAGCTCCATCTCCAAATAGCTGTGACTTCTAGTAATTCACTAAGTATGATTAAGTTATCCTTCTTAATCCAGGTGAGGTTAATAATGACTTGAGGAATGCCTCTCAAAAGGGATGACTTGAAGCTTATTGTATTATTGCAACACAGAGAACATTGACCAGAATCTTGAAAACGCTTGGATGGTGAGGAAATTAATATCTTGTAATATTTCAAATATTGTATGTCAATTTGGTTGAATTTGAACTCAGTGCTCAAACTAATAAATCTGATTTGGGATTCACAGGTTGCAACTGAATTTGGTAAATTACATATGAATTGTGGGTGTGCAAATGTTTGTACTGGAAATGATAAAAACCAAAAAAAAAATTTTAAAAAGCCATCAATTCCTACCAACCACGACATTTCCTACCACACTTACCATTCGAAAATAGAAATGTGATATGAAATACTTGATAGGAAATAGCAATTTTTACATGTTTTAGTTTTTAAATCTACAAAACTTGGTAGGAAATAGTTACTTGGTAGGAAATATGCCAGTCAAAACCTACCAACTTGGTAGGAAAAAATGGATTTTCTGGGATCAAATGTGACGTGGAAAAGTGACGTGGAGGTGGGCCCCACGACACGTGGACTGCCATGTCACCATTCGGGACCACATTTTAGGTGACGTGGCCGATGACGTGTCCGGGTCCACCGCCATGTGGCATGCCATGTGGTGTCCATGTGGCGAGCCACATGGCATGTGGGACCTCTTTTGAAAAAAATCCTAATTTCCTACCAATCCCCATTTCCGACTGGAGCAATTCTCATCAACACAGTTGGTAGGAATTGACCCCATTTCCTACCAATTTATGGCCATTTCCTACCAATCGTGTGGTAGGAAATGACCGTTTTTGTTGTAGTGCATAAAGTACAAAAAGCCTTAAAAGTTTTAGCACATTTAATATAAAAAGCTTCGCGTTCTGCTCCCTTTGTATCATGTGTGTTTACATCCCAATGCACTCGAGCAATGTGGCTTAACGTCTTTTTAATCTCGGGCTCTTTTATACTATAACAATAAATTGCAATCATAAATAAAACTGCTAAGCAAGATTAATACCATAATAGCTAGGAAATGTGATATTTGAAATAATTATATATGGAGGACGGACTGATTCAATACCCTTTTCCGTCGAGAAAATGAACAGTTTCCCTATCTTCAAACTTCGTTTCTTTTTATAAATGCCTACTGAATTACTTCGTGCAGCCCTTTGATAGGTGACTTGTATACTGCTTTCACCCTCCTCGTAGGCTCTTTATACATAACACAATTAGAGATTAATGCAAGAAAAGAAAGAAACCAAAACGAGCAGATGCCTAGTTTTAATAACCCGTTCACTTAGTTAATAAACACAAAAGAACCAGGAAACCCTAATTGTCAAAGAAACCCTAATCCTCGATATAAGAACACACATGAAACCAATCGATATACAAAGCTTCAATAAGTCCGATCTATATGTATATACAACGATATATGATACAAAGAGGGGGAGAGAGAAAAAGAGAGTGAGAAAGAGAGAGAGAGAGAGAGAGAGAGAGAGAGAGAGAGAGAGAGAGAGAGAAGGAGAGAGGGGGAGGGAGAGAGAGGTAACCTATGAAGCTTGGGTCTTTGATTTGAGCGTTTGATTCAAGTTCATTAAAGAAAAAACCATAACTGCAGAGAGAGGTGACTTGTGTAAAAAGTGAGAAAGGTAAAGATTAAAAGGGAATGTAAAATAAAAGGGAAAATGTCCCATTATATAGTAAGAATAATTTTGACTTGTCTCGGTCGAATTTACCCTTGTAGTATACAACCACTTACGGTTGAATTTAATGAACTGTATTTTTTTTCAATCCATGAAGCTACTGAAGCTACTGGACTAATCCTAGGCAATTCAGCTACTGGACAAATTGAACAATTTTTCTAATCTAGTGATATTAGAATATTTTTAAATTTATAAATTTGCTAAATCAAGGAATAATTCTTTTCAAATATAATTATCAATATCCAAATAAATACAAATTTGATTAAAAATGATAAATTACATTAAATCATCATTATCGATTTGTTCATCATCATCTTCATCTCGGACTTCTCTTCGTCATCCTTGTCTTTGTTGCTTTCTTCTTCATCGCTGTAATCTATTGAATAATCATTTTCAAACATCCTCAAATCCAAAAAAAAAAATTGAGGGATCACTATTGTATATTTATTTAATCTAAACATATTTTAGTAATAAGTTATAGCTGTTATGTGGCTATAATATCGGTGATTTAGTCAGTAGATAAGTGAGTAGTAATAGGAGTCAAATAAGGCAGTGGAGTTAAGGTAGGAGTTAGTTCCTATTTTATAGCATCACTCTGTATGTTTTAAATATTCATGTACGTTGCAGTTACTAATAGAAACTTGAGTTCTACATTCTTCTAGAGCAATACAAACAAGTGTGCATGTGTTGTTATATTAGTGCATCATATGGTATCTGAGCTTCAGTGATAATTCAAGTGACGTACTTAGGGAGTTCATCATGGAGACAATCAAAACAAAAGAAAACTCAATTGGTGTAAGTTATCTGATGTTGACAAAAAGCAACTACACAGAATGGGCTCTTAAAATGAGAGTGTTTATGCAAGCCTGTGGAGTGTGGGAGGCGATTGAACCAAAGGAGGCGAAAGCAGTGATTGAAGACAAGATGGACCAGAAAACATTGGCTCTCATATATCAAGGGATCCCGGAGGACATGCTGTTGGCTCTTGCAGAAAAGAAAACGTCGAGAGAAGCCTGGAACGCCATAAAAATAATGAGCTTGGGAGCAGACAAAGTGAAAGCAGCGAAATCCCAGACTTTGAAAGGAGAATTTGAAGCATTGAGCATGAAGGAGAATGAATCGCTAGATGATTTTTATCTGAAATTACATGGTTTGGTCACCAATATCAGGGAACTAGGAGAGAAAATGGAAGAAAGCTACATGGTGAAGAAGCTTCTCAGAGCCGTTCCCTCGAATTTTCTTCATATTGCTTCAGCTATTGAGCAATTTCGAAAATTAGAGGAGATGTCCGTAGAAGAGGTAGTTGGCTCGTTGAAGGCCCATGAAGAACGTATTCTTGGCCAAACAGACTCGATGTCAGGTCAAGGGCATCTTTTACTGACTGAAGAAGAGTGGAAGCGAAAAGAAAACCAAGTTGGGGAACACTTGCTGACTCGCGAAGAGTGGTTGAAAAGGAGCAGCAAAGAAGGGACTCGAGGAGGTGGTGAATACCGTGGGAAAGAGATTGTTCGTAGAATTCGTGACAGAAGCAAGATACAGTGTTTTAATTGTCAAGCTTATGGGCACTTCGCCGTAGAGTGTCGTAAATCTCGTAGAGAAAAGGAGGTGCGCATGGAGGTGAACCTTTCCCAGATACAAGGAGATGAACCAGCCTTATTGGTGGCTGAGATCAAGAGCAGAGATAAAATCAGTATGTTGTTAAAGGAAGAGAGTGTAGTTCCAAAGTTACGAGCAAAAGGCGAGGAACAAGACAATCTCAGGTGTGGTATTTAGATAACGGGACCAGCAATCACATGACTGGCGAATAGGGAAAATTCAAAACATTGGATAAAAGTGTGATGGGACCGGTTAATTTTGGGGATGGATCCACGGTTTACATATAAGGAAGGGGAGTCAATTCATTCAAATGCAAGAATGGTGAAGAGAAGACGCTGAAAGATGTATACTACATACCGGAGTTGTGCAAAAATATAATAAGTTTGGGGCAATTATCCGAGGAAGGAAATAAGAATGTTATTGATGAAGATTATTTGTGGATATACGAGGAAAGTGGAAGGACGCTAATGAAGGTGAAAAAATCAGAGAATCGATTATATAAAATCAGACTCGAGGAGAACAGTGCTATGTGCTTTATGACGAAAATGGAGCAAGACTCGTGGCTTTGGCATGCCCGACTCTGCCATGTGAACTTTCAAGCACTGGGGCTTATGTCAAAGGAGAAGATGGCCAAAGGAATTCCGAAATTGATTCAACCAACCAAGAGGTATGGGGGATGCTTAATGTCTAAACAGTCCAGGAATTCATTCCCATCAAGTGCAAATTTTAATGCAAAGGAAAAGCTGGAACTGGTGTATGCAGATATTTGTGGGCCTATTACGCCAATTACACCGGGAGGTAATCGATACTTTCTCCTATTTGTAGATGATTATAGTAGGAAGATGTGGGTGTACTTGTTGAAAGAGAAGAGTAGTGCTCTCGAAGTGTTTAAAAAATTTAAGGCGTTAGTGGAAAATAGAACCGAAAAGAGTATTAAGATGTTGAGGACAGGTCGTGGTGACGAGTTTTGCTCAAAAGAGTTCACATCATATTGTGAAGATGTGGGGATTGAACGTTAGTATACTGTTCCATATACCCCGCAGCAAAATGGGGTAGTTGAACGAAGAAACCGCACGGTGGCTGCCATGGTTAGGAGTTTTCTCAAGGGATCGAAAATGCTGTCATTTATGTGGGGGAAGCTGTAAGACATTCTGTTTATGTCTTGAACAGGTTGCCAACTCGAGTGTTAGAAGGAAAGACTCCATATGAGGCTTGGAGTGGGAAGACACCTAATTTGAGACATGTGAAGCTTTTTGGGTGTTCTACATATATGAAAGTGCCAGTAATACATGTCAAGAAGTTGGATGATCGTAGCAAACAAGTTGTGTATCTTGGGAGAGAGCCAGGGACAAAGGGAAATCGTCTGTATAATCCAATCACAGGATCAATGCATATAAGCAGAGATGTGGTGTTTCTTGAGAATATTTTTGGCCCTGGGAACAAACTGAAGATACAGGAGTATCGATTCCAGGACAAGTGGTTGAGTATGAGGAATCACAAGAAATAGAACACCATGTCGAGATAGAACAGGAGATGTCAACACCCGTACGAATATCTCGTGATGAAACTGGGGGGGAATCTGCAGAAAGGACAGATCTCTCGTCTGCAGCTAGCAGTGAACCGAGACGGCTTAGGTCATTAGAGGAATTATACAATGAAATAGAGATGATAGAAGTGATTGATGAGCTCATGTTATTAAAGGCAGAAGAACCCATGTTTAAAAGTGAAGCTTTCTCTAAACAAGAATGGATGAATGCTATGAAGGCAGAGGTGGAAACGATTGAGAAAAATAGAACTTGGGTACTCAGAGATTTACCAGCTGGGCACAAACCTGTATGATTAAAGTGGGTATATAAATTAAAGAAATATTCAGAGGGAAATGTGGTAAAATATAATGCCCGGCTAGTCGCGAAAGGTTATGTGCAAAGAAAGGGGATCGATTATAATGAAGTGTTTGCACCAGTGGCACGTTTAGTGACGATACGATTGTTGCTAGCATTAGCAGGAAAAGAAGGATGGGAGGTACACCATCTTGATGCGAAATCAGTATTTTTAAACGAGGAACTTCTTGAAGAAGTATATGTCACGCAACCTGAAGGGTTTATCAAGAAAGGGCAAGAAGGAAAGGTGTATTGATTGTTAAAGACATTGTACGGGTTGCATCAGGCACCTAAGGCTTGGAACGCGCGTCTTGATAAATGCCTGAGAGATTTCGGATTCAGGAGATGTCAACATGAGCAAGCCGTGTATACAAAGTGCAGAAACAGAAGTATTTTGATAATTGGGGTATACGTTGATGACTGGATAGTGGCAGGAGCGAGTAAGACTGAGATTAATGAGTTTAAGAAGGAGATGAACCAATAATTTGAGATGAGTGACTTGGGATTACTGTCATATTATCTTGGTATCGAGGTCAAACAGGGATGCTCGTCTATTACTTTGAAACAATCTGCATATGCTAAAAGAATTCTGGAAAAAGATGAGATCTCAAGTTTTAATCTGTCCAGGTGTCCAATGGATCAGAAGTTGCAGTTAGATAAGGATGCAGGTGGTGAATTGGTAGATGCTACTTAATATCGTTGCATTGTTGGGAGTCTGGGGTATTTGACACATACTCGACAGGATATTTCTTATGCAGTTGGAGTGGTGAGCAGGTTCATGGAACGACCCATAATCAAACATAAGCAAGCTGTGAATCAGATATTAAGATACATAAAAGGAACAGTTAGTCATGGGTTGATGTACATGCGAGATAGAAACAAGAACTCATTTACTGGCTTCACAGATAGTGACTTAGCAGGTGACGTAGTAGACAGGAGAAGTACGGGCAGAATGTGCTTTTATTTAAATGGGAATCTGATCTCCTGGGCATCACAGAAGCAGAGGGTGATTGCACTTTCATCGTACGAAGCTGAATACATGGCTGTAACTATCGCAGCATGTCAAAGTATATGGCTTCGAGGGTTGCTGAGGGAAATTTCAGGACAGCAGATTGGCTCAGTTATTTTGTGCATCGATAACAAATCTGTTATAGAGCTGATGAAAAATCCAGTGTTGCATAGAAGGAGTAAACACATAGATATGAGGTTCCATTTCATCCGAGAATGTATTGAACGTGGCGAGCTAGTTGTTCAGTATGTTGGTACAGAGGAGCAGAGAGCGGATTTTTGACTAAAGCACTGGGAAAGGTCAAGTTCGAGGCTATGAAGAAGTTAATAGGAGTCAGGGATCTTGCAGTAGGAGTCAAATAAGGTAGTGGAGTTAAGGTAGGAGTTAGTTCCTATTTTATAGCATCACTCTGTATGTTTTAAATATTCCTGTACGTTGCAGTTTCTAATAGTAACTTGAGTTCTTCATTCTTCCAGAGCAATACAAACAAGTGTGCGTGTGTTGTTATATTAGTGCATCAATCACGAACTACAACTCTTTCGACATGAGATGATGGAGCATTTGACATTTCGTTTTGAAAAGCATCTTCAAATTCGCAATGATTGGTCTTTTCTTTAGTTGACACACTTTCATCAACTTCTCGATTTTTTGTTGTTAGAATTGTGTACCATGATGATTTTGGATTTGAGATATTTGGTGCATAATACACTTGATGAGCTTGGCTAGCCAACACAAATATGTCTTCGGCATTTAGTTTTGATTTGACATCCACCGTAACCATATGATGCCTATCCACTTTGACATGTGTTGTGTTGTCAAACCAATGAAATTTGAAGACGACAACTTGATGTCCATTGTGATAGTAGAGTTTTAAAACTTCTTCTAATCTTCCAAAATAGTTTTCAAAACTTTCTTTGTAAGAAGTTCCTATAAATTTAATAATTAGGATTACCATACCGAAAATCAAACCACCAAAATTTCAATATTTCGGATTTAATATTAGTATAGATAGGTTTACAACATACATGTATTTCAAATAAAAATATAAATACCTTATTGCTTGATTAAAAAATGAAATTATTATTAGAAGAATAAATAATTAAAAGCAAATATTAAATATAATAATAAATTATCAAAAATATCATGAAAAAAGGGTCTGATTTGGTTGAGAACTTGAGACGACTTTGAGAGTTGAGACTTGAGAAGATGCTTGACTCTTGAGACGTGACGCAGTAACACTGTAACAGCACTACAGCTCAATCCACAATTCACGAAAGAATAGCAGATGGCGGGTAAACGGTTTCTTCTAGTCTTCTTCTCGGCTCAAAATACGGGTCACGAATTCACAGTACAACAGTACACACACAACAACAGAACTACAGAAGTAACGTAATTACAATTTACATGTAATATCTCTCTCCCCCTTTTTAATTGTAATTTTCTATTGTTTCAAAGTTCAAATCAGACCATAATTTCTGATAATTTACTAAGCCAGTGGTAGTTCTCAAAGCCCTAATTGTCATAAAATCTTTGATTTGTTTAGTACTTTTTATGTTTTTTTGTTAATTTCATGTGTTAGTTTAATTGTATATGTTTTATTAATATGTGTATGTTTTTGTATTTGCTCTTTTTTTTGTTGCAGATGGTAGAACTTTTTGATGATGAAGTTGTTGAGCTGGAGGTTCATGTTAATAGTTCTTCTGCGCATTCACAAACCATACAAAAAGGGTTTTGTGATAATGAAGATGATGAGCAGGAGGTTCATCTTAATAGTGCTTCTACCCATTCACAAATCATACAAAAACCTGCTAGGAGACGGAGCAATTGGTGGAAGTCATTTGTGTTTATAGACGGAGAAGAGGTTGATCCAAAGTTGAGGAGGGCGCAATGCAAGCACTGTAAGAAAGCAACTTATCCTGGTAACTCGGTTAATGGTACGAGTAACATGAATAAACATCTGAAAAAATGTAAACCTTATCTAGAGTTTCTGAAAACAAATGGGGAGATTCCACAATTTACGCAAACTCGCTTTAGAGAATTATTGTCGAGGGCAATTATAAGACATGGATATGCTTTTTCATGGGTTGAACATGAGGGAAATAGGGAAATTCATGCATATCTTAATCATGAGGTTCAATTTATTACTAGGAACACGACCAAAGCTGATTGTTTAAAATTGCATAAGACTTTAAAAGGCCAACTATCTAAGATTCTTCAAAATGTGCCTGGTAGGATCTGTTTAAATTCTGATATGTGGAATTCATGTCAAACTGAAGGTTATTTGTGCTTGACTGCCCATTATGTGGATGCGAAATAGAGATTAAATAGTAAAGTTCTAAATTTTATCCATATTGAATCTCCACACACTGGATATGCTATGTATAGTACTGGGTATGCATTAATTCGAGATTGGGGCATTGAACATAAAATTTTTTCAATCACATTGGATAATGCTTCAAGTAATGATAAAATGCAAGATTACTTAAGAGACTCTCTTAATTGTCAAGATTTGTTGTTATGTAATGGTCAGTTTTTTCATATCCGTTGTGCTGCTCATGTCCTAAATCTCATTGTTAAAGAAGGGATTAAGATAATTGACCATAGTGTTGAAAAGATTAGAAAAAGTGTCAAGTATGTGAAGTGGTCAGAAACTAGAAAACAATCATTTGAGGCGGCAGTAAAGAATGCTGGGATTACTGAGACAAAGGGTTTATGGTTAGATGTTCCAACTAGGTGGAATTCTTCTTTTCTGATGCTTGATAGGGCGCTCTTATATCATAGAGCATTTGTGGAGTTTAGTCGTGCTGATAATGCATATAAACATCTTCCAGATTCGGAGGAATGGGAAAAAATTCAAAGAATTCGAGATGTTTTGGAACCATTTATTGATATAACTGTGTTGTTTTCTGGAAGTGATTATCCTACTGCTAATTTGTATTTTGAGAATGTTTGGAGGATAGAAATGCATTTGAGGGAATTAGCGACTTGTGAAGATTTCGATTTAAGATGCATGGGATTAAGCATGAAAGATAAGTTTGAAAAATATTGGTTAAAATCTGATTTTTATGAGGTTCAAGAGTACAATACGTTATTTTCTTTTGCGTTGATACTTGATCCTCGATATAAGGTACAATGCCTTAAGTTTTGTTTTGAAAAGCTATATAATGATCAAGATGTTTTGATTGAAGTAGCTAATGTTAAGTTTAAGCTAGAGAAGCTTTTTCGTGAGTATATGCCAAAGGGAAGTAACAACTCAAAAGAAGCATCTTCTACATCAGATCCCAGAGCCTCCAAGAGGCCTAAATTTGCATTTGCTGTAAGTTTTTATGTTATGTTTTAATTGAAGTTCTGTTTCATGTTATTACAAAATTTCTTGTTGTGGATGTAATTTGATCAGTGAGTTCAATTTTATTTTCAGGATTTTGACACTCAAGATTCATCGGATGTCGGAATAAAGAGTAAGTTAGATCTTTACTTAGAGGAGCCTAGACTTAATCGAAATGAAGAGTTAAATATTTTGGATTTTTGGAGTAAGAATGAATCAAAATATGGGGAGCTTTCTCATATGGCAAGAGATCTTCTATCTGTGCCGTTGACAACTGTTGCTTCCGAGTCCACCTTTAGTATTGGTGGAAGGATTTTGAACAAATGGCGAAGTTCTTATCTCCCCGAAAACGTAGAGATTCTCATTACTACTCGTAGTTGGATATATGGATATGAGGGTGTGTATTCCTTGAAAAATATTTTTATTAAAATGCAGAACACACAAGTTATTTTATCATTATTATATAATTTAAATTTGTTTTATGTTATCTTTTGGAAGCAATGGAAGAAGTAGAGTGCTTTGGTACGGAAGTGGAATGGAGTACAAAAGACAAAAGTTTAGGCTAAAGGTATCATGTTCATAGCCATTAGTTGTTTTTTTAGTTTTCGTGTTTGGTTTATAACATTGAAATGCTATATATAAGTAGTTACCTAACATTGTTTCTACCTCCCGCAGCCTTTCATGGGTGTAAGTCTAATAAAGGGCTTCCTTCCTGCCTGGTACGGATCCAAATTTTCCATACTTGTATTTTTATATCACTATTTCTCATATCTGCTAAGTTTCCTGCCTGATACGCAAGTCTGTCATTTATGTTAATTTTCCTGCCTGGTACGCAATAACGCAACACAAGTCTGTAAAAATGTTTCCGTTTCTGGTACGGACCCATAAGATAAAAATTCATAACGTTTCTGGTACGGATCCATAACATAAAAATTCATAACGTTTCTGGTACGGATCCATAACGTTTCTGATACGCAAGTCTATCATTTATGTTAATTTTCCTGCCTGGTACGCAATAACGCAACACAAGTCTGTAAAAATTCATTGGTAGCTTACTTGAAATCAAATAGTATATACAAGAGCACAGTCAGACTAGTCAGCTGATATTATCTATTCCTCTGCGGTGTTAAACTTGTAATGGGAAAGTCTGTGACATCTTAGTTACTTAATCTAATTGTTTTCCCTTGTTCTGTTTTGGTTCATTTGATGTGGTTAAGCATTTCTTATTTTCTTTTCCGTTATCAGAAGAAAAGTTTGATAGGTGCTTCCTGACTCTTACCTAGATGTTAAAGATAAAGATTATGGAGGTAATATATTGAAGGGAAGTTTGTTAGCTATAGTATGTTTTTTCTTCTTTTCTAATTGAATGAGTATTAATCTCTAGTCTGGTGGTTTTGTATCAAGTATAGAATTATATGAAATTGAGAACGCGTCCTGATATCTTTCATGCTGCCTGATAGCTTCCCCACACTTTATTGACAGTTATAACTATTTTATCTTTCTTTCTTCTGTTGTATTGGGTGCACTGTGTGCGGAATGATGTGTTACAAATCTACTTGGTCCGACCTCTGTTTGAGAATAGTAAACTAAAACTACCAAAATACATGTAACTACAACATGTTCTGATCATTTTAAACCTGTGCATGTATTAGATTAAAAAAATTGAGAACTATTTTATTAAAAAAAGAATGTGGTGCATTCATCCTCTCAAATTCTGGATCAACCTGCAACAGCAGCAGTTTGCTGTTTGACATAGGGTGTTCGGAATATCATTGTATGCTGATTTTTGAACTTTTGCTTGAAACGCATATTGTTAGGCTAAAGAGTTTTATTTTGTTGGTTCCAGGGGAACCGTTTATTATTTGAAAAGGTGCGGGATGTGACCCACATGACATGGGAACTCCTCCAAGCTACCTGTGGCGCGGAGTGTCTCCCAACAGTGGAGCTGCCAAACACTGAATGTTATCGTGCCCAGGATCATATTGCCTTAGAAAGCACTTACTAGGTTTTCTCTAGAGTTATTATAGAATGATGTTATACTAATATCAATGAAGTTCTTTTGGCTAATATGTTTGGTAGAAAATGTTTGTAATGGCCCTTGATAATTTACACTCTGCTAGTTGGTTGATAGTATGTTTGTAATGGCCCTTGATAATTTACACTCTGCTAGTTGGTTGATAGTATGTGGTTACTGTAGATATTTAACTTTTATGTACATTTTACGTGTATTAAATGGTCCAAAATCCCAATATGCGACAAGATATATATATCCGCATGATTTGTTGGTTTCTCTTGCGTTGGTCTTTCTTTCTTCCCATTAAATATTTTAATTTTTTGTTTTGATCAACACAACACATCATTACTTCTTAGAATTTTTAATTTATAATAGAGAATGACGAATCACCTCTCAAATAAATCAGACAACAATAGGGGGTGTTGATCAACAATCCAATTTAATTTTTCCTCGAGGAACAAATATATTTCATGAGTGATTCTTGTGTTAATTATGTTGCACATCTTCTGTACTTGAATGCTAATATCGTAAAATATTTTGCGTACAAATCACCTAAAATTTGCAACCATAAATCCACTCAATGATATGCTAATGTTTTCTACAGTAGAAATAGGGGACCTAGTTAATTCTGTATGTTTTGAATTATTGCAAATATACAGACATATGGTGCATGAACGATCATTTACAGCAAATCTTGAGCTTTCACGTTGATTGGTTCATACCAAATTGGACGAGCAGTAATGAATCTTGTAGATCACTTCGAACAGCTAATTGCAGGATTTTAACTTCAATGTGGCAAAGTATTTGATGAGGCAGTTTACCACTGGAGTTAACCCATAGCCGTTTTAGTGCTTCTAGTTCAATTGGAGCCTGGCACAAATTAAAGTAGATTGGATTAGTACCAAGTGGTTAACATTGTGCGCATGACTGCACAGGTACTTGAACAGATAATTAACAAGGATTATTTACCCAAGCTTCACAGCCGTCCCTGGTGTTCCATTCACCTGCGGCATTGGCTGGCTTAGCTGAAGACTGATGGGGGTATGCAAATCATACCCATTACTGATGCAAAATGGAGTCTGAGGGCTTATGTTTGCTTCATTTGATGAGCTCACTGATCCGTTAACCTGGTGCCACGACTCTTGCTTAGGGAGTACATAAATTACTTCATTTTTCATAGGAATGTATAAAGGAGGTACGTGTGCTTTTTTTTAGTATTAGTTTTCTGCAATTTTTTATTTTTGCAGAATTTAACATCAAAATTTTCCTTCGTGTCGAATTTATTTGCAGCATTCTTGATAAAAATATTTTTTCGAATTGTAACTAACCAATAGAGAATATATCATTGGAACAAAACATATTTTCAATTCTTTACATTTTAAAATGTCGTTATTATATTTTGTTGTAGTGAACCATTATAATATAAAAGTTGTAGATATGAGGTTGGAAATATTCTTATATATCAAATTCTTTTTTCAATTTTCTCATTTATAAACTCTTATCACAACAAGTTTGCATCCTTTTAGTTGATATTTTTTCACTTTTTCCTTTTTTTTTTGTATAAAAATATAATTTCCAGAAAAAAGACCATCAATATTTGATAAGTTTATAACATGAGAATATTTATTTATTGGATAATTTTTGATTCGGGTATTTCGGTTTCGGATATATATCGGATCATCACTTTGAGTTTATGTTTGTTCTGATAATTTTTATTCGGATTTGATCGGTTTCTGGATATTATCGGTTCTAATATTTCGGATTATTTTCGGTTAAATTTTCGGTTTAGGTAATTTTTGGATCGGATTAAATCGGTTTTCGGATCGTTATCGGATTTGACTATAATATACAAATTTTGGTTCGGATCGGATTATTTTGGGTTCGGATAAATTTCGGATTTACCATTTTGGATATAAAATCGGATCTCGGTTCCAAGAATTTCGGTTCGGTTCTTCGAATCCAGACCCATTTTGCCAGGTCTAGTCCAAAGTGACCGATCGATAATCACGCCTAATTTTATGAACCGAAAGATGGTCATAAAGCTAAAATTTTGAAATTCAATCCAATTTGAATATGCTTGACGAAATGAATGATCAGAGAAAAGTCCAAATTATAAAACATTATTTTTAAAAGCATAAAAGCTTGTTCAGCTTGTACAAAAGCACTTGTCCGATAAAAACCCGATTTTCAATAAAATTTAGAAATATATAACTTATGAAATAATTTTTAAAAAAATTAACATATAAATTAAAAAAATAGATAAAAGGCTAATTCGACCCACTTAATTAACTAAAATGGTTCATATATTTTAGAAAAATTTCTAATTAATAAAGTTTGAAGGATTAAATCTTATTAATAACATGTTAAATAACATATTAATTAAGGATGTTAAATTTAAATTTCGTTATATTAATTATTACCGAACTCTTGATATTATATTATAATCTTATGTTCAAGGTGGTTGGGGGAACTTATTTTCAGAATAAGTCAACTTATTTTAAGACAAAGTTAGAGATTCCTAAATTTTTTCTGAAAAAAGTTAACTTTTTTTGCAACTTATAGAATCTAAAACATACATTAAATACTTGTATAAATTTTTTTATCAAAATATATAAATTTTATCCAAAAAAAAGTCCATAAAGACTTATTTTAAGTTTTGCCAAACAGGCGGCCAGAGATTCCTAATATTTTTTTTCGAAAAACGTTAATTTTTTTTGATGAACTGTGAGTCCAATTATTTGTCACATTATAATCTCTCGCTTTTCTTTTTGATGACTTTCCCGGTGGGGGAAACTCTATTTGCTCACACATGGTCAATGCAGTTAAGCCAGAATGTTGAGCACTCCTTACACTACAAGGAATTTCAAGTCTAACAACGGATTTTATCCGTTGTCTGATACCTGCAAACCCCGTTGTCTATCGGGGTGTCGTCTGATACGCACCTCAGACAACGGTATGCAAACTGTTGTGTGTTAGAGCGAGAGACAACGGTATCATCTCTAGACGCCGTTGTCTAATATCCAGAAACAACAACACAATGGTTTAGAAACCGTTGTTGTTTGGGATGCTACACAATGGTTTTAATTGAAGTAACACTTGTCTGAAAACAAATCACACAATCGTTTTAATTAAATAAACACTAGTCTCTAACAACGGATTCATTTCCGTTACTAAACTTAACAACGGAATACCAACACACTAGTAACGGAATTCTTGTTTTTACAAATAACCAGACCCCAACCGACTTCGCAACGGATATTCTGTTGCTATTACTAACAACCAAATGCCAACGGAATTTAATCTATTGGTATTATTAATAACAAATTTGTAAAGGATAATCTATTGGTATTATCGATATAAAAAATGATACTAGCAAACAAAAGATAACAAAAGTCTTTTTTATATAAAACCAAGTTCAAGGGGCTGTGACAATACAGGAGACAAAACCAAAACCCTCATCGAGGTTATAAGTTTAAATGTACACAGGCAACCAAAAGTTCAAATAGCCTAATATCATAGTAGGTACTATCTTCTCAGAGAACCAATATATGCACAGCTGCGGATGAGCAGATCTACATTCAGTATGCTTGGAAATTACAGCAATATCTTACATTAAACTAGCTTTCTTTAAAGCATCCTCAAAATCTTCATCACTTTCCCATGAAGCCAGCTGCATCGAGTAACAAGAAGTCAAGAACATTATTTTATCTAGACCAACTGATGTAAGTGTAAATTGCAATGTCCATTGAACACCAAAAGGCTGATTTGTAATTCCAGAATTATATTCTTTGAACTCTGCTCGACTTTCCCTGCAACACTAATTTGACTCGAGTTATATACATGAAAAACAATTAATAGAAAGCTAAAAGAATATAATAAAAACAATTATATTCTCTCCATGTTAGCTCAAGTAATGAAGAATCTGAGTCTAAGTCTGGTGTGACGCCTGTGAGTTGTCATGAGCTGTCATGTGCTGGCAGTTAGTTAGAGAATTATATAGATATAGGCAATGTATGTAGAGGCTGAGATTGTAGTATAAATACTCTCTCTTGTAGTCATTTAACAGATAAGATGATCTAATACACAATTTTATTTTCTCTCATTCTGAATATACTTGCATACATTTTATATCATCATCTTCATCTTCATCATATGTTGTTGTATTCTGAGATATAAGCATAATATTTCATCGAGAACAAAGATCTGACCTGGCATGTAACATATAAAATTGCCCATAGACGGAAAATTCAAGTGCTTGCAACATTTAACAAGCCATCTGAAAGATAAAATGCTCTTAAAACTTCAAATTGGTACTTCAAAACAGGAAGATCACTCAAAGCTACAGACGCATCTAGCGTTTACAAGCAATATCTATAACCTTGCAATCAATAATATATGTGTGGAACTACACATTTGCAATTGTCTCCATTGTACAAGAGACACAAGCATTGTAAAAGAGATGGTGCAAAAATAAAAACAAGCAAAAAGTTTTTCACCAGCAACAAGTCCTATAAAGAACTGTATAATACAACAGCTTATAGGAATGTGTGTGTAAGAGTGTGTCTATGCTGAGTCGCTTCATGCTTATATGAACATAAAAACAAGTTCAGATCTAAGAGACTTAGGATTTAAACCATGGTTTAAGCTTGTTCATACAATGAAGACGGTTTTGCAACTAAAGGAACGCATCGACAGGTTAGACTAAATTTCAGTACTAGTAAACATCTATTGATATATCATGAAAAGTCAAATGATCTCTGAAGTATTTTTAAAGTGTCAAGTACATTGCTCAGGCTGTCAATAGGAATTCAATGTGTAATAACTTGTTTGTAATAGAGCAATGTATTTTAAAGACAAAATTAAAAATTACGAATAATTAAGTTGGTTGATATCCAAATAATAGCAATTTGATTGTACCTTTTCCATGTTGTAGTGACATGTCTGGTGCAAAATTCCGTTGATCATTGATAAAGATTCAGTTGATCAATCCTTGCTCAGCGATGTTGGTGCAAAACGAGGAGCTAAAATATCTTGCAGCTCCACCTATTGTAATTATCATAGCTCCACTACCAACTACAAGTAAGGTGTTGTCAGGTATTTCTGCGGGCAGTAAAGCAAAAAGGGATAAAAACCAACATGATAGCCACATAAATAGTGGTGTTCCAGATTTTCGTGCAATCTATCTAGAAAGATAAACTAGAGCAATTAGGCCGACAATCAAGAAACACAAAGTGCAAAGCTTCCACTCTGTAAAGCTTTTTACCTGTACTTCGAGAATGAAAACTGATAGCGAACAAGTAGCTACAAGTTTGATAGGATGGTAATGCTCTCTATCACGTAAATACCTCCATAAAGCATTTAGTAACTGATATTCACTAAATATTCGTGTCCAGAGAAATACTGTCAAAGTTGAATATGCATGGTAAAGAGGAGAGTGTTCCAGAAGTAGTATGATAAAAACTATTGTCATGAAACAACATCCCCCTAAATTTGCCTGCAGTAGAAAAGAATTATAAAGACGATTTCCTGGCTAAAGAAAGGGGATTGAATTGTTAAAAAGAAAACACGAGATCAGCAACTTGAGGGGAGGAAGGGATAGCCAAGCAAAAACCTCGTTTGCCCCGTAAAATTAAGTGTAATCTTTAGGTTGCACCATAAGAAAAAAGGTTTTCCATGCGCACACGTAAATGATTAATATGAAAAATAAAAATCAGTTCAAGCCATAGCCAGACATAATCGATATACAAGTCAAACGGGGCCTTAGCAACACCTGATTGATTCGAGCAAGAAAAAAAAGTTACCTTTTTTTTTGGAAAGGGAGGTGATATTGTTATTATCCAGCCTTGCCTTTTTGTTTTTTTTTTTTACTTTACAAACAGGATACATATGTCCTCCAGAATGTGTAACAAGGCAGGTCAATGAGAGTGGTACTCGATGTTTTGCAGAATCAATTTAAATGAAAGAGAAAAAGAAAAAAAAAGCAATTTTGAAAGAAAAAAAAAGCAATTAATAGAAAGCTAAAATCAATTTTGCAGAATCACATGCATGAAAAAGAAAAAGAAAGCACCTGCAGGTTTCTTAGGCTTGTTAATTTAAATGAAAGAGTAGTTGCTGCACCAAAAAAATCAAAGATTAGCTAGAAACCACATATATAGCAGTGTTATATAATTAAAATGTTATGCTCGAGGTCTCCAATCAGGGAGCTAATGTTATGCTCGAGGTCTCCAATATTCTCATAAGTAAAATATTCGAGGTCTCAAATTCGAACCACGTATATAGCAAATATTTTATTTTAGAGTTTAGGCACTAATGCAAAGCGGGTAACCAAGTACTAAACACCTGTTCAGTACATGTCCTTGTGAGCCTATACTAACATATCACCACTGAGTAATAGAAAAGTAAATACTACAATATTAGGCCAAACATATATGCCAACAATATTTCATCCGAACATAAATGCAAACAATATCTCATTATATAGCATATGTGAAATGCTCAGACATTAATAGTGATAATGCAAAGAAGATGAAAGCAGCAAGGACAACCATTTTTACTAATTTAAGCACATCACAAGGCACCTACATATCCCAAAACATTAACTATTACCTTCATCAAATGTGGGGCTTGGACTTGTTTATAACTTCAAAGCAATAACCCCTGCAAAGAAGATGGCTTGGAGTAATTTTATCACTTTTGTCATCGCGTTACAAAGTAAATTATGGTAAAAACTTAAATATGTATATTTACATGAAAACAAAGAAGGCAATAGTATGGCGCTTACGCTTGTTAGTATCTTTAGGCATTTTCGGGTCCCTAGGCTTCCTTTCCTTCTTAGCCGCTGTTGATTCAATTTTCAGTTTCCTGTAATTTCCACAACAAATAAGCATCAGCACAACAACCAAAATGCAAAAGCCTAATCAAATTCATTAAGAAATGTTAGCAGAATTACTTCTTAATAGCCGAGCGACTCTGTTCAACAAATCACAAAGATAAACACTAAATCAACACTTCACTACTATAATATCAACACAAATACATATGTATTATATGTTTTTGTATTTACAAATTTACCGAGATTAGTCTTCAATTTGGCTTTGCTACTGCAACTATGCATTCAAAACTACAAATCTCCCTTAAATCCAATACTCATCGACACTACTAAAGAAACTGATAACATCTCAATTGATTAAAACAAACTTACAATATAATTCACACACACGCAGAGAGAGAGAGAGAGAGAGAGAGAGAGAGAGAGATATGGGAGACCTGAGTTTTGGCACCGCAAATAAGATTAACAACATCAACTTGACCCTCCGGTACCGAATTTGTTGAAAGACACAAAATAAAAAATTAAAAATCAATCTTCAAACATAAACTCAAAGAAAAAAAGCTAATTGACAAGAAAGAAAGTCAAATCGAGCTTCATTAACACGAACACAGCTTTGAATTGAGTTTAATTAGCTAGGGTTTGTGATTTTGCAAATGGGTTTTTGAGTAATTGAAATTCTAGGGTTTGTGACTATAGTAATCACCTGCAAAGTAAAAAAAACAAATTAGATATAGAGAGAAGAATACAGAGAGAAAAAAAGAGGCCGACGTTGAGAGCGAGGGAGAAGAGAGCAGAGAGAGTAGAGGAGCGAGTTAAATGGGGGGAGAGTGATTTTCGTTTAAGGGGGGAAAGGGCTTGTAATTATTTTGGATTGGGGGGAACGTTTTTTTTGCTAATTGGATTGGGGGGAAAGTTATTTTTGTTAAGGGGGGAAAGTTTTGTTCTCTAATAAATGTACCGGGTAAATTGCCGTCCACTTTTCTAGTTCTTCACTTTTTTTATTTTAAAGATTTTTATAACATAAAATTAAACAAATATCATATAGTACTATTTATTTAAAAAAATATAAGCATGTACATGTAATCATTTTTAATGTTATTGTCAAAATTTCAGAAAAAAAATAATTTTATTTGGTTTGGTAATTTAACGGTCAACTAGTACATTGATTGGAATCCCTAAACATGGTTTCGTCAGAATTTAGTGTTTTGATTTTTTAAATAATATTTCTCGACGAACAAATCCTACGGAGGTCAAGATCCATTATTTTTAATGTTATCGCCAAAATTTTAGAAAAAAATAATTTTATTTAGTGTGGTAATTTAGCGGTCAACTAGTATTTTGACTAGAACCCCTAAACAGGATTTCGTCAGGGTTGAGTGTTTCGATTTTTTTTTTAAAAAAAATTCAACAACCCAACCATACGGGAATCAAGATCCATCATATTTAATGTTATTCCCAAAATTTTAGGAAAAAAAAAAATTTATTAGATCGGGTAATTCAACGGTCAACTATCACTTTGACCGGAACCCCTAAACAGGGTTTCGTCAGGGTTTAAGGATTCGATTTTTTAAAAATAATATCTCGACCACCCAATCATACGGGAATCAAGATCCATCATATTTAATGTTATTCCCAAAATTTTAGGAAAAAAAATTTTATTAGATCGGGTAATTCAACGGTCAACTATCACTTTGACCGGAACCCCTAAACAGGGTTTCGTTAGGGTTTAAGGATTCGATTTTTTAAAAAATATTTCTCGACCACGCAACCCTACAGGAATCAAGATCCATCATATTTAATGTTATTCCCAAAATTTTAGAAAACAAAAAATTTTATTCGATCAGGTAATTCAACGGTCAACTATCAGTTTGACCGGAACCCCTAAACAGGGTTTCGTCAGGGTTTAAGGATTCGATTTTTTAAAAAATATTTCTTGATCACCCAACCATACGAGAATCAAGATCCATCATATTTAATGTTATTCCCAAAATTTTAGAATTTTTTTTTATTTGATCGGGTAATTCAACGGTCAACTAATCACTTTGACCAAAACCCCTAAATAGGGTTTCGTCAGGGTTTAAGGATTCGATTTTTTAAAAAATATTTCTCAATCACCCAACCATACGGGAATCAAGATCCATCATATTTAATGTTATTCCCAAAATTTTAGAAAACAAAAAATTTTATTCGATCAGGTAATTCAACGGTCAACTATCAGTTTGACCGGAACCCCTAAACAGGGTTTCGTCAGGGTTTAAGGATTCGATTTTTTAAAAAATATTTCTTGATCACCCAACCATACGAGAATCAAGATCCATCATATTTAATGTTATTCCCAAAATTTTAGAATTTTTTTTATTTGATCGGGTAATTCAACGGTCAACTAATCACTTTGACCAAAACCCCTAAATAGGGTTTCGTCAGGGTTTAAGGATTCGAATTTTTAAAAAATATTTCTCAATCACCCAACCATACCGGAATCAAGATCCATCATATTTAATATTATTCCCAAAATTTTAGAAAAAAAAAATTATTTGATAGGGTAATTCAACGGTCAACTATCACTTTGACCGAAACCCCTAAACAGGGTTTCGTTAGGGTTTAAGGATTCAATTTTTTAAAAAATATTTCTCGACCACCCAACCTTACGGGAATCAAGATCCATCATATTTAATATTATTCCCAAAATTTTAGAAAAAAAAAAATTTATTTGATCGGGTAATTCAACGGTCAACTAGTACTTTGACCGGAATAATATAATATAATGATTTAATTTTAAATTATATAAATATTTTTAATATTGAGAGCACTTCCCCACACTTGAATGGTTTATTCCCCTCAGTGAATAATATAATATATTGAAAACGAAAATTATTTTCATTCTAATTATATAATAGTAATATATTAGTTTATAATAGTAATTAAATTTAAGTGCATAGTTTATATATTAGTGAGTGAGGAAATGAACACATTGCAATGTTTGGCGGAGTGGCTAAGCAATTGAACAACTAGGGAGGAGGTCGGGGGTTCAAATCCCTTCCACCTCTTTTTTTTTTTTAGTAACAGCCATTTACCTTACAAGTTTCTAGGACACGTGGCATGCTATCAACCCGACACGTGGCAGGCTTCTAATGAGGCACGTGGCTGTGGGACCATGGACACATGGCAGGTGTGGCTTAGTGACACGTGGCAAGGGGGTCCCACTTGACACAACTCTATTGCACAACACAATAAAAAAACACTTGTCTATTCAAATCAAATTCTTAAAACAATGGTATTTTGTAAACCGTTGTCTGAATCAACTCGTTTGCACAACACAATTATAAACCGTTGTCTGAGCCAACTCAAATCAAATCAAAAAAACAACGGTAATTATAACATTGTCTGAAGTCTCTTCAGACAACACCTTGAAAAACAAAACACTTGTCTGATTCAATTTGTTAGACAACGAAATTAAATTGTCAAAACCCCGTTGTCTGAAGGCTGGATCAGACAATGTTTTTAAAAAAAAAAATTAAAACACTTGTCTGTTGATTTTAAGCAACGCTTTTTCCAGTTTACGTTGTCTGATAGGTGTTGTCTGATTCAGTTTTTCTTGTAGTGTTAGTGGATCGTCTAGTTCCAAAAAATATCGAGCAGTGCCATAAAAAGTAGATTTACCATCATGTGTTGAGTTGTTTGGCTTTTACCTCTCCCATGCAAACATGACAACACAACTTCCCCTTAGTCGACCACCCGCTAATCATGCCAAGTGCAGGAAAATCGCTAATTGTCCACATTAGTGCTGCCTTCATCATAAAATTTGTACCAGAAAATTTAACATATGTTTCCTCCCCTGTATGCCACAACACTTTAAGCTCATCAATTAGCGGCCTAAGATAAACATGAAAGTCTTTTATCGGATTCTTCGGCCCTGGAATAAGAAGAGGCATAAACATGTATGGAGCTTTCGAACACATAGATGGAGGAAGGTTGTAAACAACAACCACCACGAGCCACACTGTATATTCCTTAGAGTGTGCATCACGCAAAGGGTCAAATCCATCACTCGAGAGTCCAAGTCTCACATTCCGAATCTCCTTAGCAAAATTTGGAAATCTACGATCAAACTATTTCCACTCATCTCCATCTGCAGGATGACATAATTGGCTTTCAATTACATCTCTATCATGGTGCCATCTCATACATTTTGCTGCCTTCTTGGCCATGAATAAGCGTTGCAATCTCTCGGTAATAGGAAAATAACGCAAGATTTTTCGTGGGATCTTCATCTTTCTTGGATCTTTTTGCACTTTGTACCGACTTTCATGGCATATGTCACAATGTGTTTTATTGCTATTTTCCTTATAAAATAGCATGCAATCGTTCTCGCAAGCATCAATCTTTTCATATTCCATATACAATCCTTTAATCATCTTTCGTGCCCAATAGTAGTTTTCAGGCAATTTATGACCATCGGGCAATACTAATCCAAGAAGGTGAAGTAACTCATCAAAGCTGTTGTTACTACAATTTTTCTTATTTTTCCAACCAAATAACTTGATTACAACCTCTAATGTCGTAAAATTGACATTGTTTGGATAAATTGGTTCACAAGCACTATCCACCATCCTATAAAAATCTTTTGCCTTTGCATTTGGTTCTTCTTCAACATTCTCAAAATGTCTATTTGCCTTCTCAAAATCACTTAGTATATCACGTGCATCATAGAAGAAAGCATCATCCCTATCGCCAATATTAGCAAAACTCGTTCCAGCTTCATCTAGCATCATATCATTCTGCCAATGTAAATCCCATTTAATATTCCAATGCATGATACCATATCGATACAAATCAACTTTCATTTCACTAGGATCCTTAAAATAATCATTTCCACAATTTTTACATGGACATCTTATAATCCCGTCATCTTCCTCTTTAAGATGATCACAAGCAAATTTAAGGAAACTATCCACTCCATTTTTGTATTCTTTCTTTAAGTATCTTTGCTCATCAAATCGATTACGACCAATCCAACTACGATCCGATGCCATCTACAATATATATATACATTGAAATAAGGCAAATGCAATATTACATAAACACAAATAATTCATAAATGCAATTATTAACAATTAATGATCCTCAAGTTCCAACAAATTTCACTAGTCATGCTAGTGTTGTGACTAACATAGACATTAATTAACAATTTTATTTTTTATACCAATAATGTTTTTACCACTCAAGTTTATTCATACATGAAAATAAATAAATATTGATATAATTGCAATAATCTAAACCAAAATAATCATATTTACATCAATAGCAAGAAAGAAATTATACTTACTTGAAAACTTAAAGATTTAGAATGATCCCATGAAGGGAAAATGGTGAAAGGAGAGGAAAGATGTGGTGAAAGGGGAAAAGTCAGAAAGACGACTGCTGGAAACCAAATGGACAGTAGGGTTGCCAAATACAACACGGCTTAATTCGACCGTATTTGGTTGAATTTAGTAATTTCAACAAAATCCTATTGATCTTAGTTACACGGATAAATTGAACCGTATTCGATCGAATTTAGTAATTTCAACCAATACCATCTGAGCTGAGTTACACGGTTAAATTCAACCAATTACTGTTGAAATAAAATTAATTTGACTTAAAATAGTTGTATATATTAACGTCGACCGACTTTGGTCGAATTTAATAAATTCCACCTCCTTTAGTCGAAATAAAGCTTAAATTCAACTGATTAGGGTTTCTAGTCGAATTTAGTTTTAAAAAAAAATGTGTTTACTATAATATCCAAATTATAAATAGTTAAATTAAATGATTTTTTGCATGTATTCTTTACTTTTCACGAACTTCATATCCGTAAGGTTGGATTAATCAAAATTTTCTTTATTAAAATAAAATCCTTAACCCTATCCATAACCCCAAACCCTAAATGTAACCCCTAAATCCTGAATTATCTTTGTTAATGTACCTTATTAACAAAAACTTTGTTTTACTCATTGTTTTTATCCCATTTTTTTTTACTACGTTCAATATGCATTCCTAATTCTATTACAATTTTTTTGGAATTTTTAGAAATATTTTAGATATTTACTTAAATATTTATGTTAGTCACAGAGGCATGCCTGAATACATCTAATAACAAGCCTAAGTATGTGTAATGCTATGCATTATCTACATGACCTCTTAACTGAGGGAACCTCTAGTTGTAGAGTTTCTATTTGTTCTGTACTTGTAATAGGCATCAAATTCTAGTTGTGTTACTGTAATTATAAAGTCAAGAATAATGCTTGAAAGAAGTTCCAAGGTTCATGCCTCAAGCAAGGAGATAAAGACTGCCAAATAATCACAGTTGGGATTTGAAGAAATGAAGAATTTGCCTAAGTACCAATTCGAGAAGTACATTTGTCTATTCGAGAAGTCTAGCATTCGAGAAGTCAGAGATTCGATATCTCAGAAGACACTATTCGATATCTCTCAATATGCTATTCGATATCTCAGGGATTCGATATGTCAAAATGCTCTGTTCGATATCTCAGGGATTCGATATGTCAAAATGCTCTATTCGATATCTCAAGGAGTCCCAGAGAAAAGAGCTATTCGAGAAGTGATTCGATATGTCAAGATAACACTATTCGAGAACTCAGAGTTATCGATCAAGTCAACTCCAGTTCTCGAATCACTCACTTAGTCACTTCTCGAATACATTCTTGAGGACAAAATACTGAAGAATTGTACAAGTCAGAAACCTGCAACAAGCCAGCACACTTTATTTGACTCTGTCCTATAAAGCATGCTGGAAAGCCTACAAAGAAGCTTGGAGAGATAAGACAAGGGACAAGGAGCTGAAGAAGTGGATCTAAACAGGCTTTTCAAAGTCAAATCTGTAGCCGTTTGGACTCTTACTAAAATGAGATAGACAGACTGGAAAGCGCTTTTGTTTTACCTACCTCATTTGTAGCAAGTGGGTGTATCCATGTCTATAAGGATACAGCCTCACTTCCTTAGCTGAAAAAAAAGGTTTTGAAGTTTCTCAAAAATATCCAGAAAATATCTCTCTGAGAAAAACGAAGCTGAGAATACTATCATTTGTATTCACAGATTGTAGCAAAATCTTTATCTAATAAAATATTAGATTAAAGTGATATTGTGTTGTGTTTGTGTTTAATTATCCGCATCTTCATATCTCACACACTCATCACTTATCTTGCTACAAAGATTCAAGACCGAAGAAAAATTCAAGAATCCATTCACCCCCCCCTCTGTATTCTTTTACTGTATTCAATACTCAACAAGTGGTATCAGAGCAGGCTGTTTAATCTAAACAGAAAACGATCATGAGTTCGAATACACCAAAGACTACAGGTACGGTAAAGGTCCCTAAGTTCGACAAAGAGAATTACAACCTCTGGAAAATAAAAATGCTGTTGTTCATCAAAGCTGCCAATCCTCTCTACCCTGACATTCTCAAGAATGGTCCATTCATACCACAACAAGAAGTTGCTGAATCCACAGTGGGCGCAGTAGTCATTCCTAGATCATACGTTCCAAAAGAGCCATCCAAATGGACGGACTCAGAGAAGGAAAAGATTGCCCTAGACAGCCACCTCATGTTGTTAATCATAGACTCCTTGGATATGTCGATGTTTGCCAACGTAGCATCATGCAGATCAGCCAAGGACATGTGGAATCACATCGAGGTGTTATGTGAAGGGACAGAGGAGGTAAGAGAAAATAAGAAACAGATACTGGTCACACAGTATGAGGCGTTCATGGCACAGCCCAAGGAAAGTATCACTGATATGTTTGAAAGATTTCACAAGCTGGTGACTGAGCTCCAAATGAATGGGAAGGTTTACAGCACTAAGGAATTAAATATGAAGTTTCTACTATCGTCACCAAACCATCTAGAGCAAAGGGTCATATCTCTAAGAGAAAGAGATTTGAACAAAGTCACGTATGATGTGCTCTATGGGGTTTTAAAGACACACGAGCTTGAGTTGCTTCAAAAGAGGGCCATCCAAGCTAACCAAGGCAGAATGATAAACACATCCTGTGCCTTGATTGTCAACAAATCTATTCAAGACCTGGAAGCATCTGCAAGTCAGCTGAGAATAGAAGAGATAGTAGATGATGAAGAAACTGAGGAAGTAGTGACTGAACCTGCTGATGACAAGGAAGAAGATGAGTTCTACACTCTTGAAGAGCTGGATGGCATGGAAAATACATCATATGCTTTTATGGCTAGAAAATTTCCAAACATCAGATTCAAGAGGAATCAGCCCTTCAAGCCTAGACCTCAAAATCATTCATTCAACAAGGGCAAGGCACCTATGAAAACAAACAAGAACAGATTCAAAACCAGCTATGTGGATAGGTCATCTGTAAGATGTTATAGATGCAATGACCTAGGGCATTTTGCCAGTGAATGCAAGAAGCCTAAAAAGAAGGATAAGTAGTTTCTTGAGCTTGAAGCTAAGTATGAGGCCCTTCTAAAGAAGCAGACACCAGGTAAGGCTTACATAGCTGAAGGGAAGTGTTGGGATGATTCTGACAGTGATGGGGAAGAACAAGAATTCTGCAACTATGCCTTGATGGCCAATTCCAAGGAAGAACCATCTGCATCAGACTCACAGGTACCATCTCTCACTACCATAGACTTGTCTGTTTCTGAATATAAATCTTTGGTTGAACAACTATCCATTGAGATGTTTAACATTCATACTAGTATGACTGCTGCTAATGAAGAAATTGCTAAACTGTCTACTAGGAATGAACTGTTAAATAAGAGAAATGAGGAACTAGAGCTAACTACTGTGCAAATAGAAAATCTTAAACAAGAGATTGAGTATCTAAAGAACAAAGTTCTATGTGCTAGTCAAGTTGAGAAAGCTCTTAGGGATGAATTAGCTGAAAATGAATTTAAGTTGAAAACATTTAAGAATTCCTCTAGTCTATTGCAGTCTTATCATGAGAAAAATCTAGCTAGACCTAAGGCTGCCATTGGACTTGATTATGACACTCTTAAACAGAGGAAAGGCTATGCAGTCATTGAAGATGACATTGTTGTTCAAGAGGAGGTGCCTCAGGTTTTGAAAAAGACTGAGAATCCAATATTTAAAACACCAACACTTGAGATTGATGAGGATGCCTTACTCATCAAGCAAATGTTGGAGGATGAAGATGAGGCACAATCAAATGAACAACAAGCATCCTCTGAGAGTAAGAATGTCAAAACCAAAGCCAAGGAGCCAGTAGGAGGTAGACCTAGACTTGAGAAACCTGTAAAGTTTGTTTCAGCTGGAAATTATGAGACTAAGAAGAAAGTGACTAATAAGAGACCAAACAGGAATGGCAAATTAGGGATTAACAAAGATAACAACTATGCTTATGTGCCAAATGCCCCTAGGAAAGTTTGTCAAAACTGTTTTAGCTCTAATCATTTGACTCATGCTTGCAAGAAACCATCTGGTAGTGTTGCTAAACCATTCTATAATTGCTCTGTGCCTTTAAGACATAGAGACTCTCCTTTCTGTGATAAACTTGATTGTATGCCATGTAACATGAATGTGATGACTAGTTGTTTTAATTTGAGAAGACAATTCATGGAGGGCTGTATCAATCATAATGTTCACACACACACTACACAAGGACAAAGTCTTCAAGTCCTCCTAAAGTTAGGAAGGTACCTCTGTCACCTAAGTCTAAGAACCCTGATTCTAAGACTCCCAACAGTGACAAGAAGACCAACATCAAGAAAACTGATAAGCATGCTGATTTTGATAAAACTGTCACTAAGTCACATGGACCCAAACTCGTTTGGGTACCAAAGAAGAAGTAATACTTTTGTGTTTGCAGGGCAAAGAAAGTAAAAAGAAGGTCATGTGGATTTTGGACAGTGGATGCTCAAATCATATGACTGGTGATATGGCCCTGCTATCACAGTATGAGGAAAAGGCTGGCCCAATGGTTGCTTTTGGAGATGACAGCATTGGCAACACACTGGGATATGGCAAGTTGGAAATTGGAAATGTCATCATTGAGAATGTAGCACTGGTCAAGGGGCTCAAGCATAATCTACTGAGTGTTGGTCAATTCACTAACAGAGGCTTCAAAGTGAACTTTGACAAAGATGAATGTTTGATCACCCACAAGAAGACTGGTGATTTTGCTCTGTCTGGAGTAAGGAAGGGAAGCCTGTTTGTAGCCAATATGGACTCTGCAAGCAAGGACACAATTTGTTGCTTCTACTCAAAAGCATCAAATGAAGACAGTTGGCTGTGGCACAAGAAGCTATCACACCTGAACTTCAAAGCCATTAATTCCCTAGTCAAAAGGGAGTTAGTGAGAGGCATGCCCACACTTGAATTCTGTCAAGAAGGAGTGTGTGAGGCGTGTCAAAAGGGAAAAATGAAAAGATCAAGCCACAAGTCAAAAACAGTGACATCTATAACCAAGCCCCTGCAACTGATTCATATGGATTTGTTTAGGCCTGTCAATATTATGTCACTAGGAAGGAAGAAGTATGCTCTAGTGATGGTTGATGATTTTACAAGGTATACATGGGTAGAATTTCTGGCATCAAAGGATGAGGCTCCACAAGTAATCATTGAGCACATAAAGAAAGTTGACAAAGAAGCAAAGGCCATAAATGCAAGTGTGATTGCATTAAGAAGTGATAATGGGACAGAATTCAGAAATGCCATGCTTGGAGCATTCTGCAAAGAAAATGGTATTTCTCAACAATTCTCAGCTCCAAGGACTCCACAACAAAATGGAGTTGTTGAGAGAAAGAATAGGACTCTGATAGAGGCTGCTAGAACAATGCTACTTGATGCAAGAATGCCTACATGTTTTTGGGCTGAGGCTGTGAGCACTGCATGCTACATCCAAAACAGAACCCTCATCAACAAAAACACTGGAAAGACACCTTACAACTTGATGACTGGAAAGAAGCCTACACTACGCCATAGATGGGCATATGTAACGCCTCTCTGATGTTACAATAGGGCCGAAAAACGTTACATTAGATCTATTGTAACACCAGGAGGCGTTACGTTTACGAGCATTACAATAGATACCCTAATGTAACGCTTTTCTTCTCTATTGTAACAGTAGCAAAAGTATTACAATAGGCACCTATTGTAACACCAGGGGCCCAATTGTAACACATTTTGAGTGTTACAATAGCTCAGTTCAATTTTTTCAGACGTGGCACCATGTGCATACGTGGCATTACGTGGCACCACGTGGCCACGTGGCAACACATGTGGCGCCACGTGGCACACTGTGTACACGTCACCAGCCTCTATTGTAACACTATGCTGGGCAATTGTAACACATATTAAGTGTTACATTTTATATTACATCATAAAATTTTACGTGAAAAAAGTTGAATAAAATTGCATATTTATTATACATCCCAAAATAATCCAATTCACCAATACATTACACAATCAACATACTAAATCTCCCAAAACATCCTAATCCACCTATTCTGCAATAAGATAAAAAATTTAATTAAACAAAGAAATTTACATGCACAATTGAACTATTGAATGAACCACGGCTAAGAACTGGCTTCCTTAGGTGTTATAGACATGCTAGCGAGGTGGGATTCAAGATCTCCAAACGAGCCATAGCTGGAAACTACAGCTTCCTTGTTCTTTAAGGATTTGTTTCCAGAATCTCTACTCTTAGATCGTCGATGTTTTGGATAGTGCTGTTGGGTTTTCTGCTGCTGTTGCAGTTGCTGCCTCTGTACTTGGTACAACATCTGAAGTCTGACAAGCTCTCGCTCTAACATATCATGCTCCACTGTTCCAAAATATACCATAATTTTGATCTTAATAATTGTCGTGCAAATCCAGTTGTCATAAAGGCAAAGAGTAGACACAGACACTTACCGTTTCTAACTAGCTGCTCCTGAGATAGACTTTCTAAACGTTGCCTCAGGGCTCTGTTTTCCATGCCTAATTCTGTTGATCAAGAAACTCATACTCGCCTGCTAGTTTTAAAGTTTCGGTCTGTTGTATCAATTTTTTAAAATTAGCACTCTTATCATTTTAACCAAAATATGGTAACTTCAGTAACTAGTAAAGGCTTAATGACTCAATATTCATCTACTTGCCTGAAAAAGTTGGACATGCCTTTCAAGTTCAGCTATGTATTGAAGTTTTCTAACCCGTGATCGATGAGCTGATTGCCTGCATTTTTCATAACATTTTACCAGTTATATTGTGCTCACAGCAGTAAGAACACATTAGTCTGTATATTGTAGAAAATTTTCGAACAAGAAAGATGATTACGAATTTAGATTCTAACAAAAGAAAAAAGATTTTTATTGAATATATGAATCAGATGCATACTGTTTAGCACGTTTTGCTTCTGCTTTTGATGCCGAAGGCTTAGCTTGCGACTGGTCACTACTTTCACCAGTTTCATTTTGTCCATTTGTCTTTGTGGCAACGGACGTTTCCTGATTAGATAGCGGACCGCTGGTGGATCCCGGAACTTGGAGTGCCATTGCATCTCTAACAGAAGACATGCTATGATTCAAGAGTGCTTCTGTACTAAATCTACTAGGTTATCCCCTATTAAAATTTGCATTAGCATTAAGCGAAGGAAGCTTTGGCTCTCCGCGATGAAACACATTTTGAGGGCTGATCCAAGGATAAACAGCAGTTTGTTGTGGCATTGTATCAGATGTTGCATCATAGTATAATGCAGAAGAATTGCTAGCTGAACGCCTATGCATTTTTGGCTGCACTTGCTGCATTTCTGGCTCATTGAGTAGGTCATCGAGCCAAGAGGGTTGCTCCTCTATGGCCACACTCTCCGAGGAACGGCATTGATGGCCATGTTGTCCATCAACGTTATATTTGCCATCTGATGGTGGAGGAGAAACACATAGCAAGGGGCTTACAGGGGGATGCAACATCTGTCTATTGTTTGTGTATGAAAAATTACTTGAGTTTGACACTCCATTTGAACCTTCCATACTGCAAGCATTATAACCAGAGCCAGAAGATAGATGATATTAGAACAAGTTAGATACATGTGTTCAGTTACAACATTAACATTCAATCTCTGATTTATAAATCATTAACATTTAATTAGTGCATGATAAAATATAGGACAAGAGAGGGAGGTTTAACTTACAGCTCTGATTGTAAATCTCAGTCACACATTTTTGAAACGACAAAAATGGACCACTTGATCAAGTGGACCATCTCAGTCAACACATTTACAATAAAGTGGACCATGTATCCACTTACAATCAAGTGGACCATGCATTAGGTGCACTACTGAATTCATATAATGTCATCACACTTGGCGAATTCATCATACGAAAACATACACAATATCAGTTTCAACTTGCTCCAACAATATTGCGGATACATTTGTGTAACCCTAAGCATATAAAGCAGTAGGCTGAGAACAACGTAGATAAGTCGGTAAACATACCTCACTTGAGCTAGAAATTCGATTGTTAATGATATAACAAAGTCCAAATCGATTAGGAAGAGGCTTCAAGTGAGGTCTTCCACCAGTCAAAGACGAGATGGCGTAGAAATTTGCCAATTGCAATAATGACTAGAATGAAAACACACAAATGAAGTGAATCAGTTGCTCAAAGTCAATAATTCACACTAAGTACAGATATGACCTACAATTCCTATGTGACTGGAATGAAACCAAAAAGCACAAATTGAGTGAATCAGTTGCTCAATTACAATACAAATGCCACTGATTATACATAACCAAGTATACCTACAAGTACAGAGAATAATGACCGGAATGACACGAAATGTCGAAATCACACTCGCACAAAATGAATCAGCAAGTTCAATTTGAAGATAATCACCACTGATTACAATTGCAATTCACAAATATACATGCAATTACACATATATAGCATATAAGTTCACCAACTGCAATAATAATGATTATAATGAGACGAAAAGTGAATCAGTAGTTCAATTTCAACATATTCACCGTTAATTAAGAATTCGTAGTTCATAATTATACATTCATAACTGTACATATAAAAGTATAGATATTACCTGTTTGATGTCTCCCAGTAACGGAGGTGACAAACTGCGGAGATCCAGTACGAAGCACAGCATCTCTCCCTCTCGACAATTCCCAGTCATCCATGGTTCCACATGGTCCACCCTGTAGAAATTATACTAGAAAATGAAAAGTTGCATATAAAGACATAGCAATCTGAATTGAAATTATAATGAAAACCCCAATTAATTCTTGAATTGTAAAACCAAGGAGAGAAGATAATTGCAGCTTAAAGAGGAAAGACCTAAAAATTAAAAATTAAAATTAGGGGTTTTGAAAGGCCAGTAAGTGTTGTGTTGTTGTGAAATTAAAGATTCAAGGAACGATATCAAGGAGAGATATAGATATAGATATAGAAACATGGTTGAAAACAACAAACACAGATCTTGAAACAAAATAGAGGATGCAAAAGATGGAGTCTTTTCATTACCTTGAATCCCAGAAAGACAGAGAGATGTTACAGTTTATGTGTTACTTGTGTGTGTCTTTTGAATTCAATCAATATTATAAACCCTAATTCTGTACCAGATGAACAAACAAAAACCATTTCTTGGAGGGCTTCTTCCGGCCGAGAGAGTCGAGAGAGAGAAAGAGTTAGAAGAGAGAAATGTTTTGTTAAGATATGTGTATACTTTTGTTTAAGGGGGAAATGAAAATGTTTAGTTTTCATTTGGGGGGAAAAAGCCCGCCCCAATTTTCACCTCGGGCAACACAGTTTACTACTACTTATATCTTTTGTAATTTAATTGAATTATTAAATTTATTATAATATAAAAATAAAAATAAAAATATATCACATGTATTAATATATAGTATAAATTAAAAAATTTATCACTTAAACATACATAAATATCATGTTCATGTAAAAAAATATAAAATCGTCGAAGAAATCATTTTAAATATAAAATCGTCTACTTTGACCAGTTTGACCGTTATAAAGCCAAACCAAATGGATTAGGAAATTTTTTTAAAAAATTACCACATCACTAAAATCGTTAGATCATGACATCCGTACTCCACGCTGGCAGTTCTAATATATTATTAGTTTTTAATTTATTTTTTAATCATTTTTCATAATTTTTAAAAAGTCATACAAAATATATGTTATATATTTATATATAAATTTTAGTGATAAAAATATTCTAAATTTTTTACTATATTAATTCTTATATTTTAGTGAGAGAAACCATCTAAATATATTATATTATTTTCATAACATATTTATTTTATTTAGTACTTATTATTATTATATGAATTTCTAAAATTAATATTTAATCCAAATAAGGAGTTCGTTAATTTAAAATCAAAGAGGGTTTTTATTTTCCGGAAATTGGGTTAAAGAGTAATAGATTTATTAATTAAAAGTTATTAAAAAAATAAATATTAGTATTAAAAATTTTAAAAAAAATAGTAAAATTCAAAAACTAGTATTACCTATTGTAACACCACGGTGTGGTGTTACATTTCACGTAACACCGTAATTTCAGAGTAACACTAGATATATGGCTAATGTAACACCAATCGAGCGGTGTTACAATAGGTATGAACTTTACTAGCTATTGTAACACTATTTGTGTAACGCTTACAAAAAAGCATTACAGTAGCCCACTTATGGCGTAGTGCTACTCTAAAGTATGTTCATACTTTTGGAAGCAAGTGCTTTGTGCTAAAAGATAATTCAGAATATGTTGGAAAGTTTGATGCAAAGGCATTTGAAGGAATCTTTCTTGGCTATTCTATGGAAAGAATTGCATACAAAGTTTATGTCATTTGTCAAAAGAAAGTAATGGAGAGCACAGATGTAACATTTGATGACAGCAAACTACCTGGATTAGAAGAAGCCAATGATGAAGATAAAGATCCCTTGAAGTTTGACAATCTAGATGATTCTGATGAGGAGATTGAAAGTGAATCTGAACTCATAATCCAACAAACTCAAGTGAATGAAGAACCTGTGTCAACCAACAATGAAGGAACAAGCATCCAAGATACACCTGTGAGGAGTGACAACTTCACAGGGGGAGGAAATGTAGATGATCATGATCTAAATGATGAAGCAACATCAAGGATGAGAAATCAATCTGAACATACAAGGAAATGGGATAGATCACACACTGCAGATCAGATAATTGGAAATCCAAATGCAGGAGTAAGGACAAGGAGAGCAACTATAAATGAATGTCTCTATGGCTGCTTTCTATCCCAAGTTGAGCCTAAGAAACTTGATGATGCATTGTTGGACCCTGACTGGATAATTGCTATGCAAGAGGAGCTAAATCAATTTGAAAGGAGCAAAGTATGGGAACTAGTGCCTGCACCAAAGGATAGAACCGTTGTTGGAACTAAATGGGTTCTAAGGAATAAGATGGATGAAAATGGTGTAGTCATAAGAAACAAAGCAAGGTTGGTTGCAAAAGGATACTCTCAACAGGAAGGTATTGACTATGATGAGACCTTTGCCCCTGTTGCTAGACTAGAAGCCATCAGAATTTTCTTGGCATTTGCTGCACATTCTAATTTCAAGGTCTATCAAATGGATGTCAAGAGTGCATTCCTGAATGGGGAGTTGGAAGAAGAAGTATATGTGCAACAGCCACCTGGCTTTGAGGATCCACAGTTTCCCCACTTTGTCTACAGATTACTTAAAGCATTGTATGGACTCAAGCAAGCTCCCAGGGCATGGTATGACACACTATCACAATTTCTACTGGAGAATCAATTCACTAGAGGCACACTGGACAAGACACTGTTCTACAAGAAACATGATGATGATATTATCCTAGTTCAAATCTATGTGGATGATATCATATTTGGCTCTACAAATGAGAAGCTGTGTGAAAAATTCTCTAAGCTCATGCAAAGCAGATATGAGATGAGTATGATGGGAGAATTAACATTCTTTCTTGGATTGCAAGTTAGTCAAAGGAAGGATGGCATTTTTATAAGCCAAACCAAATACATTAAAGATTTACTGAAGAAATTTGATTTGGAAGAATGTTCACCTGCAAAGACACCCATGGCCACTGCCACCAAGTTAGATGATGATGCTAAGGGCAAAAAGGTAGATATCTCAATCTACAGAGGCATGGTTGGTTCTCTACTCTACCTCACTGCTAGTAGGCCAGATATCATGTTTGCTACATGCTTATGTGCAAGGTTTCAATCAAACCCAAAGGAATCACACATGATAGCAATAAAAAGGATCTTCAAATATCTGAAAGGCACACCAAACTTGGGGTTATGGTATCCTAAGGACACAGGGTTCAATCTGGTTGGTTATTCTGATGCTGATTATGCTGGATGCAGAGTGGATAGGAAAAGCACATCAGGTAGCTGCCAGTTTCTTGGACAAAGGTTAGTCTCTTGGTACAGCAAGAAACAACAATCTGTGTCAACTTCCACAGCTGAAGCTGAATACATAGCTGCTGGAAGTTGCTGTGCTCAAGTGCTTTGGATTAGAAACCAACTTAGAGATTATGGACTTGAGTTGGAAAGAATTCCTATCATGTGTGACAACACAAGTGCAATCTCTATAGTTGCCAATCCTGTCAATCATTCTAGGACAAAGCACATTGACATCAGATATCATTTCATTAGAGAACATGCAACTAATGGAACCATTGAGTTGCATTATGTTCCCACAGAGAAACAACTAGCTGACATATTCACTAAGCCATTAGATGAAGCCACCTTCACAAGGTTGGTTAGTGAGATTGGAATGCTGAATTCTTCAAATTCTGGCTAAGTGAATATATCAACTAGATTGTTGTAGCAGTAAATACTTACCTTATCAAATGCTCAATATTTTTAAAGTAAGTATTGGCTGGAGTATGATGTATAAATATTCCAATGCTGCACATGTTGAAAATCATACATCTTTAGCTTGAAATTTCTGTGAAATTTTGAGAAAATCACTATTTAATTTAGTAGAATATTCTTCAGTGAATATTTCTGGTAAATTTTAAAAGATAGTGAAAATTGAATTTTATGAGTGAAAAGTATAGTTCGATAAGTCAGACTTCTCGAATGGTTCATTGTTATGTCTTGGCTCGAGTTCTCGAATAGGCCTATCTAGAACCCTCTTGAGTTCTCGAATAGTGTCTTTTTGAGAAATCGAATAGCACACTTTGAGTTCTCGAATAGAGTATTTTAGTTCTCTAATAATAGAGTTCTCGAATACTGCATTTGAGTTATCGAATCATTTGAAAAGGCTGATTTTTCGCTGACACTTAATCGCTTTTTGGATTTATATTCAAACCTTCATTTCACTCATAAAAATATATTCTTAACTTTGAATTATTTTCTAAGTTAAATCACTGCCAGCTGTGAGTTAAAAACTGCCTGAGATATCGAATAAGCCTTTCTTGACTTCTCGAATAGTTGTTTCATACTTCTCGAATGACTTGTCGCTACAGAACACTTATCTATCGACAACTCAAGACATTTATATATACAACTTCACAACTATTCAATTCTTTTCGTTCGATTTCTCAAGCATCTCAACTCCTGAAACCTCTGAAAAAACCCTAACTGCGAATTTCTTCTTCAATCCTAATTCTCTTTTCTTCTCTACCCAAATGGCAAACCCTAAACTCACCATACCATCCCAAACTAATTTCATTGCAATCACCAGTGATGTGGAAGCACCGAATGCTAATTTCAAGTGCTTTGTTCGGTGGTTGTCTGAATCATACATCAAGAGTGCGCTCTCAGCCAACCCAACTCTGTACATAGATCTATTGGAACAATTCTGGAGGACTGCTACTGTGGAGGTCATCGCTCTTGAGAATGCTATCACTTCTTATATTGTTCACTGCAAGATTCAAGGAGAGGATATCACTATCACCACTGCAGACATGAATCAAGCCTTGGATATGCAGCAAGAGACGTATGATGCTCTGGCCTCAAATGATGAGTTGGAAGAATTCTTTGACTTCATCAACTACTCTGATACTATCAAGCTGGGAAAGTTGAATAGGAAGTTCTTGAGGAAAGAATGGAGCTTTGTATTTGCTACACTCCTTCATGTATTCACTGCACGGAAATCAAGCTTTGATCAGATTAGTACACCCGTGCAGCAGCTTGCCTATGCCTTGGCTCATGGGAGAAAGATAGATGTTGGACTCCTCATCCTACAGGAACTCTATGGGAGACTTGGTCAGACCACAGCCAAGAGAGGTAATGAAATTTTCTTTCCTCGCTTTATTCAATCAGTACTTAACTTTAAAAATGCTTCATTGATTGAATTGCCTGGAGCAGATAAGAGTAAAATAGGCTATCCTAGATCCATGACCAAACTCATTTTTGGTAATTTGGAGACTAGGAATGATGTGGATGTAAGACTTAGCATAACTCCCCACATGGAGGGTTTGTTTAGGTCTTACCCCCACAACATGCCAATATTTGATTCAAAATCTCATTTAGCACAGCCTAAGCAAGGAGAACAAAGTGCTAACCCAAGGCCTGCTAACCAACCCCCTCAGCCAAACACTCTATCCAGCAAAGAGCCAACTGCATCATCCTCTCAAAAGGGTGATGTTAGTAAAAAGAAGAGAAAACAGGTTGCTTCTGAACCCTTAGAAATCTTAACTGAAGCAGCCTTGGCTGTAGAACTAGGGTTAGAAAGTTAGAAACCTGAGTTACCTATCATAAGCCTAAAGAAGAAGAAGAAGTCTAAAACCACCTCTTCAGTCACTCAAATGGCTGAAGTTGTAAAATCAGGGGCACACAGCTCACTAGATGTATCCTCTCAACAGGATGCATCTATAGAATCAAGCATCCTCCCCAATGCACCTATCTGTAAAGAGTCAGCACAAGGGAGTGATAAGGCTGGCACAACACTGAGTGGAGAGCACATCATAATTGAAACTCCCTCTATTTCTCAGGGGGAGTTGCCAAAATCTTGTCTACAACACACTTCTCTTTCAGAATCTACCACTCATATTTCTTTGGAGCCTGCAACTCAAGCAATTGAGGAGCAAGGCATTGATCATCAAGAATTCTTTTCCCTTGATGAGCCAATGAATTCAAGTGACTTGGTGCATGACACCTTGCTCACCACCCAGGTACCACATTTGGATGGTCAGGGAATGCATGCTGGGGCATATCCTAATGACACCATCACAAACACAGAGGATTCACTAGTTCTTACTAGAGACTCTGTGCCTATGTCAACTACTGTTGTAACTCATCCCACTTCTGTGGAGACAACAGTAGTAGAGTCTGTTCATCCGGTTGCAGAAGTTGCATCTGTAACTGAGGAGTCTAGCAAGCCTAGCTCTAGCTCTAACTTTTTGTCTCAATGGCTGAAGCCTGTGCAACATGACAGTGCTTCAGGATCAGGGTCTGTTCCACCACAATTGACGGTTGAAGCACTTCAAAGCTTAGTTGTGGATCAGATCCCTGAGTTCACAAAAATTGCTCAGCACCTTCTCACTGCAAACATGCCCAATCCAGACTATGAAGCTATTCTCCTATGTCACAAAGAGGATGTAGAGCTACAGAAGGAGAAGATCATAGATGAAACTGAGAGAGATGGGAATATCGATGCTTGGCTGCAAGGAACCAATTCAATCCCTCTCTCAGAAGGTCTTCAGTATCTCAGAGAAGAGTACATCACTTCACTAGGGTCCAATGCCAAATCTCTCAACCCTACTGATGTGTTTGAAGCAGTGAATGACAGTTATAAAGGCATTCTCAAGGCTGCACACTATCTTGGTAAAGGCTTAAAGACAGAAATTAATGAAGTGTGTTCAGCTACAACCAAGGAGGTGCATGAGATCAAGAGGACTTTTGATGCTAAATTCCCTCAATTGGAGACTGTTCTCAAGGACATTCGAACCTGCAATGCTACTTGCACCAGGATGGACAATGGTTTAGCTATTCTCAAGGATGCTGTCACAAATCTGGGGCACAAATTTCAATCCTTGTCATATCAGACAACTGATGCCAATGCCATGCTCAGGACCCTCTTTGCAAATCAATATGGAGACAAGCTGGTCACTGAGGTTCCTGTGCATGAGATGTCAAGGTTCGAAGTGCAGAGACTGAAGGATCAATCCCTATCTGGTTTTAAGGCCAATAAACTCTTCACTAAAGTGGATACTCTTGAAAAGGTGGTAGTCTCTCTCCACAAGTCCAATGCTCATCTTACAGACACTGTGACAACTCTGACTGAGCAGTTGAACACTCAAGCCACCACCACAGCTGATGTTCTTCTGCATCAACAATCAATGTTGTCTGCAATGATGAAGCACATGGGTCTCCCTCTACCTGATGAATCTTCAACTCCAAAGGTGCATCCTACAGTCCCTGTGTCTGTCAAAAAGCCTAAGGGGGAGAAGAGGATATCAAAGAACTCAAATCCAAAGGGGGAGAGACCACTAGAAAAGGGCATCAAGATCACTGAAGGTGGCCATCAGAGAACTTTGAAATCTACTACTCATGTGCCTGGAAAAGGAAAGGACAAAGTTGATGAGCCTCCCACTTCTCTGCCAGTTGTCACTCTACCAACTGTGCACATCACTACTCCTGATGGTCAAAGGCAGTCTATCACAACCACAGTGGTTGCAGGGAGTATGCCATCTGACAAGCCTCAAATCTCAATATCTAAGAGTGCCAAGCCAGTAGAAGTGAAGGTGGTCACTGAGGCCAAGCTACAAGAAATTGCAAACTCAAATGTCTATCATGATGATGCATTCTTGGAGCTTCTAAAAGTCTCTAGAGAACAGGCTGGTGATGCTCTGCTATATCATGAGAGTTTGAAGAGTCAGATTGACTGTCTCACTGTAGTACCAAGGAGGCTTAATGATCTATGGCTCAAGGAGATATTGATGGTAGGAAAGAACAAGATATGGCACTTAACCATCAATACTCTACAGAGTCTAAAGCACTCAGAAGTGAATGTGCTCCTTGGACTAATTGAGAAGGGAAATGAGAACAACAAGAGTCTTCATGATGAATTGAGGAATGGTCAACCTTCAAGGCTACCTGAAGTTTTCACAGATCCTAGAACTATTATCTACCAGGCTGGAACAAGAATTGAAGATATCAAGCAGCTGGTCATTCCTAAGCATCTAACTCCTCAAAATAAAAATCTCATCATAGCCATCATTGAGAAACTGATCAAGAAGAAGGGATCAAGAACAGCAGAAGAATTAGAAGCTATATCTTATCTCAGGTCATATATTGCAACTGGCATTGTATCTGAGACTGCTAAGTTCAACCCAAGCAAAGATCAAGACAAGGATGAAGATAAAAGTGATGGAAGGAGAAGACATCACATGAGTAATAAGGGTGATGAAGACAAGAAGAAGAAGAAGAAGGATGATGAGAAGAGGAAGAATGATGATGATCAAGGTAAAGGCTCTGAGAGGAAAAGTGGAAGACAGCAAGCCTCAGGCATTGCTGACAGTAACCTCACCACAACACAAGACTCTAAGTCTAGGGTGAATGCTGCCAGTAGTGACCTTTCAAAATTTGCATCTATGGCTTCTGCAACTGTCTTGCCACCTCAAGAAGAGAAGAAGATTCAAGTCAAGAAACCATCTGTATGTTTCAAAAAGCAAACTGCTAATGGAATACTACAATGGTCTACAAACAAAGGTCACATACTGCTGCCAAGTAATCATGTAAAAAGAATCAAGTTCAAGCAAGCTGCAAGGAAATCAAAGCCAACCACATCAAAAACCCTGACAATCTATCCAGGCCTAAAACTCCAACCACTAGATGAAGATTATGATGTAGACCAACTGCAATTTTTGCAAGCTCAAAGAATCTATCATGTTGCCATTGTTGATAATTGCCTTGAGATTAAATATTCTGATGGAAGGGAGGAGAAATTCAAACAAGGAGGATGTCAACACTGGGGCAAGCTATATGACATAGAGAGAATCATTGCACTGTTGAGCTCAGAAGATAAAGTGGAGAGAGTATGGAAACTGGAGCTAATTGATTTTGTGAAAATGAAGAGAGATCATGAAGAAAAAGTCAGAAAAGAGTGTTTTGAGAAATGGCTGGCAAGGGAGAGAGAAATTGAGAGACTGGAAAGTGAAGCAGAAAAGCTGAGGAAAAAGGGTTTGTGTAGAGTTCAGTTCAACCCCTACATGGTAAAGTATAGGAGGAGGAATGGAAATCAAGTCAACATCAGAATGAATCTACTCAACCACTATCCTGCAAATATTCTGGAACCAGTACTTGAAGATTTCAAAGACTCAATTTTGCTTGAAGAATTGGATGCTATGGCAGAAATAATAAAAGCTATGGATGAGAATACAAGGAAGGAGAAAGAAAGAAGAGAGAAAGAATATGATGAATTTCAAGCCAAAGCTATGGAAAGGGAATCAAAAGACAATGGCTAGTTCTTCATCATAGGCTGTAAGATTACTCACTCTGTAGTTCTATCCAAATTGCTAATGGAAATTCATACCTGTACTGTCAAGTTTTATCTTTATGTATGATAGGCTTGTTATCAGACATGAAATTGTGACTAAGGGTCTTACTCACAATTTGGGGGAGATTGTTAGTCACAGAGGCATGCCTGAATACATCTAATAACAAGCCTAAGTATGTGTAATGCTATGCATTATCTACATGACCTCTTAACTGAGGGAACCTCTAGTTGTAGAGTTTCTATTTGTTCTGTACTTGTAATAGGCATCAAATTCTAGTTGTGTTACTGTAATTATAAAGTCAAGAATAATGCTTGAAAGAAGTTCCAAGGTTCATGCCTCAAGCAAGGAGATAAAGACTGCCAAATAATCACAGTTGGGATTTGAAGAAATGAAGAATTTGCCTAAGTACCAATTCGAGAAGTACATTTGTCTATTCGAGAAGTCAGAGATTCGATATCTCAGAAGACACTATTCGATATCTCTCAATATGCTATTCGATATCTCAGGGATTCGATATGTCAAAATGCTCTGTTCGATATCTCAGGGATTCGATATGTCAAAATGCTCTATTCGATATCTCAAGGAGTCCCAGAGAAAAGAGCTATTCGAGAAGTGATTCGATATGTCAAGATAACACTATTCGAGAACTCAGAGTTATCGATCAAGTCAACTCCAGTTCTCGAATCACTCACTTAGTCACTTCTCGAATACATTCTTGAGGACAAAATACTGAAGAATTGTACAAGTCAGAAACCTGCAACAAGCCAGCACACTTTATTTGACTCTGTCCTATAAAGCATGCTGGAAAGCCTACAAAGAAGCTTGGAGAGATAAGACAAGGGACAAGGAGCTGAAGAAGTGGATCTAAACAGGCTTTTCAAAGTCAAATCTGTAGCCGTTTGGACTCTTACTAAAATGAGATAGACAGACTGGAAAGCGCTTTTGTTTTACCTACCTCATTTGTAGCAAGTGGGTGTATCCATGTCTATAAGGATACAGCCTCACTTCCTTAGCTGAAAAAAAAGGTTTTGAAGTTTCTAAAAAATATCCAGAAAATATCTCTCTGAGAAAAACGAAGCTGAGAATACTATCATTTGTATTCACAGATTGTAGCAAAATCTTTATCTAATAAAATATTAGATTAAAGTGATATTGTGTTGTGTTTGTGTTTAATTATCCGCATCTTCATATCTCACACACTCATCACTTATCTTGCTGCAAAGATTCAAGACCGAAGAAAAATTCAAGAATCCATTCACCCCCCCTCTGTATTCTTTTACTGTATTCAATACTCAACAATTTAAAAAAATAAAAAACTAAAATTTATTAAAATTCAATCAAATTTGACATTTAATATAAATATTTTGTATAAACTAAATTTTAACATGTAGTTAATGAATTTCTCTGATTTTCGAGATTTAGACATATATATATATATATATATATATATATATATATATGTATATGTATATATATATATGTATATATATAATTAATATACATATATATATATATATGTATGTATATGTATATATATATATATATGTATATGTATATATATTTATATATATATATATATGTATATATATATATATATAATTAATATATTTAATAATAAAATTTTTATAATAAAAACATAAATTTCACCAAAACAGTTGAATTTACAAATTCAACCAAATCCGGTCAAATTTATAAATTCAACCAAGATGGATTGAATATACTTTTGAAGCTTTGGCATAAATAGGCGGCAAAATTCCCGCTTAAATACTAAATTCGACCAGATTATAAATGACCAGATTTGGTCGATTTTAGTTCTCCAAAATTTTCCCTCAGGGCGGGAAGTTTTCCCCTGTTTTTTGGCGGGCTGTAATTTCGATCGAATACATATCTAGTCATATTTAACGTTAAAAACGACCCCTCAAAAATGATCGGATATAAATTCAACCGAATTCGGTTAAATTTAGCTCTGGCTCAATAAAAGTTGAAGCTCGCCTTAAATTCAACGATATTCGATCGAATTTAAGGTCGGTCGTTGTTGTGCAGTCATTTTTACCGGGACATTCTTGTACTGAAAGAAATCTTGTAAACAGATAACAAACAGAGAAATGAGATGTACAATATTTTGATTGCGAGACGAACTTTGTAAATATATTTATATTGAAAATATTATTTATGTGAAAAATTTATTGAAATCAACCTGCAGCTCCTCCAAACCTGAAATTATATGGACCAAGTACATGTGTATCGTCTCCACCGTTTTACTAAGAGAAATGTAACAATTCAATGGATTATGAGACCGTGCTGAAACCAAATTGCTTATACTTTCGAATGAGGATATTGTAAAAATAAAATTTTAGAGAACATATTTTTCATTTTAAATTAAAGAGTAAAATAAAAATTTTATAATATGTAGGGGTACAAAAATAAATTAAGACATAAAATATGAAATATTTGTGATGATTTTGCTAGTAAAGTTATTAGAATAATTTTTCTCCTCAAATAACAAATTTAATTTATTTAATTTATTTAATTATTGAAAAATAAAAAATTGAGTTATTTGGGAACCACGGACGAAAGGTTGTATACGGAACCACGGTGGACTCATAGTCAATATGAATAAACATTTAGTTGCATGCAAATTGATAAGATTTGTCGACCGGATATGACAATTTTGTACTCACCCTCAGTATGGCCTGCCAGCAAACCCCAGTCATAATCTCATGCAATATACACATTGATATATATATACTCCTGCTACTTTCTAGCTACATTTTTTGACTTACATACCGATCTTATCAATTCGTAGCTTTAAAGTATTTCTTTCAGATAATGTATGTTTTTCAAACTTTGTTAAATTAATTAAAACATACCCTAACTTTTTAGGTGAAAAGTAATTAAGAGATAAATACAAGGAAAGTGAGATAATATATTTTAGTTACCAATGAGACTCGAAGGATCGAGATTGTAGAACACTATCTTAACTTCTAGCAATGGAGATTTTCTTTATTATTTCTTAGAGCATCTCTAATGGGTTACTTGAAATAACGGCGGATGGAAAATACTAATTATGTAAAATTTATTAAATTTGGCTTGGCTATATTTTAAAAATAGTATGTTAATATTATTTTAAGTTGTTATAATATATTATTTGAATATGGTAAGAAATGTCCCGTTAATGGAATTGATTTTTTTAACATAATTTTTATAATTTTTATTTATAGTATATTTTAAATACTTTTAGCTAAGGGTTCTATACGATTGTCCCCTATTATTATTCTGAATTCGGATAATATTAACATTTAGATTGTGTTCAATTCGCAGGAATGAAATACATTTAAGTACAGAATGATGGAGGAGTAGAATATACATTTCATTCACTTATTTATTTAGACATGATTCAAATGGGAATGAAATCAAAATATATATAAATAATTTTAAAATTTTAAATTTATAAAATTCAAATCTAAAAAAAGTTTGGAAAATTTTTTACGACAATTTTTTTTTTTTTATAATCTCATCAAATATATACATTGATATGTACATAATACTTTCTAGCAACATTTTTGACTTACATGCAGAGATCTTCGTAGCTTTACAGATATCTTTTGGATAATGCGTGTTTTTCAAACATTTTAAAATTAATTAAAACAAATTCTAACTTTTTAGGTGAAAAGTAGGAGATAGAATTAGGATAGTGAGAAATATATTTTTGAAGTACCCAAGTTTGGACGAGAGTGAGACTCGAGGGATCGAGATTGAAGATTAGCTTCTGGGCATGTAAATCCTAGATTTTCATTATTTCTTAGTCTGGGATTACTATCTGGAATTTGGATAATATTGACATTTAATTTGGGAGATATTATTAGATAAACAAATGTAATTTTTTTTATCCGATATGTAACTAAATATAATTTGTGATTCTCATTTCTTTGAAAAGAAATTACTAAAAAATGTACTTTTAAAAGAAAAATTTATTTGCAGCACTACCATCTTTTAAAAATATTTATAAAAATGTAATCTATAAAAATACATAAACAAATGTAAATTTTTTTATTCTAACTGTAACTAAATATAATTTGTTTCTCGAAAGGAATTACTACACAAATTAATTTCATTAGAAATAAGAAATGGGGGGAGCAAAGTATTAATTTAAAAGACCAGCTAAAACTATTTAATGTTATTTTTAGTTTAATAAACAAGGAGATCAAAAGAGGATCACTAAAATAACATGATAAAATAGAAAAAATTAAAATTAATAATATTATTATTAACTAGAATTAATAAAAACATATTTTAGACTAAAGTTGAAAGAGATAATTTAAAAGAAAGCCATAATACCTAGAAGAGTTTCAAGAAAACCTAATTTTTTTAAAAAATCATAACAAAATTTTACTTTTAGAATTTAAAACATGTTTTTAAAATTTATACTAACAAATGTCAACACAAATCAATAAATTAACATTTTATTATTTTTCAAAGATTTTTGATTCGGTACTAAAATTATAAATAAATTAAAACAATCCGAAAATCAAAAATAAAATAATTTATGTATAATCTAAATATCATAACCACAAAAAATCCTAAAATAATTTTATTATTTTAAAGTTACAAAAATATTAAATTTCATCAACAATAAAATTTAAAGTAAATTAATAAAAAATGAATCAACATATTTTTAGTAATAATTTTAGTATATATATAAGTACAAAATATATGTATATTATTAATTTATTATCATAAAAAGATAAAAAAATAATTCAAAGTGTTATAAGAATTAATTTTATAAAATTTACAATAAAATATATATTATAAAATATTAATAAAACAACCGTAGAGCTAGTTGTTAATAAAGCTCTAAAGAATAAATTTCCATACGTACATTCCACTAACTATTTTTTGCAGAAGAAAAACCGTGAAACACAATTAAATGCCCCAATCATTCCCTACTACCATTGACAATTTGTGAGGGGCTGCCATCCTTGCACGTTCTAGTGGTGCTTAATTACAAATTTACAAGGCCTTATTTTGATCTTTGTCGACCGGACCTTATAGCATTATAAATTTAATTAATATCCATTAATGGGTTGCGATCCCTAATATGCAATAGACCTGGTTATTTATCCGTGAATAATTTTTATAGATACGATAAATATTGAATATTTACGTAAATTCAAAACATTCAGTTCTAGTGATGGACGAGTTCTTGGTTTTTTGTGTAAATGGCTCTTTCTCTGAACACAGAAGCTAAACCGGACTACAAGTAATGCCGAATCAGTCTTCCTTCCCTGCCTTTAATACTCCCTCAGTGCCTAAAAAAATTTTGCTCATTTGGGGAAGAACACCGGTTTTAACAAAAAAAGTTTTTTAAAGAGTAGTGGATGAAATAGTGGATATTGAATATTGTTTTTTAAAGGGTTAGTGGGTGGAATAGTGGGTACTTAATATTATTTTAAGGAGTAGTGGGAGAAGTAGCGGGTATTGAATATTGTTATTTTATGGCCTAAAATCAAAAGAGGAAAAAAATATTTTGAACGTCCCAAAAAGAAAAGTGGGAAGAATTTTACGGGACAAAGGGAGTATATATTTAAATATTAAATAGATATATATAACATAGCCCGTCAAAAAGTATATAACTCAAATCAGTGTCTTGTAACTCTAGTTCTGAATTTAGATACGAATAACGCAGAAGTCTGATAGGCCGAAATGTTGCCCATCTCTACTCTACCAGTCTACCCGCTATCCGATATAAATAAAAAACTTAAAAGATAAAAAATTGGTTCCAAAATTATTCCTAAAATTGACATGTCTTATTTATAATTGGTTATTTACGTAATATTAATATAAAATTCCGTTTGTATGAGATTCTACGTGTATATATATGCATTCCATCTAAAGTTTTTTATTTATGATCCCATATCATTTGGACAAATTTTAAATGAAAAATCAGATATCGAACCCTACTCTTAAAGATGGTATGGACGAGATAAAATGAAAATCTGCGATCAAGATTGGGGCGCTGTCACGTAAGTCCAATATTAAGGGGGTGTTTTGGAGAAACTTTTTATAGAATAAGTTAAGTTATTTTAAAATAAAGTTGGAGATTTCTAACTTTTTCCTGAAAAAAGTTAACTTTTCTTTTCAGTTTATAAAATCTCAAACATAAATTAAATAAATTTATTTTTATCAAAATATAAAATTTTTACCAAAAAATAAGTACAACTTAAAATAAGCTGTGCCAAACAGGCACTAAGATAAACTCGACAAAGATTACTTAGAAAAAGTCCACAGTGTTTTCCAACACCCAATCACGTTTTAGTAGACCATGCATGCATATGTGTACATCTATATTATTTGTTATTGATTGTCTCGCAAATTTGCCAATGTTTACCTGCAGACCAGTTACCTCTTTTAGTCTATAAATAGAAACTGAAACACATCATTTCTTCTCATCATTCAGCTCTTACATTTCGTTGAGATATAAAATACAAATTCGAAAGCAATATGGGTTCCAAAATTTTCCTACTTCTTGGTTTGTCCATTGCTTTTGCTCTTCTCATTAGCTCAGAGGTTGCAGCCAGAGACTTAGCTGAAACTACTACCAAGAGTAAGCCTTAATTATTATTACGTCTTGTCTTTCATTACAAGAAAACAACACTAAATTAAATGACTGACATTAAATTTAGCCCTGTAGTGTTGTTTGTTTTCATTTCTCCATATTTTTAACTATATGAGAATTGCAAATTAATGCATACTATCTGTTTAATTAAATGTCCTAATGATGTTCATAAATATTGCAGCTGAGGGAGCTACTTTAGACGGCCACCACGGAGGTGGAAGCCATCATGGTGGTGGAGGCGGCGGCTGCCATCACTACTGCCATGGTAGGTGTTGCTCTGCAGCTGAGGCAGCTACTTTAGATGGCCACCACGGTGGTGGTGGAGGTGGCGGCTGCCATCACTACTGCCATGGTAGGTGTTGTTCTGCAGATGAGGCAGCTACTTTAGACGGCCACCACGGTGGTGGTGGAGGCGGCGGCTGTCATCACTACTGCCATGGTAGGTGTTGTTCTGCAGCTGAAGAGGCAGCACTTAAGGCCACTGAAGTGAAGCCACAGAACTAGAGGATTGCATGCATGTGTACCTAAATACTACTAGCTACTTCAGTGGTAGCATCGATTAGTAGTAACCTATAAATAAAATGCATGTTTGATCAAATTGATGAGTGTCACTGTAGTAATGACATTTCGAAATTTGGTAGCCATGGGCGTGCATGTACGTACTATTATCTTTGTAAAAGTTGTTATATATCTGATGTGCTTGAAGTTTTCAACTGATTAACTTGATGTTAATTAACTTAATAAATCAGGTAATTAAATACATAATCACCGTGATAATGAAAAGATTTAAGGGATTATTAATGTTGACCTGAAAACCGGAAGATGTAAATTAGGATATGATATCCAAGTTGATATGATATCGAAGTTAATTAGTCCAAGCTAGCTAGAGTACTGTTTAATTAACTTTATTGACTGACCCTATGTATTTATGACTAATTACTAAAATTATATATCAAAATTTTTAAATGATCTTCAATATTTCAAGACATATATATTATTCGTGCTTTAAGTCCAAACCTACTATATATTTTAACTAAAATTAATAGTCGTTTATGCAATTAAACTTGGACGATATGATATTTCTCATAGATGACTAAAGGATTACATTTACTTTAAATCACTATTACTGATTTTAACTTGCATGATGTCTTTTATAGCACTTGCATAATATTTTTAAAAAATATGTAAGTAATCGCTATACATGCCTCTGCAAGTACTAAACTTAAATAATATATACTCCCTCCCCATTCCCTTTTGAGGTTAGTTGGATAATATTTTTAATTCCCTTAATTAATACATTGGAAAATGGGAATAGTGTTAAATTTAAAAAAAAGTCAAATTTTAGATACTCCCTCCGTCCCACTTTTATTATCCACATTGCTTTTTGCACGCATTTTAAGGTGCAAATTAAACATAGCTCCTTTAATTTTTTTTCAAATTTTCTTTTTCTCAATAAAAATTCAGTATCTAAACTTTTATTCAGAAAAAGAAATTTTTAAAAAATATATATAGAACTATGTTTAGTTTGCACCTTAAAATGCGTGCAAAAAGTAAAGTGGACAATAAAACTGGGACGGAGGGAGTACAATAAATGTCGGGATAGTTTTTGAAAATCATCTAAAATTTATAATGAAAAAAAAAAAAGGAACAGGGACAAATTCATTTTTGAAAAGGCACATGTATTTTGGAACTGAGGGAATATTTTTTAATAAGTATTGTTATCTCAATAACATCTTAAACTTCAATAGCATTTTGGAAATAAGTGATCTATTTCTTAAAATTCATAATTTATCGGGAGTGATTTAATATTAAATTTTATAAGTATTTATATATATTATATTCAATAGACTATGTTAATTTCACAAAGGAATCCACAAAAAAGTAATGCATTAAGTTGATAACCTGCAAAATACATAAGTAAAGTAAGTAAAGTCTTACATATACTGATATACATCAGATATAGTTCTCCACTACCATTCCTAAAAAAAAGCACCTGTATGCTTACACCTTACTTGCTTTAACAATTTGCCTTGTTTTATATATTTATGGCACTAACAAAACTATATACAAGCTTTATACTTTATAAATATTATTATTGACTTTTTATATTGAATTTTTATTTTTCTAATTTTTTTGAAAGTCTTACAAAATAATGTTTACAGATTTAATTAAATTGATGATAGTTATTTTATTAACAGAATTTTTAATATTTTAATTGTTGATGTACATTTTTGTCTGAAAAATCTTATTTTTCTAATTTTAAAATAATAAATTTATAAATTTTTATATTATGTTTACTCAATAACTTTATCATACTCTATATAATTAATATTTGATTTTGTTCTGAAAAGTACCAAAATAATGTCTATAAGTCCTGTTCATAATTTTTGAAATTAAGTGTACAATTTTATAATACTTTTAATTTCTATCTAATATTATTTAAAAATTTAAATACTAATAATTTTTTGGAAATGACATATATGCCCTTGACGATCAAACCATGTAAGCCCCCCTTAGGCCAATTTTATATAGGATACAAATTATATAGAATAAGGCACTAACAAAAATGGTGCTGCTTTTTTCCAACAAAAATCCTTTATGGATGATGTATGTAGCAAGAAGAAACGGGTAAAATGGCTTAATCATAATTGAACTGCCCCCTAACTTGCAGTTGGATAACTGAACTCAAAAAGCTTGCAGTCAACTCATTAAACTGATAAAAACTTGCATTTAGGTAATTGCCGTTAACATGCCGTTAATATATACTAACGGAATCAATTATCCGGCGACTACAACTTTTCGGCAACTCTCTACTAACCCAGAATTCACATTAAATGACATCTACGTGCTCAGGACAGCTGCAGCAACTCGTTTATAACCACAACAATCACGAACTCACACCGAAACTTCGATTCCAAAAACCTCTTAACTCGTTTATGCCTTTATACAAACATAACATTCCAATTAATCACATAAACATGTTGCTTACGACCTCCTAAAGCTATACAAAACATCCAATTAAGTGAACATTCAACAGAAATAAAATCCCCAAATTATGAACTAAGAACCCTAATTATACGAATTACTCAAATCGGGAATAAAATGATGAAATTGATTTTGTAATTAGCCTTCTAACAATCATGGAAAGCTATACAACCCACCAATTTGACTGAACAATCATAATTAAGCAAAAAATTTAAAAACCCAATGGATTCCGTTAAAGTCAAAGATGAGTTAACGTTTGTGCAAAAATTTTTGAAACTCCTAGGTTTTGATGATGACAAACAGTAAGCTATTTGGCGCTTACAGATATAAAACAGCATGCCATTGTGTTAGTTCTAACTTTGGTTTTGCAGGACAAAACAGCATGCCATTTGTGTGTGCTCTAACTTGTTTCTGCAGGACAAAACAGCTTACTGATTTCATAATCAGTATACCTCAAACAGCAAGCCATTTGTCACAGACAGCATGCCAATTGTACAATCAGCAAGCTGATTGTGTCTGCTAGAATTAAAGATCCATTCGGGAAAATTCAAAGGACATCAAGAGAAATGATATATAGATTATTTGTAAAGGTCCTCAGAATTTATGATGAACATTCCCACCTCTCAAGCTTTTGGAGACAAGCAAATATTCCTTTTAGTTAAATAAGGTTACTTTACCTTATTTAATACACCACCTTATCTCCACTCAAAATATGTCACATGGGACTCATCATAACCTTGTTCCCTGCATATTCCTATCTCCATACACGCTCCAGATTTCAGCTTTGCATATTATCAAAGTATTTCTTCAAGCTCAAAAGCATTGCTTCTCTATAACGGATTAAATTCATACCGTTGGAAATTTTTATCAAGCAAATTCAAACCTTTCTTGTTCACCTATATAAGAACTGAGTATTACCAGTTCTTGGTACTGAATACAACGTGCATAAAACAAGATATACTCAAACAACTTCTGAGCTTACATTGCTAAACCCTTCCAAACCTTCAAATCTCTTCATACACGCATATTCATCATTTTGAGGATTTATAGGTTGAGTTGTATTCTTTCAAAACATTTGTATTGTTCAAAGTGTATTGTTTTGTTGCTGTACAAGATTGGTTTAAGGTTTAGGGTGGGTCGAACTAGGCTAGAGAAGGATACTTGGGAAGTATTGCTTAGAGAGCTGGTTCAGCACAGGAAACAGCAAGCCATTTGTAAGCAGCAAGGGTGTAAGGGAGATATATTGTTAGATCTTGTAATTGGATTATAGTTGATCAATAATATATTCTCTTACCAAGTTTGGTAAGGGACCAGGACGTAGACCATAGGGGATTAGGGGTCGAACCTGGCTAAAAGATTGTGTGTCTCTTTTACTTACTGTTTATATTCTTTCTGCATTGCATTTTAGATACAAATAGCGTGCTGTTTGTGAACTGTGTTATTACAAACAGTAAGCTGTTTTCAGTTATTTTCAAAACAGTTCATAAATTCACATTAATAACCATAAACACCTATTCACCCCCCCTCTAGGTGTTGTATTTCAATTGGTATCAGAGCTTGGTATACTAACATTTCTGTAACAGGAAAGTACAGATCCTATGGCACACGTTTATGAAGAGGGAGAATCATTAAACATGCCACCACTTCTCGTTGGTACAGAAAATTATGATTTATGGAGACTAAGGATGAAGATGATTCTGATCAGAAATCCACTTGAATGGTTGGTTGTTAAAGATGGTCCATTTACCTTTTTGGATGAAAACAACAAGCCAAAAGATGTTGATGATCTTACCGGGGAAGAATTGATAAAAGCAAGCTATAATGGAAATGCCAAGTACACACTGATTTGTGGTCTTTCAGATTCAAATTTTGCCAAGGTCAGTTCGTGCATCACAGCAAAGGAGATATGGGATACCTTAGAAATACATTATCAAGCTTCAACAAAAGAAGGATGTGTCAATCCAAAACAGCAAGCTGTTTCATGTGACGTCAATCCAAAACAGCAAGCTGCTTCATGTGACACAGATAAATCTAAGGCGCCACTCCTAACATGGAATGAGGATGAGGAATCAGCTTCTAATGATGACTCAAGTGATGAGATGGACAATCTAGCCTTTGTTGGTATTGATGATGAAGGATCCATAAGAGAAGAAAATGTAGATAGTGATTATTCAAATTCGGATGATCATGCAAGTGAGGTAAACTCAATTAACTCTGATTTACCTTCTACTTCTACCATGCTAGATGAACTAACCATGCATATGCCAAGTAATGTATCTATCATTGAGTTCATGGAATTGAAAAATAAAAATAATGAGCTTGAAAAGAAGAATACTCATTTGAAGAAAATCATTTCTGATTTAATGGTTGAAAAGGCTCCTGAAATCAACCATGATGATCTTATTGCTGATTTAAAGGAGAAACTCATTCAATTCGAATGAGTTAATAAATTAATTATACAAAGGAATGAGGTTCTTATGAAAGAACTCAGGGATTTGAGGTCAAAGATTAAAGCTAGAGATGAGTGTATAGAATCATACAAGACTAAGGAATCTAGCCAAGACGAGTCTTCAAAATCTGCGGAGAACAGAAAACAGCAAGCTGAATGTGCAGACAAGCAGCATGCCATTCTTATCAAACAGCAAGCTGAACTGATCTCTCTCCTGGAAAAAGAGGTCAAGGATCTCGAGAAAGAGATGGAAACGTTTGTTCAAGGAGAAGACAGCTTAAAGACAATGATGAAGAAGGCAAATGTTCCATTGGTAAGAGAAGGAGTTGGCATGAACCTCAACAAGAAGCATGGTGCACTCAAATACGATGGAAGAAATGGCATACCTTACGATTATGCTATGCCTTGGAAGACATGCAACAAGTGTGGTGGAAAAGGCCATCTGGAAAGTCAGTGTGTGGTTCAAATCAATGATAAAGGGAAAACAGCTTACCAGAATGGACCAGTCAGGCGACAAACAGCATACCAGAATGCTCCTGACAGAAGACAAACAGCACGCCAACAGTCACCAAAAGTGATCCAAAAATGGATCAAGAAAGCTGAATTAAATGTGTTATATATTCTTGCTACTAACCAATTTGGACCCAAACCTATATGGGTACCAAAACATTAAGTTTTTGTTTGTTTGTTTTGTAGATATGTCTTGCCACCAAAATAAAGTCGAAACAATGGATCTTGGATAGCGGTTGCACTAGACATATGTGTGGAGACAAGTCTCAGTTCATAAGTGTCGACATGAAGAAAGGAGGAAGGGTTACAATTGGCAATAGCAAAACTCTTCGAATCCTTGGTATTGGTTCTATTGGTAATAGTAATATTTCAATCGATAAAGTTCAATATGTCAAAGGTCTTTCATATAACTTGCTTAGTGTCACTCAATTATTTGATGATGGACATTTTGTTCAGTTTGGCATAGATAAAACTATTATTACTATTGGTGCTAACAAAATCCCACTAGTTGCTAGAAGGGAAGGAAATATGTATGTATTAGACTTCGAAATGCAGGAAACAGCATGCTGTTTGGCTGCAATCGACAATGATCCATATATATGGCATAAGAGGATGGGACATGCACACATGGACTTGATCAATAAACTTTCAAGTAAGAATCTGGTCAGAGGACTACCAAAACTGAAATATACTAAGGTTGAAGTATGTTCAACATGCCAATTGGGTAAACAAATTCGAAGTACTCACAAAGCTAAGAAAATGGTATCTACTTCTAAACCTTTAGAGCTTCTGCACTTAGACTTGTTTGGTCCAGAATCTTATAAGAGTATTGGAGGTAAACAATATGGTTTTTTTATTGTAGATGATTATTCTAGATTTACTTGGGTATTGTTTCTTCGTACTAAAGATTGTGCTTTTAATGAGTTTAAGAAACTGATAAAATTACTTGAGAACAAGCATGATACAAGACTTGTAGGCATAAGAAGTGATAGAGGAGGAGAATTTATCAATGAGAACTTTATTGCATATTGTGATGAAAGAGGAATATCCCATGAACTTTCTGCTCCAAGGACTCCACAACAAAATGGTGTGGTGGAAAGGAAGAATAGGTCACTTCAAGAAACTGCAAGGACTCTACTACAAGAAAGCAAGTTGCCTAGGAGTTTTTGGGCCGAAGCTGTGAATACAACATGCTATTTGTTGAATCGAATCATAATCAGGCCATTATTGGACAAAACTCCTTATCAATTGTTGAGAAACAAGAAGCCAAATATCAGTTACTTCAAGATTTTTGGTTCAAAGTGTTTTGTCCTCAAAACAATTGGTAAAGATGGTAAATTTGATGCTAAATCCTATGAAGCCATATTTCTTGGTTATTCTTTATCAAGTAGAGCTTATAGAATTTATAATATTAATAAGCATATTGTTGAAGAATCAATTGATGTTACTTTTCAAGAACCTAACAATGATCTACCAAGAGTTGAGGAAGGATTTGCAGGTGAAGAAGAAAATGTGCAACCTCAAGTCACTGACAATCAGCAAGCTGGAAGTTCAAATCAGCAAGCTGGAAGTGCAAATCAGCAAGCTGGAAGATCAAAACAGCAAGCTGGAATGGAAGATACAATCTCCAAAATAGCAAAAATGACTCTGGAAGGTCCCAGAGGTTCAAGGGCTATTGAGAAACAACCTATCTATGATGGAGAATATCAGTTACCACCAGCAAAGAAAAGGAAGACAACTCATGAAGAAATAGCTCAACATTCTTTACCGAGGTCAACAAGAGTAGTAAAGAATCATCCCCCAGAGTTAGTTATTGGTGATATTACTGATGGAATCACAACAAGAAGAGGAAAGGCAAATTATTGTGCTCATGCAGCCTTTCTAGCTCAAGAAGAACCCAAAAATATCATTGAAGCATTAGAAGATGATAATTGGATCATGGCTATGCAAGAGGAATTAAATCAATTTGAAAGATGTGATGTTTTGGAACTTGTCAAACCTCCAGAAGATGCTTCAATTATAGGAACAAAATGGGTGTTCAAAAACAAAGTTGATGAATTTGGCACCGTTACTCGAAATAAAGCAAGGCTTGTAGCTCAAGGCTATAACCAACAAGAAGGCATTGACTTTGATCAAACTTATGCTCCTGTTGCTCGTTTGGAATCAATAAGAATGCTTTTAGCCTATGCATATTTCAAGAAAATCAAGCTATATCAAATGGACGTGAAGAGTGCGTTCCTAAATGGCGTGCTGGAAGAGGAAGTTTTTGTCAAACAACCTCCTGGATTCGAGCATGATCAATTTCTAAACTACGTATTCAAGCTAAAGAAGGCTCTCTATGGATTAAAACAGGCCCCTAGAGCTTGGTACAAAAGGCTTAGTAAGTATCTAATCCAAAATGGATTCATTCGAGGTAAAATCGATCCCACATTATTTATTATGCAAAATGGTAAAGATATTTTAATTGTTCAAATATATGTGGATGATATTATTTTTGGAGCTACTAATGAAACAATGTGCAAGTGGTTTTCAAAGTGTATGCATAGTGAGTTCGAAATGAGCATGATGGGTGAGCTCAATTATTTCTTGGGTCTTCAAATCAAGCAATCTAAAGATGGAATTTTTATACACCAATCCAAGTATACAAAAAGTCTACTGAAAAGATTTGGTTATGAGGATGTTAAGCCAAAATCGACTCCTATGATTCAAAACAGCAAGTTGTTTGCTGATGAAAATGGTAAGGCTGTCGATATAAAAAGGTATCGAGGTATGATTGGTAGCCCACTTTACTTAACTGCTTCTAGACCTGACATAATGTATAGTGTTTGTGTTTGTGCAAGGTTTCAATCAAACCCTAAAGAGTCTCACTTAAATGCTATTAAAAGAATATTTCGATATTTAAGTGGTACTATTTCTCTTGGTTTGTTTTATCCTATCACAAATATTTTTAATCTTGTTGGGTATAGTGATGCAGATTATGCAGGATGCTTAATTGATAGAAAAAGTACTAGTGGTGTTTGTACATTCCTTGGACAAAGCCTAGTTTCTTGGCAATGCAAGAAACAAACTTCGGTTGCTTTATCCACTGCAGAAGGGGAGTACCTAGCAGCTGGGAGCTGTTGTTCTCAACTTCTATGGATGATTCAAACTCTAAGGGACTTTGATATCAAGTGTAGAAAAGTTCCAATCAACTGTGACAACACTAGCACCATTAGCATTTCTAAGAATCTTGTGAATCACTCAAGAACGAAGCATATTGATGTTCGACACCATTTCTTGAGAGACAATGTTGCTAAGGGCAAGATAGAGTTGGTCTTTGTTCCAACTGAATATCAACTAGCCGATATTTTCACAAAGCCCCTTGCTGAAGAAAGATTCTCAGTCATTCGAATGCAACTTGGTATGTGCTCTATGTAAACAGCGTGCTGATTGACAGTTACTGAACAGGTCAGCTTACCATTTGTCCTAACTCTAGTTACAAACAGCATGCTGTTTGTCTTCTCTGGTTTCCTACTTGTGAAAATAGCCATGAATATATTCTGATTATTTCTATAACATGCTAAATGATTTTGTGCTTAGAAAATTGCTAAAATTCAGATAAATGCTTATTTAAATTCATAATCTAAGAAATCATGGTTAAAATTAAAATTGAGAAATTTGCCTGATTTAACAATAGTAATGTGCTTATCAATTATTTATTTAATTAGAATTTAGCTTTATTAATTAAACCTAAATTCTCCCCTAAAATAAATCAAAACTAGAGAGACACGGTTTTAGCCGGTTTACTTCAACTCAAACACACTCTCTCTCTAAGCGGCGATTAGGGTTTTCTCAGCGGCGATTAAGCAAAAATTAGGGTTTATCCATCACCTACCATGGTTCGAAAGACTAGGGCTCGTAGGGAACTGTCTCCATCTGTTTCAAAGAAAGAGGAGACGATTATGCTAGAAAGTGGTGATGAAATCACTCCAACTCCGGAATCGAAGAAGCTAAAAATGACCACGTCGCCAGTGTTTGTTTCTCCTGCGTGTGAAGATCAGTACAAGGACCTGGATTTGGAGAATCGGGGAATCATCAACGGCCAGCCTTTATCAAGTAAGATTACTCCTCTCTTCGATGAGTGTGGTGTAATGAAACTATTTCAAGACATTGGTCTAGAGTCGTTCGTATCTGATATGCCAAATTATTTTTATCCTGATTTAGTAAGAGAGTATTATGCTAATTTGCAAACTGATAAGTTTGGGAATGCTATATCCACGGTTAGAGGTACGAAGATTCAATTGAATCCTCCAATCCTAAGTTCGCTCCTTAAAATTGAAATGGATAGTGCTACTGATGTGTATACTGCTCAGGGGTATGTGTCCCTTCCTGATTTTAGTGTTGAGGATCAGTTACAAGTCCTTATGGGTAATGTCAAGCTCTTAGACACAAATCCTCCTCCTACCACCATAGTAACTCCTTTAGCTCACCTGGTTTTTAAGATAGCTAGGTCTCATATCTGTCCTCGAGTGGGAAACAAATCAAATTTCACTTGCCAAGATGTGGTGATTGTGGCTATGATTTTAACTGGAAGGTCGTTTGATTTGTCCTCTTTTATTTTGAAAAAGATGCAAGCTACAGTTGAGAAATCTGTTAGTGGGCTGCCTTATGCTTCTTGGCTGTCCAAAGTGTTTAAGCTGTTCAATGTCAATGTCAAGGGTATGACTAAGGTTGTTGTTAAGGATTGCATGGACCAAAAGTTTTTTATCTTTGAACAATCTGCAAATTGAAGATGGTGTGTTGTCTAGAATTGTGGTTCCTCAAGATGACCCCCCACATGATGATCCTACTACCTCTACTACTCCTCAAACTGCAACTCAGAACTTGGTGTCTCAATCTCTACAAGCTGATATGACAATCATGACTAGTGAGATCATTTCTCTTCGAAATGATACTCAAGCAATCAGAACTGATGTGCAGGACCTCAAGGCTGAATTCCAAGCCATTAAGGGTGCTATGAAGGATCTTATCTCTCAAGTCACCACAATGAAGGAATTAATGCTCAAGACAGTTGGGAACGCATCTACTGCTCACTCAGAAATTGAACATGGTCAAGGGTTGGACAACTTAGCCAAAGCTGCTGCAAAGGATGCTCCTGGAGATGACAAAGATACAGAGGCCACCAAGTCAAATGCTCAAACCAGTGATCCTTAGTTTTTTGATGAATTAAGGGGGAGAATTTAGGAGAATTCAATGTGTTTTATGTTTGAATATGTTTGAACTCGGTTTATTTGAACTTGTCTGAACTTGCTATGTCTGTTGTGGTATGTTGTGGTATTGAACTTGTTATGGTACTTGATTTTATTTCTGTTGAAATGGTTATGTGGCATATATTGCTAAGTTTAAGTTTATCCTGAATATGCTATATTAATGCTCTATAATTATTGTTTTATATCTAATGATAAGATGCAGGAATTTAGGGGGAGTTTCAAAATTCTCCTAAAAAGTTTTGTAATCATCAAAAAGGGGGAGATTGAAATTCCTAGGTTTTGATGATGACAAACAGTAAGCTATTTGGCGCTTATAGATATAAAACAGCATGCCATTGTGTTAGTTCTAACTTTGGTTTTGTAGGACAAAACAGCATGCCATTTGTGTGTGCTCTAACTTGTTTCTGCAGGACAAAACAGCTTACTGATTTCATAATCAGTATACCTCAAACAGCAAGCCATTTGTCACAGACAACATGCCAATTGTACAATCAGCAAGCTGATTGTGTCTGCTAGAATTAAAGATCCATTCGGGAAAATTCAAAGGACATCAAGAGAAATGATATATAGATTATTTGTAAAGGTCCTCAGAATTTATGATGAACATTCCCACCTCTCAAGCTTTTGGAGACAAGCAAATATTCCTTTTAGTTAAATAAGGTTACTTTACCTTATTTAATACACCACCTTATCTCCACTCAAAATATGTCACATGGGACTCATCATAACCTTGTTCCCTGCATATTCTTATCTCCATACACGCTCCAGATTTCAGCTTTGCATATTATCAAAGTATTTCTTCAAGCTCAAAAGCATTGCTTCTCTCTAACGGATTAAATTCATACCGTTGGAAATTTTTATCAAGCAAATTCAAACCTTTCTTGTTCACCTATATAAGAACTGAGTATTACCAGTTCTTGGTACTGAATACAACGTGCATAAAACAAGATATACTCAAACAACTTCTGAGCTTACATTGCTAAACCCTTCCAAACCTTCAAATCTCTTCATACACGCATATTCATCATTTTGAGGATTTATAGGTTGAGTTGTATTCTTTCAAAACATTTGTATTGTTCAAAGTGTATTGTTTTGTTGCTGTACAAGATTGGCTTAATGTTTAGGGTGGGTCGAACTAGGCTAGAGAAGGATACTTGGGAAGTATTGCTTAGAGAGCTAGTTCAGCACAGGAAACAGCAAGCCATTTGTAAGCAGCAAGGGTGTAAGGGAGATATATTGTTAGATCTTGTAATTGGATTATAGTTGATCAATAATATATTCTCTTACCAAGTTTGGTAAGGGACCAGGACGTAGACCATAGGGGATTAGGGGTCGAACCTGGCTAAAAGATTGTGTGTCTCTTTTACTTACTGTTTATATTCTTTCTGCATTGCATTTTAGATACAAACAGCGTGCTGTTTGTGAACTGTGTTATTACAAACAGCAAGCTGTTTTCAGTTATTTTCAAAATAGTTCATAAATTCACATTAATAACCATAAACACCTATTCACCCCCCCTCTAGGTGTTGTTTTTCAATTTTAATGTTCAATGACTAAATAGCAAGTTAAGTCTAGTTCAATGATCCGTTAGCAAGCTTTTTCAGTTTAGTGACCCACTTGCAAGTTGACCACGAGTTCAATTATGATTAAGCCATTTTACCCAAGAAGAAACTAGGCTGTTAAAAGATTAATGGAACTATCCAAACTTTCAATATATCACCAACAATTCTGATCCATCTTAGCAAACATAAAATCTTCATCAATTTCCGGTTCCTCTTATGAATTAAAATCATCTTCATCAAGTTCTCGAATTGTCTCATCGCTTGTGTTTGTTGAACCTTCGTCATCTCTATCCTCGACAATCCACTGTTGAGCCATTCGAGCATCATTTGATAATAATGGATCACACTTGTCCTTTAACTTTTTATTTTTGTTGATAATTGTGGAATTGAAGTGAACATATACAAGACTACTTAATCTCTCTGAATCCAACCTGTTCCTCTTTTTCGTATGAATCTAAAAATGAAAAGGTAAAATTACATAACCTGAAGAACTTATGATATTCAAAAAGAGGATGAAGTGAATAATAAGAAAACTTAGTTCATTTCCCCTTAAAAGGCGCTCAAATTTCTTTCGCATCCTGAAGAACTTGTGGTTAAAGCGAGAATTTTCATTGCCATCCTCTGCAAATTTGGTATCTAGAGCCATAATTAGGCCACCATGCAACTAAATAAAATCAATACTAGTTAATTTAGTTCAAACTATGTAAACTTTAAACTAGAAAATTATTACTAGGATTAAAATTATTATCATTGTGCATTCTTCCTAAAACGGTCACCTTTTTTGAAAATATTCCTTCCATTGCTTTATTCCTATGCAACTCAATATTACAGACCGAATGTTGAGCTTCGTAATCATCTGGAAAGAAGGCCTCAGTACATATCAATAAAGCTCTGATGCAGTTAGGATCATTCTTCGCTTCATCATCTTTATAATAATAATATTACGGGTTCAAAAGATAGGCTGTCAAATGTAATGGACTGTCGAGACGATCTTTTACCCTTTAATAAATGACGTACATTACATGATCATATATTTCTTTAACATCTTTACAAATCCTCATGATTTCCTTTCTAGCATCTTCAAGTTTACCATAGATAAAACCCATTGAAGGCCTCAAATCTCCATCCACAAGTCTTAATATCTTAACTAATGGCTTAAAAACTTCTATGTAGTAGGATAAGTTCTTCCAAAATGACTTACTTACAATTGTATTATAGGCTACTATCCCTTTTGGTTGAGTCGCCCACCTGCAACCAGTCCATTCACTGGACAAAAACATATATTTCAATCTTTCCTATTTTTCTTCCATGCTCTGCATCGTGAGAAATGAACTAGCAAATCTTGTGACACCTGGCCTCATAATATCTCTTTTTTTTTGTAAATTTTCTCATCAATGCCAAAGTTTCATGATGTGCATAGATATAACCCATTAGAGACTTTGCCATGTCGATCACCAATTTAAATTTTGGAGATTTACCTGCATGAAGTTGAAATAGGTGGAAAATTATTAGAAACTAACAAGTAATTAAGTAAAAGTAAATAATTTCAATTTCAATTAAGTAAGATACCCATTGCTTCCAGAACAAGGTTTAATGTATGGGCTGCACATGAAATTCAGAATATATTTGGTCTCTTCACTTTCAAGAGTTTGGCCGCAGCAAAATTATTAGATGCATTGTTAGTCACTACTTGTATCACATTTTTACTTCGGGTTAAATATCTTGTTGGTCACTGAAGTCAGCTTGATGTATCAAGATGGTCACTGAACTGAAATTGGACTCATGTAGGTCACTAACTTGAGTAGATGGTACAATTCAATATGCTGTGTAAATTTTTTGAACAAATAAACCTTTTCCTACTAATTTCATCTTCAGAAGATGAATCAACCGATCTCAGTTCATCACTCCCAAAGCTAGACTCATGATTGCTAACATTCATAAACTTCTCACTAGCCATTTGCTCCTTAAATAACTTACATGATTGGTTAAATTCATTCAGTTCTTGATCATCATTAATAAGACTATCAAATTGTACCATCTACTCAAATTAGTGACCTACATGAGTCCAATTTCAGTTCAGTGACCATCTTGATACATTAGGCTGACTTTAGTGACCAACATGATATTTAACCCTTTTTACTTCCAACTACACCAATCCACTTGTCCACATAATCAAATATATATTTACCAGTGTGTGCCTCCAAAGAACATTCAATAGAAGAGAGAAAACTAGTTCCAAATTTACAGTTAACACATAAATACATTATGCTTCGTCATTTTCGATCAGACCATGCATCAATCATAATTGAGCATCCACCACTCTTCTACTCATCCTCTTGTTCCTTTATAGATGCTTTAGTATTCTCAAAAACCTGCTTTAACAACGGTTCTCTCAACTAGTATATATTGATTTGGTGAAATATATCCCGGACCAGATTGTCCAATGGCTTCAAGAAATTTATGAAAATTGTCATTGTTGATTAAGTTAAATGGGATTCCAGCTTCATACACCCAACGAGCCATATAAATGTGCACCTCATTTGTTCTGCTTTTGAACATTGTTTCATTGATATTCTATTGCCTCTTTTTTTCAGATGAAGATATTGGTCATGTGAATTGATCATTGGACCAAGTGTGCGGGGTTTCTTGCTTACACTATCGATCTCCACACAATCATCAATCACTTTGCTATTTTCAGTGATATTAACCTCTGCGCTGCTTTCTTCGAGGGCCTTTTCTTTTGTTTTCTTTCATGTTTTTTACCTCCTCCAGTGCTCATTTACACTTCACTTGAACTATTGGAGTAGATTTGTCACAAGATACTACATTACCTTTGATTTGAGCTATATGTTGCTTCAGACGAAAAACACCTCCATTAATCACTCTTTTGCATGATTTACATTTCATCTTGTGTGATAAACCTGGATCCACCAAATCAACATAATCCCATCCTATATTATCCGATTTACTTTTTATTGTGTCATACATGGAACCGGCAGGTGCAGAATTTTCCATTTTTTCATAAAATTAAAAAATTAATAGAAATTGCTTAAATCAAAAACTTATTCTAACAAAATGTAGCCAGCATTTACTTATATTTGTTGGAAGATTTAATCCACCTGAATGCTTAAACATATACACTGATACATAACAAGGCATATGACAATTATTTCAAACAAATTAACATATCAAAGTACGATAGATGGTGACTATGCCTAATATGGATTACTAGTTTACTATTAATTAATTTAAAAAGATAATTAATTTGGTGACTATATTTGGAGAAAAAAACAGCTTAAGATTCAAATCAAAAGAACCATTAAAATCTTCTTGATTTGTATAGCTTTCTACGTCATAGTTTATACATATATAACTCTAACTCAAACAAGATATTTTCATTCAAATAAAAAATACAATTAAAGTTAAAGGTAAAAGAGAATTGATTTAAGGTCTTAGAGCATTTCCAATAGGGGTTGCCAACATTGACGTGACACGGCACTCTTGGTTGCCCACCTATTAGAGTTGAGAGGTTGTCGGCCAAAAGGTTGCCAACCAAGTTTGCCAAAAGTTGGCAACTTCCCAAATTAGCTAAAACTCATATAACTGTCCAAATATATATATATATATATATATATATATATATATATATATATATCCACTTTTATATTGTTCTTCTATTATATCATTTCTCTAATTTACGTAGGGGACCACATTGGCAACTTTGAAGTTGCCAACTATTGGAGCAATTTTTATATAAAAGTTGCCAAGAGTGATGTGTATGAGTGAGAAAATAAAAAATTAATATATTTCATGATTTGTCAATGGTTAGCAACCTCTACTGGAGATGCTCTTAACGAGTACCTTGATTAACTATTGATCTTGATTCTTGATTCCGTAAATCAACAACAAAATAAGTGTTAGGGTTTTGCTCGCTATCTTTCTCTCTTCGATGCAGCGATGTTTATGGCAGTCATGTTTATTGTTGTGTTTTTATAGTGAAAAAAGGCCCAGTTTTACTTTATGTCAATTGTCACCTAACCCGATTTTCCCGAGTTTGACCCAATTTTCTCCGAGTTTGACCCAAGTTCAGAGTTCAGTGTTTAATACAATGATCAACATAAATAACAGAAAATATACCCATAAATCGTCCGTTTAATAGGCAAATCGGCCATTTTTTAGAACCATGAATATATTTGATAAATACAATTTATCACAGAAAATATAACTCCAAGTCTACAACTAAAGATATAACTACAATACAATATAAGTAAAATTGTACTAAATAATCAAGGGGAGGAAGGAGAAAGAATGTTAGAAAGATAATTGGTAACCTACCTACAAGGCTACATTGTTTTGAACGAGTAGGGTAAAAAAATGTAGTAGGTGTCGTTCAGGTACATATGAATTGTCCAGAAATTGAAAAAAATATAAACAAACAAGATTATAGCTATGTTGTCCAACAAATACTGTCGTTCAGTTCTGTTCAGGGGTTAACAAATGGGCGCTAATACTCATGGATGATAATTTAAATGAAAAGAGTAGTTGCTGCAAAAGAAAATATATAAAAACTTTAATTCATCATACATGCAGGTCACCCCTGCTTCGTCTTAGTTACCTCCAAAAGAACGGCCTTTTCCTACCGACAAATCGGTAGGAAAAGGGGTACAATCGGTAGGTTTTGTCCCAATTCCTACCGCATTGGAGCGGTAGGAAACACTCTGCTCGGAAATGCTCCCCGGTAGGAATTAATGGTTGATTTTCAAAAGGACCCCATTTACTTACTTATGTGGCATCCACGTTACCTCGCCACATGTACAGCCACTTGGCACGGGTCCCAGCCAAGTCAGCTACCACGTCAACCAAATGTGGTCCCGGGAGTGTGACATGGCATGTCCACGTGTCGTGGTCCCCACACACACATCATCTTTCCACGTCATATTTAACATTGGTTAATGACTATTTCCTACCGACTAATTGTTAGTTCGGTAGGTTTTATCACAGACGGTTGTCAAAACTCCATTTCCTATCCGGCAATTCCTACCATCGTTTATAATTTTTTTTAATTATTGCTAATCCTGTACAATCATTTGTACAATTCAAATTCACCAAAAAAAAACAAACCTGTTATATTATAATTATAATTTGCTAGTAACAAAAATCAAAACACAATTCAAATAAACTATCCAAGCAAAATTAATCCAATAAAAGGTTCACAACGACCTTACAAATACTTCCCAACATAAAAGTCATCCAACAAAAGGTTCCAAACCAAAAGTACAAATCACAGCAAGGTTTATTCATCCTCGCTAGTGGAACCTTCATTGCTGCCCTCACCTTGAAACTTAGCATCTTCACCTCCACCATGTTCTTCTTCAACACCATACATCTCTGCATTGCCACCTCCAAGATCAGCATCGTCCTTGGCTTCATCATCCGATTTTTCAATCACATTTGTTTCATCATCCTCATCTAGAACCTGCAATGGTATTTACAAAAAAACACTTAAGAGATGGAAATATGATCAAAGTAAAACAACAATAATACAATAATTCTACATAAAAGAAAATTTGGACTAAATGTACCTCTTGCCACAGTGGTGTAGAGTGGTCGGCCCTCTGCATCTAATTCATTACCAACCCGAGTGTGTGTTTTATGCCAAACTTCCAGGCGTGTTGGCAGAACGCTATTCTTCTCATCAGTCAACATCTAAAAAAACAACAATTAGTACATAATTAACAAGAACCTAAGAACCTAAGAAGCTCCCATCGGCCAAAATCCACGAACAATATCCAAAATCATCTTTTTGGCTTAGTTATGCATGACACTACAAAGTAATTAAATTGTCATTACTAAGTGATCATTATGTATACACAAAATAATGAAAGGATAAAAAGAACTAGCTACACATTTATTTATATAACCAAAAAGTACTTACACTCTGTGGGAAATATCAATGCGTTTAGGCCTTAATGAGGGTGTGGAACCAAAGAGTTCAGCGGAGTTTCCACGATTTTTGGGTCCCATCCAATCACGAAGCTCTGCCCTTGTCATACCTCGCGGATAAGATTGTGCTATTGCTAGAGTTCTAGCTTTAGAACGAGACGCTGCGATAGCTTTGCCCTTGCCAGATTTACTACCTTTGCCATTCTTCTCTTGCTTTTCCTTGCAGGTTCTTTTTTAACCACTTTGCTCTTACCCTTGTCTCCTCTAACTTTTGTCATGACTAAATACCTATAAACAATAGGCACCCAAGCAATAGACAAAAACATAAGTTAAACAAAGATTTGTACTCTATAATAGACAAAATTTATACATGAATACTAGAATTTGATAAAGGATTCAACTATATGTGTATCGAACAAACTTGATCAAAATTTTAAAATATAACTTATATTACTTATACAAAATTTTAAAATTTTGAAATTTTAGAATTTTATTAAGTTATTAAGGTGATTCAAAACAAAGTGAAGAAGGATCAAAATCATCGGATCAAATTAAATATCCATTCAATTTAATATGTGAATTCATTTTAAAATTAAATTAAGGCTTATGGTATTAAAATCCCCTCTTTGAAATCCACATTTACATATTTTAACACAGCATATGCCTAATTATATTACCTAAATAAATACATTAAAAAAATGAAATCATATTACTTATATATCATGCACTAATTCTTTTTAAAGATATCAAAGGAGACCACATATACATATGACTTACTGGTGCTCCTTTTATTTCATTATACAAATACTATGAGTCCAAATTTGATATCTGTGTTATCCCCATTTAAACAAGATCAAAATTCTTAAATTAACAATTAAACACAACACATCCCTTAAATCTATAAAGCACATACATATACAAAAATATACTAAAAGATGTCGTGCTAAACACACAAAGAACTGATCAAACATACAAGAACAGGTCAAAAACATACAAGAACAGATCAAAAAGAGCTAAAAAAGACTTAATCTGGAACTGTTTGAACCTAAAACCCATATTTATTGCATGTATAATAAAACCCATAGTTGTATCATGAAAATCAAGTAAACCCATAGTTTTATCATGAAAATCAAGTAAACCCATAGTTGTATCATGAAAATCAAGCATAAACCCCTCTTTTTAACACTTATATACACATATTTAACATCCGATACATGCATACACATACCATATTCATAAAATTGATGAATAATCATTAAATTGATGACTATTTAACACAATATATGCATACACATCATCATATATACAATATATTCATATAGAATGCAGAAAAAGGGGTTTAAATCAATCATCCAAAAAACAAAAAAATAATCAAACAACGAAAAGGAGATGAAGGCTTACAAAAGGGAGATGAAGATCGAAGTGAGTGTAAAAACTAACAATATAACAATATATGTATTAATTGTTTGGTATGAAGACTAAGAAACAAATTACACAGATATGCTTACAATATGTTTCGCATTTTTATTCAAGAACACCAGTACAATATATAGACTCTAAAATGATGAGATCCCACACAATAAGGACATGATTGACGAACTTCCTAAACATACTCAATCATTACCATTTTATTTCCTATGATCCTACAATCACTCCAAGTATCAGTGTGACGAAATCATACCACTACTCCAGCTGGAAACAATGTAAACTACCAAATCAAATGCAATCTATCAAATCAAACTAATGCAATGCATATATCTTTTATTTCTAGAAACCACGTTTAGATTAAAAAATCCCAACAAATTCCCTCGTAATCTAAATTGGTTTTTGTAGATTCTTCATTCCCAGCAAGGCTCGCATCTTCTCGAATTTTAAGAGTGGACAAGGCCTTAGTTAGCACATTCTTCCAACCCATGGCCTTAGTTAGCACATTCTTTCCCAGCAAGGCTCGCATCTTCTCGAATTTTAACACATGCACATTCTTCCAGCCGATGGCCTTAGTTAGCACATTCTTCCAGCCCGTATCGAACCACTGACCACTTACACAACCAAGAAACTCTTTACCACTGAGCCAACAATGCACTTGATAATAAATTTCAACAAATTTATATATTATCTGTAGTATAAGAACACAGCCAAGCACAAAGCAATACTGAATATTTAGATGATAACTCTTGAATGGATAAACTACGTACTTTGATTAATAAAATAGAAGGAGTACATATGATACTTATACTAATAACAAACTAGCAAATTAGGAACTAACTAGCGGATTTTTCTCCACCAATCTGCTAACTAACTCCTAGACCAAATCTAATCATATCATGTATCCATAACAGAATACAGACATTTTATTCAATCAAAACAGATAAATACGAAACTAATTATGTTAGATTATTCATTCAACATATTCCCCCCTAATCCAACATAATTAAATTGATCGTTCTCCAGTAGTTTCCACAACACCAAGTAGCTTCCTCATCTTCTCAAATTTAGTTGCAGCTAGAGCCTTTGTCATGATGTTTGCACGTTGTGCTCCTGTGTTGATATGCTTGATTATAATCAGCCCCTTCTCCACGCATTCCCTGATAAAATTGTACCGCACGTCTACGTGTTTACTTCTGCCATGGAACACAGGGTTTTTAGGTAAATCTACAGCAAATCTATTATCAAGGTACAAAGTAACATGTCCAATTTTCACATCAGAAATCTGGTTCAGGACCCTTTGTAGCCATATTGCTTGGCATGCTGCTGCTGTGGCTGCCATAAACTCGGCTTCACAGGACGAAAGGGCTACACAACGTTGCTTCTGTGAGGTCCATGTAATCAAACTCTCATCCAAGTAAATTGCCATTCCTCCCGTGCTTCTCCTATCCTCAACACTTCCAGCTAGATCACTGTCTGAAAAACCAGCTAGCAAGTAATTTCCTCGCCCCTTTGTGTAAACAAGACCAAAATTTATAGTTCCCTTCACATAACGAAGAATCCTCTTTGCTGCATTGAAATGAAGTGTAGTTGGACGTTCCATGTATCTGCTGACTACTCCAACGGCATAGGCAATGTCGGGTCTGGTGTGCACTAAGTAACGAAGACCTCCAACCATCGACTTAAACTGTGTTGGATCAACTGGTTCACCACCCTCGTCCTTGGTTAGTTGAATTTTATGCTCCATGGGGTATTTGACAGAATTGCAATCACTCATACCTGTTTTTTCGAGAACTTTCCTTGCATAAGGAATCTGCTTCAATTCGATCGATCCCTTTCTCTGTTCTACTTCCAACCCAAGATAGTATGACAATGTTCCTAAATCAGACATGTCGAATTCCCTTGCCATCTGTTCTTTGAACTTTACAATATTAGAAGCGTTGGTGCCAGTGATCAAGAGATCATCTACATAGACTCCAAGGATTAAAGACTCAGAACCTTCCCTCCTAGTGTAGACAGCGTGCTCATAAGGACATTTGACAAAACCCAGACGTAGCAAGCACTTGTTTAACTGTGCGTACCAGGCTCTAGGAGCTTGACGTAGCCCATACAAAGCCTTGATCAGTCTATACACCTTAGTTTCTTGACCAGCCTTTACATACCCCTTCGGTTGAGACACATATACTTCCTCCTCTAGTTCCCCGTTCAAAAAGGCTGATTTAACATCGAGGAGATGCACCTCCCAATTGTTCTTCGCAGCTAAAGCAAGTAGTAAACGAACTGTCTCCATTCTTGTGACCGGAGCAAAGACTTCCTCATAATCGATCCCATGTTTCTGAACGTATCCCTTTGCAACAAGTCGAGCTTTGTGTTTTATGATATTCCCATTCGTGTCCTTCTTTTCTTTGAACACCCATTTTAAGTCAATAGCTTTGTGCCCCTTTGGCAAATCAGTCAAAAGCCATGTTCCATTCTTTTCTATTGCTTCGATTTCACTGTGCATCGCTTCTTTCCATACATTGTTCCTTGCTGCTTGCTCATATGTTACTGGATCATCAATTCCCAACAACAGCATCTCGTCAGCTAGTTCAATTGCCTCTGTGTTATTATAAATATCACTAAGTCTTCTAAACCGTTTAGGCTCGCTACTTGCACTAGCACTTGAAATATTTGATTCAACAGACCCGTCTTCTGCTGTTTCTCTGCTATGAACCACCGTTTCATGAGTGAAGGGACTTTGAGAGAAGGAACTTTGGTTCGTGCTAGGACTTTGAGAGAAGGACCTCTGTGACTGTGGTGACTTCTGTGACTGTGGTGTGGTCACGTTTGAATCCTCGACTTCCTCCATTTCTCCTTCATTCTGCACATCTAGTTCGAAACCTGCTAGTTCAAAGAGGCCTGCAGCATGGTGACCCTCAAGATGTGTTGTCTCCCATGACCATCCTTGTGATTCATCAAAAATAACATCACGACTTACATGTACCTTTCCAGTGGTTGGATCATAAAGACGATAGGCCTTGGTTCCAGGTTCCCTTCCGAAATGAACAACTTTCTTGCTTCTGTCGTCCAATTTCTTAACATGTACACTGGGTATCTTCATGTGAGCCACACGACCGAAGATCCTTAAGTAATCCACAAAAGGTTTCTTTCCAAACCAAGCTTCGTATGGAGTCATTCCTGTCAGACTTCGTGTGGGCAATCTGTTCAAAACATACACAGAATGGCGAATTGCTTCCCCCCACATAACAGCTGGTACTTTCATTTCTTTCAGCATACTCCTACCCATTGCTACCATAGTTCTATTACGGCGTTCAACAATACCGTTTTGTTGAGGTGAGTATGGTGCGGTATAATGTCGAAGTATCCCTGCTTCTTCATAGAATTTAGTAAAGTAATGTGAGCAAAACTCACCCCCACGATCAGTCCTGAAGACTTGTATCCCTGGTTTTCCATCCTTCTCAACCAAAGCTTTAAAGTTTTTAAACATTACGAATGCCTCATCTTTAGACTTTAACATATAGACCCACATCATACATGTAAAATCATCGACTAACAACATAAAGTACTTATTTCCGGCAGGTGTGGAAGGAGAAATAGGACCACATAAATCCCCATGTATCAATGCTAAAGGAGTTTTTGCAGAAAAATTTGACTGAGTAGGAAAAGGCTTACGAGTTTGTTTAGATAGGAGTCATCCATCGCAGAATCCCTTTTGCTGACTAAGTGCAGGCATTCCATTCACCATGTTATGTTTTGACATTTCCTGCATTGCTTGATAATTAACTTGTCCCAAACGTAGATGCCATAATCGATTTGTCTCTTCTGCTTTAGTTAACAAACATGTTCCCCTGATCTCCTGAATGCTGATTTTATATAGCCGATTTGATGATCTTCGAACTCGCATAAGCAATTTTCCACGTGTATCATATACCCACAGTTGATCTCCATCAAGAATGACTTTGTTGCCTTCCTCAGATAATTGCCCCAAGCTGATTATGTTGCTTTTAAGAGTAGGAATGAAAAACACATCCTTGAGTTCCCTTTCCTCGCCATTCTTGCACGATAGTTTGATTGACCCCTTTCCTTTTATATGCACCACAGAACCATCTCCAAACTTGACTTGGCCCGCAACACTTTCATCAAGTTTCATGAATTTTTCACGGTGTCCAATCATATGATTGCTGGCACCGTTGTCTAAATACCAGATGTTTTCTTCGATTTTACTTTCGATCTCCTTTCCAATGTTTGTGGTTGCCTTCACAGTATTAGTATTGTGTAGCATCATCTTCACGTCTGTTACGTTTGTGTCATGCTCGAGCTCGAGCTTTGCCACCAACAAGGCAGGTTCCTCATCTTGAATCTGAGTTAGATTTGCCTCAGCCCTCTGTTCTCGCTTTGGCTTTCGACACTCTCTAGCAAAATGACCTTGGTTTTGGCAATTATAACAGCGTACCCTGCTTTGATCGCCTCTGAAGCCACGAGTATCTCTGATACGACTTTCACTTCCACCAGAATCCCCGCCTCTGGTCGTCTTCTTCATCCATTCCTCTCGTGTGAGTAGGAGCTTTTTCTCACCTCCTTCCCGTTTTGACCATTCTTCATCAGTCAACAGGAGTTGTCCACCATTGTTGTCATCTTGACCTTTGAGCCTTTCTTCATGTGCCTTGAGAGATCCAACAACCTCCTCAACTGACATGGTTTCTTAATTACCAAATTGTTCAATTGCTGATGCAATTTGCAAGAATTTGGTAGGCACGGCTCTTAACAATTTTTTGACCACGTACGCTTCCTCAACTGTCTCGCCTAGAGCTCGTATATTTGTCACTAGGCTGTTCAACCTCATACAAAAGTCATCTAAAAGATCTGTTTCCTTCATGCGGATTGATTCAAATTCAGCTTTAAGCGTCTGGGCACGTGCTTTCTTCACCTTATCAGCGCCCAAATGTACCGTTTTGATTGCTTCCCATGCATCCTTTGAATTCTTCTTGTCTGCAATTGATAACAAAAGATCCTCTCCAATCCCTTGATAGATAATGGCCAGTGCTCGTTTGTCCACCTTCTCCTCAACAACCGTTTTTGGATCCTTGCGTTCGATAGCCTCCCAGACTCCATGGGCTTGCATAAAGACCTGCATTCTCATAGCCCACGCTGTGTAATTAGTCTTTGTCAGCAAAGGATAGCTCAAACCAAAGGAACTCTCTTTACCCTTGTTGGTTGCCATCGTTGATGAGTGTATGTGATTTGCTCTGATACCAAATGTAGTATAAGAACACAGCCAAGCACAAAGCAATACTAAATATTTAGATGATAACTCTTGAATGGATAAACTATGTACTTTGATTAATAAAATAGAAGGAGTACATATGATACTTATACTAATAACAAACCAACAAATTAAGAACTAACTAGCTGATTTTTCTCCACCAATCTGCTAACTAACTCCTAGACCAAATCTAATCATATCATGTATCCATAACAGAATACAGACATTTTATTCAATCAAAACAGATAAATACGAAACTAATTATGTTAGATTATTCATCCAACATTATCTTCCATCTACTTTATAAAAATATGAATATTTGTAATTTATTTTTCATGATTATTTTAAAATAAAAATATTATATTCTTCACAATATTTTTCATTATAATTTATCACAATATATGTAATTCAATTTATATGAAAAAAATTGAAAATTAAAATTTGGAAAGTTTTTTTCTTTATATCAATTAAAAAACAAATTCCCCAAAAAAATAGAAATTAATTTTTTTCCGTTTAGACTATTTCCAACCGCTTTAGGGTACATTTCCTACAAGAAACGGTAGGAAAACGTTCAATAGGAATACGACAAAAAACTTTTTGAGCCATTTCTTACCAATATCGGTAGGAATAGAAAATTCGATACATAGAATTGTTATAAAAACATAACAAATCCAATAATTTACGTGCATTTATAAAATCAACATATATAATCATCCGTATAGTTGAATCGTCGAAAATAATTTTTTTTAAATTTGAAAAGTATAACCCTAAAGTATCCCTAAACTATTAGTACAAATCCTAACTCAAACATCGAACATTCTTCATCGTCCGTTTTCTAAAAGGACTTTTATGCTTCATAATTTTTTTGTCCAAATTTTTTGTTTCGAGCATTCTCACATTATAAAATGACATTTCATTAAGAAAACTTTAATTTTTTTCATACATCTTTATATTTTTGATTTTTTTTTTATAATTGGATTTTTGTCAAATATCGTAAAAATGCGAGAATGTATGTCAAAATTAAATAATTGTTATCCTACACTAATAACATGAATATACCTTTATGTTTTTAGAGTTTGAACACCAAAAAATATGATAACCAATCAATTAAAGCAAAATAAAACCATTTTTATATTTTTCCACATTTCCTACCATTTCTAGTAGGAAATACTTGGAAACCACTGACCACTTACACAACCAAGAAACTCTTTACCACTGAACCAACAATGCTTTTGATATTAAATTTCAACAAATTTATATATTATCTTCCATCTACTGTATAAAAATATGAATATTTCCAATTTATTTTTCATGATAATTTTAAAATAAAAAAAGTATATTCTTCACAATATTTTTCAATATAATTTATCACAATATACGTAATTCAATTTATATGAAAAAATTTGAAAATTAAAATTTGGAAAGTTTTTTCTTTATATCAATTAATGAACAAATTCATCAAAAAAATTTGAAATTTTACGAGGATTATTTCCTACCGCTAGCGGTCGGAAATAAATAAAACTAGTCAACCAATTAAATGATCCTTGCTGCCGATGTGGACGGTAGGGTTAGGTCGTATATCAAAACCTACTGATATCGGTAGGTTTTAGTAGATCTAGTAAGAAATAATACAATGAAAATAACATCCTTTTATACTTAAAATAATGAGTAGACTGATGATTATAGGGTTAAACTGATATGATAAGAAAACAAACTGATAACCTTGAATGAAATGCTCAATTGGGATTAAAATGAAAGTACGAGTACATGAGTTATTTAAAGGAAACTAACAGCAACTATCACTCCTATAAACAGGGTGATTGACATCAACCAAGACTCCTATAAGAAAGCAATCTACTAAACTCAAAGCTGATCATATCTTAACCAACTTGACTTATTCAAAATGCATAACAAACTAACTATCAATCATAAGATACGTTCAGACAATAAGCCCATCATATGTTTAGACAATAAGCCCAACATGCTCCCCCTTAGTCTAAACATGCTTCAAATCTTTAACTCCAAGTAGACTTCGCATCTTCTCGAACTTAGCTGCAGATAAGGCCTTTGTCAGTATATCAGCACGTTGTTCACCTGTATTGACATGCTTAATCACGATCAGTCCTTGCTCAACACAGTCACGAATGAAGTGATATCGCACGTCGATGTGCTTGCTTCTCCCATGAAAAACGGGGTTCTTTGCCAAGTCAATCGCAGACCTATTATCAATGTATAATACCACAGGACCTGGGTCAGTCTCAGTAATCTGTTTAAGAACACATTGGAGCCATATACCTTGACAAGCTGCAGTGGTGGCTGCCATAAACTCAGCCTCGCATGATGACAGAGCTACGCATCGCTGTTTTTGTGAAACCCAAGATATCAAACTTTCATCAAGATAGAAGGCCATGCCACTTGTACTCTTCCTGTCCTCGAGACTACCAGCTAAATCACTGTCAGAGAACCCCGACAAGATGTAATTCCCACGCCCTTTTGTGTACACCAGACCATAGTGCAACGTACCTTTTATGTATCGACATATTCTTTTTATTGCGTTCAGGTGCACCATAGTTGGTTTCTCCATATACCGACTGACTATCCCTACTGCATACGCTATATCAGGACGAGTGTATACCAAATACCGCAGTCCTCCAACTAGGCTTTTATAGTAAGTCGAGTCAACTGGTTCACCACTTGTGTCTGCATCGATTTGTAATTTAAATTCCATAGGGTACTTCACAGCATTGCATTCGCTCATACCAGCCTTCTCGAGCATCTTCTTAGCATATGCTGTTTGTTTAATCTCGATGTAACCTCTCCCTTGTTCGACCTCCAAGCCAAGATAGTAGGACAGTTTTCCGAGATCAGTCATGTCAAATTCACTATTCATCTCCCCCTTGAATTTGAAAATGTGAGAGAGGTTGGAGCCTGTAATGATTAAGTCGTCCACATAAACGCCAACAATCAATGAATCAGCCCCTTCCTTACGAATGTATACAGCATGTTCATAGGGACATTTCACGAAACCCAGCTGTAACAAGCACTTATTTAGCTGTGCATACCAGGCCCGGGGAGCTTGGCGTAGACCGTACAAGGCCTTCAACAGCTTATAGACCTTCTGTTCTTGTCCCTGTCTCACATAACCTTTAGGTTGCGATACATAAACTTCTTCCAGCAAAACACCATTTAAGAACGCAGACTTGACATCGAGGTGATGAACCTCCCAGTCGTGCTTAGCTGCTAAAGCCAATAATAATCGAACCGTTTCCAATCTCGTCACAGGAGCAAAAACTTCTTCATAGTCAACACCATATTTCTGTACGTAACCTTTCGCCACTAAGCGTGCTTTATGCTTGATGACTTCACCATTAGTATCCTTCTTCAACTTAAACACCCACTTCAAATCAATGGCTTTATGACCCTTTGGTAGATCAGTAAGTTGCCATGTATTGTTCTTCTTGATGGTGGCAATTTCTGTATTCATAGCCTCTCTCCAATTTTCATCCTTGATGGCTTGTTCAAAATTCACAGAGTCATCTATATTTGATAGTAGCAATTCATCTTCAAGTTCGACTACTTCAGTAACTCTGTAGATATCGGAGAGGCGTCTATAATTTCGTGGTTCGCTATCAGAGGAAGAGGAATCTGAGCTGCTAGGAGAGATGATATCATCTGTACTTGTTGATGAGGAAGATACAGACAAAGGTGTGACAGGTGACATAGGTGTAGCAGGTGTCAATGGTGACTGTGGTTCGGATTCTGCTGGTGCGTCTGCATCAAAATCGAGTTGAATTTGCATATTTGTGTTGTCAACTGAAGTGTGTTTGTCAGCAGATTTGTCCCAATTCCAACCTTTTCCTTCATTGAATGTGACATCTCTGCTCACATGAATGCGTCCTGAGTCTGGGTCATATAAACGGTAAGCCTTGGTGCCGTGTTCTCGTCCAAAATGAACTAACAATTTGCTTCTATCATCAAGCTTCTGAGTAAAAACTGCTGGTACTTTCATGTAGGATAGACACCCAAAGACTTTCAGTGATTCAACAGATGGTTTTTGTCCTGACCATGCTTGATATGGAGTAACATTTGAGAGAGCTCGTGTGGGCAGCTTGTTCAATATATATACAGCATGTGTGACAGCTTCCCCCCAGAATTTCGTGGGGACTCCTCTTTCTTTCAACAAGCTGCGAGTCATGGCTACCACAGTGCGATTACGTCGCTCTACTACGCCGTTCTATTGAGGCGTGTAGGGCGCGGTGTAATGCCTTAGAATGCCTGCTTGTTCACAAAAAGATTCAAAATCTTTGGAGCAAAATTCTCCTCCTCGATCAGTACGAAACACTTGTATGGGTTGTTTTGCTGCCTTTTCAACAAGTAACTTAAACCTTTTAAAACAAGTCAGTGCCTCATCTTTAGATTTTAGCATATACACCCACATCATACGAGAGTAATCGTCTACTAGTAACATAAAGTATTTATTACCAGCAGGGGTTGGAGGTGAAATTGGTCCACACAGATCCCCGTGGACTAACTGTAAAGCATGCTCAGAGACAAATTTAGATTGAGTAGGGAAAGGCTTACGTGATTGTTTTGACATGAGACATCCATTACAAAGCTCACTTGGTTGGTTCACGGAAGGAAGTCCATATGCCATTTGATTTTTCGACATCAGTTGCATTGCTTTAAAATTCACATGTCCTAGACGTTGATGCCAAAGCCACATTTTTTCATCTTCTTTTGTCAGCAAGCATGCCTCTTTTGTGTCTTCAATGTGGATTTTGTAGAGACGATTTGGAGAGCGTTTCACATGCATCAACAGTCTCCCACAACTGTCATAAACCCACAAGCTTTCACCATTCAGCACAACACGATTTCCCTCTTCAGAAAGCTGGCCCAAACTAATGATGTTACTTCGTAGTGTAGGGATGTAGTACACTCCCTGCAGTACTCGTGTCTCACCATTCTTGCAGTTGATTCGAATTGACCCTTTTCCCTCAATCCTGACCTATGAGCCATCACCAAACTTCACCTGTCCTCTCGTTGTTTTGTCCAAATTTTCGAACTTCTCACGACAACCAGTCATATGGTTGCTTGCTCCATTGTCTAAGTACCAGATATTTTCTGATTTTGTGTTTGAATTTGCGTCTATACCTTCAGATAGAAGTACCACGTCCTCTGCACTTTCTTCACCCATGGCCATTAAAAGTGCAGGCTCATCATCATTTGCTTGAGTCAGGTTAGCTTCTCCGCGATATGATCGATCCTTTCTTGGTTTCCTGCACTCAACTGCGAAGTGTCCGAAGACTCCACAGTTAAAACATCTCACTTTGCCTCTGTCAACCCTGCTTCGACCACCTTGATTGTCTCTTTCACGATAGTCACTTCCACCTTGTGACCCCCTTTTGTTTGTCCGTTGCTGCCATTCTTCGCGTGTAAGTAGAAGTTTACCACTGTTATTCTCCCGTTTTGACCATTCTTCTTCGGTCAATAAGAGCTGTTGTCCCTCTTTGCTATCACCTTGCCCAGACAGCCTTTCTTCATGAGCCTTTAACGATCCAACCACCTCTTCAACTGACATTTTCTCGATATTTCCAAATTGCTCGATAGCTGAGGCAATTTGTAAAAATTTCGTTGGAACCGCCCTTAGCAATTTCTTCACAACATACTCCTCTCCAATTATCTCTCCAAGTTCCCTGATTTTTGCAACCAGGCCATTTAATTTCATACAAAAGTCATCCAACTGATCTGAGTCCTTCATTTTTAAGGACTCGAACTCAGACTTAAGTGTCTGAGCCTTAGCTTTCTTAACCTTATCTGCACCCAAAGACACCGTTTTGATCGCCTCCCACGCTTCCTTTGCAGTTTTTCGTTCTGCTAATGTCAACAGTAGATCCTCTGGTATACTCTGGTAAATCATGGCCAAAGCTCGATTGTCCATCTTGTCATCTACGACGGCCTTAGGATCTTTTGGTTCTACTGCTTCCCAGACACTGTGAGCTCGCATAAAGACACGCATTTTCATTGCTGAAGAGTTGTAGTTAGTCTTTGTTAACATAGGATAACTCAGACCGATTTGTCCCTCCTTCTGTTTACTCGACTCTGCCATTTTGCTTGATCAAAAACGACGTTAACAGGTAAAGAAAGATAGCTCTGATACCAGATATAGGGTTAAACTGATATGATAAGAAAACAAACTGATAACCTTGAATGAAATGCTCAATTGGGATTAAAATGAAAGTACGAGTACATGAGTTATTTAAAGGAAACTAACAGCAACTATCACTCCTATAAACAGGGTGATTGACATCAACCAAGACTCTTATAAGAAAGCAATCTACTAAACTCAAAGCTGATCATATCTTAACCAACTTGACTTATTCAAAATGCATAACAAACTAACTATCAATCATAAGATACGTTCAGACAATAAGCCCATCACATGTTTAGACAATAAGCCCAACAATGATGTGGATTGTGGGGTCGGGACATCTACCAAAACCTACCGATATAGGTAGTTTTTGGTCTGTGAGCAATTCCTACCAAATCTAGTAGGAAATAATACAGTGAAAACGACATCGTTTTATACTAAAAAAAATGAGAAGATTGATGATGTGGATTGTGGGTTCAGGATGTCTCAAAAACCTGCCTATATCGGTAGATTTTGGGTCTTTAGGCAATTCCTACCCGATTGAGTAGGAAATAGTACAGTGAAAACAACATCATTTTATACTAACAAAAATGAAAAGACTGATGATGTGGATTATGGGGTCAGGACGTCTCCAAAACCTACTGATATCGGTAGGTTTTGGGTCTTTGAGCAATTCCTACCAAGTTCGGTCGGTGTTGCTGCTTACATGTAGAGGATTTGGGTCCCACAAGTGCCATTTCCTACCAGATTCGACCTCAGTAGGAAATGGTCCATCAATTTCTACTGACTTTTTTTGGTAAGATTTGGACGGTATGGTGTCGTTCAGGTACATATGAATTGTCCAGAAATTGAAAAAGATATAAACAAACAAGATTTAAGCTATGTTGTCCAGCAAATACTCTCGTTCGGTTCTGTTCAGGGGTTAACAAATGGGCGCTAATACTCATGGGTGATAATTTAAATGAAAAGAGTAGTTGCTACAAAAGAAAATATATTAAAACTTTAATTGATCATACATGGAGGTCACCCCTGCTTCGTCTTAGTTACCTGGGATTAAATAAACAGATATGTTCAGGTGTGAGAATTCCAAGCCCTGTCCTGCACTGACGACCTCATATCATCATTAAAGGGTTAACTAAAACCAAAACACCAAAAATAATAAATGGCACCGCGTACATCACAGCCTTTGGCAAAAAGATAGAATTCGGTTTGGAAAGTATACAATGCAAAAAATTTACTTTACATGTCACATTGACAGACACGGTGATACCTAGACTAAGGAATGCTACCAATTAGTCTGAACTGACGGTACTGCCCCTTTTTTCTATTTTGATCGTTGTAATAGACTTTAGCAGGTACTAAACGTGAAAACAGGGAAGTAATCATGATTAAAGAAAATCTAAACACTATTTAAAATTCTTTTGCTATGATCAGAAAATATGTAGCCATGAACTTCAAAAAATTCACAATTTTTGACTTTAAGAATCTGGAAGGTGGACGCATAGTCATACGACTTTAATAAACTAGTTACTATGAGTGATACACAATCCAACTACGCTAAGTACTTCCTAGATTTCGATATATAACCATGATCTACTAACATAGTTATTGATATAACGAAAAAGCTATAACTTAAACTAATAAGTTACACACTATCTAATAAAACTGATAATAGAATAAGGACTACAAGATATAGTTACACAAACTATGTTGAATGTATAAGATTACCAGCATTTTTACGAGCACTTGAACCTTCTGGACGGCCTCTTGGAGTCTGGAGAGGTAAGAAGAAGAGGAAATCATAATTAACTACAAAATCATAATTCAAGTTTGCAATAAAAGTCCAAAACAAAAGTCCAAGCAACAACAGTTTCAAAAAAGAATATTAAGAACAAATTAATCTAACATAAGTCGCCAAACATAAATCAATTTTCTAAAATTTAAAACCCCAAAAACAATTATTACACCTTTGATTTCAAATAAAAGGTACAAAGAAGATATTTAACAACAAAGATGAAACTTAAAGTACCTTGAATTTTAAATTGTAATGCCAAGACAAGTTTACACTACAAGAAAAACGACATTTTCCTACCGTCAAATCGGTAGGAAAAGACCCAAAATCGGTAGGAAATGTCACATTTCCTACCGCCCCCGTGCGGTAGGAAATTGTTAAGTGGGAAATGACTTTGGTAGGAAATGATATTGACCGGGGTCAACGTGGGTCCCACATGATGATGTGGCATGCCACATGGCGGGGACCCACATGTCAACTTGGACGATGATGTGGCGACATGTCAATGCCATGTCATATGACACGTGGGCGGGCCCCGCACACGTCATTAGCCATGTCAGCTGCTGACGTGGAAATTGTAGCAAGTGCAGAGCCATTTCCTACCGACCACTTTTGCACACTTCGGTAGGAATTGTTCTAGACACCTTGTAAAATGGCATTTCCTACCGGCCATTTCCTACCGGCCATTTCCTACCGCTATTCATTATTTCCTACCGTTCTTATGAATGCGGTAGGAAATGTTTTGAAGACGGTAGGAAATACTAGGTTTCGAATTGTAATAACGGTGGGAAATGGCTTGAAGGCGGTAGGAAATACTGGGCAAATTTTTTAAAAATAAATGTTCTTCATTGATTCAAAAGCATACACATTGCATAACAAAATCAATATCTAATTCACAAGCATACAATCAAAACCAAAAATCAAACATCTATCATAAATCGTAATCCGCCTTCATCACCATAAAATTAACAAATTAAAGTTACATCTACAAAATATTTGTACAAATGTACTAAAATACAACCATTACAACAAAGCAAAATAAAAATTTAAAAACCTAAACTAATCACTCTTGAAGTGGTCATCATAATTGTCTTTGTCATTGCCTTCAACATCGTCTTCATCCGAATAGTTCTCTTTAGCCTTCTTCCGAAAAGTTCTTTTAATTTGTATCAAGTCCTAACAATTTACATAAAAAATGGAACAAAAAATTATACATATATACTTACACAAATGAAAGTTAATGAGCTGAAATAGCAAACAAAATGAAAGTTTGAACTAATCAAATTGAAGAATACTATATGTAATTCAAACATACAAATATTATTCAAATTGAACTAACACAAACACACACATATTATATGTAAATCAAATGGATATATAAAAGAGGGTAAAGATTTGTACCAAAATAATGGTGATGAAGATGAAAATCGAGATGAAAAAAATGAAAAGAGTTGATAAGAATATTAAAAGATGGAGAGGTGGAGAAGAGAGTTGAAGTGAAGGGGAATGAAGAAAGTTATTGTTTTATAAATCTGAATTACATATTTCCTACCGCACTTCTATATTTCCTACCAATTTGCGGTAGGAAATGACTTTGGGCGCCATTTTGAATTTTGATTTGGGCGCTAATTTCAAATTTTTCGTTTAGGCGGTCATTTTAAATTTTTCGTGAATTATCATTTCCTACCGACTTGCGGTAGGAAATGACTCTGGGCGCCATTTTGAATTTTGATTTGGGCGCTCATTTCGAATTTTTGGTTTAGGCGCTCATTTTGAATTTTTCGTGAATTATCATTTCCTACCGCATGATACCATTTCCTACCGTAAACCGGTAGGAAATGGAAAGAAAAATGAAATATGTGACAGCGGGGATTCGAACCCACATCTCCAACGAAATTTGTACTACCTCCAACCATTATGCTAAGGTGTTTCTTGTGTTTTAATGTTACTCTAAAATTATATTACCACAATACCTTGTTTATCACTTTTTCATTAAAAAGTCCTTACAAATGAACTTTAAAAATCACAATTTTTTGCAAATGTCACAAATTCACACTGATCTTGAAATTTCCATGGTTGGATCGTTAAAAAATAGAACTAGAAAAATGGATTAGTACAAATTATTGTTAAAATAGGGGTTTTTCCTTATAAAATCAAGGTCAAATGAATTTTAAAAATCACAATTTTTTTCACACATGACTAATTTGCAGTGATAATGAGATCCGTATGGTTAAATCGTTCAAAAAACTTTTTTTCAAAAAATAAAGTCCAACCCTAGTAACCCTAAATATAACCCCTAAATTACAACCATAAGTTGTGGAAGCTAAGTTGTTAAAGATGGTGAATAATTTTTTTTAAAAAAAATTAATTTGTAAGTGCATAATTTTCTTTTGGAACTGCGCGCAGTAATATACAACGAGTTTAACAAAATAAATAAAAAAGGTTGAAATTATTTTGTAATAAATAAGGGTTAAAGTCAAATTACTAGTTGACCATTAAATTAATTAATCAAATAAATTTATTAAATTTTAAATATTTTGGAATGAGATTTAAAAATATTGATTTTGACTCCCGTACGGTTTGATCGTCGAAATTCTTTTCAAAATAATCGAATCACGAATCGGGAACAAAAACTAAGTTAGGGATTAAAGTCAAATTATTAGTTGACTGTTTAATTGACTAATCAAATAAATTTTTAAAATTTTGAAAATTTTAGTATATGATTTAAAAAGATTGATCTTGACTCCCGTATGGTTCATCGTGGAAATTCAATTTCAAAATAATGAAATCAAGAATCGGGAACGAAAACTAGTTTAGAGGTTAAAGTCAAAGAACTAGCTGACCTTTAAATTAACTAATCAAATAAATTTATATTTTTTTTTAAATTTTGGAATAACATTTAAAAAGATTGATCTTGACTTCCGTACGGTTCGATCATCGAAATTCTATTTCTAAATAATCGAATCAAGAATCGGGAACGAGAACTAGTTTAGTGGTAAAAGTCAAATTACTAGTTGACCGTTAAATTACCCAACAAAAAAAATTTATTATTTTCTCAAAATTTTGGAATAACATTTAAAAAGATTGATCTTGACTTTCGTACGGTTAGATCGTCGAAATTCTGTTTCAAAATGATCAAATCAAGAATCGGGAACGAAAACTAGTTTAGGGATTAAAGTCAAATTACTAGTTGACCGTTTAATTACAAAATCAAATAAATTTTTAAATTTTTTAAAATTTTAGTATATGATTTAAAAAGATTGATCTTGACTCCCGTATGGTTCATTGTCGAAATTCTATTTCAAAATGATCGAATCAAGAATCGGGAACGAAAACTAGTTTAGGGATTAAAGTCAAATTACTAGTTGACCGTTTAATTACATAATCAAATAAATTTTTAAAATTTTTAAAATTTTAGTATATGATTTAAAAAGACTGATCTTGACTTTCGTACGGTTCGATCGTCAAAATTCTATTTCAAATTATCGAATCAAGAATCGGGAACGAAAACTAGTTTAGGGATTAAAGTCAAATTACTAGTTGACCGTTTAATTACATAATCAAATAAATTTTTAAAATTTTTAAAATTTTAGTATATGATTTGAAAAGATTGATCTTGACTTCCGTACGGTTCGATCATCGAAATTCTATTTCAAAATGATCGAATCAAGAATCGGGAACGAAAACTAGTTTAGGGATTAAAGTCAAATTACTAGTTGACCGTTTAATTACATAATCAAATAAATTTTTAAATTTTTTAAAATTTTAGTATATGATTTAAAAAGATTGATCTTGACTCCCTTATGGTTCATCGTCGAAATTCAATTTTAAAATAGTGGAATCAAGAATCGAGAACGAAAACTAGTTTAGAGGTTAAAGTCAAATAACTAGTTGACCTTTAAATTAACTAATCAAATAAATTTATTATTTTTTTAAAATTTTGGAATAACATTTAAAAAGATTGATATTGACTCCCGTACGGCTCGATCATCGAAACTCTATTTCAAAATAATCGAATCAAGAATCGGGAACGAAAACTAGTTTAGTGGTTAAAGTCGAATTACTAGTTGACCGTTAAATTACCCAATCAAAAAAAAATTTTATTTTTTAAAAATCTTGGAATAACATTTAAAACGATTGATCTTGACTTCCGTACGGTTCGATCGTCGAAATTCTATTTCAAAATGATCGAATCAAGAATCGTGAACGAAAACTAGTTTAGTGATTAAAGTCAAATTACTTGTTGACCGTTAAATTAGCTAATCAAATAATTTTTTTTTAATTTTGGAATAACATTTAAAAATATTGATCTTGACTCCAGTATGGTTCGATCATCGAAATTCTACTTCAAAATATTCAAATCAAGAATCGGGAACGAAAACTAGTTTAGGGATTAAAGTCAAATTACTAGTTGACCGTTGAATTAGCTAATCAAATAAATTTATTATTTTTTAAAATTTTGGAATAACATTAAAAAGATTGATATTGACTCCCGTACGGTTCGATCGTCGAAATTCTATTTCAAAATAATCAAATCAAGAATCGAGAATGAAAACTAGTTTAGGGGTTAAAGTCAAAGTACTAGTTGACCGTTAAATTACCTAATCAAATAAATTTATAATTTTTTTAAAATTTTGGAATAACATTGAAAAAGATTGATCTTGACTCCCGTACGGTTCGATCGTTAAAATTTTATTTCAAAATAATCGAATCAAGAATCCGAAACGAAAGCTAATTTAGGGGTTAAAGTAAAAAATAAAATAAAATTAGTGAATCTAGTGTGACATGCATCGCAAAAATAGTGAGTATTAATATTTGCGTTTTTATGTATTTTAATTCGAATTTTATCTTTTTTCCTATTTTTTATTTAAATTTTTAATGTAATTCACAAATTTTATTTTTATTTAGTAGATAAGATTTTAATTTTTTGCACAGCTCATTTCCTACCGGTCATCGGTAGGAAATGTCCACCGACACGTCAACCAATCAGAAGCCGCCAAGTAGACATTTGCTGGTGAATAGGCGAGGCATTTCCTACCGCCTACACGCGGTAGGAAATGCTAAACATAAAGCTGCACTGCCACATGGCACTTGGGGCACACAACACTCATTTCCTACCGATGTCGGTAGGAAATGTGTCACTCATTTCCAACCGTAGTGGGATGGTAGGAAATGGTATGAGTGAAACGACGTCGTTTCATTGCGGCCTAACATTGACGTGGCCTTGCGGGTCCGACTCGACTCATTTCCTACTAACTTCAGTAGGAAATGTGGAGGCATTTCCTACCGGCTATGGGTCCGGTAGGAAATAGTCGTTTGACTTGAAAAACGGTAGGAAATGCGTCGGTAGGAAATAAACGGTAGGAAAAGGCCGTTTTTCTTGTAGTGTTAATACTCCATCAGTTGAGATATGCAATGTATAGAGATTAACAGCGGATAACATAATTGTCTGAAATTTAAAACTTTAAAATTTATTGTGTTAACAGATTAGAGGATTGAGTAGAAGTTTGAAGTGGCTTTAAACAACAGAGAAGATAAAGACTTACACGTAAAAAAAAAATTCAACAAGTGGAATGCAAACCCTAAATCGGAACTGTTGGGAATTTTACACTAAATAACACAACAATGAGAAAGTTATATATATATATATATATATATATATATATATATATATACCAAATTAACGAAATAAACACAAAGGTCGAAACAATAGAATAATTAGATATTGTAAATAACGAGAAAAGTAAGAAAACTTATCTCTCACATAAGCTTTAGCAAAACCAAAACTAATCAGAGAGAGAACAGCTGAGTCGCCAAGCCCTACGAGAAGACTTGACTGTTCTTGAAGAGAATATTGCCCCACTTACGCAGTGTTGGGTTGCAGCAATATCACTTCCAGGATAAAACAGCACCGATCAATCCGTTCACAGACACGGTAATTATCAACAGCGACCCGCACCTTCATTCGCCAAAGAACTATGTAAAAACCTTGTATGTAAATTAAGAGAGAAAGAGAGAGCTCAGAAGAAGAAGAAGAAGAACTAGGGTTTTTTCTCACTTATATTCATAAGCGTGTGTATATATAAACGTTATCTTTTGTATATATCCTATATATAGATAAAACTGTTACATATACACCATTAAAAGGAAATCAATATTAATTATTGTTTAATCCATTAACAGCTTAAATTTAGAAGCCCATCATAATTTAACCTCTGGCCCATACTAGATAGGCCCATTCAAATTTTGACCCAATCCAGCTATTAAGATAAATCAATAATCAATTTTAAAATCAGATTGCACATCATGGGCATGAAAACTTCTTCATGGGCATGAAACATTTCTGAGCAATCAAGTGTACATTCATGGGCATGAAAACTTTCTCATGGGCATGAAACGTTTCCGAATATCCCATCTCTTTTGATGCCTCTTCATGGTCATGAAATATATATCATGGCCATGATTTTCATCTGCAACCTGATTCTTCCTCTTAATACCAAATCAATGTGGGTTCAATTTTTTTCAACTAAAACAACCCACATTACCCATTCCAAATATCCTTCTTTCAACTCAATTTATCTATGGATTTCACTAAGAAAATATCTTAGATCCAAACATGAAAGTTTAAGTCCTCATTACAAGGAATAACTTCCAATAGTTAGTTTCTGGAAATTCCATCAAGAACATATTTAAAATATACCTCAAACTTTCCATTTTCTAACAGGAACACCTAGTAAATTGACAATAAAACACAAGTCAATTAAGCAACTCGAACAAATATAAGATATAGACTGAAAACCCCTAAAATTAACTAGCTTACGTAACCCATTTCAAATTAAAGGCCAAGACAGAGAGAAATGAAGTTCTAGTGACAAGAATTTGCTCGATAAAGATTCGGAATTGAATCGCTTCACTGAATCAGTGAAGTAATATTGTACCATCGAAATCGCGATCGACTTTTTACACAAAAAAATGATCTATTATATACATAGGATTGATTGAAGATGAAAAAGGATTTTGCGGGGGATAAAGGATTGATTGTATATGTAAAAAAGGATTTTACGTTGTATAAAGGGAACGTTGCAATTTGGTTTGGTCTACACAGAGAAAGGTGGTAATAATGTGTTAACTGGGTATTCAAACAGTGATTTAGTGGAAAAAATTGATGATCGAAAGAGCACTGGTCAGAATGGTGTTCTATTTGAATGACAGTCTTATGACCTGGGTATCACAGAAAAAAAGGTGTGTGGCTCTTGTTGGGTGGATCATCAAAAATACCCTGAGGTATACCAGTCTTCATAGGAAACACATCTTCAAAGAATGTTGCATCACGAAATTCAACTATAGTATTAGCCACTATTCCGTCTATGTCAGATTTAACACTAAAAATCTCATAGCCATAGTGGTTTCAATATAGCCCAAAAAGATGCAATCAACAGTTTTCGGCCCTAGTTTCTTCCTCTTATGTTCCGGGACAAGTACCTTTGCGAGGCACCCTACACACGAAGATATTTTAAACTAGTCATTTTCGTTGTCCATAATTCATAAGGTGTCTTGTCCATATGTTTCAGAGGAACTCTATTCAGAATATGACAAGCCGTATTCAGAGCCTCCCCCCACATGTACTTAGGCAACCCCGAATTCATCAACATACTATTGATCATATCTTTAAATGTTCTGTTCTTTCGTTCTACCACCCCATTAGACTCAGGTGTGTATGGTGGAGTCACCTCATGAACTATACCATTGCTCTTGAAAAATTCATTAAACGAGGTACTCGTATACTCACCACCTCTATTTGATCTCAAACGTTTAAGTACTTTACTTGTTTGTGTTTCAGCTTCAGTTTTGTACATAATAAATTTTTCTAGTGCTTCATCTTTATGTTTAAGCAAATAAACATGACAATATCTACTACAATCATCTATAAAGTAATGAAGTATCTCTTATGATCCTTGGTCAAAACACCACCAAATTCACATATGTTCGTGTGAACTGAATTAAACACAGCTGAATCCCTAACCACATTATGAAAGGGTTTCCTAGTTTGTTTAGATGTCACACATACTTGACATTTAGAATTCTATCAATGGAATATTTTGGAATCAACTCTAAATTCATCATGTTCTTTAGAGCACCAAAATTTAAATGACCAAGACGTGCATGCCATAAATCAGATGATTCAACATAATTCAAAGAAAGAGCAACATTATCATTAATAAAACTGCCCAAAACAGGCTCAATATTTATTAAAAATAATCCATCTGACAAGTAACCTTTGCCAAAAAATAAACCAGTATGTGTAATAACTACTTTATTACATTTCAAAGAAAGTTCAAAACCATTATTTACTAAACAACTTCTACTTATTATATTTCTACGAATGTCAGGAACATGATGCACTCTATTGAGGGATAGAACACGCCCAGAAGTAAACTTCTGGTCCACATTTCCTATTCCAAGAACTTGAGCTGCAACAGCATTCCCCATCATCACAGTCATGCCATGAGTCTATTGATAAGATAAAAAGAGACTAATATCAGCACAAATATGTATATTAGCTCCAGTATCAATCAACCATTCATGAGACGAATAGGTAGAAAGAAGTACAGGGTTGTAGGTTACATACCCATTGTCAGTTTCAGAAGAAATAACCTCACCAACAACCATGTTAACCATAGGCCCATCAGTGGTTCCAAGCACAGTGTTAGCTTTTGCTCCCACAATAGATTTCTTAGCTTTCTTTACAGGACAGTCCTTGCTCCAATGACCAACATGTCCACAAGACCAACATGGTTTGTTTGCCTTTGGTTTCTTAGCCTTGTCCTTGTCCTTATTAGACTTAGTATTTTCCTTCTTAGTGACAGACTTTCTTTTATGTCCTACAGTCACTAAATTCACCTTCAAACTCCCAGCATGTTCAACAAGCATCACATGTCCCTGTTTGGACTTGTGTTGTTCCTGTACAGAGATGTCCAACATCAGGTTTGTCCAAGTGATCTCTCCTTTCTGTCTTTTCAGGGAGAGAGCAAACTCTTCCCAAGACTTCGGGAGCTTTTCAATCACAGACATAACCTGAAACTTTGAAGGTAGGTCCATACCGGACTCCTTCAAAGCATGCACTAACATCTCAAACTCATGCACCTGCTCAATCATGAATTTAGTATCCACCAGTTTAAAGTCGAGGAACCTAGCCACAGAATACTTTTCCAACCCTTGCGAGTCAGTAGTATGTGTCTGGTCAAGCTTCTCCCATAAGAGCTTAGCTGTGTAGGAATCTGATGAATAAACATCAAACAGAGTGTTCGATAAAGCATTACTGCACCACTGGCCACAGACCCTTTACCGTAAGCCACAGTTTCATCTTTTTTTGCTAACGAGAAAAAGCAATATCTCCACCGAATTTATCAGGCATACCCGACAAATCGATAGGCTGTGGAAAACGGTACGTGGAGAATAGGTGCAGTAACACCAGACCCGGATCCAGTCTCAGAAACAGGAGTTTCAGTTTCATTAACCATCTTGTTAATTAACAATATATAACACAAATATTCTCTTCAAGATTGTTGGGAATTTTACACTAAACAACGTAACAATGAGGCATTTATATATATATTAACAAGAACAAGCAATTACACCAAATTAACGAAACAAACACAAAGGTTGAAACAATAGTATAATCAGGGCCCATAAATAATGAGAAAAGTAAGAAAACTTATCTCTCACATAAGCTTTTGCAAAACCAAAACTAATCAGAGAGAGAACAACAGCTTAGTCGCAAAGCCCTATGAGAAGACTTGACAGTTCTTGAAAAGAATATTGCCCCACTTACGCTGAGTTGGTTTGCAGCAATATCACTTCCAGGATAAAACAGCACCGATCAATCCGTTCACAGATACAGTAATGATCAACAGCGACCCGCACCTCAATTTGCCAAAGAACTATGTAAAAACCTTGTATGTAAATTGAGAGAGAAAGAGAGAGCTCGGATGAAGAAGAACTATGGTTTTTTCTAACTTATATTCGTAAGCGTGTGTACGGATAAAACCGTACATATTTCATGACCATGAAAAGGCATCAAAAGAGATGGGATATTCGGAAACGTTACATATACACCATTAAAAGGAAATCAATATTAATTATGATTTAATCCATTAACAGCTTATATTTAGAAGCCCATCATAATTTAACCTCTGGCCCATACTAGATGGGCCCATTCAAATTTTGATCCAATCCAGCTATTAAGATAAATCAATAATCAATTTTAAGATCAGATTGCACATCATGGGCATGAAAACTTTTTCATGGGCATGAAACGTTTCTCACCAATCAAGTGTACATTCATGGGCATGAAAACTTTCTCATGGGCATGAAACGTTTCCGAATATCCCATCTCTTTTGATGCCTCTTCATGGTCATGAAATATATATCATGGCCATGATTTTCATCTACAACCTGATTCTTCCTCTTAATACCAAATCAATGTGGGTTCAAGATTTTTAAACTAAAATAACCCACATTACCCATTCCAAATATCCTTCTTTCAACTCAATTTATCTATGGATTTCACTAAGAAAATGTCTTAGATCCAAACATGAAAGTTTAAGTCCTCATTACAAGGAATAACTTCCAATAGTTAGTTTCTAGAAATTCCATCAAGAACATATTTAAAATATGCCTCAAACTTTCCATTTTCTAACAGGAACACCTAGTAAATTGACACTAAAACACAAGTCAATTAAACAACTCAAACAAATATAAGATATAGACTGAAAACCCCTAAAATTAACTAGCTTACGTAACCCATTTCAAATTAAAGGCCAAGACAGAGAGAAATGAAGTTCTAGTGATAAGAATTTGCTCGACAAAGATTCGGAAATGAATCGCTTCAATAAATCAGTGAAGTAATATTGTACCATCGAAAGCTCGATTGACTTTTTACACAAAAAAATGATCTATTATATACATAGGATTGATTGAAGATGAAAAAGGATTTTGCGGGGGATAAAGGATTGATTGTATATGTAAAAAAGGATTTTACGTTATATAAATGGAACGTTGCAATTTGGTTTGGTCTACACAGAGAAAGGTGGTAATAATGTGTTAAATGGGTATTCAAACATTGATTTAGTGGAAAAAATTGATGATCGAAAGAGCACTGTTCAGGATGGTGTTCTATTTGAATGACAGTCTTATGACCTGGGTATCTTAGAAACAAAGGTGTGTAGCTCTTGTTGGGTGGATCGAGTAAATAATAGATGGTTCTCTTATATATAGAGCAGCCAGATAACTCCATTAGTATGAGGCCTTTTGGGAGTGATCCAAAAATAAATCCATGCGGGCTCGGCCCAAAGCGAAAAATATTATACTATTTTGGAGCTATGGCTTTCTAGTAGCCCAACAAGTGGTATCAGAGCCCATGGTTCGGTAATTGGATCTTGGGGGTAACGGGCTGCGGTTGTTCGATGTGGGAGGTTCCCCTCGGTGGTGATTGGAGATCTGTTGGGTTCTCTGTGTCGAAAGTCTTCCTGAAAGGTGTTCAGGCAACGGGTTCCTTGGGCGTGGTAGCGATGCAAGATGTTGACAGATTAAACGCAAGTATTAGACCATGGGTTATGTGGTTCTTGGTTTGAGGGGAGGATTGTTGGGTGGTGTCAACCCAAGTACTACATCGAGGAAATAAGAGATGGTTTTTTTGTATATAGAGCAGCCATATAACTCCATTAGTATGAGGCCTTTTGGGAGTGATCCAAAAACAAATCTGTACGGGCTCGGTCCAAAGTGGACAATATCATACTATTGTGCAGCTATGGCTTTCTAGCAGCCCAACAGCTCTATCTTCATGTGAAGCTGAATTTATGGAGGCCACTGCAATAGCTTGCCAAGGGATTTGGCTGAAAAATCTGATAAACCAGATATTAAGAGATGATAAGATTGGACCAGTGGTTATATGCGTGGATAATAAATCAGTAATTGATTTAGCTAAAAACCCAATGGTCCATGGTCGGAGCAAACACATCGATATTTGATACTATTTTATTAGGGAATATGTTGAACGAACTGAGATAGTCATAATTGTTGTAGTGTAAAGCATGTCTGCAGTGAGAGCCATCGAGCAGCTGTCTTAACCAGCCATGTCAACTGTGAGGTTTAAAAGAATGCGTAAGTTGTTGGGCGTCAAGAATCTCATCAAGTAAGTTTAAAGATTACGGGGAAGATTGTTAACATTTAATCTTAAACTTGTTTTTTATTTATGTTATATAATTATTTATGTCATATTAGCTGCAGACTTGGTCTGAGATTAGTAGCGAGCTTTTAGGAGAAAATAAAGTGTAGAAGTAGTCATGGTAGAGCAGTTAGGCCCATGAGCCCGGTTCCGTATTTTTAGCATCTAGTTTCAGTTTGTATTTCTTTTATATATATTGAACTGCATTATCAAATAAAAACTTATCTTTGACGTGCAAATCTGTGTGTATTTACTTTTCTCAATTTCATCAAATAGACTATACATATACGTTTAATGCAGGTGTTATTGTTTAGTCTTAGAGACTCGAGATCATAAAATAAAATTGCCGAAGACTCTCTGGCCATATTCTTAGTGTTTCAGTCATGACTCACTGAGCATGATTTGTGATTTGGATATAACATCTTTTATTCAATTTCAACTCGGACCAAATTACAAAGACAAAAATATGCTTTATTTTGTTTTTCTTTTAACCTTACTTTGTAAAAAGAATAGTGGCAAACTTTTTTTTTGATGAATTTTATGAGTATCATTATATTATAAAAGATCCGTTTTCATTCTATAATTTTTGGTGCTATATACTATTTTTTTTCTCCTAATTTTAATTTATGATTTTCACACCATTCACTACAACAACAACACATAATTCTGATTGTCTCATTATCAACAAATATTTATCATTAACCAAAATAATCGATCGAACACCAAAATCGGTCTTATATAATATTACAATCGACAATATTATAACCGACCAATAATGGTCGGTTATGAAATAACTTGGGTTCAGTATCCATGTCACTGCCACTTTCGACCAACTCATAACGATCAACGACATCAAAATTGACCAAACATCAGGTGAAGGTGAAGATGGGGCACATCCACGTTACTATCATTTCTAACCAAATCATAATCAAACAATTTTGACAAAACCAATCATATTCACGTTTTATTTAATTTTATCACCTAATTTTTGATAGGTGTCATATACTTATTGGTTGAGGTGAAGTAGTTGGCTGAGTCAACTCATTTCGGATCGAAAGGGGTTAGAAATGACTGTTACTTTTTGAAATGTAGCAATATCATCTTTAACTTTACTTTTTAAGAATAGTTATTAAAATTTGAAGAAAACAAAGTGAGAAAAAAATAAACATAGTTAAATAGTATGATGAAATGTTATGATTCACATGTATATTGAGTAATTAAAAATAAAATACTTAAATAATTTAAAGCAAAAATAAAAATATATATTGTTTTCCTGATATCTATGGTTCTCTCAACCTTTCTTACAGCCGTTGCCAGCAACTCCAATCTAAACCACCGTTGACCGTTACTTTCATCACCTCCACGGCTCTCACGCTCTTCTTATCCTGCATCCCCTTGACCTCCTCTTCTAATCCATACCACTCTCTAACCCGATCTATTTCTATCTGCTCCCAATGGGTTCGTTAAACTCGGAGCATTCTGGCTCTACGAATTCTGAGGAATTTTCTCATTTCATAGGTCATAATTATGCTGCACCAGCTAAGCATGCTATTTTGCTACCTCGATTTAAAGAGGATAGTTTGTCTCTTCATTCGGTGGATGTTATGGGTCCTCCCCTTTCTCCCCGGACTCTGCAACGAGTTCGAGAACACACTCAGCTTATCATGAATGATGGGACGGAACGGAACACTACTGGCCCTACTAAGCCAGATTCGTCTCAAGACTCACATGGTGGCTCAAATGACAAACCTACTTCACTGCTGGAAGTGAATTCAGTAATGGCCCAATTGGTAAGCGAAACCGCCCAAGCTGCTAACAAACATGGTATTGCTCACCAATCCTTTGTTGATATGGAGGCAGGGGAATTTCGAGCACCACCGGAACCAACTAAAGTGACATGGAGCAATGTCGTAGCTAAGAATATTGTTAATCCTACGCCTACTCCGGCAGTAGACGATGAGGCGACTATCAAATACCATGAAGATGGCTCTGCATCGGTTAAGTTCTCTAGGGAATTCATGGTCCAAGCTCAGAAAAAGTGGGAAACAAATATAATTGGCCACTTCATTGGAGGTAACTTTGCTTTTAAGTTTGTCCATGAACAAGCTCAAAAAATTTGGAAGAATAAAGGTTTAATTGGTGTCTTTTATAGTTCAAAAGGGTACTACACTTTTCGATTTAATACTATGGAAGAGAGGAATTTGGCATTAAATCTTAATGTCGTTCAGATAGGGGGGAAAACACTTTACTTGATGCCTTGGATGGAAGGCTCAAAATTCAAGCAGAATGTAGTTGATAAAGTCCCTTGTTGGATTATATTAGTTGATGTCCCATATTCATTGTGGTCCAAGAAAAGCTTGTCCTCAATAGCTCGTGCGATAGGTCGTCCTCTCAGATTTGATGATGCAACAGCAAAGTTCGAGCCTCTAAAATATGCAAATGTTTAAGTTGAACTCTCATATTCTTCTCCAAGGCCTGACTTCGTATGGGTAAGTGTCTTGAATGTAGATGGTCTTGAAGAACAGGAACGTATTGAAGTTCAGTACTCACAACTCCCATATTCATGTATAGCTTATGTGAGGCATTTGGTCACTCTTTCGCCAGGTGCATCAACAATCCGAATAGAGTTAATAAAAAACAGAGAATGAGTCCAAGTGGAGAAACAAACGATGCTGCAACTCATTCACGAGCTTCGCCTGTTTCACCGTCAAAAATTGACTACCTAAATAATATGGAGATGGTTCCATATTCCATAGGCCAGTTTTGTGGGTGTGATGTGGTAATGGATGAGGACGATATTCTAAAGGAGCTGGAAACAAACGACAATCTGGAGGAGTTTGATAAGGTTTCAATGAATTCAATTGTTTTACATGGTAACTTTGCTGGTAACCACGACACGGGACATGTCAATGTAAATTTGGTAGACGCGATGGAACCTCTAGCTTCTGTTCCTGCTCTTGATGCTATGTCTGGCATGGTTGACGACCTAATAACTGCTCCCGTCACACTGTCTACGGAATACCAGCGAAAGTAAGGGAAGGAAGGAATTGCACCTTCACCATCGTTGGTGATTGATCTTAGGGCTCCGAGAAGACCTATCCCTAGGCCGCCAAATAAAAAAGAGAAAGCAATCGTGGACAATGATGGCTTCACACAGGTTTCCTACAAACGTAGCCCCGGGTTGGCAGGTTTGTCAACAACCTCTAAACGTCTCCAATGAACTTTGCCTCTTGGAACGTTAGAGGCTTGAATAAGAGCACCCATCAACGTGAGCTCATTAATTTTATTTCTGTCAATTCTCTTTCTTTTATTGGCTTAATGGAAACTAAAGTCAAAGAAAAACACTCGGTGTTGGTTTCAAAGAAAATCAAAAGATCATGGAAGTGGTTATTTAATTATGATTTTCACTACAATGGTCGAGTTTGGGTAGGTTGGGATCCGTCGCTCTGGCATGTCTCCATCTGCACTAAATTAGCTCAACACATAACATGTTTTGTTACATTTCTTGAGAAAAATATAACTTTTATGGCAAATTTTGTTTATGCTTTTAATGAGGCCCATGAACGCGTTCCGCTGTGGCACGATATTGTTTCCCTCGGCACTACCAATATTCCTTGGTGTTGTCTAGGGGATTTCAATTGTATGTTGAGTATTAATGAAGTTCAAGGGGGAAGGCAGCATTGGACCCCGGGTATGCAGGCTTTTAAGGACTGCCTCTCTACTGCAAACCTTGTTCCTGTAAGGACAGTGGGTGATCTATTTACGTGGACGAATAAACGACCCACATCTCCGATTTTCAAGCGTCTTGATAGGGTTGTTGCTAATGGTTCTTGGATCAATTCTCACACGGAATCTTATGTGGTTATCAAAAATAGAAGCCTAATGGATCACAATCCTCTACTCATGTCTGTTCCCATGCAAATTGATCGACAAAGTAGACCTTTCCAGTTCTACAATTTCATGATTGATCTCCCTCAATTTCTTTCGACTGTCTCCACGACTTGGAATTCTACTGTTCTGCTTGGCGACCCTATGTCCATCCTATGCAGGAAATTAAGGGCAGTAAAACAGGCTCTGGTTGCTCTAAATAAAACGTATGGTAATTTACAAACTAATGTGGAAGTGGCTCGTGATGCTCTAACTTCAGTTCAAGACAGGTTGGTCCTTGCCCCCTCGGATGCTCTTCGTGACAGTGAGAATGTACTTATTGATAATCTAAATCAGGCCCTCTCTCAGGAGGAGTCTCTTCTTCTCCAAAAATCAATGGTGAAATAGCTATCAAAAGGTGATGGAAATAATAGATTTTTTCAAAACCAATGTAAATCGAACTGGAACAGAAACAAGGTGTTAGCCCTGTTTAATCCCTCAGGACAGTTAATGCATGGCCAAACAAATTGTGCGAAAATTGCGTTGGATTACTACACGGAATTTCTAGGATCTCCACAACCTACAACATCTTTTTCGGGCACAAATACTCTTCTTGAGGGAATTGCTTCACCCACAATCACTGAAGCACAGGCTATTAACCTTCAAGCTCCGGTCCAAAGGGAGCTTATTCTTGCAACTTTGAAGAAAATGGGTAAGAACAAGGCCCCGGGGCCTGATGGGTTTAATGCAGAATTTTTCTTGGCAACATGGACCATTGTTGGCGACTGCTTTTGTGATGCGGTCCTATCTTTATTCAATGACCACAAAATGCATAACGGTATAAATTCTACTAACATTGCTTTGGTTCCTAAAGTTCCAACACCTGCGCATATGAAAGATTTTAGACCGATCTCACTATGCACGGTTGCTTACAAGTGTATTGCCAAAATCATTGCGGGAAGGCTTAAATTGGTTTTACCTAGTCTTATTGATATTGCTCAGTCGGCATTCACTCCGGGTAGGCATATTTCTAACAATATTCTTCTAGCTCAGGAGTTATTCCGTGGTTATGATAGAGCTTCAGGACCATCAAGATGCGCTTTGAAATTGGATCTCCACAAAGCTTTTGACTCGGTCAGATGGGAATTCATTATTGATGTCCTTCATAAAATGAGGTTTCCTCCTAAGTTTATTAGTTGGATACATCTATGCATTTCTGCTCCTATGTATTCTGTAAAGCTTAATGGAATGACACATGGCTATTTTAAGGGAACTAGAGGCATTCGTAAAGGAGACCCCATGTCCCCCTACATCTTTGTCCTTTGCATGAATATTCTCTCTCTGATGTTGAAGCCAAAGCCTGTTAATTTTAAGCATCACTGGCATTGTAAAGAATTAGACCTAACCCACTTGTTTTTTGCTGATGACGTCCTCTTTTTCAGCCATGGCGATCGAATTTCGATTACCCACATTATGGACTGTGTCAATTCTTTCTCTCGGGTGAGTGGCCTGGTTCCAAGTGCTAGTAAAAGTTCCAGTTTCTTCTCTGATTGCTCCCCTACAGTTGTCAACTGGTTCGATGCCACGTATGGAATCCTTCGCGGAAACCTTCCTGTTAGGTTCCTGGGGGTGCCTCTCATTTCATCCCAGCTGTGTGTGAATGATTGTATGCCTCTTATTGAGAAGCTCACTAATAGAATAACTGTTTGGACTTCGATTTTCCTGTCTTTTGCAGGTAAGGTTCAACTGGTTAAATCTGTGCTCTTTGCCATGCAAGCTTACTGGTCACAGCATTTCATCCTTCCCAATGCCATTCATGATACTATTCAAACTATGCTAACTAAGTTCGTTTGGAAGGGTAAGTTAGACGTCAAAGGGGGTGCACGCTTGGAAAACAATCTGTTTGCCTCGAACGGAAGGGGGTCTGGGCTTAAAGGACACCTCCGAATGGAACAAGGCTCTCATTATTCGTCACCTGCTCAAGATAATCAGTCGTGCAAAATCTTTATGGCCAACCTGGATAAATCAAACAATTTTGAGGCACAAACAATTCTGGACTATGCCCATCCCTTTGGACAGCTCCTGGATATGGAAGAAAGTGCTTAAATTACGTGTTACGGTCCTTCATTTCATTAGCTATTCCATTGGAGATGGATCGACTATTTCTCTATGGTTTGACCCTTGGTGGAATGGCTCATGCCTTGCTGAAACAACGAATGCTCCTATCATCACTCAGTGTGGTTCAACTGCTACGGCTCTGGTTCGGGATTTGATCAGTTCAGGCAGGTGGTGCATGCCTCAAATGCATCTCAGACGCAACCATAGAGATCAGTCGTTGACAAACTGGTTACAGAATTTCACGTACCCAGTTTTTAACCCTACCTCGCGTGATGTAATTATGTGGGAAGGTGTGGACATTAGGAAGGTTAAAACATGGCATATCTGGGAGAGTATAAGACATCGAAGCCAGCAAGTGGTTTGGTTTAATACGGTGTGGCATCAACTAAAAATTGAGTGGTATGCTCACCACCAATGGCTCCTAAGCCACGGAAGACTCGATACTCTGAACCGCCTAGCTCGATTTGGGATTATTCTTGACCAACAGTGCTATCTATGTATTGGTGGACGAGAAACGAACACTCATCTTTTCCTTTACTGCTCGTACAGCAGATACGTACTTGCCTTGATTCTCTCAAGTTTTAACCTGGGCATCACTGGCAACACGTGGAAGGAATTTCAGCAAAACCTTCTGACAATTCAAGACACTCCTAAAAGGAGTTTAATTCTACTCATGGTCGAAATCTTTACTTACCACATTTGGAGAGAAAGGAACGCTAGGAAGCATGACAGAGGTACCCTCACTCCTAAGGTCATTTGGAAGGGTTTAATGGCGGACACTAGAGCCAAGCTTGCATCTTCAACTTGGTACTCGAAAATCATTAGAAATAGACCTGAGCTAGTTATATGAAATCTGTTGTTACTCCCTCATTGTTGCCTCATTGTTTCTATCTTCAATCGGCCTGTGATTGATTATAGTCAGTTCCTCTATGCTTTGGCATAGTGCATGGGTTCCTTGTTGTTTTTAATAATATTTAAATTAGCAAAAAAAAATATCTATCTGTTGAATATATGTTATGATCCTTGTAAGCCCGCTTCCTAAACACCTTGAGGTTCTAGGAGAACTGGTTACTTAACATGGTATTAGAGCTCTGGATGTGGGAGGTCTCAGGTTCGAGTCCCTCCTACCCCCCAATATTCTCATTTATTGAAATATTGAAATTGTGTGCTATGGTGGGCCCAAAAAGGGACGAGATCCCCACCTAATATTGAAAATCGGTGAACCTGACGCTAGGGCCAAAAAGGCACGAATAATCTAGTGATCCACTCTTTGACCCAAATAATGGGCCTTCGAGTGAGTGGAGATGTTGAATATATGATATGATCCTGGTAAGCCCGCTTCCCTAACACGGTGTTGAGGTTTTAGGAGAACTGGTTACTTAACATTATCTAAACCCCTTTGAAATTATGTGAGAGATTGAGGTATGTGTTGAGGACTAAAATCTAGTTGTCAAAGTTTCGATGTTCGATACTGGAGTAGAGGCTTTACGTTTTGTTATATAAGTGTTACGTTTTGTTATATAAGTGTTTGGAGTTACAATGTCATAATCCAGAAAGTAAATGTTTGGTACAACCTGATCTGCATTTCATTAATTCGAAGGTTTCGTTGAAGAGTAAAAGAGTATTAACTTCTTAAGTATTTTTATTACCTGATGCCTGGACTATTTGTTGGGTTTCAGCCCAATATGATGTTATGAGTTTAAGTGGTCCTGGGTAAGATAATAATTGTATGTGTAGACAATTATTATATATGTTATGTCTTGATCACTAAGTTGGGTAATTAGGTGCCAAGAATTGGAAGGCTTGTATAACAAGTATGGTAAGTCTTGGTGGCTAAGTTTCGGAGGGATATATATACTTAGTCATATTGTATTTGTTTGATGAGGTGAAAGCTTAAGAGATGTAGTCTTAAATATTATTTGGGAGATGCTTGAGCATTATTGGCTCAAGTATCGAGTTGGGACACTGTTAAGGTGTTATTGTTTTAATGTATTATTGATTATTGATTGGATTAATAATACAAGTTTGGGGAGTGGGTGTTTACACGTCAAATATTGTTTGATGTTCTTGTTTTGCTTTTACTTATTGTTTATAGAAGTAGAAGTAATTGTGACCGCGCTTTGGTAGATCCTGTCAACTAATCGATTGGTTGTGTTTGTGTTCTGCGGTGGTTTGTGAATCTCGGATTGCGTAAGTTCCCTAACCTAACATTATTGTTTTAAATTGTTGTTTGAACGTAAAGCCGGCTAGTTCAGTCATTTCGTTCTCAACTTATTTGCATTTTGCATCTTTGTATTTAGGTTGAAATTTATTTTGTACTAAAAGTTTTTAGAATTTACATTTTGCATTTCTATGGATTACAATTCTTAAATTTTGCACCCATTTTATAATTTTCAGTTAAATTTTATTGTCACCTATCAGTGAAAGTAAGGATATTTCAATCATTAACAATTATATTAAATAGAAGTTTTTTAAAAAAACAAAGAAACGCAATTTAATTAAAAGTTGATTTTAAAACAAAAGTTGATTTTTTAAAAAATAATGTTAAAAAAAACGGAATCTTAAATTTATAATGTATATTTTTTAAAGAATACTTTGAAAATTTTAAAAATTATAGTTTATATTTTAAATAGTATTTTACGAGAATTTAGTAATGTAAATTTTTTTAAAAAAATGAAAATTATGAATTATATTTTCAAAAATCGGTTAAATTATAGTTAATATTTTGGTAAATTTAAAAATCTTGAAAATTATAATGATAACTGATATAATTTAATTTCAAAAATTTTCACTAATTGTAATGACCAAAATACGCTCATTCTGATTAACACTTTGGTCAAAATTAACGTAAAATCATTAAAGAGGTGCAAAATATAACAGCACCAAATTTTACATATGATAGTTGGCTATATTTTTTGAACCTTTAGCATTTAGCAACCAGTAATAAAACTCCACATCATCAATTATCATATTATATCATTTTTAAATATAGCCGATCAATATAGCCAACCCCATTAAAATAGAAATTAAATAAATTTTACATAATTAATATTTAGCTGGTTATTTTACTGAACAACATTGAAGATGCTCTAAAATCGAATCCAAACACAACATCATAAACCACCTCTTTTGGTCCGTTTATATTTTCGCAAATGCCAACATAGCTGGTCACATTGTAGCCAATGGAAACTTCCATGTTCTCATGTAGGGTCGTAACATGTTTTTTTTTTTTTTTTTTGCCTTTTTAAGTAGAACTGAAACTTGCTTCATTTTTTTGCTAAATCTGCAACTTGCTTCATTATGACAAAGAAATCGGCAATTAGGTCATTCAGCTGACTGAAAACTTTCAGTTGGGTCATCCAACTCAAAAAAATTTCAATCAGGTCACTTAACAAATAAAAACTTTCAATCAGGTCATAAAACACATTAAATGGCCAGATTTTAACGTGTTTAATGGCCTGATTTTAACCTGTTTAATGACCTGATTGAAATTTTTTAACGTGTTTAATGACCTGATTGAAAGTTTTTATTTGTTAAGTGACCTGATTGAAAACTTTTTGAGTTCGATGACCCAACTGAAAGTTTTCTGTCTGTTAAGTGACCTAACTGCCATTTAACCCCAAAGAAATCATGTAAACAGATAACAAATATAGAACATATAAATATATCAATTTCATAGATCAAAATATTAATGGATATCAATATGGACCAAGGTCCAAGTACCTCAAATGTGTAAGCAGAGCCGTCTCGTGTGGGAATACTCGTGTGGGAATACTCCCATGCTTATGTTTAGGAACACCAAAATTTTAGGGTCTCATCATTTAATCATTACTAGCTTAAATTGTGCGATGCACGAATTTCTTTTAATATTATATGATTTTTTTATTAATTTGAATTATCTTTTTTAAAATATGAATTTTGAAGGCTTAAATTTTTAAATGAGATTATTTGATAATAATTATATAAATGTTATTCGTGATATTTTTAGGAAAAGAGAGATTTTAGTTAGAAAATATTGAAAAGATGACATTTTAGTTGAAAAGGTTAATCGATTAATTATAAGTACTTATAAAATTATTATTTAATTTATTAAATAGAATGTCGTGATTTAATTGGAAAAAGAGAGGTCTTAGTTACAGAAAATTAAAAAGGTAAAATGTTTTAGGTGAAAAAGATAATTGATTAATTTATAATAATTATAATTCAATTATGTTATTTTACTAAATAAAATTGCTCGTAATATTTTAATAAAAGAAAAAATTAATGTTGCCCATGATATTCTTAGAAAAATAGTGATTTTAGTTAGAAAATAGAGAAAAGATGATACATTTTAGCTGAAAACTTAATCGATTAATTATTATTATTATAATATTGTTGATATGGGCTGAAAATAAGCCCTAAAGACACATTTAATGTGGCATTAATTAGGCCAAGAATGGTCCAAACGTGGGGCCCACCAGCTGGGCCCAAAATCCCAATTATAATATTAATTTCGTAATTAATATTAAGGATAATAAACAGCTCAGCAAATAAGAGTCAAACAAGGATATTACTCTTGCCTGACTTAGCCTCCAAGATACACAATTCAATATGGAAACTGATTCCTACAAGGAATAGGTCTAGAACCTTCCTCAAAGACTTGCCCACCAAGTCTCCGAATCCTACCATAATTCTAAGGCTTCTCAGCCTATATAAAGGGCCTGACCCCTCATTCTCAGAACTACGTTGGCTTGATTCTCAATACGAGATACGTAGGCACTCTGTGAGGACCGATTAAAGTCTCGAACGCAGAAACAGCCATAAAAGCTCGAAGCTCAACCACCCTAACATTAATTACAAATCGTAACCTCGTTTTTTATCCACAACATTTGGCGCCGTCTGTGGGAAGACAACATCAGCCATGGTTCAAACACGAAGAACAACATCAACCGAGGCCGTGCCCCTTAACTCTGCTCCACCAGCCACTTCTGATCCACTTATCGTCACTGAAGAGGGACAAATACTCCCGTCAATAGGGGCGGTCATTCAACCTCTGCCCACTCAGCCCCCAGGGATGACTCCCCATGTAGAGGGGACCCACTATGTGATTGTCCATCAAAGCCAAGAAACTAACCCTCTCCAGATGGTGGTTTCTCCTCTTGGTAACGTTGATCGCACGGGGGTGCAGATCCATACTACGGATCTCCCTTTGAACACCAACCCTATGTATGGGCTGCCTAATTACCCCCCTCGACGAAGGGAACCTGGACCAAGCGGTCACGCCTTACAGATCCGGGATCGAGAATATGATGACTACTCTGGTCCCTATATTGATGATTCAGCATCATCTGAGGATGATGATCGAGATGAAGCCCCGAGGAGGCGACGTGCTAGCAAAGAACCTCAAAGAAGGACACGAAGAATCCATGATGGACTCCCCTTGACAACTGCTGAGAAAATCAAGGCTTATGAGGCAGAGATCTTAAAATTGAAAGACGATATTGCAAGAGAACAAGATAGATTGAATCAAGCTCAGCCTCCTCCAACTGCAGAGAGGATTCCAATTATAAATTTGGAGAGGCCTTCAAGAAGGCAAAGAAGGGCCGAAGCCCCAACTGAAAAGTCAACAAGGGTGGAAACCCCCAGAAGCAACCCTAAGGATCTGATGCCACTCGGGGATCCTGATGATCCCACACCCCCGTTTACTGAGGAGGTGATGAATGCTCGCATCTCAAAGAAGTTCAAGATGCCGACAATCAAGGCCTATGATGGAACGGGCGATCCCGCAAACCATGTTTGGACGTTCTCAAATGCACTGCTGTTGCAGCCTGCGAGCGACGCCTTGAAGTGTAGGGCGTTCCCTCAAACCTTGTCTGGCATGGCTCAAAGGTGGTATAGCCGCTTACCTGCAAACTCAATTGGCTCATTCAAAGAACTGAGTGCCGCCTTTGTCAGCCAGTTCATTAGTGGGAGAGTTCATGAAAAAAGTTCTGCATCCCTTATGTATGTGGTGCAGGGGAAGAACGAGAATCTGAGAGATTACCTCAAGCGGTTCACCAAGGAGACGCTGAATATCACAGATCTGGAAAATAAAGTGGTCATGGTAGCCCTGGAACATGGAACCACTGATCTCTTCTTTAAAAGGTCTTTGGCAAAACATCCTCCTGAAAATATGGCCGAGCTCCAACGGAGGGCCGACAAATATATCAAGGCTGAGGACAGCATGAAGAAGGAAACCACAGGAGGCAATGGCAAGGGTTCTAATGATTCGAAGAAACGAAAGCAAGAGCAAGAGTACGATGCTAGGGACAAGTATCCCCGGACTAGCAAGGATTCCGAGTCACCGCCAAAGAAGTGTTTGGGATCGAGGTTTTCTGATTATGCAAGGCTGAACGCTCCTAGGAGCCAGATCTTGCTGGATATTGAGAAGGATAAAGACTTCCGATGGCCGAGCCACTTAGGGGTGATCCCACGAAAAGGAACAAGGATCAATACTGTAGGTACCACCGTGATGTGGGTCATGATACAGATGATTGTAGACAGTTGAAAGACGAGATTGAGTTCTTGATCCGGAAAGGAAAGCTAAGCAGGTTCACGAAGAATGATGATCGTGGAACCCAAAGAAAGGACTATGACAGGAGAAACAATGACAGAAGGGACAGCGATCATGATCGTGATCGTAATACACAGCCCCGAGGGCCAGTAATCAATATGATTTGGGGAGGACCAACAGCAGCTGGCACTACCCGAAACTCCCGAAAGGCCTATGCTAGAGAAGTGATGCATATCGTAGGAGAAGCTCCGAAGCGTGCCAAGACTGAGATAGTGATTGGTTTTGATGATTCAGACCTTGAGGGGGTGAAATTCCCCCATGACGACCCGTTGGTCATAACTCCTGTAATTGGAAACTCGAAGGTGAAACGAGTCTTGATAGACAATTGAGCTTCTGTTGATATCTTGTTTCACGATGCGTTTATGAAAATGGGGTACACCGATTCTCAGTTGACCCCCACCAACATGCCAATCTACGAATTTAATGGAGTTGAGTCCAAGGTCGAAGGTACTATTCAATTGCCCATGACCATTGGACAGGAACCTAAGGAAGCTACTCAGATGCTGAATTTCCTTGTGATCAAGGCATCCTCAACTTATAATGCAATCCTAGGAAGGACTGGACTTCATGCCTTCAAGGCTGTGGCCTACACATATCATATGAAGATTAAGTTTCCAACCCGGAATGGTGTTGGAGAACAAAAGGGTGATCAGAAGATGGCAAGAAGTTGTTACGTATCCGCACTAAGGGCTGATAGAATCGGGGGGGCAGGTACTTCCGATCGAAGACATGGATGTCCGTGGTGATGATGAACACCGAGGAAAGCCAGCAGAGGACTTAATACCTATTCCTCTTGAGCTAGGTGACCCTGAGAAGGTGACTTATATAGAAGCCTCTTTGAAGGAACCCCTGAAGGGCAAATTGATAGCATTCTTGCAAGAAAATGGCGATGTGTTTGCTTGGACAGCAGCTGATATGCCAGGGATTGATCCCCAACTCATAACTCACAGACTGAATGTCGATCCTAGTCGGAAGATAATACAGCAGAAGAAGAGGAACTTTGCACCTGAAAGGCAAGAGGCCATAAAGCAAGAAGTGGAAAAGCTCTTAGAAGCTGGGTTTATCGAAGAGATTCAATTTCCAGAATGGTTGGCTAACCCTGTGATGGTCAAGAAAGCCAACGGTAAGTGGAGGATATGTATAGACTTCACCGACTTGAATGACGCATGTCCTAAGGATTGCTTCCCTTTACCAAGGATAGACATCTTGATAGATGCCACAGCTGGACATGAGATGCTTAGCTTCATGGATGGTTTCAGTGGCTACAATCAGATTAAGATGCACAATGATGACGTCCCTAAGGTATCTTTCATAACTGACTTCGGTGTTTTCTGCTACCTTGTTATGGCTTTCGGTCTAAAAAATGCAGGAGCTACTTACCAACGACTGGTGAATAAGATATTCGCCCATCTGATTGGAAAAACCATGGAGGTCTATGTTGATGACATGCTAGTCAAGAGCCTGTTCAAGGCAGACCACATTAAGCACCTCAGAGAGGCATTCGAAGTGCTGAGGCACCATAAAATGATGTTGAATCCAGCCAAGTGTGCCTTTAGCGTTGGATCAGGCAAATTTTTGGGTCTTATGGTTTTAAAGCGAGGCATAGAGGCCAATCCTGACAAGATCAAGGCGATCTTTGACATGGAGCCACCACGCTCTATAAGAGATGTGCAGAAGTTGACAGGCCGAGTAGCGGCTTTAGGAAGATTCATCTCCAAGTCTGGTGACAAATGCTTGCCTTTCTTTCAAGCATTGAAGAAGGTGAAAAATTTTGAGTGGACCCCTGAGAGCCAAGAGGACTTTGAACAACTGAAGAAGTACATGGTTGAAGCCCCGTTGCTGGCCAAACCTAGTCCCGAAGAGACTCTTTATATATACCTGGCGGTATCTGAGCAAGCGTTGAGCGCCGTTCTCATTCGAGAAGAGAAGAAGGTCCAGAAACCTATCTATTATGTGAGCAAGGTGTTGCACGGGGCGGAGCTGAATTACTCTCCCATTGAGAAGTTCGCCTTGGCATTGATAACAGCCTCGAGGAAGTTACGCCCGTACTTCCAGGCACATAAGATTGAGGTCCTGACGGACCAACAGTTGAGAAACATTTTGCATAGCCCGAAGGCTAGTTGAAGGCTAATCAAGTGGGCGATTGAACTTGGAGAATTTGACATCACGTATAAGCCTCGAACAGCCATTAAGGCTCAGGCATTGGCTGACTTCGTGGTTGAATGCACCATTAGCAACCAAGAAGTCGGGGGGCAGGAAATGATAACAACCCCTGAGAAGCAAGATAAAGATGGAGAACTTGAACCTGATCAGAAGGAATATTGGGTGCTTTATTTTGATGGAACATCAAAAACAAAATCTAGTGGCGCAGGCTTAGTATTGCAAAGCCCCGATGGGTTCACAGTCGAATATGCTTTGAAGTTGGATTTCCAGACAACCAACAATGAAGCTGATTATGAGGCCTTGATAGCTGGTTTAGGCTTGGCCAGAATCATGAGAGTGAAGAATCTCAAAGTTTGTGGAGATTCAAGATTAGTAGTCTCTCAAGTAAATGGTGAATTTGAGGTCAATGATGAAACTATGGCAAAGTATCTGCGAGTTGTGAAAGCTGTCATGACTCAGTTTGACGAGTGTTATGTAGAATACATCCTGAGAGAAGAGAACGTTAAGGCCGATGCCCTATCTAAGTTCTCTTTTTCCAAGATAGAAAACTATGCAGGGAGTGTTTACTTCCAGGTCTTGAAGGCCCCGACCATCGACTCGAAATTAGTGGCACCAATTGATGTGGGAAGCTCTTGGATAGATCCTATCAAGGCACACCTTGAGACCGGGTGGCTCCCAGACGATGCCTTGGAGGCACGAAAACTTTCAGTAAGAGCATTGAGATACACTTTGATTGAGGGCATTCTGTACAAGAGATCATTTGTCATCCCGTACTTGAAGTGCTTGAGGCCTCAAGAGGCAAGGGAAGCTTTGGAAGAAGTTCATGAAGGGATCTGTGGGCAGCACCTGGGGGGCAGGGCCCTGGCTCACAAAATAACTCGTTTGGGATTCTACTGGCCAGAGATGCTGGCTGATGCACAGGATTATGTCAACAGGTGTGACAGGTGCCAGAAGCATGCTCCGATTGTCAGGCAGCCGCCTGAGATGTTAACATCAGTCAATTCCCCCATTCCATTTGCAATGTGGGGGATGGACATTCTTGGTCCTTTCCCTATGGCATCAGAACAGAGGAAGTTTTTGATTGTCGCCATTGACTACTTCACCAAGTGGATTGAAGCTAAGCCTTTAGCCAAAGTAACCACCAAGCAAGTTTCCCAGTTCTTTTGGGAGAACATAATCTGCAGATATGGCATCCCACGAATCCTTGTGACGGATAATGGGACACAGTTCAATAATGAAGAATTTAAGAAGTACTGTGAGGAGAATGCTATTGAGCTTCGTTTTACCTCAGTAACACATCCGCAAGCAAATGGACAGGCCGAGGTGGCCAATCGGATCATTCTTGATGGACTTAAGAAAATGGTTGAACGCTCAAGGAGCACCTGGGTAGACGAGTTACTGCCTATACTCTGGGCTTATCGCACTACTTGCAAGGTGACCACAGGAGCAACCCCGTTTCTGCTTGCTTATGGAGCTGAGGCAGTTGTGCCATTGGAGATCATGCATGCATCACCTCGAGTGGAGGCATTTGAACCTGAGACAAATGAAGAAGGTATGAAGCTCGCCCTAGATCTGATTGATGAAGTCAGGGATGAGGCAAACGCCAGAAATGCGGAGCATCAAAAGAAAGCATCTTTCTATTACAACCACAGGGTTAAGGAGAGGTTCTTTCAGCAAGGTGATTTGGTTCTGAGGAAGATCGAGGCTTCTGGAGTTGGCCAGAAAGGAAAACTAGCCCCAAACTGGGAAGGGCCGTATCGAGTCAGGAAGACGTTGGGACGAGGATCATATAAGTTGGAGACCTTGGACGGGGTTGAGGTGCCCCGTACTTGGCATGCCTTGAACCTCAAGATTTATTATATTTAAGCTGCCTCTGCGAGGATATAGTTTTTTATTTATCTAGTAGGAGAAGTAGAAATAAGGTTCGATGAAACCATCCCAGGGTTTTGAAGCCCCGAGTAGGACAATAATGAGTTGTGTAAGGGTTGAACCCTTTTTGAGTTATTAATGCAAACTTGTTTTCCATTTTATGATTCTATGTTTTGTTTATGTACCAAGGACCTGTTGAGTGTGAGTCTACGAAGACCAAGTACCGAAAATAAATGAACATACGAATAAAACAAACAAGTGCATAAATAAAGACCCCGAAGGGCCAACAGTTAGGGTTACATCACTTAAACCAAATAAAAGTTTAATCACGAAGGACCGTGATTGAAACACTAGAAATAAAAGCCACATACGGCTAAGCTAGGCCATGCAAGGCCCGGAGCGATCCCAACTACTCATCCGAGGAATCCTCCTCGCCATTCTCCTCTTCCTCATCGGTGTCTTCCTCGCTACTCTCCTCCTCGTCACTCTCTTCCTCAGAGCTTTCCTCAGCATGGACTTTACCCGGTTCGGCTACCGCCACTGGTGGAGCTGTCACTTCCATCGCCTCGAACTCTTCCTCCTCGAAAGATGAGCTATCTTCAACTACCTTGTTTGAGGGGACTGCTTGACGAACTACTCTTCCCTTCTGCACGGTCATAGGCCGTTTCCCTCGAGGATCCGAGGAAACTGAGCCATCCATAGTTGCTCGGACACCCCTCGAACCAGAGCCGGAACGACGATGACTTCCCCTAGAGCCGGATCCCGAAGCCTGAGCTACTGGGATGGCCTCGGCGCCCGAAGCAACTTGACAGTAAGGACTTGGAAAGTCCCTCGGGAAAACCACAGTAGGGTGCCTCTTACTCACAGCATTGATGGCTCGATCCCAGCCAACAGACATGATACCCGGGCGTACTTCATCGTCATGCTTGTCTATAAGCTGAAAGAAATCCTCAGACTCCTGGTAAGTTTTCACCATTAGCTTGCAGTCTACTGCCCTCTTGTTATACAAGGAGTCATACTGTCTCTGGAGAGAATGAGCATCAACTTCAGCCCGGATGGCCCTGGACTCCAAGTCTTGGTATTTCTCATCAAGAGTTGCTTTCTCCTTTTTCATGGCCACATTCTCATCTCGGTATGCACGACCTAGCCGAGTGCTAGCCTGGAACTGGGCATTTGCCTGAAACAAAGAAGCAATGAGACAATTATAATCACAAGTTAAGTGAAAACACTACTTCTAGGATGAAAGATTGGAAACCTGATATAGGGCTTGAGCTCCGAGTTTCTCCGCTTCATCAAATTTGTCCCCGGCAGTTACTGTCAAATGGTCGGGGGGAGTGATACTGAACTTGGACCAATCCAAGGCTGACTTTGGGCATCCCAAGATAGAATCTTGCTCACAAATCCCCCAACCAGGGATGAAGGGGGTCTTGACTCTCCCGTCAGCATTCCGCGATTTCTTTGAAGAGCATCCCGACAGGAACTGAGGGATCTTCGGCCCAGGTTGAATGCAAGCTGCCTCGGCTTTCTTGATCATCCTTCTAGTAACTTTCGGCTGGTTTTCGGGCCGACGGTCGATCTCCTCAGCAACTGAAAAGACAACGGAAAAGATATCGGAATAAGAACAAACAGTGTTCATAACATGAAGGTAAAAAATTACCATCAGCAGAAAGTAAGCTAAGTCCAGCTTCTACTAGTCTCTTCTCGGTTAAGAAAACTTTGTAGTGAGTGCGGCCGTCGTCAGCAAGTAGTCGATCACTATCAAGAAGCTCCTTCTCGTCAAGATCACATACAAAGTGCGTAGCATCATGCACTTCCCCAAACTTAGACATAAAGAATTGGCCCCAGTCGCCACCACGCCATACCAGAATCACGAACTCCCTGTCCCAGTAGTGATGGGAATCTGGGAATGAAAAGGCATTCACAATATGTGGAACATTGGATCTATGCTGAATAGTGACCCATCCCTTCTGAATCTCAGAAGAATTCTTGGTGGCGAATATACTCCTGAACATTGTAGTAGTTGGTTCGATACCTAGATCTTGGCATCTCAGCATGAAGATGATGATCAACCGCCATGCATTGGGATACAATTGGCAGGGGTGAACCTGAAGCTCCGCTAGGAGCCTTATGATGAACTGGTCTACCGGGAATCTCAGGCCTGCTTCAAGGGCACCTTTGTAGACACATAATCTCTCTGGGGGGATGTGTGGGATGGTAGTGGGAGGGAGGAGTTGGAGTGCATTCGTGGTAATAGGGCGATGCGGGAGTGGAAGTTAAGAAGACCACAGAGGGAGCTTCTACATATGATGGGGTTTGGGATTTTTACCAACCCCCATGTTGTGTTGGGTAATGACGCGAGACTCATTTCTGCTATGATTGAGCGGTGGAGGCCTGAGACCAATACCTTCTTCATGAGGCAAGGGGAGATGACAGTTACCTTGGAGGATGTTGGGTACATCTTAGGATTGCCGGTTGTTGGTGAGGCTGTGATATGTGGTCTTATAGGGAATCGGAAAGATTTCTTTATTCGTAATTGGTTTGAGCCGTTGACAGATGAAGAGGTGGAGGATGCTTTGTTTAGAAATCATATCAAGTGGACATGGCTATATGAGGGATATGGTAGACATAAGCCGGAGAAACATAATGTCGCGGCAACTATTGTACATACACAGGCATACTTGGTATTTCTGTGTGGTGCCATTCTATTTCCTACGAAGGACAAAGCCTATGCCCATGTCAGATACATTGTGCCTGTGTCCAACATCTGGGAGGTTCATAATTATGCTTGGGGTGCAGCGGTGTTAGCACATTTGTACAGAGGGTTGGAGATTGCTGCGAAGAAGAATAGTAAGAGTGTTGCCGCTTGTGTATGGATATTGCATATTTGGTCTTATGAGAGATTTCCTCGTATTGGCGTGCCTCAGCGGGACCTTGGTCATCCAGATTTTCCGGTTGAAGAGGGTTGGGCGTATTCGTCGCTTCAGGGTATTAATAGGAAGCGGCGCCAGTCCGGTCCTCACCAGAGCCTACCATTTTATAGGGGTGAGTTTGATGGAGTTGCTGGTGATGATGTGGTTTGGAGGCCATATGCTCGATTTGACGAGGTTGTTGATTGGGAGATGCTACAGGCACAGCTAGCTGGTAATGCTCGAGTGTCCTTGGTATGCTTTGATGTGGTTGAGTGGCAGCATCCGGAGAGGGTGGTCAGGCAGTTTGGTAATTTGCCGGTGATTCCTCAGCCTCCTGTTAACATGCTCTCGTATAGGCAACCTAAGGAAGCCACTTTTGCCTCTGAGGATTGGTTGGTTAGGTGGTTTGTGGATATTGGGAGGTGGGCTAGATTCTGCTCAGATTTGGAGGGTTTGGTTGATTACACTTCTAATATTGCATCCAAGGCGGAGTACATGGCTTGGTATGCAGAGATTACCCGTGCACGTGTAGGAAAGCCACAACATGTCCCCTGTTCAACCTACCAAACGAGGGAGCTCTATGATGGCGTCGAGGGATACCGAGTTGTAAGTATCCTAGCTTTCCTACATTTCAATTACACAGTGCACACCTAATATGTTTATTTATTAACATTGTTTTATCTTGTAGATGGTAGCTGCACTTGATATGCTGAAGCAGTTGGAATCTAGGGCTCCCGTTGAGTTTTTGGAGGAACTTGGGACGATTTCAGATACCTTTCTCACTCCTTTCACAAGGTTGATGAAGAAGGTGAAAGGGCCAGCTTATAAAGCTCCAAAATTTGAGAACATACATCCACTTTCACTGTGTGAAGAAGATCCCGAAGGTACTGCTACAACCATTACTTCTCACGATGTCATTGACATGACACAGCCATCCCAACATGTGTCTCAGCCTCCCATTCCCAGTGGTACTGCCTCTTCTAGTAGGCCTTCAAAACTACCAACCCGGAGAATGAGGGGGGAGAAGTGGAGTATCATGAAGGAGTTGGATGTGCAGAAGCGAAATACAATCTATGATGATTGGGGTTGGGGCATTGGGCAAAGGCCTAAGTTGAAAGGAGGAATTCAAGTATGTGGTTATCATGTATCAGAGAAAGCAATGCAAAGCTTAGCTATAAGTGCATGGGTTGATGACAGGATCATTTATTGCTATATGGTAAAATATCATGCTTCTCCTTGTTTTACATCTATTGTATTTGTCCTTCTTTATATGACCAAAGTTATGTGTTTGTTTTTAGGCTTTGCTACGAGAGCGAGAGGAGGATATTCATAACTCCAAAATTTGGGAGAGAAAGCCGGTTTACTACTTCATGGATCCGTACTTCATTGTCCTTGGGTGGGAACAATTGAAAAAAATCCGACGAGCGGGTAGAAAGGGTGAGAAAAAAATCCGACAAGAGGGATATCCGGTGTTCGTATGCGTGAAAGTCATCGACTAGTAGAGTAGTAAATCATGGATTTTAGTTTATTTTTTTTTTAATTTTTTGTAATTTTAGTTGTAAATTTAGTTGGAATTTTAGTTTTAATTTAGTTCGAATTTACTTGTAATTTAGTTGGAATTTAGTTGGAACTTATTTGGAATTTTAGTTGTAATTTGGTTGGAATTTACTTGGAATTTAGTTGGAACTTATTTGGAATTTTAGTTGTAATTTGGTTGGAATATACCAAAACCAAATAGGTCAACTACATTATCCAATTCATCCAATATAGAAACTAATTACATAATCCAAACCATTCAATATTGAAACTACATTGAATAATTTAAAAGATGGACAACATGTTGTCGGATTTGCAAGCTCTCCACTGTATTAAGCCAAATGCCAAGCACTCTTGCATGCAAAAACCACCCCCTGTTGTTCCTTCTCCCACGCCCGCTACTTGAAATTCTTTAGGGCAACCTGTTCAATTTTCAAAATGATATATGCTCAGATGGGGGTGCGAGAGATGCGCAAGCATATTAAGCTAGGTGCAAGACTTAGTCTGTGCAACAAAAGCAAGTGAAGAAAGTACTATATTTACATTAAGAATTCCAGACTATTTAGAGAAAGGGTATGTGTACAGCGCCACATAATTAATGAGTTGAACCAGACAAAATTTTTCTTTAAGGGTTTATGAGCATAGATTGACATACTTAATGGTAAAAGTGATACTAAGCCTCGTAATATTGGTCAGATTAATCAAGATGTATAGGGGCGGATGCCCCATAGTCCTTCCATTGACATATGGCTCATGCTAATAATAAGTGGCACCTTTTCCTTTGCATGATTGCATCTATGTAAAACAAATTAGCTGCATGGAGGTTAACACAATTGAGCACATTTTATTTCTCTAGTAAACCGTTGTGCTGCTTTGTCACCTAATCAAGAAATGGGAACCTGTTGAACCTTTCAAAGCTTATGGTCAGCATTTACTCCTGTAATTCTTGAACCAACTCTGAAACCAAATGACTTCTAAACATACATAACAAACTAAGTGAAAGCAAAATCTGGAGATGTGTAATTTGTATATATGCATACTAACAGTATTCATATAAATTTGATGCATGGATATTTTGAATTGGAGGTAGACTGTAACTAGTTGATTGCTGTTAGATACATGAACTGTATGCACATAGTCGAAGATGGTATCTAAGATTTATTTATAACTCATAACAATTTTTTTTTACTTACATCCCTCTTAATGATTTTTATAAAAGACAAATTGCTGGACCTTGTGCTGTGTCACCTCTAAGACCAGGATCAACCTCAACAACCTTTAACTTAACATTGATTGGAAGCTCAAAATCAATAACCTGCAGCCATATCAACACTTAGTTTTCTTTATAAATCTACTTGGGAAGTAATAGAAAGGTACTATGGATGTCAATATTTTACTATGCTAAGTCAATATAATGCTTCCTTATCAATAAGTATCAGACAACTAGTACATAAATAAAGGAGTTATATCTGAAAAAAACCTTGGCATAATTCCAGCGCTGAACGAAGTGCCGAGCAACATCACAATAAGGTGGGCCCCAAAGGGCACAATGGACATCATGCCACAGCATGCGTGGATACTTTTCACGATCTATCTCATCTTTCATAGTGTCTTCCCATGTGTTTGGTTCTGATTCCCTTCAATATAGGAAATTAAATTCATATTAGCTAAAACACTCAAGGTCAGTAAAGAATAAACACAGAGTTAAAAATCAGACTGCCTTTGCTCAGTAAGAATATTCTTACTTTGCAATCGCTCCTAGGAAGATTTTCTCTACGTCGTTTAGGATTACTACTACTTTCACCACTTCTACCCGCAAGTCTACAAACATACATACGAGCATATATGGAACGCCATTTCCATCTAATACCAAATCCATTTTTTAGAGCATATGCCCTAAAAAAATTTTTCCCTTGTTCCAAAGTATGAAATAATTGATGCATATATGGAACGCCATTTCCATCTTCACACTCTACATTATCCTCATTTTCATTTTCAACATCTAAATCATCATCTAGCTCCTCATCTTCCTCAACACTAACAAATTCATCATTTTCATCCACATTAATGAATTCATCAATATTAACAAATTTGGGGGTGCTAGTCTCATCACTACTTTCATCGATAAATTCATCCATACTTAAATCATCAAGATGCAAGGAATCTTCAATTTTTTTATTTTTTTCATTATCATTTTTTTTTAACGAAACATACGAGAAAATAATCTATCCGCCATTACAAAGATCACAAATAAAAGAGATAGATTTTACCTCAAAGTTGATGAAGATCTCACTATTATTCCTTCCCACTTTTGGAATTTTGGCAGAGACAGAGAGAGACCAGGTCTGATGTTTTTTTGGTTTGTGTGGTCCTGTTTAAGTGGAGATAAGGGAGCAGTTTTGGTTAGGAAAAAGGAAACAGTACCGTACCGCGGAAACTTGTTGCGGTACGGGAGCAGGGGTATTTTGGTAATTTCCCCGTACCGCGAAAACTTGTTGCGGTACGGTAAAAAAAAAATTTAATCAGGGCTGTTGGATGGTTGATCCAACGGCGAGGGAGCCGTATGTTGTGTAACAGGTCTGGTGCATACGTTTGCACCAGACCGGGAGCCTACATTCAAATATCCACCCACCACGTTCGGACAGTCATCCCAGGCTTCATCCAACCGATTACCATTCTATTCGACATCCTCCGATTACCATTCTACTCTCCAATTTGCTATCCTTTGGCCGTGATTAAGGTACTATTTGCAATCTTCCCGATCTCCAATTCGTTATCCTTTGGCCGTGATTAAGGTGGTGTTTGCAATCTTCTCAATTTTCCTATACTTTTTAGTTAGATAAAATATAGAAGATATTATATTTTACCTAAAAAGAAAATTATTAGTATTGAAATATAGAAAAGATAATATGTTTAACCTGAAAAAGGAAATTGATTAGTAAAGGAGAAATTTTAGTTAAGTAAAATATAAAAGATATAAATTGAATAGATAATAGGATGGATATAAATTGATAAGTAATGGTAAATAAGTAAAATCAACAGATATCGACCAACCAAACTTTTAATATTTCGGCTTTTACATATATATATATATATATATATATATATATATATATATATATATATATATATATATATATAACATATCTAATTATTAATACTTGTTATTCTTATAGAAAAAATTACATGAAAACGTAATTAAGTCTATTAGAAGAAAATGCTAATTAAACTACAGTATAGTAATTTAATTAGAGATTCTGCACATTCAAAGGAAAGAGGAAAATAACTTCTTAACTTTAAATTGCTACATTTTTTTTTGCCATAAAAGCTACTTTTAAATCTATTCAGAAGCAATCGTTAACTAAATTAGATTATAATAATTTAATTAGAAATTTCGCATATTCAAAAAGAAAGAGAATAATACCATAATAACTTCTTAGCTTCAAATTGCTAATTTTTATATTCAAATTAAGATTTTTGCATTAATATGTTATTATAGCTTTTTAAGTAATTTTAATTTATAAAAATTATAATTTTTTAAATATATTGTTCGAAAAAATTTAGAACCATCAAAATATTAAAAAAAATAGAGCCTCCCAGTGTTGGAAAAGGCATGTGTGTAAGATTCAATGGACCGACACATGAACGAAAGGTTGTTTACGGAACCACGGTGGACTCTTAGAGTCAATGTGAATTAACGTTTTGTGCTTTTGTTGCATGCAACTTGACAAGATTTCTCTACCGCATATTTCAATTTTGTACTCATTCTCAGTATATATCCCTGCCAGCAAACCCCTGTCATAATCTCATGCAATATACGCATTGATATGTACATACTACTTTCTAGCTACATTTTTGACTTACATACAGTGATCTACGTAGCTTTATAGATATCTTGGATAATGTATGTTTTTCAAACTTTGTTAAATTACTTAAAACATACCCTAACTTTTTAGGTGAAAAGGAAGAGATAGAATTAGGATAGTGAGAAATATATTTTTGTTAGTACCCAAGTTTGGCCGAGAGTGAGATATTCAACATTTTTCTAAAAACATAAAATAAAATATCAAAATGTCAAATAACTTAACATGATATCGGAGTCTCGAACATGACTCTTTATTCAACACTAGTGTCTAGTGTTAAGAAAGCTCCAAAGCAAAAACTTCCGTACATTCCACTTACTATTTTTTGCAGAAGAAAAACCGTGAAACACACTTAAAAGCCCTAATCATACCCTACTACAATTGTCAACTTGTCAGGGGCTGCCATCCTTGCGATATTATTGCACGTTCCGGTGGTGGTCCACTGGTCCTGTTTTCTTCATTACAAGTTCGCCATATTTATTGATCTTGGTCGACGGGACCTCATATTTAAGAACACCAGGTTTTAGCATTACTAATTTGATGTTCATAACTAGATAACTAGGTTCCGGTCCTTAACATGCTAGAATTACAATTATTTTTCGGTAAACTCTCTTGCACAGATAATATAAATAGTATCAAATGTTTATGTAGATGTAGAGGAAGCGTCAAATTATATTTAAATACATTTTTGGCGGGAGTTACCGTTTAAATTAATAATGTATGTCTATTTGAGATGAATAATGTGGACGGAAAGTATGTCAGTACGTATGTACCTAACTTATGAACTTTCATCACTTTCCGTCGTCTTCCTCTCTAAGAGGATGAAGAAGACATTCAATATTGGAGTAGCTTAATTACGGAAGCTCAGTGGACCTGAGTCTCGTTGTACTCGTACACTAAATTAATTTACACTTTCTGCCCATTGCATGCATGCAACTTGATAATTTTGTACTATGCGATTTTATCGTAAATTTTACGATTAAAATTTGTATTTTTTTCAAAAATAATCAAATTACATAAATTGTTTTCAAAAATACGTTATAATCTCAGTTGCATAAAATTCAACTGGTTGCAACCTGTTGTACAAGTATTATATATACAACTTTTACGGTTTTTTGCAAAAAAAATAAAAAAATATAATTATTTTTGATAAATTCCCTTAAAATTTTATTGAATTAGACTAAAAACCCATATTTTACTGAAGTACAAGGCATCGCAAACCGGACATATTCGTTTGGGGATATTTTTTCCTGAGTTTTGTATATATACCGTACGTGTTCCTGGTCAGTACACTGTAGAATCTGAGCTACGACTTTACACACACAGAGAATAGAACACGGTTTGCATACAAATATAAAGGATTACATACAGACAGCGGCGGAACCAGGATCGTTTTGCAGAGGGCTGAAAAATGTATTGACTCTCGTGCGAAACGCGAAAAAAAATTTGTACTTCGGATCCGGCGCGAAGCGCGATTTTTTTTTTATATATTTCGAAATCATTGCTTCATCTTGACTTATATCAATAAGAATAAGAAAAAATAATTAAAGAACTACCTTTATAAAGTGGTGAATCTCTTATTCTATGAATTTGAATGAGATTGTGTGAAGTTATTAGTTTGGCCAAGGCTTGGAAGTCTAAATTTCAAAATTTAACTTAGACTATTAAAAAATATATATAATCATTTTAAAAATTTACCCCGGCTAGCACCCTTGGTTCGGCCCCTGCATACAAATATAAAGGAAACTGAATGAACTGAAACTCCTAAAAATCAGCAACAACTTTCCTAACAACTCTACTCAATGTCAACGACCCGACAATCACTAAAACAACCACCACGACTAAGTCTCTGCTGTTTACAAGGCCCATGGGCTAATTCAAACATAAAACATAACCCAAGTTTAAATTATTACCAACATACACTAGGCTGTTTGGCTCTTTCTCTGAAGTATAAACCGGACAAGTAATGCCGAATCGGTCTTCCTTCGCTGCCATGTAATTTTAGTTTATATATTTAATGGTTAAGGAGCGAAAATCCCCTGTGATATAGGTGTAGGAGAAAATAAGCCCATAAAATTTAAAAAGGTACAAATAATTTCATGTAATTTAAATTGTCGACAAGATCCTTGTGATTAATTTTCTTAACTATGGTTAGAAAATATATTTAAAATTAAAATATTTTAAGCTTAATATTACATTAAATGTTTTATTAAATAATTAATATCGTAAATATTATGATTTCACATATTATTAATTTTTTTTATTGATGATATTATAATGGCTATTTAATAACTTGTGTAATGTAAGGAATTATTTATGTAAATTTTATTAGTTATTCATATTATATTTTAATTTTAATTATTAACTTATAAATATTTTTTTTTCAATTTTATTATTAAAATTCTAATTTATTTGATTACAAAAAATTTTAATTTATTTTAATCCAACAAAAATTTGAATTTTACTATTGTGAGCAACAGAACTTGTATTATACTCTTAATATTATTAATCTAGAAAATGATACATTTTGATTTTTATAATTTAAAAATAATTTAAAGTGAGAGAAACCTTGATATTTCATTACAAGTTTAAATTGAGGTCTTGTTGAACCTTAAATTTAAATTAAAGGGGATTATTTGATCCTTTTTAAATCTTAAGGATTTATTTGCTCCTACACTTATATCACAGTGATTTTTTCCCTCCTTAACCCTATATTTAAATATTAAATTGATAATAAATTAAATGTAGACCGTAAAAAGTATATATGTAATTACTCAAAATCAGTGTCGTGTAACTCTAGTTTTAAATTTTAGATATATAATACAGAAGTCTGATAGGCAGAGATGCCGCCCATCTCTACTCTACCTGCGATCGGATATAAATTAAAAATAAAAAATGGTTTCGTATGAGATTAAATGAAAATCTGTGATCAAGATTGGCGAGCTGTCGCAAAGTTCATTATTAAGATAAACTCGACAAGATTTTGACGTAGAAAAGTCGACAGTGTTTTCCAACACCCAACCACGTTCTAGTTGATAGACTGTCTACCAGGATGTGCAAAAAGTCCTATAATACAAGGCTTTAAAATAAGAGGGGTCCCTAAATTTCTAATCCTATATATCTATTTATTTTTTTAATAATAAAATAGACCTAAAATCTATATATTTTTCATGATTACTCAAAAATTTACAGTATTATCTACCTAAATAATTACATAATTTTGATATCTTTGTAATTATTATAATAATGTTTTCTATGAGTATTGAGACCACATTTTATACTCAACACAAGACGGGGCTGATATGTGTATATCTATATTTGTTATTGATTGTTTCGCAAATTTGCCAAAATTTACATACAAGCTACAGTTACTTTTCCTAGTCTATAAATAGAAACTGAAACACATCATTTCTTCTCATCATTCACTGCTCTTGCATTTTGTTGAGATATAAAGATCGAATCAATATGGGTTCCAAAATTTTCCTACTTCTTGGTCTGTCCATTGCTTTTGCTCTTCTCATTAGTTCAGAAGTTGCAGCCAGAGACTTAGCTGAAACTACTACCAAGAGTAAGCCTTAATCATTATTACGTCTATGTCTTTCATTACAAGAAAACACTGCTAAAAATGACTGACATTAATTTAGGCGAATCTCCTCTAGTGTCTGTTTGTTTTAGTTTTCGATATTTTTAACAATATGGGAAATGCAAATTAATGCATGCTGTGTGTTTAAATGTGCTAATGATGTTCATAAATATTGCAGCTGAGGGAGCTACTTTAGACGGTCACGGTGGCGGAGGCTACAACGGAGGAGGCAGCCACCACGGAGGTGGAGGCGGAGGCGGAGGCCACTACAACGGAGGAGGAAGCCATCACGGTGGTGGAGGCGGCGGATGCCATCATTACTGCCATGGTAGGTGTTGTTCTGCAACTGAGGCAGCTACTTTAGACGGCCACGGAGGCGGTGGCGGAGGCTACTACAATGGAGGAGGCAGCCACCATGGAGGTGGAGGAGGAGGCGGAGGCCACTACAACGGAGGAGGAAGCCATCACGGTGGCGGTGGAGGCGGCAGCTGCCATCACTACTGCCATGGTAGGTGTTGTTCTGCAGCTGAGGAGGCAGCACTTAAGGCCACTGAAGTGAAGCCACAAAACTAGAGGACTGCATGCATGTGTACCTAAATACTACTAGCTACTTAGTGGTAGCATTGATTAGTAGTAATCTATAAATAAAATGCATGTTCGATCAAATTGATGAATGTTACTACTGTAGTAATGACATTTTGATATTTGGTAGCCATGCAGCACCTATCTTCCTTTCCTTGTTGGACTGATCAGAAGCGTGCATGTACTTATTATTATGTTATCGTTATAAAATGGACGTGTTTCAAATTTTCGACTCATTATTAACTACGTACTTAATAATTAATTAAGGCAATGCTTATATATATCAGCGGGACTCATTTGAAAAACCAGTAGCTAGGGATATGCAAGAACAACCTATTTCTATTGGAAACATTCCTCTAATGAATACTCTGGAAACTTCTATAGTAGAATACATGGAATTTCATGTGATCAATCAAATATTAACTTAGAAGTTGTGCAATGTATAGATTTTTTTAATATTATATATAATTTTTTGTTAATTTGTATAAACAATTTTAAGATACCAATTTTCTAAACTCGAATATATAAATAAAGTTGCAGTTTTGACCTTAATAACAAGCAATCAAACGACATTTTAATAAATACATTCTTAATAAATTTATTAACAACAAAAAAACAAATAGAATTGTTTTGGACAAATATAAAATCCGGGTCTAAAAGTTGAGGATTCAAAGTTCATTTTGTGATTGATTACCAAAAATTGTTGTCAATAATATATTTTAATAAGAATTGTCGTAAATATTAAACAAAGCTGAGCCCTTATACAGGAAAGTAGAGGAAATAGAAAGAAGACTTAATTGCACTTTGTTCCTATATTTAGGTTAAAATTTATTTTGCATTCTATTATTCAAATAATTATAATTTGCATCCTGGCACGCTACAGTTTGCACCCCTTTAACGATTTTAAGCTAATTTTTACTGTTATCGTTAGTCAAAATGAGGGTATTTTGATTATTATACTCTATAATAATTTTTTAAATTAAATTATTTCAATTATTTTTATAATTTTTAGATTTACCAACATTTTATCTACAATTCATAGATTTTTTAAAATATAATATATAATTCATATTTTTTTAAATATTTACATTACTAAAATCTCGTAAAATATTATTTAAATATAAATTACATTTGTTATAATTTTCAAAATATTATCCATAAAATAAATATCATAAATTTAAGATTTTGTTTTTTTCAATTTTTTAAAAATAAATCAATTTTTAAATTTTGTTTCTTACTTTTTTTTGAAAATAAACTGTTTAATATAATAATTAATAACTGAAATACACTTACTTTGACTAACAGTAAAATTTAACGAAAACTCGTCAAAAGCTGCAAAAAGTAAGGATTGTAATTTACAGAGATGAAAATTGCAATTATTTGAATAGTAAGATATAAAATAAATTTTAACCTAAATATAGGATGCAAAGTGTAATTAATTCTAGACAAAATAATGGAGAGAGATAGAAGTGACATGTGAGCTATCTGCCTGTAGATTATAGGGAGTTTGAGACTCGAAAGATCGAGAACGTAATTAGTAAATAAATAAAATCTGATGTTGTGGATATCATTGCAGGTGGACCCACATTCTTAGTGTTCTTGTCATAACTCACTGAGTTGATTTGTAATCTGGATATAAACATCTCTTTTCCTAATTTTCAACTCATGGCTAGACTTTTGGTTACAAGGACAAGAATATGCTTTATTCTATTTCTCTCTTTCTCTTAAAAAAATTATATTTTCTTTAGTGAACTTACTTAGTAAATAGGATAGTGATAAACTTATGCTTTATTCTATTTTTTTTAGATAAAAGAAACAAAGACTTAATTACATGATACAAAAGAACTATCTAAAATGATATTTTTTGGATCGGAAAAAATATCAATTTGGATAGGTTATCATAGGTTAAAATATTTAATGATTTTCAGATGGGATTGAAACTTTTATCATTATAAAAAAATTATTATTATACATAATATTAATTTAGACCAAAATGTCTCAATCAATATTATTTTTAAGTTTAACTTGGCTCTCGGCCTCTCACTAAGATAAATTCTAATTCGGCCATAAAAAGAATGTGCCCTAGTCGCCGTGCCCTACTGACAAGTTGTTAAGTGTTGTCATCCTTGCGACACCGTGGCGGATAAGAATTACTGTAGCAATATCTGCTGCTGGTTGATTGGTTATAGCCGTATATTTTCTGTTCCAAGATACACGTTTTGATTTTTGATTTATTAAATTGATTACAATTAAATTAAATATATATATATATATTATATAATTGGAAAAAATAAAAAAGTTATATTATTTAGAAAAGTATCTAATTTATGTTACAGTATAACTTTCAGTTTTTAAAAATAATTATTAAATAATTTTGATATTTAATTATAAATTAATTAATTTAACCTTTAAAAATTCGAAGGAACATGTGGACCGAGGAGTATCATGGTCCCGTGTATCACAAGTCCAACTTATTAAATGCCCCAGTCTCCACTTGATTTGATATCTCCCACATATACGTATAGTTCGGATAATGTTTATAATTATTCGTACAAAAAAATGTAAAATAAGAGAATCTACGTTTCTCTTCAGTTATTGTATGGATTTTATAGAAAGTATCAAAATGTCATGTATATTCTTATAAAAAATTATTAATATAATTAATAATATATCCGCGTACATTTATATGAATCATATAAGCAAGTTGAGGTAGCCCAGTTGGTTGAGCTTACCTCTAGTTGATCAGAGGTTCTATGTTCGATACTCGCTTACCACGAAATTTGTCATTGAACAGATATTCATTGAACAGATATTCATTGTAAAAGACTATAAGTCAAAATATTCAAAAAAAAATATCAACTAAAATTTACGTTTTTACAACTCAACCTTATCATATTATTTTGTGTATTTTTGTTTGATTCTCTACATTACTCGGTGCAAATATTGTCGTTCCAATTATGTAATTATAATTTTCCTAATAAATGATGGATTTTACGTGTGAATGCATTCGTAAATTAAAATTTATCATATATCGTGTCACAGATTTTTTATTTATATTTCCAGAATAATCATGTTAGAAAAAGTTTTGTTTATTCCTGATTAAACTTGAGCTAGTAGCTAGTTCAAAAAAACTCAAAAATCGAAATTTGATCCGATTCAATTTGAAAAAAAGTTAAATTTTTTTAAAAACAATCCTATCTGATTTGGAGGGTGTTTGGGTATCATGCTTTTAAGTAAAAAACAACTCCAAGGAGCTTTTGACGTGTTTTTGTAGTCGGCCTTTAAGCCGGCTTTAAGTTAAAAAACTGCTTTAAGCCGTAAGTTCCATTTAGGTACTTTTGACTTATGACTTGTGACTTATGGATTTTTTTTTATTTTTTATTTTTTTTTTCACAATTCTTGTAAAGCTTAAATATCATGAATTTAAATTTTTTTTAAGTAAAATTTCACTTTAAGCCAAAATTATTAAACCCCCATTTAACTTTAAGTAAAATTACCCACACTTTCATTCAACTTAAAGTAAACAACTTTACTTTCTCCTTTAAGTTAAAAATACCCCCATTAAGTCAAAAGTAACTTATTTTAAGCAATCCCAAACACCCTCTTGGTCCTGTTCGGTCCAATTCAAAACCTGAAAAATCAGGATAAATGTCCGATGTCTGAGTAGTTCGGATGAAGCTCGGATTCTTAAAAAAACCTGGATAAAAATCTGATTCATTTTGGTTCGAAAAAAAAGTCCGAACATTTCAAAAAGTCTGGATAAAATTTCTATTTTTCATAAATAAATATTAAAATATGTAATTTTTTTAATAATTTTAAAATCGTTAATTTATAAGTTACAAAAATTCGAATAAAAAACCAATTTTATATTAAATACAGTAGTGTCGGCATTATAATCCCGGCCGGAAAGTAAGTGGCTGTTTGGCTTTATAACGTCTCCGAAATTTTAGTATTTTTATATTATATTATATGTTATTTTTAAATTGTGTATTATATGACGTGGATATTTTGAGGAAGTAAAAATATGTGTGATATTTTTTGTGGGTTTATGTGACGATTTATATGTGTTGTGTATGCCCGGGTATTTTTAATTGTATTTTTGGAGATTTAATTCCATTTATTTGTAATATAATTATCTTCCGGGAATTGTGTTAAATCTTTGGGATCAGTAAAAATTATGAAATCTTTTGTATTATTGACTTTATTAGTTTAATTGAGTTTTAAATGTAGTTGGTGGATTTATTGTGATTTTTAAGGATTTTAAAATGATTTTATTAAGTGATTTGTATTTTATTGATTTAATCTTGTAAAATCGATATTTAATTCGTTCTTGGTCCGAAAAATATTTTAAAAATATGGGGGTGATCGTAATTTTTCATTCTTCATTTTAAAATTTTAAAATTTAATATTCCATTTATTTTTTTATTTGATTATGATTTTTTTAGATTTTTTTTAATTTTAGTAAAGTAAAAATCCTAAAATCCTACTTTTAGTTTTCCCCAATTCAATTATATAAAACCCTAATTAATCTCTTTCTAATCACAACCGACTTTAACATCAGTCTCATTTTAGTCGGTCTCTAGAAATTTCAGGAGCTCTCTCTCAAATCTCTCTCGCTGGTATCTCTCAATTCCTCTCTTTATACGTCTCTCTCTAATCTCTCCAGCACCTCTCCCTCTCCCCTGTTCGTTCCTTTCTCCCCTGTTTGCAGTAGTTGTGGGCTTCGACTGTATGGCTTCCTGGGTGTTCTTGTGTGTGTGTGTTTGATCCTGTCGTGTGTGTGTGTAAGCCCCAAACGTGTGTGTGACCGATTTATGGTCGGAAGTTTCGAATCTAGCGGGTCTTGATATCTATTGTTATAGATTAGTTCACTTCTTTCTCCTCTGTTCATCATTCGACTTTATTGGCGGATGTGTGAATGTTGGCGTATGGAGTATGTGCGATTAGTATGTGTACGTTGGTCTCCTGTGTTGGATTTACTGTTACTGCTGTGTGGTTTATGTTGAAGTGTACATTCGACTATGAAATGTTCCTGTTGTTTGATTTGTTAAAACCGAAAGTGGGTTTCGGTTCTACCTCTTGACTGAATTCAAATTTTGTGATGAATTTTCGGTCCTGATTTAATATGTGAATTAAATGAGTGGAATCCGTGATTGGAAACCCGAATCTCGGGCACCTCGGGATTTTGCCCCCTCGACGATGATTTAATTTGAGTCGGGGGTAACTTAAGGCGATGATGTATACCTGAGCCGAATTAAATTTTATAAATTATATTAATTGTTTTGTATTTAAATTCTGAGTATTGTATGGCTGTTTATTTGAATTTGTTATGATTAGTAATATTGGTTGGACTGTTTGGGTCGGTTGTATTCCGACGGGTAGTTCCTTAAACAAAATGATCCCGTCAAAATTTTTCTAAAATCTTAATTATTTGAATTGCGAGTTAATTATATAAATGTGGTATTTGGATGGTATTTGAACCTTAATTGGCTAATTGTTAATTGTTGTTTAGTAAGGTTTAAAATGTTTATGTATTGGTGTATTGTTACTTTTACTTGATATGTTTTTGTATATTATTAAGGGATTAACGAATGGGTAGAATTAGTATAGTAGTACGTCAAGTATTAAATAGAGTACTGAAGTAGTATATTTTTGTGTGTAGATTCGAAGGAAGTAGGTCCCAGTGACAAGGGCAAAGGCAAAGCGGAATAGCCAGTTAGTTCTCGAGTAAGGCAAGTAACCTTAACCTGTTCTTCAGATATATCGAATATTGTTTCATATGTACTTGATCATACAACCCTACCTTCGTAGATACATCATGTTGTGTTGATTTACTTTCTTACTTGTTATCAATTCAATTTATATCGAATGTTGTTCCCTTTGTACTTGATTATACAACCCTACTTCTGTAGATACATCATGTTGTGTTAATTTACATTTCCCATTGTTATCGAATCAATTCTTTAATGCTGAATCAAAATTACTTGATCATATTCACTTGATTCTACGTACGCTGAACCTGAAATATTATTCCTCAGTAAAAATGAATAAATGCTAGATACCTGATCTTTTGTCTGAATTATTGAGTTATACCTTGACTCTAATTAAACAGGGTAGTCGATTGTCCCGGCCCCTGGCTTGAGTATTAAACAAATAGAATTGGAAGTTTTTTTTAAAATAAAAATGTTTTCAGGACTGAAGACGCCAGTCAGTACATAAGTATTATGTTAGGCCAAAATGGGCCATGGATCCAGTTGGGTATTTGGATATACCAAGAGAGTATATCCGGAGTTTTAGTGTGACTGATCATCCACTTTAACTCACAGCGTCGAAAATGAAAATCCAATTCTAATCTCTAAATTGATTATCCAATTGACAACAATTGTTATCATTTGACCCTGAGTTCTGAGTAACGTTATTGATTTGATTTATCATTGTTTTTATAGTTGATACATATATACTTGCTGAGCAAATTTGTTGCTCACCCTTGTGTTATATCTGACCTTTCAGTGAAATCAGAAGATGACATCGCCTAAGACTATGATCATAGGGTTCCCAGGATTCGAGCAGACAGTCGAGATTCAGATTCCCTCTAAGGTTTTGTTATAGTGGTTGGATAGGCTTTTGAGCAGTGTAATATTGTAATGGTTTAAAATTGTATTAGATGTAATAACTTAGACATTTGGTCGTTGGTGTGGGTCCCTTATCGGGTCAACCCAACGATACTGGATAATTGTAATAACTTATCGTTTATAATAGTTTCTGTTTCATACTGTAACCTGTTGTGATCCTGGTATGTTTCGGGGTTTATTTTCAAAACTATATATATATACGCAGGTTATTTTAAACTAGTATTGTAGTGGGCCCAAATCTCACCCCGGATTTGAGGGCGTCACAGGTTGGTATCAGAGCAACAGGTTACCAGTCCCTGAAATAGACAGGTTAAAACTGTATTAAGCAGGATCACATTTAATCAGACTCATGTAGAGTTTGAGTTAGGATCATTGATTATGATTTTGGATTTTGAGATAGGATATGTACAGTACGCATATACTAATTATGTAGCGATACAGTCTCCTACTGATCAGAGGCCGGAGCCTCTAGCCGTTCGGGTGATTCGCGGTCCAGGGTATCCTCCGGAGCCAGTTTCAGCGACCCCGGTGATTCAGTTACCCCCAGACGTGTTCTCGAGGCCAGTGCATCTGAGGCCATCCCTTGATCCTATGCCTTCTTCATCTAATGCTACTGCCACGAGTGTGAGAGGAGATGTGATGGTGGTTAGGATGGTAGCAGCAGCTCGACTGGAGGGGATGACGGCAGGTGGCAGGGAGCCGAGTATAGCGGAGCTGAGAGACTTGGTGACTTATATGCTGGAGGGTTTGGAGGCCATTGAGCATGATGCTTAGTGGTCTGGATGGTGTAGCTGAGGGGGAGTTATGTAGACAGTAGCTGACTTCACTCATGTTTTGTGGATGTATGTATGATGTATGGGATATAGTTGTAGTTCATCAGCAGAGCAGTGTGGGTATAGTAGGACCCAGTTTTTGGTGGTTGTATTTCTGCGCTGTTGAGTAGCGGATAGCTGTATATCTAGTTGTACCGCACTTTTGATGACCTCGAAGCGCTTAGTGCGTTGTACTGATCCAGTATATATATGATATTGTAGCTGTTCATTTATGTTATTTATATCATGTCATTTTCTTTCATGCATTTTAATTTCAGTTATAAAACCTTGTGATCATTTTGTTAACCAGGTTCTATTAGCATATCCTGTTGTATCTTGTGGGCCACAATGTTCATATTGAGATTGTTTCACTTGATATCAGTATAACATTGATATAACTTGAATATGACCAGGTACAGTTGTTCGATGCACTTTTATACCTTTTGAAATTGTGATATTAAATTGTGACTTCTGTGTAGGAATATGTCTCAACCTCCGGAACCTGTAGCAAACCCAAATAATCAGATGGACCCAGCTGTGGCCCAGATTCTTCAAATTCTTACCCAACAGACAGCTAATCTCGCACAACAACAACAGATAATACAACAGCAGCAACAACTTCAGCAGCACATGCTACAGCAGCAGCAAAATCAGCAACAGCAGCACCAGGAACAGGGCAATTCAGTGGTGACCTTTAAAACATTCCAGGCATTCAAGCCACCTGAGTTTAAAGGGTCAGCAGATCCAGTAGAAGCCAATACATGGCTGAAAGAGATTGAGAAAGCGTTTGCATTGGTTAGGGTTGGGGAGGAACAGAAAACAGAATATGCGAGGTATCTTTTGAAGAATGAAGCAAATTATTGGTGGGAATCAATGAAAATGACCCAGCCTGAAGGTTTGATTACCTGGGCGACATTCAAGGAGTTGTTTATGGGGAAATATTTTCCAGGATACATGCAAGATCAATTGGAGATTAAATTTTTAGAGCTAAAGCAAGGTACCATGACCGTTGCAGAATATGAAGCTAAGTTCACAGAGTTAGCTCGGTTTGCACCAGCTTATGTGGATATTGAGAAAAAGAAAGCCAAAAAGTTTCAGCAAGGGTTGAAAGATTGGATTCGAGGTAAATTGGCTATTTTGGAATTAGATACGTATGCAGCAGTAGTTCAGAAAGCCATGATTGCAGAAGCTGAGAGTGAGATGTCCCAGAAAGAGAGGGAAGGAAAGAAAAGAAAGGCAGGATTTAGTGAGGGGAACCAGCAGCAAGGAAGTTCTCTCATCCGTAGTGGCAAGAAACCAGGATTCCAGTCAAGGAAGTCTGGGGTCCACAAGAAGCCCGATAGAGGAAATGAGGAGCAAGGGGGTCAACAGCAGGTTATGAACCAAACAAGACAACAGAGACTACCTTTGGCAGAGTGCAAAATCTGTGGTAAGAAGCATCCAGGACCTTGTCAGAAGCCTCACGCCACCTGTTTCAAGTGCAACCGGAAAGGGCATTTCGCAAATGAATGTCCGAATCAAACTCTAGCAGTTAAGACAGACATTATGTGTTATAAGTGTGGAAAACCAGGGCATATTGCGAGGAATTGCAAGGCCCCAACACCAATCAACGAAGTTCTAAGGATAGCAGGGCCACCCGTTAGGCCAACTCCTCCGACAGCCAGAACATTCAATATGACCTTGAAGGATGCTGTTCGAGACGCGAATGTAGTTGCAGGTACGCTTGTTATTAATTCAGTATGTGCAAAAGTATTGATTGATTCCGGAGCCTCTAAGTCCTTTGTGTCTAAGGAGTTTGCTAATAAATTAAATTGTGAAGTTAGACCCTTGAAGGAAGTATTACATATAGAAGTAGCAAATAGCGAACGAGTTCCTGTGAGTCAAGTATATCCTCAGTGTAAAGTTGAGATATTAGGGCACTATTTTGAGGCGGATTTGATACCTTTCGGTTTAAGAGAGTTTGATGTAATTTTAGGGATGGATTGGTTGTCGAGTTATGGAGCACATATAGATTGTCAAAATAAGAGGGTAACACTAAGAGATTCAAACGGTAATGAGGTTCTATTTAGAGGCCAGAAGCAAAGGAAGGAGTTTCTGACAATGATTCAGGCTAAACGGTTATTACGCCAAGGATGTGAAGCATACTTAGCCCATGTAGTGGACCTTAATAAACAAGCAACTAAATTGGAGGAGATTCCCGTAGTGAACGAATTTCCAGATGTCTTTCCCGATGAACTGCCAGGGTTACCTCCAGACAGAGAGATAGAGTTCGCGATTGATTTAGCTCCAGGGACGCAACCCGTTTCCAAGGCACCCTATAGAATGGCACCAGTTGAAATGAAAGAGTTGGCTACACAATTGCAAGAGTTGTTGGATAAAGGAGTGATCAGGCCTAGTGTTTCTCCGTGGGGAGCACCGGTGTTGTTTGTGAAGAAGAAGGACGGAAGTATGAGATTATGTATTGACTACAGAGAACTAAACAAGTTAACCATCAAGAACAAATACCCGTTACCAAGGATTGATGACTTGTTTGACCAATTAAAGGGCGCTGTTTATTTCTCTAAGATTGATCTGAGATCTGGATACCATCAACTCAAGATTAAGACTGAAGATGTGCCCAAGACAGCTTTTCGAACCAGGTATAGGCATTATGAATTTCTAGTTATGGCATTTGGATTGACGAACGCGCCCGCAGCGTTCATGGATCTAATGAACAGAGTTTTCAAGAAATATCTAGACATATTTGTGATCGTATTTATAGACGACATTTTAATATACTCAAAGACGGAGGAGGATCATGCAGAGCATTTGAGAATAGCATTGGAGACACTAAAGCGGGAGAAGTTGTATGCGAAATTTTTAAAGTGCGAATTTTGGTTACGGGAGGTTCAATTCTTAAGGCACGTGGTTAGTAGTGAAGGCATAACAGTGGATCCAACAAAAATTGAAGCCGTTATGAATTGGGAAAGACCGAGGACACCGACGGAAGTCAGAAGCTTTATGGGATTAGCAGGATATTATCGAAAGTTTGTTCCGGACTTTGCCAAGACAGCCTCACCGTTGACGAAACTTACCAGGAAAAATGAGAAGTTTGTTTGGAATGACAAAAGCGAAGAGAGTTTTCAGGAATTGAAACAAAGGTTAGTAACTGCTCCAGTTTTGGCACTTCAAGATGATCAAGGAAACTTTGTGATTTATAGTGATGCTTCTCATAAAGGCTTAGGATGTGTTCTTATGTAACATGGCAGAGTGATTGCATATGCTTCTCGACAACTAAGACCTCATGAACAGAAGTATCCCACCCGTGATTTAGAATTGGCAGCCATAGTATTTGCACTGAAGATATGGACACATTATCTGTATGGAGAGAAATGTGAGATTTTCATCGATCACAAGAGTTTAAAGTATATCTTTACTCAAAGGGAGTTGTTAAATATGAGGCAACGAAGATGGTTAGAGTTGATTAAAGATTATGAAAAAGACGATAGGAGAAATAAAAAGAACTTTTGTTTTGGATAATTTAATGTTCGGATCAATTTTCGTATAATTCAATTAATTCCAAGAACTGTTACAATATTCATAGTCACCTAGCATGACAGAAATAAAAAGAACGGTGAGAGACAAATTGAAACAGAACTTGACCTTGCATCCTTGCCTGTGGTGCATTATTATTAAGATACAATCCCAATTCCCAAGTGTGGTTGTCATTGCAGGTACGTAGACCACATTCTGAGTGTTAATCTTGTCATGACTTACTGATTATTTGCAAATTAGACATCTTGTTCATTTTCAGCTCATTTGAAAATTATGTCAGTTTACAAGGACGGGAATATGCTTTATTCTATTTTCATTTCATTTCCCTTTATTTATGAAACTCGAAAATTTTACTGGTATCAAATATTAGTATAAACATTACTCCCTCTGTCTCAAATTAATCTTCCCATTTACGATGTCGGTCCAGTTCATAACATGAGACAAATTACTAATTTACGCATAATCTATAAGACCAAATATAGTCATGACTGATCTTGTTGGATTCGTATTTATGAGTACTTTAATACAGTGAAGTTTTTATATTTAGTACTAATACAAAATTCAAGATATTAACGATCAAAAGTGTGCGTTGGCAAACGTGTTTTTTAAAATGGGAAGAGTTTTTTGAGACAGAGGGAGTACAAAACATCGGAGCCTATTTTCTAGTTGTTTAATTCGTGATTGTTTTTTCTCTCTACACAAGTTCAAATGTTTTTGGCAAGAAACAATGATTTGTTGATAAAATATAATAATCAACAAAATTAAAATTAAATGATTTTATTTTTTCTTGCCTAATCGCCATTTTCTTTATGTGAAAAATTGTTTTCTATAAGAAGTCAAAAGTTGTTACATGTTGCCATCCTTTGCGACACGTAAGTACTACCGTCAAATACAGTACATATCGCCCATCAATTTTTACTGCACGTTGTTTCTAGAATTACATTCTATACTCATGATATGGTCCAATTAACCACAAGTCCAACTGATTAAATGTTTTTGTCTAATCGATTTTATACATAAATTTGAAAATCTTGTACGAACAAATAGTGAAATTCGTCCATCCAATTAAAGCGTATTTTTTATTCAAATAAATCATAAAAACAATACAATAATAAAAAGAAAAGGAAATCGAATCTATAATTTATTGTCAACAGAATCTCAATCTGGGCGACTAGTCTAAAACTTCACCGATTTCAAAAAAATCTTGCCGGTGTGTACGATTTTCAGCTCAGTAGGTATCTATAAATAAACTAATAGTGTCGACATTATAATCGCACTAGCCAACATGCTTTAATTTGTTGTTTTCTAGTCGAAATACATTAATTCTTATAATTCAGAATTGAAAAAGGGATCCTACAATAAATATTAGAAGGATTTTTTAAAGTTAATCATCAAAATTACGTAGTTTTGATTCATTTTTATCTTTTATTTAAAAAGGTCCCACATGAATATTACTGATTCTGCTTATGTATCTTCATTTTAATGGTTAACTTTAGAAACTTATCTAAAGATAAATTTAATGACTGAAATACCCTTACTTTGACTAATCGCACTAGTCAACATGCTTTAATTTGCTGTTTTCTAGTCGGAATACGTTAATCCTTATAATTCAGAAATGAAAAAAGGGATCCTACAGAAGAATTTCTCTAAAATTAATCATCAAAACTACGTAGTTTTGATTCATTTTTATCTTTTATTTAAAAAGGTCCCACATGAATATTAATGATTCTGCTTATGTATCTTCAAATAATTTTAATAACTGAAATATCCTAACTTTGACTAATGATAACGGTAAAATTTAATGAAAAATCGTCAAAATGGTGCAAAAGATGAGAATTGTAATTTACAAAGATGCAAATTGCAATTATTTGAATAATAATGTGTAAAGTAAATTTTAACTGAGGATGCAAAGTGCAATTAATAGAAAGAATAATAGAGAGAGATAGAAGTGACATGTGGGCTATCTGCGTGTAGATTAGAGGGAGTTTGAGACTCGAAAGATCGAGAACGTAATAAAATAAATAAATCTGAAGTTGTGGATATCATTGCAGGTGGACCCACATTCTTAGTGTTCTTGTCATAACTCACTGAATTGATTTGTAATCTGGATATAACATCTCTTTTCCTAATTTTCAACTCATGGCCAGACTTTTGGTTACAAGGACAAGAATATGCTTTATTCTATTTCTCTCTTTCTCTTAAAAAAAAATTATATTTTCTTTTACTCCCTCCGTCCCGGTCAATTATATACGGTTGGTTTGAACACGAAGATCAAAAAAATGTATAAAAAAAAAGTAAAGTTAGATGAAAAGTGCGTAAAGTGGTGGGACCTATCAATATTTAATAATAGATTTGAGATAGTGGAGGAAAGTAGTGGGTGTAATAGTGTTTTATATTATAAATTTTAGATAGTGGAGGAAAGTATAGTGTTTTTTATTATTAAAACTTTACTACTTTTAGAATGTATAGAAATGATGGGACACCCCAAAATAGTAAGTGTATAGAAATGAATGGGACAGAGGGAGTAGTGAACTTACTTAGGGGCTGTTTGTTACCGCTTATTCCATGGAGCTTATGGCTTATATGGCTATAAGCACTTATGGGGGTGTTTGTCAAAATAAGTTTTAGCTCAACTTATAACTTATAAACCCATAAGTTGAATGTTAAGAATCCTTAACTTTCAACTTATAACTTATAACTTATTCTCGATATACGAAATATATAATATCCTTCAAATCTTCAAAACCATATATCTCTCGATCCATTCATTAAAAAATTGATATGTATATATCAAATTTCCCTATTCATCGAGATCTATCCATTATTATATATAAAAAAACAATATTTTGAAAATTATAAAAAAAGTGTTAACTTATAAGTTCTGATTTAACCAAACACTCTACCTATTATAAGTTCTGATTTACCAACCACCCTACTGACTGCTCTACTTATCACTTATACGACATAAGTGCTTATAAGCCGTAAGCTACTTGTTTTAAGATACCCCAAACATACACTTAGTAAAACAGATAGTGATAAACTTATGCTTTATTCTATTTTTTTTAGATAAAAGAAATAAAAACTTAATTACATGATACAATAGAACTATCTAAAATGATATTTTTTGGATCGGAAAAAATATCAATTCGGATAGGTTATCATAAGTTAAAATATTTAATGATTTCCAGATGGGATTGAAACTTTAATTATTATAAAAAAAATTATTATTATACATCAATACTATTATATAAAAACCGAAACATTAAAAGTTTGGTCGGTCGGTCGGTCAGTTGGTCGGTACAGTACCTATTGATTTTACTTATTTACCCCAGTGAAAATCCATTCTACTAATTAATCAATTTCCTTTTTCAGGTTAAACATATTATGTTTTCTATTTTTCAATAACTAAATAATTTCCCTTTTCAATTAAAATACAATATCTTTTATAATTGATCTAATTAAAATTTCTCCTTTATTAATCAATTTTTTTTTTCAGGTTAAACATATTACCTTTTCTATTTTTCAATAACTAAATAATTTCCTGAAAATACAATATCTTTTACATTTTATCTAATTAAAATTTCTCCTTTTTAAAAAACAATACTAGGAATTTTGTTTAATAAAATAACATAATTATATTATAATTGGTATTAACTAATTAATTACCTTTTTCAGCCAAAACACGTTACCTTTTCTCTTTTCTCTAACTAAAATCTCTCATTTTCCAATTATATCATGGACTTTTATAATTAATCTAACTAAAATTTATCCTTTATTAATTAATTTTTTTTTTCACGTTAAACATATTACCTTTTCGATTTTTAAATAACTAAATAATGTCCTGAAAATACAATATCTTTTACCTTTTATCTAAATAAAATTTCTCCTTTTTTAAAAACACTACGAGCAATTTTGTTTAATAAAATAATATAATTATATTATAATAGATATTAACTAATTAATTACCTTTTTCAGCCAAAACACGTTACCTTTTCTCTTTTCTCTAACTAAAATCTCTCTTTTTCCAATTGTAACATGGACGGTTATTTTTTTCAGTCAAAACACGTTACCTTTTTTCTTTCTTACTAAAACCTCTCTTTTTCCAATTATATCACGGGGGTTTCCATTTAATAAATATAAAATAAAAATATTATAATACTAATAATTAACCGATTACCTATTCAGCTAAAACGTATCATCTTCTCTATTTTTTCTAATGAAATTTCCTTTTTTAGAAATATCATGGGCAACATTAATTTTTCATTTTCAAAAAGTTTGAGTAATTTTATTTAGTAGAATAACATAATTAAATTTTAGTAAATTAATTTAATCATATAATATATCTAATAATTAGATCTAACAGTTCTGTTTTTATATTAAAAATCTAATGGTTATTATTAGTAGTATACGAATTTCTATTATATTTTTTTAGTGATTAGAAGATATGGTGTGATTTTTTTTGGTATATATTAATTATTGCAAGATTCTGATTTAAATTAAAAGTTAAAGTGTTTTAATTAGAAAAAAATATTATTGATTGGAATATATGATATTTTAGGTTTTTATAAAAAATAATATCATCAATTAAAAGTTAAAATTTTTTTAATTAAAAAGGCAATTGACTAATTTTCATTAATCATATTATTTTATTATTTATTTCATTAATTATGATGACCATGCCGAAAATCGAACATACAAACTTTCAATGCCCGTGCGATGCACGGGTTTCTTTTATTATATTATAAATTTTATTTAATATTACAATTATGATTTTATATAACATCATTTTTAATTATTTTATAATTTTAATTTAATATAATTGAATATACTCATGTTTACGGATTATACTAAGGTTTACTTATTATAAACAATGAATTTTTAATATATTTTATTAATAATTGAAAAGCATGGTGTGATATTTTCGGGTATATATTAATGATTGTAAGATTAGTTTTTAATCAAAAACGTACCGTGTTTTTATTCGAAAAAAATATTAATGATTGGAAGATATGATACGATCGATGTTTTTAAGTGTTTATAAAAGGTAATATCTTCAACTGAAATTAATGTAAAAAAGGCAATCGACTAAATACCATTAATAATATTATGTTATTATTTATTTTTAAGTGTTTTTAAATGTTATTATGTGTTTTATAATGAAGGGTAAATAAGTATATTCACGAAGTACCAAAAACATAAAGATAAAAACAAAAATAAATTACCTAAATAAAATCTAGATAAAATATTCAGTCGGTACGGTACCTATTGATTTTACTTAAATTTCCCCCTACTCAATTATAGTGAAAATCTATTTTACTAATTAATCAATTTCTTTTTTCAGGTTAAACATATTATGTTTTTGATTTTATCAAAATTAAATAATTTTCTTTTTCATGTAAGATACAATATCTTTTATAATTGATCTAACTAAAATTTTTCCTTTATTAATCAATTTCTTTTTTCAATTTAAACATATTACATTTTCTATTTTTTAATAACTAAATAATTTCCTGAAAATATAACATCTTTTACATTTTATCTAACTAAAATTTCTCCTTTTTAAAAAACACTAAGAGTAATTTTGTTTAATAAAATAACATAATTATATTATAATTGGTATTAATTAATTAATTACCTTTTTCAGCCAAAACACGTTTTAATTTACATTTTTAATATAAATTTAATTAATCATATGCATGGTTTAAAACTTATAGTATAAAATTTTAAAATAAATATGTCGTTGATGGAATTCAAACCCTCAAATTTTAGTAAATTAATTTAATCATATAATATATCTAATAATTAGATCTAACGGTTCTGTTTCCATACTAAAAATCTAAAGGTTATTATTCGTAGTATACGAATTTCTATTTTATTTTGTTAGTGATTGGAAGATATGGTGTGATATATTTTTATTTTTCAATAACTAAATAATTTTCCTTTTCACGTAAAATACAATATCTTTTATAATTGATCTAACTAAAATTTCTCCTTTGTTAATCAATTTCCTTTTTCAGGTTAAACATATTATATTTTCTATTTTCAATAACTAAATATTTTTCCTGAAAATAAAGTATCTTTTACATTTTATCTAACTAAAATTTCTCCTTTTTAAAAGAATAATAAGAGTAATTTGTTTAATAAAATAACATAATTACATTATAATTGGTATTAACTAATTAATTACCTTTTTCAGCCAAAACACGTTACCTTTTCTATTTTCTCTAACTAAAATCTCTCTTTTTCCAATTATATTGGGGACTTTTATAATTTCTAACTAAAATTTCTCCATTATTAATCAATTTCTTTTTTCAGGTTAAACATATTAGCTTTTCTATTTTTAAATAACTAAATAATTTCCTGAAAATACAATATCTTTTATATTTTATATAATTAAAATTTCTCCTTTTTTAAAAACACTACGAACAATTTTTTTTAATAAAATCACATAATTATATTATAATTAGTATTAACTAATTAATTAACTTTTTCTGCCAAAACACGTTACCTTTTTTCTTTTCTCTAACTAAAATCTCTATTTTTCCAATTATATCGTGGATGGTTATTTTTTCAGTCGTTACCTCTTTTCTTTGTTATTAAAACCTATCTTTTTTCCAATTATATCACGGTGGTTTCCATTTAATAAATATAAAACAAAAATATTATAATACTAACCATTAACCGATTACATTTTTAACTAAAACGTATCATCTTTTCTATTTTTTAATTAAATTCCCTTTTTTCTAGAAATATCACGGGCAACATTAATTTCTCATTTTCAAAAAGTTTGAGTAATTTTATTTAGTAAAATAACATAATTAAATTATAATTAATATAAACTAATCAATTACCTTTTTTACTTAAATCATGTCATCTTTTTAATTTTCACGTTACCTTTTTATTTTCTATAACAAAAATTTCACTTTTCCCATTATATCACCGGCGGTTCTATTTAATACAATAAACTAATAATATTATAATATGAATAATTTACCTATTACCTTTTTCAGCTAAAACTTATCATCTTTTCAATATTTTTTAAACTAAAATCCCTCTTTTAATATAGAAATATCACGAACAATATTAATTTCTCTTTTTCTAAAAATATTACGAGCAATTGTATTTAGTAAAATAACGTAATTAAATTATAATTACTATAAACTAATCATTTACCTTTTTCACCTAGAACATGTTACCTTTTTGATTTTTTCTAACAAAATTCTCTCTTTTTCTAATCATATCACGGGCATTTTATTTGATAAATTAAAATAATAATTTTATAATTATTAATAATTAACCGATTACCTTTTTCAACTAAAACTTATCATTTTCTCTATATTTTTTGACAAAAATCCCTCTTTTTTAGAAATATCACGAATAACATTTATATATTTACTAGCTTATAATCAGTGTGTGCACGGATCGCATGGATATCTTTTAATATGTATTAAATTTATTTTATGTTATAAATATATTTTTAAATAATCAATACTTACAATATTTTATTTAAATTTTTATTTACATTATTCAAAATAAATTTAATTAATGATATGCACGGTTTAAAACTTATAGGATAAAATTTTAAAATAAATATGTCGTTGATGGAATTCAAACCTTGAAATTTTAGTAAAATAATTTAATCATATAATATATCTAATAATTAGATCTAACGATTCTGTTTTTATACTAAAAATCTAATGGTTATTATTCGTATTATACGAATTTCTATTATATTTTGTTAGTGATTAGAAGATATGGTGTGATATTTTTTGGTATATATTAATTATTGCAAGATTCTGATTTAAAACAAAAGTTAATGTGTTTTAATTAGAAAAAAATAATATTGATTGGAAGATATGATATTTTAGGTGTTTATAAAAAGTAATATCATCAATAAAAGTAAACATTTTTTAATTAAAAAGGCAATCGGCTAATTTTCATTAATCATATTATTTTATTATTTATTTTAATAATTAGGATGACCATGAAGAAAATCGAACCTACAAACAACTTTCAATGCCTGTGCGATGCACAGGTTTCTTTTATTATATTATAAATTTTATTTAATATTACATTTATATTTTTATATAATCATCATTTTTAATTATTTTCTAATTTTAGTTTAATATAATTGAATATACTCATGTTTACGGATTATACTAATGTTTACTTATTATAAACAACGTATATGTACAGATTTTTAATATATTTTATTAATAATTGAAAAGTATGGTGTGATATTTTCGGGTATATATTAAAGATTATAAGATTAATTTTTAATAAAAAAAGGTACCGTGTTTTTATTCGAAAGAAATATTAATAATTGGAGGATATGATACGATTGATGTTTTTAGGTGTTTATGAAAGGTAATATCTTCAACTGAAATTAATATGAAAAAGGCAATCGACTAAATACCATTAATAATGTTATGTTATTATTTATTTTAGGTGTTTTTAGATGTTATTATGTGTTTTATAATGAAGGATAAATAAGTAAATTCAGGAAGTACCAAAAAACATGTACCAAAACTTTTAATGTTTCGATTTTTATATAAGAGTATAGATTATCAAATCATCTCATATAAAAATTTAAACCTCCAAAATTCATGTTTTAAAAAAAATAATTTAAACTAATGAAAAAATTCATATAATATTAAAAAAATCTGTGCATCGCAGTGGTTTTAAACTAGTAAATGACAGTAAATCAGTGACAATGAATTTCTTAACCGTAAACTCGATTTTTATTTGCTAAGCACTTAACCAGCTTCTTCCCGTAACACTGAAATGATGATAGTAACCACAATAATAATGATAGTAATTTTATTTTTTACTTAACTCTCAGCCAATGAGACCAAAATGTCTCAATCAATATTATTTTTTGAGTAAAAAGCAAAATGGTGGTCGTAGTTTACACTGAATGACAAAAAAATGATGGAACTTTCAGATTTTCATTTTAGTGGCTATCGATCTTTTTTCATATACCTTTTTGAAAATTAAAAAATAATTTTGGGTACTATTTCAAAAATCAAAAACAATTTTTGCCACTTATTTTAAAAATTAAAAAAAAAAGAGTAAAATGCACTTTGTGTACCTGAAGTTTGGCGAAGACACCACTTGAAATACCACCTTTCTAAAAGTACCACGGGTAATACCAACTAATGGATTCAATTACAATTCGTGTGCCGCCGTCTGTCTGATGGTAACGGCGTTAATTAATCAGGGGCATAAGAGTCTTTTCCATACAAGAAACTTGCGCGGGCTTATTTCTGGCGGGGTTTTCAGTCGTATATATACACCACAAACCCAGCATAGCTACATTCATCAACCCTAATTAAACTTCTCCCCAAACACAGGGGTATAAACCCAGCACAGCCACAAACATTCATCAACACAGGGGTTGCTACTGTGGCGAGCAAAATGGCGAGCAGAGCACTTATGGATGATGAAATCGATGCTATCTTGGACCTTGCTTGCTATTGTGACCAGATGAGTGTAATGAAGACTCAATGGTTTGGGCCAAACGCGGGTAGAAGATTCAGGGCATGTCCGAACAACACGTGCGGCTACCAGGAATGGATTGATGAGGAACTTGGGCCTCGTACTCTAGAGATAATCCAGGAGTTGCAGGCGAAGCACCTGGAGAGGGAGGAGAAGCATAGGCGCAGGCTGGTTCGTGTGAGAGAGAGGCATCAAGCTGAGCTACATCAATTGAAGGCTAAGCAAAAGTTTGTTGCTATCATTGGATTGTATGTGCTTGTTAACTTGATGATGAACACAAACAGGGATGACACTGGATTTGAGGACGATGACTCTGATTCTCTTGATGAGTGAAGCCTTGTTTAGTTTGATGTACGACTGTTATGGTTGTTTAAGTTGTAAGCAAAATGCTTGTATTGTTGTTGCCATGTATTGACTGTTTGGTCATGTTTTGTACCATCTCTTTTGCTATGAATTAATGTCAGTTTGGTTAACACAGCTGGCAATCATCTCTACAATGCCTCTTTGGTTATGTAATTGACCATGAATTAAGGTTAAATGAACAAAAGCTACGTAAAAAAAAGCATTGGTAAATAAAAACCATTCCATTACAGCAAAGTAGTTAAATTCAAGGTTCATCCAACTTGCATTTTCTAGACCAATGCATATTCCAAAAGCAAAGTGCATTATACAGACCAAAAGCAAAATGCATATTCTAGGCATACATACCAAAGTGCATTTTACAGACCAAAAGCAATTAACATTCATCAACATAATTTATCACTTCTAAACAGGCTTTTGCTTAAGCCTACTTTCCCTCTTTCTCCTAGCCAGTTCCAGCTTCCTTGCAGTAGTAACTGTGGCTTTTCCTTTAGTTGCAGTGCCAATTGGCTCTATCCCATGAGGAGTGTTTGTTGGTTGCAGAGGATTTGAGTTGGTGAACACCCCTCCCTGACTACCTTCTCCAAGTGTTGTTGTCTTTGAATGGCCACTTTGGCTGCCTTCTCCACCAGTTGTTGTTGTCTTTGAATGGCCACTCTGACCACCTTCTCCACCAGTTGGGGTCTCTGATGCACTTCCCTTTTTGGCACTTTGAACCTCTCCCTTTTTTGGCTTCTTAGCTTTGACAGTCAGTTCCTTCTCACACCCATTGGCTCTGTCATGTGCCTATAAAGAGGACAGAAGAAGACTTATGAAGAGAGTTTGTCATGCACAAAACATTATATTGTTATGAACAAGGGAAAGAACAAAAATACCCTAGCTGGGCAAGTCCTAATGTTGTGAGAAGCTTCAGTACAGTAGCTGCATTTCACTTTGGTATTAACTCTCCTCAACCTTGTTGCATCAGGGGCAGGTGTATCATTAGTCTTCTTCCTTGCTTTTTTGGGCCTTCCTGTTTGCACCTTCAAGAATGGTGGTAGTGGCTTAGGGTAATCTGTTGCACCCCAGTCTTCTTCACCAAAAATAGGCTCAAGAATGTGGTTGTAGGTGGCAAGGAAGGTATCCTTTGAGTAGCAAGCATGGATGTAGTCCTCATATTTTTTTTTGGACCATGCAATGCAAGCACATGCATGGTAACATGGTATACCTGATAGCTCCCACTTCCTGCATGCACACTTTTTTGCCTCTAAGTCCACGACCATTTGATAACCCCCATCAGTCATTGTAACCAAATACTTGGCACCTACAGACCATATTACATGACAACCCTTCGTTTGATCAACAGCCCTACCATATTACACCAACAGAATCAGTCATGCATATTAAAAAAATGAAAATTGCAAAAAAACAGAATTGACTTACTTATTTAGTCTTCTCATGGCATTAGGGCAAACAGGGTTCAAGGCATAACTGTTAAGCATCCTGTCCCTTCTTTTCTGTATTCTTTTCATGACATCAATGTGGATACTTTGAAGCATTGTCAAAATAGGGAGGTCCCTATACTTTCCAATTGTGCTGTTGAAGACCTCACACTGGTTGTTAACAAACTGGTCTGACTTAGGAATCATTCTAAATGCACTTCTGGTCCATTGAGTCCTTGGTTTCTCATTTAACCAATCATGGCATTTCTTTGAAAGCTGGAAAAGAAAATGTTTATTACTATAAAGCAATGAAGCACTGATAAAGGTAGCACTAATAAAGATAAGGGAAGTTGTAATAAAAAAGAAGATACCTTTTGCAGCTCCTCCATGTGCTTCTTAAATGTATACTCAGTGGTTGCCCTAGCTGCCTTCCACAAGAGCATCCTAACACCAATACCTTTGTGTTCTTTGTACATGTTTCTATACAAGTGCATAACACAGAACCTATGTTCTGCATTAGGCACAATGTTTTCCAAGGCATTAATCAACCCTTTCTGCCTGTCAGATATAAAGGTCCAGCTCCCATCATTCTGGATATTCAAGTCTTCAACTACTAGCTTTAAAAACCAATTCCAACTGTCACTGTTTTCTGCTTCTACAACTGCCCAGGCCAAGGGATACATCCCATCATTAGCATCTGTTCCAATAGCAGATAATAGTTGGCCACCATAAGGGCCCTTCAAGTGGCACCCATCTAGCCCTATTAATGGCCTGCAACCATCTTTGAACCCTTCTTTTATTGCTCCAAAGCAGGTGTAGAATCTTTTAAATCTCTTCTTCCCTACATTTTCAGCATCATCTACATCTTCAGTCATGACAAGGACAGTGCTTCCAGGCAGTTCTTTTAGTAGAGCATTAGCATAGTCCCAAACTTTGGAGTACTGGACCACATGGTTCCCATTTATTTTCTGCAATGCCATTTTCTTTGCCCTAGCAATTGCATATATGCTGACATGGCAGCCCCAATCATTCACAACATTCTTTAAGAAAGAAGCCAAAGGCCATGTGGGGTTCATCCTTATGTCATTCTCATAGTAATTTGCAATCCATCTTGAGTTGATTTGCTTCTGATCAAATGTTTGAATGCAGGTATGCTTTGGATTGTACACTCTCACTTGGAAACTGTCAGAATTATGCATTTTTGTTGCATAAATATTCCACTCACATCCTCCATGGCAAACAAACTTAACTCTTGAACCATAATTTCTCTTTTGAATGATTCCTCTTCTGTCCTTTATAGCTTGCTTCTTCACAGCATCTCTAAACACCTTAGATGTAGGGAACAACATTCCTAATTCAAACTTTGGGTTGCCCATCTCAGATTTTTCATCAAACACTGGCCAATTAATCTCATCCTCATCAGTGGAGTTGGCAGCCATCCTCTCCTCTTCACTGTCTATGTAGTGTGAAGAGTCACTAGAATAATGCACATTTCCCTCTACACTCCCATCTGCATTTCCCTCTGCCCCCATTTGATGTTGTTGTTTCTCTGTATTTTTGTCAACCTCTTTCTGTTTCCCTTTGCTTTTCTCCTTGGCTTTCTGTTTCCCTTTTCCATCATCCTTAGCATTTTTTGCACTCTCCTTGGCTTTGGCACTCTCCTTGGCTTTGGCACTTTCCTTAGCTGCCTTTTTTTTGGCTCTCTCAGACTTATAGTTTGCCACATCTTCATCTGTACTGTCCTCATTTGAAGAGTCAGAATGGAATGAATCATCACTCCAATCATCACTCCATTCATCTTGTTCTACCACATAGTCCTCATCCTCATCATCCTCACTGTCCCCATTATCCTCATTGTGACCATGGTCCCCATTCTCACTCTCATGCAATTCTCCATTCTCACCATAGAGGTCTTCCATTTCCCTAAACACTCTATCATTCTCAGTCTCAACATACTCCAGGTTTGGATCTTGTGATGGGTTGTAGTCTTGAGTCACATTTTCTTCAGGGGTCAACGTCAGTATTGGGTCCATTGCAACAGCAAAAACTAAGACTAATCTAGATGGTGGCACCAGTTCACACATCTCCATAACATCACTGTCACTATCCAAGTTCCAAACTCCTCTAATCCAATCAGTTTTAGGATATTTATAGAAGAATATTTGAGTTCCTAAAACCCCAACTTCCTTCAGCATACCAGATATTTCTAACATACTCATCATGTCCACACTACACAGGTCCACATAATCGACATTACCACCAACATACTGTCGTGGATTTTCAGACATTACCCCACCATGATGCAATTTTATAGTGAACAACTCAGGCACTGACATAACAGAAGAAAAAAGCAACAATCATAAAAAAATAGTACAAATTCAAGTTGAGAATAAACAATAAAATTGGGACCACAAGGAATATAAAACCCTAATTGCACATATATCACTGCATTTAAAAACAGAAAAACCCTAATTGATACTAACAAAGCCCTCATTTTTAATAAGAAAACCCTAACTACTTGGTCCCAATTGCCAGAATCGAAGCTTACCTGTGTATTGTGGGCATTCGTTTGGAGAGTATATGTCTTTGTCTTCCCTTGGTCGAACAACCCAACTCATGATCGATACTTCTTTGATGGAATTAAAGAATAGTAAAGTGCTTTCTGTGTCTTGATTGAATTAAAGAATACTAAAGTGCTTTCTGTGTAAAATAGGGTATTGAGAAGGCACGGCTCAAAAGCCCGCGAAACTGGGCTATGGAAAAGACTGTTATGCCCCTGAAGATATAACGCCGTTACCATCAGATAGACGGCGGCACATGAATTGTAATTGAATCCATTAGTTGGTATTGCCCGTGGTACTTTTAGAAAGGTGGTATTTCAAGTGGTGTCTTCGCTAAACTTCAGGTACACAAAGTGCATTTTACTCAAAAAAAAACTTTGGTCACTATTTTTAAAATAAAAAAACAAAGTGTGGCCATTAAAATGAAAATCTGAAAGTTCGACCACTTTTTTACAATTTTTTTTTTTTGAAATCAAAATAACTTTTTATTCCAAATCACGAAGAATTACATCTATAAGAAAGGGTGGGATAGATAACCACTCCTTTGGATCAGACAAAGAACATGCCTCCCTAGCCACACAATGAGCTGCATAGTTCGCTCATCTCCGAACAAAATAAACTAAATAGGACCCTAAGTCCTTTACAATAGAATAGCAATCCTTAATAATAGATCCCAAGTAGGATGAATCATTAGAATTACTACGAAAAGCTTGAACCACACCCAGCGCGTCAAGCTCGATGAACACATTTGAAAGCTGAAGCTTTTTAATCCACGAAAGAGCCTCGCGAAACGCCATCACTTCTGCAATTTTAGGATCAACAATCCCAACAAAAGAACCACCATAACTCGAAAAATAGGAACCTGTTGCATCCCTTAAGACACAACCAAACGAACTACGACCATTTTCCATCTGCACAGCAGCATCCACATTACAGGTTATCCATCCCGAAGATGGTTTCTGCCAGACAGCCACTCCTTCACGACTATTACTCCCCCCATTCTTCTGGTCTTTTACCTGAGCTTGCTGCCATTGAAAAAGAGTTGTACTAGCGCCATTAACAGTCTGGGCCGGAGTCTGTGTCTTGTGCTTCCACACCACTGAATTCCTGCTGTTCCAAATGTTCCAGGCTACGCAACAAATGAGTTGGATTTCCTGAACACTCATGTCGACAAACGCATCCACAACACTCTGAATGAAATCTTCCCCTAAAATAAACTTTAGACTGAGCTTACACAGATGCCAGCATTGTTGAGCATAGGAACACGTCTTCAAAATATGATCCAATGATTCTATGACTGAAGAACAGACGGGACAAATTGGATACACCTCCACATGCTTTCTTCTAAGGTTTTCTAGAGTTAGAATACAATTTTGAAGAGCTCTCCAAACAAAATTCTTTACCTTCGGAGGGATAGCCAATGACCACAATTTATTCCACTTAAAAGAAACTTTCAAACTCGGAGGCTGATTATACGATTTACATAATATTTTGTAGCCACTCTTCACCTCATACATTCCTTTTTCCCCTTGAGCCCACATCCAGGAATCCTCAGTATTATTCTGACTAAAAGGAATAGCCAGAATCCGTTTAGCATCACTTTCATTGAAAATGTGACGAACCAAGTCATAGTCCCATTGCCTGCTATCATTGCAAAAAAGATTACTAACCATTGCATTTTCCAGACCAGGAAGCACTGCAGTAGTAATTCTCTTATTAACCCCATCCGGAATCCAAGGGTCTATCCACACTCTTATCGTATCGCCCTTTCTAACCTTCAACACACTGCCTTCAATCACCAAATCTTTTGCAGCAAGGATACTACGCCACACATAACTTGGGTTTCTACCCAATTCTGCATCTTTAAAAGAACATTTAGGAAAGTAACGAGCTTTTAGTAATTGAGAGATACAAGATTGAGGCTTCGTCATCACACGCCAAGCTTGTTTTCCCAACATTGCTAGATTAAATTCTCGAATTCTCCTAAAATCCATCCCTCCCATTTCTTTTGGATAACATATTCTATCCCACGCCATCCAACGTATCCCTCCCCTTCGATCCGCATCAGACAACCACCAAAACTTGTTCATTAATCCCTCTATCTCATCACAAAGTTTCTGGGGTAACAGAAAAATGCTTGCTAAATATGATGGAATTGCTTGAATTACTGATTTCAGCAATATCTCTTTTCCAGACCGAGCAAACATCTTACCTTTCCAGCTTTGCATACGCCCCCAAACCTTCTCTTTTATATACCGAAAAACATCCCACTTGTTCTTTGCTACCATCTTTGGCAGTCCCAAATAAAGGTCATCATTACGTATAGGAACTTGCAGATTCTGACTAATTAGATCAGCTACCTCAGAAGGAGTGTTACGGCTAAACTGAATGCTTGACTTTTGAAAATTCACTTGTTGCCCCGAAGCTCGTTCATAAATCCTCAAACATTCTTTAATACAATGTGCATTATCCATAGTAGTTCTGAAGAATAGATAACTTATATCCGCAAAAAATAAATGGGTAACAATTGGAGCTCTATTTGTAATCTTGCAACCATGAATCATCCCCCGAACTTGATACTTGCGAATTAAAGCCGACAGCCCCTCTGTGCACAGTAAAAAGATATACGGAGATATAGGATCGCCTTGGTGCAATCCTCTCTCAGGTGTAATTGGCCCTACTTTATGTCCAGACGTCAAGAAGCTATACTTTACTGTAGACATGCACATAAAAATCCACTCCAGCCAAGTATTCGCAAATCCCATCTTCCTCATAACTTCCATAACAAAACTCCACTCGACTCTATCATACGCGTTACTCATGTCGATTTTTAAAGCTGAACTTCCCACCTTTCCTTGAGTCTTCCTATTCATCCAGTGATTTATCTCAAACGAAGCAATCACATTATCTGTAATTAGTCTCCCTGGAACAAAAGCACTCTGTGATTCTGAGATTATTTCAGGAAGCAATACTTTGAGTCTATTAGCCAACATCTTAGTAATTATTTTCATCATAACATTGCATAATGAAATTGGGCGGAGATCATTCATAGTTTTTGGATTTTTCTTTTTCGGGATCAACACCACAACAGTATCATTCAGCCGACTGGGAATAATTTGAGAAGTCAGAACATTAAGGCAAGCTTGAGTGACATCATTACCTATTATGTTCCAAAAATATTGATAAAATGCTGGATTCATGCCGTCTGGTCCTGGACTTTTGTCTGGATGCATTGAAAAGAGAGCTTCTTTAACCTCCTCCCTGGTAAACTCCTCAGTAAGCATTTGATTTTGAACCAGACTTATTTTCTCCTCAATACTATCCAACACCTCTGTCATCTCCACTGTCTTCGTAGTAAATAGATTCCCATAGAAACCTTCAATAAGATTTCCCAAACCATCTTCCCAATTCTTCCACTAACCACTATCATCTTTCAACCTCGTGATTTGATTCTTCTTCCTCCTTGCAGATGCATAGGCATGGAAGAATTTTGAATTACAATCACCTCCTTGCAGCCAGTATTGTTTTGCCTTTTGTTTCCAGAATATTTCCTCTTGTTTTAACAGCTTTGCATACTCTTTTTCCGCTTCCTGATAACACTGAATTGAAAATCTATCCCTCTGGTCTCGAAATCGATCCATTCGCTTCCTGTAATTTCCCATCTTTTCCTTGAAACTTTTTGCTAATTTATCCCCCCACTCCTTTAATCTTGAAGCACATCTACTAATTTTCTCTCCCACATCATCTCCCTCAGAATTATGCCAACAATCAGCCACAATTTCGCTACATCTTTCTTCTTTAAGCCAAGAATTCTCAAAACAGAATCGGAATGCTCGAGGCACCGCTCTCCATACACTCACCTGTAGATAGATTGCTAATTGATCAGATGAGGGTGCCACAAGATTCTGAACACAATTTGTAGGAAACATACTGCACCATTCTTCATTCACAAACACTCTATCCAGTTTCTCTTGAACCCAGCTATTTGTTCCACGTCCCCTTTCCCACGTGAACTGAGAACCTTCAATTGGTAAATCAAAAACCCCACACTCCAACATAGTATCACGAAAACCATTAAGAAGCCAGTTTGGTTGAGGATTTCTACCTTGTTTCTCACTTGCCCGAAGAATGCCATTAAAATCTCCAAGAATCACCCAAGGCAACGAAGACATCTGCGCTAGAGATTTAATAAGAGCCCAAGAATCTTTCCGTCTACACCTTTCTGGGAATCCATAAAAACACGTTAATCTCCGAGGGCGAATATTATCCAGAACTATCTCTGTATAGATAAAATTATGGGAAGAAGATTTTATTATCACAGTTTCAGCTTGTTTCCAAATTAGGGCTATACCCCCACCGTGTTCTGGACCTGCTACAGTAAAAAGGCCTTCGTACTGCATTTTGGCCCGAATACTATCTATTCTACTATGATCAATCATTGTCTCCATAAGAAAAACAAACATGGGCTTCTTCATTTGGACCAAGTCCAGTAAAGTCTGAATGCTTCTTCATGTGGATGCTTCAGTCTACCCAGGGACGGGTTCGTGCGCTGTCGGAATGATCATTCGAGACCATAATGGAGAGTTTGTGCAGGCTAGGAACCTAAGACGTGTAGGGGAAGTGCTACTTCTTGAAGCAGAGGCTTGGGGTGTGCTTGAAGCACTAGTCTGGGTTCAGAATCTTCAACTGTAGAATGTGGAATTTGAGAGTGACTCTCTGCTCACGGTTCCCGCATTACAGAAGGAGATGAGCTATCTATACGAAGTGGGATTCATCCTTAAGGAAAGCATTTATATTCTCCGAGAACGATCCGATTTTTCAGTCTCTTTTGTCAAAAAGCATGCCAATAAAGCGGCCCATGTAATAGCTAGGGTTCCTTGCTTGATTGGTAGCTCCAATGATTTTCTGTCTCCTCCACCTAGTGTGTTGGAAACATTATTGTATGATTCTTCATTTTTGCAATAAAATTCATCTTTGCATCAAAAAAATATTTATGAGTTGAATTCCTTTGTTTAGAATAAGCTAATTTTAATGTACTTATTGTTTCGGTTACGTGCTTTAATGTATTTTATTAATATAAATATTAATGGACCTTAATTATCGCTTAGATTTAGGGATTCTAGTTAAGTTCTAGGTTATTATTTTATATTAATTTTTCTTTAATATGGTCAAGATTTGTATTATCATAACTGCTTTTAGTTATTATGCTTATTAATATTAATATTAATATGGATTAGATGTAATAGGTGTTATGTTTTAATTCTCTTTCTATATTTGCACATATTATGCCAGCCTTATGTTTTGTCTTAATTGTAAAATGTATTAATTTGTAGATGGATTTAATGCATAATTAATTAATGCATAATTGATTTGTTGATAGCTTGTTTTAATGCATAATTAATTAATTAAAATTGTATCCTATTTTACTCCCTGTTTAATGCATAATTATTGCCTGATTATTTGGTTCCCTAATTATATGATAATTGATTAATTGATTTCCCTTTTTAATGTTAATTGAATTTTGTATTTTTTAGATTACTATTGAATTATTTAATCAGTTTCACATTTATGAGTGTAGTTATTTCTTTGGCTACATGTTTTAAATGACCACTTTATGGGTTTTAATTGACACTAGTTATTTTTCGTTCGATTTTAGTTTATATAACTGGTTCTTTTAATCAATGTGGGTAAACTGGGTTTCTATTTTGTTCCATTTTATATGGATGTTCTGTGCCAATTACGAGTTTTCCTTTTGTTGGCTTGTTATCGATCGTCCATTTTGATGAATAATTTTATCGGTCGTTCGTTTGACGAATTTGATCGGGCGTCGATCTGACGAATTTTTATATTTTATATATTATCTTTTTAATATATCGTAGTATTTTATTTTATTTTATATTTGGTTGGATTCTAAATTTATTTTATCATATTTATAAATTTTTGTTTTCGAAAAATTATTACAATTTATTAAATTTTAGTTATTTTATTATTTGCTTCCAAATGTAATAATAACGACTTTTTACTTAATTTTAAATTATTACTTTATATTTTAAATAGAGTTCTAACCAAAGGGACCCCTTTTGGTTAGATTATATATATTTTTAGTTTTTCTAATAATATCTTATCACCGTATATAGGTTTTATTATTAAATAATATAATATTATTTACTTTTTGTTTTATCTCAAACTTAAGTCTTTGTTTGAACTTAATTTTCTTGATTTGTATTTGGTTTTGTGATCCTTCAGATTTACTTGGATGGGCATAAGATGGAAAAAGAGATATTTGAAGTCGTGAATGGAATTGCTATAGGAGAAGAATCAAGAAGAGTCTAGCCATTTGTTTAGTTAGTCATGATGTAAAATGATGTATTTTTATTTTAGTTGGGCACTCTTTTTTCCCGCTTGAGTTTTTTTTCAAAGGATTTTACTCATGTGGGATTTTTTAACGCGGCCTAGTTTAGTGGATATAAAGGTTTTATTATCTAAACTTTCGGGGAATCTCTTTCCTATAGTTCATGCAATTCATGGATTAGCTAAGTATACCTTTCGGTTAGATGATGAGCTTTTATTATCTATTTGAGATGTTTTATCTGATTTTATATCAATAAAATGATTTATCATTCAAAAAAAAAAAAATTGGCTCTCGGCCTCTCACTAATATAAATTCTAATTTGGCCAATCTATCTATATATATAATAAAAGCAGGGGATTGGAGAGGCCACATGGCACCTTAATATTTGATGCCAGGAGATCGGAAATGCACCAGAATAGTTTAAGGTATTTTTCTTGAATTTTCGTTTTCCTGATTTTTCTTATTAAAATTATTGTCTTGCATTAAATAACTATTAATGACAATTTAATTAGTCATTAATTACACCTATTAAACATCTATTCAATTTATTCTATTTAATTTGTTTAAAAATTAGCAAACTTTATTTGAACATTATAGTTATTATTTCAATATTAAATATTAATTATATATAGTTAAGTTTATTTTTAGGTAAAATGATGACTAACAATTGTTTATATTGTGTTATTTTTTATTCTCTATTCAAGATCATTATATTTTCTTTTCGGATGATTATAGGGTAGACGACCTTAACTTCTCAATCAATTTTTATTATCAATGATTGTGAAAGTCGTAATAAATTATGAAAGTACAAGAGATTTACTTAATTTCTGGAATTGTATAAAAACAATACAAACAAATTTTTAATTTTACACATGAATAAATTATACATGAGTTATGATCAAATCGATTAAATTTAACAAACCCAGCCTTTCATCGGAAGAAAAATCGATAAAAAAGCTATACACCTACGCTGTCAATGGATCGGATATCCGATCTGATCCGATCCGCACTGATTTAAATGGATATGGATTGGCCTGAAAAATATTCGATCCGGAAACCGATCCGATAAGAAAGACCCGAATAATAAATGGATCAGATATGGATTTAGACTGATCCGATCCGCTTATCCACGACCCGATCCGTTTAATTATATAATAATATATTATAAAATATATATAGTAATATTTTTAAAATATTTTATATTGTAATAAGTTACTTTATTGAAAATCCAAAACCTTATACACTCTAGCCTCCAAAGTTTAACGTCATTATTTTTTTTATTTATATTTTATTGTCAATTTTCTGTATTAGAAACTTGCATTTATAATTTAAATACAATCGGACAATGATTTTTGTTAGTGGATGAATAGTTACTTATATTTACTTATACTGCAGCGAAGAACGAGATGATGTTCAAAATGTAGGCTAGGAAAAAAAATAAATTTCTTTTTTTCGAAGTACTTGACTTCATACATTTCTATTATTTGATTTGAACTTGTCATTATGATTTTTTAAACATTGTGTTTGAACAGAGAAAAATAAAATTTCTTTTTTTCGAAGTACTTGACTTCATATATTTTTTTTATTTGAACTTGTAATTTATGTTTTTTTAAACACTGTGTTTGAACAATAAAATTATTAAAATAGTTTAAATTTTTAATTGCTACTAAAATTTACACACTGACTTCTAGATTGTAACTTCTCAAATTTTTCTAGTTTTCTTTTAAAATGGTGAATGATATATATCGATATGATTATTTTTTTTATATTTTTAAAAATAAATGGAGCAATATCCGAAATCCGATCCGTTTATCCATTAAATTAAATGGATTGGATATGGATCGACCTCTAAAATATTCGAGGTTTGATCCGATCCAATCTGAATCCAATAAAAACAAATGGATATGGATATGGATTTAGGTCGATCAGATCCGAACCCGACCCGTTGACATGCCTATATACACCCATTGTTTCATTACATTGTGTCGAAATAAAATTTTATTCTAATTAAACAAATTTTTTACACTATTATTGAATATGTATATTATGAGAGGGGTGTCGGCTTTAAAAAATGTTATTAACCTGACCTTCTAAAGCATTCTTTATTATTAATGATTGTGGAGTCATAATAAACCAGGAGATCGGAGAGGCTTTCACTCAAGTTACAAAATATTTTTCTTGATTTTCACATTTTTAATTTTTTTTATTAAAATAATTTTCTTGCATTTAATAGCATTTTAATTAGTCAGTAATTGTACCTATTAAACTTATATTAAATACACTTTATTTTATACTTAATATAAAATTTTAGCAATATTTATTAGAATATTATAATTATTATATTAATATAAAATATTAATTATCTATCTAAAAGTACAATTATTTCAAGGTAAAATGATAAAATAAATTTATTTATATCTTCCATTTCTAATCCTTATTCAAAATTGATGCAATTTTTTTCGGCAATAATAAATAGACGATTTTAACTTTTCGATTAATTCGTAATCAATGACCGTGAGAATCATGATAAGATACGGAAGCATATAAATTTTTCAATTAACATCCACAATATAAATACAAGCAATATTGTATAATTTACTTTTACACGTGAACAATTTACACATGAAGTGTGATCAACTCGATTAAATTGAACAAATCCATCCTTTTTCTTTACTGATTAAATCAATGAAAAAGTTATACATTCGTTGTTTCAATATATTGTGTTGGATTAAATTAATATTATAACTACACAAATTCTTATACCATTACTAATCAATTAATCATGCATGTATGTTATGAGACGCATGTATGTTATGACATGGGCGTAAGTCAATCACATCTTTTATCACATTTACATTTTTCTTCTTTTTTTCATCATACAAAAAAATTTATCAACAAACTAAGCAATCACGTCTCTCATAATGCCACTGATTGCAAAAAGGATACAAAAATGTTACTTTTAGTTATCCATTGTTGAACTTTACAAATATTTATCAATATTGGATTTCAAAAGCATTTTTTTATGTAACAAAATAGGTGTCGTCAATATCTTCGAAAATATTATTATTAATACTTAAGAGTTTAACTAAACCATGTTTTCTTTCTGCTAATTATTTTCTCTATAATTTTTTAATATTCAAATTTAGTTACGTTTTACACAAGTTTCAATTCATCATATCCAATTTCAAATAATAAAACTTAACAAATAATGATGTTATACATATAATTTTAAAAAATATTTGCAGCGGCTTTGTTATCTAGTGTTCATAAAAAGAATGTGCCCTAGTCGCCGTACCCTACTGACAAGTTGTCAAGTATCATGGTCCCGTTTAACACAAGTCCAACTTGTTAAATGCCCCTGTCTCTACTTGATTTGATATCTTTGGCATATACGTACTACAGTTCGGATTATGTTTATAATTATTAGTACAAAAAATAAAATAAAATAAGAGAATCAAATATAGATACGTTTCTCTTCAGTTATTGTATGGATTTTTTTAAAAAGAAAAGTGTTAAAATTTAAAAATTGTTCCAAATGAAAAATGTTCGGGAAAGAATTAAATTTTCCAAAAAAGTGTCAAAATGTCATGTATTTTCTTATCATAGATTGTTAATATAATTATTAATATATCCGCGTGCATTCATATGAATCATACCAATTAAAATTTTTCTTTTTTACAACTCAATCTTGTCATTTCATTTTGTATATTTTTTTGAAATTTTTGTTTAATTCTCTACATTACTCGTTCCAAATATTGATGTTTCATTTATGTAATTAATAATTTTCTAATGATGGATTTTAAGTATAAATGCATTCATAAATTAAAATTTATCATATATCCTGTCATATGGAACAAAACTTTTATTTATATTTCCAGAATAATAATGTTAAAAAGTTTTGATTATTCCTGATTAAACTTGAGCTAGTAGCTAGTAGAGATGTTCAAAAAAAATCAAAAAACGAAATATGGTCCGATCCAATTTGAAAAAAATTGAAAATTCTAATTTGAATACAATACGATCTCAATTGGTCCTGTCCGGGGGCCTTATACGAACTTCCTATTTTTTATTAAATTTGGTCCAATCCAAAATCTGAAAAATCAGGATAAAAGTCCGAAGTTCGAATAGTTCGGATAAAGCCCGGATTTTTAAAAGAGCTTGGATAAAAATTCGGTTCATTTCGGTTCGAAAAAAAATTCGAACTTTTTAAAAAATCCGGATAAAATTTCGATTTTTCATAAATTAATCTTAAAATATGTAAAATTCTTAATAATTTTAAAATCGATAATTTATAAGTTACAGAAATCCGGATAAAAATCCGATTTTGTATGCATAAAATAAAGGGTTTCATGTGCCTGAGGATGACCTCAGGATTCTACTTGAGGTTAAAACATTTTTAATACAAATTTAAGGGTATTTATGTAAAATCACTGAAAAAAGTTTAAATTTACCAAAATTCCCCTGCAAAGACCCTTACTTTATAAGAGCATCTCCAATAGGGGTTGTCAAGTACTATGTAGCATGGCACCCTTGATTGCCCACCTATGCCAATAAGTTGCCAACCAAAGTTGCTAAAAGTTGGCAACTTCCCCATTTAGTTAAAACACATACAATTCCCGAAAAACGTATTTAACTTTATCCTTTTGTATCTCCCATATTTTAAATGTATTTATAAGATAATATAAAATTTATGTATGGGACCACTTTGGCAACTTTTAAAGTTGCTCAACTATTGGAGTAGATTTGTAACAAAAGTTGCCAACAATAAAATGGAGGAGATAAAAAATAAAAAAAAATAATATATGTGATGATGTGGTAGAAGTTGACAACTATGTTAGCAACCTCTATTAGATACGCTCTAAGTACAAATCACTTATAACCTTAGGGCCATGTTTATTTGGAGGGATTATAATCCTCGGATAATAATCCTACTATAATAATTCCATCATTTATGATCCTTAAGATTATAATCTTTTAAATTATCCTATTACATGTTTGTTTTGAAGTATTAAGTCTAGGATTGGACTATAATCCTTTAAAAATAATTTAATCTTGTAAATTATCATATCCCATGTTTATTGTTGTGAGGGATAACCTATGGATTGAACTATAGTCCTTTAAAATTTCTAATCATATGTTTGTTTTAACAGGGATTATAGTGAATGGACTATAATCTTTTAAAAACATGACTTATGGGATGGTATTAAATAATACATCCTCCAAGCAAATATTAGAAAGGATTATAATCTCATCCCTTATCCCAACTAATCAAACATGTGATTGTTAGTTTAAAGGACTATAATTCTTAATCTAATCCCAAGTAAATTTTTACAAATATGGGATTAAATTTTTTTATGAATTATAGTTCTATCCCCTACTTAATCCTATGAAACAAACATAACCTAGGAGACATCCCTAAAATTGTTATCAGTTTTCTCTAAAATAAATAACATGCTTTTATATGAGGCGCAAAGATTGCTCTCTGAAAACTAACAGTGACAATTTTTCTTACTTCTTAATGTATTAAGTATTAGTTAACAGGTGTCAAAAAAAAAATTATTAGTTAACAGTAAATCCAGCTTTAGATTATCATAAACACTTTGTCTGAAATTTTCAAAGTTTAGTCGTCGGTCCGTTTGAAAATGCAACAAATTTGCAGGTTTCACAAATAGGGAAGAAATTAGAGGATAGTAACATAATAATAGCTATAATAGCCAAAACCACTGATACCATTTTATCCTAAGAGCATCTTCAAGAAATTCTCTAATCAAGCTCTTAATTCAAAAAATGAGGAGAGAGAATGAAAATGTTGTTCCAAGAGACTCTTAGTGACTCTTAAAAACACTAAGAGGCACTTCTCTCTCCTCATTTCTAAGAGCCACTAGTAGCTCTTAACTTATATTTTAATAATAAAATATATATATTCACCAATTCTTGCATAACTTTTGGTTATAATGGAGTTAATTTATGAATAAATTATAAATAAGAAGCTAATATAAAGAAAATTGTTGGAGTTTGACACATAAATCAATGTAATAACTTGCTAAAAACCAATTATTTCTATTATTTTGAAGAGTGAATGTAGGAGTCTATTGGAGATGCTCTAAACCAAATCAAACCAAACAAACCCAGTATATCCCGCTCGGAGCAGGGTCTGGGAAAGGTGAGATGTACGCAGACCATACATTTACTTTTTACGATAAAGATGCTCTAATACTGACTAATCATTTAGAAGGATTTGAAAAAAGTTTGAAAAAACATTCAAATTTTTTTTTAATTTCACTAATATTATATATTTTTAAAAAAATAATAATAAAATGTTAGCTTGAGAAGGAACACTTGTTCCCATTACTTTTACTAAATATCATTACAAGAAAATTCAACTAAATTCAATTACATAAATTCGATTGCTCCTAGTCAAATTTAAAATAAACTTAAACAAATTGATGATTAAACTTAAATTTGACGAGAATTTTGCGATCGAATGTCAAATTTTTACCGCATTTTTTAGTTTACTTCCCTGCAAGATTAAATACGATTTTATATTTTAAATAATTGTAGATTTATATCATAACTGTTTTCAAGACCGAAAAAGTATCAATTTCAAAGAAGCGTACAGATTAAATCGAACGACCAACCATCACTGACCAACCATCACTGGACTTGCAGCGACTCATTATGTTATAGAAGAAAGCTTGATTACGGAACCACCGGTGCACCAGAAAAGGAGTCAAATTAAATTGAAATTTTGCGTCGGCTGCATGCAACTTGACAATCTCGTGTTTTTTACTTTGTATTTTGTAGTATTTGATAATTCGAACTCATTCCCCCACTGCCTGCCACCACACCACACCACACTGTCTCATTAATGCTGGTACCAACTTCTTTGACAATTTCAAAACCGGGATTTCAGTAGTATTATAATTATTTGTCCAGAGCCAGGTTCATGAATAATGTTGGCAGGGACGGAGGGAAGGGGTGGCACGCAGGCGCGATCACCACCCCAAAATCTCGATAATCATGAATTTAGTATTAAAATTTATGAAAAAAATTAAAAAATTCATATTTTTAATGTTAAAATATTATAATATTTTGATTTCGCCCCCTTAAATTTATATAAATTTTATGAATATAGTGAAAAAATTTTCGATATTTAACATAATTTTGAATTTTCATACTTGAATTTAAGTATATTCACAAGTTAAAAATATTAATAATAATTTTTTATATTATTTACTAACAAATTATTTTAATATATTAATTATTAAGATGAAAAAAAAAAATCGCCCTCGCAAATTCGAATTTCTTGCTCCGTCCCTGAATGTTGAATCATTTTCTTTTTATCAAGGGCCTTGATGATGTTGAACCCACATAGTTTTTTTTTTTTAACAAGGCAGCATCTCTTAATTCTCGTGAACAAAATATTAGGGGAGAGCACGGTTCGGGGCGGTTTTGTCCTGAAATCGAACCCGAAATCGCATATGTTCGGTTTTAAAAATTGGAAATCGCAATCGCAATCGCAATCGAATCATCGGTTTCGGTTTTGAAAAATTCGGTTCGGTTTTTAACGGTTCGGTTTCGATTATAAAACCGAACGAAGAAATCATAAATATATTATAAAGCTTTGAATTTATTAATATGCGTTTGTGTTAGTATCTACATTTTATTTACCTTGTATTCCAAGTGCCAGTGTGCATTTGTGTATATAGCTCGTGTACAATATAATCAATTCCTTTGCTCAGCATTTTACCTTGTATTCCAAGTGCCAGTGTGCATTTGTGTATATAGCCCGCGTACAATATAATCAATTCCTTTGCTCAGCCTTCAACTAAATGCCTCAAACAATCAATTTCGTTGTTCAGCATACCATACACACACGTACTATGACTAATGAGTAGAAGAAGAGCACTATTGCATCCTCATTGTAACACCCCAGTTCCACATCGAGTGGATTTGGGACATTAGTTCAGTATATAGCAAAAGTACTACTACTAATTGCACCAACAAATCATGATCTTTTGGGGGCCTGTGGTGGGCTTGTGGACTACCCAAGTTGGTTGCATTTGAGCTAGTTTACTTTGACTTATTTCGGATTCGGAATTGGGATTCGACCCGATTTTCGAAAAAAGGCTCGGGATTTGACCCGGGTTGTCACATATGGTATCAGAGCCGACTCTCGAAAGCTTGATTCGTCAAGTTGCCGGAGGTGGGGGCACGAAGGCTGGCGGTATTATCCCACAATGGCTAGAGAGGAACGATCTTGGACCTATGGGATATCCGTTCGGCCTGACGAGGACGTCAGGAGTTTAAGTGGAGGAGTTTGTAACACCCCAGTCCCACATCGAGTAGATTTGGGACATTAGTTCAATATATAAGCAAAAGTATTACTACTAATTGCACCAACAAATCATGATCTTTTGGGGGCCTGTGGTGGGCTTGTGGACTACCCAAGTTAGTTGCATTTGGGCTAGTTTACTTTGGCTTATTTCGGATTCGGAATTGGGATTCGACCCGATTTTCGAAAAAGGCTCGGGATTTGACCCGGATTGTCACACCCATGCACAAAAATGTTTTATTTTTTGCATCTTATCTAACTAACTATCAGTGAAACACTCGATAAGAGAAACTTTCAACATAATATTGTGATCCAAAACCCCAGTCCTCGCTAATATATTAGCCTACACTTAGGAATCCACTCTTTCCTCGTATTCATGCCCGATAAGATATATGTTTGGATTACATCTTGAACTGCCACTTGAAATCCAATTGAATGATTGTTTCTCCTAAGTACTATAATATACTCGTCGACAAAGATTTTGAAAAGTAAAGGGTGTTATGTTGATCCACAAATCTATGGCAAGAACAGTCGGAGCAGGACATCTCAAAGACTGACATAGAAAACACCCTTAATACAAGGTAAATAAAATGTTGATACTAACACATACGCATAATATACATACATATTAATTCAAATTCAAGATATAATATATTTATTAATTTTAAGATTACATATTAATTATATTAATTATATATTTATTTATTTATTTATTTATTTATTTTAATAATCGGTTCGATTTTAACCTATAACCGGAATCGAAAGTCTCAGTTTTTAAAAATCAAAAACCACAACCGTCGGTTCGGTTTCGGTTTCGATTTTTTGCTCACCCCTACAAAATATTGATGAAAAAGTATAACTTGCTAGTACCCTTATCTCTGAAAAACGAGGCACATTAGAACATGCAGAATTGATTAGTGGAAATTTTCAATGGTAGTATTCTCTTAAAATTGATTTTTGTAAATGGTATTTTAAATAATTTTGGTTTACAAATGGCAACTTCCAATTATTATGCAATTTCGATGTATATCATTTCCATTTACAATCGTTGACTGAACGTTAAATCATAATTAATTGATAATTTAAACAAGATAAAATTTTAATAAAACACAATAAAATGCAATATATTACCTGCGTCATTCAATCCCGTCTCATCGAATATAAACACTTCTTTGTTCAACCCAAATCAAAACAACGCACATACATACATCTACAGGGATGGACATTTCACACGTCCCGCTCGATCCCGATCTGATCCCCATCCCATTTAAATCGGATTTCGTGGAATTTTTTGAATTCGAAACGGGGAGCGAGAAACACTCTGTAAAAAATTCGGGGATTAGGGAATCCCCGATCCCCAATCCCTGATTTTAATATTATTAAAAATATATATGTGTATAATTAAATTATTATAATTAAATATATTTATATATATTATTAGTTCAAAATTTTTAATTCATTTCATTGATTCAAATTTTAATAGTAAAATTAAAATTTAATTATATCATTTAATTTAAATAAATATTAATTCCAAATATTTTTCAGAATAGGTAATTGAATTTAAAATATATATTATATATTATGATTTAGCAAATTAATTTTATTTAAAAAATTATCAGAGAATGTATAAATTTTTTTAATAAAAAATATTTAAAATCTCCGATTCCTCATAGGAGTCCCCGTTTCTTATTCGGGGTGGGGATCGGGGAGCAAACTATTTCCCGTACAGGGATCGGGGTGGGTTCGGGGAGCGGGGAAGGATTCGGGGATCGGGGGCGGGGATTGCACTCCCCAACATCGAAGTGACCCGACGCCCATCCCTATACACCTAAACATAAATGAACACATGCACACAATCACTACCACAACGTACCATAAGAATCCATAAACAAAGTTGTTTCCATCTCCCAATCAATCTACCCTTCCCTTCCTCCACAATTTCATAATATGTTGGGTCCCAAATTAGGGACAATCCTTGATGCAACGGACTAACACCCCAGAAAATTTTTATGTTGATCTCACACCAAATTCTACCACCGCAAGTTATTATCTATAACACAAGACAGTAATCAAAGTAAATAGTAAACCGAAAATACGGAGAAGAAGAGCCATTTTCTTTGGGTCCCAAACTAGGGACAATTCATGACTCAGCGGAATAACACCAAAAAAATAAGACATTTATGTAAAACTCACACCAAGTCTACAACCACAAGTTATTAGCTATAACACAAGACAGTAATCAAAGTAAACAGTAAACCAAAAACACAAAGAAGAAGGATTTTTGTTGGCCAAGTTAAAAGGCTTTTTTCTTGTATATATTGATACATTTTAAGATTTCTGTATACAATATCACAATCATTAAAACCAAGCTAATTTACTACCGTTTACATATCATATTTACTATGGGCCTAGTTTAAGAATTAACCAAAAACACATTTGGGCCAAAAATACCCACTCCAAGTCGCCTCGCCATAGGAAGCTTAATCTACACCGTGGTACAACAATCCCTGCCTCTAATACTGCACCGCCAAATTCGATTTCACCGTTCAGAATTTATATACATGAGTAAAGAAGACGCTATCCAAAATTCATGACGAGCTGACAGTTGAAACTTCAGGAAATGCAAAAACAAGATATCCGACGCAACCAAAAATTTTTTTACGAATTTTTCACATTAGCACCAAAAACTAATCTAATCTTTCAACATCACATAATTCAATTTAAAACCAAATAAACACAAATCCACATATACACATATCAAATATATATATATATATATATATATATATATATATATATATATATATATATATATATATATATATATATATATATATATATAGGGGTTCAATCCAGAGCCAAGAGTGTATACATTTTTTACACAACCAACAAATCACAACCATTTATTGTAGAAAGGAACGGAGGAGATTAATCACTTCAGCAATGAACCATTGAGGAAGTCCCCCGAAGATAAAATGTCAGATTTACCCTTAGTACCTCCCACAATAAAATATTGCTGAAATATTGGGAGAAAATGAATTTATGGCTTCCTCAATGAAACATTGCTGCAATGGTGGCTTCCTCAATGAAACATTGCTGCAATGGCCCACCGGGCCACAACTGTCGTAATGGTGGACAACCAAACAACTGCTGGACTTTTATGCCTTCAATGGCCCACCGTGTTGGACTTCCTCAATGAAACATTGCTGTCGTAATGGTTATTTTCAATTTTTTTTTTAAACATTTCATTTTCATTGTGAATATTAATAAACCGAATACAAGAAACAAGAATTTCATTACCTAATGTAATCAAATTAATCCATTATTACACGGTAAGTTAGAGTTATACATTGCATCTAATTTTTAATTTTTGAGAAATTGAGAAAGAATTTTTTATTGAAACATTGAGGTGGCTAGAAAATAGACAGAAGAACGAGGCCCCTTTCCCTGTTTTTCCTCTGTTTTATATTTACTACGAATTTTAATTTTTTTTGAATGAAACTACGAATTTAAAATTGCAAACCACGGTAAAAATATGAATTTAAAATAAATGGAGGAAGACAAATGATTTTAATATTTTTCAATTTTAAATTTAATTTAAAAATGCAAAAGGTGTTTAATTTTTGTAATATGTGATGTTTAATTTATTATGTAAAATTGATTTAATATTCGTTAAGAAAACATTGAAAAGGTGAATAATATTCGTTAAGAAAACATCGAAAAGGGGAATAATATTCGTTAAGAAATAAAATTGTGATTTAAGAAAAAAAATAAAAATTCGAAGTACATATAAAAGAGAGGAAAAACAGAGAATACGGGTGTTTTTCAATTTATAAGTTTAAAGTTTCGGTAATTATAAGATGTGGCATTCCTGGACGGGTGGGTTGATATGCATCGAAACTACAAAGTTAAACGTGCTTGAGCTGAAGCAATTTCAGGATGGGTGACCCCCTGGGAAGTCCCCTTTTTTTCAATTTTTTTTATTTTGAAAATATTTTTTAAAATTGCAAACCACGGTAAAAATATGAATTTAAAATAAATGGAGGAAGACAAATGATTTTAATATTTTTCAATTTTAAATTTAATTTAAAAATGCAAAAGGTGTTTAATTTTTGTAATATGTGATGTTTAATTTATTATGGAAAATTGATTTAATATTCGTTAAGAAAACATTAAAAAGGTGAATAATATTCGTTAAGAAAACATTGAAAATGTGAATAATATTCGTTAAGAAATAAAATTGTGATTTAAGAAAAAAAAATGAAAATTCGAAGTACATATAAAAGAGAGGAAAAACAAGCAATACGGGTGTTTTTCAATTTATAAGTTTAAAGTTTCGGTAATTATCAGATGTGGCATTCCTGGTCGGGTGGGTTGATATGCATCGAAACTACAAAGTTAAACGTGCTTGAGCTGGAGCAATTTCAGGATGGGTGACCCCCTGGGAAGTCCCCTTTTTTTCAATTTTTTTTATTTTGAAAATATTTTTTAAAATTGCAAACCACGGTAAAAATATGAATTTAAAATAAATGGAGGAAGACAAATGATTTTAATATTTTTCAATTTTAAATTTAATTTAAAAATGCAAAAGGTGTTTAATTTTTGTAATATGTGATGTTTAATTTATTATGTAAAATTGATTTAATATTCGTTAAGAAAACATTGAAAAGGTGAATAATATTCGTTAAGAAAACATTGAAAAGGTGAATAATATTCGTTAAGAAATAAAATTGTGATTTAAGAAAAAAAAATGAAAATTCGAAGTACATATAAAAGAGAGGAAAAACAGAGAATACGGGTGTTTTTCAATTTATAAGTTTAAAGTTTCGGTAATTATCAGATGTGGCATTCCTGGCCGGGTGGGTTGATATGCATCGAAATTACAAAGTTAAACGTGCTTGAGCTGGAGCAATTTCAGGATGGGTGACCCCCTGGGAAGTCCCCTTTTTTTCAATTTTTTTTTTATTTTGAATTTTTATTTTAAAATTGCAAACCACGGTAAAAATATGAATTTAAAATAAATAGAGGAAGACAAATGATTTTAATATTTTTCAATTTTAAATTTAATTTAAAAATGCAAAAGGTGTTTAATTTTTGTAATATGTGATGTTTAATTTATTATGTAAAATTGATTTAAATGATATTCCCAAATTTTCGAAAAATTAAAAATTAATTTGGTTAGAGATCTTAATAGAACATTATTATATTGTCTAGTACTCGTAACTAGTGCTTCGTCCCAGACTGTTGTTTCTATATTTTTAAAAATATTTCTCGACGATCCAACCGTACGGATGTCAACATATATCTAATTAAATGATATTCCCAAATTTTCAAAAAATTAAAAATTAATTTGGTTAGAGATCTTAATAGAACATTACTATATTGTCTAGTACTCGTAACTAGTGTTTCGTCCTAGACTGTTGTTTCTATATTTTTAAAAATATTTCTCGATGATCCAACCGTTCGGATGTCAGTATATATCTAATTAAATGATATTCCCAAATTTTCAAAAAATTAAAAAATAATTTGGTTGGAGATCTTTGTAGAACATTACTATATTATCTAGTACTCGTAACTAGTGCTTCGTCCCAGACTATTATTTCTATATTTTTAAAAATATTTCTCGACGATCCAACCGTACGAATGTCAATATATATCTAATTAAATGATATTCCCAAATTTTCAAAAAATTAAAAATTAATTTGGTTAGAGATCTTATTTACAACATACTATATTTATTTAGTATTTTAAAAATCAATTGAGTCAAACGAGTACTCGAATTATTATTTAAAAATTAAAAGTTAATCGATTCAACCCAGTTTAGACTTGAGTTGGGTTCGAGTTCGTCCAAACATTTTATTTCAAGTTCAAAATTCGGTTTGTAGAAGATTCGATATATTCAAGTTCGACTCGAAAATTCGAATTGATTTTATTGAATATTAACAAAAACTCGAATATGATCGATTCGACTCGAGTTTGGTTGAAGTTCGACTCGATTAAATATATAAATTATATATATATATTAAATATTTATATAAAAAATATATGTAAAATTTATAAAATTTGAAAAATAAAAAATATTCGATTAGACTCGCAAACCTTACGAATAAAATAATTTGAAGCTCGAGCTTCAACTCGGTAAAATATTAGGATAGCTTGAATTCAAGATCAACTCGATTATTAATAAACCGAATTTAAATATTTTATAAAACAAACTCGAATAACCTACAAACAATTTAACTCATTTTCGCCCCTACAATTCACCATATTTCATGCACGACTTTAATTATAAGACTTATGTTTCCATTAATCTGTTTATTACACCATGAATAGTAAATTCTATAATTATGGCAACGAATTTTATATGAATTACATTTTTTTAATAAAGTTAAGATTTCATTGCAATGATTGAACTGTTTATTACACCGATTTTTGAATTTTAAACCTTGCATTTACTTATTTAAATTGATAGAGATGTCTTTTGGAGGGATGCTTTAAAGAATGGGGGGAGACTTTGAAATGTCTTTAATAATTACTTTAATGATTTCATTCAAACAAAAATTGATGAGAGACAAAAAGTGTGCTCATTACTGATTAATAAATAAATATGCTTAATAAGAGAAATATTAATTATTGATTAAGGGTAGTTTGGTCATTAAATTTTAATGTTGTTGCAGCAATGTTTCTTTGGGAAAACTGAGTGGTAGCAATGTTTCATTGAGGAAATGACCTGTAGCAATGTTTCATTGAGGAAGCTTGGCTCCCATCCAAGCTTGGCTCCTGACCTGTTGCCATATATATATATATATAAAACGAAAAATATCGTGGCCCTCCATAAATTTAACTTACGTTGTTGCTACTCAGTTACCTAATTCTCACCAATGAACACACACAAAACGCACATACACCCACCTCAACTCTTCAAAATTTTGGTATTTGGTACGATAAAATAATAAGTACAGTACGATAAAATAAATAAGTACTGTATGATCTTAAAATAAATAGATAACAAATGTTGGATCTAGCATAAAAAATATTTAATATTTTAACATGTAAACTAAAAAGTGTATTTATATTGAAATACGAAAAAGTGCTTGTCAATGATTTAAATCATATATAATTAGGTTTTCTATATTGAATATGATTATTAATGTTGGTATTCTACACTAAATGGGATTAATGTAAAAATTCATAATTATATTTTCTATTAAGATTCTGAGTGTTTTCATTTGGATAATAATTGTTAAATCATCACTAAATTAAAGATAATTTTATGAGTTTCGCGTGGAATGTAAAATCATCCAAATCTGATTTCTATATCTCGAGATAGAGTTTAAATAGTAAATATGAACCTTTTTTAACATTAATAAATAAATAAATAAAATTCAGTTTTAATACAGTCTTTTATATATTTTTCAGATTATAACTTCTTTTTAAAATTCAATTCCAATACAACCTTTTTAATTATTTCCTTTTTAGATTATAATTTTCTTTTTAATATGATATAATCTTGATCGTTTATTTTGAAAAATATTATATTCGATGGTTGAGATTATTTTGGCGGTACAGTGACCAAACCAAAGTGACCAATAATATCCCTCTTACGCTTATTATATATAAGTATATAACTAAGAAAATTTCGAATGCAAATCTCTCAAGTTAACTTGATTAAATTATTTTTATATAGAAATATTCAATATTTATTTATAATATATTAGTAACATGTAAATAATAATTAGATATAAGTTAGATTTGGCTAGCGAGCTTTCCAAACCAAATAAGTTAAAGTCCAAATTTAACTCATAATATATTAAGTAGCTCGAGTTCGAGTACAATTCAATTATTATCAGTCCAAATTAAAATATTTAATAAATCGAATTCTAGTAACTCACAAATTATTTGAATCATTTGCACAACAAATATTAAACTAAAATGAACATCCTATGACATCTTCCACTTTCCAAAAACAAAAATCAACATCTTTTTTCTCCCTGCTTAAAACTTTTTCATTGTATGAATATCTATAATTTCGGTGATAATGGAATGCACGCATTAATAATCTATTACGTATTAATAATTTATGATGATCTTAGTTATAAAAATAAATCATTGAAATAATTAATTTTTTATAATTATCTTTTTACTTACATTCATTTTAAAATACATGTAAAAAAATAGAAGCTAGATAAAATGTAATATAAGTATGTTTTCATAAGTATGTTTTTATGTTGATATTAGTAGGAATGCACGAAAACCTTTATATTTAACTAAATTATAGCTAATTAAATTTAAAACACATTACTCTATAAATAGAGTATTTTATTAAAAATTTTGTATCCAATTTAATACCACTAATATTTTTGTTATTGAAACTTTGAAATAAATAACACATGCAACGTGGATACTTATAACATGTGGCCATGTGGGTACTTATAACATGTGTATGTAGGTAGCTAGATAATGCATGCAGCTATCGGTCCATACTACAGGTCCCACCTCTTCATGCATGTTGCATATATGATAAATAAAATAAAATTTTATAAGTAATTAATTCAGTTCAGCTACAGTTAATTTTCCCGAGTCTATAAATAGGACCTGAACAAGCCTTTTCTTCTCACCATTCAGCTCTTGCACTTCACTAATATAAGCCTAAATACGTACTTAAAGCTCGCAAAATGGGTTCCAAAATTTTCCTACTTCTTGGCCTGTCAGTTGCTTTTGCTCTTCTCATTAGTTCAGAAGTTGCAGCTAGAGATTTAGCTGAAACTACTACTAAGCGTAAGTCTCAGAAATCCGTTTTATTAGATCATATCTGTAATATTTGTACATGTAGCAATCATCTAACTTATGTTAAACCTTAAATTGCAGCTGAGGGCTACCATGGAGGAGGCTACAACGGAGGAGGAGGCTACCACAACGGAGGTGGTTACAACAACGGAGGAGGAGGCTACCACAACGGTGGTGGTTATAACGGAGGAGGAGGAGGCTACCACAACGGAGGTGGTTACAACGGAGGAGGAGGAGGCTACCACAACGGAGGTGGTCATGGAGGAGGACACCACGGAGGCGGTTGCTATCACTACTGTCACGGTAGGTGTTGCTCTGCAGCTGAAGAGGCAGCACTTAAGGCCACTGAAGTTAAGCCACAGAACTAGAGAAGTGCATGCTTACTATATATAATACGTGTATTTTCTAAATAAAATGCATGCCCGATCAAATTTGATGAATGTCATTGTTACGATGACATTTTGATTTTTGGTAGACATGTTCCTAATTTTTCTTGTAATGTTGCACACTGACGCAACGTCTTTGTACGTATCTCGTTAAATTAATATTGGATGTTTTCAGTGAAGCGGGGTGCTTAATAACGTTTAATTAATTACTTTCGAATAAAAATCGCAACTAAAACATATGCAAACTATTATATAACTGACATCATGTCAGTGACATGTATGCATGTACAGAAGCACTTCACAATTTTTTTTGGTTCTAAAATTACTGATTATGGTATGTGAATCATCAAAAATGCACATCATGCTTAATTAATTTCGTTTAAATCTTAAGGTGTCAAAAAAGGTCTTATAAAATTTACAACAAATATTATTCATTATTTCCTCCCAAACGTACGAGATCCTACGATTAACAATCATATTAAATATAACCAATATGAATACAAAAAACAAATATTTAAGTTAAATAAATGGAATGAAAGGACTCAAAATTGAGATCCCTATTAAATCGTGATACGTTTAGTAATTATTTGTCTAAAACTTTAACGTATCAAAGAAATATATATGCCAACATAATTTTATGTTACAATAAATATTATTCATCAAACACATCTCATAATTAGCTCGTAAAGTTTTGATATTGTAGAATTTGGAAGAATGAGGCGAGGTATTGTATTGATCGTATAGTATTCGTAATTAACCGGGACTAAATTGATTGAAGTATGAAAAATGTTAAGTGTATCAATTTAATTCGTTGTAATAATGTGGATCTCTGTATTCACATCAATCACTTCAAACAAAATTTTCTATCATATCATGTCATATTTGTCACATTATTTGGAAACACTTTTTGAAAATAAATTTAAAATATATATCATTACTCTTGAAGTACTGTATCCCCAATTCATAATTAAACTTAGGCTTTGTCACCAAGGTTTATATGGTTTGATGAATTAGAGTTTTAGTTTGGATATTTGAAAAGTATTATATGAATTTAATAGTGAAAGATTAAGAATTTGAATAACTTGCACCAATAAGGCATAAATTTATTTATAGCAGTTATCTCTTGTCTAAAATCAAGGATTTGATTTCTTTTAGTAGAATAATTCATGCACAGTTATTTAAATTTTTTGAAAATGATTTTAAAATTGTTTCCATCAAAATTTGCCATAACCTTCGCCTAGCACTAAATTACATAGCATTTAAAAACTTAAAAGCGCTATACAAATGGGGAAAAAAATATAGTACTTTGCAAGTACAAATAATGAAAAAGACGATAGGACAAATAAAAAGAATTTTTGTTCTTGATAATTTGATGTTCGGATTAATTTTCGTATAATTTGATTAATTCGAATAACTGCTAGAATATTCATAACCGCATGACAGAGATAAAAAGAACTGTGAGAGACTAATTGAAACAGAACGTGACCTTGCGTCCTTGCCTGTGGCTGTGGTGCATTAATATTATTGAGACTCGAGAGATCGAAATTGTAAGATACAATCCCAATTCCCAAGTTGTGGTTGTCATTGCAGGTACGTAGACCACATTCTTGAGTGTTCTTGTCATGACTTGCTGATTATGATTTGCAAATCAGACATCTTATTCATTTTCAGCTCATTTGAAAATTATGTCAGTTTACAAGGACGATAATAATATGCTTTATTCTATTTCCATTTCATTTCCCTTTATTTATGAAACTCGAAAATTTACTGGTATCAAATATTAGTATAAACATTACAAAACATCGGAGCCTATTATCTAGTTGTTCAATTCATGATTTTTTTTTCTCTCTACACAACTTCAAATGTTTTTTGGCAAGAATTAATGATTTGTTGATAAAATATACTAATAATAATCAACAAAATTAAAATTAAAGGGTATACTGATAGGAAGGAAATGATCGAAAATCCCAATGACGAACAACATCATTTCATCTCTCGAACAGCCACACTAACGATAATTTGATGGCAAATAGATCCTATGTTAATTAAATACGCTCTTTGTTTCATTTATATTATCCCCAAATAAATATACGAGTTTTATTCAATTATATTAAATAAATTAATAATCATTAAATAATTGAATATTTTTTATAGAGATCAATATAATTAATACATAATTTAATACATTAAATTAAATATGTACACTAATATTGTGATAAATATGGATAATATAAACGAAACCTAGGGAGTATATTTACCGAGTCTTCAGCGTCGTTAGAAATAAAACTAACGTGTCCGAATTACATCGATTTCTAGACCTCAAACCCATCACTAACCGACATTTTATTTTCTACAAAGATCGATTTTTTCTTTATGTGAAAAATTGTTTTCTAACCATATACACCCTACTAAGAAGTCAAAAGTTGTTACATGTTGCCATCCTTTGCGACACGTACTGGATAAGTACTACCGTCAAATACAGTATATATATCGCCCATCGATTTTTACTGCACGTTGTATCTAGATCTATACTCATGATATGGTCCAATTAACCACAAGTCCAACTGATTAAATGTTTTTGTCTAATCGATTATATACATAAATTTGAAAATCTTGTATGAACAAATTGTCAAATTCGTACATCCAAATTAAAGCTTATTTTTTTATTCAAATAAATCACAAAAACAATACAATTATAAAAAAGGAAATCGAATATATAATTTATTATCAACCGAATCTCAATCTTCGCCATTAGTCTAGAATTTCACCGATTTCAAAAAAATCTTGCCGATGTGTACGTCGAAATACATTAATCCTTATAATTCAAAAATGAGAAAAAGAATTCTACAATTAATATTAGAAGGATTCCTAAAATTAACCATCAAAACTATGTAGTTTTGATTCATTTTTATTTTTCATTGAAAAAGGTCCTACATGAACATTAATGATTATGTTTATGTGTCTTCATTTTAATGATTAACTTTAGATAATTAAAAGTAACTTTAAGCTCCCTTTACCCTTCGGAAATTTATATTTTAAAAATGTTTAGTCTAGTAGACATTTTCATTTTCGCAATTGATGAGCCTTATCACATTCTTAAATTTATTTTTAATAGATATATTATCGACTATTTATAATATTTTTTCAAAAAAATATGGATGGACTTGAACTGTGACTCACGAATCACTACTACGAAAGATTGAATAGGGAACTGGTGGACCTGAATCGGAGTAAAATTAATTGAAATTTTGCGTCGGCTGAAGGCAAGTTGAGGGTCTTGTGTTTGAGAATTCTTTTGTATTATTTCGATAATAATTCGAACTTAACCTCCATTCCCTTCCATCCACCGTCTCATAAATTCTAGTCCCGCCTTCTTTGACTTTAAAAACCAGAATTTATATCTATATATCTATATATATCCCAGTTTAGGGATGGGCATTCACCCCGGCCCGCCCGATCCCGATCCGATCCCCACACCGAACGGGACGGGGAATCGGGAATTTTTTCGGGTACGGGCCGGGGAGCGGGGACAATTTTCGCCCGATCCCCGACCCCCGTCCCGATTCTCAATCCCCGACTCGATTCCACCAAATTATAATATATATAATATATATTAATAATCATATATTAATATATACGAATTTCGAATACTTTATATTAGAAACAAAATGATACTTTATTCTTATATGATTGTCTTTCTAGTAGTTAAATAACTTCATTTCCATGTTATTTATAATTGTTTATTTAAGTAATATTTTTTTTTTTATCTTAATTTAGTGCTTAAAAAATTGTTTCAAACTCACTAGTTAGTGTTTAAAATTGTTTAAAATGTTATTTTTTGTTTAAAATGAAATTCCCCGATTCCCCGCGGGGATCCCCGTTACACGTTTGGCCCAGGGCCGAGGAATAAAAAATAATTCCCGACGGGGATCGGGCCGGGGACGGGGTTCGGGTTCGAATTCAGGGATGGGGGCGGAGATAGCACTCCCCGGCCCCGAAGTACCCCGATGCCCATCCTTACTAGAGTTTGTCTAGTGTGTGTCCAAAAGCACATGCTAAGAATCCGTATTTGATGAGTTAGGAAAATTTTGATTGATGGAGATTTTTGTGCATGCAGGGGTCCATCATTATTAATAAAAAAATTTCCAATCAAAATTTGACAACTAAGCGAGCAAGGATTCTTAGCAAGTGCCATTGGGCACACACTAGAAAAACGGTATATCATATACTAAAAAAAAATCCCCTATCCCCAATTTCCCTCCCAGAATTCCCTCCTCTCTCTCCTCTTACTTTCTCAAATACTTAACTTTCTACTCTTCTCTCTTCTACCACACACAAATATTATTAGTTTATTCTCCACTTTTCTTCCCTCCCTCATTCGCTTTCTCCTCTCCATTCATTTACTATTTTATATTTTTTTTACTATGGGAACCCGCATCCACTACCCTTTTGGGTGCGCACTGGGTAAAGTCACGGGCTCACGCAATAGCCTGCAAACCACGTGAACTAGGTAAACCGTATAAGTGCGATAAGTTCTGGTCCAGGATGGCATAATCACACATCCTCCTCCCGTGGGATTCGAACCTGTGATCAAGAGGACGATATTCCTCTCTTTAACCAACTACACCAACCCTTGCGGACCCATTTTACATTTTTTCCCTCAATACTTATTTTCCTTCCTAAGTATCTCATCCATTTTTTTTCTTATCATCCATTATTTTTATTTACATTTAAATTTGTATTTGTTCTATTTCATAATTATCAGACTTTTCTCAAATGTCAATTTTTTTAGTTTCTATCAAATTATTTTTTATAAATAATAGTATAAGCTGAACAAAATTTAATCCTCATCAAATTTATATTTCATACTTTTTTATGTATATATACAACTTTCGGCATACTGTAATTTTTTGTCATGATTATTTAAATCATATATAGCATTTTTATATAAATAATCAATATTTTTGTTTACGTAGATCAATTATAAAAATTATTTTATCTATAACATTATATGTGTGGAAAGCATTCTATTTTTCGAATATTTGAATTTAGAAAATTTAACCAAACTAATGATACGTGAAGAGATTCATTACTTGAGAAAGGGGCATATTAAGATGTTGATTTTATATTTGCAATTGAGATTTTTGAGTTTGCATCTAGAAATATTTGAAAAAAAATAATCTTTGACAATCATCTTTAATTAATTATTCTTTATTTGATATAACAATTTACATAAATAATTAAAGTGTTATACTGTAAAATATTATTTTAGTATAATTTGAAATATTTTGATTATGTAAAAATGTTATTTTAGTTATTATTTTCCCACTTATACTAGATTTATAAAATAAATCAAGGAGAACATAATATTTCATTCTAAATATATAAAATGTAACCAAAAATGATCTAAAAAAGAAGTTATATATGATATATGAGAAAATAAAGTTTTTGCCTATCCCAAAATTAACAGCTAATCAATTGAATTAATTTTTATTAAAATGTCGAAAATCTAACTAACATAAAAGAAAATTAATTATTATGAACAAGATTTATAGTCCTGTACATTATATTTTCTCCAAAATTAACTAATTCAAATTTCAATAAATATATTTGATGAAAGAAAAAAAAACTAACGTATATAAAAATTAATTCTACTAAATACAATAAAAATAACATATTAATTTTTTTTGAATAGTATTGAAAAATATATTACTTAATTTTTTCACTATTTTTTGAATGTTTCACTCAATATTATTTGATCCATCACTCAACTCATATTTTTTTTTTATTTTCCCATTATATTTAAAATCGTGCATATGCACCGATATTATCTAGTCCTATGCCAAAATAAAATCTCATACCCCCAATTTTTCTCCCAAAATTCCCTACTCTCTCTCTCCTCTTACTTTCTCAAATATTTATTTTTCTACCCTTCTCTCTCCTCCCACTTTACACACAAATATTATTAGTTTATTCTCCACTTTTCTTCCCTCCCACATTCTCTTTCTTCTCTTCATTCATTTATTATTTTACATTTTTCCCTAATTCTTATTTTCTTTCCTAAGTACCTCATTCATTTTTTTTCTTATAATCCATTATTTTTATTTACATTTAAATTTGTATTTGTTCTATTTCATAATTATCAGACTTTTCTCAAATGTCAATTTTTTTAGTTTCTATCAAATTATTTTTTATAAATAATAGTATAAGCTGAACAAAATTTAATCCTCATCAAATTTATATTTCATACTTTTTTATGTATATATACAACTTTCGGCATACTGTAATTTTTTGTCATGATTATTTAAATCATATACAGCATTTTTATATAAATAATCAATATTTTTGTTTACGTAGATCAATTATAAAAATTATTTTATCTATAACATTATATGTGTGGAAAGCATTCTATTTTTCGAATATTTGAATTTAGAAAATTTAACCAAACTAATGATACGTGAAGAGATTCATTACTTGAGAAAGGGGCATATTAAGATGTTGATTTTATATTTGCAATTGAGATTTTTGAGTTTGAATCTAGAAATATTTGAAAAAATAATCTTTGATAATCGTCTTTAATTAAATATTCCTTATTTGATATAACAGTTTACATAAATAATTAAAGTATTGTACTCTAAAATATTATTTTAGTATATGTTGAAATATTTTGATAATGTAAAAATGTTATTTTAGTTATTATTTTTCCACTTATACTATATTTATAAAATAAATCGAAGAGAACTTAATATTTCATTTTAAAAATATAAAATGTAACTAAACATAATCTAAAAGAGGAGTTATATATAATATGTGAGAAAAAAGGTTTTTGCCTAACCCAAAAATTAACATCTAATCAATTGAATTATTTTTTATTAGAATGTCGAAAATCTAATTGACATAAATGAAAATTAATTATTATGAACAATATTTGTAATCATGTACATTATATTTTCTCCAAAATTAACTAATTAAAATTTCAATAAATATATTTGACAAAAGTAAAAAAATAACGAATATAAAAATTAATTCTACTAAATACAATAATAATAACATATTAATTTTTTTGAATAGTATTCAAAAATATATTACTTATAAATTTATATTCAATCTGTCCGAATTTTTTCAGTTTTTTTTTAATGTTTCTCCCAATATTATTTGATCCATCACTTAACTCATATTTTTTTTTAATTTTTCCCATTATCTTTAAAATATATTATTTGATCCATCACTTAACTCATTTTTTGTAAATTTTTCTCATTATCTTTAAAATCGTCCATATACACGGGTATTATCTAGTATGAGTACTCTTTTGTCATCTGAAAAAAAAGAATTTTGATCTCATTCTAATTTCTTACATTGATATAAAATTTAGTAATTTCGTATATAATATAAAACATTTATTAATTTTATTCAACTTTCTAGCAGGATGTTCATTCTTAAAAGATTTTATTTAAATTTAGTATATATATATGGCAAATCATTTAATATTAATTAATTCGATAAAATTATCAAACAAAAATAATTACAAATAGAGTGTAATTTAAACCGAACCAGCTCGATTCGAAAAAGTTGGCTCAACCCGGCTCGAACTCGTTATCGAGCTCGAGTTCGAACAAGTTTTTGGGCTCGATAAAAAACTCGAGTCGAGTCGAGCTCGACTCGATAAACTCAAACCCGAACTCGACTCGGCTCGAAATCGAACTCAATTATTTTTTTTTAAAAATAGTCATGTGTTTATTATTTTATGTGTCATCACTCAACAATTTATTATTTTAGATAATTAGATGCATAATTTGTAATAAAGATAAATTTATCGTAAATATATATGAATAGAATATGTTAGGTCCGGAATAACATAGAAGGGGGGTTGAATACGTTATTTAATAAAAATATTTCGATTTTTGATGTGGATATAAGATCAAAAAATACTTTATCGAAATAACACAACTGTTTGGGAAATATCATTGAATAGATAAAACCTGGAGATATGCTACACAATCTAATCCTATGGATCAGGTACAAAATCAAACATTCCTAGGATAGTTTAGGCACGAGGACCTTCTACCCAACACTTCCTCAAAGCGGGCTAAGCCGGCTTCCCTACTAGATGGACTATCTAGTAGCTTACAAAGTGAAGATATAAGAGAGAGAAGAGAAAGTTGTGTGTTGAGATGTATTTTGAAATAAAATACAACAGACCTATTTATAGGCTACAAAAAGTCACTATGCTGTACTATTCCAACAACCCAAAAACCGTGTCTGCTGAATTGATTTTGGACGTGGGCCCCACCTGCATAGTAACCACTATTTGCACAGTAACCACTATTTGCACAGTACTTGCATAGTAATCTTGCATAGTAACGTGCATAGTAACCACGCATAGTAATCTTGCATAGTAACCGCACATAGTATTACTATTTCTTATATCGATGTCTTTGATAATCATACATCCCTCTAGCTCTTTCTTCGTTAATAAGAAAGTCTCTAAGGATTCTTATCTATTCCTGTATAAGATCTCAAGTGATTCTTCCAATCCATCTTACTTGCTGGTACTACATCTATTAGTCCGGCTACGAATCCAACATGAATCTTCAGTTCTCTTGCTAATAGCTCAGTTCTTTATGCTCACTTTTCTGAGCACTATACCTTAATCATCACAGTCTTTCTGGTTGTAGCTTCATTCCTCAAGGGTAAGCTCCTTATCCTAACAGGATTTTCCTTATCTGCTGGAACCTCTTCCGGGTCTCCAGTAGGGTACTCTATCGAATTTACCCGCTGATCTTCAGCATATAATAAAGCATCATCGTGTTGCTGCTCGTTTGTCTCAAGGTCTGTCGCCTTACTCGTCGATACAATATCGTGCTAAGTTACTATCATGATACTTAAGAGTTCCCAAAAGGTTTTATATGTCAGTACTACATTATGTAGTCCAACTATGAACTTGGCAAGAGTTCGTATTATCTTAGTGAATTTATTGTTTTAACGTCACCTCATCTCTGGGGTATTGATAAGTGGATTTTATATCCACTATTTACCTTCCGTTTGGGCTTAAAACGATTGCAGGTTCTCAAGTTTCGTGTTGGTTTGATGTGTTTTCATCTAATTTGTGTAGGTTGCATAGTAGGGTGGCATTGGTGGTGTTGGTGAAGAATTGGTGGTATTGTGTGAGCTTCAAGTAGAAATTACAGGAAGTCCAGGGCAAGAGAACTCAGGAATTTGAGCACAATGCGCATACACCACTGTTTTGGCCATAACTGGAGTTCCAGACATCGGAATTTGGCGATCTTACAGCCCACGCGAAGAGGAGAGCATTTTATAAAAGTTGGGCAGGGGTGCAAAGGCGCAGCTGCGCAATATCAGGCGCTGCTGCGCGTTTAAGGCGCTGCTGCGCGGGATTTAGTGCTGCTGCGCGGCAACTTCTCTGTCCAGGAGCGCAACTGCGCAATGCTAAGGCGCCACAGCGCTTGGTTCGAGCTGGTGCGCGGTTTGGGCGCTACTGCGCGTTCTCCATCAGTAGCCCATGCGCTGTTGCGCAACTTCACGGGCTATTGCTCGATTTTTGTCCTGTTTCTTTTTGTGGAGTGCTGTGGCGCAACCTATAACCGTGTAGCTGTAGCCAATGTCCTGTAGCCGGGTTAAAAAACATGTTGGGCCAAAGTCTTTGGGCTTTTGTATTAATTTTAATTCTTAAAAACTTATTAATATTAGGTAGAGGATATTATTAGATTATCATTAGCTTGGGTATCATACAACAATTATATTTCCTAGGGTTCTTCAAGCGACAGAGGAGGCCACTTTTCTGTATTTTCTATCTCAACAAATTGGTTTTAAAATTCTATCTCTACTCTTTTCTCTTATTAATTATTGTTCTTCATTATCATAATATGTTTAATTTTAAATCTTTGATTCTTATAAACTCCATGTTCGTTATTAATTCAAATATGAACTAATCCTTTTTCATGGGGTTCCAATAAATTCAATAACGTAACTTGCGTGCATGATTCATAATTGATTTTGGGTGATTAAATTTCGGTAATCTAATTTGGTTGAATTAATTTTAAGATGATTAGCTACCATCTTATTCATTTAATCCTAGATGATTGCGAAAGTGGATTCTAGGATTTAGATATCGCCAAATTAGCATGGGTTCTTGAATAATTTTATTATTCTTGATTTGTAATGTGATTTAAACCATCTCACGTTGCCCCGTGTAATCGTATTGATAACTTAAGCTTAAATCAATTGTGTTTCCAGATTGTATAGACATATATAATCTGAATATAATTTGATGTCTTCGTAAATTCTATCTTTTGTGGAATTTAAGGGGTTTGATGCGAGTTTACTGAAAGGTAGCTCGTATTATCATCGTGTTGTCTGATTAATTATTGAATTTATCACCCGAGTCGATATATTGAGTCAGCCGTTAGTGAAATTGTCGATGAAATTGGAATCCCATGTCTCTCTTGCTATAGATAATTTATTGTTAATTCACTTTTTAATAAGTCTTGCTTAGTTGATAATTTTAGAGTAATAAAAACTTGAATTTGGTAAATTGTCAGGCAGTAAAAAGTAATCATACTCTGTTGCATAGGCAATAAATTCACAGTACATCTTGTCCCTGAGGAGCGAACTTTTATTTACCACTTGCTATTTGTGACCACGTATACTTGCGTGTTTACGAGTCAACAAGTTTTTGGCGCCGCTGCCGGGGACGCGGTGTTATTTGTAGTTTAAGTGCTTGTCATCAGTGGTCGTTATAGATTACTGACTTGAACTTTTTTGTTTTATTTTGATGGATTATTGGGAGCAGGACTGCGTAATTGTGTGTGAACTGTGTGCAGGTGGACATTACACTCATCAATGTGAGTATAACAGAAGCCGGCCAATTTTCAGCTGGGACTACAATCAAAGTGGTTTGGAGCAACCTCAATGTCCATCCTACCCCCTCCAAGATCAGCAGTTTGGAGATGATCCATATAGTTCATGGGGAACTCAGCAGCAACAGGGGCAACAATTTCAGTATCAGTATGCCCCAGTGAATCAACACTTTCAACCCCCTGATTTTCAGCAGCAGCAAATTCAGACTTGGTCTAACCAACAATTAACTGAAGAAGCTGAAATGGAAGAATTGAAATTGATGATTAAGAGCAACGCAGTGTCTCTCCAGACGATAGGGAATCAGATTGGTCAAATAGCAACCTTGCTAAACAGTCTTCAGGGAGCCTTTCCAAGTGACACGGGAGACCTAGAGGCAGAGCAGGAGGACAAGAACATGCCTATCAATCTTGACGGGCCATTCTTAGCCACGGGTGAGACCTGGTTCGATGTTCAGAAAGGAGAGTCTGAGGGGGAAGATGAGAAAGAAGCAGAACATGAAGCTGATAAGGAAGAAAGGCCAGAAAATGCAGTTCTGAATATTCAGCCGCAGCCACTTCCTTTGCCAGCTGAAAATTCTGAAGAATCAGGCCAAGATCAAGAAAACTCCAAGGCTCAAGTGGCTATTCTATTTCCTTCGAAGGATGAAGAGGTTGATACTGGCCAAAATGAAGCTATTGAGGAGGTAGTTTCATGGGCGAAACTTGAGGGAAGTGGAATTGAGGCTTTTCTTGAGGAAGAAATTTTGTTTGAGAATGAGAGAACCAAAGAACTCCATGAGCGTTATCAGAATTTTTCTTCTGATGAGATGTTAGAGGAGTTGAATGCCATTTGTTCGAGGCATGAAACGAAGCTTGAGGAGAGTTCTTTTGTCTCTAAGTATGTTGATCAGACTGCTGCTGATATTGCTACTACTGCGAGGTTGGAGGAATGGCCCGGCGGCATTCCTTACATTATTGAGATTGCAGAGGGTGGTATTCCACATAAGTTGCTTGGAGTGGAAGATCTCTGGAATTCTCAGGTGCGCCTTAAGCCATCATTTGAAGGAGCTCCCGAACTCGAGCTCAAACCATTGCTAGTTCACCTGGGGTATGTTGCGTGTAATTCATCTCCCTTGCTTGTTATTGTTATTGCTGCTAACTTTTCAGGTAGGCGGGAGCATGTTATTAAAAGATCTTGTGAGGAGCGTAGACGGGTAAAGCTTGTCGTTGCAGACGTTGCTCCGGAGAAAATCATTAAGTGCCGTACAGAGGTGCGGTAAAATTTTTCAAGAGATAAATCGTGGTCAAGTCTAGCTAAAGACGTTAAAGAAAGGCGCTGCATGGGAGGCAACCCATGATTTCCTGCTTTGAATAAAACAGCTGTGCTGGTACCCACCCGTTCACACCACCATATTTTCCACCCGAAGGGGGTGGCCATGCCGACAACTAGGGGAGTTCTCTTGTACCCTTTTATTTACCTTCAATGAGGACATTGAATTTAATAAGTTTGGGGGTGATTTTAGGGTATTTAGAGTCATTGCATTGTATATAGCGGCATATTCATGCTAGTTCATATTAGTAATTTTGCATTTAGTTTGCCATGTCATGTAGTTTGCATTTAGGATGCCATGCCATATAGATTATTTAGGTTGTATCATCATTGTGTTCATGCATGTTCATGCATATCATATGATTCCACATGAGTGTCTGTTTCTGGCTTACTAGGTCGATGCTAATTTGAGTGTGATGACAATGAATAGAGGGTTGATTTAAGTTTCTATGAAATTGACTTGCGTGTGTCGGGAACACAATCTTTTCACGGTCTCACGGGTTGCTCTTGGGTTAGATCGAGTTATACCTAGTTTGGTTGTTAGGATTTAATCACTTATTTATATCTAGAATGTTCGTTATTCCCTTGATGGCGTAGAAGCACTTAAGTATAAGTTTGGGGGAAAACAGGGATTTCATGCTAAGTGTCGTGTCGTAGTGTAATAATGGCTAGGCGTCAAATGGCTAGTAGCCGGCTCATATTTAATATGAGTAGTCTAGGAGGGTGAGATAGTGCACCCATGTGTGAAAAAGAGAAAAAGAAGAAAAAAAAAAAAAAAAAAAAAAAAAAAAAAAACAAAAGAGGGAAAAAAATTAGAAAAAGCAAAGAAAGGTAAAAAAAAAAGAGTCGTGAGAATAAAAATTGAGCGTTTGTGAGAGTGTGTGTATGTGAATTGGCTAGGGTGGGCTCTTTAGTACTCGAGCAAGTAAGTCTGAGGGGACTTAGTCCTAGTAACCTAAAGCCCTTTGTGGTTTGGGATTGCTGACCTAACGCTCGCTAAAAGGGTGCTATTGTATAAACCTTTAGGGGTCTCACCCATTGCACGGTCAATGAGCATGTGTGTTTTGTGTTTTGTAGAGTTTTGTAGAGTCTAGCATGAGTCCGTGTCTACCTTGAATGATGATGGCGGTGTCTTTGAGTCATGGAGTGTCTAGAGTTCATTCTGTTTATAAACATGTGATTGTCTTGGCGAAGAATTGGTTATGCCTTTGATCTAGTGTTGAGAGTATTACTAGTGAGAGTTGCACACACCACGTCCCCGCGCATGTATTGTTGGTATACGGGGGCTTCGTCGAGCTCTGTTTGGCGTTGTTGCATAATTTGAGGTGTTGGCTTGTGAGTTGGTTACGATATCTTGTGTTTGGAGTCATTGCATTAGGTCATCGTGCATTATCATAACATTTAATTGTTAGTTGCATTCATTCATCATTTTAGTGTCGAGTTTGCATTGCTTGAGGACAAGCAACGGTTTAAGTTTGGGGGTTTGATAAGTGGATTTTATATCCACTATTTACCTTCCGTTTGGGCTTAAAACGATTGCAGGTTCTCAAGTTTCGTGTTGGTTTGATGTGTTTTCATCTAATTTGTGTAGGTTGCATAGTAGGGTGGCATTGGTGGTGTTGGTGAAGAATTGGTGGTATTGTGTGAGCTTCAAGTAGAAATTACAGGAAGTCCAGGGCAAGAGAACTCAGGAATTTGAGCACAATGCGCATACACCACTGTTTTGGCCATAACTGGAGTTCCAGACATCGGAATTTGGCGATCTTACAGCCCACGCGAAGAGGAGAGCATTTTCTAAAAGTTGGGCAGGGGTGCAAAGGCGCAGCTGCGCAATATCAGGCGCTGCTGCGCGTTTAAGGCGCTGCTGCGCGGGATTTAGTGCTGCTGCGCGGCAACTTCTCTGTCCAGGAGCGCAACTGCGCAATGCTAAGGCGCCACAGCGCTTGGTTCGAGCTGGTGCGCGGTTTGGGCGCTACTGCGCGTTCTCCATCAGTAGCCCATGCGCTGTTGCGCAACTTCACGGGCTATTGCTCGATTTTTGTCCTGTTTCTTTTTGTGGAGTGCTGTGGCGCAACCTATAACCGTGTAGCTGTAGCCAATGTCCTGTAGCCGGGTTAAAAAACATGTTGGGCCAAAGTCTTTGGGCTTTTGTATTAATTTTAATTCTTAAAAACTTATTAATATTAGGTAGAGGATATTATTAGATTATCATTAGCTTGGGTATCATACAACAATTATATTTCCTAGGGTTCTTCAAGCGACAGAGGAGGCCACTTTTCTGTATTTTCTATCTCAACAAATTGGTTTTAAAATTCTATCTCTACTCTTTTCTCTTATTAATTATTGTTCTTCATTATCATAATATGTTTAATTTTAAATCTTTGATTCTTATAAACTCCATGTTCGTTATTAATTCAAATATGAACTAATCCTTTTTCATGGGGTTCCAATAAATTCAATAACGTAACTTGCGTGCATGATTCATAATTGATTTTGGGTGATTAAATTTCGGTAATCTAATTTGGTTGAATTAATTTTAAGATGATTAGCTACCATCTTATTCATTTAATCCTAGATGATTGCGAAAGTGGATTCTAGGATTTAGATATCGCCAAATTAGCATGGGTTCTTGAATAATTTTATTATTCTTGATTTGTAATGTGATTTAAACCATCTCACGTTGCCCCGTGTAATCGTATTGATAACTTAAGCTTAAATCAATTGTGTTTCCAGATTGTATAGACATATATAATCTGAATATAATTTGATGTCTTCGTAAATTCTATCTTTTGTGGAATTTAAGGGGTTTGATGCGAGTTTACTGAAAGGTAGCTCGTATTATCATCGTGTTGTCTGATTAATTATTGAATTTATCACCCGAGTCGATATATTGAGTCAGCCGTTAGTGAAATTGTCGATGAAATTGGAATCCCATGTCTCTCTTGCTATAGATAATTTATTGTTAATTCACTTTTTAATAAGTCTTGCTTAGTTGATAATTTTAGAGTAATAAAAACTTGAATTTGGTAAATTGTCAGGCAGTAAAAAGTAATCATACTCTGTTGCATAGGCAATAAATTCACAGTACATCTTGTCCCTGAGGAACGAACTTTTATTTACCACTTGCTATTTGTGACCACGTATACTTGCGTGTTTACGAGTCAACAGGTATATAACGTACGCTCTGATACCATTTCTGTAACACCCCCAGATCCGGGGTCCGGGATCCAGTCGTTACTGTCTCCAATCCTGTCCACAATACTTGAACTTACTTCAACATAAAATAAATTACATCTTTATGACCCAACACAACAATATAAAACACACCCGTTATAGACCCAAAGATGAAATCAGAGTAACAATCAAATTTTATTAATCACATTTTGAGTTCTTACAACCCAAAAGAATTAAAATATAAATACATACTCTTTGCCATCCATTTGCATAAGTCATACTAGCCCTTATACATGGTACTGAAAGAATGAATCTATCCTACAAATAGCTTTCTCTTCGGCTCTGGTAGTCTCATCGTCCTCGCCAGCATCGAGTGCGCCTTGTGCGAGTCATCTGGTCTAGCTGTTGTTGTGATATAATAATAAAGTAAGGGTGAGCAATGGCCCACCAACAATAATGTATAACTGAACGATAATATATAACAGTTCAAAAGTATCTTTCAAACCATATGCCATGCATTTACGGAAATGATGCCAGTATAACATAACCGATGAAGTTACAAGGTAACTCAAATTGCATATATAGGTGGGAATATCTGCTATGTCAAAGATAAGCAAGATATTATCATTTTTCATAAAAGAGGAACTTGCAGGAAAAATATTGCAATTCCAATTATTAATACTTTTCCAATACTGCCAACAATAATAATGTTGCAGAAAATAAATGAATTTGAATGATGAACTAATGCTGGAGTATTCACCGCGCCCGCTGTTCCAATCCTTACGATGATCAATCGCAGAATGTACAACTCAATTTAGATTTACTACCGGTAGAAGGAAGAGCTGACGAATTTACTTGTCTACCGCCCTGTTAGATCTTCCCGGCCAACGGTTGGGCCAATGGGATGGACCGGCGCTACTCGGCCTCTTACACGACTCCAAGTTCGAAAAGAAATTCATGACTCTGAACGTAAAGGTACTTGCCTCAGACAAAATTTCTTAGTACTTATCGTTCTTCGCAAAGGTACTTGCCTCAGACAAAATTTCTACAGCATACTGATCAATCTCTAACCATTTCTATACTCTTTTAATAAACCTTCATTGTTTACTTTCCTTAGTCATAATATATTCATGGTATTTATAATACCCTAACATCATACCTCTCAAGTCACTATACTTCTATTTTTACTCGTAATCTTGAACAATCATATACACATGAATCACTTTAGTACGGGTGACCCCATTCCAAAAAGGTCTAGTATATTCCTAATTAAAACATGGGTTGCATGGGTTCAGTAGAAGATTCCTACGATCTCATTAATGTTTCCTTTATATCAGAAGCCCGTGCAGTCGGTGCTTACTTAGAAGCAACCCTGCTTTGTCCTTTCATTGCTGGTCTAGTCACTTGATAATCCTTTGTGACTTGGCCTCAACTGGCCACACTAAAATTATATATGATTTTAGGGGTTGGCTAATAACATTACTTTTCTAGCAATTGTCGGCATAGTGCCTTCTTCTTTGATACCTTTCTACCTTTCCAAAACTTTACTCCATATAAGTCTTAATCGACTACTCGGCACCGTCTCCGGTCACCTTTCCTCTACTTTTATCTTTTCAACTATCCTTATAATTCCCACGTGCCACACAAGCTTACCATTTCTGGCATAGCATCCTTTTCATTTAAGTCAATCCCGAAATTTCTCAGTCTGGCTGGTTTCTTACTTACATTTCCTGTTTCCGTCCAATCTCACTTCATCACTTTATCTCTACCATCGATTGTAATACTCAGGGTCCGTCTACTAACCCATATGACGGCAACCTTACCCAATCCACAGGGTTCGCTCCAGTTTCCATTCTCTTCAATGATGTTCTTTGATAACCAGAAAGACCAGGTTTGTCAAAATTCGCAGAATTCCTTTCCAGAATCAGGGAAATTTTGGTCAATCTAACCACCTACTGGTAACATTAAGGAGACCAGTTTCAAAACCTAAAGAATAATTCTATGAACCTCCAAGCAGGTATAACCGTAAGCAGTCATAATTAACGAAATAATCGTCATCAGGTTGGAAGTTTAACAACTGGAGAGGAACCAATTATGGGGGTGTTTGGGGGAATTTATTTTCACAATAAGTTATCTTATTTTAAGACAAAGTTAGAGATTCCTAACTTTCCAACTTATTTTCCAACTTATTTTTGCAACTTATTCAATCTCAAACATACATTAAATACTTTTATAAAAAAAATTATCAAAATATAAAATTTTTACCCGAAAATAAGTCCATAAGCCCTCAAAAGAAGCTGAGCCAAACACCCCCTATATGCATCCCTTAGAAGGGAATCAACAGTTTCAAACTGAAACCTGTCACAACGTCCTGATACCTATACGTCCTGATATTCAGTATTACCAATTGTCAGTCTACCTAACCACTAGTCTCAGAAGGAACATTACCGTCGGAGTTGGTTGTTCCACAAAATTGGCACTACTAAGGCCATCCGAACCTGGTGAACCGTGCTGTCCGAACATATCCGCAAGTACTTTGTCATGCTGCGCAAGCACACATCCTAATCCTTTATGCGAAGCATCGTTGGAAGCAAAAAGTCTCCTTTTTCCATTAAGCAATGAAAACTCTTGGTCATTACCAATTTCATCTTTTAGCTCTAGGAAGATTTTCTCACATTTTTCTCTTTAACTGCTAATTGTATTACTTGATCCATTATAATTCCGTGTCGGAGTAAACTTAAGGTAACTACTATAATCCATTCAAAGAAAAGAAAGAATTTAATATTCCTCTGAATCACATGCATCTAACGTTTCTGGTTCATCCTTTAACTGAGTTGAAATAACCCTATACTCAGCCTCTGACAGTAGTCTCATTACGAGTTCATCTTGACTCACTGGTCTTATCTTCCGGTAGGTTCTGAGATCGTTGTCTTGCTTACTACTTCCTTATATAACTTTATCCAATCATGCTGTCACTTCCCAATGTCTTTACTTTCTAACTGATTCATTCATAAAATGAACATTTTCCTGAATAAAACCACCTCATTAACCTCAATTTGGTTCCATAAATTATAACCTATGCCATCTGCCTTCTCATGGCGAATTATTACTAACAATATTCATACTAATTCATTTATCAAATGATATGGCACTTACTGCCTCCTTCTTAACTATTCCTAGGGACCTTGCTCCTCGTCTTATATCGATGTCTTTGATAATCATACATCCCTCTAGCTCTTTCTTCGTTAATAAGAAAGTGTTAGATATAATTGATGTAATGTTTCAGTGTTTAAGTGTAACAGTGAAATATCAGAGTTTAACTGGAAGGAAGTTAGAGTTTAGTAAAGTCTGACTGACAGAAGCTGGACATAGTTTAGTAAAGTCTGTCTAGAAGCAGCGCGTACGAAGTCAACAGAAGATATTAGAGATCAATTGAAGATTGATATGGAAGCGAGATCTTTGGAGATTGGATAGCTATCAAAGAGATCGAGTTGACTTAGGAGACGTGTGACAATCTGTAATTGATATCATTGTATAGCTGATTATTAGGAATATCAATTAGTGATTGTATCGAAGCTGTATTCTTATATATACAGATAGGTTAATCCTAGAAGGATGGAGAACAATAGAATTATTCATTCCTATTGTAACCTAGCAGCTCTTTGTGATAGTTTACATCACGAAGAGGGTTTTTAATACCAGAAGATTTAAAGTGCATAATCATCTTAATTGTTATTCTCTCATCTAATATTGATTATTAGTGTGTATTCGGCCTAACAATTGGTATCAGAGCCATATCTATTAAACATTACAGTTTAAGATCCACACACACACAAAAATCATCATGTCTAAAGTTCCACCTCCATCAGAGTATGAAAATCCTAAACCCACTGTTAGTCGATATGAAGCTATTAAGGTTCCTATTCTCAGGCCATCAGAGTATCCCATCTGGAGGGTAAAGATGACCATGTTTCTGGAAGCTATAGATGTAGAATATCTTGACAGGATTAATGAAGGGCCACACCTGCTTACAAAGTTGGCTCCTGCTGTTACTGGTCAAGAGGCCAAAATGATTCCTAAGGAGAAGAAGGATATGACTCCTGAAGATCTTTCATCCATTGCTAAGGATGCAAAGGTGAGGCATTTACTTCACAGTGCTTTGGATAATGTTATGTCTAACAAGGTTCTTGGCTTGACTACTGCAAAAGAAATTTGGGATGCTCTTGAGGTTAGATGTCATGGAACTCCTGCTATCAAGAAGAATAGGAGAAACATACTCACTCAGGAGTATGAACATTTTGAGGCTAAACCTGAAGAGACCATGACACAAACATTTGACAGATTCTGTAAACTGTTGAATGATTTGTCATTGGTTGACAAAGAATATAATTTGGAAGATTCAAATCTAAAGTTTCTTCTGTCTCTACCTGAAAAGTGGGATGTGAAAACTACCACTATTAGAGACAATTATGACCTTGATGAGACCCAAATTGATGAAATTTATGGGTTGCTCAAAACTCATGAATTGAAAATGGAACAAAGAAACAGGAGATTCAACAAAAAGGCTAAGTCTGTTGCTCTTAAGGTTGAAGAGAAGCCTATGAAGAAAGAATCATCCAGGAGAAAAGCTATAGGAAAGGCACTAGATGTACAGTCTGATAGTGAGTCACCAATGTCTGACAATGACTCAAACTCAGACGAATCATCTGATTCTGAGGATGATGAAGAAGAGATAATGCAGATGGCTGCCTTGATGGTTAAGACGTTCAAGAAAATGGGCTTCAAGAATTTCAAGAAGGGAAAGAATTTCTCCAGGAATGTTTCCAATTCTGACAAGAAAAGCTTCAAGAAGTATGATAAGAGAGATTCAAGGGGGAAGAAAGACAAGTCTGAAATCCAATGCTACAAGTGTAAGGAGATGGGCCACTTTGCTCCTGAGTGCAAGAAAGGTAAAACTGAAAAAGCACTCTACACTAAAGGCAGAAATTGGGCAGACACTTCAGATTCTGATGAAGAAGTGAACTATGCTCTCATGGCTACTACTGAATCAGAAACTTCTAAAAATCAGGTACCTCTAACTACCTATGCTTATAATATTGATGACATTTCCCAATTAAGAATTTATCTTAAGTCATTGCATATAAGTTATAGGGATCAGACTTTAGAGAATGAGAGGATAAAATCTGAGAATTCTGAACTCAAAGAGAGAAATAAAATTGTTGAAGAAAAGCTAAAAAATATGCAACAAGTTCAGAAAGAGAGAGATGATGTTGTTTCTATAGAACAGGATTTGCTTCAGAAATATAAACAACTAGAATCTGAGTTGGAGGAAGCAAATAAGAAAATTAGGACTTGGACTAATTCTGGAAAGGACACTCAACAGGTTTTTCAAACAGACATTGTTGGTCTAGGTTATAATGAGGGAGATGAACTAAGATTTCAAAGTCAAGTTAAAATCAGACCTCATTTTGTACATTGAGCCAGTAAATTTTTGTCTGATAATGAAAAAGAAACTGTTAAGGTCAAATCAGTAAAAACTTGTGCTAAACAGGTTAATATTGGTTTGATGACAGATAAACAACTCAAACATAAACTGAAGGAGTTAAAATCTGTTAAGAAACAGGGACTGTCAAATAAGAACAGAAATGGAAAAGTAGGCATCACTTCAGGAAATAAACCAATGCTTGCTAGTTATGCTCCAAGAAAGACATGTCATAACTGTGGTAGTACTAAGCATCTTGCAAATTTCTGCAAGAAAAACAAAAATATAAATTCTTTACCTTCCAAGTCTGAGGTAAAAAAGGATTTTGCTAGAACTAAGCCACAGACTTTATGCACACACTGTGGAAGCACTTGGCATTCCATTTATACTTGCAGAGAGTATCATGCTATCTATCATAATTACTATGAACTGAAACCCAATCTGAAATGGGTTAAAGTTAATACTGCAAGTGTAAACTCTGATACTGTTAGCTCAAACTCTGATAATGTTAATTCACTGCTAAAGCTAACAAAATTAAGAATGTCAAAGGATCCAAGCAAGTCTGGATCCTTAAATCTAACTCTCAGTAATTGCTTGTGATTGCCGGGCAATAGGGAGGCAATCCTAGTCGTGGACAGTGGATGCTCAGGACACATGACTGGAAATAAAGCCTTGCTATCAGACTATGAGGAGAAGGCTGGCCCAAAAGTTTCCTATGGTGATGGCAATGTAGGAAGAACATTGGGATATGGCAATATTAATCTTGGAAATGTCATCATCACCGATGTAGCTCATGTCCCAGGACTCAAGCATGACTTGCTATCTGTGAGTCAAATCTGTGACAAGGGATATCATGTAGATTTTCAACCTGAATATTGTGAAGTTATCAACAAATCTACAGGAAAGGTTGTTCTAGTTGGTCATAGGAAAAACAACATTTATGAAATCAAGCTCTTAACAGACTCTGTTGGAAAAGCTGTTTGCCTGTCTTCAAGAATATCTAGTGAAGAGAGTTGGAAGTGGCACAAGAAACTCTCACATTTGAACTTGAACAACATCAATGAATTGATCAGAAAGGATCTTGTAAGAGGACTCCCAAAAGCTCTGTTAAATGTTGATGGCCTATGTGATTCATGTCAAAAGGCCAAGCAAAGGAAGTCATCTTTCAAGAGCAAGACAAAATTTTCAATCACTGATCCTTATCATCTTCTGCATGTTGACCTCTTTGGTCCAGTAAATGTTATGTCTATAGCAAGAAAGAAATATGCTTTAGTCATTGTTGATGAATACACTAGATTCACTTGGGTGTATTTTCTAGCAAAGAAGGATGAAACTGCATTAACTCTGATGGAGCATGTGAAGCTTCTGGACAAAGGATCAAGTAACAAAGTCAGAATCATCAGAAGTGATAATGGAACTGAGTTCAGGAATGCAACAATGGAAGAATTCTGCAAGAACAATGGAGTGAAGCAAGAATTTTCAGCACCTGGTACACCACAACAAAATGGTGTAGTTGAAAGGAAAAATAGAACCTTGATAGAAGCTGCCAGAACTATGCTTGATGAAGCAAAATTGCCAACTTATTTCTGGGCAGAAGCTGTTCAAACTGCTTGTTTTACTCAAAATGCTACACTGATCAATAAGCATGGAAAGACACCATATGAGATAGTGAATAAAAAGAAGCCTAACCTGAAATACTTTCATATTTTCGGGTGCAAATGCTTTGTTTTGAAGACTCATCCTGAACAGCTGAGTAAATTCGAGTTAAAAGCAGATGAAGGGATTTTTGTTGGCTATCCACTATCAACAAAGGCATACAGAGTTTATAATCTGAGAACAAGAGTGGTTATGGAGTCCATTCATGTGTCATTTGATGACAAGAAAATAACTGGACTTGAAGATGTGGATGAACATGATCAACTTCGTTTTGAAAATGAAGATTTATTCTCTGATGAGATAAACTCTGATGAAGCTGAATCAACAAACACTGTCAAAGTATACTCTGAGCCTCTACTGGTGAATACTGAAGAAATTACTCAGCCCCAGCAAAGGAGAGAACCAGTTGAGGGGGAGCATGAACAAAATTATGACTCAAACACTGAAAACGAGTCACATGGTGAATCTGGATCAGACACTGTTGAATCAAACGCTGATGGCTCAAACACTGTTGACGCAAACTCTGAAAGCTCAAACACTGACAGTTCAAACTCTGAGCAGTCGAATTCAGGGGGAGCTTCAGAAATGGAACAGAGACAACAAAACAATCAGGAGAACATTGATCGAGGGGGAGGATCAACAACTGAAAGAAGTCATTTACCTTCAGCTAGGAAATGGACAAAATCTCATACACCTGATTTAATTATTGGAGATCAAGATGCCACAGTAAAAACAAGGAGTGCAACTAATGAATGTCTGTTTCATGCATTCCTTTCTCAAACAGAACCAAAGAAAGTTGAGGAAGCTCTTCAAGATGCTGACTGGATAACAGCAATGCAGGAGGAGTTAAATGAATTTAAAAGAAGTGAAGTCTGGACACTTGTACCTAGACCAAAGAACAGATCTGTTATTGGTACAAGATGGGTTTTCAGAAACAAAACTGACAGTGAGGGTGTAATCACAAGAAATAAGGCTAGATTAGTGGCAAAAGGCTATTCTCAGCAGGAAGGAATAGACTATGATGAGACTTTTGCTCCAGTTGCAAGATTGGAAGCGATAAGAATTTTTCTAGCATATGCCTCTCACAAGAAATTCAAAGTATGTCAGATGGATGTGAAAAGTGCTTTTCTCAATGGAAAGCTAGAAGAGGAGGTGTTTGTGGAGCAACCTCCAGGTTTTGTGGACCCCAAATATCCAGATTATGTCTACAGGCTAGATAAGGCATTATATGGACTTAAGCAGGCACCAAGAGCATGGTATGAGACACTTGCTCAATTTCTTCTAGAAAGTGGATTCAACAGAGGTACAATTGACAAAACTCTGTTTTATTTCAATCAAGGGAGTGACCTCCTTCTAGTTCAAATTTATGTTGATGACATAATTTTTGGGTCTACAAATAATAAACTCTGTGAAAAGTTTGCCAAGCTCATGCGTCAAGGTATCAAATGAGCATGATGGGAGAGCTTAGCTATTTTCTAGGCTTACAGGTGAAGCAAACAGATGATGGAATTCTTATTAATCAAGAAAAATATACCAGAAATCTCCTCAAGAAATTTGGTATGCTTTAATGCTTATCTGCAACTACTCCCATGACAACAACAACAAAATTGGACAAAGACACAGGAGCACAAGTGGATATGACAAATTACAGAGGCATGATAGGGTCTCTTCTTTATCTGACTGCAAGCAGACCTGACATCATGTATGCCACCTGTCTTTGTGCAAGGTTTCAGGCAGATCCTAGAGAACCACATCTAACAGCTGTGAAGAGAATTTTCAAGTATCTAAAGGGCACTATTACTCTGGGCTTATGGTATCCAAGGGAAACAGACTTCAAGCTAGTTGGTTACTCAGATGCAGACTTTGCAGGTTGCAAGGTAGACCGAAAAAGCACAAGTGGGAGCTGTCAATTTCTTGGTGACAGACTGGTCTCATGGTACAGCAAGAAGCAGAAATCAATTTCTACTTCAACAGCTGAGGCAGAGTATATTGCAGCTGGTAGCTGTCGTGCACAGATTTTGTGGATGAAGAATCAATTACTGGATTATGGATTGAGGTACAGTAAAATTCCTATTTACTGTGATAACCAAAGTGCTATTGCTATGACAGGTAATCCAGTACAGCGCTCTATGACCAAGCACATCAGCATAAGGTACCATTTTATCAGAGAGCATGTGGAAGAAGGAGACATTGAACTGCATTTTGTGTCTACAGACCAAAAGCTAGCAGACATCTTCACCAAGCCATTGAGTGAGGCAACGTTCACAAAGCTGGTAAATAAGTTAGGAATGATCTCTGGTTTCGACTAGAGAAAGTGGTTAGACTCAAAACTTCATTTTTCCTCAAACTCTGTTCCGCATACTCTGTTTGTTAAACACTGTCTGTCATACTCTGTCTGTCAAACACTGTTTTCGTATACTGTTGGTTAAACTCCGATACTGTCATTGTCTGAACATTACACCTATGAAGAAATTGTATGCATCATATTCTCAGTAATTAATCATGCATTCTTCTGAATTATTTGTGATTAAATCTTAGACTGTGCAGACAAATTTACACTGCATAATACTGTCCTGCTATTTTTATCATCTCTTAGTTTATTTATCCTAAACTCTGAATCTGTAAATACTGTCTGCATTGCCTCTCATAAAACAAACTCTGTTTTAAATGACACTGTGTAAATAATTAGAAGGACATGAATATATGTATACTGATTTGATTTATATGCTTTAGATACAAGCAGCTGTGTTATATAGATTTTTTAATTGGGATTAATCTAATTACAAACCCAGTGAGCTTTTGAGCCATATTGCATATCTTTTGCAATTTATTCATTTGATTGAGTGTTCACAGCTTAGTTGTATTGCTAGCAGTTGCTTGAAATCTTTCCTGAAATGCATAACATTATATTCTGATAAAATGATAAAGGCAGTAGGTTACACCACATAATTCCCATATTTACCAAACACTATTTACATGATCCATTAGTTAACCCATTGAGCCTAATCATATTTTTCGGTGACACACCATATTACTGCCTATAAATTTTTTTTGTATTGGCCAATCTGTAAATTTGAACCCAAATTGTCAAAGGCTAGTACTGTACAAAAGGAGTAATAAGGTGAAGGGTTATTAATCTTTAAGAAAGGGCATTCATTTATGATTTGAGATTGTGTACCTAATAGTTGACTAGTGCAATAAATTACAAAGGATCAGTATATCTTGCGTTACTATATGTTATTTAGCTCTTTATACATAAAAAATATATATATATATATATAGAGCATATTATTGTCTGATCCTTGTTTTAGAGTCAACTAGTTGAGGTCAATAAATTGGATGGTATAAGGATGTCACTTGCTAGCTTTTGACATTAACCTGTTTTAGCCTTCTTTGACATACCTTGTCCCAAGCCTGCATTACAACCCAATAAAGACCTTTTGATTATCATTTGTAATGTAAATTGTGTTCAAAGTTAGATTAATATCAAATGTCAAGCATGCTTCTGATGTTGTTGATTCTGAGTGATATACTTACTTGTTCTTGAGTGATATTTTCATTGAGTGAAAGGTGAGTCCTTATCAATTTCCTAAATCCCAAGAAATTTCTCGAAAATGCATACTTGTACATTTAGCATGTTTATCAACTTATTTCTGCATTTGACATGGACTTGTGTGATTTTATACACTGTCATTAAATACTAGCAGTTGACTATAAGAGTTTGTGCAGACAGGGTTTACTCGTTTATTTTATGGATTTTATAAAATATTAGATGCTTTAAATACTGTTTCGATAAACTCTGCTACACACACATATATTTGCACACCTGCACAGTTTTTGAGGAAGTCATGATAATAAGGTTGGATAATTGATAAACACTGTTGGATTTTGTGAATTATTCGGAGGTACAAATTTTTGTTCATGATAATTGATTTATTTGGAGTATTTCGGAAATTGTTTCATATTATTGCCAACTGTTATTTGGTAATGGGGAGTTAATCTAGGCATTGGAAACAGGAGAGAGAGAGTTGTGAGGAGTTAAAGATATGAGAGTGAATGGTAATCATTAACTGTTTTTACGGCGCATGCGGTTTAACTGCATCAATGCATGTGTGCCACAACAACCATCAACAGTTACAAACCCAAACACTGAGCCTATACACCAATCACTCTCAAACACTGCCACATCATCACAACATCAACCTCAACTTCACCCACAAACTTCTCATCCTAAATCACCTGTATCCCAAACTCAACCATCAAACACTGTCAACCCCCAAACTCAACCTGCACCCTCCATAGACATTAATGAGCAAATTTCTAAGTTCTCTCGTGTTGAGAGAAAGAAGGGAGGAGGATCAAAGAAAACACTTCGCAAGAGACAAAGGGCAGGAGTGTTTCTCTCCAAGGTGCCTTCCACTGACAATGTTGAATCTGAGCCTGAGATATCCATGAAAAAGAAAAGGAGAAAACTGATTGATGAATCAGATGATGACATTCCTTTTGAAGCTTCTAAAGTGATTTCTAAGGAGATGCCTACTGTTGACACAGTAGAGGTTCAACAGGGACACAAGGATGGCATGGCTGCCATTGAAGTCTTAGAGCCATTGTTTCAATTTTCTGAGCACATTGCTACTCCAACTGCTGCTCTCTCTGAAGCTACATTGCTAGCTGAGCAAGCAACTGCTGTCATTGAAGAATCATTGGCTACACATACAGACTTAATATCTGATGCCAACCGAGCAATAGATGTTGGAATTGAAATTGACCAACCATCAAAGGCTGCAATCTCTGATGCTCAAATTGTTCAAGAATCAATTGTTCTTGAGAAACCTGCAGTTGATGCTGATCTTGCAGAACACACAGCTGAGAACTTTGTTGAAATTGAGCATGTACATGAAGCTGCTGATGTTGAGAAAGCTTGTGTTCCAAATGAAGCTGGTAATGTTGAGACACAGCCTATGCTAAACACTGTCGATCCTGCAGTTGCAAAGACTCTTCCTGAACATAATTTCTTAAACACTGTCAAAGCTGAGACAAGTGTTACAAATGAAGAAGAGGACAGTGTCAAATCTGTTTCTACTCAGGGACCAGTACAAATTAATGCCAAGGTGCAAGCCTATCCTGTGTCTGGTCCTGAGGTTCGTACATGTCATGATCTTGAAAGAGAACACTTTGAAAGATCAACTGCAAGATGGTATAAATCAGATTGCATTTTTCCAATTGGCATGGCAGCAGACTTTGTGAAAAAGGCTGCAGATGAAATTAAAAATCCTGACATTGTCTCCTGTTTGAAGGCAACTGTTGTTCAGGTCAAAGTCCTTAATAAACGATTTGATGCCGCTGCAGAAGATATTAATGGCCTTCGAAAAGATATTACTGAAACTGATTTCAAGAGGGAGAAAGAAGCTACTCTTAGACATCAAACTTATTCAGCTAGATTGGCCAAGGTGGAAGAAAATCAAACTTTGATGGCTACCAAAATAGATTCCATTGCAAACTCTTTGGAGTTGCTAACCTTCATCCTGATTCCTGATGATGTCAAAAAGGGGGAGAAAGTTGGAAACACTTCTTGCAAACAACTTCAAACCTTGGAGAGGAAGGATGATGCTGCAGAAGGAGGTGGATCTGATAGAACCAAAAGAGCAATTACAAGGTTTAGAGTAAACTCTGCTAAAGCAAACACTGCTGAAGGTCCACAGAATGATACAGAGTTAGCTGCAGACATGTTTCTTGAAGAAAATGGAAATGATGTCACTCTAGAAGATGTAAAGGCTGAAGAGCTAAGACTTAAAGCTGAACATGAGAAAAAGCTTAAGTCTGGGAAATTCAAGAAGAAAGTTGAAAAGGCATCAAGGCTTGTTCTTAAAGGCATTAAGATCAATGAAAATGTCAATGCTGATCAGAGATTGTCTCATTTAAGAAAACCAACAGCAGATGAGGCTAGATTAAAGCTTAAAGGAAAAGTTGTTGAAGATGATAAGAGTTTAAAGAAGTCAAAGCAATTTACAACCTCTGTTTCTACACATGTTGTACAAACTACTCTTCCAATTCATGGTTTTGTGAGACCTACTATTCCTGATAATACTGAGCAAGTTCAAGGAGGTGATATTTTTCAAAGCAGAGCAATGATTGCTAAGCAACCTCATGATTTGGCTGGTTTAGGGTCAAACAGAGAAAGGACTTTGAATATTATTCCTAGAGATCTTTCATCACTGGCTGCTCCAGGCAAGGGTGTCCCTCAAGTTAATTTGGACAAGCTGGAATCAGTACAGTTGATCCATCAAAGAAGTTTAAAAAAGGACTTTCTGCTGTATTTCATGGAGGATGGGACTGTCTACAAAATTGGAGAGCATGATATTCATTTGAAGATGTATGAAGAACTGCAGTATGTCTTACATATTTTCAAGGTGAATAACAGTTCTACTCATCAAGCTGCAGAAGTGCTCAGATACCAAATGGAAAGATCAAAGATGATTTGTGGAATTAAAGACAAGTCTGAATATGTACCAAAGTACTTAGATTACAATGGAGAATGGTTGAAATGAAGAGAAACAGTGCTAAGCTGAGAACTGATTTGGGTGTCACTGTGCTTGAATTTAATTCAGAATCAGCAAAGTCATACTTTATCAGACTTGGAAATGAAATGAAGAAGAACAACATCTATGATCTGAGATCAGCGATTTATCAGACAAATGGTACAGATTCTAAACTTCGAGAGATCAAGCTAGAGATGGAAAGAGCACTTGAAGTTGCAGAAGAGAGATTGCTAACAGAGTACTTGAAGACAGCATGGGATGTTGAAAGGATTAAGTAATTTATGCTCTGTAAGTTTTTCATATTTTCTGTAATTTTGTTAAGTAATAGTTTAAACTCTGTTTAGTTGTTAAACACTGTATATGATTATTTGTTTTTGACATCATCAATTATCTATTAACTTGTGTATTTTTGCTAATGAACAAGTTGAGGGAGATTGTTAGATATAATTGATGTAATGTTTAAGTGTTTAAGTGTAACAGTGAAATATCAGATTTTAACTGGAAGGAAGTCAGAGTTTAGTAAAGTCTGACTGACAGAAGCTGGACAGAGTTTAGTAAAGTCTGTCTAGAAGCAGCGCGTACGAAGTCAACAGAAGATATTAGAGATCAATTGAAGATTGATATGGAAGCGAGATCTTTGGAGATTGGATAGCTATCAAAGAGATCGAGTTGACTTAGGAGACGTGTGACAATCTGTAATTGATATCATTGTATAGCTGATTATTAGGAATATCAATTAGTGATTGTATCGAAGCTGTATTCTTATATATACAGATAGGTTAATCCTAGAAGGATGGAGAACAATAGAATTATTCATTCCTATTGTAACCTAGCAGCTCTTTGTGATAGTTTACATCACGAAGAGGGTTTTTAATACCAGAAGATTTAAAGTGCATAATCATCTTAATTGTTATTCTCTCATCTAATATTCATTATTAATGTGTATTCGGCCTAACAGAAAGTCTCTAAGGATTCTTATCTATTCCCATATAAGATCTCAAGTGATTCTTCCAATCCGTCTTACTTGCTGGTACTACATCCAGTAGTCCGGCTACGAATCCAACATGAATCTTCAGTTCTCTTACTAATAGCTCAGTTCTTTATGCTCACTTTTCTGAGCACTATACCTTAATCATCACAGTCTTTCTGGCTGCAACTTCATTCCTCAAGGGTAAGCTCCTTATCCTAACAGGATTTTCCTTATCTGCTGGAACCTCTTCCGGGTCTCCAATAGGGTACTCTATCGAATTTACCCGCTGATCTTCAACATATAATAAAACATCATCGTGCTGCTGCTCGTATGCCTCAAGGTCTGTCGCCTTACTCGTCGATACAATATCGAACTAAGTTACTATCATGATACTTAAGAGTTCCCATAAAGGTTTTATATGTCAGTACTACATTATGTAGTCCAACTATGAACTTGGCAAGAGTTCTTATTATCTTAGTGAATTTATTGTTTTAATGCCGCCTCATCTCTGGGGTTTATAACGTACGCTCTGATACCATTTCTGTAACACCCCTAGATCCGGGGTCCGGGTTCCGGTCGTTACGGTCTCCAATCCTGTCCACAATACTTGAACTTACATCAACATAAAATAAATTACATCTTTATGACCTAACAAAACAATATAAAACACACCCGTTATAGTCCCAAAGATGAAATCAGAGTAACAATCAAATTTTATTAATCAAATTTGAGTTCTTACAACCCAAAAGAATTACAATATAAATACATACTCTTTGCCATCCATTTGCATAAGTCATACTAGCCCTTATACATGGTACTGAAAGAATGAATCTATCCTACCAATAGCTTTCTCTTCGGCTCTGGTAGTCTCATCGTCCTCGCCAGCATCGAGTGCGCCTTGTGCGAGTCATCTGGTCTAGCTGTTGTTGTGATATAATAATAAAGCAAGGGTGAGCAATAGCCCACCAACAATAATGTATAACTGAACTGTTACAAATAATTGATGTGAATATTAATCAGTGTTTAAGTGTTACACTGATAAATCAGAGTTTAGCTGGAAGCAGTCAGAGTTTAGTTAAACGCTGACAAATGTAAGCTCGACAGAGTTTGTTAAACTCTGTCTGGAGGCAGCGTCTTCTGGTCAACAGTGTTTGAAGATTATTTAAGGAAGCAATATCTTTGAAGATTGTATAGCTGTCAAAGAGATTGAGTTGACTAAGGAGACGTGTAGCAATCGTAATTGATATCAATTGTATAGCTAATTTATAGGAGTATCAATTATCGATTGTATAGCAACTGTATATCTTATAAATGCAGTTAGGTTAACCCTAGAGGGGTATCGATTATTGTGAAACATTATTCATTGTAACCTAAGCAGCTCTCTGTGATATTTTACATCACTGAGAGAGGAGTTATTAATTCCAAACAGTTTTTGATTGTTTAAAATGCGTATTTTATTGTTAATCTCTCATACGATATTGATTATAATTGTGTATTCGGCCTAACAATTGGTATCAGAGCCAATATGTTACTCTATACAGTTTAAGATCCACACACACAGCTATAATCAATGGCAGAGATACCTCCTCTAACAGCTTCAAGTTCTGAGAAGGCTCAACCTACTACTGTGAGTCGTTATGAGACAATCAGGGTTCCTATTCTCAGGCCAGCAGAGTATTCAATCTGGAAGGTGAAGATGATCATGTTTCTGGAGGCTACAGAAACAGAATAGCTTGACAGAATTTATGAAGGTCCTCATAAACCTACAAAGCTATCTGTTGCTACTGCTGGTCAAGAAGCTAAAACAGTTCCAAAGGAAAAGAAAGATCTGACTCCTGAAGATCTTTCATCTATTGCTAAGGATGCAAAAGTTAGGCATCTACTTCATAGTGCTTTAGACAATGTTATGTCTAATAAATTGATTAACTGCACTACTGCCAAAGAAATTTGGGATGCTCTTGAGGTTAGATGCCAAGGAACTGCTGCTATCAAGAAGAATAGAAGGAACATACTCACACAGGAGTATGAGCACTTTGAGGCCAAATCTGAAGAAACCATGATAGAAACATTTGACAGATTCTGTAAACTGCTCAATGATTTGTCATTGGTTAATAAATAGTATGATCTGGAAGACTCAAATCTCAAATTTCTTCTTGCTTTACCTGAAAAGTGGGATGTGAGAACAACCACCATAAGAGATAACTATGATCTTGCTGATACTGAGATTGATGAAATCTATGGGCTGCTCAAAACTCATGAATTGGAATTGGAGCAGAGAAATAGGAGATCAGGCAAGAAGACAAAGTCTGTTGCTCTTAAGGTTGAAGAAAAACCCTTGAAGAATGAAGCATCAAGGAAGAAAGCTAAGGGAAAGGCTTTAGTCATACATTCTGAAAGTGAGTCATCAAACTCTGATGTTGATTCAAACTCTGATGAATCATCTGATTCTGAGGATGCTGAATAAGAAATGTTGCAAATGGCTACTTTGATGGTGAAGACCTTCAAAAGATGGGTTTTAAGAACTTCAAGAAGGGCAAAAGGTTTTCTAAGAAAGATTCAAATTTTAACAGAAAAAGTTTCAGAAAGTCTGAGAGAAAGGATACCAAGTCTGGAAAGAAGGACAAGTCTGAGATTCAATGCTACAAGTGTAAGGAGATGGGTCACTATGCTCCTGAGTGCAAGAAGGGTAAAACTGAAAAAGCACTCTTCACAAAAGGTAGAGACTGGGCAGACACTTCAGACTCAGATGAGGATGTTAACTATGCTCTCATGGCTTCTATTGAGAATGAATCTGAAGATTCTGAAAACAAGGTACCTCTAACTACCTATGCTTATAATACTGATGATATAACTGAATTAAGAATTTATCTTAAGGCTTTGCATATCAGTTATAGGGATCAGACTTTAGAGAATGAGAGAATCAAATCTGAAAATTCTGAACTTAAAGTGAGAAATAAAATTGTTGAAGAAAAACTTGAAAACATGCAACAAGTTCAGAAAGAAAGAGATGATGCTGTTTAAACAGGATTTGCTAGGAAAATATAAGCAACTTGAATCTGAATTGGAGAAAGCAAATCAAATAATTAAAACTTGGACTAATTCTGGAAAAGACACTCAAGAGCTTTTTCAGTCAGACACAGTTGGTTTAGGTTACTGTGAGGGAGATGAACTTAGGTTTCAAAACAAAGTTAAAATTAGAACACATCTTCCATCTACAAAATTTGTTCATGGAATAAATGAACCTAAGTCTGAAGCTGAAAAAGAAGCTGTTAGGAAAGAACCAGTAAAAACTAGTGTTAAACAGGTTAATATTGGTTCAATGACAGGTAAACAACTCAAGCATAAGCTTAAGGAGTTAAAATCTGTCAAGAAACAGAAAGTGTCTAGGAAGAATAGAAATGGTAAAGTAGGCATTACTCAAGGTAATTATCCAATGCTTGCTACTTTTGCTCCAAGAAAGACATGTCATAACTGTGGTAGCACTAACCATCTTGCTAGTTTCTGCAGGAAGAACAAAAACATTAATTCTTTACCTTCCAAGTCTGAAGTAAAGAAAGATAATGTTAGAACTAGACCACAGACTTTATGTAAACATTATGGAAGTACTTGGCATTCTATTTATACTTGCAGGAATTATCATGCTATTTATCATAACTACTATGAACTTAAGCCCAATTTGAAATGGGTTAAGGTTAATACTGCAAGTGTAAACTCTGATAAAGTTAGCTTAAACTCTGATAATGTAAATTCCGCTACTAAAGCTAACAAAATTAAGAAAGCCAAAGGATCCAAGCAAGTCTGGATCTTTAAATCTAATCTTAAGTAATTGTTTGTGATTGCAGGGCATCAAGAAGAGTATCCTAGTCGTGGACAGTGGATGTTCAGGACACATGACTGGAAATAAAGCCCTGCTATCAGAGTATGTGGTGAAAGCTGGCCCAAAAGTTTCCTATGGAGATGGCAACATAGGACGTACTTTAGGATATGGCAATATCAATCTTGGAAGTGTCATCATCACAAATGTAGCTCTGGTTCCAGGACTCAAGCATGATCTGCCATCTGTGAGTCAAATCTGTGACAGAGGATATCATGTAGATTTTCAGCCTGAATACTGTGAAATCATTAGTAAATCTACAGGGAAAGTTATTCTAGTTGGACACAGGCACAATAATATCTATGAAGCAAAGTTATTGGCAAACTCTGATGGAAAAGCTGTGTGCTTTGAAGTTCAGGTGTGATAATTTCTTGTGCCACAGCCAACAATCTTCATTTGATGCTTTTGAGTAGAAGCAACAAATTTTCCCCTTGTTTGCAGAGTCCATACTGGCTACAAACAGGCTTCCTTTTCTTACTCCAGATAGAGCAAAATCACCAGTCTTCTTGTGTGTGATCAAACATTCATATTTGTCAAAATCCACTTTGAATCCCCTATCAGTAAACTGACCAACACTTAGCAGATTATGCTTGAGTCCCTTGACTAGTGCTACATCTTCAATGATGACATTACCAACTTTCAACTTGCTATATCCCAATGTGTTACCCATGCTGTCATCTCCAAAAGCAACCATTGGGCCAGCCTTCTCCTCATACTGTGATAGCAGGGCCATATCACCAGTCATGTGGTTTGAGCATCCACTGTCCAAAATCCACATAACCTTCTTTTCACTTTCTTTGCCCTGCAACCACAAAGGTATTACTTCTCCTTTGGTACCCAAACAAGTTTGGGTCCATGTGACTTAGAAACATTTTTATCATAAACAGCATGCTTATCAACTTTCTTGGTGATAGTCTTCTTGTCACTGTTAGAAGTCTTAGAACCTGAGCTTTCAGACTTAGGTGATAGAGGTACCTTCCTCTAAGAGATTGCTATGACCAGCTATTTCAATTTGAGAAAGCAATTCATTGATGGTTGTATCAGTCACAATTCTCACACACACTACACAAAGTCAAAGTCTTCATTAGCAGCAGTCATACTAGTGTGAATATTAAACATCTCAACAGATAGTTGTTCAATCATGCATTTGTACTCAGAAACAGACATGTCTATAGTAGTGAGAGATGGTAACTGAGAGTCTGATGGAGATGTGTCATCCTTGGAATTAGCCATCAAGGTATAATTGCAGAATTCTTGCTCTTCTCCATCACTATCAGAATCATCCCAACACTTCCCTTCAGCTATGTAGGTCTTACCATGTGTCTGCTTTTTCAGAAGGGCCTCATACTTGGCTTCAAGCTCTAGAAATTCTTTATCCTTCTTTTTAGGCTTCTTGCACTCACTGGCAAAATGCCCTAGGTCATTGCATCTATAACACCTTTCAGATGACCTATCCACATGGCTGGTTTTAAATTTATTCTTGTTTGCTTTCACAGGTGCCTTGCTCTTGTTGAATGAATGGTTTTGGGTCTTAGGTTTCACAAGATGGGTTGTTCTTGAATATGTGTAGCAAATATAAGTGTTTGTGTTTGTAAGTGTGTAAGTGCGGATAAGAAATAACACAAGACAAAGTATCACTTTAATCTAATATATTATTAGATAAAGGTTGCTACAATCTGTAAAAAACAAATGGTAGTATTCTCAGCTTCGTTTTTCTCAGAGAGATATATCTTACACTGTGTATGAAAAACTTAACCAACTAAAGAAGTGAGATTGTATTCTTATAGAACATGAATACAATTCAGTTACTACAAATAAGGTTACAGGATAAATTACTTTCTAGTATGTCTATCCTTTCTAGGATAAATTACAGTTCATTCAGAGATATCGAACAGTGTCTTTTCAGATATCGAATCTCTGACTTCTCGAACTCTAGACTTCTCGAATAGACAAATATAATTCTCGAATTGGTACTTAGGCAAATTCTTCATTTCTTCAAATCCCAGCTGTGATAATTTGACAATCTTTATCTTCTTGCTTGAGGAATGAACCTTGGAACTTCTTTCAAGCATTATTCTTGACTATATAAGTATAGTTGCACAACTAGGATTTGATGCCTATTACAAGTACAAAATAGATAGAAACTCTACAACTAGAGGTTCCCTCAGTTAAGAGGTCATGTAAGTAATGCAAGGCATTACAAACAATTAGGCTTGTTATTAGGTGTATACAAGCATGCCTCTGTGACTAACAAAGTGATACCCTTGTGACTGAAAAAATTTATCATATTATCACATTAGAGTGATTAATATTTAACTATTGATTATCATGTGGTACCAAAATTTTTTATCATCATAAAGATATTATCACTTTGTGAAGTATTAACTTAAAAGGGGTTCTACTATATAGGTAATGGTGAATTTTTCAAATACATATTAAAAATCATAGACACTTATTTCTCACACCATTAATAAATCATTAGATTGTCTCTAAAAAAATTTCAAATACATATTAAAAATCATAGACACTTATTTCTCACACCATTAATAAATCATTAGATTGTCTCTTAAAAAGATTGGATATTTTGACTGTATGAGAAATGATCTCTATTGTGCAGGATCCACAAAATGAACAGTTATGACAAAAGAAACTTTCATATAATCTAGCTATATATTCATTCAATATCATTTTTATAAATTATATGTCCTTTTATTAGTGAATTGATTCGTTATAGAAAAATATATATTATCAACCAACCAAATAAATTCAATTTATTGTGCTGTTAGAGTAAGATATGACACTTAGAGTTTCTGATGACTGTACTCAATTTGTTTGTAATTACAACATAAAATGTATATTTTCTAGTTTAACAGTTTGTATACTAAATTTTTTATTCTTTTCTATTAAAATATGGTATATTAAATTTTTGTTTTTTTCTAGTAAAATAAGACATTCGAAAATAAGTATTACCTATCTGAGCGTGAGAGCTACCCTAGTGGTAGGGGGCAAAGCGTTGATCCAATGAGGTCACGGGTTCGAACCTCACCCCCAACTTAGTGGTAGTGAGAGCATGTACATCGTGTTCCCCGAGTTTAAATTTAGAGAGAAAGGAAATTTGTGCTTATTTATTTTCTCTAATGTGTGTATTAAATATTTTAACATATTTCCACTTTCTCTTATTTCCTTTAAAAACCCGGACACATAAGAAAGAAAATTGCACATGAAATCTTTTCTTTTCTTTTTTCCCAAATTTAATTTTTTTTTCTTTTCTTACTTTTTAGTCCCTTGCACTAGTACAAAACTGGGCATATACGTCTCCTCTTTTACGTTGCACATAAGAAAGACCGACATATATAATACTTTATATGTCAGATTTTTGTTTAGACGACGTATATTAACCATTAAAAGACACACTACGTCAAATTTTAGCTTCCGTCACATCAAATATGTGTGGCTAAGCACTTTACGTCACGTTTTAGTTTTTCAACAAAGTGTCACCTAAGGTCGGATCATTTTACGCCCCCTACGGCCACACCCCAGCTGTGTGGCTGTAACTCAAAACAGAGTGACTAAAGTATACCACCCCTTGGGTCTGACAGCCCCCATTTTAAGCTCAAAAGTGTGACTAAATACCAGCTTGCAGCCACAGGATGCGTAGTGACTAAAGAGAATTAATGACGTGGCTAAATACCAACATTCATCAAAGGCTTAGTTTTGGTCACATTATTTATTGGTAAATCGTGGCAAAAAGCTTTGGTATGGCCACATTATATAATTTTTGTGTGATCGTTTCTATGTTATGTACACTATTAAATAACTGATTTTAGTCACTAATAATTTTAGTAACTATAGTTCTGGCTAAAACTTATTTTTATAGATTTTTTGTAATTATAGTGTGGCTAAAGGATAACTAAATTATACAGGGTTTTATTTGTACTATAAAGATCCATAATAAATAATAATACCAAAATTCCAAAATTGAAACACAGTGATATTCTATAAAATTCAAACACTTAGCCATACATAATCAATCACCAAACTAAATAGCAACATAATTAATGTAATAGCTTCTGCATGGTACATACCATTCAATTATGGTAAAAACTAAAATGAAAAGTATAAAAAGAAACTACAAGTATGTAGCAGCAAGTCTCATTTGAACACAATAGGGGATGCAATTCCAATCTGATCCTTGACTTGTAGGATATATGTATAATTTTTGCCAGGAGGTATTGGACAAGTTGTTCCATAAACTTCATCCACAAATGAATTTCTCCTCTGCTGAATCCCAGACCTGCATTTAAGAAGTTAGGTTTCATAATTACTAAACCAAGTACCAACCACATTATTTCTGTAACTAATGAAAGTAACTATTTTGGTAAACAACCTAAAGTAATTTATGAATCAAAGTGAGTAAAGATACAAGAAGCAATTAGATATTATGGTGCTGGTGCAGGAGCAATCGGTAATGCGGATTGTGAATTGGTATTGGGCTCTGGATCTTTATAGTCATCATTTCCACTTTCCTGTGACATAATTTCAAGTTTAGTACTGTAATTAAGTTGTCATTATCAAACTGTTTTCGATAGACAAAAGTAGCAAATTTGGTTGAAAACGTTCGGAAATTAAAATCGGCTCTGAAAATAACATTTGTTCTATTCAAAATACCATAGAACGGACGTAGGAAGGAAAAACAAATAAAAACCAAGAAGAAGAAAAGAACCTCAGCAAGAACAGCAGGTTCAAAGTCTTCACTTCCGAAATTTTCCATCAGTTTCCTGTTAAAACCTACAAATGCAGAGAAGCTGACACTGTTAGCAAAACAGAATCAAGTATAAAATGGAAACAAACATATAGAATGTGTTATTTATTACCATGTGAAGAGGAGGAAAGTAGAAGAAGAGCTGTTAAAAGACAAGCCAATTGTAAGCAATTAGAAGTCATGTTTGAGTAACTAGCAATTAGAAGCAATTAGATCTGTCAATTGACCTGCCATTCCTACAAGAACTGCAAACCAAGACAGAGTATCCCAGGCTGATTTTTCACTTAAACAGTCATCCCAATCAAGCACCCGCAAGAATAGGAGTATAGACAAGCCAATCATAGCAGCAACAACACTTGATATACCAATAGCTTCACTAAATAATAAAAATTGTATCAGTTCTTGATAATGAATAATAAAAATTGTGTCACCAGGAAGTTTTCATGCTCTTAGTTTACGCAGAATGTTTTCAAATTAACTAAATTTCCAAACATATGTCATTAACTAAAAACACGTTTGAATTCACATTATAATTGATTGATTGCGTACACCTATTTCTTAATTTTATTCTGCTCCAACCAGATTGATGTCATTGAAATTAGAGATGATCAGTATGGTGTGCACTAGTTTAAACAAGTAAAGCAGTTCATCGTGTCACTAAGCCCAGCAACTTAGCAAACACATGGTGCACAGATTAAAACTCTACATATCGAAAACATACTAACAGAGTAAGAAAACAGAGTGCAATCTCACAAAAAAATTATAAATAAAAACCAAAAATACGAAAATAAAAATCGAAATGTATCCAAAGCTCCAAATCATAAATTCCCTAAAAATTTAAAAGTAGAAGGCGGAAATGAAAAAATAAAGCCCTAAAATCGAAAATACTAAATGTATCCACTCAAAATTGAAAATGAAAAGCGAAATTGGGGAGAGATAGGGAGGGAGAGAGGGAAAGTAACCTTAAATCAGAGTCGTGAAATGCAAAGCCCAACTGAAGAAGTTGAAATGCAAAGCCCAACTGAAGAAGGCCTTAAATCAGAGTCTTGAAATGCAAAGCCCAACTGAAGAAGGCCCAACTGATACAACTTGATTAGATGAAGTTTAAGTGAAAATATCCAAGTAATTGTACTAAAAATGAAGAGCCAAAGCCCTAATTTGAAGAACCAAAGCCTCTATCGAAGAACCAAAACCTCGACCCCGCAAATCGATTTAGCTGAAATTTGAAATTATAGTAATTGAACCCTTAACAAGCCCTATTTACATAGGAATTTGAAGATGCGAAAGTGAGAGAGTCAAAGCCGGACCGAGAGTGAAAGAAAATAGAGAAATAGAGAGAGAGAGAGAGAGATGGGGGGGGGGGTTTACTGGATAGAGGTGTAATTTAAAGTTCGTAGAAAATTGGGCGGTTTATTATTGAAAAATTGCCGCTCTTAACATTTCACCGGTACCTGTGTTGTCTAGATGTGAGTTCTACTTTTCTATTTTTAATTGAACAAAATTTAATAATATTAATTAATTTTTAATATAAATTTTAATATTTATATCTTTAGATTGGTTATTGTAAAAATAGTATATGAATATTCGTATTAAAATGGGGGAGATTCGTATTATTCGTATATTAATATTATTTTTTAAATTCGTATTTTTAAAATTTTATTACTTTTAAAATTCTTATTTTGAACATTTCTAAATTCATTAATTTTAGTGTTAATATCCATAATTTTTAATGTTATTCCAAAAATATTTTTTTTAAAAATAGAAACAATAATCCGTGACAAAGCACTAGTTTCATGTCTTGTTGAAAATAGTAGTGATCTACTAAGATCTCCAATCAAATTAATTTTTTATTTTCTGAAACTTTGGGAATTTCATCATATTAGATATATATTGATATCCGTACGGTTGGATCGTTCAAAAATATTTTTTAAAAAATAGAAACAATAATCCGTGACAAAGCACTAGTTACGAGTCATATTGAAAATAGTAGTGATCAACTAAGATCTTCAATCAAATTAATTTTTTATTTTTTAAAACTTTGTGGAATATCATCATATTAGATATATATTGACATCCATATGGTTGAATCGTTTAAAAATATTTCTAAAAAAATAGAAACAATAATCCGTGACAAAGCACTAGTTACGAGTCATATTGAAAATAGTAGTGATCTACTAAGATCTCCAATCAAATTAATTTTTTATTTTCTGAAACTTTTGGAATATCATCATATTAGATATATATTGATATCCATATGGTTGGATCGTTCAAAAATATTTTTTAAAAAATAGAAACAATAATCCGTGACAAAGCACTAGTTACGAGTCATATTGAAAATAGTAGTGATCTACTAGTAGTGATCTACTAAGATCTTCAATCAAATTAATTTTTTATTTTTTAAAACTTTGTGGAATATCATCATATTAGATATATATTGACATCCGTACGGTTGGATCGTTCAAAAATATTTTTTAAAAATAGAAACAATAATCCGTGACAAAGCACTAGTTACGAGTCATATTGAAAATAGTAGTGATCTACTAAGATCTCCAATCAAATTAATTTTTTAATTTCTGAAACTTTGGAAATATCATCATATTAGATATATATTGACATCCGTACGGTTGGATCGTTCAAAAATATTTTTTAAAAAATAGAAACAATAATCCGTGACAAAGCACTAATTACGAGTCATATTGAAAATAGTAGTGATCTACTAAGATCTCCAATCAAATTAATTTTTTATTTTCTGAAACTTTGGAAATATCATCATATTAGATATATATTGACATCCGTACGGCTGGATCGTTCAAAAATATTTTTTAAAAAATAGAAACAATAATCCGTGACAAAGCACTAGTTACGAGTCATATTGAAAATAGTAGTGATCTACTAAGATCTCCAATCAAATTAATTTTTTATTTTCTGAAACTTTGGGAATATCATCATATTTGATATATATTGACATCCGTATGGTTGAATCGTTCAAAAATATTTTTAAAAAAATAGAAACAATATTCCGTGACAAAGCACTAGTTACGAGTCATATTGAAAATAGTAGTGATCTACTAAGATCTCCAATCAAATTAATTTTTTATTTTCTAAAACTTTGGGAATATCATCATATTAGATATATATTGATATCCATATGGTTGGATCGTTTTAAAATATTTTTTAAAAAATAGAAACAATAATCCGTGACAAAGCACTAGTTACGAGTCATATTGAAAATAGTAGTGATCGACTAAGATCTCCAATTAAATTAATTTTGTATTTTCTAAAACTTTGGGAATATCATCATATTAGATATATATTGACATCCGTACGGTTGGATCGTTCAAAATTATTTTTTAAAAAAATAGAAACAATAATCCGTGACAAAGCACTAGTTACGAGTCATATTGAAAATAGTAGTGATCTATTAAGATCTCCAATCAAATTAATTTTTTATTTTCTGAAACTTTGGGAATATCATCATATTAGATATATATTGACATCCTTACGGCTGGATTGTTCAAAAATATTTTTTAAAAAATAGAAACAATAATCCGTGACAAAGCACTAGTTACGAGTCATATCGTTCACGATTTTTTAACAAACCTTTAATCAAGGTACTACTCCATAAAACGAGATACGTCCCCGATTCACAAAGTATTTTTTTTAAATGAATTTTTCGACGATCGAACCGTTAAAATGAATTTTTTTTGTGCATGTAAATAAACATGATATTTATTTTATTTTGAAAAAACACTATGATTAAAAAAAATTACAAAATTTTTAAAAAATATATTAAAAATTAGAACGCAAACATGAAAGCGGCACTTTTTCCCACCAATCCCAAAATTATTACAAGCCTTTTCGGTCTTTCCCCCTTAAACGAAAATCACATTCCCCCCTTTTACTCTGCTCTCTCTACTCTCTCTTCTATCTCTCAACTTTGAAGAAAACACAGAACACACCCACACCACACAAACCCTAGTTTTTTCAATTACTATAATTATAAACCCAATAGTTTCAACTACTCACAAACCCACTTGCAAAATCACAAACCCTAGCTAATTAAACTCAATTCAAACCTGTATTATGTCAGGACAATTGTTGTTGTTATATGTTCTTCACGATTTGCTAAGGCCGGACTTGTAAACTTGATGAACTATTGGATAAGTGAGTGTGAGATCACAAGCCTTTCTTTTTTCCAATTTTGCGTTGATCCTACCCATTTCTGTTTTTGGTGAAGTGTTTGACTACCCTGTATCTATACATAAGTGTTGACTACCTCATACATAAGTGTTTGGTGAAGTGTATCCTGGTTCTGCAGCTGGATGTTAGAGTAGAAACAGACATTGATGATCCATCCTCTTTAATTACACAAGATAGTTGTAAAATATCAAGATCGGCTTCTCTTCATGGAAGTCTGAGTTACTCAATTACGATTTCAAAATTTTTGGTATCAATTTTTGTCTTTATATATTCATGAATGCACTCAATAATGAAAAGAAATGAATATACTCTGCTGTTATACAATTATACAGTATATTGATTCACTTTTATCTGTGTGATGCAAATTTAAAATACAAGCAGGGGCATCAGATTCAACTGTCTACTACAGTTTTGAAGATCATTTCAGTCAGGATGATACAAACAAGTACTGCAAATTTCCAAAGACCTTTCTTACAGTCAAGGTATATACAAACATTTATGTTGTGATAAATTATTTCTGCAGTGTTGTGACTTGTGTGCACCTCTTCTGGTCGGAACCCACCTTTTTTTTCTTTGCTGTTTGGGGAGGTTTCAAAATCACTTCCCTTCAATATTTTGATATGTAGTCGAGACAAAAAATATTTAGTGATACTGTAAAACATCTTCGTATCTTTACAAGTATTCACTTCATTGCTATTTTGGGATAAAAGAATTTGAATTTGGCAAAAGTTTTGATATATATTGTAGTTAGAATATTCACAATTTTTCGGAGTTTGCCCTTCGATAGATAGAGTGGCAGAGGATTGACGAGGGGAATGTCTGTTTCTGATCATATGTCTTTCATGCTGCCATGACGAGGGGAAATCGTGATTTCATATGTTTTGATGAAAATTATTCGCTAGGTCTTGCTGTTACCATTGCCATGTTTGTGCTAATTATTTGAATTCAATTTTCCACAAGAAGGAACGGAATGGTGCAATTCCAGTTCCAGTACCAAGCTAGACATGATAAATCAAACAATCATCAGGAATTTCTTTAACTCATAAACTGAGAAGCTGCAATATTAAAATGTGATACTGATATAGTGTATTATCACATTTTAATGATTGATGTTGTAGGCAGAATGTATCATAATAACGGTTGCATTGGGATCCTTTGGCATAAGCATTTCTTTTCCTACAGGTCCAGTTATATTCACATCAGCCCCTGGCTTTAAGTCACCTGATATATGAGGGTGAAAAAATTTAGCTACAACATACTAAAGTCAAAAATTCAATCATCGTATACTAAAGACAAAGTGCTATCAAATGCAAGAAAGATTGCATGCTTACACAAGTAATTTGAGCATACTCCTTTAACTACTTCGCCTCGGTCATTGGTATAAACAACCCTTTTTACACACAATGAGACCTGTAAAATATTGAATTCAAATAATAAGCCTCAGGATAGAGAAAACTAAATATTGTTCTGCAATCTGTACTGATATTGGAGTCATCTTGTTGTGAATAAGCTAAAATTGCATAATTTTCATTACCAACGGCTACACAATTCTACAGTTGCAGACAGAATCGAGAATTATGACTGCCAAAAGCTGATGATTCATCTGCCTCTCTTTGCACGATTATAGCTTGACATTGTTATGGAGTCATAATGTTTGGCTTGTAATACTGCAACCTGCTTTGATCTACATACGAGGCTTGTAATGCTGCAACCTGCTTTGATCTACATATGATTATGATACAAAACTCATATTTAACAGTAACTTGTAGCAATAAGTGCAGCTGCCTGTCCTGCTTGTTTAAGCAAAGGACTTTCATCATCACATTCATGCAAGTAACAGGTTTAACATAGGTTTGTTTGACTTCTGCTTGCACTCTGTTTGTAGGTTTAACATTACTACTTCCGCTTCCTATGGATCAGTTGCCAGGAGAAGCATTGGAATGTGTTTTCAAGGTCACTCATAATTTGATTGTTGCCTACAAAGATCAAGTAGCAGGTTAATGGTCTCTTCCTCCTTTCTCCTTTGTTTAGTTGTTTTCTGTGTTGACTAATTTAGTTGACAAAGTAATGGGAGCCAGTACGCTGCTCTGGATAGTGAACTGACAATGCAAGTTTTGATGCAGATGATGTTTCCATTCATGGTCCTATCACACAGTCTCAGTTTCTAGGTTCTCTCGGAATAAACTTTAGGGCTGAATCCTTACTACAAAACTGCACAGAAGAACAAGTCGAGTCGCTTAGGACAACAAAATTTTTTATTCTTACAAATGCAATGAGATGTCTCGTGTAGTATCTATGACAATATTTATGTGAACGTACAATGGTATTTTTATATTTAGATTCGTTTAATGAAACATGCTAATGGAATGATATTCAAATGATAAGCACTCAGTTTAAGCTTGTTTTGGTCGAGTGTATTTAAAAATGACTCATATAATATTTTGAGATAACTCATTAAATATGTCTAGTGCAATCAACAATAATTTCTAATTTCATAGGTACTGCAATTTTCACAGGAAATTACTACATATCGCAAATTATGTTAAAAAAAACAAGCAAATTGTATGATAAACTATATTGTAGTAGGTAACTGGAGAGTAGATCACAATGTTCTGCTATACCAATACTTCATGTCCAGTTGGTCAAATAAGAGGAAACAGAGGATACTCTGTTTCAAGAGGGTATTCCTGAAAACAGAGTACCTTTTAGTCACACAATAATACAGTCACTAGTTTTTTGGATCCTTAAGCGAAAATATGTCTGACATATGCAGAAAACTCTACTTTTTAGTCACATAAAACTGTAGTGACCATAGGTTATTTCCCATTTAGCCACATCACATAAAATGGCTGTGACCGTTTCGTAACATTTAGACACAGCAAAAGAAGCGTCGCTATTTTTTGTCACACTTCTATCTCTCAAGTATGACTATAACTTTTGGAATTGGTCAAAGTCAACAAAAATCCATGCTGTTTTATCTCTCAATTGTCACACTTTTTTTAAATTGTGACTAAATCTGCCAAAAAAATGTGTTTTCGGTCACTCAAAAAATAATTGTGTGGCTAAAACTTGGGACGATGACCTTTAGCCACTCGTTTTTTCCAAAGTGTCATAGCCCTTACTGTACAAAAGAGTGACGAAAGCCCAAATTTGACATAGTGACAGTTTTTACGTTGGTTTTTAGGAAAGGCGACTTATATAGTTAATATATACGTTTGTTGTTAATTAATAATTCACTCATATATTAGGTTCCGTTTGGTATTACTGTTGTGGACATTAATAACAGCTTATTCTTGAAAAAAGCAGGTAAAATGTTGTTTGGTAAACTTTAAAAGCAGCTATTCTGAAAAGAATTTTTGTTTGAAAAACTGCTTTTCAGCTTTTGTAGGAATTAGTTACGATATCAACATCAAACCTCACCAAAAAGTATTATTTTTTGAAAATTAATTTACAAAACATACATATATCAAAAATATTACCAAACAGTTATCTGAATTTTACAACAGTACTTTTTTTTTTTTAACAAAACATGAGTTTTTAACGGTAATCCCAAACAGAACATTAATGTATACATGTGTATCCTGCCATATACTTGCATAGCTATTAATTTCAATAAGGTTTTCAACTTTCACTTATCGATTTCTCTTTCTAAATCTTTTGTTGATTAGTTTTCTGATTTTTCGGTCCCGGAACTCTTTTTTTTTTCATAATCGAATTAGGAATATCAAATTTAAGAAGACATGTGGCATAATAAGATCACTGCCATAATATTACCATTATTACATTGCATACAAGTGGCCTAACAAGATCACTGCCATAATCTTACCATTATTACAATGCATAGTAGATATATATATATATATATATATATATATATATATATATATATATATATATATATATATATATATATATAGACTAACAAATTCATGTAGCAAAGCTTACAAGCTTATAGTAACTACATTATTTGTCGATCCACTCTCATGTATATTTTATTAAGGCTTGGTACCTACAAAAAAAATTAATAAATTAGATTTACAAACATTAACAAATTAACTAAACAGACATGCACAAATTCGTAAGGTTGAATAAGAAAATATATATATATATACTTACTTCCACACTTAAAGTGAGGGGGAACCAAAACTCCACAACCCTCGATAACTTGGATAGCATATTTGACATCAATCTTAGCAGCCCCTTTTGGAGTGATAGCAGGGCAAATACACTCGACACGGCTAGTTTTGACTAGCTCGCAACATTTCGCTGAAGGCGTCGTCCCCTGCATAACTGCAGACTTGCATACATCATCCTTCAGCATTAACTCCTCCTTGCAATCATCACTTGAACTAGTGTCTTCCGCACTCACTGTTTTCATTTCCCAGTTTCCCACCACGATTAAGCTCAACACCACCATCATAACCCAAAGCTTAAATACATTAATACAACCCATATTGTTAGATATCTATGTGTGTAAAAATATATCTTAAGTTACTCAAGCTAGAAGGTGATTATTTAAAATGTGTACGTATTTGCAACCTAATGGCTACAACTATATATAGCAGTAGAAAATAATTAGGAATGCGATTATGGGAACCAACCCTAAATAGCATATGCGGAAAACCTTTGTTTATATTTGACTTTTGCGACTTGTAATAGGAGTACAATTATGTGTACCCACTGTATAGTCTAAGTTGAATCATTAAACTTTGAATCATATATATTTTTAAAATCACTTGGTAAACATTCTGTTGTTTGTCTAATTAAATAGAGTAACAAATTTTTACATTATTATTATAGGTAAATAAGATTCTTAAAATACTATTTCATTATATAAATAAAACTAAGATGTTAATTTTTGCCTTTTTTAAACTAAATTAAAAATGTCTTTATTTAAACATTTTAATTCTAATCTTAATATGCATTTATATCCTTAATATGCATTTCTAAATATTTATGCATAGGTTACCATAATTTGCAATTTTGAAAATCTAAAAGTAATGAATAATTTTTATATTTAGTTAAAACTGTTTATAAATTTCAAAAAGTAACCTAAAATACTAAAATTTAATGACACTAAAATATAATCTTCTATAAAGATTTATTCCATGATTAATGATTGTTTGAGGGTAAGGTTTCCTCTGTTCCCTTTGAATGAATTAATGAGTGGTGTGGTGAGGGTAGGTTGAAGGTATCATTCTCAAACCACCACCGGATTAACAAAACGAGATATTGATGAAAAATGCCATCAAATTCTAGACCATTGTCCTTCCATATATTTTGCTCTAATTTTCCTTTTCATAATATTATTTTAATGGAATAGTCTACACTAAGCAATACTATTTACTTATATAAAACTCATGTTTTTTTTATTTTCTTGCGAAAGTTGTCATTTTCTTGGGATATGGGTGTTTCCACTTCAAATATTTGTGCGTTCTTGTTTTACGTTTACTTATTGATTAGATAAAGTAGAAGTAATATTTGAATAACGTGTGACCGCGCTTTGATGAATCTTGTTAACTAATCGATTGCTCGGTTGTGTGCTCTGTATTGGATGTTTGTGACACACGAGCAGTGATCAAAGTTACAACAAAATTAGATCATGCTGTGGAACACTAGCAAAATAGCAAGTCAAAAAATGCTTGCCAAGGGGAAGTACAATTTTGGTAATTAGAAAGTTTACTATTTTTCTCTGGAGTCACCAAATGTGCTTTAAAGTAATTCTAGTTGAATTATATGATGGAAAGTGACTAAAGATTTAGGTGCTGTCAATTTTCCTGCAAACATAAATGGGGCTTCTGTTTCTTTTCTTTATTTCTTACAAGAACTGATGGAATAACTCCAAAAGAGAATGAATCTGCAGTGCAGTGAGAGATGATATTTCTTGAACGCTGCAGTGAGAGTTTTGATATTAAAGCACAAACTGAATTCTATGCGAAAAGTTAGGAGTTTCATTCATGTAAAGCAAACCTTGTTTGTACATTTCGTATGAGGCTTCTGGATTGTTCATGTTCTGTACAACATATTGGACGGAGTTGTTTGTGACAAAATGAATTCAATTAGATGGATCCAAGTTCTGGTAAAGAAAACACAGATTGTATCTAAGGATTTAAAACTAGATCTGGAATTGAACTACTTGTAAAATTAAGGATTAAGCATCTCTGGAAGCACTCCAATGGCATTACGTGGACCAAATAGCAACTCTACGCAGAAGCCAGAACCACTTATTGACTTGCCTCTTTTTCCAATTTTATCCAGATCATGCACAGCAAACTGCAAAATTTTCCGAGGTTTAATGCATATAACAGATTCTTATGAAGTCCAACAACAGTTTTTGAACATATTGTTGCCATAATTGATAAAGAAGATTAATGCAGAAACTGGACATCCAGGACATACCTGTAGCAAGTTGTTACTGATGAATGAAGTATTAAAGCAAAGATAAAAGAGACGCCCTCCAATCATTTTCTCATAGAAAGCTACACGAACATCTCCAGTAACCTGTTCAAATTTAATCATATTAGTTCTTTGTACATGAATTTAAAAATCAGCTTGTACTTAAAATAAAATTGGAGTTACTCATGTTCATTTCTAATTGTTCCACATATAAGAATATTACTGTAGTTGTTACGTAACTTCTTTATGTTGGTTTTTATAATTATCACCACCCTATTGTTTTGGTCAGCATTGTAATTGAGGATTTTAAATTATATACCCTGACATTTATGCATGCATTGAAAAGAGATATCGATGAAAAAGCATGTTCATTTACAACTACAAGCCATTGCTGCTTTACATTATTTGTAAATAAAGAACTTAGAAGTATAGAATACATACACCAACTTACACTCATATGTAAAATGATTTCTGCATCCCATATGGTCGCAATAGACATTAAAGGTATATCCATCTAAAGTGCTGAACCTTACTTGTACTGGTTTTTTGTAATTATGCTCAAGACAGATTTTCTGGTAGATGACAGGTATCTCTGTGTCCATTTGCACAACCAAACGAGACTCCGTCATTTCTGGCTGCTTCCCTAGGTCATCCCTCTCACCCGTGGAGTAATAATATCTATCGCAGTCTGTTGTCTGCCAAGCATCCCTAATTGGTCTACAGCAATTCCTCGAAACTTCTGCTTGTGGCTGATACCTCTGATCAGGAACCTGTTTTTCAAAGTTTAAGCAAGTGCTACAGTATAGGATGGATACAGTCATACAACTTTACTCAAAGTATAATTTTAAGGCTCAATGTTATACAAGCTGCCTCAATTTTAGAACAGGAGGTGGTTTGGAAAGCCCTCTTGTCTGTTCGTATATGTAGATACTGGAGACATGATTACAATTCTTGACATAAAATAAGAACAAATAAACTTAACAAGTAAAAAGATAGATATGTGTAAATTATGCAATAACAACAATTAGACGAAAGATGAAATATGCCCAGGATATGGCATTCTGGACACTTCGAGTCATAGAGGAGCCAATAGAAAAAAAAAATATTAATGGAGACATATCGTCTGAAGGCAGTTAATGTTAGTTCTTTAACTGATAAAAACCAGCACAAAAACTAATCTACATTTTAGTAACATGACTTGATGGGTGGCAATGTCTGATACGTCTCAAAACACTACTCAAACCCAAACCTGAGTTGATAATTTACACAGATTTCAGAGACAAACCACGAAAATGATACAACACGACTAGAGTAACACAAAATGACTCGTTTATTATCAATTTCTTCCTTTAAGTTATAATAGTTGTTTTCATAAAATTTCAGTAAGTTATGGAATGACAGGATATCGACATGTTCATACATTTATGAATAAGGCCTGAAACCTAAATTTGCTGCCATCCTGACATCCACTAGTTATATACCTATAGGCAGTCCAGAATAAATTTAATAGACAAAATAGCACCTGCTACTGATGTTTTCTTTTTCTTCTATTTGAATGAGAATGTTAAACGTGTACAAATGAGTTTCGTACCTCATCCAGCTGAGAGACCACAAAGAAGAAAGATTTAATGTTAACTGCATCATAAATGCGTATACGCCGCAACTCTCTGTTACACGGCCTAGGTAAATTAACACTTGAAGGACCACGACTCACTCCCTTTGGAAGAGTAAGTATTTTCTCCCAGTAGCCCACATAGCGACGTTGACTTGGTAGGGAGACCTGTTTAACCAACTCATATCATGTACTTATCAGTGTTACCAACAAAATAAGTCTCGCAAAGATGAGTATTTCTATCCATGGTAAAAACTACGTTTATTTCAACAAACAAAGTCAAATTACTAAATTTAAACACTAATAATAATGTAAATCAAGTCTGTTTTTTAACAACAAAATTTGTGATAGCATAGTCCTTTTCAGATGGTCTACAATGGTCAAATGTATCAACAAAAAGCTACCTGGTTCATAAGTTTAAGTATTATAAATTCAGCTATCTCTTAGAAGTCAAAAATAGAGTTCTCTTCGGTAACTTATATATGATGAACACTGCCTTTGCTATGTTAAAGATGAAAGTTCTGTATTTTGCTTAATTTATTAATAATCAAGTTAATCCAAACAAACACTGCAATTCTTTTACCACTCGACCAAATTTTCAGCTGTTACACAATCTTTGTTGGAATACGTAAATTTTCGTGTATGATTTTCTCAGTTTTCTATTCAGATATTGAGACAGGAACTGCTAAAAAAATGTTCAGTCACTTGTGAGCAATATGGTTCTGAACCAGCAGCTAAAAATTTGATCTAGTGAAATTTCTTTAGTAATGTGGAAAATACAGACATGGGGTTTTTTAAGTTGTGAATATTGTTTCTAAAAAAAGATGGCATGCCATATCTTTCTATCTAAGCTTACATATCATATTAGCTATATATTACATTTCAGAGGACTTACTCCTTGACCATTGGTGGTCCGCTTATCAGCATACAACTGAAGTGCATCCTCTGCTGTCATGCCAGTGTATACTAGGTAGGCAGATACCATCAACCCTGTACGACCTTTGCCCGCCTGCAAATATGGACAACATTTACCTCATTGAAATTATGTATTGGGTGACAACATATTTTATCCTGCCCATGTCAGGTGCTGAAGTGACAACATGTAGACTTCTCAAGTGTTGTGTTTGGTTCCAACAAATGAAATTGGAGGGAACGGAATGAAATTTGACATATATTATGGATAAATGTTCAAAATTTTCATTACTTCCTTCATTCCATTCCTAACACCCTATACAAAAGCACAAACCCTCCTATTCGAGAAGGAATGCTGTTAGTATTGGTGCCCTAGAGTCAATACAATCAATTGTATTTGTGTTTGAGTGATTTTATATATTTGATATATATATTTATTATTGGCTTTATTTACTGCGAAATAAATAAAGTATAATAAATGTCCTTGGAATCTTGATACAAATTATGTAGTTGCAAGTATGTGACTTGAACATGAGATTATATAATGATTGTATCATATTCTTAAATGTCCCTAGCCGAGTATTATTATTACTTAGGACAATAATAATACATTAAGGCTAGTATGTTTATTGACAAGATGACCACATCTCATTGGTCATAAGTATGCAGATACTAAAAGCAATGCATAGGTAACTGTACGAGTACAGGGTACTGGACAGACCCACCGTGAGATACATCATGGTAAATAATAATAATAAATGTGTCATATGTATTCTCACAGTGATAATGGTGTAATGATCCTTAGACCTGAAGTCGTTATAATTCTACATGAGAATTAATATATTTTGAATTCGTCAAAAGTTATCTTTAACCGGATAATGATAAAGGTGAATATCGGATATATTATGAATCATGTGAGAAATATGAACGATCTAGATGGGATTTAAATCTCCTGATAAAGGAGTGATATTATCGGCCTCTTGTTTGAGTGAGACTATGAAATGCATGGCCATGCTCAAATGTTGATTTGATTAAATAGTCTACTCATCGATCAAGAAAATGAAGATTAAATTATGAAGAGGATGACACATTACATGCCTCGAGTTTAATCTATAATATCATGATTTAAAGGGATTATATTACATGGAACATTAGTCATAAAAGGTTGATTGAATCGTTGATTTAATTATTGTTTAATTGGGTAGCAATAATGTGTTACTAGACGCCGCTTATTGTTTGTAATTTTATTAGAGAATAAAATTATTGCCAATTAAATAATAACCTACAGGGTCACACACATAGAATGTTTAAAAGGGAAATTAATTTATTTTATGAATTTAAATTAATAATAATTTAAATTATGAATTTAAATTAATAATAAATAATAATTCGAATTTTATAAAATTAATTAAGTGAGACTTGATTAGTTAAAGATAAAATTTGAAGATGTATTTTCTTGACTTATTTGATTAATTAAGTATGACTTAATTAATTTATTTAAATAAATAAGATTTGTTTAAATAAAAATGGCCTAATTGTTTAAGGCCTCATTTTGCTTTATTTCTCTTTATAAGCCAAGAGTTGGCAAGTCATTTGGACACAATATAGCTGAAATTTCAGTTGTAAAAACACAAGGGAGAAATCAAGATTTGTCAAGAACACATCGATTATTTATTTTGGCTAGTACCTCGTCCCGTGGCGAAAATCGTTCGACGATTCAAGCAAGCATTCAAGTGTGGATTCCGGTGGAGGAGTTATAATTTTAACTCTCAAGATCAACAAGCTAGGATCTCCATTTGACATCCATTGGAAAGCTTAAAAGAGGTAAAAATCTTGATCCCAAGAATTTTCATACCATGATCATCATTTTATACATGGATCCGGGACTTGGAATTCGTTTTTAATTGTTATTTACGTCATTTCCGTTGCGTTATTATGCCCGAATTCCAACAATGGTATCAGAGCTACATGTATAAAAGGATGATTTGGTGTTTTGTTCTTGAAAATGAATCATACATGAATTTTATGAATTTTTGTCATGCTTCATTTTAGCATACAAAAGATTTTATAAATTGTTATGATTGTTTGTATGATGTTATAAATTGTTATAACATGTTTTGGATGATGTATTATATGTTAGATATGATAAACACATCATTAGAATAATTTTAGAATTGATATAAACTGAATATATTTCATTCTGCATAGTTTCTGGAGAAATCTGCAGGTTCTGGCAAAAACTGTATGTACAGGTGTTGCGCATTCCTGTAATGCGCAACAGGGGTTTATAGATGGGTTGCGCATGTCGGACATGCGCATCACCCGTTGACAGCTGTTGTTGCGCCTGTGCGACATGCGCATCAGCGTGTTGACAGTACTGCTCTTGGCGTGCTGTGAAGTAATTGTTTTTTATTTAATTCTGATTTTTTTATTTTAGCTTTTGCTTTTTGCTTTTGCTTTAATAATTCAATAGTTGCCATGTTAGACTTATTGCCATTAATCATTAGATTCCTAAATGATTAAAGTTTTAATAATTGAATATTTAAATCATGGATTTAAAAATTATTATTAATTCAAAATTTATTAATTAATTTAATTTCGAATTTTAATAATATATTTAAATTATGAATTTGAATATTATTATTAAATTCGAATTTTGATTAATTAATTTCAATTTAATTTTTTTTATTCGGATTAAAATTTTAATTAGTTAATTATATTAATTCGAATTTAATTAATTAAATTTGATTTATTTTTAATTCCCTTTTAAATAATTAGGTATTTAAATTGAGGAGTTAAATATTAATCGATGTGATCATGATTAATTTGATGTCTATAATTGTTATATGAGCATGGTGCATTGGTTATGGCCTTAAGACCCGTAGAATAAATGTTTTAATTTTATTTATGGTCTGTAATAATTAAATACGACTTGCATGTCGTTATTCTTGTAATTATTATTTCTCGAATGCAACTCGAGTTCTTTTGTAATGTATTTCAAAACGAGCTTGGAGGCAATCAATGGAGGCTTTGGAAGAAATGAAGAATTTTGTAATAATTAGTTATTACAACCATAGATTGACCTTGATCTTTTCATTAGCTCGAAAAGATCGCATAGGATCGGGCCATAACCATTGCACGTTTAATTTTGCGTAACTGCACTTTACATATGATGCATGGATATATTAGATATATGAATGGATGCATGGATGTATGGATATTTTAGAATGTATGTATTAGATACGACACATATGCCATGTTTAAAGAAGATAAAATCTGTAACGATTTAAGATTTAAACAGACGATCAAGATCGTTAAATTTTTCTAAAAATCCCTTAAGAAATATTAAGTTAAACAGATGCTTTCCAACAAATAACACTCATTAAATCCTAGATCATTGAGGAGTGGATTTGCCAAAGCAAGGGCTTCTCTTTTATCGTGGTGAGATGTGATTAAGTAAACAAGCTTACTTAAATTGTTAATGTTGGGTCCAACTTAAATAAGTCGTCATAATAGGATTATGAACTTATAAGCATAGAGTTTAGTGAAATCTATTAGATAGATCGGAGCAATATGTTGTTCACTAAGCTATCCAAGAGTTATATACGATATAATTGACATAACGGTCTACCTAAATAATCATATTTAAGAGGAAAGCCAAAGCTGACTTAAAATATGACGAAATATGGATCTTGGCTCACTAAGAAAAGGTTTTATGGGAACCATTTTCCGAATTGATAGTAAGGGCTATTAATTTGATAAAAATAGTGGGAGGTATATTACGAATATGCTATAAATCAACTTGAACATAATTGGTTTTACGAAACATGCAAACTAACTCATTTTATGCGCTTTTACAAAATTGTAGATAATAAATGGCAAACAACACAAACCACTTTTCGATACGATCAGTCCTAGAAAAGGAAAAGCTGACAGGGACAAACTTCCTAGATTGGTTTAGGAACTTGAGGATTGTCCTCAGGCAGGAGCGAAAGCTGTATGCCATTGAAGTTCCTCACCCAAATCCTCTTCCTGCTGGAGCCACACGTGTCGAGCAAAATGCTTATCAGAAGCATTTGGATGACTCAAATGATGTGTCATGCCTTATGCTTGCATGCATGGCTCCTGAGATTCAAAAGCAACATGAGTTGATGAATGCTTTTGAAATAATTGAGCACCTCAAAAGCATGTTTGAGGGACAAGCTCGCCAGGAGAGATATGATACTAGCAAGGCTTTGTATGCTTGCAAACAGGGAGAGCGAGACCCGGTTGGACCACACGTTCTTAAGATGATTGGGTACATTGAACAACTAAGTACCTTGGGCTTCCCGATTGGTCCGGAGGCTCAAATAGATTTGATCTTACAATCACTCAACAAGAACTTTTCTCAATTCGTTATGAACTACAACATGAATGAGATAGATAAGACACCCACTGAATTGTTGGGCATGTTAAGAACTGCTGAAACCAACATTCAGAAGGAATCTCCTACTCCCATGCTGATGGTGAACAAAGGAGGTGCCAAGGGGAAAAGAAAGTGGAAGGGCAATAAGAAGAGGAATGTGTCCAAATCTGCTGCCAATCCTAATTCTGCTCCCAAGAAGGCTACCAAGCCCAAAGGAGGTGTCGAAAAGGGTGATTGTCACCACTGTGGTAAACCGGGACACTGGAGGAGAAACTGTCATGCATATTTGGAAGAACTTAAGAAGAAGAAGGCTGCTGGCCAGACTTCTGCTTCAGGTATTTATGTAATAGAAGTCAATTTGTCTACTTCTACATCTTGGGTATTGGATACCGGATGTGGTTCTCACATTTGTATAAATGTGCAGGAACTGCAAAGGAGTAGGACACTGGCTAAGGGAGAGGTAGACCTACGAGTTGGAAATGGAGCAAAGGTTGCTGCTTTGGCTGTAGGGACTTACCATTTATCGTTGCCCACTGGGCTTATATTAGAACTTGAAAACTGTTTGTATGTGCCTTCTATTTGTAGAAACATTATTTCTGTTTCTTGTTTGGACAAGAAAGGTTTTTCATTTACCTTTAAAGACAATGGTTGCTCTTTTGGTTTGAATGACATTACCTATGGTGTTGCACAATTATTTAACGGTTTGTATGTTCTTAATTTAGATACTCCTATCTTGAATGTAAATAACAAACGACTTAAGACTAATGACTCAAATCAAACATACCTTTGGCACTGTCGTCTAGGCCATATAAACGAGAAACGCATTTCCAAGTTACATCAAGATGGTTTCTTGGATCAGTTTGATTTTGAATCATATGATGAATGCGAGGCTTGTTTACTTGGAAAGATGACTAAAGCTCCTTTTACCGGACAGGGTAAGAGGGCCACCGTACGACTAGAACTAATACATAGCGATGTATGTGGTCCTATGAGATCGATGGCAAGGGGTGGCTATTTCTACTTCATTACGTTTACTGATGATTTCAGTAGATATGGATATGTGTATCTTTTGAAGAACAAATCCGAAGCATTTGAAAAGTTCAAAGAGTATAAGGCAGAAGTAGAAAAGCAAATTGGCGAAAGCATAAAAACTCTAAGATCTGATCGAGGAGGTGAATACTTAAGCCATGAGTTTAAGAACTATTTGAGGGAGTGTGGTATTGTATCACAACTAACTCCTCCTGGAACACCACAATGGAATGGGGTTTCTGAAAGGAGGAATCGTACCTTGTTGGACATGGTGCGATCTATGATGAGTCAAGCAGATCTTCCAATTAGTTTCTGGGGTTATGCCCTGGAAACGGCTGCATATACACTAAACCGTGTTCCTACTAAAACGGTTCAACAAACTCCATATGAGATATGGACAGAGAAAAGGCAAAGCATGTCCTTTATGAAAGTATGGGGATGTGAAGCATTTGTGAAACGCCTAACATCAGACAAGCTTGGACCGAAATCTGAAAAATGTAATTTTGTGGGATACCCAAAGGAAACAAAGGGTTATTCTTTCTATAGTCCCTCGGAGAACAAAGTAATTGTTGCTCGGACTGCTGTATTCTTGGAAAGAGAGCTAGTCTCTAGAAAAGACAGTGGGAGGAAAATAGATCTCGATGAAGATCGAGAACCACTTGATAACATTGAACCAGAAGGGGAGCATGAGCAAGAAATACAAGATAACATTGCTCAAGAAACACAGGTTGTTCGTAGATCTAGTAGGATTCGCCATGAGTCAAAGAGGAATTATGGATTTCTCTTAACTCAAAATGACGATGTGATGCTCATAGACCAAGATGAGCCTCTCACCTACCAAGATGCTATGAACTCACCAGACTCTGAGAGATGGCAAGAAGCCATGAATTCTGAGATGGATTCCATGTATGAAAACCAAGTATGGACTTTGGTTGATCCACCTGAAGGGGTAAAACCTATAGAGTGCAAATGGATTTTCAAGAAGAAAATCGACATGGATGGTAAAGTACAGACCTATAAAGCTCGACTGGTTGCAAAAGGTTTCAAACAAATTCATGGTATTGACTATGATGAAACCTTTTCACCAGTAGCAATGATAAAATCCATCAGAATTTTGCTTGCAATAGCGGCTTACTATGATTACGAAATATGGCAGATGGATGTCAAAACAGCCTTCCTTAACGGAAGCCTTGAAGAGGATGTGTACATGACACAACCTGAAGGTTTTGGAAATCCAAAGGATGCCGGAAAGGTATGTAAGCTGCATAGATCCATTTATGGATTGAAGCAGGCCTCTCGGAGATGGAACATCCGGTTTGATGAAATAGTCAAAGGTTTTGGCTTTATTCAGAACGTGGATGAACCATGTGTTTACAAAAAGGTTAGTGGGAGCCATGTGGCATTCCTAGTATTATATGTTGATGATATATTGCTAATAGGGAATGACATTCCTTCTCTACAGGCTGTAAAGACTTGGTTAGGACAAAGTTTTTCTATGAAAGACTTGGGCGAGGCTACCTATATATTAGGGATCAGGATCTATAGAGATAGATCAAGAAGATTAATCGGCTTAAGCCAGAGTACATATATTGACAAGATTTTGCATCGTTTTGGAATGCAAGATGCAAAAAGGGGATATGTCCCTGTATCTCATGGGATAACGATCTCAAAAGAGAATGGTCCGAAATCATTGGATGATAAAGACCGCATGAGTAAGATACCATATGCTTCAGCAATTGGATCTATCATGTATGCAATGATATGTACTCGTCCGGATGTTTCGTATGCTTTGAGCATGACGAGCAGATACCAGTCTAATCCAGGTGAAGGTCACTGGACGGCGGTCAAGAATATTCTTAAGTACTTGAAAAGGACTAAAGATTCATTCTTGGTGTATGGAGGAGAGGAGAAGCTAACGGTAAAGGGTTACACGGATGCTAGTTTCCAGACTGACAGAGATGACTCTGTGTCTCAGTCTGGATTTGTGTTTTGCCTAAATGGAGGTGCTGTAAGCTGGAAAAGTTCGAAGCAAGACACAGTAGCTAATTCTACAATGGAATCCGAGTATATTGCGGCATGTGAAGCAGCCAAGGAGGCTGTATGGATACGGAAGTTCATTACAGTACTTGGTGTAGTTCCAACGATCGCAGATCCCATAGATCTTTACTGCGATAATAATGGAGCTATAGCACAAGCCAAGGAGCCCAGAGCTCACAGCAGAACAAAGCATATACTTCGGAGATATCACCTTATTCGAGAGATAAATGATAGAGGAGATATTCACATATGTAAAGTGCATACTGATGATAATATTGCAGACCCGCTGACTAAGGCTCTGTCGCAGCAGAAGCATGAATGTCACACTAGTAGCATGGGTATTCGATACATGAATGATTGGCTCTAGTGCAAGTGGGAGATTGTTAGTATTGGTGCCCTAGAGTCAATACAATCAATTGTATTTGTGTTTGAGTGATTTTATATATTTGATATATATATTTATTATTGGCTTTATTTACTGCGAAATAAATAAAGTATAATAAATGTCCTTGGAATCTTGATACAAATTATGTAGTTGCAAGTATGTGACTTGAACATGAGATTATATAATGATTGTATCATATTCTTAAATGTCCCTAGCCGAGTATTATTATTACTTAGGACAATAATAATACATTAAGGCTAGTATGTTTATTGACAAGATGACCACATCTCATTGGTCATAAGTATGCAGATACTAAAAGCAATGCATAGGTAACTGTACGAGTACAGGGTACTGGACAGACCCACCGTGAGATACATCATGGTAAATAATAATAATAAATGTGTCATATGTATTCTCACAGTGATAATGGTGTAATGATCCTTAGACCTGAAGTCGTTATAATTCTACATGAGAATTAATATATTTTGAATTCGTCAAAAGTTATCTTTAACCGGATAATGATAAAGGTGAATATCGGATATATTATGAATCATGTGAGAAATATGAACGATCTAGATGGGATTTAAATCTCCTGATAAAGGAGTGATATTATCGGCCTCTTGTTTGAGTGAGACTATGAAATGCATGGCCATGCTCAAATGTTGATTTGATTAAATAGTCTACTCATCGATCAAGAAAATGAAGATTAAATTATGAAGAGGATGACACATTACATGCCTCGAGTTTAATCTATAATATCATGATTTAAAGGGATTATATTACATGAAACATTAGTCATAAAAGGTTGATTGAATCGTTGATTTAATTATTGTTTAATTGGGTAGCAATAATGTGTTACTAGACGCCGCTTATTGTTTGTAATTTTATTAGAGAATAAAATTATTGCCAATTAAATAATAACCTACAGGGTCACACACATAGAATGTTTAAAAGGGAAATTAATTTATTTTATGAATTTAAATTAATAATAATTTAAATTATGAATTTAAATTAATAATAAATAATAATTCGAATTTTATAAAATTAATTAAGTGAGACTTGATTAGTTAAAGATAAAATTTGAAGATGTATTTTCTTGACTTATTTGATTAATTAAGTATGACTTAATTAATTTATTTAAATAAATAAGATTTGTTTAAATAAAAATGGCCTAATTGTTTAAGGCCTCATTTTGCTTTATTTCTCTTTATAAGCCAAGAGTTGGCAAGTCATTTGGACACAATATAGCTGAAATTTCAGTTGTAAAAACACAAGGGAGAAATCAAGATTTGTCAAGAACACATCGATTATTTATTTTGGCTAGTACCTCGTCCCGTGGCGAAAATCGTTCGACGATTCAAGCAAGCATTCAAGTGTGGATTCCGGTGGAGGAGTTATAATTTTAACTCTCAAGATCAACAAGCTAGGATCTCCATTTGACATCCATTGGAAAGCTTAAAAGAGGTAAAAATCTTGATCCCAAGAATTTTCATACCATGATCATCATTTTATACATGGATCCGGGACTTGGAATTCGTTTTTAATTGTTATTTACGTCATTTCCGTTGCGTTATTATGCCCGAATTCCAACAAATGCTCCACTCTCCATCAACCCATTGTCTTCCCAAATCTCATCATAGAAAATTTGCACTTGCTCATTTTTTTAAAAATCGCCCCTCCCTCTATTGTTTCCCTTTAATTTCTTCCATTCCATTCCATTTCATTCTATTCGCCCCAACCAAACACGACGTTAGTCTTAAGAAATCAAGAAAAGATATGAACCAGCACAATCTTACAGATAGTAATAGTATAAATTTTCTCTCTTTCTTAAGGTTGCAACTGTACCATGCAGTGAACAACCACAATATTTTTTGGATTGCTTGAAAGCCACGAGTCCACACTCTCACAGAATTCTTTTAATATACGCAGAGATGGGACATGGTTGTCATCAAATGGGAATCTCTCCATGCGGCCATGAAAATGTGATGGATCATAAGATTGTTCTATACATAAGTTGAAGACCTACATGGCAGAATTAAAACAAGTAAGGTGATGGACAACTTTTGAAGCAACTGAGAGAACTAATTAAAGATGAGAAGTTAATTGCAGAGGAAAAAGTTACTGCCAATTTTTCACTGGAACATAGAGTGATACTCCGCTATAAACCATCTTAAATTTTTAGTTCTACCAACCATCATGAATCAGTAAATTAATATGCACAAAATAAGATTATTACATAATCTTAACATAATATTAGATTTTATAACCCACATATCTAAGAATTAAAAAATTACAAACAGAATTCATGGAAAGAAATATGAACATACTTCATTGTATGTAAGCTTGAGAGTTGGTATCTGAACAGAAGTCTATACTTCTAACCATAACACAATCAATGCAGAACTTGGGTTTCGAATGATGCAGTCATTTTGAATTTGAAGCATACCTTGTAATGCCCCTTATGTCTCATGTCTAGTACAGACTTGACCTGCCACATTGGATTACGATACATGGCTCTTATTCGTTCTGCAGGAAATGACATTGCCAATACACGGTTAGTAATATAGGTCATATCAAGATCATATCCACCAACTAGCATTCGCCTTCGTTTCTTGGAAACCAGATTGCGAATAAAACTTCTAGAGAGATAATTGATCAGCCGATGTTGGATTTTGACTGCACCCATGTCTGCAGCAACCCCTGGCCCAGGTTTTGATAATCTGACACCCATTTTGGGTAGAAATGCCTACCTGCATTGGGGAAGATATGTGTAAGGTTTATACAGATATATTTAAAATAGAAAAACATTAACAACCATGTGACAGATCATATCTATTTATGAATGCTTTTTTCTTCTAAGTTATACGACTTAAAGGGAGCAGGACATATTCATGTCGAAAGTGCCCATATATTTTCTTCTCAGTCTAAAAATAAAATCCCAAGATGGATTACAATCTATTGTTGGAACTGGAGTATCATATGTGGCTTAGTTTCAGCATTCATTTATGAAATTCTTGGTTCATGCAATATCTTCAACCTAAAGATTGTATTAGGTGCACGTTTGAAACAATTTAAACAAAAATGATTTTATCTGGAGTTTATCAAAATATAGACTATTAACATAATCTGAAATGTTGTATTATCTAGTTATCTTCCAGTCGTATAATCATATAATTATATAACTTTTGTATAACTCGACTTAGTACATGTGACAGTACAAAAACATTCATGCCATAAGGAGTTACCACAACTCCACCTGTCTCATTCAAAAAAAGAGGGAAAAAAAAGAGAGAAAGGAAGTTCTATTAGGCAAGACAGACTGATGGATCTATTCCTCAGACTCTGCCTGCTGCTTTTAGACTAATGTCACTCTAAGCTTCAAGTAGAAAGTGAATAACTCAACTTGGTCTATGACAACAAGCTCACGTTATGTCAGATAACTGTTAAACTACTGAAATCCTAAGTATACAAGTATAACAGTCTGATTCCATGATCCAATTAATAGACCATATTTAACGCTTCAGTTTGTCGACTTTGCCAAAAAAAAAAAACTTTAGTTTATCGAAAATCATAAAACCTGTCCGATAACTCAAGTAATCCACAAGCTAGAAATGATATAAAATTGAGAAATTTACAGATTCTTTTTTTTAATATAACTAACTTGATTCATAATGGACAAAAGTTCAGGATGGCGAAACAAAATGAGCAAGAATTATTCACGATGAAGCTGTGATACATGTTATTGCCATTCCCACCCGACACAGTAAAGAAATCATCACTAAATTTGGAGCCATGCAACTTAAAATCAACAAAATTAATGTTAGAAAGGCACCACAGAAGGAGTAACATGTCAACAGAAATACATGACTTTTCCTCAATGAATGAAAAATAAAAGCAAAACATATGAAAATTGAAACAAGGGAACCAGAAATCATGCTAGGCTAAAAATGCAGTACATTTGTAAAACAAAATTAGGTAAAGAAGAAATGTACTTGGGCATGGCACACGCATGGAGTTGCATAATCGAAAGCAGAAATGGGATGCAAGGGCTGTTGTATACTTATATTGGTCCAAGAAACAATCACAAATATTCTTGGACCAATATTCAACTGGGATTCCCACCAGGTCAGTACAGACTCTGATTGGTTTAATTTTTTCAGGGAGGGCAGAGGGATAAGTGAGATGATGCCATCCATTTTTGCAATATTCAGTTTAATTTGCATTACATAAATTACCTGGTTTCTATTTTTGGGATCCATCCAGTATTGGAGGGTAAGGGGCCGCAATTTATGCAACATGTGTTAATTATTGGTTTTTCAACTCTTGGCCATCAACATACCAGTATGTCATTTATGTGTTAGGTTACCCAGTATATCTGGGAAGGGCAAGATAAAATAGTGAGTCATTTAAAACATTTTTGATAGAGATTGCATCATGACATATATTATATTTTGAGATTAGGAAATTTAAGATAAATCTTATGTAAGTTAGATGAGATACAAAGAATTTGGTTAAAAATTCCAACAGTTCGCAACTTTGAAAGTTGCTAATATGTTTTAATACATAAATTTTTAAAAAATGATAATAATATGAGAGATATAAAAGAAGGTTAAATAACCAATATAAATATATTTTTGAGTATTTGCAAGTGTGTTGTACGATTTTATGTAATTTTTTGTGAGAGTATCAAAGAAAATGTCATTGATATGGGTGAAAAATAATCCCTAAAGGCATAATTAATATAGTATTTATTAGCTCGTAAATGAGGCCCAAAACCCCAGCTGGGCATTAAATTCATGGTTTGTGGTTAAGCCCAAAAAGAACAGCCCAAACCGGGGATGCCCGGTACAAGCTTGTTTATAACACGGGCCTGATTCACAAAACAGGAACATTCTAGAAACCAGGAACGTTCTGGAATATCCCAAGGATATTGTGTAGCCTCCAAGCCACCTAATCCAACAAGGAAACTAATTCCTATAAGGAAGGAGTCAGAACCTTCCTCAATAACGGTGACTTACCCACCAAGTCTCCGAATCCTACCATAATTCTTAGGCTTCTCAGCCTATATAAAGGGCCAGACCCCTCATCTCAGAACTACGTTTTTGGCTTGATTCTCGACATTGAGATACGTAGGCATCTTGTGAAGACCCGAATTAGGTCACGGTAACACAAGTGCAGCCATTAAAGCACGAAGCTCACGAACCCTAGCCGCAATTTGATAACCTTACTTTTTGTTCCACAACATTTGGCGCCGTCTGTGGGAAGACAACATCAACCATGGTTAACACACGAAGAACAACATCCGAGAACGTTCCTGTAACTTCTGATCCACCAACCATCTCCACCGCTCCACCTGTTGTTACGGAGCAAGGGTATGTACCCCCATTAACAGAGACAACCACTCAGCCTCAAGTTTCTCAACCCATAGGGATGAATCCCCATGTTGAGAGAACCTTACCAGTGGACGTCCATCCAGGACGTGAGACCAATCAGTTTCAGATGGTGGTCTCACCATTAAATAGCCGTCCCCCACTCTCGGGAGTTCAGATCTCCACCACTTCACTCCCCGTTAACACTGATCCGTTATACGGATTTCCTAACTACCCTCCAAATCGTAGGGATCCTGGACCAAGTGGTCACGCTCTACAGATACCTAAGTCGTATCAGCCTCCCTATGCTAGGGGTTTAGCCCCTCCTGAGCAAGGGTATTATGATTACTCCGGACCTTATACTGATGATTCCTCATCTGAGGATGATGATCGTGATGAAGCTCCGAGGAGGCGACGTGCAAGCAAGGAGCCTATGGGAAGGACTCGAAGAATCCATGATGGGCAGAGAATCAAGGCCCATGAGGCTGAGATCCAAAGGCTGAAGGACGATATAGCCAGGGAGCAAGCAAGGCTGAATCAGAATAGGCCCCCTCCAACTCTGAGGGAGATTCCCTTTATTGATTTAGAAAGATCTTCAAGGAGACAAAGAAGGGCTGATGCCCCAACTGGAGGAGTTACAAGGGTGGAAACCCCCAGGGGTGATCCCAAAGACCTGATGCCACTCGGAGACCCTGACGATCCCACACCCCCGTTCACTGAGGAGGTGATGAACGCTCGTGTTTCCCGAAAATTTAAGATGCCCACGATAAAACCATACGATGGAACGGGTGATCCCTCGAATCATGTCAGGACGTTCTCAAACGCGCTGTTGTTACAACCCGCCAGCAACGCTCTTAAGTGTAGGGCGTTCCCTCAAACCCTGGCAGGTATGGCTCAAAGATGGTATAGCCGGTTGCCCGCAAACTCAATTGGCTCCATCAAGGAGTTGAGCACTGCTTTCATCAATCAGTTTGTTAGTGGAAAAGTCCATGAAAAAAGCTCTGCATCTCTCATGTAAGTGAAACAAGGGAAGAATGAGAACTTGAGGGATTATCTCAAGCATTTCACCAAGGAGACGTTGAATGTCCTAGACTTGGAGAACAAGGTAGCTATGATAGCCCTGGAGAATGGAACAACGAACACCTACTTTCAGATGTCATTGGCAAAACATCCCCCTGAGAGCATGACTGAGCTCCAAAGAAGGGCAGTAAATACATAAAAGCAGAAGAGAGCATGAGGAAGGCAGAAGCCCCTACAACGAATGGAGGAAACGGAAATTCCCGAAAGCGGAAGCAAGAGCAAGAGTACAATGCTAGGGACAAATATCCCCGGATTAGCAAGGAATCCGACTCTGCCCCTAAGAAAAAATTTGGGACCAAGGTTCTCTGAATACGCGAGGTTGAATGCCCCTAGGAGTCAAATCGTAATGGATATTGAGAAAGACAAGGATTTCCGATGGCCGAAGCCACTCAGGGGTGATCCCGCAAAGAGAAACAAGGATCAATGCTGTAGGTTCCATAAGGATATAGGACATGACACCGATGATTGCAGGCAACTCAAGGACGAGATAGAATTCTTGATCCGAAAAGGAAAGTTGAGCAGGTTCACGAAAGGTGAAGATCGTGGAAATCAAAGGAGAGACTATGATAAAAGAGATAATGATAGAAGGGATAACGATCGTGATCGTAACCCCTAGCCACGAGGGCCAGTTATTAACATGATTTGGGGAGGCCCGACTGCGGCTGGCACGACAAGGAACTCTCGAAAGACATATGCTAGGGAGGTGATGCACATCGTGGGAGAGGCCCCAAAACGTGCAAAGACTGAAGTAGTGATTGGTTTTGACGATTCAGACTTGGAAGGGGTGAAGTTCCCCCATGACGACCCGTTGGTCATAACCCCGGTAATTGGAAACTCAGAGGTGAAGCGAGTCTTGATAGAAAATGGTGCTTCTGTCGATATTTTGTTTCATGACGCATTTGTGAAGATGGGGTACAACGACTCGCAGTTGACTCCTAACAGTATGCCTATATATGGGTTCAATGGAGTCGAATCCAATGTTGAAGGGACCATCCAGCTACCGGTTACTATTGGACAGGAGCCCAAGGAAGCTACTCAGATGGTAAATTTCTTGGTAATCAAAGCAGCATCCACGTATAATGCGATCCTCGGAAGGACTGGACTTCACGCGTTTAAGGCTGTTGCCTCAAGCTACCATATGAAAGTTAAGTTTCCAACCATGAATGGCGTTGGAGAACAGAAGGGTGATCAAAAGATGGCCAGAATTTGTTATGTGGCCGCATTAAGAGCTGATGGAGTAGGGGGCAGGTCCTCCCGATAGAAGACATGGATGTTGGAGGGGATGATGAATACCGCGGGAAACCGGCAGAAGATTTGGTTCCTATACCTCTGGATTCTCGAGACCCTGATAAAGTTACGTACGTTGGAGCGTCTTTAAAAGAACCCTTGAAGGGCAAGTTGGTAGAATTCTTACAAGAAAATAGAGATGTGTTCGCTTAGACGGCAGCTGATATGCCAGGGATAGACCCCCAACTCATAACTCACAGGTTGAATGTCGACCCCAATCGGAAGGCAATAAAACAGAAGAAGAGGAACTTTGCTCCGGAAAGGCAAGAGGCCATTAAGCAAGAGCTGGACAAGCTCTTGGAAGCTGGTTTTATTGAGGAGATTCAGTTCCCTGAATGGTTGGCTAACCCTATGATGGTCAAGAAAGCCAACGGAAAGTGGAGGATGTGTATAGACTTCACCGATTTAAATGACGCGTGTCCTAAGGATTGCTTCCCTTTACCAAGGATTGACACACTAATAGATGCCACGGCAGGGCACGAAATGCTGAGTTTCATGGATGGTTTCAGCGGTTACAACCAGATTAGGATGCACAAAGACGACATCCCTAAGGTATCTTTCATAACTGACTTTGGTGTTTTTTGTTACCTTGTCATGGCTTTTGGACTAAAGAATGCAGGAGCTACTTATCAATGACTGGTAAATAAGATATTTGCCCATCTGATTGGGAAAACCATGGAGGTCTACGTTGATGATATGTTGGTCAAAAGCTTATTTACAGCAGACCATGTTGAACACCTCAGAGAGGCCTTTGAAGTGCTGAGGCACCATAAGATGATGTTAAATCCAGCCAAGTGTGCTTTTGGCATTGGATCAGGGAAGTTTTTGGGTTTGATGGTTTCAAAACATGGTATTGAAGCCAACCCGGATAAGATTAAGGCAATCCTCGATATGGAACCACCTCGTTCTGTGAGGGATGTGCAGAAGTTGACTGGTAGAATAGCTGCATTGGGAAGGTTCATCTCAAGGTCTGGCGACAAGTGTTTGCCTTTCTTTTAGGCTTTGAAGAAAGTGAAGAATTTCGAATGGACTTCAGAAAGCCAAGAGGCTTTTGAACAGCTAAAAAAGTACATGGCTGAGGCCCCGTTGTTGGCCAAACCTAGTCCTGGAGAGACCCTATATTTATACCTAGCGATATCCGAACAAGCACTGAGTACCGTTCTCATTCGAGAGGAAAACAAGATTCAGAAGCCTATCTACTACGTGAGCAGGGTATTGCACGGAGCTGAGTTGAATTACTCACCAATTGAGAAGTTTGCTTTGGCGCTAGTAACAGCTTCAAAGAAGCTACAACCTTACTTCCAGGCACAAAAGATTGAAGTCTTGACGGATCAACAGTTGAGAAGTATATTGCATAGCCCCAAGGCCAGTGGAAGGCTGATTAAATGGGTAATCGAACTCGGGGAGTTTGATATCGCATATAAGCCTCGGACAGCCATCAAGGCTCAGGCATTAGCTGACTTTGTGGTTGAATGTACCATCGACAACCAAGAAGTCGGGGGGCAGGAGATAGTGTCAGGCCAAGAAGGCGAAGGTAAAGTTGAGGAGCTTGTACCTGATCAGAAGGAATATTGGGTGCTCTATTTTGATGGGGCATCAAAAACAAAATCTAGTGGTGCAGGCCTGGTCTTGCAAAGCCCCGATGGGTTTTTAGTAGAATATGCTTTGAAGTTGGACTTTCCAACAACCAACAACGAAGCTGAATATTAAGCCTTGATAGCCGGATTAGGCTTGGCCAGAATATTGAGAGTCAAGAACCTTAAAGTTTGTGGAGATTCGAGGCTCGTAATATCGCAGGTGAATGGTGAGTTCGAAGCCAAGAATGAAACTATGGCGAAATACCTAAGGGTTGTGAAAGCCGTTATGACTCAGTTTGATGAATGCTATATGGAGCACATTCCGAGGGAGGAGAACATCAAGGCCGATGCCCTATCAAAGTTCGCCTCTTCTGAGATAGAGAATTATGCATGGAGTGTTTACTTCCAGGTCTTGAAGGCCCCTTCCATCAATTTGAAATTGGTGGCACCCATTGATGTAGGAAGTTGTTGGATAGATCCTATTAAGGCACATCTGCAAACGGGATGGCTTCCCGAAGACGCCTCGGAGGCGCGGAAACTATCAGTGAGAGCATTGAGATATGTCTTGATTGAAGGCATCCTTTACAAGAGGTCTTTTTTTATCCCGTACTTGAAGTGTTTGAGGCCCAAGAGGCAGAAGAAGCATTCAAGGAAGTTCATGAAGGGATCTGTGGGCAACACTTGGGGGGCAGAGCCTTAGCTCATAAGATCACCCGTCTGGGGTTTTATTGGCCACAGATGTTGGCAGATGCGCAAAGTTATGTAAAGAAGTGTGACATGTGTCAGAAACACGCTCCGATTGTTAGGCAGCCGCCAGAGATGTTAATGTCGATTAACTCTCCTATTCCGTTTGCCATGTGGGGGATGGACATTCTAGGTCCTTTCCCTGTAGCTTCAGCACAAAGGAAGTTCTTGATAGTGGCCATTGACTATTTTACCAAGTAGATTGAAGCTAAGCCATTAGCTAAGATAACCACCCAGCAAGTTACCCAATTCTTCTGGGAGAACGTAATTTGCAGATACGGAATCCCACGAATCCTTGTGACGGATAATGGGCGCCAATTCAACAATGAGGAGTTTAAGAAGTATTGTGAAGAGAACGCCATCGAACTTCGCTTCACTTCAGTAGCTCACCCTCAGGCTAATGGGCAAGCTGAGGTAGCGAATCGGATTATCCTTGATGGACTTCAGAAAAGGGTTGAACGTTCAAGAAACACATGGGTGGATGAGTTGCTGCCTATTCTATGGGCATATCGTACCACCTGTAAAGTGACAACAGGAGCTACCCCATTTCTGCTAGCCTATGGAGCAGAGGCAGTAGTGCCCGTGGAGATCTCTCATACGTCTCCAAGGGTGGAAGCATATGAGCAAGAAACCAATGAGGAAGGCATGAGGTTTGCCCTTGATTTAATTGATGAATTCAGGGACGAAGCGAATGCCCGCAATGTAGAACATCAGAAGAGGGCATCTTTTTATTATAACCATAGGGTTAAAGAAAGGTTCTTCAAACAAGGTGACTTGGTTTTAAGGAAGATAGAAGCATCTGGAGTTGGACAGACAGGCAAGTTAGCCCCTAATTGGGAAGGGCCGTATAGAGTCAGCAAAACGTTGGGAAGAGATTCTTACAAGTTGGAAACCTTGGATGGAAGCGAGGTGCCTCGTACTTGGCACACCTCGAATCTCAAGATTTATTATGTTTAAGCTCTCCTAGTAAGGACTTAACTTTTAGCCTATCTATTGAAGTAGAAATAAGGTTTATGTAAAACCAATGCAGAGCATGTTTGCTCATAGTAGAACTTATCATTTTATGTAAGGGCAGAGCCCATTTCACGTTATTAATACAAGTTTGTTTTCTATTCTATGTTTCTGTGATTTTAATGATGTACCAAACACCTGATGTGTGTAAGTCTAGGATGACCAAGTACAATAAAAAAGGAACGTATGAATTAAAGGAACCAAGCATGTAGATAATATACCCCTAAGGGACAGAGTTATAAGTTACAAACAACATAGAATAAAATATAAGCCCATGAAGGACCATGAGTAAAGTCAGGATAAAACGAGAACTGAATAAGAGCCACACGAGGCAAACATAAGCCATGCAAGGCTTAAAAGATAATCACTTCTTGATAGAAGCAGTCTTCACCAATCGCTTCTTGGCTTTAGGAGGAGCAACCGGAACATGGGCTTCTTCTCCGCTGGAGGACCCCGTCTCACCTTCTTCCCTACTCTTGGAAGTCGAAGTCGAGGAACTGGTAACACTCACCGATTTGGGCTCGCGAATTCGGCCGGCTAATTGGCGTCCTGAAATGTCACTTTGGTCCTTCCCCTGGGATCTCGAAGGGTACCTCCCAGAACTGGATCCTAAATGTTGGGGAGTGGCCTTAGCCCCGGAGCCTGAAGCACGCCTGTTTGCCTGGGAGGAAGTTCCAGCACCTTCAACAAGGTCATCAGCATCAGTCACCTTCCAAGGACTTGGATAGAAGGAAGGAAAAACAACCCCTTTGTGGTCTTGGCTAATCTTATTCACAGCTTTTTCCCAACCTATGGACATGCTGTCCGGTTGGACCTCCCTGTCATGTTCATCAATGAAGGCAAGGAATGTATCCGAGCCCAAGTAGTTTTGGATGATGGAATCCTCGTTGTTCTGGGTCCTGTTCTCCAAGGCTGCGTAATTATCCCTGAGGGATGAGAGTTGGTCTTCGGAGGTGAAGTATTTAGCCTCTCATTCTTGAGACTCTTTCTGATGCTTTTCCGCAGCGTTGAGGGCGGTTCTTTCCTTATCCTTATATGATCTCCCCAGCTGGATAGCATTCTGGAAATGAGCATTCAACTACAAGAATAAAACACCACAAAAAAGTTATGTTAAACCATGATGGTCAATATTTAGTAAGAATAATAAAAGATAAGGGGAGATAAGCTTACGTTATAGGCATGAAATGCCCCCAAGCTTTCATTTTCCTCAAGGTCCGTTGCTGTTGCGAAGTGAACATTGTCAACCGGGGCTATAGCATTCCGAGACCATTCCTGAGCAAGAAGATGGCTATCTCGAATAGCGTCCTGCTCGCATATCCCCCACTCAGGCATGAATGCAGTATTCATACTCCCGTCTGAACTCCTGATCCTTTTCCCAGCCTTTGAGCAGTGTTGGAGGAATTCAGGAACTGGAATATCGTCAAGATTGGCTTCTTTCTCAGCCTTTTTGATCATCCTTTTAGTAATCTGGGGAGCATGACCCGGCAGACTGTCAATCTCCTCAGTAACTGCAAGAAAAGACAAAGAAAACAATGTTGGAATAAGAAAAGTATGATGAGAATAGAAGAGTTAAAGTAAGAATTACCCTCGGGAGGGATACTACTAAGCCCGGTCTCTATCAAGTTATGCTCAGTCACAACTTCGCGGTAGTGGGCATTTTGAAAGGTTGAAATAAGCCAGTCCCGATTTGCTACTTCTTCAGTTGAGAGCTGCAGCTCACTCACACCCTCATCGTTCACATGGTTGAATTTAGTCCTGAAAAATTCACCCCAATCTCCTCCTTTCCACCTAAGGATAAAAAATTCGTGCCTCCAATTGTGGCATGAGTCAGGCACGGAGGCAGCATTGATAATCATTCGGGACTTTGTACGATGTTGGATGCTTACCCATCATTTCCTAGTAACAGGGCTATTTTTGAAAGCAAACAAATGTCTAAATAAAGGAATGCTAAGGCGGACGCCTCCCATGATGCATTCAACCATAAAGATGAATATAAATTTCTAGGAGTTTGGATATAGTTGGCACGGGTTGATTTTAACTTCAGCTAGTAACCTAACAAGCCATGGGTGAACCGGAAACCTAAGGCCAACTGTGATAGCCCCTTTGTACACATATAAATTTTTAGGGTGTCAATTACAAGTCCTATCTCTCGGTGAAGGGATTCTGAGTCTCAAACCAGAAGGAAATTCATATTTGAGTAGGTCGTTAATATCTCATACGCCTAAAGTGCTAGGAAATATGAAATAGTCAAATTCAGCATTGTTTGGAAACACATCCCCGGGCTCTTCTAAGAGTTGGGGTAAAGTTAATTGATAACGAGGAGGAAACACCTTACCTTTCCTGTTCTTGTCCTTGGTCCTCCTGTTGATTGCTTGGAGAAGGGACTTAGAAGGGACTATGGTGCTCTGACCACCTTCACTTGCCATCAGGTTTGTTTGAAATTGAAATAGGTGTTTGAATCTTGAGATCTTCAGAGAGAAATTTTCTTTGGAAGAAGATGGAAATGTGAAGAATGACTTCCATTCCAACTCTTTTATAAGGAAATGAACGACCCCTCATAGCAGGTCATCTTTCCGATGACCCGCGTTTACAGATTAAATAGCCGAAAATAGCAGGAAAAAGGCGTTATGAACTCGGAATTGGGTCAAATAAACGATCTAATTCGTGAAAATAAACGAAAGAAACGAATGAAAATGCAGGCTGGAGCAGCAACATAGTTAACGACCTAAGAGGTTGAACTAACTTATGCTTAACGAGCCTAAACGGAGGATTAATCCAAAAATCCATGATTAAGGCACTAAGTAAAAAGATTGGCTAAAAAGCTAATAATTTATAGAAATATAGAAAATAGATTCTAAGAAAATGGTGGGAGTTTTGAAAACCTGCCTAAAAAAGATGGCCAACGAGGTTGTATGTCCTGAATTAAGCCGGTTGATTGAACTCAAGGCCTAAAATTCTGGAACCTTTGAATAAAATCAAGCCAAGACATGGCCTTACAAACAAGGTAGGAGTTTTAAAGTCCTTGAGTATGAAATCAAGGATAAAAACTGACCATAGCACCCTAGACTTGAAGCCAGGTGTTGAAAACAATAGAAAACCCCTATATAAACTAATAAAGGAACAAAGACCTCCATGGCAAGGGGGGCAAGGCCAAGGTTGTTCAAAACACCCTATTGTAAGTATGGAATGGTGTCAGCAAGTCAAGGGCCATAGTATAGCCCAAGGTTATTAGAAACTAAGAGTTCAAGAACAAGTTAAAACCCAGAAGGTCCTGAAAACTAAGAATAAGGTTGTTTGTGATTAAGGATCACAAAATCAACCAAGGTGTTGTAAACTCACTCTAGAAACAAGGAGGGGAGTTTGAAACAAGTTTTGGTTTTGGTCAAAGTCAAAGTCAACGGTCAAAGTCAACTAGTCAAAATTTGGCCAAAATTCAAAAAAATAATAATAATAATTGGGGCCCGGCCGACCAGGTCCCCTTGGCCGAATGGCCGACCAGGGTTGGCCGACTAGGTCACCTTGGTCAGGTGTTGTGAAGACCTGAACCCCCTAGGTGGTTTCATGACCCTCCAGAACGCTCAAAAATGCTCCGTTTGAGCTCAAATTTGGGATTTGGAAACCTCTCAAGGTCCTCTACAAGCCTAGGTAGGTCTCTCAGTGGTTTCAAGAAGTTGAAAAAAGGAGGGTGTTTGAAACAAGGTCTGGTTTGAAAACCAGCTCAGAATGAGGTATTTCGCCCCTAAAACGTTCAAAAATGCATATTTCCATGTGATTCTTGCTCATACCAGGAGATAATAAGAATCCCTATCATATAAGCTCAACTTGAAAATTTGAGTTTAGAAATGCCAGGGGTGTTTGAAACCAGGAGGGTGTTAGAAACCAGGAGGGTGTTTGAAATCAGGAAGGTGTTTGAAACACCTTGCCCAGAAGGCTGTATTTCTTGCCTAGACAACTCAAAAATGAGAATTTTTACGTGATTCTTTCTACAACCATGAGGTTATAAGAATCTCTATTAGATTGGCTTAACTCCAAAATTTGGGATTAGGGTTTCGCTAATCGCAATTAGGGGGTGATTAACCTCGATTATCGACGTTTAAGGACTCTAACTTTAAAATTAACCTATATCAAGGTTAAGGGTGGATATCCTAGTAGTAATCACATTAAATATGAATTATTTAGCCTCGGTTAAGGCCTTTGTAGCCCCGTTTAGGGTTCTTTAGCCCCGATTAGGGCTGAATTAGTGTCTTTCGCTTAGAAATTAGCCCTTATTAAGGCTTATGAGCAATGACCGTCTGATATTAACCCTAACTTAGAAAAGTTAAGGGAAATAAATCATTAATGAATCTATGATAAAGGATCCTGTGCACGAATTGCACTTGGATTAGTGTCTATGAGCTCGAAACGACACTAATCCTATTCCCGAAACGCCCAGAAATCTTAAGAAAGAGGTTCAAGAGGTCAAGGAACGTTTAACTTTCTTAAGTATTAACTTAGGAGAGAATCTTAGTCGTTGTGAATGTGTAGGTCGCTCCACACTTCATTGTAAGACGATACCCTGGTAGGGACGAACTGACCTTAAACTTCTACGAAATCAAGTTTTCCTAGAAGTTGGGGGGCAAATGATATGGGTGAAAAATAATCCCTAAAGACATAATTAATATAGTATTTATTGGCTCGTAAATGAGGCCCAAAACCCTAGCTGGGCATTAAATTCGTGGTTAGTGGTTAAGCCCAAAAAGAACAGCCCAAACCCGGGACGCCCGATACAAGCTTGTTTATAACACGGGCCTGATCCACAAAACAGGAACGTTCTAGAAACCAGGAACGTTCTGGAATATCCCAAGGATATTGTGTAGCCTCCAAGACACCTAATCCAACAAGGAAACTAATTCCTATAAAGAAGGAGTCAGAACCTTCCTCAATAACGGTGACTTACCCACCAAGTCTCCGAATCCTACAATAATTCATAGGCTTCTCAGCCTATATAAAGGGTCAAACCCCTCATCTCAGAACTACGTTTTTGGCTTGATTCTCGACATTAAGATACGTAGGCATCTTGTGAAGACCCGAATTAGGTCACGGTAACACAAGTGCAGCCATTAAAGCACGAAGCTCACGAACCCTAGCTGCAATTTGATGACCTTACTTTTTGTTCCACAACAGTCATATTTTTGTTGAACGGGTATATTTATGTAGGTTCATTTCTACGTAATTAAATAATCTTTTTTTGGAAGTTTATGTCATTTGATAATTTTTTCTTGTGCACGGTATAATCCTGTGATAATAAGCAAATAATTCTATTTACGATTAATATTATTATCGTCGTCTTATTTATTTTGGAAAAAAATTCACATTTTATTTAATCATATTAAATGAATGGGTAATGATGAAGAGATAAATTACTATTCTAAATGAAAAAATTTAACAGAATGTCGATAAAACTTTTAGGACAAGAAATGTTGTGATTATAAATTAATGGAAGGAAGAAGTATTTGTGTATTATCCATGAAACAATGCTGATCCATGTTCATTTTAATAAATTCAATAATTTAAAACATATTGCACCATATTATCGTTCAAACATCCATTATTTTTAATAATTTATTAGCAAAACATTCATTATTTTTAAGATTTTTAGTGAAATAGTGATATACATAGAACATATTTTATAAAATAATTCATTTTATAATATTTTATTCATAAAACATAAATGATTTCCAAGATTTTCAATCAAAAACGATTTTCAAAAAATTTAACTCAAATTTCTAATATTATATGCAGAGCATGTATGATTCAATTAATTTCTTCATTTTATTAGAATTGATTACTTAACATTTATGTTTGGAATGCATACTAGAATTACTACTAATTTCAGAAAAATAATTGAGAAAAATAAAATTTGAAAGTACACAAAAACATGTACTAAAATTATTTCTTCGGAAATGTGTTTTCTTGACTATGCAATAATTGGTATAATTTGATGCATCCTATTCCTATATCCTCATCCACAATAAATCCCAAGTTGGGTCATCCACGTGGCACAAGAGAAGCCTCCTCATCTTCAAGAAACCCGTAATCCTACCTAAGTTTGGGCAGAAGTAGTGTAAATCAAGAATGGTGAGTGCAGCTATAGCTTCAAATTGTTGTCTTCTCAAACACCCACTTGAAGTTAAACAAGTAAACAACAACAACAGCACTTTTGTTGGAGGTTGCAGTTTGCAGAGCTTGTATAGTACAACTAGTCATTTCTTAAAACCTGGGAAAAAGGCATGCAGACTGGTGGTTGCTGCTTCTTCAGACAACACCACACCTACTCAAGCCAGTGGAAGATTTTATTTCAACATCACAGGATTTCCCTTCCCACTTGGTCCTTTTCTCAATAGGCGCACTTTCAGGATTGAGGTCAGCTTACTTCCCTCTCCCCCTTTTTCACACCCTTCCTGCATTCTTATCTTACTTACCCTTCAATCTGAGTGAACTAGATCATATGTTTTGTTTGACATGACCCTCCTTGAATAAGTTTGGTAATTTGTCTTTATAAACTAGTAGATTTAACAGAAAAGTTTCTCTAGTAATTGGTGCTAGAAAAAATATGGTGCCTTCATATAGGGATGCTCGATTGGAAAGTTTCCAGTTTTTCGCTTCTTTGTATCTTGGAGTTTTAGTTAATTACAAAAATATTAATATTCTCGCACAAATGCCTCTACTGAACCCTCAACCTCTTAAATCACATAAAATATACCGGGTTCAGGATTAGCATAAGCTTATCAGTATGCTCTTCGAACTTTCCTTAATTTGATTCTATGGAGCCGCACAACACACATGTAAAGTCAGAGGCCCCATAGGAGAACAAAAATTAGGTACAATGTCAGAACAAGGGTCACTACCTAGCTGCGCTACATCCCTTTTAATTGGTCTACAATGTCATTGTAGAGAATGACGCTTGAGAAATGTTTGCATAAAAGTGGTTGCTCGAATTGTGTTTAGAGTTGGGGAACAAATTTACTCTTTCATAACAATGATTGTGTTTTTACCCTCCTTTAGGGTTTTCCATGTTAACCTTGTACTTACTTGCAGCATAATGATGCAATGAACAATCCTGTCCTCTTTAGTCTTTACACATCTTGCACTCAGACAAACAGACTTTCGACATTCAGGGGCCAACAGTAATGTAATTATTTTCTCACTATTATAAGGGTTCTCAAAAGTCAAAAGTAATGTAAATATACATGAAGGGAAACATTAGAAAGCTGAAAGAGTTTACACGTACAGCAATGTTGTTCGAAATTATGCGTAGACAACAAAGTGTCTTTCTTTAGTGCAGGCCTTAAACCTGACAACAATCTCCAAAATATGACTAGTGAGTGGTGTCAAAATTAATGCTTTTGAGTCGACTTTTTTTCTTAATAGTACTTGAATCTCAGGCTGTAAAAAATGTCATATGGCTCTTCGAACAAGAGCAGGCACTGGGATTTAGCAGTGTATCAACAAACATTCGCATGACTGTCATCAAGCTTAAATCTGGAGGATTATGGGTCCATGCGCCAATTGCTCCAACCAAGGAGTGCATTCAGGTATTTACGCTTTTAATTTTAACATGTGAAGTAGAACTATTCAAACATTTTATCAAATGTCACATACTCATTTAAGAAAAAAAACAAAATCAAGACATGACACAATCACATAACTAGGATCTCCATGGTTGACAAGTATTTAGAAAGGTGCGCTCTAAAATTCTGTTTGTAGTCGATTAGTAATCAAGCTATCCTATTTTGTGCGTTATAATCAAGTCTAGCATACATATTAAAATCATTAAGAGTTTAAATGTTAAATTGTAGCATAAATCTGTTAAATTGTAGCATCTACAAAAATAATCAGAACTTAGCGAACACATAATAAAGATCAAATCAAAAAAATGTAATTTGTGCCATACTTATCAAGGTGCATAGGTAAACCATGGTGGTGGCAAACCGCCTGGACGCCTAAACATTACATTTTAAGTAGATAGTTTTTGTTTATTTTATTAGTAATTCTACTAATACTATGTCAACATATTTTTTATTATTTTTTAATAATAATTTCATAAATGTACGACTAGTTTAATTTATATAGATTAAATAAATTTACTAGTTTTTGTTTTTTAATTTTGATTTTCGAAACTGTTGCTATGAGAAAAATGGTTCAAACTAATAATACTATGAATGTTACCACTAAAGGATACATTGTAATGAAATAATATGAATGTTACCACTAAAGGATACATTGTAATGAAATAAGCCAAGTCAAATCATATACTAAAAAAATAGTTATTATCAATATAGAGTTGAACGCCTAATTCGCTTACTGTACGCTTAGGCGACGCCTAATTCGCCTACTGCATTAAAAATCAAGGCGGGCTGCACACCTATCCATTTCGCCTTGACAACAATGTTTGTGCCACCATATTTGTCAAGTACAAGAATTTACAGATTTTTAAGATAATTTGCTGTTTGGAACTCCTAAATTTACCTTTCGCTCATGTAGTTGGTTGTTTTCTATTTATGTAGTGTATTCCAGATTCCAGTTTACTTCTTTTGTGTGAAGAATATTGTACCTTATGGTTAAAGTGATTTTTTTACCTCCACAGCTATTGAAGGAGTTAGGAGCTCCAGTAGAATGCATCATCCTGCCTACATTTGCTTACGAACATAAAATCTTTGTCGGTCCATTTTCCAGAAAGTTCCCTCAAGCTGAGGTATGGGTGGCACCACGGCAATGGAGCTGGCCTTTAAATTTGCCACTAGAGTTTTTTGGTATTTTCGGTTCCAAAACAATAAAGGATGATGATTTTTCAACTCCATGGGCTGATGAAATTGAGCAAAAAGTTCTGAGTTCTCCTGAAGTTGGTAATCAAGCTCTCTTCTAGCTTGACTTTTAGGACCTTATGTATATGTCATTTTTTTATTTTAAAGTTTGCTGTTGTGTACTATTTCAGGAATTGGGCAATATGTGGAGGTTGCATTTTATCATAAGCCCTCCAGGACGCTTTTAGTGACAGATGCTGTAATTTTTGTTCCAAGGCAACCACCAAATTGTATTAGTAAGGAATCACTCTTATCGTCATCGAAGAATGGCTTCGCAGTTAAAATTCTAAGCAAAGGGAAAGAAGTCTCTGATGAACCGGTCGTCGATAACAAAATGAACAGGCAAAAAGGTTAGTCATGTACTTCTTAGAAATTCAAATCAAAATCAAAATTTATTGACATGAAGCCTACACTATAAGTATACATGTAAACTGATATGGAACCTTTTCTTGGGGCAGGGTGGGAGAGAATGGTTCTTCAAATACTTTTCCTGGGGCCATCAAATCTTCTTGAACCCAATGCCAGCTTTGCTCAAATGTCGCAGAAGCTGATCGTTTCACCAATTGTTAAAACATTAGTATTCAGCAAAGTTCCTGAAAAGGCAAGTAACATAGTCTTATTCATATTTTTATTAGATTGAATTGGCATGTTGGTGTACTGGTTGCTTGTTGCCTGCCTCTTTTGGGCTTTGTTCATGTTTGAAGGACTACTAAAAATATCCTGGCAGTTTTAAACTGACATAATATGTAATCTTGCTAAAGTACCTATCCTAAACTTGAGTTGACTAGGTGTATGATTTATGAATGGTTACTATGAAACAGTAAATACTTTTATATTTCTAAGAACTTTCTTATACCTTCCAGGTGAGAGATTGGATAGACGGGATTGCAAGGGACTGGAGGTTCAAAAGAATAATCCCTGTTCACTTTTATGCTCCAATAAATGCTAACAGATCAGACTTTTTAGCGGCCTTTGCATTTCTTGATGACCTTTTGGATGATCGTTATGTAACTCGTCCTAAACTGTCTCTTCTCTTTGCATCGCTAATGGGAAAGGCTGCCAGTTACTTTCCTCCAGATGACATGAAAACATTATCATCTCTAGACGATTTTTTAGTCTCTGTTGGAGCAGTGAAAAAAACTGTTTCTGGTCGGAAGCAATGATTTACCAGAAAAGTGACACAAATCAGTTTTGGTTAAGTTGCTAAATTTGAAATTTATACAAAATAATTTGGTAGAAAAGGAACTTTTTTTTTTTTTTGCTAAATTAGAAACTTTGGTAAACAACGATAAGCTCCTAGCTTTTATTATATGCGAGCATAAGAAAGAAAAGTTTACTGTTCTGGGGAGTTGTAGAAACTTAAAAATAGAATACAATTTAACTGTTATCCTTCACACCTCTTCAGGGATATCATTTAGTTGCAGAAATTCGCATGGTCTACTTAATTGCAAATTAGTAGTTGGATGAGACAAGGGCCTCTTGGTAGGAATATGTATTTTAGGATAGGCTTAACGGCCTTTTAGCCCTCAAAGTTTCCATCAATATACCCATCAGTCCTCACTATTTCAAAACGTTCCTTTTAACCCTCTAAGTATCCGTAAATGTCCAACTAGCCCTTATACCGGTATAGGAAAAAAAACGGTATAAATTGGAGGGGCAAAACAGACATTTCACTTAAAATTTTAAGTTAAAAACAATCTTTAAAGTAAAGTAAAATGATTTTACTTAATTAATGTAAAAGTAAAAGTAAATAAAATTTACTTTCACCATCTTCTACCCCATCCTCCCCATGGTACTGTTCATTTCGGCCAGAAGAATTTTCCGGCAACCACCCTGCACTCCGATAAGCCTCAAAACTCACGGTTTTACTGATATGTGCTGAAAATAAGCCCTAAAGACACATTTAATGTGGCATTAATTAGGCCAAGAATGGTCCAAACGTGGGGCCCACCAGCTGGGCCCAAAACCCCAATTATAATATTAATTTCGTAATTAATATTGGGGATAATAAACAACTCAGCAATAAGAGTTGGATAAGGATATTATTTCCACCAGACTTAGCCGCCAAGGCATCCAATTCAATATGGAAACTGATTCCTACAAGGAATAGATCTAGAACCTTCCTCAAAGACTTGCCCACCAAGTCTCCGAATCCTACCATAATTCTAAGGCTTCTCAGCCTATATAAAGGGCCTGACCCCTCATTCTCATAACTACGTTGGCTTGATTCTCAATACGAGATACGTAGGCACTCTGTGAGGACCGATTAAAGTCTCGAACGCAGAAACAGCCATAAAAGCTCGAAGCTCAACCACCCTAGCATTAATTACAAATCGTAACCTAGTTTTTGATCCACAACATTTGGCGACGTCTGTGGGAAGAAAACATCAACTATGGTTCAAACACGAAGAACAACATCGACTGAGGCCATACCCCTTAGCTCTGCTCCACCTGCCATCTCTGATCCGCTCATCACCGCTGAAGAAGGACAATTACCCCACCAACAGGGACGGTCATTCAACCTCTGCCCACTCAACCCTCAGGGACGATTCCCCATGTTGAGGGAACTTTACCCGTGACTATCCCTCAAAGCCAAGAAACTAACCCTCTTCAGATGGTGGTTTCTCCTCTTGATAGCGATGGTCGTACGCTGCCTCCGGGGGTACAGATCCACACCACGGATCTCCCTTTGAATACCAACCCGATGTATGGGCTGCCTAACTATCCCCCTCAACACAGGGAACCTGGACCGAGCGGTCATGCCTTACAGATCCGAGATCGAGAGTACGATGATTACTTTGGTCCCTATACTGATGATTCAACGTCTGAGGATGACAACGATGATCGTGATGAAGCCCCGAGGAGGTGACGTGCTAGTAAAGAACCTCGAAGGAGGTCCCAAAGAATCCATGATGGACCTCCACAAACGGCTGAGGAAAGGATTAATGCTCATGAAGCTGAGATCCAAAGGTTGAAGGATGATATTGCTAGAGAGCAAGCAAGGCGAAGTCTGATTCAACCTCCTCCAGTTACAGGGAGGATTCCCATTATAAATCTGGAGAGGCCCTCAAGGAGACAACGAAGGGCCGAAGCCCCAACTGAAAAATCGACAAGGGTGGAGACCCCCAAAGTAACCCTAGGGATCTGATGCCCCTTGGGGATCCTGATGATCCTACACCTCCGTTCACTGAAGATGTAATGAATGCTCGCATCTCAAGGAAGTTCAAGATGCCGACGATTAAGGCTTATGACGGAACGGGTGATCCCGCAAATCACGTTAGGACGTTTTCAAACGCACTGCTGTTGCAACCTACAAGTGACGCCTTGAAGTGTAGGGCGTTCCCTCAAACTCTATCGGGTATGGCTCAAAGATGGTACAACCGCTTACCTGCAAACTCGATTGGCTCTTTCAAGGAGCTAAGCGCTGCCTTTGTGAGTCAATTCATCAGCGGAAGAGTTCATGAGAAAAGTTCTGCATCCCTCATGTATGTGGTACAGGGGAAGAATGAGAATCTGAGAGATTATCTCAAGAGGTTCACCAAGGAGACGTTGAACATCACCGACTTAGAGAACAAGGTGGCCATGGTAGCCCTGGAACATGGCACTACTGACCTGTACTTTAAAAGGTCGTTGGCAAAGCATCCACCTGAGAATATGGCTGAACTCCAACGGAGGGCTGATAAGTATATCAAGGCCGAGGATAGTACCAAAAAGGATGTCGTGATAAACAATGGCAAGGGTAACAATGATACAAAGAAGCGAAAGCAAGACCATGAGTATGATAACCACGAGAATGATGCTAGGGACAAGTATCCCCGAACTAGCGAGGACTCCGACTATGCCCCTAAGAAGAACCAAGGACGGAGGTTCACTGAGTATGCAAGGTTGAATACTTCTAGAAGTCGAATCTTGTTTGACATTGAAAAGGATAAGGATTTCCGATGGCCGAAGCCACTCAGGGGTGATCCCTCGAAGAGAAACAAGAATCAGTATTGCAGATTCCACAGAGATGTGGGGCATGACACTGATGATTGCAAGCAACTCAAAGATGAGATCGAGTTTTTAATCCGTAGAGGGAAATTGAGCCACTTCACTAAAGGTGAAGATCGTGTTAATCAAATTAGAGATTATAATAAAAGGGATGACGTTCACGATCGCAACCCACAACCCCGAGGGCCAGTAATCAACATGATCTCAAGAGGCCCGACTGCGGCCGGCACAACAAGGAATTCTCGGAAGGCTTATGCCAGGGAAGTGATACACATCGTGGGAGAGGACCCGAAGCAGGCTAGGACTGAAATCGCAATTGGTTTTGACGATTCTGATCTTGAAGGGGTGAAGTTCCCCCATGACGACCCGTTGGTCATAACTCCTGTAATTGGAAACTCAGAAGTGAAGCGAGTCTTGATAGATAATGGAGCTTCCGTTGACGTTCTATTTCATGATGCATCTGTGAAGATGGGTTACAATGATTCTCAGTTGACCCCCAATAACATGCTATATATGGATTTAATGGAGTAGGACCTAAAGTTGAAGGGACTATTCAATTGCCCGTGACTATTGGACAGGAGCCCAAGAAGGCCATTCAGATGTTGAACTTTCTGGTAATCAAGGCGGTTTCAACGTACAACGCTATCCTCGGAAGGACTACTTCATGCATTCAAGGCTGTTGCCTCAACTTATCATTTGAAGATCAAGTTCCCAACCCGGAATGGTGTTGGAGAACATAAAGGCGATCAAAAGATGGCACAAAGCTGTTATGTAGCCTCGTTAAGGCCTGATGGAGTCGGGGGGCAAGTCCCTCCAATTGAAGACATGGATGTCCGTAGAGGTAAGGAACACCAAGAAAGGCCAGCAGAGGACATCACACAGAAGCCTTGGACAACCATTGAGGCTAAGGCATTAACTGACTTCGTGTTTGAATGTACCATTGGCAACCAAGAAGTCGGGGGGCATGAGGTAGTACCCCAAGCAGGAAGTGAACTTCAAAATAAGAATGAGGATACCAGCAGGAATGATGGACGCTCTATTTTGATGGAGCATCAAAAACAAAATCAAGTGATGCAGGCCTAGTCTTGCAATGCCCCGATGGGCTCAAGTTATCCTAGTAGGACTTAGCTTCATCTAGTAGAAGCAGAAATAAGGTTCATTGAAACCATTGCAGAGCATGTTGCTCCGAGTAGGACAGTAGTACTCTATGTAAGGGTTGAACCCATTTCAAGTTATTAATGCAAGTTTGATTTCCATTCATTGATTGTGTGATTTTATTTATGTGCCGAGCACCCGATGAGTGCAAGTCAAGGATGACCGAGTACCGAAAATAAAAGAATACACGAATGGAAAACAAACAAATGCATAAGTGAAGATCCCGAAGGGTCAAGAGTTAGGTTACAACGCAACCAAGTAAGAGTTTAAGTCTGTAAAGGACCCTAGATAAAAGACAAGAAGCTAAAAGCCACATGCAACAGTCAAAGCCATGAAAGGCCGAGGCTGTTAAGGACTAGCTACTCTTCAATACTTATAAAGTACCTGGATTAAGGATCCAAGAATGAAGGCCAATAGATAACCTTAAGCAAGGATTAAGAAGATCAAGCAAGCTCTCGTCTCAGAAGTTTAAAAGGCAAGAAGCCAATTGGATTGCATTTATCGAAATCTAAATCGAGGAATCAACCCCGGATCCTAGGTTGAAGAATAGAAGCTGTTAGCCATGAAGGCCAAAATTAGCCATGAAGGCCAAGGTTAGTTATGAAGGCCAAACTTGAGGGGGTCATGAACCTCCAATTAAGATCCAAAGGTTAAAACTTCATGTTGACTTGAAAACCAATATGTAATTTTGAAAACCTCCTAGGGAAGGTTCAAGACCTCGTGGGGCTAACCAGAAACCCCCTGGCCTTTGACCGGCAGCTCTGATAGATATTTCGGTGATTTAAAACACCACTGAGGTTGAAAACCCTTGATTTCAAACATTGGCGTTCAACCTTCGAACATCGACGTTCAACACCCAAGACTAGGACAAATATTGAAGCCATGACGACCAAGCGAGTTGAAAAGTTACTTATGTGGGAGCATCTTTGAAAGAACCCCTGAAGGGCAAGTTGATAGCATTCTTGCAAGAAAATAGTGATGCATTTGCTTGGACTGCAGCTGACATGCCAGGGATTGATCCCCAACTCAGAACTCACAAGTTGAATGTTGATCCTGGGCGGAAGACAATAAAGCAGAAGAAGAGAAATTTTGCTCCTGAAAGGTAGGAGGCCATTAAACAATAAGTTGACAAGCTCTTAGAGGCTGGGTTTATTGAAGAAATTCAGTTTCCCGAATGGTTAGCAAACCCTGTGATGGTCAAGAAAGCGAATGGGAAGTGGAGGATGTGTATAGACTTCACTGATTTGAATGATGCATGTCCGAAGGATTGTTTTCCCCTTCAAAGGATTGATATGTTAATAAATGCCACAGCTGGACATGAGATGTTGATCTTTATGGATGGGTTCAGCGGCTACAATCAGATTAAGTGCACAAGGATGACATCTCTAAGGTATCTTTTATAACTGACTTTGGTGTTTTCTGCTATCTTGTTATGGCTTTTGGTCTAAAGAATGCAGGAGCTACTTACCAACGACTGGTGAATAAGATATTCGCCCATCTGATTGGAAAAACCATGGAGGTCTATGTTGATGACATGTTAGTCAAGAGCCTACTCAAGGCAGATCACATTAAGCACCTCAGAGAGGCATTCGAAGTGCTGAGGCACCACAAGATGATGTTGAATCCAGCCAAGTGCGCTTTTGGCGTTGGATCTGGAAAATTTTTGGGATTGATGGTTCCAAAAAGAGGCATAGAGGCCAATCCCGACAAGATCAAAGCAATCTTAGACATGGAACCACCCCGTTCTGTGAGGGACGTACAGAAGTTAACCGGCAGAGTGGCCGCTCTAGGGAGATTCATCTCCAAGTCTGGTGATAAGTGCTTGCCTTTCTTTCAAGCATTGAAGAAGGTGAAAATTTTTGAATGGATTAATAAAAGCCAAGAGGCCTTTGAACAGTTGAAGAAGTACATGGTCGAAGCCCCGTTGTTGGCCAAGCCAAGTCCCGGAGAGACTCTTTATCTGTATCTAGTAGTGTCTGAACAAGCATTGAGTATCGTCCTCATTAAAGAAGAGAACAAGGTTCAAAGGCCCATCTACTATGTAAGCAAGGTGCTCCACAGAGCCGAGTTAAATTACTCATCCATCGAGAAATTTCTTTGGCATTGATAACAGCTTCAAGGAAACTACGACCGTACTTTCAGTCACATAAAATCGAAGTCCTGACGGACCAGCAATTGAGGAACATATTGCACAACCCGAAAGCAAGCCTAAGATTGATTAAGTGGGCAATCGAACTTGGAGAGTTTGACATCACGTATAAGCCTTGAACGGCCATCAAGGCTCAGGCATTGGCTGACTTCGTGGTTGAATGTACCATTACCAACCAAGAAGTCGGGGGGCAGAAGACGGTAACGACCCCTGAAAGTGGAGATAAAGATGAAGAACTTGTATCTGATCAAAAGGAATATTGGGTGCTCTATTTTGATGGAGCATCAAAAACAAAATCTAGTGGCGCGGGCTTAGTGTTGCAAAGCCCCGATGGGTTCACAGTTGAGTATGCTTTGAAGTTAGATTTTCCTACTACCAACAATGAAGCTGAGTATGAAGCCTTGATAGCCGGTTTAGGCTTGGCTATAATAATGAGAGTCAAGAATCTCAAACTACGGCAAAGTACTTGAGAGTCGTGAAGGCCGTGATGACTGAGTTTGAGTGAATGGTATGAGAAGCACATTTCGAGAGAATAGAACGTTAAGGCTGATGCCCAATCTAAGTTTACTTCTTCTGAGATAGAGAACTACGCCGGAAGAGTTTACTTTCAGGTCTTGAAGGCCCCGTCTATTATTTCAAATTGATAGCACCAATTGATGTAAGCTGAAGGATAGACCCTCATAAAAGCTCACCCTGAGACTGGTTGGCTCCCTGATAATGCCTTGAAGGCACAGAAACTGTTAGTGAGAATGTTGAGATAAGAGGTCCTTTGTCATTCCTTAATTAATCTGGAATCCCAAATTCCGATACAAATGTTTAGCCTTGATGGCCAAAAAGGCTATCTGTCTCCAATCGAGATGGCCAAAAAGGTTGTCTGCCTCCAATCGAGTTCGTCGTTTGAGTTTAAGGACTTGAATCAAGAGCCGTCAATCAAATTCAAACCAAAGCAAGGTCCTGTAAACATAAGAAGAAGGTTGGAAACCTAGAATCAAGATAAAGGGTTAACAACCTGCCAAAGCACACCAGACTTGAAGTCAAGTGCTGAATGGCAAGAGAACTACTTGAACGATCAACCGAGAAGCAAGACCTCCATCATATATAACAAGGGGGGCAAGAGCTAAGGGACTCCATCATTTTTACATGAGAGTTAAGGGTTGATGATAACCAATAACCATGAATGAATTCAAGGTTTAAAACCAAGGATTCAACAAGCGAGTTAAGACCCAGAAGGTCATGAAAGTTATGAAAGCCAATTTGAAGTGAAGGATGTATGTTTGGTCATCAACTTTAAATAACGACATGCAATGATCGGTCACTGACGTTGAGGTCCAAATATCGATTAATTGACGTTGGGTCCAAATATTGGCGTTCATATACTGACGATGAGGTTCAAGGACCAAGCAATGGCTGACCGAGCTCTTGTTCCAGTCAATTGAAGTTGATGTTTGAAATGTGACCGAGAGCCACAACTTTCAAAGTTGAGGCCACAACTTTCTAAGACCACGGATGGTTTTAGATCCTAGACCCGAGGTCCATAACTTTCTAAGACCACGGATGGTTTTAGATTCTAGACACGAGCTCCATAACTCTCTAAGACCACGGATGGTTTTAGGTCCGGGCACCTTTGCCAACCACGAAGTGGCCGACCACCATACCCGGAATGTAGAGCATCAGAAGAGAGCATCCTGCCACTACAACTGAAGGGTTAAGGAGAGGTTCTTTCGGCAAGGCGAACTGGTTCTAAGGAAGATAGAAGCTTCTGGAGTGGGTCAGAAGGGAAAGCTAGCCCCTAATTGGGAAGGGCCGTATCGAGTAAAGAAGACGCTCGGACGAAGATCCTACAAGTTGGAGACCATGGATGAGAACGAGGCCATCCATCGTTTATAGATGAAAAAAGGACAGAAATTATCCGCGTTATACAGAAAGAATCGTTATAATTCATACAAGCCGGAGAAGAAACAGCTGATATATTTGCTGAAGTCACGAAACGGACGACCTTCGAAAGGATGATTGCGCCTAAGAAGTTAAGTAACGAGTTTAGCCTTAAGCACAAGATTAGCAGTGCTAATCATGAATTAAGGAGTAATATCGTTAGGAGTCACGAATGACCAAAATGACGACTAAAGATCAAGACCAAGGTTCTTGATCTTTAGGATCACGGATGATTTTAGATCCTAGATCCCTGACGACTTAAGATCAAGATCGAGCTTCTGAATCCTTTGGATCGAGATCGAGGTTCTGGATCCTTGAAAGTCACGGGTGACCAAGATACTAAATTAGAGATCAAGATCGAGCTTCTGAATCCCTAGGATCGAGATCGAGGTTCTGGATCCTTGAAAGTCACGGGTGACCAAGATACTAAATTAGAGATCAAGATCGAGCTTCTGAATCCTTAGGATCGAGATCGAGGTTCTGGATCCTTGAAAGTCACGGGTGACCAAGATACAAAATTAGAGATCAAGATCGAGCTTCTGAATCCTTAGGATCGAGATCGAGGTTATGGATCCTTGAAAGTCACGGGTGACCAAGATACTAAATTAGAGATCAAGATCGAGCTTCTGAATCCTTAGGATCGAGATCGAGGTTCTGGATCCTTGAAAGTCACGGGTGACCAAGATACTAAATTAGAGATCAAGATCGAGCTTCTGAATCCTTAGGATCGAGATCGAGGTTCTGGATCCTTGAAAGTCACGGGTGACCAAGATACTAAATTAGAGATCAAGATCGAGCTTCTGAATCCCTAGGATCGAGATCGAGGTTCTGGATCCTTGAAAGTCACGGGTGACCAAGATACTAAATTAGAGATCAAGATCGAGCTTCTGGATCCCTAGGATCGAGATCGAGGTTCTTGATCCTCAAGTTCCATGAATAGGTTTTCAGGTCCGGGTTTCTTCGCCAACCACGAAGTGGCCGACCACGGAATCCAAGGAGCCGTAGCCGACCACGAAGCAGCCGACCATGACACCTGAAGTAGCTAATTACGTTTAAGGAAGATAAAACACTATCAATTAGTCTTTGCTAATAAAGAGACTGATTATGCTCTGAAAGGAGGTATACAACATCCAAATGTCAAGGACGTGATTCAAGAACGAGACTCCAGGCATTGCGAAAAGCTCCGAGAGGCACGACAAAGCAACCATGGAGCACCTGTCAGGCAACCAGGATCTCCTGGCAGCCGACCAGGTGCCATAAAGAAGCTCTGGCCGACCAGGATCTCCTGGAAGCCGACCAGGTGCCATGGAGAGGGTCTGGCCGACCAGGATCTCCTGGCAGCCGACCTCCTGGCACCTCCCGTCAGTTGGTCGGATCGTTTGATGGTTCTGTCGAAGGTTTCTTGCTTTCTGAAACGAACATCGACCTCCAACTAGACATCGTTCAAGCATCGATTAGCACCGTGTAGTGCCGTCAAATGCCATTCAACGTCGTTTAACATAGATTGAAACGTCGTTTAAACAATTCCATGCAACTTGGAGCACCTGTCGGGCGATCAAGAAGCACCCGGCAGGCAACCAGAAGCACCTGGCAGGCAACCAGGATCTCCTGGCAGCCGACCAGGTGCCATAGAGAAGGTCCGGCCGACCAGGATCTCCTGGCAGCCGACCAGGAGCACCTAGGGCTGAGCAGAACCGAACCGGAACCGAACCGAACCACACAATTTCGGTTCGATTCGGTCCAATTTTTTTTCTTTTTCGGTCGGTTCGGTTCTTTTGGTTAGAACCGAAATAAATTTCAGTTCGGTTCGGTTCTTCCGTAAGTAATTTCGGTTAGAACCGAACCACCCGAATTTTATATATATATATATATATATAAAATAATAATAATATATACAATAAAAAGTTAATACTTAATAAAAATATATACAATAATATATTTATAATAATAATATTATATTTATATTAATAATAATATATACAATAATAATTCAAAATTCAAAAAATTCGGTTCTTATGGATCGGACTGAACCGACCGAATTATTTCGGTTCGGGTCTGGTTCGGTCCAGAATTTTATTCGGTTCGGTTCGGTTCTAAAATAATTGAAAATTCGGTTCTCGGTTCTTTCGGTTCGGTTCGGTTCTGGACCGAACCGACCGAATGCTCACCCCTAGGAGCACTTGGCAGCCGACCAGGAGCCACGGAGAGGCTCCATCTGACTTCCCGATACTCATCTTGGCACCCCCCATCGTTTGATTGAATCGTTTGATGGTTTTGATGAAGGTTTCTCACTTTCCGTGATAAACATCGACCTTCGAATTAGCACCATTCAGTGCCGTTTTATGCCATTTAACGTCGTTTACACAAACATTGAAACGTCGTTTAAGCATCGTGTGACATCATTAATGTCAACCTGGATCTCCCGTCAACATGTCTGACGATCAAGAAGCACATGTCTGACGATCGAGAAGCACATGTCTGACGATCGAGAAGCACATGTCTGACGATCGAGAAGCACATGTCTGACGATCGAGAAGCACATGTCTGACGATCGAGAGGCACATGTCTGACGATCAAGAAGCACATGTCACACGATCAAGAAGCACATGTCAGGCGATCAAGAAGCACCCGGCAGGCAACCTGGATCTCCTGGCAGCCGACCAGGAGCACCTGGCAGCTGGCCAGGACCCTTGTCGGCTGACTCGCTGCCCGAAAGAGGTTACAGTTGTCCGGAATCTCCTCCGTTTAGCACTGTTTAGTGCCGTTTAGTGTCGTTTAGCACCGTTTATCGCCGTTTAGCGTGGTTTAAACGTCGTTTAAGGCTGTTTAGCACTGTTTAGTGTCGTTTAGTGTCGTTTAGTGCCGTTTAGCACCGTTTATCGCCGTTTAGCGTCGTTTAACATCGTTTAAACGTCGTTTAAGGCTGTTTAGCACCGTTTAGTGTCGTTTAGTGCCGTTTAGCACCGTTTAGTGCCGTTTAGCACCGTTTATCGCCGTTTAGCGTCGTTTAAATGTCGTTTAAGGCTGTTTAGCACCGTTTAGTGTCGTTTAGTGTCGTTTAGCACCGTTTAGTGCCGTTTAGCACCGTTTATCGCCGTTTATCGTCGTTTAACATCGTTTAAACGTCGTTTAAGGCTGTTTAGCACCGTTTAGTGTCGTTTAGTGCCGTTTAGCACCGTTTAGTGCCGTTTAGCGCCGTTTATCGTCGTTTAGCGTCGTTTAGCACCGTTTAGTGTCGTTTAGTGCCGTTTAGCACCGTTTAGTGCCGTTTAGCACCGTTTATCGCCGTTTAGCGTCGTTTAACATCGTTTAAACGTCGTTTAAGGCTGTTTAGCACCGTTTAGTGTCGTTTAGTGCCGTTTAGCGTCGTTTAGTGCCGTTTTATGCCGTTTAACGTTGTTTAAGCATCGTTAAGGCTGATTAGTGCCGATTAGCATCGAATTAACATTGTCGTGAACGGGTTGGTCGCTCCACGCTTCACATAAAGACAATACTCGTGAAACACTAGTGTACAAAGATAAACCCTAACCCGAGTCTCGAGTTAGACAAGTAAAACTTCAAGGAAAGCCTGATCAGCTTTCCTAGAAGTTGGGGGGCAAATGATATGGGCTGAAAATAAGCCCTAAAGACACATTTAATGTGGCATTAATTAGGCCAAGAATGGTCCAAACGTGGGGCCCACCAGCTGGGCCCAAAACCCCAATTATAATATTAATTTCGTAATTGATATTGGGGATAATAAACAACTCAGCAATAAGAGTTGGATAAGGATATTATTTCCACCAGACTTAGCCACCAAGGCATCCAATTCAATATGGAAACTGATTCCTACAAGGAATAGATCTAGAACCTTCCTCAAAGACTTGCCCACCAAGTCTCCGAATCCTACCATAACTCTAAGGCTTCTCAGCCTATATAAAGGGCCTGACCCCTCATTCTCAGAACTACGTTGGCTTGATTCTCAATACGAGATACGTAGGCACTCTGTGAGGACCGATTAAAGTCTCGAACGCAGAAACAGCCATAAAAGCTCGAAGCTCAACCACCCTAGCATTAATTACAAATCGTAACCTAGTTTTTGATCCACAACATTTACATTTACACCGCTGCCAACATACACACAACAACAATACAACAAAAATGGGGCTAGAAACCGATTAAAACGAACCAAAAATCACCCAAACTCACCATTTCCGGCGAGCTTGATACCAAATCCGGCAAACTTCGACTTTGGGCAAAACAGCACCAAAACTCACGTTTCTTGACATTAAAACAAAGCTCACATCATGTACAATTCACCCATAACCACCACACATACGTACGATCACTCCACGGCAAGAAATGAATGAAAGAAAAACCGAAAAAAAAGCTATACTCATTCTTACATGTACACGAATAAAAAATCAAGCAATTAAGCACACCAATCAACTCTAAACAACCTCCTAAAGCTATATATAACATCAAATCGACTGAACAATCAACAAAATTAAAAGCCTCAATTTTCATTCAAGAACCCTAGAAATTCGAATTTATAAACAAAAATTCATATAAAATCGAAATCTTACCCCACACGAAATCTGATTGCAGATTATGAAACTAGACTTCGAGAGCTTCGATTTGAGTACAAGAACACCAAAATCCGATATCAGAATCCCCTTCAAAAATAGCTTTGATCTTCAAGAACAAGCATGAATTATATAATTTTTGATTTATTTGAAAATATTTTTTTTTTCTTAATTCTGATTGGCCAGCTGTTGACAATCCGATTGTAAAGTGAAATGTTTGTTTTGCCCCTCCGATTTATACCATTTTTTTCCTATACCGGTATAAGGGCTAATTGGACCTTTACTGATACTTAGAGGGTTAAAAAGAACGTTTTGAAATAGTGAGGGCTGATGGGTATATTGGTGGAAACTTTGAGGGCTAAAAGGTCATTAAGCCTTTACGATAAGGTTAAGATTGCTGATTATTATTTAATTGTAACAAAAATACCAATTTGTGAAATCATCGGCGGAAACTAACGATTCGAATACGAATCTTGAGTTGGGGTGTTCAATTTACAAAGGATATGTTTTTTGTCAAATGTGTTTCACAATCAAATACGCATGTAAGATAAAGATTTGGTTATTCAAAAAATACCCAAACATATAAAATGCGTATTTTATATACATACCTGTATCTCATGTACACCCTTCAACTAATAAAGATGTTGATGTCAGAGACAAGTAGACCGAGTTTAAGAGTGTTGATGGAGGAGTTATCGGCGATTGAGCAAAACAAATCGTCAATTGTTGATGTAAAGTACTAGTCTTTCTAAGACGAGATTATCTGGTATATATGGAGAAAAGGTCCCTAATATCACAAAATACAAGTGAATGGTCGTGAATATCACAATTCATAATAAAGGCCCCGAGTATCTGATGTAGAACGGAAGCCAAGGAAAAGCAAGCATTAATCCTTAAAGGAAGCATATTTCAACTTCTCGCTATAGTAAACACCTACAAAGAGTCCTGTTGGAAAAATGAGAGATCCAGTCACCTTTTCCCTATGAGGTAGAAATAGGTTCTTGATAGAATCCAGGCATATCACAAAAGCCTCAATAAATCTATTTTTGGCTTCTTTAAAATCGACAGTTTTTAAGTTGGTAAAGATCCGCCCCATGTTTTAGTCATAATGAGTCTCCGGAACCCCTGGACATTGGCTTCCGCCAATAGTGAACTATTAAGGAACGCATCCCGCGCATATTCTACATTATAGCCTGCAACTGATTCAGCTTCCGCTTTTGAGAGATCAACCGGAGCTCGATTCATTTCTGCTAGACGATAAATAAAGGGCAGGAACATCTAGACTAGCCAGGGAAATCCCATTATGGGGGGAAGCGCATTGAAGGTGTGCGGGTAACTGCTTAAGTTTTAGAGAAGGAGCCCTCAGTGCTAGAAGGTGGTGGCAACGCTTTCCATTCCCCAAGATTTAAAAACTACGTGCTTGGCAAATGGGCCACAGAGTTGACTATTTCTAATACCCGAGGCATAAAAGAAGCATTTTCTACAGGGTCCCGAAACCACCAGCCACCCTGACCTAATTCATGATGAGCCCACCAACTTCCTGGAAATATTTTTAATTAATTTAGGGGTTCAACAATTAATTTTTGGGGTTCACTTTTTCTATTTTTGGTTTTAGAAATATTCGGAACGACGAATAAACCGTATACGAACTTAGGGTTTAGGGTTGTTTAAAACCCTAGACCCTAAACCCTAACTTATCCTGATTTCTGATTTTTAAACCCGTTAGCGTTTAAAAATCAGGCCGCCGGATTCAATTTTTTAATTAAAATTTTTAAATTTAAAAAATACAATTTTAATTAAATTTAGGGGTTCAACAATTAACTTTTGGGGTTCAACGTTTCCATTTTAGATTTTAGAAATTACCCAAAACCAAACTTAAAGTAACGTTTCAAAAAAGAAAACCCCAGAACGAAACTTAAAATAGCGTTACTAGCCCAAAACCAAACTTAAAGTTGTGTTACTAGCCCAAAACCAAACTTAAAGTAGCGTTTTCAGTATAAAAAAAACAAAAAAAAATTAAAACGTTACACGATGTAGCGCTTTATAAAAAAAATGAAAACTATACACAATGTAGTATTTTAGAAGGATATATGGGACCAACTTTTCCGATTGTAATATTTGGGACCATTTTGTTTTAAATTGTGATACGGGAACAACTCCCTGAAAAACACCTGCGCCACCAATCACCAATGCCTACACCGCGCTCAACTCATCAACAACTCAACGGAACTCATGTATTTTATCCTCAACTATACACAAACACAAACAAAGAAAAATACATCATCAGCTCAGCTGCTCAGAGCCTTTATCAGGTGAAATCCTCTATGTCCCTAATAATATTCACTTAGAAAATGCTTTTGGAGCAGTAATTAGTTCATGCTACTTTGTGGTATCACTCTTTGTTTACCCAATCTTTGTTTGTTCATGGTCATTTACTAATTGCTAAAGTATATAGCTGTTCTGTTCTTACTTTAACCAAGTATGACTGAACTTTTAAAGGGTTCAGTAGCCATTTTTATGAATTGTAATGGGTGGGACAGCTACAAACATCAATTATCTGCTTCAAGATTTCATGACTTGCGAAACCCTTTTCGGGTTTTCGATTGTTGGTCGTATTTTCGTTTAGAAATAAAAGCAAACACAATGCGTGCAAAGTTTAATGGCAAGAAGAATTATTTTGTGCTTGATGGGTTGCATTTGAGAATGCCCCGAACCAATAAGTTAGCTAGGGCTCCAAGTATGGATGATGTGAATATCGTAAATCGTAATGTTGGTAGCTTTAAGAATGCAATCGTGGAAAATGAAGAAGATAATTTTGATATTGAGTCTGTGAAATGTGAATCACCTCCGTGGGGAAATTTGGCTATAAAAGGGAATTCTGAGTCTATGTGTGACGATGGTTTGAGTGAGGCGTCAGTGAAACCTGAAGGTAAAGTAGTTAAGATAACAAACATGTTGTATTTTTTAGAGGAAACAGATGAAGAGGTTTTGTCGAATAGGATATTGAAGCTTAGCAGGTCGAATAAGGTTGCAAGTGCTTTGAGTTTGTATAGGTCTATGGAATTTTCTGGACTGCACCCTAACTTACATGCGTGCAATTCTCTTCTCTCTTGCCTTGTGAGAAATCAAGTGCTTGATGAAGCGTTAAAAATCTTTGAGTTTATGAAAGAAAGTGAGATGACTACAGGCCATACGTATAGCTTGATACTTAAAGCAGTTGCAAATGCTCGGGGTTGTCATGCTGCACTAGATATGTGTGAAGATTTATTGGGAGAAAGTTGTGTTATGAAAGAATTTGATGCAATTGTGTATAACACAATGTTGTCAATTTGTGGAAAAGTGAATGACTGGGTTCAGACTGAGAGAATTTGGAGAAATTTGAAAGATAATGGCCATGCTGGAACAACAGTGACTTACCGCTTGTTGGTCTGCATTTTTGTTCGTTGCAGCCAGAATGAACTAGCACTTGATGCTTACCGTGAGATGATTCAGAATAGTGTGGAACCAACTGATGATGTGATGCAAGCTATCATTGGAGCATGCTCAAAAGAGGGGGAATGGGATATGGGTCTAAGTGTCTTCCACAATATGTTGAACCAAGGGATGAAGCCAAATGCAGTTGCATGTAATGCTTTGATTAATTCTCTGGGGAAAGCCAACAAGGCTAACTTAGCTCTTGAGGTTTATGGTATTATGAAATCTTTGGAACATGTACCTGATGCGTACACATGGAACGCATTACTTGGGGCTTTGTACAGGGCAGATGAACATGCTGATGTTCTTCGGCTCTTTCAAAATCTCCAAGCTGCACAAAAGTCTAAAATAAGTTTACAGATGTACAATACTGCCCTAATGTCTTGCAAGAGACTCGGATCATGGGATAGAGCTCTGCAGCTACTATGGCAGATGGAATCCTCTGGCTTACCCATCTCAACTGTATCATATAATCTTGTTATCGGAACTTGTGAGGTTGCAAGGAGGCCACATATAGCATTACAGGTATACGAGCGCATGATTCACCAGCATCAGTCCCCAGATCTATTCACTGTACTATCACTGATAAGAAGTTGCATCTGGGGTTCTCTTTGGCATGAGATGGAACAAGTACTTAATGTGAGTTGACATCTTCTTTTGTTTCATGTACATACATCATAATTTGTTGTCCGGCCTTTCTATCAAGAAACTCTTGCTGCCTTTCATTTTTTTCAAGTTTATCGCAGTTCATGTTTCTGGAAGTACTTTGTCACTCTTAAGATCAAAAGGAGAAATTTGGTGTCCGTAATATAACAAAGTATTGTTCACCTAAACTCTATCTATTTTCAATAATTTGCAGCAGGTTCCGCAAAATGCATCTCTTTACAATGTTGCTATACAAGGGATGCTCTTAAGGGGCAAGATTGACTCCGCAAAGAAGCTATATTATGAAATGCAAGAAAATGGTTGTGAACCTGATGGTAAAACTCGGGCATTAATGCTTCAAAACATGCGGAAAAACTCAGTTAAGCGGGCAAGAAGGTAAATATCTCATCCTGAAGCACAAGTATTACCAGTCTTCTCCACATATTGGCTAGAATATTTGTATAACTTCCATCCTTAAGGTAATTTCAACGTGATTGATGCAGGAGGAGATTAACCCAATGGAAAGTGTGAAGGGGACCTCAAACTAGCTATATATATATATAGCATTTGCAGACACTTAGAAGTAATATGCATATAGGAACAAGTAACCACCGCCTTGGACAAGTTGATTCTACCAACTTAATATTTGACAGGTTTGATCTTATTGATGTGTTGTTCCCAACTCCCACATATTTCACTTTCCTAAGAGAGTCACCAGCATGAATCCCACCAGGCCACCACTAGTTGACCACACACAAGCTTGATATTTGTAAATTCTTGTTTGTTTTGCAGCAGGGTGCACTGACATTTTCTTTAATAGTGAGTACTCGTGGAGAAGAGAATATCAGGCTATCCAGCATTATGGTGAAGAAACATACTTGTGGAGCTAGTGATACACATGGCAATCCTAAACTGAATGCAACAGTAGTCCTCCGAATTCAACCATGACTGATAAATCTACTAAAGAATAAAGCCAGAGACATAACATGGGATCACTCTCTTGAAAAGACCTCTAGCACAGATTTAATCCTCAATCGTCAGTTAAAAAGAGTCTTATTTTATTGGTTGTTGCTGGACCGTGCTATCAGAAGGCTAAATGTCGTAATATACTTTGTAGATTGATGTACTAATTTTGTAACATATATTATGTCAATTGATCTGCTTAGATTGTTTTTCTTTTTAGCCCAGAATATTCTGGGCAGACTTTGGAAACAAATTTGTAATTCTAGGTGTAGAATAGTAAGGAAAGATGTAGCCATCTCTACTGTGGATGCATGAAAAGATATACCCAAGACTGCGTTCTGGCTAAAGCTGTTTTATGAGATGAATAACTTTATATTATTGTGCTTCAATATAAGATAAAAATACAATGATACCAATGACCTCCCCTGTAGCTATTACAATCATATTAGTATTCACATAGACGATATCTTCCGCGGACAAGCCCCTACTGGCTAAGTGTCCTATATTTCAAATAATTATAAGCTCTGGCTCAAGGCAGATGCTATAGTTGTAGGCATTACTCACAATGGCCATTGTAATCTCCCATCTTATAATGTTTTATCAGCATCATCATTATCCTGAGCTAGCTAGCTGGATTGATTTCTTCTCTTTAGATACTCATTTTGATCCCTCTAATCAAGATGTGATCCCGTGGAATGGAGCAGACACTGCACTACAAGCTTAATTTGAGAAGATGCTAGGGATAAAGCCTCTCATGTTCCCGGTACTGGGCCACTGAGGCAAACTGCAGGTAGGAAGGCAATGTTTTATCATTTGGTTAAATAATCTTGGCAGGCTTCCTGTTCATTATCTCTTCTACCTGTTCATTGTGCATTGCTGGAATGGATCCTCACTCGCATCCATTCAAGTTGTTGCTCTGTATAGAATAATGCAGTGGTGAGAAAGCTGTGGTTCTTAGCTCTAGGAGAATCTCCAGTGCATGAGACCCTTACCTATATTATTGCCATGTAGACAAATTTAGGGATTATATTTGAAAAGATCAACTCTAACCATGCTAGCCCTTACGAATAAATTTTTAAGTGAGAGAATGAGAAACCACCACAAACACCTAAAATATGTCATCAACATAGGTAACGGACATAGGTAAGTATCATCTCCCAACCATGGTACCTATTGAAATATAGGTAATGTATGAATACTAGGTAACCTCATTCGAGTAAAACAGCTTTTTACATCCCGTATTTTAGGCAATCATTATTTTATAATATTTTAGGAAACTGTTTTTTTTTTTTTTGAGGAAACTGTTTTAGGTAATGCCCTTTGGGATTGCTCCAACCTTCACTTTTCGTATTTGGAGGTGAAACAATGCTATTAAAATTCTTAATAAAGGTCATCATTGGCCCAGGTCAGTTGCTCCAGAACGTCATCCAGGATGTTAAATGCAGGTTGCCTTCTTGAGCACCGTTTGCAAGGAACCTCGAGTACTCTTTATTGCAAAATTGGTCACTGGGTGGGTTGGTCGTAGCTGTGTTGGACTGACTGTTGGTAATTACACCTCTGTTTATATTACCGCCTGTAATTATTTGATACAAACTGCCAGTTTGCCACTACCAGGATCTTCTCATAGATACAGCATCAAAGTTGAACCATACACAGCCCTAGGTACGGGTAGAGAGAAGATTCGACCATCTAGAAAAAATTATCCTATATCAAAAACAAAAATTACTAATCATAGTAAAAGCAAACCTTAGTATGAATATTATTTTCTGGTACAAACGGTAGTCACTGTCGGGAGAAAACTAAATATGGCCTTACAGCATATATTGCCTGATCCTCAAGATGAAATCAAAAGATAGAATTCACAGAGTTGGTACATATTGGGAACACTAGAATTGATAGAGCCCACTAACAGTGCCAACATTCAGCACTTGCAACGCATTAAAAGTAAAAAGTACAAGTAGACTCATTTTGTTAACCAAACATATCAGCATGCTACTTATTTTCAACTTCACACAGCCCAGAATGGCTTTGATGCTATTTGCGTATTTGAGCTGGCCTTTAAGGTATCACCAGTAATTTCTTCAAGGTCATCGTCTTCATCGTCATCACCATACTCCATCAGTTGGACTAGTGTATCTGAAACAATTTAAATTACTATAACTTAGTATTGTAAGCATTTTGTAATTCAATAATGAAGATACTTTTACTAAATGATGGATGTCTAGGAGTATCAAAATGCAGCTTCTTCCTACCCCAATAATACATCACAGAAAACTAGCTTCTCAATTTCAACAAGTGACATTAAAACATATCTATGCTCACTTCTCAGTTTGCGTCAATCTCTATATTAACAAATACGAAAGAACATGTACCAGGGACAGCTTTAGATGTCGTTTTATCCTGACCATGGTTGTCCTTTGAGATGTTCATAACTGGTGATGTATTAGATTTAGGAGGCGGTGGCAGCATGCTCTTAGGAGGAGGAGGAGGAGGTGGTGGCGGCATCGTGCTCTTGGGAGGGGGCGGAGGGAGACCATTGGCTGCTTGCTGCGTCAACTTCTTTGGTGATGGCATGTTTGAAACATTTCTCCCATTTGATGATAGGCGTTGCTTTGAAAATTCTGGGTCCTGCAACATATTCTGTAAAAGAACAATCCAACCAAATCCTTTAACAGCTCAATTCAATTATGATATATGGGGCTTAAAGAGCACATCAATGCCGTTTACGAATTTTCTTAATTAAGTGGGAAACTAATAAATATTGTTCTACATGTGCATATATTATGTTACAACTGCGGGCACACACATAACACTGAGAGTGGTAAACATGAAAACTAGAGGACCAGAAGCTGGGGTGAAAACCGAAACTGGATTCTTATGAATTTTGTGTATGCAGGTACCAAGGTCGACAGTTCATTGGAGAGAAAACTTAATGGGATGAAGATGATGGCTTAAATCTTTTATCATACTTACACATGAAAATATAAAGCAGAATTATAGTACTAGTCAACTGTGCATGCAACAAGCAGAAACCATTATTAGTGTAACTATATTGAGGATAATGCATGTTTCTGGTTCTAAAAGTCCATGCAGATGTCTTGTAAGAGAATTGCACAGAATAAAAGACTTGTTTACATCCAGAAAAAAGCATCACATGTCACATCAGTCATTTCCCAAAGCTCCGCATTGCAAAACCCTGTGAAAAAATACAAACTCCCAACATAGATGTCCAGTATCAGCCTATTAGCTTCATACAAGGTCAGAGAAAATACCTGAAATATAGTGGTAAAGTCAGAAATAATAATAATAATAATAATAATAATAATAATAATAATAATAATAATAATAATAATAATAATAATAATAATAATAATAATAATAATAATAATAATAATAATAATAAATTAATATTAATATTATTCATATTATATCAACAACATTTTTGTCCTTCAGACTTTGAGAAGGGAAAGTCTCTTTATGTAAAATTATCGAAGAAACAATAAACCACTAATTTATGAACAAAACCAAAGTTGAATACATACATGTGTTTAAAGTTTGTCTCCATGAATCATCAGTAATTAAGATAAAAAAGTTACAGTTTATTTCTATGTTACCCGGACTCGGGTACGGGTGTCGGATATGGGTGCGGATCCAAGTGTCAGACTCTTAGTTTTAAAAAAATTAGGATTCGTGGATATGGATCCGAAACTGGACACGGGTGCGGGGATTCGACATATAACCTTCACATATGTGAAGTTATACCTACTTTTTATATATTTTATAGTTGCAGATAGTCTCTTCTACCAATAAAAAAAATATAAATAATTGTTTATGTCAAATTTATAGCATAAATCAAAGGATAACATGGAAACAATGATCTATGGACATTTCTCTCTAGAAACAAGTTGTTGTGAGGTCTCGTAAATAAAAGACCGTATATAATAAAGACGGCTGGTGGCTGAATTGGAAACAGTGGTGCAGAAACTCCTCTATTTAAATATAAAATCTGATTTCTTCTTTTTGATTATACCCTCTTCTTCCCTCGATACTTTTCTCCAAACTGATTTAAGCCACAAACAATTTGTTTCTCGCAGCAGCTTATGGTGGTGTATGGGGGGATGCAGTGGAATATTTTTATATATGCGTGTGTGCGTGTTGTGGTCTTGGTGGATAATTAGGGTTTATGAATGCGGGTCGGGTCAGATTGTAATTGGGTTAGGTAAATAGGGTTCTGGGCAGTTGAAGTAAGCAACGATTTTGGGTTTTCTGGCGGTATGTGGCTGTGGACTGGTGGTAAAGACTAGGTTTCAGTGGTGATGCATTAGTGGTGTGTTGTGGTGGATGGAGGCTGATTAGGAAACAGATGAACAGTAAATGCGGCTTGAACAGTAAAAAGTCAATCGATGAACGGTAACAAAACTACAAGAACCTGGCTGTCATGCCAATTGATGTAGGCCAAGAGATTAAAGTGAATATTAAGCAAAGATTTATACGATCCCAAGAATAATTAATCAATATTATTCCCAATAAAAGTGTATAATCAAAGCTTAATAATTTGTGGGGATTGCATCACTTATATAGGAAATAGAAACCCTAATAACATATAGGACTAAGGCCCGTAAACAATTGGGATTTATTATAAATAAACTACTTAATAAATAACTCCTAGCCCCACATATAAAACGAATAGATAGATACATTATTTATCTCTACGCTAAACAAATATAAACTAATTAATAAAATATATATAATTCTTTATTTCCGCTCCTCATCATATGTTCTAATTGTGATTTGTTCTCCATATCCACCTTAATAGAACACTCCAGTTTCCTAAACATAAGAAATAAGAAACTAATTTCTGAAAGATCTGGTGACCAAATTCTTGTGAAAAATTGTTGCATTCTACTAAGATCCTATCAACACTATATTATCACATTGCAAAAACATGGTGAAGTCTTCAACAATGTTATTGTTAAAATAATATAAGATCCTATTAAGTCCTCCTAACACCTTAAGGTTTAAAAGAAGAAGTGGTAACTTAACATGGTATAAGACCGCAGGTCGGCGGAAGCCTCAAGTTCGATTCCCTGCCAACCCCAATATTACGAAGGCAAATTATTGACTCAAAGATGGGTGCCCGTGAACTCGTGGTCCACTCTTCAATCCAAAAATGGGCTTTCGAGTGAGGGGGGAGTAAGAATAATATAAGTTCTTATTATGTCCTCTTAAGTGTTAAAATAATGTAAGTTTCTACTAATTCCTCCTAACACATTAAGAGGTTTTAGGAGAACCGGTAACTTAACAGTTATTTACCATTAATGAGAATGTATTGAAAATAGCATATTGTTGTCTACTATAAGCTCCAATAATCAACCCCAAGAAATTCACTTCAACTGAATTTACAATGTGACCCTTATACAACAGAAATACCCATAAAAAACTACCTGGAGGCCCCACATTCTGAACATATTGTATCCAGAAGATTTTCAGCCAGAAGTTTTGCATGCTCGAGACCTTTGGCATTACTGCTTGATAATAGTAGGTGTAATGGTTGCTGTCCTTCTGCCAGAGGAAACACAAGTACAGTTCACGTAAAGCATCACTTTTTATTTGGTTAAATTTACATTTTCCTAAGTGATTATATGGCACACTACCTTCACCCTGTTCCCTTTCAGGATTTCCAGAACTACGTCCACTCAGTAATACAGTTGCTCCTGTTTCATTTACAATGTGATTTACATACTGATCCTGCAAATACAAAACCCAACAGCAGAAGCACAAAAATCTCTCCCAATCATATGGAGATGTCAGAGAAGAGCTTCAAACATTAGAATTCCCATCTCTGTTGGAGTAAAACTTAAAAATGAACTAAACAACAGAATGCAAAATATAAGAATAAACAAAGTGGTTCATGATACAATAGCAATGCATTTTAAGACAAAGTACGAAACATGCATAGTTTTTTAAAACAGTTGAAAACGAGTTCAATTGAGCTCATGTAGATCCCAAGATTAAAAAAAGTTACAAACAGAGCCCAAAAGAAATTTCTAATGTCCCACACAACTTTCCTTAAACAAATATAGAACAGGTCTCAAATATATATTTGGACCTCAAAAGAGTAACAAAAGGTAAAAGCACAAATCTAACTCTAGTAGGGAATGTTTTTTCCACCCCTACTATGTCAAACCCCAGAGAGGTACAAAGAGACTATAAACCTTGTAACAATCATTTGGATAAATAAACATGAAATAAAAGTATATAAAGATAAAAAAAGGAAAAGAGCAGCTTACATTTGGTCCACGTATTCGAGCCGCAATGTTTAATGATGGGTCTGGTTCAAAACCCAGGTACACACATGTGCTGAATGGCTGAGTTACCCAAAGTAAAAGAGAATAAACCAACTGTTGTGCATAGGTCAAGTGTCATAAACTTTACAATCTTGGCAAGAATACTCACTAGACTACCTTTGTTCCACTATTCAAAGAACCCTGTCTCAGCATTTCATCCACCATAGCAGCTGCTTGATCAACTGCCTTTATCCGCTCCGCTGTCGTCTCCAACTGCGTAGCAAAGATTGAGAGGGAACACAACCCCAGAAAAATATTTAAGTTCAAAACATATTACACAGTTATTGCTGAGATTGTACGAGAAGTAGATAAGTAAAGAGATACAAGTCCCTTTTTAACCATCAGCTAGAATGGATATGTTTATTGTTGGCAAATAGATTTTTCTACAATCTGCATACAGTAAGCCAAATATTTCATTTTTCTCTCTAAAGTACTACTGTATATTTGTACATACTTTTGTACACATTCTTAGGTTAATATATCAGCATTATTACTGGGTATGACGTACTTCATTTTAGCCTAACCTAATACGAAAAAATATACGACTTTAGTAGATCACTGAAACCTTCACAACTATACGACCAAATAGTTGAGATGATATTCTAAGGGTTAGTTACAAGATGGCCAAGTCATGGTTGTGTCATGCTTTACATCTATGAAAAGCAACTTTAGTGAGCTTGGTCTTTAGGCATAAACTTATTACTTACGTACCAGCTGAGTAGTCAGTTGTGTAGACAAAAGATACACTTACATTTATCATGTTTCCTTCTTAGCGGAGCAGTTGCAGAAGTTTTGGAAAAAAATTGATAAATTCCATATCAAACAAGAACCTAACAGTAAAGCTACAAAAATAGAAGGCTAGGAAGTAGGGTGATTTCACAAGTCATACATACAGCGTAGGACTCTGTTGACACTTGGAGAACCGTGAGAAACAAATATTCTGCACTTTTTTTTATGTACTCGTTCACCAAAATTTGTTGTGCAGAACCTATGATTCTCACAGGTCCTCCAGTTGTCCAGTGGCATTTGAACCAAAGCCATACATACATACATGTGTATATATATACACACATATAAGTACAAGATAAATATATCTGTGTGTAGCTGTGTGTATATAATTCAAGATAAGTACTATGAAGATAGCTGCCTAACTCATTAAAACAACAAATGGCAAAAATTAACCAAATAAAAGAATAAGTATATAATCTAAGTAAAGTGTACAGCCCCAAGAACACCATTAAATGTAAATTCATTAGTCATCCACTTAATAAATAATAAGGATCAAATACATACATGAGCTCCAGCAGAGATGTGAAGATATAAAGGTTTTTCACCATCAGATGGTCCATTTGGTGGTCTATATCTACCCCTGAAAAAGTGCATTCACACAAATTAACACTATATAAAATCTGTAACAGATAGTAGCTATGTTAATAAAACAGACAAGGCCACTAACCTAGTTATTAATACAGAACTTGTACACCTCTGGATCTGCAAGATGCAATAAAAATCTTGAATCATATATATAAATATAAGATACCAGATATGTATATAAACTTTGATATATAAAAAAACAGAGAGTGCAGTTTTGTGATTTCACCTCCTCCTGGGTTTGTCGTTTGGTGAGTTTGTTCCGTATAGAAGACTCGGCATCATTTATGACAATTTCTCGAGCTATTAACTCCTGCAATTTCGTCTATACGAAAAGGTTGATAATTGTTTAGAAGTACATTATTAAAGGAAGCTCAATACCAACAAATTAGTATGATACGCTACACAAATAACCTAACAATAACTCAGAGTCACATCTACATCAACATTAGACGACTACTGAAGATAAGCTATGATATCCCTGCAATGAAATAGTCATCGTGGTTCAGTCTAGATAATTGTAAAAGAGCATGCAAGCAACATCCACATCTAATTAGCTGCTAGCAGTTGGAAAGACTCTGATAAAAACCTGGTGTCTGGAATGAGTTGGTTCCATATTTTTACGACATTATTTGAGGTTACTTTTTCTCATGAATGATTCCACTTTATCATCAACTGTCACTCATTGTTTACGCAATTGCAAGCTACTTAATTAACAAGCTTCTTGAGAATCCTATACATCGATCTCAGTTCAGAGAATCGAAACAAAGAAACCTAGGTGCGAGGTTCGTTTCAGTTTGTGATTATTACTTTCATATATCAGTTCAGAGAGAATAGGAGATAAAGTATAAGACCATGGATCAATGGAAATTATACTCGCAGCAAAAACCAATCAATATATATCTGAAAAGAAGGCTAAACAAATTTCGACAATCAAACTGTGCGTGCCTGTGCTACCAGAAACTTCACGTTTGGAAGACCTGAACGAATCTTTGTTTCGTAACTTATCTACTCATATTTAAGCAAAAAACTATACATAGTCATAATACTTATTAAGTCTTCGTCTGTCTGATTCCTGACCCTTCATTGCCAATATTTTCTTAGTAATATTCCTCTCTTATTTGTCACTTCTAACTCTTTACTATGTTACCCACACTTGGGTACAATATTTTGGACACGATACATATTCGAGCGTCGGGCTCAGAAGATCCAAAAATTTTAGGCACGGTGACAATGTCTTTTGACACAGGTGTGGGGACACAAAATTCATTAATAAACAAGCCCATTAGACATGATAAATTAGCAACATATAACAATAAAGCTCAAATTAAACATGATTTTGTAAAGGACATTGTAAACTTAGGTATCATCCTCTATTCCTCTTCCTTCTCTTCTCATTTCCCACTTGTTTCCTTCTTGTCATATTTTTCTTTTTGGCTTTTCGCATTGCAACTTTAACTCATATGTGGACTTTCACTTCGTCAGACTGTCCAATTTCAGTCAAGGCAACTAAATAAGTTCCATGTCCATTTAGCCAAAAATAAAAGTTCCATGTCCACGACTCCAAGTGTCTGACAGGGGTATAGTAACCAGAAACAAATATGGAGTAATACAGACCTTCATAACAAATACATTCGCCATGAAACATCCAAAGAATTACATACTTCAGCTTCTTAATTCGTATTTACTTGATTGGTATGTCACTTTTTGCCCGTTCAATTGTCCGAGTTCCCCTCACCCCTACCAAATTGTATATCATCAAATACTTTACTTTTGATCACAAAATTTTAAGTTTAAGATATTGCAATAGTCAATTTCTCTCTTACACGGGCAAAATTCAACTTATTTCTTACTATGTTCATTTTTTTCAAGTTCTTCTGTGTGTTTCCTTAATCCTTGAAGTTGTTCATAGCTCTATGCTAACCTTTCATTTTTAATTTCTTCAAAAGATACATTCCTTAGCCAGGAATGGTGGAACCTTACGCTTAAGGATCCTCTTAAAAGGAACAAGTCTACTACATTTATCAAATGTCATTCAGGCTAACACCACGTCCTTCATAGGCCCGACAGGTTCCCAGAACTGTTGTTTCGAAGAGATAAACGTTTCATGGTATGCCAGGACCATTAGATTCGTAGATGGTCATTACATCCAATTGCCAGATTACTGGTCAATCTTAGATGTGGGTAACACGAGAAAGTGCTTAGCGTTAGCTTTAAAGGAGAATGGCTTCCCTCTAAAACTACTAGTTAGATCTACTACAGACAACTTTGACCTTTACCTACCTGCCATCCCTGAGCTCAGAGCAACAGTGTTTATGAATAGTGAACTTCCCCTAAGTTACAAAGAATTGGTAGTTGGGACAGACAATCAACAAAGCAACGGTTTTTGTGGGGGGTTGGGGGGTTGGGGGTTTATAAACTTCCGGTTTCAAGGTTTGCACTCACGCAATGGCTCATCGATCACAACTTAGATTTCTTTCTCTTCAACTCCATCAAGACCTCCATCCGGACAGTAGGAGCAAACTCTGTCATGATAAATTAGAAAGTGACAATATTGAACACCTCTTGGTCATTCTCGGCTCGTGTGGCTGCTATTTTAGAGCTTTATTTTTCTAGATATCCCTTTGGTTTGAAATGTTTCAAGAAAACGTTACAATGCTTTAGTGCAGCAAGTCCCACTTGGATGTATCGCTAAACAATGTTGTCAAACTCTTGTCTGTCGCTAAATGAATAGAGAGAAATGTCGGATTTCATTTCCAGAAAGGAACTCCATATCTCACGAATCACGATGTTGAACTCTTTCTCTGCTATATGGATAGAAAGCAAATCTAGAGTTCAGAAAGATACAGTCCAGGCTTAACTCTCCATCATATATAGAAAGGTCTTCTCATTTTGGCCAAAAAATTAAAACTTCTTTTTTTGTAATTTCACATAATAATGCAATGCAGATGTTTTTCTGTTCATTCCACCTTCCGAACTATATCACTGGCGGGTCTCAATATTGATCTTATACAGTTATAAAGAGGTAAGCCTCTTTTGTGCATTCCTTTAATTAAGTATATGCATACAGAAAACTACTTGGAGGGGGTGCGGAACATGTCCATTTCTTCATTTACTTATTAATGGTCAAACAATCACTCCACTTACCGCTTCAAGATCTAATAAGAGAAGATTATTATGACCCGGTGATTACTTAATAGATAGCCAATATTAGTGTTGCATAAGGCCAGATACACATTCATCAGAGTCAAAAATCATATTGTTACTGTACCACTATTTCATAATAATACATAGATAAAATAAATTTTTTTCACATGATATATATGTCTCCCAATTTTTAGCTCATGCACAAGTAGTGTTAAATGATGAAATGATGAAGTAAACTTGTACCCCTAGTATCTTACTTGATTAATCTTTTGAACCAAAGCAACAGCACCTTGAAGCGTTGTAGCAATAAGAGATCCGACATTTCCCAATGGAAGAACCCCGGGTACTGCTGAGATGAAGGATTCAGCAGGCTGATCCCACTTGGTTTTTCTTCTACAAACACACACATGTATTAACTAATGACTTAAGCCAACTAATGTGTAATATATTGTAAAATACCAAATCCACGTAAACTAGTAGTAACTAATAGCTAAAACAAAGGTCTATCAAGTGAGGGCTGAAATTGCGATTATCACAAAACTAGTAACTAGACTATTATGGGGACAGAAACATATACGAAATAACAATTTATTGACAATAATGAAGTGAATTAGATTGAAAAAGGGAAAAACACATAAAATGTAATGTAATTAAGGAATGAAAAATAAGAATTAGGATTTTGGGAGAGGAGGGAAGCTTACCTGTACTTGGTGGAAGAAGAAAGAGTAGTAGAAGGGCAATCGTCCTGAGTCATGTCATGATTAACAAACAACTCTTTGATTTGATCCTCCTGGTTAATGCTTCTGCTGCGCTTATCCCTTACTTTCTTCTTAGTATTTTAATGTTTGAATAATTTATTTTTACTTTTAATAATAACCAGTCGATAAAGCCGCGCTTCGCGGCGGTATTACAATATTTTTAAAAAAATTTAATACATTTAAGTTATATTATAATATTAATACTAAATTTTAATAATTAAATAATCTTCTCTAATGAATTGAGTGAGCCGCTCTCTCGTTAAAACCGAAATCCCAACTTTAATACATATTATAAAAACTTATATAATAATTTTTATCTATAAAATCGAATCGTAAAAATAAAAAAAATTATGACATCAGTAACAAATTCTAATAGCTAATACAATCTTTTCTAGTGAGTCATTTTCCCGTTAAATACGTTTCAAACCGTTATAAATATTGATTCTACTTCAATAGAACTTCTAATCATATGTCTTTCCTATAAATTCGAACTATTCTCCTCTATAAATTCGAACATCTATTCTACTTTTAATATGTTTAATGATATTTTTATATTTATTAGTGTTTAAAATTCTAAAATTCTAGAGAAATAGAAAAATAGATTGAGATAATATTAGAGCGCCACCTAAGCTCCCGCGAAATTAGAAAAATAGATTGAGACGATCTTAGAGCGCCACCTAAGCTCCCGCGTATCCTCCTTTATATATATATATATATATATATATATATATATATATATATATATATATATATATATATATATATATATATATATATATATATATATATATATATATATATATATATATATATATATATATATATATATATATATATATAATATCTATACTTCAATAGAACTTCTAATCATATGTCTTCCCTATAAATTCGAACTCTTCTCTCTATAAATTCGAACACATATTCTACTTTTAATATGTTTAATGATATTTTTATATTTATTAGTGTTTAAAATTCTAAAATTCTAGAGAAATAGAAAAATAGATTGAGATAATATTAGAGCGCCACCTAAGCTCCCGCGAAATTAGAAAAATAGATTGAGACGATCTTAGAGCGCCACCTAAGCTCCCGCGTATCCTCCTTTATATATATATATATATATATATATATATATATATATATATATATATATATATATATATATATATATATTCGAACTCTTCTCTCTATAAATTCGAACACATATTCTACTTTTAATATGTTTAATGATATTTTTATATTTATTAGTGTTTAAATTCTAAAATTCTAAAGAAATAGAGAAATAGATTGAGATGATCTTAGAGCGTCACCTAAGCTCCCGCGAAATTAGAAAAATAGATTGAGACGATCTTAGAGCGCCACCTAAGCTCCCACGTATCCTCCTTTATATATATATATATATATATATATATATATATATATTTATTTATTGATGATTGATTGATTTTAACAATTCTTCTCTATTAATTCGAATGCCATTCTAGTTCCAATAAAACTTTTAATTTTATGCTTTACCAATATTTATTCTACTTCAAATAAAACTTTTAATTATTTAAATTTTTTAATAAATTTGAACTATTTTCTTTTATAAGTTCGAACACCGATAATACTTCCGATAGAATTTTTAATTATATGTCTTACAAATACCTATTATACTTTTAATAGAACTTGTACTCGTATTTTTCTTCTAAAAAATTTTGATTATGTATTTTTTCTATAAATTCGAACTCTTTTCCTCTACATATTCAAATATCCATTCTATTTCCAATAGGACTTCTAATTATATGTTTTTTTAAAAAAAAATTGAACTCTTATACTCTATAAATTCGAATACATGTTATAGTTTAAATAGAACTTTTAATTATGTGCCTTATAAATATTTATTCTATTTTTAGTAGAACTTTTAATTATATTAATTGTTTATAAATTCGAACTATTCCCTTTATAAGTTCGAACACATATACTACTTATAATAGAACTTTTAATTATCTGTCTTAGAAACACGTATTCTACTTTTAATAGAACCTGTACTCGTATTTTACTTATAATAAAATTTTGATTATGTATTTTTTTTGTAAATTCGAACACTTCTCCTCTACATATTCAAATAATTATTCTGTTTCCAATAGTAATCTAATTATATATTTTTTTTAAAAAAATTGAACTTTTCTACTTTAGAAATTCGAATACCCACTCTAGTTCCAATAGAACTTTTAATTATATGTCTTACAAATATTTATTCTACTTCCAATAGAACTTTTAATTATATAAATTGTTTATAAATTCTAACTCTTCTCATTTATAAGTTCGAACACCAATACTATTTTCAATAAAATTTTTCATTTCTTACAAAAACCTATTTACTTTTAATTTGAATTACTCCTATTTATAAATTTGAACATCTATTTTACTTTCAATTTTTTTAATTAAACATTATTATAAATTCAAATACCTATTTTACTTCTAATATATAATTCTTTTTATATATAAATATTTAAGATTCAAATAAATTATAAAAATTGATTGAGACGATTCAGAGACAAAATACCTTTTACTTTCATTTCCACGATATTGTCAAGAATTTGTCCGCAATTTGTCTCGTCTTATAATCCAAATATTTGGTAATCAAAATATAAAGAACCTTAAAAATAGATTTCTTTTTTCTGAGCATGTGGTGGACTGTCATGAAAATAACCTCGTTCACAATTTTACTTTTTACGACGTATCTTGTAAGACAATAACGTTCATGATTAAATTATGTTATTCTGTTAAAAAAAAATTATGTTATTTAGAAATACCTAAAGTTATTAGTCGATCGATCAGAACGTTGACTCAATGCTTTTGTTCCGTACCCTTCGTTGATAAAAGGATTGAACGAAAAAGTGAAACACACGGCGATATCAACATTAATTAACAATTATTAAAATCTAATTATCAATTTAATCAAAATTAGTTCTCATATTATTTGTGCACCAAATTTATAAAATAATCAGAAGGCCTAATAAATAAATGACAAAAAATATAAGAAAAAAAATATATACAAAAGACCTTACAATAAAAAAAATTTGAAAAATTGAGATTACTTCTTTTCGATGCCATCTCTTCTTTCCCGCATCATGCTTGAAAAGCGAATAACCTGAAAACATATTATAACAAACAATAATCAGCATTCATAAAAAAAATCAATGAATTAAATGACTAAATTATATATTTCAAACTGATAATGGATAATGAGTTAGATAAAGGTATGAGTCTATCTAATCAATCAACTACCATGTAAAACCATCAACTATGACATGATCAGATCATATTTCTTCCATATAAAGAATAATAAAACGATCATTTACGATTATTGAATTAGGCGGCCTAGATATAGATATCTCCTCCTAATTTGTTTATATTGTATAAATATTTTTGAAGTTCTCGTTATACCTCCAATATATATATTGGAATTATTTCTCCTTATTTCGTATAAATTCGAAGTCTTTTTCTTTATAAATTCGAATTCCTATAAATTCGAATTCCAATAAATAAATTAGAATTAATTTTAGGTGGCGCTCTAATATCGTCTCAATCGATTTTTCTAATTTTCTAGAATTTTAAACACTAATAAATATAAAAATATCAATTAGCATATTAGAAGTAGAATAGGTGTTCGAATTTATAAAGGAGAAGAGTTCGAATTTATAGGAAAGACATATGATTAGAAGTTCTATTGGAAGTATAATAAGTATTCCGCATGGAAATGTCTTTCTGTTATGTTAACATATCAAAAAAAAAAATTATTAAATACGAAAACTTTCGTTATGGGAATAATATTAAATTTATAATTAACTTGTATAAAAAAGTTAAAGTGAAGGATCTCTAGAAAAAATATATATATTTTCTGCTTTCAATAGAACTTTTAATCGTATGCCTTATAAATATTATTATACTTCCAATAGAACTTCTAATCATATGTCTTTCTTATAAATTCGAACTCTTCTCTTTTATAAATTCGAACACCTATTCTACTTCTAATATGCTAATTGATATTTTCATATTTATTAGTGTTTAAAATTCTAAGAAATTAGAAAAATCGATCGAGACGATATTAGAGCGCCACCTAAACTTCCGCTATCCTCCTTTATATATATATATATATTGATGTAAGTAAATTTTTTTTTTGAATAATGGTTTGTAAGTACATTTGTTTTTTTCTTGTAAATGGTATTTTAATAATTTATATTTCAAAGTTTAGGCTAACAAATTTTTTTATTTATAATTTGATACAATTGATCTTTTTATGTGTTTATAAAAGGTAATATTTTCAACTAAAAGTAAATGTGAAAAAGGCAATCGACTAATTACCATTAATTATATTATGTTATTATTTATTTTAGGTGTTATATTTTACTTGAAAATTATGGTGTGATATATTCGGGTATATATGATTGTAAGATTTGTTTTAAATTAAAAAGGTAACGTGCTTTAATTCGAAAGGAAATATTAATGATCGAAAGATATGATACGATCGATGTTTTTAGGTGTTTATAACAGGTAATATCTTCAACTAAAAGTAAATATAAAAAATTAAAAAGGTAACGTGTTTTAATTAGAAAAGAAATATTAATGATCAAAATATATGATACGATTGATGTTTTTAGGTGTTTATAAGAGGAAATATCATCAATAAATATGAAAAAGGCAATCGACTGGTTACCATTAATTTTATTATATTAATGTGAAAAAGGCAATCGACTAATTACCATTAATTATATTATGTTATTATTTATTGTAGGTGTTATATTTTTCTTGAAAGTTATGGTGTGATATTTTCAGGTATACATTAATGATTATAAGATTTGTTTTAAATTAAAAAGGTAACGTGTTTTAATTCGAAAGGAAATATTAATGATGGAAAGATATGATACGATTGATGTTTTTAGGTGTTTATAAAAGGTAATATCTCGACTAATTACCATTAATTATATTATGTTATTATTTATTTTTGGTGTACTAGCTTAAAACCCGTGCGATGCACGGATTTTTATTAATATTATATGAAAATTTTTCATTATTTGAATTAATGTTTTTAAACATGATTTTTGGAGACTTAAATTTTTAAATGAGATTATTTGATGATAATCATACTTGGCCACCAAGATATCCTAATCATACTTGGTTTCCAATTACAATCCTTATCATACTTGGTATCTAAATATACCATCTATAATAATTATCTAAACATATAATTATTACCCAATCCATATATGTTTTGGATCACCAAAACTCATACCATATTGGGTTGAAACCCAACATCCTCCCCTTCAACCCAATACAATTTCATAACCGAATTAACGGTCACCATCAAGCCAACGACGTCCATCCGTCAATGCCTCCCCTCGAACAAGAACCCTCTCTTGCTCTTCCAATCTTTGAGTGTCGCTAAAACCCGTATAGTGACCCTCCAAAACAACATCGTTCTTCATCATAATGATGTATCCATCTACAAAATCACGTGCATCAACCACCACGAGTGCTCTTCCACATATTGAGTCACCCGATCCTTGCTTTCACAATCCTTCGGTCTCCTGGAGAAAATCACTAGCATCATCCAAAAAGTTCACCTGGTTTATCAAGCCATGAAACAAATGCGATGACCTCTTCCATCTTCTTCCATCTCGAGCCCGAACACAGGATTGATCCACGGTGCAAGTCAACCGAATAATCCATATCGCACGTAACTTTGTCTCTACCCGCTTTAGTAGTCTCCTTGTCATCAAATCCTTCATCATACTCTGCCATACCGATTGAACCTCAAACTTTCCCTCAACCTCACCCATCACGAACCCGAACCTGGCTCTGATACCACTTGTTAGGTTAGGGGACTTACACAATTCGAGATTCACAAACACCAATACAGAGCACATACAACCAATTGATTAGTTGACAAGATCTACCAAAGCGCAAAACAAGAACACACAAATACTTGACGTGGAAACACCCACGCCCCAAAGTTGTATTATTAATCAAAACAGTTATCAATAATACATCAAAACAATAACACCTTAATGGTGTCTCAAACCCGATACTTGAGCCAACAATGCTTAAGCATCTCCCAAACAATACTTAAGACTAGATCTCTTAAGCTTTCACCTCTTTAACAAATACAATATGACTATGTATATATAGCCATCCAAAACTTAGCCACCAAGATATCCTAATCATACTTGGTTTCCAATTACAATCCTTATCATACTTGGTATCTAAATATACCATCTATAATAATTATCTAAACATATAATTATTACCCAATCCATATATGTTTTGGATCACCAAAACCCATACCATATTGGGTTGAAACCCAACAGAGTACTTATTATTTGGAGTACTTTGAGTACTATAACATCACCGTTAGATTGAAATAGATCATGTGGTCAGGATTTAATTTTTTTTAATGGCAAAGACGTAAATAACTGAACAATTAAGGGTGAAGTACTGCAACTTTGTCGATTTCTACAATCCAAAATCTTCTTGTTTTGGGATTACGTATTTCAAATCTTCTTGAAATATAGAGCAGGATTTTTATTTTTATATTCTTGTTGTACAAGCGAAAATAATGCATTTCACATGTTGGATTGGATCTTTATAGTTTCGTACTCATAACCTTGCAATTAGAATCATCAAATAAGGAAACAAAGAATATCTAATCATGAGTAGTGCCACTACGGAAGGTTTCTGTTTCTTATTAAAGTAAGTGACAAAAATAATGTACAAATATTGCAGGACAAAACCAATGTACATCTGCAGGACAAAAAAACTCCAATCGTGACATTACCTGAACCAACTTCGCCAAGAGTCATATTAGAACAGTATACATACTTCAACAAATGTTAAAAATAGGCAGGGAAGAAGATGGAAGATGCAATGACAGATTTCTACAAATAGCATAAAACAACAAAACTGCATCCCTTAAAAAAAGTAACCATCTGTCTTCATAAACTTGATCCATTCAAAATATATAACTGAAATATCTTTATCATATATAAATTTACAAAACTACCCTTTCAGTTTTAATTACATAAAAAAAAGTAAAAAAATCTGGACCATTGGATAATAAACAAATTAATGGTTAAGATCTAGTACTCCAATACTCCAATTTAAATAGTACTTCATAGAACTTTCTTCTATATATATAAATAAATATGAAAATATATTTTCTCTCTCCTATTCTTGAGGATCAAAGCTGAATTTGAAGGTGTTATTGATATCGGATTTTGTTTTTCTTATACTCGAATCAAAGCTCTTGATCTCTAGTTTATGAATCTTCAATCAATTTCAACAGAGGGTACTTTTCTGATTTGATATAAAGTTTTCTTCAATTCTACAGATTAGGGTTCTTCATGAAATTTGGGGCTTTTTGATTCTTTGATTTTCCGGTTGAACTGATTGTTTGTATAGCTTCATATTGATTCCAAAAGTTCAATTCCATGTTCAATTTCATCGTTCTATTGCTAGTTTTGTCAATTCCAATTATAGGGTTCTTGAGTCGAATTAGGGCTTTTTGATTGAGTAATTTCCCGATTGATTTGATTGTTTGTAAAGATTCTAGAGGTCCTAAGGATCATATCTATGAGTTTAATTTGATTGTTCTAATGTCGGATTGTGATATTCAAGTTTGTTAGTTTTGATCGAAAATAAGAATCATTCGTTCATAGCTTGTGTTGATTGTTTGTATGTAAGGTCTTAGGGGTTAGATTGTACGAGTTATGGGCTTTGTTTTGTGATATTGAAATAGAACACATGATTTGGTTTAGGAATAAGCAAAAACGAATATTGGCCGAGAATTCCTTGAGCTCGCCGGATTATACATTTTCTTGATCGATTTGGTCAAGTTTTGTTCGTATTTGTGCTATATGTTAATGTTCGATTGATGGGCAAGCAAATTGTATGTTGTTTAGTGCTCAAAAACAGCTCACCGGAGTTTGTTTATGTTGCCGGGAAATGTCCGGATTCCGGCGAACCTCCATTAATGGTGGTTGAGTGTTCTTGGTGATGAATGTGTGGAGATGGTGATGAATAGTGTAGTTTGATTCAAAAAATTTCTAAACATTTCAGTAAACTGTTTTTGGGTCAAATTTTTTTATAAAATTTTTCTATATTCAGAATTCTTTTATGCATTATTATTTTAATTTCTAAAAATTAAATTAAATTAGTTAATTATTTTTAAATAATAAATTAATTGATTTATTTAATTGGTTAATTCAATTTAATTGATTAGCTATATTAATTAATTATTATTTAAATATATAATTGACTTAAGTGCTTTTACATCTTTTTATTATAAAAGATTTGTTATTTTTAAGAGTTGATTAATAAATAATTAATTTGAATATTTCAATTAATTTAATTATTAATTGAATTATTCTTATTAATTGGGTATTAATTAAACTACTTGTCTATTTTTAACGATAAAAGTATTTCTGGAATCAGAAAAATGACCTGATTCTTATAAAAATGATTTTAAGTTAAAATTCAACTTTTAAATTTGGGTCACTACCGAACCTTTTTAATGAGTCGGTTATATCTAGTAATTAAGATTTTAACCCGTTTTCTGTTTTAAAAACACCGGATAAAATCTTTTCATGATCTAATCTACGAGCTATGTGTATTATATTCTTATGTGCTACAAGTCAGGGCAGTTATTTTCTTAATTGTTTAGATGCTGCAAGTGTGGGCAGTTCAATTCATTAATTATTTAATTTCTTTTATGGTCGCTGCAAGTTAAGGCATCTTTATTTTAGTAGTGTATATACAGTTGTGTTGTGGAATTGAAAAACATGTGGATAGTCCTATTTACAAATACTTCATGCCGAAATTTTTAAAATCCCCTGTACCTAATCTATTCGACTTATTTAATTGTAATGATATGCAAGCATGTTATGATTATTAATAGTTTATGTGTGTATGTGACTAAGTTAGTGTTTGACTATTAAGTGCTATTCGTGCTATGTGTTGATTGGTTACGTGACAAGTATAAATGTATTTAATTCGAGGATTAATGACTTATCTCTAGGGTTAATTATTGTCTTGAGGATTAATAACTTAATTCGAGGATTAATTGTTGTCTCGAGGATTAATTGTCTTGAGGATTAACTGTTTATTTATGTTTCCTTATCGGGGAATAAGATAACTATTTTGAGGATTATTTATTAATCGAGTCTTGACCGATTATATATATTTTATTGTGTGCGTAGTTGTGTATATGGGTTATAATATAAGATGTCATTAGGGGTAGACGTCGTTTTCTTGATTTATTGACTAGGATTGTCAGATTACTTATATTTTTACGGGGATTAATTGGTGAGTATTGACTTAGGTTTGTCGGTGGAGATAAGTAGATGTAAAATGAAGAAGGTGGAGAGGGATGCAACATTGTTTGTAGATTGTTGGATTTATTCTAAGGTGTTTTAACACCGGGAAAGTGTTTATGCTCAAAGAGGATATTTCCAATTATTTTCTTCCGACACATATATTGTAGACGCGCGGGCTCAATGTCGACAGATCAGACTCGTGGCAACCGCGTGTGCGACGTATCGAAGAATGATCAGATGGAAGATTATAAAGTCGTGGGACGGGAGAAAGAAAGATTCTCACGTATTCTGCTTTACGTAATAGCCAAGGAACGGAGACAAGTATTTTCCCCTTGATCATCTTAAACACTTTTTTTTTTATGTTTCATTGATTCATATCATGACGAATAGCTATTGTTCAGAGCTATTTGTGATTCTTAAATATTTTTGTGCGAACACAGTTACTTGATATTGGTACCCTTGATGTGGGGAACTGTTTAAGATAAACTCTTCATATCCTTATTATCGTAGTAAATAATAGGGATGTGACCTATATTTAAAACTAAGCATTTCCTGTTGAATTCGGAAATTGCTCTACTGGATTGGAAAATAGTAAAGCGTAGGAGGCCACGTCGAGTAGTTGGTTGTTGGTCCCGGAGTATTGCAGAAGGGGGGGGTTGAATGCAATACTGATAAAATTCAATCTTTAAAATCAACAACAATAATAAAGATTATGAATTATCAGTAGAGATATGCAAACGTAAGTGGAACAAGATTTCTCACAAAATAAATATTTTATTTATTTTGTGAAGTGGTGCTACAACCTAAAGAAAGAATTCTCCATCTGCGAACTTCTTGAGAGATATAAGTTGTTTCGTTGAAGCACTTGATACAGAAAGAAATAGAGACGTGTATCTAAGTAGACTAAGATACTCTGTTGTCCCTATCGCATGGGGTGTTGATCTGTTGTCATTTTCAAGTGGCAGCTCATTACAATTTGCACACCCACGTGACTTTCCTAAATTTCTATACAGACATTGTTAACAATACATGTAAAGCAACCTAGATTCTTTCTATTTCTAGCTAATACAATTCTAGTAGATGTGGATATATCATACTCTTTGAATTGACCAGCCTTGTCTTGTAAACTTTCAAGCTTCTGTCGTAGTCTTTGTAGGTCTACTACAAACGATGGAGTGTTGCAGCAAATCTGTTTCTTGAACATATAACATGTCACGGGCTTTGACTGAGAAAAGTACCCTAATCAAATAATTCAGTGAGACAGTAACCTTAACCGCCAAGTCTGCTGACAAAGGAATATTCAGTGGTTGACAGTATGAGCTCCCGCCAAAGTTGCTGTCGGAACTCCAGACTTGCTGTCAAGTGTGAGAATGTTGCTGTCCAATGCTTCAGCAAATGTTGCTGTCAGATATAGCCTTGTCGTGACTTTGCAACATTTGTCGTCTTGTAACCTTACTGTCAAGAATGTGACAATAACTTTTATTCTTTCTATCTTCTGGATGTATTCCTTGACGCTTGAACAAATGTATGAACTTCTCCCAAGACATACAATTATTACATGACAGCAATTATTTGATTACAAGAACATACTCTGGCTATGACAGTATGTTCTACTTAATGAAAACTAAGTATAGGGAAATCTAGTTAAGTTGTCTCTATGCTATCACCCATAAATCCCAACATTGGTCCAGCTATATTTAAGGAGGATATGGTAATCATTCCATCTTCTTATAGGCTAACATTACTTGCTATTTTGGCACCCTCATGAAATCCGGGTTATACACACGGGTATAGAAATGTACCGATGGTAGTATAAAGGGTCCCATTGCTTTTGAACTTGATCAGGGGGCAATGGTGGTTTGTCTTTATTTTTATATATCCAATCCATATCTCCAGAATGGCTATTATATATTGTGAGTTGGCAGTTGATTCACTTTTGTGACATGCCGAATGATTCCAGTTATGGTTTGAATTATATCACAGTTGTTGATTCAGTTTTCTCTATAAACTGTTTTACATTTCACTTGATTTTATGCCTCACTTATCTTGGTTTTATAACAAAATTTTATACGTTTGCTGAGCATTTCTTTCACTCATACTTGCTGTTTAAATTCTAATATTTCAGTAAGGTATTTTTGCCAGACTTATCCGCACAGTTCAGAAAGGGAAGAAGCGTGATGCTATTTCGAAGATGACTTACTCATGATGTCTAGATTTAGTGTAAGATCTATTTTATATAATTAAGTTCTAATATTTACTATTATTATGTAATAGTCTATTTGGCCTGGCGTACTTCTTATCGAAGCCACACCAATGGTTTAATATTTGATCAAAGTGAATGTTGTAAAGAAGGAATACTTTTTATTTAATGGAATTTGGATTCTTGCTTCTAGCCCTATAACCTTAAAGATCTTGGTATTTTGGTCACAGATGTTATATTTCCAGTGTTGGACAATCACAAGTGAATGATTATTATTAAACAGATGTTTTATTTTGAGGATTTCCACGTGACGACCAAATCTCTTGATCCCAGATTTGGGGGCGTTACAGAGCTTAACCTTACTTTCTTTGTACTTTACCAGGGCAAGGACTTCATGTTTGTCTCTCCTCCTACAAATAAAACCACTCACCTCAAATTATCACTTTCCCTACGTTTTTTGTTTTTATTTAAAAAAAATTATTATTCATTTTTTGTTTTGTTTTTGTGAAAAACCACTAAGTAGAGAGGTTGTTTTTTTTAAATAATGACCAAAATACACTACTTTTGTGTAGAAGGTGCCCGAAATACCGATTTGCGGAAGTGACTACGCATTCCAGGCATGCGTGGCCCAGGATGCGCATTCCAGGCATGCAAATCACAGGTCACGCATCTCCCAGATGCATGGTGACGTCATATGACGTCATATTTGCAATTACATCTCCGCCTCTCAGACGACCTCAAAATCGCCCTTTACATCGCCTCCCTTCGTTCACCACACTCCAGCGACCTCCAGTACTTCTGAGGGCATCACAACGAAGCCCACTCCTCCCTCTTCCTTTCCCCCGTTGATTTGTTGATTTTCGACCTCATAGGGGCGTGTATGAGCATATCGGAAAGTGGATCGGCGTGTATGAGTTTGAATTGGGGCTTTTAATTCGGCTAAACAAATGGAAAATGAATGTTATAGGGTTGTAGATTTTGCAATTTGGTATCTTGGATGGGAGTAAATGTTGCCTCTCGTTTTGTCTTTATAAGCCAAAAAGTAACCTTTGACATGCGATCGGGGTGACCACTAACTTGCAACTCACATAGTAATCAATTGATTAGATTGCAGGCTTTGCTTCAAAAGAATTTGATGTACCTGGCTGCGATTACAGATGCCCAACCTTAACCATCCGGCCCTTCCCAGGTAGTTTAGTTGATAACTGATGTATTGAAGGCTAATAAAATTTACTGCTGGTAAATAATAATTTTTCACGTTGTAGGTACCATCATACTCTATGGCCCTACAATGAAGCTACATTTAGCAACCTCAAGGTGCAATGTTTCAGCAACAACAAGGAGGTGGTGTTCAAAAGTTACCTTTTCATCTTAATGCTCTAAGGCCCCAAGATCAGCAACAGCTAATGCAGTTCCAGCAACAACATATGCAAAGTCAAGTTGGCTTTCGGCCTGGTCCAAACACTGTAATACGTGGCATGCATCAGTCTGAGCAACTTGGGGTTGGCGCTGCAGGTGGTTTAGTGGATGCCCGAGGAAACAAGAAAGATGGCTCGGATGCTACTTTAGGCGAAGGCCAAGTAAGATCATCCTCTGGACGTGGCAGTTGTAATTGAGAATTGTTATAGGGAGAAATTGGTATAACAGTAATTGTGGAGGTTGCTAGAATGATATTTTGCTAAGAACACGAAGAACATGCAAGGAGAATGGTGATTATTTGTGGTTGATCTTGCTTGTTGATTCGTAGAATGGCAGACAAGACTGTTTATTCTCTCTTATTGCAAACTGTCAATCAGTTCTAACAAGAGGCCTACGTACCTTATTTATAGGGAGTCAAGCCACACATAATTCGTGGAGAACAAGTTACCTAAACGGGCTAGGTTTTGGAGACTTATCTGGGCCTAAGTTCACTGGACACTTGTGGGCGGGTGTAAATAATCTACTAATCTGTTCATGGCCCATCGCTTCGTGGAAACTAATACGAGGCTACCAAAATGCTAGAATGACGTGGCCTCATCTGCGAGGCTGGTTGAGAACCTTATGAAGGCCTCGTATGCGACCTTGCAGGTACAAGCATGCGACCCCATAGGTACAGACATGCGACCTTGCGGGTACAGGCATCCGACCTCGTGGGTTGCATGCGACCCTATGGGTACAGGCATGCGACCTCGTGGGTACAAGCATGCGACCCTATGGGTACATGCATGCGACCTCCTGGGTACAGGCGTACGACCTCGTGGGTACAAGCAAGCGACCTCCTTGGTACATAAATGCGACCTTGTGGGTACAGGCATGCGACCTCGTGGGTATAGACATGCGACCCTATGGGTACATGCATGTGACCCTAAGCCAAGTATATTATGCATAAGGATGTCTCCACTCATACGACCCATTGGGTCATAGTCATGAACCTTCACCTGACGATTAGAAACATAATAAGATTATTCATGAGTTGTGATGTTTAGAATAGAATGATCATATACTTCTTGTAATACCCTGATCTTATAAAGGGATTATCACTTAGTGTATGATGAGAAAGTTATTCAGAAATTGCAAAATTGTGAAAAGTGTTCAATCAGGAACTTTGTATCATGGACTATCTTTCAGGGACTATGGTCAGATACTGATACTATGGTCAGATACTGATACTATGATCAAATCCTGAAGGAATGATCAGATCCTGATGTTAATTATATCCGGATAGTATTCTGGATGCTGCAAAAACTGGAAATTGCTATTATATAGGATCGAATGTTCTGAAGATGACAAGAAGTGTGCATGAAAAAAAAGAATCAAACTAATGGTGGAAACTATCAACCAACTGATAGAGAATTACCATGTATTGATTATCAGTTTCTGTTATTAGTTGATAGGTAGCATTATAATTACTCTCTATATATCCTTGTAATATATGTTCGTGTTAATGTTCGAGTGATTGTGAACATCATGAGTATACGATTGAACAAACAGAAAGAGAGTTTGATATTGAGAACAACTACTAAAGGTATTTGAACACCATTGATAGAGTTCGTATTTGATCTTATCAATACAAACAAGTTTGATTCATTCGTTTATCTTTGTCATTTACTTGAGAATGAAACAGAGACGATTACTGAAACTTGTATTCAACCTCCCTCTACTAGTATATTCGGATTAACAAGTATATTCGGATTAACAAGAGCAGCTCAATAGGAATAAGCATGTTTAACGAGAAAGCGGTTCATAAAAGAAAATCATGTTAAATATTAAATTTAATATTGATGATAAAATAAAAAATAAATATATTTAATTTTTTTAGGATTTTTAATATTAATAGCTAAAAAACTATTTGTTTAACATTTTAGAAGCATAATAGGTGTTCAAATTTATTGAGAATAAGAGTTTTAATTTATAGGGAAGACATATAATTAAAAGTTTTATTATATATGTTTAAGTTGAGATTTCGGTTTTAATAAAAGAGTGGCTCAATCAAAATAATCGTATTTAACAAGAAAAATTTAGAAAAGATTATATAACTATTAAAATTTAATATTGATAATATAATGTAAATATATATTGAATTTTTTTTAAAAATTGTAATGCCGCCGCGAACGGGGGTTTTATCAACTAGTTATAATATATACAATATAAATATATATAATCTAATGAAATAGAAAAACACAATATCCCAAAAAATATGAAATATTAAAATATATGTTAGGCTAAATGTTCAAATATATATAATTTGCAAGAAAATCATTAAAGCAAAAATATAAAAAACAAAAACAAAAACACAATTTACCATACAATCAACAAAAATCTATAAAGAAAATATTAAATAAAACATTAAAATAAAAAAAAACATAAAATGATTGGAAATGACAACAAAGCTTAACAAAATATATTCTACGAAACAAATTCTAAAATTGAAGACTACAAATTACTCCAAAATAATACACATAAAGAAATCTAGACAAACATAAAAAAACAAGGAAAAAATAATATATGAAATAATCAAAATAAAAATATCCTAAATTTTAAAATGTAATTTACATTAAAACCAATAAACAAATGGGAAAATATATTTCAAAAAAAATAAGAAAAAAAGAAATACTTAAAAATTTAATATCAAACAAAATTCTAAATATCATACTAAAAATAGGGAATACCAAAAAAAAAGTGGAAACCAAATATTTAATTTGCAAAGTAGATTCTACATTAAATGAAAACAAATACAAAAAAACAACAAAAAAAAAACATAAACAAAAAAACATAGTTCTTAACTAAAAATAATATCTCAACAAAATCCCTAGAAAAATTTAATAACTTAAAACTTACAAAAACATTAAATTCCGTAAAAAAATGAAACTAAAAAAACCTAAAAAACTTCAATAATTATTATTTTAAGTTCACATAAATTTTTTGTTTTTGCAAGTTAAGTTTACAAATATTTTAAAATATATATTTTAAAAATAATCAGACCAAAAATAATGATAAAATCAACCCGTGCATCACACGGGTTTAAAGCTAGTATATACAATATATAGAGAAAAGGAACCATTAAATTTCAATAATATATTAAAAACATAAAATTTATAATTATTGGAAATGAAAATTTAACAAAAGTTTGAGAATGAAAAATATTCGAATACTTCAAAAGGGAAGTAAATTAATATAATAGATTAATAAAAATAGTAAGAGAAAAGATTGAATGGTAGATGAATGACGCGTCCATATTCTGGTCCCCACACACACACAGATATACACACACACACATATATATATATATATATATATATATATATATATATATATATATATATATATATATATATATATATATATATATACTAGCCTGAAACCCGTGCGATGCACGGATTTTTTTAATATTATAAAAAAATCATCAATTTAAATTAATTTGATAATAATTATATAAATGTTTTCCGTGATATTTATAGAAAAGGTAGGATTTTAGTTTGAAAATATAGAAAAGATGATAGGTTTTAGTTGAAAAAGGTAATCGATTAATTATTAGTAATTATAAAATTATTACTTCATTTTATTAAATAGAATGCCCCTGGTATGATTAAAAAAAGAACGGATTCAGTTAGAGAATATAAAAATGTAATATGTTCTAGGTGAAAAAGGTAATTGATTAGTTTATAGTAATTATAATTTAATTAAGTTATTTTATTAAATAAAATTGCTCATAATTTTAGAAAATGAAAAATTAATGTTTCCCGTTTTGTTTCTACAAAAAAGGGAATTTAATTAGAAATATTAAAAAAGATGATAAATTTTATTTGAAAAGGTAATCGATTAATTATTAGTATTATAATATTAATATTTATTTTTATTGAATAGAAATGCACGTGATATAATTGGAAAAAAAGGAGGTTTAGGTAACGTGTTTTGGCTGAAAAAGGTAACTGTCCATGATATAATTGGAAAAAGAAAGATTTTATTTAGAGAAAAGAGAAAAGGTAACGTGTAACACCCTAGTCCCACATCGAGTAGATTTGGGACATTAGTTCAGTATATAAGCAAAAGTACTACTACTAATTGCACCAACAAATCATGATCTTTTGGGGGCCTGTGGTGGGCTTGTGGATTACCCAAGTTGGTTGCATTTGGGCTAGTTTACTTTGGTTAATTTCGGATTCGGAATTGGGACTCGACCCGATTTTTGAAAAAAGGCTCGGGATTTGACCCGCGTTGTCACATATGGTATCAGAGTCGACTCTCGAAAGCTTGACTCGTCAAGTTGCCGGAGGTGGGGACACGAAGGTTGGTGGTATTATCCCACAATGGACAGAGATCCGGAGGTGGGGACACGAAGCCAGCCGGTATTATCCCACAATGGCTAGAGAGGAACGATCTTGGACCTATGGGATATCCGTTCGGCCTGACGAGGACGTTAGGAGTTTAAGTGGGGGAGTTTGTAACACCCTAGTCCCACATCGAGTAGATTTGGGACATTAGTTCAGTATATAAGCAAAAGTACTACTACTAATTGCACCAACAAATCATGATCTTTTGGGGGCTTGTGGTGGGCTTGTGGATTACCCAAGTTGGTTGCATTTGGGCTAGTTTACTTTGGCTTATTTCGGATTCGGAATTGGGACTCGACCCGATTTTTGAAAAAAGGCTCGGGATTTGACCCGCGTTGTCACATAACGTGTTTTGAATGAAAAAGGTAATTGATTAGTTAATAGTTATTATAATATAATTATTTTATTTTATTAAATAAAATTGTTCGTAGTGTTTTTAAAAAGGAGAAATTTTAGTTAGATAAAATGTAAAAAATATTCTAATTTACCTGAAAAAAGAAATTATTTTACAATTGAAAAATATAAAAGGTAATATGTTTAACCTGAAAAAGGAAATTGATTCATAAAGGAGAAATTTTAGTTAGATAAAATATAAAAGATATTGTATTTTACCCGAAAAAGGAAATTATTTAGTTCTTAAAAAAATAGAAAAGATTATATATTTAACCTGAAAAAGGAAATTGATTAGTTAGTAGATATATAATTGAGTAACGGTAAATAAGTAAAATCAACAGCAACCAACCAAACTTTTAATATTTCGGCTTTTATATAATAGTATAGATATATAAATATACTAGCTTATAACCCGTGTGAAGCACGGGGTTCTTTTGATAGGTTATAAAATTTATTTAACATTATAATTATGTTTTTATATAATCCTTATTTTTAATAATTTTTTAATTTTAATTTAATATAAATTTATATAATGAAATGCATGGTTTAAAATTTATTTTGTAAAATTCTAAATTAAAAATGTCATTTACGGGTTCGAACTTTGAATTTTTAGTAAATTAATTTAATCATATAATATATCTTATTATTAGATCTAACGATTGTTATTTATTAATAAAAATAATGATTTGTATATATGGTGAGATATTTTTGGGTGTATATTAGTGATCTCAAGATTAATTTTAAATTAAAAAGTACTCCATGTTTTAATTACAAAAATTACTACTAAAAATAATTACGGAAAGATATGGTGTGATATTTTGGATATATATTAATTATTGTAATATTAGTTTTAAATTAAATGGTAAAGTTTTTTAATTAGAAGTAAAATCTTTAGAAAAAATGAATAATTGAGTTGTTGGAGCAGAAAAAAGAGTCCAAGTAGAAGTGGATGAAGGAATTTTAATTAGAATATAACTACGTTAACATTAGTAATTAAAATTTCTTCATCCACTTCTACTTGAACTCTTTTTTCTGCTCCAACAACTCAATTATTCATTTTTTCTAAAGATTTTACTTCTAATTAAAACACTTCACCATTTAATTTAAAACTAATATTACAATAATTAATATATACTAGCTTAAAGCCCGTGCGATGCACGGATTTTTTTATTTTAATATTATATAATTTTTTTCATTTATTTAAATTAACTTTTTAAAAGATGAATTTTGGAGGCTTACATTATTATATCAGATGATTTGATAATAATTATACAGATGTTATCCGTGATATTTCTAGAAATGGAAGGATTTTAGTTAGAAAATATAGAAAAGATGATAGGTTTTAGTTGAAAAAGGTAATGGATTAATTATTGGTAATTATAAAATTATTATTTTTATTAAATAGAATGCATGTGATATGATTAGAAAAAGATAGGATTTAGTTAGAGAAAATTAAAAAAGAAACATGTTATAGGTGAAAAATATAATTGATTAGTTTATAGCAATTATAATTTAATTACCTTATTTACTAAATACAATTGTACGAAATATTTTTAGAACAGGTGAAATTAGTATTGTCCGTGATATATATCTATTAAAAGAAGGATTTTAGTTAAAAAAAATATAGGAAAGATGATACGTTTTAGTTGAAAAAGGTAATCGGTTAATTATTAATATTAAAATATTATTAGTTTATTTTATTAAATAAAACCTCCCTTGATATAATTGGAAAAAGAGAGATTTTAGTTAGAGAAAATAGAAAGGTAACGTGAAAATTAAAAAAATGACATGATTTATGTGAAAAAGGTAATTGATTAGCTTATATAATTATAATTTAATTATATCATTTTACTAAATAAAATTGCTCATAGTTTTTAGAAAATGAGAAATTAATGTTGTCCGTGATATTTCTAGAAAAAAGGGAGTTTAATTAGAAAAAATAGAAAAGATGATACATTTTAGCTGAAAAGGTAATCGGTTAATTATTAGTATTATAATATTATTATTTTATTTTATTAAATAGAAACATCTGTGATATAATTGGAAAAAGAGAGATTTTAGTAAGAGAAAAGAAGAAAGGTACCGTGTTTTGGTTGAAAAAGATAACCGTTCATGATATAATTGGAAAAAGAGAGATGTTAATTAGAGTAAAAAGAAAAGGTAACGTGTTTTGGGTGAAAAAGGTAATTGATTAGTTAATAATAATTATAATATAATTACGTTATTTTATTAAATAAAACTGCTCGTACAATTTTTAAAAAAAGAGATATTTTAGTTAAATAAAATGTGAAAGATATTCTATTTTACTTGAAAAAGAAAATTGTTTAGTTATTGAAAAATATAAAAGGTAATATGTTTAACTTGAAAAAGGAAATTAATTAATAAAGGAGAAATTTTAGTTAGATAAAATATAAAGGGATATTATATTTTATTATAAAAAGAAAATTATTTAGTTTTTGAAAAATAGAAAAGATAATATGTTTAACCTCAAGAAGGAAATTTATTAGTTAGTAGAAAAGGTAATATGTCTAACCTGAAAAAGGAAATTGATAAATAAAGGAGAAATTTTAGTTAGATAAAATATAAAAGGATATTGTAATCTATTAAAAGAAGGATTTTAGTTAAAAAAATATAGGAAAGATGATACGTTTTAGTTGAAAAAGGTAATCGGTTAATTATTAATATTAAAATATTATTAGTTTATTTTATTAAATAAAACCTCCCTTGATATAATTGGAAAAAGAGAGATTTTAGTTAGTGAAAATAGAAAGGTAACGTGAAAATTAAAAAAATGACATGATTTATGTGAAAAAGGTAATTGATTAGCTTATATAATTATAATTTAATTATGTCATTTTACTAAATAAAATTGCTCATAGTTTTTAGAAAATGAGAAATTAATGTTGTCCGGGATATTTCTAGAAAAAAAAGGGAGTTTAATTAGAAAAAATAGAAAAGATGATACATTTTAGCTGAAAAGGTAATCGGTTAATTATTAGTATTACAATATTATTATTTTATTTTATTAAATAGAAACATCTGTGATATAATTGGAAAAAGAGAGATTTTAGTAAGAGAAAAAAAAAGGTACCATGTTTTGGTTGAAAAAGGTAACCGTTCATGATATAATTGGAAAAAGAGAGATGTTAATTAGAGAAAAGAGAAAAGTTAACGTGTTTTGGGTGAAAAAGGTAATTGATTAGTTAATAATAAATATAATATAATTACGTTATTTTATTAAACAAAACTGCTCGTACTATTTTTAAAAAAAGAGATATTTTAGTTAAATAAAATGTGAAAGATATTCTATTTTACTTGAAAAAGAAAATTGTTTAGTTATTGAAAAATATAAAAGGTAATATGTTTAACTTTAAAAAGGAAATTAATTAATAAAGGAGAAATTTTAGTTAGATAAAATATAAAGGGATATTATATTTTATTATAAAAAGAAAATTATTTAGTTTTTGAAAAATAGAAAAGATAATATGTTTAACCTCAAGAAGGAAATTTATTAGTTAGTAGAAAAGGTAATATGTCTAACCTGAAAAAGGAAATTGATTAATAAAGCAGAAATTTTAGTTAGATAAAATATAAAAGGATATTGTATTTTAGGAAATTAGTTAGTTAGATAAAATATAAATGGATAAAAAGGAAATTATTTAGTTTTTGAAAAAGAGAAAAGATAATATGTTTAACCTTAAGAAGGAAATTGATTAGTTAGTAGAAAAGGTAACATGTCTAACCTGAAAAAGGAAATTGATTAATAAAGTAGAAATTTTAGTTAGATAAAATATAAAAGGATATTATATTTTAGGAAATTAGTTAGTTCTTGAAAAATAAAAAAGATAATATGTTTAAACTCAATAAGGAAATTGATTAGTTAGATTATATGTAATTAAGTAAGGGTAAATAAGTAAAATCAACAGTACCGACCGACCGACCGACTAACCAAACTTTTAATGTTTCGAAATTTATATAATAGTATAGATATCCAAAATATCACACCATATCTTTCCGTAATTATTTTTAGTAATATGATTTTATATTTCTGGGTATATATTAATGATTGTAAATTTATGTTTTAAATTAAAAGGTAGTGTATTTAATTAGAAAAGAAATATTAATGATTGGAAGATTATGATTGCAAAATTATATTTTAAATTAAAAGGTAACATGTTTTAATTAGGAAAGAAATATTAATGATTAGAAGATACAATATTTTAGGTGTGTATAAATGATAATATGTTCAATTAAAAGTAAACGTAATATTTTACTATTTGATACCAACTGCTAGTATTTATCAAATACTTTAAAATGCAAGTAATTGTGTTTATGATTACTTTACCAAAATTAAATTATGAGCAAATAAACCATTGAATTGCGTCACGTCATAATTTAACTAGGATATAAATAATCACTGCTAAATACTAAATATTCAATGATACCAATTGTTTGATAAATTCAATCTATCATAAGATAAATTCAATTTAGTGAAGATTGAATTGTTACACTGAGTACCAATTGACAGAACCCTTTAAAAGGAGAACTTAGAAAACTAAATTAAAAAATAGCACATATGGTATGCAAACTGATCGTTGGGAGATGGAGAAAAATGTGGTGAAATTATATTTTAAAAAAATATCACCGATTGACGGGAAAAATCAAATTAAAAATGGAGGGGATTAGGTGGAATTGTGTGTTTGAAAAAGAGTGAAGAAAAGGAAGACATGAACCAAATCATAGAGTCAAAAATAAAGAAAAGTCATTGGAGTTAGTCGCTCATGAACCAGACCGTGCACTCATCAGGTGTCATCAATTTCATCTTTTATTCTGTGATTTGTGTTCTGTTTCGTAATAGTATAAGATCGATTTTCTCTATAATTTCTTACTGAGTTCAACAATGTTCTTTTGCGTCTTATCTGTTTGATAATTGTTTTTTTATATAATCCCTATTTTTAATTTTTTTTAATTTATAATCATGTGTAAGTATCTCAGAAGTAGCTGTTTACCGAGTAATTGCTTTAAAAGGTTTTTCGTAGAATGCCTGTATTTCAGTTAGTATCTCAAAAGCATGGTTTATTTTTTTCCTATTGTTTCTATATTAATGATAAAAAAATAACAACTTTTTGTATTGGGTGCCCCTAGCGGGGCCAAAGGATCTAATAGATCTAAGGTGTTCTTTGTTGTTTGTTATATAAGAGTGTTCTGTATGGAGTAAAGACATATATATATATATATATATATATATATATATATATATATATATATATATATATATATATATAGAGTAGGGATCTAGAGAGAACCCCTACCAAGAGGAATCTGAAACCTTTTCTGAGAAAGGCACTGAAGAAAACAATTGTCAGTTGAAAAAGTAACTTGACAATTCAAATTTGTACAAAGTTTGCTAACAGAGATTAATCTGAAATGAAATTCTGGAACATGTAGAACCTTATTCAATGTGATTTCATCATTCAGTTTGACAGGTCCTATATGCAACACCTTAACTCTATTTCCATTAGGAATAGTAATATAACTATCCAAATCTTGAATGGGCTCATAATGTGTGAAAGCATCTAAATGTGGGCATATATGATCAGTGGCTCCACTATCAATAAGCCACTGTTGATTCATATTAGAGAGAAGGCAATAAGTAGTACCTGCTAATAAAGCATGTTTAGGATCACCTTCAGTAGAAGAAGCTGCATTCTGAGTTTGCTTAGTGTACAACTCCATTAATTGATTATACTGATCCAAAGATACAGTTGAATTGCTTTCTGAAGAAAACATGTCACTATTTCCAATATTGTCCATAGAATGATGTGACATTGCAGCAAACTTCTTATTCTGCTTAGCCTGAAAACCTGGTGGATAACCATGTATTTTGAAGCATCTTTCCATACTGTGGCCTGGTATCCCTTCCAAATAAATTAAATAATATATTATTTAATAAAAAAATATATTTAATTCATGTATTAAGAAAAACAAATCCAACATAATTACAACTACGATTCTCAGCTCGGGCCAAGGCCTTCTCTTTGCCCTGTTTCAAATTGCCTGTGAACGGAAAATGGTATTAAAATATAATTTTATTGGTTATATTTTAGTTAAAATTTCCCACACTGTCACTTAAACTCTACCACATAGCCCACATCACATTATTTAGAAAAATTTTTTTGGGAACACAGCCTAGCCTAAACGGTGGAGTAGCAGTTGGAATAATAGAATGACCGACTCAATAGGCTTTCTTTACTAGACCCTTTCCAAAAATGTAAAAATAAATTAAAATGTATATAAAATTTTATTTTACTTAAAAACAAACTCTTTTAATTACACTTCAATTAAAATTCAATTACATACTCCTTTAGTTATATTTGAATTAAAATTCTTCATCTACACCCAATTTTTTTAGACTCTTTCAATTACTTTGAAATCAAATATTTTCAAAATCAATTTAAATAATTTTACTATCACATATTTATTAACAAATTATAAATAAAATTATTTTACTTAACAACAAACTCTTTTAATTACACTTCAATTAATATTCAATTACATAATATTTTAGGTATATTTGAATTAAAAATTTTCACATACACTCAATTTTTTTAGACTTTTTCAATTACTTGGAAATCAAATATTTGTGAAGCACGGGTTTCTTTGATAGATTATAAAATTTATTTAACATTATAATTATGTTTTTATATAATCCTTATTTTTAATAATTTTTTAATTTTAATTTAATATAAATTTATATAATGAAATGCATGGTTTAAATTTTATTTTGTAAAATTCTAAATTAAAAATGTCGTTGACGGGTTCGAACTTTGAATTTTTAGTAAATTAATTTAATCATATAATATATCTTATTATTAGATCTAACGATTGTTATTTATTAATTATAAGCAAAATAGGGTATACCAAATAATATAGTATAGATGAGTATAAATTTACATCTTATTCGTATCACAACACACCCGATCCAATTGGAGAAAAGAAATCTGAAAATTAGGGTTTGACAAGAAAATCGAATTTGATGAAGCGTGGATATGTGCCGTCTTTCTCATCCGACGACTCCTCCGATGATGAAAGAGACATGGAACTGGAACGTTGGTCTCGTTACTGGGAAGCAGTGAAGAAGAGTGATGTATGTGAATTCAAACCTCCGTCAATCCTTTATATTGCATATTTAATATTTATTTACTGCATATTGTGTATTTATATGTATATATATATACTGCATGCAGAATTTTGAGGTTGGAGACTGTCCATACCCTGATGAATGCGGTTGGGATGGTTGTCTCAAAAATTTACGATGCATCACACGAACCCGACCCAGATTACCAACTCGAGGATTACACCCTACTTTGTTTCTCTAGGTTGGCTATTTGCTTTTATAACATGAGGGAGGTAAATATTTATTATTGTCCCTTCCCTAATTTTACTCTAAATTATTACTTATAATATCGTTATCACTAAATTATTATTAAGTGGTAAATTATTATTAAGTGGAATGGCCTCACTTTTGTTCCTGCCATCTGAAAAGCATATAAACACACACCTGGTGTTCACCAGATGAGGAGGTGTGAGTTTATTACATATAAGGTGTGATAACCGAATACTGCAGTGTGCGTGTATGTAAATTTTCGTTTTTTCCTAAATAACCCCAACTTGGGTTCAAGAATTGTTACTAGTCAACAGCAAACAATTTAATTTAATCAAACTTCAAGGGAGCCATTTATTTCAAAGGTAGAACCAAAATTGTGGCTATTTTTTGAGTTTTCTGTAAATCCAGTCGTTTTCTTTTGCTATCTAGTGTAACTATGGCACACACTTCGTAATTTACACTTATTTAATATCGTATTACTCTTCTATACCATTCTTCTTCTCCTCCTCCTATGTACTATTCTTTATCATCTGATCATTTTACCACTAAACATATGTACAGGGAACATACTTTCGCGATGTTGAAGTCCTCATGGCAACGAGAAATGGTCTCTCGGATGTCGATACCTATATCACTTTCCAAGCCTTCTCTTATAAAAGTAGAAGGAGCAGGGGGAATGCCGTAACCTTCCAAACACATATATTTGAATATGTCTGTAGGAACAATTGCCCAAGGTTTCAAATTATGTTTGTTAGGATCAAACCTGATGGTAACAAGGCGAAAAAATCTCAGCCCTCTGAATATGATTCCAAGGCTCAAATCGTTCAAGACCACCTCTTTCAAGTCATCAAAACATACACCATCGTATGTTTACGTATTCCTTCCTATCTAAGGCTTTTTGTATGTGCTGCGTACATATATGATTCATATATTCTGAATGTCTGATCAATGTAGGACTCTCGATTGGATTCTCGATACAGTTTAGCCCTTTATCTCTCCCAGTTTGCTCTTGTCAGCCATAACCTCTATGTGGTCCGTCTCTAACTATACTGTATCTAAATAATTTCTTTTTAGAAGTAAAAAATCCCAGTAATTAATTTATCTAACTCTCATTTTAAACTACACGTACAGTTGGAAGAAACTGTTGCGAAGCATGACATGGAGTCGCTGAAAGTTCTCAAGCTGGTGAAATCTGTTGACGGGGTTCCAACCTACCATATCACTTTTGAAGCTGCCTTGCTTGCTGAGACTGAGGGGAAGAATGTTGAAACCTTCGAAGCAAAAGTATGCATGCCTACCCTCTTCCCAACTACAATGATAGAGTTAAGTTTAATAATTGCGATTATGATGTGCAAATGATATTTGATAAAATTAGTAACTTCTAATTAACACCTTGATATTTTGGTAGAGTTGGTTATTTGAAATTATAAATAAACTCAGGTTCAAACTCTTCTAATCTCCATATATATTCTTAAATTATAGACACCATTATTGTTGGTATGGTGAGGAAGGGTTGAAGTTACAAAATCTTTATAGCGTCTTTTGCTAACTACTTAATTGTTTTGGTAAAATTGGCCATGAAACATCTAAGAGCGCGTTTCAAATTGTTAATCACAGCCTAAAAATATTTTTTCCATCTTCTCTAGCCAAAAGTATCGTATTGATAATACCACACAACATTTTTTTTCATATGAGCTAGATGAGGTGAAAATGTGTTTGTGGAAAAGGTGCAATTTGAGCTTTTGCAAGAGTAGTAGTTAAAACTTTTTTCATAAAAATAAAAGTAATCTTCAACTTAATTTTGATAAAGAAAAAAAATAAGCTTTTTTTTGGGCCTTTAACTTGGAACTTTAGTCGTGTAGTTAGCAAGCAATAATCTTTATTTTTCTCAGAACACTCTTTTCCACTGACATAGTTACGTGCAACACTTTCCACCCTCCACAACATGTTAATCACAGATATGTAAAGCTGATTCTAAGTCATCAGTCGGTATCATGATATTCTGGATAGGGTAAATTTACGATATAAACAATTTCAGTGTGTCTAACATGCTGAAAAACCAGAGTTAACCAGATCAACACTATTTGTGCCAGATTTAACTGGATGAACATTATTTGTGGCACCTACAGGCTAGTGGCTGCAGAATTGAAATACTGATGGAGTAAATATTGTGGGAGGAGGGGTCCATCAGATTGAACTCCCAACTAATAGTTGCAGTCTTGCAGAAGGTGTGAAGCCATTGTATTGCAGAAGGGGAAATGCTAAATCCAGAGCTGATTTTTAATTTCCAGAGCAAAATTCTGTGAAATTACCAAACTGCCCTTGTTTTTGTGAATACAGGGTGCTAGACTTTGTTTAACTTGAGGGTAGTTTGGTAATTCACAGAATTTTACTCTGGAAATTAAAAATCAGCTCTGGATTTAGCATTTCCCCTACAATAAATAAGAAATATATAGTGAAAGGGGGACAAACTAACTTTTGAGGAGAACTTAGGACTAACTGTAGTTAACCTTCAATTTCTTATTTTCTTCTTCTAACATTCTACAAATGCAAGAAGGTCTCAACTCTTTTTTATATACTTTTAAAATGTTGCTACCAAGAAACACTACAAGAAAACCCGGTTTTGCTAACGAAATTTCCCAACGGAAACGTGTCCGTTGCTATTTACTAACGGATTACTCACCCTTATGCTTATTCTGAAAAGCCAATTATAAAATAACACATTCGTAATGATTCAGTAACGGATATTTAGTAACGGAAATTTCCGTTGGTGATTGCTAACAGATTCCTAACGAAAAATAAATTGTTGAAAAAGCCAATGCTCTAAAAACGGATCAAAATTTTGGTGCTAAAATTGCCTCCCATTTCTAGCAACGAGATGCCAACGGAAAGAGTACTAACAGAATAACAATAATTTACCAAGGAACTAACAATGCTTTACCAACGATATATTCCGTTGGGAATTTTAGATCAGTCATACTCTTTTCCGTGACTAATCCGTTGGTAATATTAGAATGAAAAAAGAGAAAAAATAGGCGCTAAACAACGAAAAAAAACCGGCTAAATTTCCCCCCAATTAAAAATGAAAAAAAATGGGCGCTAAAAGAACAAAAAAAAAAACCGCCCATATCTAGCAACGAGTTCCCAACGGAATATTTTAGATCGGTCATACATTTTCCGTTACTAATCTGTTGGTGTTGGTAGTATTAGAGCGGTCATACATTTTCCGTTACTAATCTGTTACAATTTGAAATATTTCCGTTACTAATCCGTTATAAGTTAGGAGTACGGGTCAAATCGACAGTTAACAACCAATTTTACTATCCAAATAAATTTATTATTTTTTAAAAACTTGGGAATATCACGAAATTAGATATATATTCACATACGTGCGGTTGGATCGTCGATAAGTATTTTTTAAAAAATAGAAACAACAATCCCGGACAAAGCACTAGTTAGAAGTACGCGTCAAATCGATAGTTGACTACCACTTTTACCATCCAAATAATTTTTTTTTAAAATCTTGGGAATATCACTAAATTAGATATATATTGACATACGTGCGGTTGGATCGTCGATAAGTATTTTTTTAAAAAAATATAAACAACAATACGGGACTAAACACTAGTTAGTAGTACGGGTCAAATCGATAGTTGACTACCACTTTTACCATCCAAATAAGTTTATTATTTTTTAAAAACTTGGGAATATCACTAAATTAGATATATATTGACATACGTGCGGTTGGATCGTCGATAAGTATTTTTTAAAAAATAGAAACAACAACCCGGGACAAAGCACTAGTTAGCAGTACGGGTCAAATCGATAGTTGACTACCACTTTTACCATCCAAATAAATTTATTATTTTTTAAAATCTTGGGAATATCACTAAATTAGATATATATTGACATACGTGCGGTTGGATCGTCTATAAGTATTTTTTAAAAAATAGAAAGAACAATCCGGGACAAAGCACTAGTTAGCAGTACTGGTCAAATCGATAATTGACTACCACTTTTACAATCCAAATAAATTTATTATTTTTTAAAATCTTGGGAATATCACAAAATTAGATATATACTGACATACGTGCGGTTGGATCGTCGATAATTATTTTTAAAAAATAGAAACAACAATCCAGGACAAAGCACCAGTTAGAAGTACAGGTCAAATCGATAGTTGACTACCACTTTTACCATCCAAATAAATTTATTATTTTTTAAAATCTTGGGAATATCACTAAATTAGATATATATTGACATACGTGCGGTTGGATCGTCGATAAGTATTTTTTAAAAAATAGAAAGAACAATCCGGGACAAAGCACTAGTTAGCAGTACGGGTCAAATCGATAGTAGACTACCACTTTTACCATCCAAATAAATTTATTATTTTTTAAAGTCTTGGGAATATAACTAAATTAGATATTTACTGACATACGTGCAGTTGGATCGTCGATAAGTATTTTTTAAAAAATAGAAACAACAATCCGGGACAAATCACTAGTTAGAAGTACGAGTCAAATCGATAGTTGACTACCACTTTTACCATCCAAATAAATTTATTATTTTTTAAAATCTTGGGAATATCACTAAATTAGATATATATTCACATACGTGCGGTTGGATCGTCGATAAGTATTTTTTAAAAAATAGAAAGAACAATCCGGGACAAAGCACTAGTTAGCAGTACGGGTCAAATCGATAGTTGACTACCACTTTTACAATCCAAATAAATTTATTATTTTTTAAAATCTTGGGAATATCACAAAATTAGATATATACTGACATACGTGCGGTTGGATCGTCGATAATTATTTTTAAAAAATAGAAACAACAATCCAGGACAAAGCACCAGTTAGAAGTACAGGTCAAATCGATAGTTGACTACCACTTTTACCATCCAAATAAATTTATTATTTTTTAAAATCTTGGGAATATCACTAAATTAGATATATATTGACATACGTGCGGTTGGATCGTCGATAAGTATTTTTTAAAAAATAGAAAGAACAATCCGGGACAAAGCACTAGTTAGCAGTACGGGTCAAATCGATAGTAGACTACCACTTTTACCATCCAAATAAATTTATTATTTTTTAAAGTCTCGGGAATATAACTAAATTAGATATTTACTGACATACGTGCAGTTGGATCGTCGATAAGTATTTTTTAAAAAATAGAAACAACAATCCGGGACAAAGCACTAGTTAGAAGTACGAGTCAAATCGATAGTTGACTACCACTTTTACCATCCAAATAAATTTATTATTTTTTAAAATCTTGGGAATATCACTAAATTAGATATATATTGACATACGTGCGGTTGGATCGTCGATAAGTATTTTTTAAAAAATAGAAAGAACAATCCGGGACAAAGCACTAGTTAGCGGTACGGGTCAAATCGATAGTTGACTACAACTTTTACCATCCAAATAAATTTATTATTTTTTAAAAACTTGGGAATATCACTAAATTAGATATATATCGAAAGACGTGCGGTTGGATCGTCGATAAGTATTTTTTTTTAAAATAGAAACAACAATACGGGACAAAGCACTAGTTAGCAGTACGGGTCAAATCGATAGTTGACTACCACTTTTACCATCCAAATAAGTTTATTATTTTTTAAAAACTTGGGAATATCACTAAATTAGATATATATTGACATACGTTCGGTTGGATCGTCGATAAGTAATTTTTTAAAAAATAGAAACAACAATACGGGACAAAGCATTAGTTAGCTGTACGGGTCAAATCGATAGTTGACTACCACTTTTACCATCCAAATAAGTTTATTATTTTTTAAAAACTTTGGAATATCAGTAAATTAAATATATATTGACATACGTGCGGTTGGATCGTCGATTAGTATTTTTAAAAAAATAGAAACAACAATCCGGGACAAAGCACTAGTTAGCAGTACGGGTCAAATCGATAGTTGACTACCACTTTTACCATCCAAATAAATTTATTATTTTTTAAAATCTTGAAAATATCACTAAATTAGGTATATATTGCCTTACGTGCGGTTGGATCGTCGATAAATATTTTAAAAAAAATAGAAACAACAATCCGGGATAACGGACTAGTTAGTAGTACGGGTCAAATCAATAGTTGACTACTAATTTTACAATCCAAATTAATTTATTATTTTTTAAAATCTTGAAAATATGACTAATTTGGTGTCTATGAAATTATGTTCAAAACTTGGTCTTTTTTCTATTTTTATTTAATTTTTTAATTTATTTTACAAAGTAGTTAAAAATGGAAAAAAATCAAATAAATTTATTTTTTTCTGAAATTTTAGCAATAACATTAAAAAGGATGGATCTCGACCTCAGTACGGTTGGGTCGTCGAGAAATATTTTTTAAAAAATTGAAACGTTAAACCGTGACAAAAAATCGAAATATAAAAAATCGGTGTAATTTTATATTATTTCAAAAATATCACATATCCAAATTTCATTACCCTCCGTTACCCTCCATTCCCCTTTATTCAATAATTCATTTCCCCCTTAGCCTTAAATTTCGTTTCCCCCCAAATTATCTGTGACATATAAAGTTTAATTTTTTACGTCATTTTTTATATAACCAACGTATAAAACCTTATAATTTAATTAAAAACTATTGAGTTGTTGCCCCAATTATATTACACTCTCCGTTCTTCTCCAATTAAACTCTGTTCTTCTTCTCTCCCTCCGCGCTTGAGACCCCGCCTTTCCTCTCTCCCTCCGCACTCGCGTCGCCGTCCTTCCTCTCTCCATCCGCCCATCGTCGATCTACTTCAAGTCTTTAAGCCTCCGTCCCTCTCTTCTCCTTCTTTCCCCTCCGTTGTCGCCCATCTCTTCCCCTTCTTCCCCTCCATTTTCTTTTCTTTTTCTCCTTTGTTCCTAAAAAAGAGTATTTTCTCCTCCGATTAAACGGGTCAACGCCAATTAATTTTGCAGATTAAGGTTTTCAAATTTTGGGGGTTTTCCTATTTCGTGTATTACTGTCTCACTAAAAGAGTCTCTAATATAAATTTTGGGTGTGTTGAAGGAGGGATTTGTTATCCCAATAAAAGAGTCACTAATTCGTTGGTGACAATTTATGTGTGTGTGTGTGTACTGACAATTTGCAGGTTTTTATGTGTGTGTATTTGTGTTTGGTGTCTGGCTATGGTCTGATCCTCTGGATTCCCATTTCCAAGCTGCAAACCATGATGGTCTTCCCTTACTTATCTGCTAGTATACATATATAATTAGAAAAGGTATGTGATAATTCCCACGGCCGATTAGAGGCTTCCGATCACTGTTCCGGGTGCTTTACCGGAAGTACTTCACCTGGGTTTGGGGTGCCTGCAAAACAATGCTTGCCCGGGGGTGGTGGCCGTCAAGCACCTCCGGCGTGAGAATCAGTAATCGGAAATAATTATAATCGGGCTGGTGAAAATATATCGTATGTGAAAGAGTATTGTAGAGAGCTTTTCTCTGTCTGAAATGATTGTATCTTTTTTTGTGTCTTTTTTCGGATCCTCTTGTGTGTGTGTAGAATGGGGGTATTTATAGGTTGGGTTCTTCAATCACTGTTGCCCACTGGTTGTGCCGTTAAAGCTACAGTGAGCCACTATTGGAACAGTGATTGATGTCCCCTTAAACATACCTTGATTCTGCCACTTGGACTGCTTTGATCAGATTCTGTCTCTTGCACATGGGTGTCTTTGAATATTATATTGCTTCTTTGCCTTATGGAGTAAGATACCTTTATGCAAGTGGGCATGCAAGTGGGCAAGTGGGTGTACCTTTATGCAAGTGGATAAAGCAAGATATTTTTGTGCAAGTGGATTAGTATGATGATTTGAAATACTTTTTGTGGGTATTCTTTTGTATTTGGAATAATACTTTTGAAATTAGATATACTTTGTCAAGTATTCCAGAATTGTGTTTTTAGAGGGTTAATGTTTTTACTTATTAGCGGGTGCCCGCTGATGGCTATCAGCGGGTACTTATCATTGCCCCCCACTCCCTCTAGGCACGTTTGCGGGTAGGGGGAGGAAGAGGAAACGGTAAGCGGAAAAGATGCAAAATTAGGAATGTATGTGCCCCCCAAGTGTTGGCGGGCAACACCTAGGTGGGTTGAAACTTGTGCAAAAAATGAACCCCGCAAGTGTTGGCGGACAACACTTAGGAGTTAGATTTTTTTGTGAAAATGTGCCCCCCAAGTGTTGGCGGACAACACTTAGGAGTTAGAATTTTTTGTGAAAATGTGCCCCCCAAGTGTTGGCGGACAACACTTAGGAGTTAGAATTTTTTTGTGAAAATGTGCCCCCCAAGTGTTGGCGGACAACACTTAGGCGGTATGCGGTGCTTGACGTATGTGGAGTTGAAAAGTTCTTTGTTTGATATGCGTAACTGTTATGTGAATAAATGCTTATTATTGTCAATTAATGCAAGAATAATATTAAATGCCAATAATAAGAGAAATGATAAGTGGCAGTGCGTATTAATGAGTGAAGTGACCTTTGGGTGGAGAGAGAGTGTACCTTTGAAATAATATGTAAGGAGACGTGGGGAGTTATTACCAAGTGAGTAGTTGTTGTTTTGTACCGAGGTGGTTACTGTTGTGCTTTTGGCGTGGACCAGTAAGAATCCGCCACGTTGCGTGTGATAGTGGTTTCCCCTTTTCACGCGCCTCACGTAATAAAAAGGGGTTTGGTCAGTTATTTTCTCTCATCTTTTTACTGCCTTCATATCTTTTGCCATTGAGTGCTTACTCGATTGTTTTTTGTGGTGGTTGTGCTATTCCGGTGATCGGCGAGGTTTATAAAGCCGTTCGTATCTCCTGCTTTGTGGTAAGATTCGTTGTTCTTTCATTGCCTTTCTCTTTTGTGATATCTGTTGCATGGATAATCGTGCCATGTATGTATTTATAATCTGGTGATGTCTGTTTAGGTAGATGTTTTTTATCGTGGTTTTGTGTTTGCTTTTTGTTTTAGGGGTAAGTGGGTATTTGTTGTTGATTTCCTCTTTTATGCAAAAGAGTTCGATCTATGTGCTTGATAGGTTTTTGGTCAAGATTTTCGGTGGTGTATTGTTTGTTGTTCATAGGTTCCGAGTTTGAATAATGTAATCTGTGGATGTTTAGGCCAGTAATGGTGTATATATATGTGCGTATATGTGGTAAATGTTGTGTAAATTGGGTTTGTGATGGTGTGTCTTCGATGTTTGTGGAGGGAAATGGAATATGAATCGTTTTTCCTATTTTTTAGAAAAAGGGAAATTGCTGTGAAAATCCACGTGTACCTTGTTAGTTGTAAGCGGTTTCTGTGTCCGCGGTACAGGAATTTTACTTTTGAGTTTGTGTAGATGGGTGACGAATTTACAGATCCTGGGACCGGAGAGAAGAGACCGCTGATAAATGGGTACGGGCGGTGGGCGGACATTGGGCAACTGACCTATCCATCGGTTCTTCAGAGAAATCGGTACAGGTACTTTGAGAGTAGTGAAAGTTTGTTCCGGGCGACCAATGTGGCCCCGCCAGCGTATTCGAAGGCACAGATGGATACCGTCTTTTCTAGATTTCCTCACCTTCAGCATGACAGTACGTTTCTGAGTGAGGAGTGGTCAGCGTATGTGAGTAGGATGTTCCGGATAGAAGATGGGTATTTTTGGAGGCGGGCGGAGCCGGGTGAGAGGCTGTATCACCGTTTTGATGATGGTTCCGTGTGCCTCCCCGTTAGTCATTTGAAGGCTGGTTTCCGGGTTCCCCCGCATAAATTTATCATGGATTTATTCCGTGTGCACTTTCAGTGCCCGTTAGCGCAATTCGGTCCCAACTCCATAAGGGCTATTAATTGGTTTATAGCTAGTTGTGAAGCAATGGGTAAGCAGCCGACTTTTAGGGCCTTTTTCTGTCTGTTTGATGTAAAAGCGAGTCGTTTGAAGCCTTTCTATGAGCTGCAATTTGTGAATTCAAATAGCGTGATTGGGAAGGCCTTGGAAGGATTTCGGCCGTGGGTATTTCCTAAGGGTATGGCGGGTTGGGCTGAGGAGTTTTTGGTTATTGGTGGCGGTGAGTTTGCTTGGCAGAAGAATTTTACGAAGAAAGTTGAGTGTTCTTATAAGGTGAACCGCAATCGATTGAGCCGTGCTGAGATTGATATTTTGGTGAGGCTTGTGAAGTCGTTAGGCGAAGTGTGGACGGAATCCAATTTTGTTGAGCCGGCCGATCTAAGAAGACACTGCTGTAAGTCTTTGTTTGATGTAGTCTGTTGTTTTCGTTGTATTTGCTATTAACCATATTGTTTGTTTTTGTGTAGTATTGGATCCTCGTAAACCGGAGCTAGATGTGCACCCGACTTTGGGTTTGAATGAAGCGAGGTTGTATGCGAAGTTTATATTGACAGTGCCCCCCAGACCCAACCGTCTTCGTGGCGGGCATTTTTCTGCTGCAAATATATTAGATGCCTTTGATTTTTCAGGTGAAAGCAGAGGGGCTGGGCCTTCTGTTCGTTTTGAAGATCCAGAAACCGTTGTGGAGGAAGATGCGAAGGAGGAGGAGGATGAAGATGACATTGATTCGAAGGCCGAGTCACTATCTGAGGAGTTGCTAGGTGAGCAGTTTTTGGGTGGGGAAGGCCAGTCATTTGAAGAAAACACTGAGTTGGAGTTTGAGGGAGAAGAAGCTGCACAAGGGGAGAGTGAGAGGGATGAGTTTGAAGTGGAAGTTGGCGGGGCCAGTGTGGGCGTTGTTGAAGCTGGGGGTGAAGAGCCCGCTACTGCTGAAGAAATGGCCACTGAAAGCGGAGGCAATAGTCCCGGTACTGTGGCAAGGTTATATGCTACCAGCCTAGGAGTTGATGAGCATGAACCGGACATTCTTTCCAAGGAGTATAGAGCATCCATTCGAGGAGTTGAGCGGGGTGTTTCTAATATTCCTGAAGCGGTTGGTGGCCCTGGGAGCAAAGAAGTTGTTGACTTAGATTCTGAAGAGACTTTGGGGGCCGCAAAGGAGGCCAGTGTTGGGGCGGAAAAACAGGTTGACATGGCGGGTGATGTTCCGCCGCCCAGTCTGAAAAGGAAAACTATTGATGATGCTGGTCCGTCTAAGCGTAGACGGGTTGAGCCTTTCAGGGTAGGTGATTACGTTCCTCCCAACATGTTTGTTGATGAAAGCGCAGGTACCGCATCTGATGGTACTGGGGAAGAAGATGGTAGAGATAGTGGAGAGTCGTCGGAAGAGATTATTCATTATATAAGTAGTGATGATGAGGTGAATGATGCTGAGTTTGGCAGTAGGCCCGGATATGGTTTTCTGTTCAAGTCAGGGCCTAATACTTTCACAGCGGAATCTATGACTGATGATGATCTGCTGAGGATGAATGAGCTGAGTTGGGGGCGGATGTGTCGCCTTTCGCAGAAGTACGCCGCTCGGGTATGTCTTTGTCCAGTAGTTTGGTGTTTTCTCTTACTTTTGCTTGTTGGTGACTTGTTAACCTTTTGTACATTTGTTTTTTGTAGAACCAGTGCATGTATACGGGTTTGATGGCCCGGGGTAATATGTACCGTAGCATCAATATAGCTTTAAGGGAGAGAGTGAAGGTGCTTGAGCGGGAACTGGCCGCTGAGAGGACAATGAAGGATAATGCTGCCAAGGCTCTGTTTGAGATTGAGACCGAGAAAACTGACATTAAGGCGAGCTATGCTTACAGTTCTGAATTCGAAGGTTTTTGGCGGAGGATAAAATTGAGCTTGAGGCCGAGAAGGCGGTCTTGACGGAGCAGATAAAGAACTTAAATACCTCACTGAAGTATGAGAGGGACCGTGCAAATGATGCTGAAAGCCACCTTGACTCCCGTCTGACGGAAGAGGCCGCGGTTAGGAAATTTAAGAACAGTGCCGAGTTTGCCAAAATTGTAAAAGAGGAAGCCGCGAAGATGCATGTAACGGCGTCGCAAGGCAGTGCAGAGATTGACCGGTTGAGAACCGAAATGGCTACTCTGAAGTCTAAGGCCAAGAGAGCTAAGCGTAAGGTGAAAGCACTGAAGGCCCGTCTAGGGGAGACGGTCAGAGTTAGTGTTGGCTTTCAAGCAGAGGCCGTGACAGGTGAAGTCGGTGTGCCAGTTACTGAGCGTGGAGCGGATGGAGATGAGGTTGATGTTGCCACTCCGTTGTCGGCCATAGCGGCCGTTTATGCCAAGGAACCGGATGAAAAGGGGCCGTTGATAGGCGTGTCCGGGTTGGAAGAGTTGGACGCCGTAGCGCCGTTGTCTGCAATAGCGGCCGTGTATGGCGAGGATTCGGGTGAAGAGGAAACGTTAGTAGGTATGTCGAGCCCGCTGAGAGCTTCCCGCTGGGGATAAAGCCTTAGTCTGGGCGCCCGCTGTTATTTGTGTTGTTTGTTTTTTTGAAGTTGCTCTGCGGGTCTGTCCGCTTTGTGACTCGGAAAAAGATTTCTATTTCTCGTATTTGTAAAGTCTGGAATATTTTGTGTTTGGTGGGACATTTATTTTTGAATTTCTGTTGGCGAAATATATTTGCATCGTGTATATTTGTGTTTGTTTGTGAAAAGGGAAAATAAATATGTGTTTGGGAAATGTTACCTTGACTGTGGGGATTACGCACGAGCATTAAATGCTGCATGGAATTCACGTTGTTTTGACCGTGCTTTTACTGCAGTCTGCATGGGAATAGAAATTTTTGACTGTGTGCGTTGTATTCCGTGGCTTGGCAATGGCAGTATTAACTGCGCGTCTTTTAACTTGCTTTTACCCCCTATAAAAAGGGTTTAACGTGCTCAATGCTGAGCATCTGTTTTATTTCCCAGCTTGCTTTTTTCTTGTCACTAGCTATCTGGTCATGGATCCCCGCGTGATGATGTACGACTACGACAACAACAAAGTCATAATCGATGGCATGGTGTTCGACGGGCCGGAGTCTGAGGCCGATTTTCCTGAAGTGTTCAGGAAAATCGAGGAAGCCCTGGCGAAACGCCGGGAAGAGAGGGAAGCTGCCAAGAACCCACCTCCACCAAAGAAAGATGACGGTGGCGGAGAAGGTGGAAGCTGCAAGGCCTAGACTAGGGATTAAAATCTTGTATACCGTCTAGCCTTGTAATCATTTAAATAAAAATGAATAAAATTGCCGTTTCTTTTTCCGTTTGAACTTGTTTGAAATTTTTCCTTCTTTGCATATCTTTGATACAGCGCCTCGCTTGAATGCTTGATAACTGTTGTTTCTTGCCTTTGCCCGTTTAGGGACGTATTATTTGTTTTTGTTGACGGAATTCCATAGGATGATTGCCCGCGTAGATTGTGTTGAGTAATAGGATGGTTGTCCGCGTAGATGACCTTGAGATAGAATGCTTTGAGTAGGCCGTGTGTCCGCTTAAGAGACTTTGTAATAGAATGTCTGTCCGTTTAGGGGACTTGGTGATGATAGGATGCTTGTCCGCGTAGAGGACTGTGTAATAGAATGCTTGCCCGTTTAGGGGACTTGATAATAATATGATGCTTGTCCGCGTAGAGGACTGTGTAATAGAATGCTTGCCCGTTTAGGGGACTTGATAATAATAGGATGCTTGTCCGCGTAGAGGACTGTGTAATAGAATGCTTGCCCGTTTAGGGGTCTTGATAATAATAGGATGCTTGTCCGCGTAGAGGACTGTGTAATAGAATGCTTGCCCGTTTAGGGGACTTGATAATAATAGGATGCTTGTCCGCGTAGAGGATTGTGTAATAGAATGCTTACCCGTTTAGGGGACTTGATAATAATAGGATGCTTGTCCGCGTAGAGGACTGTGTAGTAGAATGCTTGCCCGTTTAGGGGACTTGATAATAATAGGATGCTTGTAGGCAATTTGTTGGTAAAAAAGTATTCCATTCATGACTGTTGCGTACAAGAAAGAGAAAGTACAGATTGATCGACTGTCTACTGGTAATACTTTCTCAATTTATCCCCGTGCCAAGTGTTGTTGACTTCGGTGCCATCCAGGCGTGCTAGTTTGTAAGAGCCCGGCCTTAAGACCTGAATGATTTTGTATGGGCCTTTCCACTTTGGCATAAGCTTTCCGGTGTGTCTAGGTTCGGATGCCTCAGTTGCCCTGTTGACTAGATCGCCTTCTAGAAAAGCCTTGATTCTGGCTCTTTTCCCGAAAAATTCCTTTGTCTTTTCTTTGTAAGCAGTCATTTTTTCGACAGCGGCTTCCCTTGCCTCATCTAGCAAGTCTAGGTTTGTTTTGAGTCCTTGATTATTGGGCTCTTCTTCGAAGTTGACTGCTCGGTAGGATGGGGATCCAATCTCGATTGGAGCAAGAGCTTCCGTGCCGAAAGCTAGTTTGAACGGGGTTTCTCCTGTACTTGCCCTAGCTGACGTCCGGTATGCCCAAAGGACGCTAGGCAACTCATGAGGCCATTTCTTTTTGGAAGTAGTTAGCCTTTTTTCCAGGCCTCGAACAATGGTGCGGTTAGTCACTTCGACCTGTCCGTTGCTCTGTGGGTGGCAGACAGAAGCTTTCTTGTGTTTGATCCCGTGGTCGGATAGGAATTTTGTAAATTTCGATCCAACAAACTGTGTCCCGTTGTCGGATATGAGCACCACTGGGATCCCGAATCTCGTGATGACTTGATCCGTGACAAAACGGATTGCATCATCCTGTGTGACGTTCTTAAGTGCCTTTGCTTCAGCCCACTTAGTCATGTAATCGATGGCGACCATTACGTATTGTAGGTCACCCTTGGCTTTAGGGAAGGGTCCCATTATGTCGATGCCCCAAACCGCAAAGGGTATTGGGGATAATATTGCTGCTGGAAGGGCTGGCGCTTTCCGGGACATGTTGCTGAATAGTTGGCATTGGTGGCACTTCTTTGTGAAAGCTTTGCATTCTTTGTGGGCCAGTAATAGCCTTGTCTGAGTATTTTATGTGCTAGTGCCTTTCCAGCCATGTGGTTGCCACAGATGCCTTCGTGGACTTCTCTCATGCAGTATAGAGCCTCTTCTTCGTCAACACACTTGAGTATGGGAGAATCAAAGCTTCTTTTGTACAGAGTGTCTTCTTGCATAAAGTACTTTACCGCTTGAGATTTGAGTACCTTAGCTTTAATGTTGTCATCGGGCAGGGTGCCATCTTTCAAGTACCGGATATAGGGAGTCATCCAAGTATCCTGTTGCGGGCCTATCTCCATTACAGGCAGACTGTTAATGCTGGAAGTTTGCAGTTCCTCGAAATAGACTGTGTCGCTACTTGCTTTCTCTCCTTTTTGTTAGTTTGGATAACATGTCCGCCACTGTATTATCCGTTCTGTCTATTTGTTCGAGGGTATGTTTCTCAAATTGGGATAGCATAGCTTGTACCATTTCCTGGTACTCGCCGAGGCTCGTATCTTTGGTAGAATAATCCCCCGTCGTCTGGCGGACTATGAGCTGTGAGTCGCTGTAGATGGTGATTTCTTTGACTTGTAAGTTTCTTGCCAACGCTAAACCAGCGAGGAGTGCCTCATACTCTGCCTGGTTATTTGTCGCTTTAAAGTTTAACTGTATAGCCTGTTTGACTTGGAAACCGTTGGGGCTAGTAAGGATTAATCCTGCCCCACAGCGGGTGTTGGTGGAGGAACCGTCCACGTATAACTGCCAGTTGTTATTGGTGATGACCCCGCTCTTTGCTAGTACTGTTTCTTCCCTTGCGGTGAATGAACATTTGGTGACAAAGTCCGCTAATGCTTGTGCTTTGATTGCGGTTCTTGGCTTGTATTTCAAATCGAATTGACCAAGCTCTACAGCCCAATTGATTAGTCTACCAGATAGGTCCGGTTTGTGCAGTATTTTTCTCAGCGGTTGGTCTGTGATAACCCGGATTTGCCTGCCTTGGAAGTAATGTCTTAACTTTCTGCTTGCCATTACCAGAGCCAGAGCAAACTTTTGAACATTAGGATAGCGAGTTTCTGTGTCTTTAAGTACTTGGCTGACATAATAGACGGGCTTTTGCTCGGCTTTTTCTTCTTTGATCAGTACGGCTCCTACAGCCTTGTCTGTTGCAGATAAGTATAGTGATAGCGGTTCTGAAGGAGCTGCGACCGTTAGTAGGGGAGCAGAGGAGAGATAGGTTTTAAGATCCTCGAAGGCTTTCTGGCATTCCTCTGTCCAGGAGATTGCCTTTATTTTTGTTGCGCCCTTCAGGGTATCAAAGAACGGAAGACATCTGTCGGCTAATTTTGCTATGAACCTTTTGAGGGCTGCTAGTCTCCCTGTTAACTTTTGTATCTCCTTTAAGGTCCTTGGCGGTTGCATGTCGATGATTGCTTTTATTTTTTCGGGGTTGGCCTCAATGCCCCTATGCGATACCAAAAATCCCAAGAATTTGCCCGCGTCTAGTGCGAACGCACATTTGTCCGGGTTGAGCTTCATATTGTGTTTTCTGAGGGTTGAGAAACATTCCTCCAAGTCTTGTAAATGATAAGTCGTTAAGAGAGACTTTACTATGAGATCGTCCACATATACCTCCATGTTGCGGCCTATCTGACTGCCGAAGATTTTGTTCATTGTCTTTTGGAATGTGGCGCCCGCGTTGATTAATCCAAAAGGCATGACTTTGTAGCAATAGACCCATCTGTGTGTAATGAAGGCTGTTTTCTCTCTGTCTTCCGGCGACATTTTGATCTGATTGTAACCGGAGTATGCGTCCATGAAACTCAGCATTAGGTGACCCGCTGTTGCGTCAATGAGTTGATCCATTGAGGGGAGGGGGTACGGGTCTTTGGGGCATGCTTTGTTTAGGTCAGTGTAATCCACGCACATTCTCCATTTGCCGTTGGCCTTTTTTACCAGTACTACATTCGCGGCCCATTTTGGGTAGGTGACTTCGCAAATTAAGTCCGCGTCTAAGAGTTTGTCAATTTCGACGTCAATTGCCTGTTGTCGCTCAGGAGCGAAATTCCTTCTTTTCTGTATTTTGGGGGCCTTCTCCGGGTCCACATTCAGTTTGTGGATTGCTACCGACTCGTCCAGACCTGGCATGTCCTTCGGGCTCCATGCAAAGACATCGGCATATTTTCTTAGGAGGTCTGTGAGGCCAGCGTTAAAGACTGAATCAAAGCCCGTTCCCACACTCACACTTTTGCTTGCTTCTCCGGGCACAACTTCTATTTTTTCTGTCTGCACCGCGGGGCTTATTGGCGGTTTCTCATCCCGTTTGAGACACTTCAAGAGATTTGCATCTATTCGTTGCGGGTAGGGCCCGTCGATGAACTGTACCTCTTTCTTTCTTTTGCGGTTATTTTGTTGATGTTCAATGTGTCTTTGTCTTTTTTCCCTTTTCCTCTTATTGGCCTTTTCTCTGCGGAGGTTGCTGGGTTCAGTCTTACCCAGGGTGAGTGCTATGCCGTAGCATCTTTTGGAAGTTTCGGAATCCCCCTTGATTTCTCCCACCCCGTTCAGAGTAGGAAATTTGATCTTTAGATGCGGGGTGGAGGTGACTGCTTTGAGTGTGTTCAGTGTGGGCCTCCCTAGAATCATGTTGTAGGAAGATGCAGTATTGATGACATAGAACTTGATCGTTCGACATACTTGCCTGGGTGATTTGCCGAAATAAACGGGTAGTCTAGCAATGCCCGCGATTGGGACAGCGTTGTGGCCAAAACCGTAAAGTGGTGTTTCATCGGGACAGGGTTCGAGTTTCTCGCCATTCAACTTGAGCCTGTCCCATGTGTGTTTGAAACAGATGTCGACTGAGGATCCATTATCCACAAGGATTCTCTTTACCTCGTTGTTGGCCACGCCCAATGACACAACTAGTGCCTCAGTGTGATTTGGGTTAATACCCTCATAGTCCGCGTCAGTAAAAGTAATCATATTCGGGGGTCCTTCGTATATCTCATAAATGTCACGCTGTTAGGTCCAATAAGATTGTAGAAGGGGGGGTTGAATACAATCTATACCATTTTCTCAAAATTTATTCGTTAAATAATTTTGCCTTAAACGAATATTTTTGTGCGGAATAATATAACACAAATTTCAAGTTGAATATAGCAATATATTAACTTGATGGGTGTTACAAAATCAGTCCAAATGATTATCAAGTGATTAATAACTAATTAGAAAATTCAACATGAACTTTGCTAATTTAGTTAATAAAATCAAGATATCAATTTGTGAACTAGGAAACTTAATTCGCTAGTAGTACAAGAATCACAAGTAAACAAGTTCCAATGGATAGGATATTACAACTGAGATGAACTTGAATTTACAGAATTAAATTTGAAGGTGTTCTTGAGCTTGAGAGAGAGAGAAATAGGCTGCTATGTATTTTCTTCTTGATATGTTCGACTGATTCTGATCTTACTGCCTTCTTCTACCTTATATACACAGCCATAGTCATACTACTTGATTTAAACTGATATGACAATCATTTTACATTAATATGACAATCGGTATGACTATCAAATCAATGTAATATGACTGTCCAGCTTAAATATAACTTTCGGTATAACTTAACTAGTCAATATAACATTCGGTATGACTTACCAAATGAATATAACATTCGGTATAACTTACCAATTGAATGAAATATGACTATCTCCATTTAACTGAATATGACTATCTCCATTTTTACTGAATATGACTATCTCCATTTAACTGAATATGACTATCGGTATAACTATCAGTTTGATAGTTATATCATCATATTTTTCAGTTTATAATTAATTAAATGACTTATTAAAAATCATTTAACTAATTAATTCTTTTCCATATTAATTCTTATTTAATTAATCTAATAATCACTTTAACAAATATATTAATTCTGATAGAATTAATTTATTTATTAACTTAATTACTTGACTTAATCAATTAAAATAGAATTAATATAAATTCTTTAATAGTCAATACTCCGCTGAAAACCACGTAATTATAATAAGGAACATACACTGGCATGATGTTGACGTTCGATGTACTGTCTGGTTCATGAACGACTAACTCCAATCTCTGTTCTTCATCGTGACTTTTAACACTGTGGTCTTTTATACTCTTCACTCTCATCAATCATTCGGTACTGAAATTGTTTCTTGTCACTAATAGAAATCTCTGTCTTTGTAAATGAATCCACTTGTTTCAATGCTACCTTGAGGCCTGATCAGATATCTGAATCTTCTTCCAGTGTAAAACATCAAAACTATAGATTGACTTGTTGATTTTTCTTCTGACTGTTATCATCTTTTGAGATTCCTGTGACAGTTGATATTATTTACTTATTACAATCTAGTTTAATTGGATTAGGATCCTCGAACTACAAATAGGCTGAGTCATATGCCTTTCAATCTCCCCCTATTTGTTTGTTATACAATAACAAGCAAATACCTAGAGGATTCTTCAACTAATCCCAATTAAACAAGTAAAAGAAAACACTTTAAATGCTAAGTAAATAATGTAAAAGTTCTGGTTTATATTAACATTATCCAGATTTAAACAGAAAAGATAAATACAAGATAGATGATCCTCTAGACTGATCATATAAGACAATTATCCTATCTTGTTCTATCAAAGCTCTAATGATATAACTTGTAGAGCTAATCTTCATTTACCACTTTCTTTCTCAATGATTTCTCCTTCTTCTTGTTCATCCATGTCCGGTAGATTCTTGATCATTTCTGAATCAACAAGTAAATCCCTTCTGGATGACACATCTGTAGGATAGACCAGTGGTATTCCAAGTTTCTTTCTTAACTCACCTTGATACTGCTTGTATTTCTTCATGTTGGTCTGAGCATAGGATCGAATATGATTTGCAGCTTCAATCTTTTCCTGTGATGCAAAACCATGATTCCGAAGAGCATATTCAACATATACCAAGTGTCTGGCAAGATGTGTATACAATTCGTCTGTCTGAAGATTAACAGTATGAATGACTTCTCCCTTGAGAATTTTAACTTGTGGAGGGTCATTTATAACTTCAGGACCAGCTCTTTCAGCAAACTCTTGAAACTTTTCATGAAGCAGTATGCCTAGTTCAGAAGATGTTCTTACTTTTGGTCTCAACACCCAAAGCTCTGACAGAGATCTATCATAGAAGAACTGAAGCGATACTTTGTGAGATCCGAGCTTATGACATTCAACGAAGATAAGTAGCTCACCATTCTTAGGATCAGATGCAGTGGTTATTCTCACAATTTCTGTCTTTAAAGCTTTCAAATACATATCATGTATAGGGTTCTTCTGTTTAAAGCTTTCAAAAATAGCAATCATCCGACGATCATCATAGTCAGAAGTTTGTGGTGAGTCAATTACCTTTTGAGCACGTTCCCACTTATCACCATTTTTGTACTTGATGTACATCTTCCTAGCTTCCAGCTTCTGAGCATGTTGCTTTTGAAGTGCTTCCTGTTCTGCCTTTTGAAGTCTCTCATTATGAGCTAACTGTTCAAGTGTCTTCTTGAGTCTTTCTTCTCTCATAGCCAGATTAGCTTCATTCTGTTCGAGTTCTTTGTTTGCTTCAAAATTCATTTGTTGTGTTTCAACAGAATCAGGAATTATTTGCTCTTCATCATCCCAAAAACTGAGATCTGGTTCATCAAATTCTTCACCAACATCAGGAAACTGTAAGTCAGCAAACAGATCAATATCAGGTTCACCTGTATAGTAAAAACCTTCTACATCATCATCTTCCTGTTCTGCTGCTTGATGAGTTGTCTTCTTCCCTTCACTCCTATCTTCAAATTTTTCTTTACTTGCACTAGCTCCCCTCTAGATTTCTCCCCCTTAGTTGAGGAATCCTCTACAGTCTTGTGACTTGTACCAGTTCCAGGGTCACTTCCATCACTACCTCCAAAGAATTTCTTCTCTTCTGCTGTAAGTGAGTGAGTTCTGCTGATGATATTATATAAATGTCTTAACCCCTCTGCTTGATGATTACTTTGTTTTTCAATCTGACTGAGACGATGTTCAGTGGTTAAATGATTTTCATTTATGTTGTTCTGAAGATCTTCAATCTGATTAGCCATAGATGATATAATAAGATCTTGAGCCACTGTGACATCTCCAGAGTCTTCAACTGCTTGTTGTTGAGAGAGTTTAAGTGCATTGATTTTGTTGTTGAAGATAGTTCTCATGTTATCCATATCAAACCTTAAGTTTTTGTTGTCCTCTTCAGCTTGAGCAAGACTTTCTTTCATCTGATTTAATTGAGTAATGAGAGATAAAGTGTATGTGTTATTGTGTGCTCTCACTTCAATAGCTCTCTGAGTATCACTCACCTCACGTGCTGGTGTTTCACTTAGATTTGAAGTAATTCTCACATCACTCCTCTCATTATCCTTAGCTGCATCCATTGTACCTGCACTGGAGATCACCCTAGCCTCCTCTTGGAAGGTCAGTGGTGGTGCAATGGGATTTCGCAAATCCCGATCAACCTGTGAAGGTTCTTCTGCCGTGACAATGGCAGGCACTGTAACTTGCTCCACTTGCATAACAATATTTTCAGCTTCATTTGCAAAAATATCTTCCCCCATTGTAAGTAACAGGGGTGATCTTGAAGGAATGAATGGGTTTAAGATTGCCTTTGACATGGTTTTACTTTTCTTTTTTGATGGCAAATCTGTTTCACTCACACTATCACTACTGGGAATAGCTCTTTTGAATGACAATTTCTTTCTACGATAGTGTTTGGAGAATTTAGGATCAGTGTTTGGTGCATTGACCTGGGATAAAGGTTGTGGATCTACAACCCCTTGGTCACTTCTCACAATCATTTGACTACCAGAAAGATATTAAGATTGTAGTGGAGTTGAGTCAAATACCTGATCATTGACATGTACATCATCTTCATTCTGAGTGTGTTGATCCACTGGAAGTTGATGCTCAAGAACATTCAAGGGTTCAGAATCAGGTTGAGGTACTGGAACTTGTTCTGCTTCAGGCTGTGGAGCTTGTTGAACTAAAGGTACCACAGCATCTGGTTGTGGCATGACATTTGGCAAATGTATGTATGTAGACATAAAAGGTGTTATGACTACAGGAACATGCAACAAGACCTTAGAAGTGTCCAGCCTGGTGTAGAGCTTCTTGTTTGGTTTACCAGACCATTGAATTCGATCATTTGGAAACGGAGCAGGTTGATCCTTAGGCATTAGATGATTAAAAATTAGTGTAAAAAATCGAGGATAATGACACTTAACCGATTTACCTTTTCCAAAGTTCTTTGTAGCCTTCTTCAATCGATTCAGCAGAATAGGCCATATCAAGCTTCCAAAATTGATTCTTCTATTGTGAGCAATCGAGAAACCAATTGACTGTAACATACCTGTGATGACAGTATTGTTGCTCTTTGTAGAATTAGCAAACACCTTTGCTATGATTTCAAAGAAGATATTCCATTCTTGAACAAGATTGCTTTTGAGTGGTCGTTTCAGATTCAGTTGACCATGATAGTTGATATTTGTGAAAAATTGAGTCAACTCATCATTTGAAGGCAATTCAGCAAATTGCTCAGTTGGAAGTCCCAGAGCAGCATTGAAGACAGTTTCATCCACTGTATATGTCTGGCCATTAAAATCGAATGAAAATGATCTTTCATCTGAGACAGCTGTAGTACACATTAATTTGAGTGGACCAAATTTCATTGGAACATTTGCAGTTATAGAGTGACTACAGAGATTTTGCTCATTTAGAAACTTTATCCAGGACTTGAACCGATCCACTGGGCAATCCTCGGGATTAAAGTATCCAATATAATTGTGATTCACAAGTTCAAAATTATTATAAGCACCAGCCATTGCAAATCAGAGATTAAAATTAGTAAATCTGCAAAATTCAACAATTTAACCCAATTAAATTTCAAAATTCGAATTAATAAATAATTAAAAAATTCGAAAAATCAAAATCTCTATCAAAAATTCTGAAAAATTTAGACAAGGATCTTGATTGTAATACAAACACACATGTATTTTTAGTTTTTACAAAATCACAACCAATTGTTCGGATTTTTAGATCAAAAATTCGAATTTTTTCAATCTCAAAAACTCAAAACTCGAGCAAATCTTACATTTTCAACCTTGATTAGGAAGGTTATAGACTGGGTAATCACAAATGATCCTTAGAAACGTGTTTTGAGTAAGATTTGAGGCAGAAATTGGACAGAAATTCGTTCGAATTCTGTGTGTATATGTGTGTATATTTCGAACGGATTGGGTGACTTAACACGCCAATATGACAACCACAGATGATATGACTATCAAAATATAACTTAGTTATTATATATGAAATAACTGTGATATGACTATCGGGTGATAGTCATACCGATAGTTATATTACGTATAAAACGTAATATGACTACCCTAGGCACTGTAAGTTATATTGCTGTTAATATCTAATATAACTACCGAATAAACACTCAATATAACAATCAAATCTTAGTTATACCGATAGTTATATTACTGTTAAAACACTCAATATAACTATAAACTATTTTAACAGTTATATTTAAACAAAAACAAAAAAACAAAGTTATATCTAATTTATTTCTAAGTTATATTACACTATTTAAAACTAATATAACTAATCAAAAGTTCGAATATAACAATCAAGGAGATTGTTATACCGATAGTTATATTCTAACAAATCAGTTAATATAACTAACTAAAAACAGAATATTAACAGAATTTAAATCAAGAACATTACATTAATAATTTACATAAACAAAAAAATAGCAAATTAATTTATACTAAAATTATAACACCTAATAAAAATTATAAAACCGATCATATGCAGTCCTTTTTACGAAATCAAACATTAATAACAGAAGGACAAACATTACAAATCAAAATAAAATACAATAAAACCAAATAATTATACTACATATTTACATAATTATTTCTGATGAATTAATAAATCTATAAGTTTTCTAATAAAACAATTTCCATATAGAAAATTATTCAAAAAGAAACTATGATTTATTTAAACAACAAAAATAATCAAACTGAATTAAAAACAATAACATTTTCAAGAAAAATAGATTTCTCATAAATTACAGCTTGTAAAATTCGAGAAAAATATTTTCAAAGAAAATGAATTAATCTAAAAATATAATAAGTAATTAAAAATATGTACAGAAGATAATAACAATGATTTAAGATGAAATAAGCAAGGGTATAAGTTGATAAAATAATTATACAAGTGATTTAATAAGAAATATTAACACAATAATCACTTGTAAATTATTAAAGATCAAACCTTAGATATTAACCAGTTTAATTACTAGGACTATTTAACATACCCAATTCACCAACAATTCTGGTAAATGTGGATTCGTCAAGAGACTTAGTAAAAATATCTGCTGTTTGTTCTTCCGTGGGTACAAAAAATAACTCCACGGTACCATTCATGACATGCTTTCGAATAAAATGATACCTGATGTCAATATGCTTTGTCCTTGTGTGCTGCACAGGATTGTTAGAGATTGCTATGGCACTTGTATTATCACATAAAATTGGAATTTTATCAAGCACAAAGCCATAGTCTCTCAGCTAATTCCTGATCCACAAAATCTGTGCGCAACAGCTTCCAGCAGCTATATATTCAGCTTCAGCGGTTGAGTTGGAAACTGTCTGTTGTTTCTTGCTGTACCAGGAAACTAGTCTACCACCTAGGAATTGACAACTCCAAGATGTGCTTTTTCTATCCACAACACTTCCTGCATAGTCAGAATTTGTATATCCAACAAGATTAAAACCAGAATCTTTAGGGTACCAGATGCCTAGATTAGGCGTACCCTTAAGATATCTCAGAATTCTTTTAACAGCAATGAGATGAACATCTCTAGGATCTGATTGGAACCTTGCACACAAACACGTAGCATGCATAATATAAGGTCTACTCGCAGTAAGATAAAGTAATGAGCCTATCATACCTCTGTAGCTTGTGATATCTACCATGGCAGAATTTTCACATGCTCCAAATTTGACAGGTGTGGATGATAGTGTCTTTGCTGAAGAAGAGTCCTCCATTTGATACTTCTTGAGAAGCTCTTTGACATACTTGGATTGACAGATAAATATTCCATCTGTCCTTTGACTTATTTGCAATCCAAGAAAGAACTTCAACTCACCCATCATGCTCATTTCAAATCTACCCCGCATTAACTTCGCAAATTTCTTGCACAAAAGATCATTAGTAGACCCAAATATTATATCATCCACATAGACTTGGACTATAATTGTATCATTCTTATGTTTCTTTGTAAAGAGAGTTTTGTCTATGACACCTCTAACAAAATCATTTTCAAGTAAAAATTCAGAGAGAGTGTCATACCATTTCCTTGGTGCTTGCTTAAGACCATAGACAGCCTTGAAAAGGAAGTAGACATAGTCAATTAAATCCTGATCTTCAAAGCCAGGTGGCTGTTCTACATAAACCTCTTCATCTAGCTTGCCATTTAAAAAAGCACTCTTGACATCCATTTGATAAACTTTAAAGTTTGAACATGCTGCGAATGCCAAGAATATTCTTATGGCCTCAAGTCTAGCCACTGGAGCATAGGTCTCATCATAGTCAATGCCTTCAGATTGGGAGTAACCCTTTGCTACCAGTCTTGCTTTATTTCTCGTCACTGTGCCATCTTCATCAAGTTTGTTTCTGAATACCCACCTTGTGCCAACTACTGGTCTGTCTGTAGGTCTGGGTACCAGCTTCCAAACTTCTTGTTGTTTAAATTGATTGAGTTCATCTTACATAGCAATCACCCAATCAGGATCAGAAAGAGCTTCTTCAGTTTTCTTAGGTTCCATTTCAGATAGAAACCCTGAATAATTGCATTGATTCTGAAGAGCTCTTCTGGTCTTTACACCAACAACTGGATCACCAATGATTAACTCAAAAGGATGAGCTCTATTCCAAATAGTCTGTCTGGGAAGATTAGATCTTGATGATTCTCCTTGACCTTCATTGAGATGTTGTGTGTGACCAGTTGACCCTTCATTTTCTCCTCCTGAGTTATTGCCAGGTTGACTAGATGATGATTGATTATTAGAGTCAGGGGAATTTTGACTACTATCACTGATTTCATCACCATTACCCTGATTATCATTGTTGTCATTAGCATCAGCAAAAATCTCAGGTGCATTGTCATCATCTGAATCTGTATCTGTCATGTCATCGAAAGATAGCTTCTCAGATGGATTCTCAGTTTGGATACTAGGGAGTTTAGTATCATCGAATGTTACATTGACACTTTCCATCATTTTCTGTTCATCATCACATACACCCTGTATGCTCTCATTGAATAACCAATAAAAATTGCTTCAAATGCTTTGGTATCGAATTTACCACCTTGATCATCACCTTCTTTAAGCACAAAGCACTTTGCCCCAAATACATGAAAGTATTTGAGTGAAGGTTTCTTATCAGCCATAATTTCATAGGGTGTCTTCATTTGATCTTTATTGATTAGAGTTCGATTCTGGGTATAGCACGCAGAATTGACGGCTTCAGCCCAAAAGTACAATGGAAGCCTTGATTCACTTAGCATAGTACGTGCAGCTTCAATCAAGGTTCTATTCTTTCTTTCCACTACCCCATTTTGCTGAGGAGTTCTTGGAGCTGAATATTGTCTGGTTATACCCTTCTCAGTGCAAAAGTCATTTAGAACTGCATTCTTGAATTCAGTTCCATTGTCTGATCTTATAGCTCTCACTGGATACGTAGAATCTCGCTCAATTAACTTGATGTGATCAATCACCAGTTGTGGAGTCTCATCTTTAGAATTCAAAAACAGAACCCATGTGTATTTTGAAAAATCATCAACAATCACTAGAGCATATCTCTTCCTTGACATAGACATCACATTAACTGGACCAAACAAATCCATATGAAGTAATTGTAATGGTTCAGTTATTGAAGACGTATCAGTGCTCCTGTGACTTGCCCTTTTTAGCTTGCCCTTTTGACATGCATCACACAGTCCTTCTTGAGTGAATTCCATTGAAGGAAAACCTCTCACCAATTCTCTTTTGACCAGAGAATTCATTGTCTTAAAATTAAGATGAGAAAGTTTCTTGTGTCATAGCCAACTCTCATCATTAGATGCTTTAGTGTAGAAGCAAGTGACTTCTTCAGTGCTTCCTGAGTTCATATTGGCTACGTACAGATTGCCTTTTCTAACTCCTGTCAGTTGTGGCTTTTCATGTCTCTTGTGTGAAATTAGACAATTCTTCTTGTTAAAATGAACTTCATAACCTTTATCACAGAATTGACTGACACTGAGCAAATTGTGCTCAAGTCCTTTCACAAAAGAAACTTCATCAATGATAACATTTCCAGCTTCAAGTCTGCCATATCCATCAGTTCTACCGTTGCTGTTATCTCCAAAAGTAACTACTGGGCCGGCCTTCTCCACCACATTTGTCAGCAGGGTTCTATCTCCAGTCATATGCCTTGAACATCCACTATCCAAGATCCAGGTCACTCGATCAACCTGTTCAATACCCTGCAATGACAAATGAGTTAAACCTTCTTCGGGACCCAAATTTGATTGGGTCCTGCGTATTTAAAGTATTGACCTTTGTCAGGCAAAACAACATTTTTAAGTTTAACCTCTTTTGTCAATAAACATTTAACTTTATAAACAGATTTGAAAATCTTTTGTTTACTCTTGGGTATCCATGTTTCTCTTGCAGCAGTAACACTTGTGTCATTGACTGGACATTTGACCTGGTAGACATTCTTGGTAATCTTTTGTTTAGTCTTAGGTACAAATGTCTCTCTCCTAACTTGAGGAGGAAAAGCAGTCTTAGATCGAACATTATTGTTCCTGTTCATGTGCTGTCGAGGAGCATTCTGTTTAACACATGCATAATTACCATTAAAATAAGCACGCATATTGTTAAAAGCACAAGACATACAATTGATAATACCACATGCTTTATGATTAGAGTTAATAGTAGGCATGGTATTTTTCTGCTTTGACTTGTTACTACCTAATCCAGTCTTAGAAGTACTAGCTGATTCAACAACTTTGACTGGTACTTTAGGTACATCTTTCTTGGGTGACACATTTGTTGTGTTAACGTCCTCAACTGATTTAGCCTTAACAAATACTGTGACATTTTTCTTGGATGACACATTCTTTGTATTATAGTTTTTAGCAGTTTTATTCTTAACACATTTATTCTCAACAAGAACTGTGCCATTTGCAGCATCCTCATTTCTCATTTCTTCATGTATAACCATAGAACTAATATCTGGTGGACCAGCATCAGATTTTGTAAACATTGGTTTTTCAACATTCTTAAGAATATGTGGTATACCTCTTTCTTTAGCTGGTATAGAATTAGGGGAATGATTACTCAAGGAACCAACAGCTTGACTGTAATCAAATCCTATTCCTACAGTTTGTTCTAATGCTTGTTTGTTGAAGAAATCTTTAGAAACTTTAACAGTATTATAACACGCTCTAACCTGTGTTTCAAGTTCTCTAATCTTGGTTTCTTGTTCAGCAATTTTATCAACTTGTTTTGTCATGTAATCTCCTAGACCTTTTTCTCTGCAGTTAAGTCGAGCTATTTCTTCTATATTCTTATCTTGATTAACCTGCACCCTTTTTAAATCTAACATTTGATTTTCAAGATTAGTGTTAACAAGACTTATTCTCTCGTACCCTCTTTCTGCATTATTCAAGGAACTACGTAAACTATCAATTAACTAAGCATCAGTAAGAATTACCGGAGTGGTATATAAGTTGAAGATTCAGCATTTGCCACCAACGCAAAGTTTCCATATTCTTCATCTTCGCTATCTGTATCATCCCAGCTTTTACCAGCAGCCACATAAGCTCTTCCACTTTTCTTCTTTTCAGAAGCATAATCTTTCTTCTGTGCTTGCTTGGGTTTCTGACACTCAGTAGCAAAATGTCCCAACTCATTACAATTGAAACAACGGATTTTGCTTCTGTCAACAGTTCCAGTTTTATAACCTCCCCTGTTACTAGAGGATGAAGAACCTCCTCTCTGAAACCTGTTATTTGACTTAAACCTGAACTTTGGATTTCTTCTGAATCTGAAGTTACTAAATTGTCTCACCATCATTGCCATAGATTCATCTTCCAATTGATCCAGCTCTTCAAGTGAATAAAATTCTCCACCATCCTGAGTAGCTGGTGTTTGACCAAGTTCTACTTCAGTTTGTTCCTTGTTGAAACTCATAGGTTGAACAACTTTAGTTTCCACTTCCTTAGGAACATCAACCACTAGAGCTGTAGAAGAATTTGCCATTCTGCCTTTGCCATAGAATTCCTTTTGCTGTACTTGTTCTAATTCATATGTTTTCAGAACACCAAACAGCCTTTCAAGAGCAACCTGAGTTAAGTCTCTAGATTCTCTGATGGCAGTAATTCTATGCTCCAAGTGAGTAGGCATTGTTAGTAAAAACTTCATGTTGATCTCCTTCTGAGTATAATGCTTGCCATGAACTTGCAAGTTGTTAATTATCTTGTTATACCTTTCGAACACTTCCTGAATGCCTTCATTAGGACCAGCTCTAAAGTGTTCATATTCAGAAGTTAGAATTTGCAGTCTATTTTCCTTGACTTCATCAGTCCCTTCATTAATGACCTCAATAGTTTCCCAGATGTGCTTAGCAGTTTTACAATTTCTCACATGGCTATACATTACAGCATCTAGGGAATCCAACAGAATGAGTCTCAAATTTTTATCCAATCCAGCTTCCTCCTTATCTTCAGAGGTATAGTTCTTAGGGTCCTTTGGATAGGATCTGGCAGGGACTGTTACGGTTCCATTTACAACTGTTTCAGTATCATGTTGCATGGGAGTTACTGGTCCATTTTCCAAAACCCACAAAAATCTTTGGTTTGCTACATCAAGAAATAACTCCATTTTGTTTTTCCACATATCATAATTATCTTTATTAAAGATAGGAATTTTGACATTGCCTTTGGCAGACATGATGAATTTTTAAGAGAGTTAAAAATTCGAGCTTAATTTTTGATTGAGTAAAATTAGGATCTTGATTTGTGTATCAATCAATAGGCTCTGATACCAATTGTTAGGTCCAATAAGATTGTAGAAGGGGGGGGGTTGAATACAATCTATACCATTTTCTCAAAATTTATCCGTTAAATAATTTTGACTTAAACGAATATTTTTGTGCGGAATAATATAACACAAATTTCAAGTTGAATATAGCAATATATTAACTTGATGGGTGTTACAAAATCAGTCCAAATGATTATCAAGTGATTAATAACTAATTAGAAAATTCAACATGAACTTTGCTAATTTAGTTAATAAAATCAAGATATCAATTTGTGAACTAGGAAACTTAATTCGCTAGTAGTACAAGAATCACAAGTAAACAAGTTCCAATGGATAGGATATTACAACTGAGATGAACTTGAATTTACAGAATTAAATTTGAAGGTGTTCTTGAGCTTGAGAGAGAGAGAAATAGGCTGCTGTGTATTTTCTTCTTGATATGTTCGACTGATTCTGATCTTACTGCCTTCTTCTACCTTATATACACAGCCATAGTCATACTACTTGATTTAAACTGATATGACAATCATTTTACATTAATATGACAATCGGTATGACTATCAAATCAATGTAATATGACTGTCCAGCTTAAATATAACTTTCGGTATAACTTAACTAGTCAATATAACATTCGGTATGACTTACCAAATGAATATAACATTCGGTATAACTTACCAATTGAATGAAATATGACTATCTCCATTTAACTGAATATGACTATCTCCATTTTTACTGAATATGACTATCTCCATTTAACTGAATATGACTATCGGTATAACTATCAGTTTGATAGTTATATCATCATATTTTTCAGTTTATAATTAATTAAATGACTTATTAAAAATCATTTAACTAATTAATTCTTTTCCATATTAATTCTTATTTAATTAATCTATTAATCACTTTAACAAATATATTAATTCTGATAGAATTAATTTATTTATTAACTTAATTACTTGACTTAATCAATTAAAATAGAATTAATATAAATTCTTTAATAGTCAATACTCCGCTGAAAACCACGTAATTATAATAAGGAACATACACTGGCATGATGTTGACGTTCGATGTACTGTCTGGTTCATGAACGACTAACTCCAATCTCTGTTCTTCATCGTGACTTTTAACACTGTGGTCTTTTATACTCTTCACTCTCATCAATCATTCGGTACTGAAATTGTTTCTTGTCACTAATAGAAATCTCTGTCTTCGTAAATGAATCCACTTGTTTCAATGCTACCTTGAGGCCTGATCAGATATCTGAATCTTCTTCCAGTGTAAAACATCAAAACTATAGATTGACTTGTTGATTTTTCTTCTGACGGTTATCATCTTTTGAGATTCCTGTGACAGTTGATATTATTTACTTATTACAATCTAGTTTAATTGGATTAGGATCCTCGAACTACAAATAGGCTGAGTCATATGCCTTTCACACGCTCCTCCCTTGGCGGGGAGGATTGTCCGCCGAAAACGGTATGTACGATGTTTCTGTCCTGCCCTTGAGACGTGGCTGCCCCTTGTATTTGTCTGGGCAAGTATTGGGATAGGTTGCCCGCTTTTAATTGCCTTTCCAGGAAGTATTTGAGGGACAAGCAGCTCTCCGTAGTGTGGCCATGTGTTTCGTGATAGTCGCAGTGCTTGTCCTTCGGCCTGTCTTCAGGTAGTGTGTACATTGGGGCTGGTGGTAGGTAGAAAGGCTTTCCCCTGATTTCTTGTAGAATGGTTGCCCTGGGGAGTGTGAAGTCCGTCCATTTTGGCTCGGGACGCCTATCTGTCCGCGGCGGGTTTGTTGGCCCTAAGTGGTCTCTTACTGGGATTGCGGGCTGTGTCTTTTGGGCAGGAGGTGACGGCCCGTGAGTGGTTTGTACCTGATTCAGGGCCGGTGTTTGCCTTTGATAAGGCGTGTATCTTTATCTTTGGAAGTAGGATTGAGTGGGCGGTGCCCGGGATTGCCTAAGCACATTCAAAGATTCGGCTTCATTGATGGCCTGTGAAGCCAGGTCATATGCTTTTGCCAAGGTGGTAGGTTTAGCTTCCATGAGTTTGCATACATACTTCTCACATTCGTAGGGGTTGAGTCCTCTTCTTAGGTGAACCAAAGCTTCTGTCTCATTTACACAAACGACCTTGTTAACGGCCTCTTTGAAGCGGTCGATGTAGTTCTGCAAGGTTTCTTCGTTGCGTTGCGCGACTGTTTCCAAAAACACGGTGTGCACCTCGTGTTGCTGGTTTGCTTTGAACTTGTTTAGAAAAAGTTTCTTGAATTCTAACCAGGTATCAACAGATCTGGCGGTCAATCGACAGAACCATCTCTGGGCGTTACCGCGGAGAGTCGCGGCGAAGAAACGGCACCTTGTGAGATCATTATACTCGTAATGGAGGGCCAGTTGGTCGAAATAGCTGAGATGTTCCTCCGGGTCGCCCAGCCCGTCGAAAGAATTGAAGTTGTGGTGCTTGATGTCTTTTTGCCTAGGCTCCGCTTCTAATCTTGCGGTAAAAGGTGACCCGTTTGTTTCTGGTTCGCTTGTGCCCTCTATTTTTCTCTTTAGCTCCATGATGGTGTGCATCATGTCTGCATTTGAGGGTTGGGTATTCTCTGTTTCGTGCGGGCGGATGGGGGATCGTTCTCCCCGCCTTTGGCTATCATATTCCGCTAACACTTTCTCATACGCGGTCTTCTTGTCGTTGATGATTTTTCTCAGGTCTCTTTCTTTTCTATTCTGTTCCCATGTTTCCGGCCTGTGGTGACCTTTTCCGTGTTTTTTGTGGTTTGTGTTCTGAGAGGAGCCTAGTCGAGAGAAAGCCGAGTTGGCCTTCCTAGGCTGACTATGTGCCTCTTGGTCTTGGTCGTTGTGAGAGCGGACTTGGGAGCCCTGTAGCGGTTGCCCTTGCTGCGAAAAGGCTGAAGCTATTTGCATGATTAAATCTACTTGTTGCTGGTTGAATCCCGCGAGGTTCAGGCTAAGCGGTTGTTCCGGGTTATCTTTGTTGGGGGGGTGATTTGTTAACTGATTATTTTGCGGGTTTGTGGGGGGGACGTTTGTGTTTAGTTCTCTTTGCTGCTCCTCTTGGTTATCTGTCATGGTTTTGGATCGGGTACTCAAGGCTATTTTGGCAGTGCGTGTGTGTTTGGTTTCTCTTGAATGCGAGGTTCTTGTGTTGGGATTTTTGTCGTGTTGGTTAGAGCAGGTGAGGGAATTTTCTTCAAGAAAATAAAACGCCCTCCTTCTAGCGCCAAATGATAATTCCCACGGCCGATTAGAGGCTTCCGATCACTGTTCCGGGTGCTTTACCGGAAGTACTTCACCTGGGTTTGGGGTGCCTGCAAAACAATGCTTGCCCGGGGGTGGTGGCTAGGGCTGGAAAACGGATAATACGAATACGGATACAGCCATATCCGAATCCGGATCCGTTTTTTACAACCGTATCCGTATCCGTATTCGAATCCGGGAATATCCGACAAAACTTTACCCGAATCCGAATCCGGCAGATATTATCCGGATTCGGATAATATCCGGATCCGAATCCGTTTTGCAAAAAAAAAAAAAATTCTGAAATTTGCATTATTATAAAAAACAAGCATTTTTTGAAAAAAAGAAAACAGACATATTAAAGAGATATTCGGTTCTAATTTACAAATTACAAAAACCATATCCAAATTTGCATATGCAAATAGTATACAAAACTATATACTATATGCCATATACAAATAATTAAAGACCATACTACTTTAGACTATCCTTTATTATCAAACCTGAGTCTACCACACCATCCAGTTAATTAATCACGTACCCAGTTAACCAATCAGAAAACTATGAATTATTTTAGAACCAATCATAGGCCATTTCTAAATCATGGACCAATCAAATTAAAACAAATTTGTTTCCTTATATAATTTAACTTGCTATCTTTTAACCAAGGTTAAACCCATCAATCATTCTAAATATATTTAAAATTTAAATCATGGACCAATCAAATTAAAACAAATATGTTTCCTTATATAATTTAACTTGCTATCTTTTAACTAAGGTTAAACCCATCAATCATTCTAAATATATTTAAAATTGAATTATAATCCTAAATAGAATTATAAATAGAATCATAATATTATTAAAATTATTAAAATAGAAATCAAACCTGAGTCTACCACACCAATAATATTATATTAAAAATTTTCCTTATTTACCATTCTCATTCTATTATACTAACTATGGTTAGTTAACAATTCTAATATAAATAGAGTAACTTACTTGATTTAACATATCCATATATTTTATTTTTTTATGTCAAAAAATAATTATAATAAATTAATATTTTAAATCAAAATCAATCAGGATTATACAAATATAAAATATGCAAAATTTTGAATTATTTAGTACCAATCAAAAGTCATTCCTAAATTTTAGACCAATCATATTATATTAAAAATTTTCTTTATTTACCATTCTCATTCTATTATACTAACTATGGTTAGTTAACAATTCAAATTTAAATAGAGTAACTTACTTGATTTAACATATCCGTATATTTTATTTTTTTTAATATCAAAAAATAATTATAATAAATTAATATTTTAAATCAAAACCAATCAGGATTATACAAATATATAATATGAAGCAATTTTCGCAATATTAATTTTTCACACTTTGATTTATAGTTAATCATAATAGCATTATTATATATTACGGATTAATTTTCATAAATATATATATAAGAGCCAGTCAAAATTAACCACTAAAATTAAATTAATCATAGCATTCTCATCCTAATTTACTTATCGTGGTTACTTAACCTTCAAAATTTAAGTTATATAAACTTTTAAATTAATCAATTATTAAAAAAAGGCTAAATTCAACCAATTAAAATATTAAAAATGAAATTTAAACCAATTATCATTAAAATTTTACTTATCGTTATTTTTCAAGAATTAATGGGACAAATAAATTGACTTGACGATATTTTTAAATTTTTCAAGATACTAAATAGACTCTCAAATAGTATTAGACATTATTTGGTGTATAAATTATCAATCCAAAAAATAAAATTCATTACAGAATAAATAAAAATATTGTTAGTGAATATTTATATAGCAAATTGGTTAACTCGGCGCAAAAATTCTAAAAAATCATTTTTTTTATTTCATAGCAAATTGGTCAACTCAGCGCAAAAAATCTAATAAATCACTATATTTGCTATGGTTAATTATTTTCAACAAAAGGGCATATATTATCATCCACACAAATAATCATTCAAATTTTCTTTTAAATCATTAATTTTTTTTAGGTAAATCATTTATCAATAAAATGTCTTACATGTACAAAAATAATCAAGATTGGACAACACATATTAAAATAAAATAGATCATATCAGGGTAACAAGGTTTCCTTAATCCAAACTACAATCGTTGATCAGATCTTAAATTGTGGTACATCACTCGCTTATATCCCTCAATTATATATACTCTTTGGCGAAATAATCCAACAATTTATTCTAATCGTGAGGGAAATACATATGTGATTGCTGAGAATGTATTCGAACAACTCACCAAAACTGCGATTCTATACTATCCAAATCAATGAATCAATATAACAAAATCCCTGTAAATCTAAGATTCCGGATGCCAAAATAAAGTAACCTACTCTCAAAAACTAAAGAACAAAACCCAATATATGGATAGACAAAATCCACTAACGGGATACTAGACTCTCAACAAAGAGATATATTTATTGAAAAACGAAGTAAAATCAAGGAAAAGAAACAAGAGTTATCATTCACAAGGAGAAGGTGCAAAATCCAATATATCAGTTGATAAAACCCACCAACGTGGTAATAGACTCTCAATAAAGAGAGATATTTATTGAAAAACAAAGCAAAATCATGGAAAACAATAAAAATGGGCTTATCATCAACCAAGATGCAGATATCAACCCATAAACTTTGGGTTTACTATTTTTTAGGAGAGGAGAAGATAGAATGACGGCTACAACAATCGTTTAAAAATCAATATTATTGATAACTAGATAGGTCGATACATATAAAATTATATATTATTTCTGATAAAAGGTGCTCATTTTAATTTTGTATTCTTCAATTCAAGTAATAATATTTAATTCACATATCCTAATCTAAGAACAGACATATCGAATTTTGCTTGGTTGATTAATAATATTTATTTTTAATATCAACAAAATCTTAAAAATAGGTAAAAAAATTTGATAACTTGGTAGATAGATTCTAATCAAACAGAGGTACTTATGTACTCTACTTTTAGTTTTATTTTGTAGTAATAAACAAAATTAAAGAAAAGGGCTTCATTTTTATGTACTCTACTTTTAGTTTTATTTTGTAGTAATTCAATGTTGTTTTCAATTGTATATTAACATACTTAGATGACTTGGACAGAGAGTAACATTACATATAATTGTCATATTTTTTTCATTTTGCGTATTATTTTCGTTTAGTGTACAAAAATAAAAAATGCGTAGTTTAGTAGCATTTTGTGTTCAAATGGTATACAAAATAATTTCATGTCATTTTCATGCGAAACCCAAAATACACATGGTATGAATGTATATAACACGAACGATTTTCCAGATCTACGTAGACTCTTTCTTTTAATATATGTTGGTCAAATATACTCATTGTTAAATAAAAATTAATTTCATGTTTTTGAACTCGACAATTAAATTACATGGACAAATGTATAATAATGTGATTATGTGTTTATATATTACACATTTGATTTTAGTTTTATGTACAGTTTTCTATTTTAACATGTTAATCAAATAGAAAAAAGATAGGTGATACTCATTTTCAAATATTTTGTTTTACACGTTTGGATGACAACAGGTTGGGTTTAATCCGAATTTTGTAAAATTCAAACCCACATCCAAATATTTTTGGGTTTTAAAAAATAAATCCAAATCCAAAATTCAATATCTAAAACCAAATTTGTCGGATTTCGGATTAGATTTGACTTTTTTGGGTATCAAAAATTATTAATAATGTAGTCAAAATTAAAATAATTGTTACATGCAAACAATATTAAGTATATTTATACAAAAATTAAAAAGTAAAATGATTAACTTAAGTAGTCAAAATTTAACATATTATACGAATTAATATACTAAGTAAAATTTAAAATATGTTAAAAAATAATTCTTTTTATACATAGAAATGAAAAATTAATGTAAACAAAATTACATCTTGAATATATCAATAAAATTAGATATTGAGAAATATAAGTTCTAATTACTAAATTAGTATTGACTATTTCTAATGAAATATTTGAAAAAAATAAATAAAATAATATGTCTTACATCTAAAATATTACATGAAATAATTTCAAATTAATGTATTATATTACATATGTATAGGGTTTCGATAGTGTATTGGGTTTCGGATTTTGGATAGGCTATCGGTTCAGTACAACTTAAATCCAAATGCAAATCGAAACTATTTCAATTTTAAAATTTATATCCAAACATGAATCCAAAAATTCGGGTTTGGGTTCGAATCGGGTACCATCATATCGAATTAATTTCCCTTCCTTATTAATGCGTAAAAGAAAACTAATATTTAATATACCTTATTCTGATAGAAAAGAATAAAAAATTCAACATACAAATTCCCAAACTAAATATGCACATTTAAAGTTGTCATTAAAAACAAACTGACCATAAACTCTAACAAATATATCTTACTCAAATAACGGGATGTATTGGATTTGTTTGGTTAATTGATAATGTTTATTTTGCTATAGTACTAAATCAAATAACTAATAAAAGAACATAAAATTTGTAAAAATGATATGGAACAAACACATAGGAAACTTAAAATATGGATAAAAAACTTATGAACTTGGTTGAAATATTCTAAAAAATGAGAGAAATCAAATGTAAAATAAAATTAAGAAAAAACAATAAAGAGAGGTTTGGAATGTTTGAGCTGGGATGTGAATGGTATGATAATTGTTTGATAATATTGATATTAATGCAATTGGTATAAATTGATGATAATTTATACTTAAATTTTTATGAAATTATCTTTTTTTATAAATAATGAATAATATTATGTTTATATTAATTAATTAATAAATTTTATCATTCGGTGCGTAGCACGGATAGAACACTAACCAAACAGACCTCTAGAATTACTCTGGAAAATTGCTCATTTCCTATTTTATTTTCATTTATATAATGAAAAATATGTATTTGATTTATTTTTTCTATTAGTACTAATTATGTTTTTACTGTTTTCAACGCCAGATTCTCAAACATGATTATATTGAACCGAACTTTCCGTAAAAATAGCATAAAATGTCGTTAAATTACTTGGGGAAAAAACAAAAAGGAATAAGAAAATTGATATGTATCTCAAGTAAATTTTATCATATATCAAATGAATGTGTTTTGATATTAATCTTTTTTTTATATAAACAAATTTTCAAATTTTTTTAACACGCATCCATACAATTATACATAATTTGAGAAAAGTTACTTAGAGATGCATATTGGGTTCGTTACACTCAAAACAAAACATAACAAAATAATTTATTTTTTAATACACTATATATTTTTGTAACTATTTTAAAATTTTAAAATTGTATTTTCGGTGCGTAGCACGGGTAAAATGCTAGTACAAATAGTGAATTAGGTAGAATTATGGTAGATAGATTATATTTTATTTTTAAGAGTAAATGATAAAAATTAAAAATATATTATATATAATTACTTTCGGATACGGATATTTTCGGATACGGATGTACCCGTATCCATATCTGTATCCTAAACTCTCGGATTCAGATACGGATAATATCCGGTTGACTCCGGATACGGATAATATCCGTTTTTTCCCGGATACGAATACAGATATTTCGGACGAATATCGGATTTTTCGGATTTTTTTTCCAGCTCTAGTGGTGGCCGTCAAGCACCTCCGGCGTGAGAATCAGTAATCGGAAATAATAATAATCGGGCTGGTGAAAATATATCGTATGTGAAAGAGTATTGTAGAGAGCTTTTCGTGTCTGAAAGGATTGTATCTTTTTTTGTGTCTTTTTTCGGATCCTCTTGTGTGTGTGTAGAATGGGGGTATTTATAGGTTGGGTTCTTCAATCACTGTTGCCCACTGGTTGTGCCGTTAAAGCTACAGTGAGCCACTATTGGAACAGTGATTGATGTCCCCTTAAACATACCTTGATTCTGCCACTTGGACTGCTTTGATCAGATTCTGTCTCTTGCACATGGGTGTCTTTGAATATTATATTGCTTCTTTGCCTTATGAAGTAAGATACCTTTATGCAAGTGGGCATGCAAGTGGGCAAGTGGGTGTACCTTTATGCAAGTGGATAAAGCAATATATTTTTGTGCAAGTGGATTAGTATGATGATTTGAAATACTTTTTGTGGGTATTCTTTTGTATTTGGAATAATACTTTTGAAATTAGATATACTTTGTCAAGTATTCCAGAATTGTGTTTTTAGAGGGTTAATGTTTTTACTTATTAGCGGGTGCCCGCTGATGGCTATCAGCGGGTACTTATCAGTATGGCTTATAATTAGTACACTTCATATCCTTATAATTTGCTTGTTATGTGGTTTAATGGTTTGCTATAAATTATTCTCTGGTGCTATGCTACAGTACAATAATTGGTTTACGTTCAGTGAATACGAGGAGGTGGTAACTTATCGTTCCACTCGGCCAATTCATGCTAATGAACTTGCCACGGTAAGTTAAGGTTTCACATTTAATGTTTACTTTATATAATTGCATAAAAGTTTATATCACTTCTTATGTATTTTCCTTTGGGTAGCATACTTGGAATGCCATTGAGCTACACTCGAAAAAGGTTTTCCTTTTTTTCATAATTTTTATAATTTCTATTAAGATTTCGGCTGATTGCATTGGTTCTTGTTTATTTTTCTACTAGGTGACAAGTGTAACATGTCCAACCCAACTAAGTTCATTAAAATGCTTGGCCGAGATTGGGGCAGGAAAACGAAAGGACTGAAGGTAATTTGTTAAGACAAACATGCACGTTTTTATCTTTTTCATTTTTTTTATATCTACTTTAATTTGAGTTGCATATTGAAAAAATATTAAATCGTTGCAGTCAGCATCTGGGCAGCCAGGTTCAAGAACTTCTTGGTCATTGTTTGAGGACCAGGTCTATTGTTACTTTTTTATATTGTATTTCCATGTTGGAAAGTGTAATGTTGAAGTTTGAGCATCAACTTGACCAGTCTGTAATACTATTTGCTGTGATTTATTTAAACAAAGATTTATTTAGGTTTAGTTTGTTTTTTGTAAGTTGAATTGGGGTTGTATTTGTTTAGTTTGTTTTTTGTACGTTGAATTGGGGTTTATGAAATGAATCTTTGTTTTGTTTGAATCTCATTCATGAATTTGATAATTGTGTAATAGCAACGAAATTAGCAACGGATTGGTAAAGTCTGTTGGCAAAGCGTTGGTAGAATCACTTGTTATGGTCAAGAGATCTGTTGATATTCCAAGGGATCTGTTGATATTCCGTTAGTAAGTTTCGTAACGACACAAAATCCTTGTTCCAACGATCGTATTCTGTTAGCATTCCGTTGGGAAATTTCTCTGTTAGCATTCCGTTGGGAAATTTCTGTTGGCATGTTGTTGCTAAATATAGTAACAGAATAATCTGTTGTCCCTTTGTTATAACATGGTTGTTTGTAAAACAAGAATTCTGTTATTGTTCTTTTGGTATTCTGTTGGTAAGTTTAGTAACGAAAACAAATCCGTTGGTAACGATTTCCCAACAAGGTTTCCTCCAACAGACAGGTTTGGTGGGCATTCCGTTGGCAAACTGTTTTCCCAACGGATTTGCTTGCTTTACCAACGGAATTTTCTGTTATTAAAACTGAAAATTCTTGTAGTGAAATTTTTTCTTGATATATTGGTCCTTTTTACAAGGGACATGAGAAAGCATGCTACCTAAATTTTCTTCCCTAGATACAAATGTTTAAAATGTGTATATATTGAGAAATTGGGGAAGTTACTAATTTTATAAATTTTGTATTAATATTGCCATCAAGGCCAATTGGTTAACTTTATACTCCACAATATTCTTGTAACATAGAGCCTGGTACCAGTTCTGGTCTTGGGCTTAGTAAGCGTAGAACTATTAGAGAAGAGTACCAAATAGTAAACATACAAGTATCTGCTGCTTGAATTTCATTGTGATGCCTGATTTAAGCCTTCAAACGTATCCACATCTTCTCTGCTTCATTCTTAAATCAGATCAAAGCAAACCCTTTTCTCTGCATGATTCAATAGTTTCAGCGCACAAGTCACCCGTACCTTTGGTTTTGTGTGCAAACTCGAAACCAATGTCCATCAGCTTCTTTGAAGAACAAGGGATAGATTTTGGTGACTTGTCTAAGCCCTCAAATCTACTCAAAATCAGAATAAATTATCATTGTAAATTGTTAGTGTGGAGAATGAAATGGTAAATACAGAACTAGTAACTGAGAAAATTAATTATACTTTGGTACGTACTCAGTTGGTATATCTCTGTCGGGGTACTTGAGACTAAGTGAATGCGCAATGTCTAAGATGTTAAAAGTATGTGTGGAGCAAATGTATCTTCCCTTAGCTAGAGGATGCTCAAAGAGGTAAATGTGAGCATTGCATATATCATCCAGATGCACAGCGGTTGTTCCATTCATGCTCTTTGATGAAGCCATGGTAGCTTTATCCTCTATAACGTAATCATTTGTAACATAATTTAGTTCTATCATTCAAGAGGCACATATCTATAAATAAATGAATAAACCAATGTTTGACAAAGAACGTATAGAGTATTGATAAAATAAATTTAAAGGATATTCACGAAATTAACTTACTAGTATATAAGGAAATTGCAATGTCGATACTATAGCCTGTGCAAGGACTTATAAAGTGACCAAACACAAGGGAAGGATGAACAGTGACCATGTCAATCCCATTTTCTTCAGCATATTTCCATGCAGCTTTCTCAGCCACAGTTTTTGCTGCCAAATACTTCTGCAGTTCGTCGGTTCATACACTTACCCTTAGAATGAATTCTTCTAATTATGTGTATGTGACTTGAACTTGCTGAGTACCGTATTTCACTTGCAGAGACTAAATCCCCCAAAACAGTAAATGAGGCTAACTTATGTACAATATACTACTCCTTATTAGTATAGGAATCAGTAGTTAAAACATCAAAAAAATTCTATCAAAACTTTGGCCTGCATTGACATTAGTACAAAAAAAATATTTGCGGAAAAAACTTACCCATCCATGCATCTTAGTATCATAGCAGAAGTCAACATCGGACCAAAGGTCCTCGGTGTACTCGTTGAGTGGCGGTTGGGGTTGCATGACAATGGTTCCTGTGGTTGAGGTGTAGAGGAACCTCTTCAGAGTGTTGGCCTTAGAGCATGATCTCATTATGTTCATTAGCCCATTCAATGTTGCTGATTCTATCTCTTCTTTCTGCGCATATACATAATGTCTTAACAAAATAGTACGAGATAAGCATGATGTACATATGAAGTCCGTCTAACAACACTTAAAGATTTTAGCAAAATTATCGATACAACATTGTACTAGAGCTCCCAAAAATATTTGGTTTTTGGTATGCAGATTAAAAATACATACCATGGACAGTTTCTGCAAAATTTTCAAATTTCATTAGACCAAGCAAAACAGAGCAATATGGTTATTAAAAATAAAACAGAGAGAAATGGTGGTATATATACCGTAGCTTGGTCATGGAAAAGAAGTTCCATAGGGGCGGCCACATGGAAGACACCTTCACAACCTTGAAATGCATCGTCATAACTACTTTCCTCAGCTAGATCTGCCTTCCACAAGGTCAAGTGTGTACTAGCATTTGGCAACTCCAACAGATGCTTCACCTTCTTCTCGTTTCCTGCACACTTTCTTCAGTTTAATTAAAGAGCTTCATTATCTAAATAAAAAATGTAATTTTACGAGGAAGGTATAGCAAGTAGACACCTGATGTTGATGGCAAGAACTTCAAAATAAAGTTTAGGAAGACAATGCCTGTGTTGAATGTGTGTGTATAAGCTTTCTAAAAACCTTAGACGACTAATAACATGAAAGAGGAAATCGAGCTACTGAAAGATTAGCTACCTAGCACTTCGCCTCCCTATATTTTTTTTTTCTTTTTCTTTACACCGAGTGATGGTTGTGAGAAAAGTTAGAAGGCTTTGATACTATTTTTTAATACCAACTTACATAAACATATGCAATACTGGATGTAATCTACAAAAATTTAAAACTCTAGACAACACAATTATAAACTAGCTAGTGAACATAAAATATCAGTATTAATGAGAGATATATATGTTCCTAATGCGTCAGGGAAAATGGGGAACCCTCCAGTTACAATGGGGAATGAGGCAAGGACGTAAAATATTTTGCAAATACCTTTTCAGTTGACAATCAAATGGAAGATTTATGATGATGGAAAGAAAATAATTACATGCATGACTGGTGATTCATACCAGGATCCCGGACGGTAGCTCTAACATGGTACCGTCTTTCTAAAAGTCTCATTACAAGCCAGGATCCGATATACCCTGATGCTCCGGTCACACACACTGTTCTCTTTCCGTCCATGCTTATAACAGAAATATGTTCTTAGCTAGCAACTATACCAATATGTGTGCAGTGTGCGGAACATCTACTGATGAATACATATTTATGCATGTGTGTAATTTATTGTGTGTTTGTACTAGTTCTAGATTAGGTCGAATTACATATTCCTGACTAATCTCAGTTCTGCTACATTTATCAATAATTATATGCAATTATGTGTATGTATAACAACTTGTTTGGTTGTAGGATATATCATAGATGAGGAAGAGTTACGTTCTCTATGCTAGCCTCGGATTTTATACATGTTTGTCTGATTGTACTGTTTATCAGTGCTATAGGTGGATGATGTCGACCAGTAATAATTTAATAAGATTGGGGACATAGCCGATAACAAGACATTTAAAAACAGTTCTTTTTTTATGTCAGTGCCAAAATTTTGTTACATTTGTAAACAAAGCATTTTTAGGCTTAACTAACTGTTCTCAGAATTCATTCATTCAGCTTGAATACAAAGTAGTGATCCCTGTTTTTAATAGCACCAGCCTACACAAGAATGGACCACAGTCCTACTGGCATGGTACTTGCACAAGACAAGATAATTTAACTACCACTCTAATGCTGACAAAATAACAGCTACATTCCCACAATCGTTTTGGGATCATGTGCCTATCAACTAACCAGCTACTTTTAAACTAACTGGACTGGACCAACAACTAATATGATCAAGGGCTTGGGCTTTAACACTCCCCCTCAAGCTTTGTGGTCTGGGACACGAACACCAAGCTTGTTCAACAGAATTTGATGTTGTCCCACTGTCAAGACTTTTGTGAAGACATCTGCTACTTGATTTGTAGTTGGGATATATGTAGGCTTGATTTCATCTTCTGCAACTTTATCCCTGATGAAGTGGCAGTCAATCTCTAAATGTTTTGTTTTCTCATGGTGCACTGGATTGGCTGCAATTGCCAAGGCAGATTTGTTGTCACAAAAGATGGTTGTAGAACCTAACTGAGTGAGCCCCAGGTCTTTGAGGAGTTGTTTCACCCATAATACTTCACACACTGTCATTGCTAGAGACCTGTACTCAGCTTCAGCCGTAGATCTTGCCACCACAGATTGCTTCTTTGACTTCCATGCTATAGGAGATTGGCCTAGAACAAGACAGAACCCAGTAGTAGACCTCCTTGTGTTAGGGCATCCTGCCCAATCACTATCACAGTAGGCTTTCAACTCAGCTGCAGAACTTGAAGCCAACAATATTCCTTGTTCTCTAGAGCCTGCTAGGTATCTAAGTACCCTCTTAGCAGCTTGAAAATGAGCAGAAGTTGGGCTGTGCATAAATTGACTAAGCACATGCACTGTAAAGGCAATGTCTGGTCTAGTAATAGTGAGATAGATTAATTTTCCCACTAATTTTTGATACTCCTCAGGGTGCTTGAGAGGTTCACCAGCAGTTGAAATGAGCTTTACATGGGTGTCCATAGGTAGCTTTAAAGGCCTGCACTGAGTCATCTTGTATTCTTCAAGTATGTCAGTGATGTATTTCTTCTGAGATAGAAATATTCCTTGATCACTTCTATCCACTTCTATTCCCAAAAAATACCTAAGTTCCCCCATATCCTTCATTTTGAAATGAGAGCTGAGTAGAGACTTTGTTTCATTAATTGCTTCCATGCTGTTTCCAGTAATGAGAAGATCATCTACATAGGCCAAAACTGCAGTAAATTTGTCCCCATTTTGTTTAGTAAATAGTGTTGAATCAGCTTTGGATTGAATGAACCCATCTGCTTTCAAGGCTGTGCTCAATTTTCCAAACCACAATCTTGGGGATTGTTTGAGCCCATATAGGGTCTTGAGTAACCTGCAGACTTTATTCTGAAGCTTTGACAGGTCTGTGTACTCCCCCTGCAATGCAGTGTTGAATCTGAAACCTGCACCCTCATAGCCTGGAGGGAACTTCATATACACCACCTCATCTAAGTCACCATGTAAAAAGGCATTTTTTACATCCATTTGGTGTGTAAACCACCCTTTAATAGCAGCAACAGCCAATAAGGACCTGACTGTAGTTAATTTTGCTACTGGGGCAAAAGTTTGGTCATAATCAATGCCATATCTTTGTCTGTTGCCTAGGATGACCAGTCTAGCCTTATACCTACTGCAGTTTCTCTGAGGATCAAATTTGGTAGTGTACACCCACTTACAACCAATGGCTGTCTTTCCTGTTGGGAGATCTGTTATTTCCCAAGTACCATTACTCTCAAGGGCATCAAGCTCCTCATTCATTACTTGAAGCCAATTGCTGTGTTGAGCTGCCTCTCTAAAGTGCTTAGGATCTGGCACTTTGGACACTGTATTCATAAAACAAGAGAACTGTGGACTCACCTTGGTTTCAGTCACTTTGGCCACAAAGTTAGCACTGACCTGATAATCAGTATGCCAGGTAGGAGCCTTGTGAGTCCTGCTGGATCTTCTAACATTGAGTTGCTCTTGAGCTTGAGGTGAAACAGCCTCATGTGAGTTCATATCAGCATGCTCATTTGCTGTGTGTTCCTCTGGCTCATAATCAATCCAAGTGCTTGTTGTGTGACCAGTGCTTTCACTTTCTGAGGTTGTAGCAGATTGGAACACATGATATGGAAAGATTGTTTCATAAAACTTGACATCCCTGGATACAAAACTAACACCAGTAAGCAAATTATGCATCCTATATCCTTTCTGTGTGGATGAGTATCCAATGAAAACACAAGGCACACCTCTGGGCTGAAATTTATCCTTGATTCTACTAGGATTATGAGCAAATGCAAGGCAGCCAATCACTTTAAGATGCTGATACTTTGGTGGTTTTTTAAATAGAAGCTCATATGGTGTCTTTCCTTTAAGCAGTGCACTTGGAAGTCTGTTAGTAATGTGAGTTGCTGCAAGGACACAATCTCCCCAGAATTGTAGAGGCAAGGCTGCTTGGAATCTCAAAGCTCTAGCCATCTCCAAGATGTTTCTGTGTTTCCTTTCTGCCCTTCCATTCTGCTGAGGCCTATCAATGCATGAGGTTTGATGAACAATGCCCAACCTGTCAAAGTAATCCCTGCACTTATAGTCATCAAACTCCAAGGCATTATCTGATCTCAAAACTTTCACTTTCTTTTCAAACTGGTTATTTGCCATCCTTACAAAGCTTTTGATTGCATTTAGAGCATCAGACTTAAATTGGAGCAGGTGTATCCATGTTACTCTTGAGAAATCATCAACAAATGTGAGGAAATATCTGAACTTCCCTCTGTAGTTGACTTTATATGGCCCCCATATATCAATGTGTACCAGCTGAAATAGATTACCTGCTCTAGATTCACTATTTTCAAAAGGCATCTTAGTGAGTTTAGCAAGGGGGCAAGTTAAGCATACATCTGGGGTTTCTTTCTCAACTCCTAGCTTCTCAATCAACCTCAATCTCTTTAAAGGTGCATGACCCAATCTCTGGTGCCATAGGGTTTCCTTACTTAATTTTGGTACATCTTTGATTACAGTAGGAATATTCTCTATGGTAGTTGCAGACATAGCAACTTTAGCCTTAATGCCATGTTTAGCTTCTTTCTTTACATTCAACACTTGGGCTCTAATATCTCTTAATGTTTTCTGAACTGGTTCATTAAGCAAATAGTAGAGACCATTCTCTCCTTTTCCAACCCCCTTTACTTCATTAGTTATCTTATGCTGGATAATACAGTAGTTGTCATGGAACATCACACTACAATTTTCATCTTGACATAACTTGTTTACAGATAACAAATTATGCTTAAAGGCTGGAATATATAAGACATTTTCCAGTACTAGGTTGTTCTTTAGAGGCACTTTTCCATTGTGTGTGATTTGTGAAGTTTCACCCGTTGGTAGGTTAATTTTTGGATTATTTTCACAAGTATGCATATCCTTCAACACACTAAACATTCCTGTCATGTGATCTGAGGCACCAGAGTCTATAATCCACTCATGATTTTTAACAGAATCAGCAAAATGGCATGAAACCATACCTGCATAGTTGCAATCGATTTCATCATCAGTGTCACCTCCTCCTCTTGATGATGATGGAAGTAGTCTCAGCAACTGTTCTAACTGCTGGGGTGTGATAGTTGTTGTACTACTTGCAACAGACCTTGCATCATTTTGAACCTGTCCTTGAGCATTAGCTGCAACCCTTGCACCACCAATTTGCCTTCCTTTATTCCACCTTTGCTGGCCTCCATTACCATTACCTCTTCCCTTTCCTTTATACTGAGGTTGTGTTTGCTCTTTTGCTTTAGCATGCCAACTTGGGAAACCAACAACAGTCCAGCATTTGTCAGTTGTATGACCTATCTTTCCACATGCTCCACACTGTATTGTTGAAGATGTTGGAACACTGGCAGAACTTCCAGCATTCCCTTTGCTAAACATAGCCAGACCTTCAGTTTCTTCCTTTATATGACCTAAAACCTCCCTTTGTGCCTCTTCTTGCTCAAGGTAACTGCAAGCTGTTTCTACAGATGGTAGGTCAGCCATCATCAGGATTTGGCTTCTCTGAGCTCCATAGGTTTCATCAAGCCCATTCAGAAATTGGAACAATTTTTGTTCTTCCTTCTATTGGTGGAGAACAGTAAAGAGCTTAATTATATCTGCACCCTTCGTTGTGACTGCTGGAAGGGTATTAAGAGATTCAAGCTCTTCCCACAAGGATCTCATCTGAGTGTAATATTCACTCACATGTCTACCCTGTTGCTTGACCTCATATAACTCTTTGTTGAGTTTATACTTTCTAGATCCATTAGTGAGGGCAAATCTCTGCTCAAGATGTCTCCAGATTTGCTGAGCACTATTGAAAAACATGATAGATTTTTTGATGGACTCGGAAACAGATCCTAGAATCCATGATATAATCATATTGTTACATGTATCCCAAGCTTCCTTCTTGACTGCATCACTTGCATGTTTCTTTAGCGTACCCTCAACAAAACCCAGTTTCCTCTTCGAGGCAAGGGCTATTTCCATAGACCTTTTCCAAGATCTGTAATTGTTGGCCCCTTGAAGCTTTTCTATAATCATAAAGTTGTTCCCATCAGAGGGATGAAGATACAATGGACTAGACACATCTATGGTCGTCATTTTTTCTTCTTTGCAGTTGATACTTTAGCTAGAGAAGAATGACAGAATCTTTAACACTGATAACAGACAGCTAATTTAAAGAACCAACCTGGCTCTGATACCATGAAAACATTTGTAAACAAAGCATTTTTAGGCTTAACTAACTGTTCTCAGAATTAATTCATTCAGCTTGAATACAAAGTAGTGATCCCTGTTTTTAATAGCACCAGCCTACACAAGAATGGACCACAGTCCTACTGGCATGGTACTTGCACAAGACAAGATAATTTAACTACCACTCTAATGCTGACAAAATAACAGCTACATTCCCACAATCGTTTTGGGATCATGTGCCTATCAACTAACCAGCTACTTTTAAACTAACTGGACTGGACCAACAACTAATATGATCAAGGGCTTGGGCTTTAACAGGTAGACTGCATCATCATGGCGCGCCCTATCAAGTTCATATGCCTTTTTTATCACGACTTGATTACCATAAGAAAGAAGTTTGGTGTCTATGCAAATGGTATATTAGGCAATCAAGAAAGAGTGATGTAGTACAGCTGGTTGTGGGTATTGAGGCTGCGATGGATCGAAAAAAGGGTACTCGTAAAGCAAAGGCAAGATATGCATGATGGCATGACCATCTTGATGAATGGCATGTTCATGTCAAATTGGAAAATTTTGGCAGAGACTTTTAGCGTGAGGATGGGGAGATTGTGCATGATTATCTTTAATCCTGCATGATCACGCTTGATTTTAATAAATATTTTATTTTAATTTGGATTTGGTTTATTTCTTTTTCAATAAGGGTTTTTTATCCCAGCATATGTAAACATCATCAATTGTATTGGATTATTATCGATTGAGTTATAAAAATCCTAGGAGTTTTTCTCTTATTTTTCTTGTGGATTCAAGAAGCCCTTGTGGATTCAAGGATCGCCTTGTTGATTCAAGGTATTTCAAGGATTTATCGTGTAAGAGTCCTTTAAGGATTAGCGTTTGCTTTTTTTTTTTGGCTTCCGTGCTGCGTCAGTTGGCATCAGAGCAGGTTGTTTCCTATCTTTTCGCTACTTGATTCGTTATGAGAGACCAACTAGTTACCAAGAAAGATCTTGTAGGTGTTACCGTAGCTTTTACCGCAGCCCTCACGACTTTGATGGACCAGATGGCTACGTTGTCGGACCAAATGAATAAAAACAACAATATTCGACGACGAGGTGAGAGAGATGGTCTTGATAGAGGTCCTCGAGTCGGTGATAAGCGTGTTATGGATAGTTCTAGTTCGGAGGAAGAAGATGTGGAAGAAGAATAGTTTAAACTTGAAAAGAAAATAATATAAACAAATAGCTTTCATGGAACTAAGTCTGATGTTGAAAACTCGATAATAACCCGATAAACTCGAAAACTCGGTAATAACTCGAACAAGTGATTTGTAATTATGGGTGTAATTTGAGTCGAGTTCGAGCTTTTTTTTTTCGAGTTCGATTTTTTTCTTTTTCGAGTCGAGTCGAGCCTTATCGAGTCTGAAATTTGTGTTCGAACTCGACTCGTTTACTATACGCGTCGAGTTCGAGTTGTTATCGAGCTTATTGAGTTTTTAACCGAGTATTCGAGCTTATCGAGTTTTTAAATGCGTTTTCGAGCTTTTATCGACTTACACTACAAGAAACAGAGACATTTCCGACCATTTCAACGGTCGGTTTTAACCCACGAATGGTCGGTTTTAATGTTCACGGTCGGTTTTAATTGGTCAATTTTAGCCTAGTCGGTTTTGTGGCAAAACGTTCGGTTTTAACCATTGACTGCCGTTGCCCACCAAAGACCTCTGTGCCACGTGTCGTGGGACCCAGCTGACGTGGCGGTCCCACATTTGTGGCAAAACGGTCGGTTTTATTGGTCGGATTTATTATTGTTAATTATTTTTTACTTTTATTATTAATTTTTTATTTTTATTATTAATTTTTTATTTTTATATTAATTTTTTATTTTTATAATTAACGGTCGGTTTTATGGGTCGGTTTTATAGCCGACCGGGTCCCACGACACGTGGCACAGCATGAAATTTTATTGCTAATTATTTTTTATTTTTATTACTAACGGTCGGTTTTATTGGTCGGTTTTATAATGAATGGTCGGTTTAGTGATTTAGAATGAATGTGGGCTCCACCAATTATAATGGTCGGTTTTATTGGTCGGTTTAGGATGACGTGGCCCATCAGTTATTTATTTAGTATCTGTGGGGCCCACACTGGTCGGGTTTATTATAAAACCGACCATTTTTTCAAAACGGTCGGTTTTATCTCCTGTAAATGACAACGGTCGGTTTTAAAACGGTCGGAAATATTACGGTCGGAAATAGCTCTGTTTCTTGTAGTATTGAGCTTATCGAGTTTTTACCGAGTTTTTGAGTTTTTATCGAATTTTTATATAATTTCTTATATATGAAATTACTCAAATATTATTATATAAAAAATGCAATATATATATATAATATCCACAGAAAATATTCTGTACAAACTTTATAATTCTATTCAATAAATTATCAAATTCGAATTTAAATTTATAATATATGTTTCATAATATTATCTAATTTTGTTCAATTCATTTGATTGAGTTGATGTAAATTGCTCGATTTATTTTACAAACATAAGGCTATAAAATTATTGAACTGTTTAATTATTATTTGGGTTCGTGTAAATTCAAATTTAATGAGATCAAGTATATGTTCGATAATAATCAAACATTATTTATTAAAAAATCGTTGAAGTTCAACAAAAAATCGAATTGGATTCGGAATTGGTCGTCCCTTCCTACACTAGCGTGGGTCCTTTGTATTAATCGTTCTAAAAGTTTAGGTGTAGGAAATCGGGCTTATTATGATATTATATATTTAATAATTTTTCTCGTTTAAAAACTCATTATTTGGATAAAAAGTGAATTATTAAATTCTGTTTTATTCTAACATTTGGTCCAATTTTTACCGAAACTTCCCATATTATATTATATTATTTATTCTCCTAATATTTTAAATTATTAAAGAAGCGTGTTTATCAAAATCATATTACATTCCAAGAATAATATCTAAGATTGATAAAAATACTAAATGCCTAGATTAATAATATCTTTTAAGCTTGTACAATTTATACTAAGATTAATTATCTTCATACAATATTTGTATAAACGTGTTGGCTTGTGACATATACTATATATAGAAAATGAAATAAATAGTATTTTATAAGTAACTTCAGCTACAGTTAATTTACCCGAGTCTATAAATAGAAACTAAACAAACCATTTCTTCTCACACCATTCAGCTCTTGCATTTCACTGATATAAAGAAACCATTGTTGAAAGCTTGCAATATGGGTTCTAAAATATTCCTCTTACTTGGTCTGTCCATTGCTTTTGTTCTGCTGATTAGTTCAGAAGTTGCAGCTAGAGATTTAGCTGAAACTGCAAAAAATAGTAAGTCTTATATTAGTGTGTTATATGTGTACATATTCCTACATAACAATTATAATGCCTAATGTAGCAATTATCTCATTTATGCTAATTGATGTGTAAAATAACTGCAAGCGCACAGTGGTTAATTGTAGCAAATACAGGTCGATCCACAGAGACTATGAATTTTCAAAACCCTAATAATTAAATCAGGCGAACTAGACAAATAGGTTTGAGATGAGTTTTAATTAACCTAATTAAACTAATTAACAAAGATTATCAAATAATATGGAAAACCTAGGAATCCGAATCCGTTAATCAATCACAAATAATATCAACTCGCCCTAAATCAATCCTCTTTTCTTCAAAAATAAGATATATCAATTAACGAGACAAGCATATACTATGAAACTTGTTATCTAACAATAACCTATCAAAACTTCAAGGAGCAAGCATAGGCTATGAAAAACAAATCCGGTAACAATAATATATCAAAATCACTTTGTTAATCGAACAATTAAGCACCAAGAAAAATTATGAGAATCAATTAATAGAAACGAGAAGAAATCAAGAGCAATTAATTTAACTTCATCTTCATCCTAGGGTAAGAAAATTAGCTAGACATATTATTTATATAAACGAACCAAATATATATTAAAAGCATGACAATGGCGAATTCAGACTTAACCTACCTTAACCAAAACAAAGTTAACAACTTATTGTAAACCTAGTACAAAACAAATAAACCTAGGATGAAACAAACATATTATTATAAAATTAACCAAGATATAACTTCCTGGACATAAATAAACTACCGACTAAGTATTAAGAAAACCAGAGAAAGTTGCTGCGATCGGAGGTAAATAACGAAACAAAATTATCGAATTAATTAATGAAAGAAAAGTGTTTGAACAAAATAAAATCTGATTGAACCTAAAGATAATTTAATCTACTCCTACTCCTAAAATTATGAATCTAGATTGGTGTCTAAATTGATGTCTAAATACAAGAGATAAGGCCATATATATAGGGGAAAATATTGGGTTTGGCCCCTTTGATTACAATCCGATCTTGAATATAATTTCTTCAATTTCCTTTTCTTCTCGGATAAGTATTCGATTTTCCCTCCAGTTTCCTTGACTTCAAGTATTTTCCACCTCCTTTCCCTTTTTGCACCTTTTCCTGCTTGAAATTTGTTTTTATTTATTTTCCTACAAAACAAAATAAAACAATTTATTAATTAATAAAATTACGAAAACGGACATAGAATAGGTATTAAAAATATGATTAATTATGGACCTATCAAATGCCCCCATACCTATCTTTGCTCGTCCTCGAGAAAAAGTATATAATAAAATACTATCTAATATATAATACCACTTCCGTAGGTGATCACGGTTGCATTTGGCATATGCAACAAGCCCTTTAAACCCCTAGGCAGCCCTAGTGGACGAGTGAGATCTCGTGAGGGCCTATAGTGAATGTACCCACAAAATCCATCTAGCTCATGTAAAAGATTGGTCAATGCAACACCACACATACAAGTCATCTTATGCTACATCAACTTATGAAATCAAAGTGAATTTGCAATGTCTTGGTGTGTAAGGTGCAAGTATTCACATAGTCTACTCAAAGAAATATGCAGCGGTCATTAGAAGTCCACGTCAAGTGTAAAAATAAGTTGGTAACCATGCTAAGCCCACAAGAGTACACCTTAAAGTCAAAACTTGGGATCTCATATGCACAAAACAAGCAATAACTCACCTTTCACTCACAAAAGAATATTCACTCAAGAACAAGGGTAAGTGTATCACTCAATTCCAACAAAATCATAAGCATGCTTGACATTTGGTATCAATCTAACTTTAACACAACATACATTAATGATGATAATCAAAAGGTCTTTTATTTGGGTTGTAACGGGGCTAAGGACAAGGTATGTCAAGTAAGGCCAAATAAGGTGAAGTGTCAAAAGCTAGTAGGAACCATAATAAATCATACACAACAACATACATCCTCCCCATACATGGATTTCTAATTTTCTTCCAACAAACTGCTTGACTAGTCGAATGAAGAAGGATCTCAAAAACACAGAAACATAATTATGCTCTCATATGATTTTTTTTTCAATTTTTTTTTCCTCTTTTTTTTTCTTTTTTTCTTTTTTTTTTCTGGAGAGCTAAGATAGATAATATAAATATATAAGAAACCATAATCCTTCTTCAAGAATTTATTGAATAACGACTGACAAGTAAGCAACAAAACCCAATATTTCCCAAAAAGTAATGAACAAAAGTAAACCCCATCTCACACACCTTATTACTCCCTCAACTTACTACTAGCCTTTGACAATTGGGATCAAGTTTACGTAAGGCTGTACAACAAAAAGGTCTAGGCAAGTAATGTGGTGTGTCACCGAAAAAATAGGATTAAGCTCAAAGGGGTAACTAATTGATCATATATAAAGGGTGTGGTAATTTGGATAATAATTGGTTATTCCTAAATGCCTTTATCATCTTATCATCAAATAATGTCATGCATTTCAAAAAAGGTCTCAAACAAGTGCTAGCAATGCAAACAACATGTGGACACTCAAGCAAACGAATATAAAATGCAAAAGATATGCATATAGGCTCAAAATCTCACTTGGTGGCAAAACATAATCAATCCCAAGAAAAAGTCTCTTTAATGCACCTACTTGTACTCAAAGCATGGAAACCAAATCTTCTTGCACATATTCATGTCCTTTTAATTACTTACAACATTCAATAAGTCTACTAGTTTCAACTCGCTAGTGTATATGTGTGCAAAAGAACTTAGCAAATCACTTCTCAATCAAAAGTATCAGAAACACAAGAATACTATAGCATGTAAGGGTGCATCAAGCCAACTTATAACAAGTAATCATTTCACAAGGCTAGAATTATTTTTGTATTTTTTCATTTTTCAATTTTTTTTTTTTGGGTTTTTTTTAAAATAATACTACTAAATCCCTCCCCCATACCTAAATCATGCATTGTCCTCAATGTATGCAAATGAGAGAAAAAAATGACAAAGTAAAAGGACGAGAATACCTGATAAGGGCATGAGGAGATACATTATTACCTATAACAATCACACACACATAAAACACAGACACATATAAAAGAAACACTTACACACACTCCCCCATACCTAAACTTGACTATATGGGAGATATATTACGAAACAGATATACTAACCAATACCAGATCGAGGAAAAACAACACACGTAACACAATCAACACACATGTGAAACACACCCACAAAGACTTCATTATCCACTAGAGAAATATGATCATATACCAGAATAAAACTCATACCACTAACATCATTCATAAACCAATTAGACGCTTCTTTATGTTGTTTAAGCAGATTGATCACTTGAAATTCTTGGTTATGAACTAAGTCACTAGAAAGAACATGATGAGTTTCATTATCAACTATCAAAGACTGATCAAGAATGGAAAAAGATGGATTATGAACGAAAGTGGGTGGCTCACCAACGGAAGTTTTAACAACAGACCTAGGATCAAAAGAAATATCCTCAAGTTGGGTTTCATGCTTAGAACAAATGGCATTCAATTCATCTAACATCTCATCAGAAGAAAAATTTCTATACAACTCATGAAGTTCTTTATTACTCTCATACTCTAACATAACATCTTCCTCAAGAAAAGACTCAATTGTACTATCCTCAATATTTGACCATGAAACAACCTCATCTATCAAATTAACTTCTACAGGTTGTTCAAAAAGCTCATTAGGTTGATTTCCTACATTGAAGACATTAAGATCTATCGTCATGTTACCAAAAGTGAGTTTCATCGAACCATTCCTACAGTTAATCAAAGCATTAGAGGTAGCAAGAAAAGGCCTTCCTAAAATGATAGGAATTTGATTTTTGAGATTTTTGACTGGTTCGGTTTCTAGAACAACAAAATCGACGGGGAAGACAAAATCACCAACCTTAATCAACACATCTTCCACTATACCTGTAGGAGTTTTAACAGAACGATCAGCTAACTGAAGAGTGACACTAGTCTTCTTAAGTTCACCTAAACCCAAGGCTTGGTAGACAGATAATGGAAGAAGATTCACACTAGCTCCTAGATCGAGTAAAGCTTTATCAATGAAAGTATCACCTATGACACAAGAGAGGGTAGGACAACCAGGATCCTTATACTTCACAGGGATTTGATTTGACAAGATAGAACTAACATGAGATGTTAGGAAAGCTTTCTTAGGAACATGAGTGGTTCTTTTATGAGTACACAAATCTTTTAGACACTTGGCATAAGAGGGAACTTGTTGAATCGCATCTAAAAGAGGAATGTTAATCTTGACTTGCTTAAAGACTTCCAAAATCTTATCTAACTGATCAGATTGTTTGTTTGAAGTAAGTCTTTGAGGAAACGGGGCTTTCGACTTAAAGACTTTTTCATTAGACACATCAGAGTGGGGTTTCGAAGGTGGTTCATCGGATGGTGATGACTCATCAGCTTTATCTACTTCAGAACTCTCGGGATTTGAAGATTGTTTAAGACTAGGATTCAAGAGCAAAGGATTTGGGTCAGATGTTAGCTTATCTTCTTCTTGAGTATTGACACCAGCATGATTGTTGAATTGATTACCAGACCTTAGAGAGATAACAGAATTCACGTTTTCATGAGACTTTTGATTTTGCTGAAATTTAGGATTTGTCTCGGGTTGACTAGGAAATCTATTTTTCTCTCTCTCACTGATCGTGTTTGCCAATTGACTGACTTGGACCTCTAGCTTAGATATAGCTTGAGTGTTGGAATTTAGTAACTGCCTATCTTGGGTCATAGCTTGCATGAAAGATTGTTGAGATTTGAGTAATGCCTCCATACTCTTTTCAATAGAATTCAATTTCTTATCAGATTCACTAAAACCAGGAGGATTCATGGGGATTGAGTTTGGATAATGACCAAGATTTTGAGGTGGATATGAATTAGGATTTTGAGTTGGGTATGGACCAGGATTGGGCTTTTGAAAAGCAGGTTGAGGATTCTGATTGTACTTATTGTATTGACCTTGGTTCCATGAGAAATTTGGGTGACTCTTCCAACCAGGATTATATGTGGGTGCATAAGGATCATTCCTAACTCTAGGTTGAAACATGGCATTGACTTGTTCAATTTCAGGGCAATTCTCTACAACATGATTAGGAGAACTGCAGTTTGCACAGAGAGACATTTGAGATGACACATTGTTGGTTTCTAAGGCTTCTAGACGTCTAGTGAGTGTAGCTAACTTAGCTTCGGTTGCAATAGAATTACCAACTGCGTGTAAGCCCTTAGATGAGTTAGATTTTTCAGCTTCCTGATTAGGTTCCCTAGTTGACTCCCACAACATTGTTCTTTCAGCTAACTCCTCAAAAAATTGCCAAGCTTCATCTTCATCTTTGTCCATAAACTTACCATTACACATAGACTCTAACAAAGCAGTGGTTTGGCTATCTAAGGCTTCATAAAGAATTTTACAAAGTCTCCATTTTTCTATACCATGTTGAGGACACTTAGACAATAGCTTTTTAAATCTATCAAAATATTTCCAAAAAGACTCATTCCGATTTTGTTGAAATTGGTTGATTTCATTCCTAAGTCTGTTTGCCTTATGGTTTGGAAAATATTTTTTAAGAAAGATAGCAACAAATCCCTCCCATGTGGAAATAGAATTAACGGGTAGACTGTACAACCACTGTTTAGCATCTTCTTTCAAAGCAAAATTAATAAGCCTGAGCCTAATGGAATCCTCACTCAATTGTTGAAGTTTTTGTAATGCACACACTTCCTCAAACTCTCGAATGAAAAGATATGGATCCTCTCCCTCTACCCCAGCAAACCTAGGTAACATGCTAATGTTATGATGTTTGATTTCAAAGTTATTCGCGGTTACTGCGGGTAAGACTATGCATGAGGGTTGAGCGGTACGAGCGGGGTAACAACGGTCTTTAAGTGAAACAGCCATGACTATAGGTTGAACTTCTAATTCTTTTGACTCAATTCTAGTGGGTGAAGAGAACTCAAGTTGCCTTACTACTTTAGGAGATGACAGATTGGTTTGTCTTACTAATCTAGATGTAGTGTCTCGAACCCAAGCACTTTGCATACAAGAGAAGTAAACAATTAAGCACGTAGCAGACAAGAGCTATAAGTAAACACCAAAAAAAATTGAAAAATCAAAAAGAAAAAAATCTATATTATCCTAAGAAAAATCTAGACCTTGCTCCTAACAATAAGATCTACTAAAAGTCACAACTCAAAAAGCACTCGTCCTGACTGGCCAGGCAGGTGCAAGCATTGCCAAGAGGCTAAACACCTTTCTAGACACCAATCCAAATTAGCCAGGTAAGCGTCACGCTTGCCTAGACACCAAACGAAAGAATACTTAGTGATTTGTTCCTCCTAGATTCTCTTCCTAATTGAGCGTGAGATCCTAGGGGCTAACGTCTACTTAGTTTTATTAAGGAAAGGGGAATGCAAGATGAAGGAATTAGTGATTTGTGGGCCAAGGAAAGGGTGATGAAATCCCCCACCTTATCTTGTAATTGGGTGGCACCCTTAAGATTGATTGAATGATGCAACACACAAAGAACAAGAAAATAAACACTTATGGATGCACTACACTACGTGTTCTATTCTAAATTGTACGTACCTCTTTCCTCCAGCAATCACCACAGTTATATAAGATGGAAAGCAATAAATACAATAAAGAAATCTAGATGATGTGATCCTATGTGAGAGAATGAATGATGCAGCAAATTGGTTTTTAACAAACAATTAACTAACTAATATTTTTGGGTTTTTTTTGAATATTTAATTTTTTTTTGTGTTTTTTCAATAATGAGAAAGAAAGAAAAATAGAGAGAGGTGATACGGAATACCGAAAAGCGCTTCTAAAAATTTCAAAAGAGACAGCGAGGCCTTCTAGCGATCTTCTTGTCCAAGCTTTTCTCCGCTTCACAATTCCCTAAAAAAAACAAACAAAAGAAAACAAGAAACTAATCCGAAGAATTAATATCAAGGAGTGAAAATTACCAATAGTCCCCGGCAGCGGCGCCAAAAACTTGATGTGTAAAATAACTGCAAGTGCATAGTGGTTAATTGTAGCAAATACAGGTCGATCCACAGAGACTATGAATTTTCAAAACCCTAATAATTAAATCAGGCGAACTAGACAAATAGGTTTGAGATGAGTTTTAATTAACCTAATTAAACTAATTAACAAAGATTATCAAATAATATGGAAAACCTAGGAATCCGAATCCGTTAATCAATCACAAATAATATCAACTCGCCCTAAATCAATCCTCTTTTCTTCAAAAATAAGATATATCAATTAAGGAGACAAGCATATACTATGAAACTTGTTATCTAACAATAACCTATCAAAACTTCAAGGAGCAAGCATAGGCTATGAAAAACAAATCCGGTAACAATAATATATCAAAATCACTTTGTTAATCGAACAATTAAGCACCAAGAAAAATTATGAGAATCAATTAATAGAAACGAGAAGAAATCAAGAGCAATTAATTTAACTTCATCTTCATCCTAGGGTAAGAAAATTAGCTAGACATATTATTTATATAAACGAACCAAATATATATTAAAAGCATGACAATGGCGAATTCAGACTTAACCTACCTTAACCAAAACAAAGTTAACAACTTATTGTAAACCTAGTACAAAACAAATAAACCTAGGATGAAACAAACATATTATTATAAAATTAACCAAAGATATAACTTCCTGGACATAAATAAACTACCGACTAAGTATTAAGAAAACCAGAGAAAGTTGCTGCGATCGGAGGTAAATAACGAAACAAAATTATCGAATTAATTAATGAAAGAAAAGTGTTTGAACAAAATAAAATCTGATTGAACCTAAAGATAATTTAATCTACTCCTACTCCTAAAATTATGAATCTAGATTGGTGTCTAAATTGATGTCTAAATACAAGAGATAAGGCCATATATATAGGGGAAAATATTGGGTTTGGCCCCTTTGATTACAATCCGATCTTGAATATAATTTCTTCAATTTCCTTTTCTTCTCGGATAAGTATTCGATTTTCCCTCCAGTTTCCTTGACTTCAAGTATTTTCCACCTCCTTTCCCTTTTTGCACCTTTTCCTGCTTGAAATTTGTTTTTATTTATTTTCCTACAAAACAAAATAAAACAATTTATTAATTAATAAAATTACGAAAACGGACATAGAATAGGTATTAAAAATATGATTAATTATGGACCTATCACTAATTCTTAATTTACTTGCAGTTGAGGGCTACAACGGAGGAGGCTACAACAACGGAGGAGGTTACAATAACGGAAAAGGCCACAATGGAGGAGGTTACAACAACGGAGGAGGCTATAACAACGGAGGAGGCCACAACGGAGGCGGCTACAACAATGGAGGAGGCCAAAATGGAGGAGGCTACAACAATGGAGGAGGCCACAATGGAGGAGGCTACAACAACAGAGGAGGCCAAAATGGAGGAGGCTACAACAATGGAGGAGGCCACAACGGAGGAGGGTACAACAATGGAGGAGGCCACAACGGAGGAGGAAACCATGGAGGCGGGTGCCGTTACTACTGTCATGGTAGGTGTTGCTCTGCAGTTGAAGCACAAGCACTTGAGGCCAGTACTCAAGTTAAACCACAGAACTAGAGAACTGCATGGTTTTAATTACTTTGCATAGTACTCCCTCCGTCCCTATTTAGTTGGTACATTTGCAAAAAACACACATATTAAGGAAAAATTAATTATGTAATTTGTTTCCATGTTTGCCCATAATATTAGCATTAAATGATGAGTTATGAGTGTGTACATTAAATATAAAGTCAAACATTTGGTATTGAAATAAAGGGTATATGTGGAAAAATTGGTAAAACTATGTATTGGAACAAGGAATGTGACAACTATTTAGGGACAAACTTTTTTTGCAAATGTGCCAACTAAAGAGGGACAGAGGGAGTACTATTAGCTACTTCTTCATTATAAGTGGTAGTAGCAGCTACTTCTTCATTATAAGTGGTAGTAGCAGTAGTATTATTAAATAAAATGCATTTCCGATCAAAATTGATAAATGTCATCGTAATTTTCCTTTTCAATGTTGGACTCAGACGACGTGCAGCGTCCATGTACGTATCTTTTTATATATCAGATCATGTGTTTGATGTTTTGGGTGAAATTGGGTGCTTAGCTTCTAGAAATATTTGCAACAAGATGATTTTTTTTTTTTTTGCCAAAAGAAGAAAATTCATTAAAACTTCAAATCATCCATCATTACATGGTAGAAATTCGGAAGGGCATCCCTTTCTTCCATATATGTTCAGCTAATGAACTCGTGTTCCTTGCTATATAGTGAGCAACCTTGTTCACGGAACGTTTAACAAAACAGAACGTAATATTATGTTCTTTCAATGAAGACATCAAAGATTTGCAGTCATTTACTAATCTACCGTAAGACAAGTTTGTAGATGAGCTGCGGATTGCCTGAACCAGCCATAAACAATCTGTCTCTATTGCAGCATTCGTGCACTCTTTCTTCTTTACCCAACTAGGTGCCTCACGTATGCAACAAGATGATTAAAGATAAGAAAATATTAAAACTGACATGCATGCACATATCTCTGTTCAAACTGAAGCAGTATAGTTTTGGTTGGTCACTGAATAAATTTAGCTTTACTCATCCTCACTAAATCTCATAATCACAATATTCAGTTCGTGGGTAAGAGCATCTCGAATGATTGATGCTACATATTAACTTTGCCGAATCATCATACATATATAGTAAGTTTCGTTAACAAGTGAAAAGAGACAAAAATTGCAAGGGAGTTAGAGCCAGATCGAGATAGCAAGACAAAATCTCCAAGTAGGGTTTACGATTTCAGCAGGCAAACGGCAAACCCCACAATAGTAAATTTATGGTTGGCATAATCTGTGAAACATGTATTATTAATTCAAATTGATTTAGACGTGATAATATAATATCTGAACTTAAATAATATATTGATTTCTCACAATATTTATGATACAAAAAGCCGTTAAAGTAAAATTGATCTAAACTTAATTTATTTTATCGTTCAATTAACTAAAAATAGCCGAGCAAAAGAAAACTAAAAATAGAAAATATGAAGAGTTTTACTTAACTCATTAAAGGCAACTAATCTTAATTATATATGTTCAACAAATAAATGGTCATCAGTACATTTTCCTTCTATAGGCCTAGGCTCTTAGGTAAGGACCGCCTGATTAGATTGGGCTCAAGAAGAATTGTAATGGGCTAGATGACCTTCATTTTATTTGCTGTAGCCCTGAACTTAGAAAAAAAAAATGATAAAAGGTAAAGCTGGTTTTTAAGAAAAATTCACTAGGATTGATTTCTTCCTGTAAATTAGTAAAATTTTGTGTTTTCTTTTGCAATGCAATGAATTTAATTTGTAGAATAAGTTTATTTTGATTATAAATTTTATTTTTTTGCAAATAATATAAAAATGGGGAAAGGGAAACTTAATACCTTTAGAAAATTTTCCTAAAATTAATTAGTTTTAATTGCATTGTTTTTACTTTACTTTAATAAGTCTCCAACACGTACATGTTCTTTTCTAATTTTCAGTTCAACAATATATTTTTATATTATTATCCATACTCTAAACATACGATTTGCCTTTAAAGTAAGAAAATTCATTTTCATGTGTTCACTGGTGTATTCAGAAATTATATGCCCACGTATCACAATTCTTATAAATCTTCAACATAAAATTTATTTAGAACATAAGATAGTGTTAAATACAATTGAAATATGAATTTAGTGTTAATTTTATTTTCAAAACTTATATAATGTAGTTTTTTTTTGCATTAACTGAATAGTGTGGTTTAATTTAATTAACTTTAGGAAACTTTTCTAAAAGTAATTTTTAATCCATTTTATCCTCTATGAAATACAAAATTTATTTTGCTATAAATATATCAAAACAAGTATTTAATATTTTACTATTTAAGAGGTGTACCATGTAAATGGTCTAGACAAAATTAACTTAATAAATTAAATTTATAATTTGGTTGAGTTGTATTTGTGAGTATAACAGTTTGTGAGTTTCTATTTGAACTTTGTTGTTATTGTAATAGCTATAAATCATACTCGAAAGTAGAATACAAGTGAAAGAAAGTTTGACAATAGAGTAAATATTCACTTCAAAAGAAAAAAAAAAGTTTAAATATTCTTGACGAATACACGAACTTATTTAATTTGAAATGGTTAATTTATCATTATATTTACCATTTTTTTAAAAAAATTGTTATTAGAAGGAGTTGAATTTAGGTATCTAAGTTAGTTTACACATTGTTTTACCACTAAATTACTGTTCAAAATTATAAACATTATATGTGTGTGGAAATGCGTGCATGTATTTGTGTGGCTGTGGTAAAATAATATCTTATATTTCAATTATTACAACATGCTAATAATTTTTAATCACAAGTTTATTTTTATATTTATTGATTTCAGATTATAATAAATTATATTTATATCAAAACATAAACTAATGATGCATTATATATAGTTTAGTTATACATTTTTAATTGTAATAATAATATTAATTAAAATTTACGATATAGTGATAATTTCGTAATATAACAAAACCATTCATTCATACGTCTTTTCAAACAAAAACATGATATCTCTATGTGTGCCGCGTGTGTGGGATAGTATTTGGATTTAAATATATATATATATATATATATATATATATATATATATATATATAATTCATAATTTATTTTTAATGAATATAATTAAATATAAGAGTCAATAACTAAAGTAAAGCAAAGTTGTTAGCTCTTTTGACTAAACATGATATTTGGGACTTGACTTAATTTTTAAAAAATATTCAATTTACGACCACAGTTGTGACTGATTGTAACATATTATTTTTGATGTTCTACTCATTAAGAAAAAAAATTGAAATAATGTCACAGTTTAAAATAAAACCCTGCAACATCTTTAACAATGATGAGTTCTCGGTCACAATTTATTATTTCATGTAAATTAATAAAAAATTATTTTGTATTGTAAATTAAAAAGACTTTTCACCAACTAATGGAAGTTGGTAAATGCATCGAAATCTAAAGATTTTGGACATCACCCTCATCAAAAATATTTAAGTTATATATCCTTATTTAGTTAAAACTACATTTTATTTAAACATTTGTGAGCAAAATCTTGAACTCCACACAGTAATTTACTTGAATATAGTTAGTTTTATATTTTGGGAATAAATTAATGTATTGTTTATTAGATAAAATTTAACTAAATTGAAGAATTTTAAATTTGCGAAAGTGGTCTTTAACGCTACCCATAATCATACAAATATGATGAATACATTAACATTGTGTTTGGTTGGGATGAATGGATTTTGGTAGGAATGAAATGAAGGTAAGAATGAAATGATAGGAGAATGGAAAGAAGATTGAATGGAATGACCATTCAAGGCTCTTGTTTGGTTCGTTATTTTATGACTGGAATGGAATGGATCATTCCATTCCTTTGAATTGTTTGGTTACTCAAAGGAATTGAATGGTTTTTTATTTTATTTTTTTACTTCTTGACAAATTTATTTTTTTAAAACATTATAAACCACTCCCATATTAAATAACAGCCAAGTACACTACTTGATTACCAAAAAGCTTGAAATTCAGTAGTAACATTAAAATGTAGCTAATAAATTGTTTGCATAACAGTAAAATATATGCAATCTCCAACATAAGTTTTGTTTCTCTAGTGTACACAAACTATCAGCCAAAATAAGAAAGGCAGAGAAAATGTACTAGTACAACCATTTAATAAATACTACTGAGTTCCCAACCAAAAGAACAATACTCCAACAACAGCAAACCACAACTGGCTACTGATAACATCTCACTCAATATGATAACTCCTCGACAAATAAATATTAAAAAACAGATAACAAAGTTTGATATCAAATCTCGTTAGCTAGAATGGCATTAACAAATACGATCTTTTCCTCGGCAGGTGTTGCAAAAAAACAAGATCATCATATCTTCATCTTTGGATATTTTTTTTGCAATTTGAAGTTTCTGCAATACATTGAGATTTGGAATCTTTGATAGTTCTTCATTCAGCTGCTTCTTTTTTAACATCATATCTTCATCTGCTGCAATAAGTAATTTGGTGGAAGCCTCGAACTAATTAGCAATCCTTTTCGAAGCAGCATAGACAGCCTCCAATAATGAATCAACATTTCCTTTTTTCTTTTCTTTTTTGTTGCCTCTTCTGAATGTGTGCTTGGTTGCACATCATCAACAGCTTCTGATTCATCAGCAGCTTCCATATTTATTTCTTCCACCACATCTTCAAGATTTTCAGCTAAATTTTCGGTTGCTCTATCTTTTCCAAAAATGATAGAAAGCTCTTTGAAGAATGGAAACGGAGTATTCTTCCATTTAGCTGCTCTCGGATGAACCTGTACAAGGCTGGTTTTGATGGTTTAAGAACAGGTCAAGCAGATGACCAAATCAATAATGATCAAATTATATTGACAAAAAGGATTCAGTTCTGGTGCATTCTTCGGTGCTTACCTTAAGATATTGAACCCACACATCTCTCGGTGCAGTAACAACATGCTCTTCTGAGTTCCATCCAAATCCTGAACTGTTTGTTCCATATCGGATATCGTACACAGCAGTAAAATCCTTTTTCAATGTCTTTGTCCGAGACTCTATATGAGGCCTTCCCTTTATACCTGCTTGGGGAAGCTTGGTGTGCAGTGAATCCTCAAGAAATGTCAAATATCCAGTTTTAAATCCATGTCTGCTTTGAATTTTCCAGTATTCACAAGTTCCATCAAAGCTTCAACAAGTTTTTCATCTTCTTTATCGGTCCATTTCCTTTTATTTTTTCATGTGTCTCTTTCTACCAATGAATTAGCTGATTCAGTATCACCATCCATATCTTAAGAAAGTATACATTAATCACAATATTAATTAAAAAATAATAGTAATTATACACCTGTCCCTTGGAAAGGTACATATCAAATGACTTAAGATGCTTGTGTTTACAGAAGAGAACCAGGGACATATGACCTTAATCAACTTGTCAAAATTATGAATGAAGTTACTTTTTTTGTAGTCAATATAACCTATCTTGTTGTTTAATTGATATATGGCTGACATAGTCTTCAGTTACCTTGCTTGCATCTGGCATAAGCTTAGTACTATCTGTCTTTTTAGCACAAATTACATAGTTCTAGAAGAGTCCGTAGCTAAATGCCTAAATCATTAGCTTAGTTTTATTTTTGCTAATTTGTTTATACTTACCAAGTGTCTGGAATCATTATCCGGATAATATATCTGGTATTAACACAAATTGAATCTGCAGCTACTGCCCTCTACTAAGAAACTGTTTATTAGGATCTTTTCTGTACTAATTTATTGGTTTCTAGTAATCTAAACTTATTGGATGCCAATGTGGTTCCTTGGTGCTAATTTCTTAAAAGCTTCACCTAATAAACAATTTACACATAACAAAATAGAAAAATATTCATAGACCCAACTGACAGAACATAAAACATGTACTAACCAACTATCAAAATGAATTATCGCCTTAAAGAACCTCTCCACTCATTAAAAATAGTTTCACCTAGGTTGTCTCTAAAAGATGTCCATTCCGAAGTTGTACCAATGCTTGTAATATTCTCTTCAACAACCTCAGGCTCCATGTTTGTCCCCCCTTCCTTGTCAAAGTCGAGTTCTCTTGGATCACAAGTCATCTCGGCTCTAATATAATTATGCAACACACAACAAGCTAGAATGATTCGACTTTGAATTTTAGGAGGGTAGAATGACGGACTTCTTAATATTGCCCATCTCTTTTTTAAAATGTCAAAACAATGTTCAATCACATTTCGTGCGGTTAAATGTCTCATATTAAAATACTCTTTGGCACATGTAGGTTGTTGTCCCTCTGATCTCCAATCACTCCTATTGTACCTTTGTCCTCTAAAAGGTGCCACAAATCCTTCTCCACTAGTATAGCCCGCATCTACGATATAGTAAGTACCTTCAAATTTCACAAGTTTTAGTTTTTACATAGTGCAAGAAAACGTCTTAGAAAAAACACAAAATTATTCTCTTTACCCTTAGGAACTTTTAGCCCATTCTTTCTTGACAAAGCATCTTTTAGGACTCTCTCATCAGCGGCAGATCCTTCCCAACCGGTTTACATAGATGAATTCTAGATTTGGTGTAACCGCAACAAGGACATTGGTTGTAATTTCACCTTTCCTATTTCGATATCTAGGCTTGTCTTGTACGGGTACATTCATTCTAATATGTGTCCCATCTAGAGCTCCAAGACAATTCTAATAAAAAATAGACAAAATATGAGACAATATGTAAATTGTAAACATCTTCTAGTATAATGTTCTTTATAGTGTTTAATTGTACCTTAAAGTACTTTCAATTTTCATCGATTGAGTCATTTGGAATCGGTTCAGGATGGTTAAACTCTTGTAATATCAAAACCCCATTAAGGACCATATAAAAATGCCTACTAATTGATTCAGTCGACCTTTGGAAATTTGTACTCATAACACTCATCTTTTCATGGTGTGCTAGTATGTATAAAAAAACCGCAACTTGTTCAATTACATTCATATATTTGGTATCGTGTATGTATCCTCTAGACTCAAGGGTAAAGCACAATCTATGAAATGTTTTCATGTTCATTCTAAGATTTTTAACACAAGTATCATCACTTTGATTAACTAACCTATCAAAATAGTGAATCCTTTCCATCTTAAAAATGGTATACCTTTGTCTTAATGCTACCCTTGTCCCTAAAACTACAATCATTTGAAAAAACCAAGAAATCGAAGTAATCATTTTCAGCCACACCATATATAGCGTAATTCTCTTCCTTCGAATAGATTTTCTTCTACTTAATGGAAGTCGTGCCATGACTGCATATATAATCAGATAGTTCTTAGAGGCTTTTTATCAAACACGTAATATACATTCTATAAAAACACCTAAAATACAATCATCAAATCTGAACAGAACATAAAAAACAATCATATAAACACACAGCTCTTATATATACATTAATATAGGCATATACTGTTGGAAGTAATAACTAAAACAGCAACATAGAGGCAGTTATATATCGTATTTAACAAGTCAAGGCCAAGCAAACAATCAATGAAACAAAACATGAAGGTATAAAACATGCATATCGGTAACTGTAAGAACGAAGGAAAGATAGAAGACATACCAGTAGCCATAGCTATAACAGTATATCAATCAAGTAGAAAAACCAGCTGAGTCGTCAGGCCTTGCTCGAAGTCCTTACTGCTCTTGAAGAGATAATTGCCCCCCTTACACTGTGTCAGGATGCTGGCAATATTCTTCCATGATAAAACAGCTCCGAGCTATATGATCATAGTAATCAGAAAGCTCAACTTTGACTAGCACCTCAGTCGCCAGAAAACCCACAACTCACAAGCAGAGAAGCTACGGACAGGAGGGTGAAAAGAGTATAGAGAGGAGAAGAGAATGTAGGGTGTGGTACTACTAAAATTAGCAGCTTAGCTCTCTATTTATAGGAGAGGCCAAACGTAACTGATACCACCCTCATCAATATTGTAACCCTCATTCCATTTAATAAGAATGAAACGGTCGATTTAATATAATCAAAACGGCTGTAACAGCTAATTTTCAATTAAATAAATCGTAACAGTTACGTTATATTTTATCCACACATTTCAGTTTTATTTAAATTAATCAGAATATATATTCTCAAATTTTTACCAGGACCAGGACCCAACATCAGGATCTGATCTATCAGGATTTTCATCCGTCAGGATCTGATGTCCATCAGTATTTGATCATCATCAGGATCTGGTACCGTTAGGATATGATGTCCATCAGTATTTGATCATCATCAGGATCTGGCCCATCAGTATTAGATGTCTGACCAGTTCCACATGATTTATTCCAAGTACTGATCCCAATTAATATATATATATTTATTCTAATTAAAATATTATTTAAACACATAAATAAAATCCCTCGCCCAGGTCGCCTCGCGTACGCGAGACGCCAAGACATTCGTCCAAATCGCCCTTCGACCGAGTCGACCCGACCCGAGTCGAGACAAGACGTGACGTGGCGTGGCGTGGCGAGGCAGCGGCGGCGCACGTGTGTGTGTGTGCGCGCGCGTGAAGCACACAGTAACACCATGCACCATCATACACCTTAGTAGTTGTACACTACCCATGTGTGTGATTCTATATAAAGCCAACAACCCCTTTTATTTATTTCAATGTGGGACAAATACACATTCTCTTTTTCAAGCTCTTTCAAGCTACCCACTTCAACTCTATTTATCTATGGATTTTACTAAGAAAATTACTTAGACCCATATATGAAAATTTAAGTCCTCATAGCAAGGAACAATTTCTAATCGTTAAAATCCGGAATTAACATCAAGAACATAAAATACTTATGCTCTCAAAACTCCATTTTCTAACAATCCCCCACAAATCCATACAGAATTGCTTCAGGTTTTTCATCATGACTTGTTTTTCAGAGTCGGTACCCTTCCGGGTTTGAACCCTCTTGAGTCCCCTACTTCGATGGCTACCGGATTCAGATGGAATGTTTCATCTTGAATCTTAATCCATTTGGTGTAACCGTGTTCCATAGACGACGACAAGTCAAAGGCTATGGTGCCAATCTACAGCTTTGAGACATTAATGGTCTTGTCTCGATCCTGTTCGTCGAATGCTTCGAGGAATAACCCTTTCCTCTAATTGCGACCACACAATTACATTCAATTAGCTGGGCATCTCTAGAGATGTACTGCTACCATCTCGTTGAATGACTTGACCCAATTCAGAGTTATAATAACTCTTGCTTACTAGCAGCGTCAGTACCTTCTAGAATTACAGGGGATAGACTAAGATACAACAGTATCATCTATGTAGCAAAGGTACTACCAATTCATCATTACAGCTTGTTATTACCACATTGAATACACTTCAAGGGATCTCCACTCATGTGCATTGGGTTCCCACTGATGATGAACTATTATGGGTTGACAGGCCCATCCCCAACCTTGACTTAAGGACCACTGCAGGTTCCAGTCCTTTTGTCAAAGGATCAGCTATATTATTCTGAGTTCCTATGAACTCTACAGCTATAATCCTATCAGACACTAAACCCCTTATAGACTTTAGTCTAACTTGGATGTTCCTCTTTGTCTTAGCATTATACTTTTTACTGCTAATCTTGTCGATAGTTGTTTTACTATCACAATGAATAGCAATCGCAGGAAGCGGTCTGCTTACTACAGGTATCACGGACAAAAGTCTATGTAACCATTCAGCCTCCGTCCCTGTGGCATCAAGTGCACACAACTCAGCCTCAAAAGTAGACCGAGTTACTATAGTCTGTTTGGTCGACTTCCAGGATATTGCTCCACCTGCTAAGGTGAACACGTATCCAGTCACTCCATTGGAACCAGACTTCTTAGCTATCCAACTTGCATCACTGTACCCCTCAATTACACCAGGAAATCTCCTATAGTGTAAACTAAGGTACATTGTGCCTTTTAGATATCTAAGTACTCTATCAAGAGCATCCCAATGAGTTCTGTTTGGACAGCTTGTATATCTTTCCAACTTATACACAGAGTATGAAATATCTGGTCTATTACAGTTAGCAAGATACTGCAAGCTCCCTATAATCTGAGAATACCTTAATTGAGACACAGGTACTCCTGAATTATTCTTAACAAGGGCAACTTTAGGATCATAGGGTGTACTAGCGATTCTACACTGTGAATAACCATATTTCTCAAGTATAGATTTCTCTATATAATGAGATTGTGATAACGTTATTCCCTCAGCTGACTGAGTCAGCTTGAGACCAAGAATCACACTAGCCTCGCCCATATCCTTCATTTCAAAATGCCTTTTCAAGAAAGCTTTTGTCTCGTTAATAATCTCAATATTGGTTCCAAACAGTAATATGTCATCTACATATAGGCACAAGATGACACACTCACTACCTTTAACTTTGGTGTAGACACACTTGTCACTTTCATTAATATCATAACTAAACGGCAACACAGTTTTATCAAACTTTTTATGCCAATCCCTAGGAGCTTGTTTCAAGCCATAAATGGATTTGATCAACATACATACTTTCCTTTCGTTACCAGATGCAACAAATCCCTCAGGCTGATCCATATAAATCTCTTCTTCAAGTTCACCATGAAGAAAAGCTGTCTTTACATCCATTTGATGGAGGATAAGACCATGTACGGAAGCCAATGCTACAAGCATTCGGATTGTTGTCATTCTAGCTACAGGAGAGTATGTATCAAAGTAATCAATGCCCTCCTTTTGCTTAAAACCCTTAGCTACCAGTCTAGCTTTGTACTTATCTTTTGAGCCGTCAGGGTTCAACTTCCTTTTAAAGATCTATCTGCACCCGATAGTAGAACACCCAGGAGGGAGATCAATTAACTCCCATGTTCCGATAGAAATAATAGATTCAATTTCACTCTTTACAGCGCCCTTCCAGTGCCTATACTCGAAAGAATCCATAGCTTGTCGGAAAGTTAAAGGTTCGTCCTCGACATTGTAAGTGATAAAATCACTTCAAAAATCTTTGACTACCTTTGTACGCTTACTTCTTCGTGGTTCCCCTATCTCCTTAGGAGTAGAGCTACTACTCGGTTCCGCCCCCACTTTTGTCATCTTTTCCAAATGATCAAGAATAGAACTCGATGTGTGAGTAGGATCTTCATTAGAAGTATCTTGAGGCATACCAGTCTTCATAGGGTAAACATTCTCAAAGAATGTAGCATCACGAAATTCAACTATCGTGTTTGTTACTATACCATCTATGTCAGATTTTAACAATAAAAATCTCATAGCTGTAGTAGTCTCAAGATAGCCTAGAAAGATACAATCAACAGTCTTCGGACCTAGGTTCTTTCTCTTGTGTTCAGGGACAAGTACCTTAGCAAGGCACCCCCACACACGAAGATACTTAAGACTAGTCTTCTTGCTCTTCCATAACTCATAGGGTGTCTTATCCTTGTGTTTCAGAGGGACTCTATTCAGAATATGGAAAGCCGTATTCAGAGCCTCTCCCCACATGTATTTAGGCAACCCATAATTAATAAGCATACTATTAATCATATCTTTAAAATTTCTGTTCTTTCGCTCAACAACCCCATTAGACTCAGGTATGTATGGTGGGGTAACTTCATGAACTATTCCATTGCTTGCACAAAATTCATTAAAGGAGTTACTCGTATACTAACCACCTCTATCAGATCTCAACCTTTTAAGTACCTTACTAGTTTGTTTTTCTACTTCGGTTTTATATATAATGAATTTATTAAGTGCTTCATCCTTATGTCTAAGTAAATAGACATAACAGTATCTACTACTATCATCTATAAAGGTAATGAAGTATCTAAACTGGTCCTTAGTCAACACACCGCCAAATTCACAAATATTAGTGTGTACTAAATCTAACAAACCTGAATCCCTAACATTATTATGAAAAGGTTTCCTTATTTGTTTAGCAGACACACATACTTGACATTTAGAATTCTTTTCTATGGTATGTCTTGGAATCAACTCTAAGTTCATCATATTTTTAAGAGCACCAAAGTTTAAGTGACCAAGTCTAGCATGCCATAAATTTGAAGATTCAACACAGTTAATAGAAGGAGTAATATTATTAATCAACGCACCCAAAATGAGCTCAGCATTTATTACAAATAAACAATTTGACAAGTAACCCTTGCCAAAAAAGTACCAGTATGAATAAGAACTATTTTATTACATTTGAAAGAGACTTCAAAACCATTAGCTACTAAACAGCTTCCACTTATTATATTTCTACGCATGTCGGGAACATGATGCACTCTCGTCAGGGATAGAACACGACCGAAGGAAACTTCAGGTCCATGTTTCCTACTCAATGTACTTGAGCGGCACTTACGTTTCCCATCGTCACTGTTAAGCTATGACTCTGTTAATAAGATACAAATAAACTAATGTCAGCAAAAATATGCACATTAGCTCCATTATCAATCAACCATTCATTTAACAGATAAGTGGAAAATAGTACAGGGTTGTAGGTAACATACCGGTCCACGTTGGTTTCAGAAGCCGTAGCCTCACCAACAACCATGTTCACTACAGGCCCACTTGAGGTTCTAAGCACATCATTCGCTTGAGCTACCACCTCGGCTTTCTTCGCTTTCTTTGTCGGGCAGTTCTTACTCCAGTGCCTAACCTGCCCACAAGGCCAGCATGGTTTGTTTGCCTTTGGTTTCTTGGCCTTATCCTTATCATTCTTAGGTTTATTACTATTACCCTTTTTAGAGACAGCCTTCCTTTTTTGTCCTAAAGTTGCTACATTCACCTTCGAGCTTCCGTGCTCAGTGGGCACCACATGTCCCTGTTTGGACTTGTGTTGTTCTTGCACCGAGATGTCCAGCATAAGGTTGGTCCAGGTGATCTCTCCTTTCTGTCTTTTCAGGGAGAGAGAGAACTCTTCCCAAGACTTTGGGAGTTTTTCAATCACACTCATCACCTTAAACTTCTCGGGGAGGTCCATTCTGGACTCCTTCAAAGCATGCACTATCATCTCGAACTCATGCACTTGTTCAGTCATGGACTTATTATCCACCAGCTTGAAATCAAGGAACCTGGCCACAGAATACTTTTCCAGACCGTGTGAGTCAGTATTATGTGTTTGGTCCAGCTGTTCCCATAAGAGTTTTGTCGTATAGGCATCAGAGGAGTACACATCAAACAAGGTGTCCGTTAGAGCAGCCAAAATGGCCGCCCTAGCCACATCATCCTTCTCAGCCCACTTCGCAAAACCCTTAACTGATTCAGCCTTTGCTTGATCCACAACCGGCTTCTCATATTCCATAACAGGCCATAGACCCTTTACAGTCAACCACAACTTCATCCTTTTCTGCCAACGAGAAAAGCCAACGCCCCCACTGAACTTCTCCGGCAAGCCAGTTAATTCAACGGGTTGTGGAAAACTATAAGTGGTCCAATCCATGACCCCAGCACAGTAATCAGAAAGCTCAACTTCGACTAGCACCTCAGTCGCCAGAAAATCCACAACTCACGAGCAGAGAAGCTACGAACAGGAGGGTGAAAAGAGTGTAGAGAGGAGAAGAGAATGTAGGGTGTGGTACTACTAAAATCAGCAGCTTAGCTCTCTATTTATAGGAGAGGCCAAACGTAACTGATACCACCCTCATCAATATTGTAACCCCCATTCCATTTAATAAGAATGAAACGGTCGATTTAATATAATCAAAACGGTTGTAATAGCTGATTTTCAATTAAATAAATCGTAACAGTTACGTTATATTTTATCCACACATTTCAGTTTTATTTAAATTAATCAGAATATATATTATCAAATTCTTACCAGGACCAGGACCCAACATCAGGATCTGATCTATCAGGATTTTCATCCGTCAGGATCTGATGTCCATCAGTATTTGATCATCATCAGGATCTGGTACCGTTAGGATCTGATGTCCATTAGTATTTGATCATCATCAGGATCTGGCCCATCAGTATTAGATGTCTGACCAGTTCCACATGATTTATTCCGAGTACTGATTCTAATTAAAATATTATTTAAACACATAAATAAAATCCCTCGCCCAGGTCGCCTCGCGTACGCGAGACGCCGAGACATTCGCCCAAATCGCCCTTCGACCGAGCCGACCCGACCCGAGTCGAGACGTGGCGAGGCGGGCAGCGGCGGCGGCGCGCGTGTGTGTGTGTGTGTGTGCGCGTGAAGCACACAGTAACACCATGCACCATCATACACCTTAGTAGTTGTACACTACCCATGTGTGTGATTCTATATAAAGCCAACAACCCCTTTTATTTATTTCAATGTGGGATAAATACACATTCTCTTTTTCAAGCTCTTTCAAGCTACCCACTTCAACTCTATTTATCTATGGATTTCACTAAGAAAATTACTTAGACCCATATATGAAATTTAAGTCCTCAAAGCAAGGAACAATTTCCAATCGTTAAAATCCGGAATTAACATCAAGAACACAAAATACTTATTCTCTCAAAACTCCATTTTCTAACATATACACACCAATGAATCAACTCAGCATATACAAATCGAGAATTACATATACATATGTTGTATACACACCTACAAACTCAGCATATACAAATCGAGAATACATATACATATGTTGTATACACACCTACAACCAGCTACGAACATACATAAATCAAAAAATAATCTATCATAAATCTGATCAACAATTTATATGTATCCATATGTTTCAAACCTATTTAGATAGATCGATTGAGGCTCCAAATTGTCGATTAAGGTTTGAAATTTGTTTCAGAACTGTAGATCGATTGGTTAAGAGTAGAGAGGAGAGAGAGCGTAGAGAGAGAGGGAGAGAGACAGAGAAGCTGAGTGAGAGAGAGAGAGAGAGCATGTAGTGAGAGGGAGAGATAGAGAAGAGAGAGATGAGGGAGAGCGTGGAGAGAGAGCTAGAGATGTGAGGGTGTGGATAGGTTTTTTTAGCCGACTGAATGGAATTGGCCAATAAATTTACTTTGTAAAAAGTAATAAAGTATTAACGACTCTTACTTTTTTACATATTTCTGTATTGCTTGTACTCAATAAATGAATAAATGACATGTCTTGCCATATAAATAAAATTAAATAAAAATTTACAAGTAATTTATCAATATGTTACCATCGTCCAAATAGCACTTTCTTGCCCTCCCAAATTACTAGATAATTCCAATATTTGATGAAGAGATTATTTAAATTTAAAGGTACTATACAGGATTCTTTTAGATGTGTAGAATATTTAACACATTTAAGGACCATATTATCTACTAATTTCAGAACATCTCTAAGAGCCTCTTCATTTTAACTCTTAAGTTGAGATGGAGAGAGAAGAAAAAAGTGTGCTCCAAGAGACTCTTAGTCACTCCTAAATTGTTTAAAAATGTAATCTCTCTCTTCAATAGAGTTCCTTAACACTCCTAATCAATATTTTGTAATAAATTCATAAAAGCACTCTCTATCCCCCACTTTTTTTAATATACTTTTATGAATTCAATTTACTTTCAGTAATATAAAATTAAATAAGGAGCGAGTATAAAAAGTATTGTTGGAGATGAATGTACATTAAGTTGCTAAGAGCATCTCCAACAGTCTCTTAGTTCACTCTTTATAAATAATATAAATTATTGGCTCTTAAGGATTTAGTGGGTATTCATCTCCGACTCCAACAATTCTCTTTATATTGACTCATTAATCAATTTTCTCGAAGGAGATAGGATTATGAACAATATATACAGTAAGATCAAGTCCAACAGACCCCTTATATGACCTTCTAACTTAAATTATAAGGAATTAGATCTAAAATTGTGCTCCAACAGCCTCTTAACTTTTTCATAAAAAATTAAAAGTATCATATCATTCCTTATCTTTAAAAGCTCCCCTCTTTTTTTGTTCTTGCTTCCCTCCTTTTCTTTATTATTTAATACTTATAAGGATAAATTATAAGGAAGTTTGTTTGAGTATATATAAAATACAATGTCCTAAATTCTTAGGAGTTGAATATTTTATAATATTCATAAGGAATCTGTTAGGAGACTGTTGGACTTGCTCTAATAGTTAAGAGTGGAATTGTGCTATTAAATTGAGGAGAGAGAAGAGACTCTTAGTATTTTTAAGAGCCACTAAAAGTCTCTTGTAACAATATTTTTGTTCTCTCTGCTCAATTTTTGAGTTGGGAACTAGAATAGAGAGGTTCTTAGAGATGCTCTCCAAGAACCTCTCTATAGTGGCTCTTAACTTGAAAAATGAAGAGGCATGTCATTTTTTTTGGTCCAAGAGACTTCTAGTGGCTCCTAAATTCAATAAAATTATGTTCCCTCTCCTTAATTTTAAGAGCTACTAGTCACTCTTAACTTATATTACTCCCTCTGTCCCCCTTGGTTGTTTACCTTGGGGAACGTAATTCTGGCACGGACTTTAAGGTGCATTTTGTGAATAGTTTCATAATTTATTTTTAATTTTTTTTTAATAAAAATAGAATTGTTCTATTTTTATACCAAAAAAAAAAGAAAATTTTAAAAATAAGTTATGGAACTATATTTTTTAGGAGCCTTAAAATGCGTGCCAAGTAGTGAAAAAAATGTAAAGAAATGAGAGGGACGGAGGGAGTATATAATAAATTTGTATAAAAACATTCTCTCTCTAACCACTTTCTTTTGTATAAATTTGTGGATTTTTTTTTACACATTCTTCATATTTTTTATTAATGGTATGTCCGACACACTTTTAACAAAGGGGTTTGCATGATTGAAGATGATCTAAATCTTTAATTTGATCGAGATCTAAATTTCACTTGTTCCTATATGCATGCATGTATGAGAAATATATAATGCATTTTCAATTCTCATTTAATAAAGTAAATCTATTATTTGGTTGACATCTATATTAGTTTCATGTATGTCAAAAATGTGTAATTTATTTTCCACACTCATTTAATAAATAAATTTTACAATTTGGTAGAGATCTAAATTCAGTTACACGCATATAATGTCACATGTATTTGTTTTTTTTTGAAATCAACTCAACTTTCATTAATTCAAACAATCTTTCACAATAATCTCCACCAAATGGGTAGGAGGAGATGTAAAAACAATGAAGCAAAATAACGAATAGGGGATTCTAGCTAAGCTATGCGCCACCCTGTTGGCTTGCCTTCTAATATGACTAATACGGACCAAAGGTAATCCCTGGAGAAGCCTCTTACAGTGATCAATAACGTGTCCCATCTCTAAAAGATTCTCACACCTTCCATTAATAGCTCGCACTGTAAGCAAAGAATATGACTCGATAGTTACTCTCCTATCTGAATACGCCATCACCCATGAAAGAACCTCCCTCACCCCAATACATTCACCCTCGATAACAGATGTTGGACACGGGAGGATAAGACATTTTCCCTCAATGAAAACGCCCTCATGATCACGAATGACCATGCCCACTGAGAAACCTTCAGACCCAGTAACAAACGATGCATCTACATTAACTTTGAGCTCACCTACCGCTGGTGGAATCCATTTTCTAACACCACTGTTTTCCTTCCTGACAACATTCCTTCCTGGCATTGTAACAGACCTAGCATCTTTCCATTCTTTTAGTTGATTGAAACTGTCCTCCATGGCTATAGCTGGATTCATCAGTTGCCCTTCCCACACTCTTTTATTCTGCCAAATCCAGATTCCCCATAAGACAATACAAATAGAAATGATCTTGTCATGCTTTGTCACCTCCAAGTTATTTAATAGCTAATCTGGTGCCTCGTAAACCTCCCTCGTGTCATACACCAGACCCACAGATTGCCAGCAGCTGCTCGCAAATTGACAGTCCAAAAATAGATGCATGAGATGTTCTACATCCACATTACACATTGGACATATTATAGGGAGACTCACACCCTTTCTTTTTAGTCTGACATGAACTGGAACATTATTGCGACATAATCGCCAAACAAAGATCTTCACTTTATGAGGAATAGACAAGTGCCATATACGACTCCAACCTACTGATTGTGTACACCCTGAATTACCAGCAAATAAATCATGCCACAAACGATATCCAGTCTTCACATTGTATATGCCATCAATTGACCTGGACCAAACTATTCTATCTTCAACTTGACGTTGAGGCACAGTCGTTGCCAGAACAGCTAGAGCATCATATTTATTGAATAATTCCATTATCTTCTCAGAATTCCAGATCTTAGAACCTGGATAGAAAAGAGTCGATACTACTTCACTTCATCCCTCATACAGTGGCAAATAATCCACCCTGTAGTCACTCTTCTTTTCAAGCCATGGATCCCTAGTCGCTACAATTGAATGACGATCTCCTACCACCCATCGATAGCCTCGAGCTAACGATTCCTTAGCCTACCAAATGCTCGTCCAAACAAAGCTACTTTTGACACCCCTTCCTACCCCCAAAATGTTTCCATCAGGGAAGTATCGAGCTTTAAGAACTCTTGACACCAACGATTCAGGATTTTGAATGCACCGCCAGATATGTTTCCCCAGCAAAGCAATGTTAAACCCTAAAAGACTTCGAAAACCCATTCCTCCTTTGCATTTAGGCATAGACATAGCCTCCCAAGAATGCCATCTAATCCCTTTATTCTAACCTGAACCTGAGCTCCACCAGTACGCGTTAAACATCCTCTCTATTTCTTACACAAGCGATTTGGGCAACAAAAAACATGTCATGCAGTAAGAAGGTAACAACTGAGCAACATTCTTGATTAAGATTGATTTCCCCGCCCTGGAAATTGGCTTTGATTTCCAGCTATCAATCCGCTTACACACTCTCTCCTTCAAAAAAGTGAAAACCCTTTTTTTTTACCTTCCAACCAACGAGGGTAATCCCAAATAATTACTATTCGAGATATCTCCATGCACACCCAGAGTCGCAGAGATTTCTCTTTGCTTATATGTTCTTACATTTGAGCTAAAAAACACTCCTGACTTCATATAATTTACTGCTTGACCTGAAATTTCCGCATAAGAATTCAAAATACCTTTGACATTAGTTGCCTCCTCCTTAGATGCTTTAAAAAACAGAAAACTATCATCAGCAAAGAGAAGATGAGTAATCGTCGGAGCACTAGGACTTCTTTAACACCCATGTATCATACCTTCATCCTCTGCACTATCCAGCAGATTAGAGAGCCCTTCCACACAGAAAAGAAACAGATACGGGGAGAGAGGATCTCCTTGTCGGAGCCCCCTCTTTGGATTAATTGGCCCCACAGTCGTCCCATTAAAGCCAACCTCATAAGAAACTGTTGTTACACATCTCATCACCCAGTTTATCCATTTTGTGCAGAACCCCAGAGCTTGCATCCTCTGTTGCAAATATCTCCAATTCACTCTGTCATACGCCTTACTTATATCTAGTTTTAAAGCAACATCCCCCTCTTGATCCCTTACTCTGTCACATGTATTTGTTAGTTCACATCTACAATTGGTTATAATTGTAAATGTTATAAATCATATCCCAAAATTGATTGCAAGTGAAATAAAGTTTGATAATAGTTCGAGTAAACTTATTGAGTATGAACTTTTTCAACAATTTTAAGTTAGATCGGTATCAGTATTGTAACTCATAACTCTTTTCTATACTCGTTAATAGACCTGATTGAAAAAAAAAATTAATTATATGCATGTATGTATTCAAAATTTGTGATTCATTTTTAATTTTTATTTAAGAACTAGAATTATAATGTGGGTAAGATCTTTATTTAGTTTCATGTATTCCTAAAATTTGTATAATTTATTTTCCTTCAAGTTAACTTAATTTGCAATTTGGTTGATATTTGAATTCAATTTAATAAATGTATGCCAGCTATATATGTGAGTTCTTATCTATAATTTACCATAACTATGGCAGATACATGTCATATTCCACAATTGTTTGCAAGTGAAAAGAAGTTTGACAATAATGTGAGTAATTTCAACAAATGTGAAATTTTCCACAATATGTGTAATATCATTGACATTGTTGTAACTCGTAACTGTTATCTACATACATGTTAGCTGTTTAATCAATGTATAATTTATTTTCCTACAGGTTGCAATTTGGTTGATATTTGAATTCAATTTAATATGTATGCCAGCTACATATTTGAGTTCTTATCTAGAATTTACTATAATTATGGCAGATACATATCATAATCCACAATTGTTTGCAAGTGAAAAGAAGTTTGACAATAATGTGAGTAATTTCAATGAGTGTAAAATTTTCCATAATATATTTAATATCATCGATACTGTTATACCTCGTAACTATTATCTACATACATGTTTAACTGTTTAATCAATACTATTTAAGGTTTTACTAATTAAGTGACAATGTGGTAGTTGGTAACCGCTATCTACATGCATGTTTAGCTATTTAATTGGTAATATTTAAACTTTTACTAGCTACGTCTCAACCACATCTATGATACTTTCCATGCATATAGATAAGGTTTGTTGTTAATTATATTCACATATGAAAAATTTCAAACAAAAACTCCTAACTACATACAGTAGTGTAATTGTAGGTAGGTACTTATTAAATCACAATAAGACAACCACTATTTACTCCTTAGCAGTTCTCTTGTGTTATATAAAGAGGAAAATATAGATCAATTCAGTGCAAATCGAAGTTTTTATTCCTCTTCATCATATTGATATAGTAGACAATTATATAACTATATATCTAATTAAGAAAAATGAAGCTCGGTCTGTTTAATTTCTTGCCTTTGGTAATTGTATCAGTTCTTTTCATAGTTACAATAACCAATGCTGAAGATCCCAAAAGTGAGCAAATCTACATACTTAATTTTTATATCTCATTCACATTATTTTAGCTTGTATAATACATGTAGTAATTAGTAAGATTGCGATAACCAAATAATCTCAAATTGAAGAAACTTATTATTAAATATATATGCATGACTTATCGATAGTTTTCAATTACAGGTTTAGAGTTATCGGAAGCAAATTTGCGTTATGTTTTAGGCCGTTATGGAGGATATGTCAATTTCGAAGATAAGTGGGGTAAAGGATATCCCCACCATCACGGTCAACCGAGTGGAGATAATAGCCAACAAGGTGGATATGGTGGTCAACCTGGAGGAGGTAGTGCCCAACCTAGTGGAGATGTAGGCCAACCTGGTTGTGAACAAGGTGGATATGGTGGCCAACCTAGTACTGCTAGTCCTCAACCAAGTGCTCAACCAGGTGGATATGTGAGCCAACCTGGTGGTCAACAAGGTGGATATGGTGGTCATCCAAGTACTGGTGTTTCCCAACCAGCCGGTGGAGATGTAGGTCAACCTCAAGGTGGCTACGGTGGTCAGCCAAGCACAGGTAGTCCTCAACTAGGTGGAGATTTGGGTAAACCCGTTGGTCAGCCAAGTACTGGTGGTGGAAATGTAGGCCAACCTAGTGGTTCTCAATCAGGTGAATATGGTGGTCAACCAAGTACTAGTGGTGGCCAACCAGGCGGTGATGTTAGTCAACCAGGAGCAGGTGCTCTGCCAGGTGGAGATATAAGCCAACCTGGGGGACAACAAGGTGGATCAGATACTCAACCAAGTATAGGTGGTGCTCAGCCAGGTGGAGATGTTGGTCAACCTGGTAGTTCTCAACCAGGTGCCGGTGACGGCCAACCTGGTGGAGATGTAGGCCAGCCTCGTGGACAACAAGGTGGGTATAGTGGTCAATCAGGTGGAAATATTGGCCAACCTAGCGGCCAACAAAGTGGATATGGTGATCAACCAAGTACCAGTAGTGCTCAACCAGGTGGAGATATGGGCCAACCCAGTAGCCAACAAGGTGGGTATGGTGGACAGCCAAGTACTTCAAGTCCTCAACCAAACCAACCTATTGGTCAACAAGGTGGATATGGTGGTCAACCAAGTACTAGTGGTCCTCAACCTGGAGGAAATATAGGTCAGCCCACTGGACAACAAGGTGGATATGGTGGTCAACCAAGTGTTACCAGTCCTCAACCAAGCCAACCTAGCAGTCAACAAGGTGGATATGGTGGTCAACCAAGTACTGGTGGTGCTCAACCTGGTGGATATGTGGGTCAACCTGCTGAACAACATGGTGGATATGGTGGTCAACCAAGTGCCGGTACTCAGCCAAGTGGGAATGTAGGCCAACCAAGTGGGGCCACTAGCCAACAAGGTGGATACGGTGCTCAACCAGGCACCGGTTATTAAATTGTTAAGATTTTGATAAATGAAGTGAACATGTAACGTTAAAATATCTATACAATTGACGAAAGAAATGATATATTAACCTGAATTTGGTGCACAAAATTATATCACCTTTGCATGTGAGGAGTATATATGTGTGAAATCCATGAAATGATTTACATATACCGAACTGTTATCGAATTGTTACCGAGTTGTTATCATACTGTCAAAAATATTTATATACTTTATATCGAATCAATTGAAGTACGAAAATAGTACAATTTAAATCATAATAATAAAATCAGTGCAAACGGTTATTCTTGACTCAACTGATTTTTTAAGTTTCCACTATTCATTTCTTAATGTAATAGGGATATGTTGTTAAATTAAAATACTTGTTTTAACTCCAAAATTCATAAAACCTTTTTTTTATATATTGCGATAATGAATACTTCTATATATTAAACAAGGTAAAAGATTGCATATAACATAATACTTGTAAACTTGTGTCTCCTTCTCCTTTATAAATGTCGGGTTATATATATCTTCAAAATGCAAATTATATAGATAAATATATTTTTATCTAGTTATTTATACATATTTCAAAATAAAAAATAAAATAATTTTATATACACATACATAATAGGGAGGATAAGAAAATTTTGTGCGTTATTTCGATAATTGCTCATTTTTTTAAATTTTTTTACGAAACATCTTATTTAATATGTAGCAACAACGAATGATGGTAAAAGGTATTAAACACATGCATCTGCATATAACTTTTAGATTTATATATATAATTGTTCAATAATATATGTTTTACTTAACGTCTTCCTCTAACACATTAAAATTTCAGATAAATGGAACAGAACATCAAAACTCTATTTTGGGAAGAGTCTTTAATTGAGTCCTCCTATTCCAATTTGTTTAATTTGATTGTTTATTCATTTATTTGGTTATTTCGTTCAATATGTTATATGTTTTTCATTCGTACAATTTGAAGTATTTGTATATAAAGATATATTAAAAATGAAGGAAAAATATATATAAAATATGTATTGGGAGTTCCGATGATATGTTGAACAAGCTCTCAATCTATAAAATAATATGAGTGGTTTTAGCTTTGGAAAAACTCCACTATGTATAGGCACTTCTCACACCTCTTCCATCCCAAAAATAAAATGCCCATTAATTGAACTTTAATTGTCATTCTGTGAATAGATTTGTAACTTACATATGTATTATTCACATAAATAATATTTGTAACTCTCAAATACATAAATAATGTATTTTATTCCTTTTCTTTTATTTTATATTTGACAAAATTAAATCAAATATAACATCTCCCACTTGATTTATTTTGACAAATATATTTTGTTACTCCCACTTTTCCGAGAGTGTATGACAATCCATATTCAATGACTCAAAATTTTCAACTAACATGTTTGACAAATATATTTCTCATTAACTCCCACTTTTCATAGAGTCTTCATATTTCCAACTCCAATCAAACTAACTTGTTTGATAAACATTTTCTCTTAACTCCCACTTTTCACATAATATTTGATATCTTTATTCACTCCCACTATTTGTGAGAATAATATTCACTATGTCACAAACTTAATATTTCTTGATCTTATCAAATCAACATGTTTGATAAAAAAAAATTTAAAAAAATCCCTTTAATAAGTTTACAATCATATCACTAGTAAAACGTATCATATATTTTCACTTTCACTTCATGCATTGCAACACAATCATGTCTCATACAACCTTTCCAACTTCAATTCCACATTATTAATTAATGTGTATCCCGAAATTGAATTTTCAATTACCAAGATCACCTTCGATACATATATTGCAACAAACAATAGCTCTAGGCACGTCTGCCTAATTCACCAATTTATTAAAAATACACTTTAATTACATGATCATGATCCTCTTTACAACCTCTCACTAGGCTCAAGAAAAATTGCTTCACAATCCACTCACAAGGATAACAACATATGACAAGTCAAGTCAAGTCAATCGATCACATAACATAAATTATATTGAACTTCCAGCCTTTTGCACATATATTACATTTAATGATTTCATTCTCGCATTAATTATTTCCCCTCTAACAATAGGGTTCGTACTGGATTGCAACTCTGCATCCTAAAAATGATTAAGCATCATACACACTTCTTAATTCAAACTCAATGTTCATTTTTATCCCTCACAAATCGGATTCTTGGAACATATGAAATTTCCTAAATATCTTTCATCACAAATCTGAGATCCCACAATTTAACATTTCCTTCTCATTTTTCGCTAACAAATTATCATCAAGATATTCGATATAATCGTAAACGAGCTCCCACTTTCAAAATTACTGACACAACTTTCTAATTCTTTATCGATATAAAATTCCCAATTTTATTTCTTCATCCATCATGTCTCAAATTTATAAATACACCAACAACTTTATTTTCTTTTTAAAAATTCATTTACAACCAACGAATTTTCTATATTACAACTCCGACTTTTATTTTAATTCCATAAACTAAAATTCTTTCGATTTCATTTCGAAAATTCTAATTTTATACTCACCATTCTGAGTGTCACAAAGAAAAAACATCTTTTTCTTTTTACTCTATGTTCTAATAGTCATTATAATTTCTTCTATAACATAGTCGCCTTTTTCAACAACGATTCGAAATTACCCTAATACCTTGTACAACAACGGGTTCCAACCAAACAAATTATTTTAAACAAGAACTCACATTTTCTAGTTCACTAGATGTATCAACTTTAACCACACCTAGCTGGCGTCATTTTTCAAAATACCTTTTAGAGTTCTTTAACTCCTTAGTTCAACAAGACCAACAAATTCCCGTTTATTAAATTTCTGGGCACTTGGCCCAATTTTCTTGTAAATTAAATAAATAACTTATTTCAAAAATTTCTCCTTTCATTTCTGTATATTCTTTATTCCAAGTATCATAAAAATATTTCTTCCAAAATATTATCTTTTAAACTGATAAATTTTCTGATTGTCTCTAAACAATCTATATTCCCTTTTTTTTCAACTCTGTTAATAAAAATACAAAACACAATTATTTTGACACATTTTCTTTTCCTTGCCGCTCTCCATTCTGAGAGCCACACAATTTTTCTCGAGCATAGTATCGTCTATTTAAAAGATAAATTTCAAATTGTACATTAACAGTTTATTTGTTATTTACCGGCTCCATTCTATATTCTTGGAGCTATTCAAATTTCAATAATAGAAAAAACTTAACAAAAAAGTTAGCAAATAGCTACGAGAGCAAGTTTGATTAAACAAAAAATCATCATCTGTCGCTCAAAAAACCAAAAAAAAAAAAACATGATTAAATACACTAACATCCAAAATCAACAAAACTAAGTATAATCGGATTATTATTATTACAAACAAAACATAAATCATATAAAAAAAAAAGCAAATTATGTTCAGGCAAGGCAACTAAACAATAGCACAAAGAACTTAAACTACCATACGATTTTTAGAATTAGGGAAAAACAGGAGACCAAACATGACAAGCATACAAGAAAACAAGGAGCGGTTATATATATCTAAAGAAAACAATACTATAGGCTAGGCACATGAACCAATAAATTATTACTCCCTCTATTCCCATTTAATAGATGTTTTAAGTTTTGGTTAAAATTCCTTTTTAATTGACTTTCTGCACACCCAATGCATATTAATTGCTAATTTTCTATTACTTTGCCCAACGTACCCCTGTATTGTACGGGTTGCTATTCTTCTCTTTTTAAATTTTAAGGATACAAAAGTAATAACATAATCTTATTAATTACAATATACTTTTGGGTAAAATTTTTGAAAACGACTAATAAAAAGGAATAGAGGGAATATAATATAAAATCTTAAAAAAATCCATATAGAGAACAAACAAGAAACAAGAACAATAGCAATTCTAGCACTACACAGCTAATACGACAAAAAAATTAAGTATTACAAATAGAGAACAAACACGAAATATATAACTAGTAGTTATGTCAGCAAAAAGTTGGAGACACATGAGATTTAATTAAAAACAAACACACACCATGTATATCAAATTATTAAAACTAGTCAAAAATTTATGAAAAGAAAGGAAGGATATAGGCGTAGAAACAAAAAAATCCAAAGCCTGTGACAATCTTGCCAAACCAATGAACCCGAGATAACCGACCATTTTCAAAATGAGCACCGAGTAAAACTCATCACAATAGGATCAATTACAACTACGTAATTACTTAACAAACTGAAAACCAATTAACATGTTCGAGATGAAAGAGCACAACCTAGGGGTGTTTATGGGTTCACCAAACCGACCCAACCCGACCCTTTTTTCGGCCATTCAAACCGATAAAAAAAACCCGATATTTGATTGGGTTAGAAAAATTTCAAACCGATTTAAATGGGTTGTGTATGGGTTTTATATTTTTTTTGGCCAACCCAACCCGATCTAAAATATTAATTTTATTTGATAATTTAATATAAATCTATATATTATATGCAAATATGCATTACACAATATATCATACTTTTATTTATAGATGTATGATTACATTTGGCGTGTATGTATTTGATTTACGATATAATTTACATTACTAAAATTATAATATTAATTAAATTAAATACTAACAATAAAATTGCAAGTTATACGTAATTTAATTTTACTTAAATTCTCAACATGAGCAATACTTTGAGGGCTTTAAAATTTTTTTATAAATTATTTAACCCATTCAAACCGAACCAACTCAATCCAAACCGATTTACAATGGGTAGGGTTGGGTTACGAAATTATTTTTTACGGGTTGGGTTTAAAATTTTTAAACCGATTTAATTGGGTCGGGTTGCAAAAACGCCATCAACCCGGCCAACCCGACCCGCGAACACCCCTAGCACAACCTAGCTCTGATATCAATGAAGTATTTGTATATAAAGATATATTAAAAATGAAGGAAATATATATATATATACATAAAATATGTATTGGGAGTTCCGATGATGTGTTAAACAAACTCTCAATCTATAGAATAATATGAGTGCTTTTAGCTTTGGAAAAACTCCACTATGTATAGGCACTTCTCACACCTCCTCCACCCCAAAAATAAACTGCCCATTAATTGCACTTTAATTGTCATTATGTGAATAGATTTTTATCTTACATATGTATTATTCACATAAATAATATTTGTAACTCTAAAATACATAAATAATGTATTTTATTCCTTCTCTTTTATTTTATATTTGACAAAATTAAATCAAATATAACACAATTATGGGTGAGTGTTCAATAATATTTAATTCATTAAGAATCTTCTTAAATTTTAGATTAACTGATTACCTAAGAGCATCTCCAATGGCGTTAGCTAAAAATTATTGGCTAAATTACATAAAATATTGATTATGTAAAATTTGTCGAACCTGTAATACATTGTGTTCCGATGATATTGGCTATAATGATAGGCTATATTTTAAAAATGGTATGTTATTAATATTTCAAGTTGTTATTAATGAAATATATAATTTTAATATAGAAATAAGTGGTGTGGCAATTTACTACAGGTCTCTAGAGGTTCGACAAATATAGCCAACATCAAGAGATTATCTATAATTATAGACAACAGTTTTGTCCCATATTGGAATGCAAAATTTTTTTACACATTCTTTATAATTCTTATTTATGGTAATTAATTTCAAATTTTACCTAAGAGGTCTCTCCCATTGGAGATGCTCTAAGTATAATCAACACAATCTATCTATTTTATAATGTCTGGAGATCAGAAAGTTACCAGAAGCGTTTAAAATATTTTTCTTGGATTTTTGTTTTCTTGACTTTTGTATTAAAAAACATTTCTTGCATTAAATAGCTCTTAATGACATATTAAATAGTCATTAATTATACCTAATAAATATGTATTAAATTTATTTACCTTTATACAATGGGTCCTTTATTATTCCCTATCGAATACCACTCCAATTTCTTTTCGGACAATTGTAGTACACGACCCTTACTTCTCAAGCAATCTTTATTATTAATGATTACAGAAATTGTAATGAATTATTGAAGTGTATAAATCTTCCCTTGACAGCTGTAATAAAAATAATACAAATAGTTTTTTTATTTTTACACATGAATAAATTACACATTACACTTGGGTTATGTCCAAACCGATTAAATTGAATAAAACCCAATTTTATTGGTAGAGTAAATCGATAAAAAAGTTACATACCCATTTTTCATTATATTGTGTCAAAATAAATTAATATTCTAATTAAATACATTCTTACATTAATACTGAACATGTTTGTTATGAGAGGGCATCGGTTTTAAAAACTGTTATTATATATAATATTTATAACTTTTGATCGTAAAGACTACGTATTTATTATAATTGTTACTTTTTGTGTTTATGATATTTTTGAGATTATGAAAATTTTGGATATATAAAGAGAGTATCTTTAAACTTATAATTCCTTTAAATTGTTTTGAATCAATTTTTTAAAATTATTTAGAGACCAATCAATTTTTTAAAATAAAAATTTATCCGTTTTTAATATTTTAAAATGAAAATTTTTGAACCGCGCAAAGCAAAGATAAGTTGCCTAGTTACTCCATTACTTGTACTCATTAAATGAATATTAATTACACACCACAAACAAAAAAAATATATCACTCACTATGAGTAGTGAGCTAAATTAGCAACTTTCACAAGCTACTAACGTCTTACAAGAGAAAAAAATTACAGACATACACATATATACAGAAAATTTTCTTCTCTCCACTTTTGTCTTCATGAGTTAGCTCTTCCCCTCCGGTTGTGGTTTATCCACCGGCCGGAGGCCCACTTTCTTGCCTTCTTCCTCTTCCCTCCTTATTCTCCAACCAAGTTTTCCTCCACCTTCACAATTCCCTTTCATTCCTTCCATAAATTGGAATTTTTCCAAAAATTTCGAAAAACCCATTCGAGTTCTTTTCAGATCTGTTTTGATTTAGAACTCGAAATATCAAATAAACACATTTCTTAAACTCAAAATTTCTTGCTTAACATCATATCAAAATTTGGTGTCAATCCGAGATTTTTGACTTTTCGAATTGTATCGTCTTGGGCGAGGTAACGCTTTATGCGTATGTCTCTCCATTTGGAGTGGTTTGTTTATGTTAATATATTTTTTTTGTTTTGTTTGGTTATTTCCGTCCTCCGAGAATGTTTCATTTGATGTCTCGAGATCTGGAGAGGCCGCATCGAAGCTGGGGCAGTGATGATTATTGCAAGAGCTCACCTTTCACAACAGGAGAGTGTTCATTCTTGGGGATTTTTCACTTACGGCAAGTCTATAGCTGGTTCCCGGTAAGTAGATAGCTGGGGTCCTTCACCTGAACAAAGGACTACCAACGGTTCTTATGTGTTAAGGTCAATTGTGACATTACTGTATTCAGGGATGTTGGTACAATTTGGATTTATTGGGTTGTCGTTGATTTCATTTTCAGTTAACAGAATTTTCCAGTTCTATATTGTCAAACGGTCAGAAAACAAAACAGCTAAGTATTTTAGCTTGCCTTTATTTTTCAACCTGGTCGTACCGACAGTTTGGGAGTTTGTCCCGACTGTGTGTTTGCTATAATTAATGGAAACTTTTACTTTTCTGGCAAAAAAAAACGTCTTACAAGAGATTTGAGCTGATCCGGTTAGATTTGGGATCTTTTAAATGTATATGGATTTTTAGAATAAAATTCGTTTAAAAAAAATTCAATAATAAATGAATATGTATTTAGCTTAATCCAATCTCTCTATGATTAGATCTAATTTGTATGATTAGATCTGTTTGTATTAGTGTGTATTATGTATTATAATATATTATCTTTCATAATATTTATATTATATCCTATTATATAATAAGAGTAAGAGGGATAATAAGCAAGCACTACTACTATAGATTTAGCGTTCGACTCTCACTAACAACATAATTAAATTTCTTTTTTTGCTAAAAAATAACATAATTAAATTTAATATTTATAACTTTAAATATACTAATAAAACATATGATAAAATTCACTTCTCAAAACTAATTAATCATCTACTAAATTTAATATTATAAACTCATTAATCATCTATTATATTTGATATTATTACACGCCAAAAATTTAGTTTACAAGATAGCATTGAAACATTGCGAGTACATAAGCACGAAGCAGCCCTCATCTCTGGCTTTCAGGAAACAATCCAAATCAAACCTGACTTTAACTACTAAATAGTTCCGGTTCAAAACAAAAATTCATGTTTGTCTTCTATACTATATGTGTATATATTTTACGTTAATTTTGAAAAAAAAATCATGTAACAATAAGATGCAACAAAAAAGTAAAAAATCAACTTATTATTAGTTACATATATAAATTTTTTACAAAATAATTTATAATAAAAAACACATGTTAGCCAATAATATTCTATATATTATATAATTATAGGGGTATCTTATCCATTTTTTTGGTAGTACGGTCAACGACCAAAATAATATGGATCGTTGGATGTTATAATAGACTGATAAGAACCATTAGATCCAATATTAAAAGTTTTATTTAATTTATAGTAGAATTATATTAAAATACTAAAAAGTAATTTTTAATCATCTAAACTAAATATAAATAGGTTTTCTACATTAGATAGAATTCTCAATGTAAATTTTTGTAACTTTTTTCTATTCAATTTTTGCGTAATTTCAGCGTGATAATAATGGTCAAGCCAACACTAAATTAAACAAAATTTCTTGATTTATAAATGGGTTGTAAAATCGTCTAAATGTGATTCTTAAAATTCAAGAAAGAGCTAAAATAGTAATTTGACAGTGTCAAGTCTATTAAATAATTTTTTTTTAAATTTATTAATACTCAAATTTGATTATTGTTTAATAAAAAACAATCAAATTTGAATAATTATATCCTCATATATAATAAACGTAAAAGTTTTTATCCATAATTTTGGTCCCTTACCGTCAAATAATTTTTGCCGTCGAATATAATATTTTTAATAATAGACGATAATAAGTATAATAGGGATCCTATCCATAATTTTGGTCACTATACCGTTAAAATAATCTTAACCATCAAAAATAATTTTAAAAATAGACGATCACAATTATATCATATTAAAATGAAAATTATAATCTGAAAAGAATATAATTAAAAAGGTTATATTAGAATTGAATTTAATTTATTTTTTATGGATATTAAAAAAAGTCATATTTACTATTTGGGCTCTATCTCGTGATCTAGAAATCAGAATTAGATGATTTTACGACCCTACGCAAAATTTATAAAATTATTTTTAATTTATTGATGATTTAACAATTATATGTAAATGAAAACACTCAGAATTTCAAGATAAAATATAATTACAATTTTTTACATTAATCCTATTTAGTGTGGAAGAACTACATTGATAATCCTAATCAATGTAGAAAACCTAATTATATATTATTTAAATCATTAACATTCACTTTTTCGTATTTCAATATAAACACACTTTTTTTAGTTACATGTTAAAATATAAAATATTTTTTATGCTAGATCCAACGTTTTTCATCTATTTATTTTAATATTTAACAGTTCTTATTTACTTCGTTGTACGGAGAACTAAACTACGGACTATCAAAATTTTGGACAAAATCCCTCTTAAACTTATTATTAAAACTGTATTTGGTTGTTATCTTTAAATAATAATATGGTTATTTTGATAATTAAAACGAAATATAAGTAGAATTCCTAAATCAAATAGAATTTTTAAAGTAAAAAATCGTCAATTTCTTCTCTCTTTTTTTTCTTGATAGTTTTAATTAGAAAATATTTACTAAACCATCACTAAATTAAAGATTATTTTGTTAATTTCACATGGATTGTAAAAGCATCCAAATCAAGTTTTAAAAATTCAAGATAAAACACATAGTAAATTGAACGTGTAAAATTTTATATATATAAATTTTTTAACAATAATTTGATATATAAATTAATAACAAATAAATATTAAAAAATAAATGTAATTAAAGATATTAGAAAATGAGCCGTGCATATAAGCTAGTTATATATAATGTATTATCAAAACATATTTTCATATATTTTAATAATGTACTTAATTGATTTGGTATCCATTTTAATTGTTCAGAATTTTATTCTAATGTTTTCGCAATCCAGAAACATCTTTGTTGAATTGTTATGACAATGTGAACTATATATGATGCATCTTTGTTTTCATTCATCAATATTGTAAAAATACTTTATTTTGTATTTGTGTTTAAATTTTAGATATTATTATTTAATTATTTTGTTTATATTATAGGAAATTGATAATTTATTCAATATTAAATAGGTTTTAAATTTAAGCAAAATATAAAATTTGGACAAAAATTTAAACATGCCGTATTTGATCTGAGATTCGTGAACCTAATGGATCAGGATATTGATCGGTCTATAAAAATTCAACATTGATTAGATCCAAATCGATCCAATTTTAATAAAAATATATGAATATGAATATGAATTTTGATCAATCCCATATAAATCCGATCCATTACCTATCCAAAATCTTCACTTCAACTTCCAAAATCTTCACTTCAACTTCTGGTTCTTCATATCATTACCGATTCAGTCGACCTCTACGATATGCATGGGTGCTAAGAGCAACTCCAACAGACACCTTATCCAATTTCTTAAGTCAAATTATAACTAAACTAGTGCAAAAACTAATTCCAACAGCCTCCTAAAACCTTCCCAAAAACTTAAGAAGTATTGTACTCTCTTCAATATTAAGAGTCTTCCTTCTCTACTTTTCCATTATTTTAATAATACACAAATTCCCTCCCCTCTTTCAAACTCTTTGAAAGTGTTTCAAACATATTGCCTGCCGTGCCTTCAAGTCACAGGTGCACTGCCGTGATTTGAAGTCACGGGTGGACCTTCTTTTTTTTTTTATAGGTGTACCGATTTTTTTTTCGGGTGGACGAATTATAAACCGACTTGGATGTGTATATCATTAATTTAAATTCATCAATAATGATATAAATTAAAACTCGAATGTACCATTTTGTTAATATTGATATCGTTTCTCATCATCCACACTTCGTGTTATTAAAAGATAACATAATGAAAAGTATGTATAGATATAGTTAATTAGTAAAAAAAATGAATATGGAGTAAGTTTAGGAGAACTGTTGGAGAAAATGTTTGATTTTAGCTCCTAAATAGTTAAGATGTAATTTAATTATATTATTTATAGGAAGAATGCAAGGAGATTGTTGGAATTGCTCTAAGTACATTTTCGCTTGTTCTTTTTCCGTCTTAAATTAAATGTCATGTTGATTTTTCGGCGATCAAATTGAACATTTTTGAGTAAAAATTACATATATTATATAATTGGATAAAATCATAAAAAAAAATTACTGAAAAGTTTATTTAATCTATTTTAAAATGTAATGTTTGATCTTTTAAAATTATGAAAGAATAATCTTAATTTTCATTAAACTTGAGTTAATTTATAAGAAAAAATTAAATAAGACAGTTTTAGAACGACAAAGTAGTATTGTAGTCTCCAAATTTATTGATGCCTATTTCATTTCGTAATGTAATACGTCGAACTCGATCCCTCGAATAACTGAAAAGGATAAGAACGATTAGAAGATTTGACTTCACATGAGCTATTCATAACAAACTACTTAATGCAATTGACTTTGGCTAACTGATCTGATGAAACGTATAGCCTGGTAATAAATGTGAATATTTCCTCATAGTAATAACCAGATAGTTGCTAATATAAAATAATGAGCTAAACTTAAAATTATTATTTATGATTTAAAGTTGCTTAAATTGATAAGTAAAAAATAAAAATTTTAACTTAATATCTGTTTGGGTAATTTTATACTCCCTCCGTTCCATTTATTTTGGCCACATTTCCAATGTTTATTGTCCCACAATATTTGTCCACTTTCCTTAACAAAGGTAAATAAAGTTCTATATGTGATAAAAAATTGTAAATATAGTAATCTTTAAGCTAATTAGTTATGGAAACTAAACAAAAAATATAGTAAATTGGTAAAAACGTGGATTTTGATTGATGGACAAAATAAGTGGGACGGAGGGAGTATTTTAGGTAACTTATGAATTATTAAAAATGTTAAAATTAAAATAAATTTGATAAATAATTAATTTGAATGGTGTTATTAACTTTTATGAAATAAATCATCAAAATAAAATAAGTCGTTCAAAAAAGTTTTTTCTACCAACTTCTGACTTTAAAATGTTTTTCTTGAAAATTATTATCATAAAGTACATTTATCATATTATAATACTCATTTAAATTAATTTATAAAACCGTACAAAGTTGAATTATTATTTGAGATGACAATTTCATTATTTTAATCAGTTAAATCAAATTATGTCAAAACAAATAAGATAGACGGAGTAATAAAATATCATTTCCTCTCCGTTACCATAAATTATTTGTTCTTTTGATTTATTTAATTAAAAAAGACTCACATAATGAAACTAGCTTCATTACAAGAAAAACGGCATTTTCCTATTAGGAAAAGACCCTAAATCGATAGGAAATGCCACATTTTCTACCGGCCCCCTCGGGTAAGAAATGCTTAAGTGGAAAATGTCTTTGGTAGGAAATGATACTGACGGGTCAACGTGGGTCCCATGTGCTGATGTGACCTGACACATGGCGAGGACCCACATGCCAGCTTGGACGATGGCATGGTACCATGTCAGATGCCATGTCATATGACACGTGGGCGGGATCCGCACACGTCATCAGCCATGTCAGATACTGACGAAAATTCAGCAAGTGTAAAGCCATTTCCTACCGACTACTTTTGCATACATCGGTAGGAATTGTTTCAGGTATCTTGTAAAACGGTTTTTCCTACCGGTCAATTCCTACCGCCGTTTATCATTTCCTACCAGCCATTTCCTACCATACCTTTTGAATGTGATAGGAAATACCGAAATAGCATGAAGACTGTAGGAAATACTTGGTTTCGAATGGTAAGGCCGGTAGGAAATGGGTTAGGTCGGTAGGAATTACTGGATTTATTTTTTAAAAAAAATTGGTCACGTCGATTTTCCTTTACAACAAAATGCTCAAATCATAATGAAAACTACAAACCAATATCAAGATCTAAGTACACTACCACAACAAAAACGCATTCATCAAATAATGAAATTCAAACATTTATCATAACCATAAACAATCATTCTTTCTTATTACAATAATAATATTCAAAAGTTAAAAATTGTTCTAAAATAACTACAAGAAATCAAGAACATTTTATACAAATTTATTAACCATTGCCTTCAACATCATTGTCCTTATCTTCATCATTGTAGCATCATTTATCTCCGCCCACCATCATTGTCTTCCCACAAATTTTCTTGGCCCATTTGTCTTTGCCTTTATCCATGAAGTTAGATTCATATATAATAACCTTGTTATCCTCATCAAGTACCTACAATTTACATAAGAAGCAAAAATAAGTAAGTAGTACTAAGATGCGAAATAATCAAACAATAAACTAAGTAGGGAATAATTTTTATCTAATAATCAAGATGTGAAAAATGATATAGCCACATGGCACTTGGGACCAATCACATTCATTTTCTACCGATGTCGGTAGGAAATGAGTCACTCATTTCCTACCGTTTTTATGTGGTAGGAAATGGTCTGGCTGAAACGACGTCGTTTCATCATGGCCAGACTTTGACGTGCCGATGTGGGTCCCGTAACAGTCATTTCCTACCAATTTCGGTAGGAAATGAGTCATTATTTCTTACCGGTCAAGGATCCGGAAGAAAATGATCCTTTAACTTGAAAAACGGTAAGAATTGGTTGGTAAAAAATGATGATGATGGAAAATAATCGTTAGAAAAATCCGTTTTTCTTGTAGTGCTTGCTGATGACATATATTTTTATCTCTATGCATGACTAGTATTGCGCAAGTCCTTGAAACCTTAATTTAGTCAGATAAACTATTTAATGTTGAGATAAATTTGAAAATATTTTTATAATTTCTTTGTTGTGGAGTGTTTCTTCTGTCAGTCACTTCCCCTTCTTGTGCAGTATAAATAGGACGCACAAATATCCTTCTATTTCATAAACTAAGTCTTTTCATTACCATATCACAATGAAGCTCAACACTTTTCTTCTTCTTGGACTTCTCTTGTCTCTTGTTCTTCTCGTCTCCTCCGATGTAGCAGAGACGACACATGAACATGAGAACAAAGGTTCGTATCATGATCGAATCGTCTACCTTTTTATAGGCAAACGAAATTTTTGGACGAGAATCTCCCTATCCTTTTTTATAAATATAAGAGGAGCATCATTAGTAGAATTTGATAATTCTGGTCAAATAAATAATTTTTTCGATATTAATATAATAAAAAATATATATTTTTAATCTCGATAAATGAATAATATTTTTCAATCCCGAGGATATTCATTTATCGAGACTTAATTGTATGGTCCTTTTTTGTTAAATTAATTTACGAGGTTTTAAATGGTTCATATGTGTATTGATCATGCAGAGGATGAAGCTTCTAGACCAGATCAATATGGTGGAGGCGGGGGAAGTTATGGTGGAGGCGGGGGCTACGGAGGTTATGGAGGTAGGGGTGGTTATGGTGGTGGCCCGGGCTATGGTAGTGGTGGTGGAGGCGGTTATGGTGGTGGCCCGGGTTATGGTAGTGGTAGTGGAGGCGGTTATGGTGGTTATGGAGGGAGGGGTGGTTATGGTGGCTATGGAAGACGTTGCAGATGGGGATGTTGCGGAGGCCGATTCTATGGAGGAGGCTGTAGATTCTGCTGCCGCGGTCCCTTTGAAGCACAAGCCTATGGCGAAGTTGACGAAGCCAACCCTTAAGCTGTCTCACCATAATATAAAATATATGTAAACCATGCACATACGAAGCAGTAGCCAGTATGTAAGTACCTAAATAAACACGTACGTGCATGTGCATGGGGCGTATAGTGAGTACGTAGGTAATAAGAGTGGTGCTCGATGGTAGTACCTAAAATATGGTTGTTTCTCTGTCGACACAACCAAACTAATGTGACATATATAACATATATAGTATATATATATGCTGCACGTACGTCTGTCCTTGGCGCACATATCTGATGGAAGTTTTATTTGAAATGAAATAACTGTGCTTCTTTTTATTCAGACAACACTGACTGACGGACTAATGGTTTCTTTAACTTACACACTCATTTTATATTTAACAAAATTACATCTGCATAAAAAAATTAGATATTTAACAAAATTTGAATCCTCACCATCTCATTAAAAGAAAAGCCACTTAAGAGGTCATTGATAACAAATGATAAAATTAAAACTTCAAAAAAAATTCAATTTGGAATCCTTGACTTATTGATAACTCTGCTTAATTAAACTATGTGCGCTCAAACATAACCTGCAGGTAGCTGAACATTGCAGTCGGCTATATGCTCTGTGAAAACTCATGTCATAACTCATAACCCACCTGGTAACATTAATACTATCGATTATGCCCTTTTCTTCCCGACGTTTGAGTTTTATTTCGAAAAGCGATGTTGATCATATCATTCTTTTCTTAATTACTTATAGTTTATGAAGTACGGACCTAAAATAAACACCGTGGCCTTTACACTAATCTTTCAAGCTCAGAAATCCGTAATTCGTAAGTTGTTACGAATCCTCTGGTAATGCTCATGGAGCAGGTCTAGGCATCATCAGGGAGCGTTCAAAGTTTCGACCTCTCCTCCATTTTCAAAATTGCAACAGCTACCCTCAAATTCGTCGCACCTCTAAGTCTACGTAGCCCAAAAGCGTTACCAAATAAAATTTTCGAATGACATGCATGGTATGGCTGACGTGACATTTTAAGAGATTTTAATTATTGAAATTTATGTGAAGAAAAATGCTAGAGATCCCAAATTAGGTACAAAAAGATTTACAAAATGCCATGTGTCTTAATTTGATTGGTTATAATTAACTGGGCTCTGTATACACATTAACTTCACTAATTAAATTTTTCCATACTGCCAAATCATCCATGCCATGTCATTTCGTAAATTTTTTTTGTACCCAATTTAGGTTATCTAGCACTACTCTTATGTGAATGCATTAAGGGGATTCATCATTATAAATTGAATTAGTACCAATAAGATTCTGACACATAATATTTGAAAACAAATTTGAGAACGAATTTGGGAACTCTAATATTTTACATACCATTATTACAACATATAGATAAATTTTGAAAGATAAGAGCATCTCCAACGGTAGTAGCTAAAATGGTTAGCTAAAATAATATATAATAATGGTTATGTAAAATTTACTGAATCTGTAAGGAATTGTACTCCAATGGGATTAGCTATAATGGTTAGTTATATTTCAATAAATAGTATTTTATTAGTATTTTTAAATTCCAACTATATTCTCTGGCTATATTTTAACATCTATATTTTCAATGGCTACATTTTAACAGCTTTAATTTTTTTAATTAATTTTTTGACAACTTTAATTTTTAATATTTTTCTAAAAAGAATGATATTTTATTTTTAAATTTTATTTCATCCTTTAAACATAACTGAAAATTAAAGTCTAAAACATAATATTTTAAAAACATTATTTTAGGGCTTGTTGAATCCAAAGAGAAATAGCATGAGATGACGTGGAGGGGAGAGAAACGAAATGATGATAGCTTACAGATGCTTTGTCGATTAACAAATATAGCAATCCTCGAGGGGTGAGCTAAAATATTTACCTAACAGGAGCATGCGTTGGAGAAGAAATTTTTGGAATGATTATCTATATTTTCTTGACACCTCAGATTTGGGAAGATTTTGGCTAACAGATTTAGACGGTTGGAGTTGCTCTAACGGATACACATATACATGATAACATGAGGCGGGTATTCAATTCGGTAAAGATATGCTCTTAATTAATATCGGTACTCTCGACAATTTCACACCAGAACACGATAATTTTATCATTTTTTTACAAAATGTGGAGTTTTTTTTCCTTTTTGATACATCAAATGGTGTTATTTGCAGTTATGAAATAATTTACAGACTTAGAAATATTAAACATGCATGCAATAAAGTTCAATGAGCCTGGAGATTAATTTACTTGTAGTTAAAATGGTTTCAACTCATCACTTAAGTTGTCCCCGATACTATGATGTTATATCATTTATAAGCAATTCGTCAGATACGAACCCTAGCTAGTTTGGTCAGACAGATATGAAATGAAACAAAAGGATACGATCAGTTAGCAAAGTTTGACTTTCATCAGAAATAAATAAACGTGAGGTATTCATAACAAATCGATGTACAACCCTAGCTCATGCCTGCTGTTGACTTTGTTTTTCTGAGGCCTTGCTGCTGGCAATTGGTTGAGCAAGATAATAAATTTGAATATATCCAGAAGTTTATCACAAGATAATATTTGCTGAAACAATGTAACTATTTATTTCAAATCTATAATCGTGATGTGCGCAATGTGTGCTGCAACAATAAAATTTTACTCACTCTGTTCCGTAATTCTTGACTTGTTTAATTTACGGTCAAATTAACAAAATTTTGATCATATATCATATAATTGAAAATTTTATGAAAATTATATTGTTAGAAGGTATATATAATCTACTTTAAGATGCTTTAAAAAGTTGAATTATAAAATCTATATCTATATATATACTAATAGCAGGAGATCGAACAGGTGAGGTGGCGGCTTAGAAACATTTTAAAATAATTTTTTTATTTTGTTATTATCTGAATCCCTATAAAGGTGGCGCATGACCAATCTAATTTATGCCTGCACATCGCACCAGCCTCATTTTCTATATTATTTTTTTACCAATCTACATGTATATTATGTATAGTATCCAAGTGACCATGTATTTGCACATACATAACTTCACTCTCATTTTTGTTCCAGTACCAAAAAAGAAAACCCTCACTCTCATTTGGTTCATAAGATTAAACATGGTATTTTATTAAATTTGCACCTTTCTTGACTTTTAATGTAATTGTGACTTGAATTTTTATAGTGTTTTTGCCATCGAAAATAACATACTTATATATGTATTTAACTACTTTTACTATTTTTACCTAGCTTTGAAATTAATAATATTTTTTAAGTATTAACATTGATAATATAATTAAAATTTATAACAAGATACTACTTTGTGTAAAATAATTAATTTTTATTTTTAGGTAAATTAATAAAATAAATGAAAAATATTTAATTTTAACAATTAAAAATAAATTTATTTACAAGAAAAGTACAAATTGAACAATAAACTTTCAAATGTTATTATTTTATATACAAGCACATAAATTATCCTTTATCAGGAAAATGATAATAAAATATAACAATTCATGAAAATATCTTTCAATCAACTATCTCTAAAGAAAAAAAAGATTTAATTAAGATATTTTTGTAGTTAAAATATACAAAAGGGACGTCGGCAAAATAAAGCATATTTTAGAAAAAATTAATATTATTTCTTTTTTCATTTCTTAATTTTATAAATATTAATACTATATATATATATATATATATATATATATATATATATATATTATACTACCATAAGACTGAAAACACACCAGAAGCGTAAAATATTTTCTTCATTTTTTACTTTTTAATTAAATTAATTAAAATCTTAACGATACTTGAATTAGTCATTAATTATGTTTATTAATACATATTAAATTTACTTCATATTATTACATAAAAGATTAACAAGCTTTATATGAACATTATAATTGTTATTTCAATAAAAAACATTAATATATATGTATAAAAGTAAGATTATTTTAAGGTAAATTTACGACTTAAAATTGTTCACATTGTTTCATTTTTTATTTTATATTCAAGATTGTTGCAATTTCTTTTCGGACAATTGTAGGACAGATAACCTTAACTTCTCACTGTAATAACCGTGAATTTTCGAATAATTTTCCTACTCGATATTTATATTTTATTTAAGAGCGATGCACTGGTATATTTTTAATTAGCGCGTTTTGTAATTTTTAAAATTTTAGATATTCGTATCATATTTAATTATCTATATTTGTCTAGTATTTATTAAAATAAGGAAATTTAGAGAAATAGAATTTTAATTTTGGGTCGAATTTATTTTAAAGAACGAGATTAAAGTTTCGTTTAATTATCCAGCACGGGAGAAACGAGATCTTTTCTCCAAACATTGCACTAATATAAACATAATCATTATTTTTTTATTTTATTTTACAGCATTTATTTTGTCCCCACAAATTATTCCTTTTTAATTTAATAATTATCCACATAAAAACATATGATTATGTTTCAAGGAGCACTAAGTGTCTCCACGTTTTGTTTCCTTTAAAACAAAAAGACCCAGCTTCCATCTCTGGCCAAAAACACTCGACCAAACCATACATATATACACAAAAACAGAGTACTGCAGGTAAATTATATTTTTTCTCTGTTAATTTTTTTATTTTCTTTGATTCTGATTCGTAGTAATCCAGTGTCGTTGGCTTTGCTTGTTCGACTGTTGAGTTCGGGTGTGTGGTGGTTGAAGAGGGAAAGGGGGAGTCGAGAGAGTGAACGGAGAGAGAGAGAGAGAGGTGAGGCGGAGGTAGAGAGAACGGAGAGTTGAGATAGAATAGAGAGAATGGGAGATGGTCGGAGAGATTGTGGAGAGAAAAGAAGAAGAGGGAGAGATTAATGGGGTTGGTTGAATCGGAGTTAAGGGGGTTGGGAGAGAGGACAGAGGTCGGAGAAGATGACCACCACCGTTGTGGTGGTGGTGTTGTTTAGTGAAATCGGTGGTATCGAGGGAGACAGATTGACGAGAGATTGAGGGGAGTCGTCGAAGAGGGAGAGGACAGAAAAAGAGAGAGATAGAGAGAGAGAGAGAGAGAGAGAGAGAGAGAGAGAGAGAGAGAGAGAGATTGCAGAGAGAGAGATTGAGAGAGATGGAGAGACAATCGAGAGAGAGAGAGGGAAAGAGAGAGAGAGAACGAGAGAGATTAGGAGAAAGAGAGAGAGAGAGAGACAGAGAGATGAGAGAGAGATCGGAAAAGAGAGCAGGGGGAGGGAGAGACGGACGGCGGTGGTGGCGAGTGGGCCCCACACGCCGTCGTGTTTACTGTTGTAATATTTTTACTGTTAATCGGGAAGGATAAAAATGGATCAATTAATTTCATTTAAATTGGGATATGAAATATTATTTAAATGGTTAGAAATAAATAATTAAAATGGTAATTGATTTATTAATTTAAATAACAATACTTTAGGTTTATTTGGACATAATTAAAGATTTATTGATTTATTAATAAAAGGGGGAATATTTGTAAATAAATAGAGCCAATTATGATTTTATTTTTTTAAAGACTGATATTAATATTTCTGAATTATTTTAATTAACCGGATCGAGTCAGATTATTTTAGAGGTTAAAATCGGATTTATATTTAATCATTTACGAGATTTAAAGGTAGATAATTGTTGTAACCCTATTTTCGTTTTTAGTCGGATTTACGGATATTAAAAATAGTATATATTTTCTAGATTTGATTTCTGAGTTCGAATAAAGAATTATTTATCCAGAGATTATTTTCCGTTATTTATTATATAGATTTTCGAGAAATATTTTAATATTTATTAGCGGTTTAGAAATACGTTACTTTGACGAAGTGCTCATATTTTTCTGGTTGCCATTTTTAGAGAATAATTTCCGAGCTATAGATCAAAGCCAAGTTCCCGGGTAGAGTATAAATTTTATCTGTATTCATTGCACTTCGAGATCAAGGCAAGTACCTTCTGACCCTCACTCCTTCTGAAATATTTCGAGAAATGTTTGGATATTATTCTGTTAAAATTATGTTTTGAATTGCCGGTTCATTATAAAATATCATGTTTATCATAATATTGATTTAGAAATTTTAGAGATTTTCCCAAAATTTCGATAAATTCATAGAACGTAATTTGATTGAAATCCAGGGTATCTTAATTGTTTCGAGATGACCCTTAAATATTATTCATTTATAACTACGCTCATATATCGAGGTAGTTAGATTTTATCGACTTTAATCGGATCTGTTCATTGTTCGAATCAAAATAGTTACATTCAGAATAGTGAATAGAAGAATGGTATATCATCAGAATTTCCACTAAAATACGTACTCTAGCGAAATTGGAAGTTTTCCTTCTGAATCGAGTCGTTCTTATTATTTCAAGACGACTTCACATGAAATATTCTAATCAACGAACCTTACTTGTTCAAGGTTGTTACTTATTGCCTTGAATTGACATATTGTTCATGTCGACGAAATAAATTAGTTCTTTTGAAAATATTGTGACGGCCTTCTGTTCAGGTCGGTCTCGTACAAAGTGTAGATTGGCGGTCGGCCAGAATCGAATATGTATCCAAATCAATAAATTTTTATCCGAAGGAATAATCATATAATCCACTGGTCAACATGGGAGATGGCCCATGGGTTTTCTTTCAGATCAACACGAGGAATAAACTCGTGGTATCGAAAGAGAAATATTAACATTTTTGACACAATAGTTGCCACGTTGATTTTTCAACCACCTTTTTGCTAGCAAAACGATATAGTGGTACCTGCGACATAGTAGTGATCGTGCTATGGGGTATCACGGGTGCGCGGTACTTGAGACACAGCGGTTGATCTCGCTGTGGGGTATCGTAAAGGCGGAAGACCGGTATCTCAAGTTTTAAATTCCAATTTCTTTATTCAAAGTTAAGTTGTTTGAGTTTATCCGTAAGTATTTCCATGGCATTTTGCCTGCATACGAGTATCTTTCATAAATAGAGTTGTTTTCTTTCCACCTTCCTTGTTAGTGAGAGAGCGAGTCAGTGGACTTGCTGAACACCTAGTTGCTCATTCTTGTTATTGATATTGTTTTTCAGTAAAGACGGAAAAAGGCGAAACCTCTCGTTTCAAGGGAAAGGAGAAAATGCACCAGAGCACTGAGCTGGACTAGTGTGCTTATCTCAGAGGCGACGACGCTATCAAAGACTATTAGCATATCTTTCGACGTGTGTATTGATATCGTGTGTACTAGTTATATGTTGTAATAATTCTGAGACTTGTCGATGCTTGGACTTGTGCGATGGAACCACTGTTGTACGATAAAACCTTCATGTTTATTATGCATTGTATTGTATTTTTGGATAAGACGGGTATTGACAATAAGTGGCGACCTAAATCTACAAGTAGTGGATTTAGGGGTGTCACAGCTTGGTATCAGAGCCTTAGTTATATTTTTAGGAATCGTACGAGCCTAGAATTATAACGCGACGTGAGAGTTTAGAGGTATAATACGATGTTGAGAATTTAGCACTAAGTGCTTTACACCCTTATATATCTATACGCGTATATAGTCGATTAGAACCTGTTGGTGGCCGAAACTCTTTGCTTTTGTAGATGTCTTCTTCAGGATCTACTGGTTTCTTTCATATTCGAGACAGATCTCCTACACCATACCCACTTGTACCTCTAGATCCTAGCTCAGAGTCGGATAGTGATCCATCTGAGGAGTATATGCCGATCGATAGTGATTCGGAGGATTCTTCTGTTCAGATACTCACACCTTCTCATCCACATGTGATTGATCAGGATACACCTCCACTTGAGGTTCACGCAGAGACCGAGCAGTTAGAGCAGACTACACCTTTGTTTAATCCCGAGATGTTCAGAGCTGAGAATCCAAAGCCCGAGATTACTGAGCCGGTTGATGAGAGCCAGCTTTCACTCGTCCGTACGGAGGTGGTGCCTAGCTCAGCGGATCCAGTTTCCAGGGTTGCTACACCTACTAGGGCTACATCTATCCCAGATTTGGTTACTGTTCCTATTCCGATTTATACTTTGACTCCGACGGTCCCTTCTATACCAGACTTCATATTTCCACTTACCAACGACACTCCTGTTAGTGATACTGCTCCATTGGTGATACCGGTCGATGGTGCTCCGGCGTGTGACACTGCTCCTCCTACACCTGCTATCCATATCCCTGCTCCAGTAGTGATTCCATCTACTTCACCTTTTCCATTACAGTCAGTTGGTGGGCCTGTGTCGTCGATAGTGGATCGAGCGCCAGTACCTTGGGCTGTTCATGATCATCTTTTCGGCAGTTTCGTTGGGTATGGCTTCGTTATGAGGAGGTTTTTGTTACTAGGGATGCTATATTGTGTTTACTATCGGTTGACCCGGCTGTAGTTCATGGAGGAGGTAGCTTACTTGTAAGGGATGTTCCTATGGAGATTGTACATCAGATCTCTATCTCTGTTCTGACCGGGCTGCAGACTGATCTCACAGCCTTACCATCATCTAGTACAGGAGCTGTTAACCGTACTGCTGTTACTGATTTGATTACCAGAGCCATTGAGGAGTTCCAGAGACGCGTGGTTGAGATGTTTGGTCGCTGAGACCATTGCTGATGACATAGACTGGATTTGCCTATCCCTATCTTTTGGCTAGTATAGCTAGTGGTGAACCACTTTCTGATCACGTTAGATTTTTCTGTATTAGGGTGTTTATGTATTTTAGCAATTATTTAGTATGGCTCGTGTATTAGCTGGATAGCTTATAATCAGTGAATGTACCTTATGGTACCATTATGGATTATATGTTAATATCAGTATCTTTGCACCTTCATTTGTTTCAGATTTTATGTTATTGTTGCGCTTTATTAGTAGCACTCCTGTTTATAAAAAAAAATGTGTTTTCTATAACGACTAAAACATTTCCTTAAACCGCGATATTTGAGATTTACAACTTTGAAACCGTTAATGGTTTTACCTAAATGGAAAAAATATTTTATTGTGACACATGAGATATATCTTCAACATTTCAGAATTTGACATATGACTTTAAGGGTTTACGTTACCAGCATAAATAATATTTGTAAATAATATTCGACATATGTATTATTCACATAAATAATATTTGTAACTCTAAAATACATAAATAATGTATTTTATTCCTTTTCTTTTATTTTATATTTGACAAAATTAAATCAAATATAACACAATTATGGGTGAGTGTTCAATAATATTTAATTCATTAAGAATCTTATTAAATTTTAGATTAACTGATTACCTAAGAGCATCTCCAATGGCGTTAGCTAAAAATTATTGGTTAAATTACATAAATTATTGGTTAAATTATTTGGTCGCTGAGACCATTGCTGATGACATAGACTGGATTTGCCTATCCCTATCTTTTGGCTAGTATAGCTAGTGGTGAACCACTTTCTGATCACGTTAGATTTTTCTGTATTAGGGTGTTTATGTATTTTAGCAATTATTTAGTATGGCTCGTGTATTAGCTGGATAGCTTATAATCAGTGAATGTACCTTATGGTACCATTATGGATTATATGTTAATATCAGTATCTTTGCACCTTCATTTGTTTCAGATTTTATGATTATTGTTGCGCTTTATTAGTAGCACTCCTGTTTATAAAAAAAATGTGTTTTCTATAACGACTAAAACATTTCCTTAAACCGCGATATTTGAGATTTACAACTTTGAAACCGTTAATGGTTTTACCTAAATGGAAAAAATATTTTATTGTGACACATGAGATATATCTTCAACATTTCAGAATTTGACATATGACTTTAAGGGTTTACGTTACCAGCATAAATAATATTTGTAAATAATATTCGACATATGTATTATTCACATAAATAATATTTGTAACTCTAAAATACATAAATAATGTATTTTATTCCTTTTCTTTTATTTTATATTTGACAAAATTAAATCAAATATAACACAATTATGGGTGAGTGTTCAATAATATTTAATTCATTAAGAATCTTATTAAATTTTAGATTAACTGATTACCTAAGAGCATCTCCAATGGCGTTAGCTAAAAATTATTGGTTAAATTACATAAAATATTGATTATGTAAAATTTGTCGAACCTATAAGACATTGTGTTCCGATGGTATTGGCTATAATGATTGGCTATATTTTAAAAATGGTATGTTATTAATATTTCAAGTTGTTATTAATGAAATATATAATTTTAATATAGAAATAAGTGATGTGGCAATTTACTACAGATCTCTAGAGGTTCGACAAATATAGCCAACATCCAGAGATTATCTATAATTATAGACAACTATTTTGTCCCATATTGGAATGCAAAATTTTTTACACATTCTTTATAATTCTTATTATGGTAATTAATTTTAAATTTTACCTAAGAGGTCTCTCCCATTGGAGATACTCTAAGTATAATCAACACAATCTATCTATTTTATAATGTCTGAAGATCAGAAAGTTACCAGAAGCATTTAAAATATTTTTCTTGGATTTTTGTTTTCTTGACTTTTGTATTAAAAACATTTCTTGCATTAAATAGCTCTTAATGACATATTAAATAGTCATTAATTATACCTAATAAATATGTATTAAATTTATTTACCTTTATACAATGGGTACTTTATTATTCCCTATCGAATACCACTCCAATTTATTTTCTGACAATTGTAGTACATACGACCCTTACTTCTCAAGCAATCTTTATTATTAATGATTACAGAAATTGTAATGAATTATTGAAGTGTATAAATCTTCCCTTGACAGCTGTAATAAAAATAATACAAATAGTTTTTTTATTTTTACACATGAATAAATTACACATTACACTTGGGTTATGTCCAAACCGATTAAATTGAATAAAACCCAATTTTATTGGTAGAGTAAATCGATAAAAAACTTACATACCCATTTTTCATTATATTGTGTCAAAATAAATTAATATTCTAATTAAATACATTCTTACATTACTACTGAACATGTTTGTTATGAGAGGGCATCGATTTTAAAAATTATTATATATAATATTTATAACTTTTGATCGTAAAGACTACGTATTTATTATAATTGTTACTTTTTGTGTTTATGATATTTTTGAGATTATGAAAATTTTGGATATATAAAGAGAGTATCTTTAAACTTATAATTCCTTTAAATTGTTTTGAATCAATTTTTTAAAATTCTTTAGAGACCAATCAATTTTTAAAAAAAAAATCATCCGTTTTTAATATTTTAAAATGAAAATTTTTGAACCGCGCAAAGCAAAGATAAGTTGCCTAGTTACTCCATTACTTGTACTCATTAAATGAATATTAATTACACACCACAAACAAAAATATATATCACTCACTATGAGTAGTGAGTTAAATTAGCAACTTTCACAAGCCACTAACGTCTTACAAGAGAAAAAAAAATTACAGACATACACATATACACACACATATACACAGAAAATTTTCTTCTCTCCACTTTTGTCTTCATGAGTTAGCTCTTCCCCTCCGGCTGTGTTTATCCACCGGTCGGAGACCCACTTTCTTGCCTTCTTCCTCTTCCCTCCTTATTCTCCAACCAAGTTTTCCTCCACCTTCATAATTCCCTTTCATTCCTTCCATAAATTGGAATTTTTCCAAAAATTTCGAAAAACCCATTCGAGTTCTTTTCAGATCTGTTTCGATTTAGAACTCGAAATATCAAATAAACACATTTCTTAAACTCAAAATTTCTTGCTTAACATCATATCAAAATTTGGTGTCAATCCGAGATTTTTGACTTTTCGAATTGTATCGCCTTGGGCGAAGTAATGCTTTATGCGTATGTCTCTCCATATGGAGTGGTTTGTTTATGTTAATATATTTTGTTTTGTTTGGTTTGGTTATTTCTGTCCTCCGAGAATGTTTCATTTGATGTCTCGAGATCTGGAGAGGCCGCATCGAAGCTGGGGCAGTGATGATTATTGCAAGAGCTCACCTTTCACAACAGGAGAGTGTTGATTCTTGGGGATTTTTCACTTACAGCAAGTTTATAGCTGGTTCCCGGTAAGTAGATAGCTGGGGTTCTTCACCTGAACAAAGGGCTACCAACGGTTCTTATTTGTTAAGGTCAATTGTGACATTACTGTATTCAGGGATGTTGGTACAATTTGGATATATTGGGTTGTCGTTGATTTCATTTTCAGTTAACAGAATTTTCCAGTTCTGTATTGTCAAACGGTCAGAAAACAAAACAGCTAAGTATTTTAGCTTGCCTTTGTTTTTCAACCTGGTCGTACCGACAGTTTGGGAGTTTGTCCCGACTGTGTGTTTGCTATAATTAATGGAAACTTTTACTTTTCTGGCAAAAAAAAACGTCTTACAAGAGATTTGAGCTGATCCGGTTAGATTTGGGATCTTTTAAATGTATATGGATTTTTAGAATAAAATTCGTTTAAAAAAAATTAAATAATAAATGAATATGTATTTAGCTTAATCCAATCTCTCTATGATTAGATCTAATTTGTATGATTAGATCTGTTTGTATTAGTGTGTATTATGTATTATAATATATTATCTTCCATAATATTTATATTATATCCTATTATATAGTAAGAGTAAGAGGGATAATAAGCAAGCACTACTACTATAGATTTAGGGTTCGACTCTCACTAACAACATAATTAAATTTCTTTTTTTGCTAAATAATAACATAATTAAATTTAATATTTATAACTTTAAATAAACTAATAAAACATATGATAAAATTCACTTCTCAAAACTAATTAATCATCTACTAAATTTAATATTAGAAACTCATTAATCATCTATTATATTTGATATTAGTACACGCCAAAAATTTAGTTTACAAGATAGCATTGAAACATTGCGAGTACATAAGCACGAAGCAGCCCTCGTCTCTGGCTTTCAGGAAACAATCCAAATCAAACCTGACTTTAACTACTAAATAGTTCCGGTTCAAAACAAAAATTCTTGTTCGTCTTCTGTGCATATATTTTGCGTTAATTTTGAAAAAAAAATCATGTAACAATAAAATGCAACAAAAAAGTCAAAAATCAACTTATTATTAGTTACATATATAAATTTTTTACAAAATAATTTATAATAAAAAAATACATGTTAGCCAATAATATTCTATATATTATATAATTATAGGGGTATCTTATCCATTTTTTTGGTAGTACGGTCAACGACCAAAATAATATGGATCGTTGGATGTTATAATAAACTGATAAGAACCATTAGATCCAATATTAAAAGTTTTATTTAATTTATAGTAGAATTATATTAAAATACTAAAAAGTAATTTTTAATCATCTAAACTAAATATAAATAGGTTTTCTACATTAGATAGAATTCTCAATGTAAATTTTTGTAACTTTTTTCTATTCAATTTTTGCGTAATTTCAGCCTGATAATAATGGTCAAGCCAACACTAAATTAAACAAAATTTCTTGATTTATAAATGGGTTGTAAAATCGTCTAAATGTGATTCTTAAAATTCAAGAAAGAGCTAAAATAGTAAATTGACCGTGTCAAGTCTATTAAATAATTTTTTTTAAATTTATTAATACTCAAATTTGATTATTTTTTAATAAAAACAATCAAATTTGAATAATTATATCCTCATATATAATAAACGTAAAAGTTTTTATCCATAATTTTGGTCCCTTACCGTCAAATAATTTTTGCCGTCGAATATAATATTTTTAATAATAGACGATAATAAGTATAATAGGGATCCTATCCATAATTTTGGTCACTATACCGTTAAAATAATCTCAACCATCAAAAATAATTTTATAAATAGACGATCACAATTATATCATATTAAAAAGAAAATTATAATCTGAAAAGAATATAATTAAAAAAGGTTATATTAGAATAGAATTTTATTTATTTTTTATGAATATTAAAAAAAGTCATATTTACTATTTGGGCTCTATCTCGAGATCTAGAAATCAGAATTAGATGATTTTACGACCCTACGCGAAATTTATAAAATTATCTTTAATTTAGTGATTATTTAACAATTATATGTAAATAAAAACACTCAGAATTTCAAGATAAAATATAATTACAATTTTTTACATTAATCCTATTTAGTGTGGAAGAACTACATTGATAATCCTAATCAATGTAGAAAACCTAATTATATATTATTTAAATCATTAACATTCACTTTTTCGTATTTCAATATAAACACACTTTTTTTTAATTACATGTTAAAATATAAAATATTTTTTATGCTAGATCCAACGTTTTTCATCTATTTATTTTAATATCTAACTGTTCTTATTTACTTCGTTGTACGGAGAACTAAACTACGGACTATCAAAATTTTGGACAAAATCCCTCTTACACTTATTATTAAAACTGTATTTGGTTGTTATCTTCAAATAATAATATGGTTATTTTGATAATTAAAACGAAATATAAGTAGAATTCCTAAATCAAATAGAATTTTTAAAGTAAAAAATCGTCAATTTCTTCTCTCTTTTGTTTCTTGATAGTTTTAATTAGAAAATAATTACTAAACCATCACTAAATTAAAGATTATTTTGTTAATTTCACATGGATTGTAAAAGCATCCAAATCAAGTTTTAAGAATTCAAGATAAAACACATAGTAAATTGAACGTGTAAAATTTTATATATATAAATTTTTTAACAATAATTTGATATATAAATTAATAACAAATAAATATTAAAAAATAAATGTAATTAAAGATATTAGAAAATGAGCCGTGCATATAAGCTAGTTATATATAATGTATTATCAAAACATATTTTCATATATTTTAATAATGTACTTAATTGATTTGGTATCCATTTTAATTGTTCAGAATTTTATTCTAATGTTTTCGCAATCCAGAAACATCTTTGTTGAATTGTTATGACAATGTGAACTATATATGATGCATCATTGTTTTCATTCATCAATTTTGTAAAAATACTTTATTTTGTATTTGTGTTTAAATTTAAGATATTATTATTTAATTATTTTGTTTATATTATAGGAAATTGATAATTTATTCAATATTAAATAGGTTTTAAATTTAAGCAAAATATAAAATTTGGACAAAAATTTAAACATGCCGTATTTGATCTGAGATTCGTGAACCTAATGGATCAGGATATTGATCGGCCTATAAAAATTCAACATTGATTAGATCCAAATCGATCCAATTTTAATAAAAATATATGAAATATGAATATGAATTTTGATCAATCCGATATAAATCCAATCCATTACCTATCCAAAATCTTCACTTCAACTTCTGGTTCTTGATATCATTACCGATTCAGTCGACCTCTACGATATGCATGGGTGCTAAGAGCAACTCCAACAGACACCTTATCCAATTTCTTAAGTCAAATTATAACTAAACTAGTGCAAAAACTAATTCCAACAGCCTCCTAAAACCTTCCCAAAAACTTAAGAAGTATTGTACTCCCTTCAATATTAAGAGTCTCCCTTCTCTACTTTTCCATTATTTTAATAATACACAAATTCCCTCCCCTCTTTCAAACTCTTTGAAAGTGTTTCAAACATATTGCCTGCCGTGTCTTCAAGTCACAGGTGCACTGCCGTGATTTGAAGTCACGGGTGGACCTTCTTTTTTTTTTATAGGTGTACCGATTTTTTTTTTTCGGGTGGACGAATTATAAACCGACTTGGATGTGTGTATCATTAATTTAAATTCATCAATAATGATATAAATTAAAACTCGAATGTACCATTTTGTTAATATTGATATCGTTTCTCATCATCCACACTTCGTGTTATTAAAAGATAACATAATGAAAAGTATGTATAGATATAGTTAATTAGTAAAAAAATGAATAAGGAGTAAGTTTAGGAGAACTGTTGGAGAAAATGTTTGATTTTAGCTCCTAAATAGTTAAGATGTAATTTAATTAAAAAAACAAAGCAAAATGCTCTCTCTTATTCCCCTTCTGCCTCCCGGAAAATACTATCTTCACCACCGTTGACCTCTTTTTTCACCTTCATTTTTAGCCCACTTTCTTCACGCTCTCAACTTCTTTGTTCGTCTCTCCTTCTTCTTTACTCTCATTCTTTTATTTTCTTCGATCTGCTTTCATGGGTTCGCAAAACTCTGAGCATTATGGCTCAATGGATTCTGATGAGTTTTCCAATTTTATTGGTCATAACTACGTAGCCCCTTTGCATCCTGCATTTAATCTTCATCCTCAACATCTTGAGGCGGATTATGTTATGGGGGATCCTATTTCACATTTAGCACAGCAGCGAATCCAAGAGCAGATCCAGTTAATCCTCAATGACGGAACTGAGCTAGTCACTAGTGGTCCTATAGTTGCAGCCACGTCCAAATTGAGTCATAACCCATCAACCTCTCGCTCTCCTGATAAGGTAAATACTTTACAAACACCTCCGACCGCTCCAAATAATGACACTAAAGTACATGAGGCAGCTAATCCAGAGGCCTTGGAGGACGGAGAGATTGCTAACTCTCACCAATCTAAACTCCCACATAAGACAATTACTTGGAGTAATATTGTTGCCAGAAATGTGGTTAATGAGGAACCGATGGCTGGTAATGCAGATATCAGTTATAATGAGGATGGTTCGGCCACGGTTAAATTTTCGGACGACTTCTTTGTTAAAGCTCAGAAGCAATGGGAAACGAGTTTAATAGGATACTTTATAGGGAGCTCTTTTGCGTTCAAATTTATTCGGGAACAAGCTCAGAAAATCTGGAAAAATCGAGGGCTTACTGGGGTATACTACAACAACAAAGGTTATTACACCTTTAGGTTTGCCTCTTTAGATGATAAAAACAGAGCGTTAAGTTTGAATACAGTTCAAATGGGTGGGAAAACTTTGTTTCTGCTGCCTTGGACGGAAGGTAGCAATTTCAAACGAAATGTAATTGACAAGGTGCCATGCTGGATTCGTTTGGTAGATTTCCCAGAAATACTGTGGTCCAAGGAAGGTCTGAGTTCTATTTCTAGAGCAGTGGGAAAACCCCTGAAATTTGATGCTGTCACGACTCGTTTCGAACCTCTTAAGTATGCGGGAGTTCAAGTCGAACTTGCATATTCGGCTTTAAAACCTGATTTTGTTAGAGTCCCATTGCCAAACTCAACTGGAGAAGTGAAAATTGAGGTTCAATATGGCGAACTCCCATATTCTTGCAGCCTTTGTAAAGCTTTTGGTCACTCGTTGGCTAGGTGCAATAATAATCCCGAAAGAGTTACTAAGAAACCTAGAAGGGAACAACATACCAACCGTGGAAAGGGGGTTGCTAATGAGATCCCTGTCCCAGCCACTTCGACTGAGTACCTAAACAATATGGAGATGGTTCCATATACCATCGGGTCTTTCTGTGGATGTGATGTTGTTATGGATGAAGACGTTATATTGCAGGAGCTCGAAAAGGAGGACGTTCGGTTGGAAATTGGGACAAACATTTCGGAAATGGATAAGGGAGATGACAACCTAGAAGAATTTGACACAATTCCGGGCAATCAAATTCAGCAATACGAAGGTACTGGTGTTGAGAATGTGTTGCCCATCGCCACTGAAACTGTTTTTGGGGCCATCTCTAGCTTGGTTGTCGATTTTACGGATTCTAGCTATAAGTCCCCTGGCAAGCATAGAAAACGTAACCAATCACAAATTCCACCCTTGACTATTACTCATGAAACGGTCAGGTCATCTCAGGGAAACAGTAGGAAACAAATCACCGATGAGGATGGATTTATTCAAGTTCCGAAAAGAAGTAGTAGGTTGGCTGGTACGTCAACAACCCTCCATCGTCTTTAATGAATTTTTCTGTTTGGAATGTTAGAGGTCTCAATAAGAGCGCACATCAGGATGAGGTAGTGCATTTCATTTCTAATAATAAAATTAGTTTTATGTGTCTAGTGGAAACTAAAGTCAGAGTTTTGAATTCGATTGCCATCTCAAATCGTATTAATAAGAAATGGAAATGGATCTTTAATTATTATCATCATGATTACGGTCGAGTTTGGGTTGGTTGGGACCCTTCAATATGGTCAGTTCGTGCTATGTCAAAATCTTCTCAACAAGTTACTTGCTCTGTCACTTTTCTGGAGAAGCAAATCTCTTTTTATGTAACTTTTGTCTATGCTCTGAACCAACCTCATGAAAGAGAAAGTTTTGGGCAGATATTGATCGACTCAGTCATTCTATTGCTGCGCCTTGGTGTTTAAATGGTGACTTCAATTGCATCCTTTCTTTGAATGAGGTGAAAGGAGGTCGAGAACTTTGGACGTCGGACATGCAATCTTTTCTAGACTGCGTTTCCAACTCGGCTCTTGGACATATCAAAACTGTTGGTCCGCTGTTCACGTGGACTAATAAAAGAATTTCTCTAATTCAAAAGCATTTAGATAGAATGTTGGGAAACAAGGCCTGGTTTAATTCTTTTAGTGAAGCTTTCGTCATGGTTAAAAACAGAGGAATTATGGACCACTGTCCGCTTATTTGCTCAGTTCCGATGCACCTGGAAAAAATTCCGAAACCTTTTCAGTTTTTCAACTTCATGACTGAAATCGAAGGGTTCAAAGAAGCAGTTTCTACAGCTTGGGAAAGTACATGGTATGGAGATCCAATGGCTATTCTGTTTCGCAAGCTTAAAGAGGTCAAAAAATATGTTTCCTCTCTTAACAAGAATCATGGAAATGTTCACAATAATGTAACTCTAGCACGGGCTACTTTGTCTGATGTTCAAGACCTCTTAGTCTCGGATAATGACAATCGAAATCTTCTAATGTTGGAGTCTCAAGCTACTAACAATCTCGAAAAGGCCCTGCTTGAAGAGGAAAGCTTTTTGCTTCAAAAATCAAGGGTTAATTGGCTTAATCTTGGTGACGGCAATAACAAATTTTTCTTCAACAAGACAAAAGCAAATCGAAATATAAATAAGATGCTAGCTATTGACAACAAAGATGGTGTTACAGTTAGCGGTCATAGTAATGTGTCTCAGGTTGCGGTTGATTTCTTTTCTAGTACCTTGGGAAATTCGGTGGATTTGCAGCATTGCGATTTTGATAGTATTGATTGTGCTTCAATTTCGCGAACTCAAGCTGCTTTACTCGAAGCTCCGGTCACTAATGATTTAATTTGGGCAACGTTGAAATCTATGAAAAGAAATAAGGCTCCAGGCCCGGATGGTTTTACGGTTGAATTTTTCTTGGCAACCTGGGACATAGTGGGTGCTATTTTCTGTGATGCAATCAAAGGTTTCTTTGCAGATTTTTCGTTATACAAGCCTATCAATGCAACTAGTATTGCTCTTCTGCCCAAGGTTCCAAACCCCTCTTCTATGCTAGACTACCGGCCTATCTCCTTGTGCTCTATTCCATACAAATGTATTGCTAAAATCCTTGTTTCTCGCCTTAAAGTGGTCATGCCAAGTATTATTGACATTTCTCAATCTGCTTTCATTCCGGGTCGGAATATTTCTGATAATATTCTTATTGCTCAAGAATTATTTCGAGGATATCACAGAGATACCGGGGTCCCTAAATGTGCTTTGAAGCTTGACCTTCACAAGGCGTTCGACTCTTTAAACTGGAATTTTATTTTGGGAGCCTTGCGAAAGTTGAACTTTCCAAATAAATTCATTCAATGGATTCATTTATGTATCTCTACCACTACCTTCTCTGTTAAGGTGAATGGTTCTCTATGTGGGTTTTTTGAAGGAAAAAAGGGTCTTCGTCAGGGGGATCCAATTTCTCCATATCTTTTCGCAATTGCTATGACTATTCTGTCTTCAAGGCTAGCCAAAACTTCTCCTAATTTTAAATTTCATTGGAATTGCAAAGAATTGAAGCTTACGCATCTTTTGTATGCTGATGACGTGCTCTTGTTCTGTAATGGTGACAAAGATTCAGTAACTCACCTCATGAATTGTATCTCTTGGTTCTCTACTACTAGTGGCCTGACTCCAAGTCTTGCTAAGAGCACGGTTTTTTTTGGGCATTGTGATACCAGTTTTGTCAGATGGTTTGATTATGCTTATGGAATTGCTCATGGAACTCTTCCTGTTCGCTTCCTAGGGGTACCCTTAATCTCTTCGCGCTTGAAACACAATGACTGCATTCCGCTTATAGAGAGAATTACAAAACGGATTTCTTGCTGGGCCTCCTTGCTGCTCTCTCTGGCTGGTCGTGTTCAGCTTATAAGGTCAGTCCTCACGGCGGTTCAATCGTTTTGGACTAACCATTTCGTCCTTCCAAGCTCGGTTCATGCTAAACTTCAAACCATTTTCACTCGTTTCCTTTGGAAAGGTGATGCAACTTCTAAAGGGGGAGCAAGGGTTAGTTGGAACACAATTTGTTCCCCGTTTGAAGAAGGTGGTCTAGGCCTTAAGCAATCTATGCAATGGAACCAAGCATAGATCATGACACATTTATGCAGAATAGTCGGCAAAAACAAAGCCTTGTGGCCTCTTTGGGTTAATACAACTGTGCTGAAAAAAACTCATTTCTGGACTATGCAAATGCCCAGTGACTGCTCTTGGATTTTTCGCAATGTTCTTAAGTTACGACCGTTGGCAAGTCAATTTATTTCTTTCAAAATAGGGAATGGGAGGGACACTTCGCTTTGGTTCGATCCCTGGTGGAAATCGACGTGTCTGGCAACTAATAACCATGATTCTATTATTGCTCAGGCTAATGCAGCTCCAAAAGACACTGTACACTCTTTGCTTACTAACGGAGCATGGGTTCTACCTAATATCTCTAGCAGAATTCATCACCCTCACCCGACCCTGGTTCATTGGATTCGTCAGTTCGACTATCCGAGTTTCGACATTAATGCTACCGACGTCATCCTTTGGAATGACTTGTCTCTCAGGAAGGTAAAGGCCTGCCATATATGGAATTCTCTCAGGGAGCCTCTTCCTACGATCACATGGAGAAATTGCATCTGGCATCGCCTTAGGGTGCTTAGGTACGCTCACCATGAATGGATTTTATGCCATGGACGATTGCCCACGATGAATAGACTCTCTTCTTTTGGTCTAGACGTTCCTCAGCAATGTCTCTTCTGCATAGGGGGCCTTGAAACAGACCATCATTTGTTCGTTTTGTGCCCTTACAGCAGCTTCGTTTTCTCAAAATTGACGGCCTTTCTTAATGTCCATTTCTGTGGTACAACGTGGCCAGGTGTCTTGGCATCTCTTCAAGCCATTTCGGATCATTTTCAACGAACCGTTGCTTTGTTGGTAGCTCAAATATTCTCATATCATCTTTGGAAGGAACGTAATGCAAGACTTCATGATTCGGGTGGGTTTGGTCCAAGCAAACTGATTAGAGTTATTATGACAGACCTCAAGGCAAGACTTCTAAGTTCGGAATGGTTCCTTAAACACGCTAACTTAGATTTTTATAGGTGGATCTACATTTGATTTTTTCGTCTAGCTTGTCTCGGGCTTTTTCTGTTCCAATCTAGTTTGTTAGATTGGTTAGTGTGTTTTCTCTGGGCTTTGGCTTAGAGCAAGGGTTAATCCCTCTTTTTTCTTATTTATAAAATTAATTTAGCAAAAAAAAAAAAAGATGTAATTTAATTATATTATTTATAGGAAGAATGCAAGGAGATTGTTGGAGTTGCTCTAAGTACATTTTCGCTTGTTCTTTTTCCGTCTTAAATTAAATGTCATGTTGATTTTTCAGCGATCAAATTGAACATTTTTGAGTAAAAATTACATATATTATATAATTGGATAAAATCATAAAAAAAATTTACTGAAAAGTTTATTTAATCTATTTTAAAATGTAATTTTTGATCTTTTAAAATTATGAAAGAATAATCTTAAATCCACCCTGACCGGGGACTCGGGTCGTCACATTGTCTCAATATGATAACGCAATAACAATACCAAATTTTATTACAACGGAGCATAAAATGTCCCACTCCGCAGGTCCAAGATCGTCTTCACAACATAGTACAATCCAACTTGATACATCTCGAAAAAAATATGCTACAAAAGTTCACAACAGTAGAAATATAAAGATTCCATCTGGATCTTCTAATTATTGTCGCCATAGCCTTGCGCTTTCCCCTTGCCTCTGTAGCCCTGACTGGACGTCTCGCCTCTTTCCGTCTTGACAGCTGAACAAAATGTTGTAAAGCAAGAATGAGCAACTATAGTGCTCAGCAAGTTCTCTTCTCGCTCGGTATATAAATATAATAAGGTTTACCGAAATAAATACTCAAAATTTTAACATCGGATATCACAATATGATTTGGCTCAAACTCATCTTGAAAATATCATACTCGAAAGGCTCAAAACTCATCTCAAAACAGAATACTCAAGAGACTCATTACTCATCTCGAAACAGAATACTCGATAACTCATTTGATATAACTATGATAACTCATGATTTAAGAATGAACTGGTCTTCCACCTCTCCGTATCTCGGTGGGGCGATCAACTAACCAACCAAGAATACCGGCCTCCAATGACACCGCACTTCGCCCGATCACGGCTACAATACGATATCAACAATAATATATATGTATGAATGCTAGCATCATAATGGTTATCAATTCAACCAAGGCAACGAATGCCTAAATATCCTCGGGTCCGAAAAACGGTACACGAGTCTCTCTTTCTCTATAAAGGGCCTCTTGCCCAAAATTGACCAGTAGAGTACAGAATTCCCGAATATTTGGGGTACAGATAACTTGAGATAACACTTTCAGAAATATTTACAAATCTGGCGGACTGCCAGTATGACTCGATTTTACCACCAATCCGAACAATAGACTGATGTAAATTCTCAATAATAATTTATCGGTTGACATGAACAAAATGCCAAACCTTGACAATAAAATCGACTATCTCGAATCTATGAGAATAGTCCTAAGATTAAAGTAATTGGGAGTCGTACTGAACAAATAGTACTTCTCGATATTTATAATACTCAACATTGATGAACGTGTAAATAGAATATTTTTCACTTGATCGACGAATAAAAATCTCTAATAATTATAATTTTAAACTCCTATCGGTTAGTTCAAACGAGGAACTAACTGAAAGATAATCAATAAATAACGATTGAATTTGTACAATAAATTCAATCGAAAAGAATAAATTTAACTATCTCGGACGAATGAGATTAGTTTCACTGAATAAAATAATAGTCGTCTCGAATTAATGAGATCGACCCGATATCAATTAAATTGCTTCTACGCATATAGGGATTATAATTCTCAAATAAACTAACTTGACAATATAATAATATTTAACAAGAAATAATTCTCAAAAGAAATTATTGCATCCTATAGAGCAACAGATAATCTCAATATATAACATCTCAAAAATAATTGACAAAATAAATAACACGAACAGAAATTCACAGTTTCCAAAAGTTAGGGTAAGAACGAACTTGCCTCGATCTCGAAGTGCAAATGAATGCAGATAAAAATTATACTCTACCCGTGAACTTGGCGTCGATCTACGTCTCGAGAATTATTCTCTAAAAATGGCAACCAGAAATACGTGAGTGATTCTTCAGAATAAAATATTCCCGATCCGATAATATAATTAATAATATAATATCTCATAAAAATCTCCGGAATAAATAACGGAAATTAATTCCGGAATAAATAAATATCTCTTCGAACTCAGGAATTAAATCTGGAGAATATATCCTATTTTTAATATATGGAAATCTCAATTCTTACTCAAAATGAAAAAATTCAACAATCCATTTTTATTCAATTTAAATCCAAAATAATTATTCTCAATTTAAAATAATTCATCGAAGAATTCTACTTTTAAGCAACCACATAAATTCTAATCTATTTAAATCAAAGTTTTAATCTCTAAAATAAATCTTACTCGATCCGGTTAATTATCTAATCCGGAAAATATAAAAAAAAAACAGCTTTCCAAAATAAAACATATTTTATTTTTAATTATTCACAAATATACCCCTTTTATTAACAATTCAATAAATCTCTAAAATTGTGTTCAAAATCACAATATATTATTATTTAATTCCCCAATTAATAAATATCTAATTTACGTTTTAAAAACTCTAAATAATTGTATTTAATTAATTAAGTAATTAAACAATTTAATTGTCTAAATTTAATAACACTCCAATTTTAACGGGCCAGTTAAATCCTATTTAATTAAAACTCGAATAAAACATATGATCCTAAATTTGGTACGTTATTATTATAATAATATTACTGCGAAATCGAATGTGGGGCCCACTGCCACCACTCGACACCCCCTGTGCCTCTCTCCCTCAATCTTTCCGAATCTCTCCCTGCAAATCTCTCCCTCTCCGCCTGAATCTCCTGCCTTCTCTTCTCTCTTTACGACTTTATCAATCTCTCTCCCTGTACCCGACTCAATCTCTCTTCCAACTCCCTCGATTTTTTTCTATCCCTCTGTCAACTCCATCTCTCTCCCCTCTCTCTCTTTCGTCGTCTCTCTACTGGACCAATCTCTCCTCTCCGTTCTCTCCATCTCCTTTCTCTCAACACTCCTCCCTCCCTCCTATGCTCCCTCTCTATCGTCCCACCATTAACAACCACCACCACCACCAATCGGTGGTGGTTACTCCGACCAAACCACAATCGATCCCTCTTTCCTCCTTATTCCGACAACATCACAACCCCTCCCCCTCTCTCCGATTCCTCTTCTCCGACAATACCTCATCACTACACAGAAAACCCATACGCAGACATCTCATCTCTCTCGCTTCTCTCCCTCCTCCACTCTTCTCTCCTCTCTCCCGGCCTCCCCTCTCTCTGCGCCTCTTTCACAGATAAATACCCCAACAATATCAACAATTACAATCAATAGAAAAACAAAACACAAAACTTATTATCCTAATCGAACTCACTGGCTTCACAAACGAAATCGTAAAAAAAAAAAGGAATAAAGAAGATAACCACCTGATGGCTTGCACTCTGATTTGTAAAAAATATAGTTGAGAGTTTTTGTATATATATGGTCGGGTACATAAATGGAATAGACTGTGGGTGACTGGATGTAGTGTTTCGTTTTTAAAAGAAAGATAATATTGTATAAACTGAGTGCTGTGATAATGGTTTGTTTATTAAAATAAAAATAAATCATTTGTGGGAGACAAAATTAATGCTGAAAAATAAAATAAGCAAAAAAATGATTATGTTTATATTAGTGAAATGTTTGGTGAAAAGATCTCGTTTCTCCCGTGCCGACTAATTAAACGATACTCTAATTTCGTTTCATAAAATAAATACGACCCAAAATTAAAAATCCTATTTTTCCTAAATTTCTTAATTTAATAAATACCAAGTAAATATTATTAAATAAAATTTAAATATCGAGTAGAAATATTTATTCGAAAATTCGCGGTTATTACAGTCTTCCCCCCTTATAGGATTCCGTCCTCGGAATCAAAACTATGCACTAAACAATTCAGGATATTTATTCCGCATTTCGCTTTCTAATTCCCACGTGGCTTCCTCAACTTGGTGATTTCTCCAAAGTACTTTTACTAAATTTACTTTCTTAGTTCTTAACTCTTGCACTTTGTAATCTAGAATCTCTACTGGCTTTTCTTCGTACGATAAATCAGGACGTATCTTCACTGGCTCATAGGTTATAACATGTTTGAAATTGGAATGGTACTCTCTTAACGCAGAAACATGAAACACATCGTGAATATGCTGAAGGTCTGGAGGTAGGGCCAACTGATAAGCTAGTGGTCCTATCTTCTTAAGAATTTCAAAAGGTCCTATATATCTGGGGCTTAACTTTCCTTTCTTTCTGAATCTCATTACTCCTTTCCAATGTGAAACTTTCAACATCACTTTATCTCCTACTTCAAATGCTTTGTCCTTTCTCTTTTGATTTGCATACTTCCTCTGTCGATCTTTGAGCTGCAACTAACCTTTTTCGAATAACTTCGGTTGCTTGCTTAGTTTGTTAAAGTAATTCTGGTCCTAGTATCTTTCTTTCTCCTACTTCATCCTAATATAACGGTGATCTACACTTCCTTCCGTACAAAGCTTCATATGGTGCCATACATATGCTCGAATGGTAACTATTGCTGTAAGCAAACTCGACTAGGGGCAAATGTTCATCCCAACTTCCTTTGAAATCAAGTGCACAGGCTCTTAACATATCTTCAACTGTTTGAATCGTCCTTTCACTTTGTCCGTCGGTCTGTGGATGATATGCAGTGCTCAGATTTAACTTCGTGCCAAGACATTCCTGAAAGCTTTCCCACAATCGAGGAGTAAAACGGGCATCTCTATCAGATACAATTGAAACAGGCATTCCGTGACGAACCACAATCTCCTTTAGGTATAAGTTCACCAATCTCTCAACGGAATACTTATCACTAATTGGTAGGAAATGCGCAGATTTAGTGAGTTGGTTGACAATAACCCAAATAGCATCGTGGCTAGCTCTAGTTCGGGGCAATCCTACGACAAAATCCATGGTAATATGCTCCCATTTCCACTCGGGTATCTCTAAAGGTTGTAGAAGTCCACTAGGTCGTTGATGTTCTGCCTTCACTTTCTGACATGTCAAACACTTGCTTACCCATTCTGCAATCTCCCTCTTCATGTTGGGCCACCAATAATTCAACTTGATGTCTTGATACATTTTTTTGTGCTCCCTGGTTGAATGGAATATCTCAAGTTATGCGCTTCACTCATAATTTCTTCCTTCAACTCTGTAACATTAGGAATCCATATTCTCGATGCAAATCGCTTAATTCCCTTATCATCTTTTGAACTTAGAAATTATTCTCCGGTCAACTCTGATCTTCTTTCTTCCATTACTTGTTCTTGACAACGGCGAATCTTCTCAAGTAACTCCGGTTGAAACTGAATGCTGTAAACTCTTTCATTGTTTTGAACTGGGACCTTGACTTCTAATTCCATTTTCTCAAATTCTCTCGCCAATTCTTCTGAGGTTGTCAACAGGTTTAGTCTCTCTTTTCTACTTAATGCATCATCTACAACATTAGCCTTCCCTGGGGGTAGTTTATCGAGCAATCATAGTCTTTGATCAATTCCAACCATCTTCTCTGTCTCATGTTTAATTCCTTCTGCGTGAATATATACTTTAAGCTATTGTGATTCGTGTAAATCTCGCATTTGTCTCCATAAAGGTAATGTCTCCAAATCTTGAGTGCAAAAACAATAGCAGCAAGTTCCAAATCCTGAGTAGGGTAACGGGACTCATACTCCTTCAATTGTCGAGAGGCATAAGCTATTACTTTTCCGTGTTGCATTAAAACACATCCTAAACCCTTGTGAGAAGCGTCGCTGAAAATTACGAAATCGCCTTTCTCATCGGGTAAGGTCAACACCGGGGCAGTAGTCAATCTCTTCTTCAATTCTTGAAAGCTATCTTCGCATTTGGGGGTCCATTCGAACTTTTCACTCTTTCTGGTAAGTCGAGTCAGTGGCGTAGCTATCTATGAGAAATCCTTCACGAATCTACGATAGTATCGAGCCAATCCAAGGAAACTTCTAACTTCGGTTGGAGTCTTGGGTCTCTCCCAATCTGCTACGGCTTCTATCTTTGTGGGGTCTACAGAAATCCCTTCGCCGCTTACAATGTGTCCCAAAAATTGAACTTCTTTTAGCCAGAATTCACACTTTGAAAATTTCGCATATAGCTTTTCCTTTCTCAGCGCTTCCAGTACTAAACGGAGATGTTCAGCATGTTCCTCATGAGACTTCGAGTATATCAATATGTCATCAATAAATACAATCACGAACTTATCCAAGTATCTCTTGAGCACACAATTCATCAAATTCATAAAAGCAGCTAGAGCATTCGTCAATCCAAAAGACATAACTAAGAATTCGTAATGTCCACATCGGGTCCTAAAGGCGGTTTTAGGAATATCCTCAGGCTTGATCTTTAGTTGATGATAGCCGGATCTCAAATCAATCTTTGAAAAATATATAGTTCCCTTAAGTTGGTCAAACAGATCGTCGATTCAAGGTAGAGGGTACTTGTTCTTGATAGTCATCTTGTTCAATTCACGGTAATCAATACATAATCTCATAGATCCGTCCTTCTTCTTCATGAACAATACTGGAGCTCCTCACGGGAATACACTTTGTCTGATTACACCTTTTTCTAGCAATTCTTGCAGTTACGTTGCCAATTCCTTCATTTCCACTGGTGCCATTCTGTACAGCGTGTTTAAGATTGGTGCAGTTCTTGGTGCTACGTCGATTGCAAATTTTATCACTCGATCCGACGGCATTCCAGGCAACTCGTCAAGAAAAACATCTTCAAATTGATTAACTACAGGGACTTCTCCAATCGTAGGGTTCTGTTTCTCGGTCTCTATCACATGAGCCATATAGGCTTGACATCCTTGCCGGAGTAATCTTTTAGCTCGAATTATTGACAGAAAATCCTTAGTCGGTTTCCGTATGTGAAAAAAAATTCTTATACCATTAGGTTCACTTAAGCTAACTCTCTTCCGACGACCATTTATTTGGGCATCATAGCGCGCTAAACAATCCATTCCTAGAATTACGTCAAATTTCCTTAACTTAAAAGGAATGAGGTCTGCATCGAAACATTGTCCATGTATCTCTATAGAACAATTTGGACACAATTGGTTTACTAGTACGATTTCCTGATTAACTACTTCTATGCTCAGAATCTCTTCTAAAGGTACAGATTCAAGATTAGAATAGAACACACGCATTCTCAAAATTCACTAGAAGCATACTTGTAATCACATTGCTATCATTAATGGCATCTCTCATAGTCATGTTAAGAGTTCGCGCTGTCGGCTTGTTGTTAGGAGGTGCTGTAAATCAAGGCACTGGTTTCTCCTTCAAAGGTTGTCTGAATTCTCGGGACACGGAACCTTATGATCCTTGATAACATCTGTCATACTCATATAAAAAAAAATGTATACTTGGCTTGTCTTCTAGAGGTGTAGCCAATCTTATAACTGTGTTTTCTCCCGGGTTAATAATATTTTTCGTCCAACTCTCCATTCCTTCCTCATTTGAAGTAGGAATATCCTTCTCCACGTAGTTTAAATAATAATACTGACCCTCTCCAAAAATATATATATCCTGCTCATATGGTCTTAGATGCTTTCGATTTAAGGAGCTTAATCCTCCTATGATTCACAACATACTTAAAATAGTACTTGTTAAGTATCAACTCAATAATTCTAACTTAAGATATCACCATCGTGCATTTAATAGTTCTCTTTTGCCTTCCACCAATTATTTTATTTACCATAACATATTAACAGAGATAGTCCTAGCTTATTCAATACTATACAAAGAAAATATTCTACATTTCTCTCAACCATGTTCTCATTTCTTTTCCTATATGAAAAACTATTACTCTTTCATCAACAAGTAATATATCATCAATGTATACTCAGTATCGACTCGCTTCTCACTTTTAAAGGATTGTTCCGCATTCAAACCAAATTCTTAGTACTTTAACACATAACCCTGAGACACTACATAGGCTATCGAATATCTGACCAGCGAATAATTTGCGTACTAGTCTATTCATATTTAGAAATTGGCACTCAAACTCGAGTTGTTAAAATTCTCTTTTCTGGGAGTAACGTTTCATCACATTCAAATTTCAGTATACCTCTTTGAATTTCTTAGACACCGATCATTTTAGGATCCATAAGGACATTGAATAGAGATTTCCCATAAAGGAATTAATGTTAAACAACAACAGTTGAATACTCAAGTTTTTGATAGTGAGAATCTTAACAAGGGATTAACTGAGAGATAATGATGATTATTGAACATTTGTTTTGTTGCATGTTTCATTAGGACAACCGTCATAGTACACAAGGTGGCCAGCCTTTAGTACTCTAATGACAAACAACATTACAAACGGTGGCGTCCCACCAGACTTCAATCACAGAGACTGATAGTCTTCCCCTATAAATAGGGTTGTTCATCTCAATATCTCAAAGGGTATCAAATATAGAAATGGGTATTAAATGGATTTGTATTTATGAAAGTACATGATGATGGGTAACTTAACCTCTAAACAACATAGGTTTTTTTTTTTCAAATATGGTAGAAATTGTCTGAGTAAATTCGAATGGTAAGATTTATCGATAATCATTGGTAAGGAAGTTATTATTAAAAAAAAAATGATTTCCCAGCTTAAAGTAAGCTCGTAGGAACAACTATTGATTCTCGAATAAAAGCGACACTTGCAGACCCTGGTAACTCGTCAGGGAAGAAAATTTCTAAAAGAGAATGTACGAAAAACACATCAACACAGAGAACTATTTCAACCTCTATAAGTTATATCTCTAAAAAAAAAAATAATGTCGATCACGAAATCGTTTAAGAATTTAGCCTCAAACTTGGAACACATAGTGGAATCCTTCTTTAAATCCATCTCTGGTGCACGCACCTCATGTTAGTCCAACTCTGACCGGTAAGGATATTTACAACATCTACAAAATGTGGAAACTCTCTGCAGGGTAACATCCAATCTTAACAATAATGGAAACTTAGGCACCCTATCTTAAATCAACTGGGAACTAGGGATCTGTGCGGATAAGGTGTAGGAGATCTATCTCGAATAGGACGAAAGGCAACAGATCCTGAAATAGACATCTACAAAGGTAAAGAGTTTCGGTCACAACAGGTTTTAGTCGACTATATACGCATATAAGTAAGGGTGTAAGGCACTTAGTGCTAAAATCTCAACATCGTATTATACCTCTAAACTCTCACGTCGCGTTATAATTCTAGGCTCGTACGATTCCTAAAAATATAACTAGGGCTCTGATACCAAAACTGTAACGCCCCCAAATCCACCCTGACCGGGGACTCGGGTCGTCACATTGTCTCAATATGATAACGCAATAACAATACCAAATTTTATTACAACGGAGCATAAAATGTCCCACTCCGCAGGTCCAAGATCGTCTTCACAACATAGTACAATCCAACTTGATACATCTCGAAAAAAATATGCTACAAAAGTTCACAACAGTAGAAATATAAAGATTCCATCTGGATCTTCTAATTATTGTCGCCATAGCCTTGCGCTTTCCCCTTGCCTCTGTAGCCCTGACTGGACGTCTCGCCTCTTTCCGTCTTGACAGCTGAACAAAATGTTGTAAAGCAAGAATGAGCAACTATAGTGCTCAGCAAGTTCTCTTCTCGCTCGGTATATAAATATAATAAGGTTTACCGAAATAAATACTCAAAATTTTAACATCGGATATCACAATATGATTTGGCTCAAACTCATCTTGAAAATATCATACTCGAAAGGCTCAAAACTCATCTCAAAACAGAATACTCAAGAGACTCATTACTCATCTCGAAACAGAATACTCGATAACTCATTTGATATAACTATGATAACTCATGATTTAAGAATGAACTGGTCTTCCACCTCTCCGTATCTCGGTGGGGCGATCAACTAACCAACCAAGAATACCGGCCTCCAATGACACCGCACTTCGCCCGATCACGGCTACAATACGATATCAACAATAATATATATGTATGAATGCTAGCATCATAATGGTTATCAATTCAACCAAGGCAACGAATGCCTAAATATCCTCGGGTCCGAAAAACGGTACACGAGTCTCTCTTTCTCTATAAAGGGCCTCTTGCCCAAAATTGACCAGTAGAGTACAGAATTCCCGAATATTTGGGGTACAGATAACTTGAGATAACACTTTCAGAAATATTTACAAATCTGGCGGACTGCCAGTATGACTCGATTTTACCACCAATCCGAACAATAGACTGATGTAAATTCTCAATAATAATTTATCGGTTGACATGAACAAAATGCCAAACCTTGACAATAAAATCGACTATCTCGAATCTATGAGAATAGTCCTAAGATTAAAGTAATTGGGAGTCGTACTGAACAAATAGTACTTCTCGATATTTATAATACTCAACATTGATGAACGTGTAAATAGAATATTTTTCACTTGATCGACGAATAAAAATCTCTAATAATTATAATTTTAAACTCCTATCGGTTAGTTCAAACGAGGAACTAACTGAAAGATAATCAATAAATAACGATTGAATTTGTACAATAAATTCAATCGAAAAGAATAAATTTAACTATCTCGGACGAATGAGATTAGTTTCACTGAATAAAATAATAGTCGTCTCGAATTAATGAGATCGACCCGATATCAATTAAATTGCTTCTACGCATATAGGGATTATAATTCTCAAATAAACTAACTTGACAATATAATAATATTTAACAAGAAATAATTCTCAAAAGAAATTATTGCATCCTATAGAGCAACAGATAATCTCAATATATAACATCTCAAAAATAATTGACAAAATAAATAACACGAACAGAATTTCACAGTTTCCAAAAGTTAGGGTAAGAACGAACTTGCCTCGATCTCGAAGTGCAAATGAATGCAGATAAAAATTATACTCTACCCGTGAACTTGGCGTCGATCTACGTCTCGAGAATTATTCTCTAAAAATGGCAACCAGAAATACGTGAGTGATTCTTCAGAATAAAATATTCCCGATCCGATAATATAATTAATAATATAATATCTCATAAAAATCTCCGGAATAAATAACGGAAATTAATTCCGGAATAAATAAATATCTCTTCGAACTCAGGAATTAAATCTGGAGAATATATCCTATTTTTAATATATGGAAATCTCAATTCTTACTCAAAATGAAAAAATTCAACAATCCATTTTTATTCAATTTAAATCCAAAATAATTATTCTCAATTTAAAATAATTCATCGAAGAATTCTACTTTTAAGCAACCACATAAATTCTAATCTATTTAAATCAAAGTTTTAATCTCTAAAATAAATCTTACTCGATCCGGTTAATTATCTAATCCGGAAAATATAAAAAAAAAACAGCTTTCCAAAATAAAACATATTTTATTTTTAATTATTCACAAATATACCCCTTTTATTAACAATTCAATAAATCTCTAAAATTGTGTTCAAAATCACAATATATTATTATTTAATTCCCCAATTAATAAATATCTAATTTACGTTTTAAAAACTCTAAATAATTGTATTTAATTAATTAAGTAATTAAACAATTTAATTGTCTAAATTTAATAACACTCCAATTTTAACGGGCCAGTTAAATCCTATTTAATTAAAACTCGAATAAAACATATGATCCTAAATTTGGTACGTTATTATTATAATAATATTACTGCGAAATCGAATGTGGGGCCCACTGCCACCACTCGACACCCCCTGTGCCTCTCTCCCTCAATCTTTCCGAATCTCTCCCTGCAAATCTCTCCCTCTCCGCCTGAATCTCCTGCCTTCTCTTCTCTCTTTACGACTTTATCAATCTCTCTCCCTGTACCCGACTCAATCTCTCTTCCAACTCCCTCGATTTTTTTCTATCCCTCTGTCAACTCCATCTCTCTCCCCTCTCTCTCTTTCGTCGTCTCTCTACTGGACCAATCTCTCCTCTCCGTTCTCTCCATCTCCTTTCTCTCAACACTCCTCCCTCCCTCCTATGCTCCCTCTCTATCGTCCCACCATTAACAACCACCACCACCACCAATCGGTGGTGGTTACTCCGACCAAACCACAATCGATCCCTCTTTCCTCCTTATTCCGACAACATCACAACCCCTCCCCCTCTCTCCGATTCCTCTTCTCCGACAATACCTCATCACTACACAGAAAACCCATACGCAGACATCTCATCTCTCTCGCTTCTCTCCCTCCTCCACTCTTCTCTCCTCTCTCCCGGCCTCCCCTCTCTCTGCGCCTCTTTCACAGATAAATACCCCAACAATATCAACAATTACAATCAATAGAAAAACAAAACACAAAACTTATTATCCTAATCGAACTCACTGGCTTCACAAACGAAATCGTAAAAAAAAAAAGGAATAAAGAAGATAACCACCTGATGGCTTGCACTCTGATTTGTAAAAAATATAGTTGAGAGTTTTTGTATATATATGGTCGGGTACATAAATGGAATAGACTGTGGGTGACTGGATGTAGTGTTTCGTTTTTAAAAGAAAGATAATATTGTATAAACTGAGTGCTGTGATAATGGTTTGTTTATTAAAATAAAAATAAATCATTTGTGGGAGACAAAATTAATGCTGAAAAATAAAATAAGCAAAAAAATGATTATGTTTATATTAGTGAAATGTTTGGTGAAAAGATCTCGTTTCTCCCGTGCCGACTAATTAAACGATACTCTAATTTCGTTTCATAAAATAAATACGACCCAAAATTAAAAATCCTATTTTTCCTAAATTTCTTAATTTAATAAATACCAAGTAAATATTATTAAATAAAATTTAAATATCGAGTAGAAATATTTATTCGAAAATTCGCGGTTATTACAATTTTCATTAAACTTGAGTTAATTTATAAGAAAAAATTAAATAAGACAGTTTTAGAACGACAAAGTAGTATTGTAGTCTCCAAATTTATTGATGCCTATTTCATTTCGTAATGTAATACGTCGAACTCGATCCCTCGAATAACTGAAAAGGATAAGAACGATTAGAAGATTTGACTTCACGTGAGCTCTTCATAACAAACTACTTAATGCAATTGACTTTGGCTAACTGATCTGATGAAACGTATAGCCTGGTAATAAATGTGAATATTTCCTCAGAGTAATAACCAGATAGTTGCTAATATAAAATAATGAGCTAAACTTAAAATTATTATTTATGATTTAAAGTTGCTTAAATTGATAAGTAAAAAATAAAAATTTTAAGTTAATATTTGTTTGGGTAATTTTATACTCCCTACGTTCCATTTATTTTGGCCACATTTCCAATGTTTATTGTCCCACAATATTTGTCCACTTTCCTTAACAAAGGTAAATAAAGTTCTATATATGTTAAAAAATTGTAAATATAGTAATCTTTAAGCTTAGTTATGGAAACTAAACAAAAAATATAATAAATTGGTAAAAACGTGGATTTTAATTGATGGACAAAATAAGTGGGACGGAGGGAGTATTATAGGTAACTTATGAATTATTAAAAATGTTAAAATTAAAATAAATTTGATAAATAATTAATTTGAATGGTGTTATTAACTTTTATGAAATAAATCATCAAAATAAAATAAGTCGTTCAAAAAAGTTTTTTCTACCAACTTCTGACTTTAAATTGCTTTTCTTGAAAATTATTATCATAAAGTACATTTATCATATTATAATACTCATTTAAATTAATTTATAAAACCGTACAAAGTTGAATTATTATTTGAGATGACAATTTCATTATTTTAATCAGTTAAATCAAATTATGTCAAAACAAATAAGATAGACGGAGTAATAAAATATCATTTCCTCTCCGTTACCATAAATTATTTGTTCTTTTGATTTACTTAATTAAAAAAGACTCACATAATGAAATTAGCTTCATTACAAGAAAAACGGCATTTTCCTATTAGGAAAAGACCCTAAATCGATAGGAAATGCCACATTTTCTACCGACCCCTTCCGGTAAGAAATGCTTAAGTGAAAAATGTCTTTGTTAGGAAATGATACTGACGGGGTCAACGTGGGTCCCATATGCTGACGTGGCCTGACACATGGCGAGGACCCACATGCCAGCTTGGACGATGGCGTGGTACCATGTCAGATGCCATGTCATATGACATGTGTGCGGGATCCGCACACGTCATCAGCCATGTCAGCTACTGTCGAAAATTCAGCAAGTGTAAAGCCATTTCCTACCGACTACTTTTGCATACATCGGTAGGAATTGTTTCAGGTATCTTGTAAAATGGTTTTTCCTACCGCTCAATTCCTACCGCCGTTTATCATTTCCTACCAGCCATTTTCTACCATACCATTTGAATGTGGTAGGAAATACCGAAATAGCATGAAGACGGTAGGAAATACTTGGTTTCGAATGGTAAGGCCGGTAGGAAATGTGTATGGTCGGTAGGAATTACTTGATTTATTTTTTTAAAAAAAATTGGTCCTGTCGATTTTCCTTTACAACAAAATGCTCAAATCATAATGAAAACTACAAACCAATATCAAGATCTAAGTAAACTACCACAACAAAAACGCATTCATCAAATAATGAAATTCAAACATTTATCATAACCATAAACCATCATTCTTTCTTATTACCATAATAGTATTCAAAAGTTAAAAATTGTTCTAAAATAACTACAAGAAATCAAGAACATTTTATACAAACTTAATTAACCATTGCCTTCAACATCATTGTCCTTATCTTCATCATTGTAGCATCATTTATCTCCACCCACCATCATTGTCTTCCCACAAATTTTCTTGGCCCATTTGTCTTTGCCTTTATCCATGAAGTTAGATTCATATATAATAGCCTTGTTATCCTCATCAAGTACCTACAATTTACATAAGAAGCAAAAATAAGTAAGTAGTACTAAGATGTGAAATAATCAAACAATAAACTAAGTAGGGAATAATTTTTATCTAATAATCAAGATGTGAAAAATGATATAGCCACATGGCACTTGGGACCAATCACATTCATTTTCTACCGATGTCGGTAGGAAATGAGTCTCTCATTTCCTACCGTTTTTATGTGGTAGGAAATGGTCTGGCTCAAACGACGTCGTTTCATCATGGCCAGACTTTGACGTGGCGATGTGGGTCCTGTAAAAGTCATTTCCTACCAATTTCGGTAGGAAATGAGTCATTATTTCTTACCGGCCAGGGATCCGGAAGAAAATGATCCTTTAACTTGAAAAACGGTAAGAATTGGTTGGTAAGAAATGATGATGGTGGAAAATAATCGGTAGAAAAATCCGTTTTTCTTGTAGTTGTAGTGCTTGCTGATGACATATATTTTTATCTCTATGCATGACTAGTATTGCGCAAGTCCTTGAAACCTTAATTTAGTCAGATAAACTATTTAATGTTGAGATAAATTTGAAAATATTTTTATAATTTCTTTGTTGTGGAGTGTTTCTTCTGTCAGTCACTTCCCCTTCTTGTGCAGTATAAATAGGACGCACAAATATCCTTCTATTTCATAAACTAAGTCTTTTCATTACCATATCACAATGAAGCTCAACACTTTTCTTCTTCTTGGACTTCTCTTGTCTCTTGTTCTTCTCGTCTGCTCCGATGTAGCAGAGACGACACATGAACATGAGAACAAAGGTTCGTATCATGATCGAATCGTCTACCTTTTTGAAGGCAAACAAAATTTTTCGACGAGAATCTCCCTATCCTTTTTTATAAATATAAGAAGAGCATCATTAGTATTAATTATTTATAAAATATTGTTTTTATCGTAACATTACAGTAGAATTTGATAATTCTGGTCAAATAAATAATTTTTTCGATATTAATATAATAAAAAATATACATTTTTAATCTCGATAAATGAATAATATTTTTCAATCCCGAGGATATTCATTTATCGAGACTTAATTGTATGGTCCTTTTTTGTTAAATTAATTTACGAGGTTTTAAATGGTTCATATGTGTATTGATCATGCAGAGGATGAAGCTTCTAGACCAGATCAATATGGTGGAGGCGGGGGAAGTTATGGTGGAGGCGGGGGCTACGGAGGTTATGGAGGTAGGGGTGGTTATGGTGGTGGCCCGGGCTATGGTAGTGGTGGTGGAGGCGGTTATGGTGGTGGCCCGGGTTATGGTAGTGGTAGTGGAGGCGGTTATGGTGGTTATGGAGGGAGGGGTGGTTATGGTGGCTATGGAAGACGTTGCAGATGGGGATGTTGCGGAGGCCGATTCTATGGAGGAGGCTGTAGATTCTGCTGCCGCGGTCCCTTTGAAGCACAAGCCTATGGCGAAGTTGACGAAGCCAACCCTTAAGCTGTCTCACCATAATATAAAATATATGTAAACCATGCACATACGAAGCAGTAGCCAGTATGTAAGTACCTAAATAAACACGTACGTGCATGTGCATGGGGCGTATAGTGAGTACGTAGGTAATAAGAGTGGTGCTCGATGGTAGTACCTAAAATATGGTTGTTTCTCTGTCGACACAACCAAACTAATGTGACATATATAACATATATAGTATATATATATGCTGCACGTACGTCTGTCCTTGGCGCACATATCTGATGGAAGTTTTATTTGAAATGAAATAACTGTGCTTCTTTTTATTCAGACAACACTGACTGACGGACTAATGGTTTCTTTAACTTACACACTCATTTTATATTTAACAAAATTACATCTGCATAAAAAAATTAGATATTTAACAAAATTTGAATCCTCACCATCTCATTAAAAGAAAAGCCACTTAAGAGGTCATTGATAACAAATGATAAAATTAAAACTTCAAAAAAAATTCAATTTGGAATCCTTGACTTATTGATAACTCTGCTTAATTAAACTATGTGCGCTCAAACATAACCTGCAGGTAGCTGAACATTGCAGTCGGCTATATGCTCTGTGAAAACTCATGTCATAACTCATAACCCACCTGGTAACATTAATACTATCGATTATGCCCTTTTCTTCCCGACGTTTGAGTTTTATTTCGAAAAGCGATGTTGATCATATCATTCTTTTCTTAATTACTTATAGTTTATGAAGTACGGACCTAAAATAAACACCGTGGCCTTTACACTAATCTTTCAAGCTCAGAAATCCGTAATTCGTAAGTTGTTACGAATCCTCTGGTAATGCTCATGGAGCAGGTCTAGGCATCATCAGGGAGCGTTCAAAGTTTCGACCTCTCCTCCATTTTCAAAATTGCAACAGCTACCCTCAAATTCGTCGCACCTCTAAGTCTATGTAGCCCAAAAGCGTTACCAAATAAAATTTTCGAATGACATGCATGGTATGGCTGACGTGACATTTTAAGAGATTTTAATTATTGAAATTTATGTGAAGAAAAATGCTAGAGATCCCAAATTAGGTACAAAAAGATTTACAAAATGTCATGTGTCTTAATTTGATTGGTTATAATTAACTGGGCCCTGTATACACATTAACTTCACTAATTAAATTTTTCCATACTGCCAAATCATCCATGCCATGTCATTTCGTAAATTTTTTTTGTACCCAATTTAGGTTATCTAGCACTACTCTTATGTGAATGCATTAAGGGGATTCATCATTATAAATTGAATTAGTACCAATAAGATTCTGACACATAATATTTGAAAACAAATTTGAGAACGAATTTGGGAACTCTAATATTTTACATACCATTATTACAACATATAGATAAATTTTGAAAGATAAGAGCATCTCCAGCGGTAGTAGCTAAAATGGTTAGCTAAAATAATATATAATAATGGTTATGTAAAATTTACTGAATCTGTAAGGAATTGTACTCCAATGGATTAGCTATAATGGTTAGTTATATTTCAATAAATAGTATTTTATTAGTATTTTTAAATTCCAACTATATTCTCTGGCTATATTTTAACATCTATATTTTCAACGGCTACATTTTAACAGCTTTAATTTTTTTAATTAATTTTTAATATTTTTCTAAAAAGAATGATATTTTATTTTTAAATTTTATTTCATCCTTTAAACATAACTGAAAATTAAAGTCTAAAACATAATATTTTAAAAACATTATTTTAGGGCTTGTTGAATCCAAAGAGAAATAGCATGAGATGACGTGGAGGGGAGAGAAACGAAATGATGATAGCTTATGCTTTGTCGATTAACAAATATAGCAATCCTCGAGGGGTGAGCTAAAATATTTACCTAACAGGAGCATGCGTTGGAGAAGAAATTTTTGGAATGATTATCTATATTTTCTTGACACCTCAGATTTGGAAAGATTTTGGCTAACAGATTTAGACGGTTGGAGTTGCTCTAACGGATACACATATACATGATAACATGAGGCGGGTATTCAATTCGGTAAAGATATGCTCTTAATTAATATCGGTACTCTCGACAATTTCACACCAGAACACGATAATTTTATCATTTTTTTACAAAATGTGGAGTTTTTTTTTTCCTTTTTGATACATCAAATGGTGTTATTTGCAGTTATGAAATAATTTACAGACTTAGAAATATTAAACATGCATGCAATAAAGTTCAATGAGCCTGGAGATTAATTTACTTGTAGTTAAAATGGTTTCAACTCATCACTTAAGTTGTCCCCGATACTATGATGTTATATCATTTATAAGCAATTCGTCAGATACGAACCCTAGCTAGTTTGGTCAGACAGATATGAAATGAAACAAAAGGATACGATCAGTTAGCAAAGTTTGACTTTCATCAGAAATAAATAAACGTGAGGTATTCATAACAAATCGATGTACAACCCTAGCTCATGCCTGCTATTGACTTTGTTTTTCTGAGGCCTTGCTGCTGGCAATTGGTTGAGCAAGATAATAAATTTGAATATATCCAGAAATTTATCACAAGATAATATTTGCTGAAACAATGTAACTATTTATTTCAAATCTATAATCGTGATGTGCGCAATGTGTGCTGCAACAATAAAATTTTACTCACTCTGTTCCGTAATTCTTGACTTGTTTAATTTACGGTCAAATTAACAAAATTTTGATCATATATCATATAATTGAAAATTTTATGAAAATTATATTGTTAGAAGGTATATATAATCTACTTTAAGATGCTTTAAAAAGTTGAATTATAAAATCTATATCTATATATATACTAATAGCAGGAGATCGAACAGGTGAGGTGACGGCTTAGAAACATTTTAAAATAATTTTTTTATTTTGTTATTATCTGAATCCCTATAAAGGTGGCGCATGACCAATCTAATTTATGCCTGCACATCGCACCAGCCTCATTTTCTATATTATTTTTTTACCAATCTACATGTATATTATGTATAGTATCCAAGTGACCATGTATTTGCACATACATAACTTCACTCTCATTTTTGTTCCAGTACCAAAAAAGAAAACCCTCACTCTCATTTGGTTCATAAGATTAAACATGGTATTTTATTAAATTTGCACCTTTCTTGACTTTTAATGTAATTGTGACTTGAATTTTTATAGTGTTTTTGCCATCGAAAATAACATACTTATATATGTATTTAACTACTTTTACTATTTTTACCTAGCTTTGAAATTAATAATATTTTTTAAGTATTAACATTGATAATATAATTAAAATTTATAACAAGATACTACTTTGTGTAAAATAATTAATTGTAAATTAATAAAATAAATGAAAAATATTTAATTTTAACAATTAAAAATAAATTTATTTACAAGAAAAGTACAAATTGAACAATAAACTTTCAAATGTTATTATTTTATATACAAGCACATAAATTATCCTTTATCAGGAAAATGATAATAAAATATAACAATTCATGAAAATATCTTTCAATCAACTATCTCTAAAGAAAAAAAGATTTAATTAAGATATTTTTGTAGTTAAAATATACAAAAGGGACGTCGGCAAAATAAAGCATATTTTAGAAAAATTTAATATTATTTCTTTTTTCATTTCTTAATTTTATAAATATTAATATTATATATATATATATTATACTACCATAAGACTGAAAACACACCAGAAGCGTAAAATATTTTCTTCATTTTTTACTTTTTAATTAAATTAATTAAAATCTTAACGATACTTGAATTAGTCATTAATTATGTTTATTAATACATATTAAATTTACTTCATATTATTACATAAAAGATTAACAAGCTTTATATGAACATTATAATTGTTATTTCAATAAAAAACATTAATATATATGTATAAAAGTAAGATTATTTTAAGGTAAATTTACGACTTAAAATTGTTCACATTGTTTCATTTTTTATTTTATATTCAAGATTGTTGCAATTTCTTTTCGGACAATTGTAGGACAGATAACCTTAACTTCTCACTGTAATAACCGTGAATTTTCGAATAATTTTCCTACTCGATATTTATATTTTATTTAAGAGCGATGCACTGGTATATTTTTAATTAGCGCGTTTTGTAATTTTTAAAATTTTAGATATTCGTATCATATTTAATTATCTATATTTGTCTAGTATTTATTAAAATAAGGAAATTTAGAGAAATAGAATTTTAATTTTGGGTCGAATTTATTTTATAGAACGAGATTAAAGTTTCGTTTAATTATCCAGCACGGGAGAAACGAGATCTTTTCTCCAAACATTGCACTAATATAAACATAATCATTATTTTTTTATTTTATTTTACAGCATTTATTTTGTCCCCCACATCCTTTTTAATTTAATAATTATCCACTTAAAAACATATGATTATGTTTCAAGGAGCACTAAGTGTCTCCACGTTTTGTTTCCTTTAAAACAAAAAGACCCAGCTTCCATCTCTGGCCAAAAACACTCGACCAAACCATACATATATACACAAAAACAGAGTACTGCAGGTAAATTATATTTTTTCTCTGTTAATTTTTTTATTTTCTTTGATTTTGATTCGTAGTAATCCAGTGTCGTTGGCTTTGCTTGTTCGACTGTTGAGTTCGGGTGTGTGGTGGTTGAAGAGGGAAAGGGGGAGTCGAGAGAGTGAACGGAGAGAGAGAGAGGTGAGGCGGAGGTAGAGAGAACGGAGAGTTGAGATAGAATAGAGAGAATGGGAGATGGTCGGTGTAATAACCACGAATTTCCGAAATAGATTTTTTATTTTGAGCCGAATTTTAGAGTACCGTTTTAATTAGCCAGCCCGGAGAAATAAGCTGATTAAGGAATCATCATTTTTTTTTATTTTTCTGAAAATAGCACTAACCTTGTAATTATTATGCCATTTACAATTGTTCCCCATTATTTATTTCTTTTTAATTAATAAAACACCACACTAAAACTATCATCATTATTCAGCATTATTGTGGGTTACAATTGTAGTCTATAAATAGTACAGGTTCAGCTTGGCTAAAAATCATAACAGTCTCGTTCATATCCTTACAAACTCGAGTCATACAAAAACCACGGATATTTTTCTCCCCATCCTTTTCTCTACCAAAACACAAAACAATATCTCTCCAGTCTCTTTTATAACCAAACTGTTTTGTTTCCTTAGTAAGCAAAAGAAGAAAACTCGAATCATTTATTCTCAAGAAAGAGCAAAAACGCAGCTCTGGTCTCCCTCTTTGTAGTCAAAAACGCGATTCACTGTATATATACATACACCCAAAGTTAAACCCAGGTAGTAGTTTTATTTTCTTTTTGCTTATTCTTCTCCCGTATATTGTCTTAGTCGATTTCGTTTTCCTTGTTTATTTTTCGAATTCGTCTCTTTTAAATTGCTTGTTGAACTGAGGGGCTCGTGTAATGGGTTGATTGTGGCTTTAGTTTGTAACTGGGCGGGCTCGGTTCGGCTTTGTTGTCGTGAGAAATGCGGGGGGGGAGAGGGGTGTGGGTGTTTGTGTTGTGATTGGTGGAGTTGGTATTTGTGGATGGGTTGAAGAGTCTTGGCTGTGGTGTTGTGGTTGATCGGGTGTCGCCGTGGGAGGAAGGTTGTGAGTCGAAATCAGTGGGGGGGGTAGTACGGTGGTGATGGCTGTGGTTATCGGAGAGGGAGATGAGGGAGGTCGAGTGGAGAGATGGGAGTGTTGGTTTGCAGCGGAGCGATAAGGGGGAGGATTGGAGATTTTGGTTCCTTGGTCCGTGTGGTTGTTGCCGTGTGTTTGGGTGTTGATGGTTTCGACGGGAAGAGAGAGTGGATGGATAAGGAGAGAGGGGGGCGGAGAGATTGTTGTTGAGAGAGAGAGAGAGAGAGAGAGAGAGAGAGAGAGAGAGAGAGAGAGAGGGACGAGAGAGAAATTGATGAAGGAGACTGGGAGAAAGATGCAGGGGAGGGGGAAGGCCCAGGTGGGGCCCACCGTGTGGGACCCACACCAAAGTGTAGTTGTTGTTTCATATAATAAAATAGTAACGTAGACGTTCGGGTGTTATAAACGGGATTGTTGTTAAACGAATAAAACGAGATTTAATAAGTTTTGTTAAAAATGGAATATTAATTAAATTGGTTAGTAATTAATAATTTATTTAAATTGGTTTAGTTAATTAATTAATTAAATAAGATTTTAGATGTAATTTAGAATTTATTATTTATTAATTAAATAAGTGTTGTGATGTGATTTTGAAAATAAATTAGATATTTATTATTTTGCAATAAAAAGGGTTTAACAAAATGGATTATTTATTTGTTTGTTAAAAATAGTTATTTTGTGACTTTTGGACGGAAATTATAGATTTAATAATTTGTTGATAAAAAGAAGGATATTTGTGAAATAAATAGAATAAAATATGTTTTATTTTGGAAAAGCTGTTATTAATATTTTCAGATTATTTTTATTAACCGGATCGAGTCAGATTTAATTTAGAGATTTAAAAATTTGTTTTATTAATGAGTTTAGTAAATTAGAATTTGTGAGATTTCTTAAAAAAATTAGAATTCTTTGATAATTAGTTTAAAAATGAGAATAATAAATATGGATTTAAATTGAATAAAAACGGATGTTTGAATTTTTCATTTTGAGTAAAAATTTAGATTTCTAGAGATTAAAAATAGGATATATTCTCCAGATTTAATTCCTGTGTTCGAATAAATACTTATTTATCCCGGAATTGATTTCTGTTATTTATTTCGGAGATTTTATGAGATATTATATTATTATTAATTAGATTATCGGATCGGGAGTATTTTATTCTGAAGAATCGCTTACGTATTTCTGGTTGCTATTTTTAGAAAATAATTCTCGAGACGTAGATCGACGCCAAGTTCACGGGTAGAGTATATATTTTAGCTTCATTCATTCGTACTTCGAGATCGAGGCAAGTTCGTTCTTACCCTAACTTTTGGAAACTGTGAATTTCTGTTCGTGTTATTTATTCTCTTAATTATTTTTGAGATATTATATATTGAGATTATCTGTTGCTCTATATGATGCAATAATTTCTTTTGAGAATTATTTCTTGTTAAATATTATTATATTGTCAAGTTAGTTTATTGAGAATTATAATCCCTATAAGCGTAGAAACAATTTAATTGATATCGGGTCGATCTCATTAATTCGAGACGACTATTATTTTATTCAGTGAAACTAATCTCATTCGTCCGAGATAGTTAAATTTATTCTTTTCGATTGAATTTATTGTACAAATTCAATCCTTATTTATTGATTATCTTTCAGTTAGTTCCTCGTTTGAACTAACCGATCGGAGTTTAAAATTATAATTATTAGAGATTTTTCTTCATCGATCAAGTGAAAAAATATTCTATTTAAACGTTCATCAAAGTTGAGTATTATAAATATCGAGAAGTACTAATTGTTCAGTACGACTCCCAATTACTTTAATCTTAGGACTATTCTCATAGGTTCGAGATAGTCGATTTTATTGTCAAGGTTTGGCATTTTGTTCATGTCAACCGATAAATTATTATTGAGGATTTACATCAGTCCATTGTTCGGATTGGTGGTGAAATTGAGTCATACTGGCAGTCCGCCAGATTTGTAAATATTTTCTGAAAGAGTTATCTCAAGTTATCTGTACGCAACTATTCGGGAATTCTGTATTCTACTGGTCAATTTTGGGCAAGAGGCCCTTTATAGAGAAAGAGAGACTCGTGTACCGTTTTACGGACCCGAGAATATTTAGGCATTCGTTGCCTTGGTTGAATTGATAACCATTATGATGCTAGCATTCATACATATATATTATAGTTGATATCGTATTGTAGCCGTGATCGGGCGAAGTGCGGTGTCATCGGAGGCCGGTATTCTTAGTTGGTTAGTTGATCGCCCCACCGAGATACGGAGAGGTGGAAGACCAGTTCATTCTTAAATCATGAGTTATCGAGTATTCTGTTTCGAGATGAGTAATGAGTCTTTTGAGTATTCTGTTTTGAGATGAGTTTGAGCCTTTCGAGTATGATATCTTCCAGATGAATTTGAGTCAAATCTTATTGTGATTTTCAATATTAAAATTTTGAGTATTAATTTCGGTAAACCTTATTATATTTATATACCGAGCGAGAAGAGAACTTGCTGAGCACTATAGTTGCTCATTCTTGCTTTACAACATTTTGTTCAGCTGTCAAGACGGAGAAAGGCGAGACGTCCAGCCAGGGCTATAAAGGGAAAGGGAAAGCGCAAGACTATGGCGACAACAATTAGAAGATCCAACTGGAATCTTTATATTTCTATTGATGTGAACTTTTGTAATATATTAATTCGAGATGTACCAAGTTGTTTTGTATTACGCTGTGAAGACGATCTTGGACCTGCGGAGTGGGACATTTTATGCTCCGTTGTATTATATATTTTGCTTTGTTATTGCGTAACTTGTGCTACAGGATATTGAGACAATGTGACGACCCGGGTCCCCTGTCAGGGTGGATTTGGGGGCGTTACAGTTTTGGTATCAGAGCCTTAGTTATATTTTTAGGAATCGTACGAGCCTTGGAGTATAACCCGATGCGAGCATTTAGAGATATAATACGAACCTAGAACTATAAACGCGACGTGAGAATTTAGAGATATGATACGAAGTTGAGATTTTGGCACTAAGCGCCTTACGCCTTTATATATATTTATTGGCATAGCTAGTGGATTGAAACCTGACCGAGATTTTCGTACTTTTGTAGATGTCTACTTCCAGACCAGCTGATTTTCGTTCTACCCGAGATAGATCTCCTACACCATACCCGCATGGACCACTTAGCTCAGGTTCAGACAGTGACCCGTCTGAAGAGTTTATGCTGATGGTTAGTGACACGGAGGATTCTTCAGTTCAGATCCTTACACCTTCTCCTCCACATGTGATAGATTTAGTAGATTCTCCTGACCAGATCATTGAGATAGTCGATTCTCCTCCACCAGTGATTGATTTAGAGGCTCCTACCCCTGAGACGTTCAGAGTTGAGACCCCAGTGCCCGAGATTACTGATCCAGTTGATGAGAGCCAGCTTTCACCCGTCCGTATTGAGGTTGTACCTACCTTGTCAGCTCCAGTATCCGGAGTTGATGTACCTACAGGAGTAGCAGCTCTTGCTGAGTTGTTTACTTTACCTGTTCCCGTCTATGCTTCGACGCCGACAGTCCCTACCGTGCCTGACTACATGTTTCCACCTGTCAGTGCCATGCCTGCTTGTGATACTACTCCATTTGCACCTACCATACCTGCACCTGCTCCTGCTCAGCCCACCGTGGTTGCTACTACTGTTGCTATGCCACCTGTTCCTTCTGAGCATCCTGATGCGGCCAGAGGGATGGTCCCTTGGCATGTCCACCATACACTGTTCCAGCATTACCGTTGGTTGTGGGCACGTTATGAGGAGATTTTTACTACTAGGGATAGTATTCTTCGACTATTGTCAGTTTCAGAACCTCTTGCCTTGCATCATGGAGGGAGTTTGTTGGTGAGAGACGTACCCATGGAGATTATGCACCAGATTGCCCTGACGGTTTTGACCGGGCTTCAGACTGACTTAGCCGCATTACCATCATCCAGCACAGGACAGATTGATCAGGCCAGAGTTGCCACCCTGGTTTCAGACATTATCAGAGAGTTCCATAGGAGAGTGGGTGAGATGTTTCTTCAGTGATGACGTCGAGATAGACCCTTCTGTAGTAGGGTGCATATATTATGTTGATCCTTGTATTTTAGACCTGATACCCAGCCTGTTGGGTAGAAACCTTTGTTATCTCTACTAGACTAGTATGTTGGCTAGTTACTTTTACGATGTACTTATTATCAGCGACCAGTTTGTATTCAGTACCATGATCTGGATTTCACCAGTATGGAATCTTATCAGTATTATATTGTGATCTGCTATAGTATCGTTATCTCATTTTGTTTAGATCTGTGTTATATTAGAATAGCATGTTAGAATAATTTCCATGTTACCCCTGAATTAGTTAACAATTTCTTTTCCAATACTACGACTTAAAAAGAATTTTCGAGAACCAGAGATTTATGATGATTGAATTTTTGAGAACCGCCATTTAAATTGAGATAAATCTTCACTAGTATCTAAAATCTTTTTATATCGAGAAATAAGAGTAACTGCTTATAAGAGACAAGAGAGAGTTGTGATTTTGAGTATTGTGAGAAACCATAAATTTGACCGAGTATTTATTTATGAATGCCTATCATTACTTTGCCAGCAATGATGTCGCATAATTGCAAACCTGAGATATAATACCATATTGTTTTCATCTTTATAGAAAAAAAAAATGGCACCAAAAAGATGAAGACCCGCAAAGAATCCTCGTCCTCAACCCGAGGTGAATCCAGGGAATGAGGTTCCACCTCAGAACCAAGTTCCAAACCCGGAACCACAACTCGCTCGAGGTCCCAACCAAGAAAATAACCCGATGAGTCTACTTATGAACTTTCTTATTCAGCATACCCAGAACCCTCAGCCTCAGCTATACCAAAATATAGGAGGGAATCCACCTCCAGCTCAACTGACCCAAACTACTGTGAGTTTCAAATCATTCAAATCCTTGAGTCCACCTGAGTTTAAAGGTACCACTAACCCAGTGGAAGCTAGAATCTGGTTACGTGAAATAGAGAAAACCTTTGAGATCGTAGGGGTAGAAGAAGAGAAGAAAACCATCTTTGCAGCCTATATGTTAAAAGGTGAGGCGAATTATTGGTGGGAATCGAAGAGAGCAATGGAAGGGAACGTAGTTATACCCTGGACCAGGTTCACGCAGCTATTTTTGGAGAAATATTTTCCTAAATACTTGGAGAGCCAAATGGAGGTCAAGTTTCTGGAACTCAAGCAAGGCAACATGACTGTAGCTGAATATGAAGCCAAGTTTTCTGAACTCTCTAGGTTTGTGCCTTACCATGTGGATACAGACGAAAAGAGAGCTAAACGTTTTCAACTAGGGCTGAAGCCGTGGATCCAGAATCGAGTTGCGGTCCTGGAAATCACCAACTATGCTACTGTGGTTCAAAAAGCATCTATTGTGGAAAGTGGATCTGAGTTGTACTCAAAGGACAAGGATATGAAGAAAAGGAAGTTTCAGAATCGTGGAAATAATTTTGAGAGGAAGCCGGACGATCGGAATGTAAAGAGACCTTTTGTGAAGCGGGAAGACAGAAGCAATGATACAAAGAGAACTGAGAATCAAGACGCTAGGGGAAACAATCAAAGGTCCAGACCCACTCAGGCAGCCAATCTAATTCAAGGGAGGCCACCGCTACCCGAATGCAAAACGTGTGGAAGGAAGCACCCAGGACCATGTAATCTGGCCAACATTGTTTGTTACAACTGTGGACAAAAAGGGCACTATTCTTCTCACTGTAAGGATAAGGCCGTTACTTGTTTCAATTGCGGAAAGAAAGGACATATTGCACGAGATTGCAAGTCACCACCAAAGGAGACAAATGCACCTAGACTCATGGCACCTCCCAGCAACAAGCCAACTGCTCGTACTTTCAACATGACGGTGAAGGATGCTATTGCTGATAGTGATGTGATTGCAGGTACACTTTTAGTCAATTCTGTAGATGCATGTGTTTTGTTTGATTCGGGAGCAACAAAATCTTTCATATCAGAGAATTTTAGGAATAAATTGAATATTCAGTCCGTACCATTAGGGGAGACATTGATTATAGAAGTAGCAAATCAGGAAAAAGTCCCTGTAGATCAGATTTGTCCAGATTGTGGAATTGAAATCCAAGGACAACGTTTCGAAGCAGACCTTCTTTCTTTTAATTTAGGGGAGTTTGATATAATTCTGGGAATGGATTGGTTGACACGTTATGATGCTCAAATCAATTGTCGGCGTAAGTGGGTTAGTGTAAAGGGACCCAACGGCAAAAGAATACAATTCCGCGGAAGGAAACCTACTAGTAATTTTCTGACTTTGATTCAAGCGAAGAAACTACTAAGAAGTGGGTGTCAAGCCTACTTAGCTTATGTGGTTGACAACGAGAAGCAAGCCCCTGCCATTGATGAAATCCCTGTAGTGAATCAATTCGAAGATGTTTTTCCTGAAGAGTTACCTGGATTGCCGCCCGACAGAGAAATAGAATTCAATATCGATCTTGCCCCGGGAACTGCACCAATCTCCAAAGCACCATACCGAATGGCTCCAGTTGAGATGAAGGAGTTGGCTACCCAACTGCAAGAATTACTTGACAAAGGCGTAATCAGACCAAGTGTATCCCCGTGGGGAGCTCCAATGCTGTTCGTGAAGAAGAAGGACGGATCTATGCGACTATGTATTGATTATCGTGAGTTGAACAAGATGACCATTAAGAATAAGTACCCCTTACCTCGAATCGACGATCTGTTTGACCAACTTAAGGGAGCTAGATGTTTTTCAAAGATTGATTTGAGATCCGGTTATCATCAACTAAAGATCAAGCCTGAGGATATTCCTAAGACTGCCTTTAGGACCCGATATGGACATTACGAATTCTTAGTCATGTCTTTTGGATTGACGAATGCGCCAGCTGCTTTTATGGATTTGATGAATCGTGTGTTCAAGAGATACTTGGACAAGTTCGTGATTGTATTTATTGATGACATCCTGATATACTCGAAGTCTCCTGAGGAACATGCTGAACACCTCCGTCTAGTTCTGGAAACGCTGCGGAAGGAAAAGTTATATGCGAAATTCTCGAAGTGTGAATTCTGGCTAAAAGAAGTTCAATTTTTGGGACACATTGTAAGCGGCGAAGGGATTTCTGTAGACCCCGCAAAGGTAGAAGCAGTAGCAGATTGGGAGAGACCCAAGACTCCCACCGAAGTTAGAAGTTTCCTTGGTTTGGCCGGATACTATCGAAGGTTCGTGAAGGATTTCTCAAAGATAGCTACGCCACTGACTCGACTTACCAGAAAGAGTGAAAAGTTCGAATGGACCCCCAAATGTGAAGATAGCTTTCAAGAATTGAAGAAGAGATTGACTACTGCCCCGGTGTTGACCTTGCCCGATGAGAAAGGCGATTTCGTAATTTACAGCGACGCTTCTCACAAGGGTTTGGGATGTGTTTTGATGCAACACGGAAAAGTAATAGCTTATGCCTCTCGGCAACTGAAGGAGTATGAGTCCCGTTACCCTACTCACGATTTGGAACTTGCTGCTATTGTTTTCGCACTCAAGATTTGGAGGCATTACCTTTACGGAGAGAAATGCGAGATTTACACGGATCACAAGAGCTTAAAGTATATATTCACGCAGAAGGAATTAAACATGAGACAAAGAAGATGGTTAGAATTGATCAAGGACTATGACTGCTCGATAAACTACCACCCAGGGAAGGCTAATGTTGTAGCTGATGCTTTAAGTAGAAAGGAGAGACTAAACCTGTTGACAACCTCAGAAGAATTGGTCAGAGAATTTGAGAAAATGGAATTGGAAGTCAAGATCCCAGTCCAAAACAATGAAAGAGCTTACAGCATTCAGTTTCAACCAGAATTACTCGAGAAGATTCGACGTTGTCAAGAACAAGTAATGGAAGAAAGAAGATCAGAGTTGACCGGAGAAGAATTTCTAAGTTCAAAAGATGAAAAGGGAATTAAGCGATTTGCATCGAGAATATGGATTCCTAATGTTACAGAGTTGAAGGAAGAAATTATGAGCGAAGCGCATAACTCGAGATATTCCATTCACCCAGGGAGCACAAAAATGTATCAAGACATCAAGTTGAATTATTGGTGGCCCAACATGAAGAGGGAGATTGCAGAATGGGTAAGTAAGTGTTTGACATGTCAGAAAGTGAAGGCAGAACATCAACGACCAAGTGGACTTCTACAACCTTTAGAGATACCCGAGTGGAAATGGGAGCATATTACCATGGATTTTGTCGTAGGATTGCCCCGAACTAGAGCCAGTCATGATGCGATCTGGGTTATCGTCGATAGACTCACTAAATCTGCGCATTTCCTACCAATTAGTGATAAGTATTCCGTTGAGAGATTGGTGAACATATACCTAAAGGAAATTGTAGTTCGTCACGGAGTGCCTGTTTCGATTGTTTCTGATAGAGATGCCCGTTTTACTTCACGATTTTGGAAAAGTTTTCAAGAATGTCTTGGCACGAAGTTAAATCTGAGCACTGCATATCATCCACAGACCGACGGACAAAGTGAAAGGACGATTCAAACAGTTGAAGATATGTTAAGAGCCTGTGCACTTGATTTTAAAGGAAGTTGGGATGAGCATTTGCCCCTAGTCGAGTTTGCTTACAACAATAGTTACCATTCGAGCATATGTATGGCACCTTATGAAGCTTTGTACGGAAGGAAGTGTAGATCACCGTTATATTGGGATGAAGTAGGAGAAAGAAAGATACTAGGACCGGAATTACTTCAACAAACTAAGCAAGCAACCGAGGTTATTCGAAAAAGGTTAGTTGCAGCTCAAGATCGATAGAGGAAGTATGCAAATCAAAAGAGGAAAGACAAAGCATTTGAAGTAGGAGATAAGGTGATGTTGAAAGTTTCACCTTGGAAAGGAGTAATGAGATTCGGAAAGAAAGGCAAGTTAAGCCCCAGATATATCGGACCCTTCGAGATTCTTAAGAAGATAGGACCACTAGCTTATCAGTTGGCCCTACCTCCAGACCTTCAGCATATCCACGATGTGTTTCATGTTTCTGCGTTAAGAGAGTACCATTCTGATTTCAGGCATGTTATAACCTACAAACCAGTGGAAATTCGTCCAGATTTGACCTACGAAGAAAAGCCAGTGGAGATCCTAGATTACAAAGTGCAAGAGTTAAGAACTAAGAAAGTAAATTTAGTAAAAGTACTTTGGAGAAACCACCAAGTTGAGGAAGCCACGTGGGAATTAGAAAACGAGATGCGGAATAAATATCCTGAATTGTTTAGTGCATAGTTTTGATTCCGAGGACGGAATCCTATAAGGGGGGGAGACTGTAATAACCACGAATTTCCGAAATAGATTTTTTATTTTGAGCCGAATTTTAGAGTACCGTTTTAATTAGCCAGCCCGGAGAAATAAGCTGATTAAGGAATCATCATTTTTTTTTTATTTTTCTGAAAATAGCACTAACCTTGTAATTATTATGCCATTTACAATTGTTCCCCATTATTTATTTCTTTTTAATTAATAAAACACCACACTAAAACTATCATCATTATTCAGCATTATTGTGGGTTACAATTGTAGTCTATAAATAGTACAGGTTCAGCTTGGCTAAAAATCATAACAGTCTCGTTCATATCCTTACAAACTCGAGTCATACAAAAACCACGGATATTTTTCTCCCCATCCTTTTCTCTACCAAAACACAAAACAATATCTCTCCAGTCTCTTTTATAACCAAACTGTTTTGTTTCCTTAGTAAGCAAAAGAAGAAAACTCGAATCATTTATTCTCAAGACAGAGCAAAAACGCAGCTCTGGTCTCCCTCTTTGTAGTCAAAAACGCGATTCACTGTATATATACATACACCCAAAGTTAAACCCAGGTAGTAGTTTTATTTTCTTTTTGCTTATTCTTCTCCCGTATATTGTCTTAGTCGATTTCGTTTTCCTTGTTTATTTTTCGAATTCGTCTCTTTTAAATTGCTTGTTGAACTGAGGGGCTCGTGTAATGGGTTGATTGTGGCTTTAGTTTGTAACTGGGCGGGCTCGGTTCGGCTTTGTTGTCGTGAGAAATGCGGGGGGGAGAGGGGTGTGGGTGTTTGTGTTGTGATTGGTGGAGTTGGTATTTGTGGATGGGTTGAAGAGTCTTGGCTGTGGTGTTGTGGTTGATCGGGTGTCGCCGTGGGAGGAAGGTTGTGAGTCGAAATCAGTGGGGGGGGTAGTACGGTGGTGATGGCTGTGGTTATCGGAGAGGGAGATGAGGGAGGTCGAGTGGAGAGATGGGAGTGTTGGTTTGCAGCGGAGCGATAAGGGGGAGGATTGGAGATTTTGGTTCCTTGGTCCGTGTGGTTGTTGCCGTGTGTTTGGGTGTTGATGGTTTCGACGGGAAGAGAGAGTGGATGGATAAGGAGAGAGGGGGGCGGAGAGATTGTTGTTGAGAGAGAGAGAGAGAGAGAGAGAGAGAGAGAGAGAGGGACGAGAGAGAAATTGATGAAGGAGACTGGGAGAAAGATGCAGGGGAGGGGGAAGGCCCAGGTGGGGCCCACCGTGTGGGACCCACACCAAAGTGTAGTTGTTGTTTCATATAATAAAATAGTAACGTAGACGTTCGGGTGTTATAAACGGGATTGTTGTTAAACGAATAAAACGAGATTTAATAAGTTTTGTTAAAATGGAATATTAATTAAATTGGTTAGTAATTAATAATTTATTTAAATTGGTTTAGTTAATTAATTAATTAAATAAGATTTTAGATGTAATTTAGAATTTATTATTTATTAATTAAATAAGTGTTGTGATGTGATTTTGAAAATAAATTAGATATTTATTATTTTGCAATAAAAAGGGTTTAACAAAATGGATTATTTATTTGTTTGTTAAAAAGAGTTATTTTGTGACTTTTGGACGGAAATTATAGATTTAATAATTTGTTGATAAAAAGAAGGATATTTGTGAAATAAATAGAATAAAATATGTTTTATTTTGGAAAAGCTGTTATTAATATTTTCAGATTATTTTTATTAACCGGATCGAGTCAGATTTAATTTAGAGATTTAAAAATTTGTTTTATTAATGAGTTTAGTAAATTAGAATTTGTGAGATTTCTTAAATAAATTAGAATTCTTTGATAATTAGTTTAAAAATGAGAATAATAAATATGGATTTAAATTGAATAAAAACGGATGTTTGAATTTTTCATTTTGAGTAAAAATTTAGATTTCTAGAGATTAAAAATAGGATATATTCTCCAGATTTAATTCCTGTGTTCGAATAAATACTTATTTATCCCGGAATTGATTTCTGTTATTTATTTCGGAGATTTTATGAGATATTATATTATTATTAATTAGATTATCGGATCGGGAGTATTTTATTCTGAAGAATCGCTTACGTATTTCTGGTTGCTATTTTTAGAAAATAATTCTCGAGACGTAGATCGACGCCAAGTTCACGGGTAGAGTATATATTTTAGCTTCATTCATTCGTACTTCGAGATCGAGGCAAGTTCGTTCTTACCCTAACTTTTGGAAACTGTGAATTTCTGTTCGTGTTATTTATTCTCTTAATTATTTTTGAGATATTATATATTGAGATTATTTGTTGCTCTATATGATGCAATAATTTCTTTTGAGAATTATTTCTTGTTAAATATTATTATATTGTCAAGTTAGTTTATTGAGAATTATAATCCCTATAAGCGTAGAAACAATTTAATTGATATCGGGTCGATCTCATTAATTCGAGACGACTATTATTTTATTCAGTGAAACTAATCTCATTCGTCCGAGATAGTTAAATTTATTCTTTTCGATTGAATTTATTGTACAAATTCAATCCTTATTTATTGATTATCTTTCAGTTAGTTCCTCGTTTGAACTAACCGATCGGAGTTTAAAATTATAATTATTAGAGATTTTTCTTCATCGATCAAGTGAAAAAATATTCTATTTAAACGTTCATCAATGTTGAGTATTATAAATATCGAGAAGTACTAATTGTTCAGTACGACTCCCAATTACTTTAATCTTAGGACTATTCTCATAGGTTCGAGATAGTCGATTTTATTGTCAAGGTTTGGCATTTTGTTCATGTCAACCGATAAATTATTATTGAGGATTTACATCAGTCCATTGTTCGGATTGGTGGTGAAATTGAGTCATACTGGCAGTCCGCCAGATTTGTAAATATTTTCTGAAAGAGTTATCTCAAGTTATCTGTACGCAACTATTCGGGAATTCTGTATTCTACTGGTCAATTTTGGGCAAGAGGCCCTTTATAGAGAAAGAGAGACTCGTGTACCGTTTTACGGACCCGAGAATATTTAGGCATTCGTTGCCTTGGTTGAATTGATAACCATTATGATGCTAGCATTCATACATATATATTATAGTTGATATCGTATTGTAGCCGTGATCGGGCGAAGTGCGGTGTCATCGGAGGCCGGTATTCTTGGTTGGTTAGTTGATCGCCCCACCGAGATACGGAGAGGTGGAAGACCAGTTCATTCTTAAATCATGAGTTATCGAGTATTCTGTTTCGAGATGAGTAATGAGTCTTTTGAGTATTCTGTTTTGAGATGAGTTTGAGCCTTTCGAGTATGATATCTTCCAGATGAATTTGAGTCAAATCTTATTGTGATTTTCAATATTAAAATTTTGAGTATTAATTTCGGTAAACCTTATTATATTTATATACCGAGCGAGAAGAGAACTTGCTGAGCACTATAGTTGCTCATTCTTGCTTTACAACATTTTGTTCAGCTGTCAAGACGGAGAAAGGCGAGACGTCCAGCCAGGGCTATAAAGGGAAAGGGAAAGCGCAAGACTATGGCGACAACAATTAGAAGATCCAACTGGAATCTTTATATTTCTATTGATGTGAACTTTTGTAATATATTAATTCGAGATGTACCAAGTTGTTTTGTATTACGCTGTGAAGACGATCTTGGACCTGCGGAGTGGGACATTTTATGCTCCGTTGTATTATATATTTTGCTTTGTTATTGCGTAACTTGTGCTACAGGATATTGAGACAATGTGACGACCCGGGTCCCCTGTCAGGGTGGATTTGGGGGCGTTACAGTCGGAGAGATTGTGGAGAGAAAAGAATAAGAGGGAGAGATTAATGGGGTTGGTTGAATCGGAGTTAAGGGGGTTGGGAGAGAGGACAGAGGTCGGAGAAGATGACCACCACCGTTGTGGTGGTGGTGTTGTTTAGTGAAATCGGTGGTATCGAGGGAGACAGATTGACGAGAGATTGAGGGGAGTCGTCGAAGAGGGAGAGGACAGAAAGAGAGGGAGAGAGAGAGAGAGAGAGAGAGAGAGAGAGAGAGAGAGAGAGAGAGAGAGAGAGATTGCAGAGAGAGAGATTGAGAGAGATGGAGAGACGATCGAGAGAGAGAGAGGGAAAGAGAGAGAGAGAACGAGAGAGATTACGAGAAAGAGAGAGAGAGAGACAGGGAGATGACAGAGAGATGAGAGAGAGATCGGAAAAGAGAGCAGGGGGAGGGAGAGACGGACGGCGGTGGTGGCGAGTGGGCCCCACACGCCGTCGTGTTTATTGTTGTAATATTTTTACTGTTAATCGGGAAGGATAAAAATGGATCAATTAATTTCATTTAAATTGGGATATGAAATATTATTTAAATGGTTAGAAATAAATAATTAAAATGGTAATTGATTTATTAATTTAAATAACAATACTTTAGGTTTATTTGGACATAATTAAAGATTTATTGATTTATTAATAAAAGGGGGAATATTTGTAAATAAATAGAGCCAATTATGATTTTATTTTTTTAAAGACTGATATTAATATTTCTGAATTATTTTAATTAACCGGATCGAGTCAGATTATTTTAGAGGTTAAAATCGGATTTATATTTAATCATTTACGAGATTTAAAGGTAGATAATTGTTGTAACCCTATTTTCGTTTTTAGTCGGATTTACGGATATTAAAAATAGTATATATTTTCTAGATTTGATTTCTGAGTTCGAATAAAGAATTATTTATCCAGAGATTATTTTCCGTTATTTATTATAGAGATTTTCGAGAAATATTTTAATATTTATTAGCGGTTTAGAAAAACGTTACTTTGACGAAGTGTTCGTATTTTTCTGGTTGCCATTTTTAGAGAATAATTTCCGAGCTATAGATCAAAGCCAAGTTCCCGGGTAGAGTATAAATTTTATCTGTATTCATTGCACTTCGAGATCAAGGCAAGTACCTTCTGACCCTCACTCCTTCTGAAATATTTCGAGAAATGTTTGGATATTATTCTGTTAAAATTATGTTTTGAATTGCCGGTTCATTATAAAATATCATGTTTATCATAATATTGATTTATAAATTTTAGGGATTTTCCCAAAATTTCGATAAATTCATAGAACGTAATTTGATTGAAATCCAGGGTATCTTAATTGTTTCGAGATGACCCTTAAATATTATTCATTTATAACTACGCTCATATATCGAGGTAGTTAGATTTTATCGACTTTAATCGGATCTGTTGTTCAGATCCGATAAATGTTGTTTCAATATTCAAATTTGATTCATTGTTCGAATCAAAATAGTTACATTCAGAATAGTGAATAGAAGAATGGTATATCATCAGAATTTCCACTAAAATACGTACTCTAGTGAAATTGGAAGTTTTCCTTCTGAATCGAGTCGTTCTTATTATTTCAAGACGACTTCACATGAAATATTATAATCAACGAACCTTACTTGTTCAAGGTTGTTACTTATTGCCTTGAATTGACATATTGTTCGTGTCGACGAAATAAATTAGTTCTTTTGAAAATATTGTGACGGCCTTTTGTTCAGGTCGGTCTCGTACAAAGTGTAGATTGGCGGTCGGCCAGAATCGAATAGGTATCCAAATCAATAAATTTTTATCCGAAGGAATAATCATATAATCCACTGGTCAATATGGGAGATGGCCCATGGGTTTTCTTTCAGATCAACACAAGGAATAAACTCGTGGTATCGAAAGAGAAATATTAACATTTTGACACAATAGTTGCCACGTTGATTTTTCAACCACCTTTTTGCTAGCAAAACGATATAGTGGTACCTGCGACATAGTAGTGATCGTGCTATGGGGTATCACGGGTGCGCGGTACTTGAGACACAGCGGTTGATCTCGCTGTGGGGTATCGTAAAGGCGGAAGACCGGTATCTCAAGTTTTAAATTCCAATTTCTTTATTCAAAGTTAAGTTGTTTGAGTTTATCCGTAAGTATTTCCATGGCATTTTGCCTGCATACGAGTATCTTTCATAAATAGAGTTGTTTTCTTTCCACCTTCCTTGTTAGTGAGAGAGCGAGTCAGTGGACTTGCTGAACACCTTGTTGCTCATTCTTGTTATTGATATTGTTTTTCAGTAAAGACGGAAAAAGGCGAAACCTCTCGTTTCAAGGGAAAGGAGAAAATGCACCAGAGCACTGAGCTGGACTAGTGTGCTTATCTCAGAGGCGACGACGCTATCAAAGACTATTAGCATATCTTTCGACGTGTGTATTGATATCGTGTGTACTAGTTATATGTTGTAATAATTCTGAGACTTGTCGATGCTTGGACTTGTGCGATGGAACCACTGTTGTACGATAAAACCTTCATGTTTATTATGCATTGTATTGTATTTTTGGATAAGACAGGTATGACAATAAGTGGCGACCTAAATCTACAAGTAGTGGATTTAGGGGTGTCACAGCTTGGTATCAGAGCCTTAGTTATATTTTTAGGAATCGTACGAGCCTAGAATTATAACGCGACGTGAGAGTTTAGAGGTATAATACGATGTTGAGAATTTAGCACTAAGTGCTTTACACCCTTATATATCTATACGCGTATATAGTCGATTAGAACCTGTTGGTGGCCGAAACTCTTTGCTTTTGTAGATGTCTTCTTCAGGATCTACTGGTTTCTTTCATATTCGAGACAGATCTCCTACACCATACCCACTTGTACCTCTAGATCCTAGCTCAGAGTCGGATAGTGATCCATCTGAGGAGTATATGCCGATCGATAGTGATTCGGAGGATTCTTCTGTTCAGATACTCACACCTTCTCATCCACATGTGATTGATCTGGATACACCTCCACTTGAGGTTCAGGCAGAGACCGAGCAGTTAGAGCAGACTACACCTTTGTTTAATCCCGAGATGTTCAGAGCTGAGAATCCAAAGCCCGAGATTACTGAGCCGGTTGATGAGAGCCAGCTTTCACTCGTCCGTACGGAGGTGGTGCCTAGTTCAGCGGATCCAGTTTCCAGGGTTGCTACACCTACTAGGGCTACATCTATCCCAGATTTGGTTACTGTTCCTATTCCGATTTATACTTTGACTCCGACGGTCCCTTCTATACCAGACTTCATATTTCCACTTACCAACGACACTCCTGTTAGTGATACTGCTCCATTGGTGATACCGGTCGATGGTGCTCCGGCGTGTGACACTGCTCCTCCTACACCTGCTGTCCATATCCCTGCTCCAGTAGTGATTCCATCTACTTCACCTTTTCCATTACAATCAGTTGGTGGGCCTGTGTCGTCGATAGTGGATCGAGCGCCAGTACCTTGGGCTGTTCATGATCATCTTTTCGGCTGTTTCGTTGGGTATGGCTTCGTTATGAGGAGGTTTTTGTTACTAGGGATGCTATATTGTGTTTACTATCGGTTGACCCGGCTGTAGTTCATGGAGGAGGTAGCTTACTTGTAAGGGATGTTCCTATGGAGATTGTACATCAGATCTCTATCTCTGTTCTGACCGGGCTGCAGACTGATCTCACAGCCTTACCATCATCTAGTACAGGAGCTGTTAACCGTGTATTAGCTGGATAGCTTATAATCAGTGAATGTACCTTATGGTACCATTATGGATTATATGTTAATATCAGTATCTTTGCACCTTCATTTGTTTCAGATTTTATGATTATTGTTGCGCTTTATTAGTAGCACTCCTGTTTATAAAAAAAATGTGTTTTCTATAACGACTAAAACATTTCCTTAAACCGCGATATTTGAGATTTACAACTTTGCAACCGTTAATGGTTTTACCTAAATGGAAAAAATATTTTATTGTGACACATGAGATATATCTTCAACATTTCAGAATTTGACATATGACTTTAAGGGTTTACGTTACCAGCATAAATAATATTTGTAAATAATATTCGACATATGTATTATTCACATAAATAATATTTGTAACTCTAAAATACATAAATAATGTATTTTATTCCTTTTCTTTTATTTTATATTTGACAAAATTAAATCAAATATAACACAATTATGGGTGAGTGTTCAATAATATTTAATTCATTAAGAATCTTATTAAATTTTAGATTAACTGATTACCTAAGAGCATCTCCAATGGCGTTAGCTAAAAATTATTGGTTAAATTACATAAAATATTGATTATGTAAAATTTGTCGAACCTATAAGACATTGTGTTCCGATGGTATTGGCTATAATGATTGGCTATATTTTAAAAATGGTATTTTATTAATATTTCAAGTTGTTATTAATGAAATATATAATTTTAATATAGAAATAAGTGATGTGGCAATTTACTACAGATCTCTAGAGGTTCGACAAATATAGCCAACATCCAGAGATTATCTATAATTATAGACAACTATTTTGTCCCATATTGGAATGCAAAATTTTTTACACATTCTTTATAATTCTTATTTATGGTAATTAATTTTAAATTTTACCTAAGAGGTCTCTCCCATTGGAGATACTCTAAGTATAATTAACACAATCTATCTATTTTATAATGTCTGAAGATCAGAAAGTTACCAGAAGCATTTAAAATATTTTTCTTGGATTTTTGTTTTCTTGACTTTTGTATTAAAAAACATTTCTTGCATTAAATAGCTCTTAATGACATATTAAATAGTCATTAATTATACCTAATAAATATGTATTAAATTTATTTACCTTTATACAATGGGTACTTTATTATTCCCTATCGAATACCACTCCAATTTATTTTCAGACAATTGTAGTACATACGACCCTTACTTCTCAAGCAATCTTTATTATTAATGATTACAGAAATTGTAATGAATTATTGAAGTGTATAAATCTTCCCTTGACAGCTGTAATAAAAATAATACAAATAGTTTTTTTATTTTTACACATGAATAAATTACACATTACACTTGGGTTATGTCCAAACCGATTAAATTGAATAAAACCCAATTTTATTGGTAGAGTAAATCGATAAAAAACTTACATACCCATTTTTCATTATATTGTGTCAAAATAAATTAATATTCTAATTAAATACATTCTTACATTACTACTGAACATGTTTGTTATGAGAGGGCATCGATTTTAAAAATTATTATTATATATAATATTTATAACTTTTGATCGTAAAGACTACGTATTTATTATAATTGTTACTTTTTGTGTTTATGATATTTTTTAGATTATGAAAATTTTGGATATATAAAGAGAGTATCTTTAAACTTATAATTCCTTTAAATTGTTTTGAATCAATTTTTTAAAATTCTTTAGAGACCAATCAATTTTTTAAAAAAAAATCATCCGTTTTTAATATTTTAAAATGAAAATTTTTGAACCGCGCAAAGCAAAGATAAGTTGCCTAGTTACTCCATTACTTGTACTCATTAAATGAATATTAATTACACACCACAAACAAAAATATATATCACTCACTATGAGTAGTGAGTTAAATTAGCAACTTTCACAAGCCACTAACGTCTTACAAGAGAAAAAAAATTACAGACATACACATATACACACACATATACACAGAAAATTTTCTTCTCTCCACTTTTGTCTTCATGAGTTAGCTCTTCCCCTCCGGCTGTGTTTATCCACCGGTCGGAGACCCACTTTCTTGCCTTCTTCCTCTTCCCTCCTTATTCTCCAACCAAGTTTTCCTCCACCTTCATAATTCCCTTTCATTCCTTCCATAAATTGGAATTTTTCCAAAAATTTCGAAAAACCCATTCGAGTTCTTTTCAGATCTGTTTCGATTTAGAACTCGAAATATCAAATAAACACATTTCTTAAACTCAAAATTTCTTGCTTAACATCATATCAAAATTTGGTGTCAATCCGAGATTTTTGACTTTTCGAATTGTATCGCCTTGGGCGAAGTAATGCTTTATGCGTATGTCTCTCCATATGGAGTGGTTTGTTTATGTTAATATATTTTGTTTTGTTTGGTTTGGTTATTTCTGTCCTCCGAGAATGTTTCATTTGATGTCTCGAGATCTGGAGAGGCCGCATCGAAGCTGGGGCAGTGATGATTATTGCAAGAGCTCACCTTTCACAACAGGAGAGTGTTGATTCTTGGGGATTTTTCACTTACAGCAAGTTTATAGTTGGTTCCCGGTAAGTAGATAGCTGGGGTTCTTCACCTGAACAAAGGGCTACCAACGGTTCTTATTTGTTAAGGTCAATTATGACATTACTGTATTCAGGGATGTTGATACAATTTGGATATATTGGGTTGTCGTTGATTTCATTTTCAGTTAACAGAATTTTCCAGTTCTGTATTGTCAAACGGTCAGAAAACAAAACAGCTAAGTATTTTAGCTTGCCTTTGTTTTTCAACCTGGTCGTACCGACAGTTTGGGAGTTTATCCCGACTGTGTGTTTGCTATAATTAATGGAAACTTTTACTTTTCTGGCAAAAAAAAACGTCTTACAAGAGATTTGAGCTGATCCGGTTAGATTTGGGATCTTTTAAATGTATATGGATTTTTAGAATAAAATTCGTTTAAAAAAAATTAAATAATAAATGAATATGTATTTAGCTTAATCCAATCTCTCTATGATTAGATCTAATTTGTATGATTAGATCTGTTTGTATTAGTGTGTATTATGTATTATAATATATTATCTTCCATAATATTTATATTATATCCTATTATATAGTAAGAGTAAGAGGGATAATAAGCAAGCACTACTACTATAGATTTAGGGTTCGACTCTCACTAACAACATAATTAAATTTCTTTTTTTGCTAAATAATAACATAATTAAATTTAATATTTATAACTTTAAATAAACTAATAAAACATATGATAAAATTCACTTCTCAAAACTAATTAATCATCTACTAAATTTAATATTAGAAACTCATTAATCATCTATTATATTTGATATTAGTACACGCCAAAAATTTAGTTTACAAGATAGCATTGAAACATTGCGAGTACATAAGCACGAAGCAGCCCTCGTCTCTGGCTTTCAGGAAACAATCCAAATCAAACCTGACTTTAACTACTAAATAGTTCCGGTTCAAAACAAAAATTCATGTTCGTCTTCTGTGCATATATTTTGCGTTAATTTTGAAAAAAAAAATCATGTAACAATAAAATGCAACAAAAAAGTCAAAAATCAACTTATTATTAGTTACATATATAAATTTTTTACAAAATAATTTATAATAAAAAAATACATGTTAGCCAATAATATTCTATATATTATATAATTATAGGGGTATCTTATCCATTTTTTTGGTAGTACGGTCAACGACCAAAATAATATGGATCGTTGGATGTTATAATAAACTGATAAGAACCATTAGATCCAATATTAAAAGTTTTATTTAATTTATAGTAGAATTATATTAAAATACTAAAAAGTAATTTTTAATCATCTAAACTAAATATAAATAGGTTTTCTACATTAGATAGAATTCTCAATGTAAATTTTTGTAACTTTTTTCTATTCAATTTTTGCGTAATTTCAGCCTGATAATAATGGTCAAGCCAACACTAAATTAAACAAAATTTCTTGATTTATAAATGGGTTGTAAAATCGTCTAAATGTGATTCTTAAAATTCAAGAAAGAGCTAAAATAGTAAATTGACCGTGTCAAGTCTATTAAATAATTTTTTTAAAATTTATTAATACTCAAATTTGATTATTTTTTAATAAAAACAATCAAATTTGAATAATTATATCCTCATATATAATAAATGTAAAAGTTTTTATCCATAATTTTGGTCCCTTACCGTCAAATAATTTTTGCCGTCGAATATAATATTTTTAATAATAGACGATAATAAGTATAATAGGGATCCTATCCATAATTTTGGTCACTATACCGTTAAAATAATCTCAACCATCAAAAATAATTTTATAAATAGACGATCACAATTATATCATATTAAAAAGAAAATTATAATCTGAAAATAATATAATTAAAAAAGGTTATATTAGAATAGAATTTTATTTATTTTTTATGAATATTAAAAAAAGTCATATTTACTATTTGGGCTCTATCTCGAGATCTAGAAATCAGAATTAGATGATTTTACGACCCTACGCGAAATTTATAAAATTATCTTTAATTTAGTGATTATTTAACAATTATATGTAAATAAAAACACTCAGAATTTCAAGATAAAATATAATTACAATTTTTTACATTAATCCTATTTAGTGTGGAAGAACTACATTGATAATCCTAATCAATTTAGAAAACCTAATTATATATTATTTAAATCATTAACATTCACTTTTTCGTATTTCAATATAAACACACTTTTTTTTAATTACATGTTAAAATATAAAATATTTTTTATGCTAGATCCAACGTTTTTCATCTATTTATTTTAATATCTAACTGTTCTTATTTACTTCGTTGTACGGAGAACTAAACTACGGACTATCAAAATTTTGGACAAAATCCCTCTTACACTTATTATTAAAACTGTATTTGGTTGTTATCTTCAAATAATAATATGGTTATTTTGATAATTAAAACGAAATATAAGTAGAATTCCTAAATCAAATAGAATTTTTAAAGTAAAAAATAGTCAATTTCTTCTCTCTTTTGTTTCTTGATAGTTTTAGTTAGAAAATAATTACTAAACCATCACTAAATTAAAGATTATTTTGTTAATTTCACATGGATTTTAAAAGCATCCAAATCAAGTTTTAAGAATTCAAGATAAAACACATAGTAAATTGAACGTGTAAAATTTTATATATATAAATTTTTTAACAATAATTTGATATATAAATTAATAACAAATAAATATTAAAAAATAAATGTAATTAAAGATATTAGAAAATGAGCCGTGCATATAAGCTAGTTATATATAATGTATTATCAAAACATATTTTCATATATTTTAATAATGTACTTAATTGATTTGGTATCCATTTTAATTGTTCAGAATTTTATTCTAATGTTTTCGCAATCCAGAAACATCTTTGTTGAATTGTTATGACAATGTGAACTATATATGATGCATCATTGTTTTCATTCATCAATTTTGTAAAAATACTTTATTCTGTATTTGTGTTTAAATTTAAGATATTATTATTTAATTATTTTGTTTATATTATAGGAAATTGATAATTTATTCAATATTAAATAGGTTTTAAATTTAAGCAAAATATAAAATTTTGACAAAAATTTAAACATGCCGTATTTGATCTGAGATTCGTGAACCTAATGGATCAGGATATTGATCGGCCTATAAAAATTCAACATTGATTAGATCCAAATCGATCCAATTTTAATAAAAATATATGAATATGAATATGAATTTTGATCAATCCGATATAAATCCAATCCATTACCTATCCAAAATCTTCACTTCAACTTCTGGTTCTTGATATCATTACCGATTCAGTCGACCTCTACGATATGCATGGGTGCTAAGAGCAACTCCAACAGACACCTTATCCAATTTCTTAAGTCAAATTATAACTAAACTAGTGCAAAAACTAATTCCAACAGCCTCCTAAAACCTTCCCAAAAACTTAAGAAGTATTGTACTCCCTTCAATATTAAGAGTCTCCCTTCTCTACTTTTCCATTATTTTAATAATACACAAATTCCCTCCCCTCTTTCAAACTCTTTGAAAGTGTTTCAAACATATTGCCTGCCGTGTCTTCAAGTCACAGGTGCACTGCCGTGATTTGAAGTCACGGGTGGACCTTCTTTTTTTTTTATAGGTGTACCGATTTTTTTTTTCGGGTGGACGAATTATAAACCGACTTGGATGTGTGTATCATTAATTTAAATTCATCAATAATGATATAAATTAAAACTAGAATGTACCATTTTGTTAATATTGATATCGTTTCTCATCATCCACACTTCGTGTTATTAAAAGATAACATAATGAAAAGTATGTATAGATATAGTTAATTAGTAAAAAAATGAATAAGGAGTAAGTTTAGGAGAACTGTTGGAGAAAATGTTTGATTTTAGCTCCTAAATAGTTAAGATGTAATTTAATTAAAAAAACAAAGCAAAATGCTCTCTCTTATTCCCCTTCTGCCTCCCGGAAAACACTATCTTCACCACCGTTGACCTCTTTTTTCACCTTAATTTTTAGCCCACTTTCTTCACGCTCTCAACTTCTTTGTTCGTCTCTCCTTCTTCTTTACTCTCATTCTTTTATTTTCTTCGATCTGCTTTCATGGGTTCGCAAAACTCTGAGCATTCCGGCTCAATGGATTCTGATGAGTTTTCCAATTTTATTGGTCATAACTACGTAGCCCCTTTGCTTTCTGCATTTAATCTTCATCCTCAACATCTTGAGGCGGATTATGTTATGGGGGATCCTATTTCACCTTTAGCACAGCAGCGAATCCAAGAGCAGATCCAGTTAATCCTCAATGACGGAACTGAGCTAGTCACTAGTGGTCCTATAGTTGCAGCCTCGTCCAAATTGAGTCATAACCCATCAACCTCTCGCTCTCCTGATGAGTTAAATACTTTACAAACACCTCCGACCGCTCCAAATAATGACACTAAAGTACATGAGGCAGCTAATCCAGAGGCCTTGGAGGACGGAGAGATTGCTAACTCTCACCAATCTAAACTCCCACATAAGACAATTACTTGGAGTAATATTGTTGCCAGAAATGTGGTTAATGAGGAACCGATGGCTGGTAATGCAGATATCAGTTATAATGAGGATGGTTCGGCCACGGTTAAATTTTCGGACGACTTCTTTGTTAAAGCTCAGAAGCAATGGGAAACGAGTTTAATAGGATACTTTATAGGGAGCTCTTTTGCGTTCAAATTTATTCGGGAACAAGCTCAGAAAATCTGGAAAAATCGAGGGCTTACTGGGGTATACTACAACAACAAAGGTTATTACACCTTTAGGTTTGCCTCTTTAGATGATAAAAACAGAGCGTTAAGTTTGAATACAGTTCAAATGGGTGGGAAAACTTTGTTTCTGCTGCCTTGGACGGAAGGTAGCAATTTCAAACGAAATGTAATTGACAAGGTGCCATGCTGGATTCGTTTGGTAGATGTCCCAGAAATACTGTGGTCCAAGGAAGGTCTGAGTTCTATTTCTAGAGCAGTGGGAAAACCCCTGAAATTTGATGCTGTCACGACTCGTTTTGAACCTCTTAAGTATGCGGGAGTTCAAGTCGAACTTGCATATTCGGCTTTAAAACCTGATTTTGTTAGAGTCCCATTGCCAAACTCAACTGGAGAAGTGAAAATTGAGGTTCAATATGGCGAACTCCCATATTCTTGCAGCCTTTGTAAAGCTTTTGGTCACTCGTTGGCTAGGTGCAATAATAATCCCGAAAGAGTTACTAAGAAACCTAGAAGGGAACAACATACCAACCGTAGAAAGGGGGTTGCTAATGAGATCCCTGTCCCAGCCACTTCGACTGAGTACCTAAACAATATGGAGATGGTTCCATATACCATCGGGTCTTTCTGTGGATGTGATGTTGTTATGGATGAAGACGTTATATTGCAGGAGCTCGAAAAGGAGGACGTTCGGTTGGAAATTGGGACAAACATTTCGGAAATGGATAAGGGAGATGACAACCTAGAAGAATTTGACACAATTTCGGGCAATCAAATTCAGCAATACGAAGGTACTGGTGTTGAGAATGTGTTGCCCATCGCCACTGAAACTGTTTTTGGGGCCATCTCTAGCTTGGTTGTCGATTTTACGGATTCTAGCTATAAGTCCCCTGGCAAGCATAGAAAACGTAACCAATCACAAATTCCACCCTTGACTATTACTCATGAAACGGTCAGGTCATCTCAGGGAAACAGTAGGAAACAAATCACCGATGAGGATGGATTTATTCAAGTTCCGAAAAGAAGTAGTAGGTTGGCTGGTACGTCAACAACCCTCCATCGTCTTTAATGAATTTTTCTGTTTGGAATGTTAGAGGTCTCAATAAGAGCGCACATCAGGATGAGGTAGTGCATTTCATTTCTAATAATAAAATTAGTTTTATGTGTCTAGTGGAAACTAAAGTCAGAGTTTTGAATTCGATTGCCATCTCAAATCGTATTAATTAGAAATGGAAATGGATCTTTAATTATTATCATCATGATTACGGTCGAGTTTGGGTTGGTTGGGACCCTTCAATATGGTCAGTTCGTGCTATGTCAAAATCTTCTCAACAAGTTACTTGCTCTGTCACTTTTCTGGAGAAGCAAATCTCTTTTTATGTAACTTTTGTCTATGCTCTGAACCAACCTCATGAAAGAGAAAGTTTTGGGCAGATATTGATCGACTCAGTCATTCTATTGCTGCGCCTTGGTGTTTAAATGGTGACTTCAATTGCATCCTTTCTTTGAATGAGGTGAAAGGAGGTCGAGAACTTTGGACGTCGGACATGCAATCTTTTCTAGACTGCGTTTCCAACTCGGCTCTTGGACATATCAAAACTGTTGGTCCGCTGTTCACGTGGACTAATAAAAGAATTTCTCTAATTCAAAAGCGTTTAGATAGAATGTTGGGAAACAAGGCCTGGTTTAATTCTTTTAGTGAAGCTTTCGTCATGGTTAAAAACAGAGGAATTATGGACCACTGTCCGCTTATTTGCTCAGTTCCGATGCACCTGGAAAAAATTCCGAAACCTTTTCAGTTTTTCAACTTCATGACTGAAATCGAAGGGTTCAAAGAAGCAGTTTCTACAGCTTGGGAAAGTACATGGTATGGAGATCCAATGGCTATTCTGTTTCGCAAGCTTAAAGAGGTCAAAAAATATGTTTCCTCTCTTAACAAGAATCATGGAAATGTTCACAATAATGTAACTCTAGCACGGGCTACTTTGTCTGATGTTCAAGACCTCTTAGTCTCGGATAATGACAATCGAAATCTTCTACTGTTGGAGTCTCAAGCTACTAACAATCTCGAAAAGGCCCTGCTTGAAGAGGAAAGCTTTTTGCTTCAAAAATCAAGGGTTAATTGGCTTAATCTTGGTGACGGCAATAACAAATTTTTCTTCAACAAGACAAAAGCAAATCGAAATATAAATAAGATGCTAGCTATTGAAAACAAAGATGGTGTTACAGTTACCGGTCATAGTAATGTGTCTCAGGTTGCGGTTGATTTCTTTTCTAGTACCTTGGGAAATTCGGTGGATTTGCAGCATTGCGATTTTGATAGTATTGATTGTGCTTCAATTTCGCGAACTCAAGCTGCTTTACTCGAAGCTCCAGTCACTAATGATTTAATTTGGGCAACGTTGAAATCTATGAAAAGAAATAAGGCTCCAGGCCCGGATGGTTTTACGGTTGAATTTTTCTTGGCAACCTGGGACATAGTGGGTGCTATTTTCTGTGATGCAATCAAAGGTTTCTTTGCAGATTTTTCGTTATACAAGCCTATCAATGCAACTAGTATTGCTCTTCTGCCCAAGGTTCCAAACCCCTCTTCTATGCTAGACTACCGGCCTATCTCCTTGTGCTCTATTCCATACAAATGTATTGCTAAAATCCTTGTTTCTCGCCTTAAAGTGGTCATGCCAAGTATTATTGACATTTCTCAATCTGCTTTCATTCCGGGTCGGAATATTTCTGATAATATTCTTATGGCTCAAGAATTATTTCGAGGATATCACAGAGATACCGGGGTCCCTAAATATGCTTTGAAGCTTGACCTTCACAAGGCGTTCGACTCTTTAAACTGGAATTTTATTTTGGGAGCCTTGCGAAAGTTGAACTTTCCAAATAAATTCATTCAATGGATTCATTTATGTATCTCTACCACTACCTTCTCTGTTAAGGTGAATGGTTCTCTATGTGGGTTTTTTGAAGGAAAAAAGGGTCTTCGTCAGGGGGATCCAATTTCTCCATATCTTTTCGCAATTGCTATGACTATTCTGTCTTCAAGGCTAGCCAAAACTTCTCCTAATTTTAAATTTCATTGGAATTGCAAAGAATTGAAGCTTACGCATCTTTTGTATGCTGATGACGTGCTCTTGTTCTGTAATGGTGACAAAGATTCAGTAACTCACCTCATGAATTGTATCTCTTGGTTCTCTACTACTAGTGGCCTGACTCCAAGTCTTGCTAAGAGCACGGTTTTTTTTGGGCATTGTGATACCAGTTTTGTCAGATGGTTTGATTATGCTTATGGAATTGCTCATGGAACTCTTCCTGTTCGCTTCCTAGGGGTACCCTTAATCTCTTCGCGCTTGAAACACAATGACTGCATTCCGCTTATAGAGAGAATTACAAAACGGATTTCTTGCTGGACCTCCTTGCTGCTCTCTCTGGCTGGTCGTGTTCAGCTTATAAGGTCAGTCCTCACGGCGGTTCAATCGTTTTGGACTAACCATTTCGTCCTTCCAAGCTCGGTTCATGCTAAACTTCAAACCATTTTCACTCGTTTCCTTTGGAAAGGTGATGCAACTTCTAAAGGGGGAGCAAGGGTTAGTTGGAACACAATTTGTTCCCTGTTTGAAGAAGGTGGTCTAGGCCTTAAGCAATCTATGCAATGGAACCAAGCATAGATCATGACACATTTATGCAGAATAGTCGGCAAAAACAAAGCCTTGTGGCCTCTTTGGGTTAATACAACTGTGCTGAAAAAAACTCATTTCTGGACTATGCAAATGCCCAGTGACTGCTCTTGGATTTTTCGCAATGTTCTTAAGTTACGACCGTTGGCAAGTCAATTTATTTCTTTCAAAATAGGGAATGGGAGGGACACTTCGCTTTGGTTCGATCCCTGGTGGAAATCGACGTGTCTGGCAACTAATAACCATGATTCTATTATTGCTCAGGCTAATGCAGCTCCAAAAGACACTGTACACTCTTTGCTTACTAACGGAGCATGGGTTCTACCTAATATCTCTAGCAGAATTCATCACCCTCACCCGACCCTGGTTCATTGGATTCGTCAGTTCGACTATCCGAGTTTCGACATTAATGCTACCGACGTCATCCTTTGGAATGACTTGTCTCTCAGGAAGGTAAAGGCCTGCCATATATGGAATTCTCTCAGGGAGCCTCTTCCTACGATCACATGGAGCAATTGCATCTGGCATCGCCTTAGGGTGCTTAGGTACGCTCACCATGAATGGATTTTATGCCATGGACGATTGCCCACGATGAATAGACTCTCTTCTTTTGGTCTAGACGTTCCCCAGCAATGTCTCTTCTGCATAGGGGGCCTTGAAACAGACCATCATTTGTTCGTTTTGTGCCCTTACAGCAGCTTCGTTTTCTCAAAATTGACGGCCTTTCTTAATGTCCATTTCTGTGGTACAACGTGGCCAGGTGTCTTGGCATCTCTTCAAGCCATTTCGGATCATTTTCAACGAACCGTTGCTTTGTTGGTAGCTCAAATATTCTCATATCATCTTTGGAAGGAACGTAATGCAAGACTTCATGATTCGGGTGGGTTTGGTCCAAGCAAGCTGATTAGAGTTATTATGACAGACCTCAAGGCAAGACTTCTAAGTTCGGAATGGTTCCTTAAACACGCTAACTTAGATTTTTATAGGTGGATCTACATTTGATTTTTTCGTCTAGCTTGTCTCGGGCTTTTTCTGTTCCAATCTAGTTTGTTAGATTGGTTAGTGTGTTTTCTCTGGGCTTTGGCTTAGAGCAAGGGTTAATCCCTCTTTTTTCTTATTTATAAAATTAATTTAGCAAAAAAAAAAAGATGTAATTTAATTATATTATTTATAGGAAGAATGCAAGGAGATTGTTGGAGTTGCTCTAAGTACATTTTCGCATGTTCTTTTTCCGTCTTAAATTAAATGTCATGTTGATTTTTCAGCGATCAAATTGAACATTTTTGAGTAAAAATTACATATATTATATAATTGGATAAAATCATAAAAAAAATTTACTGAAAAGTTTATTTAATCTATTTTAAAATGTAATTTTTGATCTTTTAAAATTATGAAAGAATAATCTTAATTTTCATTAAACTTGAGTTAATTTATAAGAAAAAATTAAATAAGACAGTTTTAGAACGACAAAGTAGTATTGTAGTCTCCAAATTTATTGATGCCTATTTCATTTCGTAATGTAATACGTCGAACTCGATCCCTCGAATAACTGAAAAGGATAAGAACGATTAGAAGATTTGACTTCACGTGAGCTCTTCATAACAAACTACTTAATGCATTTGACTTTGGCTAACTGATCTGATGAAACGTATAGCCTGGTAATAAATGTGAATATTTCCTCAGAGTAATAACCAGATAGTTGCTAATATAAAATAATGAGCTAAACTTAAAATTATTATTTATGATTTAAAGTTGCTTAAATTGATAAGTAAAAAATAAAAATTTTAAGTTAATATTTGTTTGGGTAATTTTATACTCCCTACGTTCCATTTATTTTGGCCACATTTCCAATGTTTATTGTCCCACAATATTTGTCCACTTTCCTTAACAAAAGTAAATAAAGTTCTATATATGTTAAAAAATTGTAAATATAGTAATCTTTAAGCTTAGTTATGGAAACTAAACAAAAAATATAATAAATTGGTAAAAACGTGGATTTTGATTGATGGACAAAATAAGTGGGACGGAGGGAGTATTATAGGTAACTTATGAATTATTAAAAATGTTAAAATTAAAATAAATTTGATAAATAATTAATTTGAATGGTGTTATTAACTTTTATGAAATAAATCATCAAAATAAAATAAGTCGTTCAAAAAAGTTTTTTCTACCAACTTCTGACTTTAAATTGTTTTTCTTGAAAATTATTATCATAAAGTACATTTATCATATTATAATACTCATTTAAATTAATTTATAAAACCGTACAAAGTTGAATTATTATTTGAAATGACAATTTCATTATTTTAATCAGTTAAATCAAATTATGTCAAAACAAATAAGATAGACGGAGTAATAAAATATCATTTCCTCTCCGTTACCATAAATTATTTGTTCTTTTGATTTACTTAATTAAAAAAGACTCACATAATGAAACTAGCTTCATTACAAGAAAAACGGCATTTTCCTATTAGGAAAAGACCCTAAATCGATAGGAAATGCCACATTTTCTACCGACCCCTTCCGGTAAGAAATGCTTAAGTGAAAAATGTCTTTGGTAGGAAATGATACTGACGGGGTCAACGTGGGTCCCATATGCTGACGTGGCCTGACACATGGCGAGGACCCACATGCCAGCTTGGACGATGGCGTGGTACCATGTCAGATGCCATGTCATATGACATGTGGGCGGGATCCGCACACGTCATCAGCCATGTCAGCTACTGTCGAAAATTCAGCAAGTGTAAAGCCATTTCCTACCGCCGTTTATCATTTCCTACCAGCCATTTCCTACCATACCATTTGAATGTGGTAGGAAATACCGAAATAGCATGAAGACGGTAGGAAATACTTGGTTTCGAATGGTAAGGCCGGTAGGAAATGTGTATGGTCGGTAGGAATTACTTGATTTATTTTTTTTAAAAAATTGGTCCTGTCGATTTTCCTTTACAACAAAATGCTCAAATCATAATAAAAACTACAAACCAATATCAAGATCTAAGTAAACTACCACAACAAAAACGCATTCATCAAATAATGAAATTCAAACATTTATCATAACCATAAACAATCATTCTTTCTTATTACCATAATAGTATTCAAAAGTTAAAAATTGTTCTAAAATAACTACAAGAAATCAAGAACATTTTATACAAACTTAATTAACCATTGCCTTCAACATCATTGTCCTTATCTTCGTCATTGTAGCATCATTTATCTCCACCCACCATCATTGTCTTCCCACAAATTTTCTTGGCCCATTTGTCTTTGCCTTTATCCATGAAGTTAGATTCATATATAATAGCCTTGTTATCCTCATCAAGTACCTACAATTTACATAAGAAGCAAAAATAAGTAAGTAGTACTAAGATGTGAAATAATCAAACAATAAACTAAGTAGGGAATAATTTTTATCTAATAATCAAGATGTGAAAAATGATATAGCCACATGGCACTTGGGACCAATCACATTCATTTTCTACCGATGTCGGTAGGAAATGAGTCTCTCATTTCCTACCGTTTTTATGTGGTAGGAAATGGTCTGGCTCAAACGACGTCGTTTCATCATGGCCAGACTTTGACGTGGCGATGTGGGTCCCGTAAAAGTCATTTCCTACCAATTTCGGTAGGAAATGAGTCATTATTTCTTACCGGCCAAGGATCCGGAAGAAAATGATCCTTTAACTTGAAAAACGGTAAGAATTGGTTGGTAAGAAATGATGATGGTGGAAAATAATCGGTAGAAAAATCCGTTTTTCTTGTAGTGCTTGCTGATGACATATATTTTTATCTCTATGCATGACTAGTATTGCGCAAGTCCTTGAAACCTTAATTTAGTCAGATAAACTATTTAATGTTGAGATTAATTTGAAAATATTTTTATAATTTCTTTGTTGTGGAGTGTTTCTTCTGTCAGTCACTTCCCCTTCTTGTGCAGTATAAATAGGACGCACAAATATCCTTCTATTTCATAAACTAAGTCTTTTCATTACCATATCACAATGAAGCTCAACACTTTTCTTCTTCTTGGACTTCTCTTGTCTCTTGTTCTTCTCGTCTGCTCCGATGTAGCAGAGACGACACATGAACATGAGAACAAAGGTTCGTATCATGATCGAATCGTCTACCTTTTTGTAGGCAAACAAAATTTTTCGACGAGAATCTCCCTATCCTTTTTTATAAATATAAGAAGAGCATCATTAGTATTAATTATTTATAAAATATTGTTTTTATCGTAACATTACAGCAGAATTAAATAAATAATTTTTTCGATATTAATATAATAAAAAATATACATTTTTAATCTCGATAAATGAATAATATTTTTCAATCCCGAGGATATTCATTTATCGAGACTTAATTGTATGGTCCTTTTTTGTTAAATTAATTTACGAGGTTTTAAATGGTTCATATGTGTATTGATCAGGCAGAGGATGAAGCTTCTAGACCAGATCAATATGGTGGAGGCGGGGGAAGTTATGGTGGAGGCGGGGGCTACGGAGGTTATGGAGGTAGGGGTGGTTATGGTGGTGGCCCGGGCTATGGTAGTGGTGGTGGAGGCGGTTATGGTGGTGGCCCGGGTTATGGTAGTGGTAGTGGAGGCGGTTATGGTGGTTATGGAGGGAGGGGTGGTTATGGTGGCTATGGAAGACGTTGCAGATGGGGATGTTGCGGAGGCCGATTCTATGGAGGAGGCTGTAGATTCTGCTGCCGCGGTCCCTTTGAAGCACAAGCCTATGGCGAAGTTGACGAAGCCAACCCTTAAGCTGTCTCACCATAATATAAAATATATGTAAACCATGCACATACGAAGCAGTAGCCAGTATGTAAGTACCTAAATAAACACGTACGTGCATCTGCATGGGGCGTATAGTGAGTACGTAGGTAATAAGAGTGGTGCTCGATGGTAGTACCTAAAATATGGTTGTTTCTCTGTCGACGCAACCAAACTAATGTGACATATATATATATGCTGCACGTACGTCTGTCCATGTACTTGGCGCACATATGTGATGGAAGTTTTATTTGAAATGAAATAACTGTGCTTCTTTTTATTCGACAACACTGACGGACTAATGGTTTCTTTAACTTACACACTCATTTTATATTTAACAAAATTACATCTGCATAAAAAAATTAGATATTTAACAAAATTTGAATCCTCACCATCTCATTAAAAGAAAAGCCACTTAAGAGGTCATTGATAACAAATGATAAAATTAAAACTTCAAAAAAAATTCAATTTGGAATCCTTGACTTATTGATAACTCTGCTTAATTAAACTATGTGCGCTCAAACATAACCTGCAGGTAGCTGAACATTGCAGTCGGCTATATGCTCTGTGAAAACTCATGTCATAACTCATAACCCACCTGGTAACATTAATACTATCGATTATGCCCTTTTCTTCCCGACGTTTGAGTTTTATTTCGAAAAGCGATGTTGATCATATCATTCTTTTCTTAATTACTTATAGTTTATGAAGTACGGACCTAAAATAAACACCGTGGCCTTTACACTAATCTTTCAAGCTCAGAAATCCGTAATTCATAAGTTGTTACGAATCCTCTGGTAATGCTCATGGATAAACATATACATTATAACATGAGGCCGGTATTCAATTCGGTAAAGATATGCTCTTAATTAGTATCGGTACTCTCGACGATTTCACACCAAAACACGATAATTTTATCATTTTTTTACAAAATGTGGAGTTTTTTTCCTTTTTGATACATCAAAATGTGGAGTTATTTGCAGTTATGAAATAATTTACAGACTTAGAAATATTAAACATGCATGCAATAAAGTTCAGTGAGCCTGGAGATTGATTTACTTGTAGTTAAAATTCAACTCATCACTTAAGTTGTCCCCGATACTATGATGTATATCATTTATAAGCAATTCGTCAGATACGAACCCTAGCTAGTTTGGTCGATCAGACAGATATGAAATGAAACAAAAGGATACGATCAGTTAGCAAAGTTTGACTTTCATCAGAAATAAATAAACGTGAGGTATTCATAACAAATCGATGTACAACCCTAGCTCATGCCTGCTATTGACTTTGTTTTTCTGAGGCCTTGCTGAGCTACTGGCAATTGGTTGAGCAAGATAATAAATTTGAATATATCCAGAAATTTATCACTGAGATAATATTTGCCGAAACAATGTAACTATTTATCTCAAATCTATAATCGTGATGTGCGCAAGCACATTGCTGCAACAATAAATTTTACTCACTCTGTTCCGTAATTTATTCCGTAATTCTTGACTTGTTTAATTTACGGTCAAATTAACCAAACTTTGATCATATATCATATTTTATGAAAATTATATTGCTAGAAGGTATATATAATCTACTTTAAGATGCTTTAAAAAGTTGAATTATAAAATTTTAGTTAAAGTTTGGTTAATTTGATTATAAAGTCAAATAAACCAAGAATTATGAAACGGAAGAAGTATTAACAATCTCGTATGAGCCTAGTATTAGCAGAGTGCTGACATTTTTATCTTTATAGCAAAGTTATAGATAGTACTGATTTTTTTTTTTATGATAATTCAGTATCCTGTTCAACTTGCATGCAATTTGTTTTATAAGAACACAATTTACGCCACAATTGGGGCGAAGGAAGGTGGAGATCAGGATCCCAGAAAATTTAGACGTTATCAGCTTTTTAGAAATTATATGGCCGTACGAGTGTGTAAGATCAGTTTGAAAAATGCATTAAAGTCCAAAAATTCTCAATTTAGTTAGACAAGCAATTAAATGCAATTACACATATAATAATATTATGTATTTTAAGTCTCATACTGCTTTTTCACTCGATCAGTTCCAGGGCAATGGGCATGCACTATAAATAAGAGGCAATTTAGGAATGTCAGTAGCATACAAATCCTTTCGCGACTCAACAATCGTAATTCTTACTCTCCTAATTACTATTTCCTAAATTAAGTTGAAAATGAAGCTTAATAATTTTCTTATGCTTGGACTTCTCTTCTCCCTTGTTCTTCTCGTCTCCTCCATTGATGCTGCAGATTCATCTAAAGATGAGAAAAAAGGTTAGCAGTATCATATTTTCAACTATTTGTAGCCCGAAATTTGATTTCTATTAAGGTCTCGTAAACGTCAGGTCCGGACCTCTGTTTGTGTTCCAGTAATATGTAGTAATTTTTTTCTAAATAATATGTATATATATGCTGATCATGCAGGGGATAATGAAGTAACTAAACCAGATCCATACGGTTATGGGCCAGGTTACGGTTATGGTGGATATGGGCCAGGCTATGGTGGTTATGGTCTTGGTTACGGTCCAGGGTACGGTGGTTATGGGCCAGGATACGGTGGTGGAGGGTGGGGGGATTGTTGGGGAAGAGGACATTTCTGTTTTAAGTATTACGTTGACTGGTTACTCTTTAATTACAACGTAATACTTAAAACAGAAATGTCCAGGAAGGTGGAAATAATAATAATAAATAGTAGTACTATTTTGGTTAAATGGCTGTTAAAATAAAGAAAATTAGGGAGACAATGACATTAATATTCCCTGTAACAACTCTCTTCCTGCTATCCTACGTTGGGATCTAGACATGTTTTGTTTTAATTAAGAGTAACGGTAGAGTTCGTAAAATCGTTTGCAAGAAAAATTTAAAATGTTAAGTTATCAAAATATTTTTGGTCAATTTTTCATAAATGAGATGGATCATGCATAGATGGTATAGATATGAATATTACAAATAAAATTACATCACATGTCATTCAAGAACATTTTTAAAAATTATTTCAAAATATGTAACATTATTTTTTAATTAATTGAGTGTTGTATAAACAAAAAATGTAGATGCGTCCTAACCGGCTTTGACCGGCCGCTGCCTGTGGAATTATGCATGTAATAACACCTTGTTTAGAAATCATGTCGGGACTTCTTAACCACTCCACAACCCCTTTGATTTTTTCCACATTTGGGATTTTAATAAGTCCGGATCTTCTGTTCCCTTCTCCATGTCTCCTGCTGCACTTTTTTAATACTTAAAAAAGTAGGGGATACAGAAGGGGACATGGAGAAGGGGATAGAGAATTCCTACTCCATGTTAGATTTGTCATCACGAGTTTGCTCTCAAATTTTTCGGGCTAATTTTGGTTCTGTTTGGGATTGCTGGTAAGAATTGCTGTGCTGTTAGAAAAAGTGCTGATAAAAAAAGTGTTGTTTTAAAAAGCTGAAGACTGTTTGGTAATATTTTTGATATGTGCATGTTTTGATGTAAAAATATATTAAAAATAATGTTTTTGATGAAGTTTGATGTTGAAATCAGCTACTGCAGCTTTTTTCAAAAGCATAGGGGGGCCTGCTTTCTCTAAAAGCAGCTTTTAGGCCAAAATTACTTTTCAGAAAAGCAGCTTTTAAATTTTACCAAACATCTTTTCAGCTGCTTTTCAGAAATAAGCTGCTGTTGCTGTCTGCAACAGCAATCCCAAACACACCCTTAATTGCAGGTAATTTTTGTTGTACGATTGCTAAACTTCGTGCTTTGATTCGTATTCGAGACATTTCATTACAATCTAAATTTTAATTAAGTTTAGATTTCGATCACTCAACCACTTTATAGTAGAAAATTTATCAATTTTTAGTCACGTTGTTACGAAAAATAATCACTTACATGAATTAATTTTGTAAATTTTAGCAAATGAAAATCATATTGATTATAAAAAAATTTCATCACCACCCATGTTGTTATTTATCACCTTTGATTCTTTGAACGAAGAACTAACATTCAATCGTTGTCACATTCGTCCACATTGGTTAGCTTAAATTTATGTTCCTCTTTCTGATTTTGATCAAATTTAAGGTTGATCAAAGCTGTTTTTATTTTCTGTCTTGTCTTGATAACAATGCTTTCTCACTGCATCATTTACCAAAACATTTACCTACTGCAGTAGTATCCTTGAATTACTCCAATAATCAGAAGATGCTCACGAACAACAAAGATTAACCATTCAAACACGTGTGATGAATTTAATTGCTTTTAATTTGGTTTAAGTCAACATTTACGGACCATTTGCCTTTGCATGAGCGCGACGCAGTCAATTAATTTAACGTGACAATCATAAAGATCTACAACTAATAATCTTGATTTTATTAATTAAACCTGATCAACCACGCTTGCACGATTGTGAATGTTTTCTCCTGCCTAATTTCCACTAGTATTATATTACTGGTTTCAAAAAAAAAAAGTATTACTATATTACTAATGTCGACCATGTTGTCATGCATCTAATCACTAATTTTTTTGGTTAATTATTAATCACTAATTTCTTTTTTTAGACCTGTAGTCTTTAGATTGGTTATATGATTCTACTTGATTTGCCTCCTCAGTAAAATTACTTCTTTCCAAATTACAGGATCCTTTAACTTTTTACACGTATTGTAATATGCATAAAAATAATAACTTCAAGTATTATTTTTAATTTTTTTTATGAATTAAATTTTAAATATCAAATTTTAATTCAGAAAAAGAAATATCGAAAAAAACATGTGAATCAATGTTTTTTATTCACCTTAAAATATGTGTAAAAAATCAAAGAAACATGTATTTTAACTAGGACGGAGTGAATATAATATAACCACACCAATTTCTTTTTCTTTTTAATTTGGAGTTGGGGAAAAACAAAATTAAAAGAAACCATTTCTTATTTAGGAGGAAAGAAATCGGGAGGGTCAGACATCCAATCGAGAGTAAGATTACGAAGGAGAATTTGATGAACAATATAATGGACAACTGTGGACAACTGCATTGCATAAATGAAGCACAAAAATTAATAATTGATAAGTATTTTCGATCAAAATAACACATTTCTATAATTTCACTAAATTAACAAACCTAAGTACTATCACATGAGTACTTTGCATTTCACTTAAATACAGATTTAAAAATACTTTTTCAAAAAATAAGTACGATAAATATAATAAGATATATAAACACACACTTTAGATAATATAATTTATAAATTTAACAATTCAAATTTAAAATTTCAGAATTTAATCATAACTAGCTTATAACCCGTGCAATGCACGGGTTTCTTTTATTATATTATAATTTTTATTTAATATTATAATTATGTTTTTGTATAATCATTATTTTTAATAATTTTTTAAATTTTTATTTAATACAATTTAATATAATTTAATATAATTTAATATACGCATGTTTACAGATTATATTCATGTTTCATTATTATAAACAATGTATACGATTTTTAATATATTTTATTAATAATTGAGAAATATGATGTGATATTTTCATATATATATTAATGATTGTAAGATTTGTTGTAAATTAAAAAGGTAACGTAAAAATATTAATGATTGAAAGATATGATAAAATTGATGTTTTTAGGTATTTATAAAAGGTAATATGTTCAACTAAAAGTAAATGTGAAAAAAACAATCATTAATTACCATTAATTTTATTATATTAATTTGAAAAAGGCAATCGACTAATTACCATTAATTTTATTATCTTAATCGACTAATTATCATTAATTATAACTTGTTTTAATTGGAAAGAAAATATTAATGATGGAAATATATGATATGATTGATGTTTTTAGTTGTTTATAAAAGGTATTATCTCGACTAACTACCATTAATTATATTATGTTATTATTTATTTTAGGTATATTTATGTTTTTTTATAATGAAGGGTATATAAGTAAATTCGCGAAGTATTCAATGTTTCTGAATTTATATAATAGTATAGATTTTCCCACAAATACAATATTCTGGCCTTCAAAAATCTACATAAGCATACACAGTCTAGAATGGTTTTTTTATTAAATTTTACAATAATCATTATTATTTGTTTGTTACAAACTTAATATTGAACAATCGAATCCAAGATCTTAGGGAAACGAATGAATAATTTTACCAACCGAGCTACCCTCAACCCATCACAATCTAGAATGTTAATGAGTTATCCAAAGTGATTACTAGCAAATTAACATTCTTGTGTTTATCTCTAGTTCATAATGCCTCGGACTCATTCCACTAATTTTTAATGGGCAGCAATGGATCCAGACCGTTAACTGTTGACACATGTCTACCAGGAAGACAATCACCGTACATCTTCCGGCGTGGAGTATGCGTTCATATACCAACGTCCAATAAATAAACCAAGATCCAAATTAAAGCACAACAATTCAGTTAAGTAAAAATGTAAAATGGTTTAACAAAGTTTGGACTTTAATTGTTCCAAGACTCGAGGCTATATATGCAGGAGTCAAAGTTTTCGTAATCAATCCGGAATTGGTTCGTGAACATTCTGAATATACTGTAGTATTTAACAAAGATAATTCGAGTTTAAATTATTCCGAGTATCTTACGATGCCGAACTCAAATTTTGAAATATTTGAAGCGTGAATCCCGTCTTTCTAACAAAACGCTTGATTTTAATTACAAATGTATTTTTAGATTAGTATTTAGAATAATATATATACATTTTATATAATTGAAATGTTTTCGAGAAAAGTATTGTATTTGAAAATTTGTCGATCAGGGTAGGTTATCAACCTCTTGAATAGAGGCTATAAACACATCAATTTTTTGCCAGAATCGAACTTTTAGAATAGAACTTATTAAAATCAAATTCTATTTTAAATATAAACTATTTTATCGAATCGTAACATTTTTGACAATCATGTTGACTCGACTCGATTAATTTCCGAAAAGAAGGTAATTATACTAAATAATATTAGCAAATTTGAGTATATTTTAATCAAAATACAAGTAGTACAAAATTTACATTATCTTGATGTTTATTAGGGAGATGATTTTAAAGCTACTCCGACCCTAAAAAAATTACTCTTAATTACCATTCAGAAATGTTTGGGGGAAGACAAGGAGAACGCACCCAACGTGTGAAACAAAAGCGCCTGTGTTATGGCCCCTAGTCCTTTAAATTACTAATTTAAATACGCCCCTTTGAAAACAACATTAACGGGAAACGCTCGTATTCATCTTCTTGGGAACACCCTTTCCTACTTCCCCCATCTTCACCCTGCCCTCCCCCTCTATATATCTATAAAATCTTCTTGCTTAATTAGATTATTTCATTAGCTTAAATAAGTCTTCTTTAGAGTATCATCTTAATCTCTAGCTAGTTATTAAAACATGAAGCATGAGCAACAAGAAGAAGACGGGTTTCATCAACATCTTTTGGCTGCAAATTGTAAGAATAATATTTGTTGGATTTTCCGCAACGATCCGGTGAATGGCTTTTGAGAAAAGAACTTGTTTCCGGTGAAGAATTCATCGGTTAGGAGGATTTTACTAGGCGTACATGGGAAAGCCAGGCATTGCTTTTATTGTTTCTTCATATTCTTAAATAATATATACTATTACCATTGTTGGCCATTGTTCTCTCTATATATTTTCCAGCTTATTTTTCCTGCTTATTACCTACGATATATGCATGCCTTCTCTAAATTCTCCTTTGAATGCTGACTGAATCTGGGTATACACATATGTAACATATTGAGTTACATGTTCTTAACAACTAATTTGGTTAAGTCTAATCGTTTTTAGGGACACGCGATTGCTGCAACATATCATATTGCTAAATTTTTTTGCTATATATGTAATATGGCGTAACAATCATTTGCACCTGATTATCTCCCTTCATATTTATGTAATTATGGTGATGACCTCATTTTGTTTATGTTAATCTCCATAATGACTTAATGGATGTCTTAACATTTTTGTACAATTAGAATCAAAATTAAACCTAGTAGCTAGGTCTCTGCTAGTGAGTACGACGAGGTTATTGATCTTTTCGAGAATTTTTTAGAAATTAAACTATGATTCTCTATTTTCTTTGCAAATAAAATTTGGAAAGCTGCTAGTTGTGGCATCTTTCATTTTTTTTTTTTGCAATTTAGTGCTGGCATCAGGATAAAAGATAGCTAATTAGTAATCTCTGTAGTAATAATACTTGACATACCTGGGTCATTTTCATTTTCAGAACCCTTAACAACCAGCATAATTAAAATTATCTAGCTAGGATGTGATGGAACCAATTGTTTGCATAATATGTAATGTATGTAAGCAAATTATGTGCTGTATGTCACCTTAAGTTGTTTGTTAGTGATTGATTTCTTCTTAATTAAACATCTTATTAATATTGGCTACAATTAAGCATCAAATTTGATCATTTATATATATATAAGCAGACCGTACGCTTTCATTCTCAATGTGTTTTTCTTTCAAAATAAACATGGGCACCTGTATTTAAAAAACAATAACCTAACCAAATATATAATCGGTGGGTAGAAATACAACCTGGCTCTATATTGACTTTCTCTTTTTTTTTATTGCCCTAACTTCAATAATGAACAACTTATAGCTTGTGTGACTGTGTCCCCTAATTCTCATTTCCCGTTTTTAGTGATTTCAAATTATTTGAATTTACTTATAATTTTATCATAAGATATAAAAAAATATAATAAATTTTATATTTAATAATTACAGATTGTTTACACGAAAATATGACAAAAATATGTGCCACGGACATATACAGACTTGAAAGAGATGAAAGTAGTAAATTGCATTCAGGTGATAGCTTCCTTTCTCTTGTCGTAAGGATTTATGTCTCGATTTCATTTTTGCTTAAATTTATTAAAAATTAAACATTTATGTTGAATTTTCAAGTAAAAACAAAAAAGAAAAATATTGCACTCACATGATACTTCATCATGATGTCAGGCATACATCAGCTGTTACATACTATATTAGAAAATGTTCTGATTCGAACCAAAAATAAAAATTTGAATTGACTAATTGCTTGTTGAAGTAGTATTATAGAAAGTGATAACATTTGAATGTGAAATTAGTATATTGATTCAATAAATTATTCAAAATCCGACTTATTTGATTAAAAATAAAACATATTACAATATTTTATAAAATAAATGCATATAGATCACTACTCCATATTTGGAAATAATAGGCGTTTAATTTTTGGTACACATTCTTATCAATTTTGATCACATAATTAAAATAACTTTTTTTAAAAAAAATTGTGAACTAAAATATAATTTATTTATTTTATTTTGTAGAACTAAAAAAATTTAAAAAAAAATAATTTTTACGATATGATCAAGACTTCTAAAAATGTGTGCCAAAAATTAAAACGTCAAACAGGAGTAATAATTTGAGTTAATTCGGCCTAGGATAAAAAAGACCCCAACATGTCAATCTGCATCAAAGGTATAACGTGAACACGTGGGGATTTGACAAATTATGTTTCTTTGTTTTGGGGGTTAGGGAGTGAAGAAGACACTCTTTCAAACTTACACGCCTGGCATTACGCCCTAGGTTTCAATTTTGTTGACTTTGTTAACTGTCCATTCTTTGATTTTCTTAAAATTTGCAGAATCATGCTATCATAGTCTTCAGATGCGCAGAGTCTACGGACTTAGCAGGGGCGTTTATAGACAAATATATGAGATGTATCAAATTTGTACTCAAATATATATATATATTGGCAAGTGCTCAAATACAAACCACTTTTAAAATATAAACCTACAAACCAACACTAAATTAATTATATTTCATTTATTCTAAGGTTCCCGCCAAGGGTACCTTCACAAAAAATGCTTAAAATTATTTTAAGCATTTTTTGTATTGGGGTACCCCTAGTTTGGTCATTAGATTAGCTTGAAATATTAGATTATGCTTGGTTTGTAGGCTTGTATTTTAAGGAGGTTTGTATTGGAGTAGCCCCCTATATATATATATATATATATATATATATATATATATATATATATATATATATATATATATATATGCCTTTACACCATACAGAACACTCTTATATAACAAACAATAAAAAACACTATAAAATCAATTATTCCAATAGATCCATTGGCCCCGCCAGGGGCACCCTATACAAAAAGTTCTTATTTTTTTATCTTCTATCCATCCAGCAAAAGAAATTTTGAAAAAAAAATTGAAAAAAATCAATATTCATGATGACGTCACTGCTGATGCCATCATGAACAGTGATTTTTCCAAAAAAAATATTTTAATTTTTTTTTTTTTGCTAAATGGATAGAAGATAAAAAAATAAGAACTTTTTGTATTAGGTGTCATGACGGAACTCTTATATTGAATTAAATATGAGGTGTTCTTTATTGTTCTTTATATAAGGTGTTCTTCATGGAGTGCAACTCTATATATCTATATATATATATAGACGTCTACAAAACGGTTTCGAGTTTGTCAGAAGAGATGACATTATTAACATGGTAACGTGGATTTCCCTTCTTCATTTCCTATCGAAATTGGTAGAAATGGCTGAGATCCGTGATCATTTCGTATCGGCTTTGACCGTGGGATGGTACACTACAAGAAAACAAGGGTAAATGTGACCGAACAAATATGACTGCGGCTAAATATGACCGACGGCGGTCATATTTAAGGTCAACTTTGATTAGTCATCGGTCAGACTCAAATATGACCGATAGCGGTCATATTTAAGGGCGGTCATATTTAATCGGTCACATTTAGAATTCGGGGCCCATAAAATAATGGAGGGAAACTTCCCGCTCGTGACCCAAAATTTGCTCGGTATAATTTTGACCAACTTCGGTCATATTTATAAATACGACCGCTGTAAGTCACAAATATAAATATGACCAAAGAATATATTTGACCACCCGCGGTCGAATATATAAAAATGACCGTCGTTGGTCAAATTCATAAATTTGACAGGCGTAATCATATCAGTCGAATTTATAAATATGACCACTTGCCGTAAAATTTATAAATGTGACCGTTGGCAGTCAATTTTATTTATATTAAAAAATTTGAAAAAATTAAAATAAATACTAAAAAAATTTAAAAAATTCTGAAAAAAAAGTGCAGTACATAACTAAAAAATTTAAATGTTAAATGTTTTTCCCACGCACTAAGCATATTTAACTTTCAAAGGAAAGTTGACTTATATTTTTTTAATATAATGGTGTGTATTAGTGTTAATATTATTTTGTTGGCAATTTGACAATTTAATAATTTAAATTGATTATTTATGATATACTTGCATTTATGTTGAATTGCATTCAACTTATATAAATGTGTGTATATTTGTAGATGACATTCGATCGTAGATGGGTTGGTCATAATCGATACAATGAGTTCAAGTACTTAACCGATGAGTTCAAAATTGGTGTGGATGATTTTATTAAATTTGCTTGTGATCATCTTAATCCAAGAGATGAAGGGCTTATTAGATGTCCATGTAAAGAATGTGGAAATAAGTACTTGAAGTATCCTAGTGTCGTGAAAATTGATTTATATCTAAATGGTATTATGGAGTGGTATACTAAATGAGACTTGCATGGGGAGAGGGATATGCCTCGAGTTGAAGCCGAAACAAGTTCTCGTGATATTCATCATGGAGATGAAGAAATGTGTTATGCTCGTGAAATGCTAAGAGATTTTGTGGATGCAAATATTCATTTTGAGAATTTTGAGGAAGAACCGAATATAAAAGCAAAAGATTTTTACAAGATGGTTGATAATGCTTCTACACCGATTTATCCAAATAATAGGGATTTTACAACATTATCATTTGTGAACAAACTACTACATTGGAAACACAAGCATAATTGTAAGAGTGGAAAATTTTTAGAGCATTTTTTTGAATATTTATTTTAATCTATACTAAGAGTGGAAAATTAAAATTCTGTTTGATGACACGTGTCAATGTGGTATTGGTTGACAACATAGCACAAGGATTGTGCTTCTTCAATCAACTTATAGCCCTTCACTAAAACAAAGAAACACGCATCCAATGGTCTTCATTAAACCCAAATAATACACAAAGAATATTATAAAACCCTAGTTCGATTTCTTCGTTTGCAGAGTCTTCATCTAGCTGCTGATTATCATGCTGCAGCTCGCTCAGTTGGAGGCTGACCAATATATGTGAGGCAAATTGACCTTGGAACGTAATAAATTTATCGAGTGTGTTGAGACCTTTAACTGAAGGCTAATGTTCTGTTTTTGCTTCGTAAAGTGACAAGCCTGGCAATCACAACTTTGATATATTCTTAGAAAGTTGGTACTCCCTGATGGATCAGTGCTGCGTGCCCAATTGCCTGGCAGACCAACACGTGATTGCCTTTTCACTGATCCTGCTAGAGATGGAAAAAGGTAGCTACTTCTACCATTATGAAACCTGGTTAAAACTTGTTCCTATAATCGTAGTTAGTAAAATTGAATTGGATTTGAAATAGCAATAGAGCTTTTCTTAGAATTTATAATGCATAGTCTAATTAGACAACATCTTGCTTCAAATGTTTTGCAGCTTGCTTAAAATTTGGAATGTGAACAAGTGCAGTGGTGTGGTAGGTGTCTTTAATTGTCAAGGGGCAGGTTGGTGTAAGGATGTAAAGAAGGTCCGTATCCATGACACCTCTCCAGAAACAACTCCAACAAATCCAACAACCTAAGCAAATCCGACGACCAAAGTAATTCCGGAGAGTAATACAATTCCAACAACCCAAATATCTCCGTCCAATGTTTCCGTTCAACTAAATAAGGAGCAAAGTCGTAATTAATATTGTTAAATTCGATTAGGAATCTTGAGTTGAATTTTTAAAACTCAGTTTTTAATAAAAAATTTCTTCAATGAATATAATTATATTTGAGATATAATTATATTTGATATGAATCTGTTGTTTTTTTTAATTTAGCTATATATAATGATGAAGTATGTTATATTTTTCCGAGTTCTGATTGGTTTATAGGATATGATAGTTTTGGTTTACAGGTGGTAACTATTGTATTAAACAAGGTCATGTCTTTGTTTTTGGTAATGGTATGTTAAATTTGACTGAAATCAGTCGGATTTATAATTTTGACCAGAAAACAAAGTGGTCACATTTACAAATTTCAGTACAAGAAATTTTAAGTTTACCTACTTATAATTTACCTACTAATTGATATTGGTAGATAAAAGTTACATTTACTTACCAATATTTTATTGGTACAGATTATTGTTAGATAAATGTGGAAGTCTTTGAAATTTTACTCCCTCCGTCCCAAAAAGATTGACACACTTTCCTTTTTGGGAAGTCCCAAAACTAATGAACCTACTACACCTATTATTTTTGAACACTACTTTTCACTATTACACCCACTAATTTTATTACTTTTTTATTAAACAAATACTATAAACACTATTACACACACTACTTTTTCCCACTATCTCAAATCTATTATTAAATATTTATAGGTTCCACCACTAACTCACTTTTCATCTAACTTTACTCATTTTTTAACAAGTCAACTCTAGCTTTCTTAATCTCCGTGAAAGTCAAACCTGCTCAAATAAAATGGGACGGAGGTAGTACAAAATATCACGCTCAGGGTCCCACATCTATGCATAAGGCGGTCACATTCCCATACATCTTCCGCCAACAACATGTTGGTGCAGTGGTTGAGCCACTGGCCTCCTTTAAAGGAGGTCAGGGGTTCGACTCCTGCGTGTGCGTGAGTTTCTTAGTTTGTATTAGGTTTCCTATCTGTATTTGTATTTCTGTATTTGTAATGGCCGGGGGTCCTTCGGAAACAGCCTCCCTATTGTATAAGGGCATGGTCTGCGTACAGCTACCCTCCTCAGACACCACTTTGAGTGGTATTATAACTGAGTAAGCTAAGTTTTTTTTTTATTCCCATACATCTTCCGAAGTTAATTTCAAATTCTTGGAATAAAGTAGGCGGGAACTTATTTTTTTGTTGAGCGGGATAAAAAAGACAGGGTTCCCAAATATTTCATACACAAAATTAAAACACAAAAACATAAACTTATCTTTCTCCGCCGCTCTTCTCTTTCGACCTCATCTCTCTCTGTAAATTCTCTCTCTCCCATCTTTCTCACTCACTTATCTCTCTCCCTCATCCCTCTAGCTCATCTCTCTGTCTCCTTCCGCTCTTCCCTATCCGGTACCTCCTGCCGTTCCCGAAGACAAATTTCCCTGTTTACATATTTTATATGTTTAATTGCAATTGATGTATATGGACCCTACATCGGCGATTCTCGTTTTCCAGTCATCTCCGACCTTGTCTGTAAAATGGATACCATTTTCGTTTTCCTCTCATCATTTTACATCATCTCTATGCCTCAATTCTCACATCTCATCCGTAAATCATTCATAGTCAAAACCCTAGATTTTGGTTGAGTTAATTGAACTTCAATTCAATGAAGTTTCGATTGATTCTTGGCATACTCAGGCCTGATATGATGCTCTCAATGTCATATCTTAAAAGCCCTTTGATCTGACTTCAAGCTCTCTCAAACCCTAGTTTTCGATCTAACAATTCATTCATTTGTTTGAGGTTTCTGATGAATTGTTGAGTTTTACAGGTTTATCTAGTGGTTTCACTGTGAGTATATGAAGTTCTTGAGGTAACTCGGAGTATCTCAGTGAAGGTTATGTTGACTCTGTGAATCATGCATCTCGGCAGAGCGATTCGATGTCCGGTATGGATGTTTATGGCCTGTTTATTGTTTTTGGAGTAATAAGCTATGTGTATTACCACCATAGCCAAGGTGTCTCTCTTGAACCTTAAGTATTTTGGTGTTGCCTCAGTTTAATTGCCTAGTAAAATGATTTTTGGTTGAGATGATATGTAAGATATGTTAAGATGTCGTGACTTTGCTTGTGTCATGATTATTACTTGTCTAATTATTATTATGTGTCATGGTCTGGTCCTTGCTCCTTGCAGTTTTGTCATTGAAATTATGTATGATTAAGTACCTGTATGTGATATACAATTCACTTCGTATGTGTGTAAATTGCAATGCTTAAATTAGTTTCAATATGTGTGTGACTTATGGCCTGTGATGGTATCTGATGAGAAATCTTGGTCTTTTATTCATGTATTTGTCTCGATTGGATGCTTATACCTCTGTGTACCATGCTTTATGACTGTCCAATTGCTAAATGAATTGTTTTGGGTGCACTTCACCTAGGACTACAAGGTTAAGACTTGTCACACTATAATTTCTCGAATATGATAATTTCAAGTGTTGCATTCTTTCTGTGATATGTGTAGAAACCCAAGATAGAGGGTATTGATCATGAAATGGGTCTGATTGGTAGAAATTTCCATCCCGGTGCAATGGTAAGGACTCGAGAAAAGGGGTTTGAGAGCAAGTCAGGCAGCGAAAATATGGAAGTTCTTTCAGGCGATGAACAACAAGGACCAAACGGGTAGATCTCAAAAGAAAAAGAAATACCATGGACACACTCCCTTTCAAATTCAAGAGCTTGAAGCGTAAGTGTTTCCACATTATGCAGATTTGGTTTGCTTTCATTTTTTTTATCAAATTATTGTGTCTTGAATACTATTTTTTTCCATTAGTTCATTCAAGGAGAATCCTCATCCTGATGAGAAACAAAGGTTGGAACTTGGGAAGAGGTTAAGCTTGGAAAATATATTGCTTTGATTTTAAAAACCTATACTGTATCTTTTGGTGGCTATTTCATAACTTTGCATTTGTATAGAATCGATGGGCTGATATATTTCCTGGCATGATTGGGAGCAGCTCTATTCTTGATGTAATTTATAGTGGCATGGGTGGCTCTAGAAAGGCCCTAGAAAAGTTGTGACTTGATGCAATATGAATTCCTGGGCTTTAAAATTGAACTTGTAAGAAAATGTGTATTACACATGGAGTTGTTATCGTGGTTCTATCTTTAATACTATCTTAATATCATAATGTCACATTGATAGATGATATTTGTTGCTGTATTTACAGGGAACTTTATCAATCAAAATGATCGCGTGATCGGAGAATTAAGTCCTATAGATGATCTGATAGCAGCAGAAGTAGACATTTGATGACGGGAACCACGTTGAGATGGCTACGATGACTTCAGATCTTAAAGTCTTTAAAGAATTAGGAGATTTAGGATGCTTTTAGATGTTTTTGTATTTTTATTTTTGGTTGAATTACCTTGCAGATGTACGTTTTAAGTTATGTATATTTTACACTTTGAACGAATCAATTACAGAATTATATTTACTATTTATTTGGTTTTTAAGAATTTCTTAAAATCAAAATAAATAAAATAAAATAAGTTATTAATTAAGAGACGTCCAATGGCATATCAAAGTGGTTCCACGTGGCATGATTTAGAGTGGCCATGTGGTACTTGAGAGACATGCCACGTTGGCATGCCATGTAGGTGACAATTGGGCTTCATGGCCACGTAAGCAAGTACACGTCATTTGTTGACTCATAATTATTATTTAGAAAAATGGGGTCCACAGAGATATTTACATACCAATATAACATGTGTAGATGAAGACTAAATTCGACTAAAATGTACGTGATCATAATTATAAATTTGACTGATTATATGTCGGTCAATTTTATAAATTTGACCGAGGGCGGTCGAATTTATAAATTTGACTGAAAAATTAAGTCAAAGGTCAATATCTTAAAGTGACCGATTTCGATCGATTTTAGTCGGTCAAATTTAAACGGTCAAATTTAGTCGGTCACACTTAATCGGTCATATTTAGCTAAATTTGACCGATTATAATAAATTCGACTAGCCTAAAAACGATCGAATTTTTCCGGTCATATTTAGCTAAATATGATCGACGGCGGTCATAATTAGCTAAATATGACCGGAAAAATTCGGTCATTTTTAGCCGATTTTCTAGTAGTGGTAGGATTTATGTAGTAGAAAATGTTTCGATAGTAAATATCTAGTAGGAATATCTCGTTTTTATTATTAAATATAAAATAATTTAATTATTATTATTAAATAAATTTTAAAATATTCGTGTGCATATAGCACGTGTTATACTCTAGTTTTTTTCTAAATAGTGAAATAAATCCCATATATTCATCATAGGGGGTGTTTGGGAGAACTTATTTTTCAGAATAAGTCAATTTATTTTAAGTTGAAAGTTAAGATTCCTAACTTTCCAACTTATTTTGCAACTTATTGAATCTCAAACATACATTAAATACTTGTATAAAAAAATTATCAAAATATAAAATTTTTATCCGAAAATAAGTCCGTAAATCCATAAGTTAAGCTGAGCCAAACAGGCCCATAATATCATCAATTAAAATATCTCTTCTATGACATTATGGGCCCTTTTGTCTTACCTTAAAATAAGTAACTTATAGTTTAAAGTGATAAGTGTCATATAAATGATAAGTAAATCAGAGCTTATAAGTCAATGGAGTGTTTGGTAAATCAGAATTTATAAATCAATAGAGTGTTTGGTAAATTATAACTTATAAGTTAACTTTTTTTATTATTTTCAAAATATTTGTTTTTTAATATATATCAATGGATATCAATGGATAGATCTCGATGAGTAGAGAAATTTGATATATACATATTAATTTTCTAATAAACGGATCAAAAGATATATGATTTTGAAAATTTGAAAAATATTATATATTACGTGTATCGAGAAATAAGAATTAGCTGAAAGTTGAATGTTAGGATTTCTAACTTCCTACTCATCAACTTATTTGTATAGAATAAGTCCGTTCTACTTTTTACCCAAACAGGTAACATAAGTTGAATTGGGCTTTCAACCCGTATAACTTGGGTTTTAAGGAAAGTCAAACACCCACTATCTATTTCACATTATTTGTGAGTAATATTTGATTCCTAAATTGATATTTCTAGCAATACTTTTTCTTTTTCTTTTTTTTTGAACTAAAGGATTTTCATTATAAAATAATAAAATCAGATAATAATGTCTCCAACAAACATTGTGGATGAGACATAAACAAGTTGTAATTTTCTAGAATTTTAGCCCTACAATGTGTTGCCCTACTTGCTTATTTTTTAACATAACGAATGATCAAATCATTTCTTTGCCTCAATTTTGTGTTGAACATTCCAAAACATTGCCCACTTCCGTTTGATAATCCAAGCTTTTTTGCAAAGCATTAACCACAAGAAGATAATCAATTTCGATGACAACTTGGTGAGCTATTCTTTCCTCCAGCCAAATCAGTGTCTCACGAACTCCTACAACCTCTACCTCCTGCCTCCAATGCATTCACAGACCTATCTAACCTCAAATTTTTACCTACAACGAAATCACCTTCATCAATTCTGAGAAGCATACCTGTTCAGAACGACGAGGCCCCCTTATGTACTGAAGCATCCACATTTACTTTAAGCCAGCCCACTTCTAGTGCTCTCCACAATATGTCCATTCTTGTTCCCGTGTTCCAAACTTCTTATTTTTGAAAACGTTTCTTCATCTGAGCTTCTTGCCATTCTGAGAACCGTTGAGAACTCAACTCTAATACTACTCCCGGGTCAATCCGCTTCTTTTCCCCTACTTTCTTATTTTTAGCAAACCAGATTCGTCAGAGAACCTTAGATATGCTAACATTTCTTTCTTCAGGCTCATTACTTAATTTTTCTGGTAGCCATTTTGGTGCATCTTCCACTTTCCTCATATCATACATGTTATGTCCGAATCTCGGCACGGGTCCTAAAATGCCAAATGGTCTATACTAGACCATCAGGGATCATATGTATTAATTCAAGAAAGTCCATGGTCAGATTTATAGGGATTGCATGTGTAGAGCTCAACATGGGCAGACACTTAGAAGACTACGATCCCTATCCCGGGATCGCATCGCATATGGTCCGTGACAAGGGATCGCATTTTACTTATATCTCCATAGCTGAAATCAAGTTTTGACTTATATGCAATCCCAGTCTCGAGGCCACATCGTCATTGGATAATCTTACTATGTTTGTATCGCCAGATAAAGGCTCATGACTAAGCCCTAAGGGGTCACATGAGTGGAGGCATCTCCATATTTGGGATCACATCGCATCCTGTACCCACAAGGTCGCATGCGGGCACTCATAAGGTACTCCATTAGCCTTGCAGATGAGCTTCACCATTCTAACATCATGGTAGCCTCGCATAGTCTCTAGTAAGCCATGGGCCATGCATGATCAGTTACGGGTAATTTACGCCAGCCCACAAGCGTCCAATGGACTTGGGCCATAACGGATCTCCAAAAAACCCTAACCCATTTAGGTAACTTGATCTACAAGAATTACGTGTGGCTTGAATCCCTATAAATAGGGTACGTATGCCTCTTATTAAGATTGAAAAACAATTTATCCTGGTAGAGTCTTTATTCCCGACCTATTTTACTTTAATCTGGTCAGTCACTTTTCTGGGCCAAACTAGATCAACCATATAAATCGTCAATCTCCTTCCATGTTCTTAGTGTTCTTAGCAACATATCCATATTTTGCTCCGTAATTCCAACAACCTCCACAATTATTGTTATACTAGAATTTTTCTATAACAATCCACTAACCCAAATTTCAGTTAGCATTTATTTGCAAACTTACAATCAAATAATACATATAATAAATGTTCCACATCAACATCATACGTTGGACAAACAATCGGACTAGATACTCCTTTACTCCTAAGTAATTAAGTTCCTTACATGAATGTTGTTTTTGCAAAATTTTCACAAATAGATTTTAGTTTTAGGCTCCCGTTCTTTACCAAACGTATGTTGTTTCATTACTACTTGTTTATAAAGTGTTCCGGAATGAAAAACATATACTCCCTCCGTTTCAAATTAGTAGTCCACTTTCAAGAAAAATTTTGTTTCAAAATAGTTGTCTCATTCCTATTTTCAAGGCAAATTTTTACTTAAATTTCCCATATTACCCTTGAGTTTTAATTTCCAAGATTGACTTAATGTACTTATTTATCTAACCAATGTAACAAATATGGGTAAATATGGAATTAGATTATTGATGATTGAATTTCTTAATATGCGTAATTTTTTGAAAGTGGACTACTAATTTGAAACGGACGGAGTATTGCTCGATGTTTTTCATCCGAAATGATATACTTATCAAAATTTTACTTTTTATTCAATCATGTTAAATAAACTGAAAGTTACAAACAATTATTATTTTTCATAAAAATTAATATAATTAACACATAATTTCCCATATAAGTTAAATATGGACAGTAGACAATAATTTTGGAACAGAAAAAATGGAAAATAGTGAACAATATAAGTGACACGAAGGGACTATTTGATACATTAAAAATCATTTTTAAATCGAATAAATTCTAAATTCTAAATTTTCATCAATTATTAGTTTAAAAATTGATTATAATGCATAAATTTGAACATTTTAAGGCATATACATAGCCAAAAATTAAACATCGGTAAAATAGTTACAGTAGAACCTCGATAAATGAATATTCGATAAACGAATAATCTCATCAAATTAATAATTTTTTTCCAGTCCCGACATAATAGAGATAGTGTATTTTTGACCTCGATAAATAAATAATCTCGATTAATTATTAAAATTTTCCGATCCCGAACGTATTCATTTATTCATTTATCGAGGTTTAACTGTAAATGAGACGGAGTTGTAAAAAGTGAAATAATTTTATAAAGAGGCATTGGCCCAATATGAAACAAACTGATGCTTTAAGGATCAATCTAGTTTTGGCCCATTTTAGCAACCAAACAAACCAGACTGAAGCGTAGGCCGTATAGTGATGAGAATAATTCAGATCCATAACAAAGATCGTGGTCAGAAAGTGCTCCTCTGTCTTGAATCTTGATATTCAACTCTACAATTTTAATTTTATTTTGACTTTCAGATATAAATTCATTTAAATTAAAAAATTTCGTCAACTTCTTGAAATTTGCCATCACATTCTAAATTACCATGTCAAACCACGAAATAAAAATTGCAAAACTCACCCTTTCAATTTTTTACACTTTTCTTTTTGAATGCCGCATCCAATTATTTACATTTCAAAAATTACTCAAAATAGTAAATTTTATAATATAAAAAATAACTACATTCAATATTTTACTCCACTATATTCACTTCACTAAATACTAATTGATTCTATCACTTTATTCATTTTTTCACTTTTCTACATTATTTTATACTTTTTTTAATTCCGTGTTTAACTTATTTATTAAAAAATAAGAAAAATAGAGGGAATATTAATTTGACATCACTGTAAAAATAATGTACAAGGAAATGATGAGGTACGTACCATCTAAACTTCGATGTAAAGTATGTATATTTACTGTAATATGAGCATCTCCAATGATGATATGTAAAATAATTGGTTAAAAAATAATAAAATAATAAAATAATAATGTAAGATTTTAGTTAGTAGAAGTGGTGAGTACTCGATATGATGTATAATTATGATAATGTAAATTATATCTAAGGATTTTATTGGTTCGACAAATATAATCAACCAGTTATCTATATCTATACCTCTATGTAAAGGAAAAACTCGGGAGGTTGACGTGGCTCCTCCAGAATCTCCTATTCTCTGTTTCTATTTTCTCTAGTTTCCTTTTTTAAATGTCAATTATTCATTCACATTCACACATCTATCTTCAATTTTGTGTCTTCATGCCTCCCTCATAATTATTTTTATGCAAGAATCCTAACGATCTCGCCGGTTACGCCCTTTGGTAACCGAAAACCCTTTGGTTGCTTCTATACCTCTATATAAATATTCACGGCCAATAACAATGCTCAAGTGTCACGGGATCATTCTGCGGTGCAGGGTTTTTAAAAACGTACGCACTGGTTTCATCGGTTGTCCTATATAGGTTTCGTTGTTCATGTTCATTGTTTGTTCCAGCTATGTATGTGTTCATTCTCAAAATTTTGGTTAATTGGTTTAATAATTCATTAGTCTGCTTTGGTTTGTAATTTTGGAATTTTGGTTAATTAGTTTGTTGTTCCGGCTATATATGTGTTCATTTTAGAAATTTTGGTTAATTGGTTTAATAATTCATTAATCTGTTTTGGTCTGTGATTTGGGAATTTTGGTTAATTAGTTTGTTTATTCTAATATATTTTGATTGAGGCAAAAAAGAAATTGTATTCTGGATAGGGATGGGCATTCACCCCGGCCCGCCCGATCCCGATCCGATCGCCGCCCCGCTTGGGGCAGGGAATCGGGGATTTTTTCGGGTACGGGCCGGGGAGCGGGGACAATTTTCAAAAAAAATCGGGGAGCGGGCCGGGACCGGGATTTTATGTCTCCCCGGCCCGATCCCCGACCCCCGCCCCGATTCGTCCTGCCTCGATTTCACCACACACACACACACACACACACACACACACATATATATATATATATATATATATATATATATATATATATATATATATCTGTGTGTGTGTGTGTGTGTGTTTGTGTGTGTATATATATATATATAATCATATATTAATATATACGAATTTTCAACACTTTATATTGGAAATAAAATGATATTTTAATCTTAATGTTTGTCTTTCTAGTAGTTAAATAACTTCATTTCCATGTTATTTATAATTGTTTATTTAAGTAATATTTTTTATCTTAATTTAGTGCTTCAAAAATTGTTTCAAACTAACTAGTTAGTGTTTAAAATTGTTTACAATGTTATTTTTTGTTTAAAATGAAATTCCCCGATTCCCCGCGGGGATCCCCGTTACACGTTCGGGCCGGGGACGGGGATCGGGTTTAAATTCGGGGATGGGGGCGGGGATAGCACTCCCCGGCCCCGAAGTGCCCCGATGCCCATCCCTAATTCTGGACAATGACCTTTTGCCAATCACATACCTCATTTGTATTTACTCCAATACAAAAGTGAATATGTAGTTCCTTATTTTTTCCACAAAAGTGTTATGGGAAAAAGATTTTTAGGCTTTCATGGTTGTTTGCACTAAATCACGCAAGCGTACGTGGTCACAAGTAATACAGATATAAGTCAAGTTCATTCCCACAGAGATCTTAGGTTTCAATTCAGTTTTGTACCTATGCAACAATGTATGGTTATTACTCACTGCTAAGACAAATAACAAATTGGGTTTAATTAACTAAATTAACTAAGAAGTAAATTAACAACTAGAATTATCTAACTAACAAGAATTAAAATTGAATTACGTCTACAAGAGTAACATGGGATCCTAACTTCATTAAATACTTCGCTTAGAGTTGATGCCTTTAATCAATACATGTGATGGTTTTGATATCTGATCGGATAACACGAAACAAGTAAAAGCTACCTCTCGGTATACTAATACCAAACTACACATGCATCCACAAAAGAGATAGAAGATGGGTAGACACCAAATATGTTTAGACCCTATATCTCTATAGAATTTGAAAACATAAAGGTTGAAGCACAAGTTATCCACTTAGATCACATAGGGTAGCATCATATCTCTATGTATGCCACAAATCATGATAATAATATCAACCTATCCTATGCTAGCATGGCAAGTTCTAAATCTCAAGATCCACTCTCGCTTCACAAGAGATTAACAAATTAGATGTTCATGACTCATCTAAACACATAAAACACAACCATACGAGGATATCAAGAATTCACCACACACAAATCTTTAAAGCAATCAACTACTAAATTCCATAAATAAATCCGTTAGAATCCCATGACAACGATTAGTTCATAATTGAACCTCTCGTCATCATGGGATCTGATGAAACCATGAGAAAAACAAAGTATAAAAAGATACAAATAATCCTAAGTAATTGATATGTAATGGTGTGTCTCCTAATGATACAAATTACAAGGGTTGGATGTGTTTATATAGGCTCTAGAAGTCTTGTCCACCAAGCAATTGCCTTTTTAGAGTTGTAATAGAAGATTAGCAATTTCCGTTCTTGAATGAGAATAGAATTGCAAATTCCATGTATAGATTTGATTCTGGAATGTTCTAGCCGCCCAGAGCAATTACCATACTTATTAGAAGTAGGAATTATAGCAATTTCCTTGTCAAAGTTGAATTTCTGCAGCTCGGCACATAATACGTTTCCTAAACTGATTCGGTTTTTAAGGAAAATTCGTAGCTGACTTTTCTTCAATATTTCTGGAACGTTCCAATCATAGTTGGACCTCTGGACCACCTTAGAATGATAGAGAATCTCGTTATCTTCGCGTGGACTGCTTACGGGCCTCAAACGGACTTCTAGAACTCAAGATATGGCCAAAACAGTAATTTTCAAGATTTTCCAAGCGCAACCTGCGCCCAGCAGTCTGTTTGTCGCGCAGCCTGCGCCAACCACGTGCAACCTGCCCGTGCAACACCTGTCCCATATTGTAGAAAATCTCCCAAGCTTCGCGTGGGCAGTAAGATCGCTGAAAACAGACTTCTAGAACTCCAGATATGTCAAAAACAGTGTAGACTGCGCAACTGTCTCAGAAATCCGAATTTCAATCAATTAATTCTCCAAAAACGATAGAAGCATCCACCTTAATCAACATTCTCGTAAATCTGCACAACTAAGCAAAACACATCAAAATTACAACAAACTTGAGCCCAAGACAATCAATTTAAGCCGATATGGAACGCTCCAAGTGGATATAAATCCACTTATCACACCCCCAAACTTAAACCGATGCTTGTCCTCAAGCATAAACAATTACAACTAACTAATTAGTACCACTTCCGTAGGTGATCACGGTTGCATTTGGCATATGCAACAAGCCCTTTAAACCCCTAGGCAGCCCTAGTGGACGAGTAAGGTCTCGTGAGGGCTTATAGCGAATGAACCCACAAAATCCATTTAACCTAATGCAATGCAATGCATGAATGCACTAAATGAAAATGCAACGATCCCTTTCAAACTAACCAAAACCAACTAGCAAGCAAATATCTCAAAGAATGCAACTAAATCCAAATAGAGCTCGACTAAGTTCCCGTATACTAACAATACATTAACAGAAACGTGCGTGTGTGCAATGCTCATCAGAAATACTCCCAACACTAGGTCAAAAATCATACATATTCTTCGCCAAGACAATCACAGGTTTATAAATAGAATAGACTGTAGACACTTCATAACCTAGGAACACCTCTATCCTCATTCAAGTTTGACAGGAATTCATGCTTTATTAACGACAAATAACTATATAGAACACAAACAAACATGCTTATTTGACCGTGCAATGAATGAGATCCCTAAAGGCTTATACAATAATACCCATGTAGCGAGTGTTAGGTCAGCAATCCCAAACCACAAGGGCTTTAGGTTACCAGGACTAAGTCCCCTCAGACTTAGTTACTCGAGTATTAAAGAGCTCACTCGTAGCCAATTATGCAACTACACATTTACACAACTTTTTTTTTTCCTTTTTTGTTCTTTTTTTTTTCTCTTTTCTCTTTTTTTTTCCCACATATGCAATCTGGAATGAGAATTCTCATTTCCAACCCTAGACTACTCATATAAATATGAGCCGGCTACTAGCCATTTGACACCTAGCCAACAACTAGCATGAAATTCCTGTTTTCCCCCAAACTTAGACTTTAGTGCTACTACGCTATCAAGGGAATAACGAAAATTCTAAATATAAACAAGTGATTAAATCTCAAACAACCAAACAAGCATAACCTCAACCTAGCCCAAAAGCACCCAATGGGACTGTGTAATTAGTTTTGTTTCTGAATCATGCAAGTCAATTTCATAGAAACTATAAATCAACCCTCTACTCATCATTACCACACTCAATTAGACACCTACCTACCAATCAGAATTAGCTCGTTCTAAGGGATCATGGAAAATGCATGCCATGCTCATGCAACTATATGAACATACATACCACAATAACAGAATGTCCTATATGAAACAAACATAAATAATACGAACATATATGCATGAACTACTACTACTAATATGCAAAGCATGAAATCCTATATGAACACAATGACTCAAAATCACAATTATAAACACTACTTATCCCTCAAACCACCCCCAAACTTAAAATATTCAATGTCCTCATTGAATGGAAGTAAATACGAGGGAAAATAGAAAACATACCAGTATACAACAATGCTTGGGTTGCCTCCCAAGAAGCGCTTCTTTAACGTCAATAGCTTGACGTTACTTCCAAGCCTCCATTAAGGATGATAATAGTTTGCCTGGTCCTCTCTTCGTGAGACTTCATCGTCGTCACGGCGGCACACTTTCTGCCCCTTCTCCTCGGTTGGCCTATTCGTATAACAACTATGTCCTGTTCCAATGCCTTCCTCGGTTGACCCAAAATCTGTCAATTTGTAGAACAACACACATTCGCGAGCTTTGGGAGCTTCATATGAATATAATGGAGGAGGGTAAATGTAAGTTGCTGAAGCCTTTGGTTCCTCAAAGAGAACTTCCTCCATTGGCTCTAATGCGCTACCTCCATCTTTATTCTTTGAGACAAGTAGAAGATCTGCATCTTTCCCATGGTCATCAGCCTCTTGGTACGCACATACCAATTCTTGAAATTTGTGCAGCTCATCAGTGTCTGTCCCAAATAGTGCCCTTTCCAAATCATCCACCATCCTAACATGATCAAATTCCTCACATGGCTTGCGAAAGCTCACATCACCTTGGAATTTGTCTTCTTCAATTAAGCATGCAGTACCTTGCTCCAAGTCACCGTTATTTTCTGGAATTGCCTCTCGTATGGATTGCTGTTTCTCTTGTTCCAAGACACTCAAAACTTGAGCAACTAGTGTCTCCATAGATTTGAGATTCTTCTCATGACCCTCTACAAGCATCCTGATCTCCTTCCTAATCTCCTTCAAATCATCAACCTCATCTGACTGAAAAGTAGGAGTAGGTTGCTGATGTTGAAACTCTTCACTTGCAAAGAAATATGACATGTCTGGAACATCTTGCTGGTACTGTTGAGGATGGTATGGAAAATATGGTTGTTCCTCATAACTGACATATGGATCAACTCCTTCGTAATAACAATATTGTGAGGGATCGTGAACGCCCAAACACCGCTCACATTGATAAGGCATGGATGTCCTCGAATATGCCCACCATGCCAACTCCTCGTATGCCATCTTCAAACACTCAAGTACCTGAAACACACCGAACTAATCAAGATAGATAAGAAATCCAAGTCAGTGAACGCTAACGACCACTATTGACAAGCACATAAACCAAAAATAAAACACCGATGATCCCCGGCAGCGGCGCCAAAAACTTGTTTGCACTAAATCACGCAAGCGTACGTGGTCACAAGTAATACAGATATAAGTCAAGTTCATTCCCACAGAGATCTTAGGTTTCAATTCAGTTTTGTACCTATGCAACAATGTATGGTTATTACTCACTGCTAAGACAAATAACAAATTGGGTTTAATTAACTAAATTAACTAAGAAGTAAATTAACAACTAGAATTATCTAACTAACAAGAATTAAAATTGAATTACGTCTACAAGAGTAACATGGGATCCTAACTTCATTAAATACTTCGCTTAGAGTTGATGCCTTTAATCAATACATGTGATGGTTTTGATATCTGATCGGATAACACGAAACAAGTAAAAGCTACCTCTCGGTATACTAATACCAAACTACACATGCATCCACAAAAGAGATAGAAGATGGGTAGACACCAAATATGTTTAGACCCTATATCTCTATAGAATTTGAAAACATAAAGGTTGAAGCACAAGTTATCCACTTAGATCACATAGGGTAGCATCATATCTCTATGTATGCCACAAATCATGATAATAATATCAACCTATCCTATGCTAGCATGGCAAGTTCTAAATCTCAAGATCCACTCTCGCTTCACAAGAGATTAACAAATTAGATGTTCATGACTCATCTAAACACATAAAACACAACCATACGAGGATATCAAGAATTCACCACACACAAATCTTTAAAGCAATCAACTACTAAATTCCATAAATAAATCCGTTAGAATCCCATGACAACGATTAGTTCATAATTGAACCTCTCGTCATCATGGGATCTGATGAAACCATGAGAAAAACAAAGTATAAAAAGATACAAATAATCCTAAGTAATTGATATGTAATGGTGTGTCTCCTAATGATACAAATTACAAGGGTTGGATGTGTTTATATAGGCTCTAGAAGTCTTGTCCACCAAGCAATTGCCTTTTTAGAGTTGTAATAGAAGATTAGCAATTTCCGTTCTTGAATGAGAATAGAATTGCAAATTCCATGTATAGATTTGATTCTGGAATGTTCTAGCCGCCCAGAGCAATTACCATACTTATTAGAAGTAGGAATTATAGCAATTTCCTTGTCAAAGTTGAATTTCTGCAGCTCGGCACATAATACGTTTCCTAAACTGATTCGGTTTTTAAGGAAAATTCGTAGCTGACTTTTCTTCAATATTTCTGGAACGTTCCAATCATAGTTGGACCTCTGGACCACCTTAGAATGATAGAGAATCTCGTTATCTTCGCGTGGACTGCTTACGGGCCTCAAACGGACTTCTAGAACTCAAGATATGGCCAAAACAGTAATTTTCAAGATTTTCCAAGCGCAACCTGCGCCCAGCAGTCTGTTTGTCGCGCAGCCTGCGCCAACCACGCGCAACCTGCCCGTGCAACACCTGTCCCATATTGTAGAAAATCTCCCAAGCTTCGCGTGGGCAGTAAGATCGCTGAAAACAGACTTCTAGAACTCCAAATATGTCAAAAACAGTGTAGACTGCGCAACTGTCTCAGAAATCCGAATTTCAATCAATTAATTCTCCAAAAACGATAGAAGCATCCACCTTAATCAACATTCTCGTAAATCTGCACAACTAAGCAAAACACATCAAAATTACAACAAACTTGAGCCCAAGACAATCAATTTAAGCCGATATGGAACGCTCCAAGTGGATATAAATCCACTTATCAATGGTTTCATGAACCATTCATAATATGGCATCTGGATCTAAAGGTACGAGGCACCAATCTTTTTTTTTTGTCGTTTCACTGCTCTAAGGTTTGAATCGAACTCTTAGCGAGGAAGAATGTTTGCTATATCAGTTAAAACTTTTATTTTCATTTCCACTTTTTGAGGGACTTACCAATGGTTAAGTGACTCAAGTTGATATACTACATCATGAAATTGATGTGATGGAGGAAGCGAATCATATAGCGCAGAGACTCTATTTAGCTGAACTTCACACTTTCGCTGGCTTGCACTGAGTGTCAGTCTTCAGCTTCCTATAACCTAAATATCTAATTACAACTGTAACGTATCTTAGTATCTTTGTGTCATGTAACCTTATTGTCTATTATGCACATTATAAATTATATATGTTGATCAATTGTTTGGTCCTCTAATTGACACCTTCGTAGTGCACATGAAGAAGTTGCAAATGCAATTGTTGTGGGGCTTTGAGATGGCGCAGTCCTGTTTTCCTAATTCTCATGCTTTTAAAGTTTGATGCATCCACTTGATGAATAGGTCACCATTTCCACTTTTTGAGGGACTTACCAGTGGTTAAGTGATTCAAGTTGATATTCCTGCACATGAAATTGATGTGATGGAGGAAGCGAATCATATAGCGCAGAGACTCTATTTAGCTGAACTTCACACTTTCGCTGGCTTGCACAGAGTGTCAATCTTCAGCTTCCTATAACCTAAATATCTAATTACAACTGTAACGTATCTTAGTATCTTTGTGTCATGTAACCTTATTATCATTACCTTATTATCTACTATGCACATTATAAATTATATATGTTGATCAATTGTTTAGTCCTCTAATTGACACCGTAGTACACATGAAGAAGTTGCAAATGCTATTGTTGTGGGGCTTTGAGATGGTGCAGTCCTGTTTTCCTAATTCTCATGCTTTTAAAGTTTGATGCATCCACTTGATGAACAGGTCACCATTCTTACTTCTCCTGGCTAATGAAAAACACTCCTATATAATGTTACAATATGTATCATACAGTTTTGTGTTTTGTTCAGTAAATATGATACTTGATGAACAGGTCACTCATTCTTACTTCATTTAGTTTACGGAGAATGCTTCTATTGTCATAGTAAAGCTTCCAGCATTCTTCCTGATGCAGTAACTACTCTAGCTTTATTAATAATCTTTGAGGGTCCATCAGCTATGAATTTTCTATCAAGTCGATTTGGTGTTTTCCGGGCTTGAGAGATTGAGTGATTTTGATATGTTATTCCACTTCTTCCATTTGTGTTCTGGTATGAAATATGCGTTAGCACATTTTTTAGTGCTAATGTGTTCCCATTGTTTAGAAAAACTCATATGAGGCTTATTGCCAAAACTTTTTCCTAGCACTTCACTAGAATTGATGCTTTACTTTTTCTACTTCGCATCCTTTAAAATGATCTTAGGCGCTTTCAATTTTTACCTAGCAACTGAATTTTAAATGTTTAAACATATTTTATTTATTGATTATACGTGATTAAACTTTTGTTACTAGCCGAGCCTCTTTGGCAATGAGTGTTGTTATCCTGTTTATGATTATGTTTGTGATTTATGTGAATGTCAAGAAGAATATGCTATATAGTAATATTCTAAGTGATTGTGTTGTTTAGATAATTCCTTGACCCTACACCAGATCGAGGCACTGGAGGTCATCCTCCTATGAAGATGAGTGTGAGGGGACAACACTGCACGATGTGAACATTGAAGAGGAGATAAAAAGGAGGCACGCAAGAGGCTTAGAATGAGGCAGATAATATGCATTGAGAAGTTTGCAGAATGCAATGTGCTCAGCAGAGTGAATCTAAGTTTTATAGAAAGTGTTAGGCAATCATCTTGGTGTGGCAACTGTTAGTTGATTAGGAGCATCATGTCGGCTTATGTAGCATTTTTATTGAATTGTTTGGACAATATTAGAGTTCTTTTCTACTCAGCAAGTAACTTTTTAAATCTATACCAAGATGGACTTTCTCAACTAAAATTTAATAACATAAAATTCATGGAAAGAAGATAGAAATTTCTATTTATTCAGTATAAATCATAATAAATTTTCATTTGTAACGAATGAAGTACACTAATATTGCCCCAAGCTCAAGCCACATTAGGAAAGATATCACTAAAATTCAGTAAGATTATAAAAAAAAAATTTAATTCCAACAATTTTTTAATAAAATAATATGAAATTTTAGGTGAAGTAGGAATCTAACGATGAAACCAAAATAAAGGTGAAACCAAATTTGATACTAAAAAAATACAGTAAAATTATAATAAAATAATTTAAACTCCAAAATTTGTTAATAAAATAATCATAAATTTTAGGTGAAGTAGGAATCTAATGATGAAACCAAATTTGACGCTAAAATACAATTAAAATGGAGTTTCGTTTATTAATAAAGGTTATAATTCATTGGTATTCTATAAAAAATTATATAATTAGCATATGCATTCGTTGGTGTTTTGTAAAAAATTATAGCATATGTGCTGTATATTATATCCTGGATTTGTTGGTATTTTTTATGATAATCTTTTCCTGTTAAAAAATTACAAATAAAAGAATTATAATTATAATAGAATTATTTTTTGAAACATCATAGAATTTTAGAAAAAATAGGATTCTATTATAAAAGTTATAAATAAAGAATTATAATTATAATAAAATTTGTATATTTATCTTTATTTTCAAAAATTAACATAAAATCCATAAACAAATAAGATAACAGGGGTGAAATAAAATATGATACAAACCAAATTTGTTACAAAGTATTGCCATTAAAGAAGAATATTTTGCTTATTAATAAATGTTTTGTTATATTATAGAGAATTGAATTAATTTTGAAACCATATGAGATATTTTTTAATTTTTGAGGGAAATTTTTTTTGCCCGCGCGAAGCTCGAGTTTTCAACTAATTTATTGCTAAAGGATTATAGAGTTGAAGTGTTACATTTTTTCCATATTCTCCAAATAATAACACATAAATGCCAGGTAGATTGATTTAGCTAAGGGTTTGGTAACATCGGAATTCGGAAAGAGTAATGCTAGGTACCCTAAATTGGTACCCAAAAATTACTCCCAAATGATGTGGCAAAATTTACATGACATAGTGAAAACTTTTGATTGGATGGTTGGTGTGAATGCAGGGGGATCCATTATTATTATAACCAACTGAATTACTAAATCTGACATTTGAAAAATTTTTGGGAACCAATTGAGAGTACGTGACATTTTCAATTCGGAAATGCTAAGTGTGTCTTTTCAACCAGAAGAAATGGTGGAATGGGCCTTCTCCACCACTACCTAGTCGGCTAGGCTTGATTGCTTCTTCCTTTTTGTATACTTCATCTTAAATTATGTAACCTTTCTCTGATTTATCTGCATCAAATTCTACATGACAGTATAGAACAGTTAATTTAATGTACATGTGAATAACTCCAATTTTTAATTTTTAATTGAATATCGCACAAGTTTAATCTCAACTCGTTAGATAAACAAGGGATTTTTTTTTTTTTCTGAAAGAACGAGGAAAACTTTTAAAATCTATTTCTATAAAAGTTCGAGCACGAATTCGCTTACAATCCTGAGTGTGTTTTATATCCGTTGAAATTTTAATCAAGCAAAATACAGTATTATGAAAAAAGAAAAAGGCAATTTGGCTGGCTATCTTTTTTGTTTTTGACACTTGGATGGCTGAGAATATTTTTTGACATTTTGTCTGACTATAATAAAATTTTTAAGCACTTGAGGGGCTTCCGTCAAAACGCTAGTAACGCCGTTAAACGTCAGGGGTAAATGTGACTTTTCAGCATGTTTGTTCTTGAGCATTCTTGAAGATCAAACAGCCTTTTCAAGGTGATTCTGAAATTCAAATCCTTCATATGAGTAATCAAATCGAATCTCATGATCTGTACTACATGTTTATGTGTGTGTATATATTCGAATATGCTTTGTTCGTGATTTCATAATTTTCGGATATTAATTCGAATTTCTTAAATTTGGTATTGCTTTTATGATGATTTGTTGTTTATGTGGTTAGTGTCTATACATTGTTTATGATCTCAGGAATTTTATGATGATTTTTAATTGATTTTTCGTGTACTAAATATGAAAAACGAGTTTTGGTGGGGGTGAACTTTGATTTCGAATTTCTGGGTTCTTGGTTAATTGGTTGTTGTTATTGATGCTTGGAATAGATTGTGGAAGTCATAAGCTTCGTTTTGATAAGGGGTTGAGTTGGTACAGTGGTTAAGTGCCCAATCCATGAACCGAGAGGTCATGGGTTCGACTCCTGCCGGGGGTCAAAAAAAACCGGAAACAGCCTCTCTACCCTTGGATAGAGGCATGGCTGCGTACAACCTACCCCCCTCAGACCCTGCTCATGCGGGATATACTGAGTACGTTGAGTTGAGTTGAGTTTATAAGCTTCGTTTTGATATATAGAACTCGTAGTTTGGTGTTGGATTTAGGTTCGTCGGAAAAATCGAAGAAGCTCGCCGGAAAATCTTGGCCGGTTTCTGCATTTTGGGGTTAAATTCTAACGGTGCTTGACGGCAGCCCCTCAAGTGCTTAAAAATTTTATTATAGCCAGACAAAATGTCAAAAAATATTTTCAGCCATCCAAATGCCAAAAACAAAAAAGATAGTCAGTCAAGTTGCCTTTTTCTCTTATGAAAATTATGAAAACTAAAGCCGGGTCACGGACGTTGAAAAATAACAATGTATGGTGTTCCACTAACCACTACTACAAAAATTGGCCTGAAAACGCGTTTACATTTAATTATATTTTTGAGTCTCGAGATTGTATTTTATCACATTTCACTATTTCAGGATTATGTTCTATTTCATAGATTTCCTTTTCGATTTAGTAATGATTTTGTCAATTTTTTTGTGGTAAATGAATATTTTACTTGCCTTGTATCAATAATTTGGATGTGCGGATATTGTTTTTCTAGCATTTCCATATCTCTTATTAATCAAATCATCGATTTGTTTTCTCACATGTTTACCTAACTTGAATATATTAAAAAAATTGACAAATTCTGTTCGTATTATCTTTCATTTTAATGTACTTTAAGAAAGAAAATTTAATAAGAAGGTGGTAGACGAGTGAAGATTACTTTATTTAAATTTATTGTGGATGATAAAATAACTTAAATTGTGTTTCAGAAACTTTTTCTTTAAGGAAAGAAAGAAAGAAAGATAAAAAATATATTCACACAATTAATTCTAAAAGTTTTTTTTGCCAATAAAAGATTTTTTTTGATTTCTGATGTAATTGAATTTCTTAAAAAATTACAAAAAAAACATGAATAAAAATGTAATGATTACGGGTTTGACTCGGCTAAATACGTATTTGAAAATAATACTGTAATAAATAATATGGGTAAATAATTTGAAAATCAAATGTTAACAGTAAAGATGGCTATTATTTCATGGAGACCATCTTATATAGAGTGTAGTAGAGAACCAATCCGAACTATTTAATTATTAGGGTCCTGCCAGGGACACACAATTAAAATGCACCCTCACTCACTATATCTAAAAAAAATCTTCTTTTATATAAAAAAAATTCGGATGAACAGTATCCTCCTGACGTGGCATGCTACGTCAGCACCGCCACGTGGCACGACCACGTTAGCAAAAATATCATCATTTGCTGATATGGAAGTGACACGTGGCATGCCTTGTGGCATCAGAAAAACGTCACCTTTTGCTGATGTGGTAGTGATACGTGGCAGGTGTTGATATGGCATGCCAGTTACCAGGATACTGTTCATTCAATTTTTTTTTTAAATCTTTTAAATTTTAAAAAAAAGTTGGATTGTATTAGCGTGTATGATGATACATTTTAATTATCTACTTGTACATTAGAGCATCTCCAACCATAGAAACCCCTTAGCTAAAATTGTGTCAAAAATGCCTTAAATAAAAATTATAGATATTGTGTAAAAAAGAATCATCTCCAACGGGACATTACTGTTATCTAAAATTTTAGATAATCCTCTAAAATCCTATCATATTGGCTATATTTGTCGAATCTCTAGAGACCTGTAGTAAAACTCCACATCATCAATATTACCATATTAAAAATAATACATTCTATTTTTAACAATTTAAAATAATAATTACTTTCTATTTTTAAAATATGACTAATTATTATAGTCAACTCCATTGGAGTACAACACCTTACAGATTCAATAAATTTTACATAATCACTATTTTATATCATTTTAGCCAATACCATTGAAGATGCTATTAGATCTGTGATTTAGAATAATTCTCCACTTAAGATGAGTTTTGATGGAGTGGGACTCGATTTATGGTCGACCGTGATCTTACATAAAAATTTCCTACTGTATCTATTAACTTATTACAGTTTAAATTTTATTAAATTAAAAAATATCTAAACATTAGCCTCGTTGGCACAAACCAAACCCACTAAAATTTCATAATTAACGTTGTTCAAATTCAAATCTTGACGTGGTCCCATGTGTATAATGCATAATTAACGACAAAGACTCCACAAAATAATAAAATCAAAATTATTTCCATTTTTCAAGCAATCCAATTCAGACAAATCAACCTATATCTTCTGAGCTCTCTTTTTATTCTCTCTGTTCTTTTTTTTTTTTGTTTTCTCTTAAAATTATTAAAATTATTATTCTGGTTAGATTATTACTCAAAGTGATACCCTCTTGTTTCTTACCTTCTTGTTTAGTGTATCATATATTTGCAGTCCTGTGATTTTCTGGGTTTGATTTTCTTGTCCTTTCTTGTGTTGTAATCATATTGTATTTTGCAATATTTTAAATTTTTTTTTTAATTTTACTTAAAACCCACTTTTCTTAAGCACCCATTTGGAGAAAGATTCAATTTTTCACATATTTTTATCAAGAATTCAAAACCCAAGTGGTCAAAATATATATCAAATCTCTCAAGCAACTTCAAGATTCTTACTTTCAGAAACAACCCTTTTCTCAAATGTTATGAAATCTTCATATTTGAACTTTTTTGCTTCAAGTTAGCAAAAAAAATTGAAAAAAATTAAATCTTGATTTAGGGTTCTTGAATCTTGATTCTTGATCTTGGTTGTTGGTAAGATGTTGGGTACTCAAAGAAGAGACTTGAATTTTGATTCTCAAGCTCAAGTTTCGATTTTGAGGCCAAGCATTCATTCAAGAAGGGCTAATATAGTTGTGAAATTTCAAGATCTTTATGGATTTACAGTTGAAGGCAATGTAGATGATGTTAATATATTGAATGAAGTTAGGGAGAAAGTGAGAGAACAAGGGAAAGTTTGGTGGGGATTAGAAGCTAGTAAAGGTGCAAATTGGTATTTACAGAATTATGCATCTTCTACTATTAAGTCTTCCCTTAACTTTTCGAATTTAGTTAATTCGATATCTTTGAAGAAGTTGATTAGGAAGGGGATTCCTCCGGTTTTAAGGCCCAAGGTGTGGTTTGCATTGTCTGGTGCAGCTAAGAAAAAATCGACTGTGCCTAATAGTTATTATAATGATTTGATTGTTGCAGTGGAAGGGAAGGTTACTCCTGCGACTAAGCAGATTGATCATGTGAGTCGTGTCTTGATTGTTGTCACACTTCGATATATGATGATCTGTTTTTGTTTTTTTTTATGGTTTTGATATTTCATTTTGTAGTGAACTGTAATTGCTTGTTTCTCATTTGGTAATCTAAGTAGGAATGTGAATATTGACTGCTACTTTAGAAGGGAGCGATTTAGCTGTATAAATACTTGTCGTCATTTTTTAATGTAGATAAGCTAGGTGTCAGATCATCATGTAGGCTTTGTGTGAAGCTTGTGATTTAATTTGATTTCTAAACTAAGAAGTGGTTAGAGCATCTGAAATCCTGTTGATAAGAAAACAGGAGGAAATTATTAGGCTATGAGATTAGGATTGCAAATGTATGAACTAAACTTTGTTTGCAAGTATGTTAGATGTGTAAGGCTTCTAAAATGCATGGAATTTTGAGATGTTCAACATGTTTATTTTTAAAGAAGTTGTCTCTGTATGTCTGTAGTATCCTTTTTCTTTTCTGTAATAGGTATACATACATCGGTAAGTTGAGGAAAAAAATTGACAACTGATTGCCTACTGATCTTCATTTGAATATAGTTGTAATCTGAATTTGAGAACATCTGATATGCAGCTTCGCACAATATGTTTGCCTCTTTGCTTATGTGATATATATTCTTAGGGGCAGTTTATATAATTGTGCAATCTTTGGGTATAACAGGAGAAAACATACATGGTACTAATGTACTAAAGTATGATCCACACCACCTTGCACCCAATGTTAGGTAGTGTATTAGACTTTACAGACTATTATGCAGGATATATAGGTGTCAAGTGAAATTCCCTTTACTGTAGGTGCTAAATAATATTTCTCCACCCCTAAATTCATGAATTGAAAGAAATTACGATGTAGACTTTGTGACCGTCAGTGTTCAGCTTCATGCCTATATATGCCAGCTATCTGATATTGGCATACGCAGCTGAACATTCCGAGTTATATGTAGCTAGACTAAACTTCTATCGTTTTGATCTGTACTTCATTGCAAGTTATTTTACCTTTCTGAACTTGTATCATTTATTTTTTTTGAGTTAGCAAGTTAGCAATCGAATTCTTGGTACTTGTCATTCTAATACTTGGAAATATTCTATATGAGATGTGCAGGACCTGCCACGAACTTTTCCTGGTCACCCATGGTTGGACACTAAAGAGGGTCATGCAGCTCTTAGACGTGTTCTTGTTGGGTATTCTTTTCGTGATTCTGATGTTGGCTACTGTCAGGTGCTTCTGCTGGTTAAATATGTATAAGCACGCATGCGTGCTACTTCTGTCTGAGTAATCCGCAACATATTCTGATTGAAATGTTTCTCTTCCAATCCGAACAAATATTCTTTAACGTACTAAAATTTCGACAAAAGTTTGGATCACACCACTTTTGTTCACATTTTTAGTTTACTATTACATTAACAACTCAGTTCGAACTTATCAAAATTTTCCAATTTATGGATGTTTCCACTCACATCACTCATATTTACCTTACAGGACATTGGTTTAAATGCATTAAAAAAACACTTAGTATTACTTTGTGCAATATTAACTGTTGCCAATGAACCAGTACACTTATGCTTATGATCAGCAAAATATTGCTTTACTAAATACTTAGTGATGCTTTCTCCGACTTTTAGATTTAATTAATTCTAGATGATAGTTCCTGCATGTTAGTTCATCATTACTAAAATTATTATTTCCCATTCTTTAGGTAAGGCTTTGGTTACTCCAACATCTCATTTATTGTTTAGTGAAACACCGTCATACCTATCACTGACTTTAATTTTGGCACAGATAAATATTCACATGTTATCATATGCTACCCACTGCGGTGTTCTGATTTATTTTTTTTGTTTAAGCTCTATGGTGCATCCCTTATTTGCCTCATTTCTTATTGATAATTTGGTTATGGCTTTTGACAACTAAACTTAAGCTAAATGATTCTTAGGTAAATGTTGTCAAGTTTTTGAGTACAAAAACTTGTATGAATTATAATGATTTTGATGTACATTTTGATGCAGGGTTTAAACTATGTTGGAGCATTATTGTTGCTTGTAATGAAAACTGAAGAAGATGCTTTCTGGATGCTAGCTGTCCTCCTGGAGAATGTATTAGTTAATGATTGTTACACAACAAACTTATCAGGATGCCATGTTGAACAAAGGGTGTTCAAAGATATACTGGTAAAAAAATGTCCAAGGTAACACCTCTTTGGTTCTTTGACATTTCATCTTACATGTTGGATATTGGTGGGTGTTAAATTTCGAAAGAGAATGCAGAATAGCCGCTCATCTGGAAGCCCTGGAGTTTGATGTCTCCCTCATTGCCACTGAGTGGTTTTTGTGTGTTTTTTCAAAGAGCTTGCCTTCAGAGGTTAGACTTCTTTATCACACCATTCACATGCCACTGGGTGAAGACACAACCATGCACACATGTAAATTGCTTTCAGTTTCAGGACTGGTTTTATTAACTTCTCTCGTGTTTACTTGTTTAGACAACTTTGCGGGTATGGGATGTCCTTTTTTACGAAGGTGCAAAGGTTCTTTTCCATGTAGCTCTGGCCATCTTCAAGGTAAGGGTTTTTCTCCTTTAGGTTTACAGAAAGCTGTTATTCACATCGTGTGTCATTCATACGAATATTGAGTATCAGGTTATAAATTTATGGATCACTGATTGCAGATGAAAGAAGAGGAGCTGCTCGTGGCACAACATGTTGGAGATGTAATTAACATATTACAGATGACGACCCATCATCTCTTCGATCCTGATGAATTACTGACGGTGAATACTCTCATTTGACCTTTACCTTAACCTTGATTGCCTGATCATTTTTCTTGTAGCACAACAGGTTTCTTTCAAATAAACATTACTAAAAAGATGAAGCATGTGGTTACTATATCAAATGCAGGTTGCATTTGATAAGATTGGCTCATTAACAATTACCAACATATCAAAGCAACGGAAAAAGCAGGAACCAGCAGTTATGGCAGAGATTAATCAGAGGGTGAGTCGGCTAAATTCGATGACTGAATCAGACCGTAAAGAAATCCTGTAGTGGATCATCCTATCTGAGGGGTGTTGCTGCAACTTTATGTTTAAAAATGCAGCATGTTGCTTAGCATAAAAAAAAAAAAAAATGCAGCATGTTGCAATGTAAATTTGAACTGTTACAACTCTACTGCAAATTGGGTTGATTAGAATCAATGCCTTTGAATTGAAATTTAGCTCACTACATGGCTTAAGCTGGCACGAATTTTTCTGTAATTTCATGTCTACAATCATCTTATTTAGAATTATTAAATTAAATTTATATATCTTTAGTGCATTTATAATTTTAATATTATTAACTTATTAACAGACCATAGACTCCGTAATCTGCATGGATTACGAATTATATGGTATTATAGATTGCAACACTGGAAATTAACGGAGCGAACACCACATAAAATGAGATTCAACTATGAAACCTGGCAATAACTGATAACATCAAGCAGACATAAATTAATAAAATCATGCATACACACCTAGCATTAGTAAAAACTAAATACATCATGCATCCAAGTTAAACATATTACAGCTGCTGGTACGCTTGGTGGTTTGGGATCATATATAAGCTGATCGGTACATACTAGAAAGGTTCTTAAAACAGCATTAGTAATTTCTTATTTTGCCCATCACATAGAACGGAGACACTTAAATTAGAAACCAGGCCATTCTGGATATGGAATTATGGATAGAAGTACGGCTGTGTCGGAAATTGGTGAGACGGGGGAAAAGCTCCTTGGTGGACACCCTCCACAGCATCAGAAACAACAGAGAGATGCTGGAGAAGATCTTCATGGTAGACACCCATACCATCCAAAACAACATAAGGATGTTGTATTCCCATTGCAGCAGTATCGGAAACACCAGAAGAGTGCTGCATTCTCGTCATGTAGCGACTTGGATAAAAGCCCTTTAAATTCCAGTCGTGTGAGTTTTTCTGGTCTGCGCTGTTACTCGGGAAATAGATAGGCGAATCAACTTTCACATCCTCATACATCCCGTCATGGTTTTCTCCTGTATCCATTTTTCCCATCTTTATTGGGTCATATGTGACTGTGCCATGGCCACATGTCTCGGCTATTGTTTTGTGCTTGGCGGTCCAATCCGGACGGCTCCAAAGATATAGTGGTGGTGCCAAATTGCTATGCTGCCCCAACTGCTTACCGTTCACATCAACTGATCCAGGTAGATAAAATGCCTGAAAGGAGAAATACACATTTGAAAAATATTGTATTAAATCTAATTATCCGATGACTGGAATCATCGTTTTGCTTCCAGACCTTGCCCGATAGTAAAAGATGATCCTCCCAAATAATATCATATGGGGATTCCTTCTTTCTGTCAAGTCTGTAGTAACAGCAAGAGAAAAAAAATAAGCGAGAAGCCATTAACTGTTTACTTCTGTAGTATGAACATTTAGCCAAGCAAGAAACAGACCTTTCACTTTCTACGGGAACTATAAGAATTAGTAGCTTTGGCTTAAACGTGAGTGCCTTGTCAATGAACTTGTTTGCCAAACCAAAAGGAGGATTCAGGCCCATAATCTAGAAAGAAAGGACCACAAAAAATGTATAGCAAGTCCCTTTCCAATAATATTCATATATAAAAGCATTGCAAGTACTAAAGAAACTTATTAGCATCTCTGACCAGATTAGAACCAGCAGGTAATTCTTCTGAAGTGACAGTCATCCAATCTTTCTGCTCAAAATTGAAGCCATTCTAAGGAAAAGAAATGTTAGCAGTAAACTTAGCTTGAGTCCTTGACAAAAGTGGAATACCAAAAATTTGAAATGAACTTGAACGAAGGATATAACAGTGCAGAAAACAAAAACAAAAACAGGATGTAGACCACGTGACACTACATTTGAAAGGGTGACAACCAAGTACATGGTGTGCTTAATCCTAGCAAAGCTGAATAAGCCAAGCCAAAAAGACGCACCTTGGGTGTAAATAGATCATAATTTTTGAAGTAGCAGATCTTTCCCATTTTGTGGAGCTTCTCTCTCATCAAGCAACTAAAGTCATTTGCACCGCAACAAAAATCTACTATCTGACCATGTGTTTTTGGTTATAAAAAATATTTGATAGAACAAGAGCAATAAACTCAGTGACAACTGACAACAATGTAATTAACACAATATACAGTCTCAAGGATTTCAAAAAATTCCCTTTATATCCTACCACTTCAGTCAATTCACAGATATAATTACAGAGGTAACTTGAGATAAGCCCTTCCAGCAAATTGCAGAATTAAAGAGATGTAAGCAGTCTTACCGTGTCACCATCTTGCACGTACCATTTAAGCTTATCCGCTATCTGCGCAACAAAACAAATGTGCTATGAGCTTTAATATGGATGTTACCAGGTGATGGAGGACAGATTGTAGAAACGATCGATTTATGATCAAAAAACAAGAATAACGATAACCAGTGTGATTCAACCGCTGAAAAATCACTACCCCAGGGGGTTTCCCAACCACATGGAGAAAAGACTATAGATCGCAACCCATTTATGAGATCCAATTTCAATATTCAACAATATTCTGATAATCAAGTTTAGTAAACGAGGGGGATTACATCACTTATATAGATAGTGAAACCCTCAAACTAAACCTCATGATCAGTCGGGCTTATTATAAATAACTTATTATATATTTGATAAAATTTTAACCCCAACTATAAAACATATTGATGAATAGACTATTTATCTCTTAAACATATCTACGCTAATAAATAACATATATGTTAATTCTTTATTTCCAATCCTCATCACCAGGGGAATATTTACAGTCAGATACTTGTGTAACAATCCAGGCCAAGCCATAGATGCACAATAAACTGATAATCTTCACAAAGTAACAATGAACCAAGAAGCAGTCGGTTATATATACACAAAAGAATTAATCACTACTGATGAATATACCGCAGTACGTGGAAGCAGGAATTGAATACATACTATTTATATGAGTCCCTGCTCCACAACCGCTTCAGATTGTCTAGTAATATACTAATATCATCTTAACAGATGGAATCCTTCATGAAAGAATCCACGATCATTCTTTTTAAAGCTCCGCACATACTTGGGCAAAAAAAAAAACCCTCCCCTCATACAGATAATATAACTAAACACATCGATTCCAATTTAAATTAAAAGTAATAACATTGTAACTATACAAGAGTATAAGTTTTGAATACGTCAAGAAGTCGGGTTTCGAGGTTTGAGGTTCTCAGCGCCCGAGTACAGGAGTACTCGTAGTTTTTGAGTAAAAGTCGTAAAAAGTCGGGTTTCGAGGTTCTCGGCGCCCGAGTCCAATTTACATTTTTATATGATCACTGACAAGTACCTATCGGGATCCGCCTCGAATTCCTACACAAGTTAAGAATCTTAATTTGAGTTATTATCTTGTTTATGATAACCAGGAAAGAATTGTTTTGGTAGAAATGACGGGTTTCGAAGATGGTAGTAATGAGTAATCTTAAATAGAATTCAAAGAAGATTAGGATTGGAATATTTGTAGTTCCTACAATTATATAAATATACAAGTATATATTTGTAAGGTTCTTAGATATTGTATTCAATAGTGTTAAGCGAGGGAATAACTCCAAGAAATTCTTGCACATAGTGGATTGGTGATTTTACCCTTCCCAAGGGATTTTCACATTAAATTATTGTGTTCCTTACTTTCGTATTTGTTATTGTGTTTAATCAGCGTCAATCTATTGTGGATGTGATCCTAATCATTCCAGGTACACGCTATCTTGCACCTGTTCCTATACAAACAAGCCACCTAATACAGTGATATTAATTACTAAGGCACCAGATAAAGTGTCAGTTGATCAAGTCTTCAGCACATTCAACAAAATTTGCAAACTGATCAGTCTTGAGCAATGTTATTTAAGAATATAAGATTACAATATAGTCTTAAAATAATTGTCAACACCAATCATATGATGTGCTTGTGTTAGAACATGTAGAAATACTCTTTATCAACCTATTTCATGGTAATGGAGGACCCGTATTGCTTGTTAGGAAGAAATGTAGCAATTTATTACTCCCAGTCAGATCAGAGGAGTTTGTCAGCTGAAAACTCCTTATAGATCGGTATTAGAGTAAAATTTTGTGAAAAAATCAGAACTTTTTTAATATGTGCCTGATTATTGAGGGTTATGCTCAAAGTCAGTTCATGCATGTTTAAAATCATAAAATGTGAAGAGGTAGATTCGCTCAGATCGGAAAAAACATTTCATGGATAGTCCCAAAAGCATTTTCATAATTTGATGCTTTAACTTTTGGTACAATCAGGCTTTAACTACATATTTTATATCATCCAAGTGTGGTTTGTACTGCACTACTGCTTTTACTTTTTAAAGTCATCATCGATCCACAACATGCGCAGCACGTAGTGTACCGTCTAGTCAGTTAAATGGAAGTAAGAAATAAAATAACAGTTACTTACCAATTCAAGCTTGCTCACTTTAGTAAAGTGCCGACCAAAAGATGTATAGTGTTTGTCATGGAGAAAAGGGGCAAGATAAATGTTGAGTTGTTTCTGTACCATAAGAACAAAGCACTGAGTGCAGTCTTAAAAGTTAAAAAAAAAAAATCCAATTTGTCTTTAATCAATTTACTGGAACTACATATATCTGAAACTGTCAAGAAAATCGTATTTCTACCTTAGTCAGCTATAGCAAGTGATAAGACTTTTATGAGATAATGTGCCAGTAGACTAAAAAATTAAAAGCAAAGATGATTGACTAGAATTACTGCTAGGAATCCATAAGAATGAAAAAAACCTTCCATCTGACAAGTTGTTCGAGGACCTGCGGCTCACACACAGCTTTTGCATCCTCCAACTTTTCCCCATCATTGAATATCTTCAATGCAGTTTGAACAGCCTGTGAAAATAATTAAATAAACTAGACTAAAAGTACAATTAACCTCTGACTTTGGTATAACCCAAAACTACCATATATAATATAACTAATTGCACCTTTACATAGCCTTTCACCTTCCCTTCAGTAAAGGTCTTGTCCTCTGCGATCCTTACATTCGATGAATATAGTGATGATGACTTCTTGCCTTTCAAAGATTTTTCCATATTGAAAGAAGGTGTTGAATCCTCTATCAACTTTAACATCCTATATGACAAAGTATGAGATAGCAATTATATAAACTGACATACATAGACACTATAATATACGTAGGAAATATATCAAGATCGTTAAATAACCGCAATTTAAGCTCCACATCAACCACAGGCTGGCTACTGCTTCCTTTAACTTCCATAAATTTATCTGCACTCTGTTTCGGATAATCAGATATCTTTCCTTTGCTAGAAATGGGTAAGTGCATTGTTCTCTGTGGTGTGGATAACTTGCTTTTGTCTATGTTGGTGTGCATTGTTCTCTGTGGTGTGGATAACTTGCTTTTGTCTATGTTGGTATCCTTAAATATTTTTTCCCCTGTAAATGTAGCAGAGGTTGAATGACCACGATATATCCCAGTGTGGCTAAATCTCTGCTTCAAAGGACTTCTCGGTGCAAAATTTCCCATATCCCTACTTCTTATCAGTTTCTCTCTGCTCGAAAGTAATCCCGAAGTGGTTTGCATTTTGCCTTCAACATTAGGAAAGATAATATGGTCTCTTTTAGGTGTCCCAATATCAGAAAGGATTTCATGGTCCCTGTAAAGTTCAGGGTCAAAAATCAGAGACGTTTGTTACAAACTGCTGCAGGATCAATTAAGAAACAGTAAACACCATGCTCTTTAGATAAACAGGTATAAAGACATCATTTCAGTAAGTACTTACATGCAGTAGATTAGAATGCGGCCCGGTAAGAGACCGTCCCAAGCCCTTTGATCACTATTCCCATCAGTTCTGAAGGTAATCTCGCTGAAAATTAAAGAGGAGTTCAAATAAAAACCATAAATTCCTTTATCCTTGAAATAATCAGTTGGAGACGACTATCTGGATGGTAATGGTTTGGGACCTGAGACTTGGGAGTCTGTCCAGCAGACTTACCATCAAGCTTAAGATAGACGTCACTACCGTGACTACTATGTATTCTTAATATAATAGTACTGCCTTGTTTAGTGCCGAGGAATGACATTCAAAGCAAACAAAGGAAACATACCTGGGCAAGCATTTCCGATGGTATGCCTTTGGACAGCGTCTACACATTGCAAATTGCAACTCGTGAACTGCTTTGTCTTCTCCTTTCATACATATATTACATTTATGGGCAGGACACACAAAAGATTCTCCAGAATGGATTTTCAGCTCAAGTTCTTTAGTTTTCAACATATCACAATGCTGGAGGAGTTCAGCGACACAGTTTGGATGGTAGAAATGGCCACACTCTGCATTGGCACACTGGAAGACCTACAAATACAAGGTGTTCAAGCAGGCACAACATACTCGTCCAGTACAGACTTACAAGAAGCAGCTTGGCACTTGCATTCAAGAATATGTCTCAACAAAAAAAAAAAAGAACAGAAACTGATGTAAGTAGGAAAACTGATATGGTGAACTTTAGTTGCATTTAGTTCCGGAAGGGAACCTGGGTAAAAGCTCATTCATTCTTGTTACGGTATGACTACTGACACTCTTTATACATAAAATATACGTATACTACATGAATAACTATTACTTAATCATTTTCTTATATTCGTCAGGTCAGATTAGCTGTAACCTGTTCGCAAGTGCACTTTGTTGGAAAAGAAGGGTCTTCAAGGTTAACAGAATTAAAACCTCTTAACACTGATAAGTCTGTAGAACATACCTCTGGAGCAGAAGACTGATCAGAAGAGCCCAATTTACCACAAACAAAACACTGATGTTGTTGATATCGACAATTGTTGCAAAAGAAAGTCTGGGTTGCCTACGTAGAAAAAAACAATAAATTGAAGCTAAAAACTATTAGAATCTATATAAAATAACACAAAAACACTATACAAAGATAAACATAATAATTTTCCACTGGTATATAAACTCAAGAATAATATGATAAGTATTTGTTCACACTTCGACTTGAGCAGCACTGTAGCCAAGAGATTCACAAAACGAATAATCTCCTGCATTTATCTTTGGATGGAAGGATCTTAAGCACTTATCTTCACAACTGCATCATAAGAAAAAATGATAAATATTACTGAAAGTAGATCTTTTGGATTGTTATGTACTTTTCAAGCTACAGCTTGATCTGGGACATGCCCCATTACAATCATAAATGCTATAAACGTCTACATATGTTAACTTCAGAAAGGGAAAAAAAATGAAGCAATATATTGTACTTTTGACTAAAACTGCAAAACCTACGTGAAAATGCACAATGGTGGAACAACCGAGATATACCTAAGAGCATATAACTAAGATTTCAAGCGCCCAACTACCACACACCAGAAAACAAAGATGCAGATAGGTTGATGCATACATAGACACACATCATGAAGCAACTGAGATCTTAAGTTGAACTAATGAGGTGTTCTAGATTTAAAAAAAATACTGTGGAGGAAGAGAAAGGTGAGTAACTAATTTAAAAAAATTTCAAGTTTAATGACAAATAGATAGGCACGCCTGAGGAGACATATCATCCTTTGGCGAACTAAATTTAGATTGGATCCTTTGACTATATAAATGGAGATTATCGGCTGCAGCAGTGTCAGATTTTCGTACACAGAGGCAATACGTGGTTTTTAGCATACACAATATTGTTCGAGAGACAACTATAATTGCATTTGTGCATTTCTTTTTTTTTTCCCTGCAAATATCGTATTTTATTAATTTCAATTTATAGCACTTTCAATTTATAACATCAAGATGTCAAGAGAGAATTAGTAGAAAATACTTCAGAGGACAATATTGCAACCCTCATATCCCTCTTCGTCCAATATTGCAGTCCATCCACATTTTGGAAACAAACAAACAAATAAATAAAATATGTGCGCACCAGATTAATTCACCACCATCATCACAAAGGACACAAACAGAATCAAATATTTCATTGCCATCATCAGTGTCTTCAAAATCCTCCTGACTGTCAGCTTCAACTTTAAATTTCTTTGTTGCACGATTAGCCTGTACCCAAAAGAATAAAATGTCATTGAAAAATGACTTTGACATTAAATAAAATTAATTATAAAAGGAAAAAAAATTCCTAGTTAGTATCACTGGAATTCACCTCACAAGCACGAGCCTCTAAAAGCAATGTAGGTAGAAGCTGTTTAAGAAAGCATAAAGACAGAACAGAAAAAGTGTAATTTAGCAAAACAGAATTGAATCTTCAATACAGAAAGTATATTAGATTTGGTTTATAGCAGAAACATAACAGTTAGATCTTAAAGATGACTGAGATAATCTTGTCTATTATGTTGATGATCAGCTTCAAAAACTCTGTACATTACACTATGTCACTACATACCACACAAAAGAGTTCCTACATATATTTTTCTTTGTTTAATCATATTTTTGTGCCTTAATCTTAAATATGGAGGTCAGTGTTATAGTTTCACGTCAATTTCGGCACCACTTGATTTTTTTACATATTCTGTCTACTTGTGGGTAATATTTTAATCCAAAAAACGAAAATTTGAACGTTCACAACTTTAAGGTATGTGGTTCACCATCACAAATTGAAGAAGATATCCGAGTGGCTTGGTTCTATTATGTAAACTGAAAACCAGCCAGTATACCTTTTTCTCACAAGTAAAATAAACCCCATACAACTAATTTGAGTGGCTTGGTTCTATTATGTAAACTGAAAACCAGCCAGTATACCTTTTTCTCACAAGTAAAATAAACCCCATACAACTAATTTAAATTACTTAGCAGGATTGATATGTACTACCAAGGCATATTTCAGTTTTTATTACAAACCTCGGATTTTGCTAAATCTTTATCTCTCTTCGCAGCTTCTTGTATTAGAGGCAGATGACTCAAGAGATGACTCTTCGAGGGTGCAACCTCATAGGTGCTGCACCAAAAAATTAAACATAGCCCGTATGTTTCTGCTTTGAGATCTAATACGTAATACACAATATTTGACAAACTAGAGAAGAAGACTACCTAAAAGCTTTGCGCAATTGGGTCCATAGAGCGGATCCATCTGCTTTGAGATTCCATTTCAGAAAATGGAGGCAATGAACAGCTATCAAAGTAGACATAATATCATCTTCAAAGCTTCTCCTAGGCCTTTGAAGCTGCATCCACAACTTATTCTTGGAAAGAACGTAAATCATTGGCAATGCATAAGAAATCTCTGGCCTCCATGCTATTATCTTCTTATACATTTTTTGCCCAGTCACTGCAGTACCACATAAGAATACCTCTGTATCCGAATTGCCTGGGGTCTCATCCTCGCTCCATTGAAGTGGCAATACAGAAAATGAAACTGGTTGATTTTTGCCATCAACAGTATAGTAATTTATCACGCAATCAGGAATTTTCTCACCCTCTACTTCATAAAATTTCATTTTTGTGGTCACTGTCAAAAAAGCAACAACGAAAAACTTCAGTAAATGCAAATGATTCCGAAACAAAAAACGCAATAACTACTGTCGCTTTAATAATATGTGCTAAACCATATACACCACCCATTCAGCACAAATAGTCTTGTTCAAAGCTTGTTCAAAGCTTTACGTAGTATAATTGTGAAATTAAACCACATAATCTCACGCGAGTTCATTGCATTTTAATTTACAAAGAGGTCAACACTATATACTATACTAGTTACAGATCATTTGATATTATATTTTAAAACTCGGGAAGTTCACAAGCAGAGTTTATAAACATAATTCATAACAAAGACACAAACGAGGCCTTGCCGTAAACAGAGAGAGTACGAAAACCAGTTCTTCCAAACATGCATGTATAATATAAAATCAAACAGCACAATAGTACAAAGAGAAGAAGACTGACACTGACTATGAGTCTATAACAGTCAACAAAAAATGTGTATAACAGAATAACAATAACTAATACAGAGTATATAACAACAATGCTATACTAACAGAGAACAATTTAGATTATCACAATAAATATATTTAATTAAATGATTCACTATTTGAACCTAGGTTTTCAGAAGCATAATATGAGAGAGAGGGAGAGAGGAGAGAGAGGGAGTGCGAGAGAGCGGCAAGGGGAGAGAGAGAGAGAGAGAGAGAGAGAGAGAGAGAGAGAGAGAGATGGAGGGGAGAGGGCGAGAGAGAGAGAGACCTGAAGGAAATGATGATCAAAGTGAGAGTACACTGCAACAAAATAAAACAAGGAGAGGCAAATAAACAGAATCAGTCAAGCATTAGAACACAGAGGTAATAAAATAAAAACTGAAATTAACACTAACTAAAATTTACACAAACCCTAGGGGGAAAGGGGAAAGTAGATGAAGGGTAAGAGGGAGATCCAATAATTGAGTGAAACCGGAACTGCCCAAAAGGTGCAATTATGTTGAATTGACAAATAGCTGGTACTATTTATAGACACGTCCTCGTTGTGACACGTCCAGTGTACAAAGTGGTGACTCAGCTAGTAAACTAGCCATCTGTCTTGTCCCTTTAAAAAATTTGCTTGATGTAGTCCTTATTATATTATGGAGTAGGAGTATATATTACTAGCTTAAAACCCGTGCTATGCACGGATTTTTTTTAATATTATATGAAACTTTTTCATTATTTTAAATTAATTTTTTTATACATGAATTTTGGAGGGTTTAATTTTTATATGAGATGATTTGATAATAATTATATAAATGTTATCCGTAATATTTCTAGAAAATGAGGGATTTTAGTTAGAAAATATAGAAAAGATGATAGGTTTTAGTTGAAAAAGGTAATCGGTTAATTATTAGTGATTATAAAATTATTATTTTATTTTATTAAATAGAATGCCCATGATATGATTAGAAAAAGAGAGGATTTAGTTAGAGAAAATTAAAAAGGTAACATGTTCTAGGTGAAAAGGTAATTGATTAGTTTATAGTAATTATAATTTAATTATGTTTTTTACTAAATACAATGTTTTTAGAAAAGGAGAAATTAATATTATCCGTGATATTTCTATTAAAAGAGCGATTTTAGTTAGAAAATATAGAAAAGATGATACGTTTTAGCTAAAAAAGATAATCGGTTAATTATTAATATTATAATATTATTAGTTTATTGTATTAAATAGAACCGCCCCTGATACAATTGGAAAAAGAGATATTTTAGTTAGAGAAAATACAAAGGTAATGTGAAAATTAAAAAGATGACATGATTTATGTGAAAATGGTAATTGATAAGTTTATAGTAATTATAATTTAATTATGTTATTTTACTAAATAAAATTGCTCATAATTTTTAGAAATGAGAAATTAATGTTGCCCGTATTATTTCTAAAAAAAATGAATTTAATTAGAAAAAATAGAAAAGATGATACATTTTAGCTGAAAAGGTAATCGGTTAATTATTAATATTATAATTTTATTTTTATTAAATAGAAACGTCCGTAATATAATTGGAAAAAGAGAGATTTTAGTAAGAGAAGATAAAAAAGGTAACGTGTTTTGGCTGAAAAAGGTAACCATCCATGATATATTTGGAAAAAGAAAGACTTTTGTTAGAGAAAAGAGAAATAGTAACGTGTTTTGCCTGAAAAAGTTAATTGATTAGTTAATAGTAATTCTAATATAATTATGTTATTTTATTAAACAAAATTGCTCGTATGTTTTTTTTAAAAAAAGAAATTTTAGTTAGATAAAATGTAAAAGATATTTTATTTTACCTAAAACATGAAATTATTTAGTTATTGAAAAACAGAAAAGGTAATATTTTTAACCTTAAAAAGGAAATTGATTAATAAAGTAGAAATTTTAGTTAGATAAAATATAAAAGATATTGTATTTTACCTGAAAAATAAAATTATTTAGTTATTGAAAAATAGAAAAGATAATATGTTTAACCGGAAAAAAGGAAATTGGTTAGTTAGTAGGATGGATTTTATCTACCGTATTTTAGTTAGAAAATATAGAAAAGATAATACGTTTTAGCTGAAAAAGGACATCGGTTAATTATTAACATTATAATATTATTTGTTATTTGTATTAAATATAATTGTCCGTGATATAAATTGAAAAAAGAGAGATTTTAGTTAGAGAAAATAGGAAGGTAATGTGAAAATTAAAAAAATGACGTGATTTAATGTGAAAATTGTAATTGATTAGTTTATAATAATTATAATTAATTATGTTATTTTAGTAAATAAAATTGCTCATAGTTTTTAGAAAATGAGAAACTAATGTTGCCCGTGATATTTCTAGAAAAAAAAGAAAATTTAATTAGAAAAAATAGCAAAGATGATACATTTTCATGTATCATTATTATAAACAATGTATACGATTTTTAATATATTTTATTAATAATTGAGAAGTATGATGTGATATTTTCATGTATATATTAATGATTGTAAGATTTGTTGTAAATTAAAAAGGTAACGTAATAATATTAATGATTGAAAGATAAGATAAAATTGATGTTTTTAGGTATAAGATAAAATTGATGTTTTTAGGTGTTTATAAAAGGTAATATGTTCAACTAAAAGTAAATGTGAAAAAGGCAATCACTAATTACCATTAATTTTATTATATTAATTTGAAAAAGGCAATCGACTAATTACCATTAATTTTATTATCTTAATCGACTAATTATCATTAATTATAACGTGTTTTAATTGGAAAGAAAATATTAATGATGGAAAGATATGATGCGATTGATGTTTTTAGGTGTTTATAAAAGGCATTATCTCGACTAATTACCATTAATTATATTATGTTATTATTTATTTTAGGTGTATTTATGTTTTTTTTATAATGAAGGGTATATAAGTAAATTCACTCAGTACCAAAAAACAGGTACCAAAACTTTCAATGTTTCGGAATTTATATAATAGTATAGATAGTATAGATTTGTAATTTAATTACGTTATTTTACTAAATAAAATTGCTCGTAATGGTTTTTGAAAAGAAGAAATTAATATTGTACGTGATATTTCTGTTAAAAGAGGGATTTTAGTTAGAAAATATATAAAAGATGATACGTTTTAGCTGAAAAAGAAAATTAGTTAATTATTAATATCAGAATATTATTAGTTTCTTTTATTAAATAGAACCTCCCGTGATATAATTGGAAAAAAAATATATTTTAACTATAGAAATAGAAAGGTAACGTGAAAATTAAAAAGATTATACGATTTATGTGAAAAAGGTAATTGATTAGTTTATAGTAATTATAATTTAATTAAGGCAATCGATTACTTACCATTATTTTAATTAATGAATTTTAATTTAATATAATTTAATATACTCATGTTTACGGATTATACTAATGTTTCCTTATTATAAACAACGTATACAGATTTTTAATATATTTTTATTAATAATTGAAAAATATGATGTAATATTTTCTGGTATATATTAATGATTGTAAGATTAGTTTTAAATTAAAAAGGTAACATGTTGTAATTTGATAGTAAATATTAATAATTGTAAGATATGATACGATTGATGTTTTTATAAACAACATATACAGATTTTTAATATATTTTATTAATAATTGAAAAATATATTGAAAAATATGATGTAATATTTTCGGGTATATATTAATGATTGTAAGATTAGTTTTAAATTAAAAATGTAACATGTTGTAATTTGAAAGGAAATATTAATAATTGTAAGATATGATACGATTGATGTTTTTATAAACAACATATACAGATTTTTAATATATTTTATTAATAATTGAAAAATATGATGTGATATTTTCGGGTATATATTAATGATTGTAAGATTAGTAGGTGTTTATAAAAGGTAATATCTTCAATTAAAAGTAAATGTGAAAAAAGGCAATCCACTACTTACCATTAATTATATTATGTTATTATTTATTTTAGGAGTTTTAATAGTATAGATATCATATATATTTTTCTTTATAATGAAGGGTAAATAAATAAATTCACTTAGTAACAAAAAACAGATACCAAAACTCTTTTATTGTTTCGGCTTTTATATAATAGTATAGATATTTGTGATTGTAAGATTAGTAGGTGTTTATAAAAGGTAATATATTCAATTAAAAGTAATTGTGAAAAAAAACAATCGACTACTTACTATTAATCATATTATGTTATTATTTATTTTAGGAATTAGATATCATATATATTTTTCTTTATAATGAAGGGTAAATAAGTAAATTCACTTAGTACCAAAAAACAGGTACCAAAACTTTCAATGTTTCGGAATTTATATAATAGTATAGATAGGCCAACTAGACCTTTTCACCAATTTAGTAATTTACTAAACTATCCCTGTATCATGTTAATGTTAAAAAAATGGATTTCAATGGATTGAACCCATGACCTCCATGTACCAATTTTCTTTTATCCACATTATTACCACTACACTAGAACACTTTAGTATACATTTTTTAAAATCATTAATTGCATGCACAAACAATCCACTTGCTACATTTCCTTTAATAATATAACAATATTCTTATGTTTGCATATATTAATACCGCTACGCTAGAATACTTAATGATACACTTTTTAAAATCAATAATTGCATACGCAAACAATCCACTTGCTACATTCGCTTTAATATCTATTTTCAAATTTATTCAGGATAAAAGTTATTAAAATGATAAGAACATGTAAGATATTTTTGACTGAATGAATAACCGACTGAATGTACGTGTATTTAATATAGATGAGCATTTCTCCCGATCTGCCCGATCCCGATTTAACACCTTTCCCGTTTAGAGATTCGGAAAATTTTTCGGGTTTGGAACGGAAAACATGAAATGTTATAAATAAAAACTTGGGGATGAGAACGAGCTGAGGGATTAAAGCATCTCGGCTAAAGGGTCATTTGTTAAATCTGAATATCACTTTCTGAATCATTGATTATCTGAACGGTTGAATAATCTGAATTCTGAACGAAAGTTGATGTTTGATAAAATAAAAAAGATTCTGAATGACTAAATATTTTGAGTTTTTTGTTAAACATATTTTCCGAATAATTAAAATATTTAGCCAATAATAAATTTTAAAAGTAAGATAAATTATTTTTTCAAGTTTTTTCGATAAATACCCAAGTTCGGAATTTTTTTTGCAAAGGTATTTTTTTAAAAAAAAATATATTGTGAAAATACCAACGTATTTGCAAAAATACGTTATTTGCAAAAATACAGTCTGCAACCAAATCAACTAAATACAATTGTTTGCAACCACATATGCAACTCTATGAAAATTTTGCGCAGCTGCATATGCAACCTGATAAGATTATATTTTTGTAAAATGTTTTTCCTGAAAAATGTATTTTTGTAAATATTTTAAGAATATGGTAAATGTATAAAAAATTAGAAAAAATGGTATTTTTGGTAAATATTCATTATTTTTTTATTATATATTTTTTGAGTTTTTTTAATATCTTTATGTTAGAAAAAACGTGTGTACGAAATACGATTGCCAAAAAGTTAGCTTGGCATAAATTATATAATTTTAAAATCAGTTAATCATATTGAATAGAATAGAGATATAATATACATACCTAATATTCAATAATTATTGATGCATACAACAAAGAGATTTGAATGGTTCAGTTGGAATTCTAAGGGTGGTTTCGTCCACAGGAATGTGGGAGTCGTCCAGCACCATCCAGATTTCTAAATAATTAACAAAAAATTTGAACGACAATCACATGAATGGTTCCGTTCATCTTCTTTAATTCAGCCATTAACAAATGAACCCTAAATCCCCAATTCCCGTTCCTCAATCGATTATCATATTTAAGAAAAAATAATTTTTTAAATATATATATTGTAGATTATTAAAAATAAATGTAATTCAAAGATTCAATTTTTTTTTTTTATAAATTTAACATTTCATAACATTAGAAATGGTATGGAAATAACTTACAACCAGTTCGACATGCCAAAAGATGGCAAATGTCACAATTGTCGGACAGAACCCATTCATCAATGGGCTAAAAGCTTGTTTGCGCAGGCAAGTAACACCATTTGTTGCATGGAATTTAACATTTCATAAATATAATTTAATTTTAATAATATTTTTCATCTTTTATTAAAATTGCTATTTATAATATAATAATAAATTTATCATGATTTATCAAAATAATTTGATTATCCAATATATTAGAGAATATATAAATTTTAATTAAAAAAATAAGAATCTCCAAATTTTCATAGGGATCCTCGTTCCCCGTTCGAGGTAGGAATCATGGAGGAAAATAATCCCCATTTTGGGATCGATACGGGTTCAACGATTAGGTTCAAAATTTTAATTAAAAATAAGTTCGAAATTTTAATTAAAAATATTAAAATTTATGATTTCTCGCGGGGATACGTATTTTCCTTTCGGGGCAGGAATCGGGAGCGAAATAATTCTCGTTCAAGAACCGAAACAGGTTCATCGATTTTGTTCGATCGAATTCGGAGATCGGGATGGATATAGCACTCCCTGACCTTGAATTGACCCGATGCCCATTTCCAACCAACATGAATTCATTTAATGTCAGATTTGGACATTTAGATACAACTAAATACCAACAAAAGAATAGGTACATCAATTTTTTAGCAACTTAAGAACAAAAGGTAATACAACTAAATATTTGATAATAATATGTTAATCCAATTTGTTGACAAATGTTAGATGAGTTTGATTGAAATTCAAAAGATATAGTGTGATCACAATAACATTTGAAAAAACGTATACATGTTTAATGTGTGAGAGGTATGACAATTAACTATTTTATTATCATAATACCTATGTAGCTCGTAACCACAACAATAATTTTATATAAATATGAAAATGGAGGTCGCTGAGAGGTTGTAAAGAAGAATGAGAGATGATCGAAGAGAGAAGAAGTATAAACAAACTTGAGATTGTTAAAGACGAAAGATAGGTGATGTGGCAAAAAGTATGTGCATATATGATGTGGTTGAAGGAATGAACGGATCTGAGAGGTATAGCGAGGTGGCATGATAGTGGTCGGAAAGAGGCCGAAGTAAGAAGGTACCTGATCAGTAATAAATTGGAGGAGATGTGAGATAGGCTACTTGATCAGTAATAAATTAAAGAGATATAAGGTAGACATATGGGTAGAAGAGAAATAGATATTTAAAATATGTTGTGGCTAAGACTGAAAGTAGTTAAAAAATTGTTATTGTGGTGATCCTTTTAGGATTTCTACTGAAAAACACTGTTATTGTGGAAATATTTGATAGCTGACAATTAACTCTAATATACCACTTTTGTCAGTTATTCTTCTCACATTAAACAAGTACCACTATAAATATGAATATCAAAATTTAGAATGTGCTAATAATTTGAATTTAGAATGATTATAACTACTGAATCGGTAGACCGTTGCAGTGAAAGGTAAAATAGACTAACAAGAGGATACAATGGATTTTATCGCAAAATTAAACAAATGTTATATGAACTAGAATGTGGCCCGTGCCTTACACGGGCTTTCATGCTAGTACTCCGTAATAATAACAAAAATATTTTAATTTTTTTAATTTCGTATTTATCTAATTTATAAATATATGAAAAATATTTTCGTAATTACAATTACTTAAATGATTACATCTATGACACTCAAATATTATCGTAGTTAGATAGAGTAGGAAACCTAAGATACATCTAAGCTAAGTTCCCTGAGATATATGTAATATATAAATATATATATTTAATTATATATATATATATATATATATATATATATATATATATATATATATATATATAGGTCATTGCTCCATACAGAACACCCTTATATAACAAACAATAAAGAACACATTAGATCTAATAGATCCAATGGCCCCGCCAGGGGCACCCAATACAAAAAGTTGTTATTTTATTACCCTCTATCCATCAAGCAAAAAACAATAAAAAATTTTTTTTAAAAAATTACTGTTCATGATGACGTCATGTTGACGTCATCATTGACGTCATCATGAACAGTAAATTTTAAAAAAAAAATCATTATTTTTTTTACTGGATGGATAGATAGTAAAAAAAATAACAATTTTTTGTATTGGGTGTCATGACGGAACTCTTATATTAGATTAGATATGAGGTATTCTTTATTGTTTGTTATATAAGGTGTTTGTTATGGAGTGTAACTTTATATATATATATATATATATATATAATACAATCTGAAATTTAGGAATAATCTGCATATCCAACTAAATAAACAACAATCTGATTATACAGACAATGAAACAACAATGTCTAATCATCTCCATGGAGTTTTTTTGGAATTAAGACTAAAATATCTAATCATCTTCATCAATAAGCATATGTCTTTGTTGTCTTAAGATGTTATAGACTTCACGATCATTACTGCTTGAGTTCCCACCCTCAAACATTGAGAAATCAACATCATCATTGCCTATACAAAAAAATATAAATGATTGCTAGCATATTGTCCTTACCACATGTAACTTCTAGCATTTTATAGCCTAGCTAGCCTAGCTAACAAGATATATTATGATCTAAGTATCACTCCATACGAATTAATGCCACTAATGTAAATACAAATCAAAACATATTCAAATCAAAACAAAGATATAGATATATACATACAGATTGTAATTAACAAGATATAGATATAGATAACATATTCAATTAACAATTCAAATCAAAACGTAAGTATCTAACATGAGGAGATTATCAGTTGAGATATAGATATAGATTGTTAATTACCAGTTGAGTATGAAAGGAGGAGGAGGAGATTCCTTAATCGCAAAAAAAAGAAAGAAACCTAGATCTGAAATAAGTGAGTGAATTGGGTTTGCTGTGTTTTTTTTTTGTCTCGTTTTATTCAATAAATCGGTCGCCGGTCCGGTACCGTTTTTTGGCCGGTTTTGACCGGTTCTGAACAGGTAAACCGGATGACTGGTTTTAGGGGTGAACCGAACCGGACCTGCCACCGATTAGCGGTTCAACCGGTCGAATCGGTCGGTCCGGTCCGGTTTTGAAAACACAGGTTTTATGCATTTCGAATTGAAGTTCAGTTCACTTGTAAAGTTGTACAGTAAAATTTCTATAAATTAATATTTTTAAAATCGTAAATTTTATTAATTTATAAAGGTTAGTAATTAATCGAGGTTAAATTTATAATTTTGTTATTTTGTTGGGACAATTCACGTTAAAAATATTAATATACCGAGTATTAATTTAACAAGGTTTTACTGTAATACAATTTGAGTTGTCCCGGGTTCAATTTGACTTGCAATATTAAGTGGTTAAATATATCACAATTATTAACATCAGTGATAAATAATAATTATTACTCTTTCTGTTTCTTCCAATTATTTACATTTTTAAGACGTATTTTAAGTATAGTTACATAACTTCTTTTTAAAATTTTATTTTTTTATAAAAATTTAAACATTGAATTTGCATTAAAAAAAGAAAATTTTAAAAATAAGTTAGGTAACTATCCTTAAAATGTGACTTAAAATGCGTGTCGGACACCGTATAAAAAATGTAAACAATTGGGAAAAACGGATAGAGTATTATATAGTGATTTCTGATGTGAATTCTGTTTATGTACAACAAATTAAACAGACCGTAAACTCCGTACTTGACAGCAGGTGATTAACGATTGAACACCACAAATAATCAGAGATTAACGATACCTGGTAAAAACTGAATACATCTGCATAAATACCTAGTAAAAACTGAATACAGTCATACTTGCAAGGAAAACATATATACAGTTGTTACTGTTAGTACGCTTAGTAGTTTGAGATCATATACAAGCTGATCAGTACATCAACCGGATTATTCTTAAAAAGTAACAAAATTCTCACTCTTCCTGTCACGTGGAAAGGGCACACCGTAAGTTTAGAAACAAGACATTCTGGATAAAAGTAAGGCCCTGTTGGATACTGGCAAGGCGGGGGAGAAGCTCCATGGTGGACACCCTCCATGAAAAAACATAAGGATGCTGCATTGCATTGCAGCAGCATCTGAAACTGTTGAGGATAATGATTCAGATCATTTGTGATAAGGCATAACAGTTTGTACTGATAGGCTGCACAGAACTTTAAGAACTCCTGTGTTTACTCAATTGATATCATATAAAACATCAAAGTCCCTTTGGGAAGCTCTTCACAGGTCTTATACTTATCAAACAAATGCTCGCTACTATCAGATCAAGAATGATCTTGCTACTATTCGCAAAGGCTCTTCATCGATTACAGAATATGTCGAACGCATTCGCTAACTCATTGATGAATTGTCCCTTATTCAGCAACCAATGACAGATATGGATATTGTTGGTGTTGTCCCCCATGGTCTTAATCTAGATTATAATGTTGTGGTTAATCAAGTCCAGACGATGCCCACAGTTCCTTCTCTTGAAGAAATTTACAACATGCTTCTTGTTATAGGGAGAATATTGTATAACAATATTTTGGAGGTTTGCTGGATTATCGGAGCAAAATACGGATATTTTGCTAAAAGAGGAACAAAGGATTAGGGTTTGTGTGTATGAATGTGGCTGAGCTTGATAGGTGTTTTCAGGTAAACTGTTTCTCATCCGTATCAAGGTGCCTACGTACCCTATTTATAGGGATCAAGCCTGACGTAGTTCTTGGGCCACAAGTTACCTAGGCGGGCTAGGGTTTTAAGAGATAAGCCAAAGTCCAAGCCCATGTAGCTAGGGCTGACGTGGCAATGAGTCATCAATCCTATCCTTGATCCAGTTGTAGAAGCCCATGACCTCGAACGGATAGGTTTGGAATGAAAGATCCATCAGGGCCCTTGCATGCGACCTAGAGAGGCCTGGCCACGCGAAGCGATCCCTTGACGGGAGCCAAACGAAGCGATCCCCGGGTAGCGACCCCGGTAGATGCGACCCCGAGGCTGAGCGGCATGAGAGGCGCATAGGCCTAGCGTGAGAGGATAGACAAGGTGCTCCTGTAGCGAGGTGGCCTTATGGCGAGGCACTACAATGCGAGGTGGAATCATGTAGCGAGCGAGGTGCTCCTATAATGGTGATATTATGTCCAAGGTATGCTGGGCTGATTCCAATAATGGGCTTTGGTGACCCAATGCTCATCTTCTAGGCCCATCATAGATCATGAAGCATCAATTTAGCTAATCAAATCAATTTAGCCATTATGCCAGATTTGGGCATAACAACTACCCCCCGAGTCCATATTATCATTGGAGATGCGATGTGGACTCAAAGAATACGAGTTGTCACTGCGAAGCGAGCCCAAGAACAGATATAACCATTGAAGTAGTCGCGACCCCAAGAATTTGAAAGGTTTTGACAGCTGTTGTGTCTCGAGATGTGTGTCCAACGGACGAGATCTCAACACGTGTCCCATGTCTTTCTCTCTCCTGATGACTATATATACCCCTGTCACTATCATTTCCTTTTTTTATTCTTACAAACACATTGTTGAAGTGCTGTCAGTTTGCTCCCAGATCAAACGCAAAGAATTTTCAGGCTCCTTCACCAGCGACCCCAAGTTTCTCTCGATTTCTTCAACCTTCTTCTTCAAAAAGTAAGTATTTTTTCTCTTCTTGCATTTAAATGTTTATTCTTCATTGTAATTGCATGATTAAATGTCTTAAATTTCATGCGATGCGAACCCAAATAACTGCGATCCCAAAATATCAATTTTATGATGCGACCCGTCTTCGCTATTGTTGGAGTGCGATCCGTAATTACTTAGATAGAAACATAGGTTAAGACCGTTAGCCTTTCCCTTAGGATTGCGACCCCCCATATTCTCTGTGAACGACGCGAGAACACATAGAGCCTTTCTGTCCGCTTGTTTCTTTCCTCCTTCATTTGTTTTCTGTAAGGACACACACTTAATCATTTCACCCTTTTCAGATGTCTCAAGACGATAGCTCAAGGACACCTTCTCCTATGCCTAATATACAAATCAGCGATGCTGCAGCAGCCAACATCGCAAAAGCTACGAGCACCAGTGAGAGCTCGTTCAAACTATACTTCGACCCTTTATGGTCTAACGAGGAATATACCCGCGAAGTGCCTCTGATTTCGTGGAGAACAAAGCACCCTTCCAGCTCGCGGGATCAATCTCTGGATGTATTCCCAGCTGAGGACGAGCCTCACACTATGACTGACATCGAGCATGACATCGCAACTTTGACAAAGAAAGGAGATGAATTCAGCGCTAGGGCAGCGGAAATTCTCTCCAAAGCGCCTCCACCACGAACCATGCCTCCATCACAAACCGTGTCGCCCATTCACATAAGTGACTCTCCAACAGATTCATTAGGCGATGCCTATTACGATATCGAGGGAGGTGCTGATAACGAAGCCAATTCTGATGACACTGACTACGAAGAGCCTTCCTCTGATGATGGCGGCCTCGATGAAGTAGCCAAGGTCGTTAATTTTACTGATTACAATTATATTCCAGAAGCTTCTCCTGAGCCTTACGAACCAACTCCTCAACCTGAGTTAGAAGGAACCATTTATGTTGGCGGTCCTCGTCCCGAAGACATCGAGCCAGGCTCGAAAGTGAAACCCGGCCAACCTCGTGTCTTAGGCTGCAGAGATTTGTCAACGACCCTAGATACAGAATCTTTATCTAAGGCGGTCGACATTTTCAGGCCAGAAGGCAAGATTATTCTCCCTAAATCTGCGATGCGATGCTACCGCTTCAATCATCGAGAGAATGGTGGCAGAGTGCCTCGCATGGTTTTAACCTCGGCAATGATGAAGATAGGCGTATCCTCTCCCCTTCACCCTTTTATTAGGGATGTTTGTGAAACATACCATCTTGCCCCAATCCAAATAAATCCCAATGGCTACAGAGCTATGATTGCCCTCTACATCCTTTACCACAAGCTCGACTATCCTGAGTTGGATGCGAGGACTATGGGCTACTTTTTGCAATTGAAGCGATGCGGGGCATCAGACTTTGGCTACGTTTATTTCTCCATGTGGCCAGAGTTCAACAAGAAGGAACTATACCACAGTGCCCCAAGTAATGCCGGCTCGTGGAAAGGTCCTTACTTCTATGTCCACGACGTGCCCAGAGTCAAGACCTCTTTTAACTATCTTCCAGGTATGGAACTTAACCTTTCAATTTCATCCCTCTTTCATTCAATCCATGCGCTAACTCGTCCTTCCTGAGATCGCAGTTGGTCAAGTGCGAACCGTCCTGAAGGGCGAAGAGAAGCAACGTGCTGACGACGTGCTGAAGACCCCACGGGAGGCTCGCAACATTAGGACTCTTCTTTCCCTCGAGAACCTAATCGAGTGCGGTTTTTTGAAAGAAGGGGTCGGTCTTCCTTCTAAAGCGAGGCCCTCAGGAGAGAGGAAGACCTCCTTAAAAAGAAAGGCTCGCGAGGAGGCCTCGTCCTCTCGAGTTGTCGTTACCACTGACGAGGGTATTTTCCTCGTTATAAGATGACCATTATTCTGTCCTCAATAACTTTAACACTGCATTCATCCTTACTGTTCTCGCATTTGCATAACTCGTATTATTATCATGCTTCTAATATCATTTTACTTCTATTTTTCAGGCATGTCGGGTAAGAGTGGTCGCAGACCTCCTTTTCTCCAGAAGAGCGGGGCCATCCCCGTTGCGAAGACTGCTCCAATCCCTCCAAAACCAAAATCTGTTGAACTGCCACCTCCTCCACCTTTATCTCTGAATACCGAGATCGTTCAGCGAGCCCAGGGCACCCCTGAGGACCACATTTCTAAAAAGGCTAGAAAGGATGAATCTCTGCTCCCTGCTCCTAAGCATCCAGCTACCGCTACCCCTGTTCATCATCTCTTCGCGAAGCATGGGTATAACCATGCTACCGAAGAGGAGTGTACGAGCTGGGTAGGGGCTGAGCTGATCGATAATGCCGAATCCCTCTCCAAGTGTTTGTCTGAAGCGTTCATCCGCCAAACTTCCCATCTCAAGGAGTTGAAGACCCTTGCAGCCGCCAAAGCCAAGCTTGAGAAGGAGGTGCAAATTCTTAAATTCCAGAAGGAAGAGGACAAGAGATCGCTGATGAAGACTCATAGGCTTGCCCTCGAGACAGAAACCGCGTCTCTGCGATCTGAGCTCAAGAAAATCACCGATGAGAGGAATATGTTCAGCAAGTCCCTGAAGGAGGCGGAGGAGCTCGAGGAAACTCTTAGAAAAGAGCATGGGGAGGAGGTCGTTAAGTTGAAGAAGGAGCTCGAGGCTGCCAAGCTCGACCATGATGCTGTTGTGGAGGCCGCCCAGGTTGAATTCATGAAGACCTTCATCCGAAGGGTTCCTGACTTTGACTGGGAGAAGCTCGGGCCTGGAAATGCCGAGTTCGCTGAGTCTCTTCGTAAGGAAATAGAAGAAGAGGATGCGAAGGAGGCGGCCAGGCTCGCTAGCGAAGCCACCCAAGCCAAAGCAGCTGAAGCCTCCAAGACTTAAATTATTTCTTTGTTTCTGACTATTGAACTGGGGATGCGGACACCCCTTGAATGTCTCGCGATCATGTAATATTGTTTCATTTCACTTTGATAACCCCTTAACTTTGATCATCAATCTGAATTGGGATCGCATGGCGACCCTTTGTTTATGAATTCGTGCGTTTTAACTTTTCCATCCAGTAATGCCTCGTTATTTTTGCATATAACTTATTTGCACAAGTAATTTAGCTTCGCTTGCTTAGTACCTTGACTTCGAAATTATATCTTTACTTTTCATCTTTGCATGTTGAATTGTCTTGAATAGTACTAGATTTGCATGACTTTGCTTAGGTTCCTTAGATAGTTGTAGCAGTAACTTCAAATGCGATCCTTGCATCGTTGAGATGGCTTGGACCTTAGTATGTTAATGTTAACAAACAGGCAAGTAAAATGTACAATAAAAAGTAATTCATAAAGAAATTGAACTTTTATATTGATAAACGGGGCGAAGCCCAAACAAGTTGACAAGCGGGGCGAGGCCCAAGAAAGTGGTAAGTGGGGCGAGGCCCAATGTCATTACATCATAAAGGAAGGGTGTCAATACGACCACTACCCCCCAGTATTTTGTATGAATTTATTCATGCAAAATAGATAGAAACTACCAGGAGCGATGCCTTCACTGATAGTATTTGCGCAAATGTTCCGCATTCCAAGCTCGCGGAATGACCTTATCCTTCATGTCAGTGAGGTAATAAGTTCCTTCTGAGAGAGTAGCATAGATTTTGTAAGGCCCTTCCCAATTAGCACCAAAAACACCATGGCTCGGGACCTTAGTATTAGGCATGACTCTCCTAAGCACGAGGTCACCTGTCTTTAAAGAACTTGCTTTGACCTTTCCATTATAGTACCTCGCTGTCCGCTGTTGGTAAGCCGCGAGGCGAAGCTGAGCCTCGCTTCTTGTTTCTTCTATCATGTCCAGGTACAATCTATGATTCACTTCGTTTGCTTCGGGATCGTAGTGTTCCCTTCTAAACGACCCGGAACCCACTTCAACAGGGACCATGGCCTCGCAGCCATATGTTAGGGAAAAAGGAGTCTCCCCAGTTGTGGTCCTTGGGGTCGTGTTGTATGACCACAAGACCCTTGGTAATTCTTCAGGCCAATTGCCTTTGCTCTCCTCTAACTTGGCCTTCAAAGTATGTTTGATGATTTTGTTGATGGCCTCAGTTTGACCATTTGTCTGGGGGTGGCTCACAGCTGAAAAACTCTTCTTGATCCCCAGGTTCTCACAGAACTCTTTCATGTCTTTGCTATCAAATTGCTTTCCGTTATCTGATATGAGCTGATAAGGAATCCCATAGCGACACACAATTGCCCTGTACACGAAGTCCTTGAGTTTCTTTGCAGTAATAGTGGCAAGTGGCTCGGCCTCGGCCCATTTGGTGAAATAATCAACGGCCACAACTGCATACTTAACACCTCCCTTGGCCTTAGGTAGCTCCCCAATTAAATCAATGCCCCACATAGCGAAGGGCCATGGGCTCGTTAACGATGTGAGGTGCGAGACAGGAGCGTTGCTATAATTAGCGATCCTTTGGCAGTTATCACACCTTCTAGCGAACTCAAAAGCATCTCTTTTCAAAGTAGGCCAGTAGTACCCTTGGCGAAGAATCTTTTGGGCTAGGGAACTACCCCCCGAGTGATTGCCACATATTCCTTCATGAACTTCTCTGAGAATGTAGTTGCATTCTTCTCTATCCACACATCTTAGGAGTGGGGTGTTGAACCCTCTTCTATATAGGGCCTCGTCATAGATGACATAGCGAGCTGCCTGATATTTGATTTTTCTTGCCTCTATTTTGTCTTGAGGCAGGGCCCCCCTTTTCACATATTCCCATATAGGGGTCATCCAGGTCAATCCTGGGGTCGCTATCTCCATAACAAACTCCTCTGGCACACTGGGCTTTGTTTGAATTTCCAGTGGAATAATTCCAAGTAGGGTGGCCTCGCGACGCGACCCCAACTTTGCTAGTGCATCAGCCCCCTGATTCTTTTCTCTTCTAATATGGACCACTTTGATATTGTTGAACTTTTTCATCAACTTCTGTGCACATCGCAGATATAGTTCAATCTGCTCACCTCTAGCTTGCCACCCACTCCAGAGTTGATATGTTACTAGCATGGAATAGCTGTAAGCTGTGAGATTTTCCACCTTCATTTCCAGTGCCAGTCTGAGGCCAATAATGAGGGCCTCGTATTCTGCTGCATTGTTGGTGGCCTCGAAGGCGAAATGTACTGCACTTTGTATCTTGCGACCTTCTGGAGTTACCAACTCGATGCCAGCCCCAGCTCCTTCCTTATTTGATGCTCCATCAACATATAGTTCCCACCACGAGGCGGAATTTTCTTTCTTAACCTCGCTAGATGCGGTCTCTGGGATCGGTATGATAGCCATTTTATCTTCCTCAGATTGAGGAGGGAATTCCAGAATGAAGTCTGCAAGTGCCTGACCTTTAATGGGACCACGAGGCTTGAACTCAATATCAAATTGGCTGAGTTCCACTGTCCATTTCAACAATCTCCCCGAGGATTCTGGCTTATGCATTACCTGCCTCAATGGATAGGCTGTGCGAACCTCAATGCTGTGGGCCTGAAAGTAGGGCCTCAATTTCCGCGAGGCCAGCACAAGGGCATAGGCTAGCTTCTCCATGTTGGTATAGCGAGTCTCAGCATCTAACATCCTTTTGCTAACATAGTACATAGGATACTGAACTTTCTCCTCCTCGCGAACTAGCACTGCACTGACCGCATGTTCTGACACCGCGAGGTAGACAATGAGCGTCTCCCCGTTCTTGGGCTTAGATAATACTGGTGGCGAGCCCAGTTGCTCCTTGATGTTCTGAAAAGCCTCCTCGCATTGAGGGGTCCACTCAAAATTTTTTCCAATCTTCTTAATTGCCTTGAAGAATTCATGGCATTTATCTGATGATTTAGAGACGAACCGGTTAAGGGCTGCGATCCGTCCCGTTAGACTCTGAACTTCCTTAACACTTCTTGGGGATCGCATGTCCACCAAGGCCTTTATTTTTGCTGGGTTCGCTTCAATTCCCCTGTGATTGACAATGAACCCCAAGAACTTTCCGGACTCAACTCCAAAGACACACTTCTGTGGATTGAGCTTCATTCTGTACTTCCTCAGTATATCAAACATTTCAGCGAGGTGGGCGATGTGATCCCCAGCCTCTTTGGATTTCACCAGCATGTCATCTACATAAACTTCCATTGTCTTCCCAATCTGCTTCTCAAACATCATATTAACGAGCCGTTGATAGGTGGCCCCAGCATTAAGGAGACCGAAGGGCATCCCTATGTAGCAATAGAGACCTCTATCCATGATAAACGAGGTGTGCTCTTGATCAGGACTGTACATGGGTATCTGATTGTACCCAGAATAAGCATCCATGACTATCCTTTGGGCAATGCTTGTTGAGATCAGTGAAATCCACACAGGTTCTCCATTTTCCGTTTGGCTTCTTCACGAGGACAGGGTTCGCGAGCCAGTCAGGGTAGAATGATTCCCTAACTAGCCCGACCTTGAGTAGTCTATCCACCTCTTCTTTGAGAGCCTCGGCTCGCTCTCCACTTATTGGTCGCCTTTTCTGTCTAACACCTTTTTTGCTTGGATCCAAGTTGAGCCTATGACACATCACATTAGGATCGATCCCAATCATGTCTTCATGCGACCAGGCGAACACGTCAAGGTTGGCCTTCAGAAAAGTGACCAATCTCTCTCTCAGATCAAGGTTGAGTTGCGACCCTATTTTCAACACCTTTGAAGGGTCCTGCACATCAACAAGAATAGAGATCGTATCCTCAGCTGCCCCAGCTTGCTCCACGTGCTCTGGAATGCGAGGATCCAGGTCTAGATCATATTCACGAGCCTGACTAGATTCTGCCTCGCAGGGGTTAACACCTGCGTGCCCATACTCCTTGACAACAGTTGTTGTTTGTGTGATACCATTTGGCAGTTCTGTCAGTGTAGATGTTTCTTTGCGAACCCATTTTCCCTTTCGGGCTCGCACAGCGGCCTGCTCTGGGCTCTCCTCGCTATCACTATCTGTAGCCTCTTCAACAATCCCTTCCTGGAGAACCATTACTGGCTGTGAGGTTTCCATCATTAAAGCACCTGGTACTGGTTCTACCTGAATTCCCAAATTATCGAAATAACCAGCTGGGATTTCCTCGATTGATATGATGTTGCATTCATTTGAGGGTCGCGAGGCCGATTTACGAGCCCTATCTTCCTCCTCGCTTTCCATCCTGTCTACCATAGATATGCCACCCTTTTCAGCGGACTTAAGGGCCTTGTTGTAACATTCTCGTGATTCATGCTGCGCCCCCTTGACACATCCCACTCCATTTGGGGTAGGAAACTTCATGGAAAGATGATAGATAGAAGTGACCACCCTCATTTCCTTAAGTATAGGCCTCCCTACAATAGCATTGTATGCTGAAGGTTGATCTACTACCATGAAGTCTGCGATCTGGGTAGTGATGCAGGGCTCGTCTCCTAAAGTCACAGGAAGTCGTATGAGACCCTTGACACTCACTGAGGCTCCAGTAAAACCATACAAGTGTCCCACAGTTGGGATGAGATCTTTATCCACGTAGCCCATCTTTTGGTAGACCTCGTATGTCAGGAGATTCACAGCACTCCCATTATCAACCAGAACTCTGTAGACATTCTGTGATCCAATGCGAATTCGAACAACGAGGGCATCAGAATGAGGGTGATGAACCCACTTCGCATCTTCCTCAGTGAACATGATATTTGTATCTTCCCCCTTGAAGAGCTTTGGGGGTCGTTCTTGCAAGTGATGTACATTAGTGAGGGGCCGCTCCCTGGCCTCGCGAGCATATCTCTCTCTGGCTTTATTGCTGTCTCCCCCGATATGGGGTCCCCCAATTATCACATGAATACTTCCGCCTCGTGCTTCCCTTTCTTTAATGACTGGGTTCTGTTCAGGTGGGGGGGCTTGATTATACCCAAGGCCAGACTTGGGATTATGTTTCTTCACCTCGCGAACAGCCCACTCAGTTAACTTTCCTTCACGAATTAACTGATCCACTTGCTGCTTCAGCTCTCGGCAGGTTGATGTATCATGCCCCGTTTGTTCATGAAAGGCACAATACCTGCTAGTATTTGCGGTCCCTTTCAGACCCATCGGTGTAGGTTTCCTGAATATCCCCTTGTTTTCATTGACTGCATAAATGTGATCAATTGGGGCGACCAGAGGGATATACTTGTCTCCATCCCTCGCGGGGCGAGATCTCGGTGGGGATCGCCTCAAAGGATCGCGATCTCTCCTTTTTGGGCTGGGGCTTCGACTTCGATCCCGTCCTCGCCTCGGACTCCTGGAGTCCTTTCTTTTTACCCCCCGATTCCTATTCCAACTGCCACTCCTTTCATTGTTCTTCTTCAAATCTGCGAGTGACTTTCAACACGCTTGAAAGGCTCAGCGATCTTGTGCAATTCAGAGAGAGTGCTAGGGGTCTGTTCTTGTAGCTTCTTCCAAAATTCTGTACCTTCCCTTACTCCAGCGATGAGGAAATTTTTCACAGCTTCGTCATTTGCACCTCGCACGCGAGGCACCTCAGCATTGAACCTTTTGAAGTAATCATGAAGGGTTTCGCCTTCCTTCTGTTTTATGTTTGCTAAGGTGGACACAGGGGGTGCATAGAGCATCGAGGACTGGAACTGTTTGATAAAGATGTCCACGAGTTGCTCCCAAGAATCGATGACAATCAATGCCCCTAGCTTTGAAAACCACTGCTGAGCACTTCCCCTGAGCGAGGCCGCAAATAGTCTACACCTCGCTAGTAATGAGACCTGATAAACATCCATCTCATTATTAAACCGAATCACGAACTCCGCTGGATCAGTGTCACCATTATAGGTCATATCATGCTGATGGCCTCGAAACACTGCAGGAAGCGGAGCAGTTCGAATTTCGTGAGTAAAGGGCGATGACGAGCCCATAGTGCTAAAGATCCCTTTCTCACTGTTCATCGCGTCCAGGGCCTTCTTCAACTCCTCCAGCTTATAGTCTCCTACCTTGACCTCCTTTTCAGCCTCCTTTTTACCTCCAGTACTTCCATGATGAGACTGAGTCTTTTTTAGGACACTGGACTCCTCTTGATCATTCCTGCGATCCTTCTTTTTACAATCCTCTTCAAGATATTGAGATCGTTCCTGGTCTCGATGAGATGGGGGTCTGTCATCGCGACGATGGGACCGCTCACGCTCTCTACGGAGAGAGGGGGGTCTGTCATCGCGACGATATGACCGCTCGCGATCTCGAGGAGACAGTTGTCGATGTGTGCCCTGACTTCTGTTCTTAGATCCTTCATGACGAGGCGCATTAGCCTTTTCCAACTTTAGACGAAGGTCGTGCTCAGTTAGCTTCTTTCCGAGACGATCAAAAACACTGACCGATCTCCCTTCAGATGAAGCGACCTTGTCATGCGATCCCCCTTTCTGTCCGAGCGAGTCCTCCCCCTCATTCCAGTCAGGGTTGGTTTGATCTGTTAGGACATCATCGAAGTCATCAACAAGTTTCTTAGGGGGGAGTTTGCTTCCTTCCCCAGGTGCTCTACCGCCTGTCCTTGCATTCCTCTTCGATCCTCTAGAACTATAGCGCCTCTCTACCTTTGCGACCCTTTCATGCACAGCGGTCACCTGCTCACCGAGGCCTTTTAGGAAAGACATGACCTCGCTGTTCAATGTCACCCTCTGTGCTGGGGGAGTGTGCTCCTCCCTGTTCCCAGTCTGAGAGTTGTCCTTGGACGCTTCGTCCTCTGGGGGACCTCTTGTCAGCGGATCGTCCTTGTTCACCTTATGCGACCCCGGGGTCTCACCATCGTTCCTCTTCTTGTGTGATTTAGTCATCGTTCTCCCAATTCAATGACTAGCCCCTCCTTCTAGCGCCAAATGTTATAGGGAGAATATTGTATAACAATATTTTGGAGGTTTGCTGGATTATCGGAGCAAAATACGGATATTTTGCTAAAAGAGGAACAAAGGATTAGGGTTTGTGTGTATGAATGTGGCTGAGCTTGATAGGTGTTTTCAGGTAAACTGTTTCTCATCCGTATCAAGGTGCCTACGTACCCTATTTATAGGGATCAAGCCTGACGTAGTTCTTGGGCCACAAGTTACCTAGGCGGGCTAGGGTTTTAAGAGATAAGCCAAAGTCCAAGCCCATGTAGCTAGGGCTGACGTGGCAATGAGTCATCAATCCTATCCTTGATCCAGTTGTAGAAGCCCATGACCTCGAACGGATAGGTTTGGAATGAAAGATCCATCAGGGCCCTTGCATGCGACCTAGAGAGGCCTGGCCACGCGAAGCGATCCCTTGACGGGAGCCAAACGAAGCGATCCCCGGGTAGCGACCCCGGTAGATGCGACCCCGAGGCTGAGCGGCATGAGAGGCGCATAGGCCTAGCGTGAGAGGATAGACAAGGTGCTCCTGTAGCGAGGTGGCCTTATGGCGAGGCACTACAATGCGAGGTGGAATCATGTAGCGAGCGAGGTGCTCCTATAATGGTGATATTATGTCCAAGGTATGCTGGGCTGATTCCAATAATGGGCTTTGGTGACCCAATGCTCATCTTCTAGGCCCATCATAGATCATGAAGCATCAATTTAGCTAATCAAATCAATTTAGCCATTATGCCAGATTTGGGCATAACACTTCTTAATCGAGAAAAACGACTAGAACTATATCACACTTCTTCTCACCCATCTGCCACAGCCCTCTACTTGCTTCAAACAATCATAGTTTTCAAAATAACCGTGGTCGCGGTAACCTTGGCAGAGGGAATCAGAATCGTGGTCGTGGTTATTATGGTCGTGGTAATTATAACCGCACAAATCATGGGCGTGGTCTTGGACGTAGTGTTCCCTTAAATTCTTTGCATTCCCAAGGATCTCATTCAACCATTGTGGTCTGCCAAATATGTAATCAACCTGGTCATTCTGCTCTTTCTTGCAATAAGTATCGTCTGAATAATGCTTCAAATTCAGATGATTTACCAGCTACTTTCTCTGCAATGAACATGACAAATGCATCGCATGAGCCTACTCGGTTTTCTGACACTGGAGCTACAAATCACATGATTGGAAATGATGTGGCATTCACCAATCGCCAAACTTGTAATGGAACAGATCAAGTAACTATGGCTAATGGAGCTACACTTCCCATTGTTGGCACGGGTAATATGACTCTCTCTACTCCCTCTTCCACTTCAAATTAAAAGATGTTTTACATGTGCCAAATATTTCTGCTAATTTACTCTCTGTATCGCGTTTTGTCAATGACAATAACTATGTTTTTGAATTTGACTCTGATGGTTTTTCTATTAAGGAGCGAAGCACAGGGAAACTTCTTCATCACGGCCCGAGTAAATCCAACTTGTACCCAATTCAAGCACAACCACATCGAGATAATTTATCTCCTTTGTTTTCTGGTTTAGTTCATAAGAATTCTACTCTTCCTGTTTGGCACATTAGACTTGGTCATCCATGTCCAAAAGTTCTCCAGTATTTAGTTACAAATAAATGTATTAGTTTTGTTGGAAAACCCAATATTCAAAATTGTTTGAATTGCTCAGTGAATAAAAGTTGTCGCTTGAAATTTAATCTATCTTCATCTCATTCTAGTGCACCTTTACAGCTTTTTCATTCAGATTTATGGGGTCCTGCTCATGAATTATCATGTGATGGCTTTCGTTATTATCTTACTTTTATTGATGATTTTTCCAAGTATACTTGGATATATCCTCTTGTTTTCAAGTCAAAACTTTCACTTATTTTTGCAAATTTAAATTAGTTATAGAAAATTTATTTGGCACAAAAATAAAATCTTTTCAACCTGATAATGGAAGGGAGTATGATAATAAGATATTTGAGGCGTTTTTGTCTAACAATGGCATCCATCGCCGCTTCACATGTCCGCACACTTCTCCACAAAATGGGGTGGCGGAACGGAAGCATCGACATATTGTTGAAACAAGGTTAACCCTACTTCATCAATCTTTCTTACCACGACGATTTTGGATGGAAGCATTTTCAACTATCAGTTCAACCCCACAAAATAATACCTCTCCTTTGTCGCCAGCACCACCTATTTCTATTTTGGATGAGTCACACACTTTACTCCACTCAAGTAATAATGAGTTACCTGCTACTGCTACGAATAGTACTCTCACATCACATCCAATGGTTACATGTCTCCGTGATGGCACAAGAAAGGTAAAGGTTCCATATACTGGCATTGCTAGTCGTCATCCAATTCCTTTATGTTTGTAGGCTGTTCTCTATGATAAATATATTGAACCAACCTGTTATACAGATGCTTCTAAATTTCCTGAATGGCGTGGTGCAATGCTTGATGAATTCAATACCCTTCTTAAACAATGAACATGGTACCTTGTTCCAGCATCTATGGCTAAAAACATTGTTGGATGTAAGTGGGTATTTAAAGTTAAAACAAAAGCAGATGGTACTATTGAGCGACACAAAGCACACATGGTTGCAAAGGGATTCACTCAACAATATGGTATCGACTTTGATGAGACTTTTAGTCCGGTTATGAAGCCTGCAACTATAAGGCTTGTTCTTTATATTGTAGTGAATCGTGACTGGTGTATTCGTCAACTTGACGTTAAAAATACGTTCTTACATAGTGTGTTAAATGAGGTCATGTACATGAAGCAGCCACCTGGTTTCGTAGATTAGCAGTTTCCAAATCATGTTTGCCTTTTGCATAAGTCTATATATGGTCTTCGTCAGTCTTCAAGAACCTGGTTTGGTGATTTTAACAAATTCTTAATTGAAATGGGTTTCAACAGAAGTCGTGCCGACGCTTCTATGTTCATTCACTGTGCTTCCCATGGTATGACTATATTGTTACTCTATGTAGACGATATTATACTAACTGGTGCTAGCAATGAGTTTATGTGTGCTTTAATATCTCGGCTCAATTCTCGTTTTGAAGTTAAATACCCGGGGACGTTGCACTATTTCTTAGGAATTGAAGTCAGCAGACAAGCTTCTAAATTGAAGTTGATCCAAACAAAGTATGCCCTTTACTTATTAAAAAGGGCTAATTTTCTTCTTGCAAAGCCATATTCTTCTCCGGTGGCAGCAGGTTCAAAGCTTTCGATTCATGACTCAACTTCACTTGTTGATGCAAACGCGTATCGTCGTGTGGTTGGAGCGTTGTAATACCTAACCATCACCAGGCCGAACATTACTTATTCTGTTAATCAAGTCTGCCAATTCATGCATAATCCTCGTCAAACTTGTAGGATAAGAACTTAGTAAAGTACGTTGCACTTGTTTGTGAGCTTGTACTGGAGAAAAACCAGATGTATTGATTCATTTTACTAAGACGATTACAAGCAAATATATAGAATCCTAATGCTAAAAAGAACTACAACAACTGCAAGAACAAGGCAGCATGCAACACTACTTCCTAACACTTTAAAAGCATGCATGAGACATAAACACATTCTTCTAGTATGTCTCTAATGCTACGACTAGTTTAATACAACTTACACAACTGATTAAACAAGAACAAGTTGATACAAAGTTAGATTAACTATTCCAACAAACTCTCCCTTCATCTAAACTTTGTTATCCAGTTTCTTCACCCCGAGCAACATTCTCATTTCTTCAAACTTACTAGCTGTCAATGGCTTGGTTAGGATATCCGCCCTTTGCTCTTAGTTTTCACATACTTCACTGTTACTTCTCCACGTTCCACGCAATCTTGGATGAAATGGAACCTCATATCTATGTGCTTGCTCCTCCCATTGATGATAGGATTCTTTGCTAAATCAATTGCGGATTTATTATCCACATAGATCACCACAGGACCTGGTGTCATATCCATTATCTGTTTCATTAAATTCTGCAGCCAGATTCCTTGAGTAGCTGCCCCCGTAATAGCTATAAACTCAGCCTCGCATGATGACAATGCTACAATCCTTTGCTTCTGAGAGACCCACGTTATCAGATTTTCATTTAAGTAAAATGCTATGCCGGTCGTACTCTTCCTGTCATCTTCACTTCCAGCATGATCACTGTCCGAATAACCACTTAATAGGTAGTTACCAGTCCCCTGAAAGTATACCAATCCATATTCAAGAGTGCCCTGTATGTACCGTAACACCCTCTTTACAGCATTGTGGTGTAGCACAGTTGGTTTTTCCATGTACCTACTTAACACACCCACAGAATATGCATTGTCAGGACGTGTATGCACAAGATACCTTAATTCACCAATGACACTTCTGTATAGTGTAGGATCAACCAACTGTCCACCTTCATCTCTATCTATTTTTACCTTGGAGTCCATGGGAAATCTGACTAGTTTGCACATTGACATGTTCATTTTTCCAAGTATACGTCTTCCATATGCTGTTTGTTTGACTTCAATAAACCCCTCCTGCTGGTTCACCTCCAAACCAAGATAATAGGCCAATTTTCCTATATCACTCATGTCAAACTCGCTTTTCATCTCTGCCTTAAATTTTAGAACATTGCCTGTGCTCGAGCCTGTCACCAGTAGGTCGTCTACATAGACTGCAACTATAAGGCATTCGTTTCCTTCACGCCTTGTATAAACGGAGTGATCATAAGGGCACCTTGTAAATCCCAACTTTCTCAAATACGTGTTTAACCTTGAATACCATGCTCTTGGTGATTGTCGCAGTCCGTAAAGCGCTTTCAATAAGCGATATACTTTGTGCTCTTCACCTTGCTTCTCAAAACCTATATGTTGGGTCATGTATACCTCTTCAACTAATTCACCATTTAAAAATGCCGACTTCACATCTAAATGGTGCACCTGCCAGCCTTGCTTTGCAGCTAATGCTAGCAATAATCTTACTGTCTCAACACGAGTCACAGGTGCGAACACTTCGTCGTAGTCCACCCCCTTTTTCTGCACATATCCCCTTGCCACGAGTCTCGCCTTATACTTCACAATGTCTTCATTGGTGTCCATTTTAATTTTGTAAACCCATTTTAACGATATGGGTTTACGTCCCTCTGGCAAAACCGTCAACTCCCATGTCTTGTTTGTCTCAATTGCCAAAATCTCAGTTTCCATGGCCTCATTCCATTCTTTGTTAACTTTTGCTTCTTCAAATGTTTTTGGCTCTTCAACACTTATCAAAAGGAGTTCATCTGTCAGTTCTATTTCTTCTATATCGTCGTAGATTTCACTTAATAACCGGAATCTCCTGGGTTCACTTGACTGACTTGATTCACTTGAATCACTTAACTCACTTGATTCACTGTCTCTGCTAGACTCATGAACAGATGATAAGTGGATTTTATATCCACTTGGAGCGTTCCATATCGGCTTAAATTGATTGTTTTGGACTCAAGTTGTGGTGGTTTTGATGTGTTTTGCTTAGTTGTGCAGAATTACGAGAATGTTGACTAAGGTGGATGCTTCTATAATTTTTTGGGAATTAATTGATTAAAATTCGGATTTTTGAGAAGGGTTGCGCAGTTTACACTATTTTGGCCATATATTGAGTTCTAGAAGTCCGTTTGAGGCCCGTAAGCAGTCCACGCGAAGATAACGAGATTCTCTATCATTCTAAGGTGGTCCAGAGGTCCAATTACGTGGGGAACGTTCCAGAAAATCTGAAGAAAAGTCAGCCACGAATTTTCCTTAAAAAACATAATCAATTTAGGAAACGTATCTTGCAGAAATTCTATTATAATTCTGTTTTTGTATTTTCTTGCTGGGGAAGACTTTTAGAGCCTATTTAAACACATCATACCATTGTAATAGAGAGACATATTATTAGTTATTATTTTTGTATCATAGCTTAGATCTGCAAGGGGGAAAAGCAGAGAAGGATTCAACGCTCGTGACAAGCAACGGATCTAGATCTACTTCATCTTTTGTGTTATTCTGGATTCTAGGTTTGTTTTCTTAACTCTTTGTTTATTAATATAATTACTTCTTTTATTCATATCTTGTTTTATATTATGTTTTCATCAAATCCCATGACGATGAACGGTTCAATTATGAGCTAATCGTTGTCATGGGATCCTAATGGATTTATCTATGTAGCTTAGTAGTTTGTATGCTTTAAAGATTTATGTGTGGTGAATTCTTGATATCCTCGTATGGTTGTGTTTCATGTATTTAAATGCGTCGCGAACATCTAATTTGTTAATCTCTTGCTAAACGAGAGTGGATCTTGAGATTTAGAACTTGCCATGCTAGCATAGGATAGGTTGATGTGTTAACATCATGATTTGTGGCGTAAATAGAGATATTATGCTGCCCTATGTGATCTAGGTGGATAACTTGTGCTTAAACATTCCTTTTGTTGAAGCATTGGAGCAGATGCCGAGGTATGCAAAGTTCATGAAGGATATTTTGTCACGAAAGAGAAGGTTGGAAGAATTTGAAACAGTGGCATTAACGGAGGAGTGTAGTGCAGTTCTGCAGCAGAAGTTGCCACCCAAACTTAAAGATCCGGGAAGTTTCACCATCCCTTGCACTATTGGCAACCTTTCTTTTAGCAAGTGCTTGTGTGACTTGGGAGCTAGCATCAATCTCATGCCTTTATCTGTGTTCAAGCAACTTGGGCTGCCGGAGCCAAAGCCAACCAATATCACTTTGCAGTTGGCTGATCGATCTATCACATATCCAAGGGGCATAGTGGAGGACATTTTGGTATATTTTTCTCTTTCAATAAACTTCTTGTCATGGCGATCACTGTCCGATTTCGCCTTTCTACAACCCCATTTTGTTGTGGGGTGTAGGGGGCTGTCAAATGTCTCTTGATGCCTTCACTATCACAGAAAGTTTCAAAGTCTTTTGATGTGAATTCTCCACCTCTGTCTGTCCGCAGTACTTTGACAGTTTCTTTAGCTTCTTTTTCAGCTAATGCCTTGAATTTCTTAAACGCTTCCAGTGCTTGATCCTTTGTTTTCAACATATATACCCACATCGCACGACTATAATCATCCACCAATAGGAAAACATACATGTTTCCAGCCGGAGTAGGTGGAGAGATGGGGCCACACAGGTCAGCATGTATCAACTCGAGTTTTCTTGTTGTTGCAAAGTCAGACTTTAACGGGAACGGTTTTCTCGTTTGTTTTGCTAGCAGACAACCATTACACACCGTTCTTGGTTGCACCATTTTTGGAAGACCTCTTGCCATCTCCTTTTTCGATATAGCCTGTAGAGCTTGAAAATTTACATGGCCCAATCTTGAGTGCCACAACCAGGTTAGTTCTTCAGCCTTTGACAGCATACACTCGAAGTTACGTTCTTCGATAACTATCTTATACAACCGGTTAAAAGATCTCTGCACTTTCATTAACAGGCTCCCACTTACACTATATACCCACAAATATTCCCCATTTAGTACAACCTTGTGTTAAATATAATTGATGTGTTTTAATCAGTGTTTAAGTGTTATAGTGAATAATCAGAGTTTAGCTGGAAGCGGTCAGAGTTTAGTGTAAACTCTGACAAATGGAAGCTCGACAGAGTTTGTCAAACTCTGTCTGGATGAAGCGTCTACTGGTTAACAGTGATTGAAGATTTATTATGGAAGCGATATCTTTGAAGATTGGATAGCTATCAAAGAGATCGAGTTGACTTAGGAGATGTGTGACAATCTGTAATTGATATCATTGTATAGTTGATTATTAGGAATATCAATTAGAGATTGTATCGTAGCTGTATGTTTTATAAATACAGTTAGGTTAACCCTAGAAGGGTATCGTACAACGAATTATCTTTATTGTAACCTAGCAGCTCTTTGTGATAGTTTACATCACGAAGAGGGTTTTTAATACCAGAAGTTTTTAAGTGCATAAACGTATTACTTGTTAAACTCTCATACGAATTTGATTATTAATTGTGTATTCGGCCTAACAAGTGGTATCAGAGCCAATCTGTTACTTTATTATAGGTTAAGATCCAAACACAACAATAATCATGTTAGCAATTCCTCCACCAACACCTACTGTTTCTGAAAAGGCTCCTACTACTGTGAGTCGTTATGAACCAATCAGGGTTCCTATTCTGAGGCCATTAGAGTATGCTATGTGGAAGGTCAAGATGACTATGTTTCTGGAGGCTACAGATCCAGAATATCTTGACAGGATTTATGAAGGCCCTCACAATCCTACAAAGCTATCTGTTGCAGCTGCTGGTGAAGAAGCTAAAATAGTTCCAAAGGAAAAGAAGGACATGACTCCTGAGGATCTATCATCAATTGCTAAGGATGCAAAGGTTAGGCATTTATTGCATAGTGCTTTAGACAATGTTATGTCTAACAAAGTCATTAACTGCACCACTGCAAAAGAGATATGGGATGCTCTTGAAGTCAGGTGTCAAGGAACTGCGGCTATTAAGAAGAATAGGAGAAACATACTCACACAAGAGTATGAGCATTTTGAGGCTAAATCTGAAGAGACCATGACAGAAACATTTGATAGATTCTATAAACTGCTCAATTAATGATCTGTCATTGGTCAACAAAGAGTATGATCTAGAAGACTCAAATCTCAAGTTTCTTCTTTCTCTACCTGAAAAGTGGGATGTGAAAACAACCACTATTAGAGACAACTATGATATTGCTGAAACAGAGATTGATGAAATCTATGGACTGCTCAAAACTCATGAATTGGAAATGGAGCAGAGAAACAGGAGATCAAGCAGGAAGGCAAAGTCTGTTGCTCTTAATGTTGAAGAGAAGCCTCAGAAGAAAGAAGCATCAAGAAGGAAAATGAAGGGAAAAGCTTTGGTCATACACTCAGAAAGTGAATCATCAAACTCTGATTGTGATTCAAACTCTTCTGAATCATCTGACTCTGAGGATGATGAAGAAGAAATGAGGAAAATGGCTGTATTGATGGTGAAGACCTTCAAGAAAATGGGCTTCAAGAATTTCAAGAAAGGGAAAAGGTTTTCTAGAGATTCAAATGAGGACAGGAAAAGCTTCAGGAAGTTTGATAAGAGAGATTCTAAAGGGAAAAAGGATAAGTCTGAAATTCAATGCTACAAGTGTAAGGAGATGGGTCACTATGCTCCTGAGTGCAAGAAGGGTAAAACTGGAAAGGTACTCTACACTAAAGGCAGAGATTGGGCAGATACTTCAGATTCTGATGAAGAAGTAAACTATGCTTTCATGGCTACTACTGAATCAGAAACTTCTGAAAATCAGGTACCTCTAACTACCTATGCTTATAATATTGATGACATTGCTCAATTAAGAATTTATCTTAAGTCATTGCATATAAGTTATAGGGATCAAACTTTAGAAAATGAGAGGATAAAATCTGAAAATTCTGAACTTTAGGTTAGAAATAAACTTGTTGAAGAAAAACTTGAAAACATGCAACAAGTTCAGAAAGAAAGAGATGATGCTGTTTCTATAGAGCAGAATTTGCTTCAGAAATATAAACAACTAGAATCTGAGTTGGAGGAAGCAAATAAGAAAATTAGGACTTGGACTAATTCTGGAAAGGACACTCAACAGATTTTTCAAACAGACATTGTTGGTCTAGGTTATAATGAGAAAGATGAACTTAGATTTCAAAATCAAGTTAAAATCAGACCTCATTTTGTACATGGAACCAGTAAATTTTTCTCTGAAAATGAAAAAGAAGCTGTTAATAGTAAACCAGTAAAAACTAGTGTTAAACAGGTTAATATTGGTTCAATGACAGATAAACAACTCAAACATAAACTGAAGGAGTTAAAATCTATTAAGAAACAGAGAGTGTCAAATAAGAACAGAAATGGAAAAGTAGGCATCACTTCAGGAAATAAACCAATGCTTGCTAGTTATGCTCCAAAAAGACATGTCATAACTGTGGTAGTACTAAGCATCTTGCAAATTTCTGCAAGAAAAATAAAAATATAAATTCTTTACCTACCAAGTCTGAGGTAAAGAAGGATTTTGCTAGAACTAAGCCACAGACTTTATGCACACACTGTGGAAGCACTTGGCATTCCATTTATACTTGCAGAGAATATCATGCTATCTATCATAATTACTATGAACTGAAACCCAATCTGAAATGGGTTAAAGTTTATACTGCAAGTGTAAACACTGATACTATTAGCTCAAACTCTGATAATGTTAATTCCGCTGCAAAAGCTAACAAAGTTAAGAATGCCAAAGGATCCAAGCAAGTCTGGATCCTTAAATCTAATCCTCAGTAATTGCTTGTGATTGCAGGGCAACATGGAGGCAATCCTAGTCGTGGACAGTGGATGTTCAGGACACATGACTGGAAATAAAGCTCTTCTATCAGACTATGAGGAGAAAGCTGGCCCAAAAGTTTCCTATGGTGATGGCAATGTAGGAAGAACATTGGGATATGGCAATATTAATCTTGGAAATGTCATCATCAACAATGTAGCTCATGTCCCAGGACTCAAGCATGACTTGTTATCTGTGAGTCAAATCTGTGACAAGGGATATCATGTAGATTTTCAACCTGAATATTGTGAAGTTATCAGCAAATCTACAGGAAAGGTTGTTCTAGTTGGTCACAGGCAAAACAACATTTATGAAATCAAGCTTTTGATAGACTCTGTTGGAAAAGCTGTTTGCATGTCTACAAGAATGTCTAGTGAAGAGAGTTGGAAGTGGCACAAGAATCTCTCACATTTGAACTTGAACAACATCAATGAATTGATCAGAAAGGATCTTGTAAGAGGACTCCAAAAGGCTCTGTTAAATGTTGATGGCCTATGTGATTCATGTCAGAAGGCTAAACAAAGGAAATCATCTTTCAAGAGCAAGACAGAATTTTCAATCACTGATCCCTATCATCTTCTGCATGTTGATCTCTTTGGTCCAGTAAATGTTATGTCTATAGCAAGGAAGAAATATGCTTTAGTCATTGTTGATGAATACACTAGATTCACTTGGGTGTATTTTCTAGCAAAGAAGGATGAAACTGCATTAACTCTGATGGAGCATATGAAGCTTCTGGACAAAGGATCAAGTAACAAAGTCAGAATCATCAGAAGTGATAATGGAACTGAGTTCAGAAATGCAACAATGGAAGAATTCTGCAAGGACAATGGAGTGAAGCAAGAATTTTCAGCACCTGGTACACCACAACAAAATGGTGTAGTTGAAAGGAAAAATAGAACCTTGATTGAATCTGCCAGAACTATGCTTGATGAAGCAAAATTGCCAACTTATTTCTGGGCAGAAGCTGTTCAAACTGCTTGTTTTACTCAAAATGCTACACTGATCAATAAGCATGGAAAGACACCATATGAGATGGTGAAGAAAAAGAAGCCTAACCTGAAATACTTTCATATTTTCGGGTGCAAATGTTTTGTTTTAAAGACTCATCCTGAACAGTTGACCAAGTTTGAACTAAAGGCAGATGATAGAATTTTTGTTGGCTATCCACTGTCAACAAAGGCATTCAGAGTTTACAATCTGAGAACTAAAGTGATCATGGAATCTATACATGTGTCTTTTGATGATAAGAAGATAACTGGACTTGAAGACAAAGATGAATATGATCAACTGAACTTTGAAAATGAAGATTTAAACTCTGATGAAGTAAACTCTGATGAAACAATTCTGACAGACTCTGTTGAAACAAACTCTGAACCTCTACTGGTAAACACTGGAGAAACTTCTCAGCCACAACAAAGGGAAGAACCAGTTGAGGGGGAGCATGATCAAGATGAAGACTCAAACACTGATACTGAGTCAACTGAAAAATCTGGATCAAACTCAGACGATTCAAACTCTGAAAATTCAAATTCTGACTCTGGGAAGTCAAGTTCAGGGAGAGTCTCAGAAAACGAAGATAGATCACAACAAAATCAGGAGAGCATGGATCAAAGGGGAGGATCACATGCTGACAGAAGTCATTTGCCTTCTGCTAGGAAATGGACTAAATCACATACACCTGATTTGATAATTGGTAATCCAGATGGAAAAGTGAAAACAAGAAGTGCTACTGCAAGTGAATGTCTATTTCATGCATTCTTGTCTAAAAATGAACCAAAGAAAGTGGAAGAAGCTCTTCAAGATGCTGACTGGATAACAGAAATGCAGGAAGAGTTGAATGAATTTGAAAGAAATGAAGTTTTGACCCTTGTACCAAGGCCAAAGAACAGATCTATTGTTGGTACTAAATGGGTTTCCAGAAACAAGACTGAAAGTGAAGGTGTTATCACAAGGAACAAGGCTAGACTGGTAGCAAAAGGCTATTCACAGCAGGAAGGAATAGACTATGATGAAACATTTGCTCCAGTTGCAAGATTGGAGGCAATCATAATTTTTCTAGCAAATGCCTCTCACAAGAAATTCAAAGTGTTCCAGATGGATGTGAAAAGTGCTTTTCTGAATGGAAAGCTTGAAGAAGAAGTGTTTGTTGAACAACCACCAGGATTTGTGGACCCCAAATATCCAGATTATGTCTACAGGCTAGATAAGGCACTATATGGACTTAAGCAGGCACCAAGAGCATGGTATGAGACACTTGCTCAATTTCTTCTAGAAAGTGGATTCAACAGAGGAACAATTGACAAAACTCTGTTTTATTTCAATCAAGGAAGTGACCTCCTTTTAGTTCAGATTTATGTTGATGACATTATCTTTGGGTCTACTAATGATAAACTCTGTAAGAGGTTTGCCAAGCTCATGCAGTCCGGGTATCAAATGAGCATGATGGGAGAGCTTAGTTACTTTCTAGGCCTACAGGTGAGACAAACAGATGATGGTATTTTCATTAATCAAGAAAAATATACCAGAAATCTTCTCAAGAAATTTGGTATGCTTGACTGTTCATCTGCATCAACTCCTATGGCAACAGCAACTAAATTGGACAAAGACACAGGAGTTTCAGTGGATATGACAAACTACAGGGGCATGATAGGATCTCTTCTATACTTGACAGCTAGTAGGCCTGACATCATGTATGCAACCTGTCTTTGTGCAAGGTTTCAGGCAGATCCTAGAGAGCCACATCTGACAGCTGTGAAAAGAATCTTCAAGTATCTCAAGGGCACCATATCATTAGGTCTGTGGTACCCCAGAGAATCAGATTTCAAGCTACTTGGGTATTCTGATGCAGACTTTGCAGGCTGCAAGATAGACAGAAAGAGCACTAGTGGAAGTTGTCAATTTCTTGGTGACAGACTTGTCTCCTGGTACAGCAAGAAACAGAAATCAATCTCCACATCTACAGCAGAAGCAGAGTATATTGCAGCTGGTAGCTGTTGTGCACAGATCTTGTGGATGAAGAATCAATTGCTGGATTATGGATTGAGGTACAGTAAAATTCCTATTTACTGTGATAATCAAAGTGCTATTGCTATGACAGGTAATCCAGTACAGCATTCAATGACCAAGCACATCAGCATAAGGTACCACTTCATCAGAGAACATGTAGAAGAAGGGAATATTGAACTACATTTTGTGTCTACAGAACAACGGCTTGCAGATATCTTCACTAAACCGTTGAGTGAAGCTACATTTACAAGACTGGTCAATGAACTAGGAATGGTCTCTACTTCTGACTAGGAATGTTAGTTAGATTCAAATTTTACTTATGTATTGTATTACTCATATTTCCTGATTGGTTAAATGCTAAGTGAACTCTGTTGATTAAACTCTGTTATGCATACTCTGTTAAACTCTGTCAGCATGCCTGTATGTCATACACTGTTATTAAGTTTGATAAACTTTGTGAACTCTGAGTTGATTTTTGTCTGAATAAAAACACCAATGAAGAAATATGTATGAAGCATGATTCTCAGCAATTAATCATAAATCTTTCTGAGTTATTGTGATCTAATCTTAGATTGTGCAGAAAGTTAACACAGCATGATACTGGCTCATATTTATAGCATCTCTTAGTTTATTTTGTCCTAAACTCTGAGTCTATAAATACTGTGTGCATTACCTTACATGAAAAACTACTTATGTTGATGAACTCTAAACTCTGTTAGTTATACTCTGGTAGAATAAAATGCTTACTGCAATACCCCAAAGAAAATGTATATAGGTTGTTATACTCCTTTGAGATTATGTTGGATACTAGGATGACCCAAGAACTTATTGGTATATAATATGTGCTAAAATTCTCTGATTTTTGGTGACTAGTTAAATACTAGGATGACCCAGGAACTTATCAAAATGATAAGGGCTAAAATCTTTGAATTTTTGGTGACTGGTTCCAACCTCTAATTACTGGAATGAATAGAATTAAAAAAATGTATATATAGAGGGGGTATAAAATAAATTAAAAATTACTGTATATAGATTGATTACTACAGAGTTTAGCTTTCATCATACAGTCAGTGTTTACTATGACAGTTTGTGCATCCAGTGTTTATTGATTTACTTTATGGATTTTATGAAAAATTAGATGCTCTAAAAATTGATTTAGTAAACTCTGCTTCACACACACATATTTTCACAACTGTGCAATTTATGAAAGGGTTTCGGTGATAAAGTTGGAGAATTGACAAACGCTGTTGATTTGTGGTTCGTACTCTAAGGTAAATTTTCATTTGGATAATTTGAAAATTTTGGAGTAAATAGGGCTTTTGACAACTGTTAATAAGTGTATTGTTGATTTGTGATTCATACTCTGAGTCTCAGAGTTCTCGAATAGAACAAAACACTTCTCGAATTGGTACTCTGTTCTGCTACTGATTTAAATTGATGAATTTGTTCCTTATATGATTACTTTAATTAGTTTTCATATTCTCTTCTTTGATTTACTTCCTTGAAGAACAGTTCATAAACATTAAAAAAAAAATTGCAGAACACACTGAATAAGATTAGAGATACATAATTTTTCATTGATAATAAGAAAGAGATTACAAGCACGTATTACATCTTTTTGTTCTCTCTATCTGCTAATCTATTCAACAGGAAAATAAAAGGTCAAGTCCAAACCACTCCATTGTTAGCAAAAATCCCAGATCCCATCTTTGCCACTTTATTTGGGTGGAAGTTGAAGGGATAAGGTTATTTTTGCTGACATATTCATTAACAATGGTTGGTGGTGTTGGATGAGGATGCCTTCGAGGAAAGCCATGCTAATGTTGCTTGGAGAGCAGCATCGATGTCGATCACTCTTGCAGGTTTTTCTCTCTCGATCTCTTCCAGACCGGCATCCATCTGCAGCCACAGAGTTTCGAGCTGCCTTTCCCAGTCAAACGCATCAAACTCTTCACGCGTATAGCTGAAGATATCCCTATTCTCGACGAGATGGAGATTCTTTTCTTTGATGGTAAGGTTTGACATTGTTATTCAGAGTGTTTTGTTTGAAGGGTTTTTGATTTTACAGGGGAGAATGAAAGGTTAAAGGGATAGTGAACTAATCTGAACAAGTCTCTAGGTCTTAAATAGAGATGGGTAAGCAACGAAGTACTAAATCGCTTCGTATTCTGGTTATTAATAGTTACAGGTAAACGCTTCCTATTCTGGTTTTAATTGGGTCCAGGTATTTTAAGAGAGTGTTATTTGATTTTCTTTTAAAATCAAATATTTTATTGTTTTAATTTGCAAAATACATTTCTTAAAAATACGCGCACGTGACCCACTCACCCATTAATGTGTCCCACTCACCCATTATCGTGTCCCACTACACATTAATCTAGGAACTGATTGAGTGTTTGATTACATAAGAGATTGAGTTTTTTAATTACTCTAATTACTTTTGTGTCCAAACGGTTGTGTTTTATTTTTACATCTCACAGTTCTCTCACTTTTCACTTGGACATTCTCGCAAACACCCTTCCTTCATACATTTCTCTTAGGGATTCTTGCAAATTTCTTGACTCAATGGCTTCTAAACCATTCACTGCTCTTGGTCTACGGTTTGTTCCTAACAACTATGAAGCTCCACTCTATCATGAACGTGTTCCAGAAGCGTTTCATCTAATGCAGAATTTCTTGAGCGACTCAGAGATTGGACAAGCTCTGGTTGGACCTGATACTCTCTCTGCATCTCAAATTGCTACTTTTTGGCAAAATTCAGTCTATGTGGATGGAGGAGAGAATGGGACTCCTAACATCATCTTCACTTATGAAGAACAAGAGTTTGTGATTACTCCACAAACTGTCAGAGATACAATGGGGTTTGATACACATACATCATATACTCTTGTTAATGAAACTCTATTGAGAGAGATGCTACAGGAGATAGGTTACATGGAATCTCTTGACAAGCTTGGCGGTATAAAGAGACCTAATCTCAGGAAGGAATGGAACTTTTTCTTTGATTGCATTACAAGGACATTCCAGAAGAAAGTCACCAACTGGGATGCCATTCCGGTAGACAGTCTACAAATCGGGTATTCTCTACTCTGTGGTAGTAATTTTGATTTTGGTAGATATGTTCTGATGAATTTAGGTGATAAACTGTCGGAGTCTACTACAGTTTATTATGCTCGATTTTGTCAAATGTTGTTCAATGCTTGTGTGCCTGGTCTAGAAATTGCTGATACTGATGAAATTCACCCTTTTAGAGTCAACAAGAGAATATTCTCTGATATGACTAATAAGGATGTTGGTAAAGAAAATCTCCCTGCCTTTGTTCTGCCACTTGCTTTGCAGAACTTTCTCAATCAACCTCAGGACCAACAACAACCAGACCCACAACCAGAACCACAACCAGAACCAAACACTGAACCACCTACATCACCTACTCCCTCAGCACCTACAAAACAACCTTCACACACTTCACAAACAAACTCTGAATCATCACAATCTCCACCACAACCACAGTCTAAAACAAAGAGAGGCAGAGTAAAGTCAGCACCAATCACTGAACGACATTCAAGGGTTAAGCAGGCAATAGAGACACAAAGAAAAGCAAAACAGACATCTCCTGGAGCTGTTTATACTAGAAGAGTGAAAAGAATAAAACAAACGGCAAACATACCTAAGTCACTCTCAGTGGTAGCACAATCTCCACAATCTAGTGAAGAGGATTCAGATGAAGTGCCTCTAGCGAAGAGAAGAAAACTGGTAATCTCTGATTCTGTGGATAAAAATGTTGAAGCTCCAGAGGTGGTTTCACAGCAAACACCTACTGTTGAGGTTGAAAAAGATGAAATGCCTGCAGAGGACAAAATGCCTGCAGAAGAGGATACTAGAGATGGCTTTTCTCCAATGAATGATATTCTTGATTCAGTTATGCCATTCTCTGATCCTATCTCTGATACTGGTGCAGCTGATCAACCTACGGTTGTCCTTTCTGAAACTGTGGCATCCCATACTGAGTTACTATCAGATGCTCATCAAACTGTTGAAGGAGGAGATGAAATTGATCAAGCAACCAAGCCTACTTCTCAGTCTATGCCTGTTGATAACAAGGATGTAAACTCTGTTGCTGAGCCTGAGCAACATGGAGAAAATCTTGACAAGGCTGCAGAAGAAATTGCTAAAACTGTGGCTGATAATGCTCAACACAGTGTTTTACTTGAAGATGAACATGCTAAAGCTGCAAGTGTTGAACCTGAAGGTGAAAGCAGTGCAAACTCTGATTCTTCTCTGAGTGCACTAGTACAAACAGACAATAAACATACACCTTTCACTCAACCTTGTACGTCTCATGAAGTTGAGAGAGTACAACTTGCAAAATTTTTTGCTGACTGGTACAAAGAGGATTGCATTTTTCCACGAGGGAGAGCAGCTGATTTTGTTAAGCAAACTGCTGATACTATCTCCAATCCAGAGATTCTTTCTTGCTTAAAAGCAACTGTGGTTCAAGTCAAAACTCTGGATAGAAGATTTGATGACACTACAAAGGCAATTACTGATTTGAGAACTGAGATTGTAACTCGAGAAATGAAAATGGAAAGAGAGTCAAAAATCATGTATACAAAATTTTCTAAAGATCAAGACAATCTCTTTGCCAGGCTGGGTAAAGTTGAAGAAAATCAGTCTGCCTTGTCTGTTAAAATTGATTCTATTGCTACCTCCTTGGAGTTAATTACATCTATTCTTATGCCTGATGATGTCAAAAAGGGGGAGAGAGTTGTCAGAAGGGATAGTGCTGGAGATGGAGGAGCAAGTAGTAAAGGAAAGAACAAAACTGAAGAAGTTCAAACTTTGAGAACTAGCAAGTCATCTAAATCACAGTCTGTTGGGATAAATACTGATACTCAAGGTACTTCAAAGACCAAGAGTTTGCTATTACCTTCTAATCCACAGACTGATGAAGAATTGGCTGCTAAGCTGTTTATTGAAGAGAATGAGGAAGGAGTTACAATTGAGGATATTGAAGCTGAAGAAAAGAGTTTACAAAAAGAACATCTCAAGGCTTTAAAGTCTGGTACGTTAAAAAGAGGAAAAGCTCCTAGGCCTGTTGTTAAAGGTGTTGTGATCAAGGAAAGAGCTGATGTTAGTCAAAGATCTCAGTTTTCAAAGGAAACAATGGCAGCAGAAGCTCAACTCAAGCTGAAAGGCATTGAAGGAGAAAGTTCACAGAAGAAAGTTACAACTTCTGTTGCATCACAAGTAATGACCACACCTTTACAATCTTCTCAGTTGAAATCGGTTTTTGGGAAAGGAACAATTCAAGATCCAAATATATTATCTGGAGTTTCTATGAATATTTCTGATGGAAGAGCCTTGTCTGGTAAAGTTGGAAACAATAAGGGTGGACTAGGTTCACACAAAGACAAATGGCAATATACTGGTCCTAGAGATCCTTCTTCACTGGCTGTTCCAGGTTGTGGTGTCACTCAAGAGAGTTTGGACAGACTGGAATCAGTACAGTTAGTTTATCAGAAGAGTTTAAAGAAGGACTTTCTCTTGTACTTCATGGCTGATGGGACAGTATTTAAAATTGGTGAGAATGATATTGGCTTGAAATATTGGGAAGGACTAGAATATGTTCTATATCTTTTCAAGGTGAATAGTCAAAGGACTCAATCAGTTGCTAATGTGCTCAGACAGAGGATGCTTCAGAATTTGGCAATCAGAGGAGAGAAGTATAATAGCAGATATGTTCCTAAGTACAGGGATTACAATGGAAATCTTATTGAAATGAAGAAAGGTACTGCAAAATTAAAGACTGATTTGGGAATCACAGTACTTGACTTCAATTCACAGTCAGAAGAAGTCAAATTTATCAGACTGGGAAATGAGATGAGAAGGAACAAAATCTATGATCTTAGGGCTGCTATCTACCAGACAGATGAGAGTGATCCTCAGCTCAGAGAGATTAAAGAAGCTATGAAGATTGAGCTTGAAAATGCAGAAAGAAGATTGCTCATAGATTATCTCAGAGCTATGCCAGATCTTGAAATGATAAGAGATTAAGGTCTGTAAGGATTTTCTTATTCTCTGTAGATTTTGTTAAGTAGAAGCTTAAACTCTGAATTTGTATAAACACTGTATTTGTCTATTTGTTTTGACATCATCAATTATTGTCATTAACTTGTGCATTTTTGCTAATGACCAAGTTGGGGGAGATTGTTAAATATAATTGATGTGTTTTAATCAGTGTTTAAGTGTTACAGTGAATTATCAGAGTTTAGCTGGAAGCGGTCAGAGTTTAGTGTAAACTCTGACAGATGGAAGCTCGACAGAGTTTGTCAAACTCTGTCTGGAGGAAGCGTCTACTGGTCAACAGTGATTGAAGATTTATTATGGAAGCGATATCTTTGAAGATTGGATAGCTATCAAAGAGACCGAGTTGACTTAGGAGACGTGTGACAATCTGTAATTGATATCATTGTATAGCTGATTATTAGGAATATCAATTAGAGATTGTATCGTAGCTGTATGTTTTATAAATACAGTTAGGTTAACCCTAGAAGGGTATCGTACAACGAATTATCTTTATTGTAACCTAGCAGCTCTTTGTGATAGTTTACATCACGAAGAGGGTTTTTAATACCAGAAGTTTTTAAGTGCATAAACGTATTACTTGTTAAACTCTCATACGAATTTGATTATTAATTGTGTATTCGGCCTAACACCTTGTTACCATCTTCTGACAGTTGTCCCAGAGAAATTATATTGTTGCACAACGTAGGAAAGTAATAAACCTCTCTAAGTGTATATTCCTCACCATTCTTACACTTAAAAGTGATCGTACCTTTTCCTTTAATCTTGACGGTTGACCCATCTCCAAAACTTATTTGGCCTGTCACGGTTTCGTTCAACTCATTGAATTTTTCACGGTGACCAGTCATGTGATTGCTGGCTCCGTTATCTAAGTACCACAGGTTTTTGTCCATCTTAACACCCTGCTTCTGATCAAAACAACTTGGCACCACCTTTTCTTCATTTAGTAGTACCATATCTTCACTGCTTTCATTGAATTCAGTCAACAGCAACGTGGGCTCGTTGTCTTCGAACTGGGTAAGGTTAGTCTCATGATTTTGTTCCTTATTTTTCTCCCTCTCCCTCCGAGGTTTCCTGCACTCAGCTGCGTAGTGGCCATACACGTTGCAATTGAAGCATTTTACCGTGCTCCTATCACGAGTGTAGCTCTTGTCAGTTCCTTCACTTCTGTTTTGCTGTTGTTGATAATGTCCTCTCCCACCACTGTGATTTCGAGGACTGTATCTACCTCTACCTCGAGCTCCAAAACCTCCCCTTGGTCTTTGATTCTGGGACGTAGATGACCAAGTTTTGTTCGACTTCTTTGCCTTCTCTTCCTGTGTTAACAGCAGCTGTCCTCCTGAGCTTTCAGACCTGCCTTTCATCCTTTCTTCTTGTGCTTTGAGCCGTCCAACTACTTCTTCAACTGTCATTACTTTCATGTCTCCAAATTGTTCGATATTTGAAGCTATTTGGAGGAATTTCTCAGGGACTGCTCGTAAGATTTTTCTTACAACACTTGATTCTTCAACGGTTTCTCCAAGTACTCGAATGTTGGTTACTATCCCACTTAACTTCATGCAGAAATCATCTATTTGATCCGTTTCTTTCATAATCAGAGATTCAAAATCTCCCTTCAACGTTTGCACTTTGCTTCCTTTACTAGTTCTGCTCCCATACATATCGTTTTAATCATTTCCCATGCTTCCTTCGCAGTGTCTTTCTCAGCTATGGTCAACAAGACATCTTCGGGCACACCTTGATAGATTGCTGCAAGGGCTACCTGCACCGTCCTGTCATCAACGGCTTCTTTGGGATCCTTCGGCTCGATTGCATCCCAAACTCCTTGCGCTTTCATAAATACTTTCATCTTAATAGACCATGCTGTATAATTACTTCTTGTTAGCATAGGGTAGTTTAGACTAACAGATCCTTCTTTTGCCTTAGGTGTTTCCATGGTTTCTTTTGTGTGTTTGGGCTGATATTTGGGCATATAACTACCGTAGCTCTGATACCAGAATGTAGGATAAGAACTTAGTAAAGTACGTTGCACTTGTTTGTGAGCTTGTACTGGAGAAAAACCAGATGTATTGATTCATTTTACTAAGACGATTACAAGCAAATATATAGAAACCTAATGTTAAAAAGAACTACAACAACTGCAAGAACAAGGCAGCATGCAACACTACTTCCTAACACTTTAAAAGCATGCATGAGACATAAACACATTCTTCTAGTATGTCTCTAATGCTACGACTAGTTTAATACAACTTACACAACTGATTAAACAAGAACAAGTTGATACAAAGTTAGATTAACTATTCCAACAAAACTCATTTGATTGCTGTTAAACGCATTCTACGTTATCTCAAAGAAACTCCCCATTTTGGAACCCATCTTATTCAGTCAAAAGATGAGGATTTATATGGTTATTCAGATGCTAATTTAGTGGGTTGCCCTGATGATAGACGTTCCACTACTGGTATGTGTGTATACCCGGTCCGAATCTCATCATATGGGCGACAAAGAAGCAGAATACAGTAGCACGTTCCAGCACAGAGGCTGAATACTGGGCTCTTTCTTACACAGCTGCTGACATTCGTGGCTTCTCTTTCTTTTCAGAGAGCTGGCTATTCCACTTCGATGACCTCCCATTTTACATTGTGACAATGTTAGTGCTACTTATTTAGCCTCTAATCCTGTCCTTCATGCTCGAGCGAAACACATAGAAATTGATTACCATTTTCTGTGAGATAAAGTAATGCATGGCTCTCTGCGTATTGTTTTTGTTCCCAGCGAAAGACAATTTGTTGATGTCTTCACCAAGGGGCTGTCAACGCCAAGGTTTAAATTTCTTCGTGACAAACTGACCGTTAGACCTTGTCTGCCCATCAGTTTGAAGGGGGTGTTGAGGATAATGATTCAGATCATTTGTGATAAGGCATAACAGTTTGTACTGATAGGTTTTAGGTGTTGTAGATAAACTTGTAGTATAGTCTGCTGAGAGTAAATCTCTCATTTTATTGTAATATAGTATTATATATCAATACAAACAGCCCAACAATTAACGTGGGTTTCATTCTGTTATTCTACTCTTCACAGAAACACCAGAAGAGTGTTGCATTCCCGTCATGTAGTGACTTGGATAAAAACCCTTCAAATTCCATTCAAATGAGTTCTTCTGGATAGGCAAATTGACTTCCATATCCTCCTCATACATCCCATCATGGTTTTCTCCTTCATCTATTTTCCCCATCTGTATTGGGTCATATATGACCGAGTGATGGCTGCATGTCTCAGCTATTGTTTTGTGCTTGGCAGTCCAATGTGGACGGCTCCAAAGATATAGTGGTGGTGCCAAATTGTTATGCTGCTCCAGTGTCTTACTGTTTACATCAACTGATCCATGTAGGTAAAATGCCTAAATGGAGAAACACACATTTAAAAGTTAGCAGTAAACTGGATCAGGTCCTTGACAAAAACGGCTACGAATAGCAAAAACTTAGAAAGAAATTGAACTTGAACTTAAGAAAGAAAGTAAAATATAACAATGCAGAAAACACAAGAAAAAAACAGGATGTCAGGCACATGACACACTACATTTGAAAGATAATAGCCCAGTACATGGTGTGCTTAATCCTAGAAAATCTGAATAACAATCAACCAAGAAGCAGCCATTTATATATACACAAAAGAATTAATCAACCAAGAAGCAGCCATTTATATATACACAAAAGAATTAATCATCTCTCATGAATATTCCACAGTACGTGGAAGCAAGAATTGACGCAAAATACACTATTTAATTGAGTTCCTGCTATCAAAGCTACTGGCAGAAGCTCATCTGGATGTTGCATGGTCTTCCAGATGAAATTTTTTATAACTTGGTCACAACTCACAACGCAAATAAATTTCAGATAATATACACAACCACTACATAACGATGTAAAAGATTGTCAGGGACACTACTATAGCTACTGTGTCTAGTAATATAGTACTCCCTCTGTCCCATCCATTTCTTCACACTTTCCTTTTTGGGATGTCCCATCCAATTCTTCACATTTCAAAACTTTCCTAAAATAGTACTCCCTCCGTCTCTTTATTCTTTGCCCATTTTGACTTTTTACACTATTCATTGTAAGCGATTGACTACTAATTTACGCATAATTTATAAGATCAAATATAGTCATGAGTGATCTTGTTGGATTCGTATTTATGAGTACTTTAATACAGTTAAATTTTTATATTTAGTACTAAAACGAAATTGAAGATATTAACGATTAAAAATGTGCATTGGCATGCGTGATAATGATGAATGGGAAAAGAAATATGAGACAGAGGGAGTAAAGTTTTATATATATAAAAATCAACTACATCCACTACTTTCCTCCACTATACCCACTTTATACATTATATATTTATGGGTCCCACCATTTTAATCACTTTTCTCCTCCACTATACCCACTTTATACATTATATATTTATGGGTCTCACCACTTTACTCAATTTTCTCACTTTTCACCCTTTTCTTTATATATTTCCTTGGTCTCCGTGCCCGAACCCATATGTTAACTAATGGATGGGACGGAGGGAGTATCATGTTAAATCAGATGAAATCCTTGATGAAAGAATCCATGATTATTCTTTTAAAAATTTCCGCTCAAACTTGGGCAAAAAAAACGAAGTTCCTGAATTCAATATATTATAGAAAAAAATGCGTCCAAAAAAAACGAAGTTCCTGAATTCAATATATTATAGAAAAAAATGCGTCCATCTAATAATTTTCTTATTTTAACTGACAAGTTCTTAGGAACCACCTCAAAATCCTAAATAAGTTAAGAATCCTAATTTGAGTTATTATGATAATTAAGATAAGTTTTATTTTGGTAAAAATATTGATTGCGAAAATATTTCAAAGTTGGTAAAAATCATAACTTACGATTGAAATATTTGTACTTCCTATAAATCATGATTCTAAAAATGGCGATTTACATTCACTGATGAATCAGCCTAAGAATCGGTATGTGGGTGACTACTGGTCAGATAATCAAAAAGCGGTTAAAAAGAATTTGTCAGTAGTCGGGTCAAAACCGGTTTAAAATCGGAAAAGTCGGGTCAAATAACATGATCGTTCCTTTATCTGATAAGTGATAACTTATGTTCCTTCACAGATGAGGTATATTTCCAGGAGAAAAAGGATCAAGGGAAACTTTTCATAATATACATACAAATTAATTCTAAATTTTTCTGGGCCCGCAGGGTTAATTAAAAAAATTATGAATTTACTAAAACACCCACCTTATTTTTACATATAAAAGATGGATATCTTAGGAAACTTACCTGAGATATATCGAAACTTACCTGAGATATATCTCAGGTTCCCCAACCTCTATTTCCGGAGTCTGTTCTTGGGTGTCTTTGGTGGGGTGCATTATTTGTTTACAAGTTTTACACCTATATAATTGTGTGTCCTTGTGTAGGAATTCATTGTAGAAATTCATATAACTAATTTTGTTATATGTAGTAAACGCAATATATAAGAATTAGCACAATAGCACACGAATAAATATGTTTTTAGACAATATAGTAGTAAAGATTTTTTTTAATATGATGCAAAACTTAATTATGGTGCAAACCAATCATAATTTATTCATTATTGTGAAAAGTATGATTCACGTGATTTACTTTGAATAACTAACAACCAAATATTTAAAAAGAACTAAATAACTAATAAGAAGATAATTGTTACCTTTTCATTTTTTAAATAACAATATCAAGATATTAGAGTAATTCTTTTGTAAATGTCTCCATCTCGTACTCGATTGTAGCTTTACGTATGCATCCAGCATGATTGTTTCGAAGTTCTAATTGTATATTTAATCTGCCTTTTTAGGATCAATTTAATATTAGTTTGGTCTGTATTTGGTTGTTTTTGATCCTTATATCTTTACCACCTTTACCCAAAAAGTATGTGTTGCAAATGTTGTACATTGTTGATGCTATTACCGCTAAATTACTAGAAGAATGTCAAAGCATAGAGTCGCTTAGTTCAATTGAGACTATTTACTGAAATTGTTGAGAGATATCTTATCCACTTTACCTGGTTGGTTAGATTTGAGTTATACCGTTCATGTTGTTAACATCTGCCTAGGCAAACAAATGGGAACGGGGTGACATTATAACTCAAATCCATTCCCACCCTTTATAACTCACCCCATTCCCATTTGTTTGTCTAGGATTATCCATTCGCACCCTTTACAATTATCTTCTTATTAATTATTAAGTAATTAAATAGGGAAAATTAAGTATTATATTTTTATATAATTATTATTTTTAATAATTTATTTTAATTTTAATCTAAATAATTTAATATAAATTTAATTAATGATACGCATGGTTTAAAACTTATATTATATAATTTTAAAATAAATATGTCGTTGATAGAATTCGAAACTTGAAATTTTAATAAATTAATTTAATCATATATTATATCTAATTATTAGATCTATCGGTTATTTTTTACTAAAAATCTAACGGTCATTAATCGTTGTATATGGATTTGTATTATATTTTGTTCGTGATTAGAAGATATGGTGTGATATTTTTGGGCATGTATCAACTATTGCAAGATTATGTTTTAAATTAAAAGTTAATGTGTTTTAATTAGAAAAGAAATATTATTGATTGTAAGATACAATATTTTAGGTGTTTATCAAAGGTAATTTCATCAATTAAAAGTAAACATCTTTTAATTAAAAAAGGTAATTTGTAAGAACCCCAAATTTTGGATATAATTAAAACTTTTTATTATGTACTGAGGTAATGGTGAATAGTGATTACGACTATGATGTAACGATTGAGATAATGAATGAAAGGAATAGATTTGGATTCAAATGTTTAGGTGCCATGAAGAATACTATTGGTTGACACTTTAGATAAGAATTATCTATCTCCTAGGGAATTGAGATTTGATTATTCTAAAGGAAAATATTATTCTTATGTCATCCAAATCGATATCTGTTATTGGTCCAATGGGTCCGTAAAAAGGTTAAGGAACGATCGAAAGAGATCAAGGACAATTGTACAACCCTAAGAGGATGAGTAAAGAAAAATGGATGAATAGTGATTTTGGGTAGACATAGGAATATTATGAGTTCATATTAGTGATCCAGGGGGAAAAAGAGTGTATGTAAAAGCTGTCGGATTCTGAAAAATAGCACTTTTATTTTTCCCGAGATTTCCCTGGACACGGAAAGACCTAAAGAATTATTGAAGGGATTTAAGGAATATAGGTCCAAGAATTATTAAAGAGAATTGAAAATGATGGTGTAATTATTATTACGGTTTTCGGTAAAACCCTAACTAGAAACGATTGAGTTATTCGTCCGAATGATCAATGAATTGAGCAATAAATGGACAAAGAAACGAGCAGAGAACCAAGATGCAAGTATGTGCAAGTGGATGAGATCAAGTAACTAAGCTAGTTGCAAAAGTAACTAGCACACTAAGAATCAAACCAAGGATACAAGATATTAGTACATGACACACCACTTGTCCACTTGTTTAAACATCATCCATGACATAATCACTCTATTAAAGTGACTTTTGGCCAAGATATTATCAAAACCTCATCCCAATAATTCATTTAGCACAAGCAACCAAGTAAAAGATGCAAACAAACTCTCTCCCCCTCCATTTACCTCCATTCGACTTGCCCTCTTTTTCAAGAGGAGAAATCCAACTTCCATCCATGGTTAAATCTCAAGAAAATTAAGGTGAGTCCTATATTTCATAACTAAGATGCCCTATGAATTTCATCTTCAAATTCCATACCAATCTTGAGATATAAAATCAAGAAGATGATGATGAATTAGTAACTTTTAAGTATTAACTTTGTGTTCTTGTTTTCTTTTGATTGATTCAAGTATACTAAGGCTACTTAAGGATCATTCAAGGCTTAACAAGTGTTATTCACTCTCCAAGGAAGGTATAAATCTCAAGAACCCTTAGTACTACTTTGTGTTTATGGATCTTTTTGGATGGATATATGATGGAGAAGTGTTAGTATGTTTAGATCCATGTATGCATAATTGGTTGTTATTGATGTTTCATACTTGTTGGATTTGAGTTGTTCTTGAGATATCATGACTTAGAATAGATGAAAAACTTTAGGTCTTGAATTGGTTGTTGTTGGAGGATGATTTGATGATGATAAAAAATTTGGAAAAGCGTGTAAACATAGCCGTCGTAATGCCAAATTTTTGTTAACACTTAGAAACCAAGCATGTCAGTTAATATAAATTCCTTACCTTGGTGATATTATGACTGATCCTTGTAGATCTCGAGCCATAGATAGTTTTGGCACGAGAATCGAAACATTCCGACTTACGGTTTAGGAGTTATGGTCAAATTATGAAAAGTAGTTCGAAACCGTAAACGAGAATTCGTAACTGAAATTGAACCCTCGTAAAATACGTAAGTCAGTGGAGAATCTTGGTAATTAAATACTAGAGGTAAAAAGGAAGGTGTGAGAGAAAACCTCATGTGAAACGGATCGTTTTTCAATTTTATAAAAATGTTGGAATCAAAGTTAAACGCGAACGAACCCCTAAAAACCCGCTTGGTTATAACTTTGGTAAAACACTTAGAAAACGAACGATAAAACTCGAGGTATAATCTCGGTTCGTAATCGATCGACTTTAGAAATTATACGACTTAAGTATATACCGAGTGTGGGTATGATGACGTGTCGTAATAACGAACAAATGTCGGATTTATTAGTAATAAAAAGAGTTACACTAAAAGGTGTATAACGAGATAATTCGAAAACGTGTTTCGATTTGAGTGAAGTTATATTTAGATTGTTAAAACGTGTTAAGTGGTTAATCTCGAGTGTTCTGATTGTTTATAGATCATCGAGCAGACCCAGGACCCGCTATCTCCACCCACACCCGATTACCAGGTAAGTGTTCAAACCTTTGAACCTGTTGTTGTGATAATATATGTATATGATTCTGTTTTACATATGCCATCGCATGCATGCCTGTTTCCAATTATATTGTGACTCTGGTTTTTGTGATATTTGTTCCCTGAATTGATATTGGCTTATAGACTAGATACGAATTATCAGGGATAAGCCGGATTGTTTTGGTAAGACCCTTAGCGAAGGGCACATGATATTTATTCTAAATATAGACCGGGAGTCGGTATTTTGAGATATAAATAGTCGTGGAAACCCGGAGGGATTCCAATGACAGATTATTATTTATCTGAGGAATGTTATTATTAAACGTTATTTATATTCCCATAAAGTATCAATTACTTGGAAATATTTCGAGGAATGTTATTCGAGTACTATCTCAGTCGAGAGATATTAAATGAATGTTAGTTTCGAATATTCATTTAGAGTTGATTATTTAATAAATATTATTTTGATATTCATTAGAATGTTATTTATTAAATGAATATTACTTTCGAATATTCATTTAAGGTTTTATGTACTTGATGAATATTATTTTAAATATTCATTGAAAGTTCTATTTACTTAAGGAATATTATTTCGATTATTCCTTTAAAGTTTTGATTACTAAATGAATATTATTTGGATATTCATTTAGTAGATTATTTATTAAATGAATATTATTTTCAAATATTCATTTAAGATTTGAAGTATTTATTAAATATTATTTTAAATATTTATTGGAGTCTAATTACTAATGAATATTATTTTGAATATTCATTTAAGGAGTGATTTATTTAGTAAATAATTCTATATGTTCATTCGAGGATTACTTACGAGCAATATTATGATTTAATAACATTCCGTAATTATTATTGAGTTAATAAATATTCTTGGAATATTTATTTACTTCTTTTAATTTTTTTTTAAAATGATTTATATTATTTGGAGATTATCTTTCACCTCCAAATATTATGCAAAATATTTCGGAGTCTTGTTACGACTATTTTATCAAGGAAAGGTTCCCAACTCTTTTATTTTTCATTTAAATCTAGCTTAAAAGGATTTAAATGCTCGCTCAAACTTCCATATTATAGGGGAACCTACTTGAGCAAGGTTATTTATCTTGTTGACTTCCCGGTCATAATTTATCCTTTTCACTCGCAACTTGGTTGCTATGGACTCATTAAGTCTGTGTGTACCTTCTCATCATTCGAGGGGTAAGATTGTTGGAACAAGTTGATATCCATTAACAAGCAAAAGCTTGGAAAATGTTGGTGAATTTTCCTTTCCAACTAGATACGACTACTTTGTGGAGTCTTATCAACAAGTATTTCACTTGGGGAAGGGAGGACAAACTCTACGTTTCAATGCTGTGGATTTAATCGAACTAGGAGTCGTGTGTAAGAGACCGAGTCGCGCGATCCATCACAAGGCCTAACCATTGGCCAGGGAGTTACTATTAAAGGCAATCTACAAGTGGAGCCGTCAGTTCTTCCTTCTACCGGTACTCCGGTAGTAAACTATGTTGGGCTGTACCATCCCCGACTGATCATCAGGGAGTGGGACAGCTGGCGCGTGATAACTCCAGTATTGGTTCATCTCCCAAATTGGGAATTCCCTGCAACACGTATCAAAGAGACTTCTTTCAGGTTGACGGTGTCTTCCGCAACACGTATCGAAGAGACTTCTTTCAGGTTGTAGGACTTCGAAAAATGTTAATAACTGGAATTGCAATATTTTCCTTGCAAGTTCCTCTTAATATGATAAATGATAATATCTTGCTTATTTTCGACATAGCAGATATTTCCACATATATTTACATTTTGAGTTACCTTGTAACTTCATCGTTCATATTATACTGGCATCATTTCCGTAAATGCATGGCATATGATTTGAAAGATACATTTGAACTGTTATATATTATCGTTCAGTTAAATATTATTGTTGGTGGGCTATTGCTCACGCTTGCTTTATTATTATATCACAACAACAGCTAGACCAGATGACTCGCACAAGGCACACTCGACGTTGGCGAGGACGATGAGACTACCAGAGCCGAAGAGAGAGCTATTGGTAGGATAGATTCATTCTTTCAGTACCAAATGTATGGACTAGTATGACTTATGTAAATGGATGGCAAAGAGTATGTATTCATATTGAAATTCTTTTGGATTGTGAGAACTCCTAGCGTGTTTAATAAAATTTGGTTGTTACTCTGATTTCATCTCTGGGACTATAACGGGTGTGTTTTATATTGTTGTGTTGGGTCATAAAGATGTAATTTATTTTATGTTAAGGTAAGTTCAAGTGTTGTGGACAGAATTGGAGACCGTAACGACCGGACCCCGGATCTGGGGGTGTTACATAATTGACTAATTTTCATTATTTATACTATTTTATTATTTATTTTAATAATTAGGATGACCGTGCTGGAAATTGAACCGACAAAGTTTCAATGTCCGTGCGATGCATGAGTTTCTTTTATTATGTTATAAATTTTATTTAATGTTACAATTATTTTTTATATAATCATTATTTTTAATAATTTTTTAATTTTAATATAATTTAATATTCTCATGTTACATATTATACTATTGTTTCCTTATTATAAACAATGTATACGGATTTTTAATATATATTTTTTATAATTGGAAAATATAATGTGATATTTTCGGGTATATATTAATGATTGTAAGATTAGTTTGAAATCAAAAATGTAACGTGTTTTAATTAGAAAGAAAATATTAATGATTGGAAGATATGATACGATTGATGTTTTTAGGTGTTTATAAGACAATCGACTAATTACCATTAATTATATTATGTTATTATTTATTTTAATAATTGGGATAACCTTACCGAAAACGAAACCGATAAACTTTCAATGTTTCGGCTTTAATATAATAGTACTAGCTTATAACCCGTGTGATGCACGGATTTCTTTTATTATGTAATAAATTTAACTTTATTTTACAATTATATTTGTATATAATCATTATTTTCAATCATTTATTTTCATTTTAATTTAACTAATTTATTATAAATTTAATTAATGATATGCATAATTTAAAACTTATTTTATAAAATTTTGAAATAAATTTGTCGTTGACGGAATTCAAACCTTAAAATTTTAGTAAATTAATTTAATCGTATAATATATCTACTCTTTAGATCTAACGATTCTGATTTTTTACAAAAATTCTAACGGTCATTATTCGTTATATACAGATTCCTATTATATTTTGTTAGTGATTAGAAGATATGGTGAGATATTTTTGGGTATATAATAATTATTGAAAGATTATTTTTTAAATTAAAAGTTAACGTGTTTTAATTTGAAAAAAATATTACTGATTGAAAGATACGATATTTTAGATGTTTATAAAAGGTAATATCATCAATTAAAATTAAACGTCTTTTAATTAAAAAGACAATGGGCTAATTATCATTAATTATATTATTTTATAATTTATTTTAATGATTAGGATGCCGAAAATCGAACTGCCAATGCGATGCACGGGTTTCCTTTCTTATGTTATAAATTTTATTTAATACTAGTTTATAACCCGTGCAATGCGCGGGTTTCTTATATTATATTATAAATTTTATTTAATATTATAATTATGTTTTTATATAATCATTATTTTTAATAATTTTTTTAATTTTAATTTAATATAATTTAAATACACTCATGTTTATAGATTATACTAATGTTTCTTTATTATAAACAACGTATACGATTTTTAATATATTTTATTAATAATTGAGAAATATGCTGTGATATTTTCGAGTATATATTAATTATTGTAAGATTTGTTGTAAATTAAAAAGGTAACGTGTTTTAATTATAAAGGGAATATTAATGATTGAAAGATATGATACGATTGATCTTTTTATGTGTTTATAAAAGGTAATATCTTCAACTAAAAGTAAATGTAAAAAAGGCAATCGACTAATTACCATTAAATATATTATGTTATTATTTATTTAGGTGTTATATTTTTCTTGAAAATTATGGTGTGATATTTTCGGGTATAAATTAATGATTGTAAGATTTGTTTTAAATTAAAAAAGTAACGTGTTTTAATTCGAAAAAAAATATTAATGATCAAAATATATGATACGATTGATATTTTTAGGTGTTTATTAAAGGTATGTTTAACTAAAAGTAAATGTGAAAAAGACAATCGAATAATTACCATTAATTTTATAATACTAATGTGAAAAAGGCAATCAACTAATTACCATTAATTTTATTATGTTAATCGACTAATTACCATTAATTATAACGTGTTTTAATTCGAAAGGAAATATTAATGATGGAAAGATATGATACGATTGATGTTTTTAGGTGTTTATAAAAGCTAATATCTCGACTAATTACCATTAATTATAATATGTCATTATTTATTTTAGGTGTATTTATTTTCCTTTATAATTAAGGGTAAATAAGTAAATTCACTCAGTACCAAAAAACAGGTACCAAAACTTTCAATGTTTCGAAATTTATATAATAGTATAGATATAATTAGGATTAATAATTATAATAACCAAACCGTACTGTAATAGTATGTATTAATTGGGATAAACTAACAAACGCAACGCAAGTATACTTATTTTATTCACCGTTTACGGCGAAGTCACCAAGTGTACAGTGTACTGTGTTGGTCAGCGCGGCGTTTGTCTTAATTAACTGCATAAATTGTTACTGGAGCTATAGACAACATAATTTACACAATTGGTTCTATGGTGTGGTGGTTGGTACTCTGTATTTTGAATCCAATCCACCGACCTGGGTTCAACTCCTGCTAGGACTTTTCTTTTTAAGTTTCCAGTATTATTTGTTTTTTGTCATGTAATTTCCTTCTTCTTATTTCCCGGTTTCTATTTATTAGCCTCCTTTTGTTTTTTGTCAAAATTTTTGTTAGACTTTTAAATTAAGAAAAGATTAACGACACTACCACTTTTGTTTTTTTCTCAAAAATTTTAATAGATTTAAATTAAGAAAAGATTAATGATACTACCGTCGTACTACGATATTGGAAGTTTATTTTTATATTGCTGTTCCTTTTCAAGTAGGAAATGTAAAGTCCGTTCATGTTAAGTATTGATGTTATTATGGAATCAACAATTTTTAAAACATTAATGTGAATTATATGTTTTCTTTAATAACATGCTTATTCTTTTTTTTTTTTTGAAATTAACTAAATTTTCATTAACTCGAAAAATCGCTCAAAATAGTCTCCACCAAATGGGTAGAAGGAGATGTAAAAACAATGAAACAATATAACGAATAGGGGATTCTAGCTAAGCTATGCGCCATCCTGTTGGCTTGCCTTCTAATATGACTAATTCGGACCAAAGGTAATTCCTGAAAAAGCATCTTACAATGATCAATAACATATCCCACCTCTAAAAGATTCTCACACCTTCCATTTATAGCTTTCACTATAAGCAAAGAATCTGATTCGATCATTACTCTCCTACCTGGATACGCCATCACCCATGAAAGAGCCTCCTCATCCAATACATTCAGCCTCGACAACTGATGTCGGACACGGGAGAGTAAGACATTTTCCCTCAATGAAAACGCCCTTATGATCACGAATGACCATGCCAATTGAAAAAGTTTCAGACCCAGTAACAAACTATGCATCTACATTAATTTTGAGCTCTCCTGTCGCTGGTGGAATCTATTTTCTAACATCAATATTTTTCTTCTTGACAGCACTCCCTTCTGGTTTTGGTACAGACCTAGCATCCTTCCATTCCTTTAGTAATAATATGCCTATTCTTCTTATTAATTCCTTGCGAATTGCAAAGAAATCCATTTAGGGTCAGTTTTAGTAAATAATGAAAATTCAAAATCAAATAAGTTCATGGAATTCAAAATAAAAAAATTGAGATAAAAGTAAGATAGGGTATTAGATTAGGGGTCTCAAATTAGTTTTCAACAAAATTCTCAAAAAAAAAAAAAAAAGATTCTCAAAAGAACACGTTCCTTGTTTTTTATCGGATATAAAAATAATAAATCAGATGGATTACTATGCATTTACATCAACAAAATCAACAAAATTATGTAATACTAACACATCGTTTGAGAATAATTTTTAGCATTTGTATCACTTGTAGATAAGGTTTCCTGTGTAGATTAGTTTTCCTGTGTAAATCACTTGAGCATATATACAAAATATGATCAACACCATAATTTGGTTGGTTTGATAAATATATGCCTTTGATACTCCTCACGCTATCTTTGACAATTACCCTTACAAAATTGATTCAAAAACATTAGCAGTTGAATGTTAGGATCAAGAAAATAGCTATTGTTTCTGACGAAGAAATCTTTTCATGTGCTCATAACTTTCAGCGTTCACAATAAGACGCATCTTTATTGAGTCTTCCCATAGCAGACCACCATATTCTCGTGCAAAATCACAGGCAGCCTCAAATGCATCCTTAAAAACAAGGGAGAGAAAATGATTTATATAAATCCTAAAAAACATTGCAACAGCGTCAGGATTTGGTTCTTACTCTGGAAGGAAACTCATCATACAGATGGGAAGGTGTCATTTCAACCCTATTCAAATCTGATTCCCACAGCCTTATCTGTCAAAACATAATGAATGTCAGAACTGCCTTTCTATGGATTAGTAAATTGTCTTTTACTAATTTAGCAAAAGTTAAACGCTACACACAGCTAAGAGGTTATAAGATCTGTGGAAGAATGGATAAAGAAGATAAACCTGATCGGTTACATTCTCCGGTACAGAAGGTACTTTTTCAGCAACTCGAGGATGTGCATTTTGCTGAAGAAAGCAAATAATCTGTGCAAATCCAGAGGCTTAGAACTTAAACTGTGTTCCATACACAATTAGAGATGATCAAGCAGACACGAGAAGATGGCATCATAAAGGAAAACAATCTAGCCTGTAGACATTGAGATTCAGGCACTGTTGGAGACATCCTTCGGTACACACACCAAAGAGTGTCCGTTATGGAATCAGAGACAGAAGAATATAAACAAGTCATAAAGCACTAGCATATTCCTTGCATTTGTATCAATATATCCACAATGAGCATTTCATGGATGCCGTCTAAGATTCTCTAAACAGAATTCAGGTTTTTGGTGATGCATGAATTTAAGTAAAACTTTTGACATCAGTAGCTAAATTATCAGTTGGGTAGCTACCCCAAGACAGTAGAAATTGGAAACGCCTATCAATGTTTGTATCTATCACATGTATTTGGTATAAAAAGGGGAGCATAACATGTATTCGGTAACTGAAAACTAGCTAGTATTTGGTAAATAGTAACTAACTAGTCCACACACATATATGCGCCTTGGAGCAAAAAGCATACATTTTCAAAGTTGTTCGATGATAATTGGTCAACAAGGTTTTATTTAGAAAACTTTTTAGTCTCTAGGTTTTAGGAATAAGTTAAAACAAATAGAATGTTCTAACAAATCTCAGGGGTGAGAATCGAACCCAGAAATTGGGACGACAAGAGAGAAGCCCTTACCACTTGAGCTATCTCATTGTTGAGCATTGCAGGAAACTTTTATATATGCAGTTTTTCATATGATATTTCTCTTGCTTTTCTATATTTTGTCTACTTTCTAGTAAAAAACACCAACAATATGACTAGTAATTTATGAAGCCAATATGCACAATTACGTGTAAACAAAAAGCAATGACTTGACTTGTGACAATCCATCTGAATAACAGAGTAATAGCTAGCGTGTAATTAAGGACTGCTGACCAGCTTGGACATGAGATGGTATAAATTTCTGTACATTGTTGGTCAGACAACATATTGAATAACTGCATTCTTACAGAAATAAAGCTAGAATTTGTGGAATTCCATCTCCACAACAAGCGTTTTAGTTGTCAATCTGTACATATTAAGCATTAAATCCATGTTCATTAAAAATCACATTGTAGAACGTTTTGGTAACAACCGACTGCCTAACAAGAAAAAGGATGATATAAACCCCCAGGACATGTAATTCGATTTGATACTGTCATCAACTGGAAGTGGATACCTTTTGTTGAACAAAAATTACGTGATGAAACTCTTATCATGGATTGGAGTGTAGTAAAAGGTCACACATATTATGTATATTAATATGAAATAATCAATACTTGCCTGATCTGCTGTGATGCCATTTTGAAAAGCCTTGTAGAGATTTTCTTTTGTAATTGCTCCAACAATGAGATTTGGCAGCTGATATTCTATCCTGCACTTTCAGCACAGATACATATTCCCTAAGATTTCTTTTGAACTGAACAGGTCACTTGATGGTATTAAACTAGATAAAATAGTTGGTACAATATATATCATACTATATACCATAAAAAGCTCGGCCATTTAGTGAACTGAAGCAGTATAAGACTCTATTGTTAGAGTATGAACATGTTATTCAGTCAATAAAAGTAGGCTGGGAGATTGTCAAAGAAGATAGGCTGGGTTGGTGTGCAGCAGCTATGTCAAAGAAGATGGCTATTACATAGCTGCAACAACAAGAGTTGGTGTGCAGCAGCTATGTAATTTGAAGGCTATAAATAGAGCCAGTTTGTAGCTTGAGAATAACAGCATTCACAATGTAATCCCTTTAGTCTTTCTCTCCCTCTGTACTCTGTTTATACAGTTTGTAGACTTTGTTCATCAATATAAGAAAAGGAGCTTTCTCCACCAAACAGTTTTGTTCTTCACTTGTTTGTCTTATGAGTTTCATATCAATTCCGCTGAATATTATATATTCTAACATGGTATCAAAGCCTCCGATCTCTGAGGCGTCATTCTTCCGCGTTTTTTTAATTTGTTCAGTTTTGCATAAACTCAGCTTTGTCGCTATAATGTTCAGTTTAGTCGAATTTACCACTGCAAACTCTTCCCTTTTCCTTGGTTTTCTGCATCGAACCCAGCAGCTTACTTTGTTTCTTCGTTAAGAACACAAACGAAACTCATTTCCTTTACTTTCTTCTTCTTCTTCGGATAAATCACGAGTCCCCTGTTCTTCTGCCTTCTTGTTCGAGCCAATCCCCTAAACCCAGCTTATCTTCTTGCTTTGTTCATCTGATTCTCTTCACTCATCTTCAGTCATAAACATCATCATCATCATCACAAATCTCTACTCGTGATGTTCAGTTTATATCATTTTGTCACTTGCTCGTGATGTTCAGTTTGGCAACAGAAGTTCTAAGCCTCTTTGTAGGTTCAAAATTGTTTTCCTGAAAGCTCCTTAGTGAGTTCTGATTGTTGGTTTTTCCAGCCCCATTGTGGGATCATTTTATCACTTTTTCTGCGTTGGTTAGTTGCTTACGGCAAGTCTATAGCTGTGTTATGGCAAGTAGATAGCTGGGGTACTCTCCTTCGTTCTTCTCGGCATGTCCATAGCTGTTGAACGGCATGCGGATAGCTAGCTGTGTTATGTTTGATTTCATCACTTCTTTGTGAGTTCAAATTCTCTCTTCATCTGTCAAGATTACCAATGTCACTATCTTCAAACGAGTTCATCGCCTCCTTTATCGGATCCATAACAATTGTCTGATCCAGTAAGTTCATAGCCGCAATTGGATTCCCGTCAAAATTACAACCGTCATTATCTTTAATCATCGAGTTCATCATATCCGCCTTTGAACTCAAGTCAAAATTACAACCAGCACCATCTCCAATCAAATTCATAGCCTCCTCCATCCGATCCTTGACAATTGCCTGATCCAGTGAGTCCACCGCCTCAATTGTGTTAATTTCTCTCTCGCTCGGTCTCTCTCTCCCTCTCTCTCCCCCTCCCTATCTCTTCTCTCTCTTTATTTTTTAATTGTGTTTTGTTGTTACGAATGTAATGGTGGTGATGGCGCCTCCTAGATTTAGGTTTCAACCAACGGATGAAGAGCTTATTTCGTATTATTTGTTGCCTAAATTTTTGGGACAGACTCTCTTATGCGACTTTATCAAGAAAAAAGATTTGTACGGCCGTAATTGCACTCCATGGGAACTATTTGATGTCAATGATGATGATTCTTGGATTCAAGGCAAACCAACTGAGAAATCTGTGTACGTGTTTACAACCTTATCTAAGTTACGTACTTGTGAAAGTAATTCTGTGAGAAGCAGAGAAAATACCTCTAAAAAGGCTGGATGTGGGACTTGGGCTGAAAGGACAAAAAAATTGATCAGGGATGGTGACGGTAAATTAATCGGGAAGAAGAAATTGTTAGTTTTTGAAATTAATGAGATTGGGGTTCGGTTTGATCTTAGCAAGGCTGGTTATTTCAAGATGCACGAGTATTCGTTGTCCGGGATTAATAATGATCTTGTTCCTGCTGATGGGGGTGATGTTGTTCTTTGTAAGATCACTTTCGATTCTTCTAAAGAATCGATATTTAAATTGGGTTCGAAAAGTAATGTTCATGTTTCATAAACTAGTACCGGTGAGGGTCAAAATTTTGAGAAAGAATCTGGGCCTGTTTATAAGGATCGAAAGAAAGAATCTGGGCCTGTTTATAAGGATCGAAAGCGTATGATTGCGGGTGCGAAGAAGACAGGTCGTGGAGGTGTTGAGTTAGCCACGTGGAATTCCAAGTTTGATAGCATGAGTGAATGTGAGTTGAAGAATTGGAGAGAGTCGATGATGAAGAAGAATAAGAGGAGGAAGAACGGTGATTGATGATAGTCGTATCGATTGCTCCCAACTGATCAGCAACTGTGGAGTAATAATAATGATGATTTGTGTTCTTAATTACTCCACGATTGCTGATACAAGTTGAGAGTGAAATGAATCCAATTGAGGCGGTGGACTCACTGGATCAGGCAATTGTCAAGGATCGGATGGAGGAGGCTATGAATTTGATTTGGAGATGGTGCTGGTTGTAATTTTGACTTGAGTTCAAAGGCGGATATGATGAACTCGATGATTAAAGATAATGACGGTTGTAATTTTGACGGGAATCCAATTGCGGCTATGAACTTACTGGATCAGGCAATTGTTATGGATCCGATAAAGGAGGCGATGAACTCGTTTGAAGATAGTGACATTGGTAATCTCTTATCGCAGTTCCGTCTGCTCCTGGTTCATCTCTTATCGCAGTTCCGTCTGCTTCATCTCTTAGGCCTTGCGAGGCATTTTCAAGTGTTACTTCCAAGTGCTGTGGTGTTCTTCTCCCTGCTGTTCTACATGACAAAATTGTTCAGTTGCCTGTTCTTCCTGAAGTCTTTTCTGTACGCTTTGTTGTTCTGTATTCTTCCTGCCATGGTTCCAGATTGTCCAAGTTGAAGGTGGGAGAGTCTTGGACTCCAAGTTGCATGTTTGCCGTTTTCTCTCCCACATCCAACTTGAGGGAGGGTGTTAGAGTATGAACATGTTATTCAGTCAATAAAAGTAGGCTGGGAGATTGTCAAAGAAGATAGGCTGGGTTCGTGTGCAGCAGCTATGTCAAAGAAGATGGCTATTACATAGCTGCAATAACAAGAGTTGGTGTGCAGCAGCCATGTAATTTGAAGGCTATAAATAGAGCCAGTTTGTAGCTTGAGAATAACAGCATTCACAATGTAATCCCTTTAGTCTTTCTCTCCCTCTGTACTCTGTTTATACAGTTTGTAGACTTTGTTTATCAATATAAGAAAATGAGCTTTCTCCACCAAACAGTTTTGTTCTTCACTTGTTTGTCTTATGAGTTTCATATCAATTCCGCTGAATATTATATATTCTAACATGGTATCAAAGCCTCCGATCTCTGAGGCGTCATTCTTCCGCGTTTTTTTAATTTGTTCAGTTTTGCATAAACTCAGCTTTGTCGATATAATGTTCAGTTTAGTCGAATTTACCACTGCAAACTCTTCCCTTTTCCTTGGTTTTCTGCATCGAACCCAGCAGCTTACTTTGTTTCTTCGTTAAGAACACAAACGAAACTCATTTCCTTTACTTTCTTCTTCTTCGAATAAATCACGAGTCCCCTGTTCTTCTGCCTTCTTGTTCGAGCCTCCGATGAATATTATATATTCTAACATGGTATCAAAGCCTCCGATCTCTGAGGCGTCATTCTTCCGCGTTTTTTTAATTTGTTCAGTTTTGCATAAACTCAGCTTTGTCGCTATAATGTTCAGTTTAGTCGAATTTACCACTGCAAACTCTTCCCTTTTCCTTGGTTTTCTGCATCGAACCCAGCAGCTTACTTTGTTTCTTCGTTAAGAACACAAATGAAACTCATTTCCTTTACTTTCTTCTTCTTCGGATAAATCACGAGTCCCCTGTTCTTCTGCCTTCTTGTTCGAGCCAATCCCCTAAACCCAGCTTATCTTCTTGCTTTGTTCATCTGATTCTCTTCACTCATCTTCAGTCATAAACATCATCATCATCATCACAAATCTCTACTCGTGATGTTCAGTTTATATCATTTTGTCACTTGCTCGTGATGTTCAGTTTGGCAACAGAAGTTCTAAGCCTCTTTGTAGGTTCAAAATTGTTTTCCTGAAAGCTCCTTAGTGAGTTCTGATTGTTGGTTTTTCCAGCCCCATTGTGGGATCACTATCACTTTTTCTGCGTTGGTTAGTTGCTTACGGCAAGTCTATAGCTGTGTTATGGCAAGTAGATAGCTGGGGTACTCTCCTTCGTTCTTCTCGGCATGTCCATAGCTGTTGAACGGCATGTGGATAGCTGTGTTATGTTTGATTTCATCACTTCTTTGTGAGTTCAAATTCTCTCTTCATCTGTCAAGATTACCAATGTCACTATCTTCAAACGAGTTCATCGCCTCCTTTATCGGATCCATAACAATTGCCTGATCCAGTAAGTTCATAGCCGCAATTGGATCCCGTCAAAATTACAACCGTCATTATCTTTAATCATCGAGTTCATCATATCCGCCTTTGAACTCAAGTCAAAATTACAACCAGCACCATCTCCAATCAAATTCATAGCCTCCTCCATCCGATCCTTGACAATTGCCTGAACCAGTGAGTCCACCGCCTCAATTGGATTCATTTCACTCTCAACTTGATCAGCAATCGTGGAGTAATTAAGACACAAATCATCATTATTATTACTCCACATCTACTGATCAGTTTGGGAGCAATCGATACGACTATCATCAATCACCGTCTTCCTCCTCTTATTCTTCTTCATCATCGACTCTCTCCAATTCTTCAACTCACATTCACTCATGCTATCAAACTTGGAATTCCACGTGGCTAACTCAACACCTCCACGACCTGTCTTCTTCGCACCCGCAATCATACGCTTTCGATCCTTATAAACAGGCCCAGATTCTTTCTTTCGATCCTTATAAACAGGCCCAGATTCTTTCTCAAAATTTTGACCCTCATCGGTACTAGTTTATGAAACATGAACATTACTTTTCGAACCCAATTTAAATATCGATTCTTTAGAAGAATCGAAAGTGATCTTACAAAGAACAACATCACCCCCATCAGCAGGAACAAGATCATTATTAATCCCGGACAACGAATACTCGTGCATCTTGAAATAACCAGCCTTGCTAAGATCAAACCGAACCCCAATCTCATTAATTTCAAAAACTAACAATTTCTTCTTCCCGATTAATTTACCGTCACCATCCCTGATCAATTTTTTTGTCCTTTCAGCCCAAGTCCCACATCCAGTCTTTTTAGAGGTATTTTCTCTGCTTCTCACAGAATTACTTTCACAAGTACGTAACTTAGATAAGGTTGTAAACACGTACACAGATTTCTCAGTTGGTTTGCCTTGAATCCAAAAATCATCATCATTGACATCAAATAGTTCCCATGGAGTGCAATTACGGCCGTACAAATCTTTTTTCTTGATAAAGTCGCATAAGAGAGTCTGTCCCAAAAATTTAGGCAACAAATAATACGAAATAAGCTCTTCATCCGTTGGTTGAAACCTAAATCTAGGAGGCGCCATCACCACCATTACATTCGTAACAACAAAACACAATTAAAAAATAAAGAGAGAGAAGAGATAGGGAGGGGGAGAGAGAGGGAGAGAGAGACCGAGCGAGAGAGAAATTAACACAATTGAGGCGGTGGACTCACTGGATCAGGCAATTGTCAAGGATCGGATGGAGGAGGCTATGAATTTGATTGGAGATGGTGCTGGTTGTAATTTTGACTTGAGTTCAAAGGCGGATATGATGAACTCGATGATTAAAGATAATGACGGTTGTAATTTTGACGGGAATCCAATTGCGGCTATGAACTTACTGGATCAGGCAATTGTTATGGATCCGATAAAGGAGGCGATGAACTCGTTTGAAGATAGTGACATTGGTAATCTCTTATCGCAGTTCCGTCTGCTCCTGGTTCATCTCTTATCGCAGTTCCGTCTGCTTCATCTCTTAGGCCTTGTGAGGCATTTTCAAGTGTTACTTCCAAGTGCTGTGGTGTTCTTCTCCCTGCTGTTCTACATGACAAAATTGTTCAGTTGCATGTTCTTCCTGAAGTCTTTTCTGTACGCTTTGCTGTTCTGTATTCTTCCTGCCATGGTTCCAGATTGTCCAAGTTGAAGGTGGGAGAGTCTTGGACTCCAAGTTGCATGTTTGCCGTTTTCTCTCCCACATCCAACTTGAGGGAGGGTGTTAGAGTATGAACATGTTATTCAGTCAATAAAAGTAGGCTGGGAGATTGTCAAAGAAGATAGGCTGGGTTCGTGTGCAGCAGCTATGTCAAAGAAGATGGCTATTACATAGCTGCAACAACAAGAGTTGGTGTGCAGCAGCCATGTAATTTGAAGGCTATAAATAGAGCCAGTTTGTAGCTTGAGAATAACAGCATTCACAATGTAATCCCTTTAGTCTTTCTCTCCCTCTGTACTCTGTTTATACAGTTTGTAGACTTTGTTTATCAATATAAGAAAAGGAGCTTTCTCCACCAAACAGTTTTGTTCTTCACTTGTTTGTCTTATGAGTTTCATATCAATTCCGCTGAATATTATATATTCTAACATCTATACACCATTGATTCAAAACAAAACGTAGTAAAAAAACTAATCCATGAACAAGAAGATATACTTCAATAACCATATCATACTGATATAATCATATCTAATTAACTGCACTTAATATAGGTGACACTGAAAATAACACAGTAATTGTCAATTGTCATTCAACTGAAGGGAAAATGTTATAAACTAATTTAATAATAGACTGTATACCAGCATTAAAAAATAAATGGTAATAAGTTCATAACCATATATTGATATATTTTCAAAAGATTATTTACCATTTGACTCGACTAAATAAACTCACAAATCTCATCTACTAATAAGCACAGCATACACATTGCGCATCGAGCCAGGAGTGGACATCATCATCTGCAGTAGACATTATATATAAATATAGCACTATACCTACTTAGGGTGGCAAAATCCCACATTACTCGAGACCCAACAAAAAGAAATACAAATTTGGGTCAGGTCAAACTAAATTATCCCGAAAAAATCGGGCCACTTACGGGTTGACTAAGATTCAAATGAGAAAACAGGGAGGTATATTAAGTTCAACATTTTTCATGAAGAAAATCGCTATTTTCCACAACCAAGAAAAAGAGCAAATCTGCACATTCAAAACCACACTAGTATTTCAACATGTAGCATTACAATTTTAACTTTCCCATATTTACTCCAAACATGGCATGACCTCTCATTTTATCAAGTACATTTCATCCCTATGGTTCATCTTTTAAGGAATACATGCAAACACTATATGAAGTGGTTTATTAGCTGTACCATGCCACCCACTTTATTTTCTTAGAATTTTGATGGTACAATTTTAGTTTAATAACTATTTTGGTAGTCGCCTGAAGGAATAGTTTATATTTTAGCTTGATTTATTAGGTGATTTTGCCAAAGAAAGGCAACTAAGCTCAACACAATATCTATTTCTGTATATTTTGTTACATTTTGGAAATACAATAAATTTATTCCGTGATAATTGTGTTTAACATAGCTACGCATGCCGAAATAGTAAACTCTAGCAATCCAGGTGTCATATATAGATCATTTATCAGACGACCTTTTTGTTCGGCACTAGCTTCATATATAGGTGCTAAATTATTAGGAAGTGCTTGATCTTCCACAAATTTCTTCAGTTCTATTCTATCAAACACCATCTTACTACTATTTGGCCTCGTTACACAGATCAGTAAAGGCTTAACTTCCAAAAAAAAAAACATCTGGAGAAAAAAATTAGTACGTTAAATTGAGATACAAACTCATCAGAGAGGTTCAGTGATATTCACATAACTGTAAATACTTGGGTCGTGCAAGTAAATACTCACCCAAAAATCACACAATAATTTTAAACAAAGTAGATTACCTTGCAAAGAGGCGTAAAATTTCACAGTGCAACTTAGACGTTGTATATGCATAAAGCCTAAAGTTTGTCTCCACAACAACATAACCCTGCAGATATAGAAAAGAATGGTGATATCATTTTTATTCAGTTACATGCACATTAACACCTGTCTAGAAGCTGATTAGAAGATATAAATGTATCAGCAAAAAAGAAGTAGAGAATCACAGAGTGCCTGATCAGTTTCCTAGGGTACATTCCCACATCAGTTTCCAAGGGTACATTCCCAACCCCCCCTCCCCAAAAACCCCCACAATTGAATACATGCCGACTACTGTATAGATAGATATATATCAAAGTCAGACTAATTTTGACATATTAAGAAAAGCAGTCACTTAGCACACATCTCGCTGTCCTGAGGTCCACCTCCAAACATCTATTAAAACACCATGGACATTATTGAGCTAATGAATCATTTTTTTACTTAATTCTTATCTAAATTTTCTATGCATCAAATATAAGGTGCCCGAGCCCAATAAAAATTCAATCAACCTGACCAGCCATATCATGACCAGAGACTCTGTCTATTCTTTTGTTCAAGGGGTCTAACATTGTAACGCCCCCAAATCCGGGGTCAGGGATATGGGTCGCTACCGCGGAAAACCTTAACAACCAAACAATCAACTGCCAATATTAAAACTAAAACATGACATCCGACCCCTAACTACCAAGAATCTTTTCAGGTTAAACAAATAAATAGCATCTTATAGCAAGAAACTTTCGAACATACACCTTGGACAAAACTAAACAAATTCCAAAGGTGTTAATCCCGAAAGAAAGATTTAACGGGAGAGGATACTAGCACATGACGAGCAAGTAGTGCTGTACCACGAATAAAATTTATCCACCATTAGAAAAATTAAGGCGGAAGTTCAATTTGAACAAACCTATCAGGGCTTCAGAAAAACCTGAAAAATAGGTATCATGACAGCCTCTGACACAATCGAAACCCAACATTCGGGTGGATACAAATGTTTAAAAGAACTATAACTTAGAAGACGGAATATATCTTCTAACACAATCTTCCAGTGAAGGAGTATCAAATAAATTATAGATGAAAAAGAATATTGCCGCGATCTCCACAGATGCATCCTCGATCGGCTCTTCTGACGAACGATCAATCAATTCTAAACTCTCTTCGCAACGTCTTAAGATACACGATACCCTACATCGATAACAACTCATAGCAGTCTTTAAAGACTCTACTGCCGCAATCTCCAATCGCAAGGAATTCCACTCGGCTCGGAACCATCATCCTAAGGTAGAATCCTAATCTCGACTTACTCATTGGAATATATCCGATAATCCAACACGAACTCTATGTGAGTTCAGACACCCTCACATAACTATATATATAATCCTACGCTCTCACTTGTTTCTAGTTTCTATAACCTTTGCTCTGATACCATTCTGTAACGCCCCCAAATTCGGGGTCAGGGATATGGGTCGCTACCGCGGAAAACCTTAACAACCAATCAATCAACTGCCAATAATAATTCTAAAACATGACATCCGACCCCTAACTACCAAGAATCTTTAAATCCACCATCCACTCCGACTATTAAACTCGAATATCAACGAGACCACAATCAATCTCACAATTTCAATTAGCAACTAACAATTTAACAATTAACACTTATTAACTCGAACATTTAATCGGACTCACAATTAAACCCAACAATAATCCAAACTATTAATACTCTAATATTCTCCAAAAATCCCAATTTGGACTCCCGAAAAATAATAATTAACATTTTCCAAAAACTTGAATCCAACTTCGAAAATTAAGATTTAACTACAAATTCCCGAAGTCAACTCTAATGGTCTAACTTTGACCGGCTATAACTCACTCATTTTTAATCCGATTTACATGATTCAAGAATGCATTCCATGTATTTTCTCGCAAGAATTCTGAATATGCAATCAGTTTTCAAATCCGACAACAACAAGCCACATAACGAACTGCTTAATCAGAACAGAAAAATAACTAATATAACCCATATCGAAAATTACACTAATTAAATTCACAACAATTAAACTCGAAATTTAAATATAATCTAACACGGAAATTAAATAATTAAGAACACGAAATTATACCCTTTTCGTTCCCGATCCGATCCGAAATATCCACCATCTCTCCCTCTCTCTCTCTCTTTCCCTCTCTCCTCCTTTCTTTCTCCATCTTCACCGATTTTTCTCTTCCACCTGCCTACATCTCTCCGTGTAAATCCCTTCTTCTATCTTCCGTGATGCTCCCTCTGAAATATCTCTTCATCTCTCCCAATATTCAATAATCTCTCCAGCCTTTTCTCTCCTGCGTTTTCTATCCCTCCATCTCTCCCTCTCTTTCTTTCTCTCTCTATCTCTTCTCTATGTGCGGCTGTGTGTGTTTTGTGTGTATTATATCTGCTGTGTTAGTGTTTTTAACCTAATGGGCTCAAGCCCAATACTATTCAAAGCAATACAATTAAATACTACACACTTTTAAAAATTGAAATCCACTTAGCTACTTTAGCTCCGAGCTACAAGCTACAATAGCAGCAGTTAACTCCTCAGCGTAGGACACTAAGTAAACTACCTTCTAAGATTGAGAATACCCTGCAATAAGACTTGTTTGGCATCCCGGGCAAGATCTATGGCTTCAGCTGCGGCTAAGCGAACTACCTATTCTATAGAAGCTTTTTTAATTGCAATAGCTTTTGGTATTTTAGTCTTAATCGGTATTTTTCGTCGGATTCATTTTCAAATGTAAGGAGCTATTTCTTGTTCCTGCGGTTTCAAGGAGACGGGAGAAGCTATGTCCCATTATAGTAGATAGCCCTCTCTTAAGGAGTTAAAGCTCTTTCTAGTAATAGAATCATTCCTATCAGATCATGACTGATAAGCAATGGAATGAGCGATCTCAGATGTCATTCTTGCATCATGATGCCGAGAACCGTCTGCTCACTCTCGCTAACTTAGTAGATGGAAAGAAGAAAGAGTCAGCAGAGATGGTACCACTAGGAGACAAGATCCAATAAAGGAACTTCACTCAAAGCTGGAGAAGTAATGAAGGGTAAATAGCAAAGAAATAAGGAAACGGGCGACGATTTGGCACCAGATATCCGGAGGTGTGGAAAGAGCAGCTGCGAGAAGCGGAAAAACCATCAAAAAACGACGATTGTTCGTGGAGGTTTCCATAGAAAGACCCCTTGGTTCTGGCAAACGGATCACAATTACAGGTACCTGAGAGCATACCAATGGAATGAACGAAATACGAACAGTTAACAGAATATGGTCATAGATCTTGGGTTGTAACTTGAAATGGATTTCAATTTTTAAAAGTGTGTAGTATTTAATTGTATTGCTTTGAATAGTATTGGGCTTGAGCCCATTAGGTTAAAAACACTAACACAGCAGATATAATACACACAAAACACACACAGCCGCACATATAGAAGAGATAGAGAGAGAAAGAAAGAGAGGGAGAGATTGAGGGATAGAAAACGCAGGAGAGAAAAGGCTGGAGAGATTATTGAATATTGGGAGAGATGGAGAGATATTTCAGAGGGAGCATCACGGAAGATAGAAGAAGGGATTTACACGGAGAGATGTCGGAGAGATGTAGGCAGGTGGGAGAGAAAAATCGGTGAAGATGGAGAAAGAAAAGAGGAGAGAGGGAAAGAGAGAGAGAGAGAGAGGGAGAGATGGTGGATATTTCGGATCGGATCGGGAACGAAAAGGGTATAATTTCGTGTTCTTAATTATTTAATTTCCGTGTTAGATTATATTTAAATTTCGAGTTTAATTGTTGTGAATTTAATTAGTGTAATTTTCGATATGGGTTATATTAGTTATTTTTCTGTTCTGATTAAGCAGTTCGTTATGTGGCTTGTTGTTGTCGGATTTGAAAACTGATTGCATATTCAGAATCCTTGCGAGAAAATACATGGAATGCATTCTTGAATCATGTAAATCGGATTAAAAATGAGTGAGTTATAGCCGGTCAAAGTTAGACCATTAGAGTTGACTTCGGGAATTTGTAGTTAAATCTTAATTTTCGAAGTTGGATTCAAGTTTTTGGAAAATGTTAATTATTATTTTTCGGGAGTCCAAATTGGGATTTTTGGAGAATATTAGAGTATTAATAGTTTGGATTATTGTTGGGTTTAATTGTGAGTCCGATTAAATGTTCGAGTTAATAAGTGTTAATTGTTAAATTGTTAGTTGCTAATTGAAATTGTGAGATTGATTGTGGTCTCGTTGATATTCGAGTTTAATAGTCGGAGTGGATGGTGGATTTAAAGATTCTTGGTAGTTAGGGGTCGGATGTCATGTTTTAGAATTATTATTGGCAATTGATTGATTGGTTGTTAAGGTTTTCCGCGGTAGCGACCCATATCCCTGACCCCGGATTTGGGGGCGTTACAAACATTATTCCAAAATGGCACATTGATCCAAAAAATATCCAGCATTTCACCCTCCGCCCCTCTCATTTGTTTACAGTTTTTTTTCATTGGTTGGCATGCTTTACAGTTTTTTTTCATTGGTTGGCACGCATTTTAAGGTGTATATAAAGTAAGTTCCATAACTTATTTTTAAACTTTTCTTTTTTTGAATAAAAAATTAAACATTAAATTTTTATTCAGAAGAAAAAAATTAAAATAATTTATGGAGTTATACTTTATATGAGTCTTAAAATGCGTGTCAAACCCTCTGTCCCAAATGTAAAGAACCTAGTGGGACAAGGGAGTATGTAATAATGGAAGTGTTTAACATAATAGCTACACTGAAACTACACACTTGGTATTGGCATTGCCAAAGTACTTTAATATCAAACTAAAGAGCCTATCAGGAATGCTAGCCCGAAGAAGCATATACAGAATATGGCTAAAGCATTACTAGAGGCTTGTACCTGAGCCATTAAAATTTGAGAGGGGTGAGGATTCATTAAAAAAACACATCCTATTTTAGATCTTAACAAGGAATTATCCATAATCCAATCACTATTATATTTCCGAGAGGAACATCCATTATCATGTTTTATCTCAAGACTAGTCTCTAGTTTCCTGTATCAATTACTTCGTACTTAAAATAATATTTTCCATTTTCCTCTAGTACTAAATGTAAAGAACCTAGTGGGACAGAGGGACTGAGGGAGTATGTAATAATGGAAGTGTTTAACATAATAGCTACACTGAAACTACACACTTGGTATTGGCATTGCCAAAGTACTTTAATATCAAACTAAAGAGCCTATCAGGAATGCTAGCCCGAAGAAGCATATACAGAATATGGCTAAAGCATTACTACCTGAGCCATTAAAATTTGAGAATATATCATATCTAACATCTTTTCAGGGTTGAGGATTCATTAAAAAAACACATCCTATTTTAGATCTTAACAAGGAATTATCCATAATCCAATCACTATTATATTTCCGAGAGGAACATCCATTATCATGTTTTATCTCAAGACTAGTCTCTAGTTTCCTGTATCAATTACTTCGTACTTAAAATAATATTTTCCATTTTCCTCTAGTACTATTTTTTTTTTTCTGGGTGCTTTAACCTTGATATTCAGCAGGACTCTGGTTAGCAACATTGTCCCTGGCTCCTTGTAACTTGGAAATTAAAGAAAATACATTCAAAGACCTTGTCCTCATAAGGTAAATTTAAAAGGGGAAAAGTTCTAGTTTAGCAGACATCAGATGCATGGAGTCCGAAAAGGCATTTAAAAGGCTTCTCAGTACCCTATATCTTCTAACTATTTATGAAGACAGAATTGGAAAATAATACCTGCTTCCTGGATGATGCATCTGATAGACTAATTGAAAGATTAATAGCCAATTTCGTAGGAATGAACCAACTCTCTTTCATACCCTGGTGGACAGAGACAAACTATATTGTTAAAAAGTGTATGGACAATAGTGGGACTGGGATGTAAATAAAGCATTTATATCAAGTAACGAACAGGATGTAGTAGCATCACCTGCTGTAGCTTGACTAATCCCAGGTCTGCAAGGTCCTTAACTATGGATCCCTGAGTGTTACTCAGCGTGTTCATATTATAAGCCTACATGTGAAGAATATAATTATAAACTACAATTAGCTGTAGAAACCTTCTGGAGTAACCTTAATGGATGCATTTCATGCCTCACTAGTTTAGCACTTGTTTCATATATAGTTATCCATCTCTTGTTATTCTAATGCGTCATATATTCGTGCATGTAGGTAACATTATAAACTGTGCATTTATTTACTCCACACTGCACGTCAGCAATAAGTATGACCTACTGATTAAACAACTGTAACACTAAATTACATGCAGCAAGAGGAAGATACAAATGGAGGATTTAATACCTCACCAGAAACATGGAAACTGAGCTCCAGTAAAAATGAGATAAGATCTGAGGTATCCACTCCTCGCTCCTGCATTAAAATGATTTTCTATTGCTATATATCAGGAAATTTAGATAGTTCTAGACATCTTTATGACTTTATGTCATTAAATACTTCAATACATCTTTATATAATAAGTCCATTCACTTTCTGTCTTCGAGTTTTGATAACCATTTAAAAATGAGTTTTCCTGTCGCAACATATATATTTTCTACTAGTGTAAACCATAATTTCCTATAAAAACATTAAGAATTTAGTGCAATTAAGAAAAGTGGACAGTGGAAGGACAGTTCACTAGAGTTATATACCAACTATCAAATAATTCAGTTTTATTACAGTACTACGCAAGTGGCAACCCATATCATGTATTAACACAATAGGTCCTACAACTCAATGATTGATATCCCCTACATCAGGGGATGATCATATATCTATACTGGGAAAAATATAATTTCACACAAAAGATAGAGGGTCCCAAGGTATCTCCACAATAAAGGTATAAGGACCTAACAGTTCAGCAATGCCAAATTTGCCAGTAACATCAAATCAAAAGCCTTAAAACAGAAGAAAGAGGGAGAAAGGAACCGCAAGTCATACCTCACAATGAGTGATATACTCCCTGATGACATACCAAAGTTGTGCATTTGTATCCATAAGCTGTCATACATGCAGATTAACATATATTCCAGTAGAACAAGGTATATAAGACTAACAGTAACAGTGTCGTACCAAGAACTGGAAACCACTCTCTGTTAACATCGGAGCTTCTCTGTCTCTAAGGAAGAAACACCAAACCAGATATAAGTTATTATTTCTCTAATTCTACAACGTTAAAAGATAAATGAGCAAGATGAATAGATGGGAACCATGGAATTAAAACATGTGCATTAAACCTCTGACTTAGAAGGCCTCTTTGGAATATTTTCATCATAGAGGAGCTGATGTTTCTTGTTGCTTCAGCTTCCGTGGAGCTTATAAGGTGCAAGAGAAAACTCTGATGTAACATATCATAAATAATAAGAATATGCCAAAACATACCGAGACTACTATAGCGTGGAAAGAAAGCAATGCACTGCTTGAAGGCTCTTGAAACATTAGGTTGAAACTTAGTACATCAATGTATAACTGTAACAGGAAACAAGAATGCAAAGAAAAGGCTTGCACCTCCCACTGTTCAGAGGCATAGGCATCTAAATCAACTGAGCTCGGAAGCCTCACACTTATTTGCATAGGTACCCTTGGTAAAACACCACTGCAATATCGAATTCATTGGTCATACATGTAATACTCGTACAGATACACACATAGGGGAGTGATCCAACAAACACTGGTTACCACACATATTTTAGCAAATTCTCATGGTTACCTACAAGTGGACGCCCAATATAACTTATTTTAATTCTGTCCACCGGAAAATGTAGGGTCCTTGCTACATTTCATAGAGTAACATGATGCACTCACTACTCGACTATATGTTTATCCCGGATTTATTTTGCACTTATCTTCCATGCAGTTTATTGTCCACTAAACCAACTAAATTAACCACTTAGGACTTTAACTAAAGAATTATTGTTACTGTGCATGGTGAACCATGTACACCAACCTAAAAAAAGTATATATAATTAATTCCCGTGTCTCTTATTGATATGACCACCAACATACTAAAAAAGGTGTGTTTTTCTATAGCTGAATCCTGTTTTTCTTGTAGATATCGCCAAGACCGGAGGATACAATAATATATACATGTGTGAATTACAAAAAGAGAAAACATAATATCCAGATAACATGTACAAGTCAGCCACGTAGACTTCAAGTTTACCCATGTATTATATGATTCTGAAGGTTTTTCTGAAATGTTGGATTCAATCTGTAACTTGTTTCTCTTTTCCTGCTAATATAAACAAAAATACAAGTAAGCTACATCACACAAAAACAGCATCTAAAATTCTACAACCATACCCCAAAAATGGCCTCCAACAATAAGTACTATATACAATACAACTGCCATCAGAAAAACTTGAAGCGTGAAACATAAATTTTACATTACTAGAGGGTAAGAAAGTTAAATTTAATAATAACAGGGATGGCCTTTAAGTAACTTTAAGCTATCAATTAAAAGGAATGGGAAATGCGCTAGCACATTCGAAGATGATTGGAACATATAACATATTGTTCAACATTATCTATTCCAATCAACGATTTTACCCCATTCCCATTTGTTTGCCTAGGAAGATGATCAACAACAGTAACATTATAACTCAAACCCAACCAGCCAGGTAAAGTGGATAAGATACCTGTCAACAGTTTCAGTAAATAGTCTCAACTGAACTAATTTGTCAATGGCGACTCTATGCTTTGACATTCCTTCAGCAGGAACCCAGTCTTCCAGTAATTTAGCGGTAATAGCATCAACAATGTACAGCATTTGCAGCACATACTTTTTGGCTAGAGGTGGCAAAGATCTAAGGATCGAAAACAACCAAAATACAGACCAAACTAACATTAAATTTATTTTAAAAAGGCAGAGTAAATATACAATTAGAACTTCGAAACGGTCATGCTGGATGCATTCACGTAAAGCTAAAATCGAGTACGAGATGGAGACATTTACAAAAGAATTACTCTAATATCTTGATATTGTTATTTAATAAATGAAAAAGTAACAATTATCTTCTTATTAGTTATTTAGTTCTAAAAAATCTTTACTCCTGTACTGTCTAAAAACATATTTATTCGCGTGCTAATGCTTATGTATTGTGTTCACTACATATAACAAAATTAGTTTGTATATGCATATTCTTAACAACTAAGTAAACTTTATAATATACTATACATTGGTATAATATACTATACATTGGCTTGGTTTTAGGCTTCACCAACATCTTTTTTTCAACATTTAAATTTAATTATTTTTCAAAGTAAAAAATTATACTCCAGGAGAAACACTAGTTCAAAGTCCTAACTGTTTAATTAGCTTTGAAAATAACATTTCAGTATCAAGATTACATGCCATAAGCATGTAGTTCTGGAACATGAGGGCTTTCCGTTATAATATTATCAAACGACATGTTAGAAATATGGAACTTGTCGTAGATCGTAACAAGTGTTTATGGACTAGGAATACCACGCTATCGAAAAGAACGAGAGTTGCGTTTATTGATAACATGTTATAAATTACAGCTCTCACTATTACCTAAGATAGGCTACAACCAAATCGAGCTTCTAATGGGTTCACAATGGCTAAGTGATATGAATTGCTACACCCCAAGCTATAATGCATAATGACGAAATTCCATTTGAGTATTTGACCAAAAATACAACTGTTTTTGGATTGTTCACAAAGTCCTTCCAACAATGAATTCCTACACAAGGACACACAATTACATAGGTGATAAAACATGTAAACAAAAGACGCACCCCACCAAAGACACCCAAGAACATACTCTGGAAATGTACGGCCTCGTCATATAGTAGATTAGTGGTTCCTAAACAAAAATCTGCTACAAATTTAGGATTTGTGGTAAATTACTACATTGATTAGTACATACCTAAATCTACCTAGCTCACTAAAATCCCAAAATGCATCTCATTGATTACTATGAACCTACCTCACTGCAATCATCAGTTTTCTATCTAAATAACAACATAATACCAATTCAACCAGGCTGACAAATGTATTCCTACAAAACAGAACATGATTACAAAATATCAATAAAAACAACAGAAGTTTAAATTTTCGACGACCACTATGACACAAAAATATAATAAAATCAAGAAATGTTATTACACTAAAAACCAATAATCTTTTAAACAGACACCCATGACCATATCATCCAATTCATCTAATGCCCATATTGTTAATTCAATGAAAACATAAGAGAACCAAATCACATACATATATGTGTGTCTAAATATTTATAAACAGAGAGAGAGAGAGGGAGAGGGGGCGAGAGAGAGAGAGGGAGGGGGAGAGAGAGAGAGAGAGAGAGAGAGAGAGAGAGAGAGAGAGAGAGAGAGAGAGAGAGAGAGAGAGGGAGGGAGGGAGGGAGGGAGGGAGAGAGAGAGAGAGAGAGAGAGAGAGAGAGAGAGAGAGAGAGAGAGAGAGAGAGAGAGAGAGAGAGAGAGAGAGGAGGGGTGACCTTAGAATGGCTTCACAGATGAAAGCATTGTGATACAACTTATCAAGTTTTGAAGCTGGCAAAGAAGCCACCATATCCATGAAATTCTTGGCAATTATCCTTACTTGTGGCATCTTGAATACTATTCTTCTTTCTGGGGTTTACAAAAACACGCATATACACAGGCCCCTCATCTCTCGTTTTGCTTCTTTCTGATTCTTGGATTTCTCGTTTTGCTTCTTTCTGATTCTTGGATTTCTCAAATGTTTTTTTTTTTTTTTTAAATGAATTTCTCTTATGGTTAATTAGAACGTTTGGAAACTGAGGCCAGAATATAGTACGAAGGAATGCTTTTGGGAGGATTTAATGGGTGGGCCCCCGGGTGTTTCTACTTGTGGGATTTGTGGATTTTTGTTTAGGGCTTTTGCATCACAAGAGGGCTTCAATTCGTTTGTTTGATTTCACCCTTATTCTGCTTCCACCACTAAATTCCTACTTACCCTAGAATAGAATTAAAGTGATTAGATGTAATGACAGGATCATGACCGTCAAGGTGGTAGTGGGGGAGACTGTGGTGAATGTGGTGTGTGCGTACGCCCCGCAAGGCGGTTTGGGTGATTCTGAGAAGGAGGCTTTTTGGGTTTGTTTAGACGGGCTGGTAGGTAGTTTTCCTGCAGATCAATTTTTAGTGTTGGGTGGCGATTTCAACGATCACATCGGCGAGAGGTCAGATGGTTTTCCCATGGTGCATGGGGGTTTTGGCTTCGGGTCCAGGAATGTTGGTGGGTCCGCCCTGTTAGAGTTTGCCACGGCCCAGGAATTGGTAATTGTTAATTCTGTTTTTCAGAAGAGGGCTGAGCACCTCGTCACCTTTAGTAGTGGGGGTCGCAGCACTCAAATCGATTACTTCCTTGTGCGCAGCCGGGACGTTAGAGCATGCGTGGACTGCAAGGTGTTCAGGAGTGAGGCGTGCGCTTCCCAGCACCGGCTGTTGGCTATGGATCTTTCCATGGGGGGTCGAGTTGTGCGCAGAAAGAGAGAGTTTAGACCTAGAATCCTTTGGAAAGACTTGAAGGGCGAGAAGGCGGCAGAATTCAGGGAGGCTTTGATCAACGAAGGTTGTTTTGCGAGTGGTGGAGATGCGAACTTCAGGTGGTCCAACATGGCAAAGGCCATTCGGAGTGTAGGCGAGAAGGTGGTGGGGGTTTCCTCAGGTAGGTTCAGGGGTCATAAGGAGTCGTGGTGGTGGAACGAGGAGGTTCAAAAGAAGGTTAAGGCTAAACTTGCGCTCTTTAAAGAGCTTTTATCGATCTGCGAAGGGCCGGAGAGGACTCAGAAGTTGGAAGCATACAAGGAGGCGAGACGAGAGGCAAAAAAGGCAGTGGCGAAAGCTAAAGAGGAGGCATATGAAGGGCTGTACCAGCGCCTAGATACCAAGGAAGGAGCGAATGCCATCTTTAAGCTAGCTAAAGCAATGGAGAGAGGGAGGCGCGACCTGGGTGCGGTAAAGTTTGTTAAAGATGATTCAGGCCAAGTGTTGTTGAATGAAGATGCTATTAAGGATAGGTGGAGTTCGTATTTCCATAATCTTTTCAACGAGGCTAGGAGGACTGGTGCCGGTGTGGATCAGGAGGTCTCTCTTTCAACTGAGATTTCCTTCGATCCCTCTGAGCGCATCAGCAAGGATGAAGTCAAGAGTGCCTTGCAAAAGATGGCTAGAGGGAAGGCGGTTGGTCCGGATCTTATCCCAATCGAGGTTTGGCTTTGTCTTGGTGAGGTTGGCGTCCAATGGCTAGCGGATCTGTTCAATGTTCTTCTCTTGGGTGATAAGATGCCAGCTGAATGGAGGCGTAGTGTTGTGGTCCCTTTTTTCAAGAATAAAGGCGATGCTCAAAGTTGTAGTAACTACCGGGGTATTAAACTACTCAGTCATACTATGAAACTTTGGGAGAGAGTGGTTGATAGTCGGCTTAGAAGAGAAGTTGAAATCTCAGAGAATCAATTTGGATTTATGCCTGGGAGATCAACGATCGAGGCCATTCATCTTGTTAGACGCCTTATGGATAAGTTCAGGGAACGTCGCAAAGACCTCCATTTGGTGTTCATTGATCTTGAGAAGGCCTATGATAGCATCCCTCGTGAAGCTATTTGGAAGAGCCTCGAGGAGAGGGGAGTATCGTCGGCGTTCGTTAGGGTGATTCAAGACATGTACTCCCAAGTTAGTTCTTGCGTTCGGACCCCAGTGGGGGACTCCTGTTTCTTCCCGGTTGAGATGGGGCTTCATCAGGGGTCGGCCCTGAGTCCTTTTCTTTTCGCCCTAATCCTTGATGTCATGTCGCGGGGGATCCAAGATGCTGTCCCTTGGTGCATGCTCTTCGCGGATGATATCGTGCTAGTGGCGGAATCGAGGAGGGAGGTGAACGACAAATTGGAGCTCTGGAGATCTACTTTGGAGTCCCGTGGGTTACGTATGAGTCGTTCTAAAACCGAGTATCTCTGGTGTAACTTCAGTGGTGAGGCCAACGAAGAAGGGGTGAAGGTTAGGATTGTAGACCGGATCGTCCCGCAGACGGATAAATTCAAGTATTTGGGTTCGATCATCCAGAAGGAAGGTGAGATTGAAGCCGATGTCATGCATCGTATCAAGGCTGGGTGGCTAAGGTGGAGGGCAGCGTCAGGGGTAATGTGCGATAAGAAAGTCCCTTTAAAGTTGAAAGGGAAATTCTATAGAGCGGCTATCCGCCCTGCGATGTTGTATGGTTCTGAGTGTTGGGCGGAGAAGAAGGCCCTCGTAAGCAAGTTGGAAGGGGCAGAAATGAGGATGTTGCGGTGGTCTTGTGGTCGCACGATGTTGGACAAAATCCCGAACTCGGTGTTTAGGAGCGAGCTTGAAGTGGCGCCTTTTTCTACGAAAGTTAGGGAAGGTAGGTTGAGATGGTTCGGCCACGTTCGTAGGAGGATGGCTGAAGCCCCAGTTAGGAGGGTCGAGAGTCTGGCGGTTGTTGGGGCGAGGAGGAGAGGTAGGCCGAGGAGGTCGTGGGAAGAACAGCTCCGGATGGATTTGAAGGCCTTAGACTTAAATGAGAACATGCTCGCGGATAGGTGTTCTTGGAGGCGGCGTATCAGAGTGGTGGATTCCCTTTTAGGCTGTGGCTCTGTTGTCGAGAGCCTCAGAGTTGCCTTGTCTCGGTTAGTGATTTTCTAGTAGTTCGGCTTTAGCGTTCTCACTGTTCGTTTTGAGTGTCTTTTGTTTTCTGGTTTTGCAGTTGCAGGGAACTTGGTTCTGTGCGGGACTTTCCGTGTGGTTGGAGCGCATCAAGCTAGGTGTATCATAATTTCCCGCATATAGGTAGGTCTCATGTGGATAACGCCATGGGCCACAGGTATGTCTTTGTCCATTTCCGTATCATTGCCGTTGTACTTTCCACACTCTATGTATGTTGTGCACTCAGCCGAGGGTCTTCACGGAAACAGCCTCCCCGCTCAAAAAGTGGGGGTATGGTCTGCGTACAACCTACCCTCCCCAGACCCTGCTCTGAGCGGGATATACTGGGTATGTTTGGTTTGGTTTGGTTTGGTTATACTTTCATTATAATTTTACTGAGTTGTGAAATAACACATCTATTAGAATTAGGTATGTATTCTTTTCTTAATTTTCTGAAAAAAAATCTTAAATAATAAATACAATCTAATAATCTATTTATATTATGTTATAAAAGACGAAATATTAAATTTGTTGATACGGTACGGTACTTACCTTATTTAATAATTTTACTTTACTATGCTTAATTATTTTACTTAATTATAAAAAAAAATATATTCTTTTCACAAAATATTAGAGGCAGCTCTTCCCAACATTTCCCATAAGAACTAACCAATTACCTTTTCTAACTTTTCAAACTAAACTCTTACACAATCTTTTCTCTCAAAATATTACAGTTCCCAACAATTTTCCTAAATAATAACTAACCAATTATCCTTTTCAGCTATTACCTTTTCTAACTGAAATCTATTCATTTAAAAAATATGGTTATTCTAATTAATGAAATAAACTAATAATATTATAATTACTAATAACTAACTGATTACCTTTTCCAGTTAAAAAATAATATCTTTTCTATATTTTATAAATAAAATATCTCATTTTCTCCTAGATAGTAACTAACCAATTACCTTTTTCAGCTATTACATTCTAACTTTTCTAACTAAAATATCACCTTTCAAAAAATATGGTCGTTCTAATTAACGAAATAAACTAATCTATCTATACTATTATATTAAAGCCGAAAGATTGAAAGTTTGTCGGTTTGGTTATCATAATTATTAAAATAAATAATAACATAATATAATTAATGGTAAAGTTTGTCTGTTTGGTTATCCTAATTATTAAAATAAATAATAACATAATATAACTAATGGTAATTAGCCGATTGTCTTTTTCACATTTATTTATAGTTAAAGATATTACCTTTTATAATTTATAAACACATAAAAACATCAATAGTACCATATCTTCCCAATCATTAATATTTCTTTCTAATTAAAACACGTTACCTTTTTTATTTAAAACTAACTTATAATCATTAATACTAAAATATTAATATAATTAATATTAATATTTAAAAATATATATTAAAATAAATAATAACATAATATAATTAATGGTAATTAGCCGATTGTCTTTTTCACATTTACTTATATTTGAAGATATTACATTTTATAAACACCTAAAAACATCAATCATATCATATCTTTAATCATTAATATTTTCTTTCTAATTGAAACACGTTATTTTTTTAATTTAAAATTAATCTTACAATCATTAATATATACTATACTATCTATACTATATTCTAAAAGATGAAATATTAAAAGTTTTGGTACGGTACAGTACGGTACTTACCTTATTTAATTGTTTTACTTTAATACCATTAATCATTTTACTTACTTATTACAAAACAAACCACAATATGTTTTCAAAATATCACACGGCACTTCCCAGCTAACTAATCTTAAAATCTGTTCTTTCCAAAAACATGATAGTTGTAATTAATGAAATAACTAATATATTATAATTACTTATAACTAACTAATTATCTTTTCCAGCTAAATGGTAATATCTTTTCTATATTTTATAACTAAAATATCTCAATTTATTCTAAATAATAACTAACCAATTATCTTTTCACAATTCTTACCTTGTTTAATTGTTTTATTTTATTACTATTAATTATTTTACTTACTTATTAAAAAAACACATTTTTTTCTCAAACTATCACACGCAACTCTCCCAACACTTCCTCTAAATAATAACTAACCAACTACCTTTTTCAACAATTACATTTTCTAACTAAAATCTATTTTTTCCAAAAACATGATCGTTCTAATTAATGAAATAAATAATATATTATAATTACTAATAACTAACTAATTAACTTTTCCAGCTAAAAGATATTATCTGTATTTTTTAACTAAAATATCTCATTTTCTTCTAAATAATAACTAACCAATTATCTTTTTCAGCTATTACCTTTACCTTTTCTAATTTTTATAACTATAATCTTTTCTTTCCAAAAATATGATCGTTTTAATTATTGATCGTATCTTCAATCATTAATATTTTTTTTTAATTAAAACACGTTACTTTTTTGATTTAAAATTAATCTTACAATCACTAATATAGATATATCCGAAAAAATCACACCATATTTTCTAATAATTAATAAATTATATTAAAAATCTGTATATATTGTTTATGATAAAGAAACATTAGTATAATCCGTAAACATGAATATATTAAATTTGAAAAAAAATATTAGAAATAACATCATAAAAGAAACCTGTGCATCGCATGGGCATTGAAATTTTGTCGGTTCGATTTTCAGTACGTTCATCATAATTATTAAAATAAATAATAAAAATAAAATACTTAGCCGGTTTCCTTTTTAAATTAAAACACGTTTACTTTTAATTGAAGATATTACCTTTTATAAACAACTAAAATATCGTATCTTCTAATCAATGATATTCTTTTATAATTAAAATAATTTATGACATAATCTTGCAGTAATTTATATATACCCAAAAATATCACATCATATCTTCTAATCAATAAAAAAATATATACAACGAATGATGACCGTTAGATTTTTTGTAATAAATCGGAACTGTTAGATCTAATGTTTAGATATATTGTATGATCAAATTTATTTACTAAAATTCAAGATTCGAATTCCGTCGACAACATATTTATTTAGAATTTTATAATATAAATTTTAAATCATGCACATCATAATTAAATTTTTTAAATTAAAGATTAAAATAAATTATTGAAAATAATAATTATATATAAATATAATTATAACATAAAATAAAATTTATTATATGTCAAAAAAAATCCATGCATCACACGGATTATAAACTAGTATATTATTAATAAATAAAATCACATTTTAATGATACCTTCTGTTGCTAAAATATATGAAGTTATACTTATAATTTAGTATAAAAAATGTTTTTTAAAGTTAAAATAGCATCATGTTTTTACTGCCAAACCCAAGTATTATAAAAAAATAAAGCGCAACCAAAAAACCAATCACATGTGACCATGGCACAAGAACAACCCTGTTCCATAACAAATAATCAAACCCTGTTCATACGCATCATGAGCAAACGCAGAACATGGGCTTCTTTATTCATCTCCGTATATTCACTCCTCAAGAAATGAAACAAACAAAATATCAAACAGATAGTCCGTTTACCCCCTCTTAAAAATAAATTATAAGTTATTTATTTTAAAGAAAATTTATATTTACATATTTTTTTTAGAAAACAATGTGTATGAGAAATTTAACAATCATTATCTTGAAAGATAAGTTACTTAATTCAGAAAAAGATATATTATATTTTTTTTTTCAATTTTTTCAGAATAAGTAACTTATTTTTAAAAAATAAATTTCCGAAATGGAACCGTATATGAATACCTTGATTAGCCCAATAGCTGCACACATCAAACTTATGGTGTTGTGGAATAGTGAGGTGTTTTAAAAAGTTTTTTTTTTCAGAATAATTCAACTTATTTTAAGACAAAGTTAACGATTCCTAACTTTTTTCTATATTATTATTATTATTATTATTATTATTATTATTATTATATTATTATTATTATTATTATTATTATTATTATTATTATTAACTAATTTTACATCATTGCTTGTTGTAACTAATTTAATAGTTATAATATATCTACCGAAACATTAATTAACTCCCATCTCCAAATTTATTTATAGTGAGTATTATAAATTCCCTCTCCAAATTTAGTTAGTAAATATACAAAACATAAACATATTTAACATTAGCTTCACAGAACTACACAAGCCTCAAAATCTTAATTGAATAGATAAATTCAAGCCGTAGTTGGATCTTTGCGAATGAAAATCTTAATTGGATCTTAATTATAAATTATTTATAATTGTTGGCCAACAGGAATAGGTTTAGGAGCCCAGTCCCACCCAGACCGAAGGCTATGGGGGTGTTTGGGGAGCTTATTTCCAGAATAAGTCAACTTATTTTAAGTCAATGTTAGAGGTTCCTAACATTCCAACTTATTTTCCAACTTATTTTTGCAACTTATGAAATCTCAAACATACATTAAATACAACCATAAAAACAAATTATCAAAATATGAAATTTTTACCCGAAAATAAGTTATAAGTCCCGGCTTATAAGCCCAGCCAAACACCACCTATATAAGGTGGAAAACTAGACTTGCAAAGTTTAAAAGGGGTTAAGGACTTGTAATATTGGAGTAGTAACGATGATTAATTTGGGATTTGATATGAAATACTACATTGATTTGATGATGGAAGCAGCAGCAGCAGCTATGGCTCGAATGACATATACTCAGAAAGAAGATCGCGAAGATAAATATGAAGACGAAGATGAAGATGAAGATGACGAAGATGAATATGAAGATGAAGGTACCATTTAGATATGCTTTGTTATTTTACTATAATAATTGCATTCTCTTGCAAATTAATATTTTTATGTTTATTGATTACTAGTCTATAAAAGCGTTTTTTTAGAATTTTTTTTCATGCACATACTTTGCAGGGGAATTTTACTGTGCACGTCGTCCGCCAGAAGAATTGGCAAAGATACGGCTTCAAAATGAATTGAAAATTTTTAGGGGGAATTTACCGATCTCTTGTACCGTAGGTAATAATTTTATTTATTTGTTTATTTTTGTTGTCATATAAAAAGTAAGTAGTGCATGAGACTGCGTTTATGAATTTAAAACTTTTGATTTATATGTATATTCTGATGATCACTATGTTTGAACAGTTCCGATCGATGGTGACATATTTTACTGGGAAGCTACATTGATGGGGCCTGATGATAGTCCATATGAAGGAGGAGTTTTCCATCTCACCTTCCATTTCCCTCGCGGCTACCCTATTGAACCTCCAGAGGTACGTAATTAGGGTTAAATATCAAATTGGTCACTGAAGTGGATGCCATATATCACTTTACTCATTGATTTCAATAGGGTCTCATTTGAATCACTTAAGTCATAATAAATATCAAACAGATACCTAATGATTTGTGTTACAATTGCAAGTTACAGTTACAATTTTTTATTTAGTTTTATGAATTCGCGAGGTTTCTGTTGTTTGTACACAACTAAGCCAAATAGTTAATTGAGTTAACAAGTTTAGAGTCTTTAACAACCTATTCCTAATGATTGATTACTTTGTATTTGGATGCATACATGTTCCCAAGTTGTTTATGTCACTTGTTGATTAGCTTTAAATTCATTAATTAGATATTGTGTTGGTTATTTTTCTTTCTCCTTGCAGCCGCTTTGGTTTAAGTATAGTTGATATCTGGATATATAATCCTTAAATCATTCTGCCAGACACTAGCTATCGGGTCAAACTGTTAGGAACTATAAGTAATTAAATTAACAGAACTAAGGTAGAATTAGAGGAGATTAGAGAGAGATTGAGAGAATTAGGCAGAAAAGAGCAGATTAGATAGGGGAGAGAGACATCTTTGACTCGCTATTTGAACAAAAAACCGCTCGCTTATCTTCTAATGCTTAATACTGAAGGGTAAAATAGTACAACCACTTATTTATTATAGTAGTTACTTCTGCAGTCTTGACATTCCTTCCTCCTCCAAATTTATACATGTCTTCATGGATGTGCTGAAACCGTCCTGGATCAAATATCGTAATGTTGAAGAGTAGTGCTTCAAAATTTTGAACAAGTTGATAGATATTATGCCATCTTGATCCCTTGATCCCTCTGCTACAATTAGATAAATGTGACTTGAAATGTCGTCCTCAATGCAACTCCCTTCACTAAGTTATGACTTTCAGTCTTTCACCAGCCAGAGTCACTTGAATTCTCATACCCCTACCAACAGTTATCTCTACGTTTGTAGCCACACTTTCAGTTATGAACTTTAAAGTGCTTCCTACTCTGCCACTGAATTGTCTGCAGGTACCGAAAGGACTCTCAAATTCCCAATAACTTGCTTCTCTTGCAAATTAATATCTTCATTATCTGGATCCTCATCATACTTTGGTTCATTCTTCCAAAACTCAGTCTCTTCATCTTGTTAACAAACCATCATGAAAGTTTGAGGCTTTTTACATTCATGAGTAGGAGAATACTGTTAATCGCAATAGAAACTGAACATTTCTTCTGTGGATGATTGAAGGTTTCTCCTCACTTTCCTGTTCCTCTAATCTTCAAGGTTTACACGGGTAATTGAAGTGGAACACAGAAGTATGATGAAGATTGAAGCCTAAGAGAAAGGAATACAGTTGTACAGCTAACTCAAAGTTTAGATCTAATCTCAGTGAAATTAAGAGCAGTCTCTCACTTCAAGCTATAAGAACACAAATTAAATCAGCACTGAAATCAACAACCTGATTTCTTTTGTGATTTAGATACAGAAACTAAAATGATATCAAAGGAATGAGTTAGAATTAGCTGACGTCCTTTATAAATTGAATCAATTTCACCTGCTGGAGGCTCAAGTGAACAGGAATCATATATGACTAAGTTGACAAAGTGATTTCTATACCCACATAATAGTATATCTCTATATACACACAAATGACATATATCTCTATACACACATATATGGCTCCTTTCGCAGAGTACCTTGTCATGTTATATCTTCATTTCATTAGTTGTTCAGCAATGACCTCTAATTAAATTTCACAGGTTCTCTTCAAGACACAGATTTTCCACCCAAATATTGACAGCAAAGGCAATATTTGTTTGTGGAAGCACTGGTTCATTGCAACAGACGTGGCTACGGTAATTATATCTTGCCTTTACAATTTCCATATCATCTTGTTATGTTGTCTGTTTTTTGTCTCTGGTTGCGTTGAGTGGTTGGTAAGGTCCCTGCAGACCAGCTGCTACAGTTTTGTTGTTTCTGGGATTAGTTGGTAAGTGTTATTATGGCCATAATTATCAAGTCGGCAACTAGTTAAGCCACTAGTCATCTAGTCAAAAAGCGGATTGGCTTAAGTTTCAGACTAATTGATTCACTCTGTAAAACTGAAAAACATAACGTTGTTTTAGGCAACTAACACATTATGATAACACATTATGTTTTGACTTGTCGATTCATGGATGATTGGATGAATGCCTAGTCTTCTAGTCAATATGCTGCTGCGTGTCAACTCAATTAGGTGTTCTAATAAGTAAGATTGTGGTTAATTACCACAGTTCTAATTGGTCTCACATCTTTTTTGACTTCACCGGCACTTAATATGACCACCATTGAATATGAAAGGAAAAGGTTCTTTGATGACCTTCATGCTCAAAGAAAAAATAGTCTATTTTATTTAAATTCAGGTACACTTGTACCCTGTCAAGTGCTTTTAATTTCACCTTGCTAATGATAAAAAATTAAAATCATATATCACATTCTGGATATAAAGCCTCTCTATCTGATATTTAAATCTATTATCTGAAAATTCCATCGAGAAGATGCCAAGTCTACAATGCAACTTTTGCTAAAGAATACAAATGCTGTATAACAATTTTTTTTATGACAGATATTGGTTGACATTTATTGTCTATTGATGGAAGTAGAGATCGACAATATGGTGGTGCCGGAGATTGCTGATATGTATGTAAAAGATCCGTTCCGTTACGAGATGATGGCCAGGTCCTGGACTCGTATGTATGCGAATGTTTGAGCTTACCCAAGAGACCAAGATCGAGTATGACCGTGTCCGGGCTTCATCGAATTTGGTCATTTATATTTATATGGAAACTAGATATATGCCCGCTCTGACGTGCTCTTGAAATTTCAGTTTATATATTTATTGGATTATGTTTTAATATGATACAATCTAAGAAATGAAGTTTATGGAAATATATAATTTTTGATTTAAATATGTTTATATTTGATTCACATTTATTTTTATTTGTCCGAAAGATTAGTTAACTTATTTGTTAAGGAAAAAAACGAAAAATTAAATTTTTTTAATATAATTATATTGGGGTCAGAACAGGTGCTTTGAGTCTATTATATGATGTACATGTCAAAGCCGGAAATTGTTATCATGAATCAATATTGTAAAACGTTCTCGAAGATATTTTTAATGTATATCATCTACGTTACGTTGGAAGAGAAGGGGAACTGGCCAAGGAACATATTCATTTTCTTGTTCAATTTTAGACTCCTCTCATTTTTCTGAACACACTCAGGCCGCTTCACCAATTTCACTGGGCGGGCGCCCTGCAGTTGTTGAAGAGAAGGGATCGACCAACTCGAGAGGTATGTTGTTTTTTTGTTACATAACCAACTAACTAACAAGATTCAAAATTATGTCATTTGTGTCTGTAACACAGCCAGGATTTTACAGATTAAGCGAGAATAAGGCATCAAGTTTATATTTAGAGTATGAAAACACACTTTCTTTATGCCAACAAAGATATGAGTTCTGCATTATTAGTTATTACTAAGAGGTGCTTGTATGTTAATTTGTTTGGATAAATGAAATTGGTGAAATAGTTTGCTGAGTAAAATCTCTTTGATATAGATTTCAGATGAGTACAAGATAGCTTGTACTTAAATACCGACTTTCATTGGGTATATGTATGTCGGATATAATCTTTTTAGAACTTAACTGACTATATAATGGCTGGTTCCATTAGTTCCCCCAACTTTATTGGCACACTTACTATAGTTATATCCTAATGTTGTGTTGAATTTTTAATAAAATACTTATATTTTTGCAGTGAACAACCGTGGAAGGTTCCCAGCTGGAAGGGGCGTTGGTTTTAGGAATGAAGCTGGATTTAGGAACGAGGGAACGAGAGGATGCGGTAATTATGGTGGTGGCAGAGGATTCAACCGAGGGGAATTTGATCAGATTGTATAGCCTCTATAGCAGCTGATTCCTGATACCACATAATAGTTTTTCGGATCTCAAGTCCTGCAACTCTGCAGGCAGGGTAGCAGGATGATTCTTTCATGCTGTTAGTAAACCGAAGCCCCTTGTGATATTTGTATATTACATATTTACATGTCGTAGTCTGGTTTGCATCAAGTTAATGGTAACATTATAAGAGGCTTTAGGTTGATAAGACCATAACTCTATAACCCAATAATCTGCAAAACCACTGAGATATGTTCTGTCAATAAAAAAATACAAGACAATTTATTTGCAAATACTATCAAATGCAGTCGCACAAAATTAGCAAAAAGAATTGCAGGAACACATTTAAATATTGCTATATTGGATTAAACACACTACGAAGTATACAAAGGTTGTAGTGGGATTAGCTCTAACTATGCTGCAAATACTTTCTACTTGAGTCCGAAATTGCTGACTTGTTTCATAATCAACATACTTTTTCCAAAGTTGATGAAACTTATCGATAGCAATATCGAGTCAGGTGCACCACCACATGCAGCATAGGCGCAATGTTATATTTGTTAACTTCTGTAAATTTCAACTAGAAAATGTAGATGAATGAAGCTCTCACTTCATTCAAGAAGAAGAAAACAAAGAACTATATAGAGTAGTATGAGTTAGTTACTGAATGATGGAGAGTAAAGAATGCAACTAACTATTTACAATCTTTCCAGATATACATGCTAATAACTAACTGTACAGTTGTCTACTTTCTATACTTAGATTGGCTACATTCTATAATTAGAAGTTGAATTATTTGCTTGACCATTTGCTTGCTGTCAAACTACACTTTTGTTCAGCATCTTGACTATTTTTATTATCAATATGAGGATAATTAACACCCCGCTCAAGTTGGGAAGGGTAGAATACATTCCCAACTTGGATAAAAGTTGCTGAAATTGAGGTAAAGGTAAGACTTTCGTAAAAGCATCTGCTAGTTGGTTCTGAGTAGGCAAATAAGTAAGTTGGAGAAGACCTTCATGAACCTTGTCTCGTGTAAAATGACAATAATGTCAATGTGCTTCTTACGTTCGTGAAAAACTGGATTTTTTGCAATATGAATGGCAGATTGGTTGTCACAATGTAAAGTGACAGGTTTGAGATTTGTGACACCGAGTTCTTCTAATAAATGCACAGTCCAGGTAACCTCTGCAGCAGCAGAGGTCATAGCTCGATATTCAGATTATGAGGAGGAACGAGATATAGTGGCCTGCTTTTTAGATTTCCATGTGATGGGTGAATTGCCAAATAGTAAAATATATTCTGTTACTGATCGTCGAGACATTGGACAAGCAGCCCAATCACTATCTGAATATGCCTGAAGTGTAAGAGTGTAAGATGCTCGAAGAAGAATACCATTATTAGGAGAGGTAGATACATACTTGAGAGTATGCAACAAAGTAGCAAGATGTGTTGATCATGGTGATTGCATAAACTCACTGAGAACTTGAACTGCATAGATTAAATCAAGACAAGTGTTGGTGAAGTAATTAAGTTTTCCTACTAGTGATCTATATATGGCCGGATCAGAAAGTACCATCAGTAGTAGTGAGTTTAAGATTTAATGGTAAAGGCGTGGAAGCTTTGGTAAGCAAATCAAAAGGACAGTCGTGTAACAATTCTGTGGTAAATTTATGTTGACTAAGTGTGATGCCATTTGAGTAATAACCAACCTCGATACCCAAAAAATAGTGTAATAAACCCAAGTCTTTGATGAAACTTGATGAAGGTGAGCTTTAATATGATTAATGGAAGCAGATCATTACCTGTAACTATTATATCATCTACGTAAACAGCCATGATAGTTACTAGAGAACCATGTCGTTTGATGAAGAGACTGTAATCGTTCTTTGATTGAACAAATTCTTGAGCAGTAAGTTCTGAAACTAACTTTGAAAACCATTCCCTCGATGCTTGTTTAAGGTCGTATAAAGATTTAACAAGTCTGCACACAAGGTTGGCCGGAACATTGAGACCAGGAGGGGGATGCATATAAACTTCTTCCTTTAAATCCCCGTGTAAAAAAGCGTTATTAACGTCGAGTTGAAAGATATTCCAGTGTCGACTAGCAGTAAGAGCAGTAATACAACGTACTGTAACCATTTTAATCACAGGAGAGAATGTCTCTTCGTAATCGATGCCAAATTTTTGAGTAAAACCCTTTGCTACAAGTCGTGCTTTACAACATTCTAATGATCCATCTGAGATTTGTTTTACTTTGAAAACCCATCTACACCCAATGGCCTTTTTGCCTAGTGGGAGAGGAACCAAATCCCATGTGTGGTTAGATTCAAGAGCTTTAAGTTCTTTGGTCATTGCTTCAACCCAAACTGGTTTGGTAGAAGCTTCTTTGTAAAACGTTGGTTTAGTAATATCACATAGTTGAGAAAGATAAGCTTTGTGTGCTGGTGTAAAATTTGAGGAAGACACAAAATTACAATGATAAGTTGGTGTAGAAGTAGTGGCAATGTGATAATGATAATCTTGTAAATACGAAGGTACAAAACGTTGTCTGATAGAAACACGAGTAGGAATTACAGCAGGTGGTGGTGAAGAATTAGTTAAACTTGGAAACTGAGACTGTATTGAGTTATTAGGTGAATCATTTGAAACAAGAGTATCAGGAGTAGAATCAAGTGTATTAGATGAAGATTGAGGTGTACTAGATTGAGGAGAAGATGGTGGTGTATCAGGAATAGTTGTAGAGGGAGTGAATAAATTTGATGATTGTGAAGAACGGTCAAATGTTTCAAAACAATCTGTTTTATCTTGTGTATAGTATAAGGTAGAAAAACAGAGTCAATATAAGAATTCTGACCAGTAGTCGAATTAATAAAATTTGATATCACGGGAAATTTGAACCTGATTGGTAGCAAGGTTAAGGACTTTGTATCCCTTTTATGTGGGTGTATAACCGAGAAAGACACTAGGATCAGCACGAGGATGGAACTTTGATCGTTGAGCTTGAGTAGTAGAGATGTAACTGCTACTCGCCTCCCATCAACGAATATGATGTTGATCACCTTTACGTTTCCCCTCCGACCGCTGCCGCCGAAATAGCGGCGGAACACACAAGCAACCACTACCGCACCTAAATAAATTACAGGATCAGAGAAATGAACAAATATATAAATAAATAAAGGAGAGGGAAGTGAGAGAAACTACAAGATGCGATGAGAGCGGCTCTACCGCAGTATACGTTGAACGTCGGTTTGAAGACCGGATTGAAAATAATGTCACGAGGAACTGGAACTCCGAACATTTTTTTTGGGGAGAAAGAGATTGTTTGGAATATTGTATGTATTTGTATGTATTTTGGAGGCGATTGGCCACTACTGTAGTGTTTAAATAGGGTGTTGCTAAATGCAATAAAAAATTACTTCGCACAGTAATGTTAAATTACTAATAAGACCTTCAATTTTTAAAATAAACACACTAATCTTGAGTAACAAATTTATGACTTATAATTAAATCAATAATAAACAATTAAGATCCATTTCCTTGTGTATGTCCGTGTGACTCCGTGCCATCTACTTGAATAATGAATCCTCAATCTTCATAATAACTAGTTGATAAAGCCGCGCTTCGCGACGACATTACAATTTATTTTTAAAATTTAATACATACTTACGTTATACGATATTATCAATATTAAATTTTAATAGTTATATAATCTTTTCTGATGAACCGATTTCTTGTTAAACACAATTATTTCGACTGAGTCACTCTCTCGTTAAAATCGAAATCCCAAATTCAACATATATTATAAAGACTTATATTTTAATTTTTATCCATAAAAATCGAACCTAAAAATTAAAAAAAAATTATGACATCATTATCAAATTCTAAGAACTAATACAATTTTTTCTGGTGAGCCGTCTCCCGTTAAAACATTTTATAAATTCGAACACCTATTATATTTTTAATATATATAAATAATTCTATTTATTAGTATATTTAATAAAATCACGGCTACTTCATTCATCAATCATGATACGTAAAATACTTTGAAGTAAATAAATTGATACCAAACATATGTATAAATGAACAAATTTGCCCATCACTCAACTACATTAGAGACTCATTCGTTTCCCTTTTTCGAATTCAATATAATTTAACTTGTCATTAAATTATAAATTATGAAATATAAATTTTCTTTTATAAAAATTAAAAATAATAATTGAGAGTATGGATACTTTGCAGTTCGCGAAATTTTTTATGATAGTGAATAAGATAACCTTGTAATATGAAGAATTCTGAAAGGCATTTCACACACAATATCAAACAATTAATTTGAAAAATTACTATACAAACACATAATAATGGATGTTAGTATGTTACATGTCTTCATTACATTCACATGTAAGATGGACATTAGTTACAATATCATGATCATGAGTGAGAGGATTTTGATTTCCAACTTAGTTACCCTCTTGTCCAAAATCCTTCATTAGTTGAAACTTACTGCAATTAAAAAATAATAATAAACATTAGCTGCGAATGATGGAGCAATATTTTTTTTCCAAGCCTAATGGCAGAGCAATATAATCAAAAAGAAAAAGCAATATTTGTGATTAGAATGGATATAATAATTGAACAATGTTTATTAATATATACACGTAAGAATTTATATTCTCGTAGAAGAGGTAACTGGATATTTCTTTGTCCTACTACGCTTATATAAAAGGAATCATTGTTAAGAAATGTTATAAATTGCAATTCCTTTTCTACTTCAAATATATCAAATAAAGAATTAGAAAAAATCAATCAATTCAAATGCTCATTTTATTGTTTTCGTTTCATCTTGAAATCCAAAAATCATATTTAGACGAATTACAACTCACTCAAAACTCAAAAAATAATCTTTAATTTCAAAATACTCTAAGAATTATTATTTAATTGTAATTTTTCGATAATTGATGACAAAGAAAAAAAATGCAGCATGATAATCCCACACATAATTACATATATACACACACATGCATACACATATTTTCTTCCTTCCTTGTTTAATAACAATTCCAACCTTTCTTCAACTCTTAACTGTAAAATTAAGAATCACGGGTCATAATCTTCTACAATCCAACAAATCCTTAACTAACCAAGACTCGTATCATTTCCATCTCCAAACTTATAAACAAACTGTAATTATTTGTAACAAGATGTGGAAGATGCTCCACTGTTGTCGTCAAAATTCATCAGGAAAGTGAATTTGATGAGATTGATAATTTTTTCATATATGATCTCATCCAAAAATTCAGTGTGCGGGAGCAGATGGTATGCCTGAGAATATGATTAGATTGAACAGAAGAAAGAAAGAAGAATTGGGCGTTTATACCCAATTTCGTAATTAATACTTTATATACACTAATTTCGTAGTTAAGAATTGGGCCTTTTTGGTCCAGAATTCTGTGGAAAAGATGGCCTGAAATTAGCTCCAACTGGTGGTCTCTGAAAATTCTGAAAGTTGTTATCTGGCATAAAAGATTTCTGTGAGTTGAAAGAGCCATAATACTTCTTTTCTGCAATAAATGCCACATTTTCAGTAGCTATAGAAATTTGAGAAATATCTTTATGATTTTCTTCCTGTGCCACTAGTCTGTAAGCTTGAGAAACTGTTGGTAAAGGCTGCTCATCATAATGTAACCTCTTACTGCACTGTACTTAACATTCAGCTTAAGTAAAAACTGTAACAACCTCTGTTCTTGTTGTTTCTTCAAAAATTTCTGCCCCAATTCACAGGTACATTTCACATGTGCAAGTAGGAGTTGGATTAACATCATCAATGTTATCTCAAACAGTTTTAAGCTTCGTATAATATTCAGAAACAGTCTGATTATTCTGAGAAATTTCCATCAATTCTTGTTCCAAAGAAAATAGTTCAGTAATAGAAGAACAACCAAATCTTTCTTCTAAATCATTCCAAATTGAACGGGCACTTTTGAGAAATAGCACACTTCTTGCAATAGTTTCATCAAGATTGAACAATATCCAAGAAATTACTAGCGAATTGCATTGTTCCCAAGCACTGTATTCTACAGAAGTTGCATCTGGTGCACTCAGTGTTCCATTAACAAAACCTAGTTTGTTCATAGCAGATAATATCAATTTCATCGATCTTTTCTAGTTATTAAAATTGCTTCCGTTAAATTTCACAGATACAAGCTGTGTTGTATTAGCATCAGACGGATGAATATAATAGACACTCGAAGGATCAAGATTTGATTGATTATTTGACTGAGTATTCGTAGTCATTTTTCAATAACAAATCACAAGCATACAAAGATCGATCAACAATGAGTCAATGTAATCACAGAATTAAACATATCAAGAACAGATCGAACAATCCACAAATTCAGAACGTATTCCACAGAACATATTCAGATTCAGAGTAATCAAACAGATCTAAACAAGTAAAGAATCAAGTATCTCAACAAATCTGAAAGTTTCAGAAAAGATAAAACCTCGAGAGAGATGAAGAAGATCACAGCGAGAACGGAAGAGTGTAGAATCGCTATGTCACCATTGATGAATAACCTGCTTTGATACCATGTTAACTTCTGTAAATTTCAACTAGAAAATGTAGATGAACGAGGCTCTCATTTCATTCAAAGAAGAAGAAAACAAAGAACTATATAGAGTAGTATGAGTTAGTTACAGAATGATGGAGAGTAAAGAATGTAACTAACTATTTAGAATCTCTCCAGATATATACATGCTAATAACTAACTGTACAACTGTCTACTTTCTATACTTAGATTGGCTACATTCTATTGTTAGAAGTTGACTTATTTGCTTGACCATTTGCTTGCTGTCAAACTACACTTTTGTTCAGCATCTTGACTATTTTTATTATCAATATGAGGATAATTAACAATATTGTGACAGGGCTGCTGGGTGAAAAATAAACCTAATGTAATGTTACATTGTCCCAGGGGCAATGTTCCGTAGGGGATTGCCCTAGGGGCAATGAATAATTCTTTCTGAATATGATTTCAAACTAATCTTAGTAATCGCAACTAATTATCAAATTACAAATATGTTTATAATTTAAAAGCAAAGTAATTTAGATTATTTATTAATAATTCTTATAATTCTATATTGGAATAATAATATGATTAAGACCTTATTTAATTCAATTAGAGTATTATTTGATTGAGTTTAAGGTTAAAATAATTTTTAACTCGCTAATTAATCAAATAAAACTCTGCTGAATTTATAATGTCTCAATAATATGTTACTCTCATCGTCCTTTTGATTTGTTATCATTTCAAAATAGGGTGTCTTGCACGCATTTTGAGGTGGATTTTAAGGATAGTTCCATAACTTATTTTTGAAATTTTCTTTTTTGTATAAAAATAGAACAATTCTATTTTTATACAAAAAAAATAAAAATTTTAAAAATAAGTTATGAAATTATCCTTAAAATGATAAGAAATCAAATGGACGAAGGGAGTAACTTATAATTATGTCAACTTCTTAAAAATGAACTATCATCTACATTACTATTATCGTCTGTTTTTCAACGAGTGGGTACTCTAGTTTGTACATATCAATTTACGATTATTTACTTAAAGATACAAAATACCTTTTTATTACAAACAAAAATCTTATCTAAATATTCAAATTTAGTGAATTGAATTTTTATTCGAATAATTGTTTCAAACATTTTGAGTATTTTTCGATTTAATTGCTCAAAATTTAAAGTTCATAGAATAAAAGTATTTATAATGCGGTATTAATGATATTTTGAATTTTTAAATTAATAAATATTCTTTCTATGTAAGAATAAAAAAAACTGTAGCAATGAATCATTGTGCCTGGCGCAATGCTACATTGCGCCTAGAGCAATGAAAGATTGCCCAAGATGTGTCTGGCGCAATGAAACATTGCACTAGCAAAACATTTTAATTACTCCCTCCATCCCACCCAAATGTTTACATTTGGGTTGGGCACGGAGACCAAGGAAAAATATAAAGAAGGAGGAGAGAAGTAGGAAAAATGAGTAAAGTGGTGGGACCCATCACTATATAATGTATAAAATGAGTTAGTGGAGGAAAGTAGTGGATGTAGTTGATTTTTATATTATAAAACTTTACCATTTTAGGAAAGTTTAGAAATGTAAAGAATTGGATGGGACATCCCAAAAAGGAAAGTGTAAAGAAATGGATGGGACAGAGGGAGTACATTAAATGAGGTGGATGGCGGTGGGTGATTGCATTTAATGCCCACTTGGCCAGTCATGACCACTTACCCTACCAGCGAAACATCACTTTCTCCTCAATCAAATATTCTCCCATTCTCTAAATATCCTTTAAACATTCTTCCATTCTCCCAACATTCTTTTATTCCCAAAATTCTAAAAACATTTTCCTTTTCCTATTCTCAAGCATTCTTTTAAGATTTTGAAGTGCACTTTTGCTCATGGAAGCCAAATTTTATCAAAAAAAGGTTAGTTTTCTAATTTTAAATTCATTTTTATTTTAATAATTTTAGTTCATCTAGTGAGAAGCATAGTGATTATGATTATAAAGTTGTTACGTTCATTGGAAAAAATTCGATTTTTCTAAAATGATTTATCATTGTTCGTTGGACAGGTTGCAATGTATTCATTGCTCATACATTGCTCCAATCACAATGTATCATTATTTCGGGATAATGATTATCGGAGTCACAATGTATCATTGCACGAGATGTTTCAAATTCAAACTTTTATAATCGCCCGTAATTGTGGAAGGGATCTCTTAATAAAATTAAATTCGTTTTATAATTTTTAAAAATAAAACATATTCATATTTATTTACTTTCTTGATTTCTTCCCTTCAAAAATTCGGACAAAGGCGAGTTGACTATTTTACATTTCCAGTTTTCCACCCAACCTCAAAACAACCCCAAATTCCCCAACCTTAAAAACAAACCTTAAACCCTTGTTAATCTCAATTCCCCATAATCCCATAAAACCCTAATTAAATCAACCATGTACACAACCATGTCCGATCTCGACAACATCGACCTCCACCCCGCCGACTTCTCCTCTTGTCTCCCCCTAAAAAAAGTCCCACACGGCGACGTTTTCGAAGCCTCTCGCGCCGGCGACGTCACTCGCCTCAAACACCTAATTGAAGAAAAGGGCATAAACGTAAATTCACGTGACAAGTGGGATTCGTGTGCCTTGTATTACGCCTGCCTTGCTGGGCATTTAGAAGCTGCTAGAATGTTGCTTGAACATGGAGCTATTTGTGATGAACACACTTTCGATGGAGATAGGTGTCATTATGCGGCGTTGAATTTGAAAGTTAGGAAGTTGTTGAAGGCTTTCGAGGCGAGACCACCGCCTTTGGGACCGTTACAAGGGGCTTTGAGGGATGTTTTTTTGGGGTGTGGTGCGAATAAGGAGTTTAGTGGGCAGTCTGGCTTTGCAGGTTTGCGGAATTACGGTTATTATGAAATGTTGTGTTATGTCACGTTTTCGAGTAATTTTGATAAGATGTTATACCATGTGGCATTTTTCGAGTAATTTTAATAAAATGTTATCCTATGTGGCAATGTGGCGGTTTGGACTTGTTTTGATCAATTTTAGAGAAATGTTATCCTATGTGGCAATTTCGACTGTTTGGGTGAATTTTTAGTGAAATGTTATCATACATGGCAATCTAGACTTGTTTGGTGATTTTTAAATAAAATGTTATCCTATTTGGCAATTCTTGACTTGTTTGGATTGACTATTTTGATATGTTTTACTATGTGACAATTTAGACTTATTTGGTTGAACTGTAATGAAATGTTATCGTACGTGGCAATTTTGGGGTTTGTAAACATGTTGATTGTGGGTTATTTCCAGAGTTTTTGAAATTTAATAGAAATGGATGTCTGTGATAAATTGAATAGAAGTTTAGCAAATATGTCATATTTGGGTCATGTCGTTGCTATGGTTACTATGAAATAATTAGCATTAAGTCATTGTAATGCAGTTTCGATTTTGTAGATATGATAAGTTATACTAGAAAAGGAACAAAAAGGAACAATCATGGTTGTTGGGACTTTTGCAATATGATTAATTTTCTTAATTCTGACACTAATAATTTAAAGCAAGAATTAGGAGTATATAAATAATTTAAGAAGGTGCGTTCTAGTTTGTTTTTGATAAAGGATGTTAAAGAATGAAATGAAGCTGGTGCAATTATAAAGTTGAAGAATAAAATCTTAATGCATTTCACATTTTTTAAACACCCAATAGATATGTAAGTACCAGGTGCTGATTAGCATACGTGATATCAAATGTTAGAGGGCTCTGTGTTTGTACTATTCTCCATGTAGCTTCCTTCTGTACTACCTCTTAAATGGTTTCCCTACTATAGTTCGTTTTAGCTAATACTTATGGTATGGTTGTATGGACAAGAGGAGGATGAAACATATTAACATAAGCAGATCTCTTTAATAAACTAGGCCTAGGGAGTCCAGATCATTCTAGTGGAGCCCTAACCAGATATGCATTATTGCGTACCTACTACCCTGTTGCTTGGTTCTTTCACATATGCAGTAAGAAATCTCAGATTTGTTGATCTAGATGTCCAGTGGAATCATCAACTGTTGTTGGCTTTTGGTTCATATATTTGTTCCATCTTTAAAGTCATGTCAAATGCCAGTACATGTCTGAAATTTCTTATGCATATGTGACGTTAATTGGGGTTACTTTTGGTAGGTAACTCTTTCGATGGAGGACCAAGTTCTATCCATTTTAAACCAGATGTTGTATTTTATGTGCAAGGTAGATCTATTGAAGCTCATAGAGTCATTTTGAGTGCTCGGTCACCCTTCTTTAAGAAAAAATTTGAGACTGACTGGAAAGATCGGACGGAAATTAGGTTGTCGAGGGAGAAGTTATCTTACTCTGCTCTGTACTGTCTCATCCATTTCTTTTATTCCGACAGACTTGAAATTGCCGTAGATGAAATGGAAGATCTTGTGAGAATCTGCAAAGTTTGCAAGTGCGAATCATTAAAACGTGTGCTTGAAAAGGATTTGTCACATCAAAAGTATGCAGAGTACAAAGCACTGGGAGATGTAGACAGTTCCCAGAAGCGATTCATCATGCAGGGCCTTTCTCTTCCTGAGGAAGACCGACTTCCCGCTGCATTGCAACGAATCCTTCAAGTTTCACTTGCCAATTCAACTGAAGAACAAAAAGTGGATTCTATTGATAGACTTTCATCTCAAGTGACCACAATGAAGATGAGCAGCTTCGAGGATGATCTTGCAGATATATGTATTAAAGTTGACAAAAAACTGTTCCGTTGCCATCAAGTGGTCTTGGCATCTCGATCAGAATACTTCAAAGCAAGATTATCGCGTATGAAGGATTTTCTCGAAGGAGAAGGCGGTTTACTTGATTTTACCCTTCCATGCCTTGAGGAGCATGATCTGAGCACCGAAGCGTTTGAGAAGATGATCGAGTATATGTAAGTTTTTGAAGTAGATTATAATTTGGGCAGACTAATTATTTGATAACAGAACATAAGTTCTTTTAGTGATAATGCCCTTGTAGAGAAACTTAAAAATTTGGTTTGCACACTATGTTAATACTAATGCCGGATGTGAGTTGCTTGTGTGGACTAGTTTTTAATTAATAAAAACCAGTGTTATATAATACCTCTTTTTTCTGGTTCAGGTACACCGACACTTTAAAGGATATAGACCCAGATCAGGTCTGTTATTCGTACAAGTGCTCAATAGATTACTGTAATTAACTAAAGATGATATAATTGACTGGCATTTATCCTCACTCCTTACTGGAGCAGGCTGAAGAAATGTTCGATGCTGCTTCAAGATATTTGTTATTTCCTCTTAAGCGTGCTGTAGCTGATGTTTTGCTTCCGCACCTGGAAATGGCTCCTCCAGCAGAGTTATGTCATTGGCTGATGTTGGCTGACATGTATGATGTACTTAATCTCTGTCACTTGAAATCCTTCTTGTTGGCTGACATTGTGCCTTCTTCTTTTTGCTGTCTCTGTAAGATGTCTATACATATGCTTCCCATTGTATTAAGAAGAAAATTTGAGTCTATACATATGCTTCCCATGATATTTCTATCTGGCAGCACAGTTCCATAGATATCAGTTTTTCTTTTTTTGCTAGGTAAATAAATGTCAGTTTTTGGCGTATTATTGGAATGCCTGAACTGTCGGAGCATTTGAATATCGAGGAATTTTTTGTGTCTCATGTAATGGTGATGCAGGGCAGGTTATCTGCCATTACATCTTTTAATGGCATTTTACATCTCCTAGCGTGAACCCATAAAGGTAGACCACAGGGAGCTGAATAGCTCTTTGAATCATGGTGTAATCTATAGGGGATGACCTAGAGGAACATGTAGTTACTTTAAATAATGTCATTTAATCCTGAGAATTGTATCTCGATAATCCCAAAATTTTAGTCAGAAAGTAGGGAACTGGAAAACTCATTAGAGAAGGTACACTCTTTTTGTCCTTTATGTTGTATGAGGTTTGTTAATTTAATCAGAAGGCAAACTTCCATAAACATAGTTTTCAGTGATCAATTCGTGCGAGGAAGTGTTTGCACAGATTTTAAGGGGACCTGATTGTTTTTAGGACTTTGTCTACAAGGGTTCTCTTGGAATTTTTTCTTTGTTGATCTTCATATGTGGTACTTGTTGGCTGTGACATTGTCAAAATGTGTGGTTGTCTTTGTAGGTATGGTGTTGTGAAGATCCGGGAGTATTGTTTAGATATAATGGCATATAATTTTGAGACATTTGCTGATTCACAAGAATTCCGGGCAATGCTTTTAACTCTCCCACCACCATCAGGAGATTCCTCACTTCGAACGACTGTTCCAAGTGCTCCAGGAGCTGAAGTCACTATGGACGGAGGGAATATTCTTGATGATTTGAGAGATAAATGGCTTGAAGCTGAAGCTGCTGAACTTGACAAAAGAGATGACAGTGCATTAATATTTGACAAGCGGCTGGAGATGCTGATGGTTGTTGCAGAACGCGAAAAGTCCCTTAATCACGATGGTGATAATTAGAAAGCACCTCTGTATATGTATTCAAATCAGTTTTAAAACCAAAATGAACAATTCATTTTCCTCTTTACCTGGTACCTTGCTGCTGTATTCTTAGAAATCTCAGAGTCCACAAAAGTTTATAATAAGGGCTGTACAAAATGTCCCAATTATTATTTTCTGAAACATTTAACTTATTATTGGAAGATTATTTTTTTTTTCTTTTTGGCTATTTATTTGCCTGTTTTTTGATTTGACAATTCTGATGATGTTGATATTATAAAATCTAATATTTGCATTGATGGATGTAGTGTTATGTAATCTCATGGAAGAAATGAAACAATTTGTTTCAAAGAATTTTCTTGTATTGAAATTCTGAGACGTACTTGGACTGGAGACATTCTCATCAAAAGAACGAACACAGAAAAGACTAGTTACAGAGAAAACTTCACGCCAACCTTAAACTTTTCTTTGTACTTGGCGCCAAACTCCTCTACATTTCTTTGTACTTGGGTGAGTATTCACAAATCGCATGGACCAATAACTGATGCATCGGATCACGAAGGACCGGAAAGACTGTTTATATGTTTGAACAAATACCAAAACATAAAGAGACGCTTAAGTTTTCATTGTTTATCAGTTTTGCTTTACTCGATATTTCATGAGGCTTCCTCAGCATCAGCTGGTGGCCCTTCTGAAGTAACTGATGCAGCGTCGGTTGGTGGCCCTTCTGATGCAACTGATGCAGCGTAATTCTGTATATCTTCTGCATCAGCTTGAGATGCGTCTGAAGTTCTAGCACTAGAAGAGAGTTTATGTCCACCCTTCTGGATACTCCAATACATTATGCTTGATGTTAGGACGAGTATCATCTTCGAGTTCACCTGTCATAGAAATGCAAAAAAACCTGAAGAGAAGTTTTCCAGTTACCTTAGTCAAAGCAATTGCTCAATAAGATAATTTAGTGCCCTCAATTGTAAGGAAGTGTCACTTGTAACTTGGATTTCCAACCAGTAACACACATACTATAACTGAAAGAAGCATGAATTGAAATACAACCATGTATGCATCTTATACTAATTTAGAAACTTAGTAGACTTAGTGATATAGAAATATCAGAATCAGGTATTGAGGTTTATTATGATCCAAGTCTTACCTCCATAATATCCTCGGGCAATAAAAAGATAGAGCATCCCAGCTTCCGCGCCACACTAATTATGTATGTAGCATTTGACTTCTTATCCTCATCTGCATTGCAGGAACAATTATCCTTATTGCTGCGACTGGAAGTCTGGAAATACAACCAGAGTTTTAAAGTTGCATACCATTTTCACCATTAGTGACAAGATCCCAGTTGACAACCCTTGGCTCCACAGCACTAAGAAGTTCGAGGAAGAAAACCCCATTTGAAAGAGTTTTATCCTAATAAATGGCTCACAAGATATATTAATCAGGTAAATCTGCTTGGTAATAAAGTTCCAAAATCAAATTATTTCCTCACCTTGAAGCTCTCCATCCGAGTATTCTTCCCTGAACTTTGAACTTTGTCATTTGCCCAATTTAATATATCGACATCTGTTATCTCCATTCCTTGTTGAGACTTCAAGTTTTTAAGTAGTTGAAGCATGCTAAACCTCATCAGTTGCCACAGAAAAGCTGGGGGGGGGGGGACAGAGAAATGAGTTAATATAGAATAAGGAGTCTGGCATATGACAAAACAAGGAGCACGGGATCTGCTAAAGGCCTTCTAACATTGTGTGTAAACTAAGGCACTCATTTCAGGAAAAACCAGCTCTGGGAGAATTATCCCACAGGCAATTACCATTTGAACTATATCTTACTGAAAAACAGAAGATACTGGTCTCACAGAACTGAATGTGTCTGCGTTCGCATTTTAGGAAAAGATGTCAGGTCTTCTATTGCTGAAAGCTACATATTGTTTCGTGAAGAAGGGGGTGGAGGAATGCAAGATACTATGGACAATTGAAGTCGACTAACCTACTATGAGCTTCTTGTTTCCTTGTACAAAATCATTTCCATCAACATTCACCAGAGAGAAATTAAATTCCTTTCCAATTTTAATGGCTTGGTTGCAATTCTCAACTTTTTTTAAAGTTATTTTGATGGGAGGTTTGTATGCTTTCTTCCAGTTGACTGATCCAGGGAATATATTGTCAAGAACTTCCAGCATGACCCATCTGCATGCAAGGAAATGTGTGCTTTAGCATTTGTATCAGGCACAAAAATTGAAAATGGAAGAAGGAAATTTACCCAGGTCTTATGTCCTCAAATAAATTATTGACATATGTTTCGATTCCAAGACTGTTAATCCACATACGGAAGCATCTCTCATCTCTAGAAGTTTCAGCATCATCTGTAATCATTTCTGCATAATTATTTTGAGTTTCCTCTGGTGGTGCACGTAGACCATTCCTGCAGAGAATAAAACAGACAGTAACAACACAAATACTAAATAGAGACAACCATGCTTATAGAGAAAATAACAATAAGCAAAGATGAAAAGGATTTTAATGAAGTTTCTTGAAATCCAATACAATTATACAAAGCTTCACTAAAGTAGGCGGTCGATGAGCAATTTGACTAAAGAAGTAAAAAACATTGGTTGGGGTATAAGAATCCTGGTAGCAGTACAAAAGATCAGAATAGAATGATAATCAAAGTTAAAGAAGGCAACATAAGGGTACAACCAACAAAGGATCAAATGAACATGACGGGATTTATTTGTAGGCAATATTTTGCAAGTTTCAGGGAAGATTATAACAAGTTATAACCTATATTTTTAATACGATCTATGCTAATAGCATCACACTCCATGATAAATTATCGTAATAACTGACCTATGCTGAAAAATTTCTGCAACAAATGCAATATTTAGATTTGTTGACCCCTCAACAATATCTTTTGGAGAGACGTATCTTTTGCAGTCCATTTTCTCAGCTTGCTGCAGAATCAAATTTGCTCTTTCAGTAGGATCTTCTGTCTCCAGTGCAGTGGTGCTCTCAAGTTCTGGAGCAAGAGCATTAAGCAAGTGAGCATAGGCTGCTCCGTCCTGCAAATGATTAAACCGAGCACAAGAACACTTCAAAACACACAGGAAACCCATTTTGAAAACTACAAAGTTTACTAGAAGAAATTCATCTCATCAATTAATATAAAATGTTATACAAAGTGATGATTGATTTCTGTCGTGATAAAGGTAACAAGGTGACATGCTGGGCCATTTAACGATCATCTCCTAATAGCAAATACATTTTATACAAGAAGCAGACATACAAACACTTTGAATTTCCTTCTTCTTAGCTTATTGACATCTGGTCAGCAATTGCATAATTTTTATACATAATTATTGAAATCCAGATTAGTCATGCATATATAGGAGAATTACAGAGAACTTTAGATCTAAAACGTTGTGCGAGCTTGCATAACCAACCGTGCACAGGCACATTCAATTGGTTAACTCATTAATTAGGACCTCCTAGCCTCCATGGCAAAACTTTAAGCGCTATATGCAATTTGAATTTACTCCTATTTCTCAAGATTTTAGGTCAAAAAACGTTCAATAGTGAATAAATTCGTAAGCATGTGGTATTAGCGAAGGAACATAGGATATCCCACTAGGTGCAAAGTGGAAACATAGTGAATATTGTCTAAAAAGATTTATGCAACCCGAGCTTTAGAGAAGTGTAGAGTTTTCGTATTGTAGAAAAAAGGATGCAAGTTCTTAGTAATGAAGATACTTTCGTATTGTAGAAAAAAGGATGCAAGTTCTTAGTAATGAAGATACAGGACATGCATGAGAGTGTGAGACAACTAACAGAAATATTAACTTGCCAAACAAAGAAAGACACGATTATCTTTATCAAGGAAAGTTCTGATCCACAAATTATGTACAGTTAAGATATGAAAGCTAGAGTAGGAGGTAGACAGAACTAAGAAGTTACATCAAATTTAAATTGAATAAGTTCCAGTCTGATTGGAGTTGGACGAATTTATTCCTCACCTTTAAATCCGTAGAAAAATTGGTAACCTCCTTCTCATATCCTGATTTCTTCAATTGAAAGTTCATCCATTTTAAGAGAACCTTTTCCGGAGATAAACTCATGAGCTCCTCCATATCCTGAAAAAAATATAAATATTGCATGCATATCATAATGCAGGAAAGAGGTTACTTTCAAATATGTTTCAGAACCAACAGAAATTTGTGTGTGTGTGTGTGTCTGTTGCTTCAAACCTCCTCTTCTTCCACCAGTTCCAATAGCTGAGGAGTTTTCTTGAGATCTAGACTAGATAGAAGTTGTATCTGACATAGAAGATGCATGAAAGCACAAAATCAATCGAAAATCATGGTAGTCCATTACATCTCACTTTTTCTATGTTGAAGTTTCTAAAGTTTAAGAACATACCTTAATTATCTGGGACATTAAACCAAGTAGGAGATGGGGCTGTAGCAAAATGAAATAAACAAACATAAGCAAATGTAGCAGAGACTTGATCCTTATAAAAAGTCAGCACTAAGAAGCGGAGCGTGCACTACGCTTAAGTCTGTTCATGGAACATTACCATCTTATTTTCAGCTCAGCTGGTGGTTAAAGGAAAGGCGAGATGTGCGCTAATAAATCTCAGTTAGAGGGAAGTTAAATAAAGGAAATCATGAGTAATCTAAATTCACCAACACCAACACCAGATCTTCTTCACTCACTGCCTCCCTCTCTCGTTGTATTTTAGGATTAGAACTTCAACAGGTTCCAAAACAACAATAGGTACAGTTGAAGACTTGTAGTAACTTTCTTTTGTGGAAGTGCAAAGGGACACAACATAAGGAACTAAAAATTTGTTTTTACTTCAGAAAATGTCTTTGCAATTAGACAAACTGATAAAATCGGGCAATTGACACTAGAAAAGTAATTTAATGAAAATTGTGGAATTAACTCTTCTCATACTAAATAAGACAATCCTAATCTAAATTACGCTTTCAGAGCTATACGAAAACCAGAAGGAGCACATACATAAGTAACTGAACATCATTAAGGTCATAAATTCAATGTCTAAATGATGAAAGTTGTATCTGTTCATGATGATAGAAAATTACCTTATGTTCTGCCTCTGCCAGGTCCTGTGTGCCAATGTTTACTACAGTACAGCCAATGGCCTTGGCAGAGTTGAGGCACAATGTATGATTCTCATTCTTCTCCCACGGATTAAGCACAGCCTTAGTGTTTATTGCCCGCTCGTCTATTGTATTAGGTACAGCCACATTGATGAGCTTACTGTAGGACAACGTTGTCAAATCAATTAAGAAACTTATGTCCTCAAATAAACTGATGAAAACATTGTAAAATGGTTGCAGTGGAAGTACCAGAGAAGAACTCCATTCTTAGCAACATCAAACAAAGCATTGGTATTTGGATCAATGGGAAGATACTTCTTCAGATATGGATCTTCTCCCAGGTATCTATTGATGTGATTAACATAAGATTCCTTCTCTGATTGGCTAATGGTGTGTCGGAGAGTGGTCGTAGATGCCTTGAGGAATGAAGGTGCAGTTTTTAATTTTGATCCACGTCCATCTGCCTTTGTTTGAGCTCGAGAATTTATATTTAGATATGCCTGCCAGCATAAACTGTAGTTAATAATTATATACCATTGTCACTAATTACAAAACTCATAGTTCATTGCTTAAAGATAAATTTTGAAACACATGGACTGCTTTTGCAGAAGGAAGAATGGTTTCACAATAGATAATTAATAAAATTCTTAATATACTGCGAAGAGGTTAAAGCATGCAATTTTTCATCTTATAATTTACTTAAACAAGTACGGGAAATTTTGGAAACTGACCCGCAGGAAGGCTTCGAAATCAATTTGGTGACTCATGTTAGAGTTTGACTCACTCAAGATAGCTTTAATGTCCCTTTCTTTGAAAACCTGACCGAAATTCTTCAACTGCAACATCACTGGTGGCAGATCTCTTAATCTGATACGGCCTGATGAATTTCTCGATGAAAGGAACTGCATAAAATTGCCACACATTTCACAGTCAGATAGAGTACATGTCCATGTAATCACAAAACATACTGTGCAAGCACAATAATCTTTTTTTTTTCCCAACAGAATCAGGAATTTTTTCTTAAATAAAATGGTCAGGAATAACATGGATAGACAGAGAACAATATACTTTGGATTTGAGGTTGAGAAGTTCGTCTTGAGTGAATTGGCTCTCAAGCCATGAATCCGAGACGGTAAGTGCTTTAGAGCCTGACATCTTGTAGAATCACCAATGGGAACAAGAAAACCTAACAGAACACAGGATACAGAGCCAAGCATCAGAAACTCCATAGTAAATAAAATTAAATCAGATCGATACTGCATTAAAATTGATCATGCATGCATGCTACAGAATGCCTAAAACTGACTCTCTCTTTTTTTAATGTCTCAACATCTTCGAATCACCCTCAAAACATATAATGAGTTTAAGAACAATGGAGATATTGCAGCGCGAACCTATTAAATCGAAAGATTAGAACTAATTAGAATATATGTACACTTTCTTCCTCTTGCGTTGTTGGTTCGCCTGAAAAAGTACTGTTAATTTCAGGTATAATTTGCAATGTGGAAACTGAGAAAAATGAGAAAGCTGGAAAGAGAATGATGAGAGAAAAGCGTTGTACCATAGAGACCCGCGAATTCCTCACAGTGCCTAAACAAAAGATTATGTACACATATTGGTAAATTAACAATGCAGTATACTTCGTTCAATAAATGTTGTATAAAATTAAAAAGTAGTGTTGTATGTGTCTATAAAAACCGAACCCTTGTAGTGAATAAGTGAATTAGCTCGACCGAAGTCACTGGTTCTAACTCTTGGAAACCATATTTCAAATTTAAAAAAATTACAAACCATATTTTTTTTTTACTAAGCTGAAAATTTTGGATCATTTCTCGATTTGTGCCTGTCAGCCTATCGCAGGGGCCATGCTAATCTTCTATGTATGGTTCCAATTTTATCGGATGTTCCATATTGTTGTGCAGTAGTGCTACCTAGCTCAGATGTGTTGGTTCGAAAGTACAAATTACAAAAAGAGAGAAGAATATCAATCTTAGGAATGGACTACTGTTTTTATAGGCCAAGAATTATACTAGAACCCCGGAAGGCAAACATTGAGAATTTGAACTGCGTTCATTAGAGAAGATTAAAGGCGCTAGTCGCCCGTCGGTTTGACACCAGTGCTTTCCACCTTATCTTAGTGGCTGAGCTATCTCGGGAGCAGCCCAGGACGTCTCCCCTCATCCGGCTCTCTGCAGGGAAATCTCCATTCACTGCTTCCCCTAATATCCTCCCCTTACCACATCATGGGGATTTACAGGAGATTCCAGAGGCTCGCTCAGATTCTACAGCAGAGGCGGAGAACTGGAGAAGCTGCAACTGGTAGCTTATTTTAAAGGCAGGGGCAACTATACCAACAAAATTTTGTTGTCCAGCTAACTTTTGCTTAGTAAGGGGATCAGAGAATACATTTATGTACTTAAATATGTTTATCATATACAAAGAAACTTCAGATCACGCCATTTCGTTGTTTATTTTGGCTGTGTGACAAGATTTACAATAACAAAAAACACAGATCATCAACGGGAAAGGAGAATAACATGCCTTGTTACCCAGAAAGGAGACATGCACCATCTCCTAATGCAATTATGTTTGTTCTCATTTTAAACACAATAAGAACGTCAAGGGAAAAATAACGATTACTACACATTAATAGTAGTTAAGTGTAATAAAAAAAGGTTTTCCAGTATCATTTAAAGATACAGAAATTTATAACATAATGAATCTCATACATGGTAAAAATACATCATATCATTCAAAAAATGGCTTGAAACAAAGAAAAAGAATCAAATGGAATCCTCTTCACATAATTTAAGGCACTGAACAGATTCTCCCTTACAAGAATAAGGCCATTCCACCGGAGATAGCCAAAACCAAGCAACTCCAAGCACTCAAGCTTGTAATTCTGTAAGAAGCGGATGGACTTGAAGTTGATTGTGATGATGCATGTTTACCATCTGCATTTGGAGCATCTGCAGAAGGGGCGGTGTCTACTTCAGGAGCCGGTGCTGGAGCAGGCATAGGTGGTATGTCTGTACCGAAAATTGCTTCAGGCAGAAGCACCTTATCAACCTGATAAATTGCAACAGGATCAGTTGAATGCACACTGCTACTGACTTTTGTGTTTGTCCATCCGGAACCAACAGAAACACTTCCAGAATTATCAGTGAAGTTCAAGGTGTATGCACCACCAGCGAATGTCATAATAGGACTGGATTGGCTGAGGTTCTTGAAATCTGCTAGAGAGTAGTAATGTGGCAAGGCATGAAAAAGACAGAGTGACTTGAGTTGGGCTGCAGTGAGGTTGGATAGAGAAGGAGTTTTAAGTGAGGAAAACGCCTTGTCTTTGGGTACAAACAAAGTGAGTCCTTCCTCGGTATCGTTGGCTTGATTTTGAAGGGTGTCAATAACTTTAGTTGACACAAGGTAATCGAGGAAAGTGTGGAATGGACCAGCGACAGACAGTAACTCCGTGAGGTTTACGTGTTCTGGAGCAGGTGCAGGTGCTGGTGCAGGGGTTGGGGTTATAGATATCGGGGGTGATGGAGGAGATTTAGCCTTTTGTGCATATGCTGATGTTGAACATAAAAGCACTAGCGTGCTACAGACAACAAGCATCATGGTCTTCTCCATTAATAGAATCTTCAAATTCCTGAAAGTTTGAAGATCTAATCATAGTTAGATCTGAGCAGTTTAACATCACCAACATATAGGATTACAATGTGATCTGTCACATACTTAAAAGACAACCTGATTCAAGGAAACCAATTTTGAATTCTAGATCAGGCAATCTGCTTAACTACATCTCAGCCTGGTAGCACAGTTTTTTAGCTAGTACACACAATCACAATGTAAGTATATAACTACAGGATTCTCTAAAAACAGAAAACCCTGTGTACAAGCATGTGGTAAGTATCCCGATTTTAACAGTAAGTCACTAAACAACCAGAGTATTTTTCAATTTTTTTGACAAGAACAAATTTTACAAATTTACTCAAGAAGTAGATATCTGAGTCCAACTCAAGAAATGAATTGCAGTTGCTAAGTTAATACTTTAAACAACTGAAGTCCCTCAAGATTCTCTTCGAAAAAACACATCAAGATTCCATTTTTATGAGCTCTAAATAACTACAGAACCTTAACCTCAATGTAAATTCACCACAAAAACACTATAGTTAAACAATGTAGCAAATCAAATCAAGGGTTTATGAACATATCTGATTACAACAATGAAGTTCTTTCAAGATTATCTTGGATAAATCAGATCAAGATTCAATTTTTATGAGTTCCAAGTAACTAAACAACCCTTACATGAATCAAAATCAACACAAAAACACTAAATTTAAACAATGCAGTAAAAGCAAGCATGAAATAGAACAGATCTGGATCAACTAATATAAAAACACAGAACAAACAACTTCAAGAATAGATACAACTTAATGTATGCAACACTAAAGCCATATAAAGAAACAAAGAAAGAGTGATGATGAGAAAACTGACCTGTACAGAGGAACTCAGAGAGAAAAAGTGTGATTGATATTAAGAATGAAGAGAGATTAGAATGTAAGGAGTGTTTATATAGAAGAAAAATAATGGGTTTTTATTGTTTTATCACACTCAAGAGTCAAGACTTAGAAGTAAAACTAGTGAAAGTGCCTAGCTGACAATAAGTTAAGAACAGAAAACACAGTTAACACTTAACAGCAACAAAGTAAAAAAATGTAAAACAGAATAATTGAAGTTTATTAAAGGAAAAATGTATTGGAAGGTGGGCTTTCTATATCATTAGCCTAACCATTATGTTCTGTTTTATTTATTTAAAGGTATGTATCATCATCTGAGTCCAACCTTACACTCTACCCTACCATTCCCAGTTTCACCAAAATCATTTGTCTCACTTTTATTTGCTTGGTTGATCAAATGGATGAAATTGGGTGAGAATTTTTGCAATTTATGCTTTGTTTGTCGCTCCGTCTCATAATATTTATCATTTTAATTTAATTTTTGCATGTACGTTAAGATGTATATAAAAAAATCACATGCATGTTTTAATTAATACACGCTAACATACGTATGAATGTCACAAATAGTAGGATGAACGGAGACACGAAATATTATTTATTGGTAACGCACTTATCATTTTCTCATTTTTCTCGAATTTTAAGTTACGAGTTCAAATTCCGAATTTTGTCATAAAAAATTTTTGTCAAGTCTATTGAGTGTCCCCTCGTAAAAGGAAGATACCACCATTACAATGTAAATCATGAAGAAAAGTTTGGTGGTCATGTAAACAGCTGGATATGGATGCACAAACACCGAATGTCAATTTTTTTTTTCTTTTAGGCTTTCGTGTTATTGAGTGTCAATTATGTTGTCACGTTTGCTTTCGAAAAATAAATAAATTGAACTCCCTTTTTTTTTTCCTTTTTGGTTAAGCAAAAATCATTAAAATCTTGTTTTCATGCAAACACCATGTTTTCACTTAATTTTGAACCATCGATCTGTTATCCAAAAAAAACGAAAATGATACGATAATTTCGTGTACGAATTAGTATAGCAGCATCTTAAATTTTCAAAAATAAAATTAGCAACCGAACGGATGTCTCGTTGTTCAATGTTTCAGTAATGCTGTCAGCTACAAGACAAACTTCGTAGACCCAACACCGACACTCTCTTTACCCCTTCCCCTTCAAACAGTTCTTGTGATTTTTAGAGTTTAAAGTGCTCAATATGTTTAGAAATATTATATACTTTTCTAATAGTTCACTACATTATTTTTAAAATTCAGATTTAATCAGACCAACCAATTTAACTGCACTTTCGAGGAAAAATTTAAAGGGGTTGAGTTGGCACAGTGGTTAAGTGCCCAATCCATGAACCGAGAGGTCATGGGTTCGACTCCTGCCGGGGGTCAAAAAAGTCAAAAAGATATACTGAGTACGTTGAGTAAAGTTGAGTTGAGTTATACTGAGTACGTTGAGTAAAGTTGAGTTGAGTTTTTTCGTGGAGTTGCTCTTATCGAACTCAGAAGGTAAGAAACTGCAACTAACAAATGAATGCATTAGCTTACTACATATCCTAATCTTTGATAGTTCTACTTCTACAACCCCAACAACTGCGATTAATAGTGCTTGTCATCGAAAAGTCGGAAACAATGTAATAAACAGAATCTACAAGAAAGAGCAACTTCACCAACTAAATCATGCTCATCCAGCTAAAAAAAAATAAAGGGTAGCTCTGTTATGAAAAAAAAAGACAGGAAATTATCAAATGACAACCAGGCTCTTCACTTATTAGCAGAATCTACCCTTGTAGAACTTTCAATGTTTGTTAAAAACTACCATTACCCTGAATTGTTTGGAAAAAGAAGCTGCGAAAATATAACTTATAATTAGCTAACGAAAGGGGATTTCTATCGTACATTATCGAACTGTACTTAAGATTTGGCCCAATCCTTCCGAATGTCAAATGTATACTGGATCTCCAAGTAGCACTTGTTATCGTCATCAACAAACTGAAAAATATTTAAGATGAACAGTGTTTCAGTGCACCATCAATTAACTTTAAGATTCCTGAGCTATAAGAAACAGAATCTGGATATACATTAATTTTCATAGGAATGACCTTTTTAATAAGCTAAGTGATCTGATTTTAAAAAATTTAAAGGGGTTTAAGATAGAATCATCATTGAACAAATATATATAGGCTCCTGCTAACACATGAGAACAATTGTTCTGCAAATTTATAAAAGTGCAAAACAATTGTTCTCACGTGTCCTCACACTAAAACTGTTCTCCACTTAGCGTGAACCTATACATATATTGCTAAATGCTATCAGAGAACATGCATTACACTTAAAACAGAGCCGACTTTGTTTATATATTGTAACCTCATTTTCATGTCATATCTATCGGTTAACCTATGCTAAAGTTTTGAGGCATCATTACAAAAGATTTTATAGTAATATCTCAGTTGAACTTCAGTCCTGATTACTTGGTATGTCTCTTCTTATGGATGATTGCTATACAAGATTGACAAAAATCTTAAATTGAGTAACATGATCATCAGAATTTAAACATAGAGTCGTCAATGGCGAGTTTCCAACAGTTTTAAGTTTTAACAAAATAAAAGAGAATCGTCTGCAGCTATGTACTCATTTTTTACTTCTGTGATTCATTCTATTTCAGTTGTAAACTTGTAGTAATGGTTATCTGAGGCATACATGCATTGAGCTTCTTGGCAGTTTGGCACTGTTTATATGTCACGCGTACCTTTGATTTTGCAGAATATTGGCCTCTAGCAAAGTAGCCAGAAGGAGTGGTTTCTTCGGGCACATCAAATGTATAGGGCTCTGGCTGAGGACTAAAAGTTCCAAGCATCAATTTTTCGCTATCAACTGAAACATATTGGCTGTTGTTAGATGACACATATTTCTTCACACTTTCTGTCTATTTGGCAGAATTAACTAAACTGGCTTACCTTTGATACCAGTTTTCCAAACATTGTTTGTGTACCTAAAGCCAACAACAATGTTATTGCTGACTTGGAATGAGAATCTCAAGCTATAAGGACTGCCTTCCTTCAACGTAAACCACAGGCCTTTCGGTTTTCCATCTTCTGGTATAGGAAGAACAATGGCCGGTCTACCAGGAGAGAGAATAAAGAGGCTGATGATCTTTACTTCAGGATCTGCAGATTCTGCAATAAATGAAGTAATGAACCAAGTTACAAGAGGTAGTAGACAGCCACTGAATATGAGGTTCACTTGTTATGCATATCAAAAGTTACAATTCTCTAAAAGGGCAAACTATAACATTCAAGAGCACACAGCTACAGAAACATTACATGACACAGAATCTACTACGCTTGGGACAGGGTGGCTTTATTAAACTGTTTTGATCATATAGTTTAAGCAAACAAAACAAAACTATCAAAAACCCAAGATCATATAGTTTAAGCAAACAAAACTATCAAAAACCCAATTCTGAAAGCAGTAGTTAGTAGAAAATGCATAAAAACCTCCAACATTGTTAATATCCACAGCACCAAGAAGCTGTTCCTTCCACCTCCTCAAACTCTCGTCATCCTAGCAAAAATTAACACAATATAATCAACAAACATAATAACATATGAACCACTGTTATGTCTAACATGCACATCATAGAGAGTCATGATTCAGTTTCGCGACAAATTATTCTAGCCTACAAACGATCTACTGAACATCGGTCACACTACTACAATCACATATTATCGTCACAATACTACAAATCACCGCTCACAATATTACAATCAAGTTAGGGAGTTAAATTAATTTGTACAGTAAACCAACACACTCGAAAAAATATATCATAAACAGACCTTGTCCTTTTCGAGCTGTTCCTTGAGAGTGTACTGAGGCCCTAGTTCAAAACTAGCATCATCTTCTTCATCCTGATCATTGGAAGACAAAGAAGCATCACTTGTACTTCTTTTAATATTCCCTTCTCTTTCATCACCACCCTGCTCTTCCTTTTCTTCATAAAATTCCCCCATGCTACTATTCGAACCAGAAAACACTGAATCAAAAACACTATTTTCAACCTAGCAACTTTTAAATTATTTATTTTCGAGATTTCACACAACTACAAAAATATAGCAGTGCAGAAATTGTAGGTCATCCCATATAAGAGAATAAAAAATCTTGAGACCCCATGTAATTATAGGAATGTTAAAAAATATTTAAAGAAGAGATGAATTTAAAAAATGGAAAGTTTTTCTACAAAAGGTAATAAAGTGTTATGGACATGGATATTTTGTGTGTGAGCATGTGGAAAAGTCTTTGTAGTGATCGGGATATATTTATTGATGAATGATATATGACATAGATTAGTGTAGACATGTTGAATTAATTAATTAATTGTTATTTTTAGTACCATAATTAAAGAAAAGAAAGTATTAGAAAATGGAAACATCTGAAATTATGAATAGTTATGTGAGAGATTTTCTTCCAACATTTTTAAACTAAGAAGAAAAGATTTAGAAAAATTTCTCCTTTTGTTTTCGCAAAAAATCGTGATGAAAGAAAGTTTTGGTTCTCATTTTAATCTCTCTTTTTTTTTTCCCAATTTAGGAACACAAAAAAATTCACATAAAATATTAAATTTGTTTCAAAGTGATTTTCTAAAGCCAAGTAAAATGTTTTTTTTAAGGCCAATCCAAGTAAAATGTTATTTATAAAAAAAAAGAACAAACGCAAAAAGGATCGGTTCGGCCTTTCTGAACCAAGATCAGTAAAAGTATCTTGGCTTGTAATATAGGCAAGGATTACAAAATACTTTGTTGGGTCTTAAACATGCCGAATATAAGGCTCAAGCTCAATTTTTGCAAATTACAAAAATAAAATTTGATGATGAAATTAAGAGCCCGTTTGGGTTAAATTAAAAATGTTAGTAACCGTGGTGATTGTTATTGTTGGGTTTTTTTAGTTACTAATTTTGAATATCAGTCCTTTTTTTTTTTGATAATAAGGATTTCATTAAGTAGAAAATTCAGCTGATAATGTCTCCAACAACAAGCTTGGAGGAGACTCAAAAACAATGAAGCAATTAAGCGACACAGGGACTCTAGCCATCTTTATTTTTAAATGTTAGCTACGTTTATGCCTTTATTTGCTTTTATTAATTGTAGTATTTAATTTTCAGTTTTGGTAAATTGTTACAATTGCTTAAAGTGGTTCTTTTGTAGTAATTTTTTATTATAAAAACTTCACTACTTTATAAGTTTAAATGAGATTATTCGTGATTATTGTACCATTTTTATATGGTTTTGTACCTCTAAGGGTGTGCCATAAATGGTGGCTTTTTGGACCAAATTTGGGATAATTTTGATGTTGTCTCATAAATGATTTGGGTCATAATTGATGACTATTATTTTTTTGTCATATTCGTAATTGACAATTATTTATTTTATAAATATAGAGTTTTAAAATGCAATTCTATTTTATTAAGATTTATTGATCTTGATTTACTTGTCTAACCAAAGGCACCCCTTTGGTTAGAAATGAACCACTTTGTATCAAATTCATATAAGTTTTAATATGTTTAATTTTATGTTCTTGTATCAATTCATAGATTTAATTCTTTTTTGTCAGGTTTGGTAGGTGACCAGCAGGTTTAATAGCAATTAAAAAGACGCAAAGTTGGATTTCAAAAGGAAGTAATGGAGCAAACAAGAGGCATAGAAAAAAGAAAGCAAGTGTGTGGCAATAACTGAATGCAATGGGACTCTCAAAAGCAACGAGTAGTTATGCTTATGTTAATAGCAATGTGTAAAACGAAGAATTTATATTTTAAGGGCACTCTTTTCCCTCCTTGAGTTTTTTTCCCATAGGGTTTTTGCTCTTGGAGGTTTTAACGAGGCTCTTCTTGTCGGATATAAAGGTTCTTATTATCTAAGCTTCCGGGGGAATCTCTTTCCTTTCGGTTAGATGATAAGCTTTTATTATCATGTATTATCTGATATTTTATATCAATGAAACGATTTATCGTTTTAGCAAAAAAAAAATGTTAGTGCAACTTACTCGCTTTAAGTAAAAGGTAATAATTTTAATTATAAGTTAAGTATATCTATTTGGCTAATTTTGTTTAAAGTAAATTTATTTAAAAAAATTGATTAAAAAAATAGAAATTATATTTTTTTAAACATAACGTAAAAGTATAAAATACAAATATATGCAAAAAAATATAATACGAGTTAAAAGGGTGACTCAAATATATAAAATTGACATGAGAAAAAAAATAAGTTGAAAATTGTACCTCGAAGGTACTTAAATTTTTGAGGTAATTGCGTTTTGCACCCTCCAACTTTCATTCAAAAACAAAACTATACAACCATTTTGTGAAATGCAGTTTACTGCCCTTAAGTGTTTTTTTATAACTAAAATTTTCATTGAAATAGGTTGGTAACACTACAGGACCAAAGTCTCGAAGCCTAACCGACCAAAACCCTAATGAAAAGGGTACAAACGACGCATGTCTATAATGGGACAGCGAGAACAAAGTCCTAGAGATTGCAAACAAGCTAGACAAAAGCAGAGGTCCTACAAAGGAAAACAAGGAGTATGCAAAAGAGTAGGTCCTGCCTACTAGTCATCCCCACCATTAACCGACACTTAATCTTGGACAACCACTGTTTCAGCATTGACTTCCACTAGAGCAAAACATATCACCATATCTTGCTCGTCCACTGGAATAGGAGAGATCTGCAACTGAGGAATAAGGGGACCAAAGCCCATGTCAAGGTCCAACTTCTCTTGGAGCCTACAAAAGGAACATGTATAAAATGCATTGTAGTCCAGTTGTTGAGACCCACTACAGCTAGGTAATGAGTAGATAGTCAGATAGCTAAACCACTTACATAGTTATATTAATGATTTCGGCTCTAGCTTGCTATATCTAAAAAGCCTAGTGATGATTCCTCTAAAGATTTGCTTAAAGAATTTACTGTTAAAAGATATTTTAATCTAAAAGATTTTACATAATAGAAGTAGTTGCATTGTTATACGTTTGTGTTGAGTTACAGTAAATCTGCTTGTTTCTTATTTTTTAGGCTGGTGTTGTTAAACTTATTTTTTTAGGCAGTTTACCTTTGTTCTTCCTTGTTTCAGTGTGAATAATCAATGATGTCACAACCAAATTCGCTTGACATGGGGATGGGGGATTTTAATGACCTATTGTCTGTATGCCTCTGTATATGCATTTTATGATATACTATTTTGGTCAGTTTTACTATTTGCGTTTTTTTTTAGTTTTTTTTGCCTCTGTAAGTCTGTGGAGTACCGGACTGCTTAACATAGCAATGTCCATCAGATTATAGTATAATTATGAACATTTAGTTTTTTAGATGCCTGATTGGAGTCTGGCTTCCTGCCTCTAGGCCTGTTAGATGCATTTGATCAAGAACTGATACACAAAACAACAAAAGGTTACGTATCAGTGAGATTGAAAATAATTCAACAAATATAGTTACTTATTGATACAAAATGTATCACACTCGGTGGGCGGTGTTTAATCATCTCCAACGAAGTAATAAATATATGAATCATGAGACTGTCACGTGGCAAAGAAAATACCTTATACCATCCCGATGAGAAGATATGTGTGTAATTACCAAAACCTAAGCAATGAGTTGATTCATATATGTTTTGCCAGTAGTATTTCCATAAGGAAAATGTTATTTCTAGATTTTTTTTGTTGGATTCGACGGGATCCAATCCATTATTTATGGCCCATCGGGTTTTATTATTAATCATCTAAATAAGACTTGAGCCTAATTAATAATTAAATATATAAATAGCACTTAATATATATTTAATTATTACATCCAAAATATATATTTGGATATATATATTAATAATGGCTTAAGTACCCAAGCCCATAACTTTGATGGACGGTTATGGGTTTAGCCCATTAGGGTTGGTCCCACTATTCCCTATATATAAAGAATATTATGTGAGAACAAAAGGTACGCGTCTCATACTATTCAGAAAATACACACACCCCATCCTTACGTATAGAGGAGAATAGTGAAGATCAAAGCCCTCAAGTACTTGCGCTCTTCGGACTCTCTCAAGATCATTAATGGCCTCTTTCGATTCAGGTACGCTTCCGCTATTTATCTATACTCATAGTTTTGATCAGGAGATTCATGTATATATATTATGTTGTATTTATATACATGATTTATTCTAACATTTTTTCCAGAGATATTTGTAGCGTATTGTATTAGAATATGCTACATGTTTTAAATACAGGGGGAATATATGCTACAAATATAGTAATGAAAATAATATTTCCCTAAATTATACAAAATATCATTAAACATAATAATTAGAAAAGAACAATAAATAATTATATTGCAGAATAACTTTTAAACATTAAATATGACACATGAATAGAGTGCACAAACATAAAATAATTTAAAATAAAAAATACAAGCTGACATCAATAAAGATGCAAAATATTCAAAATTCATTAAACAATCATTACTCACAACCATCTCATTTCAAAAAAAAAAATGCATAATAATATAAACTTATCAAACAAACATTATTTACAAAGAGCACTTTTTGAAGGTTTGAAATCAAAGTTCACAAAAGATGGATAACATAAAACTTTTGATGACTCAAATACACCAGAGGTCAACTTTCATAGAAACACACATACTTTATACATTAACTTGTGTGCATACCATTTTATAATATTTTGTAGTATTCTTACATCCGTCTTACACACTAATTTCATATCCCACTTACATAATAATATTTTTTTAATTCATGAGTTAATTGCACTTTGCATCCCCTAGCTTTACTTCAATTTCAATTATGTATATGTAGTTTCATAAATTGCACTTTGCATCCCCAAACTTTAAATCATAAGTCAAATCACAATCCCTTATACATTTTCTATGAAAAATAATATTACTTTTAACGAATACATTAACAAATGTGATATAAAATGATTGCAATGATGATATAATTATAGATTTTAAATATGTAACTAACTTTACACTCTTTAAATTATAATTTAATATTATTTTTTGACCATTAATCAGTTATATTATATTTGTAAAAAATTAAACTAATATGTTTCCATTAAATAAAGTTGTGACTATTATGATATATGATACGTATAAAATCATTAAAATATATTTGTACCATCTTGAAATATAAATTATATAATCACTACACAATTTTATATCGCATTTGTGAATACAATCGTTAAAAGAAATATTATTTTTGATAGTAAACGTATAAGAGATTGTGATTTGACCTATAATTTAAAGTTGGGGGATGCAAAGTGCAATTTATTAAACTACATATACATAATTGAAATTGAAGTAAAGCTAGGGGATGCAAAGTGCATTTAACTCTTAATTCATTGATGATTGATGGAATAATTTTTTTTCTAATTATAAAAAGAATACTTGAGTCTTTAATATTCGTTTTCTATAATCAGTATATCCAAATTACAATTATACACGCACAACACAGAACATGTACTCAACAAACCTGATTACACAGTTCATTCTTCTCTGCAAACCTAGGGCCGATTACAATTCATCTCTCTTTAATCGCGTCTTTAACCTAGGTAGCCATCATCTCTTCATGAATTTGTATCTGTTTATGTGCTTAATTTTGATGAATTGAATACATAAATATTATTGATTTCGTGTCTATGAAGGATATAACAAATGCTGTTAATGCTGGTATATGAAGGATGTTTCAAATTTGTATCTTAATGGTGATGCTATTGCTGTGTTTGAAGGATATAACAAATGTATATAGTTTGATGTTAATTTGTTAATTTGTATAACAATTACAATTTGTGTGTGTATATGCAATTGTCACAAAATGTTTCAATACATTAGGATGTAGTCAAAGGTAAGCAATTATTAATTCAGTGGTAGGGAGTTTTGTCTACGAAAGACCGTAGTGAATTAATATCCATCCACATTCACAAACCTACCCCTACATTTTCCAAAAATATGTACAATCTTATCAAAAATATCCCTCCAAATTATAAGTAGAAACAATACTGATATGGTAAGAATACCTTTTCACCGTCCCGGTGAGAAGATATGTGTGTAACTACCAAAACCTAAGCAATGAGTCAATTTATATATGTTTTGCTAGTAGTATTTCCATAAGGAAAATGTTATTTTTAATTTTTTTTTTCCAGAGATATTTGTAACGTATTATATTAAAATATGCTACATGTTGTAAATACAGAAGGAATATGCTACAAATATAGTTATGAAATAATATTTACCTAAATCATACAAAATATCTTTCAACATAATAACTAGAAAAGAACAATAAATAATTATATTACATAATAACTTTTAAAAATTAAATATAACTCATAAAAAAAGTGCACAAACATAAAATAATTTAAAGTAAAAAATACCAACTGACCATCAATAAAGATGCAAAATATTCAAAACTCATTAAACAAACATTACTTACAACCATCTCATTACAGAAACATTACATGACACAGAATCTACTACGCTTGGGACAGGGTGGCTTTATTAAACTGTTTTGATCATATAGTTTAAGCAAACAAAACAAAACTATCAAAAACCAAATTCTGAAAGCAGTAGTTAGTAGAAAATGCATAAAAACCTCCAACATTGTTAATATCCACAGCACCAAGAAGCTGTTCATTCCACCTCCTCAAACTCTCGTCATCCTAGCAAAAATTAACACAATATAATCAACAAACATAATAACATATGAACCACTGTTATGTCTAACATGCACATCATAGAGAGTCATGATTCAGCTTCGCGACAAATTATTCTAGCCTACAAACGATCTACTGAACATCGGTCACACTACTACAATCACATATTATCATCACAATACTACAAATCACCGCTCACAATATTACAATCAAGTTAGGGAGTTAAATCAATTTTTACGTAAACCAACACACTCGAAAAAATATATCATAAACAGACCTTGTCCTTTTCGAGCTGTTCCTTGAGAGTGTACTGAGGCCCTAGTTCAAAACTAGCATCATCTTCTTCATCCTGATCATTGGAAGACAAAGAAGCATCACTTGTACTTCTTTTAATATTCCCTTCTCTTTCATCACCACCCTGCTCTTCCTTTTCTTCATAAAATTCCCCCATGCTACTATTCGAACCAGAAAACGTTGAATCAAAAACACTATTTTCAACCTAGCAACTTTTAAATTATTTATTTTCGAGATTTCACACAACTACAAAAAAATATAGCAGTGCAGAAATTGTAGGTCATCCCATATAAGAGAATAAAAAATCTTGAGACCCCATGTAATTATAGGAATGTTAAAAAATATTTAAAGAAGAGATGAATTTGAAAAATGGAAAGTTTTTCTACAAAAGGTAATAAAGTGTTATGGACATGGATATTTTGTGTGAGAGCATGTGGAAAAGTCTTTGTAGTGATCGGGATATATTTATTGATGAATGATATATGACATAGATCAGTGTAGGCATGTTGAATTAATTAATTACTAGCATGATAGCCCGTGCAAAGCACGGGCCATATGATAATTCATATAATTTTCTCGTGTTAATCTACTTCACGTAATTCGATTTATTTAAAATGTTATAGTTTCAAAATATTATCAGATTCTGAACAGTAAGAGTTATATTTTTAGTTGTGTTTGGTCAGTGTGAGAAAAATGGCTGACTGAAAGCAATAGGTAAGAGTTAATTGTAACTGTCAAGTATTACCAAAATAATCTTGATGTATTGAAATTCGTGAAAAAATAGCTGGCTTATTTATTTTGGTACGAGGGAAGAATTAAATTTTATATTATTTCTAATTTTGTAAGAAATAATGTAATGTGACGGAAAATACAAATAATAGAATCATATGTTCTACTTGGAAAAGCCAGCGCACTTTTCCAATTTTGGATATTTTTCTCCGACCAATTTCAGAGAACAAGAAGAACAACATTTATCCTAATAGTTGTGCACATCCAAAATAAATATATGATATGTGATTTTCTAGGATCATGGTATTTGACCATTTCAGATGTATCATTTCAATAATAAATTGACCATAACAAAAGCTTTTTTTTAAATATATTCTACCATCCATTGTCATAAGTGAACTTTCAAAAAGCCAAGGTAATATCTCAAATTTCAAGACAAAACATATTTAGACATGTCCAAATTCAATCAAATACACGAGTAACTAAAATAAAAGTGTCATATCTCATAACAGGTTTTTAAAATGAGATGGGTCAATATATGCACCGAATAAATTATGTTGTAAAAGTTCACGTGCACAATGAAATTCAATCTATGGAAAGAAGATATACATAATTACGATAATGAAGCATCTAAGAAATATTATTTTAATTTGAGCTAACACCAAAATGATACTCTTGAAATAAAAAAATACACATACCACATCCGTGATAATAAGACATTATATATATCATTGATTTTTTGAGTTTATTAGTCTCACAACGGGATGAAACTCGCATTGGAGTTTAAAACTCAAGTGAAATTGATAAATTACTATTTAGGTATATTGTAAAACTCATTTTGTATGAAATTAATAACATTAACATATTACGAAAATGCTACAAAGATATAGTGCGAGAGACTAAAAATATCAAAACTATGTTCTCATTTTTTACCAGATCCAAATCTCATATGTAAATTATTTCTTATTTTCAATATTTTAATATTTTTTATTAGTCAATCAATAAATTACCCGATGCTTATAGGATTAACCGATATAATGTAAATATACTTAAAATAAAATAGAATATTATACTGATATCGAGTAAAAATATGTTATACACTTTATTTATCATTTTTTGTATTAATTTAATAATAAACATATTATAGTCATTCGACTAATATATAGACATAATTGTTAAAAGAGTGAAATTTTGTAATAAATTTTTATATATCTGTTTTCACTTCCCCCATTTACATACTTGAGATAGACTTCTACGTCCATCACCCACCTCCTCACTTCGGTTTTTTTAAGAAATTTTCGGCAACCTCGGTATCTTTAATACTTAAATAGAATATTACACTGATACCTAGTAGAAACATATCATACACTTTATTTATCATTTTTTATATTAATTTAATACTCCCCTCGTCCTTCTCATTTTGTACAATTGTTTTCACTGATGGGGCACGCATTTTAAGGTGTATGTAAAGTATAGTTCTATAACTTATTTTTAAAATTTTCTTTTTTGAATAAAACATTAAATTCTTATTCATAAGAAAAAAATTTAAAATAATTTATGAAATTAAACTTTATATGAGTTTTAAAATGCGTGTCAAACCCTTTGTCCCAAATGTAAAGAACCTAGTGGGACAGAGGGAGTAATAAACATATTCCGGCGATTTGACTAATATATATATATATATATATATATATATATAATAAGTGAAAAGGGGTATAATTTGTAGTTTTGTTTACCTCTTTTTTTGGTTATCCCTCATTCATAACCGTTAAATCTTCAACTCAAATAAATCATGACCGTAAGATAAAACAATACTAAAAGTTTTTATATACAGAAGTCTAAGGTTCGATTCCCGCTAACAATATATTTATTTATATTTAATACAAAAAATTATTATATACAAGGTTCGAATTCTTCCAATAACATATTAAAATTAATAATTATAATATTATACTACCCTATAAATAAATTATAAAAAATTAAAAAGAGCCGTGCTTTGCACGGATTATAAGCTAGTATACATAATTTTAAAAAAGAGATATATTGTAATAAATTTTTTTAAAACTATTTTCACTTCCGTCCGTTTACCTACTTGAGATAGACTTCCACTTTTATTGTCCGTCACCTACCATCTCACTTTGATTTTTTTTCGACTAATTTTCGGCCATCTCGATACCTTTCTTAGTTCTGACTTTGACGATATTATATCTGTCAATTTATATTTTCACACCCCGACTACCATTTTTTACTATTATATGAGAAAAATATTTTAATGATTTTATCCTTAATAAATCATAAAAATAAATGTGGATATAAATTTATGATTATATGAATGTTGTCTATTTAATTCTTATCAAAATTCAAATTATTAAATTAGTATAATTATGTAAACACTTTTATCCTGAATAAATTATAAAAGAAATATTTCTAATAAGTTTATTATTTGAACATGTAGTAAATGAGTTTAAAGATTTTCACAAAGAAGTGATTTGTCTTAGTGGTTATACATGTCAACTTTGACTTATAATGTTGGATGGACATAGGTTCAATTCCTCTCAACTTCAAATTTTTTAAAATTAATATAATCTAAGGACAAATTTGTAATTTACTAAATGGGACAAAACCCATGTTGAGTTATAATAGATATAATGGATGGATAATGGATTTGTTATTTTTAGTACCATAATTAAAGAAAAGAAAGTATTAGAAAATGGAAACATCTGAAATTATGAATAGTTATGTGAGAGATTTTCTTCCAACATTTTTAAACTAAGAAGAAAAGATTTAGAAAAATTTCTCCTTTTGTTTTCGCAAAAATTCGTGATGAAAGAAAGTTTTGGTTCTCATTTTAATCTCTCTTTTTTTTTTCCAATTTAGGAACACAAAAAAATTCATATAAAATATTAAATTTGTTTCAAAGTGATTTTTCAAAGCCAAGTAAAATGTTTTTTTAAGGCCAATCCAAGTAAAATGTTATTTCTATACTATTATATAAATTCCGAAACATTGAAAGTTTTGGTACCTGTTTTTTGGTACTAAGTGAATTTACTTATTTACCCTTCATTATAAAGAAATATAAATATATGATATCTATACTATTAAAATTTCTAAAATAAATAATAACATAATATGATTAATGGTAAGTAGTCGATTGCTTTTTTCACAATTACTTTTAATTGAAGATATTATCTGTTATAAACACCCAATAATCTTACAATCACAAATATCTATACTATTATATAAAAGCCGAAACAATAAAAGAGTTTTGGTACCTGTTTTTTGTTACTAAGTGAATTTATTTATTTACCCTTTATCTATACTATTAAAACTCCTAAAATAAATAATAACATAATATAATTAATGGTGAGTAGTCGATTGCCTTTTTTCACATTTATTTTTAATTGAAGATATTACCTTTTATATACACCTACTAATCTTGCAATAACTAATATATACCCGAAATATCACATCATATTTTTCAATTATTAACATTAAAAAAGGTTGTATAAATTTATTTACAATTTTCCATCCATTGCATGTTTTTAAAAAAAAAATTTAATTATATCCTTATATATAATAAGCGGGATATTATCCATATTTTGGTTTGGGCACTATACTTCCAAAATAATCTCAATTAGACGATCAAGATTATATCATATTAAAAAGAAAATTATAATCTAAAAAGGATATCACTGTACTACCCAATTAATCACAACCGTCGAATCTATTTTTTTTTAAAATTGACGATCAAGATTATATCATATTAAAAAGGAAATTATAATCTAAAAAGGATATCATTAAAAAAGGTTGTATAATTTTATTTACAATTTTCCTTCCATTGTATGTTTTTTTCTACCTTTCGTCTTGATTACTTTTAAGCGTCTGCAGTGTCTAAGATTTTGTTTGTTTCATAAAATATTTAACTAATCTATACTATTACATTAAAGCCGAAACATTGGAAGTTTGTCGGTTTGTTTATCCTAATTATTAAAACAAATAATGACATAAAATAATTAATGTTAATTAGCTATTGCCATTTTCACATTTACATTTTGAAAATATTATCTTTATAAAAACATCAATCGTACCGTATCTTCGAATAATTAATATTTCCTTTCTAATTAAAATACCTTACCTTTTTAAATTAAAACTAATCTTACAGTCATTAATATATATCAAAAAACATCATACCATATTTTCAATTATTAATATATTAAAAATCAATCATTCAACCATATTTGTGTTGTAATGCAGCAAAGCAGCCATGAAAGAGTTCGTGGATAGAATCAAGGTGATAATTTCCATTTTAATTTTTTCAAATTTCGAGTTCGTGGATAGAATTAAGGTGACACTTTTTTTAATTTCTTAACTTCGATGACCCCTACATAAAAATAGAAATTTTTAAAATAAAAAATACAAAAATTAATTTATTAAATAAAGAAAATTTCCCAATGCTCTTAGTAACTTATAAACTCTTCTTCTCTATTTCGATGAGATTTTTTAAATTTCTTCCCAATCTTTTAAGTAAAAATGAACTATTACATGAAATATGTAAATATTCATAATACAATTCGAATTTCAAGATTTTTTTTAAAATTTTAATTAAATGCGTTCAAGTATTTAAATTATACGAATATTTTGAGATCTCCAAAGATTTTTAATAATATACTCCAAGTTAAATCTAGATTCTGAAAGATATTTTTAAATTTTACAAATTTGGGTGTAAACAAATCTTGGGATTGTTGATAAATGTTTTTAAAAAGTATATTATTAGAATCTACTGATATTTCATTTGAATTTACAAATTTCACTAAAATTCACTAAAATTACTAGAAGTAACTGTATAAATTTTCAAAAAAAAAGAAGTTACTGAATAAACTTTGAATCGAACAGATGACAGATTCCTAAAAATATCAAAAATTTTAAAATAAAAAAAAATTGCAATACATTCCGAGCCAAATATGCCTCTTCACGATTTTGTCCCGTGCCTATTATTGACACCAATCTATACTATTCTATAAATTCCGATCATTGAAAGTTTTGGTACCCATTTTTTAGTACCTAGTAAATTTACTTATATACCCTTCATTATAAAGAAACATAAATACACCTAAAATAAATAATAACATAATATAATTAATAGTAATTAGTCGAGATAATACCTTTTATAAACACCTAAAAACATCAATCGTATCATATCTTTCCATCATTAATATTTTCTTTCCAATTAAAACACGTTATAATTAATGATAATTAGTCGATTAAGATAATAAAATTAATGGTAATTAGTCGATTGCCTTTTTCAAATTAATATAATAAAATTAAGGGTAATTAGTGATTGCCATTTTCACATTTACTTTTAGTTGAACATATTAACTTTTATAAACACCTAAAATAATCAATTTTATCATATCTTTCAATCATTAATATTTTTACGTTACCTTTTTAATTTACAACAAATTTTACAATCAATAATATATACATGAAAATTTCACATCATATTTCTCAATTATTAATAAAATATATTAAAAATCGTATACATTGTTTATAATAATGATACATGAATATAATTTGTAAACATGAGTATATTAAATTATATTAAATAAAAATTTAAAAAATTATTAAAAATAATGATTATGCAAAAACATAATTATAATATTAAATAAAAATTATAATATAATAATACAAGAAAGCTATGCACGGCTTATAACCTAGTATAATAAAAAGAACAAACGCAAAAAGGATCGGTTCGGGCTTTCTGAACGAAGATCAGTAAAAGTATCTTGGCTTGTAATATAGGCAAGGATTACAAAATACTTTGTTGGGCCTTAAACATGCCGAATATAAGGCTCAAGCTCCATTATTTGCAAATTACAAAAATAAAATTTGATGATGAAATTAAGAGCCCGTTTGGGTTAAATTAAAAACGTTACGGTGATGAAACAAAGTCACTGTTCACTAGGCTAAATAAAGAAAACTTCTCTCTCAAAAATTCTCCCATGAGAGTCGAGTAAATAGAGCCGCCGCCCCCCCTCCCCCTTCCTTTCTTCGCCCCCCTCCTTCCTCATCCCCGCCGCCCCCTTCCTCTCTTTCCCCCTTTCATCCTTCTTCTCCTTCCTTCAATCCATCTCCCTAATTTCCATTTTCTTTTTTCAATAAAAGTCGAGATCTAGCCCAAAAATCGAGCCTTGCTCCTCACTTAATCCTCAGATCTGCATCGATTTGGCTCTCGATTTCGAAAATAAAAATTACCGCCGCCCCGCCGTCCCTCCGCTTTGCTTGCTTGGATTGCTTGTTTTAGTTGATCTATGTTTAATTCGGATCTAAGGTTTCTAAGCCTTTTCCGATTGTAAGATCAATTTGTTTTTTATTGTCTCACTTTTGTGTGAGTTTGTTATTGTCTCACCGCTTGTTTGTGTGAGTTTGCTTTTCTCTCACCGTTTGTGTGAGTTTTGGTGCTGGATTATATTATCTTGGAGGCTTGTACGGATAATATGGATAAACACTTTGATGAAGTGTTAGTGTGTTACACACTTAGGTCTGCGAATATTGTAGCTCATTGTTTAGCGAGGGCGACATATTCTATGTCAGGTCTTTCGGAGTGGAATGTTTCTGCTCGAGATTTTATCATCTGTAACCTTGAGATATTTTAATGCAAGTACGATTTTCTCAAAAAAAAAAAAAAACGTTACCGTGATGATTGTTATTGTTGGGTTTTTTTAGTTACTAATTTTAAATATCAGTCCTTAATCTTTGTTTTTAAATGTTAGATACGTTTATGCCTTTATTTGCTTTTATTAATTGTAGTATTTCAGTTTTGGTACATTGTTACAATTGCTTAAAGTGGTTCTTTTGTAGTAATTAATTATTATAAAAACTTCACTACTTTATATGAGATTATTCGTGATTATTGTACCATTTTTATATGGGTTTTGTACCTCTAAGGGTGTGGCATAAATGGTGGCTTTTTGGACCAAATTTGGGATAATTTTGATGTTGTCTCATAAATGATTTGGGTCATAATTGATGACTATTATTTTTTGTCATATTCGTAATTGACAATTATTTATTTTATAAATATAGAGTTTTAAAATACAATTCTGTTTTATCAAGATTTATTGATCTTGAATTACTTGTCTAACCAAAGGCACCCCTTTGGTTAGAAATGAACCACTTTGTATCAAATTCATATAGGTTGTACTTTCGCCTTTTGCACACGATCAGCACCTATGCACATCGTCTTGATTGCATCCCATGCCTTCTTAGCGGTTTTCTTCTCAGCAATGGACAAGAGCTTGTCCTCCGGAATGCTCTGGTAGATGGTTGCCAATGCCACCTTGTATGTCCTTATCTCCACACCTACTTTGGGGTCGACTTGCTCATTGGCATCATAGATAACTCAGCCCGATGGAACCCTCCTTATGTTTATGTGCGTCCATGTTTGTTGATTTTGGTATGTACTTTGGCATCCACTAATAACCAGGCTCTGATAGTACCAAAATATAGACAAAAACCAGTATACAGACTTATGTAATCAAATGAACAAAACGTAAACTATGTATATGTGTTTAGCTGTGAAAAGAAAATACTTGAATTAATTAAAACTGAACAAATTACATGCATATAGATAAGCTAAAACACACCCAAGGTGATGGCTAAGAAATATGAACTAACTAGCTAAACACTCCCACGTTGAACTAACTACTACTACTATTACTGAGCGCATCCCTTTAGATGCGCTATTATTCAATTAGGAGGTGTTGTCCCAGGTTCTCGGTTCGACTCTCGCTCACCTCGAAAATTATTAGAACAGATATTCACTTGTAAGGCTATAAGCCAATATATTCAAAAAAAAACTGCTACTACTACTAATTCAAACACCTCCTAATCTATCTATATATTATAAATTGTTGGATGATCTTTCCTTAGTTTCGGGATCCATATTTAGGTTCGGTTAAAATTTTTAACCATATTTTGACCCATGGACTATCCATTTTTCAGGTTTGGTATCCATATTTAGGTTTGTAAAGATCCATGTATTTATTTAAACCATTCTTAATTATTGAAAATCTACATATCAATTTTTTTTGTCAAAGAATATACATTCTCGTATATGAATTGTATCGAAATACAATACCGGCGAAACCGGATAAAGGGATTTAGTTTCTTTCATTCAAAAAAGTTTATTATCTAACCGAAAGGCACGCATGTTGCCCCCGGATGTTTAGATAATAGAACCTTTAAGTCCGAAAAAACCACCCAAAGGTAAAAATACAGGAAGGCAAAAACAATAGTAACCAACTAAAAATATAATCAACACTCCAAAAGGAGTGTTGATCCAATCTTCAGTTATCTCAAAATTCGTCTGTCCACCAGCTCTCCTTAATCCCAATTTGTCACCACCATTTACTTCAAAGAAACTTGCACTCCAAAAAAGCCGATCTTCAACATACTCAACCCAATTAATAGGGACACAAATGGAACAAAGAAGGGCCTCGTTAAAAACCCACAAGAGCAAAACCCTTTGGGAAAAAAACTCAAGTGGGAAAAGAGTGCCCTTCATGAAACCCAACATCATTGAAACACAGAAAGCTCCCTCAAACAAAAATTAAGACATTCTATAAACTTTCCTTCTTCCTCCGTCCATTATCTCTTCACATGTAAACTGCTTCCTGCAAAATTAAACTCAAAACCAAACATTACTCTAGCCAAAAGGAGTATCCCTTTGGCTAGATACCTTGATCCACTTACATTAATCCGTCAACAGATATAATTCGCCAACTGACGACAGATAACAACCACCTATGTAAGGTCCAAAAGCCGACAAATTCGGTACACCTAATAATGGTACAATAGTCAAATAATTATTCAAACTATAATTAATAAAGGAATTAGTTAATCAATTAACAATAACTAAGAGAATCAATAAATCAAAAAAACATTTAATTAAGGAAACAATTGACTAGGAGGTCAACTAATCAAATGAACAAATAACAATTAGCATTTAATCAGGGAATCAATTAAGTAGGAAATCAATTAATCAAGAAAGAATCAAAATATCCCTCTAATTACTCCAAATCAAATCAAAGTCAAAAAAATCAAATCAAAACAAAGTCAAAACACTATCAAATGTCTCTCTAATTACTCCAAATATCAATCAAGAAAACAAGAATCAATTAACATAAATAAAAATAATTGATTTCAATTTCCTCATCAATGATAATTAAAACTAATTAAACAAAAATTAATAAAAACAGCTAACAGTACCACCACCTTCACGGGAACCAAAACTAATATTGAATGCAAACCAATTACGAACTTCCAACAAAACACAAAGATTAAGAACTCGGAACAAACTCAGAGATTGACTCGGCACAGTAACTCGAATTCAACAAATTGACTAGGCAAAAACACAATATGACTCAACAAGACTCGAAAAAACTGACTTGCTAAAACTCGAAAACCGGAATAATAATACTCAGATAACATAGCACCAGAAATTAAAAAGACACAGCAATTAGAACTCGGTAAAAACAAAACAGATCAAAAAACTAACAAGCAGCAACAACAACTCGGCCTACAAAAACTCAGCAATTCACGCGAACTCAGCCCAACTCAGAATAACGCAAATTGAATCAAGAACAACTAGTCTTTTTAAATAGATATACACCAGAAATGAAATCTATATTATATGTAAAACTGGGTATGGCCGGCATTTCAACAAAATGTAAATAAGACTACCAATCTAGAGAGTTAAAACCCCAATAGATGTCTACGATATGTATAGGGAGAGAGAGAGGGGGGAGAGAGAGAAAGAGAGAGGGGAGAGAGAGAGAGAGAGGGAGGAAAGAGAGATTGAATACCAGCAGCAGGAAGAAGATTGTAATAACCCTAACTTTAGCAATGCTACAGTGATCACATGAATAGTAAAATTTGAGGATTTAGGGAAATGGTATGTAGGTACACTATAATTGAAACAGAAAATGAGCAAACAGAAACCATATTAGTGATATACTATGAAAATAAGTGACTCGAAATGACGATGGATTTCAGAAATTCCTGAATTATGATTTTGAGGATTTTGAGCTCGAACGAACTTCTATATTTTGGATAATAAGGAGTATAGAAATATTAAAGGAATTATATATTGAGAGATTAGTGAATTTAGATTAAACCAAGGGATTATTAAGTTAAGAGAATACCAAAGGAAATTGGATTCGTAAATGATTTCGAAAACCACTGAGATAATGAGGTATACTCGAAACGAACCGAAGCGTAATTAGTCGAATATGGAGACTAAACAACCAAGATTAATATCATTACAAGGATATGTACTACATTACTAATAACCAAAATCATTAAAACATTAACTAGAAATCAAAAATCAAGAAAAAGGGATTATTAGATCATCAAGATGATGTCACATTCCACTAACACCATTTTAAGGGTAGATTAGTCATTTAACTATGTAAATATCAACCAAGCTTCCAAGACAAGCTAGATTAACAAGATTAAGATGAGATAATATCAAAACAAGCAAAAGAAATCTCTCCCCCACCCATTCTTCTTCCAATCGGCACAAAGAAGAAAAAAAGGAGAAAAAGAAAAAAATAAAAACACAAACCCTAGCTAGCATCAACATTAAATCAAGAGGAAATTCATGGAGTTTCTTGGAGGTTAGAAAGAGATATTCACAAAGTTTCAAAGCCAATCATCATCATCTTCATAGGTAATAAAATCATTCAAGTTACTTGATGAATAGTAGTGAATAGTAGAATCTTAGAACTAACTTTGTTTTTATGGATCTTTTAGTTGATTCAAGCTAAGATAAGGTTGTTTAAGGATATACCAAGGTTTATCAAGGATCTTTAAAGCTTCAAGAAGGTATAAACACTCTTGCCCCTTTTTATATTATGATGGATATTGTTGGTTTAGTGATTAAGTGGTGTAAAGATTAAGATTATGATGTTATATGTGTTTGTAAGTGGTTTGAGTTAAATATGGAAGTGTTTGGGATTGTAACCATGGCTGGTAATGAAGATCACATGGTGTAGGTGATGATTATTGTGTTTGATAATTGATTTGGAGGAGTTGGATTTATGGAAAGTATGAAAATATAGCCGTTATAATGTCCGTTTTTCGTTAGAACTACAAACTGCCCTGTTTTGTGACCCCTGTATTCGTACGGTACCTCACTGCCTAGGTTACCAATTGACCATGAAATGATAGAGCTTAGTTCATAGATCATTTTGATATAAGGTACGTTAAAATCTGACGTACGGTTTAGGAGAAAAGTCAGTTTTAGTGAAAGCGGTTCAGAAACCGAGAAAACGTAGTTGTGTCAACTTTGAAGCAATGACTACCATACTTAAACATTTTTAAAAATTATGAAACTTTGGGATAGTGTAGTAATGTAGTCAAAGAGTTGTTATCAGTTGACCTTGTGATAAAATTCGAAATCCATATTTTCTGAGAATTTTTACAGTTAAGTGTGATCGTTAGGGGAAATAGTGAAAACCCCTGAAACTTCGATTAAGGTTTTAAATGGCTAAGTTCTTGAACCTTTGGGGTAATAGGAATACGTTAAACATATATTAAAGTTTCAAAGGTAATGTAATACAAGAGTGTAGTGAGTAAGAGAAGTGGTATTCTAACGACGGTCCTTTTGTGTTTATAGAAACTTCGGAAGAGGGACGAGCCATACCGTCAGGATACCGAAACCGAGGCAAGATTTCTTCTATCCCTACTTGTAAAACTACTTATCTTCACAAAGAAACTTAATTTCATGGAATATATATGTGATGCTATTATTACTATATGGTGAAGAAATTGTCTTCCTTGGGTATTGATATTGAAAAGAAGGGTATACGAAGATGTATATGAATATGGATATGAGTATGAGATGGATATGTACAGAGATGATTATGCACGAAGTGAACATGCCTTATGATTAAAAGTAAATAAAAGAATGGTATCAGTTGTTATCTAGGGTTATATGATTTGTAAAATTTTGCTAAAGATATTCTTTTTAAATATCAGTGGTTTAATAAATAATAATTGATTATTATTTACTACTCTTAAAATAGATAGAATATTTTATGAATATAAAAGTATATTAGATTTCTGAATATGAAAGAGAGGTCTGGATCATAATCAAAGCATTATGATATATATATATATATATATATATATATATATATATATATATATATATATATATATATATATATATTATAGAAGTAATGTGCGAGAATGGAAATGAAAGCGAGAAAATGGAAATGTGGAATGATATTTTGAAAAGGGAATAATGATGTGATAAAAAGGGGGATTGCAACAGACTTGCGTAAGTGGCTGTGTCAGGGCTGTGTGCGACACAGTCCAGCATTTATTATTTTTATTTCGGCACGAAGATGCCAAGGGAGGATGTTAGCAGGTGGCCTTCCTCCAGGGATGATCTTCATTCCTTCTACCGGTAGTAAAAAGAGAGCATGTACGATTAGGCGACTGATCATCGTCCTAACGTATCAGGCGACAGCAGATATCCCCAATGTTTTTGAAAAGAAAGTGTAGACAATGGTTTTCAGATTTCTATACTGAAAACAGATTAATGATATGAGATGATGGAATTATGGTTACAGATGAAGAAAAACTGATATTATATTATTTCAGATTTCTATACTGAAAACAGATTAATGATATGAGATGATGGAATTATGGTTACAGATGAAGAAAAACTGATATTATATTATTTCAGATTTCTATACTGAAAACAGATTAATGATATGAGATGATGGAATTATGGTTACAGATGAAGAAAAATTGATATTATATTATTTCAGATTTCTATACTGAAAACAGAATAATGATATGAGATGATGGAATTTTGGTTACAGATGAAGAAAAACTGATATTATATTAATTTAGATTTCTTTCTTATAATAGAAAGTGGATGATGTATTATTAAATAAGAGCTTTATTCTTCCTTAAGGATTTTAATTGTTTTTCTGCTATTATATATGCATATACATATATGTATACCTGTTCACATTCTAAATTCTAGGTTACAATATTATCTTGCTGAGCTATTATAGCTCACTTTTGCTACTTATGTATATAGCAGCTAGGTCCCATGCCGATACTACGCACCACGCCCCGTAAGAGGGTAAGGGAAAGGCGACCTTTTGAGCGAGTGCTGGTGACCATCCCCGAGGTAGTGACAAGCGAAGGGGCTTAGTAGATTTATGTAAATTAAGTGTGTAAGTTTGTAATAAACTTTAGTTGTTGAAGTGCTTCCTGTAGAAGCTTTGTTCAACAATGTACTTAGTAAATTCTGGGCTTGTAATAACTGTTAACTTTAAACTTTTAAATATTGTGGATGTTGTTCTATGAGCATATGACTGGTGTGTGTGTGTGTGTATTAGTGTGGGGTCAATTGAATAAGTATTAAGAAAAAAAAAGACTAAAGAGATATTGATATTGATCGGAAATTGGACCGTGTTGACCTGGATCCTTGACCCCGGATCTAGGGGCGTCACAGATGGTATCAGAGCTAAGAGTCATAATGCTCAAGAACAAAAGTAATAATAATAAATGTATCAGTTATAATATAAATTGTGAACTTCCATCAAGTTCAGGGGTGGTATATCGCAGGTAGTATTTACTTTAAGCATATATTATAATTTTATAGACTGTTACTAATAGAATTTTATGTTTTATTATAGGGAGCGGAGATGGGTGAGCCGAGTCAGGACCCCCAGTGGCTAGGGATGTCAGAGCAGGAGCTATTAGATCTTCAGCTGGCCGGGGTAGAGGTCCCCGAGTATGCAGTTGAGGACCTCAGGGAGAGACGCAGGGCGGTGGCTAGAGAGAGATTAGAGAGAGAGGAGACAGAGGAGAAGAGACGGAGAGATGTTGTGGCTATAGTGCCATATATGGGTAGACCTTCTACAGGATCTGATGAGGCAGGTCCTTCCAGAGTGAGATGGGAGATTCCGAAGGAGGAGAGGCCGTTACGTAAGAGGCCTACATTGTCAGTTATAGTTGAGGAGGAGGAGGAGGAGATTGAGTGGACTGATATCCATATGATACCTCCCCCTGTCCTACCTGTCCCTGTGCCATCACCAGTTCCATCTCCTCTACCGAGCCCCGATCCTTTAGAGGACCCAGCAGAGCCGTTCACTCCACCGGGACACTTTATCTTTGCAGAGGATGAGTTGGAGGAGGACCCATGTGAGGATGCGGAGATAGAGTCCATTCCTCCCTCCCCACCATTTGCACCTCCACCACCTCCACCTGTTCAGGCACCTACCCCAGCTGCTGTGCCCCCTCAGGAGGCACCCTTACCGACATGTGACTCTCTACCAGCCATTTTGTTGACGGAGTACTTTGCCCTACAGGGTCAGTTGGAGGAGTCCCGTAGGATGATAGATACTCTTTTACAGAGATCGGACAGAGGGAGGGGAGGTACTATTCCCGATGGTTTGTCTTTGGGCTTAGTTAGTATTGAGTTGCGAGCACTCGGTGATATTAGGAGGTTGTTGGCAGATAGAGGGGACCCAGCATGGAGAGCTCAGATAGTAGACACAGTCACCTCTATGGTAGTGCAGATCAGGGATGTTGTCAGAGCGGCGTTACCGTGATTCGGGGTAGTAGTTTTAGTCACTAATCAGACTAGTCATCTCGTTGATGTCATTTTGGGGATTAGTTTAGGTGTTCACTGTCTTAATCCCAGTCTGATTAGAGGACGGCTAGTAGTACTTTTGTTATAGCATATTAGTATGTACAGTTATGTTTTGGGGTTTTGAACCTTGTACTCTATGATGTATAATATTAGTAGTAAAAGATGATGTAACCAAGTTGTAAAATATTGATGTAAATTAATGAAGTTTGTGCATTTCTATCTAAATTTTTGCTGAATTTTTTTAATAAATATTGAGACTCAAAATATATTGATGTGTAAAAGGTGATTGACTTAATGAAAAGGCTATCGTGTTAAGGGCGATACACTTACCTACTAAAGTTATGATATAACTATATGCAAATTGCGTGATAAAGATATTGTGATGTGCAAATGAGTTAAATTAATGATATGATTGTGTATATAGAAATGATGTATATTGTGACCCAAATTCGGGTAATTAATAAGGACTATTGTTATGTACAGAACTATGCCGCCTAGACGTGATAGTAGAGCGAATGTAAGGGAAAATGAGAGAGACGAAAGAAGTCGAAATATAGAAGGTACTAGACTGAACGAAAATGCTCATAATGAAGAAAATCAGGAAGAAGGAGAAGAGGAATCAACTGGCCAACAAAGAAATCCGGGAGGTGATCCCTTTGCCCAATTCATGGACTTATTAAGGCAGAATTTGGCTAATCCAAAGAATCCCCAACAACCACCTGTTCTCCCCAATCAGGCAGCTAATTCCTTTCGTGCCTTTAAGTCATTAAAGCCCCCAGAATTTGAGGGAACCACTAACCCAGTAGTAGCTAGGGCATGGCTAAAAGAAATGGAGAAAGCTTTCGAAATACTAAGGATAGAGGAAGATCAGAAAACAGCTTTTGCATCCTATCTCTTAAAGGGAGAGGCAAATTACTGGTAGGAAGCTAAGAAAAACCTAGAAGAAGCGGGAGTGATAACCTGGGAGCGTTTCACTAGGGTGTTCCTAGAAAAGTATTCTCCTGGGTATTTAGAAAACCAAATGGAAATAAAGTTTCTGGAGTTGAAACATGATAACCTAACAGTGGCAGAGTATGAAACTAAATTTACAGAACTGTCGAGGTTTGTTCCCGAGTTTGTGCGTACTAAAGAACAACGAGCGAAGAGGTTTCAACAATGATTTAAACCCTGGTTACGAACGAGAGTGGCCCCATTTGAGTTGACTGATTATGCTGCAGTGGTTCAAAAGGCATCAATTATAGAGGCCGAGAGTGAGCAGGCTCAAATAGGTCGAGAGAATAAGAAAAGAAGATTTGAGGGTCCGAAAGGAGGTTCAAGTGAGGGAGGCTACTTTAACAAAGGAGGTAAAGGACAAAAATCTCAATTTGTGGGAAAGTCAGGGGGTAACAAGACTACTAGTGAGACGGTAAATCAGGGTGGTAAATCTTCGGGAACATTTCAGTCCAATCAATCACGACCACCATTACCAGATTGTGAGACGTGTGGTAAAAAGCATATAGGAGTCTGTAGGGTGCTGGGAGTAACTTGTTTTAAGTGTGGACAAAAAGGACACTACCTTAACCAGTGTCCATCAACTGATACAAACCCTAAAAGAGATGTTAAGTGTTACCAGTGTGGGAAATTAGGACACATTGCTAGAGATTGCCGTTCAGGTGGGTCATACGCGCCAGGACAGAGTGGGGCTGCTTCAAATAGGCCTACTGCTAGAGTGTACAACATGACCTTGGGGGAAGCGTTGACGAAACCAGATGCGGATACAGGTACTTGTTTTCGATTTAAATTTTGTGTGTAAGTCTTTGGTTAAGGATCGACTTAATCAATTAATGGAATAAATAAGTTAATAATATAAATAAGGAAAATCAGTATCTGTTAAGGGCTAGGAAACGTTATGAAAAGAAAAGTAGGAGTGTTTTGGGAAAAACACAAGCTCGTTGAGACGAACAGGAAATATATATTATAGGTAGTATTTTCTTACAATTGTTTTAAAGAATATTATTAGAGCTTATTTTCTGGAAAATTTTACAGAGAGGAACTATAGGAATATTGAGGTGTTAATATTTATGTCATGATAGAGATCAGAAGATGGTCAAACCATAAGTGAGATACACTACCATTCATAAAAGGCCAATGTGGTGGCGGATATCTTCGTCAAAAGTGGAAGGAGAGACGACATAACATGGAATGACTGGAAACATGATGAAAATTGTAAGGAAAAGACAGTAAAAGTACTGCTATTGATAAACTAAATGGCATGTTGATGAATGACAAGGAAGTGATATTGGTGTATTTCCGCGCAAACAAGATAGAGATATTATGAAAGGAAAAGGGTAGAGGAAATAGTGTGGAAGTTAGAAGGTGTGAATGAAAAAGATATCTATGGACATTTCCAACATGATTCCGGGACGGAATCCTTTTAAGGGGGGAAGACTGTAATAACCCTAACATTAGCAATGCTACAGTGATCACATGAATAGTAAAATTTGAGGATTTAGGGAAATGGTATGTAGGTACACTATAATTGAAACAGAAAATGAGCAAACAGAAACCATATTAGTGATATACTATGAAAATAAGTGACTCGAAATGACGATGGATTTCAGAAATTCCTGCATTATGATTTTGAGGATTTTGAGCTCGAACGAACTTCTATATTTTGGATAATAAGGAGTATAGAAATATTAAAGGAATTATATATTGAGGGATTAGTGAATTTAGATTAAACCAAGGGATTATTAAGTTAAGAGAATACCAAAGGAAATTGGATTCGTAAATGATTTCGAAAACCACTGAGATAATGAGGTATACTCGAAACGAACCGAATCGTAATTAGTCGAATATGGAGACTAAACAACCAAGATTAATATCATTACAAGGATATGTACTACATTACTAATAACCAAAATCATTAAAACATTAACTAAAAATCAAAAATCAAGAAAAAGGGATTATTAGATCATCAAGATGATGTCACATTCCACTAACACCATTTTAAGGGTAGATTAGTCATTTAACTATGTAAATATCAACCAAGCTTCCAAGACAAGCTAGATTAACAAGATTAAGATGAGATAATATCAAAACAAGCAAAAGAAATCTCTCCCCCACCCATTCTTCTTCCAATCGGCACAAAGAAGAAAAAAAGGAGAAAAAGAAAAAAATAAAAACACAAACCCTAGCTAGCATCAACATTAAATCAAGAGGAAATTCATGGAGTTTCTTGGAGGTTATAAAGAGATATTCACAAAGTTTCAAAGCCAATCATCATCATCTTCATAGGTAATAAAATCATTCAAGTTACTTGATGAATAGTAGTGAATAGTAGAATCTTAGAACTAACTTTGTTTTTATGGATCTTTTAGTTGATTCAAGCTAAGATAAGGTTGTTTAAGGATATACCAAGGTTTATTAAGGATCTTTAAAGCTTCAAGAAGGTATAAACACTCTTGCCCCTTTTTATATTATGATGGCTATTGTTGGTTTAGTGATTAAGTGGTGTAAAGATTAAGATTATGATGTTATATGTGTTTGTAAGTGGTTTGAGTTAAATATGGAAGTGTTTGGGATTGTAACCATGGCTGGTAATGAAGACCACATGGTGTAGGTGATGATTATTGTGTTTGATAATTGATTTGGAGGAGTTGGATTTATGGCAAGTATGAAAATATAGCCGTTATAATGTCCTTTTTTCGTTAGAACTACAAACTGCCCTGTTTTGTGACCCCTGTATTCGTACGGTACCTCACTGCCTAGGTTACCAATTGACCATGAAATGATAGAGCTTAGTTCATAGATCGTTTTGATATAAGGTACGTTAAAATCTGACGTACGGTTTAGGAGAAAAGTCAGTTTTAGTGAAAGCGGTTCAGAAACCGAGAAAACGTAGTTGTGTCAACTTTGAAGCAATGACTACCATACTTAAACATTTTTAAAAATTATGAAACTTTGGTATAGTGTATTAAGGTAGTCAAAGAGTTGTTACCAGTTGACCTTGTGATAAAATTCGAAATCCATATTTTCTGAGAATTTTTACAGTTAAGTGTGATCGTTAGGGGAAATAGTGAAAACCCCTGAAACTTCGATTAAGGTTTTAAATGGCTAAGTTCTTGAACCTTTGGGGTAATAGGAATACGTTAAACATATATTAAAGTTTCAAAGGTAATGTAATACAAGAGTGTAGTGAGTAAGAGAAGTGGTATTCTAACGACGGTCCTTTTGTGTTTATAGAAACTTCGGAAGAGGGACGAGCCATACCGTCAGGATACCGAAACCGAGGCAATATTTCTTCTATCCCTACTTGTAAAACTACTTATCTTCACAAAGAAACTTGATTTCATGGAATATATATGTGATGCTATTATTACTATATGGTGAAGAAATTGTCTTCCTTGGGTATTGATATTGAAAAGAAGGGTATACGAAGATGTATATGAATATGTATACCTGTTCACATTCTAAATTCTAGGTTACAATATTATCTTGCTGAGCTATTATAGCTCACTTTTGCTACTTATGTATATAGCACCTAGGTCCCATGTCGATACTACGCACCACGCCCCGCAAGAGGGTAAGGGAAAGGCGACCTTTTGAGCGAGTGCTGGTGACCATCCCCGAGGTAGTGACAAGCGAAGGGGCTTAGTAGATTTATGTAAATTAAGTGTGTAAGTTTGTAATAAACTTTAGTTGTTGAAGTGCTTCCTGTAGAAGCTTTGTTCAACAATGTACTTAGTAAATTATGGGCTTGTAATAACTGTTAACTTTAAACTTTTAAATATTGTGGATGTTGTTATATGAGCATATGACTGGTGTGTGTGTGTGTGTATTAGTGTGGGGTCAATTGCATAAGTATTAAGAAAAAAAAAGACTAAAGAGATATTGATATTGATCGGAAATTGGACCGTGATGACCTGGATCCTTGACCCCGGATCTAGGGGCGTCACAAAGATGAGAGGCAGTGGACTTGGAAGAAGAGAGAAGAGACCTGGCGGCTCTAGCGGCTGTCTTGTAAATCTCAAGCCTTCACAGACTCGTAAACCTCGTAAACGTGATCCCCTCTTCCCTATTTTTTGTATTTTTTAGGTTAGATATTATTATTATTTTTTTAACTCTCACAAGGTGCCTTGATAAATTTTGTGTGAAGTGATTCAGGAATAAAAAGATTTTACTGGAAAAGTGCGAAACAATTTTTTTATCTACATATCAATTTAAATATCATTGATTTCAATTATAATGTTTATGGTAAGTTCATTCATAAAAATTTGAATTAATCTTTTATTTCAGGTAAGTTCTTTAATGCATATCATCATACAATATATATGAATTTAAATAATCTTTAAATGTATTTGTTATAATAATAAAAAGATAATCTTTTATTTCATTGATATTTTTTCTTTCACAATTATAGTTAGAAATATACAATTTTTTAATCTTTTAATTAACCAATAATTTTTTATATTTATAATTTTAATAAAATGATTTTTTGAAATGCCCGTGTGCGTAGCACGGGCTATAATCTAGTAACTCTCAATTAGGTGTATGGCATACAACTGATATAACAATGTATGTCATACATCTGATATAACAATTTATTCTTAACAATACATGAGCCCATAAGCCCATCAGTTTGGATTAAAGCCCAACAACTGTGTTATTAGGAAATTGGTTGCCTTTTAAACATCTAGGTATTTCAAATTCATGGGAAGTGCGCCATATTCATCAAGTTGTTTGATTGCAAAAAATAATGGAAGAACTTCCTTGGAAGTTGAATACCCATGATATGTGGGAAGTTACTTGCGTCTTACCCACCCCACCCCCAGGTTACTTGAAATTGTTATGATTTTAAGTTCTTATGTCACTTCCTAGACATTATGAGTATCCATGAATTTATACTTCCTATAGGAAGTTAATACCCACATGCAACCAAACAAGCACTTAGAATTGTATACACATACACAACTATCAAAAAAGGTAACTATCTACTGATAGATGAATCGTATGGGTAAGTATGGGAATTGTATAGTACTTTTGTATCTTCTTGAAGGACGGGAATTGTATACACATAATCTGCATTGTTGTTTGAATATTATGGAGATCGAACAGTGATCAACTACATTTTTGGAGATATGGATTCTGCAAAGCAGACTCAGGTGGCCCTGAGATACGCCGGGGTGCATGTTCTTACTGTCATCATCTTGGTGGCAGCTACATGTGGCTATCTGCTTAAAAGAAGCCACATTAAGGCTGATCATCTGGAGCAAACTGGACAAGTAAGTCGTCATTGGTTTTAACTTTTACCATCTTTATGAACTGCGTGTTTAATGATTTTTACATTCTTGTCAATGTGCAGGGGTTCTGGTGCATTGCTAAACCCAATGCACCACTGAGTATGCTGACAGAGAACCTGAATTTCGCCTGTGATGTGGGGGACTGTAGTAGCATTCGCCCAGGAGGTGAATGCTACTATCCACAACTGGTATACAGCTACGTTTCATATTCCATGAACCTGTATTACCATATGCAGGGAAAGAAAAACGATACCTGTGACTTCAAAGGTACTAGAATCATCACCGTGGAGGATCCAAGTAAGAAGTGTTAGATTTTGAAATTCAATTAGAAAGCATTATGAAATTTAACTTTAGGATTGTTTAATAATCTACCAACTGTTATTTACTTTTAGAAAGATTGTGATGAAAAGCACTAGCAAAAGGGAACTAACTGCACACTATTTGCACGTTGTTTGCATACAAGTCAAACACTTATTGTACGTACTCCGCAAATGAATTGTACGTACTCTGCACACACATATATTGCTTGTGTATCCATTATGAAATAAGTTTGTATTATTGTATTTATACCATACTAGCATTATGCCCGTGCAATGCACAGTTGTTTTGTCATTATTTTATAATTTTTTTTTATTAATGCAATTTTTTTGATTTTTTGTAATGTTATTTTAAATTGTAATTGTACTACCAGATGCAGGGAAAGAAAAACGGTACATGTGGTTTCAAAGGTACCAGAATCATCACCGTGGAGGATCCCAGTAAGTTTTTTGATTTGTTGTTTTTGAATTTACTTACATTTGTTTAGGATTGTTTTAAGAATTATTTTTTGTATGTACAGGTTATGGAGCGTGCATATATCGCCAGAATCCCACTTGAAGCCCTTGCCGTTGATGGTGTTTTGGTTGTCGTGTTCTGTTGTTGCTGCTGGTGCAGGGGTAATGACGATGATGAAGGAGATTGAGTAATAAGAGCAGTTTAGACATTTAATATAAATGATAAGGGGTATTATTGTAACTTAGTCATGGAGGTATAACAACCCTTCCTTCGCATTTTTAATGTACAATTTGAGATTATTTGTTAATTTGTATTAATCTACAATTTGAGGATATTATGGATACTGGAAACTAGGGGTGTGCACGGGTCGGTTCGGCTCGGTTTTTACCAGAAACCGTTACCAAATCGTACATGTTGGTTTGGTTCGGTTTCTACCTATTAACCGTAACCGAACCGTTTGAAACGGTTTTTTTCGGTTCGGTTAACCGTTTGCCGGTTTCGATTTTTTTCAGTTTTTTTATTTTCTACCTAATTAAAAAATATTATATAAATTAAATAGTAATTGTTGAGTATTGAATATACCAAAGAGAATACAGAAGGGGGTGAATGGATTTCTCTAACTTTTCTTCGAATATGCTTAGTGGTGTATGTGGTAAAGTATGTGCTTTGTGCTTAAATAAATATGAGAGCGAAAATATAAGTTACAACAACACAGTACTCACTTTAATCTAATATTTTATTAGATAAAATGTTGTTACAACCTAAGAATACAAATGTTAGTATTCTCAGCTTCTTTCTGAGAGAGAAGTTTTCAATGGATATTTCTTTTCTAATCTTTTTATCTTTGCTGGAGAAGTGAGGTTGTACACTTATAGAACATGTGCACAACCTACTTACTACAAAAGTCGTGACAGACAAAATTAATTTCTAATTTGTCAATCCTAATTTGAGTAACGTCCAAGCAACTTTATAATTTGACTTACTTTATCCTGCTCAGATCCACTTCTTCAGCAGCATGTCTCTTGTAACAACTCTCTAAGCTTCTTTTGTAGACTTTCCAAAGGCACTTTACAGTACAGTGGTCCTGGAAGTGTTTTGGCTTGTTGCAGGTTTCTGACTTGTACAATTTCACAGTATTTTGTCTTCACAACTTCATTCGAGAAGTAACTAATCTATTGAATCGAGAACTAGAATTGACTTGATAGATAACTCAGAGTTCTCGAATAATGTATAACTGACTTGTCGATTTACTTCTCGAATTATGATTTTCTTCAGGATTCCTTGAGATGTCGAATAGAGCAATTGACTTGTCGAATCCTTGAGATGTCGAGTAGCTTCTTAAGTCCTTGAGATATCGAATAAGCTTTGACTTGTTGACTCTTAGAGAACTCGAATGATGTTTTGACTTGTCGACTTCTTGAGTTCTCGAATAACGTATTAGACATGCCAAATCTCTGAGTTATCGAATTGTGCTTTGACTTGTTGACTATTAGAGATATTGAACATTGTCTTTTAAGATATTGAATCCCTGACTTGTCGAATGCTAGACTTCTCGAATAGAACAAAATACTTCTCGAATTAGTACTTAGGCAAATCTTCAATCTTCAAAATCCAACTGTGTTTATTTTGCAGCCTAGTTTCCAAGTTTGAGGCATGATCTCTGGATCTTCTTCCAAGCATTATTTCATGACTTAATTTACAGATTACATAGATAGAATTTTTATGCCTATTACAGGTACTAAAACAAGTAGAAACTCTAAAACTAGATGTTCCCTCAGTTTAGAGGTCATGTAAGTAATGCAAAGAATTACAAACAATTAGGCTTGTTATTGTATGTATACAGGCATGCCTCTGTGACTCACAATCTCCCCCAAATTGTGAGTAAGACCCTTAGTCACAATTTCATGTCTGATAACAAGCCTAACATACGTAATGATAAAGCTTGACAGGTACATGTATGAGACTGATTGATATGAATAGAATTACAAGAAGGTATTCTTACAATTATGAGGAAATACTAGCCATTTTCCATTGAGCTTCTTCCTTGAGATTCAGCTTGTAGATCATCTTTTTCTTCCTTCGCTTTCTTTGCATCATTGCCTGGATGATGTCTTCCATGGCATTGAGTTCTTCAATGAGAGGTGAGCCAGATAAGTCTTTGATAACTTCATTTAGTTTGGCTTCAGGATAAGAGCTAATGTAGTCCATTCTAATCTTCACAAGTCTGCCATATTTCATGTATTCCACAATGTACGAATTATACTTGACTCTGCATAACCATTTAGCTCTGATCTCCTCAGCTTTGGCTTCTAGAGCAGCTAACTCTTCTTCCCTCTTTTGCTTCAACCTTTCATTCTTCTTTCTTAACATCTCCTCATGATCTCTTTTCATCTTGATAAAATGAGCTATCTCAATTTTCCAACTTCTCTCCTTTTCATCCTCATAGTTGAGTAGCACCATAATTCTTTGTAGATCATGTAACCTACCCCGGTGTTCACATCACACTTGCCTTGTTTTAATCTCTTGAACCTTCCATCTGTGTACTTGAACTCTAGACAATCATCAACTATAGCTACATGATAAATTCTCTGAGCCTGTTGATATGCTATCTCATCTTTATCATAGTCTATGTCAAGACAGGGCAACTCTAGTCCAGGGATGGTTGTGAGTGCCTAAGATGTAGATGTTTTCTTCTTTCTTGCCCTTCTGGCTGACATCTTAAATTTCAGCTTCTTCACCTTGTTGATTGAGAGAAATTTAAGACCTTTGTCTTTGGACCATTGTAGTACACCATTAGCAGTTTGCTTTTGGAGACATACACATGGTTTCTTGACTTTAATATCCACTGCTTGAGATGGTAAAACAGTTGCAGAAGCCATAGATATAGATTTTGGCAAGTTATCACTAACTTTAACCACCCTAGACATATTGCCTTGTGTTGTGGTGGGAATACTGCTAGTGATGCTTGGGGCTTGTTGTCTTCCACCTTTTATTTCATGCATCTTGACACTTCCTTTGTCATCACTACCTTTCTTTCCTTTGGCATCCTTCTTCTTCTTCTTCTTCTCTTCATCCCCCTTATTACTCCTCTTTGTTCTATCTCTGCTGCCACTCTTATCTTGATCATCTTTATCATTGTCTGACTTGCCTCCTTTTGTAATAGGCTGAATATTTGACTGTGAATTTATGAACTTAATTAGAATTTCAAGAGCTTCTTTCTCATATTCTGATTTATCTCTTCTCCCTTATAAGGCTTCAGCCAAATACTTTATGGTAGACAAGTTCCTATTCTTGAGATGACAACCAAATATGAATGCAACAATGTCTTTATTTGATTCGTACAGGATGCAGTAAGGCTGAGGGACTACTTGAGGTAATTGAGACTTCATGCATTCTGTGAGAATTTCTTGGAGTTCGAAATTGTCTGGTGAGTTATTCCTTTCAATCTTCTTGATGATTGTCCCTATTTCAGAGCAAGATAGAACTTGTAAGGCTTCAATATGGATGTGAAAGAGTTTCTTTGTAGTATGAATTAGGACTTCTCTTTCATTGGTAGTGATGATGGCATAGGGATTGGTTTGAACAATTTCTCTTCTCACTACAGTGACTAGAAATATGTCTTGCACAAGAAGCTTGATATAGTCAAAGTAGTGGAAGTTGACCCTTTTTCTCAGTTCATGCAGATGCTTCAAGAGGGCTATGTCATGATATAGTTTAGAATTTGCAGTTTCTTGATATACCCTGTGAGAGAGAACATATTTAAAATCTGAGGGCTCTGCTTGAAGAGATTGCTTAGCAATGTCAGGGATTTGAAATTCATATTCTTGAGGTGGGGATAATGAAGGTTGAGCTAATCTTTCTGATTCTTTGGCCACTTCTGCTACAGCCACTTGCTTTAAGTTTGCTTTATCTTTGGAGGTAGAGATCTTTGGTTTCTTAGTTTGTTTCTTCTCCTATATAGACTTTAAGTCTAATTGATTCCCCCATTAGCTCTTGAGTTAACTTTATCCCCCTTAGGCTTGGTGTCAGACACATGTGCCTTTTACTGAGTTTTTAGGTTTTGGGTAGAGGCTGGTGGTTGAGCAGATAGAACTGAAGGTATAGGGACTCCCATATGCTGCATCATTGCAGTGATCATGTGTTGTTGATTGAGAAGCACCTCGGTAGTTGTAGCAGCTTGTGCATCCAATTTGTCATTTAGAGAGGCAACAGACTTTTGAAGCTCAGCATTAAAAGATTTGAGAGAAGTCACTTCTGATTCCAAGCTGTTTACCTGATTCAACAATTTTTCAGCCTTGAAACCAGATAGTGATTGCTCTTTGAGCCCTTGGACCTCATATTTTGACATTTCATGCACAGGAACATCTATGACTGCTTTATCTCCATATTGATTGGTGAAAAGAATATTGATAGCAGCATTGGCACTTGTTGTCTGTTCTCCGAGTCCGTCTATTTGAGTTGTAAGATTTGTGATGGAAGTTTTCATCAAAGGAAGACTATTGTCTACTGTAGTGCAGGTGGCTTTGCAATCTTTGATGTTTCTGAAGAAAGAATCCAGAGATGGAAATTCTTTTATGAATTTATCCTTGAGCTCACTCACCACCATAGAGGTCTCCTTACAGACCTTCTCAATTTCTGACTTTACACCTTTCCCTAGGTAGTGAGCAGCCTTCAAACTTCCCTTATAGGCCTCATTCACAGCTTCATAGACCTCAGTTGCAGATAGTTCTTTGGCATTTGACCCCAGGGCTATGAGATTTTCCTCTCTCAGATATTGAAGGGCTTCATCTAGAGAAATACTACCATACCCTTACATCCAGGCATCAATATTGCCATCTCTCTCAGCTTCATCTGCTATCTTCTCTTACTGCTGCTCAATATCTTGTTTGTGGCAGAGTAAGATAGCTTCATAATCAGCATTAGGCATGTTGGAAGTGAGCAGATGTTGGGCAATCTTATTGAACTCAGGAATCTGATCCACGATTAAGCTTTGAAGTGCTTCAACCGTCAACTGTTGTAGAACAGACCCTAATCCTGAAGCACTGTCATGTTGCACAGGCTTCAGCCATTGTGATATAAAGTCAGAGCTAGGACTAGGCAAGCTAGATCCCTCAGTTACAGATGCAACTTCTGTAATCGGATGGAATGGCTACTACTGTTGTCTCCACGGAATGAGTTACAACAGTAGTTGACACAGGCATAAAGTCTCTATTAAAAAATAGTGAATCCTCTGTGTTTTTGATGGTGTCATTAGGAGATGCCCCAACATGCATTCCCTCACCATCTAAATGTGGGTCCTGGGTGGTGAGCAAAGTGTCTTGCACTAAGTCACTTGAATCCATTGGCTCATCAAGAGTAGGAAATTCTTGATGATCAATGCCTTGCTCCTCAATTACTTGAGTTACAGGCTGCAAAGAAATTTCAGTTGTAGATTCTGGAAGAGAAGTGGCTTGTAGATTAGATTTTAGCAACTCCCCCTGAGAAATAGGAGGAGTTTCAATTGTGATGTGCTCTTCACTTAGTGTTGTTCCAGCCTTATCACTCCCATGTGCTGACTCATTACAGAAGGTGCATTATGGAGAATGCTTGATTCTATAGATGCACCCTATTGAGAGAGTACATCTAGTGAGTTTTTTGCCCCTGATTTTACAACTTCAGCCATTTGAGTGACTGAAGATGTGGTTTTCTTTGCGTTCTTCTTTGGTTTATTTAAAGGTGACACAGGTGCCTCATTTTCTAAGCCTAATTCAGCATTCAATGCTGCTTCTGTTAGCATTTCCAAGGGTTCAAAGGCTATCTCCTTTCTCTTCTTTTTACTAACATCACCCTGTTGAGAGAGTGATGCAGTTGGCTCTATGTTTGGTATAGTTTTTGTTTGAGGGGGTTGGTTAGCAGGCCATGGGTTAGCATTTTGTTCTACTTGCTTGGGCTTAGCTAACTCAGACTTAGAGGCAAATGTTGGCATGTTGTAGGGGGTAAGACTCAAATAAACTCTGCATGTGAGGAGTTATTTCAATTCTCACATCCACATCATTCCTAGTCTCCAAGTTACCAGAGATGAGTTTGGTCATGGATTTCGGTTAGCCTATTCTATTTCTATCTATCCCAGGCAATTCAATCAATTTATTATCTACAAAATTAAGAGCAGATTGAATAAAACGAGGGAAGAAAATTTCAGTACCTCTCTTGGTTGAGTTCTTACCAAGTCTCCCATATAGCTCCTGCATAATTAGATTACCCACATTGATTTTCCTATCATATGCCAGGGAGTATGCAATTTGCTGTGCAGGTGCACTGATTTGATCAAAACTCGACTTTATAGCAGTGAACACCTGTAGCAGTGTGGCGAACACAAAACTCCATTCCTTTCTGAGACACTTCCGGTTCATTTTTCCAATCTTGATTGTATCAGCATATCTGATAAAGTCGAAGAACGCAATCAAATCATCATCAGATACCAGAGGGTGATACAGGTCTTGATGAAGTCCTAGTGCTTGATTCATATCCTCTGTAGTTATAGTAACCTCTTTCTCTTGTATTTTGCAGTAGACGACATAAGAGGTTACTGCATTTTCGAGAGCAACAACTTCCACAGTGGCTGTCCTCCAAAACTGTTCTAGAAGATCTGGGTACAGAGTTGGGTTGGTTGAGAGTGCATCCTTGATATATGACTTAGACATCTAGCGAACGAAGCACTTGAAATTAGCATTGGGTGCTTCCACATCACTAGTAATAGCAATGAAGTTAGTGTGGGTAGGAATTGTGAGTTGGGTATTTGCCATTGTTACACACAGAGAGAGAAGAGAATGAAGTTCGAAGAAGAAATTTAGCTTTTTGAGATTAGGGTTTTCAGGGGTTTTGGAACTTTAGATGCTTGAGAAATTGAATGAAATGAATCGAATAGATGTAGAATCGTATAAGTATGAAGTACTTGAATTATCAATTAGATATATGTTTTGTATCAAAAAGTCAGGCATTCGAGAAGTAGAAATCAACTATTCGATAAGTCAAGAAAGGCTTAATCGATATCTCAAGCAGTTTGTAACTCACAGCTGGCAGTTTATCTGACTTAGAAGTAATTCCAAATTAAATAAAATATGTTTTTATGAGTGAATTAAAATTTTAGACAAAAATCCAAAAATAGTTGAAATTCAGCGAGAATTCAGTCTTTTCAAATGATTCGAGAACTCAAATAGAGTATTCGAGAACTTAGGTATTAGAGAACTCAATTACCATATTCGAGAAGTCAATCATGCCTCTGTTCGATATCTCTAAAAGGCTCTATTCGAGAACTCGAGAGTGCTCCAAAGAGACATGTTAGAGAAGTCAAACAGTGAATCATTAGAGAAGTCTGACTTATCGAAATATTCTTTTCACTCATAAAATTCAATTTTCACTATCTTTTAAAATTTACCAGTAATATTCAATGAAGAATATCCTAACAAATTAAATAGTGATATTCTCAAAATTTCATAGAAATTTCAAGTTGATATAATATGATTTTTCAACATATGCAACAGATTTGAAATATTTATAATCATATTTCAGCCAACACTTACCTCAAAAATATTGAGCATTTAGATAAAGTAATTGTTTACTGCTGCAACAATCTAGTTGACATTTTCACTTAGCCAGATTCTGAAGAATTCAGCATTCCAATCTCACTAACCAACCTTGTGAAGGTGGCTTCATCCAATGGCTTAGTGAATATATCAACTAATTGTTTATCCGTGGAGACATATTGCAACTCAATGGTTCCATTAGTTGCATGTTCCCTAATGAAATGATATCTGATGTCAATGTGCTTTGTTCTAGAATGATTGACAGGATTGGCAACTATAGAGATTGCACTTGTGTTGTCACACATGATTGGAATTCTTTTCAACACAAGTCCATAGTCTCTAAGTTGATTTCTAATCCAAAGAACTTGAGCACGGCAACTTCCAGCAGTTATGTATTCAGGCTCAGCTGTAGAAGTTGACACAGATTGTTGTTTCTTGCTATACCAAGAGACTAACCTTTGTCCAAGAAACTGGCAGCTACCTGAGGTGCTTTTCATATCCACTCTGCATCCAGCATAATCAGCATCAGAATAACCAACCAGATTGAACCCTGTGTCCTTAGGATACCATAAACCCAAGTTTGGAGTGCCCTTCAGATATCTAAAGATCTTTTTAATAGCAATCATATGTGATTCCTTTGGATTTGACTGAAACCTTGCACACAGACATGTAGCAAACATGATGTCTGGCCTACTTGCAGTGAGATAGAGTAGAGAACCAACCATGCCTCTATAGACTGAGATATCTACCTTCTTGCCTTTAGCATCTTCATCCAATTTAGTGGTAGTGGCCATGGGAGTCTTTGCAGGTGAGCAGTCTTCTAAGTCAAACTTCTTCAATAAATCCTTGATGTACTTGGTTTGACTGATAAAGATACCATCCTTCCTTTGACTAACTTATAACCCAAGAAAGAATGTCAACTCTCCTATCATGCTCATCTCATATCTGCTCTGCATGAGCTTAGAGAATTTCTCACACATCTTCTCATTTGTAGAGCCAAATATGATATCATCCACATAGATCTGAACTAGGATAATATCATCACCATGCTTCTTGTAAAACAGTGTCTTGTCCAATGTGCCTCTAGTGAATTGATTTTCAAGAAGAAATTATGATAAAGTGTCATACCATGCCCTTGGAGCCTGCTTAAGTCCATACAATGCCTTAAGCAATCTGCAGACAAATTCTGGGAAATGTGGATCCTCAAAGCCAGGTGGTTGTTGCACATATACCTCTTCTTCCAACTCTCCATTCAGAAATGCACTCTTGACATCCATTTGATAGAATTTAAAATTTGAATGGGCAGTAAATGCTAAGAATATTCTGATGGCTTCCAATCTAGCAACAGGGGCAAATGTCTCATCATAATCAATGCCTTCCTGTTGAGAGTATCCTTTTGCAACCAACCTTGCTTTGTTTCTTACAATTACCCCATCTTCATCCATCTTATTTTTCAGAACCCATTTTGTTCCAACTATGGTTCTGTTCTTTGGTGTAGGAACAAGTTCCCATACTTTGTTTCTTTCAAATTGATTCAGCTCCTCTTGCATAGCAATATAGCAATAATCCAATCTGGATCCAACAGTGCATCATCAAGTTTCTTAGGCTCAATCTAAGATAGAAAGCAACCATAGAGACACTCATTTTGAGTTGCTCTCCTAGTCCTCACTCCTGCATTTGGGTCTCCAATAATTTGCTCTACAGTGTGTGATCTATCCCATTTTCTTGAATGCTCAGTCTGATTTCTCAACCATGAGGTTGCTTCATCATCCAAGTCATGATCATTTTCATTTCCTCCCCTTGTGAAGTTTCCACTATTCATAGGTGTGTCTTGGATGCTTGTCTCTTCACTATTGATTGGCACAAATTCTTCTTTTGCTTCATCATTCACTGGAATTTGTTGAATTGTAGTCCCAACTTCTGTTTCAATCTCTTCATTAGAATCATCTAGATTTTCAAACCTTAATGGATCTTTATCTTCATCATTGGCTTCTTCTAATCCAGGTAGTTTGTTGTCATCAAAAGTCACATCTTTGCTTTCCATAACTTTCTTTTGACTGATGACATAAACTTTGTATGCAATTCTTTCCATAGAATAGCCAAGAAAAATTTCCTCAAATGCCTTTGCATCAAACTTCCCAACATATTCTGAATTATCTTTCAACACAAAGCATTTGCCTCCAAAAGTATGAACATACTTTAGAGTAGGCTTCTTTCCAGTCATCAAATTGTAAGGTGTCTTTCCAGTGTTTTTGTTGATGAGGGTTCTGTTCTGGATATAGCATGCAGTGCTCACAGCCTCATCCCAAAAACATGTAGGCATCTTTGCATCAAGTAACATTGTTCTAGCAGCTTCAATCAGAGTTCTATTCTTTCTCTCAACAACTCCATTTTGTTGTGGAGTCCTTGAAGTTGAGAATTGTTGAGAAATGACATTCTCTTTGCAAAATGCTTCAAGTAAAGCATTTCTGAACTCTGTACCATTATCACTTCTCAATGTAATCACACTTGCATTATTGGCCTTTGCTTCCTAATCAATTTTCTTTATGTGCTCAATGATCACTTGTGGAGCCTCATTCTTTGATGCTAGAAATTCCACCCATGTATACCTTGTGTAGTCATCAACCATCACTAGGGCATACTTCTTTCTTGAGAGTGACATAATATTGATAGGCCCAAATAAATCCATATGAATTAATTGCAGGGGCTTGGTGATTGATGTCACTGTCTTTGACTTGTGGCTTGACCTTTTCATTTTTCCTTTTTGGCAAGCCTCACACACTCCTACTTGACAGAACTCAAGTGTGGGCATACCTCTCACTAACTCTCTCTTGACTAGAGAATTAATGGCCTTAAAGTTCTTGTGTGATAGCTTTTTGTGCCACAGCCAACAATCTTTGTTTGAGGCCTTTGAATAAAAGCAACAAATTTTATCCTTACTTGCAGAGTCCATATTGGCCACAAACAGGATTCCCTTCCTTACTCCAGATAGAGCAAGCTCACCAGTCTTTTTGTAGGAGATCAGACATTCATCTTTGTCAAAATTTACCTTGAATCCTCTATCAGTAAACTGACCAACACTTAGCAGATTATGCTTGAGTCCCTTGACTAGTGCTACATCTTCAATGATGACATTTCCAACTTTCAACTTGTCATATCCCAATGTGTTACCCATGCTGTCATCTCTAAAAGCAACCATTGGGCCAGCCTTCTCCTCATACTGTGATTGCAGGGCCATATCACCAGTCATGTGATTTGAGCATCCACTGTCCAAAATTCACATGACATTATTTTCATTTTCTTTGCCCTGCAAACACAAAGTTATTACTTCTCCTTTGGTACCCAAACAAGTTTGGGTCCACTTGGCTTAGAAACAGATTTATCAAAAATAGCATGCTTATTAACTTTCTTAGGACTAGTCTTCTTGTCATTGTTAGAAGTCTTAGAAACTGAGTTCTCAGACTTAGGTGACAGAGGTACCTTCCTAGCTCTAGGAGGACTTGAAGACTCTGACCTTGTGTAGTGTGTGTGAATGTTGTGACTTATACAGCCATCCATGAATTATCTTCTCAAATTAAAACAACTGGTCATCACATTCATATTACATGGCATACAGTCAAGTTTATCACAAAATGGTGAATCTCTATGTCTTAAAGGCATAGAGCAATCATAGAAAGGCTTAGCTATACTACCAGTTGGTTTCTTGCATGCATGTGTTAAATGATTGGTGCTAAAACAATTTTGATAGACTTTTCTAGGGGCATTTCGCACATAAGCATAATTGTCATTCTTGTTTATCCCTAATTTGTCATTCCTGTTTTGTTTCTTATTAGCCACTTTCTTCTCAGATTCATTTTTCCCAGCTGAAACAAATTTCACATACTTCTCAGGTCTAGGTCTACCTCCTACTGGCTTCTTGGCTTTTACCTTGACACTCTCACTCTTAGAGGATGCTGGTTGTTCAATAGACTGTGCCTCATCCTCATCATTCAACATTTGCTTAATGAGTAAGGCATCCTCATCAATTTCAAATGTTGGTTCTTTAAAAATTGGAGACTCAGTCTTTTTCAAAATGTGAGGCACTTCCTCCTGAACACCTATGTCATCTTCAATGGCATCATAGCCTTTCTTCTATTTAATAGTGCCATAGTCAAGTCCAATGGCAGCCTTGGGTTTAGCTTGGTTTCTCTCATGGTAGGACTGCAATAGACTAGAGGAGTTCTTAAAAGTTTTCAGTTTGAATTCATTTTCAGCTAGTTCATCCCTAAGAGCCTTCTCAACCTGACTAGCACAAAGAACGTTATTCTGCAGATATTCAACTTCTTTCTTAAGGTTATCTACTTGCATAACAGTTAGCTCAAGTTCCTCATTCTTCTTGTTTAACAGTTCATTTCTAGTAGACAGTTTAGCAATCTCTTCATTAGCAGCAGTCATACTAGTATGGATATTAAACATTTCAATAGACAGTTGTTCAACCATACACTTATATTCAGAAACAAACATATCTATGGTAACGAGAGATGGTACCTGAGAGTCAGATGGAGATTGTTCATCCTTGGAATCAGTCATCAAGGCATAGTTGCAAAATTCTTGCTCTTCTCCATCACTATCAGAGTCATCCTAACACTTCCCTTCAGCTATATAGGCCTTGCCTTGTGTTTGCTTTTTTAGAAGGGCCTCATACTTAGCTTCAAGCTCTAGAATCTCCTTATCCTTCTTTTTAGGCTTTTTGCATTCACTGACAAAATGCCCTAGGTCATTGCATCTGTAACACCTTACAGAGACCTATCCACATGGCTGGTTTTGAATTTATTCTTGTTTGCTTTCACAGGTGTCTTGCTCTTGTTGAATGAATGGTTTTGAGATCTGGATTTGAAGGGTTGATTCCTCTTGAATCTGATGTTTGGAAATTTTCTGGCCATGAAAGCATATGAAGTGTTCTCCATGCCATCTAGTTCTTCAAGGGTATAGAACTCATCTTCTTCCTTCTCTTCAACAGGTTCAGTCACTTCACCTTCAGTTTCTTCATCATTTACTATCTTTTCTATCCTCAGCTGACTTGTAGATGCTTCTAGGTCTTGAACATATTTGCTGACAATCAAGGCACATGATGTGTTTATCATTCTGCCTTGGTTGGCTTGGATAGCCCTCTTATGAAGCAATTCAAGCTCATGATTCTTTAAAACCCCATAAAGCACATCATATGTGATTTTGTTCAAATCTCTTTCCCTTAGAGAAATGACCCTCTACTCTAGGTGGTTTGGAGAAGACAATAGAAACTTCATGTTCAACTCCTTAGTGCAGTAACCCTTCCCATTCATCTGTAGCTCAGTCACCAGCTTGTGAAACCTTTCAAACATGTCAGTAATACTTTCCTTGGGCTGTGCCATGAAAGCTTCATACTGTGTGACCAGTATCTGTTTCTTGTTTTCTCTAACCTCCTCTGTCCCTTCACACAATACCTCAATGTGATCCCACATCTCTTTTGCTAATTTGCATGAGGCTATATTGGCAACATTGACATCTCCATAGAATCTATTATCAGCAGCATGAGATGACTATCCAGGGCAACCGTATCTTTCTCTGAGTCTGTCCATTTGGATGGTTCCTTGGCCACACAAGATCTTGGAATGGTTGTGGTTCCAACTGTCTTTTCAGAGATCTCTTGTTGTGGAACAAAGGGACCATTCTTGAGGATATCAGGATATAGAGGGTTAGCAGCTTTGATGAACAACAACATTTTAATCTTCTAGAGGTTGTAATTCTCTTTGTCGAACTTAGGGACCTTCACCGTTCCAGTAGTCTTTGGTGTATTCATGATCGTTTTCTGTTTTTGAATAAACATCCTGCTTTGATACCACTTGTTGAGTATTGAATATACCAAAGAGAATACAGAGGGGGTTAATGGATTCTCTAACTTTTCTTCGAATCTGCTTAGTGGTGTATGTGGTAAAGTATGTGCTTTGTGCTTAAACAAATATGAGTGCGAAAATATAAGACACAACAACACAGTACTCACTTTAATCTAATATTTTATTAGATCAAAATGTTGCTACAACCAGAGAATACAAATGTTAGTATTCTCAACTTCTTTCTGAGAGAGAAGTTTACAATGGATATTTCTTTTCTAATCTATTCATCTTTGCTAGAGAAGTGAGGTTGTACACTTACAGAACATGTGCACAACCTACTTACTACAAAAGTCGTGACAGACAAAATTACTTTCTAATTTTTCTATCCTAATTTGAGTAACGTCTAAGCAATTTTATAATTTGACTTACTTTATCCTGCTCAGATCCACTACTTCAGCAGCTTGTCTCTTGTAGCAACTCTCTAAGCTTCTTCTGTAGACTTTCCAAAGGCACTTTACAGTACAATGGTCCTGAAAGTGTTTTGGCTTGTTGCAGGTTTCTGACTTGTACAATTTCACAGTATTTTGTCTTCACAACTTCATTCGAGAAGTAACTAATCTATTGAATCGAGAACTAGAATTGACTTGATAGATAACTCAGAGTTCTCGAATAATGTATAACTGACTTGTCGAATTACTTCTCGAATTAGGCTTTTCTTCACGATTCCTTGAGATGTCGAATAGAGCAATTGACTTGTCGAATCCTTGAGATGTCGAGTAGCTTCTTAAGTCCTTGAGATATCGAATGAGTTTTGACTTGTTGACTTTTAGAGAACCTTGTCGATTTCCAGAGTTCTCGAATGGAGTATTAGACATGTTGAATCTCTGAGTTATCGAATGGTGCTTTGACTTGTTGACTCTTAGAGATATCGAACAGTGTCTTTTAAGATATCGAATCCCTGACTTGTCGAATGTTAGACTTCTCGAATAGAACAAAATACTTCTCGAATTAGTACTTAGGCAAATCTTCAATCTTCAAAATCCAACTCTGTTTATTTTGCAGCCAAGTTTCCAAGCTTGAGGCATGATCTCTGGATCTTCTTCCAAGCATTATTTTCATGACTTAATTTACAGATTACACAGATATAATTTTGATGCCTATTACAGGTACTAAAACAAGTAGAAACTCTATAACTAGAGGAGGTCATGTAAGTAATACAAAGCATTACAAACAATTAGGCTTTATTGGATGTATACAGGCATGTCTCTGTGACTAACAGTAATATGTTTTTTATAGGCTAAGCTTGATTAAAAGGAGTAGAATACATAATTTAATTTACATAATTTTTGGAAGTTGATTGAGATAAATTGACATGAGTAAGTTTTTGGTTAAGATATTCTCTTAGTATCTAATTGACTGTAGTGTCTACTTTTCACTTGTGTTTCTTTCACTAAGTTCTAAAGCTTTTCTTAAATCAAATTTCAGAGAGTTATTGGTCATGGCCTCATGGGGCTACTCAAGTAATTGTTCCAGGAAATTCAGAGCACAGAAGACGGACACAGTCACTACTTAATACATAATCTAGTTGTGTAACCCAATTTAACAGGTGCTAATTAAGCTAGCAAGCACTATATTTTTGGTGTAAAAAAGGACCAATTTAACATGGTTATAAAAACTTGTCACATCTTAAAAAATATCTATTACATGTATGTACAGGTTAGTTCCTGGGTTCATGATTTATGTACACTGCAATATTTTATGTTTAAATATTTATTCTGCAGGAATAGATGCAACATCTACGTTAAAAGGCTGTTGTGGAAATTAGGGGTGAGCAAAACCGGATATCCGGTCCGGTTTTAAAATTCGGATCGGATATCCGGTTTTTCGGATCATGAAAAATCTATTCCAGTTCCGGTTTAATCGGATATCCACAATTTGGATATCCGTTTAAATCGGATCGGAAATCGGATAATCCGGATCCGAATTAATTAAGTAAAATTTAGTTAAGTTTGTACAAGTAAATGAATTTTATTAAATTTTCAATAAGTTGTAGTTAACTTTATAAATAAAAATTTAATTAATAAAATTTTAGATATCATCATCTCATATTTTAACATGTGTATATTCATTTTTTTTTCCTAATTTTATTTTGACCTATCATAAACTACCATTCATTTTTTTAATGAATTCTTATAAATATTTTTTAAGAGATATTAATACTCTATTCGTTCCGTTTATATTGGCCACAAATCTTTTTTGCATATCCCAAAAGTAGTGGCCACATTTCCTAAATAAAGCAAATTAAGTATTAATAATATTATGTTTTTCAAAGTATGCAAACAATTGATAGTAAGTTTGTCACTTGATTGCTCAATACGTATTTTTGATTAAATGTCAATATAAACGGAATAGAGCTCTCAAATTCATAATTTTAAGTGAAAATTATTATTAAAAAAAATTATTCTTCCATTTGCTTTGTTTTTATTGTTTTTAACATCTTAATTTCTTAATCAATCACTTTGGATAAAATGATTAAGTAAGAGAAAAAATTTATCAAGGATGATTTAGGAAAACTTACATGAGGTTCCGAAATTTTCACATACAAATATATAGAGTTGTATTTATAAATTCACCTTTAAGTACATCCTTATTTAAGTTTTTACACCTAAAATGCTTATAAACTTAGGTGATACACAATAAATTCATTAATTTGTTAGTGATAATTCATTACTTTTTTTTAATATGTTCAATGTTGAATTATTTATCTAAAATAAGTTCATTATTTATTAAATAAAAAACTAATTTTTAATAAATATTAAAAACCCGATCGGATCCGGATATCCGGATTTGTAAAAAGTTGTGATCCGGATCCGTATCCGAATTCATAAAAAAAATCCGGATCGGATATCCGATCCAGTTTTTTCGGATCGGATATCCTAATTTTCGGATTTTCATAATCGGATACCGGATCGAAAAATCGGATAATCCGGTTTTCGGATTTTTTTGCTCACCCCTAGTGGAAATACTGGTAATAAATAATGTAGTAATAAAGAATAGATTTTGTTTAACATGGTAATAAATGATGTATTATTATATGATTATATTATATTAATATAAATAAATAAATAAATATATATATATATATATATATATATATATATATTATGTTTTTGATTATTGATATGTAATTTTTGTCTGTTTCGAAACTTGTTGGGAACGGAAAATATACTATTGTGGCTTTGAGGTAATTACTGTTTCCACGTTTACTTGTAGGAAATTACTTTGAACTTGTATTGTTTTGATTCGATTTAGGTGTTGTCATTCTTTTTCTTATGATTTACTATTTTTTTGTTACATCATTTCAATAACTATATTAATATTGTGGTGATTTTGATTTATGTAGTCTAACTGTTTGATTAACGACTTTAAAGAAATTTTTACTATGTTTTTATATTTAAACACGACAAATGCGATGTTCAAAGATATATTTTGATTTTTGTAGGTCGTTATAATGCTACAAACCTGAGCTATGTTTTGAGATCCAGAACTGGCATATGTAGCTTGTTTAGGCTGGTTTCTTGCACTTCCATTCTGTCACTAAGTTGTGGGTTTTTTAAGATTGTAAAGTTTGTCTACAGTGTTTTATTAATCTTAAGCATGGAAACATATAATTGATAAGCTTTTAAATTTATTAATCTACAGCAACGCAAATGATGCCTTGGACAAGCTTCGGTTTCTCAGTGTTACTGATCATGAGCTTATGAAAGATTCTCTTAATCTTGATATTCATATCCAGGCTGACGAGAATAATGGGACATCAAAGTTTCTTAACGCATTGAAAGGTGCAAAGTTATGATTGTCGTATTTTTGTCATTTTTTTTTCTTTTCAAATCAAGTCCTTGGCCAAACTTGTTGTTTGTAACAAAAAATCTGACAGGAAAGCAAGGATGTTGGAGCTGATAGCAAATTGACTGGTAAATGTGGTGTTGGATTTTATTCAGCCTTTCTAGTGTCTGATAGGGTAATCCGCAACTGCATTTCATGCTTATTCTTTATTACTAATGACTTGAAGCCATGTATCATATTTTTGGTCTCATAGATGCTGCTTTTGTGCAAAGGTTGTTGTCTCTACTAAGAACCCCAAATCTGATAAGCAGCAATATGTATGGGAAGGGGAAGCAAACTCCAGCTCCTTTACTATCCGAGAAGAGACTGACCCTGTGAAGCTCATTCCCCGGGATCACACTACATCTCAAGGTTGCTTACACTTGCTAATTGCTATGTCGTAGTTGTTTCAGATGCTCTTATATATTTTTGAAGCTCATGTTTATACTGTATTCTGGTTGTTAACAGAGCGATGAGAAAGCTTTTGCCCGTTCAGAAAGAATACAGAGGCTAGTAAAAAGCTATATATTCACAGTTCATTTCCTATCCGATTTACACCAGGCAGGAGAAGGAATGTAATGAAAAGTTGGTTTCATAGTTTACATAATCTTTACATGTATAACTCTGTTTATATTACTCTGACATTTGGTCCTATGCACATTGAGGTTGATGAGAATACAACTGAGGTTAAAAAAGATGAACAGCAGGATGTAAACTCTCCATGTATATATATATATATAGGGTCCGGCACTGCACTCTCCGGGTAAAAAAGAAATTTGTAAGGCTCACAATTAAGGAGATGGTGCGTTATATTCTTTTATGATATTGAGTTGGATGATATTTTCATGGTTAGGTTATTTCGTGTGTGTATGTTTTGCATTACATATAACTATGATCTATATTTGATAAGCCCTTGGTGTGTGTCTGCTGCTGTCACACTTACTCATATAGCTCTTTATTATTTATAGTGCTGATCTTATTTTACCATTTTGCTTCCCATTTTGCATTACTATAATTTGGATATATTATACTCCTATATATGTCTGCTTAGCATGTCTTCTGGTTTTAAACTTTTTAACTTTATTTATCATTTTTTGGTTCCCAATATGACTTTAAATCATATTTTCCTTGGTGTCTTACATTTTTTGTAGCCAATTGGATTACTCCCTCCGTCTCGTAATATATTTCCTGTTTTTAAAAATACGTTTGCCAACGCACACTTGTGATCGTTAATATCTTGAATTTTGTATTAGTACTAAATATAAAAACTTCACTGTATTAAAGTACTCATAAATACGAATCCAACAAGATCACTCATGACTATATTTTGTCAAATAAATTATGCGTAAATTAGTAGTCAACTGCTTATAATGAATAGTGTAAAAAGTAGGGATGCCAAAAAATCCGATCCGACGGATACCCGATCCGAAACCCGAAATTTTGGATAATCCGAACCCGATTTTTTGGATTTGGATTTGGAGTTGGATTTGATTTTCAGACCCGAAAATTTTTGGATTTGGATTTGGATTTTATGAAACCCGATCCGAAACCCGATCCGAAACCCGAAACCCGATCCAAACCCGATCCGAACCCGAAACCCGAAAAAACCCGAATATATATATATATATTATTTATATCCTAAATTTAATTTAAAATTTATACACATTCAAGTATTGATGCTAACTATTTTTCTAATAATTTGATTTTCCCCTCTTTTTTAAGTAGTTTGTAGAATTACTTGATAAATTAAATAAAATTAGGAAAAAAAGTCAAAATTTGATTTGAAATTCATACACAACCAAGTAGTCATATTAAGTACTAACTAATTTTGATTTAAAATTTTCTTCCATTTTTAAGTAGTTTGTAAAATAAATTAAAAAAATTAAATTAAATTAGAAAAAACCATAATTTGGATAAAAATTCATAAATACCCAATTAGTCATACTTACCATGATTCTATGAACACTACAAAACAACTAAAAATAGTTGTAGTGGTAGTAGTAGTAATACTAGTATGGATGTTAGAAATTTTAGAAATTTCAAGTTTAGTGACTCGACTAGGGTTTAGGGTTTCTAGGGTTTCAATTTTTTTTTTTTAAAATATTTCTAAACGATCCAACCGTACGGATGTTAAGATCTATCATTTTCAATGTTATTGCCAAAATTTCAAAGAAAAAATAAATTTATTTGCTTTTATAATTTAACAGTTAACTCGTACTTTGACTAGTAATTAGTCCCTAAACAAGGTTTCGTCCCTGATTCGTGTTTCGATTTTTTTCAAAATATTTATCGATGATCCAACCGTACGGATGTTAAGATCCATCCTTTTAAATGTTATTGCCAAGATTTTAGAAAAAAATAAATTTAATTGATTTCGTAATTTAACGGTCAACTAATAATTTGACCGGTACCCCTAACTATTATAAATTTAAAGAATCCAACTATACCGTACAAGAATCCAACTGGTTAACAGACCACTTTTACGCATATATGTTTTGTTTTCTTGCAAGAGAAATTGTGTGAAGTGATAACATTTTTGTTTCAAAGTATTCACTTTTCGAATCTGCTTTGCAGGGTCTGATGAAGCAACAGAAGTGGGCAAAAAGCTCAGGCAGGAATTCCTCTGCTGTTTGTTTGTATGGTGGCACTTGTCTGGCTTGGTTACCTTATGCACAAGCAGTAGATAACAGTTTTGGTTAAATGCTGCGAGGACTCTTTATGAAATATTACTGTAAACATTGTTAAGTACTAAAGTTGTAAGTTGATACTTTGTATTGATCATGGTCATGGAACAACTTAAGACTGTATCTTTATTTGCTACTGAAGTCTGAAATATGAAATGCAGGTGATCAAAAAAAAAAGTGAAATGCAGACTTTAAAATTCGGGTTTTTATTTTCGGGTTTCGGGTTTTTATTTCGGGTTTCAGGTATTAATAAAAAAATTTCGGGTTTCGGGTATACCCGAAATCCACCCGAAATCCATTGGACCGGGTTCGGGTTTCAGTTTTCGGGTATTTTTCGGGTTCGGGTCGGGTTCGGGTTTTATCCAAAAAATCGGGTTTGGATTTGGATTTTGCAAAACCCGACCCGATCCGACCCGATTGCCATCCCTAGTAAAAAGTCAAAACAGGAAAGACAATACGAGACGGAGGGAGTACTAAATATTGAATGATTTGTAATCAGTATTTGCGAATGCTTGTGTACAGAAAAAACTAAATTTACCTATCTTATACTCCCTCCGTCCCATTTTATATGAACCTTATTCCTTTTTGGGACGTCCCAAAAAGAATGAACCTATTATACTTACTATTTTTTAACACTACTTTTCACTATTACACCCACTACTTCTCTATTTTATACTCATTTAAACACTATTACACCCACTACTTTCTTACACTATCTCAAATCTATTATTAAAAATTAATAAGTCCCACCACTTTACCCACTTTTCAACTAACTTTATTCTTTTTTTACTACATTTTCTTAATCTCCGTGAAAGTCAAACCATGTCACATAATTCGGGACGGAGGAAGTATATGTTTACCTGCCAGGTGAAGCATGCTCTACCAAATGTTCAATGACTATTTATATGCTGTCTTTACCCATGTGTTGCCTCACATTCCTTTGATTATGATTTGTCGATGTTTGTTAAATATCTTTTTGGCATGCATAGTCAATTGAGTAATTTTTATTCAAATAGTTTATCTTGTACAAATTTTCCATCATTTTTTAGGTTTCAGATTCCCATCATGCTCATGATGAGTTATCTGATGAAAGTTTCGTAGCTTATAACCCTTCAAAAGAACAGGACAGTTGTCAGAGAGCAATTTCAATGCCTTCATCTGCTCCTCAGGATTTTAGTTCCCCTGATTTTGAAAGGAGTGGAGCCATAGAGTATGTTGGAAGTACTAACATGATCTCGACCTAGAATGATGTTATTAGATCATTAAAGATATTGAATAAGCCTAATGGAACATCAATTTTTTCTGAGAACGACCGAGCCTCGTGTAGGAATAGGTGTGCTTTATGTTTATATGTTATGATTCTGTTAGATGTAGTCTTGTCAAACTGGTACAAGAATTATATATGTACTACAATCCGTTTTGTATCAAGAAAATAAAAGAAAACGCAATAAAAATGAATCCATAAGCTCTCACCGATCATAATAAATTTTATAGCAACATCTTTTTCCTTATCTTTCATTCTATCGCCTCTTTTGTTAGTTCTTTAAATTTACTTACCTGACCTTGTCCCTACCAGGGAAGCCACAGGAAGGAAGAAAACCAAGGACAAAAATAGAGGCATTAGGATTATTATCGTAGATGAAAATGATAAACTGCTGAAGGTGTCAGTCTTTTAACCATGGATAGCTAGGCATTCTCATTTTTTTTTCAAAAAAAAAAGATCTTGGAGATTGTGTGATGCTTACTCTCAAACTTTTCGTTTACACAGTAGTGATATTCTTTTCAAATCTATGGTAAGTTTTTGACTCACTATAAACATGCTACTTTTGCCAATTAAAATTAAGTTTTTGACTCTGTGAGCATCTTTTACCAGATTGATTCACTTTAGAGTGTCCCCATTTGTTATTGTATTGTCTGAGAAAGGCACAATTGCAGGCTCTCTGGTTTCATATTTGCATACGTTGACGCCAAGTTATTAGCTACTCAACCTTTATGTTTTAGAACTTGTTCAAGTTATTTGGAAATCTGGATAGTTGCACTTGTAACCATGGTATTCACAATTTAATTTGAACTTGCATGCAGTGGCGGAACCAGGATTCTAAGTTAGGGGGGGCGAAATCATACATTGATATTAAAAAAAAAAATTGAACGCAATAATTAATAGAAAACATTATAACTTCAATGTTCAATACAATATTTTAAATACATTATTTACTAATACGCGATATTTTCGTCGTAAACCAGGATCACTCACTACATCATCTTGATCACTTAAATCAATATTTTCCTCAACATTAACATGTTCGGAAGAATTAGACGACGAACCAACAGAGATTTTTGATTGTTTACTGAAATAACGAAACATTACTGCAAAATAAACATTGAAAATAGAACTACTGAATTAAAAAATTCTTTGAAGCATACTATCAAACACCTTGTAGATAATAAAATAAGTAAACAAATAAGTATATAACTAAATTTAAAGAATAAAGAAGTTACCTAATCTTTGAAGTATCAAAGATTGCAATTTAGTGTTGAATTTGAGTACTTGAGTCTTGATATGCTGGAGCCAGGAGCCGAACTGCCGCACAATTTGAGTACTCGACCAAATGATTATGTATGTTTGTTTAAAAGTTACTGGCCTTGGGCTGTTGTTTGTTTGTTTTTAATTTTATTGAATTTGGGTCAGTCTATTTGTAAGTGGCAAGGCAAAGTTAATATGTAAGTATGTAACCCATTTATCCACAATATTTAGTAAAAATATACCTAACTAATATTAAAATATATTAAATATATGTTGCCTCCTCCCCAAAATAACAGGGGGTGCAATCATCACATATAATTTTAACCCAGGGATGCAATTGCCCCCTTGCCCCCCTTTCCTTCCGCCACTGCTTGCATGTATTTAAAATCCCTGAGACATGTATAAAGTTATAGTAAACATCTTGATCTTTCTAATTAATATGTACTATAGCGGTTGAATTTTAATTTTAATTTTAACTAGAGCTGGATTTTTTTCCCAGCTCTAATTAGACTATTGCACTATAGGCGGGCGGTTCAAGCGGTTCAAATGGAAATTTGAAGCCACACATTTCAGTGAATAAATTGATTTCACTACAAAATTAATTTATTTTTGAAAATGAAGCTTGTGATTGTGGAGTGTCCTGGTTTTTTAATGTAAGTGTACATGCAAGTTGCAACTTGCAACTAATTGATTTACTCCCTTTGTCTCATAAAACTCTTCTCACTTTCCTTTTCGGGACATTCAAAATACTCTTCCCCTTTCAATTTTAGGCCATAAAATAACTATATTCTATACTCACTACTCCACCCACTACTCACTAAATAATATAAAATACCCACTATTCCACCCACTAACCCTTAAAAACAATATTCAATACCCACTATTCCTCCACTACTCTTTAAAAAACCATTTTTTCTTAAAACCCGTGTTTCTCCCCAAATGAGAAGAACATTGTGAGACGGAGGGAGTATTATTTAATGTACATGACTACATGCAATTAATCAAGATACAGTGCGTTCACTCGCGGGCGGGCATGCTGGCCACTGGGCGTGCCGGGTAGTTCATTCCTGGTTTCTGTTTTTTTTAATCATTTAAAATATTTTAAAAAACTAATAAACAAATTTTAATTATTCAAAACTTTACATCAATTTATTTAAACAGAATTTTAGTTATTTTCTTAAATTTAAAATAAGGTAAGTATATGAATAATTTTAAAATAAGGTAAGTATATTTATATATGTACTCCCTGTTCTTCTCATTTCTTTACAGTTTCTATTTTGGGACGTCCCTCTCATTTCTTTACATACCATAAATAGTAACTTTTAACAATAAAATACATTATTACATCCACTACTTCACTCCACTTTTTCAACACTTTACACTATTACACCCACTACTTCACTTATTTTAACAATAAAATCACTATTACACCCACTACTTCATTTATCTTAACAATATTCCTTGGTCTCCGTGCAAAAAGGCAACGTAAAGAACCTTGAGGGACGGAGGGAGTATAATTTTAAATTAAGGTAAGTATATACGGTTTATGCGGGCGTGCCGGGCGGATTGGGAAGAGGCGTGTTGTTGGCGGGTTGGCGAGCCAGGCCATGCCAATTACGGTTCATATTATATAAATTCGTGAGCGGCCCGATTATTTGAGCGGTTCGGCCGGGTTTTGAACCAGCCCATCTCGTGCCGAGTTTTCACCGGTTTTTGGGCGAGTCGTGCCGAGCCGATCCGAGCCAAACCGCCTGTTTGGCCGGCTCTAGTCATGAGTCATGACTCCAATTAGAATCTAATTGGCGCTAAACTTTTACTCAGACCCCATGCACCCTTAATAATTTTTATGTGTGCACATATATGAAACCAGAATTACTTAGGTGCCTAAATGCCTTGGTAGTTGGTTGGATGGGCCTATGGGGTTTAGGTAATTAAGTGCATGTTGGGCTTTCTTGTTGAGCCACTTAAATGGGCTATCAGCCCACATCTCCTACATGTTTTGAAATGGCTTATTGCTACCTATTCTTTTGACAAATAGATTGTTGATATCCACCGTACGTTTTCTAAACAAACTCAAGTTATCACACATCCTCACCAAAATTAATTATAGCCGATTCATCGTTTAATATATTAGAGCATCTCCAATGGCGTTAGCTAAAAATGATTGGTTATATTACATAAAATATTGATTATGTAAATTTTGTCGAACCTGTAAGATATTGTGTTCCAAGGGTATTGGCTATAATGATTGGCTATATTTTAAAAATGGTATGTTATTAATATTTCAAGTTGTTATTAATGGAATATATAATTTTAATATAGAAATAAGTGATGTGGCAATTCACTACAGGTCTCTAGAGGTTCGACAAATATAGCCAACATCAAGAGATTATCTATAATTATAGATAACAGTTTTGTCCCATTGGAGTGTAAATTTTTTTACACATTCTTTATAATTCTTATTTATGATAATTAAATTTAAAATTTACCTAAGGGGTCTCTCCCATTGGAGATGCTCTTAAGTCAATTATGCAGTAACACACCAATATTAATTTGTTTCATTTTGTACACTTTAGTGATTTTTTATTTATTTCCCACCACTACCTTACTTTTAATAGGTTATTGTTAGTGATACTGAAGATAAAGTAAAAAAACTATATTACTACCTACTTTTCAAAGTAAAATGACTATTATATCCTTGACAAATATCAGCTATTACAAACGTGTCCTTTGATTTTGTTGACCATTGTAATCTACGATTTATGTGCTGCTGACCTTTTAATTGCACTGCTTATTTTCTTGCCTATGCTGCTTTATTGGTTCGAGTCTCGCAAGTTGCTTGCAGGGAAGAGAACCATAATTCTGTTGTGGATGATTGGTTCAATACTTTATGTGGATTTCTAATTAATGACAAAATTTAACCTTGGTTGCATTTATATATGTATAACTAGTTGATAAAGTCGCGCTTCGCGGCGGTATTACAATTTTTATTTTTAAAAAAATTCAATACATTTACGTTATATTATAATATTAATATTAAATTTTAATAATTAAATAATCTTCTCTAATGAACCAATTTCTTGTTAAATACGATTCTGTCGATTGAGCCGCTCTCTCGTTAAAATCGAAATCCCAACTTTTTAACATATATTATAAAGACTTATATAATATTTTTTATCCATAAAATCGAACCGTAAAAATAAAAAAAATTATGACTACAGTATCAAATTCTAATAGCTAATACAATCTTTTCTAGCGAGCCCTCTTCCCGTTAAATACGTTTCGAGCCGCTCTTATTTGAAACCGAAATTCTAACTTCAATATATAAAGAGAGTAAATTCCAATTTTTATATTCTTTAAACTTTCTAATATTTATAGAGTTTTAAAAGATGAAAATACATCTTATATTTTCTGTATATTATAGATAAACTTGTATAAAAAAGTTAAAATAAAGGATTTTTAGGAAAAAAGATGTATAGTTTTAAAAAAATCGTATATAACGTCTCCACCGTCCTCGTATTCTACTTCCAATAAAACATTTTATTTTATGTATTATATATTTAAACACTTTTTATACGGTCTTATTTAATGAACCGCTTTCTTGTTAAACACGGTTATTACTATTGATCCGCTCTCTCGTTAAGACCAAAAACCTAACTTTTACATATATTACTTGTATGATAATATTTATCCAAAAAAATCAAATCCTAAAAATAAAATAAAATTTATAACATCAATATGGTATTTTAATAGCTAGTACAATCTTTTATAGCGAGCCGTCTTCCCGTTAAACATGTTTCGAGCCGCTCTCGTTTGGGATCGAAATTCCAACTTCATTACATATTATTGATGATACTTATCTTACACAACAATTTTTTTCCTTAAAATCAAAACCTAAAAAATAGAGTGAATTCCAATTTATACTGTCTCTAGACTTTCTAAAATTTTTGGACTTTTAGAAAATGAAAACACATCTTATTTTCTCTTTATATTATAGATACTCCTGTATTTATTTAGGATTATTGCATGAGATTGTTCTTTTATTATGTTAACACATCAATTCTTTTCTTTTTAAATACGGTGAATTATGTTAACACATCAATTCTTTTTTTTTAAAATACGGTGACTTTTTTTATGACAATATTATTGGATTTATGAATAAATTTTTCTAATATAAGTATAATTAACTTATATAAAAAATATATAATTTAAGAAGATCGTACTTTCTATAAAATATTTAATTATATTTCTGCTCTATAAATTCAAACACCTATTCTACTTCTAGTAGAACGTTTATTTATATATTTTTTCGATAAATTCGAACTCTTATTCTTTATAAATTCGAACTCCTATTCTACTTCCAATAGAACTTTTAATCGTATGCCTTATAAATACTTATTATACTTACAATAGAACTTCTAATCATATGTCTTCCCTATAAATTCGAACTCTTCTCCTTTATAAATTCGAACACCTATTCTACTTCTAATATGTTAATTGATATTTTTGTATTTATTAGTGTTTAAAATTCTAAAATTCTAGAAAATTAGAAAAATAGATTGAGACGATCCTAAAGCGCCACCTAAACTCTCGCTATCCTCCTTTATATATATACTAGTTGACTAAGCCGCGCTTCGCGGCGGCCCTATAATATATTCTTAAAAATATATATTTAAGAAAGAAATTGAAAAAATGAACACAATATTGTACAAATTTTAATATATATAGACAACTAAATCAATTATATAATTATTATTTTTTTCAATTTTGTATAACATTTTCTTAGGCCAACACCTATTGTAATAAATACATATAAGCTGTGTGTCGCGGCGATATTGTAATATTTTTTTAAAACTTCCAAAATATAGACTGTTTAATAAAGAAATCAAAAAGAAAAAAATTTAAAAAAATTAGTGAACACAATATTGTACAAATTTAATATAAATATAGACAACAAAATAAACTATATACTTATTTTTTACGTCAATTTTGTGTCACGTTTTCTTAGGCCGATACCCGTTGTAATAAATACATGTAGATGAAAAAGCAGATTTGATTGAATTAATTTAAAAAAGATTTTACCAAATTTCAATGTTAATTTAAATTTTAAATTGTATTTAAATTAACTTTGAAATTTAGTCGATTAAGCCGCGTTTTGCGACACCCTTATAACATTTTTTTAAAAATTATAAATAAAGTTTATTAAAGAAAAAATCGACAAAAATATATGTATAATATCAATATAGATTGGTGAATAAAATTTTGTATAACTTAAATATACATAGATAATATAATGTATTATTCACATTTTTTCTATACCAATTTTGTTTTACGATTTTTTAGGTCGCCATGGTGATAAAATTTAACCGTTAGAAGTAATGAATATATATATATATATATATATATATATATATATATATATATATATATATTCTATTTCAAATACGTAAATTTGAATTCTTCTTTTGTACAAATTAAAAAACCTTTTTTATTTTAAAGATGTTAATGTTAATGTTAAAAAAGGAAGTTTTGATTTTTTTATCTGAAAAATAGGTACTAAAAAAGCAAATTTTAATTTTAACTATTTAACATGAATCTTTTGTTCTTGCGCATGTCATAACAATCAAAACAAAGAATAAAAAACATTAGAGATACTCCTTTGAAACTCAAGTATGCATGCATCAACACATCTTTAAAATTAAATATATTGATCTTTCCATGCGAGGAATTTATGATCAAAGACTATGTCAAATTTCGTCTAAAAGAGTATAACTAAATAACATCAAACATATCTTATTTATCAATTTACAAAACATTATAAACCAAAAATATTTGAGAATTAATGTGTAAATACGGTACCTATATTGATCGAAGACATTGAACAGGGATCCTTGTAACTTTGTAAGTTGACATTCCTGTAAAGTTATGCAAAATTGAAAAAGAATATTAGAACTCTATTGAAATTCAATTTATGCAAGATCATAAAGATGTTAGATTCCACTAACATTCAAGCACACATGATGACATATCTATTATACATGTACATAAATATCAAAGAATATAGTTTCATTCATACAAAAAATTGAAACGGGAAGTCTCGAACATGAGTGGTAAGACTCCTTTAGGTGATATATATAGGCACCTAAAAAAAAGTTTTGATATTTAAATTATCAAAATATCTTATTCAATTTAAATAAGGTTTTGATTATCTTTTGTAAAAAGTAGGACCTATAAAAAAAATTGAAATTCAATTATTAAAATCTCTTTCAATTTAAATAAGGTTTTGATTATCTTTTCTAAAAAATAGGATCTATAAAAGAAAATTTTGAAATTCAATTATTAAAATCTCTTATACAATTTAAATAAGGTTTTAATTAAATTTTTTTCTATTTCGAATATGTAAATTTGGACTCTTTTACCCTACAAATAGAAAAACCTTTTCAATTTTGAAGATGTTAATGTTATTATTAGAAAAGGAAGTTTTGACTTTCTTTTCCAAAAAATAGGACTTAAAGAAGGAAGTTTATTTTATACCACTTTAAAAAGGTTTTGACTTTTTTTTCTAAAAAATAGGGTCTAAAGAAGGAAGTTTGATTTTAATTATTTAAAATTGAGGAGCTCTAGAAAAATAGATAAATATGATTCGAGCGATTCTAGAACTCCTGCGGGTTCTCCTTTATATATATAATAGATAGATATAGATATTGATTGTATACCAGATTCATCATTTTATGAAAATTAGCACCAATCAAAACTTGACAATTACACATTTGGAAAGAATTTTGGTGACAAATTTGGATCTCTTGCATCTTTGTTTCTTTATATTTTTACTTGTGATTTTGTTTCTTTTCACACCAAAAATGAGTGATTGAACCAAATTTGTTGTCTAATTACTCCCTCCGTTCCATTTTACTGGTCCCTTTTCTAAAAAATACATATATTAAGATAAAGGTTAGTTGGATAAAAAATTTCAACTAATACCCTTAATTAATACATTGAAAAATGAGAATAGTGTTAAGTTTGAAAAAATTCAAATTTTAGATACAATAAATGTAGGGATAGTTTTGAAAAATTACCTTAAATTTGTATTGAAAAAAGAAAAGGAACATATAAAATGGGATAAGTCAAGTTTTCAAAAGAGACATGTATTTTGGGACGAAGAAAATAGTATTATTATTATTATTATTATTATTATTATTATTATTATTATTATTTAATATAATATAATTTTTATAATCTATACTATTATATAAATTCCGAAACATTGAAAGTTTTGGTACCTGTTTTTTGGTACTAAGTGAATTTACTTATTTATCCTTCATTATAAAGAAATATATATATATATATATATATGATATCTATACTATTAAAATTTCTAAAATAAATAATAATATAATATGATTAATGGTAAGTAGTCGATTGCTTTTTTTTTTTCACAATTACTTTTAATTGAAGATATTATCTTTTATAAACACCCACTAATCTTACAATCACAAATATCTATACTATTATATAAAAGCCGAAACAATAAAAGAATTTTGGTACCTGTTTTTTGTTACTAAGTGAATTTATTTATTTACCCTTTATATATACTATTAAAACTCCTAAAATAAATAATAACATAATATAATTAATGGTAAGTAGTCGATTGCCTTTTTTCACATATACTTTTAATTGAAGATATTACCTTTTATAAACATCTACTAATCTTGCAATCATTAATATATACCCGAAAATATCACATCATATTTTTCAATTATTAATAAAATATATTAAAAATCTATATACATTGTTTATGAAAACATCAATCATATCATATCTTACAATCATTAATATTTACTTTCAAATTAAAACATGTTATCTTTTTAATTTAAAACTAATCTTACAATCATTAATATATACCCGAAAATATTACATCATATTTTTCAATTATTAATAAAAATATATTAAAAATTTGTATACGTTGTTTATAATAAGGAAACATTAGTGTAATCCTTAAACATGAGTATATTAAATTAAAATTAATTAATTAAAATAATGGTAAGTAGTCTATTGCCTTAATTAAATTATAATTACTATAAACTAATCAATTACCTTTTTCACATAAATCTTATAATCTTTTTAATTTTCACGTTGCCTTTCTATTTCTATAGCTAAAATATCTATTTTTCCAATTATATCATGGGCGGTTCTATTTAATACAATAACCTAATAATATTCTAATATTAATAATTAACTGATTTTCTTTTTCAGCTAGAACGTATCATCTTTTATATATTTTCTAACTAAAATCCCTCTTTTAATAGAAATATTACGTACAATATTAATTTCTTCTTTTCAAAAAACATTACTAGCAATTGTATTTAGTAAAATAATGTAATTAAATTATAAATACTATAAACTAATCAATTACCTTTTTCACCAAAACATGTTACCTTTTTAATTTTCTTTAACCAAATCCTCTCTTATTCTAATCATTACACGGACATTATATTTAATAAAATAAAAGAATTATTTTATAATTACTAATAATTAAAAAATTATTTTTTTCAACTAAAACTTATCATCTTTCTATATTTTCTGATTAAAATCTCTCCATTTTTAGAATATCATGGATAACATTTATACAACTATTATCAAATCATCTCATATAAAAATTTAACCCTCCAAAATTAATATTTCAAAAAACAATTTAAATTAATGAAAAAAATTCATATAATATTTTAAAAAATCCGTGCATGGCACGGGTTTTAAGCTAGTAATATAATAATGGAAGAGGCTATAAATTAAAGCAATCACAACAACGAAAGATAGAAATAATAGAAAGATGGAATTTATATAGTCTCCATCAGATTTTGTTATATTATGACAATAACTGTTTTTGGCACGCACACGGCGAGCATCGAATTTTACATTGACAATCATGGGTAACTGGGCTACAGTAGGCTATCTTATGCTCAGAATCACAAATGCCCACCAAATACGAACATTGATCATCATTCTGGCATGTGGCTTCTATTTTAGTGAAATTGGGCAACTCCATACCTGCTCATAAGCAACGTAAATTAAAATAAAACGAGATAGATAAACAAAATAAATTGAAGAGTTTGAGAAAAAAAAAATATGAAGATCGAACTTACAAATAGCTGCAAGTACTATAATAGTAAACACTTTCTTCATAAACAGATTTTTCTCCATGGGTATGTGTAAAAATATTTGGTATATTTGCTCTGTATTTATAATGATGAAGCATCATAAGTAAGGTACTATGCTAATTAATTTTTGAGCAATGTTACAACGGTTTCGAATTTGTTCGAAAAATTTCTTATTTTTAATTATAAATTTGTATGTATATACAATGAACCCATTTTAATAATTTAAAAAATAAACAATAATAGTAAATGATTTTGGAAACCTTGTGGTGGGGATTCAAACATTTTTTTTTAATTTTTTTATTACTGTCCGTTTTGCACTGCCTCCATAAGAGATACACTATTTCAAAGCTATCTAATATCTGTTGTTGGGACCCACTCACATTAAATTTATAGACTTTATAGTACACTAAAATTTAAGTATATTGTATAAAACACAATTCAAAGTATATTTACTATAAATTCATTAAATACCATGAAACCACAATTATGGGGTGTTTGTGGAAACTTTTTTTTAGAATAAGTCAATTTATTTTAAGACAAAGTTAGAGATTCCTAACTTTTTTATGAAAAAAATTAATTTTTTTTTTTGCAACTTATAGAATCTCAAACATACATTAAATATTTATATAAAAAAATTATTAAAATATAAAATTTTTATCCGAAAATAAGTTCATAAGGATTTAAAAGAAGTTCAACCAAACATGCCCTTAGTTGGTGCCTTGGTACTTGGTACTTTGGTAGTTGGTAGGATGGGATTTAGGTAATTAAGTACATGTTGGGCTTATTTTTTTAAGCCACTTCAGTGGGCTATCAGCCCACATCTCCTACATGTTTTGAAATGGCTTATTGCTACATATTCTTTGACAAGTAGAATGTTGATATCCAGTACTTTTTCTAAACAAACTCAACTTATCACACATCCTCACTTCTTTGAATAGGCCATTGTTTCACGGAAAACGCTCGTATATAGAAAATTAGAAAGGATTAGTAATTTTCTAATTCTATAATAAAAAAGAGTTTTTTTTATTATTATATCCAATGGTTCTCATTAATATATTTTAAAATTTAATGATTGATATTGAGGATACCGTATAAGTGATCAAATAAGTGACCAAACTACCAACCAACCAAATAGAGGTTGTTTTGTTTATAATAGTATACTAACCTATAACCCGTGCTATGTTGGTTGTTTGTAAACTGTTTAATTATATTTCGTTAAAATTTTAAGTTATATATATGTTTTTATTATTAAAATATTTTTTGAATATTATAAATTTCTTGAATATAAATATTATTCTAATTATATATTTTAGTTATTACTTTCAAATACATATGTATGTATAAAAATATTACATAAAAGTAGTTTTTTTAACTTTTATTTAGTAGAAATAGTGAAATTTAACTAATCATGCAAACCTTTTTTCAACTTTTATTTTATGTAATTTTTAACTATATAATTTATAACTCGTGTGATGCACGAATGTTTTTTTTAATAATTTTTATTTTATTACTCATATTTTCATATATATATATATATATATATATATATATATATATAATTAGTAAGAAAAAAAATTATTTACGTTAATAAAATATCATAATACATTTTTGATAGTATTTTAAACGATAATGTTTTAATTTTTAACTATAATATGTTACTGACAGGAATTTTTTGGAGTAATTTATAAGATTATATAAATGTATAATAATAATTTATTAAAAAAATAATAATTTTTTTGATTATAATATCATATTGAAGGGAATAGAACCTCGAACTCTTAAAAATAATTTATAAAATAATATATATGTTTAATAAAGATATATTGTTGGTGGGATTTGAAGTTAACTCATGTGAATATTTTAAATATTAGAAAAGGAATATATTTCTAGTATTAGATCCAACGGTTTAAAACACGGGCTATTATATATTATTATTATTAATTAATATATTAAGTATTTAATTTAATTTAATTTAATTTATTTTTAATTTTAAATTTACATATGTTCCATACTTAATTTCATGACATAAATAAATATCATTAATTTTATGTTATTTTTAAATTTATTGTTAAATATTTTAATAATTCAATAATTATTTTTAAAATTTTATTTGGTGTAAGTAACTCATTTTTTGAATTTTTATTTCTGGTTTGTGTAGAGCTTATACTTCTATTAGAGTGCAAATTAACATTAGGATCTTTTTTAAATCACTCATCACATATTTACTTGGTTATGGACATACGCATCTGGGGATGATTGTATTGTGTCAACAACGATGATGGTAAATTATTTGGGAAGAAAGGATGTTAAACATGAATGAAAAACAAACACTTCCTTTATATTTATTGTGGCAACAACGATGATGGTAAATTATTTGGGAAGAAAGGATGTTAAACATGAATGAAAAACAAACACTTCCTTTATATTTATTGGAGTAATTTATAATATAATATAAATGTATAAAAAGAATTTTTTTTTAATTATTTTATTCAACAATTTTCATTAATTTATTTTAAAATTCAATGATTGATATTGAATGTACTAAATAAGTGATCAAATAAGTGACCAAACTACCAACCAACCAAATAAAGGTTGTTTTACTTATAATATAGTACTAGCTTATAACCCGTGCGAAGCACGGGTTTCTTTTGATAGGTTATAAAATTTATTTAACATTATATTTATGTTTTTATATAATCCTTATTTTTAATAATTTTTTAATTTTAATTCAATATAAATTTATATAATGATATGCATGGTTTAAAATTTATTTTGTAAAATTCTAAATTAAAAATGTCGTTGACGGGTTCAAACTTTGAATTTTTAGTAAATTAATTTAATCATGTAATATATCTTATTATTAGATCTAACGATTCTTATTTATTACCAAATATAAAGATTTGAATATATGGTGAGATATTTTTGGGTGTATATTAGTGATAGCAAATTTAATTTTAAATTTAAAGTAACGTATTTTAATTACAAAAATTACTACTAAAAATAATTACGGAAAGATATGGTGTGATATTTTGGATATATATTAATTATTGTAATATTAGTTTTAAATTAAATGGTAAAATGTTTTAATTAGAAGTAAAATCTTTTGAAAAAAATGGGTAATTGAGTTGTTGGAGCAGAGAAAAGAGTCCAAGTGGAAGCTGGATGAAGGAATTTTAATCGGAATATAATTACGTTAACATTAGGATATAGCTTTTTGAGTTGTTTTTGTAATTTAATTATTTATTTTAATAATTAGGATAACCAAATAAGAATAGAGTTTTGTGCGCAGTGTTCGTGAAGGCAATGGAGGTTTTAAGTTTAGCTGTATTAGTAATGGTGTAAATATAAAATACTATTGTGTCTTTAGAACTATAGCCAATAACGGATTAAAATTGATTTATTTTATATTTAACATTAATTAAAAATTAAATTAACCAAACCGAAAACCAAAATAAATAGAATAATCAAACCGAAAACCAAAATTTTCAATATTTCGGCTTTAATATAATATTATAGATAGTATAGATAATATAGATGGCTCTCAAGACAAAAATATAAATTGACACCGATTGGTAAAGTCAAAGACAAAAGAGTATTAATGAAAACTTCCTTTATTTGTGTTATAAAGTCAAATTTCAGTTACGAAATGAAATAAAATTGTTAGTAAACAATAAAAATAAATTCATAAATTCCTGACAGACAAGACATTAAAAGCATACTCCAAATTCATTCTGTAACCGATTCTGGATTACATTATGTGAACATGATAATGATATTACTCTACTAGTCTTACTTATTCGAAAGCAATTGATTAACTAGATTTCGATTATTTTCTTTGAAAAAAAAAAGTTTCTATTATTTTCTTAAAATAGAGCAGCTTTTTTTTTAGGGATTTAATCTTAGTACATATGAAAAAAAGAGAAGGTAATTATATGAATAAAAGTGATAATTATCTTAAATTTTTTATAATGATCTTTACTATCAAATTGCATGTGTACAAATGGGTCCTTAAATTAAGACTCAATTTGAAATTAAGGATATGTTTGGTTGGATTTATTTTAAGTCCTTATGGACTTACATATTTTTGGTAAAAAAATTTATATTTTGATAACTTTTTTTATATAAATATTTAATGTATGTTTGAGATTCTATAAATTATAAGAAAAAATTAATTTTTTTCAGGAAAAAGTTAGAAATCTTTAACTTTATCATAAAATAAGTTGACTTATCTTGCAAAAAAATTACTCCAAACACCCCTTAAGACTCTTGATAATTTCTTTTAGCTTAGTCATTGCATTCTGAACTTAAATCAAGAAACAGATAAATAAATACAAGAAACTCATTGATAAAATGACTAAATTCATGTCGTTTACATCATACTTCCTACCGTTTACATGGAACAACTACTTATAAATAGTGTCTTTGGCACTATCACACTCGCACGATGAGGATGTTGCGGTGATCTTGTGGGCGCACGATGTTGGACAGAATCCCAAATTCGGTGTTTAGGAGTGAACTTGAAGTGGCGCCTTTTTCTGCGAAACTCAGGGAAGGAAGGTTGAGATGGTTCGGCCACGTTCGTAGGAAACTGGTTGGAGCCACAGTGAGGAGAGTCGAGAGTCTTTCGGTGGGTGGGGCGAGGAGGAGAGGCAGACCGAGGAGGTCGTGGGAAGAGCAGCTCAGGCTGGATTTGAAGGCGTTAGACTTAAATGAGACCTTGTTAGCAGATAGGTCTGCTTGGAGGCGGCGTATCAGAGTGGTGGATTCTCTTTTAGGGTGCGGATCGGTTGTCGAGAACCTCAGAATTGGGTTGTCTCGGTTAGCGATTTTGTAGTAGTTCGGCTGTTGCTTTCTCACTTTGTGTTTTTAGTGTCTGCTGTTTTCTGGTTTTGCAGTCGCAGGGATCCTGGCTCGGTACTGTCTTTGTGCGGGATTTTCGTGTGCTTGGAGCGCTTCAAGGTATGAGTATCATAAATCATCACAGACAGGTATGCCCCATGTGGAGAACGCCATGGGCTCAGGTATGGCTTTGATCATTTCCGTATCAGTTGATTTCCTTTGTATTCACCACACTCTTTGTATGTCGAGCACGTAGCCGAGGGTCTTCACGGAAACAGCCTCCCCGCTCTAAAAGTGGGGGTATGGTCTGCGTACATCCTACCCTCCCCAGACCCTGCTCTGAGCGGGATATACTGGGTATGTTTGGTTTGGTTTGGTTTACACTCGCACGATGCACATGCATTTTTTTTTTTTTTTTTTTTTTTTGAAATGACATGCATTCTTACAAGCACATTGGTGGGTAACTGGATCACAGTAGGTTAACTTATTTTGTGCGTCGCAAATTCCAAAAAAATAGGCACATTGATCATCCCTCACACATGAAGCAGAAGTCTCCATACCTGCTCATAAGCCACAGAAATTAAAAATAAAATAAAGAGATATTTCATTTAGCATCATTGTAAAATGATTTTTTTTATTTAATATTATTTAATTTATAATGATATCATTTGAAAATATATATACTAACATTTTGGCTTACGAAGTGGTATTTCAAAAAAAAAAAATTATACAATAGTACCATTTAAAAGTCAAAAATTATTTTTTTTTCATGAAAAAACCAATTATATAATAATGATATCATTTGAAATTTTCCTAAAATAAAACAAAAGAGAGATTGAAAATCAAGAATTAAAGAGTTTGAGAAAAGATGTACAAGGAGCAAGTGTTTAGCCAAAAAAGATTTAGAAAGCACAACTTACAAAAGGCTGCAAGTGCTATAACAGTAAAGACTTTCACTAGAAACACATTTTTCCCCATAATGTGTAAAAATGTTTTGTTTGCAAAAGGAGTAGAGTTTTGCTCTAGTTTTATCAATAAGGCCCTTGCTAATTCTTTTTCTCCATCAGCTATACTATATGACTATATTTATAGCACAGATTCTTGACGTTTAAAAGACATTTCAAAGAGTACAAAATATCTTTTGTTGGGACCTACTTAAATAAATTAATAACACCAATTCATAAAATCTAAAAATTAGTTGGAGGAATACATTAATAACACCAATTTATAAAAACTTAAAATTTGTTGGAGGATGAGCTGTAGGCGTTACTCCCTCCGTTTCCGTTTCAAATGAGTATTATTGCGCCGTCGGCCACTAATAGTTCCTAAGAGCATCTCCAACGGCGTTAGCTAAAAATGATTGGCTAAATTACATAAATGTTGATTATGTAAAATTTGTCGAACCTGTAAGACATTATGTTCCGATGGTATTAGCTATAATAATTAGCTATATTTTAAAATTGGTATGTTATTAATATTTCAAGTTGTCATTAATGGAATATATAATTTTAATATAGAAATAAGTGATGTGGCAATTCACTACATGTCTCTAGAGGTTCGACAAATATAGTCAACATCAAGAGATTATCTATAATTATAGACAAGAGTTTTGTCCCATTGGAATGCAATTTTTTTTTACACATTCTTTATAATTCTTATTTATAGTAATTAATTTTAAAATTTACCTAAGGGGTCTCTCCCATTGGAGATGCTCTAAATATTTTTCCAGTTTACTTGTACTGTTGTACACGTTTGTTAATACATTTTTAATAGTTAATATTTTCAATTTTGTGTTAATATTAAATATAAAAATTTCACTGTATTAAAGTATTCATAAATACAAATCAAACAAAATCACTCATGACTATATTTTATGTTATAAATTATGCATAAATTAGTAGTCACTTACTTATAATAAACAGTACTAAAAGTCAAAACGAGAAAAACATTTAGGAACAGAAGGAGTAGTATAACATGGAAATTTTCCATCTAGTTTGTTACATGAATAATCATATTCATATCTATACTATTATATAAATTCCGAAACATTGAAAGTTTTGGTACCTGTTTTTTGGTACTTAGTGAATTTACTTATATACTCTTTATTATAAAGAATATTAATACACCTAAAATAAATAATAACATAATATAATTAATGGTAATTAGTCGAGATAATACCTTTTATAAACACCTAAAAATATCAATCGTATCAAATCTTTCCATCATTAATATTTTCTTTCCAATTAAAACACGTTATAATTAATGATAATTAGTCGATTAAGATAATAAAATTAATGGTAATTAGTCGATTGCCTTTTTCAAATTAATATAATAAAATTAATGGTAATTAGTGATTGCTTTTTTCACATTTACTTTTAGTTGAACATATTACCTTTTATAAACACCTAAAAACATCAATTTTATCATATCTTTCAATAATTAATATTTTTACGTTACCTTTTTAATTTATAACAAATCTTACAATCATTAATATATACATGAAAATATCACATCATATTGATAAGTGGATTTTATATCCACTTATTGTTTTGGACTCAAGTTTGTGTAGTTTTGATGTGTTTTGTGTAGTTGTGCAGGTTTGCAAGAATATCTAAGCTTTTGTCGTTTTTGGAGATTTAATTGATTAAAATTCGGATTTTCTGGGAAGGCTGCGCAGCTTATACTGTTTTGGTCATATCTGGAGTTCTAGAAGTCCGTTTTCAGCGATCTTACTGCCCACGCGAAGCTTGAGAGATTTTCTACAACCTGTGATAGGAAATAAGTGCAAGAAATATGCTGAATTAAATCGTGCACGTGTTCTTGTAAAAGAAGGCTGGGAATTTACTGTTTTGCTCTTTTTCTAATTCTAATTGTATTCTGGGCAGTTTTGGGTACCTTCTTTAAATCCAAATTGTAATATAAGGCAATTTCTTGTTGGGCAAGATTTGTAGAGCCTATTTAAACACATCCTACCATTGTAAATCATAACAATTCATAGCTTTTAATTGTATCAAGGTACTTTCGATCTTCAATTCTTTCTTCAATATTATGTTTTCATTCATTGTCATTATTATTATGTTTTCTTTATTAAATATGCGTAACTAATTCTCTAATATGAGGATTGGGTAGTATTCCTTGGTATTCATGCATGCTTGATTATGTGATTTTCTGCTTTGCTGATCTGTTAATGAGATCTTAACACAATTAGGGGAGTCATGAACCTTTGATTGTATTCTAGGGATTGTAATAAGCTTGGGAGAGAAGTTGCAATCTTAGTACATGATTTAACAGACATAATTTGAATATTAGATCGGGAGATTAATAGGAGAATTGTGAGACATATAATTCTTGGCATTTAACAGTTTATAGATATACTTTGATTGTATCACGGGAGTGACAATTAGGGTGTAGCTGTAAGCACTATATTGTAGCCTGGGAGGGTACAGTATAACTTTAGAAGAATTGTTTTCAGCAAGGTAGGAGCACAGATATCACATTAATATTGAGCATGTATTGAGACCAAGTGAAGAACCCCAGTTCTTAGATTGTTTTCCAACATATTTGAATCTCAGTTTAAAATCAATTCTTAGTGCTTATAATTAGTTCTTGGTTAATTTAGTTAATACACAAACCCAAAAATTTTTCTCACACACTTCTAGACGTAAAGAGATAAAATACTTGAACTTGATATTACATTCAGTCCTTTCCTACGAACGAACAACAAAAATACTACTAACACATATTTCTCAATTATTAATAAAGAAGAGTAAATTGCACTGTAGTGACCAGATAAATTAATTTTTTGCACTATGATGGCCAAAGTTGCAAATCTTGCACTATGATGGCTCTAAATTCTTTTTTTAGCCACTTAAATGACTAACGTCTATCTTCCGTTAAAAATTAAAGCACCGTTACTGACAATTAATTAATCTGAAGGGTATACTCGTCTTTTTCTACTTTAGATCTATACACAGCAAGAACCCAGAATCCGGCAACAAATCCGGCCACCGGAAAATCGATGGCACGGCTCATACACAACACCAACACATGATTTTTACACTGTAATCCCTCTGTTATCATTCCAGTATGTTTATAACATTGACAAATTACAAAAACGATCAAAAATGACCAAAATCCGATTGATTCCGGCGACCTTAAACTCCATCTCCGGTGAACAGTCGTTCTTCTTCGATTCTAAACCAAACTCAACGTTTAATAACTCAAAACAAAGCTAAGAACATCAACAAACTAACCCCCATATCCACGTATACGAACAATCAATGAACATCATGAACAATCGAATTAAAATTTCGAAAAAATATAAATACTCGAACTATATCAATTCGTACACAAACACTTTAATAAAACACTTAAATCAACTCTAAATCATCATATAAAGCTCCAGGAATCATCAAAACAAGCAACAAATCATTCAAATGAAAAGTCCCAAATTCAAGCATGAACTCTAAAAACGTAGAATTCTTCAAAATTTTATATAAAATCGAAACTTTACCCAAACTGAAATCTGTTGATGGATTATGAAACTAGATATTGAGAGCTTCGATTCGAGTATAAGAACAACAAAATCCGATATCAGGATCACCTTCAAATTTAACTTTGATCCTCAAGAACAGAAGAGAGAAAATATATTTTCATATTTATTTATATGACAACTATACCCTTGACATTTTAACTCCTTTAAGGCCAGGATAACGGCAGTCATTTAAGTGGCTAAAAAAAGAATTTCGAGTCATCATAGTGCAAGATTTGCAACTTTGGCCATCATAGTGCAAAAAATTAATTTATCTGGCCACTACAGTGCAATTTACTCTAAAATATATTAAAAATTGTATACATTGTTTATAATAATGACACATGAATATAATTTGTAAACATGAGTATATTAAATTATATTAAATAAAAATTTAAAAAATTATTAAAAATAACGATTATGCAAAAACATAATTATAATATTAAATAAAAAATATAATATAATACAAGAAACCCGTGCATTGCACGGGTTATAAGCTAGTATTATATAATTGTAAAGTTTATCTACTAGTTTTTAGCTGTGCTTCGCATCGAGATTTTATTTCGGTCCCAATTTTAGTTTGATTCTTTTGAAAATTTTGCATATTATTAAAGAAAATTAAATGTGATTAATTATTAAATTTAATTTTTTCTGAATAAAATTGTACTCATATAAAATATTAGAATTCTAAATTTTATCAAAAATAAATATTGCATCGATATTAGGAGTTAATGACCTATTTAACATTTTTTTAACTTGTACTATTGTTCAAAATACCGATGTCGTTGATGGGTCCAAAATACCCATTGAGCTGCGCAATATATAAATGCCTGTGTCAATTACGCATGAAAAAAATGCGTGTGACAGTGAATATATGATCTCCATGTTAAATCTTGTAGGTCCAATGAATTTACACATTTCCCAGATTCGTTTTGGTGAACTAGCATGTGCCAAATGCGTGTCATTATGGGCCCTACTTCCATCTATCATGTTTCTTTTTTATCACCGGTATAGATGCATGGTTCCGATGGATCAATACAATTTTTCTATTTATCTAGGCATTGCCAGTATATGCATATGTAAATGGGTTAAAACTTAAAATTGGTGCCTTTTCCGATATCAGGTATTTTGGACAAAATTAATATAAAAGTATTAAATGGAGATTTACCTTTGATATACTAGACTGAGATATATGTTACGGGATAAAAATGCAGTATAAGTAACATCATTATCAAACAAAACATTAATGAGGCTTTCTACCTCTGCAGTGTAGGAATGAGGCTTTCTACCTCTGCAGATTACTTGAGGCTTTCTACCGGCTAACTAAACTGAATAACAACTTAAGCAGTGTAGGAATGAGGCTTTCTACCTCTGCAGATTACTTGCAATCAGAGGATTCAAAGCTTTGGGGCTCTCTAGCTACATGGCCAAGTCCTTCATCAACATATACAACATTAATTCTCTACACTCATATATATATATGATTGAGCCAAATACCTTAGGAGAGATTACTAAGTGCCCATATATTCAAAAAAAACTAGGAATTAACGATGACATTGATAATAAATAAAATCATATAGTACTCAGAATCCAACCTCAAGGCTTTTACATAGAATAAAATATTAATAGACATTGAAGTCTAGCTATTTCAAGACTATTAAAATACATACATGTCAATCGTAGTTTATCTAATCTAATTGACCAAATATCGATCTAACTTCTTCTTCTGCAATTCCATCCTCTTCTGCGATTCCACAGGTAAATACCTGGATCGCGTAAACCACCTCGGTATCGCCGTCATAGAATCTAACTTACGAAACAGAGACGCTATCTCCGTCTCATTCATATGACTTTTTAAAGCACGCAACACACCCAACACAGACGCTATCTCCGTCTCATTCAAATCATGACTTTCAACAACACAACCTATATGTCATCCACGTACACAATATTATAAGGATTGTGTATATGCTTTATTAATTAAGATTATATCTAGAGAGAGAGACATCTTACCTGATGTAACAATGACAACAATGAGTACGAAGAGCAATAAGGTTTTCTCCATCGTGCACAGCCCAATATTTGTTTATCGATTGTTATAATATGTGACCCCTATCTTTTATCATAATTATATCCTTATATATAATAAGCATAACAACTACCAAATTCGTTAGATTAAAAATAGACGATCAATTACTAGAGCAAATTCGTTTGTGGACGCAGCTCACCAAATTACGCGAAGTAAATTTATGACCTGCTTCTGCTCATTCTTTATTTTACCACAAGATTTGCGTGGAAATCATTGCCAACACAATTGACTTCCACTCGCTGTGTGTGGATCCACACACTCCAAATGGCACCTTTATTATTGGATTGGTCTTTATACTGGTTTTTTTAGTTATATATACTTCACATACACGATTGGTCGATCAGTGTATTCACACTTGATTCTCTGATTACTAATTGAATTATTTTCAACTTGGGGATTAAGCTTGAGGTAGAGATTGTTTTGTGGCTCAATCTCCAAATGTTTGAAACATTCTAGTATTGTCCTTCATCACTTTGTTAATTGCACTGTGCTTGCATTATCAGCAAGGAGATTGAGAATGCAGTATATGAATGCTATAACACACTCCCTGAATATATCCTGAAGATAAGAATTCTCTATATAGATGAAGGAAAGCTAGACCAATGTGTAATGGGCTATCAAACTGTTGCGCTGCATTTCTGGAGACAAATTCCTCTACAATTTTTCTTGGGCCATACTCTGTCTTGTGAATATGTATAGTAATCCTATACAGTTATATAATACAAATAATAGGTATTCAAAAATTAGAGCATAAGATAGTTAGAAATCTACCAAGTTCAATAGCCATGCAATTTCGTCAAGCATGGAGATGACAATTGCAGATGAGCCAGCACTAGTCAATTCAGACCTCAGGTTAGACAGCTTTGTAGACACATCAACTCCAGCATATTTAAGATCATGCACTCTAATCGGATTGCTTGGAGGCTTTGGCCTTGCTTCGTTCCAAATCGTATCCACAAGATTATACTCGTACAAATATACCAAGTCATGACTCTTACTGGTAATAGCCTCTTTAAGTTCTTCTACAGCATTGGAAGAGAAAAGGAACTATTTAGCTAAAAAAAAAAGGAACTGATCTCTTCATAAAAACAAAAATATGGCATCAGAAACAATCAAATATAATCCAAGCAGTATAATCCATTAATATCATATATAAATATTACAGAAATAAGATAAATAACATATAAGGATATAAAACTAATAATAATAAAAGAAACAGTATGGGTAATATTTTACCGTAAAACAAAGACTCGAGGGATAGATGTTTACTAACTGTATAACATACACCTTTTGTTTATAAAATAAAATATACACAATGGATAGCAAGAGAGAGAGAGAATATCTTTTTTGAAAAAATGATGGAAATACAGGTGAGACATAAACAGACCAATGTACATACGAAGGACACATAAAACAAAAATGAAGCTGTCAATGTGAGTGGAGGGATAAAAAAAGGACTTCTACCATCAGTTTTTGCATAAGAATATTAAACCAATTTCTGTAAGAAAAGGCAATTTAGTATTACTCACAGGATCTATGGCAATTCTGCTTCCAGGAGAAAGGACATCGTTAAGCCATTCACTAGTGCTTCGCACCCCTGGATTACCAGCTCGCATGAGAGTCCAGCTAGAATTTAACTGCTTCTCTGCCTGATTAGAACAGGGAAGACAAGATCAATTATAATACACTGGGCCCTACAAATCTGAATAGGAAAATTGTAAACGACAAGACAAAATTTGAATATCTCAAACCCGGAGAAAGTATCTGCCATCAGTCCAAAGAGCTGCCGTTTGCTTTGTGACGACTGCAGTGCCAGCAATGTGCAATTACGTAAATGTTTAGATAATCAGACGTTTTTGAGTTGGAATTCTTAGAATTCCAAGAAATTGCAAATTTTTACCCCGGATTTCAAAATTTCTATGTTCCTTAAAGTTCAACTGGAAGTGGAAGGAAAGGTATCATTGGTGAAGCGATTTTTTGCAGTCCCAATGATAATAGTCCTCTTACTAGCATTAGTTGTTTCCGTAATACTGACAGAATGTTGGAAAATACTACTACTATTTTCTTTATCATGTGTTGGTTGTTCATGTTTTCTAAAGGATCAATGAATATTGTGCTAATTTTTATTTCGTGTGTTACATTTTTTAGTGAATGACGGAAGTCATACATGATGCAGGAGCTTGGTGAGTTTTGTCTCTTGATTCTCTAGTTTATCCGAGTTCAAAAGTAAAGCTTTTTATCATTTCTTGGTATATTAGTAATTGGTTTTGATTACGTATGTGGCCGTTGTTGGTTTTGACTATGTTGTTAAATAGTTTGTTTAGATAATCAGACGTTTTTCAGCAATGTGCCAGCAATGTTCATGAAGTTGAATTAGTGACTGCGTACAATGTGCAAAAACAAATCGGAATTGTTTACGGAAATGGGTAAGTTGAAACATGACCAAAACACAAATTAAGAAGATTATTATCTATACACATATGTTGCTAGTCCTAATATTCACCAAAAATATATATAAAAAAAAATAGAAAATTATACAAATCTGGAAAGACAATGATAAGTAGGGTGGGGTAGTACCTGGTGAGCATCTTGAGACTACCAAGAGCTCCAAGCTTGTAGTCTTGGACACCGTTGCTTGGATTCTTTCTTATCAACTCGGAAGACGGTTTTGCCGTGATTGAAGAAGAATCAGTAGAGGAGGAGGAGGAGTCGTTGATTCTCAAGTTTAGGGTTTTGGAGGTGATTAATTGGGGTCTGAGAAACGAGGGGTTGATGGAGAAGGAAGATGGGCGTGAAAATCGAGGGGGAATCATTGCCATCATCATCCCCCTTCCAGATTCTATTCCACCGGTTAATGGAGAAGGTAAGGTGAGTGAGATGACGATTATGATGACGACGACTTCTTCTAAAAAAAACTGGATAACAACTTAAGCAGTGTAGGAATGAGGCTTTCTACCTTTGCAGATTACATACTTGCAATCAGAGGATTCAAAGCTTTGGGGCTCTCTAGCTACATGGCCAAGTCCTTCATGAACATATACAACATTAATTCTCTACACTCATATACATATATATATGATTGAGCCAAATACCTTAGGAGAGATTACTAAGTGCCCATATATTCAAAAAAACTAGGAATTAATTTGAAGAAACGACGACATTGATAATAAATAAAATCATATAGTACTCAGAATCCAACCTCAAGGCTTTTACATATAATAAAATATTAATAGACATTGAAGTCTAGCTATTTCAATACTATTAAAATACATACATGTCAATCGTAGTTTATCTAATCTAATTGACCAAATATCGATCTAACTTCTTCTTCTGCAATTCCATCCTCTTCTGCGATTCCACAGGTAAATACCTGGATCGCGTAAACCACCTGGGTATCGCCGTCATAGAATCTAACTTACGAAACAGAGACGCTATCTCCGTCTCATTCATATGACTTTTTAAAGCACGCAACTCACGCAACACAGCCGCTTTCTGCGTCTCATTCAAATCATGACTTTCAACAACACAACCTGTATGTCATCCACGTACACAATATTATAAGGATTGTGTATATGCTTTATTAATTAAGATTATATCTAGAGAGAGAGACATCTTACCTGATGTAACAACAATGACAACAATGAGTACAAAGAGCAGTAAGGTTTTCTCCATCTTGCACAGCCCAATATTTGTTTACCGATTGTTATAATATGTGACCCCTATCTTTTATCATAATTATATCTTATATATATAATAAGCATATCAAGATTAGATCACGTTAAAAGGAAAAATTATAATCTAAAAAGGATATAATTAGAATGGAAAATTATAATCTAAAAAGGATATAATTAGAAAAGATTGCATTAGAAGTGAATTTTAAAAATAAAATCATAATCTAAAAAATATATAATTAAAAAAAAGTAATTATACACATATGTTGCTAGTCCTAATATTCACCAAAAATATATATATAAAAAAAATAGAAAATTATACAAATCTGGAAAGACAATGATAAGTAGGGTGGGGTAGTACCTGGTGAGCATCTTGAGATGGGATAATATAAGCGTCAATAGAAGTAGCAGGATTGGAGAAGAGACTACCAAGAGCTCCAAGCTTGTCATCTTGGACACCGTTGCTTCCATTCTTTCTTCTCAACTCAGAAGACGGTTTTGCCCTGATAGGAGAAGATGAAAGGAGGAGTTGTTGATTCTCAAGTTTAGGGTTTTGGGAGTGATTAATTGGGGTCTGAGAAATGAGTGGTGGATCATGGATGGAGAAGGAAGAAGATAGGAAGCGTAGGCAAGTGTTTTTACTTTTTATATAATCGTCATTTACAATATTTTTTAAATTTTAATTTAAATAATTTAATATAAATTTAATTAATGATATGCATGGTTTAAAATTTATATTATAAAATTTTAAAATAAATATGTCGTTCGAACCTTGAAATTTTAGTAAATTAATTTAATCATATTATATATCTGTTCATCATATCTAACGGTTCTGATCTTTTACTAAAAATCTAACGGTCATTATAGTAGTATACGGATTTCTATTATATTTTGTTAGTAATTATAAGATAAAACCAAATCAAACCAAACATACCCAGTATATCCCGCTCAGAACAGGGTCTGGGGAGGGTAGGTTGTACGCAGACCATACCCCCATTTTTAGAGCGGGGAGGCTGTTTCCGTGAAGACCCTCGGCTGAGTGCACAACATACATATAGTGAGGTAAATACCACAGGATTGATACTCAAATGGACAATGACATACCTGAGGCCCATGGCGTTCTCCACATGGGGCTTACCTATCTGCGAGAATTTATGTACTCCTAGCTTGATGCGCTCCAACCACACGGCAAGTCCCGCACAGAGATACCACCGAGCCAAGCTCCCTGCAACTGCAAAACCAGAAAACAGAAGACACTAAAAACGAAAAGTGAGAACGCTAAAGCCGAACTTCTAAAAAATCGCTAACCGAGACAAGGCAACTCTGAGGCTCTCGACAACAGAGCCACAACCTAAAAGGGAATCCACCACTCTGATACGCCGCCTCCAAGAACACCTATCCGCGAGCATGGTCTCATTTAACTCTAAGGCCTTCAAATCCATCCTGAGCTGCTCTTCCCACGACCTCCTCGGCCTGCCTCTCCTCCTTGGCCCAACAACCGCCAGACTCTCGACCCTTAACTGGGGCTTCAGCCGGCTTCCTTCGAACGTGGCCGAACCATCTCAACCTTCCTTCCCTAACTTTCGCAGAAAAAGGCGCCACTTCAAGCTCGCTCCTAAACACCGAGTTCGGGATTCTGTCCAACATCGTGCGCCCACAAGACCACCGCAACATCCTCATTTCAGCCCCTTCTAACTTGCTTACGATAGCCTTCTTCTCCGCCCAACATATGGTATGAAATTTTTGGGTATATATTAATTATTTCAAGATTATGTCTTAAATTAAAAGTTAACGTGTTTTAATTAGAAATTATTGATTGGAAATATGATATTTTAGGTGTTTATAAAAAGTAATGTCATCAATTATTTTTATTATATTTTTACATCAAAACATGCACATATCAAAAAAATTATCAAACAGTCTTCAATTTTTTACGACAACACATTTTTCACCAACACTTTTTCTAACAGCACAACAAATTTTAACACCAATCTCAAACGAAACCCATAATATCTCTTATCTCTTACTCTATAAAAGCTGAGTTCTTTTTGGGGTGATCTTCCTTTTCTACCCACACCAAAATATTGTATTTGCTGCTTTTAGCATTAAAAATTTACGTATTTCATCGTATTTATATGCAGAGGCGGATCTAGCCCTTGGACCCCCCTAAATTCCATAGATGTAGGAGGTATTTGAGAGAACTTATTTTCCAGGATAAGTCAACTTATTTTAAGTTGAAAGTTAAGATTCCTAACTTTCCAACTTATTTTTACAACTTATTGAATATCAAACATACATTCAATACTTTTATAAAAAAAAATTCTCAAAATATAAAATTTTTACCCGAAAATAAGTCCATAAATCCTTAATATAAGGTGAGGCAAACGGGCCAATAGTAGCTATTATGTATCATTTCATGAAATTCTATGTACTCAATTGGTAGATAGGCATGTTATTCTCATTGGCAACCCACGTTCGAACGGGTTATAAAACGGGTTTCTTGTATTATATTATAAATTTTATTTAATATTATAATTATATTTTTATACAATCATTATTTTAATAATTTTTAAATTTTAATTTGATATAATTTAATATACTCATGTTTACGGATCATACTAATGTTTCCTAATTATAAACAACTTATACGATTTTTAATATGTTTTATTAATAATATAGAAATATGTTGTGATATTTTCAGGTATATATTAATGATTTAAAGGGAATATTAATGATTGAAAGATATGATACGATTGATCTTTTTGGTGTTTATAAAAGGTAATGTCTTCAACTAAAAGTAAATGTGAAAAAGGCAATCGACTAATTACCATTAATTATATTATGTTATTATTTATTTTAGGTGTTATATTTTTCTTAAAAATTATGGTGTGATATTTTCAAGTATATATTAATGTTTGTAAGATTTGTTTTAAATTAAAAAGGTAACGTGTTTTAATTCAAAAGAAAATATTAATGATTGAAAGTTATGATACGATTGATGTTTTCAGGTATTTATATTAGGTAATATCTCTAATAATTACTATTAATTATATTATGTTATTATTTATTTTAGGTGTATTTATTTTTCTTTATAATGAAAGGTAAATAAGTAAATTCACTAAAAGTACCAAAAAACATATACCAAAACTTTCAATGTTTTGACTTTTATATAATAGTTGCACGGGTTTCTTGTATTATATTATAAATTTTATTTAATATTATAATTATGTTTTTATACAATCATTATTTTAATAATTTTTTAGATTTTAATTTGATATAATTTAATATACTCATGTTTACGGATTATATTAATGTTTCCTTATTATAAACAACGTATACGATTTTTAATATATATTTTATTAATAATTGATAAATTATATCCTTATATATAATAAGAGTAAGAGGGATAATAAGAAGCTACTACCATAGGTCAAGTATCGATTCTCGCAGATAACATATTAAATATAATTTTTATATAATTGTATTTTTATATACAATAAAAATAAGAACTATCCTAGAAACCCGACTCCTACTTCTATGAGTTACAGACAGTAGTAGGTAACAATAACATTACTGTATATCTCGCTTAATTACGAGATTTAATAACATTAAACTACTTATTATCTCAAACTTTAACCTTTAATTTATGTGTTCCATATCGTAGACGTGACCTGGCTCTATGTACCGTGTCATGTACTGATGTCTACCAGGTATGCCTTGAAAGATATGAAACTTTTACAAAGCATAACTAATAATTTTTACAATAGTTTAATTCATCAAATTTATCCTAATTTTATAAGTATTTTTTTCAAAAATAATTTTATTAGTAATATGCGTTAAAGATATTTTATACAAAATTTTGGTACTATGATAATTTGTCGTCCAAAACAATCTCAATCGGTGAATATAATATTTTTTAAAATAGACGATCAAGATTATATATATATATATAAACGAATTATTCTCTAAAATGAATTTAAGTTAAAATAGGTTATATTAGACCTGGATTTTAAAAAAGTCTAAAATGAAAAAAGTTATAATTTAATAAGTAGGCCAATTTAATTAATATACTTACACTAAATTTCTATTATATACCAAAATAAAAAGGATCGTTAGATCTTAAAATTAAATCATTATATTATTATATTAAAAACTGTATTCGGTTGTTAGTAGAAATATATTCAATACTAAAAATGATATTTTGATAAATTCAATTAAATATAAGTACATTTTCTAAATCGAATAAAATTTAATCGTAAAAAATTTGTCAATTTCTTTTTTTTTTCTTCATTTTCGGGGTAGTTATAGTTAAAAAAAATTGTTAAACCATTACTAAATTAAAGATTTTTTTATGAGTTTTGCATGAGCTGTAAAATCGTTCAAATTTGATTTTTTGAAAATATAATATTTTTTAAAATAAACAATCAAGATTATATATATATATATAACGAATTATTATCTAAAATGAATTTAAGTTAAAATAGGTTATATTAGACCTGGATTTTAAAAAAGTCTAAAATGAAAAAAGTTATAATTTAATAAGTAGACCAATTTAATTAATATACTTACACTAAATTTCTATTATATACCAAAATAAAAAGGATCGTTAGATCTTAAAATTAAATAATTATTTTATTATATTAAAAACTGTATTCGGTTGTTAGTAGAAATATATTCAATACTAAAAAAAAATATTTTGATAAATTCAATTAAATATAAATACATTTTCTAAATCGAATAAAATTTAATCGTAAAAAATTTGTCACTTTCTTTTTTTTTTTTCTTCATTTTCGGGGTAGTTATAGTTAGAAAAGAATTGTTAAACCATTACTAAATTAAAGATTTTTTTTATGAGTTATGCATGAGCTGTAAAATCGTTCAAATTTGATTTTTTGAACTCAAGATAGAACACAAATGATAAACTGAGTGTCTAAACCATAATAAATATCATTTTATAACTATAATTTGATCATGTCTTTTTTACTTTGTTTTTATTTTTAAAATACAGGAATTTATTACCTCCAATAAAATGTTAAAAATTGTTTATTAAAAATCCACTATAACACAATATAATTAATATGATAATAAACTCGCATAATTCATATATATATATATATATATATATATATTATTCATGAAACGTACTCAACAAGTTATTATTTGTATTAAACGATAAAATTTCCTCTAAATATGAAAAAAAATTAATCGATTAAGAAATTTATTACAAAAATTGAAACCTAAAGCTTTTAAAAATAAAATTAATAAAAAAAATTTGATGTAAATCCAATCTAACAAGTATTTAGAACAAATAATTAAGTATAATCAACATGTCAACAAAAAACAAATAAGTTGACTTAAATAATATTCCATTAACTAAAGGAAAAAAGGCATAAAATTTGGTAATCATTCTTCAAATTTTAACATAAACCCGATTGTTTATCAATGTGTTTCACTATTTCTGTAAAAATTCTATATATCTATATTAAACTATAATAATAAGGTGTATAATTTGTAGCTTATTTAAAATTGTTAGATATAATATTAAAAATTATTCCATAAAATATTAAAATTGTTAGATATTATATTGAAAATATAATATTTATAATCTATTTCATTTAAACATATATATATTTTAAAAAATTTAAAGATAACCGTGCTTTGGACGGGTTATAAGTTAATTAGTTATATTCTATTATATAATAAGAGTAAGAGGGGTAATAAAGGAGTATTGTCATACGTCAAGGATTCGACACCTAACAACAACATATATTTTAAATTAAATTTAAACTCACTAATACAAAACTTAATTAATAAACGCACTGAGTCTGTTTATGCCACGACCTAAAAATTTTCTAATCATATTCTGTCTATGCTAGCTTTTACAAATAAATACGTGTATAGTTTTTAGTTAATTATATCTTATATATATATATAATAAAATGAAGAGGAATATTATAAAAAAATAATAGCATAGAACTGTTAGATCGATAGCTCAAATAGATGATGACCGTCGGATACAATAATAAAAAATGTTATAAAAGTTGTTATACAAAGAGATCTAAGGTTCGAATCACGTCAACAACATTTTAATTTAAAATTAATATTCTTCACGACTTAGTCGGAGTTTGTCTCCGATGAGAGTCGATTAAGCTTACTCCCTCGAATAAAAGGGCACTCTTTTTCCTCAATAGGTTTTTAATGAGGCCCTCCAAATAAAATTTCAGTTTTTTTCCTTCTTTTTCTTTAGTTTTTCTTCTCATTTTCTTGGTTTTCCCTTTGGATCTAAGGTTTCTAAACCTTTTCCGATCTGCCTCTGTTCTTGGTTTCTTAAACTTCGGAGCTCCGACTATTTCTCCGTTTCCGACTAGCCACCCAGATCTGTGAGTGGGTTCATCTTGTTTATTGGGGATTCAATTTTTCAGATCTAAGTTTGGAGCTGTTGTATTTTTTTCTTGTTTCTTCGGTTATTGTATTTTAATTTAATTTTTAAGTTCTTAATCTTCAACGTGTAATGCTTAGTTGTTTGTTTTTCTCGCTTGTAATGTTGAGTTGGTTGGATTTTCTCTCCGTTTTGTGGGAGTTTGATTTTCTCTCCGGTTTGTGGGAGCGTGGATTTTGATTTAGTGATTCGAGCTGTTTTGGTTTTGCGTTCAAGGTCGATAAGCTCAGACGGGTGTTGGGGATACAATTGTATATATCTCCGTCAAAATTTGCTTTTGGTCTCCTTTGGATGTCCGGCGATTCAATTATGTTTGTTCTACTCGATATGAATTGTAGATGCCGTAAGGCTTTGATTTACTGAATTTAATACACTTGTTATTCAAGAAAAGATGTTACATTGAAAGGTTGAAGGTTCAATTCCTGCCAACTACATATCACTTTAAATTTAATACTAAAAGTTGTTATATACAAAAGTGAAATATTTATAATAACCCGTGCGATGCACGGATTTCTATGTAACAAATTTTATTTTATGTTAAAATTATATTTATATAATCATTATTTACAATGTTTTATTTTAATTTTAATAATTTAATATAAATTTAATTAATGATATGCATGGTTTAAAACTTATATATATTATAAAATTTTAAAATAAATATGTCGTTGATAGAATTCGAATTTTGAAATTTTAGTAAATTAATTTAATCATATAATATATTTAATCATTAGATCTAACGACTCTAATTTTTTACTAAAAATCTAATGATCATTATTCGTATTATACGGATTTCTGTTATATTGTAGTATACGGATTTCTATTATATTTTTTTTTGAAACCATTCTATTATATTTTGTTAGTGATAGATTTTATATAATAGTATTAATAATTGAAAAGTATTGCGTGATATTTTGAGATTAGTTTTATATCAAAAGGTAATGTGTTTTAATTCGATAGAAATATTAATGATTGGAAGATATGATACGATTGATGTTTTTAGGTGTTTATAAAAGGTAATATCTTCAACTGAAAATAATTGTGAAAAAGGCAATAGGTGTTTATAAAAGGTAATATCTTCAATTGAAAGTAAATGTGAAAAAGGCAATCGACTAATTACCCTTAATTATATGTTATTATTTATTTTAGGTGTTTTAATAGTATAGATATCATATATATTTTTCTTTATAATGAAGGATAAATAATTAAATTCACGAAGTACCAAAAAATGGGTACCAAAACTTTTAATGTTTCGGGTTTTATATAATAGTATAGATAAATTATGTAACCATATTGTAAGTAAATTAAAAAAAGTTAAAAGTAACCCGTGCTTTGCACGGGCTATAAGCTAGTATATAATAAGAGTAAGAGAGATAATAATCGAGTACTACCATAGGTCAAGGGTTCGACTCTCACCAACAACATACTAATTAAATTTAATATTTATAATTTTCAACCGTTGAATTTGTTTATATCCTTATTATTATATCCTATTATATCCTTATATATAATAAGAGTAAGATGGATAATACAAAAGTACTATAGGTCAAGAGTTCGATTCTGGGTAACAACATATTTAATTTAATATCCATAATTCTAAATATACTAGATTAAAAGCATATTTAAATATAATATTTATAATTCTAAATATAATATCCTAATAAATTATGTAAATTGTATTATACTTTATTTTGTTATGAAAATTTATTAATAAAATTAATAACAAATTTATGTGTTTGAGTTATTTGCTACCAACTACACCTTATTACGTGTAGTATGTGTTGTACTACATGCATGTGTGTCGAAGCCTGTGTATCGAAGAAGTACTGTTTTAACATAAGGTCCCAGAAGTATTAATTCTTTTCAAGAGTTGTATAAGGCTGCTGATGTTTTCATTGTTTTTGATTAACATGAAGGTCTCACAAGTATTAATTCTTTTCAAGAGTTGTATAAGGTAGCTCATATTTTCATTGTTTTTTATTGTTACCATGCTAAAGAATCTATCTATCTATCAATATATCAATATATATAAAGGAGGATAGCGGGAGTTTAGGTGGCGCTCTAAGATCGTCTCAATCTATTTTTCTAATTTTCTAGAATTTTAGAATTTTAAACACTAATAAATACAAAAATATCAATTAACATATTAGAAGTAGAATAGGTGTTCGAATTTATAAAGGAGAAGAGTTCGAATTTATAGGGAAGACATATGATTAGAAGTACTATTGTAAGTATAATAAGTATTTATAAGGCATACGATTAAAAGTTCTATTGGAATTAGAATAGGAGTTCGAATTTATAAAGAATAAGAGTTCGAATTTATCGAAAAAATATATAAATAAACGTTCTACTAGAAGTAGAATAGGTGTTTGAATATATAGAGCAGAAATATAATTAAATATTTTATAGAAAGTATGATCTTCTTAAATTATATATTTTTTATATAAGTTAATTATACTTATATTAGGAAAATTTATTCATAAATCCAATACTATTGTCATAAAAAAGTCACCGTATTTAAAAAAAAAAAGAATTGATGTGTTAACATAATTCACCGTATTTAAAAAGAAAAGAATTGATGTGTTAACATGATAAAAGAACAATCTCATGCAAGAATCCTAAATAAATACAGGAGTATCTATAATATAAAGAGAAAATAAGATGTGTTTTCATTTTCTAAAACTCCAAAAATTTTAGAAAGTCTAGAGAAAGTATAAATTGGAATTCACTCTATTTTTTAGGTTTTGATTTTAAGGAAAAAAATTGTTGTGTAAGATAAGTATCATCAATAATATGTAATGAAGTTGGAATTTCGATCCCAAACGAGAGCGGCTCGAAACATGTTTAACGGGAAGACGGCTCACTATAAAAGATTGTACTAGCTATTAAAATACCATATTGATGTTATAAATTTTATTTTATTTTTAGGATTTGATTTTATGGATAGATATTATCATACAAGTATAATATATATAAAAGTTAGGTTTTTGGTCTTAACTAGAGAGCGGATCAATGGTAATAACCGTGTTTAACAAGAAAGCGGTTCATTAAATAAGACCGTATAAAAAGTGTTTAAATATATAATACATAAAATAAAATGTTTTATTGGAAGTAGAATACGAGGACGGTGGAGACGTTAAATACAATTTTTTTAAATTATACATCTTTTTTCCTAAAAATCCTTTATTTCAATTTTTTTATAAAAGTTTATCTATAATATACAGAAAATATAAGATGTATTTTCATCTTTTAAAACTCTATAAATATTAGAAAGTTTAAAGAATATAAAAATTGGAATTTACTCTCTTTATATAGTGAAGTTAGAATTTCGGTTTCAAATAAGAGTGGCTCGAAACGTATTTAACGGAAAGAAGGCTCGCTAGAAAAGATTGTATTAGCTATTAGAATTTGATATTGTAGTCATAATTTTTTTTTATTTTTACGGTTCGATTTTATGGATAAAAAAATATTATATAAGTCTTTATAATATATGTTAAAAAGTTGGGATTTCGGTTTTAACGAGAGAGCGGCTCAATCGACAGAATCGTATTTAACAAGAAATTGGTTCATTAGAGAAGATTATTTAATTATTAAAATTTAATATTAATATTATAATATAACGTAAATGTATTGAATTTTTTTAAAAATAAAAATTGTAATGCCGCCGCGAAGCGCGGCTTTATCAACTAATTACTATATATTAAAGGAGAACATAAGGGTAAAAAGTGCCAAAAAAATGGCTATGAAATTACAGTTTTACCACTACAAGAAACAAAATTGCAAAAATGTCACCCTTTTATAATTTATACTAAAAAATGAGTTTTACGTATTTATTGGGAATCGAACCTCTAAACTCTTCTAACAAATTTAATGACATAACCACTGCTACATTACAATTTGAGTTTACTTTCAAAATTTTATTAGATATTCCACATATTCTCCTTTTATCCTAAATTATTTTATTTTAACTCTCGAGTACAATAAAATGTTGGTTTAATATATTTATGTAACTCCATTTTTTCAGTCATCGTAATTTTATATATAACCATTTATTCAATCATCTTTATAAATTTTTATGATGCTTGTATTTTTTTTCGATTGAATATATAAAAATTATTTTGTTAATTATTATTATTTCAACTTTAATATCATAGTATATATATTTATTAAGAAAAATGGGTCTGAAATTATTCTCAAGCATTTTTAATACAAAATTAAAATTTTATATCCATAAATTCAAGCATACCTCATACTCGCAAAAATATTCTTAATTTTATACAGAGAAATCTTATAACCTCGGGGTTTAACATGAATCCCACGCCTAAAGTGTTGTAAAAAGCGAGAATCAGACTTAATCGGGTGTTTGGGAATTAATCGGAATGATTAATCGGATAATCGGATTATTAATCAGTTCGATAACCCATGGAACAGGGATTAATCGGTGATTAATCACCGATTTTTAGAACAGAGCGGCCTAACAATTAATCTTTATGTTATTAAAGTGGTAAAATTAAGGGATCGCTTGATTTATGGAGTGGTACAAGGTTAGAATTTGAAATCATGTTAAGATGTTACATGATTGAGGTACCGTTCCCGAATCAGGTTAAGATGCTACATAATAGAGGTATCGTTCCCGATTTCATGTGTTTGGTTGAATGGTAAAACCAATATGTTTGATTTAAAATAGTTTTGATTCACTAATTTTAATTAATTTAAAATATTAATTTAATTTAAAAATATTGTTGTGACATTGATTTAATTATATATTAAACGTTTACATATAATTGTATAAATAGAATTGAAAATAAAAAAAATTGATTCTATGTCCATATCTCATACCCAATTCTCCCTTTAGGTATCAAAAATTCATATATTGTGATTTGAGGCACGGGTTAAAATTTTTTTTTTCTCAACCAAACACAATGCATGGGTATAAAATGAACGAAACATATACATCATAACTAATCATCATGAACCAAATGACCCCCGAAAGGTTCGTAGTCGATCGGTCGAGACTTGAGTTTTGGTCTATCGATACTTTGACCCATGAATCTAATATTTTATTCTTTTCAAATTAAAATACATATATTTATTTTTAAACACCGCTTAAATATAACGAGCTTAATTTTTTAAAAATATATTATATATTTTAATTATATATATATATATATATATATATATATATATTAATTAAATAATTAAATTAAAGATTCAAAAAACTCATATTTGCATGGGTTATATTCGAGTATATATAATAGGAGGGCAATAGTTTTTTTTTGACGTAAAGAGATATTTTATTACTCGGCTAGATCAACTTGCAAAATAATCATAAACTTAATAGAAACATTTTTCCTATCAAGAACTCGATCTGGAAAAGAATAAGACTCTCTCGCAATATAGTGAGCAGTCTCATTAGCAGACTTTCACTACGCCATAGATGGCTTTATACAACACTTAGGGGGGGTGTTACCTTCTCGGGTGTTACCTTAGTTATCAAATTTTGGACCTACCACAACACTCTAGTTTTGGTGTTACCATATCCTTAAAGGTGTGTTACCATAGCTGTGGAAGGTGTTAAACTTTTTTTTTTGACAAACAATGCAATTTTTATTCATACGATAAATCACTTAGCAATACATCTTTGACCCCAATAGGAATAGATATCCTATCGAAAACGCGATCTGGGAATGAATATGACAAGCGAGCTAACTCGTGTGCCGCCATATTAGCAGACCGTTTGACAAAAAACAGAGACACTGTGTTTAGACTTTCTAGCATGTCACGACAACTCTGAATAACACGCCCAAGAGGTGATTGGAGCGGAGCTTTGCTTCAAATTGCTTGAACAACAGTCAAACAATCTGTCTCCACCACCACCTTACTCCAGCCTTCATCCTTGATCCAGCTTAACGCCTCCTTTACAGCCATGGCTTCCGTCATATTAGCTGAAATCAGGCCCATACTGCACTTCGTTCTCGCTTCTATGACCTGCCCTGTGCTATCTCGAGTTACCAGACCCATGCTTGAGGCATTATACTCTGCAAACGTCGATGCATCAACCGAGATCTTCATATAATCTGTCTGTGGTGCTACCCAAAGTTCATTCCCATCTCCCACAACAAAGTAAGGGTATTGAGACTGTGGTTTATGCTTCTGGGCTAAATTCCATTGTAGAAGATATTGCTTAGCTCTTGCAATGACGACATTTGTTCGAGTGTATTTTTTATTCCAGACTATCTCATTTCTTGCCTTCCAAATCGACCAACATACTGTCGCTACCTCTGCTCTATTTACATTATCACAGACCTCCATCACTTTCTCCCACCAGTGGAACAAACTGGTGCAGTTATTGATGAGCGCCTGAGGTAGAATAAGTTGCCAACATTGAACTGCCAAAGCACAATTACACATAATATGCTCAATTGTTTCTTCTCCCATCCTACACACTTGACATAAAGAGTCCACTGAAACGTTTTTCTGCAGTAACATAGTCTTCGTAGGCAAACAATTAGACAACGATCTCCACATGAAGTTCAGAACCTTTGGTGGTGCTTTTATTCTCCAGGTCTTCCTCCATAAACTACTCTGATCATCCTGCCTCCAAATATGTTTTTGGGCTTGCAACAGTCTATACGCACTACGAACTATATACTGCCCTGTTACCTCCTTACTCCAATAAGCAACATCTTCATCCGAGCTCTCACTCAAATTAATTCACTTAATGCATTGTTGATCCCGAGTATTGAACATATCTCTCAAAATCTCCTCATCCCACCCTCTGTACTCCATAGACATAATAGCACTGACCTTATGATTTTCCAACCCTTGAGGATTGGAAGTTATGAACGGATTGCTATCATCTAATAGCCAAGGCTGTGCTACAATATTAACTGAGTTTCCAGAACCGATTTTCCACCTCATACCTGCAGAAATCACTTGCTTTGCTTCCCATATACTGTGCCACACAAAGCTAGGATTATTCCCTATAGATGAATCCATAAACGTACCGTTTGGGAAATATCGAGCCTTGTATAGTCGACTAACCAAGTTGTTAGGATTAGTGATAAACCTCCAAGCCTGTTTTCCGAGCATAGCCAAGTTAAAATCTCTGAAATCTCTAAACCCCATTCCTCCACTTGCTTTATGACGACTTAATCGATCCCAACTCATCCAGTGAATACTTATACTATCATCCTTCTTCGTGTTCCACCAGAAACATGAGATGCTTCTTTCCAAATCCTTAATGATCTCTAAAGGAAGTAAAAACACGCTCATCGCATAAGTTGGCAGTGCTTGTAATACTGACTTCACTAGAATTTCTTTCCCCTTGCGAAATTATCTTACCATCCCAGCTTAACGCTCTCTTCTTCACTTTGTCTTTCAAAAATTGCAACGTAGCTACCTTGCTTCTCTGCATCATATTTGGTAACCCCAGATATTTAAAGTTGTAGTCCGCTTCCTCCATTTGCAGAATGTTACCAAGCTGCTGCCTTGAGTCTGTGCTCGTGTTTGTACTAAAGAAAATCGACGATTTCAATCGATTAACCTTTTGCCCTGATGCCATCTCAAATTTTCCCAAGATCTCCATAATTCGATATACTTCACTCTCCCCTGCCTTACAATAAAGATACGAGTCATCCGCAAATAACATATGATTAATTGGAGGAGCTCGTTTACAGACTTTAACACCTTGAATCAACTGCTGACTTTCAAACTTGTGTAACATTGCCGAAAGACCCTCTGCACACAATATGAAAAAATATGGAGATAACGGATCCCCTTGGCGTAACCCACGAGTTGGCAGAATTGGGCCTATTTCTCTTCGAGCATGCACTATCTGGTAGGAAACTGTCTTGACACACTGCAAAATCAGATGCACCCACTCACCCTTAAATCCCATTTTTGTGAGAATAGCTTGCAGATAACTCCATTCGATGCGATCATATGCCATACCCATGTCAAGCTTTAAGGCCATATAGGCATCTTTCCCCCTTCTTTTTCTTTTCAACGTGTGCATTACCTCATATGCAATCATTACATTGTCAGAAATTAATCACCCCTACATGAAAGCACTTTGGTTCTCAGATATTACCTGATCAAGTACACCTTTTAATCGATTAGCAATGACTTTAGTCATAATTTTTACTAACACATTGCATAACGAGATTGGACGGAGATCACCAACCACAATCGGACATTTTTTCTTTGGTATCAGTACTATATTCGTAGCATTTAGCTCGTCCACCATCATACCTGTCTGAAAGAATTCCCGTACCAACTCGACTATGTCTTTTCCAACAATGTGCCAGTATCTTTGATAGAAACCAGGTGTCATTCCATCTGGGCCCAGAGCTTTGTCCGGGTTTATTTGAAAAAGTGCTTCCTTGACTTCCTTAACAGAAACAAGTTGTAGAAGAAGCTCATTCTGCGTTTCTGTAACAGTAGTGGGAACACAGCCCACAACTTCTTGCCAGTCCACCTCCGTAGCTGTAAACAAAGTAGAAAAATAGTATGACATTAACTCTGCAAGACCACTCTCCCATTCCACCCACTGATCTTCTTCGTTCTTGAGCTTGTTTATCTGATTATTCCTCCTTCTATTTAAGGCATACCTGTGAAAAAACTTACTATTCTCGTCACCTGCTTGGAGCCATAGTTGCTTTGATCTTTGACGCCAGAAAACTTCCCTCTGATTCAGGATCTTTGTCAACTCGTTCCTAGCCTCCCTATATTTTTCCTTCGAATCATCATCTCTACCTCCTCTGTATTGCTTCATAGCTACCTTGCAGCTCTTAATGCGCCCACTGAAATTACCAGTAACCTCCCGGCCCCATATTTCCAAACTTTGACTGCAACATTTGAGCTTTTGAAAAATACTTGCCTTTGAGTCACTATGCCAGCCATCTTGCACCAGAACTTCACACATAGGTTCCATCATTGGAAGGTGTTAAACTTAGTAACACCATGAATTTTGTTACCTTAATTAGAGTATAATTAACATATTTTTGAATTTTATTTATAATTAACGATTTAATAATTATTAAATTTTAAAATTAAATAATTTTAATCAAGTCATTAAATTTATTATTATAAGCAACACCAATACCATGATATGTGTTACCTTAGATTATTTATAAGCAAATTTTGAATTTCATTTAAAATTAATAATTTAATAATTATTTTACTTGAAAAATAAGTAATTTTAATAATACATTAAAGTAACTATTATACACTAATATTCTAATAGTTGTATTATTTATATTTTATAAATATTTTTCATAAATTTATATAAAAAAGTTTTGAAATAATTAAATAAATATTAAAAAGTCAATAAATTTTAATTAAAATAATTAAAAAATTAATAAAGAAAAAAAAATTATTAAAGAAAGTAACAATTTGTAAAAATTAATATTGATAATAGATTTTTGAATAGATTGTAAGAACAAAATAATTGAAATAATCGATTCAATAATTATAATTTAATATTCAATATATTAAAATAAATATTTAAAAAAAAAATTAAAAAAAAATATACATTGAAATTATTAAGATACTACAATACTGAGAATTGAGGAGAGGCAAATAAATAGTACCGAGCGGCAAACGAAAATTTAGAAATTCAAGGAGAGGGAAATTGGGGGAAAATATACTCAATCTCATTCTCTCACTTCTCACTCCGTCGTTCACTCACTCTCTCTCTCTCTCTCTCTCTCAAGGATTAATTGAAACTTGGTTCAATTAGGGTTTAATTAGGGTTCAACCTCCGTTTAATCGAAGCAACCTTGGTGTTTCAGAGTGTTTGATATCAATTTGAGGTACAAATATCTCTTTGTATGTTTCGATTTGTATATATATTTAGCTTAGTTTGTGTTACATGCTTCGAGTTGTATGTATCTCTCTGTCTCTCTCTCCTCTCTCTCTCTCTCTCTCTCTCTCTCTCTCTCTCTCTCTCTCTCTCTCTCTCTCTCTCTCTCTTTATCCAATCTGTCTCTCTCCCCTCTCTCTCTCTCTCTCTCTCTCTCTCTCTCTCTCTCTCTCTCTCTCTCTCTCTCTCTCTCTCTCTCTCTGTGAAATAGCAGGACATCCTATCCCGGTGAAAGAGCTAGATGCTAATGTGTGGTCACTATGTATCTTTATGAAATGAAAGTGAAATTCGAAGAAATCTTCGTTCCGTACAAGAAACTCTGCAAAACAGGAGAGGTATATTTCATTAATTGTCTAGTAATTGTTTACTGATACTTGAAGTTTTTTTAGCCTTAGCTATTGATACATGAAGTAGTGACCAAAAGTTCCTCATGGGCTCTTGTCATTTCTTCAGATGATTGCTTTTTCAACGTGAAGTGCTAAGTGTAAACTGATTATTATCTTAATTAGTTACATGAAACTTTGCAACAGAAATTAATTTTGGACTTGTATGTATACCATTGCATTTAGGCAAGTGTCCAAGGATTTCGTGTAAGCTAACTGTTTTACATTTATTCCAGTTACCAAAATCACATCTGAGACAAGTACCCAAGGAATTTCACGAGAATTCATTGGAGGTATAAATTATTAACATATGCTCGCAGGTGGTAGTGTTTAACTTGCTTCATTTGTGTGTTTGTGTATATCGTTTAATTTTGGTAGTGTTTAATAATGTTTCTTTATTATTCTATAAAGCTTTACTATTATAGGAAAACAACAATAAGTATCTAAGACTTTATATATCTCTGATTGCAAGTGGTAGTTGCAACTATTGCTTTTGGCAAGGGCATTAACAAGTCAAATGTCAGAAGGATCATACATTATGGCTGGCCATAAGTATGTTGTTTGCTTTGGTTTTATTTATAATTGTGTTTTAAGTTTCTTGTAATTCCTCATGAACGAATGTGTTGGAGCTTGTTTCAATGCAGTATAAGATCGGTTCCATGTCGACCGAGCTGCATGTAGATACAGTTATCTGCCAAGACATCGAGGAGTTAGGATTTAGCTCTTCAAATGATGATAAAGTGAATGTGGTACACAAGTTACTTAATAGTTTTCCTTGGCAAGACATCTTTTTAACTAAATTATCTTTATTATTCATTAGACTGAGGGGCCACTGGATCCTAAAAAAGAACTCTCGAGATTGATTTTTGAACAGATGTTTGAAGAAGCTTTCACTATAGCATTGCAAAGAAGTAATGTTTCGATTGATATCTAGCTTGTATGAATATTCTGTAATGTTCTTGTGTAAATTATATATGTTTTAAATTAAGCTATTATACCTTGACTTTAATCTGGAGTTTGGGAGGGAAGGTGACAATCATACTTTAGCTTTTCTATCTGGAGTTCTGAATTGAAATTGGCCATAAATACCTGATATATGCTTCTTGTTTTACAACCGGGTATGGAAGGGGACAAGAATTGCTATTCTGATGAACACTATCTACCCACTTTTTTCCATGTGAGACTAAATAATATATTCTCCCATTATAATCTTCTTCCATGCTCTTGATAACATTGAATGTTGAAAAGTTCTCTGTTTGTTTTAGATGCTTGATCCAGTTGGCATAGCGAACTGGTCAGTCACACATGTTGATTGGTCTGAAGGAAAGTGGCATCCAAAGTCATACAGAGCTGATGATATCAGCATGGAACTCATACAAAACATTACAGTAGGGGTCTTCTTTATACATTATTGAATCCACAACAATCAAATTCACACACACTTCTTGTTAGGTTAGGGGCTACACAATTACGAGATTCAAACAAGCAAAGCAAAACAAAGCAAACACACAAATATATTTAACGCGCAAAACCCACGTCCCAAACTCGTATTATTAATCTTAACAATATTAATAATACATCAATCACTCAGTGTATCACTCACACGATACTCAAGCCAAACAATACTCAAGCATACATAAAACATAATATGACTATGTTTATATAGCCACCCAAAATTTAGCCACCAAGACTTGCCATTCTTGATACCTAATTATCCCAAAACTTAGCCACCAAGACTTGCCATTCTTGATACCTGATTACCTAACTTTGTGAACAAGACATACCATCTATAATAATTGTCTATCTATACAATTATTATCTTATCAATATATGACTTGTATCACCAAGACCATATTACCATATTGGGTTTAAGCCCAACACTTCTGGCTTCTGGGGAAAATTGTGAAAATAATCTGCTTGATAACATATGTATAAATGCAGTAGCACTTGCCTTTCATCTTACCAGTCCTTTTAATATCATTAAGCAATACATATGTGCAGATTATCCGAAGTTTCAGGCAAAACTAATGGTTGATGATCTGGGAGCTGATCATAGTTGGAGTAATATTGACTTCAGGACAGCAGATAAAGCCGACAGAAAGAGCTTCAATTCCAGTCTCAATACTGAATGTCACTGTTATTTGGTGCAGAGCAGAGCTTACTGGCCCGAAAAAAAGAACCTCCGTTTACAAGAGACCCTACTCCACGAAAAACCGACCAATTTATGACTTAATTTTTTTTTTTTGACCTGAAGGTTGGCAATTAGATTGTGTATCTGGTGGTATTGTGTACCAGTTCTTTTAGATGGTACATGAATGTTGATACTATTTGGTTGTACAAATTGCTTGAATCTGAATGCTATGGAATTGGCTATATAATTTCATTGTTATCAAAGCCTTGGAATTTTGATATTGGGTTTAATATTTGATAAAAAATATTGGCAATCGTAAATTGAAAAAAATAGTTTTTTTTTGCAAAATCGTACAAGTGGGGCCCACATGTGGCACCCACGTAATTGAATAATAATTTTACAAAATTATAACATCTAAGGTTACATAGATTTGGTGTTGCTATAGAATGCTTAGTGTGTTACTTTATAGGTCTATGGTAACTAATTTTGCTATGTTAGCTTAGGCATGTCGAAGTGTTACCTTAGACCCCAAAAGTTACATAGAACAAACCTATCACAGTTAAGGTGTTACCTTAGCCTTTTTTTGCCCTTTGGTAACAAAATTTAGGATCTAAGGTAACACAGTTGTGGTGTTACAGTAGGCTATTTATGTCGTAGTGTTTCTTTTCCAAAAGACACCGATGTTGTCTTTTCCAAACGGGGATAGCATAGTAACCCGATTTCTAATCGCTTGAATACCAAACAGTCCGATTCCAACACCATCCTGCTCTATGGCTTATCATTCAACCAACTGAGGGCCTCTCTGATAGCAACTACTTCTGCAAGTTCAGGAACTGGATTACCTTGAAACACTCTCGAGAAAGCCTGAACTAGCTCACCATCAGAGTTCTCTCGAGAAAGCCTGAACTATCTCACCATCAGAGTTACGAGCCACTACCCCAATTCTGAACGCTGAGTACTCAGTGAAACATGCTGCATCGACCATTACCTTTATTGTATCTCCCTGAGGCGCGCTTGACCCAAATAATAGCACCATCACCCTCTTGAGACGATTGGGTAACAGGCGAGAACGACTTACTTTGGGCATTCTTCCACTGTAAAAGGTACTGCATAGCTGACAAAACCATACTATTCACTCGAGTTTTAATGTTTCTCCATACTCTATCATTCCGTGCTTTCCATATTGCCCAATACATCATAGCAAATTCTGCACCTTTGTTAGCACTAAAACCACTCAGAACTTGCTCTATCCATGAATTAAAATCCTCTCCCACATAAGTCAGGACCTCTGGAAGGGAGATCTGCCAACATTGCAAAGCAAACGGACACTGAACCAACGCATGAAATATCGTTTCATTCTCTCCATCGTAGACTGGACAAGTCCCTAACACTGGAACATGTTTCTGTTAAAGCATAACATATGTTGGAAAGCAACTGTCATAGCTCTCCAGTGGAGATAAGCACTTTAGGAGGTGCTTTTAGTCTCCACATTTTCTTCCAAACACTAGAGTTATCAGCCGTATTCCATAATCCTTTTTTAGTTTGCAACAAACGATACGCACTCTTAATAGTGTACAAACCAAAAACTTCATTACTCCAGTACAATCTGTCTTCACTTGGGAGGGCAATAGTTTGATGTGCGTCAATTCGATGTGAACTAATTATTCGCGTTTGTTTAATCATAACAAATGTTATTCCATTTATAGTAGGAAAAAAAATATTATGAAAAATGAATTGAATCAAAGTTAACACATTTACAAGAACAATAAAAAGTTTTTGATATTTTGATCATTACTATTTTTTAAAGTTATTAAGTATGTAATAGTTGTACCAAAAATATATAATTTGTATATAAAATAAAAATAAGGGAATTTACCAAAAATACTAAGTTTTTAATTAATTATTGCAAAAATACCATCTTTCTAATTAAATTGCATTTATACCATCTTTTTAAAAACAAAAGGAATTTATTGCAAAAATACATTACTACTGTATCCCTCTACTACTGTCTCTCTCATCAAACCCATTACTCCAGCTACTCTCATTACAATCTATCACTCTCTCCCTTCCTACTCTATCTATCTCGTTCAAATCCACCGTCATTTCAGCTCTCTCTCGTCAAGCTCTGTTTCACATATCATCTTCCAAGCTGATTCAACAAGCATCTTCGATTTTGTAAGCCATTTTTTGTTAGTTTTTTTAAAAAAATTATAAACCCTAGATATTCATTGTGCGTTTCTATGTACGTATATTTTAGGCTTAGTTATGTGATGTTCTGTTTTATGTGGCTTTTTTTGCTTAATGTAAGTACATTGCATGTGTATTTATATGAAATTATAATGTGTGGGCTTAGTTATTTGTTCTATAAATTCATGTTTGTAGAAAAATATGGTGCACACAAGGTTTTCCTTGCCCTCTCCAGATTATTTTGTTGCTTCAGCATCTCATTCGAGGTCAAAATCTAAAAAAATGAAAGTACAAAAGAAGAAGGCCAAAGAAAAAACAAAGAAGAAGACATTGGGTTTTGGTGATTGTTTTGGTCCTCCCCCTCAGGTTGATTTCCCCCCTTTTGTGTGATTTCCTGCTTAAATTTTCAATTGAAACTATTTTTTCTAAGGTCGTATATAATAGATTTGTAGAATTCATACTATGGTTAAATTCCATGCTTACTAGACTTTGCATTTAGATGCATAGGTTGTTAGTTTTGTTGTTGGTATATTATGAATTGAACCGAGCTTTCCTATTTTACATTGTCCATAGATTGAGTTGCTAGAGTTATGTGTAATGTGCTCTTTAGTTAAATTTTTATTTTATGCATTAGAGTTGGAGCTGCTGTTTGATTGTAGTGGTGTGGTTGTGACAATTTACTCGTGTTTTCATTTTGTCATTGCAGTGATACATGCTTTAGTAATTATATATAGTAGGCTATAGTTTTTGAATCAGTTTTAATATTTAGTTAGGTGTCATTGCAAGTAAAACAGAGCATGTATTTGTATCTTTGGACCAGTCCCTTAAAAGTATTTGTATTATGTTTGTTCATTTTACAAGGTTCGACATATGAGATAGCAAAAGAAAAACACAAGGGTGCCAAAATATGTACCGTTAATAAATACGAGCCGATCACAATGTTGAGAACCTTGCTTTCTGAAGAGCAGCTTGCCGCCTTTAGGAAATCATGCTTTGGTCATTTATTGGATCTGCCAAACTTCAAGATTTAACACCAGCTTATCCATAATCTCCTTCTTCTTCAACTGAAGCAACAAAATATAAATGAGATATGGATTGGTGTTTCTGGTGTCAAGCTCAAGCTTGGTATAGAGGAATTTGTTGTTATAACTGGACTTCTATGTGCGGGCAATGCTAACAAAATGCAGTGTTCAAATCTACAAAACAGTTTCATTAGCACGTATTATGAGGGTCGTAAAGCAATCTGCAGAAGCTCTGTGAAGACTACTTTTCTCTCTAAAGAATGGAAGAATGATGTTGATGTTGTAAAGATGGCGAGACTTTATTTCTTGCATCACTTTCTTCTTACATCCAACACGGATGCTCAGATCCCTAAAGGTGATCTTGACTTGTTGAATAGTAATAAGTTTGATAAGTTTCCTTGGGGTAAGGAGGTTTTTAGAGTTACTTTGGATTCATTAAAAAGTGGTGCAAAGACAAGCTCAATAGATAATTACTATAGGCTTTGTGGTTTCCCATATGCTTTTCAAGTGTGGTTTTATGAGTGCTGCCCTTATCTAAGTGGGAGGTACTGTTCCCGGAAAAGGGATTCTATTCCACGTATTCCGAAGTGGACCACTGATCATTGTGGAACTTTCAAAGAATTCTATACAACCCTGTCTATTGATTCGAAAGAGGTATGTATTTGTATTCAATATTTGGTTCCTTTTAATACATTTGTCACTGCCATTTTATGTTATTTTTTGTTGATTACATAGTTGCAAGTTAGAGATATGACTGCAACAACCAAGGAGATTGAGGAGTTGCACTTGGATGAATTGGGTGTGAAAATTAGTGCTGGTAAGCTAATCGGCAATGAAGCTTCAGTAGTTGTGAGTGATGATGATTTTGAGGAACCTGCTCCACGAACAAAAAAGACTGGTCCTACAAGTGTTAAGTCTGTTTCCACTTCGTTATATCCTTCATTCAAAAAACGACAAATCCAAATGAAGAAAGTTGAAGCAAACCAATCAAAACTAGTTTCTGAGGTTGAAGAATTGAAATGCATTGTAAAAGAACAACGTTCGTACTTTGATTTATAGTTGGAAAAGCTACATGATTTAATTTTAAATAAGGTATAATAGTTTAATTTAGTTAGTATCTTAAACTTGACTTCAACTGGTGCAATGAGTATTTAATCCAACATTGTTTATTTTTCCTCTTAATTGGCTTGAACATGCACTCATGCTTTTCTATATTGTTTGCAGGTTGGCGGTGGTCATGATGCTCATGATTCACTTACTTTGATGAGAAAATTGATGGTTACGTCCCTGAAAGAAATCCTTGCAATAAGGTGAGGGAATTATATTGCTGTATTATGTACAAGGGTCCCGCAAGGGCAAAAATATTTATCTTACTGTTATGCCTGGAATATATTTTAGATTTTGTTGATGATATGTGTTACGTAGAAGGTCCCCGCAGGGGCCCAAATATGTAAACTGTTTTTTCATGTTTTTTTTTGTTGCTAGTAGTTGCAGATAAATAAATGGCTCTAAAAGTAGTCGCATGTGGTTAAAAGTAGTTGCATAAATGGTTGCATGTGGTTAAAAGTAGTTACATATATGCAACTTTAGTATTTAGTATATGGTTAAAAGTAGTTACATATATTGCTGTATTATGTACAAGGGCCCCGCAAGGGCAAAAATATATATCATACTGTTATGCCCGGAATATATTTTAGATTTTGTTGATGATATGTGTTACGTAGAAGGGCCCCGCAGGGGACCAAATATGTAAACTATTTTTTCATGTTTTTTTTGTTGCTAGCAGTTGCAGATAAATAAATGGCTCTAAAAGTAGTTGCATATGTAGTTGCATATTTAGTTGCATGTGGTTAAAAGTAGTTGCATAAATGGTTGCATGTGGTTAAAAGTAGTTGCATAAATGGTTGCATGTGGTTAAAAGTAGTTACATATATGGTTGCAATTTAACTTTGGGTTTTGACTTTAGTATTTATGCAAAATATGTCTCAAATGTAGAAGTTTTAGTGGCGCATGTTGGACAAGGTCAAATGGTTTGTATAGATGAAATCCAAGATGATGCAAATGATGGATTCATTCTGGCCGATGACTATTCTCCAACAACGACTAAATTGGAACATGTTTGTAAAGATGTTGAGGATAATTTTAATAAAAGGACGGCTAAAGGGGTATTTTTTGTATCATTCCTTTTTTTTACCAAAATTATCTACCGCTATATATTGTCATATATATCGTATGGTACACAATTTTTACAGGTTGAAGAGGCTGTGCAAGTTGTTGAATCTACCACAACTACAAATGTGAATGTTATTGGTAAGGAGAAAGTGGTTGGGGCCGAGATTTATCAAATTATTTTGGTTTCAGACGTTGTAGAAGAATTTGACCAACCTTCATATAATGTTCAAGAAGTTGTGGAAGCTATGAATGAAGCTGAACCCATTGCCGAAAGTGGTGAAGATTTTGTGATACAGGTTGCTCGTGAAGTTGGCAGGAGTCATGGTGATAATGATACAGTGGGTGATGTAGAGAAAGGCAGATTGGCAGTATGGTTGACTGAACAAAAGCACTAGCTTCTGTGTATTTTGGATTTCAATGAAAGGCAGATTGTTGTATGGAATACACTATCTGGTGCGGGCTACTACACGATGATTAAGGATGCATTTCTCTCGTTTTCGAATCTGCTCCCGTTCTATTTGCAGCTCACTGATTTTTACTCAAGGGCTGACATCGATTTCATGTCTAATGCTTATTCAAAAAAGTCAAAAGATGCTCCTATTACAAACATCTATGTAAGTGTTTATGTAATATATAATATAGTTTAATCAGTTTATATGGTGCACTTATTCATGTTCTTCATTTTACTTTTTTTTTCAGTGACAGTGCAATATATATGATGTCATTTGCTCAGTATTTTGTTATGCAAAAGGAGGTTTCCAAAGAAACATTTGATGTTTCTGATCATAGGTCAAGCATTTCTTTTTCATTGTATTCATACGCGATGGCAAAGGATATATATGGATATGTTAGCGAGCCTGAGTATCTTGATGATGGTGAAGAACATGGATGCAGGGTAGGCAGGCTTTCACCAAAAAGGACAAATGGTGCAAAGGTCCAGACAAAGAAAAGAAAGGCAACAGAGCATCCTCCAAAATAGCAACAGGAGAAGAAGAAAATTGTCTAAGTAGGATGTTGGAATGAACTTTTGTTGATATTCAAATTATTATTCTCTAGAAGTTGGTTAAACTTTGTTTAAATATTATGATATTAGTAATGTTTGTGGAGGTCAAAGTAATGTAAAATGACAACTTTTAGTTTCACTTCTTGTTGATGCATCGAATACATTTATCAATCGTAAACATATTACTACTTACATTGTTTAAGTCTTTTCTTTTATTCATATTTAATTGTAACTTTGTTTCAACTAAGAGAAACCTACTCTATTTAGAAAGTAGGGTAATCATATTTAAGTTTATCTCTTATAATACCCTAGCTCTAGTAATTTTGGTTAAAAGTAGTTGCATAGTTGGTTGAACATGGTTGAATGTTTTTTTTTTTTTCCCGGTAAATGAGGTTTGCACCTCGTGGAGAAATATATTAATAACAAAGAAATGTACAAAACAAGAGCAAAAATCTCAAGTAAGGAAAAAAGATTCCATTGGAACATACTCCAAGGAATGAAACAAAAATAAAAAAAAACTCAACAAAATCATGCCCATGAACTAACACTAGAAACGTTGGAAATGAATCATGCCCATGTAGACGATTTCATGCCAATGATGAGAAGATGAAAATATGGCCATGCTATAAAAATCATGGCCATGAAAATGCACCAAAATAAAAATGAACCACATGAACAAATCATGCCCATGACTGAACTTCCACCTGCACATGATTCTCCAAGCCAAACCAATCTTGCATCATCCTCATGCTCGAATAAACCAACTATGATAATCCAGACTAACTATCACCCAACTACTAAAGACAGCCACCAAAAGAGTGGAAACCAAATAAAAAAATAACAAAACCCACCCCACCTCTAGCATGCCTTGTCGAGGAAAAATGAAAAGTAACATAGAAAGTCACACTAGCCACATGACTCATCTTAAGAACACAAATCTTGAATGTTTATTGGTAATAGTTAAAACTGGTTGCATGTAGTTGCATGTAGTTAAAAGTAGTTGCATAGTTGGTTAAAATGGTTAAATTTTTATTGGTAATAAATATATGTAAATTTTGCAATCTCACCTTCCCCGTTGTATCCTACTTCCTACCTCATTTAAACAGAAATAAAGCCTCTGGTTTTACTTAGCTGTCAACTAAACTGAATACTACAGTAATAATTAGAGAAACAACTTGTAAACCCAACCACAATTTGCGTGTAAACCATAAATGGAGATCTGTAAACACAGACACTATTTTTAACATAGCCTATAGACCGGGAGTAATATCCACAATAAAGTAGTATTATATGTTACCACCACTATATAAAGGAATCACCGGATTTAATTACTATAAGAAAACCAAATCAAACCAACAATGGCTTCATCTTTCTTTAGCTCTCTCTTGATCATTTTCTTGTTATATATTTCTTCAAGTCGTAGCAGTTTGACCCAAGCTCTAACAGGTGTTAAACTACCACTAATCCACCGACTTTCCTTGCCGGAGCATTCCAATGAGACGTTCCAGCAGCTTGTGGAAACAAATTTGAAGCAACTACAAATGAAGTTTGCTACATTAGATGATCAAGCGGAATTCAGTTTTCAAACTCCAATGATGCAATTCGGAACGATAGGCATATATTTTGTCAACGTGACGATCGGAAACCCACAAGTTCAACAATATCTGCATGTGGACACCGGCAGCTCTCTCACATGGGTTCGTGGTAGTAGTGATCCTCCGAGACCATACTATTATAACCCCTCACAATCTTCTACATTTTGGCACATTAGCTGTGAGGATTCTATATGCACCTCGAATAAAGATGATTTTTTTTGTCTTGGGAAAAAGATTAATCTGTGTGGGTATAGGGTTTCCTACGCCGACGGGACTGAGTCAACTGGCAGGATAGGCTACGACCAGTTTGGGTTTGTAACCTATGCAGAACCTAAAATTTTAGACAAGGTCTTATTTGGTTCTCTCGGCAATATATTAGATGGTGTCGGTACTGACGATGAAAATTTCTATGGAATCTTGGGAGTAGGACCCGAAAGCATTTCCCTGGTCAATCAGCTACCTCAACCAAAAGCATTCAGGTACTGTGTCTCAAATCTTACGAGCCCACATGAATCTCAAGGCTACATTTATTTTGGCAAGTTGGATGATTACTTCAATTATCCAGGATTACATCTTCGAACAACACGAATTATCCAGGGTTACCATCACTACGTGATAGAAATTCAATCAATTTGTCTGGATAAGGTGTGTCTGCCAATTGATCCATCCGTATTCAAGGTCATTCCAGGTGGTGTTATGTCTGGAGTGACAATCGACACGGGAGCGATATATTCGTATTTACCAGACATAGCATATGATGTTGTTGAAGATGCGATTATTAAAGTGATGAAATCAAAGAACAAGACTTACGTGCCGCAGATGTATTATCAATTTTCCAGGTTATGCTACTATGGAAAGTTGGATGATGATGAATCATCTTATCCTACTCTTACTATCATTTTTGCGGGTGGGGGAGCTAAAATGGTAATTAATCGAAATGTGTATCTCCATGAGACTGATCCAGACCTTCACTGTCTATCATTTCTGAGAAGCTCCTCGTTTGGTGAAAATTACTCGAAATACACCGTACTAGGTTTACTGAGCCAACAGTATCATGTTTTCCAGTTCACCCTCATCCAAGACTATTGGACTCTGGGCATTTATCCTGGCAGGTTATGTACCTAATGATCCGTTCGTTCCCATAATAACTGTAATATCCTTGAAAGTTTATAATACAAGATATATTTAATATAAGAAAAATGTGTGCATTGGATTTAATTACTTTCTAGCTTCGGGTTCGCTTTCTTTTAAACAATAATTAAGTTGGCTCGCTTTTACAGAGTTAATTTGTTGGTGTCGATTTGAATCTGTTAAACACTTGAGCCCGTTTTCTTTAGTTTCAACTAAGCTGAGTTGCCCGAGGGAGTCAAGTTACTGTTGACTCTCACTCAGTATGCAATATAGTTTATGAGTCTTGTGTCACTACAGTTCCGGAAAAGTGACGTGATAACTGAATATTCTTGTTTTGTAATGCTCCACTCCACACTGTGTAGCATTGGCGCTTTTGATCGAGAAGTTTAGTCAGCTTCTTTGAATAAACATCCATCATTTTGCAATGGCCCGATCTAGTTGGTTTAGAACTATCATTATGATTTCAATTCTTGCCAATTGCCAGTTTGAGAAGCTAAAGTTTGGCCGAGTAAACTCAGACCGCAAAAGAAACAATAACACTTCCAAATCATATAGTAATGACTAACAAATTCAATGTCATATCATATTATACATCGAGCTGTATAAATATAATAATAAAAGTAACAGTTTTCTTTGTTGTATATATTTCTGATCTGCTGCTTTGACATTATAAAGGCTAGGCAGAGTGAAGCTACTCTACTCTTCTTGCCTCCTCGGAGTGGCATGAATAGAAGTCTTCTGGCAAGTGATCTCTCTTTTATATAATCATGTGCCTCTGGATTCCCTTTTGTTTTTCTCAATAGATTTATTTTAAAACCTACCATGTAAATGTGTTCTACATGTAGTCTCATAATGTTGTATCTCTGGTGTTCAGAAACTCCAAGTTGTATGTGCACGTACCATCCTTCATTTAGTTGCATTAGCGCGGAGAGAAGCAACATTTAATTCAAAGAAAATGCGCATTATTTGGAGATTTGAGTTTGGAACTGAGTTTGACGTCAGAGCTAGAGTTCTATGCTTTCTTCTTTCTGCAGTAGTCATCTGTACTCGGTAAACTCCCATTTGCATCATGTTTCCAATTTTATATTTGCAAGGATGCTATAAGCATAAGGTTTATGGGATGCCTCCTTTTCAGTTTGCCAATCAGGTCAGGAACATTCAGCCTAAACAATGCATATAATGGAGTCGTTTCACCATCCGATGGCTTACACACCACTCTCAATCCCTCTTATTTTCTTTGACATCAACACTTCAGCAAATAAGTAACAAGTAGTTTGATAATTGGTGCCACTAAAGTTTAATCTTTAGATTCCTTAGCACTTTTCAACACAACTTCTATGAGCTTCTTCCACAGAATACTTTAAACTAAAAATATAACATCCGAGATGAACAAAACATATTTTATAAACTAAACAATACAAACAATAACATCCATATTTCAACATCGACAATTTTTTATCCAACATAAATTAAAATTAGCCTAAACTTTTAAGGGTACCATTAGACCTATGAGATCAACTATCACCACCGGTGATTACCATGATCCTTTCCCTAACAAATGAAAATGAATGATCACCCTTTTGTTAAGCACCTGTTTGGAAGTAACGCTTTTTGGGATCAGGATCTAACATCTGACGAACAAGGCTCTTGGCATTTTTCAGAAATCTGAGGCCAGGGCTCCCTCTTGAAATCAATTACACACCACGCAATATTGCCAGAGCAACACCCTGTTCAGTTTCTGCACCAAAAGGGATTATGTAAACACCACCTTCATGAGACAATGAAGTGCAAAAACATCCAACCTCAAAAGAAGCTGCATAGTATGCATCCCACCAAAGCATAGATAATCAATTAGAAGTTGCAACTATGCCTGCCCAAAACGGAGGAACTCCACCCAAGAGAATATAAAGTATCACACCGGCACTCCATATATCAATCTGGGGACCATAATTTCGCTTCAAAACCTCTGCAGCCATGTAGTAAGGACTTCCCACAATGTCAGAAAACTTGTCGCCTTAATATTAGATTCATGGAACTAGTAAAAAGATAGGCTAATCAAGACAATGGAACCTTTCAACTCAAGAAGGTAACAAAGTGAAAATCCAACAGCTTAAGTATTTAAGATCAAAAATCCATTTAATATACCAACATCAAAAATATGATAACTACTTACTTCCGTATGACTCTCGTTTAAAACCAAATTGCAACACAATAAAAATCGTTTTACTATCAATCTAGGCATAGATTTCATGCCAATATATCATAGAGGTCAGTAATTGAAAAACAGTCTCAGAGAGGTCAAATCTTGATTGGATCTTATACTTATTTGCTGGACAAAGTAAACATAGGGCTTTTGCAACTCTAGCTCTGAATAGTGTATACGTACAAGGAATCGAAAAGTAATCCAAAGTGCACATTATTCTTTCAACTACTCAACTACTAAATTGAGTAATAGGTTCACAAAAGAAAACACTAGTGGAAGTGCTACTTAATTGTATCTTATCATAAAGATCAATCCAGCTAATCAATATTATCGAACTGCCAAATTAACTAATAGTCACACTAGAGACCAGTTGATATCCTAGTACACGAGTTAGTTCTTTAATTGATCACAAAATATGCAAAAGGAACATTCATCAAATGCCCACATGGCTTCTAATGCTGGAATTTCCCAGTGTAATATTTCATCATTTAGGACCATGTAACTTACTGGTAAATTGTGATATAAGAATATGATACAGCTTCCTACTGTTGCAAGCCTATTTTGTCCTTACTAACAACTTGGCTATCCTCAAGGTATCTCTAGTTATAGAGTGAATACATATTTTTAGATGAAAATGGTAACATATAAGTGACAACTGAAATAATATAAAACAAAGTTACCTTCATCAGATGCATCCTCAAGTCACAAGGTCGCACCTGGTTTCCAATACAGGTCATAGCAAACGATGAATAATTAAATAAGACATCTGCCGCAGCTTGCTTCTTTCCTTCAACCTGCAGAAGTGCAGTTTGTTAATGATTTAGCAATTCAGCACAATAACCACCCTAAACATTAGCAGGAACAAGATTGACATATATGAAGTCTGTAGAAGTTAAGGCAATGGGCCTTTCTTTTAAATCTCCTAACTCTTACACTACATAAGATTTGCATAATTGTATCAGAATGCATTTGCCTTGTGCACTTGGTCATAAGGATAGACCAATAACTATAAAAACTGTCAAGAGTAGAATTGTAAGCAGTCCCAGAAAAAACAGCAAGGTGTGTTTTCGTTCCAGAAAACTACGATAACAAACAGATACTTAAACAAACGCATATAACTAACAAATGAAAAAATGGGGTTTTTTCAGCATCAAAGCAAAGACTTGTACAACACTGAATTTAATACTCCAACAGATTTCAAAATCATCTCAAGTTACATTACATATTGATATGGGTCAATCAAGAAACAGGGGAATCCTTTGAAAAAAGACAACTTTTGGGTACATATTGCAAGACTAATTAACACAAAAGTCAAGTTTTGACATAAAATCTACAAAAACAAATCAACATAAGAACAGTATTAGCATATCAATTAATCAGAAAGCATATTTGTTAATTAAGGCTAAAGCATGATTATGCATATAATAAGTTGTTGATCAAAAGATTAACTAGCTTTATAACCCGTGCGAGGCATGGGCATGCTCAAATGTCAGTTGTAGAATTATATAAATGCATGTCAAATCATGTCCTATTGTGGGGAGGAGTTTCTTCGGATGTCTATTGTGACCTGTGCACCATAAGGAATAGAAACAACTATAAAAACTGAGCGATAATCTCTTCACTTTTGCAGGTTTAGTCTCAGAATTGCCACGAATAAGATTTATCCTTATCTCAACATTACTAATGGAGCAACCATAAATTTCCTGGACATTTCAGTTTTCAGTAACCAAGAATGATTATTGAATCCTAGTTTAGCTCCTGCCAAATCTAATAAGATTACAAAAGAAAATATAAATCTCATCTACAATTATCAGGGACCCAAAAGAATTTGTAACATATGTTTAAACATAACATTGGAGCTGCTTTTATGCAAACAAAAAATATATTAACAGAGTAGCCTGAACATGAGCCAAATGTTCATCCACAAATTAAGGCATATATCTCTTATTTTAAAATACTGATTCATTTCGTTTTTAAAATTATTTAATCACACTTTATATAGAATAGATAAATAAATACGTAAATATGGCTCACGCAGGCTCCTGTCAGTAGTCCATTGAAGGCTAATACAAAAATTTGGGTATAAGTTCATCCTTCACACAACTACATATACTTATTTATATCAAGAAGTGAATTTGGCACCTAAAGAGTCAAGGCGCTTCCTTAACTCATTCTAACATCCAAGACATTTGATGTGTACTTGTATAACTTGCACAAATTCTTCACAGTGCATACCTGAAATGAATTGCCAAGGCATTGGTATCGAGCAGTAGTGTTGATCCCACCGCCTCTTGTGTGATACTTTGTATATCCCATTATTACCTCTATCTCCTCAGGGTCAAGAGGAGCAACCTTATTCTTCCCAACCCAAACAAAGTTATACCTTCTGCACTGTTCAAGCACATTTTTCCTGACATGCTCAGGTGGATCAGGTCCAGATTTATCAAGTAGTTCCTTTATCTTCTTGGTATCTTCTGCACTCCCATGACGAATAAGAAAGCAATTTAACTTGGTTCTTAGATCCCATTTTGGCCACTATTTATTGGTTAATGGAAGGGCTTCTTGTATGGTGGCAAATTCACAAATTAAGGCATATATCTCTTATTTTAAAATACTGATTCATTTCGTTTTTAAAATTATTTAATCACACTTTATATAGAATAGATAAATAAATACGTAAATATGGCTCACGCAGGCTCCTGTCAGTAGTCCATTGAAGGCTAATACAAAAATTTGGGTATAAGTTCATCCTTCACACAACTACATATACTTATTTATATCAAGAAGTGAATTTGGCACCTAAAGAGTCAAGGCGCTTCCTTAACTCATTCTAACATCCAAGACATTTGATGTGTACTTGTATAACTTGCACAAATTCTTCACAGTGCATACCTGAAATGAATTGCCAAGGCATTGGTATCGAGCAGTAGTGTTGATCCCACCGCCTCTTGTGTGATACTTTGTATATCCCATTATTACCTCTATCTCCTCAGGGTCAAGAGGAGCAACCTTATTCTTCCCAACCCAAACAAAGTTATACCTTCTGCACTGTTCAAGCACATTTTTCCTGACATGCTCAGGTGGATCAGGTCCAGATTTATCAAGTAGTTCCTTTATCTTCTTGGTATCTTCTGCACTCCCATGACGAATAAGAAAGCAATTTAACTTGGTTCTAAGATCCCATTTTGGCCACTATTTATTTGTTAATGGAAGGGCTTCTTGTATGGTGGATGGTGGGATGGGAAGAATTTGAAACCTTTCATCAATTGGAAGGTTATGATGTAGCCTCTTTTGCTTGCAGCTGCAGAAAAATGCATTGGGTCCACGAATTGTGGCTCAATCTCGTAGAGAAATCTGCTCATGTTCTCCCACACGCCTTTCGGTGTATAAGCAACGTTCTCATAATAGAAATATGGAGGCCCCTTTCCTGCGGCTGGGATTTCTCTATGAACCGTTTTGATCCCAGCATTAGGAATTCCAAATCCTATCATTAGTTGCTTGTGTTTTCCACTATTTTTCCACCTTTCTTCTCTGGCAAGTTTTTGCTTCTTTCCATTTCTTAGCTGTCCAACATCGTTTAACCCTACTCGCAACACAGCAGACATTTCTTAGCCACTATTCCTATGAATTGCATTCCACTGTTCCACTTGAAGTATATGCACCTTGAGGATCATCTGCCTTAACCACGTTAGCAGCATCAATAAACTCCACCATCTCTTCTACTGGGGTTTCCAAACCTAAACAGATTGAAGAGATGGAGATGAATTTCAAAGTAAAAGCTATTATGTGAGTAGTATCTAGCACAAGATATATACTAACCACATCTATTAATAGTTGTGAACGTTCGTTATGTGGAAAGCCCATGTCCTCCAAAAGGTTCATCGTTTGAAAATATTAATTTTGTCCCTACAAAAAGGTGGACACGTATAAAAATTGTATTAACGTCTATGGCACACGGCTTTTTTTAACAATTCATTATGCAGTCTACTCATCCAGGTTTAGAAATAAATTCGTCATATATGAACTACATCTGAATATCTACCTGCAATCCAGTTTCCTGACATAATAGATAATTTGTCTGAAAAAAATGAATTCATTGATGACAGGCCTGTAGTACAGACAGACTTCAAGCTTCCTGACATATATGAAGTCAGACTACATGAAGAAACAACTCTTCCTAGTGGCAAAAAAGAAAGATTTTTGCAAAAACAGCTTAATTCAGTTTAAGATCTAAATAGTATTCATACCAAGGGAAAATCATTGACGCCATAAAAATTGCTTCATTCGATGTATACAGTAATCGATATGGTGAAATACTTGGAGTCATAACTATATGGAGAGATACCGGGAGACGCAGTCTATATGCAACCATATGCATAACTAAATTGCCAAACACTCAGTCCCAAATTATGGAAGCAAATAACGGGCAAAATTATGTGATCATCAATTTTATGCACATTTAAATTAGGAAATATATATACCTTTTCTTTCTCTTCACTGTGCACGCTATGCTTTCAAATAACCCTAATTGCTGATATGAAAATTCTGCTACATGGCTTTTCTATCCATCGCAAAGAGAAAATGAGGAATTGGGAGAACTCGGAGAGGCCAAGTCGTGCAAGTAAAAGTAAGCGTTAGTATGAATTGGGGAAGAAAATGAATGAAATAATCAAGACAATATGATTAAATTTGTAATTTGATATGAAATAAAATCATGAAATAAAATCACTCACAAAGTAGCATGGTTTTGATCCACCGAAGCCTCGTCTGCTTCCACCGAAGATAACCTGTTATCAGAAGATCTTTAAGGTTATTTACACTAAAACAAGGACAGAAACAAAATTATAAACAATTACAACACACATACAAGAGAAGAAAAATAAACCAAGTCACTACAGAGCACAAGTGCCCACAATAGGTTCTTTGATGGTTGCTAGAAGGAATTCCCAAACTCCTTCTGCAAATCAAAGCCTTTTAAAGGGAAAAAATCTAAACATACCATGGTTTACGAATCCGGAATGATTGCTACTGTTGCCGGGGAGACTTTTATTTGAGATACTGATAGATGATAAGCTTCTCTGAGACTGCAATGCACTGTTATCCAGGTCATATGTACTGGTGCTCCAAAAATCATCTGAAAAACCAGTCTTTTTTACTATCTGGCCTTCAATCGCCAGACCCTTTGATGGTTCATCCACATTAGTAATTGGTTTTGATTTATTATACCAACCAAAACAAGTTCTGCTCTGTTACAATACAGGTTTAGTATGCCCGAAAAAAAATGTATACATCAAATAGTTCTGTGACAATATTTAGCTGGTTTCATGTACAAAAGATAGCAAATATTGAGAAATTAAAAAATTATACTTGCTTCGAGTATTTGTTTCTTAGGTTGATATTATATATAAAACTAAAAACTTAAAACGCCACAGGCTACTTTCATGTAGCTAGTCAGGGCTTTATTAAAAAAAAAATATCTAATTTAATACAATACTACAAAGCACAATGAAGTGCAGAGAAATGAACAAAAAGCAAAAAGAAACCTAGTTACCAGTTTCAAGTACATACCTGCAGTGCTATTATGGCTGAAAACATCAAACTTGGCTGTTGTTAGTCGTACAGATAAGATTCACATTTATAGAACCAATATAGAACCAAGCTTATTAGGCTTCTCATGTAAGAATAAATGTATCACTACTTTACACACAACAAAATAACTTTGATAGAAGCCAAGCACATAGACGGAACCCAAGACTTGATTAAGGCCTAAAAGGTCAAGCATCGATACATAGGAATCAAAAACACATCAAGATATGCAAATAATATATTATTACCAGGTAAAATGTGCAACTGATGTGGTTTCATTCGGCTTGGAATTGTAGTACTTACAGTAGGGAAGTCACTATAATCCCCGGGCATATTGATATCCTTCAGCTATAAGCAGCAAGCTGGACCTGTAACTCTTGTAGATGATTAATTAAGTCAGAATTAAGTCGTTGACGTAGTTACTGAGCCAAGGATCTTCGTCAATGAGTATCTACCTATTATTTTATAATTCATACTCCACATTTATTCTTAAGCCAACAAAAATTTAGCATGCAAATTTGAAAGGGAAATCTGTCGAGTAATGATTAAAAGCTAATAAGCAACTACAGAGTAACAGATGGATACCTTGGATGCAACGGGGACATCGTCACGCATAGCCACCCTTCCATCAAAAGTTACATAGTCTCCCCACTCTAAAAACATTTAATCATGCTATGTATAGAATTTAAATAAGCTTAGCAAATACTGGGCAGAAATCAAAAGTAGACATAAACTCAATTTCATTAGTTGAAATTAAAGATGGAGTACTATTCCAACTTGTCCCCATAGCATGCAATTCTTTCTGGCCTATGAGACAAATTGAGACACCTAACGAGTTCAACCCCTCTAGTTTTCATAAACTGTTGGCGTAGCCTCAAAAATCTCTACGGCAACACTTTTCGGGTGTTAGCTTTTTCGATGTTGGCGTAGGGTCAGTTGCAACACTTTTTACATCTACAGCAACATGATCAAATGTGTTGCCATAGGATACACATTTGTTCTAAAATGGGTCATTTGCAACATTTTTACACCTACACCAACATGATTATTTGTGTTACCATAGGATACACATTTGTTGTAAATTTATATATATATATATATATATATATATATATATATATATATATATATATATATATATATTATTCATTTTCCACAATAATAAATGCAACATTAGCTAAAGTATGTTCTTTTCATTTCACCAAACATAATCATTTATGCCATTACAAAATTTATAATTCACATCTCTAAAACAAAACAAGAACATCAAAGGAAGATTTACAAGCTTGGAAAATATCCTTACTTGAGAAAATGAAAATACAAAAAAGTATGTCTAACATTAGAGAGTCTATGTATCCATGTCAAGTTCCTCCGGACATTATTCACCTTTGTATCGACTTCGTCTTGGGCCTTCAATTTCATTAACTTTGATTTGCATATTCCACTAAGAATTTTCCTTGGATGTAGTTCTTTGGATCCCATGGCAGATAGACCTGTTGACCTACCTTGTGTGATAATTTTTTAAACCTTGTTATGACATAAGATTATAAATATAAAAAAGAAACACATATACAAGAACTTTACCCTCATATAAACTCTTCAAATTCTCATCATATTTCCCAAAACGGTCAATTGAAGGCTTCAAGTCGTTCTGTTCATAAATTAAGACGTCATACCACACATATTATACTTTCAATTTTGTCAGAACCAATGGTCAAATAACACACACGTTCAGACTTAATATTAAGGCCGTGTCTGCTCAGGAGGATTGTTATTCTACATGAAATGATCTTTCATATTGGTCAAGACTATCCGCATTATTTTAATTTTGCAGTCATTTGTTTTATACTTAAATCCTTGAAAATTATTTGATATCCTGTATAATTCTTTATCATATTTTAGTTTATACCAGATACCAATTCTTCCCCTTTGGCCCTGTGTTCAAAGTGATGAACATCACGTGGAAATACAAAAGTGATAAATTTTGATCCCTAATGTAACTTCAAGATTATAATGTACTAGTATAAAAGAAAAGCAAATGCTTTCATAATCCAGAATTATCAATCATTTCAGACAAATGTGGACTAAATGTAGGGAAGATGTACCTTAGCTACCATGGTCCTTGCCCGTGCCCATCGGGAAACAACACTATCTGGTTTGTCATTGCTAAGGAATGATGTCGATCTTTGCTTTAAAGCTGCAAGATCTAATGCCTTCCACCTACAGATTCAAATTAATTTCATTAACAACTAAATTTTGTGTAAAAGAGACAAAGAATTAATCTTAAATGAATTTAAAAGAACCAGAGCTCCTCAACTACCAGCACAATCTGCAAGGTTTCTTCTAGTTCTGTAACCCTTATAAAACTTCTGCACTTTGACAGCAGCTGCATCAAGCTCACTAACTGCCAACGGAGAGAAAAAATAGCTTGTTCCGGAAGAGATTTTACAGAATTTATCGAACATTCCTCCATTGCAGGAAAATTCACAAAGGACGGGGTTGTTTCTACTATGAGCTTCTTTGGTTCCCACTACTTGAAGCTTGGAGATTTCCCTAAACTAGACCTATTAGCTGCATGAATTACTCCCATCTACAAAAATCATGATTAAATTCAATCCATAGTTAGGATCATTTGCCAACAAAGACACAGCAAAAAAAAAACTACGTTGACAGAGCGTTGATCAATTCATGCATGCACAAACTTGAAACACATTTTAAACATTTGCAAATGACCCATATTTTCACACATTACATGCACAAAGTGAACAAAACACACACACATAGTTGGATATTCTGAAGAACATTAAAAATAACACGAAAACGAAATCAATCACAATTCACAAGTACTTACCAGAAAATGCAAAAATCCAGAATTGGTTACAGGGAATTTGAAGTTCGTATCTCGCTTTCCCTGTCAAAAAAAAAATCAATGAATCGAAACAAATTTTGATAGTTACAAATCTTAGTAATGTCACATATATATAGAGTTGTATGACAGGTTGAAAAATGGATAGGTAGGTTAGGAAACAGAGAGAATGAAATTAAGTTACTATATATATTGAGTGAAATGAATATAATTATCATCAATCCTACAGAAAACTCAACAATCTGACATGTGAACATAGTGATAAGACTAGCTTTCTGCAAAGCTCTTCCCTGACCAGACTAGCTTTCTGTAAATGCATATTCAAAAAAAATGGGTAAGGTGATTGGATAAATAATTATATTGAATATAGTGATCTTCTGCTTGTTAGAAAAAATAGTAATCTTAGGCAAGAAACAAGTAAGAATCATTTCTATTTAGCAGCATAACTTTATGATATAAGCTCACGAACCTTTATCTTGGCTAACATGAGCTTAAACCTATCGAAAAGAAAACGAACAAATCAATCATGATAAGTTGTCATCCGAAAAGAAAACAAACAAATTAATGGAAAAAAGACTGTCGTGTTCACTTTGCAGGTTTAGAATGAATCAATGAAGCAAGTACGGAATAGAAGAAGGCATATATATGATATAGATACATCTCATTATCATACACCTCTTATTCGTTTTCTACAGAATACGAGTAATCTGCCACTAAACATTTGCAGTGGATCCTTTCTATAGTTCACCTGTCTCTCTGCCACTAAATCAGGTAACCAACTCAGTTCCTCAGTACAGTAATCAAGTGTTCTTCATTTTATGTATAGTAGCAAACTAAATAATAAAGAATACAATTTAGATAACTACCAAAATTATTAGTAAACAAAGCAGAGGGACCTGACAAGAGTAAATGACTATTAACATACAAAACCGACTTTAAAATTAATCAAAAACAGGATTATACAGATCAAGATTAATCAAAATCTTAACAATTTCCGAAACACAATCGACTTGAACAACTTCATATCAAATCTTTCAATCGCAATCTGAGAAACAAACATTGCTAATACTTCCATCAAGTTCTGGCAAATTGGATCTGCTCTAATAACATTTCTACTTTTATCGTAAAATGACGGCTATCTGATTTATCTGAACCATACATATGAGGTCTGGAAGCAGCAACAAATAGATTATTCAAAAATTAACAACCAAAAAATAACTAACTTGCCATTAACAAACACTAATGAAACAAAAAATGACATGTTAAATAGTAAATACCTCTTTTATTCGAACAAAGGTGGCAGCAAAAGCAATTTGACCAGCCAACTGGAAAAGCAAAACAGTAACAATGGATAAAGTTAATATTTATATAAACTTGTCCTCGTTTGCATCTTTTTTAAAACTAGACTTGAGTTTATAATCTTAGCATACACAATTGATGGTTTCAGCATTTTTTTTAAATAAATAAGCCTCTATAAAAACAAGGATTTGAAGATTAAAGTCAACTAACTCGGGGCTCTAAGATGAGAAGTTACCTGTGAAGCTAGTGGGATGAGCTTCACCAACATGTGCTCAAGCCAGCATAAAGGCATACAGAAATTAAATTACATTTAAAGAATATTCAAAAGATGAACATGAAAGCCTATCCAAGAAAAAAAAAAAAAAAAAGATGTGCATGAAACTGAATTATGAAACAGGCTTCTCAAAGCCATTTATAGCATAATGATACACAAATAATAACCTCTCACAAATCTCAATAATAGTAGTTTCAAAAAATAATAACCTCTCACAAATCAGTAGTTTTAATCTCAATTTTACCTTGTTGAAAGCACTAATTAATCAGAACCCCAATTTTGAAGCCCTAATTGCCTGCAAAACAAAACCTCCAATTAATTGTAGCAAAACCCGTAATTAATCATAACAAAATCCCAATTAAGATGTATATAGTTACGCGAGTCAACTCGAACCCTCAATTTGAAGCCTAAAATGACCTGCAAAATCAATGAAAAATTAGCAACCACCTTTAAATAAGACATGTCGAGGTAGAGATATTGAGGGAGGTTGAGAGTTTGAAAGTATTCAACCACCAAGTCTTCGATATGTTCTTCAATTCGTGTTTGAGAGAGAGAGACTGAGCTCGCGTCGAGTGAGATTATTAGAGAAATAGAGGTTGTCGACAAAGTGTTTGAGAGTAGATGAGGGTGGAAATATCTAAGTGTGTTTTCATTTGGGGGAAAATATTAAAAAAGAGAAAAAGGATACCCAGACTTTTCCTAATATGTTTATAAAATATACTCTAAATATGAATGGGCCCGTAGGATTATTTAAAAATATTTGATTTTACAAAATTGTCCATCTTATTTTTACATATAAATTTCATATATCTCAGATAATTTACCTGAGATACATCTCAGGTTCCCTATCCTCATTAAAAAAACATAGTTGCTAAATGTAGTAAAATTTTACTCCACACATTAATTAGAAATTACTATAATGTCCTTGCCTTATTTTCTGTGCAAAATTGATGAGACTGCCATGCATTCACTAGGTACATGTTTTTGCTGTTCCAGATACGTTGAATTAATGACTTATCCATTCACATTCACTCTCGATATAATATATATATATATATATATATATATATGTTCTATTCTCCACAATCATCAGCTTAAGATTTAGGTGAGTTTATATTATTTTTTATTTTTCAATCCTTTGTCCTTCATACCTACCATCTGTGTATATTCTAAATTTTTTATGTCCTACTTGCAGGCTATTTGTTGAGTTAAAGATTCTCATCTACCTAAAATTTAAAGTAAGATTATATTTTTCTATCTTTTCCATCTCCTCTCTGTCATATTATATATTTTAAATCTTTTCATTCATGTGTGTAGTGTATTTCCAGTATATGTTATCTATTCATCCTGACTTTCAACCGCCGGAGTTCAAGGTATGTGTTGTGGAACGAAATATAGAGTGTATTTACTGCGTATTTAATGCTAAGGTTTATGAGAGTTTCGAGCTTTAATGGTTGATCAAGTGTTTCGTGACTTAACTCGGGTCCTCACAAGATGCCTACGTATCTTGCAAATATCAAGAATCAAGCCAAAAAACGTAGTTCTGAGTGTGAAGGAGCAGGTCCTTATATAGGCTGAGAAGCCTTAGAATTAAGGTAGGAATAGGAGACTTGGTGGGTAAGTCACCTCCTTGAGGAAGGTTCTAGACTCCTTCCTTGTAGGAATCAGTTTCCATATCGAATTGGATGTCTTGGAGGCTAAGTTAGGCAGGAGTAATATCCTTGTTTGACTCTTATTTGCAAGCTGTTAATTAGCTCATAATATTAATTACGAAATTAATATTCAATTAGGGTTTCGGGCCTCATAAATGGGCTTCGTACTTGGACCAAACTAGGTTAAATTAATACATAATTAAATGCATTTATAGGGCTTACTTTCAGTCCATATCATTTGCCCCCCAACTTCTAAGAAAACTGACCAGGTTTTCATTGAAGTTAAAAGGTTTATGTACACTAGTGTTTCACAATCATCGCCTTAATGTAAAGCGTGGAGCGACCTACACATTTACGACGATTGGCCTTATTCGAGACTTCCTATCCATATGTACGTCTTACAAAAAATTATAAATAATTTTCTTGCATTTTTCCCACACTCGTGGGTATTTTTCATTATTTTTGACTAATTTTATCAAAAATATCGTGGGTATATCACCTTTTAGAAATAATTTTGTAAATTACCTCGCATTTTTCTGGAATTCTTGAAATTTTACTTTCAATTTCTCTCAGAAAAATATTATTTTTAATCAATTTTTCTGTTTTTTAAGAAAAAAAGATTTTTTTTTTTTGACCTCAAACGAGGTCGTGTACCGCCTCAAAAACGTCCAGGTCGTGTAGATTTCGACCTCAATCCACGAGGTGGATCCAGGTCGTGTAGAGATACCATATGAGGCAGGTCGTGGGGACTGTGAGCTCACCACACGAGGTGGATCGAGTTCGCGTAAGGTCCTTAAACCTGCCTGGTCGTAGGCCTTGCGACCTCGTCCTTCGACGTGAGTTGAGGTCGTGCAAACTTCCATTACTGGGTTGTTCGCGAGTTTTACGAGGCCAACCTTCGAACTAAACTGAGGTCGTGTAAGGGGCAATTATTGGCCTCCTCGTGTTCTATACGACCTCAATTTTCGAAGTGAATTGAGTTCGTGTAAAGAATGATAATGGGCCTCCTCGTGGCTTTCTCGAACTCATACTACGAACTGAAACGAGTTCGTGTAAGGAATGATAATGGGCCTCCTCGTGGCTTTCTCGAACTCATACTACGAACTGAAACGAGTTCGTGTAAGGAATGATAATGGGCCTCCTCGTGGCTTTTATGACCTCAATGTTCGACCTGGATCGAGGTCGTGTAAGGACATAAAGGTTTTTTTTAAAAAAAAAATTTTCAGTTCATCTTCTAGCTTCTGGAAGCTTCTATAAGCTTCTAGATCTTGGGCTTTGGTTTGGGCTTTTGGGCCTTGACTGTTAACACCGGTTACCATGACTGGTTATCGGTTAAACAACCGGCTATGTTGTGTATAAAAGAGTGAAGTGAACTCACCTCTCATTTCACCTCTCACAATTCTATTTCTCAAAAAATTTTCTCTTTAGAGCTCTACTAGTCTTAAGTAGTTTCCGGCAAGAATTTTCCGGCGAAGTCCTTCTTACTACGGTGGTTTCTGGGTTTTCTTTGAAGATCATCTTTCAAGCATTCATCTTAAGAGCATCAATGGCAGATGATAGAGAAGCTAGGAGGTTGAGCAAGATGAGTGCATCATCGCGAGGTACCTCTTTCCCTCCTATACGTTCCAAATTTACTTCCTTGATAGACATGATTAATCAAAGAGGAGGTGAATATCCCTCTGTATCTGCATTAGATTCTTATAATCATCATTCGAGATTTTTTGATGCTGAGAAAATCAAAAAATTCAACAAACTCTTCAATGTTCGTTCCCCCTTAAAATTAGTCCCAGCTGAACCAGGGGATCGTTCTTGTCATTGGAAGCCCCATGACTTGTGCATATACAAGGATGCTATCATGGTTGGGCTTCGTTTTCCTTTTCATGATTTCATCCCCACCTTATTGGCGGATGTTCAAATAAACCCTTGTCAGCTAGTTCCAAATGCTTGGAGGGCCATTCTTTGCTTCATGGTCCTCTGTTTGAAAAACAACTTTCCACTATCTGTTTCTCTTTTTAGGAAGATTTTTCAATTTAAAAATAGTGCAATCACTTATCCTGGCTGGGTATATATCAGCCTTCGTGCTACGATCCCAAATATCTACGATCCCTCTTCAATTCCTGATAGTAACCCTAAATGGAAAGAGGAGTTCATGTACCTTGTGTGGGAGGGTGGTGATTGGGGCACCTTCTTTCGCAGCTCCTTTGGGAAGGTAACTGATGGGAATTCAGATGACATCGAGCTAACTGATGCCGAAAGAGTTGCTTTCAACACCCTTACTGCTGACAAAGGGGAAACTCACTTCTTCACTCTCCTTGAGGAATTTTCCCTCAAGTCTGTGGGTCTTTCTTCTGTTACTGATAAGGGTAAATCCCTCCATTCTTTTACCTAGTTTTTCATTCATTTTGCATGTTACATTTCATTTGTTACTAATTTTGTCTTCTGATTTTTCAGCTGCGAGGGCCATTAATGAGCTCCAGGAACATTTTGCTGGGGAAACTCCCCGTATGAAGAGGAGAAGAGCTACGAAGGACCCTAGGGGACAGCCCACAGAGCCTGCCTTTTTAAGGCCTCATGATGCTGTTGATGTAGAATAGGTCAGTGGGGCTGCCTCCTCTGCTAAGAGTTCTGTTTTCCGACCTGCTTGGGGCATTAGAAAACAGGACTCGGTTGTAGGAAGCACCAAACACTCCAAGGATTGGTCCTATCCTACCACTCAATCACCCCTGCTGATTATCGCGATATTGTTGTTTCCCACGATTTGGAGGGGGTTGAGCTGATGGGTGCTCAGGCTCTTGCCACCGTAAGTATTTGTTTTTATCTCGTTACCTTAAATTTTTACTTCTCGCCTATTTTTAACTTGTTGTTTTTCAGGGCAACACCTATTTCCAAGCACCCATGCATCATGCCAAGCCTTGGCGAACTCAGGCTGGGACTCACAAGAAGGATCTTGACCAGTCGAAGGCCCAAGTTACAGGCTTGGAAGAGAAGTTGAAGGCGAAGGAGGAGGAGCTGGAGAAAGCCTATGGCAGCATTGCTGAGCTTCGCCAGGGCAAGGAGGATATCATAGATGATTATATGGACTCCGAGGACTTTCAGAGGCTTATGGCTAAGCATGATGATCTTATCTATCCAGCCAACTACTTTAGTGGCTGGAAGGGGGCACTAGATGCTGTTTCTGAGAGGCACCCCGGGCTATTTCAGATTGGTGATATTCCTTGCCCTGAGGCCCCGTTGGAGCTGGCCAAGTTGCTGGAGTCTCAGAGAATCACCCCCATGGAGGAGGATGAGGAGGAAGAGGAGGAAGGGGAGGATTTTACTGATAGGATTTTGAACCCTGATCGCTCCCCTCTCCGTGCTAAATCTGGCGGTTCAGTTTCTGGGGATTCGACTACCCATACCAGCACTGACAGAGATTCTCCTGCTAGGAGTACTGGGAAGACTAAGGCACCTTGATTTTATTTATCTTGGCCCTGCGTGGCATGTCTTTTAATGTTTTGCTTTCTTTAAATTTGCAACCTTGAAACTATAGCCTCCGGGCTTTGCTTATTTGATTTATGCATTTTCTGGTTTTTCCTTCTATTTAGTTGCTTTGCCTTTTGTGTTTTGGCTTACTTTAGCTAGCAATTCTAAATATGCTTTTGACACATAACAGACATAAAACAACAACTAAAGGAGGAGAAAACCAAATTGCATTAAAACTTGAAATGGGCCTAGCCCTTGCATAATACTCTACTTCCTACTCAGAGTTTAAAAAACTCCAAAATGGTTTCGTCGACCTTATTTCTACTTTCCTAATAGATATAAGCTACGTCCTTCATAGGATAATCAAACATAATAGACCTTGAGATTCGATGTGTGCCAAGTGCGAGGCACATCGATTCCTTCCACAGTCTCCAACTTGTATGATCCTCGACCCAGTGTGCTTTTGACCCGATATGGGCCTTCCCAATTCGGTGCCAGCTTTCCTTTTTGTCCAACCCCGGATGCTTCAATCTTTCTGAGCACTAAGTCTCCCTGACGGAAGAACCTTTCTTTCACCCTTAGGTTGTAGTAGAAGGAAGCTTTCTTATGATGCTCTATATTCCTAGCATGGGCTTCATCCCTTACTTCGTCGATAAGATCGAGGGCTAGTCTCATCCCTTCCTCATTGGTGTCTGGTTCAAAGGCCTCCACCCGTGGAGATACATGCATGATTTCCACGGGTACTACAGCTTCAGCCCCGTAGGCTAACATGAATGGAGTTGCTCCAGTAGTCACCTTGCATGTGGTTCGGTATGCCCAGAGTATGGGTAGTAACTCATCCACCCAAGTATTTCTGGAGCGTTCCACTCTTTTCTTCAATCCATCGAGGATGATTCGATTGGCAACCTCAGCTTGACCATTAGCTTGAGGGTGGGCAACTGAGGTGAATCGAAGCTCAATCCCATTCTCTTCACAATAGTCCTTGAACTCTTTGTTGTTAAATTGTAAACCATTGTCCGTAACGAGGATTCGTGGTATTCCGTATTTGCACATGACATTCTCCTAGAAGAATTGCATGATTTGCTTGGTTGTGATTTTAGCCAAAGGTTCGGCCTCAATCCACTTCGTGAAGTAGTCAATAGCTACAACTAGAAACTTCCTTTGAGCAGTGGCCATAGGAAAGGGCCCAAGAATGTCCATCCCCCACATAGCAAACGGGATGGGGGAGCTAATGGATGTCAACATCTCTGGTGGTTGTCTAACCACTCGTGCATGTTTCTGGCACCGATCACACTTTTTCACATACTCTTTGGCATCAACCATCATCTCAGGCCAATAGAATCCAAGCCTGACTATCTTGTGAGCTAGGGCCCTGGCCCCCAAGTGTTGTCTGCAAATTCCCTCATGGACCTCCTCAATAGCTGATTTGGCCTCTTCAGGCCTTAAACACCTTAGATACGGAATCACAAAAGATTTTTTGTAGAGTATCCCCTCAATTAGAGCATACCTCAGTGCTCTCACAGATAATTTTCGTGCCTCCATGGCATTAGTCGGGAGCCAACCAGTCTCGAGGTGTGCTTTTATGGGATCTATCCAACATTCCCTCACTCCAATAGGTGCGATTAACTTTGAATCGATGGTAGGGGTTCTCAGAACTTGGAAGTAAACACTTCCAGAGTAATTCTCTATCTCAGAGGAGGCAAACTTAGATAAGGCATCAGCCTTGGTGTTTTCCTCCCTCGGAATGTGCTCAATGTAGCACTCATCAAATTGAGTTATTATTGCCTTCACAAGCCTTAAGTATTTAGCCATGGTTTCATCCCTCGCCTCAAACTCTCCATTGACTTGAGCCACAACCAACCTTGAATCTCCATAAACTTTAAGATTTTTGACCCTTAGGGCTCCTGCTAAGCCAAGTCCAGCTATCAGAGCTTCATATTCTACCTCATTATTGGTTGTTGGAAAGTCCAACTTCAGGGCGTATTCAATCATGAATCCATCGGGACTTTGTAAGACAAGACCTGCGCCACTTGTTTTTATTTTTGATGCCCCATCAAAATAGAGCATCCAGAATTCCTTCTCCTCTATTATGGGTTCCTTGTCTTCCTTATTGCCTTCCTGAGGTATCTCCTGCCCCCCGACTTCTTGGTTGTCAATGGTACATTCAACCACGAAGTCAGCAAGTGCCTGAGCTTTGATGGTCGTCCTTGGCTTGTACTTAATATCGAATTCTCCCAATTCAATTGCCCACTTGATGAGCCTACCACTGGCCTTAGGGCTGGGCAAAATATTTCTCAACGGCTGTCCTGTAAGGACCTCAATCTCATGTGCCTGAAAATAGGGCCTCAGTTTCCTAGAGGTAGTTACCAAAGCTAAGGCAAACTTCTCAATAGTGGAGTAGTTCAACTCTGTTCCGTGTAAAACTTTGCTCACATAGTATACGGGTTTCTGAACCTTGTTTTCCTCCTTTATTAGCACCGCACTCACAGCTTGACCTGAAATAGCCAAGTAAAGATAAAGGATTTCTCCCATACTTGGCTTGGCCAACAGCGGGGCCTCAGACATATACTTCTTCACCTGTTCAAAGGCCTCTTGGCTTTCTTCAGTCCACTCAAAGTTTTTTACCTTCTTCAAAGTTTTAAAGAACGACAAACACTTGTCCCCGAATTTGGAGATGAACCTCCCTAACGCAGCAATCCTCCCAGTTAACTTCTGTACATCCCTTATAGAACGTGGTGGTTCCATGTCCAAAATAGCCTTGATTTTGTCGGGGTTGGCCTCAATTCCCCGTTTTGAGACCATAAGACCCAAAAATTTTCCAGACCCAACACCAAAAGCACACTTGGCCGGATTCAACATCATCTTATGGTGCCTCAGCACTTCAAATGCCTCGCGTAGGTGTTCAATGTGATCTGCCTTGTGTAGGCTTTTCACCAGCATATCATCCACATAAACCTCCATAGTTTTTCCAATGAGATGAGCGAAGATCTTGTTCACCAACCTCTGATAGGTAGCTCCTGCATTTTTCAGTCCGAAAGCCATGACCAAGTAACAATACACACCAAAGTCGGTGATGAACGATACCTTTGGAATATCATCCTTATGCATCTTGATTTGATTATAGCCACTAAAGCCATCCATGAAGCTTAACATCTCATGCCCAGCCGTGGCATCTATCAGCGTATCGATCCTTGGCAAGGGAAAACAGTCCTTTGGGCATGCGTCGTTCAGATCAGTGAAGTCTATGCACATCCTCCACTTTCCATTAGCCTTCTTGACCATTACAGGATTGGCCAACCATTTCGGGAACTGGATTTCCTCAATGAACCCTGCCTCTAGGAGTTTGTCAACCTCCTGTTTTATGGCTTCTTGCCTCTCAGGTGCGAAATTTCTCTTCTTTTGTTTCACTATCTTCCAGTTTGGATCCACATTCAGGCTGTGTGTTATCAATTGGGGATCTATCCCTGGCATGTCAGCTGCTGTCCATGCGAAGACATCACTATTGTCTTGCAAAAAGGAGATCAATTTGCTCTTCAAGGGGTCTTTCAAAGATGCCCCGATGTAAGTAACCTTCTCAGAATCTCCCAGCTCCAAGGGTACGGGAAGCAAATCCTCTACCGGTTTTCCTCTCTGCTCTTCATTCTCCCGAACATCCATATCTTCGATTGGGAGGACCTGCCCCCCGGTTCCATCCGGCCTTAGTGCGGCCACATAACAACTCCTTGCCATCTTTTGATCCCCTTTCTCTTCTCCTACTCCATTTCTGGTTGGGAACTTAACCTTTAAATGATAGGTAGAGGCAACCGCCTTGAAAGCATGTAGTCCCGTCCTACCTAGGATAGCATTGTATGTGGATGTAGCTTTGATAACCAAGAAATTTAACATCTGAGTTGCCTCCCGTGGCTCCTGCTCTATAGTCATGGGTAGCTGAATTGTTCCCTCGACCTTCGACTCTACTCAGTTGAACCCATATATGGGCATGTTTGACAGCGTCAACTGAGACTCAACGTATCCCATTTTTAAGAAGGCATCATGAAACAAGATGTCCACCGATGCTCCATTGTCGATCAAGACCCTCTTTACTTGGGAATTGCCTATCACAGGTGAGATAACCAGGGGGTCATCATGGGGAAACTTCACCCCTTCAAGGTCCGAATCATCGAATCCAATCGAGACTTCTGTCTTTGCACGTTTTGGTGCTTCCCCTACAATGTGCATTACTTCTCGCGCATACGCCTTTCTGGAATTTCTACTTGTCCCGGCTGCTGTCGGGCCACCGAAGATCATGTTGATTACTGGCCCCCGGGGCTGCTGATTATGATTACGATCCTCATCTTTCCTATCATAATCCCGCCTTGGGTTTCCCCGATACCCATCTTTGTAGAATTTATTCAATTTTCCCCTACGGATCAAGAACTCAATTTCATCCTTCAATTGCCTACAATCGTCGGTATCGTGACCCACATCCTTATGGAACCGATAGTACTGATTCTTGTTTCTTTTCTCAGGATCAGTCCTTAGTGGCTTCGGCCATCTCACATCCCTGTCTTTTTCTATCTCCATCAGGATTTGACTTCTTGGAGTATTCAGCCTTGCGTATTCCGTAAATCTTTGCCCGGGACTCCCCTTTTTAGGGGCTGAATCAGGATCCCTGCCCGTGCGCGGGTACTTATCTTTAGCATCATATTCCTGTTCCGACTTCCGCTTCTTAGAGTTGTCACCGTTTCCGGTGTTCCCCGTTCCTGGATCTTTCTTCAGACTATCCCCCGCCTTGATGTACTTGCTCGCCCTTTGTTGGAGCTCAACCATATTTTCAAGGGGATGCTTAGCCAATGACATTTTGAAATAAACATTCGAAGTTCCATTCTGCAATGCCACCATGGCTACCTTGTTTTCCAGGTTTGTAATGTTGAGCGTTTCCTTTGTGAATCGTTTGAGATAGTCTCTGAGATTTTCATTCTTTCCTTGTATCACAGTCATGAGAGATGCGGAATCTTTCTCATGAATTCTTCCTCCTATGAACTGGCTGACAAAAGCATTGCTTAGCTCTTTGAAAGAGGCAATGGAGTTTGGTGGTAGGCGGCTATACCAACGTTGTGCCATGCCCGCCAATGTTTGGGGAAACGCCCTACACTTCAAGGCGTCACTGGCGGGTTGTAACAGCAGTGCGTTAGAGAACGTCCTTACATGATTAGCGGGATCTCCCGTTCCATCGTAAACCTTTATGGTAGGCATCTTGAACTTCCGTGATATATGCGCATTCATCACCTCATCAGTGAATGGAGGGGTTGGATCATCAGGATCTCCAAGTTGCATCAAGTCTTCAGGATTGCCTCTGGGGTTTCGACCCTCGTGCTTCTACCTCTAGGGACTTCGGTCCTTCTCTCTCTCCTTGGGGTGCTTTCCAAATCAACAAAAGGAATGTCTTCTCCTGTCACGGGTGGGGGTCGATTCTAATTCTGCCTTCGCTGTTCCCTTTCTATGTCCTCTTTTAATTTTTGGATCTTGGCCTCGTGAGCCTTGATTTTTTCAGCAGCCGTTAAGGGAGGTCGGTCATGGGTTCTTCGGCGTCCAACAGGTTCCTTACTTGGACGACGTCTTCTCGGGGCTTCATCCCTATCTTCTTCCGAGGATGAATCATCAGAATATGGGCCTGAGTAGTCATAGTATTGTTGGCCTTGATTGGGTCCTAAACCCCTGATGTAAGGTGGATTGTACGGCTCGTGTATTTGGAGGGCATGACCACTTGGTCCGGCCTGATACGGGGGATAATTAGGCAACCCATATATCGGGTTCGTGCTTGCGGGGATCACTGTAGTAGAGATCTGAGCGGTGGGTGGAGCGGACTGCCCTCCGAGAGGGGCGACCACCATCTGAAGGGGATTCGTCCCTTGGGTGGTGGGATTCGTCACTGAGGGTAACGACTCATGAGGTTGCGCTTCAGTTCCTTGTGGCCGAGTGACCAGCGATTGAGAATTCGCCCCTGGGGGCACTTGTTCCCCAATCGGGGGTGCGGTGGTGTTAGTGATGGTTTCAGAAAGTGTTGGTGTTCTACGGGTGGTAACCATGGTTGATATCGCTTCCCATAGACGGCGCCAAATGTTGTGGAACGAAATATAGGGTGTATTTACTGCGTATTTAATGCTAAGGTTTATGAGAGCTTCGAGCTTTAATGGCTGATCAAGTGTTTCGTGACTTGACTCGGGTCCTCACAAGATGCCTACGTATCTTGCAAATATCAAGAATCAATCCAAAAAACGTAGTTCTGAGTGTGAAGGAGCAGGTCCTTATATAGGCTGAGAAGCCTTAGAATTGAGGTAGGAATAGGAGACTTGGTGGGTAAGTCACCTCCTTGAGGAAGGTTCTAGACTCCTTCCTTGTAGGAATCAGTTTCCATATCGAATTGGATGCCTTGGAGGCTAAGTTAGGCAGGAGTAATATCCTTGTTTGACTCTTATTTGCAAGCTGTTAATTAGCTCATAATATTAATTACGAAATTAATATTCAATTAGGGTTTCGGGCCTCATAAATGGGCTTCGTACTTGGACCAAACTAGGTTTAATTAATACATAATTAAATGCATTTATAGGGCTTACTTTCAGTCCATATCAGTATGCATGAATATTCTTAATATTTCGTCATCTACATGTTATTTCAAATTTTACGTGCACCTACTTATATTATTTATAGACTAATGTTCTACCTATTACACTCATGTTATACCGCCCAAAATATTAGCCTGTATAGTATTACTTTTTTTTTGTTTTGTGACATTACTTAATTTTATATTTATAACTTCAAATTAAATTTATATATTATTTTTTTCCTTAAATTAACTTTGTTTTTATTTGAATTAAATATGTATATATTTATTAATTTAAAAGTAGTATTTGCATAATTTTAGTCCTAATTTGATAGGACATGTATGTATGTAGTATAAAGTGATTTAAAATAAATTTAGTGGAACAAGTGGTGAGTGATTATACTGTACTAAAACAAAAACAAATTTGGAGTGTCCAAAATATTAGTATGTATACTGAATAATGTTAATACATTATAAATTAGTTTTAAATAAAAAACATTGTTTTTCAATACTTTTCTATTTTTTTTGTCTTGTGACATTACTTAATTTTATATTAATAACTTAATTTAAATTTATATATTATTTTTTTTGTTTTTAGTTGAATTAAATATGTATATATTTATTAATTTAAAAGTAGTATTTGCATAATTTTAGTCCTAATTTGCTAGGACATGTATGTATGTAGTACAAAATGATTTAAAATAAAATTTTAGTGGAACAAGTGATGAGTGATGACACTGAGTAAATGATACGTGTTTAAATGATAATGTGTAATTTAGAACATATTTTTTAATTTAATTTTTGTAAAATAAATTCAGCGTGATTATTCAAAATTTTATTATATTAATATAAAACATCTCATTTTGCTCAACTCAGACATTTTTCTAATTTACAAATATTATGATAAAAAAATAAAAAATTATAAATACTTATAATAAATAATTATTAAATAATTTTAATTAATTACTCGTAAATCTTATATTAATACTTTACTAATAAGTATACTAGTACTATTAAATAATATGTAGGTTTCAACTTCAAGTACTGAACCTTAAGTACTGCGTGTGGGCTTTTCTGATTCCTTAAAATGGTGTTATGAAAAAATTAAAAAAAGAAAGACTTGTCATTGTTTTGGTTAACAATGAAGCTGGCTGATTGTTAGTAATATGTCAGCTTACTCATTAGTGGGTCAAACTCCATTAAATGAGGCTATCAGGACATTTAATATTTACAGGGGCTTGAATGTAATTTCAGATTACTGTATGGAGTAATTTTTTACTGCATTTAACACCACCCGCTAACATAGTTGCTACCTACCCAGTTATATTATCACTTAAAGTGGTGTCTGGGGAGGATACATGTACGCAGATCATGCCCCTATATAATAGGGAGGCTGTTTCCAAAGGACCCCAAAATTACTGGGGGGAAATATTACCGCCCACATATTTCATTACCTTTTGTACAATTTTTATTTTACGGGGAAATATTGTAAGTGTATTTTTATTGATATTCATTCTATATTTTTTACTTTTTATGTAAAGTGTTATTTATTGGACATATGGCAAGTTTTATAATTATTTCATTTTTGAAAACTTTTTTTTACAAAATATTTTCAATATAAAATTATTCAAAAAAATCATGATTTTCATTCCAACTTAATTAAATATTTTTTATATAATAAATAAATTCATTTCACATTTTTTTTAATTTTTATGTAAAATTTATTTATTTTAAATTATTTTTAATACATATATACAATTTCTTAATTAAAAAAGTAAAAGTTTTTAATTTTTAATTTTAAAAAAACATTAGTTTACAAAAAAATACCATTCATTTGAATTTAAACTCCAAAAAAATAAATAAATCCTTTTTTAAGAATTTTTATCACTTTTATGTAAATTGATTATTTAATATATTTTTTTATTAATCATAAACAACATCTACGCCAACACTTTATTTGTCTAGGCTAACACAAAACTTGATGTTGCAATAGGTAAGATTGAACATAGCTACGGCAACATTTTTTTAGATGGCAACACCATGAAAAAATGTTGTGTAAAGCCATTTATGGTGTACAGACAATTTAACATCCAATGGGACCACGTTGAAAGAAAAGTCAAAGGATGAAAATAGAAAATACTTCATTGCATTACAGAGTATCTCAGTTTACATCTTGGTCTGCAACATCACAAACCACCAGGCGGCGAAACTAAAAGCTCAATCAAAAATCAAAGATAAGTTTTCGGTTTAACTTTTAATTTCCTGCAGTTACATCTACTATTATGTCATGCATGCACATAATCATGTTTTTAAATATATTTACAAAAAATATTTATTATTTAACAATTCGTGTGAGAAAATTTTTTTTTGCCTGTAAAATTATTGTTATTTGCAAAATATCGTACGCGATATTTATTTTGATAAATTGTGAATTTATTTTACATTCACGTACGAGCTGCATGTTTTGAAAAAAAATTATATATGCAAGACGCGTTATTTTTAAGAAAATTCTTACAAAAAATCATTATTTTTGAAAAAATATCGCGACATTCTTAAAATAGCATATTTATTATTACATTTGGATTTGTAAAATATTTTTCATATATCGTCACGATAATACATATATGTCAAAAATATTTTCAAACTTGCGAACTAAAATTGTCAAGTAGGGTAGTTTGGACAAACTATAAGTCCGCAATGTACCCGCTTGAGTAAAGTGCAGTACCCTCTGGATTATTATTGAAGGCCCATGACCTGATCTCTTAAGGTCGCATGTGTGGAGGCATCCCTATGCATAATATTGACATGATCACATATCTATCTCCCATTGAAGGTCCCGTTTGACGCCCATAAACTCGGGGTAAACGAAGACACATCCTTATGTGGTTGCATCAGACATTGGAATAGCGTGTACGCCAATTCAGACTATGTACAAAAAGCTAACATAGTTGCTAAATGTAGTAAAATTTTACTCCACATAGTAATCAGAATTTACTATAATATCCTTGCCTTATTTTCTGTACAAAATTGATGAGACTGCCATGCATTCACTAGGTACATGTTTTTGCTGTTCCAGATACGTTGAATTAATGACTTTTCCATTCACATTCACTCCCGATATAATATATATGTTTTATTCTCCACAATCATCAGCTTAAGATTTAGGTGAGCTTATATTATTTTTTATTTTTCAATCCTTTGTCCTTCATACCTACCATCTGTGTATATTCTAAATTTTTTATGTCCTACTTGCAGGCTATTTGTTGAGTTAAAGATTCTCATCTACCTAAAATTTAAAGTAAGATTATATTTTTCTATCTTTTCCATCTCCTCTCTGTCATATTATATATTTTAAATCTTTTCATTCATGTGTGCAGTATATTTCCAGTATATGTTATCTATTCACCCTGACTTTCAACCGCCGGAGTTCAAGGTATGCATGAATAATCTTAATATTTCGTCATCTACATATTATTTCAAATTTTACGTGCACCTACTTATATTATTTATATACTAATGTTCTACCTATTACACTCATGTTATACCGCCCAAAATATTAGTCTGTATAGTATTACTTTTTTTTTGTTTTGTGACATTACTTAATTTTATATTTATAACTTTAAATTAAATTTATATATTATTTTTTCCTTAAATTAACTTTGTTTTTATTTGAATTAAATATGTATATATTTATTAATTTTAAAGTAGTATTTGCATAATTTTAGTCCTAATTTTATAGGACATGTATTTATGTAGTATAAAGTGATTTAAAATAAATTTAGTGGAACAAGTGGTGAGTGATTATACTGTAATAAAACAAAAACAAATTTGGAGTGTCCAAAATATTAGTATGTATAGTGAATAATGTTAATACATTGTAAATAAGTTTTAAATAAAAAACATTGTTTTTCAATACTTTTCTATTTTTTTTTGTCTTGTGACATTACTTAATTTTATATTAATAACTTAATTTAAATTTATATATATATATATATTTTGTTTTTAGTTGAATTAAATATGTATATATTTATTAATTTAAAAGTAGTATTTGCATAATTTTAGTCCTAATTTGCTAGGACATGTATGTATGTAGTACAAAATGATTTAAAATAAAATTTTAGTGGAACAAGTGGTGAGTGATGACACTGAGTAAATGATATGTGTTTAAATGATAATGTGTAATTTAGAACATATTTTTTAATTTAATTTTTGTAAAATAAATTCAGCGTGATTATTTAAAATTTTATTATATTAATATAAAACATCTCATTTTGCTCAACTCAGACATTTTTCTAATTTACAAATATTACGATAAAAAATAAAAAATTATAAATACTTATAATAAATAATTATTAAATAATTTTAATTAATTACTCGTAAATCTTATATTAATACTTTACTAATAAGTATACTAGTACTATTAAATAATATGTAGGTTTCAACTTCAAGTACTGAACCTTAAGTACTCCGTGTGGGCCTTTCTGATTCCTTAAAATGGTGTTATGAAAAAATTAAAAAAAGAAAGACTTGTCATTGTTTTGGTTAACAATGAAGCTGGCTGATTGTTAGTAATATGTCAGCTTACTCATTAGTGGGTCAAACTCCATTAAATGAGGCTATCAGTACATTTAATATTTACAAGGGCTTGAATGTAATTTCAGATTACTATATGGAGTAATTTTTTATGCTCGCACATTTGAAAATCTTGGAAAACGTATATCTTATATTGGTCACCGCATGGTGTCACACACTTGCACCCGCATATGAATTACGGGCACTATAGTGCTCTATGACTTTCTAATCATATTTTCAATTTTTTCAGAGATTCAAGAAATTTGGAAGCATGAAGGATTCTTAGTTTTCCACTGCAGTAAACTACATTGAAGAGCTGAGTACTAGTTGTTATGCCACATTTTTGGCATTGTCTAATAACACTCAAATTTCTAATATTTATTAATTATAATTCAGATTAATAATTATGATTAATGCTTAAATTTTATTCTCTCGCTAAAACGAGGAAAGAATCAATCTCAATCAACGAATAACATAAAATATCTACAAACGATATCCTTCAAATCAAGAAGATATCACAATGCCAATATTAAATCAGATAAAATCAGTTATTACCCACATTAATAAAGTTTATCCCTCCTAAACTCTCTCAAACACAATTTCACATAACTACGTAGACTTGACCCAATATAAATTGGTACGTAGACAACTTGGTAAAAGGGATCTGAAATATGAGACAAATTGAGACACCTACCGAGTTCAACCCCTCTAATTTTCATAAACTGCAATCCCTTAAAACAGCCACATAAACATACACAATCGCTCTACTATTCCAACAAACCACCGATTCATATAATTATGAAATTCCTCCAACAACATGGAGGAAAAATAAATTCTATTCATTATCAAAAAAATGTTAAAATACATTTTGAATGTAGTTGGTCTTATTTTAGAACAAAACATTAGAGCATTAGTTATATTTTAAGACAAAAAACTACTTTTTTTATCTCAAATTATAGCTATAACTACAGTTATTTTAGATTTGGCATCGGACATCTCTAATACATGTAATTTGATGAAACAATGACATTTTTACCACAAATTTGAGCACAAGTGACAAGAATACCACAAAGCGCTGATGGTGGCCATAAATACCAATCTATTACGCATTTGAGAGAGGGGTAATAGGTTTTATATTAATTACGCATTTTACATATGGGTAATAGGCTTCCCTGGTAGGCCTATTACGCATTTGGAGAATGGGTAATTCTATTACGCATTCTCCAAATGCGTAATAGGGAAACAATTTATGCATGATACCCCAATATCAAATGCGTAATGGGGTTATCGCTATATGAAATGTGTAATAGGCTGGTGGAAATGGCCGCCATGACGTTTTGTGGTATTCTTGTCATGTGGTATACTTTTTTTGTGGTATTGTTGGCCATCACCCTAATTTGACATTTCAATCATATTTGCATCTGTGAAATATGATTATATTTTCGAATATCCTCAGTTATAAATACTAGCTTTATACCTGTGCAATGCACGAATGCTTTATAAATATGATTTATAAATTTTTATATTAACTTTTTGTTGGAAGAATTGCAAAATAATGTCTACAAACTGCATTATATTGATGATAGTTATTTTAGGGGTTTTCCCAAAAATACTAATGTTGCAATTTTTTTAAGAAAATACGGCGTTTGCAACCGAAAATGCAACTGTTTTCAACTTTCTTTACAACCTCATATAAAAGTTTGAAAACATATATATTTTTGATAATTTTCATGTATTTTATTAACAATAATTTTGTATTATTTTAGTTGTTATTATATTTTTTTACCAGAAATTCATGTTTTTGTAATTTTCAAATTATTAAATGTTAATATTTTCTTCACTCTATAACTTTGTTATAATCTATATAATTAATTTTGATTTTCCTCTGAAAAATTCCAAAATAATACATATTAATCATTGTTGTGGAATAAAAACTAGGGTGTAATTAATTCGTGTATTGAATGTTAGAGATTGAGAGCTTTGAGCTTTAATGGTGGTTGCTCTTGCTATCGGGACTAGTCGATCCTCGCAAGATGCCTACGTACCTTGATGAATATCAAGAATCAAGCCAAAACGTAGTTCTAGATCATTCCGGGTGGAAGGTGGATAAGTACAGGAGTTGTATGCCTTGGAGGCTACTCCAAAGATGATTTGGTTTCCTTTTGGACTCAATAACGGAGTCTTTTATTTGGCTGATTTATCAACTATGAATTTATTATTTAATTAGGGTTTGGGCCTCATTAATGGGCTTTAACCTTGGATCAATCTAGGTTTATTTAATGCCACATTAAATGCGTCTTTAGGACTTATTTTCAGCCCATATCATTTGCCCCCCAACTTCTAGGAAAACTGATAAGGTTTTCATTGAAGTCATAATTGGTCCTTATCAAGACTCGGGGTCCAATTTATCCCTTACATGGGACTACATACCCTAAATCGGGGATTTTTGTACACTAGTATTTCACGGGTATCGCCTTGATTGTAAAGTGTGGAGTGACCTACACATTTATGATGATTTGCGTTATTCGAGGCTAAACAAAATTTTTATGTCTCACATAAAATTTATTTATAATTTTCTTGCATGTTTTGGGATTTTTCCCTAGTGCTCACAAGCATTTTCTTTATATCTTTTCCTAATAATTTAGAAATTTGTATGTAACCACGGGTATTTTTCTTAATTTTTCGTAATAATTTAAAAATTTGTATGTACCCAAAGGTATTTTTCTTAATATTTTTTGGTACCCACGGGCATTTTTCGTAATTTTTCCTAACAATTTAGGAATTTTATGTAGCTACAGGTATTTTTCATAATTTTTCCTAATAATTTAGGAATTGTTTAGTACCCACGGGTATTTTTCCTAATAATTTAGGAATTTTTATGTACCCACAGGTATTTTTTGTAATTTTTCCTTATAATTTAGGAATTTTTATGTACCCATAGGTATTTTTCCTAATAATTTATGAATTTTTTAGTACCCACGGGTATTTTTTCTAATAATTTAGGAATTTTTATGTACCCACAGGTATTTTTTGGATCATTTTCGACGATTTATAAATTTATCATTCACGAATTATTTGGTCTTATGCGAGACTTAAAATAATTTATGGGATCTTCAATCCTACGAAATTTAAAATTTTTGTAATTTTTTGGTGTAATCGGACAATTTCTTGAAAATAATTCGGATATATTAATCGAAAATATCGAATTTGTGCACACATGCATTTTAGAGGGACTATTTCATAATTTGCAACTTTTCTGACAATATATAAAATGTAGGGGCATTTTTGTCAAAAAATAAAATTCAGGGGTCTTTCCGCAAGGTCTTCAGAACCTGGGTGCTGTTTTTGCATTTTTACCCAACAATTTACTCCTCGTCGAAATCGAATCGACCAAGGATGTGGTCGAATTAAGCCGCCTTTTGCTGTCTTGTCTTACAATTTTCGAGGAGAAATCCTGCTCGAAATCGAGCAGGATTGTGGTCGAATATTTTTTTTCACTTCTTACTTTCTTTCTTTTTTTAAGAAATAATAATATTTGTTTTGTCCGAATTTTGGATAATTTCGGTCCTCAAATTGGAGGTGTCCCATTCAGATAAAATTTCGTTCGAATAAAGTCCGACCCGGATTTTATTATTTTTATTATTAAAAATAATAATAATAATTTTTCCATATTATAAATAATAATATTTTCGTAATTTTGGAAGGGCCATCAACCCTACTATTTTCATAATTTAAGATCGTATTTTTTGCCTTGTTGGCTCCAAAATTTGCGAAATTCGTCCAGGAATCCTGATCCCGTAGACCAGGATTCTGATTGAATTATGGGTGTTTTGCGCATCCTAATCGATGGATTTTTATAAGGGATCCTTACCCCTTATACCAGGAATTTTGATTCCTTAGATCGGAATCCTGACCCATTAGTTCGGGATTTTGGACTTGGGATCCTGTCCTAAGAAACTTGGAATTCTGACCTTTAGACCGAGAATCTTTACCCCCTAGTTAAGGATTTTTTGACTTGGCATCCTAACCCCGTAAATCAGGAATCCCGAGCCCTTAGGTCAGGAACGCGAAAATATTCATAACTTTTTATTCGTTGCTCCGATTTGATTTTGTAATATATCGAATTGAATCTCATTCTGAGGTCTATTTTTTTTGCGATAGCTTGCTGCTTATTGCTCGCATACTTCGAGCCTTCAATTGAATAGAATGCGGCCTATTCGAGCCTTTAATTGCATGAAACATGGCTTATTCGGTCTTCAATTGAATGGAACGTGGCCTATTCAAGCCTTCCATTTGATGGAACATGGCCGATTCGAGCCTTCAATTGAATGGAACGTGACCTATTCAAACCTTCCATTGGATGGAACGTGGCCTATTCGAGCCTTATTTCTACTTAATCTGATCACGTAGTGTGTCCTAACCGGATGCTCAGATACGATAAACCTTGAGGTTTGGGGTGTGCCAAGTCTAGGCTCCACATTTCTTTCAAACGTTTCCATCTTGCAAGAGCCTCATTTTTGAATTGTCATCCATTTTTGGCTACTAGGACTAGTGGAGGTCCATGTATCAAACTTCACACCTTCCCACGGGAATTGTGTCATTTACTTTGTGGTTATCCTAGCTTGGGGTTTGGCCTCAATCTACTTCATGAAGAGATCAATTGCAACTATCAGGAACTTCCTCTAGGCATTTGCCACTAGGAATGAACCAAGAGCACTTATCCCCACATTGCCTCTGGGAATGGGGGAACTGATGGTTTTCAACATTTCAGGGGATTGATCAACAGTTGCGTGTTTGGATATCAATCACATATATCTTCTGGCATCAGCCATCATGACTAGCCAGTAGAATCCCAATTGGGTCATCTTATGGGCAAGGGTCCTGCCCCCCGAGTGTTGCCCACGAATTTTTACACGAGTTTCTTTCAAGGCTAAATTCACGTTTTGAGGCATTAGTGTTCTTATTGACAACTTTCGTGCCTCCAAGGCATTTTTGGGTAACCAACCGGTTTCCTGGCAAGCCTTTGTAGGATCTATCCAACGGCTTTTCATACCTATAGGTGTTATCAGCTTTTCTCTTAACACTTCAGGTCTCCAAGACTTGGAAGTAAGAACTTTCAACATAATTCTCTATCTCTTAGGAGGCAAACATAGATAGGACATCAGCCTTTACGTTTTCCTTCCTCGTAACACTCATTGAATTGAGTCAAGTATCAAGTATTTTTCACGGTTCCAGCCCTGGCCTCGAACTCACCGTTCACTTTTGGTACTACCGATCTTGAGTCTCCACGGACTTTAAGGTTTTGACCCTTGGGGCTCCGACCAAACCAAGTATGGCTATCACGGCTTTGCGTTCAGCCTCATTGTTTGTCGTTGGGGAATATGTTTTTGATTGTCCATCAAAATTAATCCAATACTATTTGAGTATCGCTTCTAGATTCTCTTTTTCTAATCCTTTGCCCTCTTGGGTGATCCAATACTCTTTTAGTACCGCTTCTGGATTCTCCTTTTCTAATCCTTTGACCTCTTGGGGTACTACCTCCTGCCCCCCTCCCCGACTTCTTGGTTGTCGATGGTGAATTCAACCACGAAGTCCGCGAGTGCTTGAGGATTCATTGTGGTTACTTCGTCTCAGACAAGACCTTTCTCACGTAACAGATGGGTTTCTGAACCTTGTCTTCCTCTTTCACGAGGATGACACTCAAAGCCGTATCGAGTACAGCCAAGTGTAAGTAGAGTAACTTTCCGTAACTTGGTAATGTCAACATGTGGAGGTTCCATGTCAAGGATTGCTCTACTTTTATCGGGGTTGGCCTCAATTTCCATGCTTGGAGACCATCAAACCCAAAATTTTTCCTGATCCTATGCAAAAGGTGCATTAACTCAGATTCAATATCATCTTGTGGTGCCTTAACACCTCAAATGCCTCGTGATAATGTTCGTTGTGATTTGCCTTATAGAGGCTCTTGATTAACATGTCATTTACATGAACTTCTATAGTCTCCCCAATAAGATGTTAATAAATTTTATCAATCTGCGATATGTCGCCTCTTTGGGACGTCACTTTTATTGCATTGGCCAATGTATCATTCCTTGATAAGGGAAAGTAGTCACTGAGACATGCATCTTTCATATCAATGAAGTCAATACACATCTTTCTCCATTGGCCTTCCTGCCTCTTGGAATCAAAATTTCTTTTCTCTTGTTTCATCGTCTCCCTATTCGGGTGGACGTCTAGTTTACGTAGTTAATTGGGGATCGACCCTTGGCATATCACAACAACGTTCTCTTGTAGGAACGCATCCAATTTTCCCTTCAAGGGTTCATTCATCAATGCCCTACGTGGGTAATTTTCCAGGTTCTTCAGGAACTGGGGGAGTGGGGACTAAGTCCTCGGTAGGTTTTCCTCTTTGTTTCTCATCTTCTCGGACATCCATTTCTTCAATCGGGAGGACCTGCCCCCGACTTCATCAGGCCTCAAGGCGGCCAGATAGCAATTCTTTGTTATTGTTTCATCTTTTTTTTAATCAATTTCATTCCTTGTTGGAAATTTGATCATCATGTCTTACCTTGAGGTAATCTGTTGGATTTTCTACCCAGCTGGTGGGACATTTTTTTTCATTGATCATGCTTCTACATGTTTTCCCCAGATGCCTATCCTTCCTTTCAGAGACGCCATTCTGTTGGTGAGTATATGAGCATGGAAGCTGGTGATGGATTCCATGCATTACTAAAATATTGTTATAACACTAGGTAATTCTCAGAAGCTTCTAAATGGTATTCCCCTCCATTGTTGGTCCTTACTCCTTAGACATTTATTCTTTGTTTAAATTCATTTTCCACCAGACAATTGAACTCAATAATTTTTTGGTATACTTCTGATTTTTCAACCATAAAAAAACCCACACGTATCGAGAAAAATCGTCGATGAACATGGTCATGTAGCGCTTTCCAGATCAAGAAGGGGTACAAACACGCCAAAACAAATCTGAATAAATAAGTTGTAATGGTCGAGAAGACCTTATTTGGGATTCGGAAAACGGTTGTCTATTTGTTTTGCTAAATTGGCATCCAGCACATACTCAGTCATTACGTATCTTTAAGTTTGGTAAGCTATGAACTAACTCTTTCTTCATCATTATCTCCAAGCAAAATAATTTACATCATTACATGTCCTAATTGAGTGTGCCAGAGATCAGGTGTCTCCTGCTGGCGTGTTTCATCAACCTATGTTGTACCTGCTGATATTACGTACTTCCCTTATCTCTTTGTCGTCTTGGACACCGACACCGTTGCTTCCATTCTTTCTTATCAACTCAGAAGACGGTTTTGCCGTGATAGAAGAAGAATCAGTAGAGGAGGAGGAGTTGTTGATTCTCAAGTTTAGGGTTTTGGAGGTGATTAATTGGGGTCTGAGAAACGAGGGGTTGATGGAGAAGGAAGATGGGCGTGAAAATCGAGGGGGAATCATTGCCATCATCATCCCCCTTCCAGAATCTATTCCACCGGTTAATGGAGAAGGTAAGGTGAGTGAGATGATGATTATGATGACGACGACTTCTTCTATTCCACCGGCTAACTAAATTGGATAACAACTTAAGCAGTGTAGGAATGAGGCTTTCTACCTTTGCAGATTACTTGCAATCAGAGGATTCAAAGCTTTGGGGCTCTCTAGCTACATGGCCAAGTCCTTCATGAACATATACAACATTAATTCTCTACACTTATATATATATATATATATATATATATATATATATATATATATATATATATATATATATATTATTTAGCCAAATACCTTAGGAGAGATTACTAAGTGCCCATATATTTAAAAAAACTAGGAATTAATTTGAAGAAACGACAACATTGATAATAAATAAAATCATATAGTACTCGAATCCAACCTCAAGCCTTTTACATATAATAAAATATTAATAGACATTGAATTCTAGCTATTTCAAGACTATTAAAATACATACATGTCAATCGTAGTTTATCTAATCTAATTGACCAAATATCGATCTAACTTCTTCTTCTGCAATTCCATCCTCTTATGCGATTCCACAGGTAAATACCTGGATCGCGTAAACCACCTGGGTGTCGCCGTCATAGAATCTAACTTACGAAACAGAGACGCTATCTCCGTCTCATTCATATGACTTTTTAAAGCACGCAACGCACCCAACACAGACGCTATCTCCGTTTCATTCAAATCATGACTTTCAACAACACAACCTGTATGTCATCCACGTACACAATATTATAAGGATTGTGTATATGCTTTATTAATTAAGATTATATCTAGAGAGAGAGAGAGAGACATCTTACCTGATGTAACAACAATGACAACAATGAGTACGAAGAGCAATAAGGTTTTCTCCATCGTGCACAACCCAATATTTGTTTACCGATCTATATATATTATAATGTCTGGAGATCGGAAATGCATCAGAACAGTTCAAGGTATTTTTCTTGAATTTTCCTTTTTTTGATTTTTTTTATAAAAATTCTTTTCTTGCATTAAGTAGCTATTAATGACATTTTAATTAGTCATTAATTACACCTATTAAACATATATTAAATTTACTCTATTTAATTTGTTTAAAAATTAGCAAATTTTAGTTGAACATTATAGTTATTTTTTCAATATTAAATATTAATTATATATAGTTATAACAGTTCCAAGTATTTTTTTGAATTTTCTTTTTTTTTTTTGATTTTTTTTATTAAAATTCTTTTTTTGCAATAAATAGCTATTAATAACATTTTAATTAGTCATTAATTACACCTATTAAACATATATTAAATTTACTTTATTTAATTTGTTTAAAAATTAGCAAATTTTAGTTGAACATTATAGTTATTTTTCAATATTAATTATTAATTATATATAGTTATACGACTAACAATTGTTTATATTGCGTTGTTTTTTATTTCCTATTCATGATCACTATAATTGCTTTTCGGATGATTATAGGGTACACGACCTTAACTTCTTAAGCAATTTTTATTATCAATAATTATGAAATCGTAATAAATTATGGAAGTACAAGTTATTTACTTAATATCTAGAATTGTATACAAACAATACAGACAGATTTTCAATTTTGCACGTCAATAAATTATACATGAGTTATGATCAAATCGATTAAATTTAACAAATCCAGCCATTTATCGGAAGATAAACTTGATAAAAAAGCTATATACCCATTGTTTCGTTATATTATGCCGAAATAAATTTTTATTGTAATTAAACAAATTCTTACACTATTATTGAATATGTATATTATGATGAATATGTATATTATGAATATGTATTTAGTTATGAACATATACAACATTAATTCTCTACAGTCATATATATATATATATATATATATATATATATATATATATATATATATATATATGATTGAGCCAAATACCTTAGGAGAGATTACTAAGTGCCCATATATTCAAAAAAACTAGGAATTAATTTGAAGAAACGACAACATTGATAATAAATAAAATCATATAGTACTCAGAATCCAACCTCAAGGCTTTTACATATAATAAAATATTAATAGACATTGAAGTCTAGCTATTTCAAGACTATTAAAATACATGCATGTCAATCATAGTTTATCTAATCTAATTGACCAAATATCGATCTAACTTCATCTTCTGCAATTCCATCCTCTTCTGCGATTCCACAGGTAAATCTAGCAACGCAAACACCTGGGTCGCGTAAACCACCTGGGTATCGCCGTAATAGACTCTAATGCACGCAACATAGACGCTATCTCCGTCTCATTCATATGACTTCTTAACGCACGCAACTCACGCAACACAGACGCTTTCTGCGTCTCATTCATATGACTTTCAACAACACAACCTGTATGTCATCCACGTACACAATATTATAAGGATTGTGTATATGCTTTATTAATTAAGATTATATCTAGAGGGAGAGACATCTTACCTGATGTAACAACAATGACAACAATGAGTAAGAAGAGCAATAAGGTTTTCTCCATCGTGCACAGCCCAATATTTGTTTACCGATTGTTATAATATGTGACCCCTATCTTTTATCATAATTATATCCTTATATATAATAAGTATAAGAACTACCAAAATCATAAGATTTGTTGGATTAAATAGACGAACAAGACTAGATCACGTTAAAAGGAAAATTATAATCTAAAAAGGATATAATTAGAAAAGATTGCATTAGAAATCTATTAGAAAAGATTGCATTAGAAATCTATTTATAAGGCATACGATTAAAATTTCTATTAGAAGTAGAATAAGAATTCGAATTTATAGAGAATAGGAGTTCGAATTTATAGAAAAAATATATAAATAAAAGTTCTACTATAAGTAAAATAGGTGTTTGAATATATAGAGCAAACATATAATTAAATATTTTATAGAAAGTACCTTCTTAAATTATATATTTTTATATAAGTTAATTATACTTATATTAGGAAAATTTATTCATAAATCCAATACTATTGTCATATAAAAAGTCACCATATTTAAAAAGAAAAGAATTGATGTGTTAACATAATAAAAAACAATCTCATGGAGGAATCCTAAATAAATACAGGAGTATCTATAATATAAAGATAAAATAAGATGTGTTTTCATTTTCTAAAACTCTAAAAATTTTAGAAAGTCTAGAGAAAGTATAAATTGGAATTCACTCTATTTTTTAGGTTTTGATTTTACGAAAAAAAATTGTTGTGTAAGATAAGTATCATCAATATTATAATGAAGTTGGAATTTCGATCCCAAACTCGAAACGTGTTTAACGGGAAGACGGCTCACTATAAAAGATTGTACTAGCTATTAAAATATCATATTGATGTTATAAATTTTATTCTATTTTTAGGATTTGATTTTTATGGATAAACATTATCATACAAGTAATATATGTAAAAGTTAGGTTTTTGATTTTAACGAGAGAGCGGATCAATAGTAATAATCGTGTTTAACAAGAAAGCGATTCATTAGATAAGACTGTATAAAAGATGTTTAAATATATAAGTAATGCATAAAATAAAATGTTTTATTACAAGTAGAATACGAGGACGGTGGAGACGTCTTATATGATTTTTTAAAGTTATACATCTTTTTTCCTAGAAATCCTTTATTTTAACTTTTTTATACAAGTTTATTATAATTGCATTACAAAAATATATCCATAAATTTAATATTATTCCCGTAACGAAAAGTCTTCGTATTTAATTTTTTTTTTTTGATATGTTAAAATAACAGAAAGACATTCGCATGCGGAAACTGTAAATAAATACAAGAATATCTATAATATACAGAAAATATAAGATGTATTTTCATCTTTTAAAACTCCATAAATATTAGAAAGTTTAAAGAATATAAAAATTGGAATTTACTCTCTTTATATAATGAAGTTAGAATTTCGGTTTCAAATAAGAGCGACTCGAAACGTATTTAACGGAAAGACGGTTAGCTAGAAAAGATTGTATTAGCTTTTAGAATTTGATACCGAAGTTATAATTTTTATTTTATTTTTACGGTTCGATTTTATGGATAAAAATGTAATAACCGCGAATTTCGAATAAATTTTCTACTCGTTATTTAAATTTATTTAAGAGCGATGCATTAATATATTTAATTATCGCGTTTCGGTAAATTTTTAAAATTTTATATTCGTATGTAAATAAATATTATATATCATACCTATTTAATTATAATTATTAGGTATTTATTAGAATAAGAAAATTTAGGAAAATAGGATTTTAATTTTGGACGGATATTAATTTTATATCGCAGAATTTATTTTAGAAAACAAATTTGGGTCTCGTTATAATTATCCAGCAGGAAAAACGACGATATTAATGTTACATTTTATCTGATCGGGTTGTTAAAGACGCGGAGGGGACAGCATTTCTCGATCACAGAAAACGATTCATATTCTTCCCAAAACACAATTTATTCTGTCACAAAACACTACACTCTTTTTATAAACCCAAAATGTCCCAGTACTTTCTTTTTATTTTTCTAAACTTCACGTTTTGTCTGCTATAGTTGTATAAACACTGAGTTAAAACAGAGTGACAGGCTATACATTGGGTCTCTATTCTCTCTACAAAACTAAGTAAACACAGGTAGTTTACTTATTTGTTTTTGTTAAAAATATTTTTTTATTTTCTTCTTTCTTCTTTCTTTCCGATTTTGGTGGTTCGATTGATTGTTTTATTAGGAATTTGTTTTGGTTGTGAGTCGGAAGGAAGAAGGGGGGGTCGATTGTGGTTAGGGAAAAGACAGAACCACCACCGATTGGTGGTGATGGTGGTGGTTAAGAGAAACCGAGAGTTGAAAGGGAGAACGAACGGAGGGAGAAAGAAGAGAGGGGATGAGAGAGTTTTGTTGTGTTGTGTGTGTGGACGGAGTTATAAGGGGGGGAGTTCAAAGAAATTGAGAACGAGAGAAAAGAGAAGTTGAGAGAGAGAGGGGTTCGACTTTAGTGTCGATTGGTTGTGTTCCGGTGTGTGGTTTGTATTGTTGTTGAATCGGAGTGTTGCGTTGCAGTTGAGAGAGAGATATAGATAGCGTGAGGCAGAGAGAGTTTGATGGGTATTGTTTCTTTCGATTGGTAACCGAGATGGGGAGGGGGGGAAATTATAGTTGTTGATTGTAGTGTGTAATGTTTTGTGAGTGTTGATTGTATTAAGAGGTTGAGGGAGTACAGACAAAGAGATTACTGTTTTGTGGTGTTGTCGAAGGAAGGAAAGAAGGAGGAGATGAGGGGAGTTGTGAGATGAGAGACTTGGGGAGAGACTTCGACGAGAGAGAGATTGTTAGAGACAGAGAGAGAGATGGGTAGAGAAATGTGAGAGAGAGATTGATCAGGGGAGAGGCAGTGTAGGGGAGCGATTTTCCGGACGGCGGTGGTGGCGCGTGGGCCCCACGCGCCGTCGTGAATTGTTTTCTGATAAAAACTGTTACAACTGTAATAAGATGAAAAGGGTGAAAGTGTTAATGGGTTTATTATTTAAATTGTGGGAAATAAAAGGTGTTTAATAATAATAGTGAAATTAATTATTACTTAGTTAAAAATAATCATTTAATGATTTTTGGATAAAAATTGGAGATTTATTGATTTGTCGATAAAAAGAGGAATAATTGTGGATAAATAGGATTAAAAAGCGGTGTTATTTTTAGAAGACTTATAATTAGCGATTCCGGTTTATTTTAATTAATCGGATCAAGCCAGACTAATTTAGAGTCTAATCGGGGTAATATAATATTAATTACGAGATTAAAAATGGTGAGAGTAATAATAATAATTTTGGATTTAAAATTGAATAAAAGTGGATTGTTGGACTATTTTGTTGTGAGAATAAATAGAGGTTATTATTATTAATTTGTGAGATTTAAAAATAGATAATTGCCGTTATTTTTGGTAACCCTATTTGTCGTTTTAAGCGAGACTTACGGATATTAAAATATTATATTTTCGAGATTTGATTTCTGAGTTTGAAAGAGAGTTATTACCCGGGGATTTAATTTCCGTTAAGTACGTTAGAGATTTTCGGGAAAATATTTTAGTATTTAAATATTATATTATCGGATCAGGTATATTCTATTTTGACGATTCGCTCACGTATTTCTGGTTGCCATTTTTAGAGCATAATTCTCGAGCCATAGATCAAAGTTGATTTCACGGGTAGAGTATAATTTTATCTGCACTTTCTGCACTGCGAGACCGAGGCAAGTTCATTTCTACCCTAACTCTCAGAAACTTTTTATTTCTGTTCGTATTATTTCATTCCTTATTTATTTTCGAGCTATCAATTATGAGATTTAATTGTTGCTCCTTATGATGCAATAGTTTCTTTTTGAGCATTATTTTCTCGTTAAATATTACGTTACTGATAGAATTAGTTTACTTGCGAAATACATTTCCTAAGCGTAGGAGCAATCCCGTTGTTATCAGGTCGATCTCATTAATTCGGGACGACTATTTATTTTGATTCAGTGAAACTATTCTCATTCGTTCGAGATAGTTAAATTCATTTTTCTTAGTCGGATTTATTGTTCAAATTCGACGATATTTATTGATTATCTTTTAGTTGGTTCATCGTTCGAACCGACCAATAGGTGTATATTATTTAAAATCGTTAGGGCTTTATTCGTTGATCAAGTGAAAAACATTCTACCTATCGTTCATCAATTTTGAGTATTTAAAACTATTCGGGTAGTACTACTTGCTCAGTACGACTCATTGTTTTTCATTCTAAAACTATTCTCATTATTTCGAGATAGTTGCCCTTTCTTGTCAAGGGTTGGCACTTTGTTCGTGTCAAGCAATTAAAACATATTTATTGATAGTTACATCAGTCCATTGTTCGGATTGGTGGTCCATCGAGTAACACTGGCAGTCAGCCAGATCAATTAATTATTTTCCTTGTGAAGTTTATCTCAAAGTATCAGTTCATGAAATGTTCGGGAATTCTGTGTTCTACTGGTAAATTTTGGGAAAGAGGCCCATTATAGAGAAAGAGAGACTTGTGTACCATTATACGGACACGAGATTATTTTGGCACCCATTATGATGCTAGCATTCATACATATATATATATATATATTTGTTGATATCGTATTGTAGCCGTGATCGGGCGAAGTGCGGTGTCATTGGAGGACGGTATCCCCGGTCGGATAGATGATCGCCCCACCGAGATACCGAGAGGTGGAAGACCAGTTCATTCTTAAATCATGAGTCTTTTGAGTATCTATTTTCGAGATGAGTCTTTTGAGTATCTATTTTCGAGATGAGTCTTTCGAGTATTCCTTTCGGTATATATTACTATATTTATGTACCGAGCAAGGAGAGGACTTGCTGAGCACCATAGTTGCTCATTCTTGCTTTACAACATTTTATTCAGCTGTCAAGATGGAAAGAGGCGAGACGTCGAGCCAGGGATCCAGAGGAAAGGGAAAAGCTCCAGGCTATGCTGGCAAGAACTAGATTATCCAGCTGGAACCTTGATATTTATTACTTTTGGGAACGTTTGTAAGATATTATCCTAAGATGTACTAAGTCGTATTGTAATATTTTGTGAGACCGATCTTGGAATTGCGGAGTGGGACATTTATGCTCCGTTGTAATAAATATTTTGCTTTATTATTTCGTTAACGTGTGCTGCAGGATATTGAGACAATGTGACGACCCGGATCCCCGGTCCGGGTGGATCTGGGGGCGTTACAGTTTTGGTATCAGAGCCTTAGTTATATTTTTAGGAATCGTACGAGCCTAAAATTATAACGCGACGTGAGAATCTAGAGATATAGTACAACGTTGATATTTTAGCACTAAGTGCCCTACACCGTTATATTTATACCTTTATCTAATCGATTTGGAACCTAGTTGTAACCGAGACTTTTTGTGCTTTTGTAGATGTCTACATCCGGACCAGCTGACACTCGTTCTATCTGAGATAGATCTCCTACACCTTACCCGCACAGACCACTAGATTCCAGTTCGGGTCCGGACAGTAATCCGTCAGAGGAGTACATTCCGATTGATAGTGTTTCGGAGGATTCTTCGGTTCGGATTCTTACACCTTCTCCTCCGCAGGTGATAGACCTAGCAGATTCTCCTGATCAGGTCATCGAGGTAGTCGATTCTCCTATCCCGGTGACTGATGTAGAGGCTCCTACTCTTGAGGCTGAGCAGCTAGCTCAGATTCCAGCTCCCGAGATGTACAGACAGGAGACACCTGAGCCTTTTCTATCCGAGTCGATTGTGGAGGGCCAGCTTTCGCCCATTCGCACCGGAGTAGCAGCTCCCATTGGCATGTTTCCTCCTTCTGGGCCAGTCTATGTGACGATTTTAGCAGTTCTTACCATACCCGATTACATGCTTCCAGCAGTCAGTGATGCTCCAGCTTGTGACACTGCTCCATCTGCACCTACCATCCATATCCCTGCTCCAGTGGGGATGATTTCATCTGCTCCGCCTTTTCCAGTTCAGCCAGCCGGTATGCCTACACAGCCGATAGTAGGTCGAGAGCCAGTGCCTTGGATTGTACATGATCACCTTTACCAACAGTTTCGCTGGGTATGGATGCGTTACGAGGAGATTTTTGCTACGAGGGATGCTATTCTGCGATTATTGTCAGTTGATCCTATGGCAGTTCATGGGGGTGGTAGCCTACTTTTGAGGGATGTATCCATGGAGATTGTACATCAGATCTCTACCTCTAGCCTGACTGGGCTGCAGACTGATATTACAGCCTTACCATCTTCTAGTACCGGAGCTGTGGATCGTAGTACTGTTGCCGACCTGATTGCTAGAGCTATTGAGGAGTTTCACAGGCGTGTTATCGAGATGTTTGGTCGCTGAGACCCCTCCTGACGTTGTAGTTCGGGTTTTTGCCACTTTTGGGGGATAGACTTCTGTTTAGAGTGCTTATGTTGTATCTAGTCTGTCATAGGTAGACCCGCACTCTGTATATTTAGTAGTTTGATGTACTAGCTGACTAGAGGATTTTGGATGTAGTCTTTGGTCTTGCCTGATGTACCTTTTGGAATTATATGTTGATATTCGTACTTTTGCGCTTTTATCTGTATCAGATTTTATTACTGTTACGCTTTATTTATAGCACTCCTGTAAAAAAAAAAAGTTTTCGAGAACCAAGGATTAATGACAATTGAATTTTTAAAACTTATAAGGTTTTCTGAGAATCGCCATTTAAACTTGGATAGATCCTTACAATTATCGGAACCTTTTTATATCAAGGAATAAGAGTAATTGTTATTAAGAGACAAGAGAGAGTCATGATTTTGAGTATGATTTATTTTGAGAAACCAGGAATTTGATCGAGTAATTATTTCTGAATACCTTCCGTAACTGTGCCAGCAATGGTGTCTTATAACTGCATATCTGTGATATAACATACCTTATTGTTTTCGCTCTTTATAGAAAGAGATGCCGCCAAAGAGAGGAAGACCCCCAAGAAATCCCCGTCCTCAACCTGAAGCGAATCGAGATGAGGAGGTTCCACCTCGGAACCTAGTTCCGAACCCAAATCCAAACCCTGGACCAGAGCCCGCTCAAAATCCCAACCAGAATAATAACCCGATGAACCTACTTCTGAACTTTATTCTTCAACATGCTCAAAACCCTTAACCTCAGCAGAACCAAAATCAGATTAGAGGAAATCCACCTCCGGCTCAACTGACTCAAGCTACAGTGAGTTTCAAATCGTTCAAATCTTTGAATCCACCTGAATTTAAAGGTTCCACTAACCTAGTGGAGGCTAGAGTCTGGTTACGAGAAATAGAGAAGACTTTTGAGATTGTGGGGGTGGAAGAGGATAAGAAGACGGTATTTGCAGCTTATATGTTAAAAGATGAAGCTAACTACTGGTGGGAAGCGAAGAGAGCTATGGAAGGTAATGCGGTTATACCGTGGGCCAGATTTACAACATTGTTCTTAGAGAGGTATTTCCCCAAGTATATGGAGAATCAGATGGAAATTAAGTTTTTGGAACTCAAGTAGGGGACAATGACTGTTGTAGACTACGAGGCCAAGTTTACAGAACTCTCGAGGTTTGTGCCCTATCAAGTAGACACTGAAGAGAAGAGAGCAAAACGCTTTCAACAAGGATTGAAGCCCTGGATACAGAATCGAGTCGCGGTGTTTGAGATCACCAATTATGCAACCTTAGTTCAGAAGGCGGCTATAGTGGAAAGTGGGAGTGAACTGTACCCTAAGGATGAAAAGAAGAGGAAGTTTCAGGACAGCGGAAGTAACTTTGTGAGAAGATTTGATAATCGGAGTGACAAGAAACCATTTGTGAGGAGGGAGGATAGAAGCACTGATACAAGGAGGTTTGGGAATCATGACACCAGAGGAAGCAACCAGAGGTTCAAACAGCCACAGACAGTTAGTGTGATGCAAGGAAGGCCACCTTTGCCAGAATGCAAGACATGTGGGAAGAAACACCCTGGACCCTGTCATCAAGAAAGTGTGAATTGTTATAACTGCGGACAGAAGGGTCATTATGCTTCTAGTTGCAAGGATAAATCTGTCACCTGCTTCAACTGTGGAAGGAAAGGTCACGTGTCCCGAGACTGCCGACAACCTGCAAAGGAAAATCCAGTGCCTCGACTCACAGCACCTCCCAGCAACAAGCCGACAGCAAGAACCTTCAACATGACTGTACAAGATGCCATCGATGACAGCGATGTGATTGCAGGTACGCTTCTAGTAAACTCTGAGGATGCATGTGTTCTAGTTGATTCTGGAGCTACCAAATCCTTTATTTCTGAAAACTTCATGAATAAGTTGAATCTTGAATCTGTGCCCTTAGAGGGAATTCTGAACATAGAAGTAGCCAATCAAGAGGTCATACCAGTAAACCGAGTGTGTCCAAATTGTTCTATAGAGATACATGGGCAACGTTTCGAGGCAGACCTAATTCCTTTTAAGTTAGGGGAATTTGACGTAATCCTAGGGATGGATTGGTTATCACGCTATGATGCTCAAATAAATTGTCGTCGTAAGAGGGTCAGCTTAAAGGGACCTAATGGTGTAAGGATTCCGTTTTGCGGATGAAAACCGACTAAGGATTTCCTGTCAATAATTCAAGCTAAAAGATTACTTCGGCAAGGATGTCAAGCCTATCTAGCTCATGTGATAGATACCGAGAAGCAGATCCCTACGATCGAAGAGGTCCCTGTAGTTAATCAGTTTGAAGATGTTTTTCCTGACGAGCTACCGGGAATGCCACCGGATCGAGAGATAGAATTCACAATCGACCTAGCACCAGGAACCGCACCAATCTCGAAGGCGCCGTACAGAATGGCACCAGTGGAAATGAAGGAGTTGGCAACACAACTGCAAGAATTACTGGACAAAGGTGTAATCAGACCAAGTGTATCCCCGTGGGGAGCTCCAGTGTTGTTCGTAAAGAAGAAGGACGGATCCATGCGACTCTGTATTGATTATCGTGAACTAAATAAGATGACTATCAAGAATAGGTACCCTCTACCTCGGATCGACGATTTGTTTGACCAACTTAAGGGAACTATGTATTTTTCGAAGATCGATTTGAGATCCAGCTATCATCAACTAAAGATCAAGCCTGAGGACATTCCTAAGACTGCCTTTAGGACCCGATATGGACATTACGAGTTCCTAGTCATGTCTTTTGGATTGACGAATGTGCCAGCTGCTTTCATGGATTTGATGAATCGTGTGTTCAAGAGGTACTTGGACAAGTTCGTGATTGTATTTATTGATGACATCTTAATATACTCGAAGTCTCCTGAGGAGCATGCTGAACACCTCCGATTGGTGCTGGAAACGCTGAGGAAGGAGAAGTTATATGCGAAATTTTCGAAGTGTGAATTCTGGCTGAAGGAAGTTCAATTTTTAGGACACATTGTGAGCGGAGAAGGGATTTCTGTAGACCCCGCAAAGATAGAAGCTGTAGCAGATTGGGAGAGACCCAAGACTCCAACAGAGGTTAGAAGTTTCCTTGGATTGGCCGGATACTATCGTAGATTCGTGAAAGATTTCTCAAAGATAGCTACGCCACTGACTCGACTTACCAGAAAGAGCAAAAAGTTTGAATGGACCCCCAAATGTGAAGACAGCTTTCAAGAATTGAAGGAGAGATTGACTACTGCCCCAGTTTTGACTCTACCCGATGAGAAAGGCGATTTCGTGATTTTCAGCGATGCCTCTCACAAGGGTTTAGGATGCGTTCTGATGCAACACGGAAAGGTAATAGCTTACGCCTCTCGACAACTGAAGGAATATGAGTCCCGTTACCCTACTCACAATTTGGAACTTGCTGCCACTGTTTTTGCCCTCAAGATTTGGAGACATTACCTTTATGGAGAAAAATGCGAGATTTACACGGATCACAAGAGCTTAAAGTATATATTCACGCAGAAGGAATTAAACATGAGACAGAGAAGATGGTTGGAATTGATCAAAGACTATGATTGCTCGATAAACTACCACCCAGGGAAGGCTAATGTTGTAGCTGATGCTTTAAGTAGAAAGGAAAGACTCAACCTGTTGACAACCTCAGAAGAATTAGTCAGAGAATTTGAGAGAATGGAATTAGAAGTCAAGGTCCCAGTCCAAAACAATGAAAGAGTTTACAGTATTCAGTTTCAACCAGAGTTACTCGAAAAGATTCGCCGTTGTCAAGAGCAAGTAATGGAAGAAAGAAGATCAGAGTTGACCGGAGAAGAATTTCTGAGTTCAAAGGATGATAAGGGAATTAAGCGATTTGCATCGAGAATATAGATTCCTAATGTTACAGAGCTGAAGGAAGAGATTATGAGCGAAGCGCATAACTCGAGATATTCCATTCACCCAGGGAGCACAAAAATGTATCAAGACATCAAGCAAAATTATTGGTGGCCTAACATGAAGAGAGAGATTGCAGAATGGGTGAGTAGGTGTTTGACCTGTCAGAAAGTGAAAGCTGAACATCAACGACCAAGTGGACTTTTACAACCCTTAGAGATACCCGAGTGGAAATGGGAGCATATTTCCATGGATTTTGTCGTAGGATTGCCCCGAACTAGAGCTAGCCACGATGCGATATGGGTTATTGTCGACCGACTCACTAAGTCTGCGCATTTCCTACCAATTAGTGATAAGTACTCAGTTGAAAAATTGGTAAACATATACTTAAGAGAAATTATGGTTCGCCATGGAATGCCTGTTTCAATTGTATCTGATAGAGACGCCCGTTTTACTTCTCGATTTTGGAAAAGCTTTCAGGAATGTCTTGGAACGAAGTTAAATCTGAGCACTGCATATCATCCACAGACCGACGAACAAAGTGAAAGGACGATTCAAACAGTTGAAGATATGTTAAGAGCTTGTGCACTTGATTTTAAGGGAAGTTGGGATGAGCATTTGCCCCTAGTCGAGTTTGCTTACAACAATAGTTACCACTCTAGCATAGGTATGGCACCATATGAAGCATTGTACGGAAGAAAGTGTAGATCACCGTTATACTGGGATGAAGTAGGGGAAAGAAAGATACTAGGACCAGAATTACTTCAACAAACGAAGCAAGCAACCGAAGTTATTCGAAAAAGGTTAGTTGCAGCTCAGGATCGACAGAAGAAGTATGCGAATCAAAAGAGAAAGGACAAAGCATTCGAAGTGGGAGATAAAGTGATGCTGAAGGTTTCACCTTGGAAGGGAGTTATGAGATTCGAAAAGAAAGGCAAATTGAGTCCCAGATATATAGGACCTTTTGAGATTCTCAAAAAGATAGGACCACTAGCTTATCAGTTGGCCCTACCTCCAGACCTTCAGCACATTCATGACGTATTTCATGTTTCTGCGTTAAGAGAATACCATTCCGATTTCAGACATGTCATAACCTATGAACCAGTGGAAATCCGTCCTGACCTGACATACGAAGAGCAGCCAGTGCAGATTCTAGACTACAAGGTGCAAGAGTTAAGAACTAAGAACGTAAATTTGGTAAAGGTACTTTGGAGAAACCACCAAGTCGAGGAAGCCACGTGGGAATTAGAAAGCGAAATGCGGAATAAATATCCTGATTTGTTTAGTGCGTAGTTTTGATTCCGAGGACGGAATCCTATAAGGGGGGAAGACTGTAATAACCGCGAATTTCGAATAAAATTTTCTACTCGTTATTTAAATTTATTTAAGAGCGATGCATTAATATATTTAATTATCGCGTTTCGGTAAATTTTTAAAATTTTATATTCGTATGTAAATAAATATTATATATTATACCTATTTAATTATAATTATTAGGTATTTATTAGAATAAGAAAATTTAGGAAAATAGGATTTTAATTTTGGACGGATATTAATTTTATATCGCAGAATTTATTTTAGAAAACAAATTTGGGTCTCGTTATAATTATCCAGCAGGAAAAACGACGATATTAATGTTACGTTTTATCTGATCGGGTTGTTAAACACGAGGAGGGGACAGCATTTCTCGATCACAGAAAACGATTCATATTCTTCCCAAAACACAATTTATTCTGTCACAAAACACTACACTCTTTTTATAAGCCCAAAATGTCCCAGTACTTTCTTTTTATTTTTCTAAACTTCACGTTTTGTCTGCTATAGTTGTATAAACACTGAGTTAAAACAGAGTGACAGGCTATACATTGGGTCTCTATTCTCTATACAAAACTAAGTAAACACAGGTAGTTTACTTATTTGTTTTTGTTAAAAATATTTTTTTATTTTCTTCTTTCTTCTTTCTTTCCGATTTTGGTGGTTCGATTGATTGTTTTATTAGGAATTTGTTTTGGTTGTGAGTCGGAAGGAAGAAGGGGGGGTCGATTGTGGTTAGGGAAAAGACAGAACCACCACCGATTGGTGGTGGTGGTGGTGGTTAAGAGAAACCGAGAGTTGAAAGGGAGAACGAACGGAGGGAGAAAGAAGAGAGGGGATGAGATAGTTTTGTTGTGCTGTGTGTGTGGACGGAGTTATAAATGGGGGGGGGGGAGTTCAAAGAAATTGAGAACGAGAGAAAAGAGAAGTTGAGAGAGAGAGGGGTTCAACTTTAGTGTCGATTGGTTGTGTTCCGGTGTGTGGTTTGTATTGTTGTTGAATCGGAGTGTTGCGTTGCAGTTGAGAGAGAGATATAGATAGCGTGAGGCAGAGAGAGTTTGATGGGTATTGTTTCTTTCGATTGGTAACCGAGATGGGGAGGGGGGAATTATAGTTGTTGATTGTAGTGTGTAATGTTTTGTGAGTGTTGATTGTATTAAGAGGTTGAGGGAGTACAGACAGAGAGATTACTGTTTTGTGGTGTTGTCGGAGGAAGGAAAGAAGGAGGAGATGAGGGGAGTTGTGAGATGAGAGACTTGGGGAGAGACTTCGACGAGAGAGAGATTGTTAGAGACAGAGAGAGAGATGGGTAGAGAAATGTGAGAGAGAGATTGATCAGGGGAGAGGCAGTGTAGGGGAGCGATTTTCCGGACGGCGGTGGTGGCGCGTGGGCCCCACGCGCCGTCGTGAATTGTTTTCTGATAAAAACTGTTACAACTGTAATAAGATGAAAAGGGTGAAAGTGTTAATGGGTTTATTATTTAAATTGTGGGAAATAAAAGGTGTTTAATAATAATAGTGAAATTAATTATTACTTAGTTAAAAATAATCATTTAATGATTTTTGGATAAAAATTGGAGATTTATTGATTTGTCGATAAAAAGAGGAATAATTGTGGATAAATAGGATTAAAAAGCGGTGTTATTTTTAGAAGACTTATAATTAGCGATTCCGGTTTATTTTAATTAATCGGATCAAGCCAGACTAATTTAGAGTCTAATCGGGGTAATATAATATTAATTACGAGATTAAAAATGGTGAGAGTAATAATAATAATTTTGGATTTAAAATTGAATAAAAGTGGATTGTTGGACTACTTTGTTGTGAGAATAAATAGAGGTTATTATTATTAATTTGCGAGATTTAAAAATAGATAATTGCCGTTATTTTTGGTAACCCTATTTGTCATTTTAAGCGAGACTTACGGATATTAAAATATTATATTTTCGAGATTTGATTTCTGAGTTTGAAAGAGAGTTATTACCCGGGGATTTAATTTCCGTTAAGTACGTTAGAGATTTTCGGGAAAATATTTTAGTATTTAAATATTATATTATCGGATCAGGTATATTCTATTTTGACGATTCGCTCACGTATTTCTGGTTGCCATTTTTAGAGCATAATTCTCGAGCCATAGATCAAAGTTGATTTCACAGGTAGAGTATAATTTTATCTGCACTTTCTGCACTGTGAGACCGAGGCAAGTTCATTTCTACCCTAACTCTCAGAAACTTTTTATTTCTGTTCGTATTATTTCATTCCTTATTTATTTTCGAGCTATCAATTATGAGATTTATTTGTTGCTCCTTATGATGCAATAGTTTCTTTTTGAGCATTATTTTCTCGTTAAATATTACGTTACTGATAGAATTAGTTTACTTGCGAAATACATTTCCTAAGCGTAGGAGCAATCCCGTTGTTATCAGGTCGATCTCATTAATTCGGGACGACTATTTATTTTGATTCAGTGAAACTATTCTCATTCGTTCGAGATAGTTAAATTCATTTTTCTTAGTCGGATTTATTGTTCAAATTCGACGATATTTATTGATTATCTTTTAGTTGGTTCATCGTTCGAACCGACCAATAGGTGTATATTATTTAAAATCGTTAGGGCTTTATTCGTTGATCAAGTGAAAAACATTCTACCTATCGTTCATCAATTTTGAGTATTTAAAACTATTCGGGTAGTACTACTTGCTCAGTACGACTCATTGTTTTTCATTCTAAAACTATTCTCATTATTTCGAGATAGTTGCCCTTTCTTGTCAAGGGTTGGCACTTTGTTCGTGTCAAGCAATTAAAACATATTTATTGATAGTTACATCAGTCCATTGTTCGGATTGGTGGTCCATCGAGTAACACTGGCAGTCAGCCAGATCAATTAATTATTTTCCTTGTGAAGTTTATCTCAAAGTATCAGTTCATGAAATGTTCGGGAATTCTGTGTTCTACTGGTAAATTTTGGGAAAGAGGCCCATTATAGAGAAAGAGAGACTTGTGTACCATTATACGGACACGAGATTATTTTGGCATTTGTTGCCAGGATTGAATTGATAACCCATTATGATGTTAGCATTCATACATATATATATTTTTTGATATCGTATTGTAGCCGTGATCGGGCGAAGTGCGGTGTCATTGGAGGACGGTATCCCCGGTCGGATAGATGATCGCCCCACCGAGATACCGAGAGGTGGAAGACCAGTTCATTCTTAAATCACGAGTCTTTTGAGTATCTATTTTCGAGATGAGTCTTTTGAGTATCTATTTTCGAGATGAGTCTTTCGAGTATTCCTTTCGGTATATATTACTATATTTATGTACCGAGCAAGGAGAGGACTTGCTGAGCACCATAACTGCTCATTCTTGCTTTACAACATTTTATTCAGCTGTCAAGATGGAAAGAGGCGAGACGTCGAGCCAAGGATCCAGAGGAAAGGGAAAAGCTCCAGGCTATGCTGGCAAGAACTAGATTATCCAGCTGGAACCTTGATATTTATTACTTTTGGGAACGTTTGTAAGATATTATCTTAAGATGTACTAAGTCGTATTGTAATATTTTGTGAGACCGATCTTGGAACTGCGGAGTGGGACATTTATGCTCCGTTGTAATAAATATTTTGCTTTATTATTGCGTTAACGTGTGCTGCAGGATATTGAGACAATGTGACGACCCGGATCCCCGGTCCGGGCGGATCTAGGGGCGTTACAAAAAAAATATTATATAAATCTTTATAATATATGTTAAAGTTGGAATTTCGGTTTTAACGAGAGAGCGGCTCAATCGAAAGAATCGTATTTAACAAGAAATCGATTCATTAGAGAAGATTATTTAATCATTAAAATTTAATATTAATATTAATATTATAATATAAAGTAAATGTATTGAATTTTTTTAAAAATATTGTAACGCCGCCGCGAAGCGCTACTTTATCAACTAGTGAGTTTTAAAAAGAAAATCATAATCTAAAAAGGATATAATTAAAAAAGGTTGTATTAGAATTGAATTTTATTTATTTTTTATTAGTATTAAAAATATTCATATTTAAAATTTTGGCTTTATCTTGAGATCTAAAAATCATATTTGGATGATTTTACGGAAATGGGGTAAACATGTTGAGAACATTATCAAGATAATGGTAAGTTGAAACATGACCAAAAACACAAAGTAAGAAGATTATTATCTATACACATATGTTGCTAGTCCTAATTTTCACCAAAAAATATATAAAATATAGAAAATTATACAAATCTGGAAAGACAATGATAAGTAGGGTGGGGTAGTACCAGGTGAGCATCTTGAGATGGGATAATATAAGCGTCAATAGAAGTAGCAGGATTGGAGAAGAGACTACCAAGAGCTCCAAGCTTGTCATCTTGGACACCCCCTAAAAATATTTTTTGCGTCCGCCACTTTTTATAAGTACTAGCTTATAACCTGTGTAGTGCACGGGTTTTTTTATATTATATTATAAATTTTATTTAATATTATAATTATATTTTTATACAATCATTATTTTAATAATTTTTAAATTTTAATTTGATATAATTTAATATACTCATGTTTACGGATCATACTAATGTTTCCTTATTATAAACATCTTATACAATTTTTAATATGTTTTATTAATAATATAGAAATATGTTGTGATATTTTCAGGTATATATTAATGATTTAAAGGAAATATTAATGATTGAAAGATATGATACGATTGATCTTTTTGGTGTTTATAAAAGGTAATGTCTTTAACTAAAAGTAAATGTGAAAAAGGCAATCGACTAATTACCATTAATTATATTATGTTATTATTTATTTTAGGTGTTATATTTTTTTAGAAAATTATGGTGTGATATTTTCAGGTATATATTAATGTTTGTAAGATTTGTTTTAAATTAAAAAGTGTTAACTCGAATAACTTGTAGAAGGGAGGTTGAATACAAGTTATATAATCGTGTCTGATTTTTGCTTGATTAGATGAATAAACGAATGAATCAAACTTTGTTTGTATTAAAAAAAATCAAATACAAACTCTACCAATGGTGAACAATACCTTTAGCAGCTGTTGACAATACAAATCTCTCTCTCTATTTGTTTCGAACTCTCGAATACAAACCTTATACAGAGCTTCACATATAATAAAATCATATAGTACCCAGAATCCAACCTCAAGGCTTTTACATATAATAAAATATTAATAAACATTGAAGTCTAAGCTATTTCAAGACTATTAAAATACATGCATGTCAATCATAGTTTATCTAATCTAATTGACCAAATATCGATCTAACTTCATCTTCTGCAATTCCATCCTCTTCTGCGATTCCACAGGTAAATCTAGCAACGCAAACACCAGGGTCGCGTATACCACCTGGACGCACGAAACCTAGACGCTATCTCCATCTCATTCATATGACTTCTTAACGCACGCAACACAGACGTTATCTCCGTCTCATTCATATGACTTTCAACAACACAACCTGTATGTCATCCACGTACACAATATTATAAGGATTGTGTATATGCTTTATTAATTAAGATTATATCTAGAGAGAGACATCTTACCAGGGGCGAATGTTAAGGTAAGCGGGCCCAGCCTCCGCTGGGTAGTTTTTTTGCAGACCAAGAGGAAAAAAAAATTCCGCTGGGAGGAAATTTCATTTTTCTGCTGGGTAGCAATATATGCAACATAGTTTACATTTCTTATTGAATATTCTGGTAGCTCAGCTGGCTTGTTTATTGTTTGCAAGCGGGGAGACCCGTGTTCGACTCCCAAAGAGAACAAAACGTATTATTTTTTACTACTAATGCTAACTTCTTTGTCCATTATCTATATATTACTACTACATACAAAATATTTGTCTATAAATATTAACCACGCAGCCAAGATGGGCTACATTTTTACATAAAAAAAATTTTCGCGCTCTGCGCGGAATAACCACGCAGCCAAGATGATTCCTCTGGGAAGCTTTTTTCGGTTAGATTCGCCACTGATTCCGCTGGGAAGCTTTTTTCGGTTAGATTCGCCACTGCATCTTACCTGATGTAACAACAATAACAACAATGAGTACGAAGAGCAATAAGGTTTTCTCCATCGTGCACAGCCCAATATTTGTTTACCGATTGTTATAATATGTGACCCCTATCTTTTATCATAATTATATCCTTATATATAATAAGTATAAGAACTACCAAAATCATAAGATTTGTTGGATTAAAAATAGACGATCACGTTAAAAGAAAAGGAAAATTATAATCTAAAAAGGATATAATTAAAAAAGATTGCATTAGAAGTGAATTTTAAAAAGACAATCATAATCTAAAAAGGATATAATTAAAAAAAGGTTGTTTTAAAATTGAATTTTAAAAAGAAAATTATAATCTGAAAAAGCTATAATTTAAAAAAGTTGTATTAGAATTGAATTTTTTTATTTTTTTATTAGTATTAAAAATATTCATATTTACAATTTGGGCTTTATCTTAAGATCTAGAAATCAGATTTGGATGATTTTACAATCTACGAATCTCATAAAATTATCTCTAATTTAGTGATGATTCAATAATTATTATTCAAATGTAAATACTCAGAATCTCAAGATAAAATATAATTAAAAAAATTTGCATAAGAGAGATCTTATCCAAATTTTTGGTTTGCTGTACTACCAAATTCATAAGATCTCTTGGATTAAAAATAGACGATCAAGATTAGATCATTAAAAAGAAAATTATAATCTAAAAAGGATATAATTAGAAAAGGTTGCATTAGAAGTGAATTTTAAAAATATCTTTAATTTAGTGATGATTCAATAACTATTATTCAAATGTAAATACTCAGAATCTCAAGATAAAATATATTTAAAAAAATCTGCATAAAAGGGATCTTATCCAAATTTTTGGTATGTCGCTGTACTACCAAATTCATAAGATCTGTTGGATTAAAAATAGACGATCAAGATTAAATCACTTTAAGAGAAAATTATAATCTAAAAAGGATATAATTAGAATTGTCTGCATTAGAAGTGAATTTTAAAAAGAAAATTATAATCTCAAAAGGATATAATTAAAAAAGGTTGTATTACAATTGAATTTTAAAAAGAAAATTATAATCTGAAAAAGATATAATTTAAAAAAGGTGTATTAGAATTGAATTTTATTTATTTTTTTATTAGTATTAAAAATATTCATATTTAAAATTTGAGCTTTATCTTGAGATCTAAAAATCAGATTTGGATTATTTTACAATCCAAGAATCTCATTAAATTATATTTAATTTAGTGATAATTTAATAATCATTATTCAAATGTAAATATTCAGAATCTCAAGATAAAATATAATTACAAATTTTTACATTAGTCATATTCAATGTAAAAATCCTACATTGATATTGCTATTCAATGTAAAAAAAACCTAATTATATATGATTTAAATCTTTGACATATTTTTAAAAAGAAAATTATAATTTGAAGAGGATATAATTAAAAAAGTTTGTATTATAATTGAATTTTATTTTTTATAAGTATTCAAAAATTCATACTTACTATTTGGCTTTATCTTGAGTTCTAGAAGTTATATTTGGATGATTCTACAATCCACGCAAACCTCGTAAAATTATCTTTAATTTAGTGATGATTTTATAATTATTATTCAAATGGAAATACTCAGAATCTCAAAAAAAAATATGATTACGAATTTTTACATTAATACATTCAATGTACAAATCCTACATTGATATTTCTATTCAATGTAAAAAATCCTAATTATATATGATTTAAATCATTGACATATACATTTTCACATATGAATATAAATACACTTTTTAGTTTATGACATATTAAATATAGAATATTTTTTTATGTTGGATCCAACATAAACATATAAACGAAAATATATATCAATTTTTCAACTAATATTAAATATATATCAATTTTTCAACGAAAATATGATATAAACTAATATTAAATATATATCAATTTTTCAACGAAAATATGATATGTAAACTAATAACATATAAATATTGAAAAAAATTAATGTAATTATCGATATTAAAAAAGGAGCTGTACATTGCACGGGTTATAAGCTAGTATATATAGTTATTTTACGACCAATTACAGGTCAGTTCTAAATTTAATACCAATCAGATTCAATTAAAAGTTTTTCTTATTTAACATTGATTAGTTAACAATTCTAATTTAAATAATATTAGTTTCTTGATCTAACATATCCATATAATACACATTTTTTTAATGTAAAAAATATTTAAAATAAATTAATATTATAAACTAAAATCAATCAGGATTATATAAATATATAATATTAATTAATTTTCATAATATTAACAAATTTACTACTTTTTTGATTTAGAATATCAACATATTTCCATAATATTAACAAATTTACAACTTTTTTGATTTAGAATTGATCATAATTGGCATGACACCCAAGATGCCAAAGTATGTTGTCTCATTCCATGTCCACACGCACGCGAAATACAAGTCTAAACAACAAGTTGGGTAGTCGCGCCCAAATCTCATCTACTATACAATACTTCGTTGATGTGGGAACAATTTTCCGCAAACAAAAAAGAAAATTATCTCTCATGGATCATTTGGGGTATGATGTTTAAATTTCCCGTTAACTCTCATTTTTGCTGAACAAATAAAAAGTTTCAGCCAAATTTATTCAATTTCTCACCTCCCATTTTTATGGATGATTTTCTCTGATGTGATATTGGAATATTAGATTAATTTTATTTTAAATCTCATTTGAAAAAAGTTTTTTTTTTTTAAAAAAAAAGAGACAACAAAATATAGATGTTCATAGATTGTCAATGTACAGTTGTGATCGTATAATCTTGTAAAAGCAATTCTACTATTTGTCTACTCCTGTAAAATCAATCCTACTATCCTAAATCAAAGCGCGCACACACACACCAAAAAAAGGGGGGAGTGGGTAGGGGTGAGAGATGAGCAAATGATTTGGAAATGTCCTAACCTTTTCCCAAACTTGAGAATGGTATTCATTGAGCCAATCAATCTCAGCAACAGAAAGCAAAGACATATCAACCATTTTTGCCTGTACAAAGCAATGAGTAAAACACTCAGCACACTACTTTCATAACAGATAATTAAGGACAACCTATGATACTAACTGTTTTTAGTATAGTCATGAACCTTGCACAAGATTCAACATTATAATGGGAAACATAACATGGTTCTAAGACATAACATGAATTAAATAATTAAATTTTAATACATAAATAATATATTATAAATATTGAATTATTAATTATAAATTATATATTCTAAAAATTATATATATATATATATATATATATATATATATATATATTTTTGGATATCGGATATTTCGAATACGGACTATATCCGTTTCCGCTATTTTCGGATACGAATGATATACGTTTTCTTTCGAATACGGATATTATCCATTTTTTTCGAATTTGGTATCGAATTTTTCGGTCGAATATCGGATTTTTCGAATTTTTTGACAGTCCTATAAGTACCCACCCCACCTTCCATTGTTTTTCAATACATTTTATATTGGGTTCTTGAATAATTAAATATAATATCAAAACACGGGAAATGATTATTTTTGTGATTGTTTTCGTGCCTCCCAGGGATCGAACCTATGACCTTGGGTGGTAAGTTCCTAAATCACGGTTCGAACCACCTGGAACACCCGTAGTGGGTTATTCTATGGTCAGTTTTGTAGATACGTTAAGAGCTTCTTTGGAAAGACATAGTGTAGAAGAAATTGAGGGTGGGAAAGAGCAAGATGGAAGAAGGGGTGTTGCAAGTTTTGGAAAAATGGATGCAAGGGGAAATCAATAACTGCATAAAGGTTTGGGTTTCAGTTTACATCTCTTTGTCTTACTGCTATTTTGCTTCCAAGATTATTCCTATTGGCTTCCCAAGACTCCTTGCTTTCCTTCTTGTAATTCTCCTTTTCTTAGCCCTTCCTTTGTATTTACATACTATCCATCTCGGAGGCTTGTCTGGATTTTTCATTGCATGGATGTCTAACTTCAAGCTCCTTATGTTTTGTTTTGGTATTGGCCCTCTTTCATACCCTTCTTGTATTTCTCTCCTTCATTTTCTAGCCATTAGTTCCCTTCCTATCAAGATTCAGCACCAAACCCCATCTTCGAAACGTGTTCCGAAATCGCATATGAATTATGCTGTTGAAACACTTCTCGTAGCTAACTTTGTTCGTGCGTATGACTATATTGATTACATTCATCCAAAAGTTGTTTGTTTCATGTATGTTTTTCATATTTACTTCTTTCTTGAACTTGCCCTGGTTGGACTTGTTGCCTTGGCTCGAGCTCTGTTAGGTTTAGAGCTGGAGCCACGGTTTAATGAACCAACCTTGTCCACCTCACTCCAAGACTTCTGGGGTAGAAGATGGAACCTTATGGTGACACGTATCGTACGACCTACAGTATATGACCCCAGCTAGGGCTGTCAATGGATCGAATCAGGCATGATCCATATCCTGATCCATTTAATTTTACAGGATTCGGATCAGATCATAGCTGGATTTTTTTAAGCATGATCCATATCCGGATCCGTTAGGATCATGGATTATCGAATCGGAGCTCCGATCGGGATCCCCAACCTTAGAATCTCCACCATGATTATAGGACGCCGATTGGCTTCTCTTCCGGCAGTTTTGGCCACTTTTATTGTGTCTGCCATAATGCATGAGCTCATGTTCTACTACTTGGGGCGGGTGAGGCCAAGGTGGGTGGTTACATTGTTCTTTTTGCTTCATGGATTCTGTTTGGTCGCGGAGATTGCCGTCAAAAAGGCACTTGGTGACAGGTTGAGATTGCCTAAATTTGTTTGGAGAACATTGGCAGTAGTGTTTGTGCTTGCCACGGGTTTGTCGATGTTTCTACCAGAACTACTAAGTGTAATGCCGACACCAGAGCCTTTGAGGAGTATGCAGCAGTTGGTAAATTTATGAAAGATTTGGGTCATGCCTTAATGGCCAAGCAGATTAGGGAGACCAAACCTTAGAGCACTCTCATTTGTAAGGTTTACTTCATATAATTATAAGAAAGGTATAAACGGTATAAGCAATCAATCTCCCAAGTTTAAAACTGAAAGAGGTTTCAAGTAAAAGCATCCATACATGTTTCTTAATTTATCAATCAAATAATCTGATCTATATACATGCTTTCCAAAGTGCTTCTGCATAACAGAATTATATGCAGAAGCAATTGGGCACAAAACATCACAAGTTACACTTTGACAAGTGCACCTGACTTTTTCCAAATCCAAAACCATTATAAGTTACACTTTGACAAGTGGGCGTGTATTTTCCCAAAGCCACTCGCGTGGAGAACCATTCAGCAACAATGAGACCTGTCCAAAAAACAGAAAACAGTTGCTTACATTACACAGCTACTGGCAGCTCTGTATTTATATAATGTTGTTATGCCCAAATCTTGGCATAAGCCCTAAGCAGACCTAATGGGCTTGAATAGAGGTCCACAACTCATAATGGGCCTAGAGATGAAGAATGGGTCACTAAAACCCACCACCAGGAGTCAGTCCAATATACTATCAAGCACAATGTGGAAGTTTGCGACCCCAAGCTGCGGGTCGGGTTCGCCAGCAAAGTCTCTAGTATGGGATAGCATCTATCATGCACGTCTCTCTACAAGGTCCAGCGAGGCCTAGAATACTCTTATGGAGGCTAGAGGTCCAGCGTGGCCTAGAATACTTTTATGGAGGATAGAGGTCCAGCGTGAAGCGTGGTCTAGAGGTCCAGCGAGGCTAGGCACCTTGTTATGGATGATTGACAGCTCACCCCTGAAATATTAACAAACAAGATCAGCCACAATAATCACCAATCCCCTTCCGTGTTCTTCGTGTTCTTAACAAAATATCCGTATTTTGCTCCGTGATTCCAGCAACCTCCAAAATATTGTTATACAATATTTTCCCTATAACAAATGTGATAGTAGGCCTACCGCCTATGTAATAACAACACACAACTGTCAAGATTCCCAAGTAATTAAAAGAACTAAAAATAATGAAAGAAAATGAAGATGGAGGCAGTCACATATATTTATCATAATATATTGAGAGAAGAGGGAAGTTCCCCGCATAAGCCAAAAAAGAGTATTTAGCCGAAAGGACTGAATAACATAAATCACAACTTTCCTATAATAGAAGAGTATAGAATTGTTTTCAAGATGCCAAAGTATGTTGTCACATTCCATGTCCACATGCACGTGAAATACTGGTCTAAAGGACAAGTTGGGTAGTCGCACCCAAATCTTATTTACTATATATACATTACTTCGTTGATGTGGGAACAATTTTCCACAAACAAAAAAGAAAAAATTATCTCTCATGGATCATTTGGGGTATGATGTTTAAATTTCCTGATAACTCTCTCTTTTGCTGAACAAATAAAAAGTTTCAGCCAGATTTAATTTCTCACCTCCCAATTTTTCTCTTATAATTGATTAGAGTGGATACTTTTCTTTGACGTGATATTGGAATATTAGATTATTTTTATTTTAAATCTCATTTGAAAAAGTTTTTTTTTAAAAAAAAAAGAGAACAAAATATAGATGTTTGTGATCGTCTAATCTTGTAAAATCAATCCTACAATTTGTCTACTCCTGTAAAATCAATCCTACTGTCCTAAATCAAAACACACACACACACCAAAAAGGGGGGGAGTGGGTAGGGGTGAGAGATGAGCAAATGATTTGGAAATGTCCTAACCTTTTCCCAAACTTGAGAATGGTATTCATTGAGCCAATCAATCTCAGCAACAGAAAGCAAAGACATATCTACCATTTTTGCCTGTACAAAGCAATGAGTAAAACACTCAGCACACTACTTTCATAACAGATAATTAAGGACAACCTATGATACTACTGGTCCAAATATTAGTGGGGAACACGATAGTTAAAAGATTCTAACTGTTTTTAGTATAGTCATGAACCTTGCACAAGATTCAAAATTATAATGGGAAACATAACATGGTTCTAAGACATAAAAGCTGAACTTTTTTTGTATACCTGTATCGGAACAAACGTGAGCTTTTCAAAACCAATATATCCAATACCTCCAAAACGATTTGGAGTGTTCACCTCTTTTACATAAAGAAGATTCTGCATACCAAAGAAGGATGCATAAGAAAAACTACAAGAGAATACTAACTCAAAGAGCTTGAAGGAAACCCCCTTTGGACCACTTAAATTTGATTAAAAATGACAAAAACGGAAGTTATAAAATTTACATGAAGGCATTCTAGAAACTGAAATTATCAAATTAATCAACATGCAAAATAATTGAAGTTTGTGTTCAATACACAAATATAACAGATGCTGAAGCTTGTACAGTGTCCTTTGAGCACTACCTTTCTGAGCAATAATAATGGCCACTTTCAGGACTATATTATAGGTCTTCATTGTGTTTGGTTTTACCCTTTCTTATGAGAAATAATAATGGCCACTTTCAGGACTATATTATAGGTCATCATTGTGTTTGGTTTTACCCTTTTTTATTGCTTTATCTTTGTATATCTGTTAAGTTTCTTTTGATGTGTATGTCTTTGTGCTTAGCACTTAATTACTAGCCAAACTAAGACTCAATTCACGAGGAATGGCCGAACAGGGAGCATGACCATGTCGAAACAAGGTACGACTCAATCGACGAGAAACAGGGAGCATGACCATGTCGAAACAGCATGTGGACGTGTGGTGGCTGTATCGGTTTGTATGGAGAGCGTGAAAAAAGTTAATCTTTTACTGGAGACATCAGTGTGGTAATTTTAAAGGCAAAACACGGTCTTTGCTGAAATTAATATGGCGTGTGACTAGCTTAATGTTGGTTCAAATGAAAATACTTATGAGTTTAACTGTCTTCCACACTGAACAGGCCTAGACGAATGCTTTCCAATTTTTTGCACGAGCTCTATTGTTGTCATAAGTTTTTATATACATAACTTTCATAATGTTAGAGACTCGGAGCATTTGTAATTCAGAATTTTCTACTTTACCATCCGCAGATTCGTATAAGGGGTTTGTTTTTTCTTTTTTTCTCACCCTGTTGATGTGCAAATAAAAACTTATGAATAATAGAGTGGACTATCGTTTATCTACTAACATAATAAAATCGGGACGCTATGGGCTAACATTTTTATAGAAATGACACTAAAGGGTTGACATGTAGGTCAAAGTCGGTGACTTAATTTTATACAAATATTGCACCAAAGAATGCCGTTGGTGGCTAACCACTAATTCAGTCATGTTTCTCGTTCAAAAGTTATACATCTTCTAAACTTGAAACCTTACTCTATATGTTGTTCCAATAATACAAGTCTTGCTTGACTTTATTTCATAATAGAGTTGTTATTAATTAATACTAATGTAGAGGCAGTTCAAGCTATGATGATTATTTGATCAAACCATTATCAATATTAGTTATCTTTGGGTGGGTGACTGTTTAATTATAAAAAAAAAATACTAGTTATCTTTAGAGTCAATTATTTCATGATGTTCATTTATGAACTTGTTTTCTATTTGTATATATTTCATGGTCACACAAGTCAAAAGGCTCAGGCACATCACTGCACAAGCTATTCAATTCTATGCATACTTCAAAGACAACTTTACCAAAAATGATTTTTTTTCTCCTATAATGATGGTCCATTCTATCGGGCTAAGAAGACAATACTTTTCGATTTTTTTGGTCCTATATTGTACATTGCAAGTATTTTTAGTTTTAACTCCCATAACAAGAAACATTACATGTATTCGAGGTTCCATTAAGAATACATGTAATTCTTTTAAATGGAAAGCCAATAAGCAGCTCTTCTTGTTTTAAAGTGTATTGTTTTGCACTTGGTAATCATGTTCACCTAAAGCTTAATCCTAGCTACCGAGCCATAAGCTAAAAAGCAGATTTAAAATATCCAACATAATAACCACCTACTAATAGTAGTTGAGTAAAGCAAGGTCTGGGATTTTCTTAAGGGGTGGACGGATCCGAGGATTTCCGGGCTTTAAATATACATAGCAAAAACAAAGCATTTGATGAGAAACAAACTATCCCACTGTTCAACTATACAGGTAAACGAACTAATACAGTTAATTATAACTTATAACCCAGGTGACTGTTTTACCTCGATACGGATGCCGAAAGTATGATCCTCATAATAACCAGGTTCGTTGCTGACAACCATGCCTTTCATCAGTGGTGTTGTATTTCCAAAACGATAACTAATACTTTAAGGACCTTCATGAACATTAAGGGCAGCTCCTGCACCATGCCCGGTACCAGATGAAAAGATAGTTAAATAGTCTACTAGCCAACTATCATTATTAGTCTAACCGTTCATTAAGCATTAGTAATGTAGATAAAGTACCATGCCGATAATCAAGCCCAATTTTCCAAAGGGAAGAACGAGCAAAAGCATAAAGCCCGGGGTATTTTCTGGAAAGACATCCTGATCCAGAGCAATATGGCCCTGTAATTGGACATCATCATCAAGTATGCAAGCAAACAGCGCAAATAAATGTGTAGCAATGCAATTAAATTATGCTAAGCATGCAACTAAAAAAGGATTACCTGTAAAACCCGGGTAAAACATTCCTTTTGCCATGCGGAAGGTTCATCAAAATGTACTGTTCGAGTAATATCTGTTGTTCCGTCAGCATATTGTGCTCCACTATCCAATAGAAAAAGTTTCTTAGCATCTACTAGGCCACAGCTATGTGGTTCTGGTTTATAATGTATGATTGCACCGTTGGCACCGGAACCTGGAATTATAGTAATAACGTAAAAGTTAATAGAAACTAGAATATTAAGCATTTGCGCAAAGCTAAGATAATTTATAATGGCGGTTGTATGCGAAGAGAATTTGGTTGTATTTAAAGATAATATTCATGTTTAGATGAACCAAGTTATTGCTTAGATGTTAGGAACTGGAGGTTCCAAAATTGGGTTTTCAAGTATTTTGGATATTTTATGAGTTCACAAGCTAAATTACGCTAATATAAGGATAGAAATGATAGAAACAGAGCTGTTTTAGCAGAGAAATAGAGTAAGAATAGAGATTTAGAGATGGAATGAGATCTGAAATGTAGAGATAGAGGGAGAATTCAGTTTTAACCTTTTAGAGAAAGATAGGTTTTTAGAGAGAGAAACCCTAGAGAGAAGGGAGAGAGAAGTTGGTGGAACAAAGTTCCCTTTTCAAATATTCAGAATGCATAATCAGAAATTACAACTGTTAAGCCTATTTATAATAGCTTCATGACTTAACTAACTCCATAAATGACAATAATATTCCTGCACTACTACATAGCCTATTACTGTTAATACTCTAATACTACTGCCATCCTGACATTAGATATGAATTCTTTGCAAAACAATAAATTTCCTGATTTAGGAAATATAGCTCCAAATATTAACCACATGTCAATAATCAGTATAATAACGATCACCTTTCTTAATATATGAATATCTTTATGAAAATGGAAGATAAGAGATGACATAATTTCTATGAAAATTACATCTCTTTATACAACCACTAGCCAACCTTCAAACCTCGAACAGAAATAAATTAAGAAACTGAATTCCTACCTATCCATCCTCTCTAGATCTAAACTCGCAATAGATGATGGTACCTTGATAACTTGTATAACGGCTGCCAGACTAATGCAAAACTTTTCCTTTTCTTCATAAACAATATAATCACTAGAACATTCTTTTATATTGCATAAGAGATGAAATGACATAGTTTATGCCAGACTACTACTCTCCATACCAGTGTTGTTAAAGGCATACTTAATTGTGCAATTAATGGTGCACCATGTGCATGAATATACTTTACAGTAGATATTATCATTTTGCAGCATGCTTCTCAACCTAGACAGAGACTTGCAGGTACAAGAATTTCCATCATTGTTTGGGATCCAAGTGTTCCTTGCAAAGACTAAATGTAACAGTTTCACAAAATATAAGATTTTTGGTTTCTTACATTGCCAGAGTGAAAAGAAAGTACAACTACAAATGGTTCGATAACAATCACAAGCATTTGTATTGTCCCCTACATCCTCTCAGCAGCAAACTTAAAAACAATCCAGACAATTATAAACACATACTAAACAAAATATAACAAAATATTATCTGAATAACTGCAGATTTTGAACAAGCCCGTGCCTTGCACAGGTTAAGGAGCTAGTTGAAATCTATTTTGGAACAAAAATGAATTTTAATTACCACTTATGGTATCGATTCTATCGAAGCTTTTGCCAACAAAGCCGGCTTGCTTGGAACGAAATTCTAGAAGTTTGTCTGAAACTTCTACCTCAGTCAATACAGTATCTTTTTGAATTTCCAGTTCTAGCCAGTTCCAAAATTGTGCTAGAGCAGCTGCATCCCTGCAATAGAAAGCATCAGATAACACATATTTGTCTACACTTGCATGGCATACTGGTTGAAGATAAATAGTTTTAGATAAGCAAGCGTACATCTCAAAAGAAACCAAAGCAAACCTGAATATGAAAATATTTATTTTAAAATTTTTATAAAAAATTAATTTGAGCATTAATAGTAATAAAATTAAAATTTCTTGAATAGCGACAATAATTTTGGGAACTTCCAACTACTAATGCGAATCATTTCACTTTAAGTGGTGACAATTTGGTTTGGTTTGGTATGGCTTATTTTAATTCTGATCTATTTATTACTTTAATTGAGGTAGTTAAATAATTTGTGCATCTGAATACAAGCTGCGGGGATTTGAGTTCTAAAATACTAGAAAGCCTGTTGTCTTGTACACTGATAGTATTGTTGTCGAGCATGTGCATCACTCGCACTTGCAATTGATTCTTCATTTACGCCCCGCTCCCGAGTTTTTAGGGGGGGGGGGAGAGAAAGTAAATGAATGTAAAAAGATGTAATTGAAGTTAGAAGTAATCAGTTTCATTCACTTGCTCCTAATTTTAAAAATTATAGAGTGAAACCAATTTCATTAACATGCTCCCGTGTTGGAAGGAAAGAATGTAATAATTGTCAAGTTACAATTTAATCCTTAGATCTGAAAAGTTATAGTTTAAGTAGTAAGGGTATATTTGTAATATCAAGTGTTTTCTAATTAACCACCACTTGCTTTCCCCTTCATCCTATTTTTGGAGCAAAATTTTTGGGAAGAAAGCATATGAAATTCACTCCCTTTCACTTGCTTCCATTCCTAAAAAAAACTCGAGAGCATGAATTCGAATGCAATTTTATTATTTGCTTTCCTCTTCACATGCTTTCCTTCATCTTTAGAACTTCGGAGCAAAATGTTAGCTGCCAGGTAAAGTTTCAGGCTTGAACAGCGGAAAGGGAAATTTGAGGTGCGTATATACTCCCTTAGGTGACTTTGGTATTCTTTACTTTAGTTTGTACACAACAACAAAGAAATTTGAATCAAGAAAACAAGTATGTAAATTGAATAAAAATTTTGTACCATAACTCTTTCCTAATATAATGTTTTCCATATTAGGGGAAACTGTAGTTGAAATTGAAAAGTCTTACTGTAATCCTTTGTTGATGTTGTAAAGCTGGAACTATAAACGCCGAACCAAACAAGAGATTATCCTCTCACGTGTTCAAACTTTTTAAAGCAGTTTCCAAAAAGATCTTTATCACAATACAACCATCATCTTGATCAATCATGGAGTTGCATCGAGTACGTTTAAGAAACATGGTGATTCACTATTAGGCCATAATGTGGGTTGGGTTGGGTTGAATTATATAGTGATGTGTTCTTTGGGGCTAGCTCTTTGCTTGTGCTATAGTAGTGCTGCCTCGATTATAGTTGACCAGTATAGATGAGTCCTAGAAGTTAACTGAAAGAGCTAAGCTAAATAAGTTCTTCAACTTTTAACTGTGCATGCCTTGTTGAGGATAGGTTCTTGTAAAGTGGAGAAGTAGCTAAATGCAATTTGCGGCCTTAAATCACCGAAAAGAAGGAGACCATTGCAAACATCAGTGTTGTTATACACAATTACATTCAGTTAAATATATTACTTTAATATATGACATTTATTTTTAACTGAGAAGATTCACATGTTAACACAAATTTGAACATGTGATAAATCTAAATAAAATACCATGGCAAAAATAAGTGTTTATTAATTATTAGTATGCAATAATTTACACGCTCACCCATTTCCATGTACCTTTTTCTTCTCACTAGCCTACCTACTATCTCCTAAATTACCTTTTCTCTCCCTACTGGAATGATAACTTAAGGATTGTATTTCTTCTTTTTCAACGGTTGATAAGGTGGTTAGAATGATGCCAGCTTGACATCATTTCCACTCTAAACCTAATCCGCGTTGTTCATAGGAACGAAAAATTTGACTAGCAGTGTTGACACCATGTTGAAACAGCTATGGTAAAGTTCAATTGTTCAAGTTATTGTTGAGCAATGCTGATTGAGGAGAGAGAGAATCTAAAAGAATCATAACTCTGATATAACTTGGAACATAAATGAAATAGTGACCAATTATATAGGAAGTAAGGTCAAATTTTTCGAATCATGTATGACATCAATACAATTAACCAAACATGCAAGTCAAAAAAATTCTATGCAAACCATGATCCCAAATCACGTAGTTGGAATGGAATTAAATTACAGGTGCATATTTTCAAACATACCTTAGATGAGCATTGCGCATCCCTTCCAATTCGGCAGGATTTTTGAGAGACTTAGAAAGTGAGACTGGAGAAGACCTATAAATTGCAGCAGGAGGCCCTCCAGAATGACCACTAGAGCCGTGCTTAGTCATGCTCCTGATTTTGGGTTTGCACCCAACTCCCCCAATATATTCATCACAAGCAGCTGCATATGTGGATGCAATAGCCGCATTAACAGATGACGTGTCCAACCAAAGGTGTGCCCCTTTTGCTGCTAAACTGTAAGGTAAAAATTTCACAAATTGTTCACTCTCAATGGAAGAAGACATATTTCTTAGTAGAAAACTGAATGGCAAAAGAGATGTTCAGGTTTGTGAATCACGAGTAGTTCTGGGCATGCCAAGATATATTCTACTGTTACAAACAACGTTTCAATGTAGTACAGTTTTGCAACAACAATTGTAAATTTACCATGCGTAAATTTAATTATCTACCACTTGTGGACTTGCAGAAAAATTCTGAAGCAACTACTACAGAAATTTGATATTTAAAAATCACAAACACATCTTGGGCTTTGTAGCCTAATAGATACCCCTCTTCTCCAGCTTAGTGAAGGCATGACGCCATGACCGTGTTAGTATATAAATTTCTGCAATCGACCATTACCAAAATAACCATAAACATTAAACACACCTTTTTATTTCAGAAAGAATGGATTCATATGCTTTCAACTCTACCCCTGCACTTTTCAAGTAACTCATGACTTCTCCAGTAACTTTAGATTTATCAACAAACAACTTTGCAGCATCGACCTCCACAATTAAGTACGCATACATTACAGGAGAATGTGGAATGTCATTCCCTCTCTGAAAAGATGATTGGAAGCAGTATCAGTATGAAACATGACAACATAGGAATTAAGTAATCAAGCAGTTCTTACATGAAAACTTAAGCAAGCTGAATAAAGAGTTTACCATGGCAGACCACTAGAAACAGAGGTATAACAAAAAGATTTAAAAGAAACAAAAGTGAAGAGTTTCATGATAAATAGGTTAGACATTGGACGCATAGTCGACCATTACAAACATAAGTATACTTGATCTGGTAGTTAAGATATAGTACACTCAAACAAAAGTACATGTCGATACACTTAAAAAGTAAACATGAACTAATAAATCAACCTTTAGTATAGGGCAGCAACTTTGTGGAGGTAGCTTGTTGAACTACTGAACTAATAAATCAACCTTTAGTTTTTTTAATTTTTCGTTTTGAGATGCAACGACTGACTGCTAAGTAGCAGTAAAAATAGCGGTAGATTTGACCCAGGTTTGACTAGTACCAGCAAATGAAATATATAGAGATCAGGAATATAGGAAGAGGATTTTAGAAAATGAAGTTGGTGACACAGTGAGCATATGGCATGGATCCCCGACCGTCAACAGATTTAAAAAAAAAAAAACAATTGCAATCATAATATTAAAGGTTAGGCCAACGATGATACCATTGATTTTTAGCATGGTGTTACTGCTCTCAATTTCCTGATGATGTACAAAGAAAAAAAAGTTAGAGAAATCACAAGTCGATAATCATATACTGTGATGAAGATGAATGAAGAGATAATGTTGATGTTGTTTCAGATGATCATGTGTATGAATCAGAAGAGATTCGTTGAAATTCCTCTTGCACCTAATAGAATTAACAGATCTTATCTATTGTACAAGTCCTAATCTAGAAGAATTTTGAAGCTAAATAAAATTATCTTATTAAACAAATGGAGTCAATATTGATTAGGGCTAAAGAGAGGCTTAAGTTTGATTTAAAGCACGTCAAAAACCATGTAAAGTAGGGAGAGGGTGTGAGTGACTGGTCTGTTAGAAGCGTATCTTTCTAGCTCTTATATTCTATGCAAAGAGGTGCACTTTGTCCACCCCAATATAACTACCGAGGTCCGGGTAGAAAAAACTAAGAGTGAAGAATGAAGACATTTATACAAAATATCTCTTAATAAGAAATATTTTAAACATAAGACTAAGCTTTACCTTTATTCAAGAAGTGAAGAGAGTATCATGTAATTATTGGATGGAATTTTGCAGCTATTAGCTTAGCGTTAGTTGGTTTTCGATCTTAGAGGGACTAGGGCAGCTTCTGCTATCTTTTATTCCATTTTTAGTAAAGATTCCATGCTCCTACAGTTGAACCAATAAGGAGATGCAGCTGGTGAAATGGATCAAAGAAGAACGGAAGGCCTCCTTTCCAAGCTCTGCTCCGATCCGTCTACCACGGCTCCTTTTATACTAATAAAAGAGGGCTTAACGGCGCCTAGCCTATGGAGTGTCAACCCGATCCTAATCCTAGGGAAATTACAATTAACAATTACTAGAGCAAATTCGTTTGTGGACGTAGCTCACCAAATTACGCAAAGTAAATTTATGACCTGCTTCTTCTCATTCTTTATTTTACCACAAGATTTGCGTGGAAATCATTGCCAACACAATTGACTTCCACTCGCTGTGTGTGGATCCACACACTCCAAATGGCACCTTTATTATTGGATTGGTCTTTATACTGGTTTTTTTTTTAATTATATATACTTCACATACACGATTGGTCGATCAGTGTATTCACACTTAATTCTCTGATTACTAATTGAATTATTTTCAACTTGGGGATTAAGCTTGGAGTAGAGATTGTTCTGTGGCTCAATCTCCAAATGTTTGAAACATTCTAGTATTGTCCTTCATCACTTTGTTAATTGCACTGTGCTTGCATTATCAGCAAGGAGATTGAGAATGCAGTATATGAATGCTATAACACACTCCCTGAATATATCCTGAAGATAAATTCTCTATATAGATGAAGGAAAGCTAGACCAATGTGTAATGGGCTATCAAACTGTTGCACTGCATTTCTGGAGACAAATTCCTCTACAATTTTTCTTGGGCCATACTCTGTCTTGTGAATATGTTTAGTAATCCTATACAGTTATATAATACTAATAATAGGTATCCAAAAATTAGAGCATAAGATAGTTAGAAATCTACCAAGTTCAATAGCCATGCAATTTCGTCAAGCATGGAGATGACAATTGCAGATGAGCCAGCACTAGTCAATTCAGACCTCAGGTTAGACAGCTTTGTAGACACATCAACTCCAGCATATTTAAGATCATGCACTCTAATCGGATTGCTTGGAGGCTTTGGCCTTGCTTCGTTCCAAATCTTATCCACAAGATTATACTCATACAAATATACCAAGTCATGACTCTTACTGGTAATAGCCTCTTTTAGTTCTTCTACAGCATTGGAAGAGAAAAGGAACTATTTAGCAAAAAAGAAAAAAGAAAAAGGAACTGATCTCTTCATAAAAACAAAAATATGGCATCAGAAACAATCAAATATAATCAAAGCCGTATAATCCATTAATATCATATATAAATATTAAAGAAATAAGATAAATAACATATAAGGATATAAGACTAATAATAATAATAATAATAATATTAAAAGAAACAGTGTGGGTAATATTTTACCGTAAAACAAAGACTCGAGGATAGATGTTTACTCACTGTATAACATACACCTTTTGTATATAAAATAAAATATACACAATGGATAGCAAGAGAGAGAATATCTTTTTTTGAAAAAATGATGGAAATACAGGCGAGACATAAACAGACCAATGTACATACGAAGGACACATAAAACAAAAATGAAGCTGTCAATGTGAGTGGAGGGATAAAAAAAGGACTTCTACCATCAGTTTTTGCATAAGAATATTAAACCAATTTCTGTAAGAAAAGGCAAGTAACACTTGGCAATTTATTATTACTCACAGGATCTATGCCAATTCTGCTTCCGGGAGAAAGGACATCGTTAAGCCATTCACTAGTGCTTGGCACCCCTGGATTTCCAGCTCGCATGAGAGTCCAGCTAGAATTTAACTGCTTCTCTGCCTGATTAGAACAGGGAATATAAGATCATTTATAATACACTGGGCCCTAAAAATCTGAGTAGGAAAATTGTAAAACGGAAAGACAATAATATTTGAAAATCTCAAACCTGGTGAAAGTATCTGCCATCAGTCCAAAGAGCTGCCGTTTGCTTTGTGACGACTGCAGTGCCAGCACTAGCAGTGAAACCTGATATATATGCCCGTCTCATATAACATTCAGCAATGAATTCGCTCTGGGGACCGAAACACGAAAACAGAATTGAAATCAGCAAGAGAATCATCAACAGGAAGAGCGTAGACATAGCAAGTTGAGCACCACTATTACCACCACCCTCATTATTAAGCTGACTGGAGGAAGAATAGACTTCATCTCCCACTATGAATTGAATCCTCTCTTTCAAGTTTTACCAAATAAATTTTCTCCTCTTCTCTAAGGGAAGACACATCTAACCTTAAATCTTAAGTAGATTAAAATATCTGCTAATGTTGCATAAAGGAAGGAAAGGACGAAGCTGAATCAGAATAAAATCAGCCAACATTTGTTTGCCGGAAATGAAGTTGAATTAGTGACTGCATACAATGTGCAAAAACAAATCCAAATTGTTTACGGAAATGGGGTAAACATGTTGAGAACATTATCAAGATAATGGTAAGTTGAAACATGACCAAAAACATAAATTAAGAAGATTATTATCTATACACATATGTTGCTAGTCCTAATTTTCACCAAAAAATATATAAAAAAAATAGAAAATTATACAAATTTCTGGAAAGACAATGATAAGTAGGGTGGGGTAGTACCTGGTGAGCATCTTGAGACTACCAAGAGCTCCAAGCTTGTAGTCTTGGACACCGTTGCTTGGATTCTTTCTTATCAACTCAGAAGACGGTTTTGCTGTGATAGAAGAAGATGAAGAAGAATCAGTAGAGGAGGAGGAGGAGTTGTTGATTCTCAAGTTTAGGGTTTTGGAGGTGATTAATTGGGGTCTGAGAAACGAGGGGTTGATGGAGAAGGAAGATGGGCGTGAAAATCGAGGGGGAATCATTGCCATCATCATCCCCCTTCCAGATTCAACAAGAGCCAGCTGAGCTGCGTACAAGGTAAGGTGAGATGACGATTATGATGACGACGACTTCTTCTATTCCACCGGCTAACTAAACTGGATAACAACTTAAGCAGTGTAGGAATGAGGCTTTCTACCTTTGCAGATTACTTGCAATCAGAGGATTCAAAGCTTTGGGGCTCTCTAGCTACATGGCCAAGTCCTTCATGAACATATACAACATTAATTCTCTACACTCATATACATATATATATGATTGAGCCAAATACCTTAGGAGAGATTACTAAGTGCCCATATATTCAAAAAAACTAGGAATTAATTTGAAGAAACGACGACATTGATAATAAATAAAATCATATAGTACTCGAATCCAACCTCAAGGCTTTTACATATAATAAAATATTGATAGACATTAAAGTTTAGTTATTTCAAGACTATTAAAATACATGCATGTCAATCATAGTTTATCTAATCTAATTGACCAAATATCGATCTAACTTCATTTTCTGCAATTCCATCCTCTTCATCGATTCCACAGGTAAATCTATATAGCAACGCAAACACCTCGGTCGCGTATACCACCTGGACGCACGAAACCTAGACGCTATCTCCGTCTCATTCATATGACTTCTTAACGCACGCAACACAGACACTATCTCCGTCTCATTCATATGACTTTCAACAACACAACCTGTATGTCATCCACATACACAATATTATAAGGATTGTGTATATGCTTTATTAATTAAGATTATATCTAGAGAGAGCCATCTTACCTGATGTAACAACAATGACAACAATGAGTACAAAGAGCAGTAAGGTTTTCTCCATCTGTTCACAGCCCAGTATTTGTTTACCGATTGTTATAATATGTGACCCCTATTATCATAGCGTATCTATTATATATAAAGAAGGATACGCGGGTGTTTATGTGGCACATCTCAAATCATCTCATTCTATTTTTAGAATTTTAAATATTAATAACAAATATTCTTTAATATATTAGAAGTAGGATAGGTATTCCAATTTATATGAGAGAAGAATTCAAATCTATGAAGAAAACATTTTCTATATAGACAAATCTAACTTAACACATCGTCTATATAAACAAATCTAACTTACAATTAACTTATTTTTTCTTTATGTTTTTTATTGATGTTGTCACGTTTTTGTATTTTATGGTGGTTGCCTTTGTTGTTTTAACTTCTTTTTTCCTTTTTCTCCGTATTCAATTTAGAGGTTCATGAGTTTTGATATTACATATTTATGACGTTACAATCATGGAGTGTAGAGTTTTAGCATTTGATTTTCCTTAAAATCTTCGAGTCAATTTACTAGCATCTGATTTTTCTTTCCCGGGTACAATATTTATAGTTACAAAAATTACTTCCTTTGTTATATTGATTCCTCTACGACAAATAGGTCGTGGTAGTACATTCTCGAGATAGATCATAAACTTTTTTACTCCATCTACAGAAATTTGTAGAGCATGTTAATTGCTCAAGATTTAATATTAATATTTTTAAATATTATGTGGCGCTTCTAAGATCGTTTCACTCTTTTTTTAAAAAAAAATTTACAATTAAATATGAAAACCTATAATATTTTTTAACATATTATATTATAAGTATAATAGGTGTTCGAATATATAAATGGTTAAAAGTATAATAGATATTCGAATTTATAAAAGAGAACAATTCGAATTTAAGAAAATATATAAAAAAGTTTAAGTAAGCTATATAAATCAGAGCATATTGACATTTATTTAACTTTGATATAAGTTAGATCTATATTTCTAGAAGTACAATGAGTGTATACGGATTAATGTCGGACTAGGAAATTGTAAGCTTAAATATTAAATCAAAATCTTCAACGTAGATTAATTTTAGCTTTAAGGTCAATTGTGTGACCTTAATTTTTTTTTATTTTTTTTTGTAATTTAAATATCTTTAACAAATCAAAAATGAAAAATTAAAATAGGTAAATTTAAAATAGAGAAGAGTTCAAATGTCAAGCGAAGACATTATAATACTAATCACATTATATATTTTCATACATATAAATTACGAAAATTTATTTGAGTTCAAAAATTTCGGGATAGAGAACATCGTCATAATGTTTTAATGTAGGATCACTACTATACATGGAACATATCACTTCTTAACTTTTTGAAACTCTATTATCACATGATGATTAAATTCAAATAATCTATTTTTTAAAAAAGATTAATTTTAGATATTGATAATTAAAATTTCTCTGATATATTAAAAGTAAAAAAGTTTTCAAATTTATAGAATAGAAAATTTTAAATTTACAAGAAAGATATATAATTAAAAAAATTATTTAAAATATTCAATTTATTACATATATTCAAATTTATTTTTATGATTAAAATTTTATGCTATAGTTTATAGATGGAGGGAGTATAGTTTATGTACGGAGTGATTTAACACAAATACATATATGTGCTGAATAGTTTAAATTATAAGTTACGCAAATGTTCAAATTATACTTACTATGTTTAAAATAATTAGAGTAGATAAAATATTTAAAATAATTGCAAAGAAAAATTGAATTTATAGAAAGGACAATGAATATATCATGAATCAACATATATAAAGGATTATACGCGGAAGGGTAGGTGCCTAGGCGGCGCTTCTAAAATCGTCTCAATCTACTTTTCTAATTTTTTAGAATTTTAAAATTTCAAATACTAATATATAAAAAATGTTCTTTAACATATTAGAAATAGAATAGATGTTCGAATTTATAGGGGAGAAGCGTTCAAATTAACAGAAAAATTATAAAATTAAAAGTTTTATCAGAAATAAAATAGGTTCAAATTTATAAAGCAGAATAGTTCGAATTTATAGGTAAAACATACAATTAAAAGTTTTATTAAAAGTAGCATAGGTGTTCAAATTTATAGAGGAAAATAATTCGAATCTATAAGGAATACATATGTTTAAAAAGGGTTTTTTTTATTAATATGTCCCAATTTGAAACATGGTTTGTAAATATGTCCTATATTTATTTGAAATTTCAAATATATCCTAAAATAATTTTTTCATTCAAATTTCAATATAAAAAGACCAGTGTACCCTTTTTAATAAAAATTATTTTAAATATATTATCCGATAAAAACATGATTTAATTAATTTAAAGAGAAAAAGGTGCCTAAGGGTGAGTTTAAAACAAATTAACACTATAAAACATGTGGTCCGCAGGAGATTTTTGTAAATATCAAAATTTTCTCAATGATTTACATAAGTATCCTTATATTTGTATTGAAAAATATTTTAACCTTAGGCTTTTACCTGAGAACACCCACATGAACATCAAGCCCTAAAATCAATATATATATATATATATATATATATATATATATATATATATATATATATATATATATATATAAAGGAGGATACGCGCGAGCTTAGGTGGTGATCGTCTCAATATATTTTTCTAATTTTTTTGAATTTTAGGATTTTAAACATTAATAAATATAAAAATATCTTTTAACATGTTAGAAATATATCAATATATATATATATATATATATATATATATATATATTTATAAATATAAAGGAAATTCCCCGATTTTGCTAATTAATTATTAGTAACCATTGGTCGTTCTTTACTTTGGTTTTTGTATTTTTTTTGTTAGTCATCTCGGAACAGAACACATGTGAACAAAAATTAGGATATATTTTTCTGTTTGATAAGTACAGAAAATTGGCACAAAAGGTTTGAAATTTTACCATTCCATCTTTATTTATTATTAATTGTTAATTGTTAATTTATCGTTATTATCTTCTCATTGTTTTTTATCATAATATTCCAACATTTTCTTTTAATTAATTCAATAAAATTTACTTTTTTATCTATATATATTTATTATAACGGGTGTCGGCCTAAGAAAACGTTACACAAAATCGACGTAAAAAATAAGTTTATAGTTTATTTTTTTGTATATATATATTAAAATTTGTACAATATTGTGTTCACTAATTTATTTATAGAAATAAAAAATATTACAAGGTCGTCGCGACACGCGGTTTATATGTATTTATTACAACGGGTGTCGACCCATGAAAATGTAATACAAGATCGACATAAAACATAGGTATTTAGTTTATTTAGTTGTCTATATATATAATAGATTTGTGCAGTGTTACGTTCATAAATTTATTTATAAATATTTCCTTTTCGATTTGTTTCTTATATTTACATTTTGAATCTTTTTTAAAAATATTACAAGGTCACCGCGAAGCGCTGCTTAGTCAACTAATTTATCTATATGTATTTATTACAACGGGTGTCGACCCAAAAAAAAATGTAACAAAAAATTGATATTTTGTTGTATATATATAAATATATATATATATATATATATATATATATATATATATATTAAAATTTATACAATATTGTGTTCACTAATTTATTTATAGATATTTTCTTCTGGATTTCTTTCTTACATATTCTATATTTAAAAAAATTAAAAAAAAGTACAAGGTCGCTGAGAAACGCGACTTATATGTATCTATTATAATAGGTGTCGGCCGAAGAAAAGGTGATATAAAATGGACATAAAAAATAAGTATATATTTTATTTAATGGTATATATATATATATATATATATATATATATATATATATATTAAAATTTGTACCATATTGTGTTCATTAATTTATTTATAAATATTTTCTTTTCGATTTTTTCTTAAATTTATATTTTGAAATTTTAAAAAAAATATTACATGGCCGCCGCGAAGCGCGGCTTAGTAAACTAGTTATATCCTTATATATAATAAGCATAACAACTCCCAAAATCATAAGATTTGTTTGATTAAAAATAGACGATCAAGATTAGATCACGTCAAAAGGAAAATTATAATCTAAAAAGGATATAATTAGAAAAGATTGCATTAGAAGTGAATTTTAAAAAGAAAATCATAATCTAAAAAGGATATAATTAAAAAAATGTTGTATTAGAATTGAATTTTAAAAAGAAAATTATAATCTGAAAAAGCTATAATTTAAAAAAGTTGTATTAGAATTGAAATTTTTTTATTTTTTTATTAGTATTAAAAATATTCATATTTACAATTTGGGCTTTATCTTGAGATCTAGAAATCAGATTTGGATGATTTTACAATCCACAAATCTCATAAAATTATCTTTAATTTAGCGATGATTCAATAATTATTACTCAAATGTAAATACTCAGAAAAATATATTTAAATTTGATTGTACCCGCAGGTTAATTAAACCCTAAGGCTCCTCCCTAATCTCTAGATTTATTTACTAAACATCTAACTATCAATATTTTTTTAATGGTTGAACCATTGAACCAAACCACTAACAATTATGCATATGTTTGTTTATTGTAATTTAGTATAAATAAATTAGGATATAATAGTAAAATTAAAAGAACATATCAATAGAAAAAATAAAGATGTAAAATATCAAAATATACATAGTTTTTCTATTTATTTTTTTTAAAAATCAACATCTCACAGGTTATGATTAAAAACTTTCTTGTATAATAGTTTTTCTTATTGTAATTATAGCTATAAAGTTTATGTCATATCATCTTTTTTCCTTGGACTTAACGTAAAAATCGCATCAAATAGAATTGATCGTTGAGCAATGAATTTGTTATACTGTTGGTTTATATCAATGGATATACATAAGAAAAATTAGCCATCAAACTACTGTTAGTTTTTTCTTGAAGGAGTCAAATTGTTGGTTTTGAAATGAGTTTTTTCATTCAATATCTCGTTATACCTATGTCATATTTTATATTTTACTTTTTCATTGAAGATTATAATAGAAAAATATTATTGAACATTGAATTTAAACGTATCAAACTGTTGATGATTGGCCGTAGTACATTGATAAGATTTCTAATATACATAGGACATATTTAAAATAAATTATATTGCTATTGAATATCAAACTTTTAATCTACGATAATACTTTCATATTATTCCTATTATTTATTATACAATATGATATAATATGGAGCATAGTAGCAGTATTTTATTATCAGCCCTCTAATTGGTGACACTGACTACTCAAAACTTTACCTACGATCAGCATATCAACATATTTGCGTCACAAAGTGATGCATCGGCACTAACGGGGACATCGATGACATTCTGTTATGCACATGTCTTAAAGTCAATAATGTATTAATGTTTTGTATAAACATTGCACAAATCTAAGTTTTGTGTGCACATTTAAGTGAACCTTTTTTTTTTGGAACAGTTTAAGTGAACTTTTAGATTGTTCATCAAATAATACATAATGTTTCGGTATTAACTCATACAAACTTTGGAATTTAAATTGTAAAAATGCAACTACAATTGAATTACTAACAAAAAAAGATGTCTGTTTTAGGTACTGCACACATATTTTCTGTACAGAACCATGTAGGTTCTAGTACCACGTCAACTACACTACAAATTAGACATGCATCTAGAAGTTATATATATAGTAACCTAATACTCTGAACCACCGAGCAGCCTCAGCCTCTATACTATACATTCAACAAATCTTGCATCTCCTTATTAGATATAACTAGAGAATGTATAAGATTACTTGAAAGAGTAATGTAAGGAATACACACAATACTGAAGAGATGATTATTTAATGAAATCAAACGGAAATATAAACTACACCCAAGGAGATAAGTCAGGAGCAACATGCTCATATCTCCTATTTTACCTCAACAACCTATATCTAATCAAGCCCATGAAACAAGCCCATCCACAATATCTGCTAAACAGATTTATTCAAATAGCTAAACAAAAGTAGTAAATTATGTTTAGATTAAATAAATAATCCAACATATTCCCTCTTAATCTAAACATGATCAAGGTCCTTGACTCCTAGTAACTCCCGCATCCTTTCAAACTTGATTACGGACATGGGCTTTGTTAAAACATCTGCTCTCTATCGATCAGAACTTACATGCTTAATGACAATCAGCCCTTTCTCCACACAATCCCGGATAAAATGATAACGCACATCGATGTGCTTGCTTCGACCATGAAAAACCGGATTATGAGCCAAATCAATGGCTGACTTGTTATCGATGTAAATCACCACAGGCCCGGGTGAAACTTTTGTGATCTGACTAAGCAACCTGTGTAACCATATTCCTTGAAAAGCAGTGGCTGTGGCCGCCATAAATTATGCCTCGCAACTTGACAAAGCTACACATCTTTGTTTCTGAGACACCCAGGTAATCAGTGATTCGTTGAGGTAGAATGCCATGCCTCCTGTGCTTTTCCTGTCTACCAAGTCTCCTGCTAGGTCGCTATCTGAGAAGCCCGACAACATATAGTCTCCTTGATTCTTTTCATACCTTAGACCATAATTTAATGTGCCCTTTACGTACCTTAGTATGCGTTTGACAGCACCTTGATGTAACATCGTGGGTCTCTCCATGAAACGACTCACCATCCCAACTGCATAGGCCAAATCTGGGCGTGTGTGCACCAGATATCTCAAGCCTCCCACAGTGATTCTATACTCCGCAGCATTAACAGGCTTGTTTTTCTCATCCTTGTGCAGCTGTAATTTAGGTTCCATTGGGAACTTGGCTGCATTGCACTCAGACATCCCAGCCTTTTCTAACAATTTCTTTGCATATGCAACCTGTTTGAGCTCAATAAAATTTGATCCTTGTTGCACCTCTATGGAAAGATAATAGCTCAACTTGCCCAAATCAGACATGTCAAATTCATGACTCATTTGCTTCTTGAACTTTTCAATATTTATCACACTAGTACCTGTAATAATGAAGTCATCTACGTAAACACCCACAATCAAGGATTCAGTACCTTCCCGTTTCGTGTAGACAGCATGCTCCAGTGGGCATTTCTCGAAACCAAGCTTCTCGAGGCTCAAGTTCAACTGTGTATACCAAGCCCGTGGGGCTTGTCGAAGACCGTATAAAGCCTTCAATAATCTGTAGACCTTCCCCTCGTTCCCTTTTACAACATAACCTTCAGGTTCGCTGACATATACTTCTTCGTACAACTTTCCATTCAAGAATGCTGATTTTACGTCCAAGTGATGCACTTCCCATTGGTTTTTAGCTGCTAGTGCCAGTAGTAATCGAACAGTTTCCAGTCTTGTTACGGGGGCAAAAACCTCGTCAAAGTCAACCCCAAACTTCTGTACATAGCCCTTAGCCACAAGTCGAGCCTTGTGCTTCAATACTTCACCATTCGTACCCTGTTTTGTTTTGTATACCCATTTCAAACCAATGGCATGATGACCAGGAGGTAAATCTGTCAATTCCTAAGTCTGATTTCGCTCAATGGCACTAATTTCACAGTCCATGGCATCCTTCCAATGTTGTTCCTTGATGGCCTGCGAGTAGTAAACAGGCTCATCAATTCCTGCTAGTAGCAATGCATATGAGATGTTATCACCTTCTGTCTCATTGTAAATATCACTAAGACGTCTGAACTTGCGAGGAGGCTCACTTCCATCATATGTTACCAAGTCTAGGTGATATGGAATAGAAGGCTGTGACATTTCTGACTGTGACAATTCTGTAGAGGCATTGGAAGTGACAGGACTATTAGAAGTGACAAGGCTAGTATTACGGCTTGACTGTGGTGTGACAGGACTAGCATTAAGGCTTGACTGTGGTGTAATTATCCCACTACTCTGATCCTCCTCCCTGTCTCCCATGTGCTCATAGTCAGAATCTTCTCTTGCTAAACTTTGATTCTCAGTTTCATAACCTGTCACCACGATTGTAGATGATGGATGAGTTTCTTCAGTACTTTTGTTATTCCAGTTCCACCCTTTTGCTTCTTCGAACACTACATCCCTACTCACATGGATTGTTTGTGAGTCAGGATCGTAAAGATGTTACCCTTTTGTTCCAGCTTCCCTGCCCAGATGAACTACACATTTTGACCTGTCATCAAGCTTCTTTGTGTGCACACTAGGAATTTTCATGTGACTAACACAACCAAAAATCCTCAGATAATCGAGCTGTGGCTTTTCCCCTGTCCAGGCCTCATATGGAGTTGCCCCTTTCACTGCCTTCATGGGTACTCCATTTAGTAAGTAGACGGCATGTCTGATTGATTCTCCCCACATGTAGGCTGGTAACTTTCTTTCTTTTAGTAAGCTTCGTCCCATTGCCACCATAGTTCGATTTCTGCGCTCCACAACCCTATTTTGCTGTGGGGAATATGGTGTTGTGTAATGCCGAGTAATGCCATGTTGATCACAGAAGTCTTTGAATTCTTTAGAACAAAATTCTCCACCCCTGTCTGTGCGCAGAATTTTTATTTCACTTTTTGCTTCCTTTTCTGCTACCGCCTTGAATTTTTTAAAACACCCCAGCGCCTCATCTTTGGTCCTGAGCATGTAAACCCACATTGCATGACTGACATCATCCACCAACAACAAGAAATATCGATTGCCAGAGAGAGTTGATGGAGTGATTGGACCACAAATATCTCCATGTACTAACTCCAGCTTCTCCTTAGCTGTGAAATCTGTCTAGGAAGGGAAAGGGCGTCTGGTTTGTTTTGACAATAAACATCCTGTGCATACCTCCTTGGGCTGAGTAAAAACAGGCAAACCTCATGCCAAACCGTTTCTAGACATAAGAACCATGGATTGGAAATTGATGTGACCCAACCGTGAGTGCCACAGCCAGGTCGTCTCATCTGTCTTGGTCAGAAAACATGCATCTCGACTATCCTTAACAATCAGTTTATACAATCGGTTTGCAGACTTCTTGATTTTCAACACAAGCATATCATTTTTATCATAAACCCACAGAAACTCACCCTTAATAATAACCTTGCTACCACTTTCAGATAATTGTCCCAAACTGATTATGTTATTACATAAATTTGGAATAAAATATACCTCTCTTAGCATGCATTTCCTTCCATCGTTGTTGGTGAACGTGACTGATCCTTTTCCCTGGATGCTGACTGTGGATCCATCACCAAATCGTACTTTCCCGGCCACGGTCTCATCTAGATCTTCAAACATACTCCGCAGACCAGTCATGTGATTGCTGGCCCCGTTATCAAGATACCATACGCTAGAATCAGACACCTTCTCATTCACATTAGTACTCAGTTTTGGAGTCATATTTTTTTCATTCAACAAAATCATCTTATCTTGGTCATCATCACACTTTGCCAGAAGTAACGTAGGTTCATCATCCTCAACTTTAGTTAGATTCGCCTCATTCCGTTATCCCTCTTAGCCTTTCTACATTCAGACTGATAGTGTCCAAATGCATTGCAATTGAAACAACGTATTTTGCTCCTATCTCTGTAACTTCTTCCTCCTCTTGGGTCAGCACCACTTCCGCTACTTTTTCCTGTCCTTTTTAACCATTCCTCTCTCGAGAGAAGCAACTGTCCCTCCTTGCGTTCTCGTTCTCCCCACTCTTCCTCAGTCATAAGAAGTTGTTGGTCTCCACCACTCTCCTTTTTCCCACGTGTTCTTTCCTCGTGAGCCTTCAGAGATCCGACTATCTCCTCCACAGATGTTTTCTCGATATCACCAAACTGCTCTATGGCTGATACTATCTGTAGGAATCTCGCAGGTACAACGTAAAGAATCTTTTTGACCACGTACGCTTCTTCAATATTCTCTACTAAAGCCCTGATGTTTGTCACCAGGCCATTCAGTCTCATGCCAAAATCATCAAGTTCTTCACTCTCTTTCATGACTAGAACCTCAAATTCCGATTTAAGTGTCTGGACCTTCGCCTTTTTTACCTTATCTGCGCCCAGGTGGACTGTTCTGATGGCCTCCCATGCCTCCTTGGATGTTTTCTTGTCTGCAATGGATAAGAGTAGATCTTCAGGAATGCCTTGGTAGATAATGGCCAGTGCTCGTTTGTCCATTTTCTCCTCAGCTGCGACCTTAGGATCTTTTAATTCAATGGCCTCCCACACACCATGGGCTTGCATAAAAACCTTCATCTTCAAAGCCCATGCTGTGTATTAGCTTCCGCCATGAGACTGTTTTGTATAGCTCTGATACCAAATATTAGATATAACTAGAGAATGTATAAGATTACTTGAAAGAGTAATGCAAGGAATACACAAAATACTGAAGAGATGATTATTGAATGAAATCAAACGGAAATATAAACTACACCCAAGGAGATAAGTTAGGAGCAACATGCTCATATCTCCTATTTTAGCTCAACAACCTATGATCTAATCAAGCCCATGAAACAAGCCCATCCACAATATCTGCTAAACAGACTTATTCAAATAGCTATAGCAATTACTATTTGCGCAAGAAACATAAAAAATCCAGCTGCTAACAATAGAGCTCTCCTACCTACTTTGTCAACAACAAAGATTGATATTACGGTTGACAACACATTGACACCACCTGTGATCGCAGCTGAATACAACAAAGCATTGCCTCCAAATCCGAGTGATTCAAATAGAACCGGCGCATAAAACATAATGGCATTGATTCCGGTATATTGTTGGAATAACTGCCAAATTTGAAATACAATTTATACGTTTTGTTCAACTAACTAAAATGGAGACAAAAGATGTATGTGTGCTAATATTGTTACCTGTAAGGCATGTTGAGTATACAACAACGAAAGCAAAACCCAAAGCGAATAAACAAGAACAAGAAAATAACGACAATCACACAAGACAAAGATTTACGTGGTTCGGAAATTCCTACTCCACAAGCCGCACTAATTTTGTATTGATCTCTCACAATTTTGTTGTGTTGTTACAATTACATGAGTATTTATAAGAGAAGAAACTGGGTCAACCAATCAGAGTCTAATTCTGAAATTCCTAACTCTAATCCTAACTCTAATTAGAGTCCAATTCAGGAATTCCCAAGTCAAATCATAAACCAATTCTGAAACCTAATAGACTCCACAAACCCAACAATCTCCCACTTGGAGTCTGACCACATCTTCACTTCACTCTTGTAAATCTAGTAACAAATAATCCCTCGATCAATAACTCTAACTAGTGCAACGCCTTCTCATCAATCAGTTCTGAAGGCCAGTTGAAGCTATGCAAAGCTTCAACTTTTCATTAGTAACCACCTTAGTCAACATATCTGCAGGATTCTTTGAACCAATGATTTTCTTCAAGGACAAAGTACCATTGCTAATCAACTATCTTGTAAAGTGATATCTCAGCTGAATATGCTTCGTCTTAGCATGAAACACAGGATTCTTCGCAAGATGAATAGCACTCTGACTGTCGCTATACAAAGCATTGTCTGCCTGTTTCTTGCCCAACTCCTCAAGAAAATTCTTCAACCAAATCATCTCCTTGCTAGCTTCAGAGATAGCCATATATTCTGCTTCTGTAGTTGAAAGAGCAACACTCTTTTAAAGTCGAGACATCCAACTAATTGATGTGCCACCCAACGTGAAAATATATCCCGTAGTACTTTTTCTTGTATCCAAACATCCACCCAAATCTGCATCAGAGAACCCTTCCAAGATAACATCTTTCTTGCTGAAACATAATGCAACCTTGGATGTACCTTTCAAGTAGCGCAACAACCACTTGACTGCTTCCCAATGCTCTCTTCCTGGATTAGACATGAACCTGCTAACAACTCCCACTGCATGAGCAATATCTGGCCTTGTACACACCATAACATACATCAAACTGCCAACTGAAGATGCATACGGAACTTTAGCCATATCTTTCTTGCCTTCATCCGTTTTAGGTGACTGCTTCTTCGTGAGATTAAAGTGAGTCGCCAACGGTGTACTTCTGGTCTTCGCATCCTGGACACTGAATTTCTGCAACAATTTCTCAATATACTTCTCTTGAGATAATTTCAAAGTACCTTCAGATCTATCCCTTATGATGCTCATACCAAGTATCTGTTTTGCCGCATCCATATCTTTCATCTCAAACTCCTCAGACATCTGTCTCTTTAACCTGTTAATTTCCCTCATGTTTGATCCTGCTATCAACATGTCATCAACATACAACAACAATATGATATAAGATGAATCAAATTGTTTAAAATAACAACAATGATCCATAGCACTCCTAGTGTACCCATTCTTCATCATAAAGCTATCAAACTTCAAGTACCATTGTCTTGGCGCTTGCTTCAAACCATACAAGCTTTTTATAAGCTTGCAAACAAGGTTTTCTTTCCCAGCTACCTGAAATCCTTCTGGCTGTACCATGTAGATGTCTTCCTCAAGATCACCATGTAAGAACGCGGTCTTAACATCTAGTTGCTCTAGATGTAACTCCTCTGCAGCCACAATACTTAGCACAATTCTAACAGTAGTCATCTTAACAACCGGAGAAAATATATCAGTATAGTCAATACCCTTTTTCTGTTGATAACCCTTGACTACTAACCTCGCCTTGTATCTCTTGCTGCCATCAGGTTCTTCTTTGATCCGGAACACCCACTTATTCTGTAAAGCCTTCTTTCCTGCTGGTAACTCTGTTAAAGACCAAGTCTCATTCTTCTCAAGAGAACTAATCTCTTCTTCCATGGCTGATTTCCACTGAACTGAATCATCCACCTGAACTGCCTCTGAATAACACTGAGGCTCTCCATCCTCAGTCAATAACATATAATATGCTGAAGGAGAAAATCTTTGTGGTGACCTCACAATTCTGCTAGATCTTCTTACCTCAGCCTGTGGAGTAACTGGAACCGTGTCATTACCATTCCCCAAACTCCCACTATTTCCTGCAAGATCTTCTTCTGTAATCTCTTCAAGCACTGCTTTCTCTTTCTCATGTTGTTCCTTTGCAAACTCAGAATCGACTGCAAGCTTATCATTGTACACTACACTCTCGTTAAAAGTAACATCTCTACTTCTAACGACCTTCTTCGTTAGTTCATCCCAGAAACGGTAACCCATATCATCTGAGCCATAACCAATGAAGATACACTTCTTTGCTTTTGGATCAAGCTTGTCCCTGTCAGAATCTTTAACACGCACATAAGAAACACAACCAAAAACTCGTAAGTGTGAAAGATTTACCTCCTTTTTCTGCCACTCTTCTTCAGGAATCTTGAACCCCAAAGGAACTGAAGGTCCTCTGTTTATGAGATACGCTGCTGTGCTAACTGCATCTGCCCAAAAAATCTTTCGCAACCCTGCATGCAATCTCATACTCTTGGCCCTCTCATTCAAGGTTTTATTCATGCGCTCTGCAACACCATTCGGCTGCGGTGTCTCTGGAATTGTTTTGATCATTCTAATCCCATATTCTGCGCAATAGCTTTTAAACTCATCACTACTGTACTCACCACCATTATCTGACATCAAACTCTTAATCTTCAAACCGGTCTGATTTTCAACTTCGGTCTTCCACTTCTTAAAAGTAGCAAACACATCTGATTTATTCTTCAAAAAATAAACCCATACCTTTCTAGTGGAATCGTCAATGAAAGTGACATAGTAGCGAGATCCTCCCAATGACGCAACTGTTGTTGGACCATATTGTTAGGTCCAATATGTTTGTAGAATGGGGGGTTGAATACAAACAGTACTGTTTTATCGAAATTTGTCCGGATAATTTAATTTATATTTTGACAAATTTGAGCGGAATTAAATGAAACAAAATTCAAGTTGAATATAAAATTATATTAACTTGAGGGGTTTGTTACAAATACAGTACAGAATTTATATCTAGTTAATAAAAACAAATTAGAAAATTCGACATGAATTTTTCTAGATTTGTTAATAAAAATTAAGATATAGATTAGGAGTTAAAACTCGCTAATAGTACAAGAGTATCAAGTAAACCAGTTCTATCGGATCAGATATTAAAAATAAGATGAACTTGATTTTCTATAAATTTTTCTGCTTCTTGTGCTGTGTTCTTGATGAGATAGAAGAGAGAAATCTGCTTTGAATGTTATATTTTTCTGTCTTGTTGTCTTCTGTCGTCTGTCTTCATTTATATCATTTACTACCTCTTTATCTTCAAATATAACTGTCAAGACAATCGGCAATACAATTTATTCTTCCAAGACAACCAATTTTGTACTGCCAAGACAATAGGCAATACAATCGTCAAGACAATCAGGTTCTTCCAAGACAATCGGCAAGACAATCAAATTCTGAGATCTTTGTCTTGCTTTATCAAAAATTATCATTCTGTCTGAAGCTTTTTCTTTTTGATCATTATCAAGACAATCTAATTTGAACTGTCAAGACAATCGTCAAGACAATCAAATAAGATTTTTATTCTACTTTTTAAAAGCTTTTCAGAAATTATCATTACCAAGACAGTCGGCAAGACAATCAGAGATTGTCTTGCTTTACTGATTTCTTCTTCAAGACAATCGGCAAGACAATCTCTTATTGTCTTGCTATTCTGATTTAAGCCTTCAAGACAATCGGCAAGACAATCAGGGATTGTCTTGCTAGTTCATTTTTTCAGAATTAAATTAAAATTGATTAAAAAATAATCATTTTAATTTATTCTTACTTAAATAATTAATCAGATTTAATTAATCTAATAATTAATTTAATTAAAGAATTAATTCAAGATGAATTAATTAATTAATTAAATTGACTACTTGATTTAAATTAATTAAAGAAGAATAATTATATATCCTTGGATTGTCTTAATTCTTTTCTGAATCACTGAAAGTAATAAAGGAATACCACTGAATATTTTGTTGACGTTCCATGCACGGTCTGGTTCATTAACGACTAACTTCAATGACTGTCCTTTAATTTTCACATTAAAAATGTGATTCATTTTTCTTCTCATTTCTTTCTCCTTCTTGTACTTCACTGTATACTGTCTGAACCTGTCACTCTAGAAATCTCTGTCTTAGAAATAAATCCAATTCTTTAATGCTATACTGAGGCTTGATCAGCAATCTGAACTTCTTCTAGTGTAAAACATCAAAACTATAGATTGACTTTAGGGTTTTTCTTCTGACAGATAGTACCTCCTGAGATTCCTGTGACAGTTAAAGTTATTTACTTATTACAAACTAAGTTTAAGTTGAGTTGAGTCCTCGAACTACAAATAGGCTGTGTCATATGCCTTTCAATCTCCCCCTATTTGTTTGTTAGAAGATAACAAGCAAATACCTAGAGGATTACTCAACTAACTCAACTTAACTTAGTAAAAGATAAAACTTTAAACATAAAGTAAATAAAAGAAAAGTTCTGGTTTATATTTAACATTGTCCAGATTCAAACATAAAAGATAAATACAAGATAGATGATCCTCTAGACTGATCATATAATACAATTTTCTATCTTGACCTATCTAAGCTCTAAAGATATCACATGTAGAGCTGATCTTCACTTTGAAGTTTCTTCATCCCTTATCTCTCCAGTTCAACTTCATCTTCTTGCTCTAGGAATCTTCTGATATTCTCTTTGTCAAATCGTTCTTGATCATCCAAGGTTTTGATCAAATCCTTGTCAAGTACACATTCATAATCTGACACAAGACCTTTAGGTTTCTTAGGCAAGATTCCAAGGTTACCCCATAGCCGATTCCGAAGTATGTAATATTTCTTTTCAAAGCCAGTTAAAGCATATGATCGAATAATGTCAGCAACAAAGATACTTTCTTTATCTTCGAATCCTGTAGTCCTCAGCATATGTTCTAACCAGACCAGATGAGATGCAGTGTATAATTTCATCGACTTAGAATCAAGGAAGCAAGAGTGTAGTGTATTACCCTTGAGAAACTTAACATGATGTGGAGTTTGAATAACTTGTGGACTATTCCTTTGCGCAAACTCCAAAAGTCTTTCATGAAGTAAAATATTCAGTTCAGAAAACCTTTTTACCTTTAGGGACATAATCCACAGTTCAATCAAGCTTCTCTGTTGAAAGATTTGAAGTGACACATAGAGAGAACCCATTGTACGAGAGTCAATCTGAATTATCAGTTGATCTGCACATCTGTCAAACCCAGCTACTATCCTCGAGATCTCCAGTATCAGTGCATCCATATATTGCAAGTAATTTGGATTGGTCTCTTGAAACTGTTGAAGTAGTTGGAGAAAACGTTCATCTTCATTAGCAGTGTTCTGAATAGAATCAAAAATTTCTCTTGCTCTATCCCACTTTGGACCAATCTTCAAATGAATATCTCTTTTCCTTTCCTGCACACTGATTGCATGTAGCTTTTGTTTCTCTGCATCTTCAGCTTGCTTCAGCTTCAATCTTTCATTCACTACCTGTCTGGTCTTCTCAAGCTTAGCTTGTCTCATCTGACGATCAGCTTTCTCCTCTTGAAGTTCCTTCTCAAATTCAGGATCATCTTGCCAGTTTGAAAGATCTTCTTCGATATCATTTAATTGTTGTACTTCAAACTTACTATTCTTGAGATCGAAATCAAACTCGAATACATCCTGATCATGAGCTTTTTCTTTTCCCTTGGTAGACTTCTCAGACTTCTCCTTATGCCTCCCTTGACCTCCTGACTTACTTCCTCCTGCTTCTCCAGACTTACCTGCTCCTCCATCTCCAGACTTCTCCCCCTTAATTTAGGAATCCTCTACAGACTTTCGTTGACTGGCAAGCTCCCTATTTGCATCATTATCCCCTTCATTATCATCATCATAGTCTTCAAAATATGCTCTTTGTTCTGGTGTGATATTATGAGTAGGTTTAACAATGTTATATAGATGATCAAGTCCTTCAAACATGTAATCATACTTTTCTTCAAGCTTCGCAAAGGTTGTTGAATATAATTGAGCAGATTCATGCATTTCCACTTGAAGTTCATCCACCCTATTAGAGAGTCTGTCAATAGCATTTAGAATATCTGTTCTTTCTGTAGATGCCTGAGAGTTGGATTGTATCAATGTATTGATTGCTGGAGTGAGTGTAGTCTTTATGTTCTGGACATCGTCACGAATAATCATGAGCTGATTGTTGACAGAGGTGGAAGAAGAAGACCGTTCGTCCACTTGTGCTTTTAAAACTTGTTTCAATTTCATTTGCAGATCTTTGATTTAAGCCATGAGAGACAAAGTGTTTGTGTCAGTGTGTGCGCTCACCTGATGTTCACTCAAGGATATGTCACTCTCCTTTCGTGCATGTGTTTCACTCATATTTAAGATGGTCCTCACATCACTCAACACTAGCTCCTTTCCTTGAGCTGTACCTGCATAAGAAATCACCCTAGCCTCTTCTGGAGAGGTCAGTGGTGGTGCAATGGGAGTTCGCAATTCCCAATCCTCAATCATCCCTATCAATTCATTTGGATTTGATAACTGAATTTCTTCAGTGATAGGATGACCAAGTTGCCCTTCACTTTCTCCAGATAAATCTGCGAGTGAAGAATCCCTTGAGGGAGCCAGGAATGTTCCTCCTGGGAGGGGAGATGATGACTCTATTATAACTGGCAGAGAGTCAAGATTTCCCTCTGAAGCCTGTGAAGGTTCTTCTACCGTAACAATGGTAGGCACTGTAACAATCCTATCGTGCACTCCTTGCTCAGTGTCCTTAACAACATCAGATTCTACGGTAATGTTTTCCCCCATTGTGAGTAATAGAGGTGTGCTTGACTCTGTACAATGTGCCACGGCCCTTTGGCGAATTTCAATAATTGCATCCTGTTGAGAGGATGAAATTAGTAACAGTTCATCGGCCATTTCAATGTCCAAGTCCTGTTGGGAGGAAATGGATGGGCTAACAGATGCCTCAAGTAGTAGGTTTCTTCTCTTCTTTGGTGGAGGCAGTGCTGTGGGATCACTCACATTATCACTTCTTCTATCAGCTCTTTTTGTCAACAACTTGCTTCTGGCTTTAGGTTTAGAGATTTGGTTAGACACAGTGTTTGGCTCTAAGACCTGGGATAGAGGTTGTGGTTCTACAACCTCTTGGTCTGACCTATCAGCCACTTGGGCTCCAGAAACAGTTTGAGAGATAGAAGACAATACCTGCTCCATTGATGCAGTAGCTGTACCTGAAGGAATAGGTTGTTCCATTTGATGTTGATGTTCAGGGACAGGTACATTTTGAGGTTCAAGTTCAGGTGCATTAACAAGTCGAGGAATGACAGGTAGATTAATGAAGTTAGACAAATATGGTGTAATATACACTGGCACATTTATCAATTTTCTATGTGTATCAAGGCTAGTGAATATTTTCTTGGTTTGCCTGCCTGATACCATAGGGTTGTCATTCCTAAAAATTGCTTGTTGACCAACAAGATGATTAAATAACAAAGTTAAAAATCTAGGATAATAACATAGAACTTTCTTACCCTCATCAAAATCCCTTTTGGCTTTAACAATCCTGCTAACAATAGTATTAGAAAGTAGGTTACCAATATTGATTCTACGGTTGTTAGCAACAGCATAACCAATAGTTTGTAACATAGAGGTGAGTAAATGAAAGTTACCTCTGGCTGAATTAGCAAATACCTTGGAGATTGTGTCGAAGAATGCATCCCATTGTTGAACCAGATTCCTTTTGCTCAGGTTGATCATATCAATTACTCCATGATAATTAATATCAATGAAGAATTGATAGAGTTGTTCACTGGTTGGAAATGGATCAAAATTATCCACCGGAAGGCCCAATACAGTAGTAAGGGTTGATTCTGTCAGGACGTGGTGTGTACCATCAAAATCAAAAGAGAATGAGGTCAAGTATTCAGACACCACAGCTTCTGTGCAAATCAATCTCAGTGGTCCTATTTTAATTGGGGCTTCAATCGAAATGGCAGTTCGGATTATTGAATCATCATTTAAAAACCGTATCCAAGGCCTAAATCGATCGTAGGGACAATCGTTCGGATTAAAATAGCCAACCAAATTATGTTTCATTATTTCAAAATTATCAGCCATTTTTAAACACAAAAACACACTTCAATTTTAGGAAAATTAAAACAATTCGAAAATTTTCAGAATTTATTAATTAATTAAAATTAATTAAAAATTCGAATTAATTCAAAGTTGTCAGAAAAATCCCAAAAATTTATATGATGTTCTCCTGATCACTGGGAGTCTCAATCTATTTTTAGATTTCAAAGAAAAAATCTAGAACTCTTAAAACACTGAAAACCCGATTCAACTTTTGAAAAAAATAATTTTCAAAATCTTAACAAAATTCGAAAATAATCGGTTCAATTAACAGGAAATCGAATGATCTATTCAAGTATGATCTCATATTTCAGTTTTGTTGGAAAAAATCGAGTAGAGATGTGTGTATGTACCGTGTATGTATTAAGTCTCTGTGTAAAAACACGAGAGAGAGAGAGAGAGAGAGAGAGAGAGAGAGAGAGAGAGAGAGAGAGATATGACTGAGTATTGTCCTGGTGTTTTTTTTTTAAGTATAGAATTAACAATACAAGACAATCGGTTTGATTGTCTTGCCGATTGTCTTGGTAGTATAAACACTATCAAGACAATCATTTACATCTGATAAATAAAAGAAAACGAAATATATATATATATATATATATATTAATTACAAACTAACATTACAAGACAATCGGTTGATTGTCTTGCCGATTGTCTTGGTAGTATAAATACTATCAGGACAATCATGTATTTAACTGATTAAAATAAAATTGACTCACACATTTTTTTTTTATTATTATTTTTTTTTAAATACTGAAGACACTCCAAGACAATCAAGTGATTGTCTTGCCGATTGTCTTGGTAGTTCAAAACTATCAAGACAATCGTTTGTCTTGAACTAAAATTAAGAAAACAAAATAAAACAAAAAAATTGAAAAATATTTTATTATTTAGCAAAATAACCTGCCAAGACAATATGTGGATTGTATTGGCGATTGTCTTGATACTACAAACACAAACAAGACAATCTATTAATCTGCTAATATTATGCTAATAAAATGCAAATAAATGTTCATAATTAATCCAATTAAAATACACTCTAATATATTATTAAAAATACTATAAATAAATATTTTGCATACACATGGATTAATCTTTTTACGAAAACAAATATAAATAACAAAAGGAGAAACACTACAAAACATTTAATAAAATAATTATTAAAATAGAAATAAATATCTACAAATATTCTAAAAATACAGAAATATGAAGTATTAAATAATATGAATAAACAGAGTGAAAAATAACTAAACAAGCAAGAAAATCAGTTGGTAAAATATTTATACAAGTGATTTCAAACAACAAATATTCACAGAATAATCACTTGCAAAATTATTAAAGATCAAATTTCAGATATTAACAGTATTAATTACTAGGACTGTTTAACATACCCAATTCACTAACAATTTTAGTGAATGAGGATTCATTAAGCGACTTAGTAAAAATATCTGCAGTTTGATCTCCAGAGCCTACAAATAGTAGTTGCACTGTACCATTCATTACATGTTCTCTTATAAAATGATACCTTATGTCAATGTGCTTTGTCCTTGAGTGCTGCACAGGATTGCTGGCGATTGCTATGGCACTTGTATTATCACATAAAATAGGGATATTTTCCAATACAATCCCATAGTCCATTAATTGATTCCTAATCCATAAGATCTGAGCACAACAGCTTCCAGCAGCTATATATTCAGCTTCGGCTGTAGAGTTGGAAACTGTTTGCTGTTTCTTACTGAACCAGGATACCAATCTTCCACCTAGGTATTGACAACTCCCAGATGTACTTTTCCTGTCTACAACACTTCCTGCATAGTCAGAATCTGTATATCCAATTAAAGTAAAATCAGATCCATTAGGGTACCAGATGCCTAAATTAGGCGTACCCTTTAGATATCTTAAGATTCTTTTGACAGCAGTGAGATGGATTTCTTTAGGGTTCGCTTGGAACCTTGCACACAAGCATGTGGCAAACATTATATCTGGTCTACTAGCAGTTAGGTAAAGCAATGAGCCAATCATACCTCTATAGCCTGTGATATCTACCTTGGCAGAACTTTCACATAAACCAATTTTGACAGCTATAGTTGATGGTGTCTTTGCTGATGAGCACTCCTCCATGTGATATTTCTTGAGGAGCTCCTTAATGTACTTGGATTGACAAATAAATATTCCATCTTGTCTCTGACTTATTTGTAATCCAAGAAAGAATTTCATTTCTCCCATCATGCTCATTTCAAACCTACCCTGCATTAACTTAGAAAACTTCTTGCATAGAAGCTCATTAGTAGACCCAAATATAATATCGTCCACATAGACTTGGACTAGTATTATATTATTCTTATGTCTTTTAGTGAAGAGCGTTTTGTCTATGACACCTCTTATAAAACCATTTTCTAATAGAAATTCAGAGAGAGTGTCATACCATTTTCTTGGGGCTTGCTTAAGACCATAGATAGCTTTGTAAAGAAAGTAGACATAGTCCAAATGATCTTGATCTTCAAAACCAGGGGGCTGTTCTACATACACTTCTTCATCTAGCTTACCATTCAGAAAGGCACTCTTGACATCCATTTGATAAACTTTGAATATTCTGATGGCCTCAAGTCTTGCCACTGGAGCATAGGTCTCGTCATAATCAATGCCTTCAGCTTGAGAATAACCTTTAGCTACCAGTCTTGCTTTGTTTCTTATCACAGTGCCATCTTCATCTAGTTTGTTTCTGAATACCCATCTTGTGTCCACCACTTTTCTATCTTTAGGTCTGGGTACCAGCTTCCATACTTCTAGTTGCTTAAATTGATTGAGTTCATCTTGCATAGCAATCACCCAATCAGGATCAGATAGAGCTTCTTCTACTTTCTTAGGTTCCATGACAGACAGGAACCCAGAATAGTTACATTGATTCTGATAAGCTCTTCTTGTTTTCACACCAACATCTGGATCACCAAGAATCAACTCAAAAGGATGAGCTCTATTCCAAACAGATTGTCTGGGAAGAATTGATCTTGATGATTCGCCTTGATCTTCAGTATGATGTTTAGTATGACTTGTTGACCCTTCATTATCTCCCCCTGAGTTGTTGTCAGTTTGACTTATTGATGGTTCAAGAGTATCAGTGGTGTCTTGAAAATTATCATTGTTTTCACCAGCATCACCTTGATCATTACCACCAACATTTGGATTATTATTATCAGCAACAACGTCAGGTTGATTGTCATCATCTGAATCTGAGTCTGACATGTCATCAAACTTAAGCTTTTCAGATGGATCTTCATTTTGGATACTTGGGAGTTTTGTGTCATCAAATGTAACATTGACACTTTCCATAGTTTTCTGTTGATCAATAAGATACACCTTGTAGGCTCTTCTAGTAAAACCAATAAATATTGCTTCATGTGCTTTTTCTTCAAATTTACCACCTTGATCATCTCCTTCTTTCAGCACAAAGCATTTTGTCCCAAATACATGGAAGTACTTGAGAGTTGGTTTCTTGTCATGTAGAGCTTCATATGGTGTCTTCATTAAGTCTTTATTGATAAGTGTTCGATTCTGGGTATAGCATGCAGCGTTGACAGCTTCAGCCCAAAAAGCTCAATGGAAGCCTTGATTCACTTAGCATAGTACGTGCAGCTTCAATCAAGGTTATATTCTTTCTTTCAACTACCCCATTTTGTTGAGGAGTTCTGGGAGTCGAGTATTGTCTAGTTATACCCTTTTCAGTGCAAAAGTCATTCAGAACTGCATTCTTGAATTCAGTTCCGTTGTCTGACCTTATAGCTCTTATTGGACGATTAGAGTCCAGCTCAATTAACTTAATGTGATCAACTACCAGTTGTGGAGTTTCATCTTTTGAGTTCAGAAATAGTACCCATGTGAATTTTGAGAAATCATCAGCAATCACTAGAGCATATCTTTTTCTTGACATGGACATTACACTAACAAATAGTACCCATGTGAATTTTGAGAAATCATCAACAATCACTAGAGCATATCTTTTTCTTGACATGGACATTACACTAACTGGACCAAACAAATCCATATGGAGAAGTTGTAATGGTTCAGTTATTGATGATGTGTTAATGCTCCTGTGAGTTGCCCCTTTTAACTTTCCTTTTTGACAAGCATCACATAGACCTTCCTGAGTAAATTCAATCGAAGGTAAACCTCTCACCAATTCTCTTTTAACTAGAGAATTCATTGTTTTGAAGTTTAGGTGAGAAAGTTTCTTGTGCCATAACCAACTTTCATCAGTGGATGCCTTTGAATAAAAACATCTAATTTCTTCTGTGCTTCCAGAGTTCATATTGGCTATGTACAAGTTTCCTTTTCTTACTCCAGTCAACTGCGGCCTTTCATTTCTCTTGTGTGATATTAGACAATTCTTTTTGTTGAAATGAACTTCATAACCTTTGTCACAGAATTGACTAATACTGAGCAAATTGTGCTCAAGGCCGTTCACAAAAGAGACATCTTCAACGATAACATTTCCAGCTTCTAATCTGCCATATCCATCAGTTTTACCTTTGCTGTTATCTCCAAAGGTAACGACTGGGCCGGCCTTCTCCACCACATTTGTCAGCAGGGCTTTATCTCCGGTCATATGCCTTGAACATCCACTGTCCAGAATCCACATGACTCGTTCAACCTGTTTTAAACCCTGCAATGACAAATTGGTTAGACTTTCTTCGGAACCCAAATTTGATTGGGTCCGGAGTACTTGAAGAATTGGCCTTTATCAGGAAAAGCAACACTTTTTATTTTAACAACATTTTCTTCAGGTACTGGACATTTAACCCTGTAAACAGCTTTAACTTGTTTTGGTTTCAGCTTGGGTAACCATGTCTTCACCATATCCTGAGAAGGACTTGGAGTCCTAATCTTAGAATTAGGTGGTGTTACAGTCCTGGATCTAACATGTTTATTTCTGCTCATATACTGTCTAGGAACATTCTTATCAACACATGCATGATTACCGTTAAAGTAAGCAGACATTATATTAAAAGCACAAGACATGCAATTAACAGCATTGCATTTCTTATGAGCAGTATCAATAACAGGAATAGCATTCATGGTAGATATGTTGTTGCATTTATACATGTTGTTACTTCTACTACTAGTTTTAAAGGAACTAGTAGACTCACCAACTCTTTCTGTTTTCTTAAACACAGACTTTCTATCTTCATCATTTTTAACAACTTGATTACTTTCTAAGACTACGCCATTAGCTAAATCCTCAATGCGCATCTCTTCCTTAATGATTAAAGATGTTGTATCCAAAGGTTCTGCTATGGATGTCTTAAAGAGTGGGTTACTAACACCCTTAAGCACTATTGGTATACCCCTTTCTATAGCACTGACACGATTAGGGGTAATAATGCTTTTTCGTCCAATAGCTTCATTATAATCAAACCCAATTCCTACGGTTTGATTAATAGCTTGTTGGTTAAACAACTCTTTAGCCACTTTACATGAATTAGAAGTAGCACTAACTCTTATTTCTAGCTCAGCTATTGTTTCACGTTGTTGAACCACTATCAACGCTAGAGACCTTTCAAGTTCTTTTAGAATTCTTATTTCTGATTTTTGTTTATCATGGCAATTTTGTACATCGTGTAATTCTGATAATTGATTATTAAGATCTGTATTTAACAAATTGATCCTTTCAATCTCTCTATTAGCACAACCTAGTGAATCACTAAGTTGATAAATATATTGACTTTCAGTACATGATACCTCAGATGAAGTACCACTGGAGTTATCAGATTTTGCCATCAGGGCAAGATTGCCATACTCTTCTTCTTCAGAGTCTGTATCATCCCAACTCTTTCCAGCAGCCACATAGGCTTTACCTGTCTTCTTCTTCTCAGATCCAAAGTCTTTTCTTTGGTTTTGTTTTGGCTTCTGACATTCAGTAGCGAAATGTCCAAGTTCATTACAGTTGTAACATCTAATTTTACTTCTTTCAACTGTTCCAATTTTGTAACCTCCTCTGTTACTTGAGGATGAAGAACCTCCTCTTTGGAACCTGTTATAGTTAGATTTGTACCTGAACTTGGGATTCTTCCTGAATCTGAAGTTACTGAATTTCCTTACCAACAAAGCCATGGACTCATCTTCCAACTGATCTAGCTCATCTAACGAATAGAAGTCTCCTTCATCTGGACTAGCATTCGTTTGACCAACTTCAACTTCAAGCTTGCCACTGTCAACACTACAAGATTGAATAACCTTATCTTCCACTTCCTGTTTGTTCTCAACAATAAGAGCTGTAGAAGTATTAGCAACTCTTCCTTTTCCATAAATCTCCTTTTGTTGAGATTGTTCCAGTTCATAGGTTTTTAAAACACCAAAGAGTCTTTCTACAGTAATTTCACTTAGATTTCTCGACTCTCTGATAGCTGTAATCCTATGTTCTAGATGAACAGGCATTGATAGTAGAAATTTTCTGTTGATCTCTTTCTGAGTGTAGTACTTGCCATGCATCTGTAAATTGTTGACAAGTTTGTTATATCTTTCAAACACATCTTGAATACTTTCATTGGATGCTGATCGAAAGTGTTCATACTCAGATGTCAGAATTTCTAGTCGATTCTCCCTAACTTCCTCTGTTCCTTCATTCATAGTTTCAATGGTTTCCCACATTTGCTTTGCAGTCTTGCAGTTAATCACATGACTGTACATTACAGAGTCTAGAGAATCTATTAAGATCAGTCTTAAATTAATGTCAAGTCCAGCTTCCTCTCTTTCAACAAGAGTGTATTCAGAAGAATCTTTGTGTACAAACCTTGCAGGGGCAACAACTTTTCCATCAGTGACAACTTCAGGAATTAATCCAAAAGGTATTATTGGTCCTTCTGATAAGACTTTCATGTATTTAGGATTTGCAACCTCGAGGAACATTAACATTTTGTTCTTCCACATATCATAACTGTTTTTGTCATATATGGGAATTTTCACAGTTCCAACTTTAGAAGAAATGATGAATTTTTTAAGAGAGTTAAAAAATTCGGGGATGATTTTTAATTGAGTAAAATGAGATCTTTGATTTGTGTATCAATCAACCTGCTCGGATACCAATTGTTAGGTCCAATATGTTTGTAGAAGGGGGGGTTGAATACAAACAGTACTGTTTTATCGAAATTTGTCCGGATAATTTAATTTATATTTTGACAAATTTGAGCGGAATTAAATGAAACAAAATTCAAGTTGAATATAAAATTATATTAACTTGAGGGGTTTGTTACAAATACAGTACAGAATTTATATCTAGTTAATAAAAACAAATTAGAAAATTCGACATGAATTTTTCTAGATTTGTTAATAAAAATCAAGATATAGATTAGGAGTTAAAACTCGCTAATAGTACAAGAGTATCAAGTAAACCAGTTCTATCGGATCAGATATTAAAAATAAGATGAACTTGATTTTCTATAAATTTTTCTGCTTCTTGTGATGTGTTCTTGATGAGAGAGAAGAGAGAAATCTGCTTTGAATGTTATATTTTTCTATTTTGTTGTCTTCTGTCGTCTGTCTTCATTTATATCATTTACTGCCTCTTTATCTTCAAATATAACTGTCAAGACAATCGGCAATACAATTTATTCTTCCAAGACAACCAATTTTGTACTGCCAAGACAATAGGCAATACAATCGTCAAGACAATCAGGTTCTTCCAAGACAATCGGCAAGACAATCAAATTCTGAGATCTTTGTCTTGCTTTATCAAAAATTATCATTCTGTCTGAAGCTTTTTCTTTTTGATCATTATCAAGACAATCTAATTTGAACTGTCAAGACAATCGTCAAGACAATCAAATAAGATTTTTATTCTACTTTTTAAAAGCTTTTCAGAAATTATCATTACCAAGACAGTCGGCAAGACAATCAGAGATTGTCTTGCTTTACTGATTTCTTCTTCAAGACAATCGGCAAGACAATCTCTTATTGTCTTGCTATTCTGATTTAAGCCTTCAAGACAATCGGCAAGACAATCAGGGATTGTCTTGCTAGTTCATTTTTTCAGAATTAAATTAAAATTGATTAAAAAATAATCATTTTAATTTATTCTTACTTAAATAATTAATCAGATTTAATTAATCTAATAATTAATTTAATTAAAGAATTAATTCAAGATGAATTAATTAATTAATTAAATTGACTACTTGATTTAAATTAATTAAAGAAGAATAATTATATATCCTTGGATTGTCTTAATTCTTTTCTGAATCACTGAAAGTAATAAAGGAATACCACTGAATATTTTGTTGACGTTCCATGCACGGTCTGGTTCATTAACGACTAACTTCAATGACTGTCCTTTAATTTTCACATTAAAAATGTGATTCATTTTTCTTCTCATTTCTTTCTCCTTCTTGTACTTCACTGTATACTGTCTGAACCTGTCACTCTAGAAATCTCTGTCTTAGAAATAAATCCACTTCTTTAATGCTGTATTGAGGCTTGATCAGCAATCTGAACTTCTTCCAGTGTAAAACATCAAAACTATAGATTGACTTTAGGGTTTTTCTTCTGACAGATAGTACCTCCTGAGATTCCTGTGACAGTTAAAGTTATTTGCTTATTACAAACTAAGTTTAAGTTGAGTTGAGTCCTCGAACTACAAATAGGCTGTGTCATATGCCTTTCACATATATATATGTATGAACTAGCTCTAGCCTCTCAGCCTTAGGTGTCCTCCCTGATTTTACAAAAGTAATTCGTTTCTGCTTTCCAAGAACACATGGCTCACAGAACCCAACTTCCACATTCTTCAGCTCTGGAATCTTCCCCTTCGAAACTAACAGCTTCATAGCCTTTTCACTCATATGACCAAGTCTTTGGTGCCACAAAGTTGAAGACCCAATCTCATCAGCAACTGTATTTGCTTCATAGCTAGATTGTTCAACTATGTACAACGTCCCCTTTTTCTCTCCACGAGCAACAACTAGATTCCCCTTTATAACCTTCCACTGTCCGTCTCCGAAAGTAACTCGATGCCCTTCCTTATCTAACTGACCCACAGATATCAACATCTTCTTCAGTCCAGGAATGTACCTTACATCTTTCAACGTCCAGCTAGTCCCCAAAGAGGTCTTGAGATTAATATCTTCTATGCCCGTAATATCCAGAGTCTCATCATCAGCAAGACGGACTTTACCAAAATTTCCAAGTCTGAAATTTAACATCAAATCCTTGTGTTATTTGGAGAATATTGTATAACAATATTTTGGAGGTTTGCTGGATTATCGGAGCAAAATACAGGTATTTTGCTAAAGAAGAACAAGGGATTAGGGTTTGTGTGTTTAAATATGGCTGAGCTTGATATGTGTTTTCAGGTTTTAACTGTTTCTCCCCCGTATCAAGGTGCCTACGTACCCTATTTATAGGGATCAAGCCGTACGTAGTTCTTGGGCAGCAAGTTACCTAGGCGGGCTAGGGTTTTAAGAGATAAGCCAAAGTTCAAGCCCATTCGTTTAGGGCTGACGTGGCAGTGAATCATCAACCCTATCCGTGATCCATGGCCCAGCTGTGGAAGCCCATAGTCTCGAACGGATAGAATTGGCTAATAAAGGATCAATCAGGACCTAGCATGCGACCTCGAGGGATCTGGCCATGCGAATCGATCCCTTGTGTCCAACCACTCATGCGACCTTGGGTCTGGCCATGAGCCTTCCAGTAAAGAGTGGGATAGGGATCCCAACGTAGTTTGTAGATATGACGATGGAAGCGAAGCGACCTCTTGAAGGTCGAGGTGTTCCTGTAGCAAAGTTGCCCTGTAGCGAGGTGGCCCCATAATAGAGATATCATGACCAAAGTATGTTGGGCTGATTCCAATAGTGGGTTTTAACGATCCAATCTTCATCTTCTAGGCCCATCATAGATTATGAACCTTTAATTTAGCTAATCAAATCAATCTAGCTGCTATGCCAGATTTAGGCATAACACCTTGCAAGGGGTAGCATGGAAAGATGCACCAGAATCCATAACCCATGATTCAACCGAACATTCAACACAACAAATCAAAGCATCGTCACTCACCACCTCTTCAACTACATTAGCTGAATTATCCTCTTTCTTCTTTCCTTTAGGAGCTGCGGGAGCCGTACACTGATTTCTGAAGTGACCTTTCTTTTGATAATTCCAACAAACAATCTCCTTGCGATCTTTGGACTTCCTCTCTTCTGTGACTTCGATCTGCTACGCCCCTGATTCTGCCCCCTATCGGACTTTCTGCCTCTACTCTCAGTACTCAGCAAGGAACCTGACGACTCTCCTAATTTTCTCCTACGAATATCTTTTCCAAGAATCGCATCTCGAACTCCATTAAAAGTCATCTTACTGCTCCCAGATGAATTACAAATAGCAGTGACAAATCCTGACCAACTGTCAGGTAACGAGGATACCAACAACAAGGCTTGTACTTCATCATCGAATTTAATATCCACTGATGTCAATCTTGATAGGATAGAGTTAAATTCGTTCACATGATCAGCAACACAATCACCTTCATTCAATTTTGTGGCAAACAACAAGCGACACAAATATACCTTATTCGAAGCAGACGGCTTCTCATACATATTTGATAACGCCTTGATCAATCCATAAGTTGTCATTTCCTTGACGATATTGTGAGCAACATTCTTCGCCAAAGTCAATCTGACAACACCCAGAGCCTGCCTATCCAATAGCTTCCAATCTTTCTCATCCATCTTTTCTGGCTTCTTCTTCTCCAGCGGTTCGTGTAGTTTTTTCTGATACAAATAATCTTCAATTTGCATCTTCCAAAATCCAAAATCTCTGCTATCAAATTTGTCGATCTTTAATTTCCCTTCTTCTGCCATCACTCCCACTCGCCTGAAAACCTAGGCTCTTGATACCAGTTGTTGAGTATACAACAACGAAAGCAAAACCCAAAATGAATAAACAAGAACAAGAAAATAACGACAATCACAGAAGATAAAGATTTACGTGGTTCGGAAATTCCTACTCCACAAGCCGCACTAATTTTGTATTGATCTCTCACAATTGTGTTGTGTTGTTGTTACAATTACATGAGTATTTATAAGAGAAGAAACCGGGTCAACCAATCAGAGTCTAATTCTGAAATTCCTAACTCTAATCCTAACTCTAATTAGAGTCCAATTCAGGAATTCCCAAGTCAAATCAGAAACCAATTCTGAAACCTAATAGACTCCACAAACCCAACAAGGCAACTGCTATTAGAAGTTGTGGCCTGTTCTTTTTTATTAGAAGGTGTCTCAAGGGATTTTCAACTTCTCCAGCTACACGGCTGGCGTCAACAAGCTCTCTGAATTCAGGCTCAACATTGTTAATACCGCTAATCTTTTTGAGAACTAATTTGCCTTCTTCCAACCTACCACGCTCAATAAGGCTGTTCGGAGTATCAAAAACTAAGAGTGAACCTGCTGTTAGTAGTAGTGCAGGAATTTCTGCTAATCCTAATGATACCCTCCAACCCCATCCTTCAATTCTGCAGTTTTCAAAATTTCAGGAGCCACTCAGAAACGAATACATAAACCATGAAAACATACACATATGACAAGTAGTGTGCACCAGAGTAAACTGAAGGCTGAAGCTATGTTATGAGACAAATGACAATGTTTTAAAAAGACTTATTATTCTGTAATTAAAATAGGAAAACTTAAAGTATATATTTATTTCTTGCAGGGACAAGTGCTGGCTTACTTTGCTGTCGCGTAAATGGCCATTTTCGTCACTGTACTATTCGAAAACTTTCACTTGGGTCACCAGCCCAAAAAAACTTTCAATCAAACACTTAAACTATTAAAAAATTTCAAAAAGGTTACTGCCGTTAGTCTCCGTTAAATTGACTAACGGAATAATGAGGTGGATGCTGACATGCCACCAATATTATTTTTATTATTTTTAACTAATAACTAATTCCATATTTATTTAATTAAAACCACTCATCTCTCTCATCTACTCTCAGTCTCTCGCTCATCTCTCTCTATTCACTCTGCCCCTCTACTCTCTCTCTCTCTCTCTCTCTCTCTCTCTCTCTCTCTCTCTCTCTCTCTCTCTCTCTCTCTCTCTCTCTCTCTCTCTCTCTCTCTCTCTCTCTCGAGCTTAAATCAGATGAGATTAATTGGGGGTTTTAGATTTAAATCAAGTATATGTATTTGTATTCGAGTCTATTACAACATAATTATATGAATTGGAGTTAAACGAGGGAGGCAGGGGAGATGATCGAGGGTTGGATTTGGTGAGAACGAGGGAGAATTGGTAGCAGAGGAATGGTGGAAGAAGAAGGGTGGTAGAGGAGGTGGGTGGACGGTGAGGCGTGGTTATAAAGGGGTTGTTAGTCGGAGGTGAAGGAAGAATATCATGGTTATAAAGGGGTTCTTATCACGCGATTTGCATCTAGTTATATTATAACTTTAGTAGGTAAGTGTATCGTCCTTAACACGATAGCCTTTTCATTAAGTCAATCACCTTTTATACATCAATGTTTTTGAGTCTCAACATTTATTATTAAAAATGCAGCAAAAATTTAGATAGAAATGCACAAACTTCATTAATTTACATAAATATTTTACAACTTGGGTACATCGTCTTTTACTACTAATATTTTACATCATAGGGTACATGGTTCGAAACCTACAAACATATGGTACATACTAATCTGCTACAACAAAAGTGCTACTAACTGTCTTCCAATCAGAATGGGATTAAAACAGCAACCAACTAAACTAATCCCCCAAAAAGACATCAGTAAGATGACTAGTCTGATTAGAGACGTAGACTACTATCCCGACTCACAGTCCTGCCCTAATAATGTCCCGAATCTGGACTACCAAAGACGTGACTGTATCCACTATCGCAGCCCTCCACTCTGGGTCTCCTCCATCAGCTAACAACCTCCTAATGTCACCCAGGGCCCGCAGCTCAACACTCACTAATCCCAAAGATATACCATCAGGAATTATGCCTCCTCTCCCTCTCTCTGACCTCTGCATCAGTGTGTCTATCACTCGGCGGGACTCCTCCAACTGACCCTGTAGGGCAAAGTACTCCGTCAACAGAATGGCTGGCAGTGAGTCACCTGTCGGTAAGGGTGCCTCCTGAGGGGGCACAGCAGCTGGGGCAGGTGCTGTACAGGTGGAGGTGGTGGAGGTGCAAATGGTGGGGATGGAGGAATAGACTCGGTATCTGCATCCTCAGACGGATCTCCCTCTATCTCATCCTCTGAGAAGATAAAATGTCCGGGCGGAGTGAATGGCTCAACTGGATCCTCTAGAGGGCCACGACTCGGTGAGGGAGATGGGACTGGTGATGGTACTGGAATAGGCAAGGTAGGGGTAGGTATCATATGGATATCGGTCCACTCAATCTCCTCATCCTCCTCCTCAGCTATAACTGACAATCTAGGCCTCTTACGTAACGGCCTCTCCTCCTCCGGAATCTCCCATCTCACTCTGGAAGGACCTGCCTCATCAGATCCTGTAGAAGGTCTACCCATATATGGCACTATGGCCACAGCATCTCTCCGTCTCTGCTCCTCTTCCTCCTCTCTCTCAAATCTCTCTCTGGCCGCCGCCCGGCGTCTCTCCCTGAGGTCCTCAACTGCATACTCGGGGACCTCTACCCCGGCCAGCTGAAGATCTAATACCTCCTGCTCTGACATCCCTAGCCACTGGGGGTCCTGACTCGGCTCACCCATCTCCGCCCCCTATAATAAAACATAAAATTCTATTAGTAACAGTCTATAAAATTATAATATATGCTTAAAGTAAATACTACCTGCGATATACCACCCCTGAACTTGATGGAAGTTCACAATTTATATCATAACTAATACATTTATTATTATCACTTTTGTTCTTGAGCATTATGACTCTTAGCTCTGATACCATCTGTGACGCCCCTAAATCCGGGGTCAATGATCCAGGTCATCACGGTCCAATTTCCATTCAATATCAATATCTCTTGAGTTTTTTTTTGTTTTTATATTTAATACTTTTGCAATTGACCCCACACCAATACACACACACACACCAGTCATATGCTCATAGAACAACATTCACAATATTAAAAGTTTAAAGTTGACAGTTATTACAAACCCAGAATTCTACTAAGTACCTTGTTGATTAATACTTCTACAGGAAGCATTTCAACAACCAAAAGTTTATTACAAGCTTACACACTTAATATACATAAGTCTACTAAACCCCTTTCGCTTGTCACTACCTCGGGGATGGTCGCCAGCACTCGCTCAAAAGGTCGCCTTTCCCTTACCCTCTTGCGGGGTGTAGTGCGTAGTATCGGCATGAGACCTAGCTGCTATATACATAAGTAGCAAGAGTGAGCTATAATAGCTCAGCAAGATAATATTGTAACCTAGAATTTAGAATGTGAACAGGTATACATATATGTATATGTATATATAATAGCAGAAAACAATTAAAATCCTTAAGGAAGAATAAAGCTCTTATTTAATAATACATCATCCACTTACTATTATAAGAAAGAAATCTAAAATAATAAAATATCAGTTTTTCTTCATCTACAACCATGATTCCATCATCTCATATCATTATTCTGTTTTCAATATAGAAATCTGAACACCATTGTCTACCCTTTCTTTTCAAAAACATTGGGGATATCTGCTGTCGCCTGATACGTTAGGACGATGATCAGTCGCCTAATCGTACCTGCTCTCTTTTTACTACCGGTAGAGGGAATGAAGATCATCCCTGGAGGAAGGCCACCTGCTAACATCCTCCCTTGGCATCTTCGTGCCGTAATAAAAATAATAAATGCTGGACTGTGTCGCACACAGCCCTGACACAGCCACTTACGCAAGTCTGTTGCAATCCCCTTTTTTTATCACATCATTATTCCCCTTTAAAAATATCTTTCCACATTTCCATTTTCTCGCTTTCATTTCCACATATCATTCACTCATATCATTTCCATTCTCGCACATTACTTCTATAAAATATATATAACATAAGGCTTTGATTATGATCTAGACATCTATTTCATATTCAGGAATCAAATATACTTTTATATTCATAAAATATTCTGTCTATTTTAAGAGTAATGCATGATAATCAAATAATATTTATTAAACCACTGATACTCAAAAAGAATATTTTTAATATAGTATTATAAACCATATAACCCTAGATAACAACTGATACCATTCTCTTTCACCTCTCTTTACCATAAAGCATATTCGCTCCATTCATAATCATATCCACATTCATATTTCATAATTTATATCCATTTCTCTTTAATTCCAATATCAGGGAAATAATTCTTAGCAATATAGAAAACATAGAATAACATATATATTCCATGAAATCATTTACTTTGAAAATAAAAATAGTTTTCCAAGGTAAGGATAGAAGAAATCTTGTCTCGGTTTCGGTATCCTGACGGTATGGCTCGTCCCTCTTCCGGAGTTTCTATAAACACAAAAGGACTGTCGTTAGAACCACATCTCTTACTCACTACACTCTTGTATAACATTACCTTTGAAACTTTAATATATGTTTAACGTATTACTATTACCCCAAAGGTTCAAGAACTTAACCATTTAAAACCTTAATCGAAGTTTCAGAGGTTTTCACCATTTCCCCTAACGATCACACTTAACTGTAAAAATTCTCAGAAAATATGGATTTCGAATTTTACCACAAGGTCAACTGGTAACAACTCTTTGACTACATTACTACACTATCCCAAAGTTTCATAATTTTTAAAAATGTTTAAGTATGGTAGTTATAGCCTCAAAGTTGGTACAACTACGGTTTCTCGACTTTCGAACGTCTTTCACTAAAACTGACTTTTCTCCTAAACCGTTCATCAGATTTTGACGCACCTTATATCGAAACGATCTATGAACTAAGATCTATCTCATCATGGTCACAAGAGGGTCTGGACAGTAAGGTACCGTACGTATATAAATGCTAAAAACAGGGCAGTTTAGGAATCTAACGAAAATCGGACATTATAACGGCTATATTTTCATACTTTCCATAAATCCAACTCCTCCAAATCAATTATCAAACACAATAATCATCACCTACACCATGTGGTCTTCATTACCATCCATGGTTACAATCCCAAACACTTCCATATTCAACTTTAATCACTTACAAACACATGGATCATCATAATCTTAACATTTACACCACTTAATCACTAAACCAAACAATATCCATCATAAATATAAAAGAGCAAGCATGATTATACCTTTTGAAGCTTTGATAACCCTTAACAATCCTTGATATATCCTTAATCACCCTTATACTAGCTTGAATCAACTAAAAGAACCATGAAAATCAAGTTAGTTTCTTGAAAACTACTATTCATTACTATTCACATTCACTTCTATGATTTTATTACCTTGCTAAATGATGACGGTTGGCCTTGAAAATTTGTAAATGATCCTTCCTAACCTCCAAGAAGCTCCATAAATTTCCTCTTGATTTTATCTTGATGCTAGCTAGGATTTTTGTTTTTATTTTCCTCTTTTCTTTCCTATTTGGCCGAATGGAGTAAAGTGGATGGGGGAGAGAGATTTTGGTGTTTACTTGCTCTTATCTTGGCTTAATCTTGATTAGTATAGTGTCTTGTGGAAGCTTGGAAGATATTTGTGATTAAAAGCCGTGCTAAAGTACTAATTTACCCTTAAAACTAGTTAGTGGAAAGTGATGTCATTTTGATGATCCAATAAATCCCATTTTGATTTTCTAAGTATAATGTTACTAATCTTGGATAATAATAATGTGGTATGTATCCTTGCTATATTACTAATCTTGGTTGCTTGGTCTCCATACTCGTCTACTTGTGATTCGTTTCGAATGTACCTCATTTCTCTGTGATTTTCGAAATAATTTACGAATCCAATTTCCTTTGGTATTCTCTTAACTTAATAATCCCTTGGTTTAATCTAAATTCACTAATCCCTCAATATATAATTCTTATAGGGTTTCTATGCTCCCTAATATCAAAAAGAAGCTTATTCGAAATCAAAATCCTAAAAATCCATATTCAGGAATTTCTGGAATCTATCGTCATTTCGAGTCACTTATTTTCAATGTACAACACTAATATGGTTTCTGTTTATTCATTTTCCATCTCCAATATAGAGTACCTACATACCATTTCCCTAAGTCCTCAAATTTTACTATTCATGTGATCACTGTAGCATTTCTAAAGTTAGGGTTATTACAGTCTTCCCCCCTTAAAAGGATTCCGTCCCGGAATCATGTTGAAAATGTCCATAGATATCTTTTTCATTCACACCTTCTAACTTCCACACTATTTCCTTTATCCTTTTCCTTTCATAATATCTCTATCTTGTTTGCGCAGAAATACACCAATATCACTTCTTTGTCATTCATCAACATGCCATTTAGTTTATCAATAGCAGTACTTTTACTGTCTTTTTACAAATTCCATCTTGTTTCCAGTCATTCCATGTTATTTCGTCTCTCCTTTCACTTTCGACGAAGATATCCGCCACCACATTGGCCTTTTCTGAATGGTAGTGTATCTCACTTATGGTTTGACCATCTTCTGATCTCTATCATGACATAAATATTAACACCTCAATATTTCTATATCTCATCTCTGTAAAAATTTCCAGAAATAAGCTCTAATAATATTCTTTAAAACAATTGTAGAAAATACTACCTATAATATATATTTCCTGTTCGTCTCAACGAGCTTGTGTTTTCCCAAAATACTCCTACTTTTCTTTTCATAACGTTTCCTAGCCCTTAACAGATACTGATTTTCCTTATCTATATTATTAACTTATTTATTCCATTAATTGATTAAGTCGATCCTTAACCAAAGACTTACACACAAAATTTAAATCGAAAAACAAGTACCCGTATCCGCATCTGGTTTCGTCAATGCTTCCCCTAAGGTCATGTTATACACTCTAGCAGTAGGCCTATTTCAAGCAGTCACACTCTGACCTGGCGCGTATGGCCCACCGGAACGGCAATATCTAGCAATGTGTCCTAATTTCCCACACTGGTAACAATTAACATCTCTTTTAGGGTTTGTATCAGTTGATGGGCACTGGTTAAGGTAGTGTCCTTTTTGTCCACACTTAAAACAAGTTACTCCCAGCACCCTACAGACTCCTATATGCTTCTTACCACACGTGTCACAATCTGGTAATGGTGGTCGTGATTGATTGGACTGAAATGTTCCTGACGATTTACCACCCTGATTTACCGTCTCACTAGTAGTCTTGTTACCCCCCGATTTTCCCACAAATTGAGATTTTTGTCCTCTACCTCCTTTGTTAAAGTAACTTCCCTCACTTGAACCTCCTTTCGGGCCCTCAAATCTTCTTTTCTTATTCTCTCGACCTATTTGAGCCTGTTCACTCTCGGCCTCTATAATAGATGCCTTTTGAACCACTGCAGCATAATCAGTCAACTCAAATGGTGCCACTCTCGTTCGTAACCAGGGTTTAAATCATTGTTGAAACCTCTTCGCTCGTTGTTCTTTAGTACGCACAAACTCGGGAACAAACCTCGACAGTTCTGTAAATTTAGTTTCATACTCTGCCACTGTTAGGTTATCATGTTTCAACTCCAGAAACTTTATTTCCATTTGGTTTTCTAAATACCCAGGAGAATACTTTTCTAGGAACACCCTAGTGAAACGCTCCCAGGTTATCACTCCCACTTCTTCTAGGTTTTTCTTAGCTTCCCACCAGTAATTTGCCTCTCCCTTTAAGAGATAGGCTGCAAAGACTGTTTTCTGATCTTCCTCTATCCTCAGTATTTCGAAAGCTTTCTCCATTTCTTTTAGCCATGCCCTGGCTACTACTAGGTTAGTGGTTCCCTTAAATTCTGGGGGCTTTAATGACTTAAAGGCACGAAAGGAATTAGCTGCCTGAATGGGGAGAACAGGTGGTTGTTGGGGATTCTGTGGATTAGCCAAATTCTGCCTTAATAAGTCCATGAATTGGGCAAAGGGATCACCTCCCGGATTCCTTTGTTGGCCAGTTGATTTCTCTTCTTCTTCTTCATGATTTTCTTCATTATGAGCATTTTCGTTCAGTCTAGTACCTTCTATATTTCGACTTCTTTCGTCTCTCTCATTTTCACTTGCATTCGCTCTACTATCACGTCTAGGCGGCATAGTTCTGTACATAACAATAGTCCTTATTAATTACCCAAATTTGGGTTACAATATACATCATTTTTATATACACAATTATATCATTAATTAACTCATTTGCACATCACAATATTCTTATCACGCGATTTGCATCTAGTTATATTATAACTTTAGTAGGTAAGTGTATCGCCCTTAACACGATAGCCTTTTCATTAAGTCAATCACCTTTTATACATCAATGTTTTCGAGTCTCAACATTTATTATTAAAAATTCAGCAAAAATTTAGATAGAAATGCACAAACTTCATTAATTTACATAAATATTTTACAACTTGGGTACATCGTCTTTTACTACTAATATTTTACATCATAGGGTACATGGTTCGAAACCTACAAACATACTGTACATACTAATCTGCTACAACAAAAGTGCTACTAACTATCTTCCAATCAGACTGGGATTAAAACAGCAACCAACTAAACTAATCCCCCAAAAAGACATCAGTAAGATGACTAGTCTGATTAGAGACGTAGACTACTATCCCGACTAACAGTCCTGCCCTAATAATGTCCCGAATCTGGACTACCATAGACGTGACTGTATCCACTATCGCAGCCCTCCACTCTGGGTCTCCTCCATCAGCTAACAACCTCCTAATGTCACCCAGGGCCCGCAGCTCAACACTCACTAATCCCAAAGATATACCATCAGGAATGATGCCTCCTCTCCCTCTCTCTGACCTCTGCATCAGTGTGTCTATCACTCGGCGGGACTCCTCCAACTGACCCTGTAGGGCAAAGTACTCCGTCAACAGAATGGCTGGTAGTGAGTCACCTGTCGGTAAGGGTGCCTCCTGAGGGGGCACAGCAGCTGGGGTAGGTGCATGTACAGGTGGAGGTGGTGGAGGTGCAAATGGTGGGGATGGAGGAATAGACTCGGTATCTGCATCCTCAGACGGATCTTCTTCTATCTCATCCTCTGAGAAGATAAAATGTCCAGGCGGAGTGAATGGCTCAACTGGATCCTCTAGAGGGCCAGGACTCGGTGAGGGAGATGGGACTGGTGATGGTACTGGAATAGGCAAGGTAGGGGTAGGTATCATACGGATATCGGTCCACTCAATCTCTTCATCATCCTCCTCAGCTATAACTTACAATCTAGGCCTCTTACGTAACGGCCTCTCCTCCTCCGGAATCTCCCATCTCACTCTGGAAGGACCTGCCTCATCAGATCCTGTAGAAGGTCTACCCATATATGGCACTATGGCCACAACATCTCTCCGTCTCTTCTCCTCTACCTCCTCTCTCTCAAATCTCTCTCTGGCCGCCGCCCGGCGTCTCTCCTTGATGTCCTCAACTGCATACTCGGGGACCTCTACCCCGGCTAGCTGAAGATCTAATAGCTCCTGCTCTGACATCCCTAACCACTGGGGGTCCTTACTCGGCTCACCCATCTCCGCCCCCTATAATAAAACATAAAATTCTATTAGTAGCAGTCTATAAAATTATAATATATGCTTAAAGTAAATACTACCTGCGATATACCACCCCTGAACTTGATGGAAGTTCACAATTTATATTATAACTGATAAATTTATTATTATCACTTTTGTTCTTGAGCATTATGACTCTTAGCTCTGATACCATCTGTGACGCCCCTAGATCCGGGGTCAAGGATCCAGGTCATCACGGTCCAATTTCCATTCAATATCAATATCTCTTGAGTTTTTTTTTTGTTTTTATATTTAATACTTAAGCAATTGACCCCACACCAATACACACACACACCAGTCATATGCTCATAGAACAACATTCACAATATTAAAAGTTTAAAGTTGACAGTTATTACAAACCCAGAATTCTACTAAGTACCTTGTTGAATAATACTTCTACAGGAAGCATTTCAGCAACCAAAAGTTTATTACAAACTTACACACTTAATATACATAAGTCTACTAAACCCCTTTCGCTTATCACTACCTCGGGGATGGTCCCCAGCACTCGCTCAAAAGGTCGCCTTTCCCTTACCCTCTTGCGGGGTGTAGTGCGTAGTATCGGCATGAGACCTAGCTGCTATATACATAAGTAGCAAGAGTGAGCTATAATAGCTCAGCAAGATAATATTGTAACCTAAAATTTAGAATGTGAACAGGTATACATATATGTATATGTATATATAATAGCAGAAAACAATTAAAATCCTTAAGGAAGAATAAAGATATTATTTAATAATACATCATCCACTTACTATTATAAGAAAGAAATCTAAAATAATAAAATATCAGTTTTTCTTCATCTGCAACCATAATTCCATCATCTCATATCATTATTCTGTTTTCAATATAGAAATCTGAAAACCATTGTCTACACTTTCTTTTCAAAAACATTGGGGACATCTGCTGTCGCCTGATACGTTAGGACGATGATCAGTCGCCTAATCGTACCTGCTCTCTTTTTACTACCGGTAGAGGGAATGAAGATCATCCCTGGAGGAAGGCCATCTGCTAACATCCTCCCTTGGCATCTTCGTGCCGTAATAAAAATAATAAATGCTGGACCGTGTCGCACACAGCCCTGACACAGCCACTTACGCAAGTCTGTTGCAATCCCCTTTTTTTATCACATCATTATTCCCTTTTTAAAATATCATTCCACATTTCCATTTTCTCGCTTTCATTTCCACATATCATTCACTCATATCATTTCCATTCTCGCACATTACTTCTATAAAATATATATAACATAAGGCTTTGATTATGATCCAGACATCTCTTTCATATTCAGGAATCAAATATACTTTTATATTCATAAAATATTCTGTCTATTTTAAGAGTAATGCATGGTAATCAAATAATATTTATTAAACCACTGATACTCAAAAAGAATATTTTTAATATAGTATTATAAACCATATAACCCTAGATAACAACTGATACCATTCTCTTTCACCTCTCTTTACCATAAAGCATATTCGCTCCATTCATAATCATATCCACATTCATATTTCATAATTTATATCCATTTCTCTTTAATTCCAATATTAGGGAAATAATTCTTAGCAATATAGCAAACATAGAATAACATATATATTCCATGAAATCATTTACTTTGAAAATAAAAATAGTTTTCCAAGGTAAGGATAGAAGAAATCTTGCCTCGGTTTCGGTATCCTGACGGTATGGCTCGTCCCTCTTCCGGAGTTTCTATAAACACAAAAGGACTGTCGTTAGAACCACATCTCTTACTCACTACACTCTTGTATAACATTACCTTTGAAACTTTAATATATGTTTAACGTATTACTATTACCCCAAAGGTTCAAGAACTTAACCATTTAAAACCTTAATCGAAGTTTCAGGGGTTTTCACCATTTCCGTTCCCCTAACGATCACACTTAACTGTAAAGCGTCGATTTATTTAAGCACTTTGAAAACGTGCTAGTAAAGTTCATTCATAGATCTGCGAATGTCGTTGCTCATAAACTTGCAAGGGCGACGAGTTCTATGTCAGATTTGCAGGAATGGAGTATTACTCCTCCTGAGTTTATTTCTGAGATCATTGTAACTGATTGTTTTGTTTAATGCAAGTGCTTGTTTCTTCAAAAAAAAAAAAAACTGTAAAAATTCTCAGAAAATATGGATTTCGAATTTTACCACAAGGTCAACTGGTAACAACTCTTTGACTACCTTACTACACTATCCCAAAGTTTCATAATTTTTAAAAATGTTTAAGTATGGTAGTTATAGCCTCAAAGTTGGTACAACTACGGTTTCTCGACTTTCGAACGTCTTTCACTAAAACTGACTTTTCTCCTAAACCGTTCATCAGATTTTGACGCACCTTATATCGAAACGATCTATGAACTAAGATCTATCTCATCATGGTCATAAGAGGGTCTGGACAGTAAGGTACCGTACGTATATAAATGCTAAAAACAGGGCAGTTTAGGAATCTAACGAAAATCGGACATTATAACGGCTATATTTTCATACTTTCCATAAATCCAACTCCTCCAAATCAATTATCAAACACAATAATCATCACCTACACCATGTGGTCTTCATTACCAGTCATGGTTACAATCCCAAACACTTCCATATTCAACTTTAATCACTTACAAACACATGGATCATCATAATCTTAACATTTACACCACTTAATCACTAAACCAAACAATATCCATCATAAATATAAAAGAGCAAGCATGATTATACCTTCTTGAAGCTTTGATAACCCTTAACAATCCTTGATATATCCTTAATCAACCTTATACTAGCTTGAATCAACTAAAAGAACCATGAAAATCAAGTTAGTTTCTTGAAAACTACTATTCATTACTATTCACCTTCACTTCTATGATTTTATTACCTTGCTAAATGATGATGGTTGGCCTTGAAAATTTGTAAATGATCCTTCCTAACCTCTAAGAAGCTCCATAAATTTCCTCTTGATTTTATCTTGATGCTAGCTAGGATTTTTGTTTTTATCTTCCTCTTTTTTTCCTATTTGGCCGAATGGAGTAAAGTGGATGGGGGAGAGAGATTTTTGTGTTTACTTGCTCTTATCTTGGATTAATCTTGATTAGTCTAGTGTCTTGTGGAAGCTTGGAAGATATTTGTGATTAAAAGCCATGCTAAAGTACTAATTTACCCTTAAAACTAGTTAGTGGAAAGTGATGTCATTTTGATGATCCAATAAATCCCATTTTGATTTTCTAAGTATAATGTTACTAATCTTGGATAATAATAATGTGGTATGTATCCTTGCTATATTACTAATCTTGGTTGCTTGGTCTCCATACTCGTCTACTTGTGATTCGTTTCGAATGTACCTCATTATCTCTGTGATTTTCGAAATCATTTACGAATCCAATTTCCTTTGGTATTCTCTTAACTTAATAATCCCTTGGTTTAATCTAAATTCAATAATCCCTCAATATATAATTCTTATAGGGTTTCTATGCTCCCTAATATCAAAAAGAAGCTTATTCGAAATCAAAATCCTAAAAATCTATATTCAGGAATTTCTGGAATCTATCGTCATTTCGAGTCACTTATTTTCAACGTACAACACTAATATGGTTTCTGTTTATTCATTTTCCATCTCCAATATAGAGTACCTACATACCATTTCCCTAAACCCTCAAATTTTACTATTCATGTGATCACTGTAGCATTGCTAAAGTTAGGGTTATTACATAGAATATAGTTCTTTTCGGGAAATAAATTTGATAGAAATCAAAGACGAGGTAAAGATATGTTTAGAACGTAGTTCTTTGCAGAAAATAAATTGGATAGAAATTAAAAATGAGATAAGCATACACTAAAACAGAATTTGTTTTGTACAACACAAGTTGATAACCTGTGCGAAGAACGGGCACGGATCAGATGAAGTTAAAGAAATATAAGAACATATTAATTGTAATTATCAATACTAGCTTATAGCCCATGCAAAGCACGGGTTACTTTTAATTTTTTTATAGCGTAATATAATATTATAAATATTAAATTTAGATGTTATTGGAAGAATTTAAACCTTACATTTTTGTATATAATAATTTTAGTATTAAATATAAATTAATATGTTGTTGGCGGGAATCGAACCTTAGACCTTTGTACATAACAACTTTTAGTATTGTTGTAACTAACGGTCAAGATCTATTTGAGTTGAAGATCTAACGGTTGTGAATGAGGGATAACCAAAAATTGGAGATAACCAAAAAATGGGTTACCAAACTACAAATTATACCCCATTTCGCTTATTATAGTATAGTATAGATTAATTACTATTAAATTATTATTAAATTATATACATAATTATCTTAACTTTAGCAATAGAAAACATATATGATAAATTAAAAAAGATACTTTAATAGTAAATATAGCACAATTAAAATTTATTTGTTCAGTGTATATTCAAGTAAATTAAAGATAATTAAAGTAAATTTAATAGATAGTAAAAATTAAAGCACGAGCACTGATCGGGTGAAATTAAAAAAAATAAAGTAAAATAAATCTTGTATAATTATGTAATTGCAAGAAATCGAATCCGAATTTGATGATAACCAAATTTGTTACTTTGGTAATATTCCACGCAATTTAAATGTGGTTTTACACATTAATATAGAGTATAGATGTATGGTATGCATGATATGCAATACTTGTATATACCTGATTCGCAAAACCAACTCCACATCCAAGTGCAATTCTCCCAAAAATTAGCATAGCCAAGTTAACTAAGTGCTACAGCATTGACTACAACACCAACTAGGAAGAAAATTCCGGCAATACGCATAGAGAAGGTCCTGCCACGCTTCCTTGTAGTATAAGAGGCAAAAAAAACCGACATTAAAGCAGCTACATAGAGCGACGATGTAAATAATTGTAGCCATTGATTATTGTATTTGCAGTAGTTGTTCTCTTGTCCAGTTTGCTGAGTTCTTTGGTACACCACAGGGAAGAACTCTTTCAAGAAATCATCCATTGATGTAACACCACCTGCATGTATTAGATAATTTCTAATGATTTTCTTGTTTTTAACAATAAACATATCTTAATGTGAAAAATATTATTTGCTATATTAGCACAATGAAGCATGACAAATAGATTAACATGTACACATTTCTATCAAAATTTTTACGATAAAAAGAAGTTTGAAGTTATAAAATAATAGGAGATCAGACATAAAACCATGGGGGATACTAGAATCATTGAAATTTGAAGTAGATACCTGAAATACCAATATCATAACCAAACATAAGGCCACCAGTAGATGCGAAAAGGCAGGACCAGAGAACTAATGGTGTCATCTTGGCCTCCAATTCTATTCCGCGCGGAGAAGGTAACACTCCTATGGCCATCGATGCTTATATGCTCACTAGTTTTGTATGTGTTAGTGCAGCTGTACGTGTACCGTGTTATCAAGGAGTCTAACAAGAACTTCATGCAGGGTCAATAAGGACTGGGAATAGTTCTGAGAGGAAGCTGAATATAATTCAATGTTCTTCTGATCTTATCAATTTATATATCTTTTATATGCATGGATTGTAATTAACTAATTACCGTGTTTATGCCTTTTACAATGAGTATCTGTTCATTGACAAATCTCATGGTAAGCGAGTATCGAACCCATAACCTCTGAGTCGACTAGAGGTAAACTCAACCAACTGAGCTACTTCAACTTGCTTATTCAAAAAAAATTATCATGTTTATGGATTATTTAATTGTGGAAACTTCAAGCGAAGAACGTTAATCAAAGAAAGGAAAGGAAATAATCCTACCCTCCTGTTTTTGCTAATTTAAGTGGGGGAAGAAGTACGAATCTATTTAGCTAAAAAAGGAATAATTAATATCTATCTTTTTGTTGTATTTGTGCTAATTATGGAAGTATCAATAAAGTTATCAATTCTTGTTCATATTAATAACGAGCTAAAAAGTACAGTAAAAACTTATCAGGACATCAATATCTCAGAATTAGTAACTTTCTGTTGACATATATGTTAATGTATTATTATGGAAAAATATTAGAATTACCTTTATTATTAAGATTAGCGAAATTGGAAGAGTTCCCTTATTATATTAATTTTCGTTATTATTGATTAGGGATTGATTATATAAACAAACTTGTAATATTGTAATAAATTTAATTTTAATACAACCTTTTTTAGTTATATCCTTATACATCGACCAAAATTATGGATAAAATCCCTATTATGCTTATTGTAAGGATATATATATATATATATATATATATATATATATATATAATTCTAACAAATTCAACTATCCAAACCAAGCTACGCAGATCGGGCTTCTTCACCCTCTTCTCATGCTCCAATTCTTTTTTTTTTTTTTTGTTGCTAAAGTCATGCTCCAGTCTTGTAATTTAATGAATTTATATGTCATATCTTATTTTCTCTACAACTTAGGATTATCATAGTGCATCATAAGTTTGCAACAGAGTATCAAATAACAGTATAATTGGAAAGGTAATTTCACTGTTTAACAACCTCGTTGTACTCTGCTTCAAGTTCAGTCGTTTTTCTCGTGTTCTTCCAAGTTAAAGTCGTTGCAAAACTGTGCAGCGCCATAAAATTAGCATTGCAAACACATTGATTCTCTGCAAATAAACTTAAATTCTGCCCTTCACAAGTTCAATAAGATATAGACACAGTTCGATTGTAAAACAAATATTTGTAAATTTTTCGAGATGAACTCGGTTCAACGAGTAAAAAACTCGAACTTGAGTTGATAAAATACATTGATTCGTTTATTATTTAGAACCAAAAAAATGAGTTATTCGAAAGATCGAGTTTAAATGCAGTAAACTCTATATGATTTGATAAAAAGTAGTTTAAATTAACAAAGCACATACCGATTCGATTAAAAAAAGTGAAACTTCAAATACAAGTTCTACAACACAAGATGCATTTCCCAAAAACTTATCTCGTAAATACATTTAAAAATTGCGTTTGCACATTTTTTTAACGTTATTTGATCAAAATAACAATGAAAACATACCTACAAATTACAAAAAATAATGCAAAGTTTGTTCGGTAAAGAATAGACAAGCTCATGATTCCCCCCGCTATATTACAAGAGAGAAAAGGCCATTGGTGGTCCAAACAGTCCAATGAAAATGCTGCTACGTTATTATGTTAGCTTACCTGCTTTTTACATCATTCGATCTAATTATTAAATTTCGGAATCCTATTTTGTGTTTCAGATAATTAATCAAATTACACATACTAACATACAAATCACAAGTAAAAAACGATTCTCATTCAATATGGAGAACATTTCTACGGTGATCAAAATATTTTAGATATCGAACCTCAATTAATACCAAAAACATCTATACAATTGTTCAGAGTTGGAAATATTTCTATTCATCAATGAAATATTTTCCAATTCTCGAATTTTACAAGTCTAGCAGTAGACATGTCTCGGTGAATCACCGAATTTACATAAACAAATTAGTATAATACGAAGTATAAGTTATAAACCTGTAATCATATACTCAAATCCTACTACAGCTCTTCTATTCTCTTCTCTTCTCTTTCTATATATAATAGAGCAACATAGGGATAAAATGAGCCAATAAACTTCCTGTGAAAGTACTGTTTTGCCCTTAAATATTGAAAAATTACAAAAGTTGCCACTGCTCTTTTATTCAAACAAAAAATTTAGACAAATTATGTTTTTGTGGGGAATTGAACTCATGCCTTCCTCAAAGAAAATCATTCTTATAACCATTGAGGTAAATAATCTTTTGAGTTTGAACTAAAAAACATATTACTTAAACCTCAAGTCTCGTCCTTTTCTTATATTTTCTATCAATTTAACTTTTGAGTAAATATGTTAATGATGACTAATATTGTTTATAAAATTTTGTATTTTAATTATCAAAAATATCATATATGATTATTATGTATACAACCAATTTTTATAGATATTTAATATCAAATTTTGTTATGTCCTTTTATCTTTGTTTTAAAAGAAATCGTGTTATAACCTATATAATATATTTATATGCAACAAAACATCCTCTTTTTAGTGCTCTTATAATCTATACATAAATAAAATAATTCAAAAATTAAATAATGATATTATAATATGTATGAACAGAAAATGCACAATTGAATTCAAAAACATCCTTTAAATCGTAACAATACACAAAATTTGTATCGATAGCCAGAAGATGATCCGTGCCTCGCACGGGTTATTATGCTAGTTACACAAAAAGAGAAAACAAGTAGTAAAACTAAGACTTGATCAAGGTTAGCAAAGTAGCCTAAAACAGCACAAACAGCAGCAACAAACTTGCCTTCTCTAATCAAAACTCTCAACACAACACAACACAAGAAATTTCCGTAGTCAACTATTTTCCTTCAACAACCAAAGCCTTCCTAGGCTTACCACAAAAAGTCAACAAAACAAGCACAGTTATCCAAGTCATCAAAGTGGCCGGAACAGCCACAGCCAAAGCAGCAACCATTGCAAGAAGGCCAAAAATACCACCTAAAGCCATGGAAGCATAAATTGCAGGCAAGCCAAATGAGTTAGAAGAATAAGTTGAAACAGAAGAGTCGTACCAAGAAAGTACAGATTTAAGGAGGTTCCAAGAATATAATAAGAGGAGTGAATATACGGAGATGAATAAAAAAGCCCATGTTCTGCGTTTGCTCATGATGCGTATGAACAAGGTTTGATTATTTGTTATGGAACAGGGTTGTTCTTGGTTTGTGTTGAGTTCTTGTGCCATGGTCATATGTGATTGGTTTTTTGGTTGTGCTTTATTTTTTTTTTGACTTAATTGCAGGAAAGTGGCCTGAACTATTTTTTTTTTTGCAGGAAAATGGCCGAAGTATGGAAATAAGCACTTTAATGGCCGAACAAATTTTTTTTTAACACCCGATTGCATTCCGTTAACTGGTGTTAACAGAAGTTAAAAACTGAAGGGTAAAATCGTCATAGTACTTTTCAATGGCTATGTTTATATACCAGTACATATATCTATCCCAGCTTCCTTTTGATGTGCATCTAACAATGAAAAAACTAATTGCAACAAAAAATCAAAGAAAAAACACCCAGCAAATTCAAAACACAAGTAGCTACATAAGTTTCATTACATAAATGTCATAATAGTTGCTTCACTGAACACTGCAGGTCATAATTTAACAAAAATTGAAGCCAAATGTCATAGCTACATAAGTTTCATTACATAAATGTCATTATGAGCAAAAACTACTTAGACTTCTTATCCCACCCTTCAAATTTCTTCATCTCTTTCTCTTAGGAGTCATTTTCTTTGCCTGTTTATGCATTGTTGATGTTGAGCTCCCCTCAGTGCCTTGCCCCTCACCCTGCTGGTGACATGTCTTAGAGTTATGTCCCTGCTTCTTGCATTTTTTGCACATCACTGTTGACTTAGGTATAACTGGGATAGTCCCCTCCTCTGCAGCTTTCTTAAGCAAGTCATTTTTCTGGTAATGAAGCAAAAATAAAATGTTATTTTTCTGATGCTTACACACAACATAATTGAAAAGAAAGGTTATTACCTTGGAACTACAAGTCCTAGCATTGTGTCCTTGTGCTTTACAATAAGTGCACTTAACAATAGTTCCCACCCTGCTCATTTTAGTTGGATCTCGAGGAATATCATTTTGTGTTGCCCTTTTCTTCTTAGGTCTCCCAGTAGGAGTCTTCACATAGTATCTTGACTGTGCTTTGTGGCAAAACCCTCTTCAGTTCATTTGCATAGTCCCAAACTTGACTATATTGTTCTGTGTGAGTGCCATTTATCTTCATCAGTGCCCTTGCTTTGGCCCTATACACAGCATGCTTAGACACTTCACATTTTAAATCACTAAATATCTTCTTATGAAATGCAGCAACAGGCCAACTAGGATTCATTCTAATCTCTTTCTCATAATGTTCTGCAAGCCAAACTGAGTTTATTTGTTTTTGTTGAAATGTTGGCATGCAGGTATGCTTACTAATTATAGACTTAATCTGATAAGTACTAGTGCTGTTCATGGGAGAAGCATACACCCTCCACTTGCAAGGATCCTCACACACATACTTTATCTTCCTTCCATAATTCTTAACCAGATAAATTGGTCTCCTTTCTAGAATAGCATGGGTCCTCACAGCCTTTCTAAAGATTTTTGAGCTTTTAAACAACATAGTAAGCTCAAAGACTGGCCTTTCCATATCAACATCCTCATTGAAAACTGGAAAATTAGGGCCTTCATCATCTGTAGAATTTGCTGCCATCCTCTCCTCATCACTCCCAGCATACACACTAGACTCATCTGTTTCTGCACCATCATCCTTTTCAGCTTCATCATCAACCTCCGGATACTCATACTCATACACTGTTTCATCCACATTTTTTTCAAATAGTAGGTCATCATCACTGTCATCCTTGTTGGAGGCATCAGAATGGAAGCTTTCATCATCAGTATCAGTGTAACTTGCATTTATTTCATACTCTACACTATCCTCAGGATCAGAAAAGTCCTTGTGCATGCCTTCAAGATCCCTCAACTCTTGTTCCTGGTCAATTTCAAATTGTGTGGAGTCTGGGAAAGGATTTTCCATATGAATTTCCTCTTGAGTTAAAGGTCTTTCATCTATAACAGTCAAGGGATCTAATTTGGTCACATATATCTCCACGTATCTATTAGTCCTATTCCTATTTTTTGGATTTAGCAAATCACACATGACCATCAACTCTTCATCACTTACTAACTCAAATAACCCTTTATCCATTGTGGTTCCTGGAAGTTTGAACCACAGTTTATAACACCCCCCCTAGCACCACATTCTTTTAGCATCGAGTTTATCTCTAGTAAGCTTATTTGGTCAGAGTCACAGAAATCAACATAAGCTACTAAACCACCAGTATAATTCTTACGATTTCCTTCCATTTCACCATCATAAAACAACTTAATTGTGAAAAGCTCATCATCTGGTACAAACATAACAAAGACAATCACATCAAAACATCTAAATTTAGAGTCTTGCTAACATATACAAATCAAACACAAAATACATACAAGACAAACACAAAACAATACTTTGCAATCAAAACCCACAAATTTTATGAGCAAATTACAAAATTTAAGCATGGCATGGATGAAGAAATCAGTTGCGAAATTACCTATATATTCTGGGCATACGTAGGGTTTGTAAGCGTCTTGATCTTCCTTGGATCTCAACATCCACGCCATTCTGCTTCGTTTTCTTCTTTATCGGGTTATTTTGTTCTACAGCTAGGGTTTATGAGCAAGAGAGAAAGGGGGTTCTCGTTTTGGAGGCAAAAGTGACACCCGACTGTGTATATCGTTTCATTTGCCAACCAAATTACCATTATGTCCCTCAGCTATATTTTAATTGAAAATTAATGTAACGTCTGTTAACACCAGTTAACGGAATGCAATCGGGTGTTAAAAAAAAATTGTTCGGCCATTAAAGTGCTTATCCATACTTCGGCCATTTTCGTGCCAAAAAAAAAATAGTTCAGGCCACTTTCCTGCAATTAAGTCTTTTTTTTTTATAATACTTGGGTTTGGCAATAAAAACATGATGCTATTTTAACATTAAAAAACATTTTTTTATACTAAGTTATAAGTATAACTTCATATATTTTAGCAACAGAAAGTATGATTAAAATGTGATTTCATTTATTAATAAGATACTAGTTTGTAATCCGTGTGATGCATAGACTTTTTTTGATATACAATAAATTTTATTTTATGTTACAATTATATTTATATATAATTATTATTTTCAATAATTTATTTTAATCTTTAATTTAAAAAATTTAATATTAATTTAATTAATGATATGCATGATTTAAAATTTATATTATAAAATTCTAAATAATATGTCGTCGACGGAATTCGAATCCTGAATTTTAGTAAATAAATTTGATTATACAATATATCTAAACATTAGATCTAACTGATTTTTTACAAAAAATCTAACAGTCATCATTCGTTATATATATTTTGTTAGTGATTAGAAGATATGATGTGATATTTTTGGGTATATATAAATTAATGTAAGATTATGTTTTAAATTAAAGTTAACGTGTTTTAATTATAAAAGAAATATAATTAATTAGAAGATACGATATTTTAGATGTTTCATAAAAGGTAATATCTTCGATTAAAAGTAAACGTGTTTTAATTTAAAAAGCCAATCGGCTAAGTATCTTTATTTATATTATTTATTTTAATAATTAGGATAATCGTGCCGAAAATCGAACCGACAAACTTTCAATGTCTATGCGATGCACGGGTTTCTTTTACGAAGTTATTTTTAATATTTTTTTTGATATAATATATTCATATTACGGATTATGCTAATGTTTCTTTATTATAAACAATATATACAAATTTTTAATTATTAGAAAATATGGTGTGATTAGTTTAAAAAAAATAACTTGCGTTAATTAGGAACAAAATATTAATGATTGAAACACCGGGGCCCATCCATTAAATCCTCACAAAAGCATTCCTTCGTACTATATTCTGCCATTCTGGGCTCAGTTTCCAAACGTTCTAAATAACCGTAAGAGAAATCCAAGAATCAGAAAGAAGCAAAACGAGAGATGAGGGGCCTGTGTATATACGTGTTTTTGTAAACCCCAGAAAGAAAAATAGCATTCAAGATGCCACAAGTAAGGATAATTGCTAAGAATTTCATGGATATGGTGGCTTCTTTGCCAGCTACAAAACTTGATAAGTTGTATCACAATGCTTTCATCTGTGAAGCCATTCTAAGGTCACCCCCCCCCCCTCTCTCTCTCTCTCTCTCTCTCTCGCTCGCTCTCTCTCTCTCTCGCCCCCTCTCCCTCTCTCTCTCTCTGTTTATAAATATTTAGACACACATACATACATATCATTTTTACAATTTATTAAAATCTCAATTTCACATCCCAGATTAATATGTGTGTGAGTTATTTAATATATTTATAATATTTTGTTGATTAGATAACTTGATCTGTCTTGTTATTTAATTGATCTTGTATTGAGAATTTGGGGGTTTATGGGAGGAAGTTATTCATTCTAACTTACGATTTTATCGATGAGTGTTTTCGAAATTTGTGTGTTGATTTGGATAATTTCGGTAGGGTTTATAAGCATATTATATTATAATAGTTTTGGGTTTCTAGTTGATAAATGAGGAGTTCATTTCGAGTTTATGATAACAAACAAGCAATGTACTTCCAGGTTGTGGAATTATGCGAATGCAATTAGGTTTCTCATGTTCGAGAAGTATTGGGACTGACTTGATAAGTAAAGAATCTAAATAAAAGCTAATGTGATATGGCTTTATAATGACATAGTTGAGGGGAGATATACGGAAAAGTAGAGTAATCAATCGATGTACTTGAACTTGAAGAGGAGGTAATAGTTCAATGGGGTGATTAGTTGGTTGATACAGGAGTATTTTGTATGTGCACACAGATGCAGTTTGTAGCGCAGACTAGAAGATTCAATTTGAACTGTGGACACTGATGTAGCCAGCTCGTAGATGTAAAAGAGTATTAGGAAGCATTGTTGAGGACTCTATGGCACACACTGGTGTGGAATAGGTTATTTGTTACAGATGCGTTATAACTAGCTTCTTTCACAACTAAAAGGATTTTCCGTTAGTGCACAATCCACGTATAAGTACAATTAGATCAGACATATTTTTATTTAGTGAAGTTGTCATAAGTTAAGTACATATTTTGCAGGGCTTATTCTGCAACTGTGTTACAGACTCTTCCTCCGTACATCACATACTAGCAGCTTAGTTACTTATTTGAGGATCACTTGTTAGATATTAGTTATGCGTTTTAATGTATAGATATTTCTTATTGTTCATTGTTGGAAGGACTTTGTGAACAATCCAAAAAAAGTCGTAATTTTGGTCAAATGGAATTTCGCCATTATGCATTATGGCTTGGGGTGTAGCAATTCATATTACTTAGCCATTGTGAGCCCATTAGAAGCTCGATTTGGTTGTAGCCTATCTTAGGTAATAGTGAGAGCTGTAATTTGTAACATGTTATCAATAAACGCAACTCTCGTTCTTTTCAATAGCGTGGTATTCCTAGTCCATAAACACTTGTTACGGTCTACGACAAGTTCCATATTTCTAACATGTCGTTTGATAGAATTATACCGGAAAGCCCTCATGTTCGAGAACTACATGCTTATGGCATGTAATCTTGATACTGAAATGTTATTTCAAAGCTAATTAAACAGTTAGGACTTTGAACTAGTGTTTGAGTATAATTTTTTACTTTGAAAAATAATTAAATTTAAATGTTGAGAAAGATGTTGGTGAAGCCTAAAACCAAGCCAATGTATAGTATATTTTAAAGTTTACTTAGTTGTTAAGAATATGCATATACAAACTAATTTTGTTATATGTAGTGAACACAATACATAAGCATTAGCACACGAATATATATGTTTTTAGACAGTACAGGAGTAAAGATTTTTTAGAACTAAATAACTAATAAGAAGATAATTGTTACTTTTTCATTTATTAAATAACAATAGCAAGATATTAGAGTAATTCTTTTGTAAATGTCTCCATCTCGTACTCGATTTTAGCTTTACGTGAATGCATCCAGCATGACCGTTTCGAAGTTCTAATTGTTTATTTACTCTGCCTTTTTAAGATAAATTTTAATATTAGTTTGTTCTGTATTTGGTTGTTTTCGATCCTTAGATCTTTGCCACCTCTAGCCAAAAAGTATGTGCTGCAAATGCTGTACATTGTTGATGCTATTACCGCTAAATTACTGGAAGACTGGGTTCCTGCTGAAGGAATGTCAAAGCATAGAGTCGCCATTGACAAATTAGTTCAGTTGAGACTATTTACTGAAACTGTTGACAGGTATCTTATCCACTTTACCTGGCTGGTTGGGTTTGAGTTATAATGTTACTGTTGTTGATCATCTTCCTAGGCAAACAAATGGGAATGGGGTAAAATCGTTGATTGGAATAGATAATGTTGAACAATATGTTATATGTTCCAATCATCTTCGAATGTGCTAGCGCATTTCCCATTCCTTTTAATTGATAGCTTAAAGTTACTTAAAGGCCATCCCTGTTATTATTAAATTTAATTTTCTTACCCTCTAGTAATGTAAAATTTATGTTTCACGCTTCAAGTTTTTCTGATGGCAGTTGTATTGTATATAGTACTTATTGTTGGAGGTCATTTTTGGGGTATGGTTGTAGTATTTTAGATGCTGTTTTTGTGTGATGTATCTTACTTGTATTTATGTTTATATTAGCAGGAAAAGAGAAACAAGTTACAGATTGAATCCAACTTTTCAGAAAAACCTTCAGAATCATATAATACATGGGTAAACTTGAAGTCTATTTGGCTGACTTGTACATGATATCTGGATATTATGATTTCTCTTTTTGTAATTCACACATGTATATATTATTGTATCCTCCGGTCTTGGCGATATCTACAAGAAAAACAGGATTCAACTATAGAAAAACACACCTTTTTTAGTATGTTGGTGGTCATATCAATAAGAGACACGGGAATTAATTATATATACTTTTTTTTAGGTTGGTGTACATGGTTCACCATGCACAGTAACAATAATTCTTTAGTTACAGTCCTAAGTGGTTAATTTAGTTGGTTTAGTGGACAATAAACTGCATGGAAGATAAGTGCAAAAGAAATTCGGGATAAACATATAGTCCAGTAGTGAGTGCATCATGTTACTCTATGAAATGTAGCAAGGACCCTACATTTTCCGGTGGACAGAATTAAAATAAGTTATATTGGGCGTCCACTTGTAGGTAACCATGAGAATTTGCTAAAATATGTGTGGTAACCAGTGTTTGTTGGATCACTCCCCTATGTGTGTATCTGTACGAGTATTACATGTATGACCAATGAATTCGATATTGCAGTGGTGTTTTACCAAGGGTACCTATGCAAATAAGTGTGAGGCTTCCGAGCTCAGTTGATTTAGATGCCTATGCCTCTGAACAGTGGGAGGTGCAAGCCTTTTCTTTGCATTCTTGTTTCCTGTTACAGTTATACATTGATGTACTAAGTTTCAACCTAATGTTTCAAGAGCCTTCAAGTAGTGCATTGCTTTCTTTCCACGCTATAGTAGTCTCGGTATGTTTTGGCGTATTCTTATTATTTATGATATGTTACATCAGAGTTTTCTCTTGCACCTTATAAGCTCCACGGAAGCTGAAGCAACAAGAAACATCAGCTCCTCTATGATGAAAATATTCCAAAGAGGCCTTCTAAGTCAGAGGTTTAATGCACATGTTTTAAATCCATGGTTCCCATCTATTCATCTTGCTCATTTATCTTTTAACGTTGTAGAATTAGAGAAATAATAACTTATATCTGGTTTGGTGTTTCTTCCTTAGAGACAGAGAAGCTCCGATGTTAACAGAGAGTGGTTTCCAGTTCTTGGTACGACACTGTTACTGTTAGTCTTATATACCTTGTTCTACTGGAATATATGTTAATCTGCATGTATGACAGCTTATGGATACAAATGCACAACTTTGGTATGTCATCAGGGAGTATATCACTCATTGTGAGGTATGACTTGCGGTTCCTTTCTCCCTCTTTCTTCTGTTTTCAGGCTTTTGATTTGATGTTACTGGCAAATTTGGCATTGCTGAACTGTTAGGTCCTTATACCTTTATTGTGGAATGTGGAGATACCTTGGGACACTCTATCTTTGTGTGAAATTATATTTTTCCCAGTATAGATATATGATCATCCCCTGATGTAGGGGATATCAATCATCGAGTTGTAGGACCTATTGTGTTAATACATGATATGGGTTGCCACTTGCGTAGTACTGTAATAAAACTGAATTATTTGATAGTTGGTATATTACTCTAGTGAACTGTCCTTCCACGGTCCACTTTTCTTAATTGCACTAAATTCTTAATGTTTTTATAGGAAATTATGGTTTACACTAGTAGAAAATATATATGTTGCGACAGGAAAACTCATTTTTAAATGGTTATCAAAACTCGAAGACAGAAAGTGAATGGACTTATTATATAAAGATGTATTGAAGTATTTAATGACATAAAGATGTCTAGAACTATCTAAATTTCCTGATATATAGCAATAGAAAATCATTTTAATGCAGGAGCTAGGAGTGGATACCTCAGATCTTATCTCATTTTTACTGGAGCTCAGTTTCCATGTTTCTGGTGAGGTATTAAATCCTCCATTTGTATCTTCCTCTTGCTGCATGTAATTTAGTGTTACAGTTGTTTAATCAGTAGGTCATACATATTGCTGACGTGCAGTGTGGAGTAAATAAATGCACAGTTTATAATGTTACCTACATGCACGAATATGTGACGCATTAGAATAACAAGAGATGGATAACTATATATGAAACAAGTGCTAAACTAGTGAGGCATGAAAAGCATCCATTAAGGTTACTCCAGAAGGTTTCTACAGCTAATTGTAGTTTATAATTATATTCTTCACATGTAGGCTTATAATATGAACACGCTGAGTAACACTCAGGGATCCATAGTGAAGGACCTTGCAGACCTGGGATTAGTCAAGCTACAGCAGGTGATGCTACTACATCCTGTTCGGTACTTGATATAAATGCTTTATTTACATCCCAGTCCCACTATTTGTCCATACACTTTTTAACAATATAGTTTGTCTCTGTCCACCAGGGTATGAAAGAGAGTTGGTTCATTCCTACGAAATTGGCTATTAATCTTTCAATTAGTCTATCAGATGCATCATCCAGGAAGCAGGTATTATTTTCTAATTCTGTCTTCATAAATAGTTAGAAGATATAGGGTACTGAGAAGCCTTTTAAATGCCTTTTCGGACTCCATGCATCTGATGTCTGCTAAACTAGAACTTTTCCCCTTTTAAATTTACCCTATGAGGACAAGGTCTTTGAATGTATTTTCTTTAATTTCCAAGTTACAAGGAGCCAGGGACAATGTTGCTAACCAGAGTCCTGCTGAATATCAAGGTTAAAGCACCCAGAAAAAAAATTAGTACTAGAGGAAAATGGAAAATATTATTTTAAGTACAAAGTAATTGATACAGGAAACTAGAGACTAGTCTTGAGATAAAACATGATAATGGATGTTCCTCTCGGAAATATAATAGTGATTGGATTATGGATAATTCCTTGTTAGGATCTAAAATAGGATGTGTTTTTTTAATGAATCCTCAACCCTGAAAAGATGTTAGATATGATATATTCTCAAATTTTAATGGCTCAGGTACAAGCCTCTAGTAATGCTTTAGCCGTATTCTGTATATGCTTCTTCGGGCTAGCATTCCTGATAGGCTCTTCAGTTTGATATTAAAGTACTTTGGCAATGCCAATACCAAGTGTGTAGTTTCAGTGTAGCTATTATGTTAAACACTTCCATTATTACATACTCCCTTTGTCCCACTAGGTTCTTTACATTTGGGACAGAGGGTTTGACACGCATTTTAAGACTCATATCAAGTATAACTCCATAAATTTTTTTTTTCTTCTGAATAAAAATTTAATGTTTAAATTTTTATTCAAAAAAAAAGAAAAGTTTAAAAATAAGTTATGGAACTATACTTTATATACACCTTAAAATGCGTGAAAAAGAAAAGTTTAAAAATAAGTTATGGAACTATACTTTATATACACCTTAAAATGCGTGCCAACCAATGAAAAAAAACTGTAAAGCATGCCAACCAATGAAAAAAAACTGTAAAGAAATGAGAGGGGCGGAGGGAGTATAAAGGACTGAAATGCTGGATATTTTTTGGATCAGTGTGCCATTTTGGAATAATGTTAGACCCCTTGAACAAAAGAATAGACAGAGTCTCTGGTCATGATATGGCTGGTCAGGTTGATTGAATTTTTTATTGGGCTCGGGCACCTTATATTTGATGCATAGAAAATTTAGATAAGAATTAAGTAAAATAATGATTCATTAGCTCAATAATGTCCACGGTGTTTTAATAGATGTTTGGAGGTGGACCTCAGGACAGCGAGATGTGTGCTAAGTGACTGCTTTTCTTAATATGTCAAAATTAGTCTGACTTTGATATTTATCTATCTATACAGTAGTCGGCATGTATTCAATTGTGGGGGTTTTGGGGGGGGGGGGGAATGTACCCTAGGAAACTGATCAGGCACTCTGTGATTCTCTACTTCTACTTTTCTGTTACATTTATATCTTCTAATCAGCTTCTAGACAGGTGTTAATGTGCATGTAACTGAATAAAAATGATATCACCATTCTTTTCTATATCTGCAGGGTTATGTTGTTGTGGAGACAAACTTTAGGCTTTATGCATATACAACGTCTAAGTTGCACTGTGAAATTTTACGCCTCTTTGCAAGGTAATCTACTTTGTTTAAAATTATTGTGTGGTTTTTGGGTGAGTATTTACTTGCACGACCCAAGTATTTACAGTTATGTGAATATCACTGAACCTCTGATGAGTTTGTATCTCAATTTAACGTACTAATTTTTTTCTCCAGATGTTTTTTTTGGAAGTTAAGCCTTTACTGATCTGTGTAACGAGGCCAAATAGTAGTAAGATGGTGTTTGATAGAATAGAACTGAAGAAATTTGTGGAAGATCAAACACTTCCTAATAATTTAGCACCTATGTATGAAGCTAGTGCCGAACAAAAGGTCGTCTGATAAATGATCTATATATGACACCTGAATTGCTAGAGTTTACTATTTCGGCATGCGTAGCTATGTTAAACACAATTATCACGGAATAAATTTATCGTATTTCCAAAATGTAACAAAATATACAGAAATAGATATTGTGTTGAGCTTAGTTGCCTTTCTTTGGCAAAATCACCTAATAAATCAAACTAAAATATAAACTATTCCTTCAGGCGACTACCAAAATAGTTATTAAACTAAAATTGTACTGTCAAAATTCTAAGAAAATAAAGTGGGTGGCATGGTATAGCTAATAAACCACTTCATATAGTGTTTGCATGTATTCCTTAAAAGATGAACCATAGGGATGAAATGTACTTGATAAAATGAGAGGTCATGCCATGTTTGGAGTAAATATGGGAAAGTTAAAATTGTAATGCTACATGTTGAAATATTAGTGTGGTTTTGAATGTGCAGATTTGCTCTTTTTCTTGGTTGTGGAAAATAGCGATTTTCATCATGAAAAATGTTGAACTTAATATACCTCCCTGTTTTCTCATTTGAATCTTAGTCAACCCGTAAGTGGCCCGATTTTTTCGGGATAATTTAGTTTGACCTGACCCAAATTTGTATTTCTTTTTGTTGGGTCTCGAGTACTGTGGGATTTTGCCACCCCAAGTAGGTATAGTGCTATATTTATATATAATGTCTACTGCAGATGGTGATGTCCACTCATGGCTCGATGCGCAATGTGTATGCTGTGCTTATTAGTAGATGAGATTTGTGAGTTTATTTAGTCGAGTTAAATGGTAAATAATCTTTTGAAAATATATCAATATATGGTTATGAACTTATTACCATTTATTTTTTAATGCTGGTATACAGTCTATTATTAAATTAGTTTATAACATTTTCCCTTCAGTTGAATGACAATTGACAATTACTGTGTTATTTTCAGTGTCACCTATATTAAGTGCAGTTCATTAGATATGATTATATCAGTATGATATGGTTATTGAAGTATATCTTCTTGTTCATAGATGAGATTTGTGAGTTTATTTAGTCGAGTCAAATGGTAAATAATCTTTTGAAAATATATCAATATATGGTTATGAACTCATTACCATTTATTTTTTAATGCTGGTATACAGTCTATTATTAAATTAGTTTATAACATTTTCCCTTCAGTTGAATGACAATTGACAATTACTGTGTTATTTTCAGTGTCACCTATATTAAGTGCAGTTCATTAGATATGATTATATCAGTATGATATGGTTATTGAAGTATATCTTCTTCTTCATGGATTACTTTTTTTACTACGTTTTGTTTTGAATCAATTGTGTATAGAGTCTTATACTGCTTCAGTTCACTAAATGGCCGGGCTTTTTATGGAATATAGTATGATATATATTGTACCAACTATTTTATGTAGTTTAATACCATCAAGTGACCTGTTCAGTTCAAAAGAAATCTTAGGGAATATGTATCTGTGCTGAAAGTGCAGGATAGAGTATCAGCTGCCAAATCTCATTGTTGGAGCAATTACAAAAGAAAATCTCTACAAGGCTTTTCAAAATGGCATCACAGCAGATCAGGCAAGTATTCATTATTTCATATTAATATACATAATATGTGAGTCCTTTTACTACACTCCAATCCATGATAAGAGTTTCATCATGTAATTTTTGTTCAACAAAAGGTATCCACTTCCAGTTGATGACAGTATCAAATCGAATTACATGTCCTGGAGGTTTATATCATCCTTTTTCTTGTTAGGCCGTCGGTTGTTACCAAAACGTTCTACAATGTGATTTTTAATGAACATGGATTTAATGCTTAATATGTACAGATTGACAACTAAAACGCTTGTTGTGGAGATGGAATTCCACAAATTCTAGCTTTAGTTCTGTAAGAATGCAGTTATTCAATATGTTGTCTGACCAACAATGTACAGAAATTTATACTATCTCATGTCCAAGCTGGTCAGCAGTCCTTAATTACGCGCTAGCTTACACGCTAGCTATTACTCTGTTATTCAGATGGATTGTCACAAGTCAAGTCATTGCTTTTTGTTTACACGTAATTGTGCATATTGGCTTCATAAATTACTAGTCATATTGTTGGTGTTTTTTACTAGAAAAGTAGACAAAATATAGAAAAGCAAGAGGAATATCATATGAAAAACTGCATATATAAAAGTTTCCTGCAATGCTCAACAATGAGATAGCTCTAGTGGTAAGGGCTTCTCTCTTGTCGTCCCAATTTCTGAGTTCGATTCTCACCCCTGAGATTTGTTAGAACATTCTATCTGTTTTAACTTATTCCTAAAACCTAGGACTGAAAAGTTTTCTAAATAAAACCTAGTTGACCATTTATCATCGAACAACTTTGAAAATGTATGCTTTTTGCTCCAAGGCGCATATATGTGTGTGGACTGACTAGCTTAGTGGATCTTCCACTCTTTAATCGGGGAAAGCCCCCGTCTCTTGGGAATCAGATTTGAATAGGGTTGAAATGACACCTTCCCATCTGTATGATGAGTTTCCTTCCAGAGTAAGAACCAAATCCTGACGCTGTTGCAATGTTTTTTAGGATTTATATAAATCATTTTCTCTCCCTTGTTTTTAAGGATGCATTTGAGGCTGCCTGTGATTTTGCACGAGAATATGGTGGTCTGCTATGGGAAGACTCAATAAAGATGCGTCTTATTGTGAACGCTGAAAGTTATGAGCACATGAAAAGATTTCTTCGTCAGAAGCAATAGCTATTTTCTTGTTCCTAACATTCAACTGCTAATGTTTTTGAATCAATTTTGTAAGGGTAATTGTCAAAGATAGCGTGAGGAGTATCAAAGGCATATATTTATCAAACCAACCAAATTATGGTGTTGATCATATTTTGTATATATGCTCAAGTGATTTACACAGGAAACCTAATCTACAAGTGATACAAATGCTAAAAATTGTTCTCAAACGATGTGTTAGTATTACATATTTTAGTTGATTTTGTTGATGTAAATGCATAGTAATCCATCTGATTTATTATTTTTATATCCAATAAAAAACAAGGAACGTGTTCTTTTGAGAATCTTTTTTTTTTTTTTTGAGAATTTTGTTGAAAACTATTTTGAGACCCCTAATCTAATACTCTATCTTACTTTTATCTCAATTTTTTGATTTTGAATTCCATGAATTTATTTGATTTTGAATTTTCATTATTTACGAAAACTGACCCTAAATGGATTTCTTTGCAATTCGCAAGGAATTAATAAGAAGAATAAGCATATTATTACTAAAGGAATGGAAGGATGCTAGGTCTGTACCAAAACCAGAAGGGAGTGCTGTCAAGAAGAAAAACAGTGATGTTAGAAAATGGATTCCACTAGGAGAGCTCAAAATTAATGTAGATGCATCGTTTGTTACTGGGTCTGAAACTTTTTCAATTGGCATGGTCATTCGTTATCATAAGGGCGTTTTCATTGAGGGGAAATGTCTTACTCTCCCGTGTCCGACATCAGTTGTCGAGGCTGGGATGAGGGAGGCTCTTTCATGGGTGATGGCATATCCAGGTAGGAGAGTAATGATCGAATCAGATTCTTTGCTTACAGTGCGAGTTATAAATGGAAGGTGTGAGAATCTTTTAGAGGTGGGATATGTTATTGATCATTGTAAGATGCTTCTTCAGGGATTACTTTTGGCCCGAATTAGTCATATTAGAAGGCAAGCCAACAGGGTGGTGCATAGCTTAGCTAGAATCCCCACCACCTATTCGTTATTTTGCGTCACTGTTTTTACATCTCCTTCTACCCATTTGGTGGAGACTATTTTGAGCGATTTTTCGAGTTAATGAAAATTTAGTTAATTTCAAAAAAAAAAAAGAATAATCATATTATTAAAGAAAACGTATAATTCACATTAATGTTTTAAAAATTGTTGATTCCATAATAAAATCAATAACTAAAAAAGAAAAGTCCTAGCAGGAGTCGAACCAGGTCGGTGGATTCATGGTCCAGAGTACCAACCACTAAACCATAGAACCAATTGTGTAAATTACGTTGTCAATAGCTCCGGTAACAATTTATGCAGTTAATTAAGACAAACGCCGCGCTGACTAACACAGTTAATTAATATCTTTTCTTAATTTAATTATGTTGTGTTTGGTTGGGGTGAATGAAATTGGAGGGAATGGAATGGAATTTGAATAAGAATAGAGTTAATTGCATTTTGCATCTCCCAGCTTTAGTCCAATTCAATTATGTATATGTAGTTTCATAAATTGCACTTTGCATTCCCAAACTTTAAATCATAAGTAAAATCACAATCTCTTATACATTTTCTATCAAAAATAATATTGTTTTTAACGAATACATTAACAAATGCGATATAAAATGATTGCAATGATGATATAAATTATAGATTTTAAACATGTAACTAATTTTACACTTTAAAATTCTTTAAATTATAATTTAATATTATTTTTGACCATTAATCAATTATATTATATTTTTAAAAAAATAAACTAATATGTTTCCATTAAATAAAGTTGTGACTATTATGATATATGATACGTATAAAATCATTAAAATATATTTGTACCTTCTTAAAATATAAATTATATAATTACTACACAATTCTATATCACATTTGTCAATACAATCGTTAAAAGAAATATTATTTTTGATAGAAAACGTATAAGAAATTGTAATTTGACCTATAATTTAAAGTTGGGGATGCAAAGTGCAAATTATTAAACTACATATACATAACTGAAATTGGAGTAAAGGTAGGGGATGCAAAGTGCATTTAACTCTTTTATTTATTTATTTTGAATCCGATCCTTGATATGCGATTATTGTAATCAGTTGAATTTTTTTACTAACAAAGTTTATATTCAAAATTCATGTACATATCCGGGACATATTACTCTAAGTCTCTAACCGCACTTAATTTTTATTTTTTCTTTTTGAATTTTTTCTATCCCTCAAAAAATTTAACGGATAGATGGTGCTGCCATTCCATTCCATTTTTTTTTATAAATGTCATATACTCACCAAAAAAAAATAAAAATTTGAAAGCATGGCTTGAGGCCCTTTGAGCGGTTGAGGCAAGCTGTGTCTGTACTAATGCATGTCATTTGTCATGCAACTTATTTATTACTTAAAAAATTGAACAGCATATTTATCCTGTACTATCTAACATTCTTTTTCTTTAGCTATAAATAAGCTAACATTCTTTTTCTTTAGCTATAAATAAGCGGTTCAATTTTCTTTATTTATTGGTACTCCCACTATATAAAGGAATCAAACTAGCAAAGAAAACCAAATCAAACCAACAATGGCTTCATCTTTCTTTAGCTCTCTCTTGATCATTTTCTTGTTATATATTTCTTCAAGTCGTAGCAGTTTGACCCAAGCTCTAATAGGTGTTAAACTACCACTAATCCACCGACTTTCCTTGCCGGAGCATTCCAATGAGACGTTCCAGCAGCTTGTGGAAACAAATTTGAAGCAACTACAAATGGAGTTTGCTACATTAGATGATCGAGCAGAATTCAGTTTTCAAACTCCAATGATGAAATTCGGAATGATAGGCATATATTTTGTCAACGTGACGATCGGAAACCCACCAGTTCAACAATATCTGCAGGTGGACACCGGCAGCTCTCTCACATGGGTTCGTGGTAGTAGTGATCCTCCGAGACCATACTATTATAACCCCTCACAATCTTCTACATTTCGGCACATTAGCTGTGAGGATTCTATATGCACCTCGAATAAAAATGATTTTTTTTGTCGTGGAAAAAAGATTAATCTGTGTGGGTATACGATTTCCTATGTCGACGGGACTGAGTCAACTGGCATGATAGGTTACGACCAGTTTGGGTTTGTAACCTATGCAGAACCTAAAATTTTAGACAAGGTCTTATTTGGTTCTCTCGGCAATATAGTAGATGGTGTCGGTACTGACGATGAAAATTACTATGGAATCTTGGGACTAGGACCCGAAAGCATTTCCCTGGTCAATCAGCTACCTCAACCAAAAGCATTCAGATACTGTGTCTCAAATCTTACAAGCCCACATGAATCTCAAGGCTACATTTATTTTGACAAGTTGGATGATTACTTCAATTATCCAGGATTACATCTTCGAACAACACGAATTATCCAGGGTTACCATCACTACATGATAGAAATTCAATCAATTTGTCTGGATAATGTGTGTCTGCCAATTGATCCATCCGTATTCAAGTTCATCCCAGGTGGTGTTATGTCTGGAGTGACAATCGACACGGGAGCGATATATTCGTTTTTACCAGACATAGCATATGATGTTGTTGAAGATGCGATGATTAAAGTGATGAAATCAAAGAACAAGACTTACGTGCCGGAATTGTATTATCATACGTCCAGGTTATGCTACGAGGGAAAGTTGGATGATGATGAATCATCTTATCCTACTCTTACTATAATTTTTGCTGGTGGGGGAGCTAAAATGGTAATTAATCGAAACGTGTATCTCCATGAGACTGAACCAGACCTTCACTGTCTATCATTTCTGAGAAGCTCATCCTTCTTTGGTGAAAATTACTCGAAATACACCGTATTAGGTTTACTGAGCCAACAGTATCATGTTTTCCAGTTCACCCTCATCCAAGACTATTGGACTCTGGGCATTTATCCTGGCAAGTTATGTACCTAATGATCCGTTCCAATAATAACTATAATATCCTTGAAAATTTATAATACAAGATATATTTAATATAAGAAAAATGTGTGCATTGGATTTAATTACTTTCTAGCTTCGGGTTCGCTTTCTTTTAAACAATAATTAAGTTGGCTCGCTTTTACAGAGTTAATTTGTTGGTGTCGATTTGAATCTGTTAAACACTTGAGCCCGTTTTCTTTAGTTTCAACTAAGCTGAGTTGCCCGAGGGAGTCAAGTTACTGTTGACTCTCACTCAGTATGCAATATAGTTTATGAGTCTTGTGTCACTACAGTTCCGGAAAAGTGACGTGATAACTGAATATTCTTGTTTTGTAATGCTCCACTCCACACTGTGTAGCATTGGCGCTTTTGATCGAGAAGTTTAGTCAGCTTCTTTGAATAAACATCCATCATTTTGCAATGGCCCGATCTAGTTGGTTTAGAACTATCATTATGATTTCAATTCTTGCCAATTGCCAGTTTGAGAAGCTAAAGTTTGGCCGAGTAAACTCAGACCGCAAAAGAAACAATAACACTTCCAAATCATATAGTAATGACTAACAAATTCAATGTCATATCATATTATACATCGAGCTGTATAAATATAATAATAAAAGTAACAGTTTTCTTTGTTGTATATATTTCTGATCTGCTGCTTTGACATTATAAAGGCTAGGCAGAGTGAAGCTACTCTACTCTTCTTGCCTCCTCGGAGTGGCATGAATAGAAGTCTTCTGGCAAGTGATCTCTCTTTTATATAATCATGTGCCTCTGGATTCCCTTTTGTTTTTCTCAATAGATTTATTTTAAAACCTACCATGTAAATGTGTTCTACATGTAGTCTCATAATGTTGTATCTCTGGTGTTCAGAAACTCCAAGTTGTATGTGCACGTACCATCCTTCATTTAGTTGCATTAGCGCGGAGAGAAGCAACATTTAATTCAAAGAAAATGCGCATTATTTGGAGATTTGAGTTTGGAACTGAGTTTGACGTCAGAGCTAGAGTTCTATGCTTTCTTCTTTCTGCAGTAGTCATCTGTACTCGGTAAACTCCCATTTGCATCATGTTTCCAATTTTATATTTGCAAGGATGCTATAAGCATAAGGTTTATGGGATGCCTCCTTTTCAGTTTGCCAATCAGGTCAGGAACATTCAGCCTAAACAATGCATATAATGGAGTCGTTTCACCATCCGATGGCTTACACACCACTCTCAATCCCTCTTATTTTCTTTGACATCAACACTTCAGCAAATAAGTAACAAGTAGTTTGATAATTGGTGCCACTAAAGTTTAATCTTTAGATTCCTTAGCACTTTTCAACACAACTTCTATGAGCTTCTTCCACAGAATACTTTAAACTAAAAATATAACATCCGAGATGAACAAAACATATTTTATAAACTAAACAATACAAACAATAACATCCATATTTCAACATCGACAATTTTTTATCCAACATAAATTAAAATTAGCCTAAACTTTTAAGGGTACCATTAGACCTATGAGATCAACTATCACCACCGGTGATTACCATGATCCTTTCCCTAACAAATGAAAATGAATGATCACCCTTTTGTTAAGCACCTGTTTGGAAGTAACGCTTTTTGGGATCAGGATCTAACATCTGACGAACAAGGCTCTTGGCATTTTTCAGAAATCTGAGGCCAGGGCTCCCTCTTGAAATCAATTACACACCACGCAATATTGCCAGAGCAACACCCTGTTCAGTTTCTGCACCAAAAGGGATTATGTAAACACCACCTTCATGAGACAATGAAGTGCAAAAACATCCAACCTCAAAAGAAGCTGCATAGTATGCATCCCACCAAAGCATAGATAATCAATTAGAAGTTGCAACTATACCTGCCCAAAACGGAGGAACTCCACCCAAGAGAATATAAAGCATCACACCGGCACTCCATATATCAATCTGGGGACCATAATTTCGCTTCAAAACCTCTGCAGCCATGTAGTAAGGACTTCCCACAATGTCAGAAAACTTGTCGCCTTAATATTAGATTCATGGAACTAGTAAAAAGAGAGGCTAATCAAGACAATGGAACCTTTCAACTCAAGAAGGTAACAAAGTGAAAATCCAACAGCTTAAGTATTTAAGATCTAAAATCCATTTAATATACCAACATCAAAAATATGATAACTACTTACTTCCGTATGACTCTCGTTTAAAACCAAATTGCAACACAATAAAAATCGTTTTACTATCAATCTAGGCATAGATTTCATGCCAATATATCATAGAGGTCAGTAATTGAAAAACAGTCTCAGAGAGGTCAAATCTTGATTGGATCTTATACTTATTTGCTGGACAAAGTAAACATAGGGCTTTTGCAACTCTAGCTCTGAATAGTGTATACGTACAAGGAATCGAAAAGTAATCCAAAGTGCACATTATTCTTTTAACTACTCAACTACTAAATTGAGTAATAGGTTCACAAAAGAAAACACTAGTGGAAGTGCTACTTAATTGTATCTTATCATAAAGATCAATCCAGCTAATCAATATTATCGAACTGCCAAATTAACTAATAGTCACACTGGAGACCAGTTGATATCCTAGTACACGAGTTAGTTCTTTAATTGATCACAAAATATGCAAAAGGAACATTCATCAAATGCCCACATGGCTTCTAATGCTGGAATTTCCCAGTGTAATATTTCATCATTTAGGACCATGTAACTTACTGGTAAATTGTGATATAAGAATATGATACAGCTTCCTACTGTTGCAAGCCTATTTTGTCCTTACTAACAACTTGCCTATCCTCAAGGTATCTCTAGTTATAGAGTGAATACATATTTTTAGATGAAAATGGTAACATATAAGTGACAACTGAAATAATATAAAACAAAGTTACCTTCATCAGATGCATCCTCAAGTCACAAGGTCGCACCTGGTTTCCAATACAGGTCATAGCAAACGATGAATAGTTAAATAAGACATCTGCCGCAGCTTGCTTCTTTCCTTCAACCTGCAGAAGTGCAGTTTGTTAATGATTTAGCAATTCAGCACACTAACCACCCTAAACATTAGCAGGAACAAGATTGACATATATGAAGTCTGTAGAAGTTAAGGCAATGGGCCTTTCTTTTAAATCTCCTAACTCTTACACTACATAAGATTTGCATAATTGTATCAGAATGCATTTGCCTTGTGCACTTGGTCATAAGGATAGACCAATAACTATAAAAACTGTCAAGAGTAGAATTGTAAGCAGTCCCAGAAAAAACAGCAAGGTGTGTTTTCGTTCCAGAAAACTACGATAACAAACAGATACTTAAACAAACGCATATAACTAACAAATGAAAAAATGGGGTTTTTTCAGAATCAAAGCAAAGACTTGTACAACACTGAATTTAATACTCCAACAGATTTCAAAATCATCTCAAGTTACATTACATATTGATATGGGTCAATCAAGAAACAGGGGAATCCTTTGAAAAAAGACAACTTTTGGGTACATATTGCAAGACTAATTAACACAAAAGTCAAGTTTTGACATAAAATCTACAAAAACAAATCAACATAAGAACAGTATTAGCATATCAATTAATCAGAAAGCATATTTGTTAATTAAGGCTAAATCATGATTATGCATATAATAAGTTGTGGATCAAAAGATTAACTAGCTTTATAACCCGTGCGAGGCATGGGCATGCTCTAATGTCAGTTGTAGAATTATATAAATGCATGTCAAATCATGTCCTATTGTGGGGAGGAGTTTCTTCGGATGTCTATTGTGACCTGCACCATAAGGAATAGAAACAACTATAAAAACTGAGCGATAATCTCTTCACTTTTGCAGGTTTAGTCTCAGAATTGCCACGAATAAGATTGATCCTTATCTCAACATTACTAATGGAGCAACCATAAATTTCCTGGACATTTCAGTTTTCAGTAACCAAGAATGATTATTGAATCCTAGTTTAGCTCCTCCCAAATCTAATAAGATTACAAAAGAAAATATAAATCTCATCTACAATTATCAGGGACCCAAAAGAATTTGTAACATATGTTTAAACATAACATTGGAGCTGCTTTTATGCAAACAAAAAATATATTAACAGAGTAGCCTGAACATGAGCCAAATGTTCATCCACAAATTAAGGCATATATCTCTTATTTTAAAATACTGATTCATTTCGTTTCTAAAATTATTTAATCACACTTTATATAGAATAAATAAATACGTAAATATGGCTCACGCAGGCTCCTGTCAGTAGTCCATTGAAGGCTAATACAAAAATTTGGGTATAAGTTCATCCTTCACACAACTACATTTACTTATTTATATCAAGAAGTGAATTTGGCACCTAAAGAGTCAAGGCGCTTCCTTAACTCAATTCTAACATCCAAGACATTTGATGTGTACTTGTATAACTTGCACAAATTCTTCACAGTGCATACCTGAAATGAATTGCCAAGGCATTGGTATCGAGCAGTAGTGTTGATCCCACCGCCTCTTGTGTGATACTTTGTATATCCCATTATTAACTCTATCTCCTCAGGGTCAAGAGGAGCAACCTTATTCTTCCCAACCCAAACAAAGTTATACCTTCTGCACTGTTCAAGCACATTTTTCCTGACATGCTCAGGTGGATCAGGTCCAGATTTATCAAGTAGTTCCTTTATCTTCTTGGTATCTTCTGCACTCCCATGACGAATAAGAAAGCAATTTAACTTGGTTCTTAGATCCCATTTTGGCCACTATTTATTTGTTAATGGAAGGGATTCTTGTATGGTGGATGGTGGGATGGGAAGAATTTGAAACCTTTCGTCAATTGGAAGGTTATGATGTAGTCTCTTTTGCTTGCAGCTGCAGAAAAATGCATTGGGTCCACGAATTCTGGCTCAATCTCGTAGAGAAATCTGCTCATGTTCTCCCACACGCCTTTCGGTGTATAAGCAACGTTCTCATAATAGAAATATGGAGGCCCCTTTCCTGCGGCTGGGATTTCTCTATGAACCGTTTTGATCCCAGCATTAGGAATTCCAAATCCTATCATTAGTTGCTTGTGTTTTCCACTATTTTTCCACCTTTCTTCTCTGGCAAGTTTTTGCTTCTTTCCATTTCTTAGCTGTCCAACATCATTTAACCCTACTCGCAACACAGCAGACATTTCTTAGGCACTATTCCTATGAATTGCATTCCACTGTTCCACTTGACATATATGCACCTTGAGGATCATCTGCCTTAGCCACGTTAGCAGCATCAATAAACTCCACCATCTCTTCTACTGGGGTTTCCAAACCTAAACAGATTGAAGAGATGGAGATGAATTTCAAAGTAAAAGCTATTATGTGAGTAGTATCTAGCACAAGATATATACTAACCACATCTATTAATAGTTGTGAACGTTTCGTTATGTGGAAAGCCCATGTCCTCCAAAAGGTTCATCGTTTGAAAATATTAATTTTGTCCCTACAAAAAGGTGGACACGTATAAAAATTGCATTAACGTCTATGGCACACGGTTTTTTTTAACAATTCATTATGCAGTCTACTCATCCAGGTTTAGAAATAAATTCGTCATATATGAACTACATCTGAATATCTACCTGCAATCCAGTTTCCTGACATAATAGATAATTTGTATGACAAAAATGAATTCATTGATGACAGGCCTGTAGTACAGACAGATTTCAAGCTTCCTGACATATATGAAGTCAGACTACATGAAGAAACAACTCTTCCTAGTGGCAAAAAAGAAAGATTTTTGCAAAAACAGCTTAATTCAGTTTAAGATCTAAATAGTATTCATACCAAGGGAAAATCATTGACGCCATAAAAATTGCTTCATTCGATGTATACAGTAATCGATATGGTGAAATACTTGGAGTCATAACTATATGGAGAGATACCGGGAGACGCAGTCTATATGCAACCATATGCATAACTAAATTGCCAAACACTCAGTCCCAAATTATGGAAGCAAATAACGGGCAAAATTATGTGATCATCAATTTTATGCACATTTAAATTAGGAAATATATATACCTTTTCTTTCTCTTCACTGTGCACGCTATGCTTTCAAATAACCCTAATTGCTGATATGAAAATTCTGCTACATGGCTTTTCTATCCATTGCAAAGAGAAAATGAGGAATTGGGAGAACTCGGAGAGGCCAAGTAGTGCAAGTAAAAGTAAGCGTTAGTATGAATTGGGGAAGAAAATGAATGAAATAATCAAGACAATATGATTAAATTTGTAATTTGATATGAAATAAAATCATGAAATAAAATCACTCACAAAGTAGCATGGTTTTGATCCACCGAAGCCTCGTCTGCTTCCACCGAAGATAACCTGTTATCATAAGATCTTTAAGATTATTTACACTAATACAAGGACAGAAACAAAATTATAAACAATTACAACACACATACAAGAGAAGAAAAATAAACCAAGTCACTACAGAGCACAAGTGTCCACAATAGGTTCTTTGCTGGTTACTAGAAGGAATTCTCAAACTCCTTCTGCAAATCAAAGCCTTTTAAAGGGAAAAAATCTAAACATACCATGGTTTACGAATCCGGAATGATTGCTACTGTTGCCAGGGAGACTTTTATTTGAGATACTGATAGATGATAAGCTTCTCTGAGACTGCAATGCACTGTTATCCAGGTCATATGTGCTGGTGCTCCAAAAATCATCTGAAAAACCAGTCTTTTTTACTATCTGGCCTTCAATCGCCAGACCCTTTGATGGTTCATCCACATTAGTAATTGGTTTTGATTTATTATACCAACCAAAACAAGTTCTGCTCTGTTACAATACAGGTTTAGTATGCCCGAAAAAAAATGTATACATCAAATAGTTCTGTGACAATATTTAGCTGGTTTCATGTACAAAAGATAGCAAATATTGCTTATTAAATTTCGCAAAGAAATTAAAAAATTATACTTGCTTCGAGTATTTGTTTCTTAGGTTGATATTATATATAAAACTAAAAACTTAAAACGCCACGGGCTACTTTCATGTAGCTAGTCAGGGCTTTATTAAAAAAAAAAAATATCTAATTTAATACAATTCTACAAAGCACAATGAAGTGCAGAGAAATGAACAAAAAGCAAAAAGAAACCTAGTTACCAGTTTCAAGTACATACCTGCAGTGCTATTATGGCTGAAAACATCAAACTTGGCTGTTAGTCGTACAGATAAGATTCACATTTATAGAACCAATATAGAACCAAGCTTATTAGGCTTCTCATGTAAGAATAAATGTATCACTACTTTACACACAACAAAATAACTTTGATAGAAGCCAAGCACATAGAAGGAACCCAAGACTTGATTAAGGCCTAAAAGGTCAAGCATCGATACATAGGAATCAAAAACACATCAAGATATGCAAATAATATATTATTACCAGGTAAAATGTGCAACTGATGTGGTTTCATTCGGCTTGGAATTGTAGTACTTACAGTAGGGAAGTCACTATAATCCCCGGGCATATTGATATCCTTCAGCTATAAGCAGCAAGCTGGACCTGTAACTCTTGTAGATGATTAATTAAGTCAGAATTAAGTCGTTGACGTAGTTACTGAGCCAAGGATCTTCGTCAATGAGTATCTACCTATTATTTTATAATTCATACTCCACATTTATTCTTAAGCCAACAAAAATTTAGCATGCAAATTTGAAAGGGAAATCTGTCGAGTAATGATTAAAAGCTAATAAGCAACTACAGAGTAACAGATGGATACCTTGGATGCAACGGGGACATCGTCACGCATAGCCACCCTTCCATCAAAAGTTACATAGTCTCCCCACTCTAAAAACATTTAATCATGCTATGTATAGAATTTAAATAAGCTTAGCACATACTGGGCAGAAATCAAAAGTAGACATAAACGCAATTCCGTTAGTTGAAATTAAAGATGAAGGAGTACTATTCCAACTTGTCCCCATAGCATGCAATTCTTTCTGGCCTATCTGTAAGAGAAATTCCTTTATCCAGCAATGCACTTTTTCAATAATGCAAGAAAAGCATGACATAACTTTAAACAGAAGCCAAACACATAGATTGAACACCAAAAGCTTGATCAAGGCCTAGAAGGGCAAGCATCGATAAATAGACATCCCAAACAAGCTTAATTTCGAATCAAGCATCAAACTGCAGTTACGATCATGCGTGATACAAACAATCAAATCAATCAAGTGTTTAAGTTGCTATTGTCAATAAAATTTATAAAAATAACGTGATTGCAGCAGCTGGCAAATAGGCTTCTTCCCCTTTCATAAGCACAAAATGTATATCCACCTTTTCTTGAATTTTTCCGTTACTGTGTATGAGGCTAGTAAAATGGTGTAGAAACCATTTCATTTACTAGTCTTGAATTTCCACCTTGTACATGTTAATGAATCCTCCTTGCTTCACAAACTACTGTCTGCTCCACCTTGTACACGGTGAAATTAAATACTAGCCTTGTATATCCACCTTGTACATGTTAATGAAATTAATTTTGCTTTATAATTTTTTTAACTCGGGAGCAAGTTAGAGAAACATTTTATTTCTTCTTTTAATTACTTTCTCTTACATTCGTTTGCTTTCTCCCTTTAAAAAACTCGGGAGCAAGGCGTTGAAGAAATCCGAGGGGAAACAGGAAGAAGTAAGAGAGAAATATGACAATGTCCTCACTTAATCGGACATTTTGGTGCAGGTCCTCTTGGTCATGATGAACTAACCACCGAGAATTGCTAGATGGGTACTCTGGTTATAAAGCACATGTTTGGGGTCATGTATGGCTTGAAAAAACCAGGAGAACGCACTTAAAACAGATAAGAACTTTTCAAGCTCTGACCTGTAAATTGCCCATGCAAGTACTAGCTATGTACTTGCAGCATTCTCAAGAATTCAAATATGCTCCTATATGCATGCAATACATAGGAAGTACTTTTTTATTGCATGCATATAGCTGTTCCTATGCAGTATATGCTATTATAGGATCAGTTTCTTTGTATATATTGATATGTGTACTTACTATAAAATGACGAAAAGTACAATTACAGGATAAACTAGACATCCGTTGCAAAATCCAACTATCCTAAATTCCACTAAGGCTCAAAATTAGAAACATTCATCCTGGAGCCAACTTACAGATTCACATTAGGATGGCATAACACATGCTGTCATTAGCCATGAGAGATTCATCTCAGATATTCGTCCAAACTCCATCAGCACTATTAATATGAGGATGACTGTAGAATATATAAGCAAAACAGAGGCATAAGAATAAGAACAATACTAATGAAAAACTAAGCAAAGATATGTACAAGACTAGAATGCACTTGAGCATCAGTGTCCATATACAAAGAACTGATACTATTCTGTTTTATAGACTAGCTACAACATCAAATAAATAGCACACAAAGGAATCAAGACAACATGGTCACACACACACGCCCATATGGGCAACTATGAACTTTGCTAAAAGGAACAACCTTACAGCTAGCTCATGATCCAATCTAATAATAAACAACTTCAACCAAGAATATTCTCTTGTGCAGAGAACGTGTTCTTCCCACCTGTTTAAGCAAAGTCTTTAGCCCATTAGTTTAGATTAAATCCAACATTCACCCCCTTAATCTAAACCACTTTAACCAAGTCTGTCACCCCCAACAGTTCCCTCATATGCTCGAACTTCAACCTTGACACAACCTTAGTTGATACATCAATACTCACACAATCTGTACACCATCTGCTGCAACAAAATGACTTCCTGGACACCTCCTGAAACTACAAAAAAAAATTGAAAAACCAACAACTTTCTCGGCATCCTCTCTGCTGCAACCAGCACTCCTTATCTTCAATAAACAAAAAAAAATCTATACCAAATTATGTCACTCTTCTCGAGTAGACAACCTTTGCGCTACTAGTATCCGCGCCATCTGCGCTACTAGTATCCACGCACCATCTGTGAATACACGCCCAAGTTATCGGGTGATTAAATCCAATTTAATCACTACCCCGATATCCACGCACCATCTGCGAATACACGCCCAAGTTATCGGGTGATTAAATCCAATTTAATCACTACCCCGATGTACTATCTAAGTTGCAAACATCACGACTCGATTTAGGTAAGATGATAGGAAACCTAACAATTACCCCCCAGCATTTACAGATGCCTCCCTTGGGACTAGGAAGATTCAAGAATCCTCCCTCCCCAGCATCTGTCAGAGTCAAGTCCTGGAAAATGCCTTCAATGGAAACTCGAACCCGTGACTCTGCAAACTTCATCAGCCCATATGGCTCTCTTCCTGCCTGCTCTCAGACAAGGATCCAGACGTGTGCACACAGCAGTCAACACTGATATTGCTTTCATTTGCACTCAGCAGTCAACACCGATGTTGCTTTCGACGTCTATAGTAACCAGCACTTGCACACACATTTTCTGCACATTCCAATTTGCACACAACCAATATCACTACTCAGAAACAACAGTAGCCATATGTCTTGACAACCCCAACATCCCCATTTTCCCATTACTTTGAACTGCAACTTCTTCTTGCACTTGGTCACTCTAAGACAAACCGCCTCACTTTGCATTCACCTTCACCACTCACTAGTGAATTATAGCAGCACTACATCAGTGCTGTCCCATTCAGTCCTAGCTTCTTGTCAACTGATGCAGCCTACTTCACTTCACATAATTGCAGCAACACACCTACATACTACTACTGCTGCCGCCATCATACTTACTACACTCCAAAAATCAATACTAGCTTTGAAAAGGAGCAGCCCAAACTGAACCCATACTCAAACTATTATTTTAGATTAGATTTCCCACATTTCTCCCCCTCAAGTCGCCATTGACTTGCAACTTCACCATCCGATAGTTGTGTACCAGCCTGCACTCTCCAACCAGCTTGTACTTCACCATCCTGGCAGCTCTTGCTCTTTCCTTTGCTTTCTCCATCATCTCCTAACCTTTCCTTGTTTCGAGAGTACCTAATGTTCAATCCCATCTCTCACCAGGTGCTCTTTAACAGCCTGGATAGGCACCTCTTTTGATAAAAAATACCAGCAGTAAGAGCAGCTGATGCATTTGTCTTGTTGAATCTCAGAAAAATGTTTAACAGTTGCTGCTAACTCAACTAGCTTTCCCCCAACAAGATTGAACACAAGTTCCATGAATATAAAGTGTTTCGGAAGATCATCAAACTCGGCATCCATGAAACTGTACGTTGACTGAAGTTTTCTTGCTTCAGATTCAGCAACCACAGATTCCCCAAGTAAGATTTCAGCTTCTTCAACATCACCTAACTGCAAGGCAGCTGACTTTTCAGAAGTGGCAGCACCAGCAATTAGCAGTAGAATCTGACATCTAGTCTTTGCCAGTTCTTTTTCCTTGGGCAAAAAAATAAACTTCGGTATCCTGCAATCTGTTTACAGTGTCTACAATTTCACCCTCAAACTTCCCAAGCTCCGACAAAGACCCCTCCATTTTAATTTGTATACAGTGCCTTCACCTTAACAGCTAGCCGAGCTGCCTCCTTGAAATTTCTTACACTAGTAGCAACTTTCTTTTATGCTTCAAGCTCTGGGATTCTTTTGTCTATGAACAGAAGCCTCTGCTTAAGGGATTCGATTTCCTGCTGGATGTTTTTTTTTTTTTGTTGTAGACAACTCCTAAAGAGAAGTTCTTGCATTTGATATATCTTGTTCAAGATAAATTGTATCAAATTTTTCTGCAACCCAGCAACTTCTTGGTACATGTTTGCTTCATCGGAAGAGGTCTTTGCAGGGTTTTGAATCTTCACTGCCCTGCCTTGCTCCTGAGAGAAGCATTCATCAACCTCCCTTTTTCTAGACAATGCTTCATTTTTCAACTCTATCTATGACAGCTCGGACTGCAAATTGTTAAACTTTGTGTTGATGCTTGACTGGGCCTCCTGAAAGCCAGAGACCGCATCGGCAATTTTTTTTTTTTCAACAATTTCAATACTTGATTCATTTTCTTTTAATTCTGACTCCTTTTGTTTCACTAAAGCAAGAAGTCTTTCCAGTTCATCTGTCAGTTCTTCTTTCTTTCTATGAAGAATTTCTATTTCCCTCTTATCATCCTCAACTAAATAATCAACAGAATCATTTAGTGCCTGCCTTGCCTCGTTCACAATAAATGATTCGGCATCCACTTCCGTCCTTTTGACCTCTGCCATTTCAACTGATAAATCCCATTTGTTTATTTCTTTTGAAGATGTAAGCTCTGCATTCCTTAGGACCAAATACACCATTCAAATATGAATACAAGGCCACATGAACACCATCCAAACATCACCCATGCCCTTTGCTTTCATCACTTGAATCTGCCAGACATTCAAGTCCAAACTTACTCAATCTGCATAGTCGCAGCAGCCCATTATTAGCAAACTTTACTCACATATGCACACATACATACCCCTCCACACTATTCTTGTAACCAAGCCCTAAACCCACTACTTCAACCTCCATAACAGCCTTATTACTCCGACATATATGAGTAGGGAGAATGCACAATAGCAGATAATACACAGCACCTCATGCGAAAAACGTCAACAACTAGATGCACAAAGATACTCCAAAATTTAACCAAAAATTTTCAGTCACACAAAATATCAAACACTTTCAGTGCATACTTGATGAAACGGAGAAGTTTTTAACAATTGATGAACTGAAGATCACAGCTCCTTGATTGACTTAGAAATGGTTCAAGACAGACTAACAGATTCATTTGCGAAAAGAAAATGTGAAAAAGAAAACTTATTGTACTTTTGAGTAAGAGAAGAAAAACAGAGACAACATAGATGAAGATGAGCAATATGAACTAGAAGATTGAAGGCCTCGAGAATCGGAAGCTCTGATACCAAATGTAGAATATATAAGCAAAACAGAGGCATAAGAATAAGAACAATACTAATGAAAAACTAAGCAAAGATATGTACAAGACTAGAATGCACTTGAAAGACTACATTGTATTAGTTCATCAGTGTCCATATACAAAGAACTGATACTATTCTGTTTTATAGACTAGCTACAACATCAAATAAATAGCACACAAAGGAATCAAGACAACATGGTCACACACACACGCCCATATGGGCAACTATGAACTTTGCTAAAAGGAACAACCTTACAGCTAGCTCATGATCCAATCTAATAATAAACAACTTCAACCAAGAATATTCTCTTGTGCAGAGAACGTGTTCTTCCCACCTGTTTAAGCAAAGTCTTTAGCCCATTAGTTTAGATTAAATCCAACAATGACATAGCAATACAGAAGTGAGAGAGGAGCTCGAACAATACTACACATAACAGTAAATCCATTCCAGCCATGTCGCCGTCTGTCATCGTTTTGTGCCAAAATAGGTAATCCAGAAACATTTCCGTTGTCACAGGCCAGACATATTCTCATCTGCTACTCATGGACTCTTGTCACACTTCCTCATATTCTGAAGGTTTTGCCTCATCGCAACCAATATTCGCCTCATCTTTACAGGCGTAAATAAAGAAATTGCAAGTATTTGTTCGAGTTTAATGAAGAAGCCTGGGCTTAGTTAATTTGCAGGGGTGCTGAAAGTTTGTGGTCTTGGTGCTTGTACTTACCGCATAGGTTTATTGGGATCTTATATGGACATTTCACTTTTTTTTTTTTTGTTTCTTATTTCCGTGGGGTCTCTTAAAGCCAACTTGATACTTAAAATTTTAAAATTTTGTGGTTTGAGATGATTGGCAAACAAAAGTGTGTGAATCAAATTATACATGATACTTAAATATATGCAGTAGTAAAAAGAGATAGGGGATGATGGCGTTGTCGTTGATGATGTGCGAAAAAGCAACGACGAGAAGAGAAGATGAGATATATGTAGCAGAAATAGCAATGAGAGGCAGTAAAGGCCCAGCTCAGTTTGCTCTGTCCACTGCTTACTCTCTCAACTTTTGGCCTCTTTATCATTTTATGGTCATCATCAAGCCACCCACCTCACCACCGGTCATTATTATCCCCCCCTCCTTCCCTCCCTCCCCCTCTCTCTCTGTCTCTCTCTCTCTCTCTCTCTCTCTCTCTCTCTCTGACTCTCTCTCTCTCTCTCTCTCTCTCAATTTGTTTTAATGTTTTCTCATTGATATATGGCAGCTGCTGGTCTTTGATTTTCAGCCTAAAGATCCTGAAAATTTATATGTTGCACTTGCTGCTCTTTCTGGTAACTATGTATCAGGTAATTGTTCCTACTACCCCTCAAATTATGTGTTTGTGCTTAAATGAACATTAAATTTAAAAAAATAAGAACTTAGAGTTCATGATTGTTATAGTTGAAAATGGCGATTTGGATGCAAATTACCATCGACTACGACTAGGTGAAATATTAAACACCACCAGTATTTAGTTATTTACTAGTGATTTGCATTCAAATCACCATTATCATGTGTAGATATCATTCCTTCCAAGTTCTCATTGGAGCAGTACTCCTATAGAATCAGGGTCGTAACTAATTACCTGTTTCTTAGTCTATGCTCACATTTAACATTAACATGATTTGAACAATGCAATAATGTGAAAGAAAAATTCAACTGACCGTTAATTGCTGCAACGTATATGAGCACTAGAGTAGAATGGAATGAATTTATGGTTTTAGTGTTGTTATTGATATTACATATTGTAAAAATGAAGGACAAATAAGAGCAGCAGCAACTGGGCCATTATGATATGTGTGTGTCCAATTTCAGTAAGAACCAATTTAAGATGAGAATTAAGAACTGGTGATTTTTTTGGCAAAGGTCATTTTCCAGAATTCAAATGCACATGCACCCTTCCCTCGCCAGGGTTTGAACCCTCGACCTATTATTACCAAGAGGACATAAATGAGACAACAAGAACACAAAACTGAAGGATGCAATAAGATAGACGAAAATCGAATGCCACATACGAAGAGACTATTGAATAAAGAGAAATTATGTCTTTTTTAGATCTATATTCCTAGAATGGTTCTGGGCAATGTGGCAAGGCTACTCCTGCTAAAGACATGTTTTCTTTCACCTTTATAGGAGTTGTTCACAAAAGGACGTTATCGAAGCTGCTGAAATCTAAATGCTGGTTTGTAGGATCTTCGAAAATGGATGCTGTTGAAGGAGCATATAAATTCAATGAAAGTTGGCAAACTGATTTGAGGATTGGCCATCATGATTGTCGAGATTATACAAACGGTAGTTTACATCTTACATTGCCAATATAAATACTTTCCTGCATACTTGTGCTAAGAGTGCCAAAATTATGCAGGTCAATTATATTATTGTTTCTACAGAAACGAACCAGTTGATTTTTTATCTGCTTTGACATTTTTCTTGCCTCTTACTTGGTTTCTTTTAACATGAAAGGATTGGTGGAGTTTCTCACTGGTGAAGAAAATGTGTTGGAACGTCTGGGGAGAAGTGGTTGGAGCTAGAATAAGCTGGTGCTGTGGATGCACCATCTTAAAATCTGTGAGCATCTTCCCTAGTCATAGTAGTTATTGGCTCTAGGTTCAAAAGATAAATGGCAGCTTTGACATCAAACTAGTTATTCGTATTGAAAATAGTGTGCCCTTGTATAATGTTCTTTGTCTTGCACTGCAGTCGACCAAGCCATATTTATACTACGATAGGACAACTCAAATTCAACGTAATCAAGGATGACAATATTAAATATTACTTAGCTAAAAAAAGGGTAACAATATTCCTACTTACCTCATAAAATGACTTTCCATTGCCAAAGCTGAATATAACAATCCTTGAATTAATGGCGACCTCGATCATCATGAAGAGTGTCCTGGGCTCCAAAGAATCCACATCCCCAGAAATCAGCTTGATCTCTACCACTTGTGCTCCAACATCACCAGGCCGGGGAATTGGCGCTACATTCAATAATTTATCCTTGTATGTTATCAGACTGAAAACAATCATTTTAATGGTAGGGAAAAACCAACTGCATAGACTTTTCTTTAATTACCTTACCATAAAGCTTATGTTTTTAGCAATGAAATTGGCACCAAATACTTGAACAGAGCCATTATAAAATGTGCCGTTTGAGGAATTGGCTGTGTCATTCCATACTGTTGCTGTCGAAGTAAATCCTTGTCCTTGAAATGATCTATGTAAAAAACAAGTAAAATGATCTACGTAAATAACAATATTATTGTAACTCATGAGCTGTGTTATTTAAAATTCGATTAAATATCTACATGTGTGTTTATATCGGAAAAATGTGCAAGATCGAGATTAGAGGGCAACTTATCCACAGTATGTTCCTTTTCTGGCCAAAGTTTGCAACAGCGTTAACTGCAGCTTGTACTGTAGTGAAATTACAGCAGCCTCTACTATCAACGCAAAAAGTAGAGGCCGTGTTAGTATCTGGAGGTGGAACATTTGGTGGAAAATCATCACACAGAGATTTTCTTTCTGTAGTATCATCATGTCGCTGGTGGTGATGTCTGCTGCTTATAGGTAAAAAGCTGCTATAAGGACTTAGATTCGACAAAATGGACGATGACAAGGAGGCGAGATCAGTAGCATTAGATGATTGGATGCAATAGCTGCCAATGAGCCAACTATCAAAGCTGAAAAAAAGCTTATAGGTTTCATCTTTCTTTCTTAAACAGATTGCATATATTTAGGGAAAGTTCTAAGATATTGCGAAGTGGGAAATCCAATAGATTTATACAGAGAAATGTACCAAATAGAAAAGGCACTTGAAGGTGCAGCTTCAATGTAGTAAATTTCATCCCATGCCAGATACCCGGTACTGTCATACTCCAAATGAAGTTCTCCATTACCACAACAAGCAAGCAGAAACAATCAAGTTTCCTCATTTAAGGCCTCCTTTATGATTTGGGATACACCTTCTTCATTATTCCCATAAAACCATAAAAAAAATTGTAAAATTGTTAATAGAATTATTAACAATTTGACAAAGTAAACAGAAAACCAGTATAAGTGTTACGTGTTTGAAGCATCATGTTCTATAATGGCCCATTTTACCATATATGCTACAAGTTTTCTTCTTTTTCACTTTCTTGGTCAGTTCCAATCCAGATTTTTTCCTTGTAGCAACCTTTGGATGTCCCTTATGCTTCGTGCTAGTTGAAGGATCACGAATAGTTATATGCTTATATGAGGTTGCAAATCTTTCACATTGGTTATATCCACCTCAGCACCAGTGACTTCTTTTGTACTATCAATGGTACTTGACATCCTTGCAGTTTGTTTTCCCAAAAACTTATCAAGGTAGGAATCAAGTTCATCAATATCGGCCGGAAAATCTCATGCATTCTCCAGCGCTTTACTAACTTTTTTTCGAACAACCCATATTTTCATTGGAACAACTGTATGATCATCATTTGTTGCTGAAACACATTGTTGAATATTATCGACTTTAAATCTAGCGGCAATACTCCATCTATGTAAAATATACTGAAGAGGAATTGTATCCAACTTCTTTTTCTTATCAAGTACAAAATATGTTTGCATAAGATACAGTGTGTCTCAAATTTTGCACAACTACATATTACCTTAAGGTCTGTAGATGCATTATATTCAACTGTTCTCCAAAAAGCTTTATCAACTTCATGTTGCCCAACAATGTAACTTGTCAAATGACCATCTGTTTTTATCTTATCATGGATGTAACTCAAACTTTTTTGCCATTCCTTTTTGAAAATTTCAAATATATTACGTGTATAATATTTTCCTGCTTGTTGTTCAATGGGATGCCCTGTAAGTAATTGTTGTGCCCAAAATTACCATGCATCAAATTTAGGCCCATTAAGCTATAGGGTCCAATCCAGACTATCAAGAGGTTCCCGAAGACCTTAAAGCTGAGAAGAACAATAAAGGACCAGGTTTCTCCTTGTAGAAGAGTTCGAATTATCATAGCAAAGGCCATAGAAAGAGGTAAGAACATATGAAGACATCAGATGAGCTATCTAGTCTAACATGTTTGTTATTTGTGCAGGTACAGATGCCTAAAAAGAGGTTCTTGAGTAACAGATCCCGAAATAAGGAGGTTCCTGAGAAACAGGTTCCTGGGATATAGGTTCCTGAGCACCAGGTTCCTAAGAGCAATCGACAGAAAGTTATAGAAGCCATCTAGAGCAGATATTGAATTATTATTAGAGTGTAATTCTAGGACGCTGTTGATCCTAGAATGCCTCTAATCGATGAGGGAATTATGGTAGGGTACGAACTCGAGTTTTACTCTACTTAGCCAACTAGTTCGTGGTAAACTCTAAAGGAACATGAGTCCAACACAAACTAGACAATCGAATACAGCTATTCCAACAGAATCAGCTTCGCATTAGAACTACATGAGCTTGATTCCTATATAAAGGATACGTAGGCACCTTGAGGGTAAGACGAATCAAGCTCTCTAATTTTTTCTAAAGGCACTTGAGATTATTGGAGACACCCTTAAGCTCAGTTCACCCCCACAAACACAATCCAAATCTTCCATTGAATAGTTGATCGTTAGCCTTTATAACCCACCGAGAACCTCACAAAAGTTGTTACGAAATCCACTCATCAACATTAGCACTAGAAGGATGGGAGTTAACATCTTAAGAGTGGAAATATGGCAGGCGACTCGGATAGCGAAGCAACCCGTTCTATGGATAAAACACCTAACAATGGTGAACAGGCTCATCAAGCGAAGAAGGTTACCACAGTAGATGTACTTGAGGTCTTAAAATCTCTTGGAGAAAGATTGTCAACTCTGGAACAGGCATCAAGTAAGAAGAAGAAAAGGAAGGCAAAGAAGCTACAGATATGGATGCATATCAAGTCAAGGAAGCTACTAGGTGTAGGTTACTAGCAACAACCCTGCAAGGTGGAGCTCATCAATGGTTCAAAAGGTTACCTGCTGATTCTATTGGTTCCCGAGAAAGTATGGGAAAGGTTTTTGTTACCCAGTTTAGGGCATCTGTTGCATTTTTACCTCCAACTAATACTCTTGCCAATATCAAGCAAAGACCAAATGAGACATTGACATAATATTTTAAGAGGTTTAATGCAGAGGTTCCGAAAGTTCGAATAGCATCTGAGGAAACTCTGAAGAATTTTCTAATTGTTGGAGTTAGGAAGGGATCCAGATTTTGAGAGGCAAGGTGGATGGTCAGGAAATAAGAGGTCAAGGCCTAGAAGCCCTAACAATCGTGACAATAAAAAAGTGGTTAGTCGAACATCTCAAGTAAAGCCTGAAGCTAAAGCTGTGAATCCTGCTAGGCCTGCTATGAATCAAGTTCCGCCACCAGCTTCCTACAACAAACGAGAGAGGCCCGTTTATGAAACCTTCACTCCTTTAGTAGCTCCAATTGATAATATCTATGCAGTGAATGAGAAGTCTCCATGGTTCAGAAAAGCTGTTAAGAGTGGTCCTCCAGGAAATAAGAATGAACATCCATACTGTGATTTTCTTGACAACAATGGGCATAATACTGAGACTGTAGACTGCCGCCATATAAGGGATTTAATTGAAACTCTAATCAGACAAGGGCAGTTAACTGAATGGGTGGCTCAGGAAGAAAAGAAGTATAGAGAAGGAAAAACAAAGAAAGCATCAGAACCTGTGTTAATGGAGGGACCACCTAAAGCTGGGTGTATACGCACTATTATGGGAGGTCCACACATTGGAGGAAACAGCATAAACGCCATGGAAATGTGTACTCGTGAAGCAAAAGAGCGTCCTTTGACTAATGTTTTTAATCTTTCGCAGAGGTCGCCTAAGTTGTTCGAAGGGGAAGATGCAGATATCACCTTCACAGAAGAGGATGCCTCTTGGGTGCACCATCCCCGTACCGATGCTTTGGTAATTGAGGCAGGAATCGGATCTTATGAGGTTTATATGGTTTTAGTGGACAATGGAAGCTCTGTGAATTTATTATCCCACTCAGCTTTCAAGAAGATGCATTTTTTGGATAAAGATCTAACTTTAACAAAGGACACCTTGTATGGTTTCACCAATAATCAGGTTCCTATCAAAGGTAAGATTCGTTTACCAGTTACCTTAGGTGATCAACCTTGCTACATTACACAGTTAGCAGAATTTGTTGTTATAGAGGACAATATGAACTACAATGCTATCCTTGGGAGACCAGTCTTAAAGGAAATGAGGGTAGTAACTTCAATTTGTCATCTGACTATGAAGTTTCCAACACCAAAAAGAATTGGTATAGTTCGAGGATGCTGGTATGAATCTAGAGAATGCTACACTAAAGCTAAAGCTTCCAAGCTTCCTGAACCTATAGATGAGGTTCTTGATGACTTTAAAAGAAAGAATCCAGATGATATAATAGCTGATTTGCGAAGTCAGCCATTAGAGGGTTTTGTGTCAGCTTCTTGCAGAGCCGTAAGACTTGAGGAGATCATAGAAGAGGAACCTCATGCTGATATTCCAGTTTTTCAGGGAACAGATACCCCTTACTTGTTAATAGAAAATGCACCTCCTATGGATAAGGATGGTGATGTGTGTATGGCAGAAGAATTGGATGATGAAAATTTTCAAAAAATCAAGCATAGTGGAAGCAGTGAGGATAGTCAGTCGGCGTCTAAGAGAAGGAATGTCATGAATGAGGAATATGTACCACATGCTGTTGAGGAACCTCCAGAAGATTTAACAGGAGATATGGATATAGACTTAGACCCTCGAATGCCAAAAATAGTGGTCAAAGCTGGACCGGCTGGTGAAACATTGGATGTGAAGATAAATGATAAGGATGGTACAAAAGTGTTGAAGATTGGAGCTCAACTTGAGCCAACTTTGAAGGAATATCTTATTTCTTTTCTAAGCAGGAATCTGGATGTATTTACATGGTGCCACGCAGACATGGAAGGAATAGATCCAAAGGTTATGTGTCATAAACTGAACATCGATCCAGAAAAGAAAGGTATAAGACAGAAATGAACACCAATCAGTGGAGAGAGAGCTCAAGCATTCAAAGAAGAGGTAGACAGGTTATTGGATGCAGGTTTGGTTAAAGAATCTTTCTATCCTATATGGTTAGCAAATCATATCTTGGTGAAGAAACCTAATGGAAAATGGAGAACCTGTGTGGATTTCACAGATCTCAACAAAGCATGCCCAAAGTACAGCTTCCCACTGCCACGAATTGATCAGCTAGTGGATGCAACAGCTGGACATGCTCTACTCAGCTTCATGGACGCATATTCAAGTTAAAATCAAATCCCTATGTATGAACCCGATCAAGAGCACACCTCTTTTATCACAGAGAGGTCTTTATTGTTATGTGTGCATGCCATTCGGATTGATTAATGTTGGAGCTACATATCAATGGCTAGTGTTAGGAATATGTTGTAGTTGATGATAACTTTACATTCAAGCAAATTGTATAAGTATTGTAACTATCAACGGATGAGGATTTATAACTCTATCCATTGATAGATAGCTCATCAAAGGATGAGGTCTTGTAGCATACTGCAGTATCTTTAGTTATCAGTTGATAGTGTTTCATTTCTTGAGTCATGTTGACCATCAACGGATAGGCTGAATAGGGTAGTCAACTGTAAATATTCTATGCTATGTAATTCTGCCTAAGTGAAAGTGCATCAACGGATGAAGACTTCATACTATCAACGTATACAGCAAATCAACCATCAACGGATGAGGATGTGAACCATCAACGGATACCGTCCAATATGCCATCAGCTGATATAGTTCAATCTGCTATCAACGGATGATCAACAATGCTACATTGGATCATAGCTGGTGATTAGCAGTTGATTACGGCAAGTTGGTCTGACAGATCACATGGGTTGATAAAAGGTACATAAAGTAGTGTGAAGTAGTTATAATTTGGAAATAAAGAAGAAAGATTCCATTCACTTTAGAATGGAGCAGCAAGTCAACCTGGATTAGATTAGTACTATCTTATTCCATTAGAACTTGTAAACTTGGGATATATAACCAAGTGTAGCAACTCTTTGATAGTTAAGAAAACTGGTTTTGTAAGTTCATTTGCTTAGGTTTTCTTGAATATCCTTAGAAGCAAAGAGTTGTAAAACAGTAGCTGTGTACATTTGTATCACAGAGTTTTCTTCAAATAAAGAAAAACTTTAGGTGGTACATTTGGCCACCTGATTTTATATGTGTGTGCATTGTTCTTCATTCAGTAATTATTTCTGTATAGATTCTGTGATTCTTATCAGAAATTTATAAATATCAAGAATTGTATTCAACCCCCCTTCTACAATTATACAAGTGTGTAATCTGGGAATAACAATTGGTATCAGAGCAAGATTCTAACATATTTGAAGTTTAAGATCAACACACTTTCAACATGTCTAAGAAGGATTATGGAGTAAAGATACAAGTTCTTGATAGAGAGAATTTCTTTCACTGGAAAGTAAAAATGCGCCTACATCTCATGTATATTGATGAGGGTTTTGTAGATTGCATTAAGAAGGGTCCTCATCTTCCAATGAAGACTGCATCAAGAGTTGGCCTTGCTGAAGATGTGGCTGACATTCGCATTCCCAAACCTGTTTATGAGTGGAGCCTTGAAGATATAGCAGAAGTCCACAAAGACAAAAAGACCATGAATATATTATTTAATGGTCTAGAAACAAACATGCTTGACAATGTTATCAACTGTACTACTTCCAAGGAAGTATGGGACATTGTTCAAACCCTTTGTGAAGGAACAGAACAGGTGATGGAGAATAAGATGCAACTACTAATCCAACAGTATGAGCACTTCCATTTCAAGAGTGGAGAAACATTGAATGACACATTTAGTAGATTTCAAAAGCTACTAAATGGCTTGAAACTGTATGGAAGAATCTATCAAGTGAAATATTCTAATCTCAAATTTCTGAGATCACTGCCCAAAGAGTGGAAGCCAATGACTGTTTCTCTGAGAAACACTCAAGAGTACAGGACATTTACTCTTGAAAGGCTCTATGGAACTTTAAAGACATATGAACTAGAAATGGAGCAGGATGAAGAAATTGAGAAGGCCCAAAAGAAAAGTGGGTCAGTTGCACTTGTTACTGTTGACTCGTAAACACACAAGTATACGCGATCACAAATAGCAAGTGATAAGTAAGATTCGTTCTGCAGAGACTAGGTGTAAATGCCAAATTTAGTACTTATGCAACGGTGTATGGTTACTTCTTAATGCTTGAACAATTATCAAATAGGGTTTTTTGATTAAACTAATTTAATTAACTAAGCGAGACAAAATTAACAATTAAGATTCCTTATATATGAGAAAACATGGGATTCCAATTTCATCGACAACTTCACTAAAGGTTGACACATTAAATCGACACAGGTGATCAACAAGATAATTAATCAGATAACAAGACAATAATACGAGCTACCTTTCAGTACACTCGTATCATACCACTTAATATCCACAAGAGATAGAAATCAAGAGGACACCACATTACGTTCAAATCGTATATGTCTATACAATCTGGAAAAGCAATTGGTTTAAGCATAAGTTATCTTTTATAATTACATGAGGCAATACGAATTGGGTAAAAACATACTACTAATCATGTATAACAATTAATTCATGAACCCATGTTAATATGGCATATTCTCAATCCTAGAATCCACTTTCGCAATCATCAAGGATTAATAAATTAGATGCTAGCTACACATCTATCAATTAAATCAAACCATATTAGATTATCACAATAAAATCACCCAACATCGATCACATGTTAAACACAATAATTATGAAATCGAATCCATTGGAACCCCATGATAATGATTATTTCATAATTGAACCTTTCACTATCATGGGTTCTACAGAAAACATGATTCTAGAAAACAAATAATAATAGAAGAGAAATAGGGTTATAAATAATTCCCCAAATAGTGTAGAAGAGTACAAAAGATCCAAAATAGATTAGGCCTCCTTGCTTGTCACTAGCTTGAAGATCCCTCTCTAAATCTTATTCAAAGATAATAAGTTTGATAGTTGATAATGAAGAAGACCCCTCTAACAAAATGATAGATATGTTTTTATGTCTAAGACGATACTAAAATAGACCCAGGTGCTTGCCCTAATTAAATAGGCCCAACACAACTCGACCCGACTTAAGGAAATAACGTTCTGAAAATATTCTAAAAACACAACTCGAGCACTGTAGCACCTTTTGGAGCGCTGTTGAGCTACCTTCCCCCTGGAAAACGCCCTTTGCTGCGCTCCTGCCCTTGAAACAAGCGCTATATCGCCTCAAACTGAGCAACAACGCCTCAATTAGCACAAGGCCACCTGAAAACAGCGCTGTAGCGCCTGGAATCGCGCAAGAGCGCCTCCAACTCCGTGCCCAGCTTTGTAGACATTTCTCTCCTCTTCGCGTGGGCTTTTGAATCGCCCAATTCCGATGTTTTGAACTCCAGTTATGGCCAAAACAGTGATGTATGCACAATGTGCTCAAATTCCTGAATTCCCTTGCCCTGGACTTCCTGTAATCTCTACTGTAAGCTCAAATAATACCACCAATTCTTCACCAACACCACCAATGCCACCCTACTATGCAACCTACACAAATTAGATGAAAACACATCAAACTAACACGAAACTTGAGAACTCGCAATCGTTTTAAGTACGAATGGAATGCAAATAGTGGATATAAAATCAACTTATCAGTTACCAACTTAGAGCAAAAGGAAGAGAAGAGGATAAAAGCTGCTCATTCTACACCAAACAGGGAGCTTTGTGAAGGTAGAGCAGATTCAAGCAGGAGAAAGGAAAAGGTGCCTGAAGAATTGGATATCCTTCTGCAGGATGAATGTGATGAGATAGATGAGCACTTGGCCTTTCAATCTAGGAGATTCTCTAAGCTGAAATTCAAGAGATACTCTGGGGTGGCCAAGCCATGTAACAAGGATTATTCCACAAGCAATTTAGTGGATAAATCCAAAATTAAATGCTACAATTGTGGAATTGCTGGTCACATGATAAGTGAATGCAGAAAGCCCAGGTCTGAGAGCAAGGGAAAGTCAACTAAAGCCGTTGACTACAAAAAGAAATATTTTGATCTTCTCAGGCAGAAAGGAAAGGCATTCATGTCCTAAGAGTATGACTGGGTTGCTGATGGAAATAATTCTGATGATGATACTGAGAATGTCAACCTTGCATTGATGGTTGATTCTGTAGAGCAGGAAGCAAGTTCAGCTAGCAATCAGGTAACCACTACTAATATCTCTAAGTTCACCAAAGAGGAATGCAACAGTGTTATAGATGAAATGTCTACTGAACTATATCACTTTAGTATTACTCTTAAATCACTTACTAAAGAGAACAATAGGATTAAAGAGACTAATCTATTTTTAAGTGATAGGAATGCTGCTCTAGAAAGTCAATTTCTAGAATTAGAGAAAATGAGAGTTGATTGCAATGATGCTAAAAGTGAACTTGAAGCTGTGTTAAAAAGAGAAATTGTTTTAAGGAACCAACTTAAAAAAGAACAAAGGATAATTGCTAAATTTCAAAGCTGTAGGAACATCTCACAAAACATAGTATAAATCCAAGGAATAGAATCATTTGTGAAGGAAACCTGGAATAATAGAAAAAGGAGCTAGAACCTTGCCTTGAGGGTCTAGAGACTATTCTTGAATCAACGGATAGTGATCATCCGTTGACAGATGAACCATCGACCAATAAGAGTTATCCATTAACTAAGAAAAAGTCTGTTAGTAAGAAGGAACTCAAGAAACTGGATAATAAGCATTGTCCAGTCGCCAAGAACTTTGTTTCTGGTGAATGTAGCCAAGCCAAATCAAGTGAGAAGGCTAAGGCATGACATTTACTCAACAAAAAGGCTGTTGGTAAATCAGACAATGAAAAGATTGAGGGTAAAAAGAAAAAGAACAGGAATGGTAAGATAGGCATTAACAAGAAAAACAATTATTCTCCTGACAATTTTCCTCTAGGAAAACTTATGGTAATTGTAATAGTGTCAATCACCTATCTTCTAATTATAAGTCTGTTAATAAGGCTCCTGTTCATGTAGCTCAAACTAGGCCATGTATACCTGCAATGCCTGTTATGCCTGGTTTGTATTAGAATGCTGGTTTTTCAAATCCATATGTGAACATGCCATGCGTGCCTAATCCTTATTTTCAATATGTGAATATGCCACAAATGTCATGGAACATTCCAAGCATGAATAACATGTATGCCAATTTTCCACAAATGCATGCACCAAATATTTATGCAAATGAGCATCTATCAAACTCCATCAATCAAGCATCTACATCTAAGATGAAGAATGCCAAGGTTGCAAAGTCAAAGGCTAACAAGAAAGGACCCGAGGAAACTTGGGTACCAAAATCAAATTGATTTTTTTTAGATGTGTGCAGGGAAACAGGAGGAATCTATGGTACCTATACAGTGGATGCTCTAGGCACATGACAAGAGATTCAACCCTGCTCACAGATTTCAAGGAAGTAGCTGGCCCTAGAATTACCTTTGGAGATGACAACAAAGGATATACTCAGGGATATGGCTTGATTTTAAAAGACAATGTCATCATTGAAGAAGTGGCCTTAGTTGAAGGTTTGAAGCAAAATTTGCTGAGTATCAGTCAAATTTGTGACAAAGACTATGAAGTAAGGTTCACAAAACAAACCTGTGTTGTCTCAACCAAGAAGGACAACAATGTGATATTGACAGGCTTTAGAAAAGGAAATGTTTACATAGCTGACTTCAACTAAGTATGCTCAGAATCCATTACTTGTCTTTTCAGCAAAGCAAGCAAGGATGAGAGTTGGCTATGGCATAAAAAGCTATCATATTTGAATTTTAAAGTTATGAATGACTTGGTAAGAAAGGATCTTGCTAGAGGAATCCCTCAATTGGAATTCATCAAAGATGGATTGTGTGATGCCTGCCAATTAGGGAAACAAAAGAAATCATCTTTCAAAAGCAAGATAGAGTCATCCATTGTTCAGCCACTTCAATTGCTGCATATGGACTTATTTGGCCAAGTAAATGTCATGTCCATTTCAAAGAAGAAATACTGTATGGTGATTGTAGATGATTTTTCTAAGTTTACATGGACCTTCTTTCTGCACTCCAAAGATTGTGCAAGTGAAACCATCATCAATCATCTCAGAATAGTAAAAATGGTTCTGAAGTCAAGGTACAAAGAATCAAGAGTGACAATGGTACTGAATTCAAGAATTCCACAGTGAAGATTTTTTGTGAAGATAATGGAATTGTCCATGAGTTTTATGCTGCTATAACACCTCAACAAAATGGAATTGTTGAAAGGAAAAACAGAACTCTCATTGAAGCAACTAGAACAATGTTAAGTGAATCAAGATTACCAACATATTTCTGGGCTGAAGCTGTCAACACTGCATGTTTCACTCAGAATATTTCATTGGTCAATCAAGCTAGAGGAATGACTCCTTATCAGTTGTTAACCGACAAGAAGCCAAATTTGGATTTTCTTCATGTCTTTGGATGTAAGTGTTTTTGTACTAAGGAATCATGGAGATAACTTAGGCAAATTTGAAGCAAAGGAAGATGAAGCTATATTTGTTGGATATGCAGCAGGGAAAGCCTATAGAGTCTACAATCTAAGAACCAACATTGTTATGGTATCTGTACATGTTGTGTTTGATGATCAAAAGATTCTAGGTCTAAATGATGAAGGCTTCCATGAAAAGTTAGAATTTGAGAATGAAGGAGAAGGAAGAATGTACTATGATGATGATGAGGAAGATGAAGATCATGACCACAGAAATCCACCAAGAGTTGTTGTGCCAACTAGAAGTGATGCTCACACTGGAAATGAAGCATCCGTTGACAGTCTTCCTGGAGCATCTATTGACAGTAATAGAGATGCATCTGTTGACAGTCAACTTCATAATTCCGCAAGGACAACAAACTCAGGGGGAGTTTCTCAGAGTCAAAACTTAATGTTAAATCAACATGATCATTCTCATGAAAATGAAGCAACCTCATCTAGATCAAACCTTCCACCTCCAAGATAATGGACCAGAGATCATCCATTTGAGCTAATCATTAGTGACTCAAATTCAAGATTCCAAACTAGGAGGGCCACTCGAGAAGAATGTCTATACAGTAGTTTCTTGTCTCAAGAGGAACCTAAGAAAGTGGAAGATGCCCTTCTAAATCCAGATTGGGTATTAGCAATGCAAGAAGAGCTAAACCAATTTGAGAGAAATAAAGTATGGAAGCTTGTGCCCAAACCTAATGATAGAAGTGTCATAGGTACTAAAAGGGTTCTCAAGAATAAGAAAGATGAAAATGGCATAATTGTGAGAAATAAAGCTAGATTAGTGGCAAAGGGCTACTCTTAAGAAGAAGGGATAAATTTTGATGAAACTTTTGCTCCAGTGGTAATACTTGAGGCAACTAGAATCTTCCTAGCCTATGCAGCACATGCCAATTTCAAGGTCTATCAGATGGATATCAAAAGTGTCTTTCTAAATGGAGAACTGGAAGAAGAGGTTTATGTCCATCAACCCCCTGGCTTTGTAGATCCAGAATTTCCAGAATATGTATATTTTCATATGGAAACAATTTATGGTTTGAAGCAACCACCAAGAGCCTGGTATGACACTTTATCTCAATTTCTTTTGGAAAATCACTTCAATAGAGGTATAGTAGATAAAACTTTATTTCATAGAAATGTCAATGGTTCTTCTTTACTTGTTCAAATCTATGTAGATGATATTATTTTTGTGTCTACAGATGAGAATCCTTGAAAAAAGTTTGCCAAGCTTATGAAAAGTAGGTATGAAATGAGCATGATGGGTGAATTAACTTACTTTCTTGGCTTACAAGTGAAGCAAGTTAATGAGGGTATTTTCATAAGTCAAACAAAATATATTTATGATCTTTTAAAGAAATTTGACTTAATGGATTGTGCCTTAGCAAAAGCATCTATGGCCACTGCGGCTAAGCTTGAGTTGAATACTAAGGAAAAATGTGTGGACATCCCAAGTTATAGAGGCATGGTAGGCTCACTTCTATATCTAACATCCAGTAGACCTGATATAATGCTTTCTACTTGTCTTTGTGCTAGATTTCAAGCTAATCCTAGAGAATCTCACTTGATAGCTATTAAGAGAATTTTCAGATATCTCAAGGGAACACCAAATCTTGGCATACGGTACCCTAGAGATACTGGTTTTGATCTAATTTGCTTTTCAGATGTAGATTATGCAGGTTTCAGAATTGATAGGAAAAGTACTACAGGTTCCTGTCAATTTCTAGGGAACAAGCTTGTTTCATGGTTCAATAAGAAACAGAACTCAGTCTCTACTTCTACAGCTGAAGCTGAGTACATTGCTGCTGGAAGCTACTGTGCACAGATTCTTTGGATGAGAAATCTGCTTTTTGACTATGGTTTAAAAGTTGACAAGATTCCAATTTTCTACGACAACACTAGTGCTATTGCCATCACTGAAAATCCAGTGCAACATTCTAGAACCAAGCATATTGACATCAAATACCACTTTATCAGGGAGCATGTGATGAATGGTACTGTGGAAATACACATTGTGCCAACTAAAAAGCAGATTACAAATATCTTCATAAAACCTCTTGATGAATCATCATTCACAAGATTGGTAAGTGAACTAGGTATGCTTAACTTCTATATTTCTTAGACATAATTGCATAGACACTGCAATGCAGCTGGTAATGTGATATAATTTTTCTGAGAATTGATAATCTTCAGAAAAATTGTCAAAATTTTGTCTAAGACAAAATTACACTCTCAACGGATGTCTTTTATCCGTTGCTAGTATAACTCAAAACCAGATCTTCATGGGTCAACGGATAACAGTTTATTCACGTCTTCAACGGATAAACTGTATTTCAACCGTTTACTTCTATCCATTGATACTTTTTCTTTTTGGTGAATCTTATCAGTTGATAGATTTACCTTTTATTTCTAGCCGTTGATGAGTGCATACAACCCTGTTGTTGTGGAATAAAAACTAGTTTATGATTTGTAATTAATGCTAGGGTGGTTGAGCTTCGAGCTTTAATGGCTGCTTCTGCGTTCGAGACTGATCGGTCCTCACAGAATGCCTACGTATCTCTGTATTAGAGAATCAAGCCAAGAAAACGTAGTTCTGAGAATGAGGGGTCAGGCCCTTTATATAGGCTGAGAAGCCTTTAGAATTATGGTAGGAGTTAGAGACTTGGTAGAAAAGTCTTTGAGGAAAGTTCTAGATCTATTCCTTGTAGGAATCAGTTTCCATATTGAATTGGATGCCTTATAGGATAAGTCTGAAGGGGATATTATCCTTATCCAACTCTTATTTGCTGAGCTGTTTATTTCCCCCAATATTAATTACGAAATTAATATTATAATAGGGGTTTTGGGCCCATCTGGTGGGCCCCACGTTTGGACCATTCAGGGTCTAATTAATGCCATATTAAATGTGTCTTTAGGGCTTATTTTTAGCCCATATCATTTGCCCCCCAACTTCTAGGAAAACTGATCAGGTTTTCCTCGAAGTTTTAACGGCCTTTTTCGAGACTCGGGTCAGGGTTTATCTTTGATATCGTTTTGACGTAAAGCGTGGAGCGACCGACGCGTTTACAACGACGCTAGATTGTGCCAGTAGCATTGAACGGTGCTAAACGACACTAAACGACACTAAACGGTGCTAAACGGCACTAAACGACACTAAACGGTGCTAAACAGCCTTAAACGACGTTTAAACAATGTTAAACGACGCTAAACGGCGATAAACGGTGCTAAACGGCACTAAACGACACTAAACGGTGCTAAACAGCCTTAAACGACGTTTAAACAATGTTAAACGACGCTAAACGGCGATAAACGGTGCTAAACGGCACTAAACGACACTAAACGGTGCTAAACAGCCTTAAACGACGTTTAAACGATGTTAAACGACGCTAAACGGCGATAAACGGTGCTAAACGGCACTAAACGACACTGAACGGTGCTAAACAGCCTTAAACGACGTTTAAACGATGTTAAACGACGCTAAACGGTGCTAAACGGCACTAAACGACACTAAACGGTGCTAAACAGCCTTAAACGACGTTTAAACGATGTTAAACGGCGATAAACGGTGCTAAACGGCACTAAACGACACTAAACGGTGCTAAACAGCCTTAAACGACGTTTAAACGATGTTAAACGACGCTAAACGGCGATAAACGGTGCACCTGAAAAAATCAAGATTCAGGTTCAGAAGCTGCCCGAGAATTGCTGAAAACCAAGATTCAGGACCACAAGCTGACCCGCGATCGGCCGGATCCAGGGCCAGCTTGTGGTCGGCTAGCTCCTGGTCGGCCGGAGGGCCTCCAACCAAGGTGGTCGGCTGACACCTGGTCGGCTGGAGGGCCTTGCCCCCAGGTGGTCGGCCGGCACCTGGCCAGATGGCTCGTGGTCGGCCGGGGCTCCTGTTTTTGCCTTGGTCGGCTGCAAGGTGGTCGGCCGGGGCTCTTGATTTTGCCTTGGTCGGCTGCAAGGTGGTCGGCCGGGGCATCTTCATGTGCCTTGGTCGGCTGCAAGGTGGTCGGCCGGGGCATCTTCATGTGCCTTGGTCGGCTGCAAGGTGGTCGGCCATGGCTCCTTCGGGTGTCGTGGTCGACCATTTCGAAGGATTCAGAAGCTGAATCTCGATCCTAGGGATTCAGAAGCTGAATCTCGATCCTAGGGATTCAGAAGCTGAATCTCGATCCTAGGGATTCAGAAGCTGAATCTCGATCCTAGGTTGGTTTTTTGGTCATCCGTGACTTTCAAGGATTCAGAAGCTGAATCTCGATCCTAGGGATTCAGAAGCTGAATCTCGATCCTAGGTTGGTTTTTTGGTCATCCGTGACTTTCAAGGATTCAGAAGCTGAATCTCGATCCTAGGTTGGTTTTTTGGTCATCCGTGACTTTCAAGGATTCAGAAGCTGAATCTCGATCCTAGGGATTCAGAAGCTGAATCTCGATCCTAGGGATTCAGAAGCTGAATCTCGATTCTAGGTTTACAATTTTTGTCAATCGTGACTTCTATCGGGATTACATCTTAATTCAGGATTAGTACTACTAACCTCATTGTTCAGATTAAACTCGTTGTTTATCTCTTTAAGTGCAAACATCCATGCAGTTAATATTCCAGCTGTTTCTTTTCCGACAGATATGGAATTATAACGATTCTTTCTGTATAACGCGGATAATTTCTGTCCTTTTTTGTCTGGAAACGATAGATGACCTGTTAACACGAACCGAGCTGAGATTCAACCTGATGTACCAGGTCATGTTTTTTCTATAAAAGAGGAGAAGTAGCCTTCATTTTCATTCACTTCTTCATTTCTGAGCTTTCAGATTCTTAAGTTTTCTAAGGTTCAAGTCACAAGATCCAGTTCGAGCTTCAAGATCAAGTTTCAGATTCAAGATCAAGTTTCAGCTCCTGCATCAAGATGTCGGAAGGTGATCAACCAATGGCTCCCCCGGTCTCCATGATGGAAGCCATGTCAAAGAGGAGTAAAATGAGGACTGCTAAAGGTAAAGAAAGAATTCAACCTCCTTCATATGTTGAACATAGATTCGAATCCTTGCTAGAACTTTTAAATATCATGAGGGATACATTTCCCAACTGTTCTAGTCTAGATTCTTTCAATAGTTCCAGTAAATTGTCGGAAAGGGACGTTCAGAAGATAAGGGAGTCTTATCACTTTCCAAGTGCCATCCAGGTTCGTCTCCCGAGTCCATCAGATAGAACTTGCAACTGGCACCCTGAAAGGATCTGTGTTTATTGGGGTGCCTTAGATGCTGGGTTCAGGTTCCCGGTTGACAATTTTATTATTAGGCTGCTGGCTGAATATCAAATCCACCCCTGTCAATTGTATCCCAACGCCTGGAGGTACATTTCTATTTTCTTAATAAGGTGTCGGGAGCTGGGGATTCATCCGACAACCACAATGTTTCGAAGTATTTTCGGGGCCAGCAACTCTTCTGAATCCAAAAAAGGATGGGTGAGCCTCAAGCACCGAGCCAAGCTTCCCCACATGGTGAATCCCTTCTCCTTTCCAGATTCACAACATTTCTGGGAAAGGGAGTTTGTTGTTCTTGAATGGAAGGGCGGTGATTGGGGCAACTTCTTTGTGAAGAAATTCGGGTTTGTCGAAGATAGTTCCCACTTCGTGTGTGACCTTTCTGATCCGGAATTGTTGGACCGGGATAGGCTTCTTGCCGACGACGGTCGCACGCACTATAAAACTATTTTAAACGAAAAGAATCTCATTGGGGCTGGCCTTAGCTTTCTTTCCATTGAGGGTAACTTTCTTACTTGAACTTATTGTGAACTCTGTTTGTTCTTATACCGATGTTTTTCTCTTTGTATTTCAGCTGCTGAGGAGATTGATAATCGTCCCGTGAACCGGCCAACTGTTACAAAGAGGATGCAGAAAAGGGCTGAAGAGAAGCTGAATCCAACTAAGCCTCACATCCCTAATTTCTTGGAGCGTTGTTCTCAAGGGGGTAAACGATCCCGAAACGCTGACGGGGATATCCGGACTCCTTTCATTCCTCCCTGGGGCATCTGCGAACAAGACTCGGTCTTCGGGAGTCCTCATCTGGCCCTAGACTGGTCTAAGCTTTCCATCACTCCGCCTGACCAAGCGACAATGCATGCAGGTGACAAGCTGGATGAGTCTCAACTCATGGGCGCCCAGGCCTTATATCAGGTATGAAATTCCTTATGTTTGACATTGTCATTGATTTCAATTCTGCATATTCCTTGTGGCTCATTTATCTCCTTGTTGCAGGCTAACGCCTATTTTCAAACCATTTCGACCCAAGGCCGGGCCTTTAGGGACGAAAATGCTAGCTTGAGAAGTGACTCCATGAGGTTCAGGGAAGAGATTGATGATCTACACTCCCAAGTTGTTCGAGCTGAGGCCGACGCCGCATCTACCCGCAAACAGCTTGCTTCTCTAGCCAGAAAGAAGGCCTCTGATGCAGATAAGGTGATCCAGGCCTACCATAGGTCCGAAGATTTCCTCAAGCTCATCGATGATCATGATGATGAGGTGCGTCCCTTCAACATGTCTGTTGGTTGGGAAAAGGCTATTAACGCTGTGAATCATAGGCATCCATCTGTGGTCAATCCAGCAGACTTTCCTTGCCCAAATTGGGGTGCTCTCCCGGTTAACCTAGCTTCTGGTTCGGGAACTAAAATTGTTCCCCAGGCATCAGGATCCGGTTCCAGAGGCAGTCACCGTCGTTCCGGGTCCAACTCAAAGGGGGTTGTTCCCGCTGCTAGCCAAGACTCCCATTCTTCTGGCTCCCATGGGAAGAAAGTCCTGCCTGCAAAGAAGGTTGGAGTAGTTCGCCAACCCATCCCTGGGAAGAGGCTAATCCGGAACGAGGGCAGTTCTACTTCCTCTTCATCTTCCGAGGGAAAAGGAGCCAAAGTTGCTAGAGCTCAGCCAATGGTGATAGCAGAGTCCGGTGGTGAGTCCAGCGAAGACTCAGAGGAGGAGAGTGAGGAAGAGGAGAGCGGCGAGGAGTCTGGAGAAGAGGGTTCTGGGGAGGAGTAGCTGGTGTTAGTTCGTGGCCTTGCATGGCATTGTTAGCCAGATGTGGCTTTATTTGTCTAGATTTCATTCATGGTCCTTGGGGACCAAACTTTTATCTATCTTGTTGTTGTAACTTAACTGTTGGCCCTTCGGGGTCTTTATTTATGCATTTGTTTCCTCATTAGTTTGCTTACTTGTTTTCGGTACTTGTCCTTCCTAGACTCACACTCAACAGGTGCTTGGTACATAAACAAAATCACAAAATCATTGAAGGGAAACAAACTTTGCATTAATAATCTGAAATGGGTTTAACCCTTACATAGCTTATTATTGTCCTACTCGGGGCGTAAAGCCCTGAAATGGTTTCATCGAACCTTATTTCTACTCCTCATAATAAATAGATAGAAAGCTGAATCCATGCAAGGATAGCTTATACATAATAAACTTTGAGGTTCAAAGCATGCCAAGTACGGGGCACCTCAACCCCGTCCAAGGTCTCCAACTTATATGATCCTCGTCCCAACGTCTTCTTGACTCGATACGGCCCTTCCCAATTAGGGGCTAGCTTTCCCTTCTGGCCAACTCCAGAAGCCTCGATCTTCCTGAGAACCAGGTCGCCTTGTCGAAAGAACCTTTCCTTAACTCTATGGTTGTAATAAAAGGATGCTTTCTTTTGATGTTCCACATTTCTAGCGTTTGCCTCATCCCTGACCTCGTCAATCAGATCTAGGGCGAGTCTCATGCCTTCTTCGTTAGTTTCTGGTTCAAAAGCCTCAACTCGAGGTGATGCTTGCATGATCTCCAAAGGCACAACTGCCTCAGCTCCGTAAGCCAGCAGGAACGGGGTTGCTCCAGTGGTCACCTTACAGGTGGTACGGTATGCCCATAGTATAGGTAGCAACTCATCTACCCAAGTGTTTCTAGAGCGTTCAACCCTCTTCTTCAGTCCATCAAGGATAATTCGATTAGCTACCTCAGCTTGCCCGTTGGCTTGTGGATGAGCCACGGAGGTAAAACGAAGCTCAATTGCATTCTCCTCACAATATTTCTTGAACTCTTCATTATTGAACTGTGTCCCATTGTCTGTCACCAAAATTCGAGGGATTCCATACCTGCAAATTATATTCTCCCAGAAGAACTGGGCAACTTGTTTGGTGGTTATCTTGGCTAGAGGCTTAGCCTCAATCCACTTAGTGAAGTAATCAATGGCCACTATCAGAAACTTCCTTTGTGCTGAAGCTACGGGGAAGGGACCAAGTATATCCATTCCCCACATCGCGAATGGAATAGGGGAGTTAACCGATGTTAACATCTCGGGCGGCTGCCTTACTATCGGAGCATGCTTCTGGCATCGATCGCACCGCTTGACGTAGCTCTGTGCATCGGCCAGCATTTCTGGCCAGTAGAATCCCAAACGAGTTATTTTGTGAGCTAGGGCTCTGCCCCCCAAGTGCTGCCCACAAATTCCTTCATGAACTTCTTCCAAAGCTTCCCTTGCCTCTTGGGGCCTCAGACATTTCAAGTACGGGATAACGAAAGATCTTTTGTAAAGAACGCCCTCGATCAAGGCATATCTTAACGCTCTCACGGACAGCTTTCGTGCCTCCAAGGCATTGCCGGGGAGCCAACCATTTTCTAGGTGAGCTTTGATAGGATCTATCCAACAGCTTCCCACATCAATTGGTGCCACCAATTTTGAGTTAATAGTCAGGGCCTTCAAGACCTGGAAGTAAACACTCCCTGCATAGTTTTCTATTTCGGAAGAAGCGAACTGGGATAGGGCATCGGCCTTAACGTTCTCTTCTCTCGGAATGTGTTCCACATAACACTCATCAAACTGAGTCATGACAGCTTTCACAACTCGCAGATATTTTGCCATAGTTTCATCCTTGGCTTCAAATTCACCATTCACTTGAGAGACTACTAATCTTGAATCTCCACAAACTTTGAGGTTCTTGACTCTCATGATTCTGGCCAAGCCTAAACCAGCTATCAAGGCCTCATACTCAGCTTCATTGTTAGTTGTCTGGAAATCCAACTTCAAAGCATATTCGACTGTGAACCCATCGGGGCTTTGCAACACTAAACCTGCACCACTAGATTTTGTTTTTGATGCTCCATCAAAATAGAGCACCCAATATTCCTTCTGATCAGGTTCAAGTTCTCCATCTTTATCTTGCTTCTCAGGGGTTGTTATTGTCTCCTGCCCCCCGACTTCTTGGTTGCTAATGGTGCATTCAACCACGAAGTCAGCCAATGCCTGAGCCTTAATGGCTGTTCGAGGCTTATATGTGATGTCAAATTCTCCAAGTTCAATCGCCCACTTGATTAGCCTTCCACTAGCTTTTGGGCTATGCAAAATGTTTCTCAACTGTTGGTCCGTCAGGACCTCAATCTTGTGTGCCTGGAAGTATGGGCGTAGCTTCCTCGAGGCTGTTATCAATGCCAAAGCGAACTTCTCAATGGAAGAGTAATTCAGCTCCGCTCCGTGCAACACCTTGCTCACATAATAGATAGGTTTCTGGACCTTTTTCTCTTCTCGGATGAGAACGGCGCTCAACGCTTGTTCAGATACCGCCAGGTATATATAAAGAGTCTCCCCAGGACTAGGTTTGGCCAGCAACGGGGCTTCAACCATGTACTTTTTCAATTGTTCAAAGGCCTCTTGGCTCTCAGGGGTCCATTCAAAATTTTTCACCTTCTTCAACGCTTGAAAGAACGGCAAGCATTTATCACCAGACTTGGAGATGAATCTTCCTAAAGCCGCTACACGGCCTGTCAACTTCTGCACATCTCTTATAGAGCGTGGTGGCTCCATGTCTAAGATTGCCTTAATCTTGTCAGGGTTGGCCTCTATGCCTCTCTTTGAAACCATTAGACCCAAAAATTTTCCTGATCCAACGCCAAAGGCACACTTGGCTGGATTCAACATCATTTTGTGGTGCCTCAGCACTTCGAATGCCTCTCTGAGGTGCTTAATGTGGTCTGCCTTGAACAGGCTCTTGACTAGCATGTCATCAACATAGACCTCCATGGTTTTTCCAATTAGATGGGCGAATATCTTATTCACCAGTCGCTGGTAAGTAGCTCCTGCATTTTTTAGACCGAAAGCCATAACAAGATAGCAGAAAACACCAAAGTCAGTTATGAAAGATACCTTAGGGACGTCATCCTTGTGCATCTTAATCTGATTGTAGCCGCTAAACCCATCCATGAAGCTCAGCATCTCATGTCCAGCTGTGGCATCTATTAACATGTCTATCCTAGGTAAAGGGAAGCAATCCTTAGGGCATGCATCATTCAAGTCGGTGAAGTCTATACACATCCTCCACTTACCGTTGGCTTTCTTGACCATCACAGGGTTAGCCAACCATTCTGGAAACTGAATCTCTTCAATAAACCCAGCTTCCAAGAGCTTCTCCACTTCTTGCTTTATGGCCTCTTGCCTTTCAGGTGCAAAGTTCCTCTTCTTCTGCTGTATTATCTTTCGATTAGGATCGACATTCAATCTGTGAGTTATGAGTTGGGGATCAATTCCTGGCATATCAGCTGCTGTCCAGGCAAACACATCGCTATTTTCTTGCAAGAATGCTATCAATTTGCCCTTCAGGGGTTCCTTCAGAGAGGCTCCTATATAAGTCACCTTTTCAGGGTCGCCCAGCCCCAGAGGAATAGGTATTAAGTCCTCCGCTGGCTTTCCTCTATGTTCATCATCACCGCGGACATCCATGTCTTCGATCGGAAGTACCTGCCCCCCGATTCCATCAGCCCTTAACGCGGATACATAACAACTTCTTGCCATCTTCTGATCACCCTTTTGTTCTCCAACACCGTTCCTGGTTGGAAACTTAATCTTCATGTGATATGTGGAGGCCACAGCCTTGAATGCATGAAGTCCAGTCCTTCCTAGGATCGCGTTATAGGTCGAGGATGCCTTGATCACAAGAAAATTCAGCATCTGAGTAGCTTCTTTAGGTTCCTGTCCAATCGTCATGGGTAACTGAATAGTCCCTTCAACCTTGGACTCAACTCCATTAAATCCGTAGATTGGCATGTTGGTGGGGGTCAATTGAGAATCAGTGTACCCCATTTTCATAAATGCATCGTGAAACAAGATATCAACAGAAGCTCCATTGTCTATCAAGACTCGTTTCACCTCCGAGTTTCCAATCACAGGAGTTATGACCAACGGGTCGTCATGGGGGAACTTTACCCCTTCGAGATCTGAATCATCAAACCCAATAACTATTTCAGTCTTGGCACGTTTTGGGGCTTCTCCCACGATGTGCATTACTTCTCTGGCATACGCTTTTCGAGAGTTTCGAGTCGTGCCGGCCGCTGTCGGGCCTCCCCAAATCATATTAACAACTGGCCCTCGGGGCTGTGGGTTACGATCACGGTCACGATCACGATCGTTATCTCTTCTGTCATTATCCCTTCTTTGGGTTCCACGATCATCATTCTTCGTGAACCTGCTCAGCTTTCCTTTTCGGATCAAGAACTCAATCTCATCTTTCAACTGTCTACAATTATCTGTATCATGACCCACATCACGGTGGTACCTACAGTATTGATCCTTGTTTCTTTTTGTGGGATCACCCCTAAGTGGCTTCGGCCATCGGAAATCTTTATCCTTCTCAATATCTAGCAAGATCTGACTCCTAGGAGCATTCAGTCTCGCATAGTCGTTGAATCTTGATCCCATACTCTTCTTCGGGGGTGAATCAGAATCCTTGCTAGTCCGGGGATACTTGTCCCTAGCATCGTACTCTTGCTCTTGCTTTCGTTTCTTCGAATCGTTAGAACCCTTGCCATTGCTTCCTGTGGTATCCTTCTTCATGCTGTCCTCGGCCTTGATATATTTATCGGCCCTTCGTTGGAGCTCGGCCATATTTTCAGGAGGGTGTTTTGCCAAAGACCTTTTAAAGAAGAGATCTGTGGTTCCGTGTTCCAGGGCTACCATGGCCACCTTATTTTCCAGATCAGTAATATTCAGCGTCTCCTTGGTGAACCGCTTGAGGTAATCTCTCAGATTCTCGTTCTTCCCCTGTACCACATACATAAGGGATGCAGAACTTTTTTCATGAACTCTCCCACTAATGAACTGGCTCACAAAGGCGGCGCTCAGCTCTTTGAACGAGCCGATTGAGTTTGCAGGTAAGCGGCTATACCACCTTTGAGCCATGCCAGACAAGGTTTGAGGGAACGCCCTACACTTTAAGGCATCGCTTGCAGGCTGCAACAGCAGTGCGTTTGAGAACGTCCTAACATGGTTTGCGGGATCGCCCGTTCCATCATAGGCCTTAATTGTCGGCATCTTGAACTTCCTTGAGATGCGAGCATTCATTACCTCCTCAGTGAACGGAGGTGTAGGATCATCAGGATCCCCAAGGGGCATCAGATCCCTAGGGTTACTTTTGGGGGTCTCCACCCTTGTTGATTTTTCAATCGGGGCATCGGCCCTTCGTTGCCTCCTTGAGGGCCTCTCCAGATTTATAATGGGAATCCTCCCTGTAACTGGAGGAGGTTGAATCAGACTTCGCCTTGCTTGCTCTCTAGCAATATCGTCCTTCAGCCTTTGGATCTCTGCCTCATGAGCCTTAATCCTTTCCTCGGCCGTTTGTGGAGGTTCATCCTGGATTCTTTGGGATCTCCTTCGAGGTTCTTTACTAGCACGTCGCCTCCTCGGGGCTTCATCACGATCATCATTGTCATCCTCAGAAGTTGAATCATCAGAATAGGGACCAGAGTAATCATCGTACTCCCGATCTCGGATCTGTAAGGCATGACCGCTCGGTCCAGGTTCCCTACGTGGAGGGGGGTAATTAGGCAGCCCATACATCGGGTTGGTGTTCAAAGGGAGATCCGTGGTGTGGATCTGTACCCCCGGAGGTAGCGTACGACCAGCGCTGTCAAGAGGAGAAACCACCATCTGAAGAGGGTTAGTTTCTTGGTTTTGAGGAATAGCCACAGTTCCCTCAACGTGGGGAATCGTCCCTGAGGGTTGAGAGGTTAGAGGTTGAATGACCGTCCCTGTTGGTGGGGGTAACTGTCCTCCCTCAGCGGTGACGAGCGGATCAGAGACAGCAGGTGGAGCAGTGCTAAGGGGTATGGCCTCAGTTGATGTTGTTCTTCGTGTTTGAACCATGGTTGATGTCTTCTTCCCACAGACGGCGCCAAATGTTGTGGAATAAAAACTAGTTTATGATTTGTAATTAATGCTAGGGTGGTTGAGCTTCGAGCTTTAATGGCTGCTTCTGCGTTCGAGACTGATCGGTCCTCACAGAATGCCTACGTATCTCTGTATTAGAGAATCAAGCCAAGAAAACGTAGTTCTGAGAATGAGGGGTCAGGCCCTTTATATAGGCTGAGAAGCCTTTAGAATTATGGTAGGAGTTAGAGACTTGGTAGAAAAGTCTTTGAGGAAAGTTCTAGATCTATTCCTTGTAGGAATCAGTTTCCATATTGAATTGGATGCCTTATAGGATAAGTCTGAAGGGGATATTATCCTTATCCAACTCTTATTTGCTGAGCTGTTTATTTCCCCCAATATTAATTACGAAATTAATATTATAATAGGGGTTTTGGGCCCATCTGGTGGGCCCCACGTTTGGACCATTCAGGGTCTAATTAATGCCATATTAAATGTGTCTTTAGGGCTTATTTTTAGCCCATATCACCTGTATGTATAATCGTGGCTATTTTTCCGCTTAATTCATTTATTTCTGACAGTTACTTTTGCCCAATAGAATAATTTCTCTCAATTATTCTGTGATTAAATTCTGAGAATTATAAAAGCTGTCTAACCCTTTAACATTTCACTTTTATCTACTCACGAATTTTCTTAAGCAAAATAACTACATCTTCTTCTTCACGAAGTTCTCTGTAACTCAAGCTTTTTGCTCCAATGACACCTATTGTTAAGATGATGTCCTCAACTGGATTCACCTATGAGAAGAACAACTTTGCTACCTTGGTCGACACTGTGAATGCTCCAGAAGCTTATCACACGATGATGAGTTTCATGAAGAAGTATAGGCTGTCTTATGCTATGGCTACCACCACACCCCTCATACATGAAGTAATTGAGGAAGTGTGGACATCGGCTGAGTTCAACAGTACGGATGATACACTCTCGTTTTCTCTTAAGGGTAAAAACTATGTAGCTAACACTGATGTGTTAACTGCTTGTCTTAAATTACCTGAGAACAACTGTTTATATGTACCCACCGATGATGAAATTGTTGCCATGCTAAATTCAATTAATTATGCTCTTAGTACTGATAATTTAGGCAAAATTGTTAGGAAGGGTATGGTTAGGGAATGGAGTTATCTGTGTGATGCCTTCATTAAAACATTTTCTGGTAAAATTAGCAATTTTGATGCTGTTATTAAATCCATGCTAGTTATGCTATGTATGCTTTTAACTGATAAGTATTATAATTTTAGCACACTAGTTATGTATGAAATAGCAGCTAAACTAGGTAATAAAGAAGCTAGGGGCAAAAATATCTACTTTGCTAGATTTTTAATACTCTTAGCCCTGCATATGTCTTAGAATGAGCTATCCCTCTCTAACCCGGATAGCAAGCTCAATTTTTTTGTACAGGAGAAGAGAGTCCTTAGTGACTTGCTTCGAATGAACTTGAATGCAGGGGTACAATTGGTATATCTTCCAATTGTTCAGGTAACTTCCAATATTAATACTCCTATCTCTAACCCCCAAATTTCTTTGCCTTCTAGTGTCACAATGGAGTCTGTAGTTGTGACCAAACAGGCTCCTACCAAAGTGACCAAATCCAAAACTTTAAAACCACAATCTAAAAAGCAAACCTCGGGTGCTTCTCAAAAGGCACCTGTTGCAAAAACTACCACAACTCTTGAGGGGAGTGTGAAGGAGGTAGTGAGTGGTGAGGGATAGGGTGCAAGCCCTAAGGATAAGGTGGGTGAGGAAAGTGCACCACAAAGCCAAGCTTTAGTTACATCCTCCCAACAGGGTGTGACTACTGAAATAAGTTCCCCACATGGAACACTGCACAAACGGGTAAGAGACACAACTAGCCCTCTCTCAAAAACCTATGGAAGAAGAGTAAAATCTAAAACCATTGGGGTTACACAGGGTGCACATACTGACAGGCAACTTTACCTTCTCAAATTCAGTTTTATGTGGCTCCAGCAAATGTGGAGTCACAGCCCCCTATTCATAACCTTCAAATCGATACACATTATAATCCACCATCACCAAATCCATCTCTGGATGTGGATATGATATCTACATCATTTCCTGATTCTCCATCTTTAAGATTCTTGGAGAAGCCCCACTCATCAATTGGTGGTCATCATCTTCTAGATGATTTGTTGGACCATCAATCTTCCATTCTTGAATTCACAACACAATCTGTGGCCTCATCTTTAAAATCAATCTCCACAGATTCAGTGTTGGTTTTCACTTCAACAGATAATTTCATTCCTTTATTAACGGATATCCTTCATTCGTTGACAAGTGTTTTTCCATCAACGGATGCGCCTATATCTAGCCATCCGTTGACAGCTATAACTACTCCATCAACGGATATCCCTTATCCATTGATAACTCTCTCTACCACTGCAATATCTGACATTCCCATGTCAAGTGTGGAGGAGTTTTCAGTAGTTGAGACACTTCTAGGAATGAGGGAATGGAGTGAGAGGCTACCATGTGAGTAGGCAAAAGGAGAGGAAAATATTGAGAGGTTGGCCATTTCTTTCGATCAGGCAAAAGGGGAGAAAGAGAGTTCCACATTAGTAGGTGAAGGTGAGGGTGGGAGAGGTGTGAGCCAGGGGGAGCCCCTGATGCAACAAAAGAGATATGAGAGGAGAGGAAGGACTATAAGAGAAATAAGGCAGGAAGTGTAACGAACCTACTTCCCAATATCGAATATATATATATATATATATATATATATATATATATATATATATATAATAATAATATAGACTTTGATAGAGGGGAATTTTAGAAAATTTTGGCATGAAGTATTCGTAAATCGGACTATCAACCTGTAATTCAACCCAACCAACACAACATAAACCTGGACATAAGCCATATATACATAATACAACAATCCTGATCCAAGACCGCGTACATGTTATGGTATGAAACAACTATCAAATTACATTATTATAAACCAACCTAAGAATAAAATTGTTATCCAATCTTATAACAAACTAAGTCCACTGCTAAACTAGTTACCAACTTTGATAAATTCCAAATCCACTACCAGACGAAATCAACAACTCGAACGTCACCTCTCGCTGCTGGAACAGTAATACCAACCGACCACAAAGTCCACTAATCTTCTCTTATCAACTGGAGAAAATAAACAACAAAGCAAGAGTGAGCTAACAAAGCTCAGCAAGCGTAAACAGTGATAGCAACATCAAGAACAATATACGTTCTAATCATTAAAATAATCCTCATATGATATGAAAGAAATCAGCTGAAGAAATTAAATATTGTAACTCCAAGATGAGCCAACAGAACTCCGCTAGAATAAAATGCATCAAGAATGGGAATTGATAAAAGTTCTGATAATCATAGATAATCATCATAGGCTTCAATGGAATCAGGGTTTAAAACAACCTAATCTCAACATGTAGATTAGAATTGGAATTTTTATATATTTAAAAAAAAACAGTAACGTTAGGCTGTTGATCAGTCACGTACTAACCCCGGACAAACGCACACAGCAATGTCCTATAATGGATCCACGGCACACATTAGCCTTATTAACTTCCGACCATAATGTGGTCCCACCCCGAAGGGTTCGCCCTAAGGCCACTTTTAAAACATTTCCAATTCTATATCATCCACAATAGGTGTCGGAATAATCGACAACCCTTGATATCCAAATAACTGGAAGCTCACGTCTAGAATAACAACTAAAGATTAAGAGTTAATAAGAAAGAACATCATCGCCTGGTATCAACAAGTTCGATACACCACAGGGAGCAAATGAACAATCAAGATTTTTAACAATTATCGACAAGTTCGATACCACATAGGGTGGCGAATATAAAGAATGAAAATTTGAATAATACCAACAAGATGAATATGAATAATTGGAATTTATATCGCCAGCAACTCATCTAAAGTGAAATTTCACTTGAGCACATAAAAGATGTACATTGAAATAAGACTTTCAATCATCAAAACTCTAAGTTAAAGGGAAGATATGATCAAATACTAGGCTCACTGAAAAGTTTGAGTTTCCATAAGCAAATAAAATGTCTTAAACATTTGTTTGAAAAACGATTCCAATATGGAACAATTCAGATCAATTTGAAAGAAAACATTTTTCTAAATGAGGGGTCCTTTGGTGAAAATATGCTAGAATCAAGAGTTTTGCTAACAGGTTTTCATAAGAGTTTAAAATCTTGGATTTCCTTTATTTAGGGAATTCTTAAACCATTTTGACGAAAATAGAAGAAATGGCACTCCAGGGATAGGATAATGAGCGAGAAAGGTTATTTATAAAATTCTTTACAAATCGGATATTTGAATTACGGGTAGGGAAGATAAACAGCATCTCTTGAATAATAAGTGAATAGTAAGAACACTTGCCTCAATACAGAGTTTCTATTTCCAATACTTTAACTCCTTATCCCTTTACATCCATCCCAACTTCTTTATACATTGCCCTTCCTTCGATCAAACATCCATATTTCCTTTATCACTTGCAGTCTCTACACGAGCATGCTCGTAAATCCCGATAATTATCTTTCTTTTCAAATTCGCATCTTACGTATGTTGGCTTTTACCCGGGCCTCCTATTTGTACTGAAATAACCTCTTGAATCACATATGCTCTAAAGTAATTTCGACAGCATCTCCTTTGTATTATTACATTATCCGTCAAAATATAATTAACTCAACCATTCAATTCAATACTTTTCAATCACATATCAAATAACCAATTCAATATTCATTAATTGCCCCTTAACAAATATCCCACACAGCATTGTCACCACTTTTACAAATTTCAAAACCATATATATATATATATATATATATATGTATAAGGTAACCGTCATCCAAACCAAGACAACACTTTAATCAATTCAGAGTAAAATCCTTAGCTCATTATAATTGAGTGAAATCTCCAACCATTATTTTTAACAGTACAAAACTGATAAGTGGATTTTATATCCACTGGGAATGCCTCCGTTCGGCTTAAATTGATTGTTTTGGACTCGAGTTTGTGTAGTTTTGATGTGTTTTGTGTAGTTGTGCAGGTTTGCAAGAATATCTAAGCTTTTGTCGTTTTTGGAGATTTAATTGATTAAAATTCGGATTTTCCGGGAAGGCTACGCAGCTTATACTGTTTTGGTCATATCTGGAGTTCTAGAAGTCCGTTTTCAGCGATCTTACTGCCCACGCGAAGCTTGAGAGATTTTCTACAATATGGGATAGGAAGCAGGTGCAAGAAACGTGCTGATTAAATTCACGCACATGATCTTTTAAAAGAAGGCTATAAATTTACTATTTTGCCCTTTTTCTAATTCTAATTGTATTCTGGGCAGTTTTGGTACCTTCTTTAAATTCTAATTGTAATAGAAGGTAATTTCTTGTTGGGCAAGATTAGGAGTATCTATATAAACACATCTAGGGATCGGAAAAACATTATTAGGGGTTCATTGTTAGAGAGATACAATTTGTACGCAGCTTTTAGGATTTTTTCTGGAGAACCATTATTTTCTTTGAAGATTGAAGTTAAAAGGTTTCTTTTCTATATTCTTCTAATTATGATTTCTTCTATTAATTCTTGTTTTGTTAATTTAATCATGTGTAACTAATTCTCTAATCTTAGAATTGGGTAGTATTCCTTGGTATTCATGCCTGTTTAATTATCTGTGATTTTCTTGCTTTGCTGATCTGTTATTGAGGGCTTAACACAATTAGGGGAGTCATGAACCTTTGATTGGATTTTAGGGATTGTAATAACTTGGAAGAGGAGTTGCAATTTTAGTTGCAATTTGATTGGAAGATTAATAGGAGAGTTGTGAGACTTATAATTCTTGGTGCGTAATAGTTTATGATTGTACTTTGATTGTATCACGGAAGTGACAATTAAGGTGTAGTTGTAGACACTATATTGTATCTTGGAAGAGAACATTATAACCTTAGAAGAATTGTTTTCAGCAGAGTAAGAACGTAGATGTCACATAGATATTGAATGTGTATTGAAACCAAGTGAAGAACCCCAGTTCTTGGATTGTTTTCCTCATATATTTTATTCTCAATTGATAATTAGTTTAATTTAGTTTATAAACAAACCAAACATTCTTCTACACTTCTAAATTGTGAGAGATAAGATACTTGAACTTGATATTACATTCAGTCCTTCCCTGCGAACGAACAACAAAAATACTATTAACAAGCATAAAAAACCATACATACAGAACCATTACACACATCCGCAATACTCAACATAAATACTTCTATTAATCCTCTCTTCACCACCTCTCCTACTTACTTTTCTCTTAACGACTCCATACCATGACAATTAATCCAATGACACACGTATATGAATACAATCACAGGGATACGACCTATACAACCACACATAGGCCCACAAACTCCTACCTTGCCTCTTTCCTTCCACTTAATACCATAATAACATCACACTATAACATTCCTATTTTATATCCAACATTTACATACACTTATATTTTACACAGCCAAGACCCACATACATGCTATGACCCTCCACTCACAGCATCTTCCCCTTCGATCCTTTGCCTCCTTCGAATAACCCAATTCACCAACATACATGACTAGTGACTTATCCCGAAACAGGGCATCTCACATCGAAGCTGACCCAGACCTTGAACTACCATTATAGTTGAAGTACTCAACAGAATAACTAAACTCCACTCACACCAACGAATTGCACACTCAAACTGCACATACCGGACTAACCACATCAATAGTCGAACTCAAATAGTAGACAAGAGCCCCAACTCGACATAACCGTCCCGACTATATAAACAGGACAGTCAGCTTGAATCACAACAAAACCACAAAATCTAGAACTCATCTATACATACATACCCATCTCACACATACACTTTCACAACTCACGCATCCACGAACATTTCAGCCTACACCCCCAGTTACACTATTCCATACTCCGACACACTCGCAACAGTAACTCAGTCATAGCAACTCACTCCACAACTGTGATTCCCTCGACCTCGCACACTAAGACCCACACTCCACAATCGATCCTGTTCAACAGGCATCGCAGACAATACCATTCGAACAGGGGAGTTGAAAAAGATGAACAGAGGAGGGGAAGACATGATTTACTCACGTACACAAATGAATTGAACCACTACACCCATGAACACGGCTTGGACCACAGTACAACTCGACGAAGAACACACATACGTACACACACGATTAATGCACAAACACCACCGAAGCTACTACTGAAAAAGAGGGAGGGGATTTATTGATATGCACAATAGCCATAGTCGAGGCTTCCATGGACGAGAGAAATTGAGATTAGAGAGAGATAACATTTGGGGGAGAGAGATTAGAAAAGGGAAAGTGTCCGAGAGAGTTTGAGAAGTTGAAAGAGGATTCGAGAGACTTCTCCCCAAGAACAGAGTTGCATAAACGAATTAGGGATTTAGCAAATTTTAGGAATTTGGCAAGAAAAAGCAAAAATAGAAATTTATTAATAATTTTTCCGATTAAAACAATCCAAATCCCTTTTATAAACTAGAGAATAATTTAGTAATATTCAAGAAATATCACAAAATCATTTTATCAATGTATGAAATGAAATTAAATATCTCCCCATATTTTTAAAATATTTGTAGGAGCAAAAAGAATTAAATATTAATTTTACAAGAATAACTCCTAAAAATGCAAAATACTTCATAAAATCATTTTAAAATCCTTAAAGGTCAAAACAATTTAGCACATATTTTTAAAATTCAAATAAACTCATAAATTTAATAATGCAAAAGATTTCAGGATTTATACTACTCCCGATGATTTTATAAAAAAATTCAAAGATCAATTATGCATGATTTAAATAGATTTTAATCACAAAAATTCAAATAAAAAATAACCGGATCTACATGACACAAATACATCACCATATAAACATTTAAACATGATGACACATATATTTTATCTTAAAAAAAATTTCACACCCTATAATCCACATTTAATATTAAATCATTAAATAATAATAATAATAATAATAATAATAATAATAATAATAATAATAATAATAATAATAATAATAATAATAATAATAATAATAATAATAATAATAATAATAACGATATTTTCTAGGGTGTTATATCCTTCCCCCCTTAATAGGATTCTGTCCTCAGAATCAATCTTAAGAAACAAAATGACGATATTACTCAACCATTCCTCTTTTAATTTCCATATCATTTCTTCCACCACACTAACAATTCCTTTATATCAATTCACATATCGATAGGCTCGTCCTACAGACCTTCGAATTTCTAACATAACTTAATCCTTTGGTTTGCCTTTCTAGTTACTTCTAGATACTTATCACTCGCGCGTGACTATCCTTTCTACCAAAAATCGGACATGACCTATTCGTATAATAGACTATGTCCTGTATGAAAGTACTTCAATTACTAATTCATTCATCCAGAAATGATTCATTCATATACAATAATAAAAACAAAACCTGCCTTAACCTGCATCAAACATATTAGCGAAGAAATCTCCCTTGACTTGAAATAAACGGGTAAATAATTAGATCTTTAAAATGAAATCCACGCGACTAAAACAATTGATACCACTTCCACGCTCCTACTCATTGTTTCAGGTTGCCCATATAAACTTTAAGAAAAAGAATATCAAGAAATCCCCTAATCATTCTTACTCCCCTTTCAACGTACAATGTTACTCGAGGAGGTAATAATTATGAAACTTTTATATATCCTTAATCCCATTGTTTTACTGAGGCACCATTTATTTTAAAACACACACACACACACACACACACACACACACATATATATATATATATATATATATATATATATATATATATATATATCTTATTTGGAACACAAACTATCCCGAGGTCACAACCCTCCAATACCATTCAAAAATTAAACTTCCAATCCAATTAAACTATAACAATTCTAGCATCTGATAAAATCAACACTCAACTTGACATACGCAAACTCAAGTATACATTACCAGTAATTAATTTACTACCTTCAAAACTTCACCTTATCAAATCCGTGAGAAAATCAACTTCCGGAACACTACTCTATATGCGCTACAATTCCTCAAGTTTAACTCTGCACATAATAACTCCAACATTTACCAATAATTGAATAAATGAAGTAAAATTCACGTCTCCCAATCATTTCCTTGAACTGTTCCATTTTTCTACAGTTAATTTCTTCACATTCTGATTCATCATGTCGTTTTAGTAATGCCACATTTCCTTTAATAACTCATGTTAAAACGTCACGGTATAGATCATCACTTTTGCAACAATTTAAACATTCAAATTCTCTAACTCTAACTTCTTAAGCTCTTTGAACATTTCCTTAAGCATTATAAACTTATTCATCATTTCCTTGTTCATCCGGTTACCTTGACACTGGGACGATGTTCAATCTCTTCCTTGACTCCTGAAAACTTTCTCGACCTTTATCCCTTCGTTTCCTGATTTGTAAGCTTGTCCACTATTGTAGCTATCTTGGATAAATCTTTGACAAACTTCAAAAATCCCTAGCTGACCCTTTACAGTTATTGATCTCTACCAGCGCCTTAGGTCTTCCCCGATTCATTACTACTTCGTCGTCACAGCCTTCACTTCGGTCTTTTCGTCATATCCTGAAAATTTATACTTCTTCCAATTCATACTTATAAACCATATGCTTGCTCTTTCTACCTCCTTAAATATCTTACTATGTCTTCCAATCTTGAATCCTTGAAACTAATTACATTCCTGGTATTAATTAATTAATCAACTTTATATCTTTGTCTGGTTATAATCCTGGTAATTCATCAAGTCAGATTTTCGAGAAATCTTGACCACTGAAATCTACTTCACTTTACTTATCTCCTTACGGATATCTCCCATGTATATACAATAACCTTAAAATCTTATACAATAACCTTAAAATTTTATTATAATAACCTCTTAGTCTACAATCCGTTAGAACTCCTTTATCCACCTCTTGACTCGAAACACAACTTACATATCTCTTGCAGATAATAATTTCACTTTCTTATCCTCACACATTGCCTGTAATTTATAGTTAACTATACAATCCAACCCTAACTTACAGTCAGCTCTTTTCACTGCCATCACATTCATATTCTTCATATCGTCATTTATAATCCTCTTGAACTTCTAGTTTCTAATTTTGTAACTTCTCACCACACTATTCCTTCTGCTCACACTTATAGTTTTCCATATTTATTCTAGTACAATTGCAGTATGCTTCTTCTCAAAACCTTACCTACCAATTCCAATAATGGTGGCCATGCTGGTCTCAGTAATTCATATCATATAGGTAGCTATCTTTCCTCGTTATTCTGGTTTTCAAAATCTTCTAAATCTTACATTCCTTTCCAGCCAAATTTCACATCCTCTGTTAAAACAATTCTTGAAAATTTTCTAGTTCCCTGTTTTACTGTCTCGTTCCATCTGCATAAACTCACACTTATTCTTAATATTAACGATAATTTGACTATATTCGCACAAGTTATTAACTCCACCCAATCACTTTACTTCCATTTCCAAAACTTCAATTCTTGATAAAATTCCTTAAAAACAAACCGTCTCACTCTACCTTGTCTTACTCAAGTTATCCAGTTCCATCTCTAAACTTTTATATCTGATAATTTATCTCAACATCCAAATTCTTGTAATATTTTATCTACCGTATCCACAGTGAAAACATATAATGAGCAAGTTTTCTTCAACAATCTTTCTTTCATGATATCTATCACATACAAATTATACCAATCATCACTCTGATTCAAACTTTAACAAAATTATCCTTTCATATCCTTATTATCTGCTTTTTATCCATATTCAGTCCTTCGTTTTTTTATCGAATCTTGTACGTGTGCTATCAATCCACGGCGTAATCAATTTGAAACAAAACATTTTTCTAAATGAGTGGTCCATCGGTGAAAATATGCTAGAATCAAGAGTTTTGCTAACAGGTTTTCATAAGAGTTTAAAATCTTGGATTTCCTTTATTTAGGGAATTCTTAAACCATTTTGATGAAAATTGAAGAAATGGCACTCCAGGGATAGGATAATGAGCGAGAAAGGTTATTTGTAAAATTCTTTGCAAATCGGATATTTGAATTATGGGTAGGGAAGATAAACAACATCACTTGAATAATAAGTGAATAGTAAGAACACTTGCCTCAATACAGAGTTTCTATTTCCAATACTTTAACTCCTTATCCCTTTACATCCGTCCCAACTTCTTTATACACTGCCCTTCCTTCGATCAAACATCCATCTTTCCTTTATCACTTGTCAGTCTCTACACGAGCATGCTCGTAAATCCCGATAATTATCTTTCTTCTCAAAATCGCATCTTACGTATGTTGGCTCTTACCCGGGCCTCCTATTTGTAATGAAATAACCTCTTGAATCACATATGCTCTAAAGTAATTTCGACAGCATCTCCTTTGTATTATTACATTATCAGTCAAAATACAATTAACTCAACCATTCAATTCAATACTTTTCAATCACATATCAAATAATCAATTCAATATTCATTGATTGCCCCTTAACAAATATCCCACACAGCATTGTCGCCACTTTTACAAATTTCTAAACCGCATATATATGTATAAGGTAACCGTCATCCAAGCCAAGACAACACTTTAATCAATTCAGAGTAAAATCCTTAGCTCATTATAATTGAGTGAAATCTACAACCATTATTTTTAATAGTACAAAACCATACATACAGGACCATTACACACATCCGCAATACTTAACATAAATACTTCCATTAATCCTCTCTTCACCACCTCTCCTACTTTCTTTTCTCTTAACGACTCCATACCATAACAATTAATACAATGACACGCGTATACGAATACAATCACAGTGATACGACCTACACAACCACACATAGGCCCACAAACTCCTACCTCGCCTCTTTTCTTCAACTTAATACCATAAAAACTTTGTAGTATTACATTCCTATTTTATATCCAACATTTACACACACTTACATTTTACACAGCCAAGACCCACATACAGGCTATGACCCTCCACTCACACCATCTTCCCCTTCGATCCTCTGCCTCCTTCGAATAACCCAATTCACCAACATACACGACTAGTGACTTATACCGAAACAGGGCATCTCACATCGAAGCTGACCCAGACCTTGAACTACCACTATAGTAGAAGTACTCAGCAGAATAACTAAACTCCACTCACACCAACGAATTGCACACTCAAACTGCACATACCGGACTAACCACATAAATAGTCGAACTCAAATAGTAGACAAGAGCCCCAAATTAACATAGCCGTCCCGACTATATAAACAGGACAGTCAGCTTGAATCACAACAAAACCAAACAATCTAGAACTCATCTATACATACATACCCATCTCACACATACACCTTCACAACTCACGCATCCACGAACATTTCAGCCTACACCCCCAGTCACACTATTCCATACTCCGACACACTCGCAACAGTAACTCAGTCATAGCAACTCACTCCACAGCTGCGATTCCCTCGGCCTCGCACACTAAGACCCACACTCCACAATCGATCCCGTTCAACAGCCATCGAAGACACTACCATTCGAACATGGGAGTTGAAAAAGACGAATGGAGGAGGGGAAGACATGATTTACTCACGTACACAAATGAATTGAACCACTACACCCATGAACACGGCTTGGACCACAGTACAACTCGACGAAGAACACACATACGTACTCACACGATTAATGCACAAACACCACTGAAGCTACTACTGAAAAAGAGGGAAGGGATTTATTGATATGCATAACAGCCACAGTCGAGGCTTCCATGGACGAGAGAAATTGAGATTAGAAAGAGATAGTATTTGGGAGAGAGAGATTAGAAAAGGGAAAGTGTCCGAGAGAGTTTGAGAAGTTGAAAGAGGATTCGAGAGACTTCTCCCCAAGAACAGAGTTGCATAAACGAATTAGGGATTTAGCAAATTTTGGGAATTTGGCAAGAAAAGGCAAAAATAGAAATTTAGTAATAATTTTTCTGATTAAAACAATCCAAATCCCCTTTATAAACTAGAGAATAATTTAGTAATATTCAAGAAATATCATAAAATCATTTTATAAATGTATGAAATGAAATTAAATATCTCCCCATATTTTTAAAATATTTTAGGAGCAAAAAAAATTAAATATTAATTTTACAAGAATAACTCCCAAAAATGCAAAATACTTCATAAAATCATTTTAAAATCCTTAAAGGTTAAAACAATTTAGCACATATTTTTAAAATTCAAATAAACTCATAAATCTAATAATGCAAAAGATTTCAGGATTTATACTACTCTCGATGATTTTATAAAAATTTTAAAGATCAATTATGCATGATTTAAATAGATTTTAATCACAAAAATTCAAATAAAAAATAACCGGATCTACATGACACAAATACATCACCATATAAACATTTAAACATGATGACACATATATTTTATCTAAAAAAAATTTCACACCCTATAATCCACATTTAATATTAAATCATTAAATAATAATAATAATAATAATAATAATAATAATAATAATAATAATAATTACGATATTTTCTAGGGTGTTATAGGAAGACCCAGCCATTGCTAGTGAGTCAATGGAGGTTGATGAAGCCTCTAAAGAGATGGAATTTCAACAAGAATATCATTCAATTATTGATTCCATCTATTTGGATGCTGAGACCTTTACTCATCCTGTTTCTGCCTGTCAAGTCATGGCACAATAGGGCAATATGGAGGTAGAGGAGGCAATGCACCTAGTGCACACCTCAGAATCTCTACAGAGAGCAAAGATAGTTTTGGCAGCTCTGCCTTTAGAAGCCGATAGTGAAGATTTTGGTAGTGATGACAGTCTAAGCACAGATGATACAGAAGTCAATGTGAAGGAGACTCTAGACTGGCTATTTTTCAATGCCACTGTGGTTGGTTACTTCAATGTGGAAATTATAAGGCAATATCAATCTGCTATGGCTGAGCACCAGAATGCAGATCCACAGAGGAAGGCTGTCCTTCAGCAAGTTATGGCCTCCCTAAAACTACATAAGATGCAGATGGTTCTTCAGAGAACACAACAAGAGGAGGTCAAAACTACAATTAAAGAGATGCAGCTTGCAGTAGATTCCTGGATTGAGGCACTAGCTCCTACTACAACTCGGAAGTTGTTGAATAACAGGCTTTTGAAAGAAGATAATCTGGCCAAGTCTGTTCAGCATCTTTCCTCCAGAGTGGATAGTATGGAATCTCAAATGAAGATGATCCTTGCCAATCAAGCAACATAGACTCAACTACTGGAGAAGCTACTTGCATCCTCACCTCCAACCCTTGATGCTACCAAAAAGGGGAGAAGAAATGACCAAGAGAAGAAGAGGTTGCAGTTACAAGTCAAATTCAAGGTTCCAGTAGCAAAATAGCACAAGTTGAGGGGGAGCAACAACCAACTATAGTGGTCAATCCAAAAGAATTTACTGTAAAGGCTTCCCCAATGAAGAAACAAGAGGCTTTGCTTAAGAATCTTGATATTTCAGAGATCTTAGATGGTGAAAGGCAAGCCAGAATAAAAGCCTTAGAAAAGATCAACAAGGAGGCAAATGAAAGAATTCTAAGGACAGAGAGAATGATCAATAAATCAATTGTAACAACTCTGTTCTCTACTCAGTCTTCTACTCCAGCAATCTCAACCACAATCCTGAAGGTGCTCACTCCAGTGATTGCTACTCCTACATTTTATGATGCAGAACCTTCTTATGTCAAGGAATTTGAGCCTATATTCAAGACCAGAGCTTTTTCTCCACCAAAGGAAAATTGAAAGAACAAACTGCAGTTGGACTATCCATTCCCTAAGGATGATGAGGAGAAACTTTTGGGTAAACAACTTGCAAAGCTCAAAGGAGGCATGATAACTAGTGGGAAGGACTAGATGGCTGTTATAATAAGGAATGGAAAGCTTCTACATCTGACAAACAGCCATCCCAGATTTGTTGAAGCTAAAAGAGAGGAGACCTCCAGACTTCTAAGGGAAGCTCATCCAAGTGAAGAAAATCAATATGAAGACTCAAATGAGAAGCAAACCAGGCTGGCTCAGCAGTTAATGGATGAGATAGAGGATGAAATAAGGAAACCTGAGGAAGTCCCCAAATCTAAAAGGAGAGTGAAAACAAAAGCAAAAAGGCTTGTCTCTCCAGAAAAGAAAAGTAAAGAGACTACTGGCTCATCAATATCTATTCCTGCACCAGTGATCAACCCAGCTGTGAACTTTCATGGTGACCCTATTATACCTAAAGAGGAACCAATGAATCTTGACTTAATTAAATTCCCTTCATTTCTGCTGGAATCAAAACAGAAGAAAAGGATTTCAAGGAAGCAACATTCAAAGGGACCAATTCAAGTTGCTAGGGTGCCTGCTATTGTTAAGCAGCCAATCTTGGAAACAAGGAGGACTTTATCTATCAGGCAGAAATTGAAGAATACTCTGGCATGAATCTATATCTTTATGAATTGTCAGAAGTAAGAGGTAATGACAAGTACAAGCATCTGCCTGAGAGATTAGTCTTTGTTTACAAGGGAGGTAGGGAAAGGACATGGCCATTAAAGAGGGTCCTTGGAGAAAACTATCAGACCTTGACCAAAGTGTTCTCTGCAATCAAGAGATACACAGGGTTCTCCAGGATAGCTAAAGGGGAGATACTGGATATGATAGAAGAGATAAGGAGAGAATGGAACTCACCATCAAGATTACCAAGGAAGATGAAGATCCCATACAATGGACACAAAATCTACATTAAACCTTTCTGGATGTTGGAGTTCAGGGATGAAGATAGCTGCAGGAGATTCTTCAGCTTAGAAGACCAACTGTCAAAGGCTAGTTCCCACTACCTAAGATGGTTACAACTAAAGCTCAATCCAAAAGTTGTTGAAGAAGAAGCCTTCTATAGGTAACTCCAAATGTAGATTGAGTCCAACTCTGCCAAAGAAGGAAAGTCAAGGGTGATGCCAACCAGAGAGAAGAAATTTCATTAATCTGCTCAGTCAAGAGGAGCACTCTTTTTGTTAAATTTCTTAAAACATTATGTTTTTAATTTTTTTAGCTTAATATAATTTTTGCATTTTACAGTAAATATCTTTAGGAATGTTTTGTTATCATCAAGGTCCTAAATTTATGCTTTATTGCCATCAAGTATAAACTGGGGGAGATTGTTAGGAATATGTTGTAGTTGATGAGGATTTACAACTCTATCCGCTGATAGGTAGCTCATCAACGGATGAGGTCTTGTAGAATACTGCAGTATCTTTACTTATCAGTTGATAGTGTTTCATTTATTGAGTCATGTTGACCATCAACGGATAGGTAGAATAGGGTAGTCAACTGTAAATATTATATGCTATGTAATTCTGCTTAAGTGAAAGTGTATCAACGGATGAAGACTTCATACTATCAACGTATACAGCAAATCAACCATCAACGGATGAGGATGTGCACCATCAATGAATACAGTCCAATATGCCATCAACTGATATAGTTCAATCTGCTATCAACGGATGATAAATAATGCTACATTGGATCATAGCTGATGATTAGCAGTTGATTACGGCAATTTGGTCTGACAGATCACATGGGTTGATAAAAGGTACATAAAGCAGTGTGGTAGCCATAATTTGGAAATAAAGAAGAAAGATTCCATTCACTTTAGAATGGAGCAGCAAGTCAACTTGGATTTGATTAGTACTATCTTATTCCATTAGAACTTGTAAACTTGGGATATATAACCAAGTGTAGCAACTTTTTGATAGTTAAGAAAACTGGTTTTGTAAGTTCATTTGCTTAGGTTTTCTTGAATATCCCTAGAAGCAAAGAGTAGTAAAACAGCAGCTATGTACATTTGTATCATAGAGTTTTCTTCAAATAAAGAAAAATGCCAGGTGGTACATTTGGCCACCTGATTTTATATGTGTGTGCATTGTTCTTCATTCATCAATTATTTATGTATAGATTTCTGTGGTTCTTATCAGAAATTTATAAATATCAAGAATTGTATTCAATCCCCCCTTCTACAATTATAGAAGTGTGTAATCTGGGATTAACAGCTAGTAAACATGATGTTTAAAGAGCAAATTGGTAAAACCATGGAGGTATGTGTGGATGATATGCTGGTTAAGTCCAAGGAAGCTGCTGATCACGTAAAGCACTTAGAAGAGATGTATAGTTTTTGGATTTATAAATAATAATCTGTTAATAAATAATATATATAAATATTTTCAATTTTGGTGGGCTTGAACAAAATTTGTGGACTTGAATTTTTCAACTGGGTTGCTGTTTTGATTAGATTTACCACTGTCGGCTGAACAAGACGTGCGCGCGCCAAACTAGATCTATAACGCATTTGAGATGTATAGTTTTTTTATTACAGGGCCTGTAACGCATGACCAGAATGCGCAACAGGTGTGTCACGTATTAACAGAATGCGCAACAGGATGTAACGCATTTCCCGTATGCGTTACAGGGCGTCATTTCCAACAAAATCTTTGGACGGCGCGTGAGGGCTCGTGGGAGCTCCTTTCGGGGCGTGGTTGGTGCCGTTGGATTCGTATCGTCGAGTCGGTTCTAATAGAGGGGTCAGATCTTTTTATAAAAATATTTTTGAAACGATTATAGCTTCCGGAAGTGTTTTTAAGGCTTGTTTTGACTGTTTAACCGCTTTTAAACACAACCAATGATCCATACATAAATTTAAAACAGTACTACATGATCTAACATGCCTACCTATGTGTTATTGAATGATTATATAGATGATATATGTCTAGGTTGAACATGAGATGCTAGATTTAGGCTGATCCCTTAAACATACGAAGCATGTTAGACATCTAGGTTTTAACGAAAGTGTTTTGTAACCTTAATATGATTATAACCCATTTCTTTCAAATGGTAATTTGAACTATTTAATTGCTTTGAAAGTGTTTTATAGCAAGTTTTAAATAGTTTAACTGCTTATAATGCAATTCATGATACATAGAGACGTATATAATTGTGTTATATGTTGTAACATGCCTACGTTTACGTTCCTTTATGTTTATATATGTGATATATGCCTATGTTTACCATGCGATGCTAGATTTAGGTGAACATAATTAACATAAGCTGTAGTTTAGACGATTTATGATTTGTAAAATTGTTTCACAAGTTTAATATTAATATTATGTATACAATAATGAGATTCTTATGTTTGTGAAACACATAATTAAATATGAATTTTCAATATTGAGAGAAAGGATGATTCTGTCAAAAATGGATTACGATCCATAAGAAATGGGTATTCTGGGAACCATCCAATTATCGATTATTGATTTGAAATATTTAATTTAAAAGGAAGAATCTCTTTATAATATGATTATGATTGTAACATAATATAATCCCTCAAATATTAAATATGTTAAGTAACAATTTGCCAAAGACAGAAAAGGGTTTGTGTCGGTAATGGTCTTCCATCATGATAGAAAGCGTTTCTTGTTTTCAGTACATTGTCGTTTCGTGCTACAGCCGAGGGCTTTGTTACCGATCAACATGAAAGTACTTGTCTATTACATTAGATGTGTATAAAAATTAAATTTTAGTGGCCGTTACGTGCTACAGTCGTGGGCTATTGGAATCTGATTTAATTGTACGAGTTGTTGGTTTTGACTTGATTTAATATTGAGATTAGTCGTGTTTCCATTATAGATTTAGATTATCTATTAAATTAAAACACGTTAGACTTATAGGTTCATACGAAAATGTTTCATGACCTAAGTAAAATAAAAACCCTCTTTAATTAAATATCAAGTGATAAAATTGCCAAAGGCACAACGGGCTTGTGTCGGTCATAGCCTTCCAACATGGTAGAAAGTGGTTCTTATTTTAAGACATTGTCATTTCGTGCCACAGCCGAGGGCTTTGTTTCTGAAATAGGGGGTACTAGTCTATTACATTAGATGCGTGAATTAATTAGAGTTTAATGGTCGTTATGTGCCATAGCCGTGGGCTATTGAAATCTGATTAAATTTGAACGAGATGTTGGGTTTGACTTGACTTAGAATATTGAATTTTGACGTGCCACAGCCGTGATTCAATGATTCAAGAGGCTAAAGACAAAAGGGTATAACATGAGATGTAATTGACAAGAGTTGTTTGCCTATGGAACATCACATGGCCTTTCGTGCCACAGCCGGGGTTATGTGATGGAAAGTAGGATTCCTATTCTCATTAGCATTGTGAATGCTTAATTATACATATAGAGGGTTATATAATTTAGATAAATAGTGGGAGCCGCCAATGAATAAATGCCCGATTCATTTGGTGTTAAGATTATAAAATTGAATAATCTACTTATGTTGTTAATTTTATTTAAAGATTTTAAAATATAAATGTGATGTCTTCTGCACTGTAGAAATAGAATAATGGATGCTAGGTCAATGAATTATTGACAAGAAAAGTGAGAATAGTTTTCACAGGTAGAATAGATTGTTTTTCGTCTTGAACTCACCAATCTTTGCAAGTTGTGAGAGATGTATCTAACGATGAGTGAGATGTCTAGTTTTGTTCATCTACAAGGGTTGTTAGATGAATAAGTAAGGGACATAGATATTAGATATCAATGTTGTTTATTGAAAACAATGGTTTAACAATATTTCTGTCAATGACCTTGTTTTATATGATCAATTAGATTGTTCGTTTATATAACTGGTCTTCAAGATGGATATATAGTTAATTCAAGATGTGATCTTGAAATCTCATTGTTAGAATAAAGCCAAGATGTGATCTTGAGGTCTTATTATAAGAATAGGAATGTGAGTTGAAAAGACACAATCTTTGAAATAAATGTTAGCCAAGAAAACAAAGGTATTAACTTCCACTTAATAAGGATAGGATATTGGAATTGGATTATGTAAGATAAGTCTTACAGAATCAAGGAAGTAAAAGGTTAGTGTAACCTCAACATCAATTTAAGTTTGTTAATAGTTGAAATAAGTCAATCATCTACTTGGGTATTAGACACCATTTTGGTTCAAGGATTACGAATCTTAACCAAAGGACAAGTAAATAGCTAAACATCGATAAAGCCCTAGATAATTGAAATAGAACAACTATTGTTGTTTCAATTATGAGAACTTGTTGATTTGTCATGTTGTTGGACTTATGGATTATATGTTTCATATTTAACAAACTAGATATAATGAGATAGATCAGGTTTGATACCTTGTCACATTCAACGATGATCAATGTAAATAAGGATATGCGTATTTGTTGAAATACAAAATCCAAGTTTTATTGATATGTTCAATGAATGCTGAGGTATGACAACGAACTATTTAAGAGTATTGGAAATATTCAATGAGATTGAGGATTGTCAATATTTAAATAGTCAGTTCCTGAATTATCTCACATATCATGATATTAGTTCACTGAAGACTCTTGTTAGACAGGGTTTAGTTCATAGTGAATGATATCAATAATGCCGGTACCTATTAAGAAAATGACTTGGTAGAATAGTCAAACTACTCGATAAGGTATCCACAACACACATTTACTAAAGTCTGCATGAGATATGGAGTAAGGAAACACAAGTCTTAATTGTCTTGAGATTTGGGATTGTCTAACCTATGTCAAGAGTTTAATAAGTTAGAGACTGAATCTGAATAGAGATGGTTTGTGGTTAGTCTTAAACAGAGTTTAGGACAACATTTTGCAATCTTGCCGAGCAAGGAGTATTTATAGACACTGGGAGTGCTTGTTTGGTAGATACTCCACTTTTTGAAAAAATTAGTTTACCCTTCAAGGGCTCAGTGGGAGCTATAGTGAACTTGATGAAGTTTAAGAACCACAAACCATCGCGGATTAAGTGTGGAACTTATTTTAGTAGTTGAATTTTCTGTACAACAACACTGTTATAATCTAGGAGGGTATCATGGTTTCATCATTTAGAATGGTGATGCGATATCCACTATAAATGATAACGACAACGTTTTGAGTTTTAATGACTCTGAGAAGTGACAGAATCTATAATGGTTTTGTAAGAGAGTTTATGAACGGATGGCAAGGTAAAGACCTTTAAAGCCAGGCTAGTTGTAAAGGTTTAAATGAAGGTAATATGATCACCTTAAATAAACATTTATCGAATAGCCATGACCAAAACCATTAAGATTTCGCTTGCATGCTTCTCGGCAATGGAACATTAATTTTGATGAGATAGTCAAAGAGTTTAATTTTATCAAAAAGGTGAATGATCCATTTAATGGTACAGTAGTTTAGTGGGAGTAATGTAACATATTAGTATATATGGATATATTAGTAAAAATGCACCTTTGATATTTTTTGGTTTTCATTAGAATTAAGCTATCTAAAAATTTCTCCTTGGACTAGAGTTAGGCCTCAAATAAACTAAGTGTGATGATCTATGTTGATAGATAATGATTAGGATAAGAGGTCTGACGTAAAATAATGTACATTGATTGGATGCTAAAGTGTTTAGCATGGACACTCCAAGTGATGTTTCATGCTGATGAACATGGGATAATATCTCTCTGAGAGAGAGGACACGTGAATGGAATGTCTTTGAGAATCATTTTAATCCAATATGTGTTACATGGTATGTACAAATAATGATGTTTCTTGTTGTGACAAGCAAGTATCAATCTACTCCTAGGAGAAAAAGGATCAGATGACAACGAAATATCGTAGTATACTTCAAAAGTATGAGATATATTTATTTTCTCTGATGGATCTTGTAGACTCAAATTTTAATCAAGATCAGTTTGATAGTAGATTCAGTTTGGGGCACTTGATAGTCCTGAGTGGAAAAACAATGAGTTGAAATAGTTTCAAGTAGTAGACAATCATTAATATTAGATCAGAAAGCATAGTGTGTTTTGTTGCAAGTGTGTTGCAATGGTGGATTGGAAAATTAGTTTCTGTGTTGGGTTAGTTCCTGGCAGATAATAAGCCATTGAGTTGTAATGTGACAACTCAAGGGCATCAGAATCTAAACACATAATTGCAGCTCTCTCATTCGATTAAAGAGATCGTTGATAGAGAGGTTGTCAACATTAAGAAAGTTGACATACATAAACAACATAGTAGACCCATTGTTAAAGCCGTTTATCGGACTCACTTTGATCTTCACATAGTGAAGATGGGTACAGGATACCAAAGTGATTGGTTTTAGTACAAGTGGGAGATTGAAAGAGAAGTGTCCTAAATCCAATCATGGATGACGAGTTAGGATAAATCTTCTTATAATCTTAGTAGGTTTTATGATTATAAGTAAAAGACATATTTGTCTTGATACGGGCTTTATCTATTTAAAGTGTATTAAATAAGATGTTCCATAGTTTAGAGTAAAGCTTCTAAAATTATAATGAGATTATAATAGTGAGATTTAGAAGATGATAACACTAAACTTAAACTGTTCCTGATCATAGGATAACTAATTGGGAGTTAGTCAATCCGTAAAGATCGGTACATACTATACTTGCTTCTTCTGAAGGATGTCTGTTCTCATTGGCATTTGTGTGGTGATACTATACTTAGTATGTAGGTGCTCATTGGGAATGAGTTCACTACATATGACTCGATCACTTGAACAATTAATAGAGTTTACTCACGTGTCAGTAATTGTTCATATAGTGATGGTTGTACAAGTATCCTTAGACTTGAGATTGTTAGAGTCATCTTGTATATAATGAACAATGCTTTGGTTTAGTCCATAGTCTCAAGGGCAATTAATAAGTTCTATTCTGGGCATTGGAATTTATATATGAAGATAGTTAACGATCAATAAAGGATCTACCCCTTCTAGTAAAGGAAGTGAATATCCTATGTTATTCTTAATATGGTAGTTCAAGAATCTCTGGCCAGAGTGAATGAAATTAGAAATTAGTTTCTAATTTGCATTAACATGAACTATACATAAGGAATAAGAAACATATGATTAAATTAGATAGGCTTGACACGAGATCTATGCCTTGTATTTAAACGGGATACTGTTAGGGTAGAAGGAATTTATTGTACGGTAACCAGTCACTGAATAGGTTCTATATTCCTAGCAATGAATTCATATTATCCGGATTGTCGCGATATATTGAGAAGTGTCACTCACGATGTAGAATGAATTTAATTATTGAGATAATTATTTTTAACGAATTAAAAGTAATTCGTATAAATAATTATAAATAGTTTATTATTATTTTTTTCTACTACCGGCATAATATTGAACCTAAAGGGTCACACCATAAAAGAGATTAAAGATGAAGGGAATTATTTATATTGGCTAATGATTATTTATTTAAGAAATAAATAATTAATTTTATAATTAATTAAATATGATTTAATTATTTATAAAATAAAAATATTAAGAATAGTTCTTAATATTTTAATTATATATTTAATCTGAGATATTAAATATATATAGATAGAATTGTTTTTAAAGAGTTTAAATGGAATTAAAGATAAACAAGTTTTAATTATTAAAAGAGTTTTAAAGATTCATGGATTAATTAATAAAGATTAATTAAACCAAACAAACCTTATGGTCAAGAATGCTCAGCTGAGTTTTCTTATAAATAGCATGCAGCATCAAGAGTTCCAAACACAAAAAAAAACATTTTACAAAATTTAGAATTTTGTAAAAACAAAATTAGCCAAAATTCTCTCTAGTTTTCTTCTTCATCCAATTCTCTTGGTGGATACCATTAGAGAACTCCACACACTGATGAGTGATTGCAAGGTGAAGAACAAGAACTGGTCTTGCTACTTTTGAAGCTCTCAAGGTAATTTTTCTTATTTTCTTGAACTATATGCATGCTTAATAAGGATTTTTATGCAAATAAATGTTATATATATGTTCCGCATGTATAAGAATTCCTTCACTCCATTGCTAGAAAAACCAGTTGATGAGGAGACGTTAATACTCTATATAGCTGTATTAGAGTATTCTATCATTGCAGTCTTAGTTCGAGAAGAAGATGGATAGCAGAGCCCAATCTACTATTTCAGTAAGAGATTGCTTGCTGTAGAAACAAGATACACAGGAATGGAGAAGCTGGTTTATGCCTTGATTCTAGCTTCTAGGAAGCTACGACCTTACTTTCAAGCTCACAAGATTGAAGTGAGAAACTCATATCCACTTAGACAAGTGATGCACAGGCCAGAAACTTTCGGAAGAATGTTAAAGTGGACTATGGAATTAAGACAATTTGATATAGAGTACAAGCCAAAGACAGTAATCAAGGCTCAAGCTTTAACGGATTTATTGATCGAATATCCACCTCATGTAGAGGTTACTGGTCAAGAGGAACCAAGAGAATTGTTGAAAGAGCAGATAGAGGATTATAACTTTGCACCCTGGTGGACTTTGTATGTGGATGGAGCTGCTAATAGTAATGGAGCTGGAGCTGGCATAGAGCTAGTTAGCCAAGAAGGACATAGACTTCATAGCTCGATTCATTTTGCTTTCAGAGCCACAAACTATGATTCAGAATATGAGGTATTGATCTCAGGTCTCAAGCTAGCCTTAGAGATGAAAGTGGAAAATATCAGAGTGTTCAGTGACTCGATGTTAGTAGTTTGGCAGATTCGAGGTGGATTTCAAGCAGGAGGTCCACGAACAGATTTATATTTGAGATACTCCCAGGAGTTACTTGCAAAGTTTCAAGAAGTGAAGATGGATCAGATACCTCAAGGAAAGAATACAAATGCAGATGTATTAGCCAAATTGGGCTCACAGAGAGAGTCCACATTCCTGGGTGTGATTCCACTCCAGATTCAAGAGCAGCCTGGTGTTTTCAAAGAGGAGGTGATGGACATCGAATTTCCAGTTGAAGATTCATGGATGACTCCAATCTATAGCTACTTGGCGTGAGGAGAGATACCTCATAACCAAGATGAATCCAGAAAACCGAAGTATCATGCTGCCAAGTATGTGATTAATGATGGAATCCTATATAAACGAGGAATTAATCAGCATTTGCTTAAGTGTGTAGCCAGAGAATAGTGCAGATATATCCTTGAAGAGATTCACGAAGGAGTGTACGGAAACCACTCGGGGGGTAGTTCTTTAGCCAGGAAGGTCCTTCGACAAGGATATTATTGGCCAACCCTCAAAATATATGCTTATAAATTCGCTCAAGCATGCAGCAATTGTCAGAAGTTTGCAAATTTTGATAGCATGCCTATAGCTCCTATCAAGCAGATTATCAACCCTTGGCCATTCGCCATTTGGGGGATAGACCTCATTGGAGAGCTTGCAACAGGAAAGGGAGGAGTAAAATATGTAGTGGCTGCAGTTGATTACTTCACAAAATGGGCGGAAGCAGAACCACTTGCTAAGATTACAGCCTCGAAACTAACTGAATTTGTTTTTCGAGCTATTGTTTGCAGATTTGGCATTCCCCAGAAGTTGATTTCTGATAATGGGAAGCAATTTGATAGCAAAGAGCTTAGAGGATTGTGTGAGCAGTTTGGAATTCAAAAAGCATTCTCAGCAGTGTATTAGCAATGGACAGATTGAAGCTATAAACAAGATTATCAAGCATACTTTGAAGACAAGGCTTGAAGATAAGAAGGGAAGCTGGCCAAAGAGCTTTCTGGAGTTTTGTGGTCGTATAACACCACTCCTCGAACAACGACTGGTGAGTCTCCTTTTACTCTGACTTATGGTTGTGAAGCTATGGTACCTGTAGAAGTTGGCACAAGTTCCTTGAGAAGAAAGCATTATGATCCCGAAAACAATGAGGTCAATCATAGACTCTACCTGGATATGGTTGAAGAGTTAAGAGCATAATCTCAGATGAAGCTAGCAGCTTATCAGCAGAGAGTTCGAAGGTACTACAATAGAAAGGTGAAAGCGAGACCTTTTAAAGTTGGAGACCTAGTTTTGAGGAAAGTCATGCCTAATACCAAGGTTCTGGCACATGGAGCCTTTGGAGCGAATTGGGAGGGTCCTTACCTGATAAAGTCAGCCATTTTGGAAGGAACTTACCATCTAATGGATATAGATGGGAACCTCATTTCGAGAGCTTGGAATGCAGCAATCTCAAGAAGTATTATCAGTAATTCTCTTTTACTATGTTTTTCTTAGGAAAAGTAAGGCTCTTTCAGCCCAAGAATAAAAGGCAACTTATTAGTTATAGCTGATCAGAATTGTTGATTTCAGTATTTGATTATGCATGTACTCGGGGGTAGCTAATGTGAACCTTCCTATTTGCAAGACAGTTTTAGTATTGAGCATTGATAGCTATACGTTGAATTCTTTAATTGCAGTTTTGATGATTATAGCTCCTTAATAGTTCTTTTACGTAACAATAATTACCCAAAAAAACTGGGGGTAGTATTCCTACTTAGACAGTATTATGCATGTTTGATTAGCTATTTCACATGCCAATTTGAAAGAATTTTAAGTGCTTGTTTTAGTACTTGTATTGTGAAACAGGTTACCTTGACTAACAGGTTCCTGTAGCCTTACCTGTATTTACGAAGTATGAATATGATTTGACAGAATATGCAGACTGCGATTGATTGATAAGCATTAAGCCTCAGGCAGCTTCCTGAGCATGAATTAAGCCTCAAACAACTTCCTGAGCATGAATTAAGCCTCGGACAGCTTCCTGAGCATGAATTAAGCCTCGGGCAGCTTCTTGAGCACGAATTAAGCCTCGGGCAGCTTCCTGAGCAAGCATTGAGAATAAAGTCTCAGGTAACTTCCTGAGCACGAATAAAATCCTCAAATTCCTTGAGCACATGATTGATAAGCCCTGTTGATAGACACCTAAAGTCCTGATGAAAGGCACTTTAAAGGAACCTGTATGGAGCTGAGACTGGCATACAGGAACCTGAAACTGTATGTTTCACCTCTCCATGGAGCCACCTCTGGCATGAGAGGAAGTGGGAATTTGTGTGGAGCCTAGACTGGCACACTTTGTAACACCCCCAGATCCGGGGTCCGGGATCCGGTGGTTACGGTTCCCAATTCTGTCCACAACAATTGAACTTTCCTTAACATAAAATAAATTACGTCTCTATGACCCAACACAACAATATAAAACACACCCGTTATAGTCCCAGAGATGAAATCAGAGTAACAATCAAATTTTTATTAATCACATTATGAGTTCTTACAATCCAAAAGAATTTCAATATAAATACATACTCTTTGCCATCCATTTACATAAGTCATACTAGACCATATTCTTGGTACTGAAAGAATAAATATATCCTACCAATAGCTTCTTCTTCAGCTCTGGTAGTCTCATCGTCCTCGCCCGCGTCGAGTGCGCCTTGTGCGAGTCATCTGGTCTAGCTGTTGTTGTGATATAATAATAAAGCAAGGGTGAGCAATAGCCCACCAACAATAATATATAACTGAACGATAATATAGAACAGTTCAAAAGTATCTTTCAAACCATATGCCATGCATTTACGGAAATGATGCCAGTATAATATGAACGATGAAGTTACAAGGTAACTTAAAGTATTTGTTTGTAGAAATATCTGCTACATCAAAGTAAGCGAGATATTCTTATTGTTATTAAGAAGAGGAACTTGCAAGAAAAGGTTGCAATTCCAGTTATGACCCTTTTCCAACTCTGCCAACAGTAATCATGTTGCAGGAAATAAATAAATTTGGATGATGAACCAATGATGGAGTATTCACCGCGCCCGCTGTTCCAATCTTGATGATCAGTCGAGATCGTACAGCTCAATTTAGATTTACTACCAGTAGAAGGAAGAACTGACGGCTTTACTTGTATACCGCCTTACTAGCTCTCCCCGGCCAACGGTTGGGCCAAAGGGGATGGACCGGCGCTACTCGGCCTCTTACACGACTCCTAGTTCAAATAGAATTCATGATTCTGAATGTAACGTTCGTCCCCCTTTCCCCAAGTATAATACTTGTTGATAAGACTCCACAAAGTAGTCGTATCTTGTTGGAAAGGAAAATTTACCAATAACTCCCAAGCTATTACTTGGTAACGGATATCAACTTGTTCCAGTAATCTTACCCCTCGAAAGATGAGAAGGTAAGCAACGACTTAATAAGTCAACAGCACCCGAGTTGCGGGTGAAGGGAATACTTTATGACCGGGAAGTCGACAAGATAAATAACATTTCCCAAGTAAGGTTCCCTTATTATTAAGGAGATAGACTCAAAGAAGAATGATGTCTGAGAACCTTTCTTGATATAAGATTAATAATAATATGACTCCGAGATATTTTCTGTAATAATCGAAGAAGATAAATCTTATCGAGATTATTCTAAGTATGGAATAAATATTCAGAGAATATTTAATGATTAAAATATTTAAAGAATATTTGGGAATATGAAAGAATATCTTTAATCAGAGTATTTCTCAAAATAATCCCTGAAGAAATATCAGGAGAATATTTATTGAATAAATAAATATTTAAATGAATATTCAAAACAATATTCATTAATTAATAATACCTGAAAAGAATATTTAAGGTAATATTCATAATTAATTAGGAATTTAAATGAATATTCAAAAGTAATATTCATTTAATGAATAATATCCTAAATGAATATCAAGTAATATTCATTTAGTAATCCAAGCCTTAAGGAATATTCGAGATAATATTCGATAATTAAATCAAGCTTCAGATGAATATTAAAATAATATCCATCAAGTATTTAATATCTTAAATGAATATTCAAAAGTAATATTTATTTAATAAAATAATATTCTAAAAGAATATCCAAATAATATTCATTTAATAGTCTCATCTTTAGAAGAATATTCGAAATAATAGTCGATAATCAATTCGACTCTGAATGAATATTGAGAAATATTATTTGTTCAAATAATTATTTGAAGTAAGGATCGTTAAAATAATTAGTCTCGAACGAATATTCAAATAATATTCGTCGCCCAAATAATAGAAAATATTTACTTAAATATTTTCCTCCGAGGTAATCTCGATATATCAAGGAATATTGACTCCCGGTCTATTTTTGATTAATAAGATGTATACGCCCTTCTATGAGGGTCTTACAATAACCGGCTTATAACTGATATATAACTATCTAGCTTATAAGCCAACAATAACATTCAGGGAACAAGTATATCAATTCAACTTGAAAGTAGGCATGCATGCAATGGCATATGTATATCAGCAATCATATATATATATTTATTCAATCACAACAACAGCCTAAAAGAAGGGAATTGAAACTTGCCTGGTAGTCGAGTACGGTAAGGGGTAGTGGTAGCGGGTCCCGGTTCAGCTTGGTGATCTATAAATAGCCAAGGCATTCGGGATTAATCACTTAACATATTAAAAGTTAAGTTATACTTAATTCGAAACACGTTCTCGAGTTATCTCGTTATACCCCTTTTAGTGGATTACTTTTATCACTAATCCGACCCGACATTCGTTCGTTAATACGACATGTCATTGTACTTATACTTGGGACATACTTAAGTCATATGAGTTCTAAAGTCGATCGTTACGAACCAATACTATACTCCGAGTTTTATCGCCTGTTTTCTAAGTGTTTTACCGAAGTTATAAAAGAGTCGTCTTTTAGGGGTTCGTTCGCGTTTAACCTCGACTCGAACATTTTTAATAAATCGAAAAATGATCCTTTTGACATACGGTTTTCTTTCACACCTTCATTTTTACCTCTAGTATTTATTTTCCAAGATTCGCCATGACTTTACATATTTTACGAGGGTTCAAATTCAGTTACGAATTCTCGGTTACGGTTTCGAAATACTTTTAGTAAACCGGCCGTAACTCCTAAACCGTAAGTCCGTTTCACGTGATCTTTATATCAAAACGAAGCTTATAACATAAGCTATCCTAAAATGGCAGAAAATTTTCTGGCCAGTAGGGTCTTGATGTGAAAAATGGCATACAAAACATGATATTGTAAAATCGGGCATTATAACGGCTATGTTTACGCGTTTTCCAAAGTTTTTACACTTTATCTCGATCTAACAAAGATCAATCCAACCACACAAACGCATGATAATCATCATGACTAGTCTATCAACAACTCATCTCAACCATCTCATGGATCACAATCCAAACAACAACCATAATCAACTAATAACATAGATCTAAGCATAACATAGCATACTAACACTAAATCATCCATAAAACTCATAAAATCTCAAAATGGTACCAAGGGTTTTTGGAGCTTGTTACCTTCCTTGGAGAGTGAATAACACTTGGTAAGCCTTGTCTAGTCCTTAGATTACCTTAACAAAGCTTGGATCATCCAAACAAAACAAGAAATCAAAGTTAGTTTCTTAAAATCACTATTCACCCTAGGCTTGGATGATTTATTTGAAAATGGAAAACATGGAGTTTGAAGCCAATATTTCTAGGGTATCACTTTTATGAATTATAGGACTTACCATAAAAATTTGGAGATCAAACAATGGTGGAAGCTTGGACTTTGGATTTGGAATTTAGGGAGGAAGTAGAATGGAATGTTTTGGAGGGGGAGAGAGTTGCTTGCTTGTTCTTGATCTTTTCCTTGTATTATTGTGTTGCCTTGGATAATATCTTGCTAAAGTAGCTTTATTAAAGTGCCTAGGTCATCCATGATGCAATCAAGAGACATGTGTTGCATTTTGAATGGTTTTCATGCTAAGTATTGGTTTGATATCTAAGTACTACTTCCATCTCCAAGTATGCTAGTTACTTTAAGCCACTTGGTTGCTAGATATTTATTCTAGTAGCTTACACAAGACTCTTGCTTCCTCTGCTTGTTTCTGTGTCCGGTTATTGCCCGTTTCGATTGATCGTTCGTAGGAATATTTCACGGATTTCTAATTAGGGTTTACCGGGAATCCTTTTTAATATCAATACTTTCATTCTCCATCTTTCATTCTAACTTTCCAATTTATATTCCTTAAATCCATTCGTTAAATACTTAAGGCTATCAGTTTCCAGGGAACTCTCGGAGAAAATAAAAGTGCGGTTTTCAGAATCCGACAGCTTTTACATACACTTATTTTCCCCCTGGATCACTAATACGAACTCGGAAATCCGTCCCGAATGCTTCTATATAGTGTCGTCTCATATTATTATATACTCCCAACAAAACACTATTCATTCTGTATTCTTTACTTGTTCTCTTAGGGTGGTACAATTGTCCGTATTCTCTTTCGATCGTTCCTTATCCTTTTTACGGAACTACTGGATTAATCGTTACATGAGAATATTCTCCTGCTTGAAAGTGCCATATCTTATTCCCTTAGAAGATAGATTATTCTTACCTATGTTGTTACCCTTTAGCATTCTTCAAGACATAGAAATAATAAAGTCGAATTCCATTCATTCTTTCTAAATATCAATTATTACATTGTAGCCATAACCACTCCTCAGTGGTTTCCTACCTTCCTTCTTAAATCAAATATAATAACATCCCAAAATATCAAATCCTCAAAGTTAATATCTCAATTCTTGGATTATAATAATATTTAATCCACTGTCCGGTCAAATATTATACCGAAAAAGAATTTGGAATTTCTGAATTCCGATCGTCTCTGCATTCACTTATTTCCTCCGCGTATTACTAATATGACTTCGAAACATCCATATCACGTCCCGTACATAGGGTGGCGTGAAAAGTATTCCAACTTACAAAATCACTACTCATCCACCAAATTACTATGCACGTACAGGAAACACTATGCACGTACGGGAAACACTATGCACGTACGGGAAATACTATGCACGTACTCATTTCCCTTCAAGGATCCATTAGCTCCTTCCTGGATGGTAGATTATTCTTATCTAGGTCCTCAACCATCGAATTACTCTATTCTGACAATATTCCAATGCATCAGGATCATTGTCCCAAGCAATATCCATTCATTACAATCATTGTTCTTTGAAACCACCATTCATTAGAGCTGGTGACCTTGTTGTCGGAATCATTGTTCTTCATTTTATCATTACTTAATAAAAAGTTTTAATTATATCCAAAATTTGGGGTTCTTACAGTCTCCCCTCCTTAAAAGGATTCCGTCCCGGAATCAGGTAGGAAGCAAAGAGTCGTTTGCCTGTCGTTCCCTTTTTTGCTTCCCGGTCAATTCTTAGTCGTTCTACCCTTCCTCAGCACATCTTCTAGTGCTACAATCCATACTTTATCCTTTTTCCATCAACGTTGCTACTTTTCGTACAACTCACTATCCGGGTTATACTCTTACTCAGTCTTATCCTTATTGATACCTGCAGTAACATTGGTATCACTATCACCCCATGATTCGGAGGTAACCTCGCTCGTACTGTGCATTTCCTGATCGCTTTAATCTTTGCAATCTCGATCAATATAGAGAAGTGGAAAGATTTATTGAGAGATCACTATGATCAATTGAACATTTGTTATATTGCATAGTTAGTACAGAAGGGGGCCAGCCTTTAGTACTTGACAAGCAATTAAACAAGTCATGGCATTCCACTTAGACTTCTATCACATAGACAGATAGTCACGTAGCAGTACCTCCCCTCCTAAAAGGGTTGTTCTTCTCAATTCATAAAGAAGATGAATAAGAGAGAAGAAGAGAAAAAGAGTTCTAAAGGATTATAGAAAGCTTTCATGGTTGTAGAATATCATACTCAGAATTTACCTCTGAACTATAGAGGTTTATCAAAGAAGAAATTAATCATAATTATATCCAATACTATTTGATCGCAATCTCACGTGTCAACATATCTTGCTGCTTTGTCCATTATTCTCTGGACCTGTACCCTGGTTCCACCTTAGCAACTTACTTTTGGAAAATATTTGAACCTTTCAGGTTAAATCTTAGTTTCTCGCTTGACACCATTGTTACTGACATTCCATGTCACGCTACTAGCTTTTTCATATCTATAATATTAACACTATCAGGTTGTCATCCCGAGAATTCATCGGAAAACCCATTTATTAATCCATTCCTAACATTCCTTGCTTCCTATTTCGTAGTTGCTTTCCCCGTCCTTTCTTTATCAATCACATCCTTCTTATTATCTGATTCTTATTTACTTCTGCCAACCTTGTTTCTCATCACTTGTTCTTTTCTATCCGTGGTTTTCCACAGATTGTCTTTCGTAAGTCAGACCAGGTCGCACACCTACCTGCTCGCACTCTTATCATCTGTCGAACATCTGCATTTTACTGGCATAGCCTGGCCACATGAAAACCCGTTATGACCGTGCTATAAGTTTTGGGGGTAAGGCTGGCTCGAATACCGCCGTCCGAACACTTTAAACTCTCAGGTGGCCCAATAAGTCTCGGGCTCAACCGCCCTTCCCTCCAAGTCTCATTAATTCTTTCCATGGGAATATCTTTAACATCATGAATCATCAACCTCATATTCTCTATCTTGTTTGCGCAGAAGTACACTAACATAAACTTGTTTGTCATTCATCAACATGCCATTTAGTTAATCAATGGCAGCACTTTCTTTATCTTTACATTGTCATCTATTTTCTTAGAAGAATCACCATCGCTTGTTGTTTACGTAGTGCATTAATAGCTAACCCTACGGGTTTCAATCCTTTAGGGAGACAAAGTAATCACTATTCCTTATTCATAAGGAACACTTCTTGAACTTGATGTAGATATTACATGAAGTAGATAAAATTGCAGAAGAGTTTCAAGCATCGCAGCTAGGTCCGGTTGATGAAACCATCACGCATGCATCTCCCATAAAATACTGGAAACTTAATGGTTTACTTCGTCAATATTGTATCATGGTCCTGGTTTGCCTCAAAACGGGACCTTCTAAGGTGTGTAGTTTTCTTAAGACAATATCGGGAATCGAATCTTTACTTAAACTATTATTACCTTCGATTCTTGCACAATCATCAAAAGGAATGTAACTTCCTCCACTCCAATATGACCTTCAAGGTCTTTCCAAATATCATTTTGTTTCTTCGGTATGAACATTTATAATTATTCCTTTATAATTAGACTGTCGGCCACTTCATTGGCCTTCCCTGATAATAATAATTTCAGGTAATCCTTGTTCTCTGGATATATTCCAATTCAAACATTTCTACCTCATTCCCATCATTGTTGGGTGAAAGCATTCTCCCTTAAGCTCTGCTGATGGAGAAAAGTATATTTATCAGTCTTTCTCCATAAGTCATTGCTTTCACCTACCCGTGGGAACTTTGTCACGTTTATTCCCAATCCTACTTAGGATACTTCTCTTCTTAGTTCTTTCCTTATCTTAGGATAATCTCAACCTTTATAGGTTCAACCCATACTTCCTCAGGGTTTCATACATGCCTCATCTGGCATTATTGTTACTATGTCATACATTCCTTACCAAACTTCCATTTTGAAGTTCGAAATATTACCTTTTTCCTTGTAAGGTTTCATAGGTCATCCTCATCCTTCCTCCTGTATTTTCTGGGTACAGGGTATATCAAAATGTCATTGATCAATACTCTAATAATTCTGTCTATGTTCTTTCCAGAACTCTTTTTAATAATCCTTACCAGTCATTGTTGCCTTAGCAAGTCCAACTCATATCATCTGAAGTCATAATGTCGTTATTAGGGTTAATGCCACCCCTTGTGCATTCCCCAGGGTTTGTCTTAACTTATGGATATCCTATCCTTAATTCAACTGCCAAGGAATTCTTGCATCTTATAATTGGCAATCAGATCATGTATCCTTAATAAAGGTCTCTTTTCAATCATTCTCATTTGATAATCGATCGGTGGCTTAATGCCACCCTCTTCTTTCAGACAGTTGTCAGCCTATTTGGCCTTCCAAAAAGGCAACGTTTGCCTATCTCCTCTCTTACAGAACTTGGTAATGGCAGCAAGGATGTTTTGGAAGATATTGGTCGAGTTCAACGTGAATCTCTTAGTACTTATCGTTCTTCTCAAATGTACTTGCCTTAGACAAAATTTCTACAGCACACTGATCCATCTCTGACCATTTCTATACTCTCTTCATAAACCTTCGTTGTTTACTTCCCTTAGTCGTAATATGTTCATGGTATTCATGATACCCTAACATCATACATCTCAAGTCACTATACTTCCATTTTACTCGTAATCTTGGACAACCATATACACATGAGTCACTTTAGTACGGGTTACCCCATCCCAAAAAGGTCTAGTAAATTCCCGATCAAAACATGGGTTGCAAAGGGTTTAGTAGAAGACTCCTACGATCTCATTAATATTTCCTTTATATCAGAAGCCCTTGCAGTCGGTGCTTACTTAGAAGCAACCCTGCTTTGTCTTTTCATTGATGGTCTAGTCACTTTATAGTCCGTTGTGACTTGGCCTCAACTGGCCACACTAAAACAAAAATATATGATTTTAGGGGTTGGCTAATAGCATTACTTTTCTAGCAATTGCCGGCATAGTGCCTTCTTCTTTGATACCTTTCTACCTTTCCAAAACTTTACTCCATATAAGTCTTAATCGACTACTCGGCACCGTCTCCGGTCACCTTTCCTCCACTTTTATCTTTTCCACTATTCTTATCAATCCCGCGTGCCACACAAGCTTACCATTCCTGGCATAACAGCCCTTTCATTTAAGTCAATCCTGGAATTTCTCAGTCCGGCTGGTTTCTTACTTACATTTCCTGTTTTCGTCCAATCTCACTTCATCATTTTATCACTACCGTCGATTGTAATGCTCAGGGTCCGTTTACTAACCCATTTTACAGCATCCTTACCCAAATCACAGGGTTTGCTCCAGTTTCTACTCTCTTCCATGACATTCTCTGATAATCAGAAAGACAAGGTTTGCCAAAATTCACCAAATTCCTTTCCAGACTCAGGGAAATTTTGATCAATCTACCCACCTACTGGTAACATCAAGGAGACCAGTTTCGAAACCTGAAGAATAGTTCTATGAACCTCCATGCAGGTGGAATCATAAGCAGTCATAGTTAACGAAATAATCATCATCAGATTGGAAGTTTACCCACTGGAGAGGAATCAATTATATCCATCCCTTAGAAGGGAATCAATAGTTTCAAACTGAAACCTGTCACAATGTCCTGATATTCAATACTACCAAATGTCGGTCTACCTAACCCTTTATGCGAAGCATCGTTGGAAGCACAAAGTCTCCTTTTTCCATTAAGCAATGCCAGCTCTTGGTCATTACCAATTTCACTTTTTAGCTCCAGGAAGATTTTCTCACATTTTTCTCTTTAACTGCTGATCGTATTACTTGATCTATTATAATTCCGTGTCGGAGTAAACTTAAGGTAACTACTATAATCCATTCAAAGAGAAGAAGGAATTTAATATTCCTCTGAATCACATGCATCTAACGTTTCTGGTTCATCATTTAACTGAGTTGAATTAACTCTATACTCAGTCTCTGGCAGTAGTCTCATTACGAGTTCATCTTGACTCACTGGTCTTATCTTCCGGTAGGTTCTGAAATCATTGTCTTGCTTACTACTTCCTTATATAACTTTACCCAATCATGCTGTCACTTCCCAACGTCTTTACTTTCTACTGATTCATTCATGAACATTTCCCTGAATAAAAACCACCTCATTAACCTCACTTTGGTTTCGTAAATTATAACCTATGACATCTGCCTTCTCGTGGTGAATTATTACTGACAATATTCATACTGATTCATTTATCAAATGATATGGTACTTACTGCCTCATTCTCAACTATTCCTAGGGACTCTGCTCCTTGTCCTATATCGCTGTCTTTGATAATCATACATCCCTCTAGCTCTTTCTTTGTTAAGATGAAAATCTCTAAGGATTCTCATCTATTTCCGTATAAGATCTCAAGTAATTCTTCCAATCCTTCTTTCTTGCTGGTACAACATCTGGTAGTCCGGCTATGAATTCAACATGCATCTTCAGATCTCTTAATAATATCTCGGTTCTTTATACTCACTTTTCTGAGCACCATATCTTAATCATCACAATCATTCTGGCTGCGACCCTCATTACCCATGGGTAAGCTCCTTATCCTAACAGGATTTTCCTTATCTGCTGGAACCTCTTCCGGGTCTCCAGTAGGGTACTCCATCGAATTACTCGCTGATCTTCAACATATAAAGCATCATCGCGCTGCTACTCGTATGCCTCAAGGTCTGTCGCCTTACTCGTCGATACGATATCGAGTTAAGTTACTATCACGATACTTACGAGTTCCCATAAGGGTTTTATATGTCATCACTACATTAAGTAGTCCGACTATGAACTTGGCAAGAGTTCTTATTATCTTATTGAATTTATTGTTTTAACGTCACCTCATCTCTGGGGTTTATAACGTACGCTCTGATACCACTTTTGTAACACCCCCAGATCCGGGGTCCGGGATCCGGTGGTTACGGTTCCCAATTCTGTCCACAACAATTGAACTTTCCTTAACATAAAATAAATTACGTCTCTATGACCCAACACAACAATATAAAACACACCCGTTATAGTCCCAGAGATGAAATCAGAGTAACAATCAAATTTTTATTAATCACATTATGAGTTCTTACAATCCAAAAGAATTTCAATATAAATACATACTCTTTGCCATCCATTTACATAAGTCATACTAGACCATATTCTTGGTACTGAAAGAATAAATATATCCTACCAATAGCTTCTTCTTCAGCTCTGGTAGTCTCATCGTCCTCGCCCGCGTCGAGTGCGCCTTGTGCGAGTCATCTGGTCTAGCTGTTGTTGTGATATAATAATAAAGCAAGGGTGAGCAATAGCCCACCAACAATAATATATAACTGAACGATAATATAGAACAGTTCAAAAGTATCTTTCAAACCATATGCCATGCATTTACGGAAATGATGCCAGTATAATATGAACGATGAAGTTACAAGGTAACTTAAAGTATTTGTTTGTAGAAATATCTGCTACATCAAAGTAAGCGAGATATTCTTATTGTTATTAAGAAGAGGAACTTGCAAGAAAAGGTTGCAATTCCAGTTATGACCCTTTTCCAACTCTGCCAACAGTAATCATGTTGCAGGAAATAAATAAATTTGGATGATGAACCAATGATGGAGTATTCACCGCGCCCGCTGTTCCAATCTTGATGATCAGTCGAGATCGTACAGCTCAATTTAGATTTACTACCAGTAGAAGGAAGAACTGACGGCTTTACTTGTATACCGCCTTACTAGCTCTCCCCGGCCAACGGTTGGGCCAAAGGGGATGGACCGGCGCTACTCGGCCTCTTACACGACTCCTAGTTCAAATAGAATTCATGATTCTGAATGTAACGTTCGTCCCCCTTTCCCCAAGTATAATACTTGTTGATAAGACTCCACAAAGTAGTCGTATCTTGTTGGAAAGGAAAATTTACCAATAACTCCCAAGCTATTACTTGGTAACGGATATCAACTTGTTCCAGTAATCTTACCCCTCGAAAGATGAGAAGGTAAGCAACGACTTAATAAGTCAACAGCACCCGAGTTGCGGGTGAAGGGAATACTTTATGACCGGGAAGTCGACAAGATAAATAACATTTCCCAAGTAAGGTTCCCTTATTATTAAGGAGATAGACTCAAAGAAGAATGATGTCTGAGAACCTTTCTTGATATAAGATTAATAATAATATGACTCCGAGATATTTTCTGTAATAATCGAAGAAGATAAATCTTATCGAGATTATTCTAAGTATGGAATAAATATTCAGAGAATATTTAATGATTAAAATATTTAAAGAATATTTGGGAATATGAAAGAATATCTTTAATCAGAGTATTTCTCAAAATAATCCCCGAAGAAATATCAGGAGAATATTTATTGAATAAATAAATATTTAAATGAATATTCAAAACAATATTCATTAATTAATAAGACCTGAAAAGAATATTTAAGGTAATATTCATAATTAATTAGGAATTTAAATGAATATTCAAAAGTAATATTCATTTAATGAATAATATCCTAAATGAATATCAAGTAATATTCATTTAGTAATCCAAGCCTTAAGGAATATTCGAGATAATATTCGATAATTAAATCAAGCTTCAGATGAATATTAAAATAATATCCATCAAGTATTTAATATCTTAAATGAATATTCAAAAGTAATATTTATTTAATAAAATAATATTCTAAAAGAATATCCAAATAATATTCATTTAATAGTCTCATCTTTAGAAGAATATTCGAAATAATAGTCGATAATCAATTCGACTCTGAATGAATATTGAGAAATATTATTTGTTCAAATAATTATTTGAAGTAAGGATCGTTAAAATAATTAGTCTCGAACGAATATTCAAATAATATTCGTCGCCCAAATAATAGAAAATATTTACTTAAATATTTTCCTCCGAGGTAATCTCGATATATCAAGGAATATTGACTCCCGGTCTATTTTTGATTAATAAGATGTATACGCCCTTCTATGAGGGTCTTACAATAACCAGCTTATAACTGATATATAACTATCTAGCTTATAAGCCAACAATAACATTCAGGGAACAAGTATATCAATTCAACTTGAAAGTAGGCATGCATGCAATGGCATATGTATATCAGCAATCATGTATATATATTTATTCAATCACAACAACAGCCTAAAAGAAGGGAATTGAAACTTGCCTGGTAGTCGAGTACGGTAAGGGGTAGTGGTAGCGGGTCCCGGTTCAGCTTGGTGATCTATAAATAGCCAAGGCATTCGGGATTAATCACTTAACATATTAAAAGTTAAGTTATACTTAATTCGAAACACGTTCTCGAGTTATCTCGTTATACCCCTTTTAGTGGATTACTTTTATCACTAATCCGACCCGACATTCGTTCGTTAATACGACATGTCATTGTACTTATACTTGGGACATACTTAAGTCATATGAGTTCTAAAGTCGATCGTTACGAACCAATACTATACTCCGAGTTTTATCGCCTGTTTTCTAAGTGTTTTACCGAAGTTATAAAAGAGTCGTCTTTTAGGGGTTCGTTCGCGTTTAACCTCGACTCGAACATTTTTAATAAATCGAAAAATGATCCTTTTGACATACGGTTTTCTTTCACACCTTCATTTTTACCTCTAGTATTTATTTTCCAAGATTCGCCATGACTTTACATATTTTACGAGGGTTCAAATTCAGTTACGAATTCTCGGTTACGGTTTCGAAATACTTTTAGTAAACCGGCCGTAACTCCTAAACCGTAAGTCCGTTTCACGTGATCTTTATATCAAAACGAAGCTTATAACATAAGCTATCCTAAAATGGCAGAAAATTTTCTGGCCAGTAGGGTCTTGATGTGAAAAATGGCATACAAAACATGATATTGTAAAATCGGGCATTATAACGGCTATGTTTACGCGTTTTCCAAAGTTTTTACACTTTATCTCGATCTAACAAAGATCAATCCAACCACACAAACGCATGATAATCATCATGACTAGTCTATCAACAACTCATCTCAACCATCTCATGGATCACAATCCAAACAACAACCATAATCAACTAATAACATAGATCTAAGCATAACATAGCATACTAACACTAAATCATCCATAAAACTCATAAAATCTCAAAATGGTACCAAGGGTTTTTGGAGCTTGTTACCTTCCTTGGAGAGTGAATAACACTTGGTAAGCCTTGTCTAGTCCTTAGATTACCTTAACAAAGCTTGGATCATCCAAACAAAACAAGAAATCAAAGTTAGTTTCTTAAAATCACTATTCACCCTAGGCTTGGATGATTTATTTGAAAATGGAAAACATGGAGTTTGAAGCCAATATTTCTAGGGTATCACTTTTATGAATTATAGGACTTACCATAAAAATTTGGAGATCAAACAATGGTGGAAGCTTGGACTTTGGATTTGGAATTTAGGGAGGAAGTAGAATGGAATGTTTTGGAGGGGGAGAGAGTTGCTTGCTTGTTCTTGATCTTTTCCTTGTATTATTGTGTTGCCTTGGATAATATCTTGCTAAAGTAGCTTTATTAAAGTGCCTAGGTCATCCATGATGCAATCAAGAGACATGTGTTGCATTTTGAATGGTTTTCATGCTAAGTATTGGTTTGATATCTAAGTACTACTTCCATCTCCAAGTATGCTAGTTACTTTAAGCCACTTGGTTGCTAGATATTTATTCTAGTAGCTTACACAAGACTCTTGCTTCCTCTGCTTGTTTCTGTGTCCGGTTATTGCCCGTTTCGATTGATCGTTCGTAGGAATATTTCACGGATTTCTAATTAGGGTTTACCGGGAATCCTTTTTAATATCAATACTTTCATTCTCCATCTTTCATTCTAACTTTCCAATTTATATTCCTTAAATCCATTCGTTAAATACTTAAGGCTATCAGTTTCCAGGGAACTCTCGGAGAAAATAAAAGTGCGGTTTTCAGAATCCGACAGCTTTTACATACACTTATTTTCCCCCTGGATCACTAATACGAACTCGGAAATCCGTCCCGAATGCTTCTATATAGTGTCGTCTCATATTATTATATACTCCCAACAAAACACTATTCATTCTGTATTCTTTACTTGTTCTCTTAGGGTGGTACAATTGTCCGTATTCTCTTTCGATCGTTCCTTATCCTTTTTACGGAACTACTGGATTAATCGTTACATGAGAATATTCTCCTGCTTGAAAGTGCCATATCTTATTCCCTTAGAAGATAGATTATTCTTACCTATGTTGTTACCCTTTAGCATTCTTCAAGACATAGAAATAATAAAGTCGAATTCCATTCATTCTTTCTAAATATCAATTATTACATTGTAGCCATAACCACTCCTCAGTGGTTTCCTACCTTCCTTCTTAAATCAAATATAATAACATCCCAAAATATCAAATCCTCAAAGTTAATATCTCAATTCTTGGATTATAATAATATTTAATCCACTGTCCGGTCAAATATTATACCGAAAAAGAATTTGGAATTTCTGAATTCCGATCGTCTCTGCATTCACTTATTTCCTCCGCGTATTACTAATATGACTTCGAAACATCCATATCACGTCCCGTACATAGGGTGGCGTGAAAAGTATTCCAACTTACAAAATCACTACTCATCCACCAAATTACTATGCACGTACAGGAAACACTATGCACGTACGGGAAACACTATGCACGTACGGGAAATACTATGCACGTACTCATTTCCCTTCAAGGATCCATTAGCTCCTTCCTGGATGGTAGATTATTCTTATCTAGGTCCTCAACCATCGAATTACTCTATTCTGACAATATTCCAATGCATCAGGATCATTGTCCCAAGCAATATCCATTCATTACAATCATTGTTCTTTGAAACCACCATTCATTAGAGCTGGTGACCTTGTTGTCGGAATCATTGTTCTTCATTTTATCATTACTTAATAAAAAGTTTTAATTATATCCAAAATTTGGGGTTCTTACAGTCTCCCCTCCTTAAAAGGATTCCGTCCCGGAATCAGGTAGGAAGCAAAGAGTCGTTTGCCTGTCGTTCCCTTTTTTGCTTCCCGGTCAATTCTTAGTCGTTCTACCCTTCCTCAGCACATCTTCTAGTGCTACAATCCATACTTTATCCTTTTTCCATCAACGTTGCTACTTTTCGTACAACTCACTATCCGGGTTATACTCTTACTCAGTCTTATCCTTATTGATACCTGCAGTAACATTGGTATCACTATCACCCCATGATTCGGAGGTAACCTCGCTCGTACTGTGCATTTCCTGATCGCTTTAATCTTTGCAATCTCGATCAATATAGAGAAGTGGAAAGATTTATTGAGAGATCACTATGATCAATTGAACATTTGTTATATTGCATAGTTAGTACAGAAGGGGGCCAGCCTTTAGTACTTGACAAGCAATTAAACAAGTCATGGCATTCCACTTAGACTTCTATCACATAGACAGATAGTCACGTAGCAGTACCTCCCCTCCTAAAAGGGTTGTTCTTCTCAATTCATAAAGAAGATGAATAAGAGAGAAGAAGAGAAAAAGAGTTCTAAAGGATTATAGAAAGCTTTCATGGTTGTAGAATATCATACTCAGAATTTACCTCTGAACTATAGAGGTTTATCAAAGAAGAAATTAATCATAATTATATCCAATACTATTTGATCGCAATCTCACGTGTCAACATATCTTGCTGCTTTGTCCATTATTCTCTGGACCTGTACCCTGGTTCCACCTTAGCAACTTACTTTTGGAAAATATTTGAACCTTTCAGGTTAAATCTTAGTTTCTCGCTTGACACCATTGTTACTGACATTCCATGTCACGCTACTAGCTTTTTCATATCTATAATATTAACACTATCAGGTTGTCATCCCGAGAATTCATCGGAAAACCCATTTATTAATCCATTCCTAACATTCCTTGCTTCCTATTTCGTAGTTGCTTTCCCCGTCCTTTCTTTATCAATCACATCCTTCTTATTATCTGATTCTTATTTACTTCTGCCAACCTTGTTTCTCATCACTTGTTCTTTTCTATCCGTGGTTTTCCACAGATTGTCTTTCGTAAGTCAGACCAGGTCGCACACCTACCTGCTCGCACTCTTATCATCTGTCGAACATCTGCATTTTACTGGCATAGCCTGGCCACATGAAAACCCGTTATGACCGTGCTATAAGTTTTGGGGGTAAGGCTGGCTCGAATACCGCCGTCCGAACACTTTAAACTCTCAGGTGGCCCAATAAGTCTCGGGCTCAACCGCCCTTCCCTCCAAGTCTCATTAATTCTTTCCATGGGAATATCTTTAACATCATGAATCATCAACCTCATATTCTCTATCTTGTTTGCGCAGAAGTACACTAACATAAACTTGTTTGTCATTCATCAACATGCCATTTAGTTAATCAATGGCAGCACTTTCTTTATCTTTACATTGTCATCTATTTTCTTAGAAGAATCACCATCGCTTGTTGTTTACGTAGTGCATTAATAGCTAACCCTACGGGTTTCAATCCTTTAGGGAGACAAAGTAATCACTATTCCTTATTCATAAGGAACACTTCTTGAACTTGATGTAGATATTACATGAAGTAGATAAAATTGCAGAAGAGTTTCAAGCATCGCAGCTAGGTCCGGTTGATGAAACCATCACGCATGCATCTCCCATAAAATACTGGAAACTTAATGGTTTACTTCGTCAATATTGTATCATGGTCCTGGTTTGCCTCAAAACGGGACCTTCTAAGGTGTGTAGTTTTCTTAAGACAATATCGGGAATCGAATCTTTACTTAAACTATTATTACCTTCGATTCTTGCACAATCATCAAAAGGAATGTAACTTCCTCCACTCCAATATGACCTTCAAGGTCTTTCCAAATATCATTTTGTTTCTTCGGTATGAACATTTATAATTATTCCTTTATAATTAGACTGTCGGCCACTTCATTGGCCTTCCCTGATAATAATAATTTCAGGTAATCCTTGTTCTCTGGATATATTCCAATTCAAACATTTCTACCTCATTCCCATCATTGTTGGGTGAAAGCATTCTCCCTTAAGCTCTGCTGATGGAGAAAAGTATATTTATCAGTCTTTCTCCATAAGTCATTGCTTTCACCTACCCGTGGGAACTTTGTCACGTTTATTCCCAATCCTACTTAGGATACTTCTCTTCTTAGTTCTTTCCTTATCTTAGGATAATCTCAACCTTTATAGGTTCAACCCATACTTCCTCAGGGTTTCATACATGCCTCATCTGGCATTATTGTTACTATGTCATACATTCCTTACCAAACTTCCATTTTGAAGTTCGAAATATTACCTTTTTCCTTGTAAGGTTTCATAGGTCATCCTCATCCTTCCTCCTGTATTTTCTGGGTACAGGGTATATCAAAATGTCATTGATCAATACTCTAATAATTCTGTCTATGTTCTTTCCAGAACTCTTTTTAATAATCCTTACCAGTCATTGTTGCCTTAGCAAGTCCAACTCATATCATCTGAAGTCATAATGTCGTTATTAGGGTTAATGCCACCCCTTGTGCATTCCCCAGGGTTTGTCTTAACTTATGGATATCCTATCCTTAATTCAACTGCCAAGGAATTCTTGCATCTTATAATTGGCAATCAGATCATGTATCCTTAATAATTGGCAATCACTACTCATCCACCAAATTACTATGCACGTACAGGAAACACTATGCACGTACGGGAAACACTATGCACGTACGGGAAATACTATGCACGTACTCATTTCCCTTCAAGGATCCATTAGCTCCTTCCTGGATGGTAGATTATTCTTATCTAGGTCCTCAACCATCGAATTACTCTATTCTGACAATATTCCAATGCATCAGGATCATTGTCCCAAGCAATATCCATTCATTACAATCATTGTTCTTTGAAACCACCATTCATTAGAGCTGGTGACCTTGTTGTCGGAATCATTGTTCTTCATTTTATCATTACTTAATAAAAAGTTTTAATTATATCCAAAATTTGGGGTTCTTACACACTTGTTCTTAAAGAGAAGCCTAATAAGCTCTCCTTCATGTGGAGCCACCACTGGCACATGGGAAAAAAGGACTCGGTTCCTTAGCATTTACCTTCATAAGATGTCTAGCATGACACATGAAGAAGAGGAATCTGTGTGGACTCCCAGAATGGCGCACAGGTTACTAGAATCGCCTCGAGGCAAAATGAACCAACATGGAACCTAGACTAGCATGTTGGAACCTAGAGTTTAGGATTGGAAACCAAGCATGTGACATTTCCTCGAGTTGGCCTGTACTTAATAGGATTAGTTCACTAACACTAACCATTTTATGTTTCTTGTTTTACTTTGCAGGATTAGTAGTCATCAACAGTTATTCATAAGGAACCTGGTCTAGTTATTCAGCAATGAAAAATTAATAAGTTATAAAGAAAGGTTATGGTTCAGATTATGGTTTTGAAAACATTACTTGAAGTGAAAAGAGAGAAGTTCCAAATTTACAAGTAAGCTGTTAAGACATTTTTAAGTTTTGCTACATTTATCCTAGAAGATTATAAGTGGAAGTATGAATGTGTTCTGTTTCTTACAACGGGTTAGCCCACGTGAGCTTGAATGCATAATTACGGAAACTAAGTCATCTTTAGGATACATAAAGGTAAAGAGTTTTTATGAAGTTAAGGGAAATATGAGAAGTGTTTAGTTGAAGTATAAACCTGAAGGAAACAGTATGCATAGATATGCAAGGTGTATAGCAAAAACAAAGGATTATCATTAGAAATATAAAAGTTATGGGTACAATGACCCCAAGAAACCATCAAACCAAAAGTTATAGGCATGAAGGCCATAGAAACAGAATTTAAAAATACATCTCGCAAGGCACTACGATGGGCCCACCATATGATCAAAAGTTATCAGACGCGTCAAGTTTAAAGTAGTTCAGACGAAAGGAGTTTTTGTAGCATCAGGAGCTGGAACCTCATTACCAGATGGGGGAGTGACCTCTGTAGCCTCAGGGATGGAACCTGGAGGCCTCTCAACCGCTATAGCAGGAGGTACAGAGTCAGGCTGATTTTGCAGCTGCTTTCTTCAAATCTTCAATCATATTCACGACATCCTCACCCAGGAGGGACCATTCCAACCTGGGCATTTTCTCCCACATAGATATCATGTAGTCACGAACACCTTCATCATAGCCCTCATCATATCTGGCCTTCTCCTGTATAAGCATGGAGGATTTAACAGTATCAGCAACAACATTCAAAGCGTCAACCTGAGCTTCCAGTTCATTGATTTTCTCCAGCATTGATAGTTTCTCGTCCTTTAGAGCTTTGACCTGGCCCTAAAGCTCTACCTTATCATTTTTCAAGGAGGTCTCGACAACTTTAGCCCTTCGGACAGCAGTAGTGGTGAGGTTCACTTTCTCCTCTTTAGCAGATAGCTCCTCCTTGAGCTTAGAAACCTCTCCTTGCAATCGGAGATCATACTGAGTTTTCTCGGTAATCTCATCACAAAATCTTAGAGTAAAGAATGTGTTTTGGGCTGAAGAAAACCTCATGGCATGGATAGCTTCAGTAGAGTCCATTTTGGACCAACCAGCAATGATCTCAGGTGACACATGAATATCGATCAAATCTTTGAAATGATTTTGAAAAGTAGCCGGCTCGACCTTCACAGCTTGGCTTTTTCTCATGGACCTATTTTGAGAGCTCCCAGATAGGTCCAGAGTGGTTTGAGTGAGCTTCCATTTTGACGAGCTGGATGGTTGGATTTGGACAGATGCAGGTGTAGGAACTTGACTTATAGGAGTTGTAGTAAGTGGAACATCCTTCTCTTCAATTTTAAAAATCTCATCCACGTTCTTGGTTCGTTTCATAAAAGAGGGGACTTTGGGTGACATGTCTGCATAAGCCAACAAGTCAAGATTAAAGAGATATGCATGGAGTAAACAGATATAACCATAAAGATATATTTAAAGAGGAAAGTGTAATAACAAGGAAACTTATACTAGGTTCTGAAGGGAAAAATCCTAAAGAGGTCAGGTTTTGTGGGGTCATCAAAATTAAACAATCTCTGATGGAAGAAGACGATTTCAGGACCTCCTGTGCCCTAAGAAGACGGTTGCCTGTCAAAGGAGTCTATTTTTGGGATCCTAGGTTGATGGTTGAATTCATACATAACTTTAAGACAATTATAGCAATATAAGAATTGCTCTGGCCATTGCTCAAATTTTGTTTCACATTCTTTATGCACTGACCCTGATGACAAGGCCAAGCAGAGAGGTAGAAGCATCCAGAATTTCTTCCAGTATCTTTGAGCTTGAAGAAGAAACCAAGCTCTTTTGCAGTCAAGGGAGTAGTGAATTTGCTAGCATAGAGGATATAAGTGTAGATAACAAGTCTATATGAGTTGGGAGTTAGTTGAAGAGGTGCAAGTTCGTAGAAATCCAAAACTTCTCGTAGAAATGGGTGAAGAAGTACGTATACACCGACTTTAAAGAAGGTGGCGGAGATCACATCTTTCAGGATTCCTAACTCTGGAGCTTTAACATCAAACCTATGGGCTCTCTCACCAGGTTCTGGGATGAAAATAGTACAGGTTGGACGGGGACATTCTTCGTATAGTTTCTTAAGCTTAAATGAGGTCATGATAGAATCAATTTTCTCACAGTAAGGAGTGGCTTTGATTCGGTAGAGGTCTCTTTCAACCTCAGGTTCAGGTTCATTATCTATTTCAAGATTGGGAATCTCAGGTTTCGATACCTCCTCCTCGTCGGTGGGCCAGTCATCCCCTAAATCAACAAATGTAGGAATGGGAGGTTGAGATGACGGAGATATTATGGGTCTAAGGAGTATGTTATCGGGTTCATTTACATTAGGAATTACCACCCTAGATCTAGTTCTTTCACCAATTGGCATAGTAGATAAAGGTTGAATTGAGGACTGGTGATCAGAGTGGGTGGATTCGGATGACATCTGCAAAGACAGACGAAGAAAGGTCAAGTTCAAAGGCATTTACGAAAGAGTTTAGGGACCTTAAATATCTAAAGTGCTATAGTCGCATATTGGAGATAATCTAGGGAACTCCCAAAAGAGGTATAAATTGATAATAACACAACATCAAGCATGAGAATGCAGAAGATGAATAGACAATTAAAGCTTACGGTAAAATCAAGATGACCCGATTATGAATCGACGAATGGATGGTCATCAAATAAGATGCAGTGAAAGCTTGTGTGTACAACTTGAAGTGTGAAGAACAAATATAGACACATACATACAGAGATGAGAAGAACAAGTACATATACAGACATACCTACACTATCAGATAAAAGATAGCATGCAAGATCGAAAGGAGCATAAAGTTAAAAATAAAATCGAGATTATGAAGGAATAGAGAACAGTTGTGAGAATCGTACCTTGGATTGAAGAAAACGGCAGCGAGGAGGCTATATTGAGCAGATGATCGTCAAGCTTCTATCTTTTCTCTCTCCGAAGGTTTTTGATAAATATTTGATAAATATAAAAATGGAGATGAAGCAGTTTATGTGTTTATATAATCAAGGTAACTAGGGGACTGTCCCATGCACGTGGCAAGAGAAAGATAAAATTAAACCAAACAATTAATAAAATTAAATCTAAGGGGCTTCTTTCATAGAAGAAGTATAAACTTCTTTGCAATAGAGAAAGATTTCATGGCCAAAGTGAAGAACAAAATTCAAGACAAGAAATAAAAGCTTGTGAAAGAAATTGTTTACAAAATTTAGAAAGCTACTACAAAATGAAAACTAATAGAAAGAGATGGAGACTACTCTAAAAACTAGGGTAAGTAAGGTAAGGTGTAGACTAAGTTGGGGGGCTAAGGGTGAGAATAAGATGCTTAAATAGGCACAAGGTAGGGTTTTAGGGGTAGAAGGGTAATCTTCATTTTTTTTTCTTTTTGCCTTTTCTTCTTTTTTTTTTTCCTTCTTTCTCTTTTTTTATTCCTCTTTTTCCCTTTTTTTTGCTCCTTTTAATCATCTTTTCTCCTCCTTTCTTTATTTCTGTACAATTTCTTGAAATAAGACAATTTCCTTTTAATCATCTTTATTTCTTTATTTCTTTTTTTTTCCCCCTCCTTGCAACAAACAAAATTTTTCCTTATTACCTCTTTCGTGACTCTTGACCTGATCACCACCTATGCGAATTCCAAACCTTTTATGTAGTGCGTGAGTGTTGTAAAATTGATATGCTTCATCGATTTCAGAAAAAATTCGCCCAAGTACTGGTTCTGCTTTTTCCGATATACTGATATCCAAATATTGTGCTTCCATGGTAAAATTTACGGTAAAATTTACAAACAGGTTATGATAGTCAAAATTTACGATAAAATTTTAAAAAAGATTAAAGAATAAAAATGATATATAAAATAATCAAACAAATAAAACTACGGTCAAAATTTAAAAAAGGATTAAAGAATAAAAATGATAAAATATCCAAGTTAATCCAACTAATGTTTTGTTATAAGATCAAAGTGTTTTACTGTTTTTATTTTAGTGTTGCTAGGGTAGAAAATATTTCTACAGTGTTAGGTAGAAACTCTTTATCCTATAAACAAATACAGTGCTGTAGAAACCCTTTACCCTATAAAACTACAACATCATCACATCTTAAGCAGAAGCACAGGAGAGAGAGATCGAGAGATCGAGAAATGGAGAGGAGGAGAGATACGGCATCGAAGCTAACAATAAAGTTCAAGGGAAAGGCAATAATGGGGCCCACAAACAGCAGCAAGGAAGGAGGTGGAGGAGGTGGAGGACGTGGAGGAGGTGGAGGGGGTGAAGGAGGTGGAGGACGTGGTGGAGGTGGAGGACGTGGATGGAGCGACATGGAAATACCCAAACCACTCAAAGAATGAATCTATTTTTTTAATTTTTAAAAAAATTTAAAAAAATAGATTCATCATTCGGGACAAGACTAGTTAAAAGGAAGTCCACTTTGACCGGTTTGACCGTTACAAAACCAAACCAAATACATATAGGAATTTTTTTGAAAAATTACCGTATCACTAAAATCGTTATATCTTGACATCCGTGTGATTGGAACGTCGAAAAAATAATTTAAAAAAATAGATTCATCATTCGGGACAAGACTAGTTAAAAGGAAGTCCACTTTGATCGGTTTAACTGTTATAAAACCAAACCAAATACATATAGGAATTTTTTTGAAAAATTACCGTACCACTAAAATCATTATATCTTGAAATCCGTGCGATTGGAACGTCGAAAAAATAATTTTAAAAAATAGATTCATCATTCGGGACAAGACTAGTTAAAAAAATATCTAATGGAACACTTCATACAGCAAACGCAACACTATTGTTATCTAATGCAACACTTATGCCACGTCATCATATGACACATCAGCAGAGGTGGGTCCCACTCCTACCACCTCAGCAATTGTACTTAACACTTAATTTCTCAGAACCATTTTTGTTTTGCACTTGGTAGAGCACTTGATGATCTACAATTCACATCTTTGACAAACATAGTGATTTGTAGATTGCCGCATAATCCTTTATGTAAGCAGGCTCTTTTTACTCCTTTGAAGTACATTTGCTTACTGGATGATGCTTTTTTCTTTTTTTCTTTTTGAATAATTAGGCTAACTTACAAAACTAGAAATGATAGTTTTGCTTCCATATTGTCCTGGCAACTTTGTGTATTACACATTTGTTGTAGATCCCTTTCTCTGCATATGTGCATATACAAACTTGTAGTCATTTAAGTTGTAGGTTAGTTTATATTGGGTACTAACCTTTATTATCACGTACAAGCTTAATTAGGGTACATACCCGCAATGCAAGTACGCAACCTACCTTCTCTTAATTGTTCTGGTTTTGTTTTTATAGCTACTCATTAAATACAGACGAATAGACTATAACTTTTAAGTTAAATTATGGTAATATTTTAAGGTAGAGCGGCTAAGCCTGGATTACCGAATAAAAAGAAGATTTTTCTTTAAATATCAGGCTCTGGTAATATTTTAATGCACTCTTTTGTTTTGGCTAACGTTCTTTAAAGTGCTAAAGATGTAGAGACGTGAGGGTTCCTAGGCGAAATGATCTTCCTTTTTCTAAGTGAAGTACAAATAGCTTGTGTAACATCGGCAAATTTGACTGGATTTGCTACCAAAGTAGATCCTTGGTACTACAAGACTCTCAATCACACAACAAACATCACAGATTGAATTAGAAGAGTCTTGGTACTTGGATAATTAGAACCAGGTAAAGCAATAACCCAGCAAAACCAACCAAAGCTGCATCTACATTGAATTAGCCCTCCAACACGACAACCTTTCAAGAACCAATCAAGTAAAAACAACATAAAAACATCACATGTTTCTCTGGTCCTGAAACCAACCAGGCCACACTGCTAATTTCAGCTCCACAAAATCTTCACACTCCTCCGTACAACCTTAATTAAACCATAGAAATTGCCCCTCATTTCTAAATTATTATGATGCACAATGTCATAGCAATTGACAATGACACTGTAAAAATTGTAAAAGTGACAATCCAGAATGAAGGACAGGACACTATAGTTCCGACCTCGTGACCTTACACAAAGAAGGAAACAAGTGCAGTATGAAGATTAACTTAAATTCAAATCGCAAAGAAAGATCTTCCACTTCAAGCTTCTAACTTAATTCAAAACTTCGACAAAAAGCAGTATTGAGAGCAATAAGCTGGTCAAAGTAGCTAGAATTCAGTTTGCTTAAGAAGATACCGACTATGATATACCAAGTAAATTTGGATTTCTGTATATAATTATAACAACAAAATCATGATTAAAAACAATTAAACATAGAAAGCTGATAGAAGGGTGACTGTTTCGTCATTATTCATGAAGCGATGGAGCAATTCGCTTCAAGTGCACCACGCTCATGACTGGTAGCAATAGGCACACATATTCAACTATCATCTTAGAGATAGCCATAAATCAATGAAATAACATGATAAATTATACAGATAAGGTAAATACAAAATCAACTAAAAATGAAGCCATCAGAGATAGGGTATAGGATATTGAAACAATATAAATTAAGCATAGAAATCCAGTTAGAAGTTGAAGTTTTGGATCACAAAGTATTTTGCCATATTAACTGAACTATGAATCCAACACTCCAAATTCACGAACCAGTACAGTATGTTCCAACAGAAGAAAGAGCTACACTAACATAAAAGCACATAGTAAAATGCAATTTCTTTCGATATGAAATAAAGAAGAATTATGGAAATAAGTTTTCCAGCAAGGAATGAGTTTTAATAATTATGTATCAATTTTCTTCGTATTCATTGTACCATTCTCACAGAGGCACACAAAAGAATATTTTTTCCGTTTTTCATTTAAATTGTATGATTCTCAGTACACATTACCAATTTACATCCCTCGTGAAATTCACTGTATGATTCTCATGCATATTACCCTTTTTGCCATCTCTCCTATCTTTATCTGGACCAGCTTAATTCCTTTTCGCCTTGGTGCAGTTCATAGGGCAAAAGTGAGAGTAAGAAGAATCGTAAAGAATGGCAGCAAGGAAGAGTACCTCTACACATTCTAATCATGATGAAACTTTTTCTTCCTTTTTGATGTATGCTTCTTCTTCTTATACGTCTTTCTCTTTTTTCCCCTTTTCATGTGTTTAACTGGACCTGCTTGGTTCCTTTTCGGATTGGTATGGTTCACAAGGCATATCTTATCTTCCACCTTTCTTGTTGGCTTAAACACCTCAGTAACAGATGGATCCAACACATTAATGGAAACTTGAAGATCAACACCCATAGCTATTGCCTCGTCCCAAAGTTCTTTAGCCTTTACAAAGTCTCCTCCTCTACAAAGCTTTGGTAATTGGTATAATCAAATTATAAATTGTCCATAACCACCTAAAGAGCTTTTCTTCATCAATTCAAACAGCTCAAGAGCATAATTTGGCCTGTCAACTCCACATAGAACGCCGATTAAATCGCAATAAAACTTGCCTTCTGGAACGATTCCAACCTCAACCATCTCATCAACTAATCGCTTACCTATCCCAATCTACCTGTGAGATACAGCACCCTAGCAACAAGGTAGTAGCTAAACCGATCGGGAGAGCAACCGGATTCTTTCATTGTATCCAGAATTTTGATTGATTCTTTGACTCTTCTACATTTACTCAAGCTGGAAAGCAATATATTATAAGTAGCTGAGGTTGGCTCCAACTCGTAGGTTCTCATTTCCATCATCACATTCAAAGCAGATGGAACTAGAGCAGAAGGATTAGATTTCAGGTTTCTCTTACAAATGCACCTAAGGAATGTGTTAAAGCAATAAAGATCTGGCATAATTCCCGCAGATATCATATTTTTGACTATTCACCATGCTTCTATAACATTCCCCTGCACAGAGCCACAGACCACCCATAAAGTAGGTTTCTATAAATGCAAGGCTTTACAGATGAAATTGCATCTTTATGGTGCCAAATGATCCCTTTATGGTGCCAAATGATCCCTTCTGCTCTCTTTGCAAGCCCTTTTGTGCATAAAGCACTAACCATAGCAGTGACCGGAGCACTATTATGGGCACACTTAAACTTCTTAAGATTCTTGAAAATACCCAATGCCTGGTCTTCCATACCCAATTTAACCATTGTATGAGCTACTTCAGCAAAAGTAGTATTTTCCATTACCCGCCCATCCTTAGCAAAGTGCCAAAGTCTGACATCAAAATGTCAATCGCCATAAGAAAAATCTAAGAAGCCTTCTTGTAGCAGCTTGGTGTTTACAAGAATCAAGAACTTGGGTAACAAGGGATGACGTTAAAGGAACATTGAATTTGTTGAGACTCCCTTCCAAGTCATCTAAACTGCCAATGCCATTGCAAACAACATATCATAGGTGTCAGAAAATTGGAAGCAGGTGGAATAGTGGAGTAGAATGAGACACATAGTTGCTTCTGTTTGGGAACAATAAAAGGATGCAGAAATGAATTCTTGCATCTAGGGTTTAGTACAAAAAATATCTTCTTAACTGAAAAACTCATTTGCAAAGGAATTATCATAGGCAAATGATCAAGCAGTTATTGTGCAACATTACAAGTTGATGAGAGGGACTATACATACATACAATTATATATAATGAATCCACCAACAGGACGAGGTGAAGGCAACTATGAACTTAACCTGACTTCACATGATGTATACGTATCTTAATTCTTGCAGTTACAGACAAACAATGGAAATCCATTATATTTATTATACCTCAACATATTTGTAGTCGAGAGGAATTGAATCTAGGTCCATCTAGCACCTATAACTAAAAGTTATGTATAGTCACTAATACAAATCACGTGTGAAAATCTTTAAACTCATTTACTAGATGCACAAATAATTCACTTATTAGAAATATTTGTTTTATAATTTATTCAGGATAAAAGTGTTTATATAATTATACTAATTTAATCCATCCATTATATCTATTATAGTGGAACATGGGTTTTGTGCCTATTTTGTAAATTCCGTTATATCTATTATAGTGGAACATGGGTTTTGTGCATATTTAGTAAATTACGAATTTGTCCTTAAATTTATAATAATGTTAAAAATTTTGAAGTTGGAAGGAATTGAATCCATGACCATACAACACTTATAATCTTTTGTTCACTGGTCCAACCACTATACCAAATCAATTTCTTGTGCAATATTTAAAACTCATTCACTACATGCACAAATAACCCATCTATTACAAATATTTATTTTATAATTTATTCAGGATAAAAGTGCCCACAATTTTACTAATTTTAATAATTTGAATTTTGATAACAATTAAAACTATGATATTCATATACTCATAAATTTATGCTCACGTTTATTTTTATGATTTATTAGTGATAAAACCATTAAAATATTTTCACATATAATAGTAGAAAATGATAGTCGGGGAGGGAAAATATAAATTGACAAATATGATGTCGTCGAAGTCAGAATTAAGAAAGGTACTGAGTGACCTAAAATTGGTCCAAAACAAAATAATCAAAGTGAGGAATTATGTGATGAAAAATAAGTAGAAGTCTATCTCAAGTAGGTAAACGTGTGGAAGTGAAGATAGATCTATAAAAATTTATTACAATATTTCTCTTTTTTAACAATTACGTATATATATTAGTCAAATATGTTTATTATTAAATTTTTAAAAAAATTGATGAATGAAGTGTATAACATATTTTTACTCAATATCAGTATAATATTTATTTAAAGTATGAAAGGCACTGAGGTGGCCGAAAATTGGTAAAAAGAAAATCGAAGTGTAAAGGTAGGTGACGGAAAATTAGTAGAAGTTTATCTCATGTAGGTAAACGGACGAAAGTGAGAGTAGATATATAAAAATTTATTACAATATTTCTCTCTTCTAATAATTATGTCTATATTAATGGGTTAAATGGCTATTTGGTCACTGTACTATTCAAAAACTTTCAATTGGGTCACCAACCCAAAAAAGTTTTCAATCGCATAATAAAGCATTCAAAAACTTTCAATTGGGTCACTGCCGTTAGTCATTACCGTTAACTTTAACGGAAAGACGTCAACTTTCAATTAGGTCATCAGTATTAAGTTTAACTTTCAATTAGGTCATCGGTATTATAAATTTTTTGTTGAGTATTGAATACGGTAAAAGAATACAGAGGGGGGGGGGGTGAATGGATTCTTGAACTTTTCTTTGTTCTTGAATCTTTGCAGCAAGATATGTGTTGAATGTGTGAGATATGTAAGTACAGATAACAAAGGCAAACACAACACAATATCACTTTAATCTAATATTTTATTAGATAAAGATTTTGCTACAATCTGTGAATACAAATGGTAGTATTCTCAGCTTCGTTTTTCTTAGAGAGATATTTCTTGAGATGTATATTGAAAAACTTATCACACCTCAACTAAGGAAGTGAGGCTGTATCCTTATAGACATGGATACACCTACTTACTACAAATAAGGTAGGTAAACAAAGTACTTTCCAGTCTGTCTATCTCATTTGAGTAAGAGTCCAAACAGCTACAGATTTGACTTTGCAAAGCCTGTTCAGATCCACTTCTTTAGCTCCTTGTCCCTTTGTCTTATCTCTCCAAGCTTCTTTGTAGGCTTTCCAATCTGCTTTATTGTACATAGTCAAATAAAGCGTCTCGGCTTGTTGCAGGTTTCTGACTTGTACAATTCTTCAGTATTTTGTCTCCAAGAATGTATTCGAGAAATGGCTAAGTGATTAATTCGAGAACTCGAATTGACTTAATCGATAACTCTGAGTTCTCGAATAGTGTTATATTGACATATCGAATCACTTCTCGAACAGCTCTTTTCTCTGGGACTCCTTGAGATATCGAATAGATCATTGACTTGTTGACTCTCAGAGAACTTGAATGATGCTTTGACTTGTTGACTCCATGAGTTCTCGAATAGAGTAATAGACATATCGAATCTCTGAGATATCGAATGAGATATCGAACAGTGTATTCAGAGATATCGAATAGTGTCTTCTGAGATATCGAATCTCTGACTTCTCGAATAGACAAATGTACTTCTCGAATTGGTACTTAGGCAAATTCTTCATTTCTTCAAATCCCAACTGTGATTATTTGGCAGTCTTTATCTCCTTGCTTGAGGCATGAACCTTGGAACTTCTGTAACGCCCCCAAATCCGGGGTCAGTAGATTTGGGCGTCACGCTAACAAACTCAACAATTCTAACAAAAATTGGCCATGATGTATTCGTAAATACAACATAAACCTGCTGGATACTAAACTAAAAATCTGAAAATCAAAATAAAACTGAAATAAAAACAAAAACTCAATCAACAGCTCTTTGACCCCAACTCCTAACTCAGGATCTTAGGTTACAGTTCTAGAAACAAGAAAACCCAAACCAACTTAAATACAACTTTAAATACAAAACTTAATACAGACCTAAATCACTGATATAACTTCGAATAGAGGTATACTAGGCCAACTAATCAAATACATAATATCACTACTAAAATATATTTACATACAACAAAACAATTACAAATCTAACTACCGTGATCCACGTCAGCTTCACAACTGCATCCTGCTTCTTCTCTCCACTTTCTGAACTGTGCAGGTACTTCTCGCCAATGCTTAGCTTACTGAAATATTAGATTTAAAACAACAACAAGTGTGAGCCAAAGAATGCTCAGCAAGTTATATATATAAAACTGAACTGGATTAAACAAGAATGCAATAGTTGCAATTCGAGAAATAGGAACGATAAACATGAGCGAAGAAATACTCACCAATTTATAACCAATACTATAATTGAAATCTGGATTCTTAACTTTAACAAGAGGTTAATATCATTTAAAACCTTTATAACTCAAAATCAAGATTTAATAACTGCGAAGGGTCGTAATACTAGATTCAATACTTTTAATACTCGCAAAATACTTAACTAACGCTTTAACAAAATCTCCAAGAAATTCTCATTTACTCAAATTTCATTCATGTCGCTAAGCGTTTGCACACCTAGCTGCCTAACCGGCCTGACAATCATGAGTTTGAATAAACAAGAAGATCTCAAATCATTCTCGGTTCTCACTATCACTGCGCAACACATGCCACAGTGACCGTAATAACCGTGAATTAGTTTTTACCAAGCAAAATATAAAACTACTCTTCTATTTATTACTAACCATCTCTGCCCCAGATAAAACTTTGAGAGAAAGAATATCAAGAATCCCCCAATCATTCTTACTCCACTTTCACGTACAATGTTACTTGTGAAGGGAATAACTGGAAAACTTCTATCTATCCTTAATCTCAATATTTTACTGGGGTTTCAAATTTAATCATATAGACAACTAACTCTAAAATACACAATTTCTAAAATGATAATCATTACCGTAAAATAGATATATCTAATCAAAACATTCACCTCATTTAAGTTATTCCATCAATAAAACATAAAAACATTCATATCTTTAAAACCATTCCACAATAAAACATACTTTCCGTAAAACTTTTTGAAACATTTAAATTTATTTTATTATTCTTCTGATTACGGACAATACGGGTGATCAGCCACGTAAAGTCCCCATTCCTTTAAAACTGGGTTCCCATTGAGGCAACACATTGGCCTTTAATGCTGGACTAGGACCACCCTAGCCTCTTACGCTAAATAAAAGTGCTGGACTAGGACCACCCTAGCCTCTTACGCTAAATAAAAGTGCTGGACTAGGACCACCCTAGCCTCTTACGCTTTATTCAATTTATAAACAATCTTATTAATAATTTAAAACATTACACTTTTCAGTCCTTTATACTCACTGGCAAAAGACCAGCCCAGTATAAGGAAATTTTAAAAACATCTTTAATTAATAACCATTTTAGGAAGCCATGCTAAAAGATTTAGAAACATAGAAGCATTCGATATACGGAATAAAATACATCCTTATCAGTAATTCGAAGGAAAGAATACTAGCAATATGAATTTTGAAGGGAATAATTATACTGAATAAAAACATAAGTATCTCGCTTGAACGATAAGCGAGGGTTAGTACACTTGCCTCGATTCCAATGCATCGATTCGCTACTTACTGTACTTCGGTCTTTACTCGTCATACATTCATTTCCTTCAGTCGTCTCGTCAACACGCTCGCTGGGTCCACATCGAATCCCTAATTATACTCGAATAATAGTAAGGTACTATTTAGTACATACACAACCAAATCAATAACTAATTACTTGTAACTCACAAAGCAATACATACATAAATATATATACCCACACCACATAAATATCACATACGTACTTAAATACTCATACACCTCATGCCTTTAAATCTTTTAAATCAAATAATTTAAATAACTTTAAATACAGGGGATTTTCAGAAAATTTCGGCATGACCTATTCGTTTATCGGACTATGGGCACAGCCCCTCAAATACAATTCAAACCCTGCTTTTATAAAAATAAAGCTGCCTCAACTTGCAGCAACATAAAATAAACAAATAATGAAAAGTACCCGCCCAGACATGCGGCAACTAATCACATAAAGAAATTTACCCGCCCAGACATGCGGCACCTCAACACGTAAGAAAAGTAAACTACGTTTATCCACATTTAAGCCAACACCACGTAGTTGACAATTATGACTTCTGACAATTACTACGACCCGACTTATACCATTTAACACATAGACATTTACTGATAAGGCAACTCTTATAACTACGCATTGCATGACCATAACAATTAGCACTTAGCACTTTAGCAATTAACAATTACAATTGAAAACCAACAACTAACAACTAGAAATTTCTCCACTAAAACACTAACTTTATTCACTAGGATCGTTTAGCACATACACTAGCAATTTAAACTAATTAACTTACAACCAACAATTAGCAATATCCATACTTTACAACAATTAAAACCAACTCGCAATTAATACCACTAATTACAATTAACAAACATAAACTCTCCGAATAATCACGGACATTAAAACAATAACTTACAATTTAAAATTAATTAAAGTACAACAATTAATAATTATCAACTATGCTCTTCAAATTAACTACGGGAATTACAACAACATCCTCAAAATTCGAAGAAAATCTAATTATAAAAAATCAACATATCTAACTTGCAATTTAAACTAATTAAACTACAACAATTACATAATTTAATAATTAAACTACTACAATTAAGCTATATACTCACAATTTAAACTAATTAAATTACATCAACTACATAATTATATCACAATTAAATTACTACAATCACAATAATTAATCTAAATGAGGAATTAACAATTTACATCGGAAAAATAAAACGAAGTAAATAAATAAATAAGGTATAAAACTTATACCTCTTCCGATTCCGACCCGCAATTCAAGCCACCGGAACCAAACTCCACCACTACCAGCAAACCCACGCAGACTCTCAACCTGCTATCTCTCCCTGCCTCGACATGTTCTTCTATGTCTCATTGCAGCGCCACCGTGATTCTACCATGAGCATCATCAACCATCGCCTGAACTCAACGCCTACGCCGCCATGCTGAGACCACCGCCACTGCCGCCCTTCTCCATTTCTTCCCGCTTACTGCACACACGCACATAGCAACACACCCAAACCCGCCTTCACAGACACATCTCGTACTCAAACCCCCAAGTCACCACCGCTGCCGGCGACAGCTGTCGAGGTGGTTCCCTCCGGCTCTGGCCTCCAACAGCAACAAAACCACTCCAATTTCATTCTTCCAAAACCCGCAATTACATCACATAAAACAAGAATTAAAAAGCCCCAATTTCATAAGAACCCTAATTTTTCACCCCCAATTCTTTTCTCTCACCCCTATTCTTCTTTCTTCTCCCCGATTCTTTCTTTCTCTGTCGAGAACTCTCTGGATTCTCTAAATGGGCTTGGCCCAAATCCTTTATATCACTACTACTCTTATTCCGGCCCAAATAAAATACTACTCATTCTTGTAAAAACTAATACACATCTTTTATAAATCGAAAATTAAATAGAAAATTGGGAAAATTAAACTTTTCATTTTTTAAAATGAAGAGTATAAAATTACGAACTCCCACATATTTTTAAAATATTTTTCGGATCAAAAATGAATTAAATATGAATTTTCAAAGTTTTGATCCTTTAAATACAATAAAACTCTTAAAATCATTATAAAATACTAAAACACCCAAATTAATCCACCCAACACTTTTAAAAACTCAATAAATATATCAAGATAATTTTACAAAAGATTTCATGATTTTCTCCAACTCCGATAAATAAATAAAGATTTTTGAAGATCAATAATACTTGATTTAAATCTTTTTAAATCACTAAAAAAATACCAATAAAATACTGGGGCACACATAACTCAATATATACTCATATAAACTCAATACTAAATATCGTTGAACTCCACAACGATATTCTCAAATCCAATTCCATCATTTAAATACTAATTAACATAATTAAAACAATAAAAATAATGATAATAAATCCTAAAATAATCCGGGATCTTACAACTTCTTTCAAGCATTATTCTTGACTTTATAAGTACAGTAACACAACTAGAATTTGATGCCTATTACAAGTACATAACAAATAGAAACTCTACAACTAGAGGTTCCCTCAGTTAAGAGGTCATGTAGGTAATGCATAGCATTACACATACTTAGGCTTGTTATTAGATGTATTCAGGCATGCCTCTGTGACTAACATTTTTAATTTTTAAATTCTTAGTATTTTGAATTAAATTTTTTCGAATTTAAATTTTTGAATAATTTTTTAATTTTTTTTGAAATCTTGAAATTTTTGATTTTTTTCGAAATTTTTGAATATAAATTTATTAAATTGTGGGAATCGCGAGCGTTTTATAAAGTTAGTTTGACTGCAAGTAGTTCCAAAAATATACACACATATAGACACATACTACTCTCCCTCTGCATTGAAATATTTTTAAAATTTTTTAGAAATTTTTGAATAAATTTTTAAATTTCGAAATTTTTGAATAAATTAGTAAATTTTGTGAATTTAAATTAATAAAATTTTGAGAATTTTGAGAATTTAAGTTAATAATTTTAAAAATTTATTCAGAAATTTAAATTCAAAAAAATTTAATCCAAAATTCTCAAATTTTAAAACAAATTTCAAAAATTTATAATACCGATGACCTAATTGAAAGTTAAACTTAATACTGATGACCTAATTGAAAGTTGACGTTTTTTCGTTAAAGTTAACGGCAATGACTAACGGCAATGACCTAATTGAAAGTTTTTGAGTGCTTTATTATGCGATTGAAAACTTTTTTGGGTTGATGATCCAATTGAAAGTTTTTGAATAGTACAGTAACCAAATAGCCATTTAACCCCTATATTAATCAAATGGCCAAAATATGTTTATTATGAAATTAATACAAAAGATGATAAATAAGGTGTAAAATATATTTTTACTCAGATATCAGTATAACATTTTATTTTAATTATATTTCCACTACATCGGTTAATCCTATTATCATTGGGTAATTTATAGATTGATTAACAAAATAGATTAAAAAATTAAAAATTAAAAATAATTTACGTATGGGATTTGAATTTGGTAAAAAAATGTCAATATGGTTTTGATATTTATAGTCCCTCGTACTATATTTTTGCAGCATTTTTGTAACATGCTAATGTTATTAACTTCATACAAAATGAGTTTTATAATCATATACTTAAATAGTAATATACCAATTTTACTTGAATTTTAAACTCCAATGCGAGTTTCAACCCGGTGTGAGACTAATAAACTCAAAAATTGCTCATATATACAATGTCTTATGATCACGAATGTGGTATGCATATTTTTTTTTTATTTTTCGACTATCATTTTGGTGTTACCTCAAATTAAAATGATATTTCTGGGATGGTTCATTAATATCGTAGTTACGTCTATCTTATTTTTATGGATTGAATCTTATTGTATATGTGAAATTTTACAACACAATTCATTCGGTGCATACATTAACGCGTCAAATTTTAAAAACCCGTTATGAGATATGACATTGTAATTTTAGTTAGTCGTGTATTTGGTTGAATTTGTACATGTCTAAATATGGGTTGTCTTGAAATTTGAGACCTTGGGTTTTGAAAGTTCACTTGTGACAATGGATGGTACAATGTATTTAAAGAAAAATATATGTTATGGTCAATTTACTATTTAAAGGATACTTCTGAGATGGTCAAATACCATGATCCTAGAAAAGCACACATCACATATTTATTTTGGATATGCATAGAATTAGAAAATTTATTGTCTCCTTGTTCTCCGAAATTGGTCGGAGAAAAAGATCCAAAATTGAAAATATGCGCTAAGATTTTATAAGCAGAACTATATGACTCTATTACTTTTATTTTTCCGTCACATTACATTATTTTTTATAATATTAAATTAGAAATAATATGATATTTAATTCTTCCTCCATCCCAAAATAAATAAACATGCTATTTTTACACGCATTGCAATACAACAAGATTATTGTGGTTATGGCTTTTAGTCGGTCATTCTTCTCACATTGACCAAACATAACTAAAAATATAACATTCACGGTTCAGAATCTAATAATATTTTGAAACTATAATATTTTAAATAGATCAAAATACGTAAAGTAGACTAATAGAAGAAAATTCTATGAATTATTATGTGGCCCGTGCTTTGCACGGGCTATCATGCTAGTTCTTTGTGAATACTACCTTACTTTGTTTTGTTTGTGTTGGGTTTTCTTTTCATCTTTATTCTTTTGAGGCTTTCAAGCAACTGGTTTAGCTCGGCCTATAGGATTAGCCCATTTTTGCTTAGGGTCTAGTCCATTTAAGGCCTGTTACTAGCCCACCCCCCACAGGCCTGTCCAAACCCTTTTTTTTCCTTCTACATCAGGTTCGAGTGATGTAGCTCAAATTTTGTTATTTTATTATTATAAAAAAAAATTGAACATGAAAGAAGATCTTTGGTTCTAACCATACTTCCTTTCTTTATGAAAAAAAAAGTAATCATACTTGTATAAATTTAAGATTCGATGATAAAAATTAAAGAAATTATTTAAATCTCTGTTAAGTGGTAAGTAGGCTTAGAATTCTTGAAGAGGATTTTGGAAGCTCCAAGGATATTTTTCCATTTAACATTTTCAAGTTTTTCATTTACGTAATATAGAGGCATCAAGCTGCATGCACAGATTACTAAAATCAGTGTTATAAAAATCTGTAATATTTAATTACGAATCAATTGCTAGTCCAAATAAAAAGCTCTGTGATATGATCACGCTAAAAATTGGGTTGAAAAATGTTCAAAGCTAGAACTGGTACTCTCTAATCAACAGACAACAATTGCTATAGTTTGGTTGTACATCTATATACTATACAGCACATAGAGAAAAGTTGCAGAACGTACATTATGTTAAGAAATATTACAACAGAAAAGTGCTCGATAAACATGCATACATAAAGCTAGCTAGGAGAATAATTGAGGGCAAATGAGAGGGAGGGGGTTGTGTTGTTAATCGTGACGAGGTCGCGCAAGCCAAAGAGAGCTGAGGGTGCAAAGACGATGGAAATACTCTGCAACTATTAACAATCCTTTGGCTGTGTTGGAAGCCCTTTATCTATAACGGGCCGGACCGAAGGCCCAAAGAGCAAAGCCCAAAAACTTCAAACGGTCTTATCTCTCTCAAACAGTCTTCAACTACTTTCGGTGGTGGGAAATATAATGATGCCTGTTGGTCCCCTTTGAGGTAACGAACATAATTCCAAAGGTATAAATATAAGCTCTAATCCATAAGAAATGACATGTACACAATTGACTACGCACATTTTCTTTACGTTCAAAGTACTCTTACAAAACACGACTTACTCATTCTCACACCGGAGGTGAATCGGGGGGACAATCCCTCGCATTCTTCTCATTTTGCAGGATCCATCCGAAACCCGACCCGGTGGAAATTCGGTCGTAACATTTGGTGCCGTCTGTGGGAACGTAGAGATACAATCTGTGTTAAAATCTATCAGAAGCTATGACGATTAAAGAAACGCCCAGAACCAACGAAAGCACCGTGGCCGGAAACAGTCCTATCATACAGAGGACAACTCCTGCCGTCCAAAGGATGCTGGTTTTCAATGAAGAAGAGGATGTGCCCTCTCCCGAAGAACAACAAGAAATGCTCATGAAATGGAGAGAACAAAAAGCCAAAGGAAAGGAAACGGAGAAGGCGAAAAGCCAGAACGAAGCCGAAAGGCAAGCCAAGCTAAGGGAGGCCGACCAGTTAAAGCTGCAAGCCCTAAAACTCCAGAGAGAAGAAATTGAACCATAGGAGAAAGCACTACGCGAAGCCCTGGAGGCCGAAGGCCAGAAGCCCGAAGAAGACCAAAGGGAAAAGAGAGTCAGAGACGACGAAGACGAGTCATGGAACTCGGAGTTGCAGTCCAAGAAAACCAAGTCGAAGGTGGTCAACTCCTCAGATTCAGAAGAAGAAGGTCCGCATACGGACGATCAGATTCGAAGGCTAGAAATAGTTATGTTCGGGGATAGGATGATTAGCCACGAGCCTGTCGTGACCGAAGAAATAGAACAGTACCGACCACCACCAGGAAGGCAATTCCCAAAGATGCACGAGTTCAACGGAAAGGGCGATCCCAAAGACCATTGTGAGAAATACGAATCACTCATGACTGGTATGGGGCATTGCGATATCATGTTGTGCAAGATGTTCAAAACTTACCTAAATGGACCGGCGTCCATGTGGTACCGTTCGCTAAGGCCACGATCGATCGGTTCTTATGGACATATCAAAAGAAAATTCTTGAGAAATTACTCCCACTTTTGTCGAAGGGAGAAAGATACTGAGGCCCTAATTCACTGCAGACAAAGACCGAATGAAGATCTAGGGGACTACTTAGCAAGATTTAAGGAGGAAGCCGGAATGGTCACATGCCTTTATAAGATCAAAGCTGCTGGATTTCTTTCGGCCAGACTCGACCCCATAAAAGGCAAGAAGCTTCGGTCGTCTCTCTATGACGTTCCTCAAAAATCTCTAAACGACATATACGTTCGGGGAGAAGCAATCCGAAGGAAGTTGGAATCAATCAGAGGATACAAAGAAAGCAGAAAGAATGACAAAGATGACAGGAGAAATGACCGAAGGGACGACCGAAGAAATCATGGCGATGTCAGAGGCAGAACAAATGATACTAGAACAACAGGACGAAGGCAAGATAAAGATAGTACCATGTTCACACGCCTCAACGCACCCATCTCCAAGATTCTCCATGAAATTAAGGGAAAACCAGGGTTCGTTCGGCCACCCCGAATAAAAACACCCGAATACAGAAGGAATGAGAATAAATACTGCGAGTATCATCGAGACAAGGGCCACAACACAAACGAATGCTACCACCTGAAGAAGTTGATCGAAAGAATGATCAAAGATGGAGAGTTAGCCCAGTTCGTGGGTGACTTAAGAGAAAAGCTCGATGCAAAGGAAAGGAAGGACCCCAGGGAAGCCGAATGATCATAGAAATATAGAGGCGAAGTCCGAACGATCTCTGGCGGCACTATACTCGATCGGGACAGTAAGACAGCCCAAAAGAGGTACGCTAGACAAATATACAGCCTTTACCAGTCAAAAACAGCCAAACAACCAGTCCCGATCACCTTTACAGGAGATGATTATGAAGACGTCATATGGCCGCACGAAGATCCCTTGGTAATAAATCCGGTAATTGGAGATAACAAAATTTGGAAGGTGTTGATCGACGAAGGGAGCTCGGTCAATATCCTGTACCACAGGACCTACTCCAAGATGAATCTAGGAGGAGAGCAACTAGAGCCGTGCCACGAGGCACCCTTATATGGTTTCGGTAATCAACCGGTGAAGGAACCATCACACTGAATGTACTCCTGGGAAAAGCACCATATACCGTGATGAAAGAAGCTAAATTTTACGTCGTTCGGGTAGATAGCCCTTATAACGGCATCCTAAGCAGGCCCATTTTATCCCTATTCCAAGTAGTATCATCCATACCGCACTTGAAGCTAAAATTCCCTACCGAGCACGGGATCGGAGAGATGAAGGGCGATCAAAAAGCAGCAAGAATCATTATGCTAGAAGATCTTGACAAGGATAAAGACGCCGAGATAATTGAATCTAGAAAAAGGAAAAGAGATGAGAACAACGCAGGAGGCAGTCACCAAATGCTGAATATAGAACTCGAGAAATTTGGGGCCGATCTCTCTTGCCCAATTGCCGAACCCGCAGCCGAAACCGAAGACGTGGAATTATACGTGGGCCAATCCGGGAAGATGATCCAAATAGGTAAAGGAATGGAACCAGGGTTGAAGGAAAGGGTTGTCGAGGTCATTAGGGAATTCCACGACGTGTTTATTTGGAACCCCGAAGACATGCCTGGATTAGACCCTTCGGTGGCGAAACACTGTCTAAACGTTGAGCCTGACGCCCAACCTGTGAAACAGAAGAAAAGAAATTTTGCCATGGAGAAACAAAGGGTTATCCAGACCGAAGTTGAAAAACTACTTGAGCCAAATTTATGGAAGAAATTGACTATCCTGAATGGTTAGCGAACGTAGTTGTCGTCAAAAAATCAAATGGCAAGTGGAGAATGTGCGTCGATTACACTGACCTAAATAAGCACTGTCCGAAAGACCACTATCCTCTACCCAACATCGATCAGCTAATAGACGCCACATCGGGGCATCAAATTCTCAGTTTTTTGGATGCTTTTTTAGGCTATCACCAAATCGCCATGAATGCCGAAGACATTTCGAAGACAGCATTCATCACCCCGAACGGTACTTATGCATACATCAAAATGCCCTTCGGACTGAAGAACGCGGGGGCAACTTTCCAGAAAATGGTGAACCTGCTCTTCAAAAAGCAAATAGGACGGAGCATGGAATGTTACGTCGATGACATGATCGTAAAGTCACTCTTCCAAGATCATGCGAACGACCTAAAGGAATGCTTCGAAACATTAAGAAAGAACAATATGAGGATTAACCCGAACAAGTGCACGTTCGGAGTTAACAACGGAAAATTCCTCGGATATATAGAGAGTGCCCGAGGAATTGAGGCGAACCCAGAGAAAATCAAGGCCGTCATGGATATGGAAGCGCCCAAGACGATAAGAGACATTCAGAAATTAACCGGACGAATGGCAGCATTACGAAGGTTCATTTCCAGATCAGCCGAAAAAGCCCTACCATTCTTCGAGGTGCTTCGGGGAAAAAAGAATTTAGATTGGGGACCTAATTGTCAAAAAGCATTCGAGGAAATCAAAGAATAGCTGGTGTACACTCCCCTCTTGATGAGACCAAGCCCGAACGAAACCTTACAATTACACCTGGCCGTGAACGACCGAACACTTGGAGCGGTACTGGTCAAGCAGCACGAAGGAAATCAACACCCCGTATTCTACGTATCTCACATACTAAAGGATGCAGAAACCAGATATCCAAATGCGGAAAAATTTGCCTACGGGTTGGTAATGGCATCAAGAAAATTACGGCATTACTTCCAAGGCCAAACGATTCAGATAGTAACCGACCAACCACTGAAGAAAATCATGCGCAGGTCCAAGGCTTCAGGCAGGATAGTTGCCTGGTCGGCCGAATTGGGAGAATATGATCTAGAGTTCGTTCCCAGAACGGCGATCAAGGCACAAGCTTTGGCCGACTTCATGGTAGAATGCTCTTTCTCCAATCCGAAGGATTTGATCTTAGAAGAATAGTCGACTCGATCTCTGGGTAAATGGAAACTATTCGTAGATGGTTCAGTCGCCGGATCCAAGTGCGGAGCAGGCCTAATCTTAACTAGCCCCGAAGGATTCGAAATATGTCAGGCAATTAGATTCACTTTCTCCTTAACCAATAACGAAGCCGAATACGAAGCCCTACTAGCAGGCCTAAACTTGGCAAAAAATCTGGAAGTGAAACACTTGAGAGCTTTTAGCGATTCAATGTTGGTCGTCAAACAGTTCTTTCGAGAATATGGACAGAAAGATCCGCGGACGAAGGCCTATGCCACAAAGGTATACGAAAACTCCATGCTATTTGAATCGTTCGAGTTAAGCCAAGTGGCAAGAGAAGACAATAGCCGAGCCGACGCCCTATCAAGACTGGCTTCGGCCGAAACCCAAAACCTCATAGGTTCTATCTACCTGACCGAAGTAAAATCGCCTTCGATAGAAAGAAAACAATGCCTAGAAATACACCAAGGAATTAATTGGATGACGCCGATTAGAGCTTTTCTAGAGAAAGACACCCTCCCACTCGATAGGAAACAAGCCCAAAAGGTGAAGTACCGATCCGCTAGTTATTCGATCGTGGGAGGAAGGCTATTTAGGAGGTCGGTCACCCAACCGATGCTCCGATGCTTGGACCCCGAAGAACAATTGTTGGCGTTGGAAAGCATTCACGAAGGTATATGCGAGGAACATTTAGCCGGACGATCACTTACCTTCAAAATCCTTAGGCAAGGATTCTTCTGGCCAACATTGAGGGAGGACGCTTCGAACTACGCAAAAAATGTAGGCAATGCCAGTTATTCAGCAACGTCCCGAAGCAACCCCCCAGAAGAAATGACATCGGTACTCAACCCTATTCCCTTCGCCTTGTGGACGGTAGACATCGTCGGCATTTTACCCACCAGTACTAAGCAGGCTAAATATTGCATCGTGGCCATTGACTACATGACCAAATGGGTGGAGGCTAGACCACTTTCCGCCATCACCGAAGAGGCAGCAAAAAAGTTCATGTTAGAATAAATAATCTTGAGGTTCGGCATCCCAATGATATGTGTGTCAGATAATGGAACCCAATTTATCGGAAGCAAGTTTCGGAAATTCTTATTCGAGTTTGGGATCCAACAAAAATTCAGCTCGGTCGGCCATCCACAAGCGAACGGGGCGATCGAAGCAGCCAACAAGATCATATTCGACGGAATTAAGAAGAGATTGGGAGATTCCAAGGGACTCTGGGCCGAAGAGTTGCCATACGTCCTTTGGGCTTACCGAACAATACCGAGATCATCTACCGGCGAAACTCCATTCAAGCTTGCCTTCGGCACTGACGCTCTTATGCCGACCGAAGTGGGTCTAGAATCATACAGAACGCAGGTGTTCAATGTAGAAGTGAATGAACACGGGATTCGGGCAAATGTAGACCTAGTCGAAGAAGAAAGAGAGGCTGCCCATCAAAGAAATTTGAGATATCAGCTTCGTCCGGGAACATACAAGCTAGCTCATTCGGATGGAAGCCACATCAAGAACACGTGGCATGCATCACGCCTTCGTCGCTTCTATCAGTAAGCTTTCACGTATTCATCTATTATTTCCAATGTACATTCCATAACTACTATTATCGAGCAAAAATATAGTTTTCATTCCCAAATAAATAAAACGGAATTAAGGAACCATGTTTGGGGCCGATCAAATAAAACATGTATCCTTACGTTTTAGTATTTAAGCTACTTTGACATAATTAAGGAGGGAGGATACATTTCCAGCAGAACAAAGAACCTTAATTATTCACAAATTCCTTAAATACTGGGGACATGCTAGGCCGAAAGGCCCAAGATGCATAAAAAATTATGAATTTATGCTAGGTCGAAAGGCCCAAGATGCATAAAAAATTAAGAACTTATGATAGGCCGAAAGGCCCAAGATGCATAAAAAATTATGAATTTATGCTAGGCCGAAAGGCCAAGATGCATAAAAAATTAAGAACTTATGCTAGGCCGAAAGGCCCAAGATGCATAAAAAATTATGAATTTATGCTAGGCCGAAAGGCCCAAGATGCATAAAAAATTAAGAACTTATGCTAGGCCGAGAGGCCCAAGATGCATAAAAAATTAAGAATTTATGCTAGGCCGAAAGGCCCAAGATGAATAAAAAATTAAGAATTTATTAGGGGTGATCATTCGGTCGGTTCGGTTTTTAACCGAATCGAATAACAAAAACCGAATAACCGAAATCTGATTTTTACCAAACCGAATCGAACCGATTTATCAGTAGAAACCGAACCGAAAAACCGAAAAACCGAACCGATATATTTCGCCAAAACCGAACCGAACCGATTTAAAAAAAATTATATATAATATTATTTTTTTAATTTTAAAATTAATTTTAATAGCAAATATATTAAAATATGTAACAATTAAAACAAAATAAAAAACAAACTATCAATTTAAATATTTAAACTTAATTTTGAATTAATTAAATCAAGAATATATATAAAATATAAACATATACATATATAATATAAATAAAATATATATATATATATATATAATTCGGTTATTTCGGTTTGAACCGAAGTTTTTTAAAAAAAACCGAACCGAACCGAAATAAATTTCGGTTTAAACCGAAAAACTGAAATAACCGAAATTTTCAGAAAATTACAATCCAAACCAAACCGAAATTCAACATTTCGGTTTGGTTTTTCGGTTTCGGTTCGGTTTTGCTCAGCCCTAGAATTTATGCTAGGCCAAAAGGCCCAAGATGCATAAAAAATTAAGAATTTATGCTAGGCCGAAAGGCCCAAGATGCATAAAAATTAAAAATTTATGCTAGGCCGAAAGGCCCAAGACGCATAAAAAATAAAAAAACTTATGCTAGGCCGAAAGTCCAAAGATGCATAAAAAATAATAAAAAACTTATGCTAGGCCGAAAGGCCAAAGACACATAAAATTTAGGCTAGGCCGAAAGGCCAAAGATGCCTAAAAAATGAAAATTTTATGCTAAGGCAAAAGCAAAAATGTCGAAGATGCATAAAACATTTATACGATAAACAATTAAAATTGCAAGTCGGATTTAAGAAGCCCGAAGGCACGAATATCAAGCCCAAAGGCAACGTTAAATATTACAAACGCCCGAAGGCTATAAAAAGATAACTACACTACTCATCGGAGAGATCCTCATCTTCGCCCGAAGAAACCTCCAGCGGCTGATCGGATTTCTCCCTGCCCACTGGATCGGACATACCTAGATCGGCATCGACCAGCTGGGTATGATCGAAGCCTAAGGCATTTGCCTTAATCACGACATCATCATAACCCATCTGATAACACCGTTCTTCGGTACGTTCGAGCTTCTTCAGTAGCTTCCTAGAGCCCTTTCTTGTTGTCTTGAGCTGCTTGTTCCTCCACTCCAAACGTTTCTGCAAGGTATCCAACTTCTCCTTGAGCAGGTCGTTCTCAGCCTTCAAAGACTCCGATTGATTCGTGACCCTCTCGAGTTCGGTCGACGAGTTACGAAGATCCTCTTCGGCTTTGACCACTCTTGCCTCCAGCTGGTCAACCTTCTTCAGCTTTGATTGCATACCTTCGACCTTTTCGGTCACCACAGCAGACCAAGAAGCACCCTGAAAATAAACAAAGGGAAAGAAGTCAAAAACCGGAAGAAAATTAGACGAATGAAGACGATAGACAAAATACAACTTACCATGGAAATAAGGGCCATCATCTCGGTGCAGGCCTGGAGATCGATCGCCTGATCATATGTCGGCCTATCCGCCGGAAGGACGAGACCCCTACATAGATCGGGGCCAACAATGGTCGAGACCGGGGGAGCTGGGACAATAATCTTATCCGTCTCCAAGATGCCCCATTGAGGTGCGTATACTTTCAAACCAGCATCACCCGAACGAACCCTCTTCCTTGGTTCGTTCGGAGTGATAGGATTAGCATCCCTTGGCTCCGAACCTTGCTGAGGAGTTGAGGTCGGGGGAACATTCGCCAAAGCTCTCTCCCCTTCGTCGGTAATCAACTCCCCCGCCCCATCGGCCGCCTTGTTACCTTCGGCCGCCAAAGCAGCTGCAACAAGGTCAGCCGCCTTTCTGTGCTTCCGTTCAACAATCTCATCATGGGAAGACACTGCACAAAACAAGGAAAAATGATTAAGTACAAGGCATAAAATAGCCGAACGATCACACTTGGCCAAAGCCTAAATACGAGTACACGATTATCACAAAAAAGCAAGTAAAAAACAAAAAGATGAAGGAATGTTACCACTACCCTAAAGACCGATCAACCAGTCATTATCCCGACTATCCGACAATGGAACTTTTTCCATATCCAGACAGCAGAGAAGACAGTAATCATGCTTATCTGCCTCCGAAAGAGTGGTGCGAAAGATCAGTTTTGTAGGATCGACATCCTTCCAAACACCAAACTTTTCCATCCTGGGGCCGGAGACGAAAACCCACTTGATATGGGTCTCTTTGTTGCTGGAATTTGTGGATGCCCAATCCGCTCTACCGACCCGACGGGCGATAGTGTAGAAGCCATTACTCTTCATATTCCGCCGAAAATCGAAGTGATGCCAGAAGAGATTGGTCCTCGGTACCATCTTCAAAGCCAAACATCGAGCCTGAAATACATTGATCTGAATGAAGCTGTTCGGATCCAGCTGACCGATAGCAATCCCCGTATGCTTGAGGATACTCTTCAAAATGTGTAGCATCGGCAGACGGAATCCGCACTTGAACGCAGCTTCTGAAATACCCGTGGCCCGACCGCCTCTGTACGCTGCCTGGACTTCGGGGTTGTGCCAAACCCTGTCGTCCTTCCTTGGAGTGAAAAAAATGCCAAACATGCTTCTCCACAACATACTCCGAAGAAAACTTGGCGATCGCATTCTCGGTCAGTTTCGACCGTTGGTTGGCCACCGGAAACTCTTCGGCGTTACTAAAGGGGGACACTTTCGAAGGACCCGCGCCTTCGGTCGACCGATCCATATCCCTGCATTCGGAAATGTAGAGATTAGCCATGTACTCGGGCAGAACTAAGAAAATAATCTAACAAGAAAAAGAAAACCGAGTACAGTGGGCCAGGATCGGTCAAAAGTGTCCCATATCCCGAAACGCGATTAAAAATTAAAAATTCAACAAAAGCAGATCTGAAGCGACTTAGGCGAACTGCTCGAAAACCTAAAGCATTTTGGCCCTAAATTGACTTAAGATTGATTTTCTAAACTCTATGGGAAGCATTTTTGAAGACTAAAACAAGAATCACGGCCCTCTTTGCTCAAGAAAACGCAGAAAAAACGCGCATATACATACATATACATACAAATACACACAATGGATGCCATAAAAAGGAAACGAATTGAAGTGAAGAGAGGCTTACTTGTTCGAAGATTCTCGAGAAGATGGTGCTCTTGAGGGTAGAATTCTTGTACGTGGGCCTCCAACGAAGTCGGAGAACTCAAGCTTTCCGGAGAAGAAACGACGGTTACAATCGTTGACAGAGGTTATTTTTAGAATAAACTTTGGGAGTTTTTTGAGAAGTAACGTATGCGTAAAAAGAGAGGGATATGGGTCGCGTGGGTTTTTAAATGAAAGAGGATGTGACGCTTGGAATGAAAAGACCCTTCGAATTCAACGGCTAAGATTGAGGCGTGAATCTCGAGAATAGACAGCTGTCCCTCATAAAGTATCGCGGTTCCCCAAGAAACATCTGGACCTTGTCCATCGCCAAGATGACCGAATGAATGCTCGGATCAATTCAACAAGACGACCGAATGAAATATGCCGAATGAAAACATGGACACTGTAGTCTTCGTCTCGGCAACATCTCCGAATGAAGCCTAGGGACATGTTGGAAGCCCTTTATCTATAACGGGCCGGACCGAAGGCCCAAAGAGCAAAGCCCAAAAACCTCAAATGGTCTTATCTCTCTCAAACGGTCTTCAACTACTTTCGGTGGTGGGAAACATAATGATGCATGTGGGTCCCCTTTGAGGTAACGGGCATAATTCCAAAGGTATAAATATAAGCTCTAATCCATAAGAAATGGCATGTACACAATTGACTACACACATTTTCTTTACGTTCAAATTACTCTTACAAAACACGACTTACTCATTCTCACACCGGAGGTGAATCGGGGGGACAATCCCTCGCATTCTTTTCATTTTGCAGGATCCATCCGAAGCCCGACCCGGTGGAAATTCGGTCGTAACAGGCTGATTGTCGAGTCGTCAGAAGTTGGTGCAATCGATGTATTGTCTGCTGCCTCAGACTATTCGCCTGCAATGAAAAGACGGAATTGTTACTTAACATTGATGTATAGTATAATATATGAAAAATGCTAGAGTTACATAAAGTTTCACAAATTTTTTTACAAAATGATAGGTGTCTCAATTTGATTGATTATAATTCAATGCCCCCATGCATTCACATTAATATCAACCAATAAAAATTCACATTAGTGGAATCTAACTCATTTTATGCAAAAAATCTGTAGTCAATTATGTGTACCTAGCATTACTCGTAATATATTAGCTATGTATTTAAATTAAGCATGCATATATATATATATAGATATGATCATCATGAGTAGTACTCTAATATCGTATTTCAGTTGGAGGTTAAAAGTGTAACTTACTGGAATTGGTGCAATCAGTCACTCAGTCCCAAGTTCCAACAGAGTGTTTATAGTAGACTAGTAGTACAATTTAGTCAAGATGAACGGTTACAAGTTACAACAATGACATCATCCTAGCTTCTGTATGGCATGGGGGCATAAATATATATATGCAAGCAATCATAAACGTAAACCCTGCCATATAATTTTGGGCCAACAACTTTTCTCAACTATAACTGCATGTATAATAAAGTGATCTGACCTTTCTTTATATATTCTACTTTATTTGAATCTATCATTATTGCAGCTAATCTGGGGAATATTAGAAAGCAAAAGAGTGATTATGTATGTAGGTACCTGTCTCACAAAGCCTTCAAGAGCGGAGAGCTTTCCCATGGCTAGAGCCATCTGTCCCATGTAGTTGCCCATGTTTGAAGGACAGGTGATCAGAGAATCAGAAACCATCATGACGTCCGATATCGATTGATTTAGAGCATCCAGACCTTGTGAAAGTGCCTCCTCCGCCTCCATTGTGGATTGTGTTAATCCGTATATACTCATCAGCTGTTGTTCTGACAATTGCTCGATCTGGTTTGGGATCATCTACCATGCACAATGCACAACAATCCCAGGATATATTACATTTAGGATACAAGTAGAACCTCCGAAATAACTATGTGTATTTTTTAACCTCTACAAGTAAGTAAAATTTTCCGATTTCTAGGTTTAACTGCTATATCTTAATTTCTACTATATCTTAAACTTACACTTTCCTTTACTTTTTTTAATAAAATGTAAAAGAAATCAAGTAAATTGGATACCTTAAGGACGTCGGAGGGGCGGAAGCCAGCAATCCACGTGAAGAAACGCTCGGCAGGAGTTTTCCAACTACCAGAAAGCAAATGAAAGACATCAGTTTTAGCAATCATGCACTTGAGGTTCATCATCTCATTAAAATGAGACAAGCAATTCTCCACATAAAGCCTCAGCTCATTCTCTCCCATATGCTCTTGCGTTGCTGCTCTCAGCTCATATATCAGCCTCTGATGTTCTTCCAACCATCTTGTGTACTCCACATCAAATACCACTGCATCTAAAACTATTCTCATTAATTATTAATATTATCTTACACATCATATTTTAAGGAAATTAAAATGATTAATATATATAGGGTCTCGTTCTAAAGCCACAGTTGGATATTTTTAAATATCCAACCAACCCATTTATAACCATCCATTTAAAAAATAAAGGGCTCGGATGAATAGTATTACGCTCTATTATATAGCGTTATACGCTACATAATAGAGCGTAATGAAAATGACCATTATGCCCCTTAGATCTGTTTTAAACTTACGCTGAATTATATAGAGTATTACGCTCTATTATAGAGCGTAAGCATTTTTTTTCAAAAACCGGGTTTTTAACATTATAGAGTGTATTGTGGTTGAAAAACATATCATTATTTTACAAATTAAACATCACAAACCACAAATCTCCACAAACCTTTGCAAACCACAGGGAAATAGGAAGTTTAACGCAAGACCACCGGATAATCGGAAGTAAAGCTCATCATATCTTCATATAGAGTAATTTCATCATTTCTTGTATCTATATATCTTCGTGTACATGTATGTATGTGTGTATATATCATCATTATCATCATCATCTAATTGTAGATTTATGTACATGTATGTATCTATGTAGATTTTTGTATATATGTTTCGAATTTTTGGATAATTTCGAATTAGGGTTCGAATTTTTGGATAATTTCGAATTAGGGTTTGAAGTTTTGGATTAATTTGGAATTAGGGTTCGAATTATGTAGATTTTGGATTAATTAGGAATCGAATTATTGTCGAATTAGGGTTTAAATTTTTAGATTTGTGGATAAAGTTTACATTTTAAAGTTTATTGGATTAAAGTTTGAATTTTGGATTAAGTTTGGATTTGTGTAGTTTGGATTTTTTTGTATGCATTAAAGTTTTTTGTACCTATTGAATTTTAGATGGAAGATTTTTGCAGTCCGGTTGATCCTTCTCTCCTTACCGACCAAGATAACCATATAAGCAGTAGAATATTAGTTGGTGATCATCGAGATAAACTTACAATCCGTCAAAGTACCTCGTTGCTTAATCAATGGGAATTAGAGGCATATCAAGTTCATCTTTTACAACATTGGGGTTTCGGAATGTTTACAAACCAAAAAGCCGTTATGCAAAATGATGTGGCTTTAATTACGTCATTAGTGGAGCGTTGGAGGTCGGAAACCAACACATTCCATTTTACTTTCAGGGAGATGACGGTGACACTCGAAGATGTGTACATGTTGACGGGGCTTCCGGTTGTTGGAGAGGCGATAAGTTTGGGTGAACTAATTAACGTAAAAAATCTTTGATTACGTGATTGGCCGGATCCGACACTCTCATTCCAGGAAAGAGAGAATGCTTTGGATAGAGGTGGTGTTAAATTAAATTTTTTGTGGGATAGTTATTGCAAGTGCCCGAACAAGGACGATCGGGAGCTTCTAGAAATATATACACGGGGGTATGTGTTTTATTTGTGTGGGGCGATATTGTTCCCCACAAAATCAAACAATGTGGCTCATCCAAGATTAATTCCCTTATTGATTGATACTTCTAAATTTTTTGGGTATGCTTGGGGTGCAGCAGCAATTGCCTATCTATATAGGAATTTATTTGAAGCAAGTCATAAGGATTGCAGGTCCATTTCGGGATGCTTGACAATATTGATGCTTTGGGCACGTGAGAGGTTGCGCTTGGAATAACCTAAGCTAGCATCTCAAACCGAGCATATATGGCCTAGGGCTTTGGCATGGGCGGTTGTTCCCGTTGGCAAAGGAAAATCTAAGTACTTTAATGTGCATCACAATATTGATGCATATCGCGGGATGTTCGATAACTTTGACGCACAATGGGTTAATTGGAGGCCTTATGCTCGCTTCTATCGGCGTTTTGATCCCCAATTTCAGTGGGCCTTTTTTTCCGGTCTAGCTCATTTGCCCCTTGTGTTTTTTGAAGATGTTGAATATCAACTTCCGAAAAGGGTGGGAAGACAGTTTGGTTTTCCATTAAGCATTCCGCCACCGCCACCTGATGATATGGCAACGTTGAGGGTGAGATCCGAACATTCTTTTGTAAATCAACATTATCTCAATTTTGCTCGATATGTACTTGTTTGGAATGAGTTTGTGCAAAATGGTATTGGTATTTTGGGGCCACCTTTGAATGCCATGTCTCTAGAAGAGTATATGGATTGGTACTATAATGTTACCAAATTAAAGATTTTTCCGCCTTCAAAACCAACCAAGGATCGTAAAATATTCCAACAACCGAAAGACAAGTTCGACAATCCCAAGGCAATGGACTTGGTACGTATTTTTTATAACATGGAGTATGTTATTTGAGATAGTTTTGTTGAACATTTTTGTATTTATATTTATACTTTGTCATTGCTTCATATGTATTCTAGATCATAGGTACCGCTCGAGACATGAGTAGGCTTTGCTTTTATGATATGCCTGGGATTTTTCACGAGGAAATATTTCCAAACTTCGTGACTAAATTTGATGGATTAATGCTCGAGACATTTGGTCCGACATATGAAAGGCCCGACTTTAAGAGTTGTTTGCCTAAAAGAAAAGCAAGAAAGGCGAAAAAGACCCAAGAAATTAGTCCCGAGAAGGAAAATTATTTCGAGGGGGTATGAGCGCTATGACCATCCTTATAATACTCAAGAAACTTTTATGGTTGGTCATAGTGCTCCAATTCTTAATCCAACCCAATTCGACGATGATCCTAGTGCACACTTCGAATTGGAAGAGGCTCCGGTTGAGGTATAATCTCTTGTTTGTAATTTCACAATGTCACTTTGTCAATTAGTAAGTCATTATTAATTCATGTGTTCACTATGTTCATTTTAGGGCTCATCAACAAATCCAAGGGACATGATTGCTCCTAGTACTCGTCCTAGTACTCAATTTGATAAAGGATCCCTTGTAAAGCCGATCAAGATGAATAAAGTGGATTGGTTGAATGCAAATGGGTGGGAATGTGGTAAGCCAACAAATCTTCCAATTAATTGTAGTCCAAAAGCGGTTCTTTCTTTGAAACCGGGCAATGAAGTGGAGGATACTATAATCGATTGCTATACGATATTGCTTGAAAGAAGAGAAAGAACCCTCTTTGGTCATCAAAATGGTGTCGTCAAATATTATTTCATGTCTCCATGGTTCTTCCAAGTAATGGAGGATCATCATTGCAAAACTATGAAGAAGAATCCCACAAAAAGGAAAGCTACTGAATGGACGGCCATTGATGCGGATTTTAAAGCATATGGCATGAAGGAAGAAGGGGTAATGGTGACCAATTTCGACTATATTATCATGCCGGTATGTTCGGGCGGTCATTGGATCCTATTCTTGTGGTCAATGATCGATTTTAGAGTATCTTTGTTTGATCCTCTAAGGGACGATGCGAAGCACATGAAATTAAAAGAATTATACAAGAAGGAGTTCTACATTGTGGTATATTTTATCTTCCTTTTTTTAAAATTTCTAGTAGTACATATTTATGTTAGTCCATATTTACATTGTGGTACATTGTGATATATTTTTAAGAAAATTCATGTTTGTTTAATAGGATAAATTGGTCCCTCTTATGTTACATCGGTTGGATCCTAAAAATTGTGAACATGTTGTATACCCAGATGTTGAAAACCTCTTTGAGCGACCTAGGCAAGCCACTCCTTGGGATTGTGGAGTTCTTGTTATGAAATATATAGATTGTATATTGACTTGCAATACCAAGCTTGGTGTGGTGTCCAATGGGATGAAGATGTGGTCAAAACATTCTGACGGCGTATTGGTTGGGAGCTCCATAAAAATGAAGCTCGGCATATGTCTTTGTCGTCCCAAGATTGTAGATTAGCGGGATTGTAGGTTACTAGTTTGATTCTGTAATTTTAGTTTGTTGTTGAGATTGTAGTGGTTGAAATGTTGAATGTTGAATGTTTGGTTGTAATTTTAGTTTGTTGTTGAGATTGCAAGTTGAAATTTTAGTTTGGTGTTGTTGAAATTTTAGTTTGATATTGTTGTAATTTTAGTTTGTTGTTGAGATTGCAAGTTAAAGATTGCAAGTTACTAGTCTTTGGTTGTGTTGTTTCATATACAGGGGTGTTAAAAAAACAGAGGAAACAGGGTAAAACTACTATGTAATTACGCTCTATAATAGAGCGTAAGTAGTGAAAAATAGGGGGAAAATCCCTGTACTTACGCTATATTATATAGCGTAATGTCACGCCCTGCCAAAATTTAATCTCTCTAAGCGCGGAAGATTCTGGAGAAGACCGGGAGGGCCCGGATGGCTCTAGAATATAGTGGAACATTACGAAGTTCTCTAGAAGGTGCTTGGGAATTTTGGAGGAGTCCAGAAAGTGGCGGAACATGGTGGAGCCTCGTGGAACCTTCAAGAGTTGGGAGCTTTTGATTAGTGCATAATTTTGCATATTTTTATTACCTATTTATTGTTTGAATTCGTATTTTAATAAATTATTTTGTTGCATTTCAGGAAAATTCGAGAAAACTGAAGAAATGGCAAAATAAAGAAAAAAATTACAAAAGAAGAAAAAGAAGGACCAAAACAAGAAGAAAAGGAAAAGCAAGGGGTGGTGGTGCATTTTTGTAGCCCTCCAAAATGAAAGGCTAGGATTTAGCCAACCTAAAACCAAATCAATGGCCAAGATTAGCTCACACCAAACCTAAACCCTAAAATTTTTCTATAAATAGCCTCATTCTTCACTTGTTAAGATCATCTTAGAATTAGGTTAGTTCTAGTTCACTCCAAAATTTGTAGTTGTAATTTGCTATTTTTCTTGTAAACACTCTTTATTTTTATGCAATTTCAAGTTTCATTTAAATTTCTTGCACTTCTCCTTCATTTTATTTTCCTTGTTCTTTATGTCGTTATTTTCGTAAATTCTCGGGTGGATAAAGTAGCGACGCTAACCATACGGGATTGAAAGTATCGATTTGAAGAATTTGTTTTCATAATTTTAATTTTTGTTTTAATATTAGTTGAGCCCCTTTAAATATCCATTTTATTGTGAGTTTTATTATTGTTAATTGCATATCTAATTTTTATGTTCAACTAGCTTATAGCCCGTGCAAAGCACGGGTTATTTTTATTTTTTTTAAATTTATTTATAGTTTAGTATATATAATATTTTAAACATTATTTTTAGTTTAATATTAAATCTAAATTAATATGTTGTTGGTGGGAATCGAATCTTCAACCTTTCTATATAACATAATCTAGTATTAATTTTATATTAAAATGTTGTTGGCGGGATTTGAACCTTAGACCTTCAACTTTTAGTGTTGTTGTATCTAACGGTCATGATCTATTTGAATTGAAGATCTAACGGTTGTGAATGAGGATAATCAAAAATAAGGGGATAACCAAAAATAAGGGGGTAACCAACTATAAATTATACCCCCTTTCGCTTATTATAATATAGTATAGATGTGTTAGTGTAATTACAATAAAAAAAAGAAGAAATTTTTAGATTTAATTTTCGTATTTTTTCTTTTGTCTCGTTTTTGTGATTTAATTCGAAGGTTTCACTATGTTTCTTCTCTGTTTCTATTTTGGTTTTTTTTGTTTCTTCTCGTTTTATCCCTCTAAACCAAAACCCAGCACTAGTATCTTTATTTTTCTTCAAAGCGATCTTTCTCTCCTCAATTTCTATCTCTCTCAAAATCTGTCACAATCTCTCTTAATCGTTCTAGCTTAAACCCTCCCATTAATCCCTCCATCTCTCCACCCTCTTTCTCGACAGTTCACTCTACCCACCTCTTTAATCTCTCTCTATTCTTCCTCCCCCGTTTCTTTTTCGCACAACCTCAATCTCCCCTGTTACTCGTCAATTCCATCAAACCCAGTTCCTGTTTTTTTCAAACCCAGAAAAACTCATTCCCCTTTCTCTGTCTTCTTCGTCAGCCTCACAAGTCCCCTGTCTTCGTTCGATTCAAGCAACAACTCCAGTTCACTCCTTTTTCTCCTCTTTTTCGTAAAATTTACCGAGTTCGAAAACCCCCTTCGATTTCCTTCCTCTCTTTTTTTTTGGTCGAGCAAAAGCCCGTCTCCCCCTCCCCTGTTTTAGTTTAAACCAGACGAACCTTAGTCTTATTCGTTATATGTGTTTTCATCAGAAATCAAGCTTGTATGCGAATTGTGTTTTTTTATTGAAGTTTGGTGTCGTCTAGCTTATTTGCTGTTATGGTTTCGTTTTGTTCGTTTTTATGCTGAGTTTTGTGTTGGTTTCGTCTGAGTCATTTTCGAATCATCACTGAGTTAATGGTTCACGAGTTCTTGTTTGTTTCACTAGGAATCTCAAAATCTATGACCACGCCTCCCTCCCCTGTTCGACTTATTATTTAGGCGAGTTTGTGTAATATGTTTCGAGTTCTGTATTAAGTTCGTTGTTTGAACTTCATGAGCGGTTTCTGTTTACCGAGTTTCAAGTGTTTGAATTCGCTGAGTTCGTTTGTTGAGTTGTAGAACCGAGTGTTTTTGTTTCATTGATACTTTATCGTTGAGTTATAGGGTTGAGTTTTGTCGAAGTCTTATGTTGATTGGTTTCTGTTCTTCGCTGAGTTCATTGATTTCCGTGTGCTTAGTTCTTGATTTTGCTGAAGTCCGAGCTTGCCGAGTTGTCTCATCTGTTGAGCTAGAATTTTCTGCGAGTTTGATATTCTTTATGCTGAGTTCGATTCCTGGTTCGTTAAGTAATTATTGTCGTGAGATTCGTTTTGCTGTTCTTGTTGCCGGCTTTGTGATTTAACTGTCCGTTGCAGCGTGTGTAGTGTCTGAGTCCGAGTTCTGCATTTCTGCGTCTTGTTTTCTGAGATTTTCGCGTTTAGTAGTCGACAGTAATAGTAGTAGTTGTTTTCTGCGAGTAAAATTTCAGTGTTATCGTGTTCTGTATTTGCTAGTTTCGGTCGAGTTATGTTGCTGGTTGCTGTTGACCATTTTTTTTATGTTGCAGTGTTCATAGCTTTCTGAGTTTCATGGGTAGTTGAGAATTAGAATTAATAATTAGAATTAATTAAAATTTCCTTTAAATATAGTTTAAAATTTTCTTTTAGGAATTAAATAGTAGCAATTAAATAAAAAAATTTAATCTTCGATTAGGAATTAAATAGTAAAAAAAACAAAAAAATTTCAAAACCAAATTTTAATTCGATTTTAGATTTTTTTTTAGAGTGATTAATTTCTTTACTTTCAATTAAATTAATTTAGAGATAGAAAAATAGATTAAATTTTCTGTTAAATAAAAAATCCATTTAAATTTAAATAGTAAAAATGCAAAATTCAGTTTTTAGTTTAGAAATAGATTAATTATTAAAGTTTCTTTTGAAAATAGCTTTGAATTTTCTTTTAGGAAATAAATAGTAAAAACCCAAATTCTCAAATTCCCAATGGATCTAATTCGATTAAATTGAATGTTAAGGATCGCGAAATAAATATTAGTTCCCTGTGGATCGAATCTTAAATACTAAAACGATGATCGTGCGCTTGCGATTTTAAAATGTAATATTTTTAGCACATCAGCTTTCTAGAGACTTCTTATGCATAATTGTATATTCTAGATAGGCAGGTTCTAGAATAACAATGTGTAGATATTTAGTGGAATAATCTAGAAGCCTGTGGGATGTACATGTTCTAGAATTCTTTCCAAGTGGTGGAGGAGCCTATAAATAGGTGAGACCCCTCATTTGGAGAGGCATAGATGGTGATGGAAAGATATAGAGAAATAGAGGAATAGAGTGGAAGAGTGCAGGAGGCAAAGTGAGAGCATTCAAGCAGGAGAGCAGGGTGCTTCTCTTGTGAGGGTTGAGTGCTAAAATTTGTAACTAGCAAAGGGCTAGTGTGGGTCAAGGGGATCCAACTCTTGTAATATTCTTTACTAATAAGGAAAGGGTCTTTGTTATTAAGTGAGGTTATCTTCTACTCTTATATTTCTCTTATATCCGCTGTACAAGTGTTAGGGAACACTTGGGGGTAAGGCTGGTCTAGTATCGCTTGGTGGGCGACGAGGGCTAGACATTGGCATGGTTGGCTTAGAAAGGGGACGAATTCTAAGGTCGTGACAATAAGCTATATAATATAGCGTAAGTACAAGGATTTTCCCCTGTTTTTCACCACTTACGCTCTATTATATAGCGTAAATATTGAAAAACAGGGGAATAATCCCTGTACTTACGTTTTATAATATAGCGTAAGTACAGTTTTTTTTTGCTCAGTTTTTTCCTTTTTGCCTATAACAAATTGAAAATTGCTAACCAAATCAACAAAATCAATACCAAATTGAAAATTGCTAACCAAATCAACAAAATCAATACCAAATTCACGAATCACGAATTACATTTCCTTTGTTTTTTTTGAGTTGGACTTTTTGGGAATCGACTTTTTTATTTTTTTTTTGGACAATTTCGTGAATCATGTTTAGCATCAACTTCTTTGCAACGATTACATTTCCTTGCTTTTTTTGAGTTGACATTTCAATGCCACTCTTCACTCTTTCCCTCTTGCGACCTTTAGTCGTGGAAATTATAGGATCTTCCAAATTTTCAAAATCTTAAAATTCATCAAAATCTTCACTCCCACGTTCATCCTCACATGATGATTTTTTTTTTCATAGAATCTATAGGAAAATTTTCAACAACTTCCACCTCTTTTTCAATCAATCCCATGACGTGTTTAAATCTTGGAATCGAACAAATTCCACGAGTCGCTAAATCTTGAAAGGCTTTGCACAAGGTTGTATACCAGGCGGGTTGTGATTGAAGAATATTGCTAATGATACAACGTTTATACAATATAGACCAGGCAATTTTATTTGCTCCAATTGTCCATCTCAAGTTAATTAAATTTGAAGGTATCTCCGTCCATTGCATCATATTCAAGTATCGAATAATATGACGACAAATCATTCCCGAACTTTCAAATTTTTGATAAATACAATTTATCATAAATAGCATAGTCACTGTTATTTATTACACTTTTCTATTTTCCTCCGCCACCGTGGTCTTATATGCTTCGTACACCTTAAATAGCATAGTACTCAAGGAAGCTCTCTCATTCACAACATAGGCTCCACTTTGTTTAAGTTCTTATTGAAAACATCTAAACATTTCCTTTGTATAAATAGATGCCGCATGATTCTCCAATGAGGAGGATGTTATTTTTGACCTTTCCTTATACTTTGTTTCGTAGTCCGCTTCTTTCTCACGAAGATATTGTTTCTCCAACGCTTTTTGTGAATTCTCTATAAACTCTTTCAAACGGGTGCAAGCATTTACATACTCGTCAAAAAATGCATTCATTGACTCACTTCTCGAGGTAGTGGTTATCCCGGTAGTGAAATGAAGTCTAGTGTACACATGAACCCACTTATGTCGAACGGAATACATTTCTTGCAACCAACTATGATCAACCAAGTTATATTTTTCAACCAAATCATTCCACCTATCTTCAAATTGTTCAACCGTCATTGACTTGTACAAACATAAGTTGAAATCTTCTTTGAAATTTGGTTCATATGCGTACAAACTGAATAGCTTTTCCCCGAATTTAGTACTTATATGCCAAGTACAATAAAGATGGCTCGTGTTTGGTAAAACTTCGGCAATTGCATTTCCAAGTGCAATGTCTTGATCGGTGATGATGGAGATTGGAGGGTTGTTTCCTATAGCTTCTAACCAATTCTTCAAAACCCATATATAAGAACTTTCTTTCTCATCCCTTATTAGTGCAAAACCAAACAATATGAATTGGTAGTGATGGTTCACCCCCGTAATAGGTAAAAATGACATACTATACCTATTTGTGCGGTATGTTTAGTCAAATACCACCACGTCTCCAAAAGTTTTATATGCATCTAATGATCTTGGATTAACCCACAACATGGAACGCACCCGATTATCCTCATCAACATCTACTCGATAGAAAAATTCCCCAAAACTATTACATTTCAATTCTTTGAGTAATGTCAAACCTTCTTTGGCATCACTCGAATCAAATACATGATGTCTAATATCATGCAAAACATTCCGAATGTCTTGATTAGTAAATCCAATATTCGCTAAGCCTCCCGTAATCTCACCCATTACATTCAAAGTTTTTGAAGGCCAAATACCCGACTCATTCAAAGTTATAATCAATTGTCGCATGATTGGTGTTATGTTTCTTGGTCTTTGCATGAAATGTACCTCACTAGGTGAAACCATCTCATGATTGTGTACCAAATGAACCAATGTTACCTCCCACTTATTTGATTTCTCTCTATGAACAACATACATTGGCGCCTTACATTTTGTTCTACCAAGAGAATCTCTATTTCTCTTTTTTTTTCGGAACTTCACATTCATCATCCAAAGATTTTGAGGCTAATCTCCCACCCTTTCGACATATATACAAACGTGAACAAATCTTGTTATTTTTTGAACGTTTATGTGTAGTTCTAATTATTACTTCAAAAACCAATACGCCTACAATAATCTCTATAAAACATCTCCGCTTCATCTAAACTATCAAATAATTGACCAACACATGGACAAATATCATTCAAATCATCCAAAGAAACACCATTCTTAACATCTTCACCATCATCATTATCATCAACATCATCAACATCATCACCATCATCAACATCATAGACAACATCGCCATCATCATTCTTAACATCTTCATTATTATCATCATCAAGATCTATTATTTATGGTGTGTGTGGGCGTTCATTGACATCTTCATTTTCTACCTCAATCTCAATCTTACTAGGAGATTTTAACTTTGAAAAAATAAAAGAAGCCATGGGTAAAATAGAGAGCTAACCTTAAATTCCAAGCTCAATCTTCAAAAATCTTAATCTTCAAGTTCAAAACATGAAGGGATGTTTGAGCTGAAATTGGTATAGTTCTCGGCTAAGAGATATAATAGAGTGGAACAGATTAAGGATAAAATGGGAAATAGATTTACGTTATATTATATAGCGTATTGCGCTCTATAATAGATGTGACGCCCCCAAATCCACTACTTGTAGACTTAGGTCGCCACTTACCGTCAATAACTGCCTTATCCAAAAATACAATAAAATGCATAATAAACATGAAGGTTTTATCGTACAATAGTGGTTCCATCCCACAAGTCCAAGCATTGACAAGTCTCTGAATTATTACAACATATAACTAGTACACATGATATCAATACACACGTCGAAACATATGCTTATAGTGTTCGATAGAGTCGTCGCCTCTGAGATAAGCAAACTAGTTCAGCTCAGTGCTCTGGTACATTTTCTCCTTTCCCTTGAAACGAGAGGTTTCGCCTTTTTCCGTCTTCACTGAAAAACAATATCAACAACAAGAATGAGCAACTAGGTGCTCAGCAAGCCCATTGACTCGCTCTCTCACTAACAAGGAAGGTGGAAAGAAAACAATTCTATTTATGAAAGATACTCGTATGCAGGCAAAATGCCATGGAAATACTTAATGATAAACTCAAACAACTTAACTCTAGATAAAGAAGTTGGAATTTAAAACTGGAGATACCGGTCTTCCGCCTTTACGATACCCCACAGCGAGATCAACCGCTGTGTCTCAAGTACCTCACACCTATGATACCCCATAGCACGATCACTACTATGTCGCAGGTACCACTATATCTTTTTGCTGGCAAAAAGATGGTTGAAAAATCAACCTGGTAACTATTGTGTCAAAATGTTAATATTTCTCTCTCGATACCACGAGTTTATTCCTCGTGTTGATCTTAAGAAAAACCCATGGGCCATCTCCTATGTTGATCAGTGGATTATATGATCATTCTTCCGGGTAAAATTGATTGACTTGGATTCCTATTCGATTCTGGCCGACCGCTAGTCTACATTTTGTACGAGACCGACCTGAACAATAGGCCGTCACAATATTTTCAAAAGAAACTAATTTATTATATTGACACGAACAATATGTCAATTCAAGACAATAAGTAACAACCTTGAACAAGTAAGGTTCGTTGATTAGAATAATTCATGTTGAGTCATCTTGAAATAATAAGAACGACTCGATTTAGAAGGAAAACTTCCGAATACGCTAGAGTACGTATTTTAGAGGAAATTCCGATGATATACTATTCTTCTATTCACTATTCTGGATGCAACTATTTGGATTCGAACAATGAATCAAATTTGAATATTGAAACAACATTTATCGGATCTGAACAATAGATCTGATTAAAGTCAATAAAATCTAACTACCTCGATATATGAGTGTAGTTATAACTGAATAATATTTAAGGGTCATCTTGAACAATTAAGATACCTTGGATTTCAATCAAATTACGTTATGTGAATTTATTGAAATTTTGGGAAAATCTCTAAAATTTTCTAAATTAATATTATGATAAACAAGATATTTTGTAACGAACTGGCAATTCAAAACATAATTTAAACAGAATAATATCTAAACATTTCTCGAAATATTTCAGAAGTAGTGAGGGTCAGAAGGAACTTGCCTTGATCTCGAAGTGCAATAAATGCAGCTAAAATTTATACTCTACCCATGAACTTGGCTTTGATCTACAGCTCGGAAATTATTCTCTAAAAATGGCAACCAGAAAAATATGAGCGATTCGTCAAACTAAAAATATTCCTGAACCGATAATATAATATTTAAATATAAAGAATATTAATAATAATGTAATATCTCTTGAAAATCTATACAATAAATTAACGGAAAGAAATTCCCGGATAATAACTCTTCTCCGAACTCAAGAATTCAATCTAGAAATAATATTTTAATATCCGTAAATTCCCGCTTAAAACGAAAATAAGGTTTCGGCAATTAACGGCAATACTCCATTTTTAATAAATTAAATATTATTTTAATCTCTAAAACAATCTAACCCGATCCGGCTAATTAAATAATTCAGAAACGATAAATATAAATCTTCTAAAATTATATCGCTTTTTAATCCTATTTATTCGCAATTATTCCTCTTTTTATCGACAAATTATTAAATCTATAAATTATGTCCAAAATCACCAATTTATTTCTATTTAATTAATTAAACCATTTTTATTTAAATCTATTTATTTCTCATAATTTTAAATAACAATCCAAATAATTAAATCGGTTTTAAATAGCAATCCAAATAATTAAATCTCGATTTTTATCATTCAATCGATATTATTTTATTTTCAGAAAAATTTACGTGGGCCTCACTCACCCCACCGTGGGTCCCACCCCCTCCCCTACGTCTCTCTCTCGACAGTCTCTCTCCCTTTAATATCTCTCTCTCTCTGCGTCGATCTCTCTCTCTCTTAATCTCTCTCTCTCTCTCTTGTCTTCTCCATCTCCCTCATTCTCTCGCTCTCCCTCGATCTCTCCCAATCTCTCATCTCTTTGCTTCAACCTAGTAATCTCTCCATCTTCCCTTCTACATCTCACTGCACTCTCCCCTTCTCTAACAACATCGACAACAATCCATCCCCCTTCTCCGATTACCTCTCCTCCACCTATCTCCCTCTCTCGCACCTCTCTCTCTGCCCGTCTCTCTCCCTTTCCGCTTCGCACAACAACGCCACCACCTCAATCTCTCCGCCTCCCTCTCGAACTACCATCTCTCCTCTCCCCTGTTCTCACCTCTCTCTGATAACAGCAATAAACACAACACTTCCAACCCTCCCCTTTAATCTGACTCAACCACCAAGTCAGCAAGCAAACAGCCAAATCGGAAAATCACTGAAGAAATCGAGCCTACCAGTCCAACAAAGAAAAGACGAAATCCAAAATAAAACAAGAAATTAACAGAAAGAAAATGAACTACCTGTGTTCTGTTTTGTATGTATATCTGTATATGGTTCGAGGTTTTCACTAAATAGAAAGAGACAGGAGCTGTGAATGGGGTGTTTCTGTTTTTGTTAGGAAATGAGTGGTGTATCTGTTTTATAAATAAAGATAAGGATGATTCGATTATTTAATCTAAAAGGACTAAAACGTGGGGGGCAAAATAATTGTCATAATAATGATAATATTTAGTGCAATGTTTGGTGAAAAGAGCTCCGTTCCTCCCCGCTAGCTGATTAAAACGAGACTCTAATTTCGTTTCCTAAAATAAATTCGATCCAAAACTAAATTTTTTTTTTCTAAGTTTAATAAAAACCAAATAAATATAATTAAATAGATATAAAATAATTTTACTTACATACGGATATATAAAATTTCAAAATTTTACAAAAACTCGATAATTAAAATATACTAGTGCATCGCTTCTTAAATAAAATATAAATATCGAGTAGGAAAGTTATTCAAAAATTTACGGTTATTACAATAGAGCGTAATACGCTATATAATATAGCGTAAATCTATTGCATCCTGACCATTGACTGGATGTTTTAATGGTATAAGATGGGTTGGTTAGATATTTAAAAATATCCAACTATGGTTGTTGACCAGTATATATATATATATATATATATATATATATATATATATATATATATATATATTCAAATTCGTAGCTAGCTACCTGGGCTGAGGTTGCCTACTCTAAGCGAAAGTGATCTTTGTTCTCCTACAAGAGAACTTCCAGCAGAAGCATATCCCTGCACATAATAGAACTTAATATCCGCTACCAAGCTAGTACTAACTATTATATATAACAGGTTTCTATAAATCTATAATTCTTTAAATACAACTTACTAGCTCTAGCTAATTTTTTTATTTCTTGTTCCAACTGAGCAAATAACTGAATTTATATAAATTCAGTTTAAGACTGAGATCCGAAAATAAGTGAGATTGTTTGTAAACTTATATATATACACATACATACACCATAGAGAGCGAGGTATTGGATTTCCTAGGATGAAAGAGGTGCACAAAAGATAAAGAGGAGAAGAAGATGAGCAGCAAAAGTCCAAGTGAATGGATGAAGAAGTGTTCAACTAAATTGAAGAAGAGTGTTCCAGCAGAAAGATCATGGGCAGATCTTGATTTGGATTTGCTGGGAGAGATAAAAAAGAAGCTTTATTATAGGGATCATGTTCGATTCGGTGGTGTTTGCAAGACCTGGCTGGCGGCTCCCCATGAAAAAAGAGCTGTTGATGATGTATTGCCTATCGTGATGCTTCTTTTTCAGCAAGGGGAGCATGCGAATGAGGTCTCATACGATTTGTATGAACCCCTAAATCTGGATCAACCAGTTATTTCTAAAGTTATTGATTTGAATCAGTTCTTCGACACATCTCGTTTTCATTACTCTAAATCAATTCATTATTTGGATGGATGTTGGTTTCTTTCCATGTCTGGCATGGATTATACTTGCACCCATTTTTTAATAGTCCATCCCAACTCATTAAATATTCTCATATTTTCAACATTTATTCTTAGTTATTTAATGGATTTTTGGTTTTTCAATGCTTCTTTACATCATTATTTAACTTCCCAAGTAATAATAATGGATCCCCCTGCATTCACGTTAATTTCAACTAATAAAAACGTCCCAAATCGTTAAATAATTATATTGATATTCGTGAAAAATTGATGTATTAAGTGCAAAATTGACATATTAAATGCATTTATCCACCTAAATTAATGTTTAACCATAACCCTAACATATTTGGTAATACATATTAAATTGAGTAATACATATGGCATTTGGTAACTTTTTTGGGAGATTATTTTTGGTACCCTAGCATTTTTCAATAAGAAAAGACCACGAATCAAACGGGGCTGATCAGAAGCTGGGAAATGGAAAATTGATGAAACACATTTAAAGAACGTTAGCCAAAACAAAAGAGTACATTAAAATATTACCAGAGCCTGATATTTAAAGAAAAATATTCTTTTTATTCAGTAATCTAGGCTTAGCCGTTATACCTTAAAAATTAGAGGGCCAATTTAGAGAAATAGATGGCAACGGCAAGTCCTTGATCAGTGGAAACAATGTAGAACATGAAGTAAAGCTTCTACCTAAAAGCGTTGTAGCAAGAGCAAGACCAATACTATTAAAATAGCTGTATATTAAAACTAGTTTTGATCAACACAATAAGTCTTGTAGGAAGACCAATATTTTTAAGGTACCTGTGTATAACCAACTTGTTTCCATTAATAAAACAACCAGAATCCTTCACAAGGTTCGGGTGTTGTAAAATACATATCATGGCCCTCTCACTAACAAGCTCATGGTTTGCTCATCTTGATTTGGAGGTAGCTGACTAGCTGCTTATCCCTATCATACTAATAGTCCTGAAGGCTGCATCCTAAGCAGCTCTCATAGAGCTATCAATCTTGCCATCCTGTAACAGTTATAGGACATGAATGCATACAATTGCAGAAGCCAACTAAATGTCACAAGATGCATTACAATTTAAATAAAAAATTGACGCAAAACCCAGCTATTTCAACAAAATAATAGTTACCATCTTATCTGCTTTCTTTACATGTCTTCCTCTCTTTTGTTTTATGGAGATATGAATATCTGTTTTTTCTGCCTTTCCAAATTTTTATTTCCAAAATTACATAATCACATAACTTAGTACAGCCCTGAAGTGGTACTGAACAATACTGAATTAGTAGAGGTCAATATAATCGTGCAAATTAAAAGGTGATACAATTGAAGGGATGCAGTCACATCTAAGCTGAGATAGAGAGAAGTAGAAGAAAAGTAGCATTATTAGAAGGTGGAACATAGAATTTCCCAGTACCCTGCAATCAAATAAAAATGAAGGGTATACCATAATATAACTTAAAGGTTATATTCTATTCATATGTATTTAATGAGTAGCTATAAAAACAAAACCAAAGAACAATTAAGAGAAGGTAGGTACCCTAATTAAGCTTGTACGTGATAATAAAGGTTAGAACCCAATATAAACTAACCTATAACTTAAATGACTACAATATTTTGTATATGCACACATGGAGAGAAAGGGATCTACAACAAATGTGAAACACACAAAGTTGCCAGGACAATATGGAAGCAAAACTATTATTTCTAGTTTTGTAAGTAAGCCTAATTATTCAAAAAAAAGCATCATCCAGTAAGCAAATGTACTTCAAAGGAGTAAAAAGAGCTTGCTCACATAAAGGATTATGCGGCAATCTACAAATCACTATGTTTGTCAAAGATGTGTACTTCCAAAACACGTTAGGTTATAATTTACATTACCACTCCTAAGAAGAAAAAATGCGGAAAATGTAGGTGCCTCAAAGTCCAAAATCCTGTACAATAGTGGCGTTTCAGGAACCTTCATGCTTGTTTAATACGGAGTATTGACAAGGATCGTAATTGATGATGAAAAAAGCGATTAGTCTCTTTTTATTGGCCAGTCCCCTCTTGGCTAGAAACTTGTGCAAATTTAGGCTATATATAGTCACTGTAAGGGTTAAAGAAATATAATTAAAAAGGCAATTATGTTTGTACAAGGATTTATATACAGGAGATGCATGAGTTAAGATCTACAACTATGCTTATCTAATGGAGATTCCTTGCTGTCAGCTTGAGTTGTCAGCATGTTACACATGATCACCACTGCAGACTCCTAGCTGTCAGCATGTTACCTCATATGATCACCACTGCATTCATTCATGTGGTTACAACTTATATTCCAGCTACCCTTACATATTCTGTCACTTTTCTGTTATGTTATTAGGCCGCATCAAGTTAGACGTCAGAACGGTAAGGGCTAACTTGGAACACTGATTCTGAAACAATGGGCGAGACAATGGTTTGGTCAGAATATCCGCAACTTGATCATAAGAATTAATGTACCGAACATTTACCAAATTGTTCTGTACTTGATCACGAACAAAATGGAAATAAATGGCAATGTGCTTCATGCGAGTATGAAAAACTGGATTGTGACACAAGTATTTAGCTCCCACATTGGTACATCTTCTGAAGTGTGTTGTAGTTCTCTTAGCAAATTGGTCGTCCAGTTTACTTCAGCTAGAGCACTTGCTACGGCACGATATTCTACCTCTGTTGAGGATCTTGCAATAGCACACTGCTTCTCAGAGGACCAACTAATGGGACAATTACCATAATAGAGAATGTAACCAGTTGTGGAAGTACGATCAGAGGGGTCACCAGCCCAGTCCGCATCAGAGTACATATGCAACTTGGAATTTTTGGTACGAGCTAAACATAAGCCGTATGAAGCGGTTTGTTTGAGATAGCGTAGTAGACGCTTAACAACCTACCAATGATGCTTTTGTGGACAATGAAGATATTAAGAAAGCTTGTTGACAGTGAAAGAAATATTAGGCCTTGTAAGGGACAAATATTGTAATTTACCAACAATTCGACGGTAGTTAGGTTGATCGATAACCGGGGAATCCTTGACAATGGACAAAGCGAGACTGGTGCTCATTGGAGTTGACACTCCATATGAGCTTCTTGCAATATGTCCATAATATATTTTGTTTGATTCAACACTAGACCATTTGGCTTATGCAGGACCTCGACACCTAGAAAATAGTTTAGCTCACCAAGATCTTCAAGAGAGAAGCGGGCAGATAGCTTGGTAATAACTTGCTGAACAATATCAGTAGTACAACCCGTAATAATAATATCGTCAACATAGACTAAGATATAGACAATGTAATGGTTATAATGAAGAGTGAACAATGATGCGTCAGAGTGAGATCGTTTAAAACTAAGTGACAATAAAAATGTTTGCAATTCAAGATACCAAACACGAGATGCTTGTCTTAGACCATAAAATCATTCTGCACAGATTCTACCATAGTCTCTCTATCAACTGCTATCCCTCCTACTTCATCGATGGATATTCCTCATCCGTTGGCAAGTGTTTGTTCACCGATGGATATGCCTAACAGCAGTTATCCATGGGTATATTCATCTGCAGCATCGATGGGTATCTCACACTCATTGTTTGATGTATTTCCTGTAACTACATCAGAAGTCACACTTGTAGTTCAAACACTTCTAGGATTGAGGGAAGGGAGTGAAATCTCTGAGAGTGAGAGGCTGCTTTGTGAGCAGGCAAAAGGAGAGAATAAGAGTGAGGGGCTGGCAATTTCTTCCTGCCAGGCAAAAGGAGAGCATGAGAGTTCCACCTTAGTAGATGATGGTGAGGGTGTGAGCCAGGGAGAGCCCCTGATGTAAAAAGAGAGAGAACATGAGAGAAAAACAAGTACATGAGACAAAAGGGTGGATGAAGCCATTGCTAGTGAGTCAATGGAGGTTGAGGATGCCTCCAAAATCAACTTCTATCAACAGACATCTCAACAAGTCCTTGATAGAACTGTTCTTGGAGCTGAGACCTTTACTCACCATGTTTCCAACTTTAGTTCTTGGGCTGAACAGGGCAATGTGGAGGCTGAACAGCAGTTAAGCTTGGTACACTCAATTGAATCTATGTAGAGAGCTAATGTTACTCTTACCAAGCCGCCTTCAACTGCTACAGATATGAATCAGTCTTACTCTGAATTCACAGAAGAAGATGACAATGAAGTGTCTTCACATCAACCTGGAGATCTACCAGAATGGTTAAAGTCCAAAGACTATATCTCCAATGATGTTCACAATGAGCTAGTAGTATTGTATGAGAAGACTCTGGCTACTTTACAGGATGCTGAACCCGCTCCGAAGCTTGTGCAAGAGAATTTTCTGGCTACTCTCAAACTGCACAAGTGTCTTCTCAACCAAAGGGTGATAGATAAGGATGACTTCAAGCTTGAAATTTAACATGCATTTAAAGCTCAAAACAAGAACTTGGAGACTCTACTTCCTCCCCGTACAATGCAGTAGCTTAAAAATAAGCTGAATAAGGATGCAGAAACAAATAAGAAGATTGAAGATCTGTCTGCAAAAGTTGATAAGCTAGAGGTTCAAATGAGCACTATTATTGCAGATCAAAATCTCATTCTTGAAGCTCATTATAAACAAATTGCTCTCCTTGAGAGAATGTTGAAACTGCATACTACTCAATCCCTTGATACTAACAAAAAGGGGGAGAAGTTTGGTGATAAGGAGACAGAAAGTGAGGGGGAGCAACTTTTCTAATCTAGCTCCAACAGCTCCAGTAATTTCGTCTAGTGAGGATGACCCAGTCATTCAACCTGAAGACTCTATAGCCACAAGGCTGGCTGCAAATCCTTAAGTTTCTCAAGTACCAATTCCTCCACCACATCAATCAGACAAGTATTAATTCCAGATTTTGTGCTTCCTAGATCTCTAGCCAGAGGGGAGCCATCTTATGTGTCTGAAATCAAGCCTGTGCTCAAGCCTAAGAAATCACCTGTGAAGAAGAATGGTAAAAACACCATGAGAATGGACTTTCCAATGCCAAATCCAAACGAATTCAAGCTAATGAGCAAGTATCTTGCTGAACTAAAATAGAAGGCTACAATTGATGTGGGGCTCAAAGAGAATCTAACATTCATCTACAGAGAGGGAGCGGAAATTTGTGTTCCTGCAGGTCATCCAAATTTTGCTGATGCCAAGGCTGAAGAAACTGCAAGGTTACTTCAAGCTGGCCAAATAGTCAGACAACCTACAGAATGCACTGAGAAAGAAGTTAGACTGGCTGATGAGCTAGTAAGATAGCTAGAGAAAGAGATGAAGCAAGAGGCTGAAGTAGAAGAGGCCAAATTTAAAAAGAAGAAAATGAACATAAAGTCTGCGTGCAAGAAAAGGAAATGCAGAGTTAAAGTCCCTGCTAAAAGAACATTGAGCCCAGAATCAGAAGTTCAAGATGAATCAACACTACCTCAACCAACAAAACCTCCAACACTAGACACTCAGCAACACTATCAGACGTCTAACCCTTTAGACTTCATAAAGGAAGAACCTTTGGAATTTGACTTTGACATCAACAGCTTGGTATTTCCAAAGATCAGGCTCTCACCTAAAAAGAGGAGAACTAGAAATAGGAAACAACCATTAGCTAGACCAACTCAAATTACTGAGGTTCCTCAGGATACAAGAGTGGCCTCCAAGAAAGAAACTGAACTCCATATTGCTGACATTGAAGAGTACTCAAGTGTTAATCTTTTCTTGGATGACGTGGTAGATGTGAGTGCTGCATATAGTAGGGGTGAGCAAAAAACCGAATCAAACCGAAACCGAAACCGATGAAAACCGAGCCGAAAAAACTGAAACCGCTAAAAACTGAACCGAAACCGAAATCTAAAAACTGATCCGATTTTAACGGTTGCGGTTCCAGTTTTAGGTTCAAACCGAACCGAAAAAACCCGAAACCGAATAGATTATAATATTTATATTTTTTATAAATATTTTTAAAATTAACCATATATATATATATATATTATTACGAAAGTAGATAGTCACTAAAATAAAAAATAACCGGGCCTAACATTTGTTGTTGTATTTGGCCCTCAGGTTGAGCTATACACATTCCACGGACTATAATCATTATACTATAGAATACATGTCTTATTTGCTTGCTGTAGTCTTGTCTTATTTTCTTTGTAAATGACCCTGAGAATGCTACACACTGTGCAACAATGTTTTATTAAGGGGTATTTTTTTTATTGATGAATTGTATTAGGTGAGGATCAAGTACATACAAGTGTCTGTGCTTATTGGTTGCCTGCACTGGTTACCTCACTTCTGGTATCTTTTTTTATTGTTTTAAATTTTAAAAATTAATATATAAATAAATTTGAATGATTTTATGTTTTTATGGTAGAACAACTTTTTTAATTAATTTGTAATATTTTTATTTTAATCGGTTTTAAAACCGAAACCGAACCGATAAAAACCGAAACCGGGATTTTAAAATCGAAACCGATGGTTCGGTTGCGGTTCCGGTTTTTGATTTTTAAAATTGAGGACATGCGGTTTTGGTTCCGGTTTTACCCGAAAACCGAACCGGACCAGGGTTTGCTCCCCCTAGCATATAGGACAACCATGTTACCAGAAAGGCTAATCTTCACCTACACAGGAGGAAATAGTAGAACCTGGCCTCTACATCAAGTGTTAAATGAAGGCTACAGCAAGCTTTGGAAGATTTGGTCCTTAATGAAAAGAATTGGGGGATTCACTCAAGAGGCAAGGAAAATAATTTTCAACAAGGTCAATGAATTAAGGAGCAGTGGGTCTTTAAAGGAAGGTTTGCCTAAGAAGCTGAACATTCCATATGAACCTGGTAGGAAGGTTCACTTTTATCCATTCTGGATAATGGAATTCAGAAATGAACACAACTGTAGAAGATTTTTCAGAATAGAAGATCAACTGGAGAAGGCTAGCAATGAGTACTTGCAACACTTAATGTCTATGCTGGATCCAAGTCATCTAAAAGAAAAGATCATCTACAGATCTTTAGAGAAGCAACTTGAGGCAAACAGACATCAAGTACATGGTATGAGGATTGCAATGGGAAGAAAGCAATGAAATGCTCAGTCTAGAGGAGCATCCCTTGTGGAGTATGATTCTTTATCTTGACTCAGTTCATTTCTTCACACTTTTGAAGCTTAGTACACTACATATGTTTTTACTTAATCTCTGCATCCATACAAAGGTGTTTTTTTTTTATCATCAAGGTTCTTAATTTATGGATGTTATTCTATCAGTCATAAATTGGGGGAGATTGTTATGAATTATGTTGCTCTTGATGATAAGTACTTGAAAACACCTTGAAAAACATATGTGTATAAGAATAAGTTTGTAACTTGTCAACAGATATCCAAGTTATAATTATCCATTGATAAGGCAGCTTATCGGTTGATAAGTCTGTAGCATATCTCTTTTAAGTTTTGTTAGTTGTTTGGTTCTGTCATAGTTACTAGAAATCCTAAGTCATGTTGACTATCAATGGATATGTAGAATATGGTAGTTAATTGTATATAAGCTGTGTTATGTAATTCTGTATAAGTGAAGTGATATCTCAGTTGATGAAGTTTCTATGTCAACGGATATGGCACCTCAACAAATAATAGTCAACCTGCTGAACAGTGTCCTCTTCAACGGATAAAATGCTCCAACCAATAATGTCTTGGAATTAGAGGTTGATGGCGACTTGACATGCCTGACAGATCACATGGGTTGATAAACTTAAAAAAAGTATGGAAGCCAGTATTGGAAACGAAGAAGAAAAAGAAACATTCCTTGTTCTTGCAAACAATTCAGCTGGTAAATCTAGTGCATATCTGTCCAAGACAATCCAGACAAAATTGTATCACATGGTGACAAGGAGAAGCAGCAACCCTACATAATACTTTGACTTGAAAGATTCATTTATTTTGTAGGGTTTGTAAACTTCTATATAGCGTTGGCTTAATCGATTTCTCATTTTCACCAAAAACACTATTCATTCTATATTCTCCTTTTTATTCTTTATATCCTTAGAAATGTCCTTGTTCTCTTTCGGGCATTCCTTAACCATTTTTCAGAACCATTGGACTAATAACAGATATCGATTTGGATGACATAGGAATAACCTCTCTTTTTGGAATATATATTATCTTTCCAGGAGATAGATTATTCTTATTTATGCTGTTATCCCATCGAATCCTTCATGGCATATATATATTTGAATCTAATCCTTCTCATTTATTTAGTAGAACAATCGTTACGTCGAGACAAAATAAAAGTTTTAATTCTACCCAAAAATCTGGGTTCTTACAAAATATCTTGCCAAAATTCTTCTACACTCATGAGCTACAAGAAAATGGTGACATTAATGTACGACAAGTTCGCTCAGTGATAACATGACAGATTTACTTACAAAATCACTACCTACATCAACGTTTGAAAAGCAGCTACGAAGCAATATTGGCATGCGAAGATTGAAGAAATTATTACAACAAGATGTCAAATTGTGAGACGTTTTATTTAGGGGAAGACTGTACTCTTTTTTCATCGGCAAGGTTTTTATCCCACTGGATTTTTTCTTGCAAGGTTTTAACGATGTAGTTAATCCCTACAATAACTCGCTTTTAACAATCAAGGGGGAGTGTTATAATATATAAATAAATATAAAGTGATTGTCAATCTTACTCAAGAAGATTTACACAAAACTTCCTCAAGAAGACTGACCAAGCTTACTCAAGAAGACTTACAAACTTATCTAAGAAGTCTTGTAATGCTTATCAAAGAAAAAATGAATAGCTTATAGCTTAGTAAGATTTATAAACCAACTCCTATAAATAGGTCAGTTGGTATATCATTGGTTATTTAGTTAAAGATTGAAACTCAAGATTTACAATATTTATTTTTTTATAAGAACAACTTGGATGAATCGGAAAGAAAAAAAATTATACGCATCGCTGGCAGGCATCAATAATGGATTATTTGGATTTGGACAATTGGGACTAATTCTATGATTTGCAAATATACCCCTGTGATATAGGTGTAGGAGCAAATAGACCCTTGTAATTTAAAAAGGATTAAATACACCCCTAACATTAAAATTGATGTTTTGAAAAGACCCTTTTAGTTAAATTTTTCTTAACCATAGTTAGAACTAAATTTGAAACTCAAAAAAAATATATTACTAATTTAAAGTTTTATTTTATTTTTTAACATTTATGTATTATTAACATTTATATATATAAACTATAAAAAGAAAAAGTATTTTTGAACATCAATTTTAATATTAAGGATGTATTTGATCCTTTATAAATTATAAGGGCCTATTCGCTCCTACACTTATATCAATGGGGTATATTTGCTTCTTATCCCATAAAATTGTTATTTAGGTAAATCAAATAATATTTAGGGCCAACAACATGATGTTGGTGCAGTGGTTGAGCCACTGGCCTCCTTTGAAGGAGGTCAGAGATTCGATTCGATTCCTGGGTGTGTGCGTGAGTTTCTTAGTTTATATTAGGTTTTCTTTCTGTATTGTGGTATTATAACTGAGTGAAGTTTCGTTTTAAATAATATTAAAGAAGGCCCAAACCCAATACACAAAACCCAGCTACTATCCAACCCACGAATACGAATACCAGTGTTTTATTGTTGGAACATATATATACCGTATCCCACCCCGCGATTTCCGACAATCCCCAATCAACATGGCTCTTTTCAAGTCTCTACGTTTCTCTCTTCAGCCGTATCCCAGCCCTCTAGTGCCTCTACCCATCCCAATCTCAATCCCAATCCGCGATTTCCGACAATCCCCAATCAACATGGCTCTTTTCAAGTCTCTACGTTTGTCTCTTCAGCCGTATCCCACCCCTCTAGTGCCTCTACCCATCCCCATCCCAATCTCAATCCGCGATTTCCGACAATCCCCAATCAACATGGCTCTTTTAATCAATCGTTATTATTACTCCGATAAGCAGATGAAGAAGAAATCTGAACAAGTACAATTAGAAGAAGAAGAACAACAACAAGAAGTAATCATCAACGTCAACGTGCCATGGTCTGAACTTGCTCCGGACCTATTGGGTGAAATTGTGAGCAGACTCTGTATCACTGATCAGGCTCGTTTTCTTGTTGTTTGCAAGAACTGGTTGGCGGCTGCTAAGCTTACTACTAAATCATCATCATCATTACCATGGCTTGGTCGTATAATTCCCGGTAGCCCTGAATTCCAAATCTTTGACCCATTATTATCATCGACCACCCCTGCTTCAATTCAGAATATATCGTGGTCTAATTTAGGTATTCCATCTCCTCCTCGTTCAACTGTAGCTATAAAGGATATCCATCACAACTGGTTACTTCTCTCCTTTCAAAAACGACCACGATTGTGTACCAATTTGACTCGTAGATACTCTTTAATGTTCTCCCCCCTGACTAAAAAAGTCATCACCCTCCCTGGATTTGACCATCTGCCTGGTATAAGATTTACAGCAACTTTTTCCACCCAACCCGATTCACCAGATTGCGTCTACTGTATGCTAGACGTTTACTCCACTGACAAAATTTCTGTTAGAACATATCGCAATGGTGATAAAGAATGGATTGCTAGACAATTCAATAAAGTTCCTGGTTTTCAGTCTTGTACTTTCTATCCTCGCATCCTTGATGGAATTATCTACTTTGTTTCTATTGTTGGGCAAGTAGCGTCCTATAATATCCTTAGCGGAGAATTCAACTTTGACTGTTTGTCTATGGACACGCTTCTTCTTCATAATGCTCGTTCAAACAGGAGATCGAAAGTGTTTGTGTTGAATGGAGAGGCGATGATACTATATTATAACCCATATGGAACAATGGATCCACAATGTATAAAAAGGTATGATCGGTCACGCAAGGTTTGGATTCCTGCAACCACCTTGCTGGGTTACGCATTATTTTTTAGCCGAAAGATTTTTAATGTTTCGTTAATTAATACAAAGGGTAGGAGAAATAACGGAGTCTTACCAAACAAGATATACCAATTTGTCAATGGCGGGTGCCATGTTTACTCCTTAGAGAACGGTAACTTAGTTCGGTTTGGTGGGGGTGAGTTACCCGAATACAAGTATAATTATGATGGTATTCCAGATACATTTGAAATGTCAGCTTATTGGTTAGAAACTCCTTGCGTCCGCTTCTCCTCAGACAATCAAGGTAAACTATCAGAGTAATCTTATTCATTTTGTTAACTATATATGTTTATTTTTCAAGTTACATGACTTATAGTATATCCATCTTGTTTTCCGTCCTTGTTGCTATGTTTATATATATATATATATATATATATATATATATATATATATATATATTTATATATATTTATGTTGGTAAGCTAAATTGTTTTAATTATTTTATTGCTGTAGATTACGAGGGGTTGTCAAATCCTTTTATAATATCTAGACAGAGTGGACTGAACATAAGTCATGACTCATGTAGAATAAGAATCAAGGGGACATAGGCTTCGGTGATTACTCAAGTAAAGTGGCTACCTTGGGGTTTTGTAATTGCAAATGAGATGAACATTATCATGAAAGCGACCTATATAATAAGAATAATTGCATGAATTAATTAGGACGCAAAACTTAGCGTAGTGGCAACTCCCCTCTTCTTCTTGGTAATAAGAGTTCGAGTAGTCATGTTTGTGTTAGTAAATCATGAAAACGACCTATATAATAAGAATAATTGCATGATTTAATTAGGACGCAAAACTTAGCGTAGTGGTAACTCCCCTCTTCTTCTTGGTAATAAGAGTTCGAGTAGTCATGTTTGTGTTAGTATTTAAAGTTTTTGTAATTGACCATAACCCAAAAAAAAGAGTCTAATAAATCAACCTAATGAGCCAAAAATTAAGCAAACACATAACGATCACTAGGGGTATATTGGGAGAAGAAATACTTTAAGATAGGGTTTATAGCTATTAGTGGATAGCTTCTAATTTATTCCCTCCTGAAGTTGTTACCCCTCTTAGGTTGATTGACATGTGTTTGCTCATAGAACCTGGCCAATCTCAAAGCTTGCTTCACTGACTTAAATTATAAAAGGCTAAGCATCCCCCTTATTTCACCCTGCAAGTCACCAGTGAAGTTCTCTAAAAAATATTCACGAAAACTTGGAATATTACCGAGTAGTTGGCCTCTACATTTCTCAAACTCATCAAAGTAGGCCTCCACAATGGTAACTTGTTGCAATTTTTTGAATTTGTGAAAGACTAACTCAGTTTCCAGTTTCTAGTTTCTAGTTTTCCAAACCTAGCGAAGAAGGCTTGAGCAAACTGCTGCTAAGTCATCCTTCCTCTTCCTACTATAAATGACATATGCCAAGATCTTAGAGTACCACTTATATGCCTGGTTGCCATAGCAGCCTTCTTGATGTCACTTACTTCAAATAGAGAAATATTCTTCACAATCTCTCAACCATTCTATTGCATCTTCGCCTTCCTTGAGACTTGAGTGAAGAAAAGGTCAACTTTAAAATGCTTTGAGTTTCTGTGACATCTCCTGTATCATCCCAATTCTTGTCATATGGCTTGTTTCCTTGATCCTTTGTTCTGAAAGCTAGCAGCATGTGCTGGACTCCTAAACACTCCTCTTTGTTGTGTTCCTTGTTCGGTGTCATTCTCCTCATTTTTGAAAAAAACTCTACCACAGAGTTTTATAATGAAGAAGAATCCATAATCCTCGAATAGGACTCGATGCGTGTTGAACATGATTTTTTGGAAACCATTGAGATACGGTTGAGGAATATTAAAGCCAATGTGAATCAATTGTTTTCTATTTTACATCTTCAAGAATTGACTTTTAAGTTTTAATTATTAATATCGTCATGTATCATCTTCGCATCATCTTGTACTTCGTGTATTAGTTATATCAATTTGAGGACAAACAAGTTCTTTATCATCAATACATATGTATCATCTCCATAAGTGTTCCTATATATAATGATACTTGGGTTATCACATTCGATTCCTCCACAATACAAGCTTTTATGGACTGACAACTTGATGCATGACTCTTCAAAGAGCTTTGTTTGATTCCTCGTAGATCTTTCGTACTCGTCATATAATTGTTCTCGTTTTATCTTCAGTTCTATGTATCTATCAACGACTGCCCAATAGTCAGAATCATTTAGATTGATCGTTAAGGATGGCACGAAGTAATCCATCAAGTTGTGAAATTTGTAGATTTTGTCAAACTTACAGATCCATCGAAGTAATCCATCAAGTTCTATCAATGACTGCCAGAATCATTTAGATATGATCTTGTGGTTCTATATGAGAAGACATGATCCGTAGATTTTGACAAACCGCGTGGGCTGATTTGCAATTTTCTGAAAATTCGAGGGGTTCTTAGTTGTTAAAGAATGTTTAAGAGCTACTTTGATTGAAGACGGGTGTTGGTGGATGGCTGAGGGTTGCTGGCTGCTGTTGGCGGCTTTGGCTTTTGGCTGGTGGTGGTGGATAGGGGTTTGTGGTGGACAGGGGTTTATGGTGTTTGGGTGGGGGAACCTGGCTTATACGACTTATACGGCTGGATGCAAGAGAAGGGCAAGAAAGGGGTGGCCAAGCAATAAATTACCTATATCCGCATAGAACTGGTGGTCACAAATAAATCCTCAGTTGTCTTTAGATACTTTCTATAGTAAGTCATTTTTTTACCATCGCTAACTTCTCAATACTAACAACTGCACCTCATTCAATATGGGTCAACAATTCTCTACTTCAATAATCAGCAAAACCTCCTCACACACAAATTATTAAACAGATTCAATGCAACTTCCTTACTAAATCAATCACAATTAAGCTAAGTTCACACCACAACTACTGAGTTAACACGGTAAAACAACCCTAGAACTACTATTTGTGTGATTTTCTGGCAATATGAGTACTTAAAACAACTATAGTTATTGAAAATGAAAGAGATACTACTAAAATTCAACACGAACCAACAGATCTAGACACCAGAACTACAAAACAATGAAACAGGTTCGAAACGAAGCACCTGAGTTGAATTAGCCATAACTTTAAGAATACAACTGCGAGTACTTCATTTAAACTTTGTTCGACTCGTTTCAACCAGCAACGTTGAAACAAGAGTTGATCGAATTTAGCAGCTCTGATACCAACTTGTCAGGTTCTCCCGGTTTTGTGTGTATTTGTGTGTGTTTTTGGTGTTCTCCAGTTTTATGTGTGTTGGTATTTATAAGCAATATAGACAATAACAAGCAATGGAAGCAGATAAATAACAGAGAAACACGGGTAGAATTAGAGAGATCACAGAGAGATTGAGTTAGAATAGAGATATAGCATATCAGAATCGCAAAGAGAAATAGATACTTGCACAGGAAGATAGAATTTTAGAATTAGAGAGATAACAGAGAGATTGAGGTAGAACAGAGAGATAGCATATCAGAATAGCAAAGAGAGATAGATACTTGCACATGAAGATGTAATTTTAGAGTGAAAAAGTTAGTTAGAAATTAGAGAGACAAAGATTGGTGGAAAATATCTCGTTTTCATATCTTTCAAGTCATAAACTGAAAATTACATCCACTAAGGGTATTTATAGATCTGTACTTATAGTCTGTACTCTGTACTGTTAAGTATTAACTAACTCCTAACAAACTTCTGAAAAGTCTAAACTGCCCTTATATGCCTATTACTGATTTGACTATAGTCTGTTTAAGGCTCACCCCCGACACCACCACCATAATGATATTCGTCCCTTGGTCACGACTTCTTTAATTTAGAATGCTTCCTCTACCTCCACCCCGTTTTTCTTTCAATGTTTATACACCATACTACTTTGGGAACTTGAACACTTATTTTTTCATTAATGATCAGAACTTGCTCCCCGAGTGATTTACTATCCTCATGGTGTTTATTAATCCCTTTTTACTCTTTTTCTCCACCTCATTTAACATTTAAGTCATTAATATCCTTAAGTTCGACATCAATGCTAGTGACGATTTTCGTAGAAGAACCACTACCCCTAGGATGAATAGTACTCGTTAATAGTGCCTTCAAATAAATATATTTAGTGAAAAAATCTAAAATAATACTATATTTCGCAATCATCAATGAGCCTCACATTTACTGACCTATTACGACATGTCAAAAAAGAACGAGTTGAATATGTGATATGGCTAAACATTTTGAGATTTTAGGATAATTGGTAATTTAAGGTTCGAGTCCTTCCTGATTGGTCCAAGAAAGATGGGATTGTATTAAAAAATTAGAACACGAACATAGGATGAATAGTACTCGTTAATAGTGCCTGATGAATAGTATTAGGAATTTTTTTCTTCAAACCCCCACCAATTAAAAAATTGATGAATAAATCTAAGCTCTTGATACAACTTTGATATGCAGGACAAGAATTAAAACAAAACAAACTAAAAGAGATATGATGGATTAATATCAGGAATCAATGGATTCCTGAACAATCAACAATTTATAGCTGTTTTTGGTGTTTTCTAGGTATTATTGCAACAAATAACAAGTAAGATAGAGATTTGTAGAGACTGTAGGAGAGATTAGCGAGATTCAGAGGCATATATGAGAGAAGAAACAAGAGAGAAATTCTCAATATTAATAAGAATCAAAGTCTTCTTGTAATAACATATTACATCTTACGTAGATGAGTAAATCCTTAATAGTTACCCAACAAGTAAAATTGTAATAATAAGGAAACAAGCCCTTTTAATATTCTATATAAATAATATGTTTATCTAATACAATTTTTAATATATAAAATTCAACTTTATTCTTAAATTATATAGCATAAATGAACTCAAACTAACATTTTAACTATGTGTTCCACATTATTTATATTTAATTAAAATATGAGAAAATTGCAATTTAATAGTCTGGCACAATAATGGCTATTTTATAAAAGTGAACAAATTTTAAGTACTACAGGGACTTAATCGGTTGCTAACGTCGTATGTTTTTTCATGTAAATATACAAATCTTATTGGATAACTACGTAATTTGACATGCCTTTTTTTATTTATTTTTAACAGTGTTGTATAATTTGTATGTTACTCTCCCTAGTCCCTTCCTCCCTCCCTATCCAAACGAACACTAACGGGTAAACCCAATTCCATGAATCCTTAAATTGGTATTAATGACAAAATTTCAGTGTTGAGTGTTGGTGGCCATGATGCTTATTATGTTTCCAGATGATGATGTTATTATGTTTCCAGATGATGATGCTGAAGAATCATTGCCTGAAGTGTATTAAAGAGTTTTCTTTTTAAATAGCTAAAAATTTCTGCAGTTATGTGTAGATGGCTCACTTGTAACTTTCTACTTCTGTTAGCTCTATATTTCTTGAAGTCCAACATTGGCTTTTGTTCTTTTCATGTCCTAAATACAGATGAGAAAGTTATTGGTAGCCAAATCTGATTCTAACTTTTCATGTGCTTGAGAAAATAGTAATCACCTACGTAAAGTTCTTTATTTGGACTATGAAGCTATTAAGCTCAACCATATATGATTGTCTAAACTACTAAAATAAAATCTAAATATTGCAAACAGACCTCTTTCCTTTTTGATTCCATCACATGCGATGACAGTCCTATAGATACAAATTTAGAGGAATAGATCATGATTAAGTCTGTATATGTTGCTAAAATTGCATACTCTATTATTAGTACTTGCGAGTAGTCTATTTCTCTTCAACTTTTCCTAATTTTTTGATTAATTAATTACTTATCTAGGAGACTCGGTTAGAGAAAGCTGTGGAGGTGGACAAGGTTGTGAACAATGAAGATGAAGATCTAGACGCACACAACTATCCCCTGTTTTAGTACTTAGCATAATCATGAACTGAATTACTGAATTAGAAATTTCAGTTCCCCCCTTTTGTAAAACCATAAGGATTTAGCGTATGTTCAATTTCACTCTTTTGTAGAACTCCCAAGGCCTTTTGGGTGTAACTAATAGTATTGGTATCTTTTTTAATTTAAATATGACTTATTTTTTTTTTCTTTTGTATGTTTTTACTTGCATTTTAGCATTTTGCGGATGCTTGATTGGGATATAGTTATATAGGTGGTAAAACTAACTATAGGTTGAATTTGTTTTGGGCATCATTGTAGTAGAAATGGTCAGGTGCAATAAAAGTTTTTGAATGATAAATTCTATCATAACAAGTCGAATTTATTTGACTATTATTGGGTTTTTGGAGCTATTTATTTGACCCTTTTTGGTTGAAATTATTATTGATTGTTTTTGGTCGAATTAGGTTATTGACAAAATACAGTCGAATTTAGACTTCAACCAACAAAGGTCGAACCTGAGTTTCAACCAAACACAGTCGAATTTAAAGTTTGACAAAAAACAATCAAATTAAAATTTTAACTAAAGAAGGTTGAATTTAGTTTTCAACCAAAAGGTCAAATTTAATTTTCAATAAAAAGGGTCGAATTTAGTTTTCAACCATGAAAGGTCAAATTTAATTTTCAACTAAAAAGGGTCAAATTTAGTTTTCCACTATAAAAGGTCGAATTTAATTTAGCAAAAAAAAAAAAGTCGAATTTAGTTTTTTGGGCGGACTTTTCAAATAATTTGAAATTTTCAAGTGAAAATTTGGGAATTACTGAATTCAACCACATTTAGTCGAACTTGATCGGTCGAATTTAATCGATAAAAAATATTCGGTCGAATTTGTTTAATTCGACTGAATTGCTAAATTTGACTAGCTTAAATATGACCAGTCACCATTCGATTGAATTTAACTAAATTCGATCAAATTTATTTAATATGGTATTAGATCCCAAAAGTGTTACAATAGAGATTTTTGCAACGCTTTTTGCCAAAATTCAGCCTTACATCTGCGCAAACGTTTTATGTAGTATTACAATAACCCCATTAGTGCAACACTTTTGTCTTGTTTATTGACACTTTCAAGATGTTGCAATAGACTATTGCAACACATTTTGTAACATTTTTTAGTTAAAAGTGTTGCAAAGTCAGTTTATTGCAATATTTCATGTAACATTTTCTACATTATTGTAATGCTTTTGGTTTTTTTATCAACATTTATATGCAACACTTTTATTCCTATTGTAATACATTTAGATTTTTTAGCAACATTTATGTGCAACACTTTGTATTAGTCCAATTTGCAATATCCTGTTTAAAATGTCAATAAACCAACACAAAAGCATATGAAACCAGAAATCACATTTCCAATTTCCCATATAGCAAATCCAACAGAATATATGTCAATAAAGCCCAAACATGTCGATCGGCTTATACCATAAGATCATCTTACATCTAGTACATAAATCCAAAGTCGAAACACATGGTAAACATACACACCATAAATCTAGATAAAACTTAGTCTTTCATGTCAAGTACCAAGCTAATTTGTGAAAACCTATAACACAATGCAATGAAAAAATTACATGTATATCCCTTTTTATATTCTGCAAACTAACAAATTAAATTTGAGGATTTTGTCTCTAGTTTGATAGCTATATTAGCAGCTCCATCCACCGTATTGCTCTGTTGTGCCCAAAGCTGTGCATACCTATCTGAATTCGATAATAGAATATTAATAGTAGTGAACATATGTTTAAGAATCCGATGATGGAAGTTCTTAGGTGTAGGAGCATAAAGTATAAACCAGGACCTGACTTGATCGCCTTTGTAATCCCATGACCAAATTATCTGGCTTAATATCACAGCATAAAAACGATTTAGAATGAACAAATTCTACACAGTTGATCTGAAACAAGTATAGAGGTAAAAGGATTTAGGGATTTTGGGAGGAAAATTAGGGATTAGCAGATATAGATTGAGAGAATAATTATATAACGTAAATCCCATGCTGAAAAGTCACATTTATCCCTGGCATTTAAACGGCGTTACTGGCGTTTTGACGGAAGTCCCTCAAGTGCTTAAAATTTTTATTACAGTCAGACAAAATGTCAAAAATTATTATCAGCCATCCAAGTGCCAAAAACAAAAAATATAGCCCGTCAAATTGCCTTTTTCTCTATAGTTTTTATTTTTTTTCCTTTTTTTGGTAACGCTAATGCGTCTAGTGTTAAGGTCTTTTTTTGTGTTGAAATGCGAGTTCGTGTAGTGTTTTGGCAAAAACCCTAATTAATGTTTTTGTTTTGAATTGCCCAACGCCACTTTTATGTGGCGTTTTGGTGTTTTAAATTTTCTTTTTTGTCTTTTTTTTTTCTTGTTTTTTTCTTTCTTCTAAATATATATTTGTAAAAAAATATTAAAAATTTATTTATAAATGGTCAATTAAAATATAAATTTATATTTTTTAAAGTTCGTATATGGTTTATTCGTCGTTCTGAATATTTCTAAAACTCAAAATGGAAACTTTGAACCCCAAAAATTAATTGTTGAACCCCTAAATTTAATTAAAATTGTATTTATTAAATTTAAAAATTTTAATTAAAAAATTGAATCCGGCGGCCTGATTTTTAAATGCTTTATAAGTTAGGGTTTAGGGTAACCCTAAACCCTAAACCATAAGTTCGTATACGGTTTATTCGTCGTTCCAAATATTTCTAAAACCCAAAATGGAAACGTTGAACCCCAAAGGTTAACCGTTGAAACCCCAAGGGAATATAGATAAAATTTAAAAATTTTAATTAAAAAATTGAATCCGGCAGCCTGATCGCGTTTAAAAATCAGGATAAGCTAGAGTTTAGGGTCTAGGATTTAGGACCCTAAACCCTAAGTTCGTATACGGTTTATTCGTCGTTCCGAATATTTTTAAAACCAAAAATGGAAACGTTGAACCCTAAAAGTTAATTATTGAACCCCTGAAAGAATAAAAAAACAAAAAAAATCACAAAACGCAACTTTATGTGGCGTTTCCCCCAAAAACACCACATAAAGTCACGTTCCCCCCAGTGATAGACTATACATCGTTGTTATTAAAAAAATATACATGCAATACGCTAAACGCAATAGTGTTTATAAAAAAACAGAAAACACTAGACGAAATAGTGTCTTGAAGTGATATTTGGGGCCATTTAACTTCAAATTGTGATATTAGGGGCCTTTTTTCAGAATATAGTACTAACAGTTTGTAACACTAACAGTTTGTTACTAACAGAGTACAAAATCAGTCTATTCAATCAGTTTGGGGGTTTTGCTTAAAAATATAACAACAAAATCAGAATTACAGCAAAATTAACAAAAAAAATCATACTAATTAACAAAAAAGTCCTACTAATTAACACAAAATCTTCAAATCAATACTTAATACCAGCTTTAATGCAACATATAATCAAAAAAATTACATGCATACATATGTATGCATGTATAAATCAATATAATCGGAGAAAGATGGGTGATTTACCTCTAATTGAAGCTTTAATCGGTTATTGAAGCTCAATCAGTTTTGGGGGTTTTGCTCTAATCAATATTGTGAGAGAGAGATAGGCAGTAGGGATGAGAGAGATAGGTGGCAGAGATGAGAAAGACGGGCGATAAAGATGTGAGAGAGGAGCGACGGAGATAAGTGAGAGAGATGTAAGAAAATTGTAATTTTGTGTAAGAAAAAATTTCGTACACAAAATTATAGATATGGGTGTTGGCCCTTTCTATCATAATTCGAAAGAAAATGGTCCTAAATATCACATTTCAAAAACTTTGCCCCAAATATCACTCCAAAACACAATATAATATAGCGTTTCTATTTTTTTTCCTTTTTTTTGTAACGCTAATGCGTCTAGCGTTAAGGTCTTTTTTTTTGTTGAAATGCGAGTTCGTGTAGTGTTTTGGCAAAAACGCTAATTGATGTTTTGTTTTGAACTACCCAACGCCACTTTATGTGGCGTTTTGGTGTTTTAAATTATTTTTATCTTTTTTTTCTTGTCTTTTTTTTCTTTTTTTTTCTTCCAAATATATATTTGTAAAAAAATATTTAAAAACTTATTTATAAATGGTCAATGAAAATATAAAGTTTTATTTTTTAAAGTTCGTATTTGGTTTATTCGTCGTTCTGAACATTTCTAAAACCCAAAATGGAAACGTTGAACCCCTAAATTTAATTAAAATTGTATTTTTTAATTTAAAATTTTAATTAAAAATTGAATCCGGTGGCCTGATTTTTAAACGCTTAAGTTAGGGTTTAGGGTCTAGGGTTTAGGGTTGTAAAACCTAAACCCTAAACCCTAAGTTCGTATACGGTTTATTCGTCGTTCCAAATATTTCTAAAACCCAAAACGGAAACGTTAAACCCCAAAGGTTAACCGTTGAAACCCCGAGGGAATATAGATGAAATTAAAAAATTTTAATTAAAAAATTGAATCCGACGACCTGATTTTTACACGCTAACTCGTTTAAAAATCAGGATACGTTAGGGTTTAGTGTCTAGGGTTACCACCCTAAACCCTAAGTTCGTATACGGTTTATTTGTCGTTCCAAATATTTCTAAAACCCAAAATGAAACGTCGAACCCTGAAAGTTAATTATTGAACCCCTGAAAGAATAAAAAAATAAAAGAAATCCCAAAACGCAACTTTATGTGGCGTTTCCCCCAAAAACACCACATAAAGTCACGTTCCCCTCAACGCTAGACTATACAGCGTTGTTATTAAAAAAAATACATGCAAGACGCTAAATCCAATAGCGTTTGTAAAAAAAAAAAACGCTAGACGAAACAGTGTCTTGGAGTGATATTTGGGGCAAAGTTTTTGAGTTGTGATATTTGGGGCCATTTAGCTTCAAATTGTGATATTGGGGGCCTTTTTTCAGAATATAGTACTAACGGTTTGTAACACTAACAATTTGTTACTAATAGAGTACAAAATCAGTCTATTCAATCAGTTTTGGGGGTTTTGCTTAAAAATATAACAACAAAATCAGAATTACAACAAAATGAACAAAAAAATCCTACTAATTAACACAAAATTCCTCAAATTAATACTTAATACCAGCTTTAATGCAACGTATAATCATAAAAATCACATGCATACATATGTATACATGTATAAATCAATATAATCAGAGAAAGATGGGTGATTTACCTATAATTGAAGCTTTAATCGGTTATTGAAACTTAATTAGTTTTGTGGGTTTTGCTCTAATCGATATTGTGAGAGAGAGATAGGCAGCAGGGATGAGAGATATAGGTGGCAGAGATGAGAAAGACGGGCGATAAAGATGTGAGAGAGGAGCGGCGGAGATGAGTGATAGAGATGTAAGAAAATTGTAATTTTTTGTAAGAAAATTTTTTGTTTTTGGTACCAGTTTTTAGTACAAATTTTCAACCCGACCATTGCAAATTTTAGTCCCCGCCTACAACTTTCGGTCAATTTCACTAAAAGCGTACATTTCTTTAAAATATTGCAGTTGTCCCAAAAATTTTAAAATGATCCTTCGATTTGTAACACTGTCATATTTTATATAACATTTTTTGAAATGTTGCGATAGACTAGCAAATTTTATATCTATAGCAACACTTTTTGCAACACATATGTATATTGGGCTTGCAATAGGTCATATATGGTGTAGTGTATGATTGAGGTAGATTTTGCACTCGGACCATTCGAGATGGTTTCGAAATTCCTACCACAATGATCAAAAGAATTCAAGGCGTCGAGCTAATGACGTTAAACAAGCGTTGCTTGGGAGACAATCCAAGAAATTTCGCTATTATTTGTATTATTTTAGGTTTAACTACAGGTATAATATTTTCTATGTACATGGACTCTACAGGCCGAGGAGAAGACGTTTTGACAAGAGCAAAATATAGGGATTGCAGAAAATTTCAAGGCCTTGAATCACATGTTAAAGTGCTTGAATTCCAGTTTCAAGAAATTGAACAAAGTCTCAATGGTCTATTGGGGCAAGAATTTAGGGGAGTTCTTTTTCTTTTTCTTCGTTTTCTTCTCCTTCATGTCTTATTAGTCCACTATATAACTAATTGTTTCTGTAGTTTCTTATGGATTGTGAATGTTGTTTCTTGAGGACAAGGAACATGCTAAGTTGCGGGGTGTCTTTGTTAGTAGTATTTGTGTGCGGTATATGGTGGAGTAGTAGTAGTATCATCTAAAAATTTAAAATTGAAAATCAAAAATAATTCCAGCCTTGTGAAGATCACTTATTGTAATTTTCCTTAATGCACCCATGCATATGCTATAGGAATTTTGTGTCATTGAAGCTTTGATTAAGAAGTGGGATGCTTTGTTCTTGTGCACACACATACACTAGCAAGTTGAAAATGGTAGGCTTTTTTATTGTTATAAGTAATTAAAAAGACATGAATATGTGCAAGATGATTTGGTTTGCATGCTTTGAGTACAAGTAGGTGCATTAGAGAGACTTTTTACTTGGGATTAATTATGTTTAGCCACCAAGTGAGCTTTTGAGCCTATATGCACATATTTTGCATCTTATATTCGTTTGCTTGAGTGTCCACATGTTGTTTGCATTGCTAGCACTTGTTTGAGTCCTTTCTTGAAATGCATGACATTACTTGATGATAACATGATAAAGGCATTTAGGTATAACCTCATATTTCCTATATTACCACATCATTTATACATGATCAATTAGTTACCCCATTGAGCTTAATCTTATTTTTTCGGTGACACACCACATTACTTGGCTAGATCTTTTTCTTGTATTGGCCTTATTTTCTTGAACCCAAATTGTCAAAGGCCAATAGAGTATTTGAGGGAGTAAAAGGTGTGCAAAGGGGGGTTTTATTGATGGTCATTACTTTTGAAAAATATCGGGTTTGGTTGTTTACTTGTTAGTCAAATTTCATAATAATATGGGGGTGATTGTATTTGTTTATATATTAGTTCCTTAGCTTTCGAAAAAAAACAAGAAAGAAAAAAAAAGAAAAGGGAAAAAAATATATGAGAGCATACTTACATTTGTGTGATCCTCCTTTGTTCGACTAATCAAGTTATTTGTTAATTAAGTATAAAAAATCCAAGTGTGGGGATGATAGATAGGGAGTTGAATAATTTATCTTGTTGGTAACTAGCTTTTGACACTTCATTTTCTTTGATTTTACTTGACTTTACTTGACATACCTTGTCCCTAGCCCCGTTACAACCCAAATAAAGACCTTTTGATTATCATCATTGATGTATGTTGTGTTAAAGTTAGATTGATACCAAGTGTCAAGCAGCTTATGATTTTGTTGGAATTGAGTGATACACTTACCCTTGTTCTTGAGTGAATATTCTTTTGTGAGTGAAATGTGAGTTATTACTTAATTTTTTTTTTAGCATATGAGATCCCAAGTTTAGTTTTGACTTGAAGATGTACTCTTGTGGGCTTAGCATGATTAACAACTTATTCTTACACTTGACATGGACTTTTGAGGACTTATGCATATTCACTTAGTAGACTTTGTGAATACTTGCACATTTGACACCACTTTATTCACTTTGATTCTTAAGTTGATGTGGCATGAGAGAACTTGTATGTGTGGTATTGTATTGGCATTCAATATTTTACATGAGATAGATGAATTTTGTGGTAGATTCACTATAGGCCCTCCGAGACCTCACTCATTCACTAGTGCTACCTAAGGGTTTAAATGGCTTGTTGCATATGCCAAATGCAACCGTGATCACCTACGGAAGTGGTACTAGTTAGTTTTATATAGTTATATTATATCAGTTTTACTCGAGGACGAGCAAAGGTTAAGTTGGGGGTATTTAGAGCGTGTTTGGCATCGGAGAGAAATGGACTTATCCGAGGATAAGTCCGTTTGAACTTATTTCGGACCGTTTGCCTGTACAAGTAGAATGGACTTATTTTGCCAAATAAGTTGATAAGTGATAAGTTAGTAATGACGTACTTTTTTCCAACTTATTTCGTATTACTTGATTTTTTAACTTGTTTAATATTTTATATTTTTACATTTATATTTATAAATGTCATATGCATGTACTGGGATTATTATATTAAATAATTAATATTTTTTAATTTAATTCAATAAAAATTTTACCAACTTATAAGTTAAACACCAAAACACGAAAATATAAGTTGTAAGTAACTTATTACTTACTTTATATAAGTTACTTACTTCATATAAGTGTTAAGTAACTTATTTTAAGATTTCCCAAACGGCCCCTTAATGTATGGTTATAATATAGATATTTTGCTTCATATTAATCCTCATTAGCCTTATTTTATGATGCTTTTGTCCTATATAAATAATGTTAATTGTTATTTAACTTATCTGGATGCTAAGTTTCCATTAGTTATTTAACGAATTTATTAGTATAATTTTTTAAATTAGTGGAAAATACATATTCGATGGGGAAAATACATTTTAAAATTAGTGGAAAATACATATTCGATTGGGCGAAATAATCTAATAATTTATTTTAATCGTGGGGAAAATACATATGCGATTTGTGAGAACATATTCGAACAACTGACCATAACTGCGATTCTATATTATCCAAATCAATGAACCAATATAATATATTAGATATAATTTATGTGATTTAATATCAGTGTTTAAGTTTTACAGGGAAACAGAGTTTAACTTGTTAATGGAAGCAGTCGCAGCAGAGTTTGATTGTACGCTGACGGATGGAAGCGCAAACGCTGATGACTGGAAGCGCAACAGAGTTTGTTAAACTCTGTCTGGCGGAAGCGTCTACAGGTCAACAATGATTGAAGATTAATTGAAGATAAACATGGAAGCAATATCTTTGAAGATTGGATAGCTATCAAAGAGATTGAGTTGACTTAGAAGACGTGTAGCAATCGTAATTGATATCAATTGTATAGCTTAATTGTAGGAGTATCAATTATCGATTGTACGTAGCTGTATATCTTATAAATACAGTTAGGTTAACCCTAGAAGGGTATCATCGTGTAACGCAATATCTATTCATTGTAACCTAAGCACCTCTCTGTGATATTTACATCACTGAGAGAGGAGTTAATTCCAAAACAGTTTTTAAAGTCTTATAAGAACTTATTGTTATTCGTTCATACGTTGTTGATTATTCTTGTGTATTCGGCCTAACAATTGGTATCAGAGCAAATCTGTTAATTCACTACAGTTTAAGATCCTCACACACACAACTATAATCAATGGCAGAAATTCCTCCTCCAACAACAGGCTCTAGTGCTGAGAAGACTCAACCTATAACCGTGAGCCGTTATGAGACAATAAGGGTTCCTATTCTCAGGCCAGTAGAATACTCAACCTGGAAGGTGAAGATGGCTATGTTTCTGGAGGCAACAGATCCAGAATATCTTGACATAATTTATGAAGGCCCTCATATGCCAACAAAATTATCTGTTGTTACTCCTGGACAGGAATCTAAATCTGTTCCAAAGGAGAAGAAAGATTTGACTCCTGAGGACATCTCATCCATTGCTAAGGATGTAAAGGTTAGACATCTCCTTCATAGTTCATTGGATAATGTTTTTTTTTTTAAGCCAGTTCATTGGATAATGTTATGTCTAACAAAGTGATCAATTGTAAGACTGCAAAAGAGATCTGGGATGCCCTTGAGGTTAGATGTCAGGGAACTGCTGCAATTAAGAAGAATAGAAGGAACATACTCACACAGGAGTATGAACATTTTGAGGCTAGATCTGAAGAGACAATGACAGAAACCTTTGACAGATTCTGCAAACTACTCAATGATTTGTTATTGGTAAATAAAGAATATGATCTAGAAGATTTAAATCTTAAGTTTCTTCTTTCTCTACCTGAAAAGTGGGATGTAAAGACAACCACTATTTGAGACAATTATGACCTTGCTAAAACTGATATTGATGAGATCTATGGACTGCTCAAGACTTATGAACTGGAAATGGAGCAGAGAAGCAGAAGATCAAGCAGGAAGTCAAAGTCTGTTGCTCTGAAAGTTGAAGAAAGACCCTCAAAGAAGGAAGCATCAAGGAAGAAGACAAAAGGAAAAGCTTTGGTCATTCATTCAGAAAGTGAGTCATCAAACTCTGATGTTGACTCAAACACAGATGGATCATCTAATTCTGAAGATGATGAGGAAATGATGCAAATGGCTGCTTTGATGGTAAAGACCTTCAAGAAGATGGGATTCAAGAACTTCGAGAAGGGAAAGAGATTCTCCAAGAATGATTCAAAGTCTGACAGGAAGAATTTCAGCAAATCTGAGAGAAAGGACACCAAAACTGGGAAGAAAGACAAGTCTGAGATTCAATGCTACAAGTGTAAGGAGATGGGTCACTATGCTCCTGAGTGCAAGAAGGGTAAAACTGAAAAGGCACTCTTCACTAAAGGCAGAGACTGGGCAGACACCTTAGATTCAGATGAGGAGGTGAACTATGCTCTCAAGGCTACTACTGTTGATTAAGCTGAAGATTCTAAAAACAAGGTACCTCTGACTACCTATGCTTATAATACTGATAATGTATCTGAATTGAGAATTTATCTTAAGGCTTTACATATCAGTTATAGGTATCAGACTTTAGAGAATGAGAGAATTAAAACTGAGAATTCTGAACTCAAAGAGAGAAATAAGTTTGTAGAAGAGAAACTTGCTAACATGCAGCAAGTTCAAAAGGAGAGAGATGATGCTGTCTATCTAGAACAGGAGTTGCTTGGTAGGTATTAACAATTAGAATCTGAGTTGGAAAAGGCTAATCATATAATTAAAACTTGGACTGATTCTGGAAAAGACACTCATGAGGTTTTTCAAGCTGACACTGTTGGTTTAGGTTACTGTGAGGAAGATGAGCTTAGATTTCAAAATCATGTGAAAATTAGGACAACTCTTCCAACTAGAAAATTTGTTCATGGCACAAGTGAACTTAAAACTGAGTATGAAGCTGTTAAAGGTGAACCAGTAAAAACCTGTGTAAAACATGTTAATATTGGTTCAATGATAGATAAACAACTTAAGCAAAAGCTTAAAGAGATAAAACCTGTCAACAAACAGAAAATGCCTAGGAAGAACAGAAATGGTAAAGTAGGCATTACGTCAGGAAATTAGCCAATGTTTGCTACATTTGCACCTAGGAAAACATGTCATAACTGTGGTAGTACTAATCATCTTGCTAGTTTCTGCAGGAAGAACAAAGACATTAATTCTTTACACTTCAAATCTGGAGTGAAAAAGAATAATGTTAAACCTAGACCACAAACTCTGTGCAAACATTGTGGGAGTACTTGGCACTCAATTTACACTTGCAAAAACTATCATGCTGTTTATCACAATTACTATGAACTGAAACCTAATTTGAAATGGGTTAAAGTTAATTCTGCAGGTGCAAATTCTGAAAAATGTTAGTTTAAACTCTGTTAATGACAATTCCGCTGCAAAAGCTAACAGATTGAAGAAAGCCAAAGGATCCAAGCAAGTCTGGATTCTTAAATCTAACATTCAGTGATTGTTTGTGATTGCAGGGCATCAAGGAGAGTACCCTAGTCTTGGACAGTGGATGTTCTGGACATATGACAGGAAATAAAGCCCTGCTATCAGACTATGAGGAGAAGGTTGGCCCAAAAGTTTCCTATGGAGATGGCAACATAGGACGTACTCTGGGATATGGGAATATCAATCTTGGAAGTGTCATCATCACTAATGTAGCTCTGGTTCCAGGACTCAAGCATGATCTGCTATATGTGAGTCAAATCTGTGACAGAGGTTTTCATGTAGATTTTCAACCTGAATACTGTGAGGTTATCAGCAAAACCACTGAAAAAGTTGTTTTGGTTGGACAAAGGTGCAACAATATCTATGAAGCAAGCTTGTTGACAAACTCTGCTGGAAAGACTATGTGCCTGTCAACAAGAATGTCCAGTGAAGAGAGTTGGAAGTGGCATAAGAAACTCTCTCATTTGAATCTGAACAACATCAATGAGCTGATAAGAAATGATCTTGTGAGAGGACTTCCAAAGTCCTTGTTAAATGTAGATGGCCTGTGTGATTCATGTCAAAAGGCCAAATAGAGAAAGGCTTCCTTCAAAAGCAAGTTTGAGTCTTCAATTGTTGAACCCTATCATCTTCTTCATGTTGATCTTTTTGGACCAGTGAATGTTATGTCTCTTGGAAGGAAGAAATATGCTCTAGTCATTGTTGATGAATACACCAGATACACTTGGGTGTATTTTCTAGCAAAGAAGGATGAAACTGCATTAACTCTGATAGAACATATAATGCAGCTGGACAAAGGGTCAAAGAATCAAGTGAAGATAATTAGAAGTGATAATGGAACTGAATTTAGGAATGCAACAATGGAAGAATTTTGCAAGAATAGAGGAGTCAAACAAGAGTTTTCTGTACCTGGCACTCCATAGCAGAATGGTGTAGTTGACAGCAAGTAGACCTGATATCATGTATGCAACATGTCTGTGTGCAAGATTTCAGGCAGATCCAAGAGAACCACATCTAACAGCTGTGAAGAGGATTTTCAAGTATCTCAAGGGCACTATAACTTTAGGGCTGTGGTATCCAAGAAAATCAGATTTCAAGCTACTTGGCTACTCTGATGCAGACTCTGCAGGCTGTAAGATTGATAGAAAAAGCACCAGTGGAAGTTATCAATTTCTTGGTGACAGACTTGTTTCTTGGTACAGCAAGAAACAGAAATCAATCTCTACATCTACAGCTGAAGCAGAGTATATTGCTGCTGGTAGCTGTTGTGCACAGATTCTGTGGATGAAGAATCAATTACTGGATTATGGATTGAGGTATAGAAAAATACCTATTTTCTGTGATAATCAAAGTGCTATTGCTATGACAGGTAATCCAGTACAGCATTCAATGACCAAGCACATCAGCATAAGGTATCACTTTGTCAGAGAGCATGTAGAGGAAGGCAACATTGAGCTCCATTTTGTATCAACTGAACAGCAGCTTGCAGATGTCTTCACCAAGCCTTTAAGTGAAGCAACATTTACAAGGCTGGTAAATGAACTAGGAATGGTCTCTGGTTTTGATTAGAGATATTTGTTAGTTTCAAAAATTTTCTTGAATGATATGTTGCTCATGTTTCCGTGAATTAATGTCTGTGCTTAGAAACTCTTCATGTGTTACTATGACTGATTAGCATGCTCTGTTTGTCAAAATCTACTGCAATAATGATTAAACTCTGATAAGACTCTGAATCTGTTTCTGTCTGAACATAAACACCGATGAAGAAAAATTTATGAAGCATGATTCTCAGTTATTAGTCATGAATCCTTCTAAGTTATCTGTGATCTAATCTTAAACTGTGCAGAAATTTTTACACAGCATGATACTGTTTCCATATTTATAGCATCTCTTAGGTTATCTATCCTAAACTCTGAATCTGTAAACAGTGTGTGCATTGCCTCTCATGATTAACTTTTGATGTTGATGACTTCTAAACTCTGTCAGATAAACTCTGTTAGTTCAAACTCTGATTAGTTCACTTCTGTAATTAGTCAACCCCCATAGAAATTATAGATAGGCTATTTAGCACTCCATTGAGATTATGTTGTAACTAGGACGACCCAGGAACTTGCTGGTAAAAAGTAAGGGCTAAAATTCTTTAATTTTTGGTGACTAGTCAAGGACTAGGAAGACCCAGAAACTTATCAAAAGATAAGGGCTAAAATTACTGGATTTTTGGTGACTAGTTCCAACCTCTGATTACTAGAGAGAAGAAAAGAAAAGAAAAGAATAAAAAAAAGGAGTGAAAATATGCAAATAAAAAAAAAATATATAATAAGAGTGTATAAATATTTTTAGATTAGTTAGAAGGGGGTATAAGAAAATTCAGATTTACTGTATATTATTCATCATCTACAGAGTTTAGCATTCATCAGATATTAAGAGTTTACTATGAGAGTTTGTGCATTCAATGTTTACTGATTTATTTTATGGATTTTATAAAATATTAGATGCTCTAACTATTGATTTAGTAAACTCTGCTCTACACACACTTATATTCACAACTGTGCAGTGTTTGAAAGGGATACAGTAATAAAGTTTGAGAATTGGTAAACGTTGTTGGATTTTGTTGAATACTCTAAGGTATTATTTTATTTCGGACAGAGTATATAATTTGGAGTACAAAGAGTTTTTGAAATATTGCATGTGTTATGTACCAACTGTAAGTAGGTGTCGAACAGTTAATGTGTATTGGAAATAGGAGAGAGAATAGCAGTAATTATAGCCACTTTTACTACGCATGAATGGCTGTTCCATTGTTTATGTGACACGTGTCCCACTCACACACTTAACAAGAAATTGGTTGCGTGTTTAATGTAGAAAACGATTGGGTTTTTAATTTTTGAATTACAGATCTAATAAAAAACGTTTCACTAATCACTTATTCACTTTTTCACCCACGAACACACAACAATACTCACAATTTCTCTGTTATTCTCACTTGAGCATTTTCACAAACACCTTTCACACATTCTCTATTCTCTTAATTTCTAAGCTGCTCTAATGGCCTCTAAGCCTTTTGTTGTTTAGGGGTTATTGTTTGCATCTAATAACTATGCAGCACCACTTAACACCGATATTGCCCCGGAATCGTTTCATCTAATTCAGAATTTCTTGAGGGACTCTAAAATCGATCGTGCTCTTGTCGAACCGGTTAAACTCTCAGCCACATAGATTTGTACTTTCTGGCGAAACTCTAACTATGTTGATGGAGGAGAGAATGGGACTCCGTCTATAGTATACACTCATGAAGATCAAGAGTTCGTAATCATATCGACCACAGTTCGTGAGACTCTAGGGTTTGATAATCTGTCTACCTACACTGTTCTTGGAGAGGGTTATCTGAAAGAGATGCTTCAACAAATAGGCTACTTGGATACATTGGCTCGTATTGGTCAAGTGAAACGACCACATCTCAGAAAGGAGTGGAGCTTTTTCTTCGATTGCATTACTCGAGCCTTTGGAAAGAAGATAACAAACTGGGATGTGATTCCCATGGACAGTCTCCAAATCGGGTATTCTCTTTTAAATGGCAGTAATTTTGATTTTGGTAGACTAGTTCTAATGAATTTGGGTGAAAAACTAGCAGAGTCTAACACTACAGTCTATTTCTCACGGTTTTGTCAGTGTCTATTCTCTGCTTGTTTACCTAACTTAGAAATTGTTGATGAAGATGTTATACAACCATTTCAAGTCCACAAGAGGATATTCTCTAACTTGACCAACAAAGATGTCAACAACGGTCAAATTCCAGAGTTTGTTTATCCTCTTGCCCTCAGAAACTTCTTAAACCAACCACTGGAACCACAACCACCAAAATCTGAACCAACACCACAATCTACACCACAACCTACACCTGCACCTCAAACTAAATCCATTCCATCTACTAGTGCTACCACTTCACAACACTAACCCATATCTCATCCAGACACCCAACCTCAACCTTCACTTCAAACACAACCTCAACCTTTAACACAAACTCAACCACCATCTCAACCTCAGCCACCTAAGCCAAAGAAGTCAAGAGCTATCAGACCACCTAGAAAGCAAAGAGCTAACAGGCCTGTAGAAGATGAGGCTGAAGCTCCTAGGCCTAAAAGAAGAAGATTGCTGATAGATGAATCTGACAGTGAAGTTGAAGTTCACACTGAAGCTCCAAAGGATATCTCTAAGGAGACTCCTGTTGTTGAGACAGAGGTTATCACAGAACCTGATCTAGCAGAGAATGAACTCAGAGCTGATGAACCAGTAATTGCTGAGGTTCCTATTGACCAAGATGCTAGAACTGAGTTACCTCCAATAGAAGAATTTGATGAAAATTTCCAGACATTCTCTGTTGAAGTTGAAGATCCTATTCCAACAACCATGAATGCAACAAATTCTGCTGATACTGGTGTTGCAGATCAACCTACTGTGGTGTTAGAAGAAACAGAGGTTACATCTCACACAGAGTTATTCTCTGATGCACATCAAATATCAGATCATGGTGAGGAGATTGACCAGCCTTCTAAAGTTATATCTTCAGAGCTTGTCATGATAAACACTGCTACTCAGGAAGAACAGGTTGCTCCAGAAGAACCTGTTGGTGAAATAAATGAAGAAGCTGCCTCAGTTTCAGTTGAAGGTGATTCTGCTTCTGAAGAAGGGAGTGCAGAAACTTGATCTGCTCCTAATGTTGAAGTTCAGACTGATGGACAGAAAACAGGGGTGAAGACAGGATTTGTTGGACCTTCTGTCAGGGACATTGAGGATGATTATCTAGAGAAGCAAAGTGCAGATTGGTATAAGGCAGATTGCATCTTTCCTACTGGAAGAGCAGCCAATTTTCTCAAGGAAAATTCTAGGAAAATCTCAAATCCTTATATTTTAACTTGCTTACAAGGAGCAGTGATTCAGGTTAAGGCCTTGAATCACAGGTTTGATGAAAATCAGAAAGCCATTATCGATCTCAGAACTGAAGTTGCTACTCATGAGGTAAGTCTACAGAGAGAAAACTCGAGGTTGTTTCAAACCTTTTCTAAAGCACAGGAGACTCTAACTTAGAGATTGGGCAAAGTTAAAGAGAATCAGACTCTGTTAGCTGCAAAGGTTGACTCCATTGCAAATTCTCTGGAATCAATTACTTCTATTTTAATCCCTGATGGTGATGATGTCAAAAAGGGGGAGAGAGTTGCTAGGTCTAGATGTAAGCAGCCTCAAAATCTGTCAAAGAGGGATCATCTTGATGATGAAGGAACTAACCCAGAGAAGAGGCTGAGAAAGTCTGATGCAAATCTAAGAGTTGGAAGGTCTACAAGGTCAAGATCAAGCTCAGCAGTAAATACAAATGTTCAAAGCACTTCAAGGCAAAAGGATTTGTCATTCTCTGACAATCCACAGACAGATGAAGAGCTGGCTGCTAAGATCTTTCTTTAAGAAAATGATGAGGGTACTACATTGGAAGATGTTCATGCTAAAGAATTGCTTTTACAAGAAGAGCATTTGAAAGCATTGAAATCTGGAAAATCTGCTAAGAATAAAGCCCCAAGGCCTGTTCAGAAAGGGATTGTGATTAGAGAGAATGTAGCTGGCAGTCAAGAAGAGGAAGAAGAAGAAGAAGAAGAAGAAGAAGAAGAAGAAGAAGAAGAAGAAGAAGAAGAAGAAGAAGAAGAAGAAGAAGAAGAAGAAGGAAAATTGATAAGAAAGTCTTCGCTTGATGCCAAGCTAAAGCTTAAAGGGGTAATGGGTCAAGAAGACAAAAGGAAAAAGGTAGACACAACCTTTGTTGCTACACATGTTGTGAGTAATCCTCTACCTATTCAAAACAAACCCTTACATGCCAAAATGCAAAGAATTTTCTCTAAGCCTACAATTCCAGTACAAGCACAGAATGAAGGAATTGGTAGTTTCCAACATAACAGAGCTTGCCTAGGAAAGCCTCCTGGTAGGAATACTTCTGGCTTTGGTTCACATAGAGATGTTAGAATTAACAACAGTCCAAGAAATTCCTCATCACTTATTTCTCCTGGTACTGGTATGATTCAAGAAAATCTAGATAAACTGGAGTCAGTTTAGCTGGTTCATCAGAAGAGTCTAGATAACTACTTTTTGCTGTACTTCATGGAAGATGGAACAGTGTATAGGGTGAATGAAAATGACATCAAGCTTAAGTTATTTGAAGAACTTTAGTATGTTTTATATATATTCAAGGTAAGAAATCATCAGACAGCACTCATTGCTAATTCCATAAGAGAATATATGCAGAAAACCAAAGTTCTTACTGGTTCGAAGACTACTGAAGAGTATGTGCCTAAGTACAGAGATTATCGTGGGAATCTGGTTGAAATGTAGAGAAATAGTGCTCGATTGAAGACAGACCTGGGTATAACTGTGCTGGATTTTAATTCTGAATCTAAGAAGCCATATTTTATCAAGCTGGGAAACGAGATGACGAAGAACAAAATCTACTCTCTAAGAGCTGCTATCTATCAGACTGGAGATAATGATCCTTAGTTGAGAGAAATCAAGGAAATTATGCAGAGAGAGCTGGAGTATGCAGAAAGAAGATTACTCATAGACTACCTTAGAACAACAGCAGATCTTGAGGAGGTTAGGTAGAAAGAGTTTGTAAGTAATTCTTATTTTCTGTAAATTTTGTTAAGTCAAGATTAAACTCTGCTTAATTGTTTAAACACTGTGATCGTATAAAATTGTTTTGACATCATCAATTACTGTTAACTTGTACATTTTTACTAACGAACAAGTTGGGGGAGATTGTTAGATATAATTGATGTGATTTAATATCAGTGTTTAAGTTTTAAAGGGAAACAGAGTTTAACTTGTTAATGGAAGCAGTCGCAGCAGAGTTTGATTATACGCTGACGGATGGAAGCGCAAACGCTGATGACTGGAAGCGCAACAGAGTTTGTTAAACTCTGTCTAGCGGAAGCATCTACAGGTCAACAGTGATTGAAGATTAATTGAAGATAAACATGGAAGCAATATCTTTGAAGATTGGATAGCTATCAAAGAGATTGAGTTGACTTAGAAAACGTGTAGCAATCGTAATTGATATCAATTGTATAGCTTAATTGTAGGAGTATCAATTATCGATTATACGTAGCTGTATATCTTATAAATACAGTTAGGTTAACCCTAGAAGGGTATCATCGTGTAACGCAATATCTATTAATTGTAACCTAAGCAGCTCTATGTGATATTTACATCACTGAGAGAGGAGTTAATTACAAAACAGTTTTTAAAGTCTTTTAAGAACTTATTGTTATTCGTTCATACGTTGTTGATTATTCTTGTGTATTCGGCTTAACATAATAAAATCCTGTAGATCTAAGATCCTTGATGCCAAAATAAAAGAACCTCTCTCAAAAGAGAAAGAACAAAACCCAATATATGGATAGACAAAATCCACTAACGGGATACTAGACTCTCAATAAAAAGATATATTTATTGAAAAACAAAGTAAAATCAAGAAAAAGAAACGGGAGTTATCATTCATAAGGAGAAAGTACAAAATCCAATATATCAATAGATAAAACCCTCCAACGTGGTATTTGACTCTCAATAAAGAGAGATATTTATTGAAAAACAAAGTAAAATCAAGGAAAACAATAAAAATGGGCTTATCATCAACCAAAACGCAGATGTCAACCCCTAAACTTTAGTTTACTATTTTTTAGGAGAGGAGGGGATAGAGAAACGGCTATAACAATCGTTTAAAATTAAATATTACTGATAACTATATAGGTCGATACATATAAATTATATATTGTTTCTAATAAAAGGTGACCATTTTAATTTTGTATCTTGAAGTCAAGTAATAGTATTCAATTCTAATATCCTAATCTAAGAGCAGACATACCGAATTTGCTTGGTTGCTTAATAATATTTATTTTTAATATCAACATAACCTTAAATGTTGGTAAAAAAAATTTAATAACTTGGTAGATATATTCTAATCAAACATATATATTTATGAACAATAAAAAAATAAAAAAAATGGAGAGCTTCATTTTTATGTACTCTACTCTTAGTTTTATTTTGTAGCATTTCAATTTGATTTCCAATTATATAGTAACATAATTAGATAACTTGGACAGAGAGTAACATTACATGTAATTGTCATATTTTTTTCTTTTCGCGTAATATTTTCGTTTCCTATATAAAAAATTACGTATTTTAGTAGCATTTGGTCTTCAAATTTTGGGTACACAAAATAATTTCATGTCATTTTCATGTAAGACCGCAAAGACAGTACATGGCATGAATATACAAATCACAAACGATTATTCAGATCTACGTTAATATATGTTGGAAAAATATACTCAATATTAAATGAAAATGAATTTCATGTTTTTTAACCCAATACTTAAATTACAAGCACACATATATAATAATGTGATTACGTGTTTATATATGACACATTTGATTTTAGTTTCACGTACAGTGTTATATTTTAACATGGCAGTCTTAGTCAAATAGAAAATAGATAGGTGATACTCATTTTCAAAAGTCTTATTTTACGTGTTTGGATGACAACGGATTGGGTTTGATTCGAATTTTATAAAATCCAAACCCACATCCAAATATTTTTGGGTTTTAAAAATAAACCCAAATCCAAAATTCAATATCAAAAACCAAATTCGTCGGATTTTAGATTAGATTTGGTTTTTTTGGGTATCCAAAATTAGTAAAAATGTAGTCAAATTAAAATAATTGTCGAACGCAAATAATATTAATTATATTTATACAATATTTAAAAATTAAAATGATTAACTTTAGTCAAATATAACATATTATACGAATTAACATATTATGTAAAATTTTAAAATATGTTAAAAAAATAATTCATTTTATACACAGAAGTGAAAATTTTATAAAAATTAAAGAAAATTACATCTTATATATATATCAATAAAATTTGAGATTGAGAAATTGAAGTTCTAATTACTAAATTAGTATTGACTATTTCTAATAAAATATTTGAATAAAAATAAATAAATAATATGTCTTACATCTAAAATAAAACATAAAATAATTTCAAATTATAAAATTATATTATTTGTGTATCGGGTTTCGATAGCGGATCGAATTTCAGATTTCGGATAGGATATCGGTTCGGTACCCTCAATAAAGAGATATATTCATTGAAAAATAAAGTAAAATCAAGAAAAAGAAATGGGATTTATCATTCATAAGGAGAAAGTACAAAATCCAATATATCAGTAGATAAAACCCACCAACGTGGTACTGGTCTGTCATTAAAGAGAGATATTTATTGAAAAACAAAGCAAAATCAAGGAAAACAATAAAAATGGGCTTATCTTCGACCAAAACGCAGATGTCAACCCCTAAATTTTAGTTTACTATTTTTTAAGGAGAGGAGGGGAGAGAGAAACGGCTATAGCAATCGTTTAAAATTAAATATTATTGATAACTATATAAGTCGATACATATAAAATTATATATTGTTTCTAATAAAAGGTGCCCATTTTAATTTTTTATTCTTGAATTCAAGTAATAGTATTCAATTCTCATATTCTAATCTTATAGCAGAGATACCGAATTTGCTTGGTTATTAATAATATTTATTTTTAATATCAATGAAACCTTAAATATAGGTAAAAAATTTAATAACTTAGTAGATATATTCAAATCAAACAGATATTTTTATTAACAATAAAAAAAATGGAGAGCTTCATTTTTATGTACTCTACTCTTAGTTTTATTTTGTAGCATTTCAATGTTATTTCCAATTATATAGTAACATACTTAGATAACTTGGACAGAGAGTAACATTACATGTAATTGTCATATTATTTCTTTTCACGTAATATTTTCGTTTCCTGTACAAAAAAATTACGTAGTTTAGTAGCATTTGGTGTTCAAATTTTGGGTACACAAAATAATTTAATGTCATTTTCATGTAAGATCCCAAAGACACATGGCATGAATGTACAAATCATAAACGATTTTTCAGATCTATGTTAATATATGTTGGAAAAATATACTCACTGTTAAATGAAAATGAATTTTATGTTTTTTAACCCAATAATTAAATTACAAGGACACATATATAATAATGTGATTACGTGTTTATATATGACACATTTGATTTTAGTTTCACGTAGAGTTTTCTATTTTAACATGTTAGTCTTAGTCAAATAGAAAATAGATTGGTGATACTCATTTTTAAATGTCTTATTTTACTTGTTTGGATGACAACGGGTTGGGTTTGATCCGAATTTTGTAAAATCCAAACTCACATCCAAATATTTTTGGGTTTTAAAAATAAATCCAAATCCAAAATTTAATATCCAAATCCAAATTCGTCAAAGTTTGGATTCCGGTATCCAAAATTAGTAATAATGTAGTCAAATTAAAATAATTGCTGAACGCAAACAATATTAATTATATTTATACAAAAATTAAAAATTAAAATGATTAACTTTAGTCAAATATAACATATTATATGAATTAAAATATTATGTAAAATTTTAAAATATGTTAAAAATAATTCTTTTTATACACAAAATTGAAAATTTTATGTAAATTAAAGAAAATTACATCTTAAATATATCAATAAAATTTGAGATTGAGATATAGAAGTTCTAATTACTAAACTAGCGTTATACCCGTGTTACGTACCTACCGATAAATTGTATTAATTAATTAATATTAATATTTAATTTAATTTTTTATTAGAAAAAAATATAATTTTATTATAATGTTAATTAACTTAAGTATAAAATTACTTATCCCTGAATTCATACCAATTGAATTAATATTAATATTATGAACCAATCATCAAAGCAAATACAATCTTCGTTGAAAAGTTCAAAATCCCTCTTTATTGTTTTTTTTAATTTAGCTTTCAATTTATTTCTCTCTTTGTTAGAGAATATTTCTACGTACATGTTATCAAAAAGTTTTCCCATATTCTGAGAATTCGGTATATTTATTCAATATCGAATCCTTAAAATATTTATTATATTGAAAATATTTGTATGATCGTGTTTAATTTTTCGATTACATATTAAAAATGTATAGAAACTTAATACTCACGACTCCAATAAATCATTAGACTGTCTTAAAAAAAAGGTTGCTTGTCTTAGCGATATGAGAAAAGATATCTACTGTGCAAGATACATGAAACGAATGTAGTTATAACAATAGAAACTTTCGTCTAATCTAGTTTCCTATGTGATCGTTCAATATCATTTTAAAAATTATATGTCCTTTTATTAATGAATTAATTTACTATAGAAAATAAATATGATCAACTAACCGAAAAAATTCTATATATCGCACTCTTGGAGTAACGCATGAATGTTAGATTTTATGGTTATTGCCATTAGCTTATTTGTAAAGACAACCTAAAATGTGCATTTTCGGTTTAGAAGTTTGTATTTTGGTTTTTTTACTCTTTTCTACTAAAACATGGAATAATAAATTTAGTTTTCTTTTATTCTTAAGATAAGACATATGGAAATGAGTATCAGCTATCTTTTTTCAATTTGACTAACTTGTGAAAATAAGCTACTGTCCATAAAACTGAAATCAAGTGTGTAATATATAAACACATAATCACATTGTTATATATGTGTTCTTGTACTTTAGATATTGGGTTAAATAACATAAAATTCATTTTACTTTAACAGTGAGTATATTTTTCTGACATATATAAGAAGAAATAACTTATGTAGACCAGACAAATCGTTTTGTGTATTCATGTCATGTACTTTAGGGTCTTGAACGAATTAAATGACATGATATTAAAACGTGTACCCGAAATTAGAATACAAAATGACACTAAATTATACGAAATTTTTCATGTACACGAAATGAAATACGCGAATAGAAAAAAATATGACAATTACATTAAATATTACTATGTATCCAAGTTATGTAAATATATAATTATATGTCTTAGAACAACATTGAGATGTAACAAAACAAAACTAAGAGTTGTATGGTGTAAAGTCTCTCAAACAACATGAAACCCTCCTTTTTATTTTTTTCTTATCTCGTTAACAAATATCTCTCTTTATGTAGAATTTTTTTACCAAGTTATTGAGTTTTTTACCCATATTTTATGCTTTGTTTATATTAAAAAAAATTATAATCAACCAACTAAGCAAATTCAATACATGCTCTTAGGTTAAGATATGGGAATTGATACTATTACTTTAATTCAAAATACAAAATTCAAAAAGGCACACTTTTAATAAAAAAATATATAATTTTAATTGTATCAACCTTTTTATTTATCAATATTAATAATTTTTATAACAAAGACCGTAGCTACTGCTCTATCTCTCCACCATTCCCAAAAAATGTTAAACTAAAGTTTAGGAGTTGCTATCAGTTATTTGAGTTTATTTATATTTTTTTAGAATTTTTTTTCTTGATTTTTTTTATTTTTCAATAAATATATCATTGAGAGTCTAGTACCCCGTTACCCATTGATGGATTTTATCAACCAAAATATTAGATTTTGTACTATCTCCTTGTGAATGATAAGCCTCAATTTTTTTTCCTTGATTTTACTTTTGCATTCAATAAACATCTCTCTTTATTAAGAGCCTAATATCCTATTCGTGAATTTTGTCTACCAGTATATTAGATTTGATTATACCAGTTCATTGATTTAGATAGTATAGAATCACAGTTCTGGTCGGTTGTTTGTACGTTCTGACAAATCAGATATACATATTCCTCACATTTATAACAAATTGTTAGATTATCATGCCGAAAAGGTTGTATAATTTAGTGATATAAGTGAGTGATGTACCATAATTGAAGATATGTTCAATGATTGGATAAAGGAAATTAGTGATCTATTTTACTATGTGTTTGTTTAATTTTAATTGTTTTTGTATATGTTTTACGCCCTTTTATTGATGATTTTTGCAGGTTTGATTATTTTATGGATGACATATGTCTTTTTATTGATAAATTAATTATCTATAAATAAATAATGATTTATAAGAAAATTTGTACTAAATTGACCAATTTATTATGGTAATATTCACTAACATATTTTCATTGACTCTCTAATATTTTTTATTTTTTGATTGATAATTTATACACCAAATAATGTATAGTACTATTTAAGAGTATATTTAATATTTTGAGTAATTCAAATATATTGGTAGGTCAATTTTTCTCCCCATTAGTTATTGCATAGTTAAAAAGTTTTGTAATTAAAATGTTAAAAGTTGATTGGTTTAAAATTCATTTTAATATTTTAATTGGTTGAACCTAGTTTTTTTTATGACTGAATTATTTAATACTTTACACAACTTAAATTTTGAATGTGTATTTAGAATAGTGTGATAAATAGTTTTAATTCATTATTTTGATTGTACCTTACGATTTTGAATTGAGAGATTGAGATACTAAATTATCTACTATGGATATAATAGATTCATGTATTAATCAGTGTTGTAAAAAGCGGAAATCGGACTTAATCGGTGAAAGCAATGTCCAGGGATTGATCGAGTAATCGGGGATTAATCGAATGATTAATCGGAGCTAATTTAATATTATTTTTAAATATAATTATTATTAATATATGTAATTATTTTATTATTTTGATTATATATGAATAATTATCATATATTTATACAAATATATTTAAAAGATATAGCATTATTAAAGTAAATATAGATTTTAAGATCTAATTTTTGAATTGGGGTCAATATTAGAGAAAAATTGATAAAATTCATGATATAACCGTTTAAAATATTAATTTCGTATATGAGAATAAGATTTTTCTTAAATTTTATTCAATTTGATACTTTTTTAATATTGATTTTTTGAATTTTTCTACAAAGTTTTCAACTTTTTACCAATGAGTCCGATTTTTGATCGATTATTTCGATTTTTGACCGATTAATCTCGATTTGGACCGACTCTTGAGCGATTTTTTGAAAAAACGATTATCTACCCAATTTTTATAAAATCAGTTCGGTGGCCTACCGAACAGCAATTAATCCTTATTAATCGCCGACTTTTATAACAGAGGTATTAATGTATTATTTTTAAATTAAATAATTATTGAATTTAGAATAAAATTGTTAAGTAATCACTGAATAACATTGACAACCCAACACTATAAAAAAACATTTATCTATAGGCACACTTAATAATGTAAACAAATTAGTATAATGTGATAAGGATTAATGCTTACAATTCAGTATGTCGCAGAATTATTGGAGTTTGCTACTGAATATTCTAAAGGGAAGTAACTGTAGAAGAATCTGGACTGGGGATGATGATAACTGATAAGTGCATATTTTTGCATATTTTTATTACCTATTTATTGTTTGAATTCATATTTTAATAAATTATTTTGTTGCATTTCAGGAAATTCAAGAAAAAATGAAGAAATGACAAAATAAAGAAACAAATGTCAAGGAAGAGAAAAAGAAGAAGAAGAAGGACCAAAATAAAAGAAAAGGAAAAAGAAGGGGGTGTGGTGCAAAGTTGATTTTGATTTTTATATTTTTAAAAGAAAAAAAATGGAAGGCTAGGATTAAACCACACAAAACAAAATGAAAGGTGGGGATTAATCCATACCAACCAAAATCCCAAATAATTTCCTATAAATAGCATTCATTTTTCTCTTGTAAAAGACCACTTAGTATTAGGATTAAGATTTGAACAATCCATTTTAGTATTATTAGTACTCTCCTAAATTAATAGTTGTAAATTTTCTTTGTAGTTCTTGTAAACATTTTTAAATTTTCAGTTCATATTCTTCCTGCACTTATTTCCTGTCTTTGTTTTTGGTAATTCGAAGCTTTAAGTTTATGTTGCTCTGTTTTATTTTACCGACTCCTTCCCCTTTCTTGTTTATGTTTCTCTATTATTTTCACAAACCTAGCTCTATGTAATTAAACCACAACACAAACTACATCCCCATGTTCCTTTTTCACTCGCCCTCCTCTCCTGTACGATCACTGCGATTCAAAATCCCCTCTCCCCTGTCTCTCCTCCCTCGAGCGAAAATCTCCCTCTCTATCTCTCTCTCTCGGTCATTCTCGCCATTCCCCTGTTTATCTTTCCTTAATTCCCTAAACCCATTTCCGTTTTCGTTTATCTTCTTCGCATAAAACACACAAGTCTCTCCTTTTTTGAATTAGCACCTCACCCATCCCCATTTTTTTTCGTTCGGTTTTTCCCTGATTCTTTTTGATACGAGAATTGTGATTGTTGATGTTTTGTTCGCGATTCTTCTGTTTCGTGGTGGATTGAGTTTGAAGGAATTTACGGATATGCGGAAGCGTGATATAACAATTATTTCCGTAAAAACCATATATCGCACATATAGAAAATCATATAAAAAGAAAAAGGGGAGGAATCGAAACCATACCTTGAAAATCGGAACTTTTATAATGGATGGTTGCTTGCAGTTACTTCTCAGAGTGTGAAGCACTCTACCGGTATCCACCAAGAATAATCTTCGATGAAGCTTTTATAAAAATGGAGTTTTTATAAAAATGGAGATTTGAGAGAGAGAGAAAGAGAGAAAGAAGATGGAGGGAGGCAACTAGGTTTTCACAAAACCACTTATGCATGCTAAACACCTCTCATCTCTTTCTATTTATAGGGCACATGTAGGTTATTATTATAATTAATATATCATATATATTATTATATAAATCCCACAAAATGTTTAAATAATAATTAAACTATTTTAATCATTATTAAAAACAACTTGCTCTTTCAAAATACCTTCATCAATAAATTAATCTTTTATGGTGTGACCCTGTAGGTTCAATATTAAGCTGGTAGTAGAAATAAATAATAATAAACTTTTTATTTATTATTTATATGAATTCTGAAATTCATTAAATATAATTAACAGAATAATTATATTTATTCTACATCGTGAGTGATGCTTCTCAACATATCGCGACTATCCGGATAATATGAATTCAATGCTTAGAATACCAAGAACCTGTCAGTGCTAATTACCGTAAAATCAATTCGTTCTACCCTACAATATCCCGATTAAATACAAGGCATGGATCTCGTGTCAGGCCTATCAAATTTAATCATATGATTTCTTATTCATAATGCAAAGTTCATATTAATTCAAATTAGAAACTCCTTTCTAATTTCATACACACTGGCCAGAGATTCCAGAACTCGCATACTAAGAATGACATAGGATATTCACTTCCTTACTGGAAGGGGTAGATTCTATATTGACCATTAACTATCTCTATACACAAATCCCTATGCCCAGAATAGACCTAATGGATGTCCTAAAGACTAAGGACTAAACCAAAGCACAGTTCATTATATATAAGATAACTTTAACGATCTCAAGTCTAAGGACACTTGTACAACTATCACTCAATGTACAACTATCGACACGTGAGTAAACTCTATTAGTTGTCCAACTTATCGAGTCATGTTCAGTGAACTTATTCCATAATAAGCACCTACATACTAGCTATAGTGTCACCACACAAATGCCTATGAGAACAGACATCCTCCTAAAGGGAGCAAGCATAGTATGTACCAATCTTTGCGGATTCACTAACTTCCGATTAGTTATCCTATGATCGGGAACTGTTTAAGTCTAGAGTTATCATCTTCTAGATCTCACTATTATAATCTCATTATAATTCTAGAAGCTTTACTCTAAACTATGGAACATCTTATTTAACACACTTTAAATAGATAAAGCCCGTAATAAAATCAAAACTAGTCTTTTATTAATATTAATGAAATCAAAATAAGAATACAAGAAAGTTCTTCCTAACTCATCATACATGATTGGATTTAGGACACACTTTCAATCTCCCACTTGTACTAAAGCCAATTACCCTGGTATCTAATACCCATCTTCTCTTTATGACGATCAAAGTGAGTCTGAGACAATGACTTTGTGAGTGGGTCTGCTACGTTGTTATGTGTGTCAACTCTCTCAATCTTGACATCTCCTCTTTCAATGATTTCCCTAATCAAATGAAAGCGCTGCAAAACATGTTTGGAATTTTTATGAGATCTAGGTTCCTTGGCTTATGCTATTGCTGCGTTGTTATCACAATACAACACAATAGGCTCTTCAATGCTAGGAACAACACCCAACTCAGAAACAAATTTCCTCATCCAAACGGCTTCTTTTGCAGCCTCACATGCAGCTATATACTCTGCTTCCGTTGTGGAGTCAGCCGTTGTAGACTGTTTGGAACTCTTCCAACTAATCGCACTACCATTAAGAGTAAACACGTACCCTGACATGGATTTGCTATCATCACTTTCTGATTGAAAACTAGAGTCAGTATAACCCTCTATTTTTAACTCAGATCCACCAAAAACAAGAAAAATATCCTTAGTCCTTCGCAAGTACTTAAGGATGTTCTTCACTACTTTCCAGTGGTCTTCACCTGGATCGGACTGATATCTTCTTGTCACACTGACTGAATAAGCAACATCAGGCCTAGTACATAACATCGCGTACATGATAGATCCTATTGCTGAAGCATAAGGAATCTTATTCATACGCTCTCTTTCCTCAGATGTCTTAGGACACATCTTCTCGGAAAGGGATACTCCATGGCTCATCGGTATGAAACCTCTCTTGGAGTTTTCCATGCTAAACCTTTTAAGCACTTTCTCGATATATGTACTCTAGGTAAGACCTATCATTCTTCTAGATCTATCTCTATAGATCTTCATACCGAGAATGTAGGATGCTTCACCCAAGTCCTTCATAGTGAAGTTCTTCGATAGCCAAACTTTGACTGATTGCAGCATCGGTACATCATTTCCTATAAGAAGTATGTCATCCACATACAATACAAGAAATGTTACCGCGCTCCCACTAACCTTCTTGTAGACACATGGTTCATCCATGTTTTTGATAAAACCAAACTCTTTGATTGTCTCATCAAAACGGATGTTCCATCTACGAGAAGCTTGCTTTAACCCATATATGGTTCGTAGCAGCCTACATATTAGGTGTTCATTCTCTTTGGAAATGAAACCCTCTAGCTGTGTCATATACACTTCCTCTTCAAGTTTCCCATTGAGGAAGGCCGTTTTCACGTCCATTTGCCAGATCTCGTAGTCATAGTAAGCAGCAAGCGCAAGCAAAATCCGAATCGATTTAAATAGGGCCACAGGCGAAAAGGTTTCATCAAAGTCAATCCCTTGCCTTTCTCTGAATCCTTTTGCCACGAGCCTGGCCTTATAGGTCTCTACCTGGCCATCTGCTCCAATCTTTCTTTTGTATACCCATTTGCACTTAATAGGCTTCACATCCTTTGATGCTTAAACCAAAGTCCATACTTGGTTGGTATACATAGAATCCATTTCAGATTTCATGGCACTCTGCCATTTCTCTGAGTCAACACTACTCATAGCCTCATTATAGGTCATAGGGTCGTCATCATCAATGATTGACAACTCATTGTCATTCTCAATGACAAGGCCATAATACCTCTCAGGTTGGCGAGACACTCTCTCTGACCTACGAATGGGCTGTACCACAGAAGGTTGTTCAGTCTGAACAGGTGTTTCCTCTTGAACCGTAGTAGTTTGTGCTTCTTGAACTTCATTAAGTTCTATTTTGCTCCCACTGTTTCCTTCAAGGATAAACTGTTTTTCCAAGAAGGTAACATGTCTGGAGACAAATACACTATGATTGGTGTAGAAGTAATACCCTAAAGTCTCTTTAGGATATCCCACAAACCTACATTTCATGGATCGAGATTCTAGCTTATCAGGGTCAACTTTCTTGACATAAGCCGGACATCCCCAAATCTTAACGTGTTTAAGACTCGGTTTCCTTTCTTTCCATATCTCATATGGAGTTTGAGGAACAGATTTGGAAGGTACCTTATTCAGTAAATATGCTGAGGTTTCCAATGCATAACCCCAAAGGAATACTGGAAGATTTTCATAGCTCATCATGGACCGAACCATGTCTAACAAAGTTCGATTTCTCCTTTCAGATACTCCATTCTACTGTGGAGTATATGGAGGAGTCCACTGAGAGACTATACCATTTTCTTTGAGATAATCTAAAAACTCTCCATTTAAGTATTCACCACCTCGATCTGATCGAAGGGTTTTAATACTATGTTTGGTTTGTTTCTCCACTTCATTCTTATATTCTTTGAACTTTTCAAAGGCTTCAGATTTGTGTTTCATCAAATACACATATCCGAATCTAGATCGATCATCTATGAAAGTAATGAAGTACGAAAAACCACCCATGGCTTGCGTAGACATCGGTCCACATACATCTGTGTGTACCAATCCTAGCAAATCTGCAGCCCTCTCTCCATGTCCACTAAATGGAGATTTGGTCATTTCGCCCAATAGACAAGACTCGCATGTAGGATATGATTCAAAATCAAAGGGTTCAAGTAACCATTCCTTATGCAGTGTCCGAAGTCTATTTTCACTAATATGACCAAGTCTGCAGTGCCATAAATAGGTGAGATTTTCATCATCCCTTTTCCTTTTATTAGTATGTTCAATTTGTAGTAAATTATGTTCTATGTCACATACAAACAGACCATTATTTAAAATACCACTACCATAAAGAGCGTTATCTCTAAGAATTGAACATTTATTATTCTGAATAATAAACGAAAATCCAGCCAAGTCTAACATGGGAATAGAAATAATATTCCTCACAATCGAGGGAACAAAATAACAATTATTTAAAATAATAGTCTTGCCCGAAGGCATATGTAAATCAAATGATCCTACAGCTTCAGCAGCAACTCTTGCTACATTTCCCATCCGTAGAATCACCTCCTCTTCTTCAAGAGCCCTACTTCTCCTTAGCCTCTGCAACGAATTGCATATGTGAAAACCACAGGCGGTATCTAATACCCAAGTAGAAATTTGATTTAATGACATATTCACTTCAATCATGAACATACCTGAATCAGAAGCGGCAATCTCACTACCCTTCTTCTTCAACTCTACAAGGTAAACCTTACAATTCCTCTTCCAGTACCCCACCTTGTTACAGTGAAAGCAAACAGCTTTGCTCTTGGGGTCTTCAGCTTTTGGTTGAACCGGCTTTTTCTCACCTACTTTCTTCTTCTTGGGAGGGTTCTTCTTCCTCTTCTTAGGATTGGAACCATCACCAATTAGAAGAACAGAACTTTTCTTAGAGGGAAAATTCGATTCCGCAGTTTTCAACATGTTGTGGAGTTCAGCCAGGCTAACGTCCAACTTATTCATGTGAAAGTTCACAACAAACTGCGAAAACGAACCGGGAAGTGATTGCAAGACCAAGTCTTGACTTAGCTCCTCATCCATGACAAAACCAAGTTGTCCAAGACGTTCAATCAAATTGATCATCTTAAGTACATGGTCATTCACAGATGATCCCTCCAACATCCTATAGCGGAACAGCTCCTTCGATATCTCATATTGAGCTGTCCTCCCTGCCACATCATACAACTCTTGTAGATGCTCTAGGATAGTGTGAGCATCCATAAGCTCATGTTGCTTCTGTAGCTCAACGTTCATGGAAGCTAGCATGATACATTGAGCAACATTAGCATCATCTATCCACTTAAGATACACAACATGTTCATCATTATGTGCATCGTCAGCAGGTTCAGCAGGCTTAGGTGAGTCAAGCACATATTCCAGCTTCTCAACCCTGAGAACAATTCTCAAGTTTCGAAGCTAGTCAGCAAAATTTGGACCAGTCAATTTGTGAGCATCTAGTATGCTCCGGAGTGATAGTGCAGCAGACATAGTGTATATAGTAAATCTGTAAATGATAAACACATAACAACACTTAACAAATATTCAATTTCATTTTAAAACACTATATGAATCGGGTCTTTATTCATAAGTGGCTCCCACTAGTTTATCTAATTTATACAACCCCCTAAGTGAAAAATTAAGCATTCATAATGCTAGTGGGAATAAGGATCCTACATTCCATCACACAACCTCGGCTGTAGCACGAAACGCCATGTGATGTTCAATAGGTAGACAACTCTTGTCAATTACATCTCATGTTATTCCATAATAAAACTTTAGCCTCTCGAATAATTGAGTCACGGCTGTAGCACGACAAACTAAATATTCTAAGTCAAGTCTAACCCAACATTCCGTATAATTAAATCAGTCTCCAATGGCCCACGGCTGTAGCACGTAACGACCATTAGATTCTAATTTATTATACACATCTCTATGTAATAGACAAGTATTTCTTATTTCGAAATCAAAGCCCTCGGCTGTAGCACGAAACGACAATGATTCAAAAATAAGAATTACTTTCTACCATGTTGGAAGGCTATGACCGACACAAGCCCGTTGTGTCATTTGCCAATTACTACTTGATATTATTTAATTTTAGAGGGATTATATTATGTTACAATCATAATCATATTATAAAGAGATTCTTCCTTTTAAATTAAATATTTCAAATCAATTATTGATAATTGGATGATTCCCAGATCGGGGGGAGCATTGTCAAGAGGCGTCACTTAATACCCCTTTCTTACAGATCGAAATCCGTTTTTGACAGAATCATCCTTTCTCAATATTGAAAATTCATATTTAATTACGTGTTTCAAAAAACCCAAGAATCTCATGATTGTATTCATAATATTATTGTTAAGGCAAGAAACGATTCCTATTCTAGATTTTCTATAGCACGCCTTATATTGATTTAAGTTCACCTAAATCTATCATCACAGGGTAGAATAGGCATATATCTCATATATAAAATTAAATAAACAAGTAGGCATGCAAGCAATATCATGTCACACATTGATATAATGATGTATGGATTTATTATAGCATTTAAAAGCAATTTAAAACAATTAAAACATGCTTTAAAACACTTCCGGGAATATAAATATTTCAAAAATATTATATAAAAAATATTTGACCACTCCATTAGATCCGTCTCGGAAAAACGAATCCAACGATATATTGCACGCCCAAAACGGAGTTACGAAACTCCCAGAAAATCGAATTTAATGTGACAGATGGGGTGTAACGCATTTACGGTATGCGTTACAGCAGACAGGCGACAGCAGTTTTTCGTTTTGTGTTTTTTTTCTTTTACTATATGCCGACCGTTGCTGTCAGAGTTTGTCAGGTTATGTCAGAAACTGTTGTTGTTTTGTAACGGTGTACTCTCATTTCTGTCCAAAAAAACTGAAACGCACGTAACTTAATGCTATAATAACTTTTATTATTATTTTATAATTTTAATATTAATAAATTAATTAACAATTAATTAATAAATTAATAAAAAAATTATAAAAACATGATTTCTGAAAATCAACAGTAGCATAAAATTACCAGATGATTATGGGGTTCTTGTGCAAATTTTAATTACATAATATTCACATGCATAATTATTTTATGAATTTTAATTAAAACAATTTTAAAAAATTCATAACAAATAATCTACACATCACAAAATGATGAAAAAAATATCTAGATGATCCATAACACTTATAGAATCCAGATCCATGGTCAAAACTTCATGCAAATTTTGTTTTGAATTAATTCATAATTAAATCCAAATAAACTTGCAAAAATCATAATAAATCCATACATGCATAAAAAAATCTGAAATTTTTTATGTGAATCTCTATATGTAGAACCTAGCTCTGATGCCAATGAAGGAATTTACGGATATGCGGAAGCGTGATATAACAATTATTTCCGTAAAAACCATATATCGCACATATAGAAAATCATATAAAAAGAAAAAGGGGAGGAATCGAAACCATACCTTGAAAATCGAAGCTTTTATAATGGATGGTTGCTAGCAGTTACTTCTCAGAGTGTGAAGCACTCTACCGGTATCCACCAAGAATAATCTTCGATGAAGCTTTTATAAAAATGGAGTTTTTATAAAAATGGAGATTTGAGAGAGAGAGAGAAAGAGAGAAAGAAGATGGAGGGAGGCAACTAGGTTTTCACAAAACCACTTATGCATGCTAAACACCTCTCATCTCTTTCTATTTATAGGGCACATGTAGGTTATTATTATAATTAATATATCATATATATTATTATATAAATCCCACAAAATGTTTAAATAATAATTAAACTATTTTAATCATTATTAAAAACAACTCGCTCTCTCAAAATACCTTCATCAATAAATTAATCTTTTATGGTGTGACCCTGTAGGTTCAATATTAAGCCGGTAGTAGAAATAAATAATAATAAACTTTTTATTTATTATTTATATGAATTCTAAAATTCATTAAATATAATTAATAGAATAATTATATTTATTCTACATCGTGAGTGATGCTTCTCAACATATCGCGACTATCCGAATAATATGAATTCACTGCTTAGAATACCAAGAACCTGTCAGTGCTAGTTACCGTAAAATCAATTCCTTCTACCCTACAATATCCCGATTAAATACAAGGCATGGATCTCGTGTCAGGCCTATCAAATTTAATCATATGATTTCTTATTCATAATGCAAAGTTCATATTAATGCAAATTAGAAACTCCTTTCTAATTTCATACACTCTGGCCAGAGATTCCAGAACTCGCATACTAAGAATAACATAGGATATTCACTTCCTTACTGGAAGGGGTAGATTCTATATTGACCGTTAACTATCTCTATACACAAATCCCTTTGCCCAGAATAGACCTAATGGATGTCCTTAAGACTAAGGACTAAACCAAAGCACAGTTCATTATATATAAGATAACTTTAACGATCTCAAGTCTAAGGACACTTGTACAACTATCACTCAATGAACAACTATCGACACGTGAGTAAACTCCATTAGTTGTCCAACTTATCGAGTCATGTTCAGTGAACTTATTCCATAATAAGCACCTACATACTAGCTATAGTGTCACCACACAAATGCCTATGAGAACAGACATCCTCCTAAAGGGAGCAAGCATAGTATGTAACAATCTTTACGGATTCACTAACTTCCGATTAGTTATCCTATGATCGGGAACTGTTTAAGTCTAGAGTTATCATCTTCTAGATCTCACTATTTTAATCTCATTATAATTCTAGAAGCTTTACTCTAAACTATGGAACATCTTATTTAACACACTTTAAATAGATAAAGCCCGTAATAAAATCAAAACTAGTCTTTTATTAATATTAATGAAATCAAAATAAGAATACAAGAAAGTTCTTTCTAACTCATCATACATGATTGGATTTAGGACAAACACTTTCAGAGTTTTGCCAAGTTGGTGGTGTTCGACTGGGTGTTTATGACGTATTCATTGAGCTGAGTTTTGGGTCGTTTAATCCGTTAAGAGATTCAAATGTTCTGGGCTGTTGTTTGTTGTTCCCGAGTGTTGTCTTGTTCCTCCACCGAGCCGATGTGTTCTTTGTCGCTGTATTGTTTAGTTTGTAGTTACAGAGTTAACTCGGTTGGTTGGTTTTGAAGTCGCAATCTTCTTATTTATTATTGCTGTAAATTGGTTGTTGAATTGAAGTTTGGAATCATTAGTCGATGCGTTGTTGAATTGATGAGTCTCGAGCTGCTGTTTCCTTTTGTTTTTTTTTGAGTTCCGAAATTGGGTTTGCATTTTAAGGTCTTTGCTGTTTATTTATGGTTTTGTTTTTTTGCGATTTTGGGTGTTGAGATTGTTGTTCGTTGGTGTCTGTTTTCTTGTGATTTGAATGCTGAGTTTTGTTGTGCAGTTTGGTTTCGTTGGGTTTGTTATACTAAGTTTCTAAGTCCTGATGCGAGTTGAAGTTTTACTGCAGAGTTTCAAATCCGTTGGTTCATTGTTTGCTATTGTTGCTGGTTTTAATAGGCTTGTTTGGTGTTTATTATGCGAGTTCTGCGTGTAGCTGGTGCTGTATTGACTGAATTTTCCGAGATTTTATGTACATTGTTAAGTTGATATGGTTTAAATCCTTGTTTTGCTTCTTATTTTAGTCACTTGTTCCGTAGCTGAGTTTAAGTTTCAAGTTGTTGCTGTCATTTTTGTTTTCTTTGTCAAGTCTTGTTTGATTTCTAATCGAGTGGTGCTAGTTTGTTGGTTTCGAGTGTATAGTTTCGAGTTTTCCTGTATTATTGCAATTTAATTTCGAGTTATATTATTTAGAATTGGTGAGTGTTGATTCATGCTAATTTGTTGAGTTCGTATTGATGTCTTTCAGTAGTTTGTGGTTAAATTAATAGTTTGAATAATTGTAATTGCTGGTTTTCTGTTGAATTGATTGTTTAATTTTCGAACATCTCATGTCCAATTTTTCCAAAATTATCTATAAATAAAACTTTAAATTCAATTTTAAAAATTTTAGAATAATTTAATTTTACTGGCCTTTTAATTTTTAATTAGTTAAACTTAAGTTAAAATTAAATTCTCTTTTAGGAATTAAATGGTATAAAATCAAAAATTTTCAAAATCCACTTTTAATTCGATTTTAGAATTTTTTTTGTGATTTATTTTTCTTCAATTTAATTAAATTAATTTAGAAAAAGAAAAAATAGATTGATTTTTTTAAATAAAAATCAATTTAGATTTAAATAGTAAAAATACAAAATTCAGTTTTTAGTAATAGAATAATTATTTAATTTTCTTAAAAAAAATAGATTAAATTTTCTTTTAGGAAAATTAATAGTAAAAAATCCAAAAACTCAAATTGCCTTAGTTCAAATAAATTAGAAATTAAGAGTGGCTAATTTTTCTATTCTTTTGAATTTTAATTCGTTAAATTAAAATTAGATTAAATTAAATTCTCTTTCTGTAATAGTTTAAAATTTCCCTTTAAGAATTAAATAGCATAAATCCAAATTAACAAAAATCCTAAATTGTTCTAATTCGATTAAATTAAAAGTTAAGTATGGCAAAATAAATATTATTCCCTGTGGATCGAATCATAAATACTAAAATGATAATAGTGCGCTTGCGATATTAAATTGTTTATTTTCATCACATCAATAACCTAAATTGTTTTCTATTTTTTTTGTGAGAAACATTTTTCTGTTGAATTTATTGGATAATTAAAGCACGAAACATACGATAGATATATAATCGAAATAAAAAGATAATCTATCGAAGTATAGTGTTAGGCCGAATACACACTAGTAATCAATAGAGTATACGCGAATAACAATTTAAAACTGTTGTTGTACTAACTCCTCTCTCAGTGATGTAAATATCACAGAGAGCTGCTAGGTTACAATGAATGATATTCGTACACGATGATTACCCTTCTAGGGTTAACCTAACTGTATTTATATGATATACAGCTACGTACAATCGTTAATTGATTCTCTTAAAATTAAGCTATACAATTGATATTCATTACGATTGCTACACGTCTTCTAAGTCAACTCAATCTCTTTGACAGCTATCCAATCTTTAAAGATATTGCTTCCATATTTATCTTGAATTAATATTCAGTCTCTGTTGACCTACAGACGCTTCCGCCAAACAGAGTTTAACAAACTCTGTCGCGCTTCCAGTCAGCAGTGTTTGCGTTCCCATCTGTCAGCGTTTGCGCTTCCTTCTGTCAGCATATAACCAAACTTTGCTACGACTACTTTCATTAACAAATTAAACTCTGTTTCCCTGAAACACTTAAACACTGATATTAAATCACACCAATTATATCTAACAATCTCCCCCAACTTGTTCATTAGCAAAAATGTACAAGTTCACAGTAATTGATGATGTCAAAACAATCTCATATATTCACAGTGTTTAACAATTAAGCAGAGTTTAATCTTTACTTAACAAAATCTACAGAAAATCAGAATTACTTACAAACTTTTTCTACCTAACCTCCTCACGATCTGGTGTTGTTCTAAGGTAGTCAATAAGTAACCTTCTTTCTGCATAATCCAGCTCTCTCTGCATATCTTGCTTGATTTCTCTCAACTGAGGATCACTATCTCCAGTCTGATAAATTGCAGCTCTTAAAGAATAGATTTTGTTCTTCCTCATCTCATTCCCCAGTCTGATATAACATGCCTTTTTAGATTCTAAGTTGAAATCCAGAACTGTTACACCAAGATCAGTCTTCAATCTAGCACTGTTCTTCTGCATTTCAATTAGTTTCCCATGATAATCTCTGTACTTAGGCACATATTCTTCAACAGTCTTTGCACCAGTAAGAGCTTTGGCTTTCTGCATATACTCTTTTAAAGAATTAGCAATAAGTTCTGTTCGTCGATTTCTAACTCTGAATATATACAGAACATACTGAAGTTCTTCAAACAGTTTAAGCTTGATAGTGTCTTCATTTACTCTATACACTGCTCCATCTTCCATGAAGTATAACAAGAAGTAAACATCCAAACTCTTCTGGCGAACCAGTTGAACTGACTCCAGTTTGTCCAGATTCTCTTGGATCAAACCAGAACCAGGAAAGATGAGCGATGAAGGATCTCTTGGGCTGTTGCTGATTCTATAATCTCTCTTCGAACCCAAACCAGATTTATTCTTGCCAGGAGGCTTCCCTGAGCAGGCTTTGTTATGTTGATAACCAACAATCCCTTCTGGTTGTGCTGAAACTGGAATCTTAGCTTTAGAGAATCCAGGTAATGGTTTGCTTTGTACAGGTAGAGGTTCATTCACAACTTGTGTAGCAACAGAGGTTGTGTCTACCATTTTGCCTTTGTCTTCTTCACCCATTACCCCTTTCAGCTTTAACTTAGCATCAAGAGAAGATTTTCTGATCAGCTTTCCTTCTTCTTCTTCTTCTTCTTGAATACCAGTTACATTCTCTCTAATTACAATTCCTTTCTCAACAGGTCTTGAAGCCTTAGCAATTTTCTTTTCTTTCCCAGATTTTAGTGCCTTCAAATGTTCTTCTTGTAGAAACAACTCTTCAGCTTGAACATCTTGAAGTGTAGCACCCTCAGTATTCTCTTCTAGAAAAATTTTAGCAGCCAGTTCTTCATCTGTTTGTGGATTGTCAGAGAATGACAGATCCTTTTGTCTTGAAGTACTTTGAAGATTAGTATTCACTGCTACTGTTGAGGTTCTTGATCTTGTAGACCTTCCAAACCTTGAGTTTCCAGCATCAGACTTTCTTAACTTCCTCTCTGGATTTGTACCTTCATCATCCAGATGATCTCTCTTAGACAGAGTTTGAGACTGCTTGCACCTAGTTCTAGCAATTCTCTCCCCCTTTTTGACATCATCACCATCTGGAATCAGAATAGAGGTAATCAACTCAAGAGAGTTTGCTATGGAGTCAACCTTCTCAGCTAGCAAAGTCTGATCCTCTTCAACCTTACTCAATCTCTGATTGAGAGTCTCTTGTGCCCTTGAAAATTGGTGGAACAATTTTGAATTTTCCATCTGAGACTTCTCCTCATGAGTGGCAACTTCAGTTCGAAGATCAAGCAGAGCTTTATGATTCTCATCAAACCTGTGATTCAAGGCCTTGACTTGAATCACTGTTCCTTGGAGACAGGTGAGAATATCCGGATTTGAAATTTTCTGAGAATTTTCCTTGAGAAACCTTGCTGCACGTTTAGTAGGAAAAATACAATCTCCCTTGTACCAGTCTTCACTCTGCTTCTCTAAATACTCATCTTCAATATCCCAAATAGAAGGTCCTGCAAAGTCTGGCTTCACCCCTGTCTTCTGTCCATCAGTCTGAACTTCAACATGAGATGGAGAGTCAGTTTCTGCACTCCCTTCAGCAGAAAAAATATTGTCAGAGTCTTCAGCTTCATCTGCAACTGAGGCAGCTTCTACATTATGGTCTGTAGTAGGTTCATTAAGTTCTTCAATAGGTTCTGCTTGAGCATTCACTTCTTCCTCATTGACAGCAGGTTGTTCTTGAGCAGAGTTTACCCAGAGAGGCTCTGAAGGTGCAGCTCTAGAAGGCTGATCAATTTCCTCACCATGTTCTGTGCCTTGATGTGCATCAGAAAACAACTGAGTGTGAGATGCAACCTCTGTTTCTTCAAACACCACAGTAGGCTGATCTGCAACACCAGTGTCAGCAGAGTTTGTAGCAGGCATGGGTGTTGGAATTGGATCTTCAACTTTAGCAGAGAATGGTTGGAAGTTTTCAGCAAAGTCTTCCAAAGGAGCAATGACTGGCTCATCAGCTTGAAATACATTCGCTGCTATTACTGGTTCAGACCTAATCTCTGTCTCAACAACAGGAGTCTCCTTAGAGATGTCCTTTGGAGCTTCAGTCTGAATCTCATTATCACTGTCAGACTCATCAATGAGCAACCTTCTCCTCTTGGGGGGAACCTCATCTTCAACAGGCCTGTTGGCTCTTTGCTTTATGGGAGGCCTGATAGCTCTTGACTTCTTTGGCTGAGATGGCTGAGGTTTAGGTGGTGGTTGTGGTTGTGATGAAGGTTGAGATTGGGAATGTGGTTCAGAGTGTGGTGGTGCAGATGTTGTAGGTTCAATGATTGGGTCAGGTGTAGGGTCTTGTGTTTGGTGTTGTGTGGGGTCTTGTGGTTGGTTTAGAAAGTTTCTCAGTGCAAGAGGATAGACAAACTCTGGAACTTGACCTTTGTTGACATCTTTGTTGGTCAAGTCAGAGAATATCCTCTTGTGCACTTGGAATGACTGTATGATATCATCATCCACAACCTCTAGGTTAGGAACACAAGCAGTAAATAAACACTGACAAAATCTTGAAAAGTAGACCGTAGTGTCAGATTCTGCTAATTTCTCACCCAAGTTCATCAAAACTAATCTACCAAAATCGAAATTGCTACCATTTAAGAGAGCATACCCGATTTGGAGACTATCAATTGGAATGGCATCCCAGTTGGTGATCTTCTTGCCAAAAGCCCTAGTGATGCAATCAAAGAAGAAGCTCCACTCCTTTCGAAGACATGGTCTTTTCACTTGACCAATCCGAGCCAAAGAACCCGAATACCCCATTTATTGAAGCATTTCTTTCAGATAGCTTTCACCAACAATACTATAGGTAGACAGAATGTCAAACCCTAAAGTCTCACGAACTGTTGTTGGTGTGATAACGAACTCCTGATCTTCATAGGTGAATACAATAGAAGGAGTCCCATTCTCCCCTCCATCAACATATGTTGAGTTCCTCCAGAATGAACAGATCTGAGTAGCGGAGAGTTTAACCGGTTCGACAAGAGCACGACCGATTTCAGAGTCTTTCAAGAAATCCTGGATAAGATGGAAAGATTCTGGAGCGACATCAGTGTTTAGCGGTGCTGCATAATTGTTTGTGACCAATAACAAACCCTGAACAACAAAGTTCTTTGAAGCCATTAGAACAGTTTAGAAACAAAGAGAACAGAGTTTGTGAAAAAGGTGTTTGTGAAAATGTCCAAGTGAGAATAACAATGAAATTGTGTAAGTGTTGTGTTCGTGGGTGAAAAGTGAATAAGTGAATAGTGAAACATTTGTGATTAGATCTGTAATTCAAAAGTTAAAAACCCAATCGTTTTCTCCATTAAACACGCAACCAATTTCTTGTTAACTGTGTGAGTGGGACACGTGTCACATAAACAACGGAACAGCCGTTCACGCGCAGTAAAAACAATTATTATTACTGCTTTTCTCTCTCCAATTACCAATACACAATAAGTGTAAGACACCCACTTACAGTTGTCATATAATACATGCAATATTTCAAAAACCCTTTAAACTCCAATTATATATTCTGTCCGAAATAAAATAATACCTTAGAGTATGTAACAAAATCCAACAGCATTTACCAATCCTCCATCTTTATTACTGTAACCCTTTCAAACTCTGCACAGTTGTGAATATAAGTGTGTGTGTAGCAGAGTTTACTAAGTCAATATTTAGAGCATCTAATATTTTATAAAATCCATAAAATAAATCAGTAAACACTGGATGCACAAACTCTCACAGTAAACTCTTAATATCTGATGAATGCTAAACTCTGTAGATGAGAAATAATATACAGTAACTCTGAATTTTCCTATACCCCCTTCTAACTAAGCTTAAAAATATTTATACACTCTATTTTTTTAATCTTATTTGTACACTCCTTTTTTTGTTTTTTTTTTGTTTTTTTTATTCTTTTCTCTCCAGTAATCAGAGGTTGGAACTAGTCACCAAAAATCCAGTAATTTTAGCCCTTATCTTTTGATAAGTTCCTGGGTCTTCCTAGTCCTTGACTAGTCACCAAAAATTAAAGAATTTTAGCCCTTACTTTTTACCAGCAAGTTCCTGGGTCGTCCTAGTTACAACATAATCTCAAAGGAGTGCTAAATAGCCTATCTAATTGCTATGGGGGTTTACTAATTACAGAAACTATCTAATCAGAGTTTGAACTAAAAGAGTTTATCTGACAGAGTTTAGAATTCATCAACATCAAAAGTTAATGGTGAGAGGCAATGCACACACTGTTTACAGATTCAGAGTTTAGGATAGATAACCTAAGAGATGCTATAAATATGGAAACAATATCATGCTGTGTAAAAATTTCTGCACAGTTTAAGATTAGATCATAGATAACTTAGAAGGATTCATGACTAATAACTGTGAATCATGCACCATACATTTTTCTTCATCAGTTTTTATGTCCAGACAGAAACAGATTCAGAGTTTTATCAGAGTTTAATCATTATTGCAGCAGATTTTGACAAACAGAGTATACTAACAGTATAAAAAAAATGAAGAGATTCTAAGCATAGACTTAAATTCACACAAACATGAGCAACATATTGTTCAATAAAACTTATGAAACCAACAAATATCTCTAATCAAAACCAGAGACCATTCATAGTTCATTTACCAGCCTTGTAAATGTAGCTTCACTCAAAGGCTTGGTGAAGACATCTGCAAGTTGCTGTTCAGTAGATACAAAATGGAGCTCAATGTTGCCTTCCTCTACATGCTCTCTAATGAAGTGATACCTTATGCTGATGTGCTTGGTCATTGAATGCTGTACTGGATTACCTGTCATGGCAATAGCACTTTGATTATCACAGAAAATAGGTACTTTGCTATACCTCAATCCATAATCCAGCAGTTGATTCTTCATCCATAGAATCTGTGCACAACAGCTACCAGCAACAATATACTCTGCTTCAGCTGTAGATGTGGAGATTGATTTCTGTTTCTTGCTGTACCAAGAAACAAGTCTGTCACCAAGAAATTGACAACTTCCACTGGTGCTTTTTCTGTCAATCTTACATCCTGCAAAGTCTGCATCAGAGTAGCCAAGTAGCTTGAAATCTGATTCTCTTGGATACCACAGCCCTAAAGTTATAGTGCCCTTGAGATACTTGAAAATTCTCTTCACTGCTGTTAGATGTGGTTCTCTTGGATCTGCCTGAAACCTTGCACACAGACAAGTTGCATACATGATATCAGGTCTTCTTGCTGTTAGATAGAGAAGAGAGCCAATCATTCCTCTGTAGCTTGTCATATCCACTGGTGACCCTATGTCTTTATCCAATTTAGTTGTTGTTGCCATAGGAGTAGTTGCAGATGAACAATCAAGCATGCCAAATTTCTTGAGAAGATTTCTGGTATATTTTGCTTGATTGATAAAAATACCATCATCTGTTTGCTTCACCTGTAAGCCTAGAAAATAAATAAGCTCTCCCATCATGCTCATCTGATATCTGGATTGCATGAGCTTGGCAAACTTCTTACAGAGTTTATCATTAGTATATCCAAAAATTATGTCATCTACATAGATTTGAACTAATAACAGATCACTACCAAGTTTGAAGTAGAACAAGGTTTTGTCAATTGTACCTCTGTTGAACCCACTTTCCAAAAGAAACTGAGCCAAAGTCTCATACCATGCTCTTGGTGCCTATTTAAGTCCATAGAGAGCCTTGTCAAGCCTGTGGACATAATCCGAATGCTTGGGATCTACAAATCCTAGTGGTTGTTCAACAAACACTTCTTCTTCAAGTTTTCCATTCAGAAAAGCAGTTTTCACATCCATCTGAAAAACCTTGAATTTCTTGTGAGAAGCATATGCTAGAAAGATTCTGATTGCCTCCAATCTTGCAACTGGAGCAAAAGTTTCATCATAGTCTATGCCTTCCTGCTGTGAATAGCCTTTGGCCACAAGTCTGGTCTTGTTTCTTGTAACAACCCCATCACTGTCAGTCTTGTTTCTGAAAACCCATTTGGTACCAACAACAGATCTATCCTTTGGTCTTGGTACTAGGGTCCAGACTTTATTCCTCTCAAATTCAGTTAACTCTTCCTGCATTGCTGTGATCCAGTCAGCATCTTGAAGAGCTTCTTCCACTTTCTTTGGTTCTGATTTGGACATAAATGCATGAAACAGACATTCATTTGTTGTGGCACTTCTTGTCCTCACTTTTGCATCTAGATCACCAATAATCAGATCAGGTGTATGAGATTTTGTCCATTTCTTTGCTGAAGGTAAATGACTTCTGTCAACAGTTGATCCTCCCCCTTGATCAATGTTTTCCTGATCATCTTGTTGCCTTTCTTCATTCTCTGAGGCTCCCCCTGAATTCGATCGCTCAGAGTTTAAGTTGTCATATTTTGAGCCGTCAGAGTTTGAGTCATCAGAGATTGACTAAGATTTTTCATGTGACTCACTTTCAGTATGTGAATCATCAGAGTCTTGTTCTTCATGCTCCCCCTCAACTGGTTCTCTCCTTTGTTCTATCTGCACAATTTCTTCTGTGTTTACCAGTAGAGGTTCAGAGTTTGCAACAACAGAGTCTGTTGCAATTGTTCCGTCAGAGTTTATTTCATCAGAGATTAGCTCTTCATTTTCAAATCGCAGTTGATCATGGTCATCAACATCTTCAAGTCCAGTTATTTTCTTGTCATCAAAGGACACGTGAATAGATTCCATAATCACCTTTGTTCTAAGATTATAAACTCCGAATGCCTTGGTTGACACTGGATAGCCAACAAAAATCCCTTCATCTACCTTCAAGTCAAATTTGGTCAGCTGTTCAGGATGAGTCTTCAACACAAAGCATTTGCACCCAAAAATATGAAAATATTTCAGGTTAGGCTTCTTCTCCTTCACCATCTCATATGGTGTTTTCCCATGTCTGTTGATCAGAGTAGAATTTTGAGTAAAACAGGCAGTTTGAATTGCCTCTGCCCAGAAATAGGTTGGCAATTTTGCTTCATCAAGCATGGTTCTAGCAGCTTCTATCAAAGTTCTGTTCTTCCTTTCAACTACACCATTCTGTTGTGGAGTGCCAGGTGCAGAAAACTCTTGTTTGACCCCTCTGTTCTTGCAAAAATCTTCCATTGTTGAATTCCTAAATTCAGTCCCATTGTCACTTCTGATGATCTTCACTTGATTCTTTGACCCTTTGTCCAGCTGCATTATATGTTCTATCAGAGTTAATGCAGTTTCATCCTTCCTTGCTAGAAAATACACCCATGTGTATCTGGTGTATTCATCAACAATGACTAGAGCATATTTCTTCTTTCCAAGAAACATAACATTCACTGGTCCAAATAGATCAACATGTAGAAGATGATATGGATCAATAATTGAAGACTCAGACTTGCTTTTGAAGGAAGCCTTTCTCTGTTTGGCCTTTTGACATGAATCACACAGGCCATCTGCATTCAACAAGGACTTTGGAAGTCCTCTCACAAGATCATTTCTTATCAGCTCATTGATGTTGTTCAGATTCAAATGAGAGAGTTTCTTATGCCACTTCCAACTCTCTTCACTGGACATTCTTGTTGACAGACACATAGTCTTTCCAGCAGAGTTTGTCAACAAGCTTGCTTTATATATATTGTTGCGCCTCTGTCCAACCAAAACAACTTTTCCAGTAGATTTGCTGATAACCTCACAATATTCAGGTTGAAAATCAATATGAAATCCTCTATCACAGATTTGACTCACAGATAGCAGATCATGCTTGAGTCCTAGAACCAGAGCTACATTAGTGATGATGACACTTCCAAGATTGATATTGCCATATCCCAGAGTACGTCCTATGTTGCCATCTCCATAGGAAACTTTTGGGCCAGCCTTCTCCTCAAAATCTGATAGCAGGGCTTTATTTCCTATCATGTGTCCAGAACATCCACTGTCCAAGACTAGGGTACTCTCCCTGATGCCCTGCAATCACAAACAATCACTGATTGTTAGATTTAAGGATCCAGACTTGCTTGGATCCTTTTGCTTTATTGAATCTGTTAGCTTTTGCAGCGGATTTATCATTATCAGAGTTTAAACTAACATTTTTAGACTTTGCACCTGCAGAATTAACTTTAACCCATTTCAAATTAGGTTTCAGTTCATAGTAATTATGATAAATAGCATGATAATTCTTGCAAGTGTAAATTGAGTGCCAAGTACTGCCACAATGTTTGCACAGAGTTTGTGGTCTAGGTTTGACATTATTCTTTTTCACTCCAGATTTGGAGGGTAAAGAGTTAATGTCTTTGTTCTTCCTGCAAAAACTAGCAAGATGATTAGTGCTACCACAGTTATAACAAGTTTTTCTAGGTGCAAATGTAGCAAGCATTGGCTTATTTCCTGATGTAATGCCTACCTTACCATTTCTGTTTTTCCTAGGCATTTTCTGTTTGTTGACAGATTTTATCTCTTTAAGCTTTTGCTTAAGTTGTTTATCTGTCATTGAACCAATATTAACCTGTTTTGCACAAGTTTTTACTGGTTCACCTTTAGCAGCCCCATGCTCAGTTTTAACTGAGCCCTGAACAAATTTTCTAGTAGGAAGAGTTTGTCTAATTTTTACATGATTTAAAAATCTAAGCTCATCTTCCTCACAGTAACCTAAACCAACAGTGTCAGCTTGAAAAACCTCATGAGTGTCTTTACCAGAAACTGTCCAAGTTTTAATAGTATTATTAGCCTTTTCTAACTCAGATTCTAACTGCTTATACCTACCAAGCAATTCCTGTTCTAGATAGACAGCATCATCTCTCTCCTTTTGAACTTGCTGCATGTTAGCAAGTCTCTCTTCTACCAGCTTATTCCTTTCTTTGAGTTCAAAATTCTCATTCTTAATCCTCTCATTCTCTAAATTCTGATCCCTATAACTGATATGTAAAGCCTTAAGATAAATCCTCAATTCAGATACATTATCAGTATTATAAGCATAGGTAGTCACAGGTACATTATTTTCAGAATTATCAGCTTCATTTTCAGTAGTAGCCATGAGAGCATAGTTCACCTCCTCATCTGAATCTGAGGTGTCTGCTCAATCTCTGCCTTTGGTGTAGAGTGCCTTTTCAGTTTTACCCTTCTTGCACTCAGGAGCATAGTGACCCATCTCCTTACACTTGTAGCATTGAATCTCAGACTTATCTTTCTTTCCAGATTTGGAGTCCTTTCTCTCAGATTTGTTGAAATTCTTCCTGTCAGACTTTGAATCATTCTTAGAGAATCTCTTTCCCTTCTTGAAGTTCTTGAATCCCATCTTCTTGAAGGTTTTTACCATCAAAGCATCCATTTGCATCATCTCTTCATCATCTTCAGAATCAGATGATCCATCTGTATTTGAGTCAACATCAGAGTTTGACGACTCACTTTCTGAATGAATGACCAAGGCTTTTCCTTTTGCCTTCCTCCTTGATGCCTCTTTCTTTGAAGGTCTTTCTTCAACTTTCAGAGCTACAGACTTTGACTTTCTGCCTGATCTTCTACTTCTCTGCTCCATTTCCAGTTCATAGGTCTTGAGCAGTCCATAGATCTCATTAATATCAGTTTCAGCAAGATCATAGTTGTCTCTGATAGTGGTTGTCTTTACATCCCACTTTTCAGGTAGTGAAAGAAGAAACTTAAGATTCGAATCTTCTAGATCAAATTCTTTATTCACCAATGACAGATCATTGAGAAGTTTACAGAATCTGTCAAAGGTTTCAGTCATTGTCTCTTCAGATCTAGCCTCAAAGTGTTCATACTCCTGTGTGAGTATGTTCCTTCTATTCTTCTTGATTGCAGCAGTCCCCTGACATCTAACTTCATGGGCATCCCAGATCTCTTTTGCAGTTTTGCAGTTTATTACTTTGTTAGACATAACATTATCCAATGCACTATGAAGGAGATGTCTAACCTTTGCATTCTTGCCAATAGATGAGATGTCCTCTGGAGTCAGATCTTTCTTCTCTTTAGGAACAGATGTAGATTCTTGTCCAGGAGTACCAACAGATAATTTTGTTGGCATATGAGGGCCTTCATAAATCCTGTCAAAATATTCTGGATCTTTAGCTACCAGAAACATAGCCATCTTCACCTTCCAGGTCGAGTATTCAATTGGCCTGAGAATAGGAACCCTGATAGTCTCATATCGGCTCACTGTTGTAGGTTGAGCCTTCTCAGCACTTGAGATTGTTGTGGGAGGAGGAATTTCTGCCATTGATTATAGTAGTATTTGTGTGGATCTTAAGTTGTAGTGAATTAACAGATTGGCTCTGATACCAATTGTTAGGCCGAATACGCACTAATAATCAATAGAGTAAGAGCGAATAACAATTTAAAACTATTTTGTATTAACTCCTCTCTCAGTGATGTAAAATATCACAAAGAGCTGCTAGGTTACAATGAATGATATTCGTACACGATGATTACCCTTCTAGGGTTAACCTAACTGTATTTATATGATATACAGCTACGTACAATCGTTAATTGATTCTCCTAAAATTAAGCTATACAATTGATATCAATTACGATTGATACACGTCTTCTAAGTCAACTCAATCTCTTTGACAGCTATCCAATCTTCAAAGATATTGCTTCCATATTTATCTTGAATTAATATTCAGCCTCTGTTGACCTACAGACGCTTCCGCCAGACAGAGTTTAACAAACTCTGTCGCGCTTCCACTCAACAGTGTTTGCGCTTCCATCTGTCAGCGTTTGCGCTTCCTTCTGTCAGCGTATAACCAAACTCTGCTACGACTGCTTTCATTAACAAATAAAACCCTGTTTCCTGAAACACTTAAACACTGATATTAAATCACATCAATTATATCTAACATATAGTATGTCATATAATAAAAAGATATAGTCATCTAATAAAAAGATATAATGTAGTACATTAACCGAGATTGATACTCCCTCCATCCCGGGAAAATCTTTACATTTGGTTTGGGCACGAAGTGAAGGGTTTCCAGGCAATAAACGTAGCGGAAAGCAATAAATAAACAATAAAATCGAAACCCTGCCGCAGGATCCATGCAAAAACATAATATTTAATTCGGAGTTAGATGATTACCTTAAAGAAGCTTTACAAGTTGATGATAGATGGAGGTCCAAAGCAATCACCACATAGCCCTCTTCGAGATCTACGTTGCCAAAGTAGTCCATACGAATGCTTGATCGTCCAACGATCATCGGAGTTGGTACTAGCCGAAGAACCTGCCTCTCTCTCTCTCTCTCTCTCTAGCCTCTCACACGTTTTTCTCTTAAAGCAAATTGCAAAAGTGTAACCCTAAACAATACATCATGATGTATTTATAGAAAAGAAAGATTGGGCTAAACCCTAAATCGAATTGGTCTTCTCCAAACCCATTCTGATTTGGTTTTAATATTAAATTTGAATTTAATTTAATTATAATTAAGACCAGCTCAATTAATAAAATATCCAATTTGGAATTTAATAAATTAATTTAAATTCGTAATTTAAACTAAAACTCATTTTAAACGTTCTTATTGTGTAACCCTTTAGGTTATTATTACGTTGGCAATAATTTTAATATGCAATAATAAAATTATAAATAATGAGCGGCATCTAGTAATACATCATTGCTACCCTAGTAATAATAATAAATGGTGATCCAATTAAACCTTTCGTGATTAATGTTTTCGTCTAATATAATCCCTTTAACCAAATATTATAGATTAAACTCGAGGCATGTCATTAGTCTTCCTCTTCAACGTTTAATCCGGATTTCCTTGATCAATGAGTAGACTATTAAAACAAATCAATATTTGAGCATGGCCATGCATTTTCATAGTCTCACTCAATCAAGAGGCCAATAATATCTCTCCTAATCATAGTAGAGTTAAATCCTATATCTATCATTTTTATTTCTCATACGACTCATAATATACCCGATGTCTACTTTTTTCATCACTCGGTCAAAGGTAACTTTTATTGTAGTCAAAGTATATTAATCCTCATATAGAAATATAATGATGTCAAGTCTAAGGATTGTTACACCATTATCACTGTGAGTCTTTCTTATGACCTTATTAACAAGTAGAATCTCACAACGGGTTAATCCAGTGCCATGTATAATATTACATGCACCTATGTTAATGACTTTAGTATCACTATACCTATGACCAATGAGATGTGGTCATCAGTCAACAAAATACTAATCTTTATGCATTATAATTGTCCTTTAATAATAATGCTCGATTAGGGATCTTTAGGAATATAAACACTATTCATATAATCTCATTTTTAAGTCACATACTTAAAGATATAGAATACATGTTCTATATTCCAGGGACATTTATTACTCTAACATTCATATCGCAGTAAATTAAGACATAATAAATTAATGTAGAATAATCAATAGAACATAATCATCAAATAACAAAATAGCCTTTCCTGGAATCACGACTACATTGTCTCTAGGGCACTAACACTATCACGGAGATCAAGTATAGTGGCTGTAATATTGTTAAAATAAATGAATTAGTGGGTGTAATCTTAATTTTATTGTTAAAATAAGTGAAGTAGTGGGTGTAGTAGTGTAAATTGTTGAAAAAGTGGAGTGAAGTAGTGGATGTAATAATGTATTTTCTTGTTAAAATTTACTATTTTTAGTAATGTAAAGAATTGGTGGGACATATGGAGTATGATTTATCCATGATTAAAATTGATGCATACACTTAGTTTATCAAATTGGCTATGTCTGATGGGGAATAGGTAATTAGCGGCTTAAATTTTCTGTAATGTTTAAATTGATACAATAATCATATTTATAGTTTGTAAGAATTTTATTTTATATAAATTGTTTATTAGTTAATTGTTAAAATAAAAATTAGTAGGTATTATGTTTAGTTAATTGATATAAAAAAATAAAAATTAACTGTTATTGAGTGTAACTTGATTTGAGTTTAATCTTGGTTGAAACGTAGAATCTAGATCCAGTAGAGAAACATGTTACATTAAGTTTAATTGATCTAAAATTTAATAAATTCTGATTGATGTTAAAATAATTCACAATCTTGTTATTGGTTAACTAATACATGGTAGATTCGAGTATCCTCTATTATAATAAAGGATGTTCAAAAACAATTAATAACTAAAAGATAAATAAACATATGTGATATACTGTTATGTGGATTTATAGAAAATAAAATTTACTGTTATTAGAAATTTTTTAAAATTAAAAAACAATGTGATATGTGAAGTTATTAAATCAAGATATTTTTATATTTAAATTTAATTTAACCGCGATTAGTAAATTAGAATAAGCTTGGTAAATAATAAAAATTTTGTATATGATTGATTGATTTAAAGTTTAGAAGTAAATTCTGACTGCCTCTAAAATAATTTTAATCTTTTGATTGGTAATTTATTCACCAACCAATAATATTCTTATAGCGTATATTTAATAATTAAAGTAATTAAAATATATGTAGTTTTTGTTTATATGAATTTATTAATTATTTATGAGAAAAAGGAAATTTAGCTGGCTATCTTTTTTGTTTTTGGCACTTGGATGGCTGAGAATAATTTTTGACATTATGTATGGCTATAATAAAACTTTTAAGCACTTGAGGGGCTTCCGTCAAATCGCTAGTAACGTCGTCTAAAGCCAGGGGTAAATGTGACTTTTCAGCATAGGGTTTACCTTATATAATTTCCCTCTCAATCTATATCTACTAGTCCCTAATTTTTCCCCCAAAATCCCTAAATCCCTAACTTCAATTGGCGACTTAGTTTGGCGAGTACTTGGCTTGAGATTAATCTGAATGGCTTGGTATCAGAGGCTGAAGGAGGATGAAAACATGTACTTTCCACGGTCATGTCCTGATTATAAAGGTATTTTCGAAACTCTGTTTGAGTATAAAACGTGTACGAGCCAAGAAATTGCAAGTTTAATCTGACATTGAAATACATAGAGATAATTATTCGACGTGTGGTAGAGATGATTGTAGGATGGTTCAAATATTCAATTTTATAGCATCTTGGAAGGATATGATTATTAAGAAATCAATTACCCTACATTTTTTTTATCTCCATTTTGTTTACCCTGCTGATTGTTATGTTTTTGGTAAAAGGAGGAGGCTAAAGTGGTTTATATATGTGTAGTTTGTAATGTTGGTGAGATTCACGAAGAAATGTGGATTATAATGTAGTTTATATATGTTTAGTGTTGAAATGTGTTCCATTTTTTTTAGACCCTGAATTCTTCACCATTAAACTGTTTTATGGTGGTGAGATGCACGAAGAACCTGAGAAGTATATTGGAGGTTCATATGCATACTTTGATTATTGTTATAAAGATGAATTCAGTAAGTTGGATATTTTTGCAATGCTTAGAGAATTAGGGGAGATCAAGAATGGAGTTTTGCAGTTGTGGTACAGATACCCAAAGAATAATGAGGCTAATGGTATATGTTATGATTTGGAAACAGATAAGGATGTGCTATATATGGTTGATATGATGGAAGGTGTTGTTCCAGGAGTAAAATATGCTATGGTTTTTACTGCTTACTCACATGAGCCATTGAGTTCACAACCTCCACCACATATGGAAATGCAGAGCCTGATCCAATGAACACTCAATATGAAGATGTGGAGTTTGAAGAGGGAAATGGAACTCTAGTTCATGAAGAGCAAAATGACATTGGTGGTTCCAGGTCTACTAATGATGATCATGATGAGACTAGTGAAGGATCAGATGAAGAGTACAAGGGAGGAATGAAGATGATAGTGACAGTGAGTCCTTTCATTCTGATAGCTCAAATGAGGATGAAGATGAAGATCCTCTGGAGTTTGAGAAGAATCTAGATGAAACAGAGTTTGATATTGGTGAGCAAGGTGACCATTTTGAACAAGAAAATTCAAGTGATTATGGGGGTAGTGATGAAGAAAGAATGGATTGTAATTCCAATGATGATGAAAATAAAGACTTCCCTGTGTTCCAAGAAGGTGATGGAGTTCCAACATTTCAGGTTGGATTGTGCTTTGTATCATCCAAGGCCTTAAGGAAAGCTATAAGAAAATATGCTGTGCTGGAAAGAAGGCCAATAGTTAATTGTAGGAGCTTTGGGAGAAAGATCCTGTATATTTGTCAAAAGCCCTGCAAATGAAGATTATATGCTGCTCCAATGCACAATTCCTGTAGCTTTCAAATTAGGACATATAAAAACATTCACACTTGCATGCCAACATACCATTAGAAACAAATTAATTCAAAGTGGCTAGCAGAATACTATGAGAAGCAGTTGAGGTTGAACCCTAGTTGAAAGCCTGATGCCTTTCATAAGGCAATCGTCAATGATCTTCAATGTCATGTCTCCAAGTGGGCTGTGTACAGGGCAAGAAGGGCTGCTATCAGAAAAATAAATGGAACACATATGAAACAGTATGGTGAGGTTTGGAAGTATGCACATGCCCTAAAAGAAGCCATTCCTGAGAGCACAGTAATGATCATGTGTGAACCACCAGAACCAGGGGCTGATGCAGGAAGATTTCAGAGAATGTATGTGTGCTTGGGCCCTTTAAAAAGGGATTACTTGGAGAACTGCATGAAGATAATAGGGTTGGATGCTTGCCATCTAAAAGGACCCTATATATGGAGGACAATTATTGGCTACTTTAGGCATTGATGCAAATGATGGGATGTACCCAATTGCATGGGATGTTGCAGAGATAGAGAATGGTGAATGTTGGACATGGTTCTTGGAACTGTTAACAAAGGACCTCAAAATAACCAACGACAAGGATTGGACATTTATGTCAGATAAGCAAAAGGTATTTCTCTATAACTCTATTTTGTAGTAAATATAGGATAGTAACTGCAACTAATTATGTGACACTTTTGTGCTAGGGATTAATTAATGCCCCTGAAGCTGTTGTGCTTGGAAGTGAAGTGAGGTTTTGTGTTATGCACCTGTACAAGAATATGTATAAAGATCATGAGGGAGTTGAGCTAAGAAGTTTTCTATGGAAGGCAGCTAGAGCTACAAATATTTGGGAATTTAACAAACACATGGCTGCAATGAAAAAGGTACATTACTAATTGTCAAAACACTTATTTACAGCTTATTAACTGCAATACTAATAGGCTCATACACTTATTAACAACTTTCAAAAAAATACCATGATTGGATTATTGAAAAACCAAAAGAGCAGTGGTCAAGGTGTGGCTTTAGGCTGACACCTTCAACAGATATATTTGTTAATAACCACTGTGAAGTCTTCAACTCCAGCATAAGGCCATATAGGGACTTACCAATTCACAGCATGTTTAGGCAAATTCACATAGCTGTTATGAAAAGGATCCAAACAAGAAGAGACAAGATGAGAGCTAGGGAGGAAATTCTTTGTCCAACTGCTGAAAAAAATTGAGAAAGTTAGTGGTTTTCCTTGGATTTTTTGTTTCTATATGGTTGTTTACTTTGTTATTTTTATTGATGCTTACTTGGTTAATTGCAGAGCCATGAATCTAGCTGGGAACTGTGAGGTGACCTGGTATGGTGGAAGTAAATATATATATCATCAAAGTGAGTAGTAGTGGACATGAATTGGTTGTGGATATTGATAAAAAAAACATGTTCATGTAGAAAGTGGGAGTTGATAGGAATGCCCTGTTATCATGTTGTTGCTGTTATCCAATTGAGGAATGAAGATTGGGATATGCATACTGCTCATTGGTCATGACCAACAACTATGTGCAGACATATAGTCATATCTTGGACCCAATTGTAGGTCCAGAATTTTGGAATGAAACTCCAGAGCCTGCACCTCTCCCACCTAATGTGAAAACACCTATTGGAAGGCCTAAAAAAAGAGGTATGCTGCCAATGATATCCCTAGGGATCCAACCAAATTGCCAAGTAGGATTGGTGCTCACTGTGGATACTGCAAGGAGAGAGGTCATAATGAAAGGACTCGTGACACAAAGGTACCTAATTTGCATTAACTTGAATCATTGATTAGTATTGTGAATTAAATACTTATGTTAATTGGCGATAATTGTAACATGCAGAAAAATGACTTGAAAGGTAAAGGTCAAGCTGCAGTGAAAGGTAAAAATACATGCATGAAATGTGGATTCAAAGGCCATAATGTGAGGACTTGCAAATTCACAGGAAATGCAGGTCAGACCAATAGTAGTCAAGTTAGGACAGAGAATGTGAATGAAGGCATGAATGATGATGTGAATCAAGGCCAGACTAGGAATGAAGGCAGTGGAAATGAAGGTACAAGTGGGAGTGCACAAGTGACGAAACTGACAAAGAAGACTGTTAGGAAGTCAGTTAGAAAAGCTTAATGTAATAGCAAATTGTAGTTTGAATCATGTACTTGATCAATCTTTTGAACCTATTTTGTTGGATCTTTTGTCTGATCTATCGTTTTAAACTATTTCGTTGGATCTTTTGTCCATGTGAATGCATTTTGCTACTAAATATTTTTTTGAATGCATTTTGCTAGTAAATATTGTGTTGAATGCATTTTGCTAGTAATTGTCATTTTCATTGCCATTAATCAGTCAACAAAAGATGAAAACACCTATTGCATTTTCTCACAGGACTTTTAACAAACACCTTACCCACACTATAGCTACCAGGCCTGGATGTTCAAATATAGCTGTATATATGTATGTATCTGCTGTAAAGGGAACATACATGGAACATATATCTGTATATATATGGAACATACATGGAATATATATCTGTATATATGTATGTATCTGCTATAAAGCTGACTGTTGGAACATGAATTACAGGAAATACCCCTACCAATTTCAAGTTTTGGGGTTATATCATAACGGCGCTTGACGGAAGCCCCTCAAGTGCTTAAAAATTTTATTACAGCTAGGCATAATGTCAAAAATTATTCTCATCCATCCAAGTGCAAAAACAAAATAGATAGCCAGCCAAATTGTCTTTTTCTCTTATTTTATTAACAAATTATGAATAAATAAAATTTTGAACCTTTCAAAAAATCGAGTCTTTGAAGATATGAATTTTATCCAAGCTATTTAAAATTTGATTCAAATTCGATTTTGTAGTGTTGGCCTATATGCATTTATTAATTAATTTTATTAACAAATTATGAATAAATATATTTTTCAGCTTATAAAAAAAATCAAAATTTTGAAGGTATGGATTTCATCCAAGTTATTTAAAATTTGATTTTAAATCCGATTTTTTTCAAATTTTTTGTTAAGTTAGATTATAATTATTTAAAATCAATTATAATTCTACAATATATATTATAAAAAACAATTTATAATATATGATAATATGATTGTAATTGAATTTATATTAAAATGGTGGTTGATTATGAATGATTAATTATGAAATGAAATTTAAAATATATAATAGTATATCGTGATTGATTTTAAATAAAAATTGTGATTTTCTAGAAAATATTTTTTGATTTAAAAATTTGTATTTATGGATATGTTTAATAAAATCATTATTGTATTTAAATTAGAAGTATTGACTAACCATAGTTAAAGAGATAAGGTGAGATTATAAATAAGGAAAATTCTTAATATAACATGATTGATCTAAAATTTAGGAATTAGTTCTGATTGTTTCTAAAATAATTCATAATTTTCTGATTGGTTAACCGCACATTGGTCGTTTATATGAATTTATTAATCATTTTATCAACAAATTGTGAATAAATATATTTTTAAGGATTTAAAAAAATCGAGTCTTTGAATATATGGATTTTATCCAAACTATTTAAAATTTGATTCAAATTTGATTTTGTATTGTTGCCTTATATGTATTTATTAATTAATTTTATTAACAAATTACGAATAAATATATGTTTCAGCTTATAAAAAAAATCAAAATTTTGAAGTTATGGATTTTATCCAAGTTATTTAGAATCTGATTTCAAATCCGATTTTTTCAAATTTTTATTTAAGTTAAATTATAATGATTGAAAATCGATTATAATTGTACAATATATATTATAACAATCAATTTATAATGTATGATAATATGGTTATGATTGACTTTATATTAAATAAGTGGTTGATTAATGAATGATTAATTATGAAATTTAATTTAAAATATATAATAGTATATCGTGATTGATTTCAAATTAAAATTGTGATTTTCTAGTATATATTTTTTGATTTAAAAAATATGTATTTATGGATATGTTTAATGAAATCATTATTATATTTAAATTAGAAGTGTTGACTAACCATAGTTAAAGAGGTAGGTTGAGATTGTAAATAAGGAAAAATCTTAATATAACATGATTGGTCTAAAATTTAGGGGTCAACTCTGATTGGTCCTAAAATAATTCCTCGATTCTGATTGGTTAACTGATATGTGGTAGACTCAAGTATTATAATAAATATTAGTATTGATTATTTTTAATAAAATATTTGAATAAAAATAAATAAAATAATATGTCTTACATCTAAAATACAACATAAAATAATTTCAAATTATACTATTATATCATTTGTGTATCGGGTATCGATAGTGGATCGGATTTCAGATTTCGGATAGGATATCGGTTCGGTACAACTTAAATCCAAATGCAAATCGAAACTATTTCGGGTTTAAAATTTATATCCAAACCTGAATCCAAAAATTCAGGTTCGATATATCCAAATTTTTGGTGTTCGGATCAGGTACCGTTAGATTGAATTAATTTTCTTTTCTTATTTATGGGTAAGAAAAAACTAATATATCTCTTTTTTGCCAAGAAATAAAGATTTCATTCAACTTTCAAATCGTTTAACAGTACATGAATCAAATCAGAGTGGACCACCCAAGTCACACAAACACTTGTCGAAAGATAAGTTGCCAATAGTGCACGGGATAGTGAAACTTCCAGGATCTTTAAGCTTAGGAGGCAACTTTTGTTGCAAAATTGCACTGCACTCCTCTATCAAAGCAACCGTCTCTAAATCCTCGAGTTTCAGCTTCCGTGATAATATACCCTTCATGAACTTTGCATAGACCGGCATCTTTTCTAGTGCTTCAGCAAAAGGAATATTAATGGGCAATTTCTTGAAGACGTCCAAAAATTTCTAAAATTGCTTATCTTGACTTTTCTGTAAGCGTTGAGGATATGGAGGAGGAGGATAGATCTGGTTACTCTTTTTATACTGCTTCGGAGAACCTTTTTCAATAGTTTCCTTGCTCTTTTCCACTTCACCATCTAGCTGATCCACCACCAAGTCAGATTTTTCAATTTCTAGCACTGCAAATTTTTCAACCTGCTGATTCTACACTTCTTCATCTTCCTTAGCTGCTGATTTAGGATCCGTTGTAACCTTCCCTGATCTCAAGGTTACTGTTTTCACCTGTTCCTTGCCTTCTCTCTTGGCTGGATTAGCCTCGGTGTCACTAGGAAGAGTTCCTTGTTGCCTATTAAGCAAGGCACTTGCAATTTGCCCAATCTGGTTCTCCAAGGTCTTGATAGAAACTAATTGGCTCTTGCACATCACCCTCAATTCCTCTAGTTCAGATTTTTCATTCGAAGATTGACCAATATTCCCATGAGACTGTTGATGCTGAAATCCAGGAGGTTGAAATTGTTGCCTTGGAGTATAATGCTGCTGATAGACTTGATTGAACGGCCTCACTCCATACTGCTGACCTTGAAACTGCTGATTTTTTTGTTGGAATGGTAGCATGTCACCCTGATAATTGCTCCAACTATAATTCGGAGGATTTTTGTTGCTCGGATGTGATAGTGTTAGTGCCCTAGAGATAATGTGATTGTGCTTCTAGGAAATACTTTTGTTAATTAATAATTGTGTTCTATTGATTATTATATGTTAATTTATTATGTCTTAATTTACTGCGATATAAATGTTAGAATAATAAATGTCCTTGGAATATATAATACGTATTCTATATCTTTAAGTATGTGACTTAAAAAAATGAGATTATATGAATAGTGTTTATATTCCTAAAATATCCCTAATCGAGCATTGTTATTATGGGAAAATAATAATGCATAAAGATTAGTATGTTTATTGACTGATGACCACATCTCATTGGTCATAGGTATAGTGATACTAAAGTCAAGAACATAGGTGCATGTAAAATATTACATGGCACTGGATAGACCCACAGTGAGATTCTTCATGTTTAATAAAGTCATAAGAAAGTCTCACAGTGATAATGGTGTAATGATCCTCTGACTTGAGATCATTATATTTCTATATGGGGATTAATATACTTTGACTACATTAAAAGTTACCTTTGACCGGGTGATGATAGACATCGGGTATATTATGAGTCGTATGAGAAATATGAATGATAGATAAAGGATTTAACCCTCCTATAATTAGAAGAGATATTATTGGCCTCTTGATTCAGTGAGACTATGAAATGCATGGCCATGCTCAAATATTGATTTATTTTTTATAGTCTACTCATTGATCAAGGAAACCCGGATTAAATGTTGAAGAGGATGACTAACAACATGCCTCTAGTTTAATATATAATATTTGGTTAAAGGGATTATATTACATAGGAACATTAGTCACGAAAGGTTTAATCGAATCACCGATTTATTATTATTACTTAGGTAGCAATGATGTATTACTAGATGCCGCTCATTGTTTATAATTTTATATTGAATAATAAAATTATTGCCAACGTAATGATAACCTACAGGGTCACATACTAAGAATGCTTGAAGGAGAATTGATTTAAATTATTAATTTAAATTAAATACTAATTTGAATTTATTTATGATATTAATTAAGTTAGACTTAATTAATTAATTAAATAGATATTCGAATTTACTAATTTTTAGAATTCGAATTATATTAGAATATTAATTAAGTGTGACTTAATTAATTATTTAATTAAGAATTCAAATTTGAGTAAAAGGCCAATATGATTGGGCCATGGAATACTGATTTATCTCTCTATATAAACATCTTATAGTCTCAAATTAGGGTTAGACTTTTTAGAGAAAACCCTAGCCGTTTGAGAGAGAAGATGGAGATGGAGAGAAATCAGTTTCCGGATGCTAGTACATCGCTCCTTCGAAGATCAAGCATTCGTGTGGATACCGGTAGAGCGTAGATCGTGAGAGCGGGATGCGTGGTGATTCAAGTAGCTAGGATCTCTGATGTTCATCCGTTATTAAAGCTTCTTTAAGGTAAATCATCAATCTCCGAATTAAATATCATGTTTTTGCATGGATCCTGCGGCAGGGTTTCGATTTTTATTGTTTTTCGCGTTTAATTCCGCTGCATTTGATGCTCGAAACCCTTCAATGGCATCAGAGCTACTTGCAAAAACGCTTTAATTCGGTCATATGTTACTGTTTTGATATATATACGAGCATGTTTGATGATTATCATGTATGATGCGTTGATTTTGATATATATGTATAAACTGTATGTTAATGATGATTGAGATGATCATATGATGATTATACAATCTGTATATATACTGATACATACATGATTTATGTTTGTTCTTGATATGGGGATGGTATACGATACGATTTCTGTATACGCTGCGCAGATTTGGTGAAATCTGTGTCTAGTGTCCAAATTTCACAAACGATATGTGTTTTCTGACTGGAATCAGGCCACTGAGCAAGACTGACAAAGTTAGGTTCGCATCTGTAAGCCGTTTGACGTAGTTTACTACCTGTAAACAGCGATTTATGGTTTTCTGATTTAATTTCGAATTTTATGAAAATTGTTTTTTTTTTGAGTTAAAACTTATTAAGATCGTATTAGATATGATATGTTATGATGTGTTGATGATGAGCACATAATTTGTATATATATTGATATATACATTATATATGTTTGTACTTTTTATAAGAATCATATTCGATATGATTTCGGAAAAGATGCGCAGATCTGGTGAAATCTGTCCAGTATCCGATATACGCAAACTATATATGTTTTCTGACTGTAAACGAGCGTCTGAACAAAACTGATAGCAAGTCTATCATCGACTGGTCTGTAAGGCGTTTGACGCCGTTTAGTGCCTGAAAACGGTGATTTATTATTATCAGAATTTGATTCTGATTTTTTGCGTTATATGATTTCTTTGATTGGATCATCTGAAATATGATAAGGTTTAACATGATTAGATAATATGACATGTTCTTTAATTGTTACTTGAGCATGGTGGATGGTTATGGCCTTGAGACCCATAGCATAAAGGTTTTTGTTTATGGTTTGGTTTCTAAATACGACTTGCATGTCGTCATTCCTTATAATGATTAAAACGGAGACCATCAGGAAGATATCTTTCATCCGAGTATATCTTAATTGTTGATGAGGGGGAGCCCGAGACCTTTGAGGAAGTCAAGACTCATAAAGAAAGCAGTTGCTGGCTGAAAGCAATGCAAGAGGAGATGGATTCTTTAAACAAGAATGAAACTTATGAGTTGACTACACTTCCGAGAGGACGGAAGGCTTTGAGGAACAAATGGGTCTTCAAAGTAAAAAGGGATGATGAAAAGCTTGTAAAGTATAAAGCACGCTTGGTGGTTAAAGGCTTTGTACAGAAGAAAGGCATTGATTTCGATGAAACCTTTTCTTTGGTTGTAAAGATGACATCAATCCGAACAGTTCTCGGATTAGCGGCTAGCATGGATCTTGAGCTTGAGCAGTTAGATATGAAAACTGCATTCCTTCATGGAGATTTGAAGGAACAGATCTACATACACCAGCCAGAAGGATTTGAAGTGAAATGGAAGGAGCACATGGTTTGTAAACTCAAGAAGAGTTTATACGGGCTTAAGCAATCACCAAGATAGTGGTACAAAAAGTTTAATTCATTCATGAGGAATCATAAGTTCAAGAGAACTGCATCCGATCACTGTGCTTATGTGCAAAGGCTTCCTAATGGTAACTTCATTATCTTGCTGCTTTATGTTGATGATATGTTAGTGGTCGGCCAAGCTGCTAACATGATCCGCAAGCTGAAAGAATATTTGTCCAAGTTCTTTGATATGAAAGACTTGGGTCCAGCAAAACAAATCCTAGGGATGAAGATTGTTCGTGATAGAACATCTCGGAAGTTGTGGTTGTCACAACAAGGATATATTGAACGAGTACTGAAAAGGTTCAATATGGATGATGGTAAACCTGTTAGCATACCATTGGCGGGACATTTTAAACTGGACAAGAAAATGTGTCCGTCAACAGACAAGGAGAAGGAGGATATGGAGGAAGTTCCCTACTCATCCGTAGTAGGGAGTCTTATGTATGCATTGGTTTGTACAAGACTAGATCATGCTGTTGGAGTTGTGAGTAGATATCTGTCAAATCCAGGAAGAAAGCACTGGAAAGCAGTTAAGTGGATTCTCAGATATCTCAAGGGCACTTCCGGGTTATGCTTGAAGTATGGACACGGTGAACCAGTCTTGGAAGGTTTTGCAGATGCTGACATGGCAGGACATCCAGATGGGATGAATTCCACGTCAGGGATGCTTTTCACTTTTGCGGGGCGAGTTATAGCATTGCAGTCCAAGTTGCAAGAGTGTGTTGCGTTGTCAACAACCGAATCGGAATATATTGCTGCTTGTGAAGCAGGCAAGGAGCTGGTTTGGTTAAAGCGGTTTCTCCAAGAATTGGGTCTGAAACAGGATAACTTTGAGTTATACTGTGATAGTCAGAGTGCTATTGACTTGAGCAAGAATGCTACTTGTCACAATCGTACTAAGCATATTAATGTACGTTACCATTGGCTACGGGAACAAGTTGAAGATAGGGTGATACAGATAGGGTGATTAGTTGTGAGTTTGGAAATATGGGGAGATTGTTAGGCAGCTGCCTTATACTTCCAAACTCACCAACCCCTCACCAATCCCTTACCAACAACTCTTCACCAACCCCCCCCACCCCACCTACTACATTTTCCCTTCTATAAATATCCCATCTCCCTTCATTACCAAAACATCTTACTCTCTTCTCTCCTTCATAACTGCTAGATAGTCCGTCTACTAGGAAACTTACCTTGTGGTAGTTTCAGGCAGGTCAGAATAGGGGGCCCTCGTGCATCTCTCTTCTTTCGTTTCGGGTGAATTAGTGTGAGAGTTTGGTCGGGCTGTAGCCATCTGGGTCTATAGCATTAGGAGTTCGTCCAGTCATTGCTGCCGCAATAAGGGAAGTTCTCCAGGTTATCCGGTCAAGTACCGAAGGGACAGTTCTGTCCAGGTTATCCGGTCCAGTACCGAAGGAATAGTTAATTGTTATATTACTATTCAGGTGTACCTCAAGTGTTACTTCGTAAACTTGAGAGAGAATATTGTAACCATTATTATCATTATAGTGGAAACATTCGGAGTTGGTCCCGTGGTTTTTACCTCTTTGGCTTAAGAGGGTTTTCCACGTATAAATCTTGGTGTTCATCTGTCAATATCTGTTATTATTATTGACTGTTATAATCTCCGTATTTAATTTACGCAAAGACAGGAAACGGGAATTCCTAACACTGTACTGAAAAGAAGCAACAAATCATATCAGGAGCAAGAGAGAGTGGTAACAGTCATTTAAAATTATGCTTTGTTCCAAGTATTTCATTTAAAATTCGAAAAAAATAACAATATTATGCTTTTTTCCAAATATTTCATTTAAACTTCGAAAAAAAATACTTATTTTTAATTCCAAATATTTCATTTAAAATTCGAAAAAAATAAGATTATGCTTTATTCCAAATATTTCATTTAAAATTCGAAAAAAATAATAAAATTATACTTTATTCCATATATTTCATTTAAAATTTGAAAATAATAATAAAATTATATTTTATTCCAAATATAAAATTAAAAATTATATATTATTCCAAATATATTTTATTGAGGCATTGAGGCACGACTCTGTTTTTTTTTTTGTTATGCTTGTTTTTACTCTTGTTTTTGCTGCTACCCAGTAAAAACAGACTGCTTATGCCAAAGGTCATTTCACCAATCACCAGGGTTCCTCCCCCTACACATTTGTAAATGCCAAAGGTCATTTTACGATTTAAGGTTGTTGAAATAAACATTTGGAAACCTGGCAGTGGAGTTGTAGTTTTGTAGATTGTGATAGTTCCATAAGAAACAATTTGCTAATTGTCAACAACTTTCATAACAAGACACAACCGAAGCCTAATGAAAGTCTGTGTTATTAGGAAAATTGGAATTGCATACACGTACATAACTATCAGAAAAGGTAGCATTGAGAACAAAAGGAGTAAACTGATTTAACAGAGCAAATAGAGGGAAGAGGTGTAAATTGATTGCTAATTTGAAAGTTATGGGCTGTTTAGTGTTTATGTGATTGGACAAAAGTTATGGCACATCAATGCTAATTACTATCACTACTGCTATCACTTGAAGTTTTGGAGTTGTAGTTCTATAGATAGATGAATCGTATGGGTAAGTATAGGAATTACGTGTCCTCAACTTCAACTTTTGTATCCCCTTAAAATGGCGGAATTTTATTTTTTTCAAACTTCAAGTGATAACTAGTGTACGTCCTCTCGATCCATTGAAAAGTATTACCGCATAATCTGCATTGTTCTTTGAAGGTTATGGACATGGAAAGACGTCCTAGTGGACCTACATTTTTGGTGATATGGATTCTAATGTGAATCAATTTGTGATAAATAACAATATATGTGCGCGAATAACAAATCGGTGTATAACAGTGAATAAGCAAATAAATAACAAGGAATGATATAAGAGATCTCGAGTCCAGCGGAAAAGCTGTCTCTTTAAAGCTATTTCGCTTCTCACCGTGTGTTTGAAACGATAGCCTCCCAGGATAAAACGAGGAAACGATGGCGTTGCTGAGAACGGGCGAGCAGAAATGAGCAAGAAACTATCACCAGAGAGAGAGAGGTATTGGATGTGTTTAGGTTACGAATGAGATAATTAAACCTAGACCCTAAGGGGGGTATTTATAGGACTGATAAATCTTGTTCGCTACACAACTGCCTAAAATAATTAACGTGTTAATTAAAAAGGCGGTAACGAAAAGATTAGGATAAGACTTGTGCACTACACAATATCTGTAATTAAATCAAATCTCGGATTTAATCAAATCAATCAAACCGACTCTGATTTAATCAAACTAAATTAATCAAAACAGATTTTGATTTATTTATTTTGAGTAATTAAACATGCCTCAGAAAGCTCTCTCGGAGGAGAACATAATCCAAGCATCACCCATTGCGCACACGCAATAAACGACTACTCAAAACTAGGTTCAAAATGACTAGTCAATGTGGGGCTAAAACCCACATTTTCCAACATCTACACGACGGACTCAGGTGGCCAGGAGATGCGTCGGAGTTATTGTTCTGACTATCATCATCTTGGTGGCAGCTACGTGTGGTTATCTGCTTAAAAGAAACCACATTAAGTCTGATCATCTGGAGCCAACTGGACAAGCAAGTCGTCATTGGTTTTAAGCTTTTAATTACCATCTTTATGAACTGCATGTTTAATGATCTTTACGTACTTTTCAATATGCAGGGTTTTGGTGCATTGCTAAACCCAATGCACCACTGAGTATGCTGTCAGAGAACCTGAATTTTGCCTGTGATGTGGTGGACTGTAGAAGCATTCGGGCAGCTGGTGTACAGCTACGCTTCATATGCCATGAACCTGTATTACTAGATGCAGGGAAAGAAAAATGGTATCTGTGACTTCAAAGGTACAGAAATTATCACCTTGGAGGATCAAGTAAGAAGTGTTAGATTTTGAAATTCAATTAGAAAGCATTAGGAAATTTAACTTTAGGATTGTTTAATTTAATTACTTTTAGAAAGATTGTGATGAAAAGCACTAGCATAAGGAAACTGTACAATGTTTGCACGTTGTTTGGATACAAGTCAAACACTTATTGTACGTACTCCGTAAATGAATTGTACGTACTCTGTACACGTATTGTGGTATATTGCTTGTTATGCCCAGAAATATTCTCGCCCTGATTGTGAAATGTCGCCCATGGGGATCGCCCTCGGACGAATATGGGAATCTCGCCCTCTGACAAACTGAAATGGGAGATTTTACCTAAATGTTCTCTAAAGGATATTGTTATGGACCATGATCTAGGAAGGGAAAGGTTTATCCTGAGATCTCGCCTGAAATATTCAGATTGGGGATCTCGCCCCCTTTGGCAATCTCAGAACTGCCCAAAAGTTATTTTATCTCCGTGGCTCCAGGTGAGCATTGACCACGATAATCTCGGGTCAATAGCTTAGCCATTAAGCTCCGAGATTTTAGCCGGGCTTTTCGGTTCGTAATAATTGTCAAAGGCGGTGGCCCTGATCCAATGGGCTTCCTAAATAAGGAAAACCTAGCCCATTACGATTACTTGACCTCCAAGAACTACGTTTGGCTTGATCCCTATAAATAAGGGTACGTAGGCACATTGTATGGCATGATGCAAACCCTAGCACAAGAGAAAGAATTCAATATTCGATCTTAATTGCTACGCATATCTCAGCATACAATCTCAGCCATCCCCAAACCATAAACCCTAACCCTAGACATCCTACACTGTTCGCCACTATCAACAACCACCACAACTCCAGCAACCCTCCCCGAATTTGTTCTCCCAAATTCCTCCGTTAACATTGCTTGTGTTGACATTACGAAATAATTTTGTATTACTATATTTACTAGCTTGTAGCCCGTGCAAAGCACGGGTTATTTTTATTTTTTTTAAATTTGTTTATAATTTAGTATATATAATATTTTAAACATTATTTTTAGTTTAGTATTAAATCTAAATTAATATGCTGTTGATGGGAATCGAACCTTCAACTTTTCTATATAACATAATCTAGTATTAATTTTATATTAAAATGTTGTTGACGGGATTCGAACCTTAGACCTTCAACTTTTAGTATTGTTATATCTAACGGTCATGATCTATTTGAATTGAAGATCTAACGGTTGTGAATGAGGATAACCAAAACTAAGGGATAACCAAAAATAAGGGATAACCAACTACAAATTATACCCCTTTCGCTTATTATAATATAGTATAGATACCATACAAGCATTATGCCAATGGGTTGTTTTATCATTATTTTATAAATATATTTATTAGTATTATTTTTTGTAAATTTTTTTACTGTTATTTTAAATTGTGATTTTCACATTAAATAATAATAAAATAATTAGTAAAATTCATTTATTTAAAATAATAATTGATGAATTTGTTGATATGTATTTCATTGGTTTGAATTGTATAAATTTAGTTTTAATTTAATTGTTGATGAAATTTTACATTTTTGTAATTTTTAGTTTTTGAAATTTTTTAATGAAATAATATTTTGATTTTATATTACATTTATTTTTTGGGTTCTTAAATTTTTTTACAAGTATTGCGTCAACATTTTTCGCAAAATAATAATATGATAAAATTGAAATATTGTTTTTCAATAGAGTTGCATTTTTTTTTTTTTGTTTATTTGTGTTTGGTTTTTAATGTAAATCTAAGGAATGTTTTTATTGAAGAAATAATAAGTAAATATTTTATGTTATAGTATTTATTATGCATGATATACTTGAAACATGATGTTATATATTCACATTTTTTTATTTTTTTATTATGAAACTTAACATCTTTTTTTATATTTAGATAGTTTGTAAATTTCTTGTTCTGGTGTTTTAGGTTGCTTTTTTTTAATTTACTTACATCATTTTAGCTTGATTTTCGAAACACGTAAAACATAAATGTAATTTTTATTATTACATTCATTTTAATAATATTTTTTTAAAGCACTTTTATGTGATATTTGTTTGTTTTGTAAATTTTATTCTAAAGTTTATTTTCGTATCTTTCTTTTAATTTGCTGATCACATCTGCAGGCAAGGTATGCACAGATGCACACATGCACTCTCCATAATTGATCAATAATTAAGTGAACTAATGTGTTTGTCGCAAATAAGCATTCTAAATTTTAATCTCTATCTTCTTGTCATTGAAGGCGGAAATATGGCATAATCATACCATAACATAAATCATTTTAACTTGATACTTCTGGTTCATTATGCATTTGAAATCTACTTTTTATTGCAAGCAAGTACCTGTTCCTATGCATAAACTGTGCAGGATACTATTATAGGATCAGTTTCTTTGTATTGATATCTTTGTACGAAAATGATGAAAAGTGCAATTACAATATACAAAACTAGATATCCAGTGCAAAATTCTGACAATTCTTTTCCTAAATTCCACAAAAGCTCGAAATTAGAAACATTCGTACTCAAGCCAACTTACAGATTCACATTAGGATGGCATAACGCATGCTGTCATTAACCATGAGATGATTGATCTCAGCTATCCGTCCGAACTCCCCAGACACCCAAACTCCATCAGCACTATTAATACGAGGATGCGATAGGCAAGACAGAAGTAAAAGAGGAGCTCGAACAATACTGCATATAACAGTAAATCCATTCCAGCCATGTCGCGGTCTGTCAGCGTTTTGTGCTAATATAGGTAATCCAGCAACATTTCCATTGTCACCAAACATACTCTCATCTGCTACTCGCGGACTTTTCCTCATATTCTGCAGGTTTTCCCTCATCGCAACCAATATTCGCCTCATCTTTACAGGCATAAATTCAGAAATCGCATGTATTTGTTAGAATTTAGTGAAGGAGCCTAGGCTTAGTTTGCAGGGGTGATGAAAGTTTGTGGTCTTGGTGCTTGTACTTCCCACATAGCTAGGTTTATTAAGTGCTTATATTGGACATTTCACTTGTTTTGTTTCCTGTTTCCGTGGGGTCTCTTGAAGCCAATTTTTTTCTTTTTTTTTGCTAAATCTCTTGAAGCCAACTTGCCGACAAAGGTGCCTAATCCTACCAAAAAAGCTAATATAATTTGAGATATTGAGTTTATTAACTCACCATATGTAGCAAAATACAAGGATAACATTACTGTACTATTTGCCTGTCGCAATATCAAATGCTGTTAGTGGGGAGGGTCCAAATTTCGAATTTCGGATTTCGTATCATTTTTTTTTCATAAAATATGCCAATTTCGTTGTTTCAATAAATTTATATAAGCTTGATAGAACATAATTTTATTAAAGGAGTCGATTCAATAATTTCGTTGTTTCAATATCATGTCGTGTCATTTTCGAGTTGAACGTTGGGAAGATTATTGAATTTAAGCTATCGGATTATGCGGCTGGCTAGATGTGTAGGCATGTATAGGATGATTTGATTTTTATGTTGTGTGGATAGACATGAATTCAGAATCAACATTTGTGTATTTTAAAGAGGTTCATCCAAAATGAAAAAGTAAATGTGGGCAAAATTAATGAAGAAGGCGACCAAGAGAATCAAAATACTGATCAGTAATTGGGAGAGAGACTTGGTTGCGGATTGTATCTTTTTCTTTTTATACGCAAATTCGAAATTACTTCCTCCATTCCAAATTACTTTTACACATATTTTAAAATATATTAAATACATATTTTAATTAATTATTTTTGAAAATTTCCTTTTATGAAAAAAAATAACATTTAAATTTTTATTCAAATGCTTAATTACTGTATGTAAAGATATTGAGATGAAGAGCACTAGCAAAAATGTTACATTTTTATACATAAAAGAAATTTTAAAAATTCATTAACGAAATTATGTGATCAATACACCTTAAAATACATGTAAAAATTAAAATGCACAAGTAATTTAGGACAGATGGAATATTAAAATCATTTTGTTGTTAAGAAAATTCAATGTATCCGCATACTTAAATGAAAATTGGCTGTAATTTATATTTATAAAAAAAATGAATCTAAAATTAATTTTAGGAAAATTTCCTAAAATTAATCTTGAAAATTATGTGAATTTAAATATTTACTACTTTTTATTTATAACGATCCTACAGAAACATTAATGATTATGATAATGTGTAATAATTTTATTAATTAATTTTAAATTTTTTTCCTAAAATTAACCTTAGGCTCCTTTCACCCTATTTGTAAAATCGACACAAATGAAAGGGTTTATGTTACTTTCATTTATCATTTATGCAAATGCTTAATTATTGAGATGAAGAGCACTAGCAAAAATGGGCAGCACGCTGTTTACTTACAAGTTACAAGTCGAAACCTATACTTTCAAAACAAAGCATAGAGTGGATCACCATTCATTTTGAGCGTGTCATGAAATTTTTGAGAATAAATTTTTCTACTGATATTTACTAGTAAGATAACTCTTCAATCTTCATCCAAAATTATTAGTATGCGGGTTAACGGATAATAATTCCGGAACGACCGATGGTTGGTTAGAATAAAAACCAAACCAAACAAAAAATATTCAATATATTCCGCTCAGAGTAGGGTTTGGGGGTGAGATGTACGCAGACCATGCCTCTACTATTAACGATAGGGACGCTGTTTCTGTGAAGACCCCCGGCTAAGTGTACATTAAGCTAATAGTGTGTGATATTCACAAGGATTGTCTACGATTTGAAAAAGGCTCATCGTCATACCAGAACCCATGGCTTTGAACACATGGGTTTACCTACCCGGGGATTGACTAATTCGCTCTGCAAAACACTCAGATCTAAGATGACACCTGGTCAAACTCCTTGAAACTGCAAAACTAGAAAAAAGAAGACAATAAGAAACGAGAAATGAGAACGTAACAGCCGAACTTCTAAGATAAAGCTAACCGAGACAATCCAACTCTCAGGGCCGAACTTCTAAGATAAAGCTAACCGAGACAATCCAACTCTCAGGCTCTCAACAACAGAGTCGCTCCCTAAAAGAGAATCCATCACTCTGATCTGGCGCCTCCAAGAATCGGAATTGTTGATAATCTAAGCAATGAGATAGCTCAGATGTAAGAGCTTATTTCTTGTATATTGGAACGATTCTCGTTCATTGAAATTTATTTTAGATATTCAATTATAATACATATATAAATTTATTTATTAATAAAACATATAAAATTGAGATTTCATATTAATCTAATTGGATTCACTAAATATGAATGTTATTAAGTTAAATGCCAAATATTTATTATTTTCTTAATATAAAATTAAATCACGCAAAAAAAAAAATTATGAGGATGTTTGGGAGAACTTATTTTCCAGAATATGTAACTTATTTTAAGTTGAAAGTTAAGATTCCTAACTTTCCAACTTATTTTCCAACTTATTGAATTGCAAACTTACATTAAAATACTTGTATAAAAAAATTATCGAAATATAAATTTTTTACCCAAAAATAAGTGAATAAATCCTTTTTAAAAAATGTTGCCAAACAGGCGCTGTATTACATTGCTTAAAAGTCAAATTATAACAAAAAAATGTGATATTCGGGTAATGGGACCAGAACCTTTTAAGCTTATTTGAAGATGACTGCCTGTTTGGAAAATGAGGAAAACGCGAAGTAAAACGCCCATTTTGCAAATTGACTAGGTGTTTGTGCAATAAGTGGGATGAACTTATTTTATATAAATAAGTTAATAAGTTGAAAATTAGAAATTTTATTATTTGTTCTCTCGCTATGCTTAATTTTTTGTTTGCATATTTTGGATATTTAAATTATTAAGAAAAATCTTAAAAATGAAAATAAATGTATTCCTTTCATTTTATTTAAATTTATATTTAAACAAAAATTATACTTTTGGTTCAAATAATTTTTGGAACTAATCAAATTGGTTTTCGGATCGTTATCGGATTTGACTATAATGTATACTAATTTCGGTTCGAATCGAATTATTTTGGATTCGGATAAATTTTGAATTTTCTATTTCGAATATAAAATCGGATCTCGATTTCAAGGATTTCAATTCGATTTTTCGGATATGGACCCAAGTTTGACAGGTCTAGGTACATACATAGGTCACTTGTTTTTGTTTGGTGGAGTATTAGTAGCACATAATTATATTAGGAAATAAATTGAATTGCAAGTCCACGGGAATTACAACGGTATTTTGTTAAGTTACGAAAATATTTAATAGGTAGCAAGGAGTTAAATAGTAATTTCTCATTTCTTTTCTAGATAATTGTAGGAATTGTTGGAAGTTGCCTGTAATGTTGCTGTTTCATGGAGGTGGTTTTGTGAGTGGGAGTAGTGATTCGGTTGCCAATGATTTGTTTTGTGAGTATCTCTAATTTTGTCGTCGGCTAAGAAGTTAGTAGTTCAGAAACATAAATTATCTACCCAACATAAAGAGTTTAATCAACAAAAGAAACAAAATCATAATTCAACATAAACTCTAATTTTCTTGCCCAACACATAATAAGATATCATAAACTTAGATAAAAACAGAACATACAAGCAAAAAAGTTACAAAAATAGGAAGATAAGTACCACTTATACATAAAAACATCTTAAACCATCAAAACCAAAGTACGAATAATTAAGCACTAAATCAAAATCAAGAATCTCTTTCTATATATAATAGAACAACATAGAGGTAAAATGAGCAAATAAATCCCTGTGAAAGTACAGTTTTGCCCTTAAATATTGAAAAATTATCTTATTCAAAGAAAAAATTTAAACAAATTATGTTGTTGTGGGGAATTGAACCCATGTCTTCCTCAAGGAAATTCATCTTTATAACCATTGAGCTAAATATGCTTTTGAGTTAAAGTGAGCAAATCAAGGAAATTCATCCTTATAACCATTGAGCTAAATATGCTCTTGAGTTAAAATGAGCAAATAAACCCCCTGTGAAAATACAATTTTGCCCTTAAATATTGGAAAATTACATGAAGTTGCCATTGCTCTCTTATTCAAAGAAAAAATTTAGACAAATTATGTTGTTGTGGGGAATTGAACCCATGTCTTCCTCAAGGAAATTCATCCTTATAACCATTGAGCTAAATATGCTTTTGAGTTTGAAATAAAAAAACGTATTACTTAAACCTCTGGTCTCGTCCTTTTCCTATATTTGCTATCAGTTTAACTTTTGAGTAACTATGTAAATGATGACTTATATTGTTTATAAAATTTTGTATTTTAAATATCAAAAATATCATATATGATTATGTATACAACTAATTTTATAGATTTCTAACATCAAATTTTATTATGTCCTTTTATCTTTGTTCTAAAAGAAATTGTGTTATAACCTATATAATATATTTATATGCTACAAAACATCCTCTATAAATTAAAATAATGATATTATAATATGTATGAACAAAATGGCGCAATTGAATTCAAAAGTATCCTTTAAATCGTAAAAATACACAAAATTTATATCGATTGCTAAAAGATGATCTGTGCCTCGCACGGGTAATTATGCTAGTCACATTTAAACACCTACAACTTGCAAACTTACAATCTCATACGTTCTCCACCTTTTATTTTAATTGTCGATTGTATGATCAACAGCAACACCTTCAACAACTTCATCCGGATCTCCGTTCCTCCCCTCAGTAGTCTTAGGACCATCGACAACTTCATACAGGTCTCTGTTCCTCCCCTCAATAGTTTTAGGACCATCGTTCTTACGACCATCGTCCTTATAGGACCGCCGCTGAAATACGACGGCAAACAACATAGGTAAAGTTTGCGACCAACACAGCACCTTACAAAAAAAAAGAAAAAATAAGTAAGTATTAAATCAACTATACATAGATGAGAGAAATAAGTACTAAATCTAGAAGAGACCTGTCGCAATCAGGGCGTAAACGATGTTAGGAACAATGTTAGGAAATAGCGGCATATTTTTTATTGGGGATTCTAGGTGTGGGATGGGATGGGATGGGGTGGGGTGGGGTGGGGTGGGGTGGGGTGGCCTCTATTATTACCCAAGACATCAAAAATTAAGAAAATGGATTGGGATTTTCTATTTATTTTCTTAATGAGCTAATTTGGAATGGGCCGAGATCCGGCTGGGTTTTACGCGAGTAGGTGGTAGCTTTAGGTCCGAATTAATTTTTTGTTTAATAAGAAATTTAAATTTAAGTTGTTGCTTGGGATTAAAAGGATTGACTTGATAGAATGAACGTGTCTAAATTTTTTATATTTTGGGTTTCGGGTGTTTTATTGGATCATAATTAAACTTATTTATGGTATTTACTGGATCCTAATTAATTTTTTTATAAACATAAACGAGGGACAAAGAAGAGAGAGAGAGAGAGAGAGAGAGAGAGAGAGAGAGAGAGAGAGAGAGAGAGAGAGAGAGAGAGAGAGAAATACCGGTGATGACAACTCTCCGGTGAGGGAGAAAGGGCGGGGGGTTAAAAGTGGATAAAGAACGATGAAGGTGAAGATGGGAGGGGATGAGTTTGAATAAGTTAGAGCACTTCTTCATTCTCATTAATCCCGGTGAACCACGCTGTGTTTTTTTTACTAAAGCAACATGTTAGGTCCGATAAGATTGTAGAAGGGGATGTTGAATAAAATCTATATCAATTTATCAAAATTTGTCTTTTAAATAATTTTTGGATTAGACAAATTTGTGCAGAATAAATTGAAACAATTTTCAAGTTGAATATAACAATATATTAACTTGATGGGTGTTACAATTTCAGTACAGATTAATTATCAAGTTGATAAAAACTAATTAGAAAATTCGACATGAACTTTTATAATTTAGTTAATAAAAACCAAATAAGTTCTAGGAGTAAAAACTCGCTAGTATTACAAAAGATACAAATGATCAAGTTCTATTGGATCAGATATTACAAATATTGAGAACTGAATTTTCTATAAATTTATTTCTCTTGTGTGTTCTTGAGCTTCAATGAGAGAGAAAAGAGCTGGGCTTGTTTTATTTTCTGCTGTGTGTTGTGCTAGTGAGCTTCTGTTCGTTCTCTGCATCTATATAACCCAAACATATCAACTGTCATAGTGGTCTCCATTATGACATTCGGTATGACACTTTTATGAACTATTATGACTAGGGGTGTGCATCGGGTGGTTTGGGCGGTTTGGGATGGCCAAACCAACCAAACCATAAATTTCGGGTTTTTAATTTTTCAAACCATAACCAAACCAAAAACCATATCATTCTAAAAAAACCAACCAAATTATAACGGTTTGGTTTGGTCGGTTTCGGTTTAAAACCGTTATTAAATATATATTTATACTTGATGTTATTTATTTTCTCCAACACTAAATACAAGATTCAATTTTATTTTAAAAGAGCCAACAAAATAAATGCACAAATAGTAGCACAAAATATCATCAAAAATAGTTATAAAATAAATTATACTCCTCAAATATTTTCATTAAATCATAAAATAAGTCTCAAAAGTCTTATATATAGCTTTCTGGTACTTTCTTCTTTTAACTGATTTTTGACATGAAATAAAACAAGTTAACCACTATAAATCTAACTAAATACAAAACACACGTGCACACACGTAAGCATGGTTAAGGCATATAATATTATAGTCTATAAGTGTGTTGAAGAAATAACCACACGAAAAATACAATATAAATATATATATATAGGGTCTTGTTCTAATAGAAACTAACTTAGAATAGAAACTAGAAACTAAACCTAAATTAAATATTTCAAGCTAATCTAATGACCAAATTAGGAATACTCCAATACAAAAAACGTTTAAAATTATTGTCTCTATTCAACAAAAATATAAAAAAATTAAAAAAATTAAAAAAAAAAGTTACTGTTCACGTGATGACGTGGCACGTGAACAGTAACTTTTTTTTAAATTTTTTTTTATATTTTTGTTGAATAGAGCCAAGAATTTTAAACGTTTTTTGTGAAGGTGCCCCTAGCGGGGCAATTAAAATAAATGAAATATAATTTATTTAGTGTAGGTTTCTAGTTTCTATTTTAAGGTTGGTTTCTATTTGAACGCTAGCCTATATATATATATATATATATATATATATATATAATATTTTTATACGACTTGATGGTCAGGTTGGTTTAATCGGATGGGTAAACTAGTGAAACCAAACCCAAACCAAAATTTTCGGTTTTTAAAAATATAAAAACATAACCAAACCAAACCGAAAAAAAACCTAAATTTTCGGTTTGGTCGGTTTGATTAGGTCGGGTTGGTCGGTTTTTGAAAAACCATGCTCACCCCTAATTATGACACTTTCAGAGCATTATGACAGTTTGAGAATCAATATGACTCTCGGTATTACACTTGTATACAAACAATCCTGGCTGCATATTCTGTTGAACTGAAAACCACACGCAGGGACATGAGGTGAAAGACACGCGGTCCATTTTTCTATTTTCCTGGCTAGCGCGTGGGGTCACGCGCTACACGGCGCGTTTAGAAACCGACAGCAATTCTGCACAGTCTGCACTCTTGCTTTGTTTCTGTCGACCTTGTCTGTTTCCTGTCTTGTTTCTCATGCCAACATCTTTATTCTGTTTTACTAACAATTCGTTTGAATAACTTCACAATAGACGAAAGTGTTGTCTGTTTCTTTATGTTAAACAATTCAAACGAATTGTTTGTTTAATTTACAGCATGTGACTTTCTTTTTCATTCTGTCGACTTCTTTGCCAAAACAGTTAACTTGAGCTCGACTGTAATTCTGCTGACTTTCAATTTCTTTTATTTTAATTTAATTACATAATTTAATCAATTAATCATTTAAACAAATAATGACTAATTAATAAAATTGATAATTAAATCAAATAAGATTAATACATTAATTCAACATTAATTAATATGATAATTAATTTAATAAATAAATAAATTCAGAATGAATTAATTTATTAATTAAATCAATTACATAATTATTTTAATTAAATAAGAATTAATATAAATCAATTTGGATTAAAACATTAATTCAAAGTTAATTAATATGATAATTAATTTAACAAGTAAATAAATTCATAATGAATTAATTTATTAATTAAATCAATTACATAATAATATTAATTAAATGAGAATTAATATTAATCATATGACAGCTCATTCTTTTTCTCGAACCACTGAAAGTAATAAAAAAGTACCACCAAATTTCTGTTGACGCTCGATGCACGGTCTGGTTCATGAGCGACTAGCTCCAACGGCTTTTCTTTATTTTTGACTTTAATATCTGGTTCCTTTTCTTTTCCTCCTCTCTCTTTTTAATTCTTCTGTACTGTCTCTGTCACCTTTGAAATCTCTGCCACTTCAAATAAATCCACTTCTTAACGAATACTCCACTGAGGCTTGATCAGCTGACTGAGCTTCTTTCAATGTAGTAATTCCTCAAGTCTGTAGATTGACCTTGATCTTTTTTCTTCTGACAGATAATACAATCTGAGATTCCTTGTGACAGTCTATATACTATTTACTACTACAATCTTGTTTAAGTTGAGTTGTATCCTCGAAATACAAATAGGCTACATCATATGCCATTCACAACATTTTCATTAATGAATTGCATCGAAATACAATGTTCAAACAAATGAGTTTCCTTCATTTAAAATAGTGTATCATCTAACCGAAAGTAAGGCAATTACTCCTGGACGCTTAGATAATAACGGCTTTAATGTCTGAAAAGATAACCCACAAAAGAAGGCATCGTTAAAACCCCGCAAGAATAAAACCTAATGGGAAAAAAACTCAAGTAGGAAAAAGAGTGCCCTCCAAAAAAGAAATACATTGTTTACTAAGAGGCTAAAATTAAAACCATAGCTTCTGTTAGGTAAAGCGAAGTCCCTACTCCCATCAATATTTATATCTAAATTGACTTATACATCGAGGTCCTCCTTTCATACTCTGTCATCTGCCTCTAGCCATCCAAACCTCCATAAAGTACCTCATGGACTTTTAACTGAAAAACATAAAAACGACAAAAAGAAAACAATAAGTCCATTTGTATCATATAGCAAAATAAAATCTTCGAAAAAACAAAATAAATATCATAACATAATATAATAAATAAAGTAGAATCTAATCAAAGAATCCCTTTGGTTAGAAACACATATAAAAATATACAATTAAAAGACATATTTAGAAAAATTAAAATTTGATAAATATTAGTGTTTTAAACCTCAAACCTTAACATTTTAAAAATAAGAAACCCATAAAACCCATTATAAAACAAAATAATAGTAAGTTAAAATATGTACATATATGTAACTTACATAAAGTAAAAATTCGCTTAAAACATTTAACATAATAATGAAATAAAATATAGCCGAAATTAATTTAGTAATGTAGACAAAACTAAATGGTCATCAATATTATTTAAAACATAAAAGCATTTAATCACATTTACATATTAAAATTAAATCAAAGTTTAAATTAAGCTAGTAAAATTAAATATAGTAAATGGTCAACAATACTAGCTCATAAATACTGTAACTTAAATTACAAAAAACTATCAACCAATAAACTGTAATCCAATACCTCTGAGAGACATAAAAATGCCACCAAATATGGCCTCCAATGAATTTCATTTATGGTACACATTAAATAGAATACATTAAAACCATTAATTAAGCACTATCTATCATCAATCAAAAAATTTGTAATAGAAAATTAACCATAGCAATCAATTATCATAAATAACAAAATAAATATAAAAATCGGACAAAACCAAATCCGTATTCAACCCACTAATCACCAATTAATTCCTCGAAAAAACTCCTCGTCAATTAATCATTCTCTTAACAACCTTTGAGAAAGATATAACATACACAATTAGTCAAACCCGAACATAAATTCACCATTAAACCCACATTATGCAATAAAAAGAGTTAAAGACTTTATTAAATTAAGAATACACTAAATACTCCTACCTAGATCATTTAGAAGATTAATAGTTAACCATACAACTAGTAAAAGGTGTGTAAAGTAGGCAACTAAATCACAATAAGGACACTAATTATGACATATTTAAACATTACTCAAAAAAAATAAAAACTTAAAAAATGTCGATCAATTATATTAAGTGTAAATTAATACATAAAACAAAATTACTGAAGTGCCCTCATCTTCTCCAAACACCCAACTGATTTTACCCCTCACCTCGAATTCAACTCTAATGGCTAAAGATTAGAACGCATAAACGGACAAAAGAAAACATGAATAATCCATTATACACAACAATTAGAAAATTGATAAAAAAGATAACCACGGCTAAAACATGATAGAGCAAGATCTAATTCAAAACAAAAAATACACATGTTTCTAAATGATAATAATTCACGTAAGTTAATTTTAGAGGTTATACCTTAGCCCATGGTGTGAAACACATGGGTCTTACCTCATCCCCGTTACGGATGGGATAATCCGGTATGATTCCGATCTAATCTTGTAACTTGCAAGGTGAGTCTCATCTCCATCTCCATACCCACATCAATATATTTTAATCTAAACCCTTTATTCTCCATGGCTCTCCCTTCACTTCTCCGCCTATCTGTCTAAATCCGAATATTTGTCTAAATCCAGTTCTGGAGGTCAAAGTGTAATTACCACACTGCATTTCTAGTGTGGTGGTAAATGGTAAGAGTATGGTCTGGCTAACATTGTGCTACAGGTGAACTGTTCTCCAAAATTCCGATGATTTGAAAAATATAATCGATTACGTCTTCAAAAATAAAGAAAATTATCAAAATAATTGATTATGAGATTAGTGGTCCAAAATTCTAATAAACAAAAAGTTGGTCCTATTTACTTACCAGATGCATCGTGTAACGTATTTGTATGACTAAAGTACACAATCAACACTACTACGGGTGGCAATTTCTGACTTAACTTGAAATTCGACAAGAACCCAACTCGAGAAAATACGAATTTGGGTCAATAAATATTCAACCCGAAATAATTAGGTACAATCAGATACGAACCTGAAAATCGAAAATGATCTGAAATTTAATTAACCCTCTTTTTATAACCCTACTTTTGAAATACTTTATGTTTAAAATAACTAAATTTAAGTACAATAACGTGACTTTCACGAGCAATGATAGAGACTCGCTAGTTGTTTTATAATTATTTAGTAGTAATAACAATATTTTTTTTATATGTCATGCCCTTTTTTACACCTCACAAAGTGGATACAGTAGATATTATACATTTGAACTGTAACTTTCACGTGCAATGAAAAAGAAATGAACTATTTTTTCTTAAAATTTCGGTAAAAGCAATCAGTCCATATAAATTGGGTCAGAGGGAGTATATAATATAAGATTATATTTTCAATCACTCTAAAAAGAGTTGAAGTGGTGAAACCCAAAATGACCCGAAACCCAACACGAACCCGGTAGGTACATGTTAGGGTTAGGAAAAAATAAAGCTGAAATAACCAGGTACAATCTGACCCGACACGAACCCGATCTAGAACCCGAAATTGCCACCCCTAAGCAACACCACCTACACTCTCCATTGTACCTAAACCCCTTTCGTCTCCATCAAACAAGTCACCGATTCAGTCTTCCATATCATTTAATCAATGTCATGATGGCCCCGTAGGGGCACAAATCAAACAATTAGCTCATCTCCGTCATCGTCGCCTTCGAGCTCCGGTGAATCTGACGGCTCTGACGATTCCGAGTTTAGTGTGTGTCGGCGGCCATGGCGATTCCGACGTAGTCGTCGATGATAGTGGATGTTATTGTATGGTACTGACTAGTGTAGTTATTGATGTTGATATTTGTTGCGGGAGGAATTTGTCACAACAAATTAGGAGGCCTGTTGCTGGAATAGCGCCAATGAATACGGAATCGTCCAACCACCCAGAAAGGCTCGTAGTTGGAGATCAATGGCTAGCTGCCCGGAAAGGCTCACAGCTAGGGATTTTCGAAGAACACGAGAGGTGGTTCCTCGGAGGATCGGACTGGATTCACGGGATTAGAGCTCAAGGACCGTGAAATGATGATGTGTTGGCCTACCAAGAACCCTAATAATGATGCATCACACAAGAGTATACGTGCTCTATGCTTACTCAAGGTGTCAAAGTGTCTAAGAAATTCCGTAAACTGCCTACATACCACTATTTATATTGGTTCAAGCCCGTATGTAGTTTTTGAAATGATATGTTCGGTTGTTTATGATGAGTTATCCTCTTTCCAGTGGGATAATGACTGTTATTTCTGATAATGATCGTGTATGATGTATATTTTCAGGTTACCAAGCTGTTATGGTAATGTATGATGATTATCCTTTGTATTTATCATGATTTTGTATCATTTATCAAGTATATAAGACATATATCCTCTAATAACTGAATTTATATATGTTTAGGAGTGTTTTGAGGTGATATAGACGTGTTCCTAAAAAGTAGGAGTCTGCCTTATCTGAATTGGCAGCCTAATCAGGCTTCCGGCAGAGGCTGGGAGTACCGCCTGGTAGCCTAGCTCCGGCACCCCCTCCAGTAACCCCATCATGGAAGCTACTCCGGAAGCCCTACTGGATGACTGGTAGTGGTTACAGGTTACCTACAAGGGGATGCCTTTGGGACCTTAAGCCACACCTTTCTTCACTGCCATGTACATGGTAACCCCTAGTGTTGCCATAGGCCCTTGAAAGCCTGGCATATCAATTAGTTTTCACATGGATCTGGACCCTAAACCTATAGTGGGCTTAAATCTAACCCATGCAAGATTTTGGTCACAAAAACTAGCCCCCGGTTCCCTTAAGTACTGTGTGCAACACACCCCCACCTAACCTCATTTTCTGTGCCAAATTCATTGGCTTAGGGGAACAAGTCTCTTTAACCCCCCTTTTCTATATATCATTCAATAATTTAGCATTTTTCACTTTTCTTTTCATTCCTGCACAATACACTCTCTCCGATAAGCAAAGGGTTTCTTAGGGCTTCCAGTGAACGCTTCTCCGGTGAAGGCTAGGATGTTCGTATACTCGTCACTTCAACTTACCTAAGTAAGCATTCGATCTCCACGACCTATTTTCTTCACTTAACTTGAGCATCTTGCATAGAGATTTTTTTTAAATGTTTGAATGTATTCTTCACATGTCCATTTTCGTATGCCTGCGTTTCTTGATTTCTTTGAATTGATAGTCAATTTATAGCTTTGGTAGCCACTGCATGCTGTTTGTTTGGTTTATCCAGTACAGTCAATTGCGAATTCTTGTCGTCAAGTTTTCTGTTTGAATCATATATAGGTTAGAATATATGTATGAATCTTTGTTTATGGTGTATATGTAAAAAGAGTTGGTGGTAACCCATTCTCCGGTTGCCCTTTCAGTTGTTCTTTTAGATGCTCATAATATGTTTGATACTTGACCTCATTGGATCATGCTAGTTTAGACTCGTTTTCTCTTTTGGTTAATATATGTGAATTATCAGTTGGAGCGTGACCCTAGTTTCCTAGGAGGATTTTTGTGGTCATGTCTTGTCTGAGTAACCCCAACACCGCCACATTAGGTTATTACGTAGATTACCACTTTCTCCACCCTGATCTTCTTTTGAACTAGCCACCTTTGCGTATCCTGGATTCCCCTTAGTCAGATATCGGAAACTCCTTTCTCTTTTATTCTTCAGCTCTAAGATGTCCCCTTTCAATCCTCTTTTCTAACCTGCTTCCTCTTTGTGGTCGCAGATGTCCAACTCAACCTTTTCTGGGAGTTCCTCACGGTACCATGGCAATTTATCACCGATTTCGGGGGGAACCTTCAAATTCTTGGTCAACCCACTTGAACGATGTGATTATCATGCAACCCTTGCTATAGCCTAAACCATCTGTCAGCTCCCGGACACGTTCCCGTGTTGAGGTAATCGATCCTCTATCTGCTGAAATTGTCAGTCGGCACCCTAACTTCTCCATAAAGGCTTGCTCGTAAAATTTAGGTGATGAAGAGGCAGAAAGAATTGATGTAAGTTCCAACACTGACGAGGGGGAAGGACAATAGATGAGCCTCGACTAGGGGGTGAGCAATCGTTCCTTAGTGATGATGAGATGATGGAAGAGAATGAAGGCATTGGGATGCCATTTGTAGCAGAAGTTGAGCGGAAACCTCATGTCCCTGCAGGTTTCATTCCCTCTTGTGAGGATGTAGATTCTTCCATGAACGTTGATAAACTTGAGAGGTTACTAGAATCATGTAATCCAGGATGTAACCTGGTGGTACCTAGTGCTGGTGAGAGGTGCCACAGGTTCGACAATTTTGAACCCGATCAAGTTATACCCAATGCAGTGCTGTCTGCATCTTACTTCAAACTCGAATTTTCTATGCCGATGCACCCATTTTTTGTTGAGATGCTAAACTTTTACAAGATAGCCCATATGCAACTGTCACCTAACTCCTTTATGACCAAACTTTTTCTGTCCCTCTCACCGCTAGGGAACTGGGGTACTTTTATCAACTAAAGGATATGGGAAGGAAAGTAGGTATCTTCTACCTCACTTCTTGAAATAATAGGCAAGGTAGGTGTATCAAGGGAAATAAACGAGGAATGTATGATTGGTTGGAAATATTTTTATACTGCTACGATTGTGAAGATATGAAAAAGGAATGGAACCTGACTCCGGGTAAGCATACGGTACCTCCACACATTACTGATAGCTCTAGAGGAATCACCTTCTTTTCTGACCCGACCTTCATTTTTCTTATTGTATTATTTAGGGATCCCAACGCAAACCTCCCTGCAGGGGATTGAAGAGAAGAGGGCAAAGAAAATCATGAAGTTGGAAGGCTCATTGAGAGATAGAGAGAGTTTGCTAACCCCGGAGACTTTGGTGCGGTTGGGGTTCTCAAAACCTGTGGCTCTCCCATCTCTTTCTTGTGAGATAGAGGTCGAAGAAGACTTGGAAAGAGGGCCCAAGTCGCAGGGTACCAACAAGAAGCGTGAAAGGAAAGGTAGGGCTTTCACCGGCTCCCCTTCCGGTATCCCGGGCTACCACTTCCTATACTTCTTACTTACACACACGTTTTCACCTAATATGTTATATTTCTCTGTTTGTTTATAGATGTTCACTGTTATCAACATCTCTTTAGGCTTTTTTATGTATGTGCTTCCAAACTGTGTAGTATTTATTGCCTTTCTCGTACTAATGTATTCATCTGTACCAGGAAGTCTGACTCCGGTAGCCTTACCGGTAGCCCAGTATTTCTTCATATAAATATTTGTTATGGTTATTAACATCTTTAATGTCCCATTATTTCAGGCATGTCAGGATCTGTGCCGTCATTTATCAAACCATCTGATAAGTACGAAGATTTATTTCCCGAGGACGAACTGATTATGATAGAGACCCCTATTGTTGCCACTCCGGTTTCTAGGGTCCCGGCTGCTGTATCTATTAAGGCTGAGCTTTCAGTCACTGAGAAACGAAGACTCTCCCAGGCTTCCGAGAGTTTAAAATCTACCCAGAGACTCGATCTTCAAAAAGAGCCAAGGTATCCCAGCAGGGTATGCCCATGAGTGATGTGGAACAGTTTTATCAGATGTCTGGGGGTCAGATTCCCATGGAGATGATTGCTGGGTGGGTTAAATAGAAAACCTCTGATGCTGCGAGATCTATGCTATTTTCAGCGGGTGAGAACTTCTTTCACCAACTTAGGCTTTCCAACCAAATGGCTCTGGCTACCCGTGGCGACATGAGGCTTCGAGATGAGATCAAACAGTTGAAGTAAGATAAGCAGGTCATGGAGGAGGAGAAGAAAAAGCTTTTGGATGCCGTCAAGAAGATGAAGGGTGATATCTCGACGATGACTAAGGAGAAGGACAAGCTGAGCAAAGCAGGTTGACACGCTACATGCTTCGGTGAAGAAACTGAAAGAAGCCCTTCCGGGCAGGTACAAAACTGGTTTCTCCATGGGAGTTAATGATTATTTGAAGACCACCTGGAAGGTGATGCCAAATTTGGATTGGGCTCTCCTTGGTGAAGACGCTGTGAAGGAGGTGAATGGTTTTGAGGCAGAAGCTGCTAAGTCTCAGGCCCTTGCCGCGAGGACGATTCATAAGTCGCCAACTAGCTCAAAGGACACCACTGAAGGTAACCAGGCTGCCAGGGTTGAGGCTCCCGTTGATGCGGTCGAGAATGCTCCGGGCAACCTTGTCAGAAAGGTCGATCCTGTTCCTGTTGAGGACTCCCCTAGCTCTGAGGCTACCAAGGATGCTCCTTCTGCTTAACTAGTCGATCCTTGGTAGCTCGGCTACCAAGGACTCCCCTAGGTCGATCCTGTCGGGAAAGATTATATATTTCCTATATAGGTATAGGGGTTTAGAGATATTATAACATACAATTATAGAAGTAATTAAGTATAATTGGAGCATTGTAAGTTTGTAACACGTAAGAAGCTCTAAGGATCATATTCTCTTTGAATTCCCTCTATTATTCACTGTCTTCATGTATTATTAAACGTGTGCGTCTCTATGGCAGATAGGCCTTTGCATTTTACAATTCCAGCTCTGGTGCTCTTTTAATCCCTGTGGTCATACACTCTTACTTTATTAATAGCCAAAATTTAAGGAAAAATTTAACAGAGTTTTGCTGGATGACATTGACACAAACTTACAAAATTTTGTACTATATTATACATGTTTGACAGGCACTCATGTTGCTTTTATTATCTTACTTGATTTTCCCAAGTATTCAAATTTTGATTCTCTTTGACAACATTGTAGGCGTTCCTTGAAATCTAACTTGATGGGGATTAAGAATGTAACAGGGACAGGTTAGTGGTTACGTTGAGTGCTTGATCACCTTAGTATTGTAGTAAAGATGAAATACACTTTAATTTTTTTTCATTTATTCATTTATTTGTGGTTAATGTTTTGCTTGTATCACACTATGTTTCGTTGATAACCCCAAAGAATCCTCTACCTTTAGTTCAACTAGAATTTCAAATAGAGGAATTCCAAAGATATTTTAAGCAAAATTGATCTAAGGCAAACTACTTCTATCTTTCAAGAGTATATTTATGCAATTGCACATGATCATGGTTTAATTAAAAATAGAGCTATTTTGTTGAAAAATGCAGGTTATAATAAATTCAGCTTACTAATTTGAAACAAGCAATTGAGCTGATTTTTCAATCAAATTCCAAGTGGGAGGAAAATGTATAATCTTAAAAGCATACGGGAGAAAGTAATCACAACCAAAACTATCCCTTCTAAATGCATATATTACCATTTTTTAGGTGTAAACGTTTGAGACTTCGTAAGAACTTGCCACTGTCCCAATTGTATTAATAAAACCATAAGATATTAGGTATCAGAATTTTAAAATTAATGTAGAGATGACCAATTGTAGACTGCGCTGCTTCACTTGATGTTTATAATATAGATAATTAGTATATCTTGTAAATCGGAGTATTGAATATCACTGGCATTACATCGTGGTTAAATTAATAACCGCATGCATTGCAGGAACCTCTTGTAAATCGGAGTATTGAATATCACTTTTTTTATCTTGTATTGAATTCTGTTATTATGCTATCGGTCATTGTAGGAACCTTTCGTCAATATTCCAGAGGAGACAATCCGTGAAGCACTCAAAGTAGTCATTGGTGCACTCTCCGATCTCAATATATTGAATTATTTTAGCTTGAGATGAATTCAAATCTAGTTTATTTTATGATTAATTACTTCTACCTCACCATGCTGTCATTTCAGATATCAGGAATCACCCACTGCTAATTCATTGCAAACGAGGGAAGGTATGGGTAGTCTGGTACTTTTATAGCTCACCATCAATATTTGTAAACATATCTTAATTGTAGCTGGTGTTTGATATGAATCGCTTGTTCAGCACCGAACAGGTTGTGTGGTAGGGTGCCTGAGAAAATTGCAGAAATGGTGCCTGACCTGAATATTTGATGAGTATCAGCGCTTTGCAGCTGCCAAAGCTAGGGTTTCTGATCAGAGATTTATGGAGCTATTCGATATCTCAACTTTCAAGCATATACCAAAGGAGTTTTCATGTTTAAAGAGGTAAACAACTATACATTAAAAAAGACGTTGTTTCTTGTAATTAGTAGAAACCTTATTGTTGTTCTTTCCATAGGATGGATTAAATGGGAAATTTGATTTTTTAGGATGAATTCCAGCTGTGAAGGGACAATAATTTCTTTTCCTCCCGAGGATAATGATACTTTCTTTTTCTCTTATGGACAATAAGTCGCAGCTTTTCTTGTTTGAAGTACCCAACTCATCTTGCTTTCTTGATGATCAAGTTTACAAGAATTTTATAAAATATTATAGGATTTCATTTTGTATTGTTTCAGCCTATGAATGCTGACAAGCTCGAATAGGAGGTTTAAGCTGTTGCTAGTATATTTTAGTTTTAAATTCCACCTTCCACTCAATGGTTTTCATAATATGATGTAGCAATTGTTTGCAACTTATTGTACAATTTAAGCAGACTGATAACAGAAGAGTAGATTTTAGCATTTGTTTTCCTACTTCAACTGGAATAGATCAAGTCTCTCTGTTAAAATGTCACATAGCATATCAGTGTTATTGTTGATACAGGCAACTTGATGAGATTAGTAAAGTTCATTACTTCCAAGAACATGCTTTATCTCCTAGGAAGTCGTACATACGGTGTTTCTGGTTGAAACATAACTACAGTGCTAAAATAAAACCATGCGAAAGAGGCAACAAACGGATTTTTTGACCTTTTTTCTTATTGGCTAACTGGCTACTACCTTTTTTATTATAGTCCGAAGGATATTCTTAGTAGATCTTTGTAACTACTGTTCCTTCAGCAAGTAAAATTGAAAGTGCCAAATATCAGCACACGTCCCTGAAGTTCTTTACAAACATCTTTGGACATGCTAATGAGACTTCTTTTCTCTGGCTCTCTTGAAGCGATGAACTTTTGTACGAAGCGCAGTCTCATTTGTAACCACGGAAAAAGGTTTGGTATTGTTTGATATTTTCTTTAACATACTAAATTTGCAAGAGCTTATCCATAGAAACACATCATGAATGTAATGTACAACTTTCTTGTTGATGTGTTTATGAAATCATATTAAGAAGCCACCTAGTGACTCGTCGGGCTTTCTTTTAGTTTTGGCTATCTGACTACACCGTAGGCTATTAAATAGATCTGCACCATTTGGGCATAGTTTGTGAGTGATGATGTTCCATTCTTTGTTAGAAGAAACATTTTATATTTTAGAAGATCTTTAAGTAATTAGTGTTAAGTTGATGTTTTTGCTGTTGCAACGATCACAACTATTGTAGCAGAAATTTATATACCATACTTGTAATATTTTAGGTCAAGGCTATACATCAATGAGGACTAGATCATATTTATGTAATTTGGTTCCTTTGTTAAAATGCTTTACATGTACTTAGGTATAGTTTGTGAGTGATGTATGGTTTTCTGTTACTAGTGGAGTCATAAAAAGTTGGCATAATGCAGTTTTAGCATACAATAACTTCTCTTTAGTATTGTTTCCCTTTTAACCTTGTAAAGACAACAAATTTCATTTTTCTTCTAATACCATGCTTTGAGTGTCCTTTGGGGGAGGGGTACAATATTAACAAGAGGACTTATTCTAATAATCCATAAGAGAATATGTTTTCGGTCTCTTTGTTACACTCAGAAAGCACACCCCTGTCTGATAGCAATATAAAATCATTGTTTCAGACTACTCCAAACATATATGCTGCGATTTGTTTCAAATTCACATCCACATCTATGGCTTTCATGGCTTCAAACCGTGGTTCCTTGGCATGAAATTTGACAGCTGTATATAGCTTCATGTAATCATCGAACATGAACTTTGGGTATACTTGCTTCTCATCTGTTTCTTTCGCCACCAACGCTGGTGCTGGATAGATAACAGCGTCATTTCCAGGGTTGTAAAATGAAGCAAGAGACATGCGATTTCCATCTGATTGAGCTATCACTCTGTGAAGCACACTCTTGTATTTCCCGTTGGTGATAACCTATATTTAAGAGATGTTATTAGAGTCTCACTCGTATATAAATTTATTTAGCGAAGTTTTATTAAACTGCTTGTACCTCTAGTTGATCACCGAGGTTGATCACAATGGAATGACGCATTGGTGGAACATCAACCCACTTGCCGTCCTTGAGGAGCTGTAGACCGCTGACCTTGTCATCTTAGAATAGTAAGATAATGCCACCAGCATCCGTGTGTGCTCTTAGCCCCTTGATCAACTCTGGATTAGGACATGGTGGGTAGTTGCTGACCTTTGTGCCAAAGTTGGGACCCTTGGTGCCTGCCATAAAAGGCTTTCTTTAGGTAACCTTTCTCTAGTCCAAGATTCTCACACAGCAAGTCCAGAAGTTCCTCTGCTAGTTTCTCGAGCTTTCCTGCAAATTCCTTCATCACCTTCCTGTCACACCACAAAATGTACACAAGCACATGAATATATAGAAGAATTTAGAGAATTAGGACACGGATGACTATGCATATAAAATCATCTGTTATAATATTAAGTTCAACGATTATTATAACTAATGTTAGATATTTATACCTGTACTCATCCTCAAGGTCAGGGATCTCGGATATGTTTGTATACGGGAGATGGCTTAAGAAGAAGGTGCTCTCCCAGTCCATATCGGTAACTTCTGCTTGGACTCCCTCCAGAGCTTTACTCGCAACCATCTCCTTGAACCTTTGCTCCATGCACTTCTTATAGTGCTCCTTTGTCAATCTTTCCACCGTGTCCATAAGAACATGCGAAATCCCATGGTTCACAAGCTGCAACAATCAATATAAGTTGGAATCATCAGTTGAATTTAGACAACGATTAATATGGTGCACTTGTAAGGTAAAATAAGAGACTGGGGTGGAGAGAAAAAGCTATATTAGTACCTCAAAGAAACCCCAATTCTCGCAAGCATCTTTAATCATCTCCATTGTAGAGGTTCTCTCTTCCCCATTCAGCTTCTCCAAGTTGATGACTGGAAAGTTCTCCATCTCTCTGTGTTCTTTCTACTCTTAATGTGTTTCTAAATTTTACCGAGTGTGTGTGAGTTGAAGCTTATGAAGTTTTGTGTAGGATATGCTGAGTTTTGGGTCCTATTTATAGGGAAGTGAAGTATCAGTAGAAGCCAGAACGTAACCAATGTATCGCTAGGTGCAACCGACCGAGCTAAAATTTTAAAAAATGAAAATTTTGTATGTATAATTTTTATAAAAATATTTAGTGGAAATTTTCAAATTTGACCTTGCTAAAAAATTAGTTTTGTAGTAATAAATATAAATTTGATCCCATCAAATTGTATAAGTAGTTAATTTTATTTTTGATAATTCAAATTTTAATTTAATACTAGCTTATAACCCGTGCGAAGCACGGGTTTCTTTTGATAGGTTATAAAATTTATTTAACATTATAATTATGTTTTTATATAATCCTTATTTTTAATAATTTTTTAATTTTAATTTAATCTAAATTTATATAATGAAATGCATGGTTTAAAATTTATTTTGTAAAATTCTAAATTAAAAATGTCGTTGACGGGTTCGAACTTTGAATTTTTAGTAAATTAATTTAATCATATAATATATCTTATTATTAGATCTAACGATTGTTATTTATTAATAAAAATAATGATTTGTATATATGGTGAGATATTTTTGGGTGTATATTAGTGATCTCAAGATTAATTTTAAATTAAAAAGTACTCCATGTTTTAATTACAAAAATTACTACTAAAAATAATTACGGAAAGATATGGTGTGATATTTTGGATATATATTAATTATTGTAATATTAGTTTTAAATTAAATGGTAAAGTGTTTTAATTAGAAGTAAAATCTTTAGAAAAAATGAATAATTGAGTTGTTGGAGCAGAAAAAAGAGTCCAAGTAGAAGTGGATGAAGGAATTTTAATCCGAATATAATTACGTTAACATTAGTAATTAGTTTTTGAATTGTTTTTGTAATTTAATTATTTATTTTAATAATTAGGATAAACAAACCGAAAACCAAAACTTATGATAATCAAACCGAAAACCAAAACTTTCAATGTTTCGACTGTAATATAATAGTATAGATATTTATCCTAATAAAAAATTTGCACTCAGTGAATGAGTTAGAAAATTTTTTGGCCCCTCTAACTCCGATTTCTGATTACGTCCGCTTCACGTTGCATATTTGCTTCATGCTCCACTGTTGAAATATTTGTCCTCCAGTATATGATAAGACCCCAATTTGGCAGATTTCTATAATATGTAGGTGTAGTGTAGAGTATATCTACATCACAAAATCTTTTAGATTAAGGCGAAACCAGGATCTTAAACCACAAAAAACTATGAAAAGTATACAAAATTTTCCCAAGATAGTTCGTGCTAAATATTTGCCTAGCCTACTCTCCCCTGGTTCCTCACGAAATACAGGCCAAAAGCAGATACATAAACATAATAAGAAATACAATAACACAACAGAGATATAATGCAAAGCAACACAACTCTTCAAACACAATTCAATTGAACAAACCAAACTAAAAGCAAACAAAGCGGGTAACATAATTAATTAGAAGCAGCATAATTAAAATCCATTTAGAGAGTTCAAGTTTATCATGAGTAAGATAAACTGGTCATACTCATTTAAAGAGTTCAAGTTTGCACTGAAATTAAAACCATAAATTACATAAAACCAAAGTCAGCAACGTTTCCACCAGCCCAGTATAACTGCAACAATAAACACAAACACATGAATCAAGTTAGAAACATCAAACAAAAATACCCATATATCCAAGCTAAAATACCAAAGACAACTAAAATACCAAGACAACTAAAACAAGGTACCCATATATCCAAGCTAAAATATATAGGACAACAAAGCTGCAACTGAAACCAAGAGGATTGTAAATGGATATATAAATGCCACAGCAGGAATGCTATCATCAAATTATCATTGTCAAAGAGGAACAACATTATGATCATGATTATTCGCAAAAGAAAACATGCTGGTTATACTTGGAAAGAGAAGTAGAAAACTATACATGGCCAAACCGGAACCGGAAAATCGGACCGGACCAGACCGGGTCAAAACCGGTCAAAACCGGCCCGAACCGGAACCGGCCCTAAACCGCCGGTTAATTTATTTTAAAGGTTCAGGTTCAGGTTTGTGTGTATTGAAACCGGTGAACCGGCGGTTCGAACCGGTAGTTCGAACCGGTGGTTCGAACCGGTGGTTAACCGTTAGTAATGAATGGCTATGCGTTAATGCAGTATAGATTATAAAAATTATTGTAATAAATTTTATTGTTTGTTATATTCTTGTAAAATATTTAAAATTTATTGTAATATATTTTATTGTTTGTTGTATTCTTGTAAAACATTTAAAATTTATTATAATATATTTACTAATGTTTTAATAAAAAAAAAGTACCAATGAATTTAACATGAAATTAATTTACGTGAAAGTACCACTTAATAAAAGTGAAACTATTATATCCTTGAACTTTTAAAACGGTTTGCATCTTACAAATTTTAAAAAATTACTTAGCATTACAATACTTCTAAATTATAATTCATTCCATCCAAATTCAGAAAAACTTATCGTATTTCAAAAAAAAACGTATCAAGTATAATGTATATATAAGGTTCAAACCGGAACCGGAACCGGGTCTTGAACCGGGTCAAAACCGGGTCAAACCCTGAACCTGAACCGTCTGAACCGGAATCGGCGGACTATATCCTGTTAAGGTTTAGGTTCCGGTTCAAGATTTTTACAAACCGGAACCGGCGGTTCACGAACCGTGGCCATGTATAAAACCAAACCAAACCAAACATACCCAGTATATCCCGCTCAGAGCAGGGTCTGGGGAGGGTAGGTTGTACGCAGACCATACCCCCACTTTTGAGTGGGGAGGCTGTTTCCGTGAAGACCCTCGGCTGAGTGCACAACAACCGTGGCCATGTATATAGAAAACAATGAACAAATATCTAGGGCTGAAAGTCCAACACACACACACACACACATATATAGCACCTCTATACTAATACTAGGTGGTACTGTTACAAAAAGAAGAATCTAAAAAATTCGACATGTGGGATTTGAAAAAAAAAATAGCCACAAAAACCATTATTCGACAAAAATAAAACCAACAGCAATTTACAAATAAAACGAACCAACAGCATTTGGAACTCTCGACAAAAACTCAGTCAGAAACTCAGAAAACAAAAACCAATAAAACGCAGAAAACCGACAGTTCGATAACAGGACCAACCCAACTAAAACAAACAACTCAGTAAATTTCCTACAGCCTAATTACTTAGCAGCATAAACAAAATTCAAAAACGAAACCAAGCTCGCAGCAACTGCACAAACTAACATCACCAGAATTCAACTCAGCATTCAACATAAACAAACAGCCACGAAAACAAATCAAACAGTACGAACTCAGAAACAGAGACATGGACTCAACTCGGACATCGAACTCAAAGCCCAGAACACAACAATGCAGCAATTCGACTCAGTGCAAAACTCAGAAATACAACACAACAATATAAAAACAAAACTCAAAAGCTCGATTACCCAGAATAGACAGCACATTTAAGGGACACACAAACAACAAAAATAAAACAAGCAAAACAGCAACCGAGTCAACTCAGCTAAACAGACCATTCGAACACACAGACATGACTCACAACACAGCAAACAACATGAAACCAGAATTCACCCAGTCAACTCAGCAAACTTGCAGCAAACTCAGCTCGGCCAATCACAGAAAATTCAGAAACCAGAAACAACAACTAACTCAGAAAACTCAAACAAACTAACACAGAAAATAAACTCCGACAACAACTAACGAATCCACGCATATTTCAAATTGTTACTTTAACTAGTTGGGTACTTGATATCTATGTTAAGAAAGGAAACCCACATACAATTCCTCTTGCTTCTTATGTTGCAGATATCCATATTATGGTGTGGTTATACTTGGAGAGAGAAGTAGAAAACAATGAACAAATATCTAGGGCTGAAAGTCCAACACACACACACACATATATAGCACCTCTGTACTAATACTAGGTGGTATTGTTACAAAAAGAAGAATCTAAGAAATTCGACATGTGGGATTTGAAAAAAAAATAGCCACAAAAACCATTATTCGACAAAAATAAAACCAACAGCAATTTACAAATAAAACGAACCAACAGAATTTGGAACTCTCGACAAAAACTCAGTCAGAAACTAAGAAAACAAAAACCAATAAAACGCAGAAAACCGACAATTCGAAAACAGGACCAACCCAACTAAAACAAACAACTCAGTAAATTTCCTACAGCCTAATTACTTTGCAGCATAAACAAAATTCAAAAACGAAACCAAGCTCGTAGCAACTGCACAAACTAACATCACCAGAATTCAACTCAGCATTCAACATAAACAAACAGCCAAGAAAACAAATCAAACAGAACGAACTCAGAAACAGAGACATGGACTCAACTCGGACATCGAACTCAAAGCCCAAAACACAACAACGCAGCAATTCGACTCAGTGCAAAACTCAGAAATACAACACAACAATATAAAAACAAAACTCAAAAGCTCGATTACCCAGAATAGACAGTACATTTAAGGGACACACAAACTACAAAAATAAAACAAGCAAAACAGCAACCGAGTCAACTCAGCTAAACAGACCATTCGAACACACAGACACGACTCACAACACAGCAAACAACATGAAACCAGAATTCACCCAGTCAACTCAGCAAACTTGCAGCGAACTCAGCTCGGCCAATCACAGAAAATTCAGAAACCAGAAACAACAACTAACTCAGAAAACTCAAACAAACTAACACAAAAAATAAACTCCGACAACAACTAACGAATCCACGCATATTTCAAATTGTTACTTTAACTAGTTGGGTACTTGATATCTATGTTAAGAAAGGAAACCCACATACAATTCCTCTTGCTTCTTATGTTGCAGATATCCATATTATGGTGTGGTTATACTTGGAGAGAGAAGTAGAAAACAATGAACAAATATCTAGGGCTGAAAGTCCAACACACACACACACATATAGCACCTCTGTACTAATACTAGGTGGTATTGTTACAAAAAGAAGAAACTAAAAAATTCGACATGTGGGATTTGAAAAAAAACAACTAGCCACAAAAACCATTATTCGATGAAAATAAAACCAACAACAATTTACAAATAAAACGAACCAACAGCATTTGGAAATCTCGACCAAAACTCGATCAGAAACCCAGAAAACAAAAACCAATAAAACGCAGAAAACCGACAAATCGATAACAGGACCAACCCAACTAAAACAAACAACTCAGTAAATTTCCTACAGCCTAATTACTTAGCAGCATAAACAAAATTCAAAAACGAAACCAAACTCGCAGCAACTGCACAAACTAACATCACCAGAATTCAACTCAGCATTCAACATAAACAAACAGCCACGAAAACAAATCAAACAGTACGAACTCAGAAACAGAGACATGGACTCAACTCGGACATCGAACTCAAAGCCCAGAACACAACAACGCAGCAATTCGACTCAGTGCAAAACTCAGAAATACAACACAACAATATAAAAACAAAACTCAAAAGCTCGATTACCCAGAATAGATAGCAAATTTAAGGGACACACAAACTGCAAAAATGAAACAAGCACAGCAACCGAGTCAACTCAGCTAAACAGACCATTCGAACACACAGACACGACTCACAACACAACAAACAACATGAAACCAGAATTCACCCAGTCAACTCAGCAAACTTGCAGCGAACTTAGCTCGGCCAAATCACAGAAAATTCAGAAACCAGAAACAACAACTAACTCAGAAAACTCAAACAAACTAACACAGAAAATAAACTCCGACAACAACTAACGAATCCACGCATATTTCAAATTGTTACTTTAACTAGTTGGGTACTTGATATCTATGTTAAGAAAGGAAACCCACATACAATTCCTCTTGCTTCTTATGTTGCAGATATCCATATTATGGTGTGGTTATACTTGGAGAGAGAAGTAGAAAACAATGAACAAATATCTAGGGCTGAAAGTCCAACACACACACACACACACACACATATAGCACCTCTGTACTAATACTAGGTGGTATTGTTACAAAAAGAAGAAACTAAAAAATTCGACATGTGGGATTTGAAAAAAAACAACTAGCCACAAAAACCATTATTCGACGAAAATAAAACCAACACCAATTTACAAATAAAACGAACCAACAGCATTTGGAACTCTCGACAAAAACTCGATCAGAAACCCAGAAAACAAAAACCAATAAAACGCAGAAAACCGACAAATCGATAACAGGACCAACCCAACTAAAACAAACAACTCAGTAAATTTCCTACAGCCTAATTACTTAGCAGCATAAACAAAATTCAAAAACGAAACCAAGCTCGCAGCAACTGCACAAACTAACATCACCAGAATTCAACTCAGCATTCAACATAAACAAACAGCCACGAAAACAAATCAAACAGTACGAACTCAGAAACAGAGACATGGACTCAACTCGGACATCGAACTCAAAGCCCAGAACACAACAACGCAGCAATTCGACTCAGTGCAAAACTCAGAAATACAACACAACAATATAAAAACAAAACTCAAAAGCTCGATTACCCAGAATAGATAGCAAATTTAAGGGACACACAAACTGCAAAAATGAAACAAGCACAGCAACCGAGTCAACTCAGCTAAACAGACCATTCGAACACACAGACACGACTCACAACACAACAAACAACATGAAACCAGAATTCACCCAGTCAACTCAGCAAACTTGCAGCGAACTTAGCTCGGCCAAATCACAGAAAATTCAGAAACCAGAAACAACAACTAACTCAGAAAACTCAAACAAACTAACACAGAAAATAAACTCCGACAACAACTAACGAATCCACGCATATTTCAAATTGTTACTTTAACTAGTTGGGTACTTGATATCTATTTTAAGAAAGGAAACCCACATACAATTCCTCTTGCTTCTTATGTTGCAGATATCCATATTATGGTGTGGTTATACTTGGAGAGAGAAGTAGAAAACAATGAACAAATATCTAGGGCTGAAAGTCCAACACACACACACACACACATATAGCACCTCTGTACTAATACTAGGTGGTATTGTTACAAAAAGAAGAAACTAAAAAATTCGACATGTGGGATTTGAAAAAAAAACAACTAGCCACAAAAACCATTATTCGACGAAAATAAAACCAACACCAATTTACAAATAAAACGAACCAACAGCATTTGGAACTCTCGACAAAAACTCGATCAGAAACCCAGAAAACAAAAACCAATAAAACGCAGAAAACCGACAAATCGATAACAGGACCAACCCAACTAAAACAAACAACTCAGTAAATTTCCTACAGCCTAATTACTTAGCAGCATAAACAAAATTCAAAAACGAAACCAAGCTCGCAGCAACTGCACAAACTAACATCACCAGAATTCAACTCAGCATTCAACATAAACAAACAGCCACGAAAACAAATCAAACAGTACGAACTCAGAAACAGAGACATGGACTCAACTCGGACATCGAACTCAAAGCCCAGAACACAACAACGCAGCAATTCGACTCAGTGCAAAACTCAGAAATACAACACAACAATATAAAAACAAAACTCAAAAGCTCGATTACCCAGAATAGACAGCACATTTAAGGGACACACAAACTGCAAAAATAAAACAAGCAAAACAGCAACCGAGTCAACTCAGCTAAACAGACCATTCGAACACACAGACACGACTCACAACACAGCAAACAACATGAAACCAGAATTCACCCAGTCAACTCAGCAAACTTGCAGCGAACTCAGCTCGGCCAATCACAGAAAATTCAGAAACCAGAAACAACAACTAACTCAGAAAACTCAAACAAACGTACACAGAAAATAAACTCCGACAACAACTAACGAATCCACGCATATTTCAAATTGTTACTTTAACTAGTTGGGTACTTGATATCTATGTTAAGAAAGGAAACCCACATACAATTCCTCTTGCTTCTTATGTTGCAGATATCCATATTATGGTGTGGTTATACTTGGAGAGAGAAGTAGAAAACAATGAACAAATATCTAGGGCTGAAAGTCCAACACACACACACACACACACACACACATATAGCACCTCTGTACTAATACTAGGTGGTATTGTTACAAAAAGAAGAATCTAAAAAATTCGACATGTGGGATTTGAAAAAAAAATAGCCACAAAAACCATTATTCGACAAAAATAAAACCAACAGCAATTTACAAATAAAACGAACCAACAGCATTTGGAACTCTCGACAAAAACTCAGTCAGAAACTCAGAAAACAAAAACCAATAAAACGCAGAAAACCGACAATTCGAAAACAGGACCAACCCAACTAAAACAAACAACTCAGTAAATTTCCTACAGCCTAATTACTTAGCAGCATAAACAAAATTAAAAAACGAAACCAAGCTCGCAGCAACTGCACAAACTAACATCACCAGAATTCAACTCAGCATTCAACATAAACAAACAGCCACGAAAACAAATCAAACAGTACGAACTCAGAAACAGAGACATGGACTGAACTCGGACATCGAACTCAAAGCCCAGAACACAACAACGCAGCAATTCGACTCAGTGCGAAACTCAGAAATACAACACAACAATATAAAAACAAAACTCAAAAGCTCGATTACCCAGAATAGACAGCACATTTAAGGGACACACAAACTACAAAAATAAAACAAGCAAAACAGCAACCGAGTCAACTCAGCTAAACAGACCATTCGAACACACAGACACGACTCACAACACAGCAAAGAACATGAAACCAGAATTCACCCAGTCAACTCAGCAAACTTGCAGCGAACTCAGCTCGGCCAATCACAGAAAATTCAGAAACCAGAAACAACAACTAACTCGGAAAACTCAAACAAACTAACACAGAAAATAAACTCCGACAACAACTAACGAATCCACGCATATTTCAAATTGTTACTTTAACAAGTTGGGTACTTGATATCTATGTTAAAAAAGGAAACCCACATACAATTCCTCTTGCTTCTTATGTTGCAGATATCCATATTATGGTGTGGTTATACTTGGAGAGAGAAGTAGAAAACAATGAACAAATATCTAGGGCTGAAAGTCCAACACACACACACATACACATATAGCACCTCTGTACTAATACTAGGTGGTATTGTTACAAAAAGAAGAATCTAAAAAATTCGACATGTGGGATTTGAAAAAAAAAATAGCCACAAAAACCATTATTCGACAAAAATAAAACCAACAGAAATTTATAAATAAAACGAACCAACAGCATTTGGAACTCTCGACAAAAACTCAATCAGAAACTCAGAAAACAAAAACCAATAAAACGCAGAAAACCGACAATTCGAAAACAGGACCAACCCAACTAAAACAAACAACTCAGTAAATTTCTACAGCCTAATTACTTAGCAGCATAAACAAAATTCAAAAACGAAACCAAGCTCGCAGCAACTGCACAAACTAACATCACCAGAATTCAACTCAGCATTCAACATAAACAAACAGCCACGAAAACAAATCAAACAGTATGAACTCAGAAACAGAGACATGGACTCAACTCGGACATCGAACTCAAAGCCCAGAACACAACAACGCAGCAATTCGACTCAGTGCAAAACTCAGAAATACAACACAACAATATAAAAACAAAACTCAAAAGCTCGATTACCCAGAATAGACAGCACATTTAAGGGACACACAAACTACAAAAATAAAACAAGCAAAACAGCAACCGAGTCAACTCAGCTAAACAGACCATTCGAACACACAGACACGACTCACAACACAGCAAACAACATGAAACCAGAATTCACCCAGTCAACTCAGCAAACTTGCAGCGAACTTAGCTTGGCCAATCACAGAAAATTCAGAAACCAGAAACAACAACTAACTCAGAAACTCAAACAAACTAACACAGAAAATAAACTCCGACAACAACTAACGAATCCACGCATATTTCAAATTGTTACTTTAACTAGTTGGGTACTTGATATCTATGTTAAGAAAGGAAACCCACATACAATTCCTCTTGCTTCTTATGTTGCAGATATCCATATTATGGTGTGGTTATACTTGGAGAGAGAAGTAGAAAACAATGAACAAATATCTAGGGCTGAAAGTCCAACACACACAAACACACATATAGCACCTCTGTACTAATACTAGGTGGTATTGTTACAAAAAGAAGAATCTAAAAAATTCGACATGTGGGATTTGAAAAAAAAAATAGCCACAAAAACCATTATTCGACAAAAATAAAACCAACAGCAATTTACAAATAAAACGAACCAACAGCATTTGGAAATCTCGACAAAAACTCAGTCAGAAACTTAGAAAACAAAAACCAATAAAACGCAGAAAACCGACAATTCGAAAACAGGACCAACCCAACTAAAACAAACAACTCAGTAAATTTCCTACAGCCTAATTACTTAGCAGCATAAACAAAATTCAAAAACGAAACCAAGCTCGCAGCAACTGCACAAACTAACATCACCAGAATTCAACTCAGCATTCAACATAAACAAACAGCCACGAAAACAAATCAAACAGTACGAACTCAGAAACAGAGACATGGACTCAACTCGGACATCGAACTCAAAGCCCAGAACACAACAACGAAGCAATTCGACTCAGTGCAAAACTCAGAAATACAACACAACAATATAAAAACAAAACTCAAAAGCTCGATTACCCAGAATAGACAGCACATTTAAGGGACACACAAACTACAAAAATAAAACAAGCAAAACAGCAACCGAGTCAACTCAGCTAAACAGACCATTCGAACACACAGACACGACTCACAACACAGCAAACAACATGGAACCAGAATTCACCCAGTCAACTCAGCAAACTTGCAGCGAACTCAGCTCGGCCAATCACAGAAAATTCAGAAACCAGAAACAACAACTAACTCAGAAAACTCAAACAAACTAACACAGAAAATAAACTCCGACAACAACTAACGAATCCACGCATATTTCAAATTGTTACTTTAACTAGTTGGGTACTTGATATCTATGTTAAGAAAGGAAACCCACATACAATTCCTCTTGCTTCTTATGTTGCAGATATCCATATTATTGTGTGGTTATACTTGGAGAGAGAAGTAGAAAACAATGAACAAATATCTAGGGCTGAAAGTCCAACACATACACACACACACATATAGCACCTCTGTACTAATACTAGGTGGTATTGTTACAAAAAGAAGAATCTAAAAAATTCGACATGTGGGATTTGAAAAAAAAAATAGCCACAAAAACCATTATTCGACAAAAATAAAACCAACAGCAATTTAAAAATAAAACGAACCAACAGCATTTGGAACTCTCGACAAAAACTCAGTCAGAAACTCAGAAAACAAAAACCAATAAAACGCAGAAAACTGACAATTCGATAACAGGACCAACCCAACTAAAACAAACAACTCAGTAAATTTCCTACAGCCTAATTACTTAGCAGCATAAACAAAATTCAAAAACGAAACCAAGCTCGCAGCAACTGCACAAACTAACATCACCAGAATTCAACTCAGCATTCAACATAAACAAACAGCCACGAAAACAAATCAAACAGTACGAACTCAGAAACAGAGACATGGACTCAACTCGGACATCGAGCTCAAAGCCCAGAACACAACAACGCAGTAATTCGACTCAGTGCAAAACTCAGAAATACAACACAACAATATAAAAACAAAACTCAAAAGCTCGATTACCCAGAATAGACCGCACATTTAAGGGACACACAAACTGCAAAAATAAAACAAGCAAAATAGCAACCGAGTCAACTCAGCTAAACAGACCATTCGAACACACAGACACGACTCACAACACAGCAAACAACATGAAACCAGAATTCACCCAGTCAACTCAGCAAACTTGCAGCGAACTCAGCTCGGCCAATCACAGAAAATTCAGAAACCCGAAACAACAACTAACTCAGAAAACTCAAACAAACTAACACAGAAAATAAACTCCGACAACAACTAACGAATCCACGCATATTTCAAATTGTTACTTTAACAAGTTGGGTACTTGATATCTATGTTAAAAAAGGAAACCCACATACAATTCCTCTTGCTTCTTATGTTGCAGATATCCATATTATGGTGTGGTTATACTTGGAGAGAGAAGTAGAAAACAATGAACAAATATCTAGGGCTGAAAGTCCAACACACACACACACACACACATATAGCACCTCTGTACTAATACTAGGTGGTATTGTTACAAAAAGAAGAATCTAAAAAATTCGACATGTGGGATTTGAAAAAAAAAAATAGCCACAAAAACCATTATTCGACAAAAATAAAACCAACAGCAATTTACAAATAAAACGAACCAACAGCATTTGGAACTCTCGACAAAAACTCAGTCAGAAACTCAGAAAACAAAAACCAATAAAACGCAGAAAACCGACAATTCGATAACAGGACCAACCCAACTAAAACAAACAACTCAGTAAATTTCCTACAGCCTAATTACTTAGCAGCATAAACAAAATTCAAAAACGAAACCAAGCTCGCAGCAACTGCACAAACTAACATCACCAGAATTCAACTCAGCATTCAACATAAACAAACAGCCACGAAAACAAATCAAACAGTACGAACTCAGAAACAGAGACATGGACTTAACTCGGACATCGAACTCAAAGCCCAGAACACAACAACGCAGCAATTCGACTCAGTGCAAAACTCAGAAATACAACACAACAATAAAAAAACAAAACTCAAAAGCTCGATTACCCAGAATAGATAGCACATTTAAGGGACACACAAACTGCAAAAATGAAACAAGCAAAATAGCAACCGAGTCAACTCAGCTAAACGGACCATTCGAACACACAGACACGACTCACAACACAGCAAACAACATGAAACCAGAATTCACCCAGTCAACTCAGCAAACTTGCAGCGAACTTAGCTCGGCCAAATCACAGAAAATTCAGAAACCAGAAACAACAACTAACTTAGAAAACTCAAACAAACTAACACAGAAAATAAACTCCGACAACAACTAACGAATCCACGCATATTTCAAATTGTTACTTTAACTAGTTGGGTACTTGATATCTATGTTAAGAAAGGAAACCCACATACAATTCCTCTTGCTTCTTATGTTGCAGATATCCATATTATGGTGTGGTTATACTTGGAGAGAGAAGTAGAAAACAATGAACAAATATCTAGGGCTGAAAGTCCAACACACACACATATAGCACCTCTGTACTAATACTAGGTGGTATTGTTACAAAAAGAAGAAACTAAAAAATTCGACATGTGGGATTTGAAAAAAAACAACTAGCCACAAAAACCATTATTCGACGAAAATAAAACCAACAACAATTTACAAATAAAACGAACCAACAGCATTTGGAACTCTCGACAAAAACTCGATCAGAAACCCAGAAAACAAAAACCAATAAAACGCAGAAAACCGACAAATCGATAACAGGACCAACCCAACTAAAACAAACAACTCAGTAAATTTCCTACAGCCTAATTACTTAGCAGCATAAACAAAATTCAAAAATGAAACCAAGCTCGCAGCAACTGCACAAACTAACATCACCAGAATTCAACTCAGCATTCAACATAAACAAACAGCCACGAAAACAAATCAGAAAGTACGAACTCAGAAACAGAGACATGGACTCAACTCGGACATCGAACTCAAAGCTCAGAACACAACAACGCAGCAATTCGACTCAGTGCAAAACTCAGAAATACAACACAACAATATAAAAACAAAACTCAAAAGCTCGATTACCCAGAATAGATAGCACATTTAAGGGACACACAAACTGCAAAAATAAAACAAGCAAAACAGCAACCGAGTCAACTCAGCTAAACAGACCATTCGAACACACTGACACGACTCACAACACAGCAAACAACATGAAACCAGAATTCACCCAGTCAACTCAGCAAACTTGCAGCGAACTCAGCTCGGCCAATCACAGAAAATTCAGAAACCAGAAACAACAACTAACTCAGAAAACTCAAACAAACTAACACAGAAAATAAACTCCGACAACAATTAACGAATCCACGCATATTTCAGATTGTTACTTTAACTAGTTGGGTACTTAATATCTATGTTAGGAAAGGAAACCCATATACAATTCCTCTTGCTTCTTATGTTGCAGATATCCATATTCTGGTGTGGTTATACTTGGAGAGAGAAGTAGAAAACAATGAACAAATATCTAGGGCTGAAAGTCCAACACACACACACACACATATAGCACCTCTGTACTAATACTAGGTGGTATTGTTACAAAAAGAAGAATCTAAAAAATTCGACATGTGGGATTTGAAAAAAAAACAACTAACCACAAAAACCATTATTCGACGAAAATAAAACCAACAACAATTTACAAATAAAACGAACCAACAGCATTTGGAACTCTCGGTCAGAAACCCAGAAAATAAAAACCAATAAAACGCAGAAAACCGACAAATCGATAATAGGACCAACCCAACTAAAACAAACAACTCAGTAAATTTCCTACAAACTAACATCAATTGCACAAACTAACATCTCCAGAATTCAACTCAGCATTCAACATAAACAAACTGCCACGAAAACAAACCAAATAGTACGAACTCAGAAACAGAGACATGGACTCAACTCGGACATGGAACTCAAAGCCCAGAACACAACAACCCAGCAATTTGACTCAGTGCAAAACTCAGAAATACAACCCAACAATATAAAAACAAAACTCAAAAGCTCGATTACCCAGAATAGACAGCACATTTAAGGGACACAGAAACTGCAAAAATAAAACAGGCAAAACAGCAACCGAGTCAACTCAGCTAAACAGACCATTCGAACACACAGACATGACTCACAACACAGCAAACAACATGAAACCAGAATTCACCCAGTCAACTCAGCAAACTTGCAGCGAACTCAGCTCGGCCAATCACAGAAAACCAGAAACAAAAACTAACTCAGAAAATTCAAACAAACTAACACATAAAATAAACTCAGACAACACCTATGATATCAAAAATTTTAAGTTCATTTCATAGATTTATGATATCAAGTATATGCATATGAATCAAAAATTTACATATACTGACCTTAGAGTGCACTTTCACCTTCCGCCACCTGTCGAATTAGAACTTCAACTTCAAACTCCAACTTGTATTCATAACCGCCGTCGCTACCGCCGGTATCCCCGCTACCGCCGCTATCCCCGCTACCGCCTGAAGAATTAGGAAAACCAATGTAAGAGAAACTAAACACTCTTGTATTAATTTATATGAAGCTTGATTATACAAAGAACTAATACAAGTCTATTTATAGCAAAACTGAAAGGAATAAAACAAGAAGAGAAAACATAAACAAACAACCCATATAATCAGGAGCCGAAAGATGTTGTAGCCGAAAGTTATAACCGAAAGTTGCTTGATACTTTTGGCAAAGTACTATATACTTTAACACCCCCCCTCAAACTGAAGATGGTTGAACCAACTTGAGTTAGCAAACTAGATCATAAAAAGATCCAGGAGGAAGAGCTTTCGTGAATATATCTGCCGTATTGTCAGCACTAGAGACAACATGAAGACGAACTGTGCCTTTTTCAACCTGTTGACGGGTGAAATGACAATCGATCTCAATATGTTTAGTGCGTTCATGAAAGACATCATTGTGAGCAATGTCCCTAGCACTTTTGCTATCACAATAGATGATAGTGGCTGGAGAATGAGTTACAGTCATTTCTTCAAGTAACCATCGTAGCCAAATTAATTCCTGTGTGGTGTTAGCCAGAGCTCGATATTCTGACTCGGCACTGGATTTTGAGGCAAGGGATTGTTTCTTACTGCGCCAAGAGATGAGAGAGTCACCCAGAAAGAAGCAAAATCCTGTAGTGGAACATCTGGTAGTGGGATCACCACCCCAATCAGCATCAGAGTAGGCATGTAACTCAAGTGAGGAGTTGTGTGAATAATATAGTCCATGAAAGATGGTGCCTTTAACATAACGAAGTATGTGAAGGACCGCCGTATAGTGAGGAGTGCGGGGAGCTGCCATAAATTGACTAACAATGTGAACGGCATGAGCAATGTCGGGACGAGTGACAGTAAGATAAATCAAACTTCCTACCAACTGACGATACAATGTAGGGTTGTCAAGTAGGTCACCATCTTTGGAGTTAAGTTTGACCCCGTATTCCAAAGGTGTAGATGTAATCTTAGAGTCGCTGATTCCAGATTTCAACAATAGATCAGATACATACTTAACTTGAGTGGGTACAGAAGAAATCTCAAGACCCAAGAAGTAGCTTAATGAACCAAGATCTTTCATTTCAAATTGCTGACTGAGAAATTGTTTAAGTTCGGATATACCTGCAGTATCATCTCCAGTGATAATCATATCATCCACATAGAGGAGAAGGAGAACAGTTCCTCGATCTGTTCGATGAATGAAGAGAGCATGATCATATGGACTAGAAGAAAATCCCAGCTCACTAATGACTTTGCTAAATTTCTCGAACCATGCTCGAGGTGCTTGTTTAAGACCATACAACGCCTTGTTAAGCTTGAGCACTTGACCTGGTGATTGATCAAAACCAGGAGGAGGTTTGAGATAAACTTCCTCATCTAAGTTGCCATTAAGAAAAGCATTTTTGACATCCATTTGCCACATGTCCCACTGTTTTGATGCTCCAACAGCGAGTAAACTCCGAACAGATGTAAGACGAGCAACTGGTGCAAAAGTCTCCTCATAATCAATGCCATACTCCTGAGTAAAGCCTTTAGCAACTAGACGGGCTTTATATCTCTCAACGGAGCCATCAGCTTTTGTCTTAATTTTATAGATCCATCGACTTCCCACAGCTGTTTTGCCAGGAGGCAAGGTAACCAGATCCCAAGTGTGATTTTTGTCTAATGCTTGAAGTTCTTCTGCCATAGCTTTCTGCCAAAGAGGATTAACACTTGCCTCTCTATATGTTTGAGGCTCATGCAATGATTGTACAACAGAGTAAACATGATAATCAGAAAGACGAACAGAAGGTTTTCTTACCCGAGTAGATCGATGAGTGTGCTCATGGGATGGTAAAGTGGGAGGCTCGGTACTGGAAACCTCAGACTGACCTGCTGCCGAAGGGATAATAGTAGATGGAGATGGTTGTATGAGCTCAACTGAAGGATCAGTTGACTGTATATCAGAGGAAGAGGTCGGAGATTCTATATATTTATCACTGGGATGTAGATCAACAAACGGATCTGTAAAGTGAGAAATGCTAGTAGAAGTATCAATGTGAAAATCTGACATAGATGAGAACATTTTATGCTCCCAGAAAGTAACATTTCGAGAGACACGAAGACGTTGCGAGATAGGATCCCAACAACGGTATCCTTTCTGACCACTACCATAGCCAATAAAACAACAAAGATGAGCACATGGTTCGAGTTTTGTTCTCTCATGTTGAGGAAGAAGAACAAAACAAGCAGAACCAAACACCTTAAGAGAATCATATGAAGGAGGTTTGTCATATAATTTTTCATAAGGGGACACGTTATTGATTACAGGAGAAGGAATCATGTTTATGGTGTGCACAGCAGTGAGTGCAGCTTCTCCCCAAAAGTATTCCGGACAAGAAGAAGAAATGAGAAGGGCTCGAATGGTATCAAGAATGTGTCTATGTTTACGTTCAGCCCGACCATTTTGTTGAGATGTGTAAGGGCAAGAACTCTGTGCAAGGGTACCATAAGAGGCTAAAAAATTTGTGAGATCAGATTCTTTATATTCTTTGGCATTGTCGGCACGAAATAGTTTGATTTTCTTTTTAAATTGAGTGTGAATCATTGTGGCAAAATTTTTGTAAGTTTCTCCTAATTCTGAACGATGTTTCAGGATATATATCCAAGTGAAATGAGAAAAATCATCAACAAATATCACATAATATCTCGATCCCCCCATAGTGGGAGTTGGAGAGGGACCCCAAATATCAGAATGAATAAGATCAAAAGTAGAAGATGATGTTTCATAATGAATAGGAAAAGGAAGTACATGTTGTTTTGCTAGTTTACATGACACACATGTGAGCTCAAACAACTTTCCACATCTACGTCCTGTCCCAAGCGTTTGTTTTGTCTGAGGATCCTGTACCTGACAACCAAAAGGGGTAAAAATGACATTAAAACCAAGATCACAAATTTGGCCAATAGAGATAAGATTAAGTGAAAGATTTGGAACAAAAAATGTGTCATGGAGGGAAAGATCATCCGTGGATACATCCCCGATGTGTGACACATTCATAGTTGAACCATCTGCTGTTTGAATGGTTGGAAGGTGGGAACTCTGTGTCTTCTTGGTAAATAGGGATGAATCATTTGTCATATGATTGCAACAAGCAGAATCAAAATACCAAGAAGTACCTGTAGTGACTGAGAATGCAGTGGGTGGAGAACTGGTTTTGGATAAAACCTGTCTGAGTAATGATTCAAGGTTGCTTGTTGATGAGGTTGTTGCAGTTTCTGATGTAGGTTCAGAGGTTACAGCAGCGGAAAATTGGGAGATTTTACTTGGACGGAAGGATGGCCTTTTCTTGCAGAATTGTATTGAGTAGTGACCCTTTTGGTGGCAATGTTGGCATGTGTGATTGCGAAGAGCTGCACAATCCTTAGTTACATGTCCATTTTGACGACAAAACCTACAAAAAGGTTTATCATAAGTGGGTACTGGAGGTACAGCTAGGACAGTATCAGTCGTGGGAATAATTTTGCCGATGCCAAGTCGAGTTTCTTCAGAAATAAGTTCGATTAAAGCACTCTCCAAAGAGGGTAGCGGAATGCGATGGAGAAGAGCAGCTCTAACTGGTTCAAAATCCTGAGTAAGAGCCATCAAAAACTGGATGAGTCGTTGTTGATCACGATATGTGTGATAAAGTGCGGCATCCTCTGTGTTTTTCCACTTTGGTTCAGACAAAGTCAGTTGATCCCAAAGTGCTTGTATTTGAGATAGAAAATCAGCGACAGATTGACCAGGTGCTTGTATCTGCTTACTGAGAGAGTGTATAATCTGATATTGATGAGAAAGATCGGATGTAGTGTACCGAGATTGCAAAAGATCCCATATTTCTTTTGCGGTGTCAAAATTTCCAAATTGTAGATTAATTTTAGAAACGGAAGAGTTTCTAAAATATGTAATAACTTGATGATTTTTGACATCCCATTCTTCGATGCGATCTTTCAGTTGTGAATTAGTTTCATCCTTCTCCTTGGTAGGAATAGTGAAATCCCCGTTAACGTACCTCCAAAGATGTTTTCCTTTGAGAAAGCTACGCATAGCTTGAGACCAAAATAAATAGTTTGAGCCGCTCAAAATTGTTTGAATCGGTGAACTACTTTCTCTTTCCATCGAAGTGAAACTTTTGAAAACTTTGGGGACTGTAATGTAGAAAATAAACAATCCAGGGGTTGAAGTGTAATATTCATAATAATATTTAAAACAAAACCAATGAACTTATGATGTGGATCAGGTGGGCTAGTTTTAAGACAGGCCCAATAAGAGAAATCAGTGGCCCGTTAATAGGTTGGCCCAAATAGTTTAAAGGTTTGGCCCAAAAGAGATTAACAGGCTCTTTGAGAATATTAATAACCACGAAGATGTTGTGAAAAGGATATTGAGATGTATGGCACCGTTGGTTCCTCCATCATCTCCGCGTCTTTGGCTCCATCGTTTACGACTAGTAACTGAATCGGTGACGGTGATGAGCGAACGACTTGTTGAAGAGGATGATTGATAGAGTGTATATATATATATATTTTTTATATGATTATATTCCTCATATTTATTGTATTTTGCATTTAATTGGATTTTTATTTAATAGATTTTAATGTTTTATTGTAGGAAGCAAGGAAATTCTAAACTTGGAAGGATTGGAGAATAAAGAGCTTAATTGGAGATTTATTAGAAGGAAATTCGGATTTATCGGGCAGCATGCGCGCAATTCACTGTTTGGGCCATATCTCGAGTTCTACAAGTCAGAATTGGGCAATTCAACAGCCCACGCGAAGATAATTAAATTTTCTATCATTCTAAGATGGTCCAGATGTCATATTATAACTGGAGCAGCCCAGATCTACAGGAGAAAAGTCAACCACGAATTTTCCTTGAAAATCTATTCAGTTTAGGAAACGTACTTGTAATTTCCTCAAGGCATTAAAATACTTTTTAATTAGAGACATATATAATATTAGATATTATTATAATTACGGATAGATACATAGATACGTATAGAGAGACAGAGAGAAGGCGAGACTTTTATTTTTCTTCTTGTGCAAAGATTGAAGATTGAAGGTTTTTCTCTATTCTTATAATTATGCGTTCAACTTATAATTCTTGTTTTGTTAATTCAAATATGAGTGAGTAGATTATTAATCTAGGGTTAAGTTGAACCCTAGTTATGATTGATGTGTGAATTTCCCAATTCCCCCAATTTGATTGTTTAATTGCTCTTGCTTATTGAGTTGTTTAAATTAACAATTACAAATCAGACGTGATTATGTGTATTGTTTGAACCAATATCTAATTATCAGCGAGAGTTGGATTTAGATGGTTGTGATTTATCCAATAAGAACATGAAATTCTCCATGAGAATAGGTAGAATGGATTGTTAGGAAATTAGGATGCTGTGATTAATGTCTCTAAATTGCATGATACCATGAGAATAGGTTTGATTGTATTTTAAGAGAAGCCATTAATACTCGAGAGGGGTTATTGGTATTTATAGGGCGCATCTTTCCTGTTGAGTAGTGCACGATTAATTGGGGAGGAAATTCACGATTGCATTAATTCATGCTAGTGGGGATACTTAATTCTGGATGTTTTTAATACTTGATTAATATAAACACAATTCTCTTTAGTATAAATTAGTTTAATAATTTCTCAAAATTTATTGTGTTACTTGCTTAGCCGAATTAAATCAGAAATAACTGGTGATTGATACGTTTGTCTCTGTAGGATCGACTCTGACTACCCTACTACATAGTTAGAAGGATTTGTTAGAAATTATTATTTGATAGGCACGCGACGGCCTTGTCAAATTTTTGGCGCCGCTGCCGGGGACAAAGCAGTGTTAGATTAGTTACTTTTTGAGTAAATTTAGCTAAGTCTTTTAGTTGAGTTGCTTCGGCTATTATTCCCTTGTTATTTGATCATTGTTTCTAGTTCTTTTGTTGCATGCACACTCGAAGTTCAGGTTCTGAAAGTTTAATTGCTATTGATCCTGAAATTGAAGCTACAGCAAGAAGGTAAGCAGGCAAGAGAAGGAAAAACAAGGACAAGGAAGTTATGGGTGAAACGCCAGCTAAAGCTCTCAGGGAGCATGGTATGCCAGATGCTACAGGCGTACTCTCAAGCATAGTCAGACCAACAATCACAGCTACACACTTTGAACTCAAGCCTCAGTTCATCCAATTCATCTCCAATGATTCTTTCGCAGGATTGTCCACTGAAAATCCCGTTGATCATCTTGAGAGTTTTCTTGAAAAGTGTGATACAATAAAACTGACCAATGTTAGTGATGATGCTATAAAGCTGCGCTTATTTCCATTCTCTCTCCGAGATGCAGCAAAAGATTGGTTGAAGGATGAAGGACCAAATACATTCACTACTTGGGATAGTCTTGCGAAGGCTTTTCTATTAAAATTCTTCAGTCAGAAGAAGACTTCCAAGCTCAGGAATGAGATATCTAATTTCCGTCAAGATGATGACGAGTCACTTCATGATGCTTGGAGAAAATTTAAGCGACTTCAAAGACAATGCCCTCACCATGGAATTCCTGACTGATTGCTGATCCAAACGTTCTACAATGGGTTGACATAAGAGTTTCGAAACTTTGTAGATGCTTCTTCTGGTGGTTCTATTATGAAGAAGAGTACTGAGGATGCTAAAGCTTTGTTAGACGAGATGGCATCTAATGATAATTATCCATACAGTGATCGAAATCATCCTAAGAAAGGTGGTAAGTATGATGTTAATGCTCTAACCATGTTAAATACTACTATGCAGGCAATGGTCAAGAGGATTGAGCAATTGGATGCCAGAAGCGCTCCATCTACTGTTGCTTCATGTGAGATATGTGGTGTTGTTGGACACACCAAACATGCTTGTCAATACAGTCCTTCTGGAATGGCAGTTGAACAGACAAATGCTCTTTACAATCAGAATCAGAGGCCGCAGTATAATCCTTACTCCAACACGTACAATTCAGGTTGGAGAGATCATCCAAATTTATCCTACAGGAACAATCAGGGTCAAGCTCAATCTTCACAGAATAATTTTTCTCAGCCGCCTGGTTTTCAACAAGCTCAGCCGCAGAAATCCCACTTGGAAAGTCTTATGGAAGGATTTATCTCTACGCAATCGAAGAAGAATGAGCACTTTGATTCAAGTATCAATGAGATAAAGGCTCACAACAAATTGATGGAAAACACGATCACTCAAATTTCTCAACAGCTGAGCCAACTTAATAAGCCTTCAGGCCAACTTCCTGGTCAAACTGAGCAACCACCAAGGGGTCATATCAATGTTGTAACTTTGAGAAGTGGTAAAGAATTGAAAGAGCCGGAATTGAATGCGAGCAAAAATGTTGTGAAGGCTAAGAAAAGTGAAGAGGAGATTGCAACTGAGAAACCGGTAGAACCAGAGATCTTGGAAAAAGAAAAGAAAGAATCAGAAGTTGTTCCTCTTAAACCATACGTGCCACTTGTTCCTTTTCCACAAAGGTTGGCACAAGCCAAGCTAGAGAAGAAGTATGGTAAATTTCTTGAAATTTTGCAGAAGCTACATATCAATATTCCATTCATGGATGCTATTACTGAGATGCCCTCTTATGCGAAATTCCTTAAAGATATTTTGTCAAGGAAGAGAAAAATTGAAGAAAGCTCTACCATCTCATTAACGGCAGAGTGCAGTGCCATCTTGCAAAATGATCTTCCAAAAAAGTTAGCAGATCCAGGTAGCTACTCTATTCCTGTCAAGCTAGGGGATGTCGAAATCAAAAGAGCTTTGTGTGATCTTGGAGCAAGTGTCAGTTTGATGCCTTTATCAATTTGTGAAAAGCTTCAGATGGGTGAACTGAAACCCACACGCATCTCTCTACAACTGGCCGACAGAAGTGTGAAATTTCCACTTGGAATTCTTGAAGATGTGCCCCTTAAGGTAGGAAGGTTTTATATTCTTGGAAATGGAAGAAGATGCCAATATTCCTATCATTCTTGGGAGGCCTTTCTTAGCAACAGCTGGAGCTATCATTGACATGAAAAATGGAAGAATTTCTTTCGAAGTAGGCGACGAGAAGATGGAATTCAAGCTGCAAAGTATAATGGGACATCCTTCTACGGATGAGTTTGTTAATAGGGTGGATGCACTAGAGGAAGTGATCGACATGAAAACAAAAATTCTTTTATCTGAGGATCCACTTCAAGCCGTTCTCGAGGGTAACGTTGATGAAGAAGATGGAGAGTGTCAGGGTTACGAGAAGCTCATGGATGCAGCACCTACATATAACCATGAACATTCTAATGTGCTACAGCATGAGGAAGTTAAGGAGAGTTCCACGCCTGCTAAGGTAGATCTGAAACCATTACCTGCGTCTTTGAAATATGTGTTTATGGGCCCTAATGAATCATATCCTATCATTGTCAATTCTGAGCTTGATGACATTCAAATTGAGCAATTGCTCACGGTTTTGAGAAAGTATAAAAATGTTATTGGGTATTCCATTGATGATATCAAGGGTATCAATCCATCATTCTGCATGCATAAGATTATTCTGGAAGATGAGCAAGCTTCTTCTATTGAGCATCAACGGAGACTCAATCCTAATTTGATGGAGGTGGTCAAAAAGGAGGTTTTAAAACTTCTTGATGCAGGTATAATCTATCCTATCTCTGATAGCAAGTGGGTAAGTCCTGTGCATGTTGTTCCAAAGAAAGGAGGAATGACCGTGGTAAAGAATGATAAGGGTGAGTTGATTTCTACTAGAACTGTTACAGGGTGGTGCATGTGCATTGATTATCGGAAACTGAATAAAGCCACAAGGAAAGATCATTTTCCTCTCCCTTTTATTGATCAAATGCTTGAAAGATTGGCGAGACATTCTTACTTCTGCTTCTTAGATGGATATTCAGGTTTCTTCCAGATTCCTATTCATCCAGATGATCAAGAAAAGACAACTTTTACATGTCCCTATGGTACATTTGCATACCGCAGAATGCCGTTCGGTCTGTGTTGTGCTCCTCCCACCTTTCAGCGATGTATGATGGCAATTTTCTCAAATTTCATTGAAGACATTATGGAAGTTTTTATGGATGATTTCTCAGTTGGTGGAATTTCTTTTGATGCATGCTTACATAACTTGGAGAAGGTGCTTCATAGATGTCGAGAAGTTAATCTAATTCTCAATTGGGAAAAATGTCACTTTATGGTACAAGAGGGAGTTGTTTTGGGTCATGTTGTTTCAAAAAGAGGCATTGAAGTTGATAAAGCCAAGGTCGAGGTTGTTGAGCGCTTACCACCCCCTACTTCAGTCAAGGGGATAAGAAGTTTTCTTGGTCATGCGGGATTCTATCGCCGTTTCATTAAAGATTTTTCGAAGATTGCTCGACCTCTAACTGAGCTTTTAGGTAAGGATGTACCTTTTGTGTTTAATGATTCTTGTGTTGAGGCTTTTGAAACGTTAAAGAAAGCTCTTGTCTCTGCTCCAATCATACAACCACCGGATTGGAAATTACCATTTGAGATCATGTGTGATGCTAGTGATTAAGCTATTGGTGCAGTCTTAGGTCAGAGGAAAGATGGAAAGCTTCATGCTATTTACTATACAAGAAAGACCTTGGATGGTGCTCAGATTAATTATGCAACAACGGAGAAAGAATTGCTAGCGGTGGTGTATTCTATGAAAAAATTTCGATCCTATCTCGTTGGTTCGAAGGTTATTGTTCACACGGATCATGCAGCTTTGAGATATTTGATGAGTAAGAAGGATGCTAAACCTCGTTTGATTCGTTGGATTCTACTTCTTCAAGAATTTGACTTAGAGATTAAAGACAAGAAAGGGGCTGAGAACATGGTTGCTGATCATCTTTCACGCCTTAATTTAGATGATGATGATGGTAAAAATATTCCGATTAATGATTCTTTTTCTGACGATCATCTACTTTCTCTTGCAAGGATAGAGGTTCCTTGGTATGCTGATATAGCTAATTTCTTAGCTAGTGGTACTGTTCCTCATGGTTACTCATCGCAGCAAAAGAAGAAATTTTTCTATGATGTGAGGAAGCACTTTTGGGATGATCCTTTTCTCTATAAATCATGTGCTGATGGAGTCATTAGAAGGTGTGTTCCGTACAATGAGATTGCTTCTATAATCTCGCATTGTCACGATTTGCCAAGTGGTGGTCATGCAAGTACTACGAAAACTGCTGCAAAGATTCTTCAGTGCGGTTTTTATTGGCCAACTCTTTTTAAAGATGTCCACCAATATGTTCATTCTTGTGATCGTTGTCAACGAACTGGAAATATTTCAAGACGCAATGAGATGCCTCTCAATAGCATTCTTGAAGTGGAGCTTTTCGATGTTTGGGGAGTAGATTTTATGGGACCATTCCCTCCATCTTTTAAGAACCGGTATATCTTGGTAGCTGTGGATTACGTCTCAAAATGGGTTGAAGCCGTTGCATCCCCCACTAATGATGCTCGTGTTGTGAGCAAGTTCTTTAAGAAGACGATTTTTCCTAGATTTGGAGTGCCAAGAATTTTAATTAGTGATGGAGGAAAGCATTTTCTGGAAAATCGCTTTGAAGCTATGTTGAAGAAATATGGAGTTAATCATAAGGTGGGACTTTCTTATTATCCCCAAACCAGTGGTCAGGTGGAGATCTCTAACCGTGAAATAAAGACTATCTTGGAGAAGACGGTCACAAAATCAAGGAAGGATTGGTCTACGAAGCTTGATGATGCACTTTGGGCGTATAGAATTGCGTTTAAGACACCTATTGGGACAACTCCATACAGATTGGTTTATGGAAAAGCATGTCATCTTCCCGTTGAGTTGGAGCACCGTGCATTTTGGGCTATCAAGGGTCTGAATTTTGATATGTTAGCAGCAGGTGAGAAGAGACTTCTACAACTTAATGAGCTAGATGAGCTTCGTTTGGAGGCTTATGAAAGTTCTAAGCTTTACAAGGAGAAAACAAAAAGATGGCATGACAAAGGGCTACTACGAAGAGAATTCAAGGAAGGAGATTTAGTTCTTCTTTTTAATTCGCGATTGAAACTTTTTCCCGGAAAACTTCGCTCTAGGTGGTCTGGCCCGTTTAAAGTAAGAAAAGTTTTTCCATATGGTGCAGTTGAATTGTTGGATACCAATGGAGAGTCATTTAAGGTGAATGGGCAAAGAGTGAAACATTATAGAGCAAGTGAGCTGATTAACATGAAAGTGGATATTCCGCTTTCTATCCCTTCATCGGAATGATTGATAATGAGGTCGATCTAATGACCTTAAAAAAAAGCGCTTCTTGGGAGGCAACCCAAGCTTATTGTAAGTTTTGTATTATTATTATTATTATTATTATTATTATTATTATTATTATTATTATTATTATTATTATTATTATTATTAGAGGTAGATAATTTTTATTTCATTTTTTTTCACTCCCGCAAGGTGCCTTGATGAATTGCTTGAAGTGTTTCAGGATATAATTATTTCGAATTTTGCCAAATCTCGGAAAAGGAAAAAGAAAAAAAATAATAAGTGAAAGTCACGGTTTTATGATTTTCAACAGCACAGAAATACGGGGGGGTTGATTTTTAATACTGGCGTTTTCATTCCCTGCTAGTTTTATAATTTAGGACAGAGTTTCAATACCGGGGTATAGAGTTACCAACCCCGCGGTATATATTTTCTGCCAGTGTCAAGTCCCTGCGCGTGCGTGCTCCTTCTCTTCTCCAGGAGTCGTCCTCCCATTGTCCAGTCCAGTCAAGCCCAGTCCATCTGCTGTCCAGTCCAAGGCCCATCTTTTTGTCTAATTGTTCAAGCCTATCATTTGCTGATTGTCCAGTCCTATGCAAGCGCACGTGCTGCTGTTTGTTAAAAAATTTTGTTGGAGCGGGGGTTTGAACCCCAGACCTCGCACATGCATGTACACATGACCAGCCACTCCACCAACTCTCTCATTGTGTTACAATCTGATTTGCTTATTAATAAACACAAGGCTGGATCAGAAATTTAGCAAGGAGCAAGGCCATTTTCTACAATTTTTCAAGGACATTTCATGCTTCTATTAGGGGAGTATTTCTAACCTTTATTTGTATAAATTTTTTATTATTCTTTTTGTATTTTTTTTAGGATTGTTAGATTTTATTTTTTTTCTTTCTTTTATTAAATTATTCATTGAGGACAATGAACCATTTAAGTGTGGGGATATGTTCTTAATGATAAAAAATCCAAAAAAATTATATATGATAAAAATAAAAAAATGAAAAAATTAGAAAACTTTTTGTATATAATTGTCATGTCAAAAGCATGTTAGCGAGGATAAGTACACATTTTGTAGACTGATTTTGCATGATTAATTCTGAGCTTGTATCATAGAATAAAAATCATTTGTTGCTTGATAATTCCTTGTGTGTGCTTTCGAAAATTTAAAAACTTGAGATGCTTCTTAGTCAAATTTAGTGAGTCGAGCATGCTTTCACCTTGTGAGATTTTGAGCCTAATTAATGATTGATACATTTTATATCAATCGAATTTCTTTGTTGTGTGTTGTTCGTCAATTAGCATTGCTCTAGAACTTGTTTTGATACCTTGTTGAGACTACATGTTGTGTGTGTGCATGAAAGTGATAAAGGCACTAGGATTAACCTCATTGACCTAAACACTATCCTTATGAGTTATATCCTTAGAAGCCCCCTTGAGCTTATATCTGTTTCTTTCAATTATCACCACTCTATAATTTTTGAGCCTACTTATTTATTCTTATCTTGATTTACTAGTAGAGCATTGTGATTCAACTTAAGGGTGGGTGAATGTTCAAGTGTGGGGATTTCTTTGTTAAGGTTTGATATTTTGGTGAGAATTATATAATGTGGTTGCTTGATCTTGAAAAAAAAAAAAAAAGAAAGAAAGAAAGAAAGAAAAAAGGAATAAAAAAAGAGAAAAATTTGAAGAAGATCGAAGTAGAGTTTGTGTTCATTGGTTTGTACAATGTGAAAGTGGGAAAGTACATAATGATGTACTTATGGGTTTAATGCTTGTGAAAGTTTAATTATCTTTTACATGATCTACTATTCATGTTGGGTGCTTTAATTAGAAGTGAACATTATGCTCTATTAGTTTATCAAACTTAGCCACTTGTGAGCCTATTTCTTTGATATCCCACCCCATACCTAAGCCCCATTACAACCTTTAATGAAGACCTTTTGATTTGTGCATGCACATGTACGAAGTAGTGGATATTTGGTGGATAACCAAGCATATGGTAGCACATGTCTATTTTGATTGAACTTGAGTGAAACACTAACACCTATACACTTGTGTGAATTGAGAGCAATGTGAGATTTTCTATCCACGGCATGCTTACTTACTGAAGGAGACTTTGATGTTTATTTCATGATATTTTTGTCTGTCAAGACAACGTGTGCATACTTGGATTGTTTTGTGCAAGTGGTGTACTTTCAGATCTTCTCAGATTGTTGTGTGATTGAGGTTTGCATATGTGGAGTACTATGAATTGTTGCATGTTTAAGACTTGGTGATTGAAAATATTTGATTTTGTGGGTATATCTTCTATAAACCTTCACGAGACAAAACTCGTCCTACTAGGGCTGCCTAGGGGTTTAACGGCTTGTTGCATATGCTCAATGCAATCGTGTCATCTACGAAAGTGATGTTAGTTAGTTAGGATAATTTTTATTTCTTTATTTGCCCGAGGACGTGCAAATGCTAAGTGTGGGGATGTTTGATAGAGTGTATATTTATATATTTTTTATATGATTATATTCCTCATATTTATTGTATTTTGCATTTAATTGGATTTTTATTTAATAGATTTTAATTTTTTATTGTAGGAAGCAAGGAAATTCTAAACTTGGAAGGATTGGAGAATAAAGAGCTTAATTGGAGATTTATTAGAAGGAAATTCGGATTTATCGGGCAGCATGCGCGCAATTCACTGTTTGGGCCATATCTCGAGTTCTACAAGTCAGAATTGGGCGATTCAACAGCCCACGCGAAGATAATTAAATTTTCTATCATTCTAAGATGGTCCAGATGTCATATTATAACTGGAGCAGCCCAGATCTACAGGAGAAAAGTCAACCACGAATTTTCCTTGAAAATCTATTCAGTTTAGGAAATGTACTTGTAATTTCCTCAAGGCATTAAAATACTTTTTAATTAGAGACATATATAATATTAGATATTATTATAATTAGGGATAGATACATAGATACGTATAGAGAGACAGAGAGAAGGCGAGACTTTTATTTTTCTTCTTGTGCAAAGATTGAAGATTGAAGGTTTTTCTCTATTCTTATAATTATGTGTTCAACTTATAATTCTTGTTTTGTTAATTCAATTATGAGTGAGTAGATTATTAATCTAGGGTTAAGTTGAACCCTAGTTATGATTGATGTGTGAATTTCCCAATTCCCCCAATTTGATCGTTTAATTGCTCTTGCTTATTGAGTTGTTTAAATTAACAATTACAAATCAGACGTGATTATGTGTATTGTTTGAACCAATATCTAATTATCAGCGAGAGTTGGATTTAAATGGTTGTGATTTATCCAATAAGAACATGAAATTCTCCATGAGAATAGGTAGAATGGATTGTTAGGAAATTAGGATGCTGTGATTAATGTCTCTAAATTGCATGATACCATGAGAATAGGTTTGATTGTATTTTAAGAGAAGCCATTAATACTCGAGAGGGGTTATTGGTATTTATAGGGCGCATCTTTCCTGTTGAGTAGTGCACGATTAATTGGGGAGGAAATTCACGATTGCATTAATTCATGCTAGTGGGGATACTTAATTCTGGATGTTTTTAATACTTGATTAATATAAACACAATTCTCTTTAGTATAAATTAGTTTAATAATTTCTCAAAATTTATTGTGTTACTTGCTTAGCCGAATTAAATCAGAAATAACTGGTGATTGATACGTTTGTCTCTGTGGGATCGACTCTGACTACCCTACTACATAGTTAGAAGGATTTGTTAGAAATTATTATTTGATAGGCACGCGACGGCCTTGTCAATGATGAGCAGTGAAACGGTAAAGTGGAGGAAACGAACGGTCAATTACCGGAGAAGAAGAAGGAAAGCGGTGGAGACGTGGTGGTGTTTGTGATATAATGGTGAGAGAGGCAGAGACAACGAGGGCTTGTTTTAGTTGACTCGATTTATGGTTTATGAGCACCAGGTGTTTGTTTAAATGACACAAAGAATGGTTGGTGGTATTCTGTGGCCGAAAACAATGCTTGTCGTCGGAAATAATGGAGGCACGGCGGAACAACTGAGGAACGAGGCTAAAGCTCTGATACCATGAAGAATCAGGAAAACCAATGTAAGAGAAACTAAACAATCTTGTATTGATTTATATGAAGCTTGATTATACAAAGAACTAATACAAGGCTATTTATAGCCAAACTGAAAGGAATAAAACAAGAAGAGAAAACATAAACAAACAACCCATATAATCAGGAGCCGAAAGATGTTGTAGCCGAAAGTTATAGCCGAAAGTTGCTTGATACTTTTGACAAAGTGCTATATACTTTAACACCGCCGCTAAAAAAGCGGCTGAACACACCGGCAGCGACACTTACTGCCACCAATGCTCCAGTAACCATCAGTGCATACTTGCAATCAAACACTACATCACCACCAATGAGAGAACCGAATAGAGAATTGAAGAGAGGCATGACTTCTTAAGATGTGATGTTTAGGTATTTGTTTATATTGTAATTAAGCCCTAATTCGGACAGGCTGGGTCCTATTTATAATAAAATGTTGGGAGGAGGTGCGGAGACGCTAGGTTGGTTCGGAGGGAGTGAGAGGGGCAAGGGAAAAGGGTGGGTAGTCCAACCCAAACTCATACATGTGAGAATTAATTCATACAAAATTTGGGGGGGTGTTTTGGCTAAGCTTCTTTTGAGGGCTTAATGACTTATTTTCAGGTAAAAAATTTATATTTTGATAATTTTTTTATAAAAGTATTTAATCTATGTTTGAAATTCAATAAGTTGCAAAAATAAGTTGGAAAATAAGTTTGGAAGTTATGAATCTCTAACTTTATCTTAAAATAAGTTGATTTATTCTGAAAATAATTTTCCCAAACACCCCCTTAATAAAATACTTTTTGCTTTTTAATTTCCTTTTATATTTATGTTGTTGTTAGTAAACTTAATCAAGTTAATTATGAACTCAATGTAATCAATTACTATTATTTTTCCTAATAATAAATTTGTTTCTATAAGAGCATCTCCAACGGTAATAGCTAAAATCATTAGCTATATAATGATTATCTAAAAATTTGCTGAACTGTAAGATATTTTACTCCAATGGTATTAGCTATAATGAATAGCTATATTTTAAAAATAGTATTTTATTATTATTTTAATTATATATATATATATATATATATATATATATATATATAAGTAAATAAGATCGATGATGTGTCACGATATAAGTGGAGATAATGAATTATAGATATTATCTATATATTATAGATGTCCTCCAAATATAGAAGATGTCATGATGATTATCTAAAAATTTACCTGACAGGAAGTATGGTTGGAGAAGAAAAAATATACATATTATTTAAAAATTATGTCATGTCATCAATTTTAGCTAATAGGTGTGTAGCATTGGAGATGCTCTAACAACGAAACCAATTTTGATTCTAAATAAAATTTTGTAATACTTGGGGGATCGGAGAAATATATTTGGGGGACCAAACATATATTTAGAAAAAATTATTAAAACTTTTACATATAAATTTCGGTGTTAAGATGCAGAGATCGGGGCTCACCCTGGTCCCCCTAGTTCCCCCCAACTGGGATGTATTTGTGCCTTTATGGTAAATCTTAAAATGCTTATTTATAACACAATATAAAAAAAATGAAACTTTACTCACACCCATTAAAATGCTTATTTTATGGTAAATCTTAAAATGAAAATACAGAAAGAAAACCTAATACAAACTAAGAAACTCACGCACACCCAGGAGTCGAACCCCTGACCTCCTTCAAAGGAGGCCAGTGGCTCAACCACTGCACCAACATGTTGTTGGCTTTATAACACAATATAGTTAGCCTAAATCATAATGTTTAGGTTTGCAAGGAAAAAGAATTTTACGGTGAGTAACCATTGGACAGACAACAACTACTGGCCTAGATGTTCTAAGTTGGTATTATACTTTTTGCACAAGAAGATCAAGAGGTTCAGCCCATATGAAAAACTCAGAACGTTGCTGTACACCTTCCCAATTTATTAGTCCTAATAAAATAGGACATTCAAACAATTCGCCGTTCTCTAAGGAGTAAACACAACAGCACCTTTCTTTCCGAATATAGATCTTGTTAACTTCCATAACAATTTATTGTATCCACGTAAACAGAGTGCCTGCTTAGAAATACAGATCTATCTCCTAAACTTTCTAGAGGAACCCAAACTTTCTGGAAGGAAAGCTTATAGGAATGACCCGTTTGCAACCTTTTCTGCTCACAATCCAAACAATGGATCGGGGGTTGTTAGAAGTGACTCATCTGTAGCATTGGCCGGTGCACAGATGTTTGAAGGTTCTAGGAACCAACAAAACTCGATGCACGAACAACAAGTATGGTTGCATTAGAGCTTAGTCTATAAATTAACTCTAGTCATGTAACCTTTTCCTCAGTTTAGATCATTTTCAGTTAGCAAGCACAGTAATCATGTACATCAATTTTTTTTAACTCTTTCATCATATTAATTAACCTTAATTTGTAACGTTGAATCTGCCTTATCTAGTACGATGTCTCATTTTAGTTTGGTACGTAGTTATTTAAATTCATATTAATTAAGTTGATTCCAGGAGTCGCCATAATACACACACACACTGTTGGGTCCTCTAGAGTCTAGACTGTTAGGAAAACTCAAGAGGTTTGCCTTTGGAATAGTTGGCTACAAGCTCAAATGTTACTAAAGGTAGATGACTTATAAGCTACTTCTCTTTCGACCCTTCCTAATGCAAGATGCATTGCCACAGCGAGATAGACTGCCATTGTGAATGAGCGCTTTAGTTTTTGGAGATGAAGTTCTCTGTCATTAGGAGTTCTCATCAAAATCAGCTTGAACCAGTTTTGAAAATCGGTTTGTATACTCTTTTGAAGATATGAGGTTTGATAGCATCACCATCTGAACAATCATCAAGCACAATTGCCTTTCCAGGCCTCTTACCATATTCGAAACCTATTCCTACCTTTGGATTCTCAATGTGCTTCTCATGATATTCCTGAACTAACTTAGAAGAGTTTCTAAATGCTATGAGTTTAAACTCATTTTAACAATTTGGTTTATGATAAATTCTTCTATCTCCTTAGCACAGACAATATCATTTTTCAATCTTGCATTCTCTTGAGCTAGTGAATCTATTGGACTGGTTTTAAGTAAAAGCATTTCATTTTCAGATTTGAGAGTTTCATTCTTTTTAGTTAACTTAGTGATTTCTTCATGAGCAGCAGATAAACTAACATGAATGTTAAACATCTCAGCACTTAAATCTTAAATGGTTCACTTATAGTCAATTTTAAACATATCAAGTAAAATGATAGATGGTACCTAATTTGAGGAACTTGAAGCTTCATCATCAGATTTAGCCATGAGGGCCAAGTTTACATATTCTTCTTCTTCCTCTTCATCAAAATCATCCCAGCATTTTCCTTCAGCCACATAAGCTCTTCCTTGATTCTTCTTAAACTGATTTCCAGATCCTTTTTCAAATCTTTGATTCTGTTTAGGCCTTCTACACTCAGTAGCAAAATGCCCTAGCTCATTGCAGTTGTAACATCTAAACTTCGACCTATCTACCATCCATGTCTTGTATCCACCTCTTGTGGCACCACCAGTAGTTTTTGAAAAACCTCCCTTATTGAGCCTAGATGTTTGACCCTGTGGCTTATATGACTTGTTTCTTCTGAACCTGATATTCTTGAATCTCTTAGCCATATAAGCCATGGTTGGATTATCCATGCTTTCAATCTCTTCTACTGTGTAGAAGTCTTCATCTTCAACACCTTTCAGCTGCAGAACCACCTTCTCTTTGTCATCCAACACCACTTCAATCTTCAAGGATGACACTTGTGTTGGTTGTGAACTTTGTGAGGGTTCACTTGGACAAGCTACTTGTGGTTCATGAGCTACAAGGGCTCCTAATATATTTGTTACCTTCCCTTTGGTTACAGTCTGAATAGCTCTCTTTTGGAAGAGTTCGAGTTCGTATGACTTGAGCACACCATATAGAGTTTCAAGAGAAACCTCATTCAAGTTTCTTCCTTCTCGTATGGATGTAACCTTGTGCTCAAGATGCTCAGGGAGAGTGAGTAAAAATTTGATGTTAATCTCTTTTCTGTCATAAAAATTCCCATGAATTTGTAACTCGGCTATCAGCTTGTTGAACCTTTCAAACATGTTGGTTAGTTTTTCACCTGACTTGGCCATAAAAGCTTAATATTGTGATACAAGGATTTGCCTTTGATTTTCTCGGACCTCTTCACTTCATTCACACAGCAGCTCTATCTTACTCCATATCTTTTTTGCAGATTAACATCCCATGACATTACCACACATGGCTTTGTCTAAAGTGAGAGAGTCGAGCAAGATAAGTTATAAGTAGTCATCCAAGACTACTTTCTCCTTTTCAGTTTCTGTGTACTCTGAAGGCCTCTTAGCAACCCAGTGGGCTGGAATGACTTCGTTATTTATGGTAGTAGCAGCTACTTCCTTCTGAGGAATGAAGGGACCGTTCACAAGGATTCCCATGTACAGTGGATGGGCAGTTTTGATAAATAACAAGATCTTTCTTTTCCACAAATTGTAGTTCTCTTTATCAAAGACTGGAATCTTGATACCACTTGACTTCTGAACACTCGTTGCAGAAGGGGGGTTGAATGCAATACTGATAAAATCAAATCTTTAAAACAACAACAATAATAAAGATTACAAGTTATCAGTAGAAATATGCAAACATAAGTGAATCAAGATTCTCACAAAATAAATGTTTTATTTATCTTGTGAAGTGGTGCTACAACCTAGAGAAAATATTTATCCAGCTTCGGTATCTTGATAGATACAAGATTGTTTCGTTGTTGCTCGTTACAGAAAGAATTAGACATGTATCTAAGTAAACTAAGATACTCTGTTGTCACTGTCGCATGGGTTGTAGAGCTGCAGTCGTTTTCAAGTGGCGGCTCTTTATAATTTACACACCTATGTGACTTTCCTAAATTGCTATACAGACATTGTTAACAATACAAGTAAAGCAACCTAGATTCTTTCTATTTCTAGCTAATACAATTCTACTAGATGTGGATATATCATACTCTTTGAATTGACCAGCCTTGTATTGTGATCTCTCAAGCTTCTATCGTAGTCTTTGCAGGTCTGCTACAATCGATGGAATGTTGCAGCAAATCTGTTTCTTGAACATCTAAACTATCACGGGTTTGATTGAGAAAAATCCCCAAATCAAATAATTCACTGAGACAGTAACCTTAACCGCCAAGTCTGCTATCGAAGGAATATTCAGATATTGACAGTACGAGCTCCCGCCAAAGTTGATGTCAGAACTCCAGACTTGCTGTCAAGTGTGAGAATGTTTTTGTCCCATGCTTCAGCCAATGTTGCTGTCAGATGTAGCCTTTGTCATGACTTGCAACACATTGTCTTCTTGTAATCTTACTGTCAAGATTATGACGATAACTCTTATTCTTGCTGTCTTCTGGATGTATCCCTTGAGGCTTGAACAAATGCATGAACTTCTTCCAAGACATACAATTATTACATGACAATAATTATTTGATTACAAGAACATACTCTGGCTATGACAGTAATGTTCTACTTAGTAAAACGAAGTACAGGGAAATCTAGTTAAGTTGTCTCTATGCTATCACCCATAAATCCCAACATAAGATTTTACACGTTCAATTTATTATGTATTTTATCTTGAATTTTTAAAACTTGATTTGGATGATTTTAAAACCTACGTGAAATTAACAAAATAATCTTTAATTTACAGATAATTTAACAATTTTCTCCAATTAAAACTACCAAGAAACAAAAGAGATATGAAATTGAATATTTTATATTGAAAATTCTTTTCTATTTAGGAAATCTACTTATATTTTCTTTTGATTGTCAAAATAACCTTCTTATTATTTGAAGATAGTTGTACTAATAACTTAATACAGTTTTAATAATAAGTGTAGGAGGGATTTTGTCCAAAACTTTGGTATTTGGTAGTCTGGTCCCCAGTACGATAAAATAAATTAGAACTGTTAGATCTTAAAATAATAGATAAAAAAGGTTGGATCTAGCATAAAAAATATTTAATATTTTATCATGTATACTAAAAAGTGTATTTATATTGAAATACGAAAAAGTGATCGTCAATGATTTAATCATATATAATTAGGTTTTCTATATTGAATAGGATTATTAATATAGGTATTCTACACTAAATAGGATTAATGTAAAAATTCATAATTATATATTTTCTTGAGATTCTGAGTGTTTTCATTTGGATAATTACTGTTAAATCATCACTAAATTAAAGATAATTTTATGAGTTTCGCGTGGACTGTAAAATCATCCAAATCCGATTTCTATATCTCGAAATAGAGCCTAAATAGTAAATATGAACCCTTTTTAATATTAATAAATAAGTAAATAAAATTCAATTCTAATACAATCTTTTATATCCTTTTCATATTATAACGTCTTTTTAAAATTCAATTATAATACAACCTTTTTAATTATATCCTTTTTAGATTATAATTTTCTTTTTAATATGATATAATCTTGATCATCTATTTTTAAAAATATTATATTCGATGGTTGAGATTATTTTGGCGGTACAGTGACTAAACCAAAATTATGGATAAGATTTCTCTTACGCTTATTATATATGAGGATATAATGTGCACAAACTATGTTTCATGGTCAGACTTTTATATTCTTAATGTTAATGGAGTCTGTGTCGTTTCTATTCCTTATGCTCACAGTCTCATGTGCAAGTTCATGGCCATATTCTTGTTTTAATGGCAAATTTTTATTAGTTGTAAAGTGATAGTCAAAAAATAAAAAATACACTGTGAAATCCAACAAAATCAACGATTTTTTAAAATTCTTCAAAGTCAATAAGTTTTTGAATACCATAAGATTTTAATAGATTGTTTAAAATCCATATTGAATACCTTTAGATTTTAAAAAATTATTTGAAATTCGGATTGAATACCCCAAACTTTTTAAAATGAAATGAATACCATCAAATTTTAAAGGATTGTTTAAATTCTTTATTGAATACACCCAGTTTTAATGGATTTTTTAAAATCCTAATTGAATACCCTTTTTCGGAAACAGCCTCCCTATTGTATAGGGGCATGGTCTGCGTACATCTACCCTCCCCAGACACCACTTTAAGTGGTATTATAACTGGGTAGGTTTCGTTTTTTTTTTCTAATTGAATACCCTTAAACTTTTGAAATCGAAAAAAATTCTACAGAATCTAGATTAAATACAACCCTCTAAAACTTTGGGACACGAGGACACTATCCTATTTTTGGACACGGGTAAGGAGACACAACATCCATCCATTCTCTCTATAATAGGAGAACACAGGGGTTAAATGAGCAAAAATAATCCTTGTGAAATGACTACAATAACCCTTCTTTTTACAGAAGTACATTACCTCCACCAATCTAACTACTATACCGATACATTTCATTCACGTGCATTTTTTGGCTGTTCACTCTATGCGATTGATTTTCAGACGGTTGTCGATGGTCTCCACCTTCTCCTCAAAATTTCTTCTCCAATTTCACCGCTAATCCTCCCACCTCCCTTCAATTGCACGGGTAATCTCACTGCTTTGGCTCAATATCAATTTGTGCATATATGTTAGCTACTACTACCTGTAAACTTGATAAAAACCCTCGCCAGTGATTTCATAATAATAGTAATAATTACAATGAAGAATTTGATTATAAAAATGAGTTAATTTTGATATATATATATATATATATATATATATATATATATATATACCCTCTCAAGTCCTTAAACAAAATACGTACCGTTAAAACCCTAGAGTTAAGCGGCTACGTGAGGTGAAATAGAGGAAAACATAGATGTTAGTTTCATTCATCATTCTATTTGAAGAATATACGTGATTGTTACTATAAAAGGAAGTAAGAGTTTTACTTGATGATTAGTTTATCTAAAAGTAGATATGTCATAAGTAGCTTTTGATACACTGGTTTCGATTGATTAATTTAAGATAGTTATACTACTTACATTCAACATGGAACTGGATTCGATTGATTAATTTAAGATAGTTATACTACTTACATTCAACATGAAAATTTGAAGAAAACACGTGAAAGCCCAAAAAAACCCACAGATGTACATATATATGTATCCGTGAAGAATTACGTGCAATTGAATCCTCTAATTTTGTTGCATATATCTTGCAAGGTTTAGCTCATCATATGATGCACATGCTTTTAGATTTTAGCCAACTCATATCATTAATGCTATAATGTTTCTAACTTGTTTTTACATTTGAATAATCAACGCCATCATATTAAAAGGATGTTTTCTTTACAGTTCATAATGCTGAATAAATATTAGAAATACATATCTACCCTGGTTTATTGTAAATGTAGGGAAACACTGCCTATGTATGCCGTCCAAACATAACAGATCAATTTTAATGATGGTGCAGGTAGGATGCAGCTCCTGAACTGCGTTAGAGGAACAGCGTCAATGTCAATTATACTTATAAAGCTGATGAAAGCAAGAAAAGGTAATTGTTTGAAAAGATTTTAAGCTGGTAGTTGATGATAAATAAAGTATACCAACAAGTTTAAAGTATACCCTACAGTAATATCATATGTATAACACTTAGTTTTTTAGTTTAGTACAATGCTCGTGAACATTTTACAGCTGCCTCTCTAACTAAATTTTAGTTGTACTCAGATCAGGCTGTAGAGAAGCAAACAGAAGAACTGAAGGATGTCTCGAGCAAGTAGGAGCATGATAACAAGTTCTGGGTTATAATTATAAGTGAGATAAACCAAAACATAAAGGTATGAACTCTATTTCTATCTGCATAAAAAGATAAATACAGTTAACAACACGATTTAAGGCTACATTAAATCCATGTGGTTTAAAAATCATTATACAAAATGCATATAAATATACATAATTAAGTGGAAAGACAATTTAACCGAGGATATGAAGTTTAGCCAATAAATATCACACTTGTCCTTGCCTATTCAAGAAAAGATAATGAAAATTATAGAAGAAATAATTGATAGAGCGATTATGAATTATGGTCTTGCTGTAAAGGACACATTTGTGTTGTGGCGTGTTTGCTGCAGTTGGTTTCCTGTTCTAAGGGATGGCAACGGGTTGGATCGAATCGGGTTTGGCCAAATCCAAATCAAAATCCAAAGTTTTCGGATCAGATCGGGTCTGGATCTGGGTTTGAAAATCAAAATCCAAATCATTGGATTTTATCGGGTTTCGGATCGTATTCGGGTTTAAATCGGATTTTTTTTCATAAAAAATTTAGAATATTTTAAATAAAATTTAAAAACTATAAGAAAAATAAAGAATATTTAATTTATATAAATATATTAGAATTTTAATAAAAAAATAAAATTTTGATTTGAATAAATAAATCAAAATTGTGGCATATATATATATATATATATATATATATATTTATTTATTTATATATTATAATAACATACACACACCGAAAAATTAAATAAAAATAATATCACGTTATTTGAGATATCTCAAATATATATATATATGGGTGATCATTTTGTTTATTTGTTTGATATGTATCTCAAAAATATAAAATGATATAATAAATAATAAATAATATTAAATGTACATAAATATATATATCGGGTTTTTATCGGGTTTCGGGTTTGGATCGGGTTTCGGGTTTGGATCGGGTTTTAGGTCGGGTATCGGATTGGGATACCCAAGATCCAAATCCAGATCCAAACTCTTTCGGGTCCAAAAATAATATCCAAATCCATATCCAAATCTAAAAAATCGGGTTCGAGTATACCCATACAGATCGGGTCGGGTCGGGTATCCGTCGGATCAGATTTTTCTGCCATCCCTACCTGTTCTCTCTTTGAAAATGGTTGAAACGGGTATAAAATATTCTTTTCTGAATTAAAGAATCAAGGACAGTGCCTTTTACAAAATTATTGAAGCTGTTAAAAGACATTAAGGTATTAATATTTTAAGAAATAGACTCGATATAAGAAAAACATTAGTCAAACGCATGTTGCTACCAAATCTTTATAGATTCCGCATTTGTAGTTTTCAGAAGGCTTGGTTTCGTAGAACGTGCAAACAAAGATCCACAATTTGGCGGGGTTATATTAATACCTATTATTAAAGATATATTTTTCAAGTTGGGTCAAAATCAAATTTGACTATTTTAATTAATTTATTTTGGGGAAATGAATGTAATAAATTTCTGTATTTTAAGATTTTAGTGGGGACAGTTGTACCAAGTTGCTGAATACATTATTTACGTCGCTGGTAACTACTTTTTTATTTTTCATATCTTCAACCATAAATATTGAAAAAAACATTTGCTATGTTAAGATACACCAATATCAGTAACTTTAACTATCTGACCAGCTATCTGCAGAAGCAAAAGACTGAAATTTGCCATATAACTTTTAGTAGCCAGTAGCGAGCTCAACTATGCAGTGCGGCAAGGATTGACGAACACCTGCCACTGGTTATGAAGGAATCATCCAAAGTTTAAATCAGGGATTGTCAAACACATGTCGCTAGTTATGCAGGTATCATCCAAAGTTTAAAATAGAGAATAGTATACTTCATTATTGTCATAAACTGTTAATGTACTTACTGCCAAGGACATCATTTTTAGGGAAAAAAGGGAAGATGTTTTTAATGCTATAGAGAACTTTCTATTTTCGGATGCCTTAGAGATGATACGGAATACCATCCAGAATGAATTATGTGTGCATCTCTGAAGCTAATTTAATATTTTTACTCTCTTTTATGTGCACCCATCAATTTGACTCCTTAGGCTGTTAGTGTATCAAAATTTCTTTGGTCTTGTTTATTGTGCAATGTTGATGAATCACAGTTACGTAGATGTTGTAGTTTTAGCTTATTTCTATTTATTTGTTAAATGAGACTACCTAAGCAGGAATTATAATTTGTATTTACATTTATATAGCGATGGAACATGGACAACAAACCTATTATATGAATTATGTTGTAGGTCACACTAAATTTTGTGATAAATCTAAAACGCGTGGATTGGTCAAATGCGCGTGCACTGTGCTGTACTTATTTTAGGAGGCTGTTTACACTAATACACGCAAGCGTACGTGGTCACAAGTAATATAAATTTAAGTCAAGTTCGTTCCCACAGAGATCTGGTTTAGGTTTTAAATCAGTTAATGTACCTATGCAATAATGTATGGTTTTTATTCACTGCTAAGACAAATAACAAGATTAGGTTTGATTAACTAAATTAACTAAGAAACAAATTAACAAAACTAAGAATTACTTAACTAATTAGAATTAAAATCGAATTACTTATATAAGAATAAACGTGGGATCCTAACTTCATTAAATACTTCGCTTAGAGTTGATGCCTTTTATCAATGCATGTGATGGTTATGATATCTGATCAGACAATACGAAATAAGTATAGCCTACCTCTCGGTATACGAATACCAAACTACTTAAACATCCACAAAAGAGATAGAAGATGGGTAGACACCAATTATGTTTAGACCCTATATCTCTATAAGATTTGAAAACATAATGGTTTAAGCAAAAGTTATCCATTAAGATCACATAGTGCAACATAAGTTATCTCTAATTACGATACAAATCATGATGTCAAACATACATCAATTTATCCTATGCTAGCATGGCAAGTTCTAAATCTCAAGATCCACTCTCGTTTCGCAAGAGATTAAAAATTCAATATAGATGTTAGCTACGCATCTAAAAGCATTAATAATAACCATACGAGAATATTAAGAAGTCATCACACACAAATCTTTAAAGCAAACAAACTACTAAACTACATAGATAAATCCATTAGAATCTCATGACAACGATTAGTTCATAATCGAACCGCTCGTCATCATGGGATCTGATGAAACCATGGTAATAAACAAAGTCTGAATAAACACAATAGTGCTAGAGTCATAAGGTTTAGAAAACAAATCCAAAATCTGAAGATCCAAAGTATCCTAATAGAAGAAAACAAAAGATGAAGTAGATCTAGATCTTCGTTGCTTGTCACGAGCGTTGGTGATTCCTTCTCCACTTTTCTCCCTTGATTCTCCGATAAAAACATGATTTTCTTGATGCATAGATGTGTTTATATAGCCCCCATGTCTTGTCCAGCAAGAAATTCCTCAAAACAGAGTTAAAATAGAATTTCTACAGTTTGGCACAAAATACATTTCCTAAACTGATTCTGTTTTGAATGAAAATTCGTAACTGACTTTTCTTCAGAATTTCAGGGCCATTCCATTTGTAATTGGACATTTGAACCACTTTAGAATGAAAAATAATTCCGTTATCTTCGCGTGGACTGTAAGATCACCCAAAACGGACTTATAGAACTCAAGATATGACCCAAACAATGAATCAGGATTTTCATGAAAAATTTCGGGCTCGACAAAATGCTTCCTGCGCTGCAGCGCACCTATACCGCACTGCAGCGCGCCATGGAACCTGTTGAAACAGATCCATCTTCATCCGAGCTTTCCAACGACTGCTTACGGGGTTCAAACGGACTTGTAGAACTCCAAATATGGCCAAAATAGTGAAGACTGCGCAACCTACCCAGAAAATCCCCATTTTACACAATTTGCTCCTTTCTCTTCCATTTTCTCTTCCGATTCTTTTGCCACTTCCTATTCTTCAGTTCTTGAGCGTGAATCCACCATGAAACATGTAAATGTATCTCCCCACTTCAATATAGTAACCCTGCACCATTCTTAATAAAAACGAATCAAAAACACGACATACTTAAGGCCAAGTTAATCAATTTAATCCAATACGAAGCGTTCCAAGTGGATATAAAATCCACTTATCACACCTCCAAACTTAAACCGATGCTTGTCCTCAAGCATAAATAAGCTCAATATAACTAATGCAATGCATGAATGCAACTCTGATCCTGTCGAACTAACCAAAACCAACTAGAAAGCAAATATCTCAATGAATACAACTAAATCGAAATAGATCTCGACTAAGTCCCCGTATACTAATAATACATGAACAGAAACGTGTGTGTGTGTGTGTGTGTGTGTGTGTGTGTGTGCGATGCTCATTAGATATACTCCCAAAACTAGATCAAAAATCATACCTATTCTTTGTCAAGACAATCACATGTTTATAAATAGAATAGACGATAGACACTTCATAACCTAAAAACACCTCCATCTTCATTCATGTTAAACAAGAATTCATGCTTTATTACTAAACAACTATGCACATAATACTATACACAACAACGTATGCTTATTTAACGGTGCAATGGATAAGACCCCAAAAGGCTTATACAATAATACCCATGTAGCGAGCGTTGGGTTAGTGGATCCCAGACTATAAAAGCCTTAGGTCACTAGGCACAAAGTCCCCGCGAACTTAATTGCTCGAGTATTAAAGAGCTCACCCTGGTTAATTTTGCATATACAATTCAAACAATTCATATAGCTCTTTTTTTCTTTTTTTTCTTTCTTTTTTTCCTCTTTTTTTTCTGATTTTTTCTTCTTCATATATATATGCAATCTGGAATGAGAATTCTCAATTCCAATCCTAGACTACTCATATAAATATGAGCTGGCTACTAGCCATTTGATGCCTAGCCATTATTGACAATTTAACAATTAGCATGAAATCCCTGTTTCCCCCAAACTTAGACTTTAGTGCTCTAAGCCATCAAGGGAATAACAAAAATTCTAAATATAATCAAGTGATTAAATCTAAAACAACCAAACAAGCATAACCTCAACCTAGCCCAAAAGCAACCTAATGAGACTTGTGAAAATAATTTATTTCTACAATATGCAAGTCAATTTCATAGAAACTATAAATCAACCCTCTATTCATCATTACCACACTCAATAAGACAACTACATACCAATCAGAATTAGCTCATTCTAAGGGATCATGAAATATGCATGCCATGAAAATGCAACTAGAATTGACTCATATGGTATAAAAAACAAAATAACAAAATGTTCTACATGAAACAAACATGCAATAATACGAACAAAACATGAATGAACTATTACTAACATGCAAAATATGATATCTATATGAACATCGACACACTAACACTACTTATCCCCAAATCACCCCCAAACTTAAAATATTCAATGTCCCCATTGAATGGAAGTAAATACAAGGAATAGTAGGAAACAGACCTAATCGTCAGCAGGATCACCCTCCTCACGAAAATATTAATCTTTTATTGAAAGCATGAAATCCATGGGTTGCCCCCAGGAAGCGCCTTTGTTTAAAGTCTTTAGCTAGACATGGTAATGGTTTTTTCTCTTGAAAATTTCTACACCGTATCGCTATATGGCCATTTAATTATCTTTTCCAGTCTACATCCTTGATGACAAGTTTCAACCTTCTTTGCTCTTTAAAAGTGTCAGTAACATTGTCCTCTTCACTACCTGACAAGTTAGCAATAATAATAATAAACAAAGTAAATGATTAACCCAAATATGCATACCTCAGGTGATCTGGTGGTTTAAGCTCGAGTTTGAAAGCTTCTTCAACATGATGATTTTCACTATTAACCACCAAAGACTGATCACGAGTAGGAATAGACGGATTAGGAACGGAAGTGGGTGGTTCACCAACAAAAGTCTTAACAATAGACTTAGGATCAAAAGAACTATCCTCAAGTTGAATTTCACGCTTAGAACAAATAGCATTCAATTCATCTAACATCTCATCAGAAGGAAAATTCCTATACAACTCATGAAGATCTTTATTCCCCTCATACTTTAACAAAACATCTTTCACAAGAAAAGACTCAATTGCACTATCCTCAAGATTTGACCATGAAACAACCTCATCAATCAGCACCTGAGAACCCCAAAGATCAGCCATGCCTAATTCCTCATCTTCATTATCAGACTTTCCTTGTAAAGCAACGTCTAATGGATCTGACTTCAACATCTGATCTAACGCTTTATTCTGGCCAGTATCAACCCCTTCCACTCTAAAGCACTCTTTATTCTCCTGTTCATGGATAACATTCTTTCCTGGATTAGGCTCCGTGTCACTAGGAAGAGTTTCTTGTGGCCTATTAAGTAAGGCACTTGCAATTTACCCAATCTGATTTTCCAAGATCTTGATAGATACCTCTTGACTCTTGCACATCATCCTCAACTCTTCCAATTCAGATTTTTCAGAAGAAGATTTCCCCGCATTTGCATGAGGCTGTTGTTGAAATCCTAGATGCTGATATGGTTGCCTTGGAGCATATTGCTGATAGAATTGTTGCCCTTGTTGTTGCTAAAAAATATGGTTCTGCTGTTGATGAAAATTATGAGGATTGTAAGGCTTTGCTCCATAATGCTGACCTCAAAACTACTGGTAAGGCTGCTGCATACCAACTTGATTGTTGCTCCAGCTGAAATTAGGATGATTCCTGTTGTTCAGATGATAGGTGGTTGGAACTGGTTGTGAAGGTCGCTGAAAATTGCTCACAAACTGTGCTGATTCACTAGATATGGCACAATGATTCGTCTCATGTGCGCCCGCACAAAACTCACAAACACTAGCTACTTGACGAACTCCACAGTTAGTCAGAGAATCCACCTTCATAGTTAGAGCCTTCAATTGAGCTACAATAGTTGTAGCTGCATCAACTTTAAGAATTCCTGCTACTTTGCCTTGAGATAGACCCGGCAATTTTGGGCACGACACGATTTACACGACACGAAAATTTCATGTATGGGTTTACATTTTCATTCATTAGCTTGAAAGGATCATATAGGATAAAGGCCATAACCAATCACATTTACATAATGCACTTTACATATGATGTATGAATGTATGTGTAGAATACATAGAGATGCATGCTTTAATTAGATTAATCATGTATGAATGAATGTATTAGATACATCACCCATGTCATGCCTGCTTAAACAAGATAAAATCTATAACGACTTGAGATTTTAACTTAAACATAATGATTATGAGATTTCTGTGTTTATGAAACATGGAATTAAATACAAATTTTCAATAATTTTGATATGGGGAGATTTTGTCAAAAACAGGATGTACCTGTAAGGAAGTTGGTTATTAAGAGAGGCCGTTTCTGACTCCTCCAACTACCTGGAAATCAAACCATTGATGAATATTGATTTGATGTATTTAATTCAAGGAAAAATTGGGAATCTCTTTATGATGTGATCATGATCGTTATAAATTTTCTAAACCCCTTAACAAAATATTAAGTTTTAATCAGATGTTTTCCAATGAATGAACACTCATCGAATCCTAGATCGATAAGGGGAAGGGCTGTCAGTGGCAGGGGACTCTTATCTATCGTGGTGAGATGCGACGAATATAAACGGTTATATTCGGCCGTTGTATCATTGGGTCTAACTTAACTGATTCGTCATAATAAGGTGAAAATAAACGGTTATATTCAACTATTATGAACTTAGAAGCATAGAGTTTGGTAAGATTTATTGGATAAATAGGAACAAAATGTTGTTATGTGAACAAATGTTGTTCTACCAAACTATCCAAGAGTTATATATGATATAATTGACAAATGTTGTCTACCTAAATAATCATGTTTTAAGGACTACCAGTGCTTGACTTAGGACATGACGAAATATGGATCTTGGCTCACTAGAAAGATTTATGGGATATACTTTCCGAATTAATAGTAAGGGCTATTAATTTGATAAAAATAGTGGGAGATATATATTTTGAATATATATGAATAATCACTTGAACATAACTTAATCATACCGTAGACTAATTATTTTAATCATTTTAACATTATGGATATTCAAATGGCAAACAACTCAAATAAACTTCTCTGTACGATCAGTCCTTGAGAAGGACAAGTTGACAGGAACTAACTTCCTAGATTAGAAAAGGAATTTGAGGATTGTCCTCAGGCAAGAGCGAAAGCTCTATGTCATATATATTCCACACCCTGGACCTCTCTCTGAAGGTGCAACAGAGGCTCAACGAAATGCTTATCAGAAGAACTTGGATGATGACACCGATGTCACCTGTTTGATACTTGCGACTATGAGTCCTAAGCTGTAGAAACAACATGAGAATTTTGATTCTTATATCATGATCGAGCACCTTAAACGTTTGTTTGAAGGACAAGCTCGTCAAGAGAGATTTTGTACAAGCAAGGCCTTGTATGCGTGTAAACAGGGTGAAAGGAAGAGAAACTGTCAAAATTATTTGGAGGATCTAAAGAAACTGAATGTTGTTCAGATTTCTGATTCAGGTATTTATGTTATAGAAGTCAATTTGTCTAATTCTACATCATGGGTATTAGATACCGGATGTGGTTCTCACATTTGTATAAATGTGTAGAAACAGCAACGGAGTAGGACTTTGGCGTTAGGAGAAGTCGACCTACAAGTTGGTAATGGAGCAAAGATTGCTGATTTAGCTGTAGGGACTTATTTATCATTGGCCTCGGGGCTTATTTCAGAACTAGAGAACTGTTATTACGTGTCTGCGATTTGCAGAAACATTATTACCGTTTCTTGTTTGGACAAGATTACTTTTTCTTTATGATTCAGAACAATTGTTGTTCCTTTTCATTGAATAATGTTACCTATAAGGTTGCACGTTTGTTTAATGGTTTATATGTTCTTGATACTCCTATCTATAATGTAAATAATAAACATTTTAAGACAAATGACTCAAATCATACATACCCCTGGCACTGTCGTTTAGGCCATATAAGTGACAATCGCATTTCTAAGTTACATAAAGATGGATACTTGGATAAGTTTGATTTTGAATCATACGAAGAATGCGAACCGTGTCTCATTGGGCAAAATGACTAGAGCTCCTTTTACCGGACAAGGTGAGATGGCCACCAAGCGATTGGAACTGGTACATAGTGATGTATCTGGTCCAATACGTACGATGGCAAGAGGTGGCTTTTATTATTTCATAACCTTTACTGATGATTTTAGTAGATACGGATATGTGTATCTTTTGAAGAACAAATCTGAATCATTTGAAAATTCAAAAGAGTATAAGGTTGAAGTAGAAAAGCAGATAGGCGATAGTATAAAACTCCACTATCTGATCATGGGGGTGAATACTTAAGCATGGAATTTAAGAATTTCATAAAAAGAGTGTGGTATCGTATCACAACTCACTCCTCCTGGAACACCACAATGGAATGGGGTGTCTGAAAGGAGAAATCGTACCTTGTTGGACATGGTACGGTCGATGATGAGTCATGCGGATCTTCCAATCAGTTTCTGGGGTTATGCCCTAGAAACGGCTGCACAAACACTAAACCGAGTTCCTTCTAAATCGCTTCAAAAGACACCATATATGATATATGAATTTAGAAACATCACAGCGTGTCATTTATGAAAATTTTGGGGATATGAAGCGTTTAAGAAACGTCTGATCTCAGACAATCTAGGACCAAAATCAGATTTTGTGGGATACCCAATAGAAACAAAAAGGGTATTATTTCTATAAACCTTCAGAGAACAAAGTGTTTGTTGCTCGAACTGCTGTGTTTCTAGAGAGAGAACTACTTTCTAGGAAAAACAATGGGAGGACAATAGATCTCGATGAGGATCGAGAACCACAAGATAACGTTGAACCAGAGTTGGAATATGACCAGAATGTAACTCAAAATGTTGAGAACAATACTGTCCAAGAAACACAGGTTATTCGTAGATCTAATAGGATTCGCCATGAGCCAGATAGATATTATGTATTTATTCTTACTCAAAGTGGCGATGCGATGATCATAGATGATGATGAGACTCTCACCTACAAAGATGCTTTGAATAGTCTAAATTCTGAGAGATGGCTGGAAGCCATGAAATCTAAGATGGATTCCATGTATGAAAAACCAAGTATGGATTTTGGTTGAAACACTTAAAGTGGATTTTCAGGAAGAAAACTGACATGGATGGTAATTTACAGGACTACAAAGCAAGACTAGTGGCGAAAGGTTTCAAGCAAATTCATGGTATTGACTATGATGAAAATTTCTCACTAGTAGCTATGGTCAAATCCATCAGGATTTTGCTTGCGACAACAGCTTATTATGACTATGAGATCTGGCAAATGGATGTCAAGACCGCTTTCTTAAATGGGAGCTTAGAAAAGGATGTGTACATGACACAACCTGAGGGTTTTGTCGATTCAAGGTTTGCTAGAATGGTTTGTAAGTTGCGATGATCCATTTATGGATTAAAGCAGGCCTCTAGTAGATGGAACATCCATTTTGATGAAACAGTCAAAGAATTTGGCTTCATACAAAATGAGGATGAGCCGTGTGTTTACAAGAAGGTTAGTGGGAGCCATTTGGCATTCCTAGTATTATATGTAGATGACATATTACTAATAGGGAATGATATTCCTTCTCTACAGGCTGTGAAGACTTGGTTGGGAAAAAGTTTCTCGGTGATAGACTTAGGCGATGCTACCTATATCGTAGGGATCATGATATATAGAGATAGATCTAAAAGATTAATCGGCTTAAGTTAGAGTACATACATTGACATGGTGTTGCATCATTTTGGGATGCAAGAGGCAAAGAGGGGATATGTCCCAGTGTCTCATGGGATAGTGATCTCAAAGGGAAAATGTCCTAAATCATCAGATGATAAGGACTATATGAGTAAGGTACCACATGCTTCGACAATTGTTTCTATAATGTATACAATGATATGTACTCGTCCTGATGTCTCGTATGTTTTGAGCATGATGAGCAGATACCAGACTAATCCAGGTGAGGGTCACTGGACAGCTATCAAGAATATTCTTAAGTACCTTAAACGGACTAATGATTCGATCTTGATATATGGAGGAGATGAGAAGCTAGTTGTAAGAGGTTACACTAATGCTAGTTTACAGACAGATAGGGATGATTCTGTGTCCCAGTCTAGATTCATGTTTTGTCTAACTGGAGGTGCTGTAAGCTAGAAAGTTCTAAGCAAGAGACAGTAGTTGATTCTACAATGGAATCTAAGTATATTGCTGCCAGTGAAGCAGCCAAAGAGGCTGTTTGGATTTGGAAGTTTTATTACAGGACTTGGTGTGGTTCCATCGATCGCAGATCCAGTTGATCTGTATTGCGATAACAATGGAGCCATTGTGCAGGCTAATGAACCAAGGTCCCATTCCAAGGCAAAGCATATACTTAGGGGATATCACCTTCTTTTAGAGATAAACGAGAGAGGAGATATAGATATATGTAAAGTGCATACTAATGATAATGTTGCGGACCCACTGACTAAGGCTTTGTCGCAGCAGAAGCACGAAGGTCACACTAGTTCCATGGGTATTAGATACATGGGCGATTGGCTCTAGTGCAAGTGGGAGATTGATAGTGTTAGTGCCCTAGAGACAATGTGATTGTGCTTCTAGGAAATACTTTTGTTAATTAATAATTGTGTTCTATTGATTATTATATGTTAATTTATTATGTCTTAATTTACTGCGATAGAAATGTTAGAATAATAAATGTCCTTGGAATATATAATACGTATTCTATATCTTTAAGTATGTGACTTAAAAAAATGAGATTATATGAATAGTGTTTATATTCCTAAAATATCCCTAATCGAGCATTGTTATTATGGGACAATAATAATGCATAAAGATTAGTATGTTTGTTAACTGATGACCACATCTCATTGGTCATAGGTATATTGATACTAAAGTCAAGAATATAGGTGCATGTAAAATATTACATGGCACTGGATAGACCCACAGTGAGATTCTTAATGTTTAATAAAGTCATAAGAAAGTCTCACAGTGATAATGGTGTAATGATCCTCTGACTTGAGATCATTATATTTCTATATGGGGATTAATATACTTTGACTACATTAAAAGTTACCTTTGACCGGGTGATGATAAAAGTGGACATCGGGTATATTATGAGTCGTATGAGAAATATGAATGATAGATACAGGATTTAACCCTCCTATAATTAGAAGAGATATTATTGGCCTCTTGATTGAGTGAGACTATGAAATGCATGGCCATGATCAAATATTGATTTGTTTTTGATAGTCTACTCATTGATCAAGGAAACCCGGATTAAATGTTGAAGAGGATGACTAACAACATGCCTCTAGTTTAATCTATAATATTTGGTTAAAGGGATTATATTACATAGGAACATTAGTCACGAAAGGTTTAATCGAATCACCGATTTATTATTATTACTTGGGTAGCAATGATGTATTACTAGATGCCGCTCATTGTTTATAATTTTATATTGAATAATAAAATTATTGTCAACGTAATGATAACCTACAGGGTCACACACTAAGAATGCTTGAAGGAGAATTGATTTAAATTATGAATTTAAATTAAATATTAATTTGAATTTATTTATGATATTAATTAAGTTAGACTTAATTAATTAATTAAATAGATATTCGAATTTACTAATTATTAGAATTCGAATTATATTAGAATATTAATTAATTGTGACTTAATTAATTATTTAATTAAAAATTCGAATTTGAGTAAAAGGCCAATATGATTGGGCCATGGAATACTGATTTATCACTCTATATAAACATCTTATAGTCTCAAATTAGGGTTAGACTTTTTAGAGAAAACCCTAGCCATTTGAGAGAGAAGATGGAGATGGAGAGAAATCAGTTTCCGGATGCTAGTACATCGCTCCTTCGAAGATCAAGCATTCGTGTGGATACCGGTAGAGCGTAGATCGTGAGAGCGGGATGCGTGGTGATTCAAGTAGCTAGGATCTCTGATGTTCATCCGTTATTAAAGCTTCTTTAAGGTAAATCATCAATCTCCGAATTAAATATCATGTTTTTGCATGGATCCTGCGGTAGGGTTTCGATTTTTATTGTTTTTCGCGTTTAATTCCGCTACGTTTGATGCACGAAACCCTTCAGGATGATAGGTGGATGAAGCTAGCTACTACGATCTCTGAAAATTGCTCACAAACTGTGCCGACTCATTAGATATGGCACACTGATTCGTCTCATGTGCGCCTGCACATAGCTCACACACACTAGCCACCTGCTGAACTCCATAGTTAATCAATGAATCCACCTTCATTGTAAAAGCCTTCAACTGAGCTGCTATAGCTGTAGCTGCATCCACTTCCAGAATTCCTGCTACTTTGCCTTGTACTAGTCTCTGCGTAGGATTCTGATATTCATTAGCAGCCATCGTCTCAATTAAATCATAAGCTTCCTCGTAGCTCTTCGCCAATAAAACTCCACCTGATGCTGTGTCTAACAATGGTCTAGATTGTGCTCCCAGCCCATTATAAAAACCATTAATCACCATCCAGTCAGGCATTCCATGATGAGGACACTTCCGAAGCATCTCCTTGTTGCGCTCCCAAGATTCACACAAAGATTCACTTGACTGCTGTGCAAACTGAGTAAGAGCATTCCTGATTGCTGCAGTCTTAGCCTTGGGAAAGACTTTAGTGAGAAATTTTTGAGCAAGATCCTCCCATGTTGTAATCGAACCAGCTGGTAAAGAGTGTAACCAACTCTTAGCCTTATCCCTAAGAGATAGTGGGAAAAGCCTCAATTTCACAGCATCTTCCGACACACCTTTAAACTTGAAAGTCTCGCAGATCACAATGAAGTCCCTGATATGCATGTTAGGATCTTCAGTAGAAGCACCCCCAAACTGTACCGAATTCTATACCATCTGAATCGTGCCAGGCTTGATTTCAAAGTTGTTAGCTGCAATTGATGGTCTGATAATGCTAGATTGAATGTCATTGATTTTTGGCTGAGAATAGTCCTTCAAACCCTTAGTTTCTGCTGCTGCTATTCGATCACCCATCTCTATTGTTGTTTCAATATCTTCTTATCTTTTATTTGTAGCTAGATCCTCGTCTTCCAGTTTACGAGATTGAGAACGTGTTCGCATACACGCTCAAGTACCTGGAAAACCAAGAACAAACAAGTATATAAGAAAAACAATCCGAGTCAGTGAACTCTAACGACCCCTGATGACAAGCACATAAACTAAAATAAACACCGATGATCCCCGATAGCGGCGCCAAAAACTTGTTTGCACTAAATCACGCAAGCGTACGCGGTCACAAGTAATACAGATATAAGTCAAGTTCGTTCCCACAAAGATCTAGTTTTAGTTTTAATTTAGTTATTGTACCTATGCAACAATGTATGGTTTTTACTCACTGCTAAGACAATTAACAAGTTTGTGTTTTGATTATCTAAATTAACTAAGAGCAAATCAATAACTAAGAATTATTTAACTAATAAGAATTGGAATTGAATTACTTATATGAGAGGAAACATGGGATCCTAACTTCATTAAATACTTCACTTAGATCTGATGCCTTTAATAACTATATGCAATGGTTATGATATCTGATCGGATAACACGAAACAAGTACATGCTACCTATCAGCATACGTATACCAAACTACCCATACATCCACAAAAGAGATAGAAGATGAATAGACACCAATTATGCTTAGACCCTATATGTCTATAGAATTTGAAAACATAACGGTTGAAGAACAAGTAATCCATATTGATCACATAAGGCAGCATAATATATTTCTATTTATGCTACAAATCATGATGTCAACACATACATAATCCTATGCTAGCATGGCAAGTTCTAAATCTCAAGATCCACTTTCACTTCATAAGAAATTAACAGATTAGATGTTAGCTACACATCTAACAATTAAGCATCACCATACGAGGATATCAATTATACATCACACACAGATCTTTAAAGTATCAAAATACTAAAGCTCCATAAATAAATCCGTTCCATGACAACGATTAGTTCATAATCGAACTGCTCGTCACCATGGGATCTGATGAAACCATGATAATAAACAAAGTCTGAATAAAAGTAATAGTGCTAAAGTAATAAATTAAGAAGACAAATCTCAAAAACATCCAAGAGTTTTGCCTAATAGAAGAAAACAAGAAGTAGATCTAGATCTCTGTTGCTTGTCACGAGCGTTGGAATCCTTCTCCAAGTCTGAATCTCCGTCTCTCGGCTCTCTCTCTCTATGTTATGAAGGGTGTTATATGTTCAAGGATGATAGAACGTGTTTATATAGGCCCTAGAATTCTTTTCCAGCAATAAAAGTCCCAAAAATACATCTTAAAATTGAAAAAGGATAGAAAATGGCAATTTCCAGGAAGTTTTGGTGCAATTTGCGCTGCAAAATCTTCCCTGGCAAAGTCTGCACTGCCACTTTCTGCCAAAATTTTTATTTTACTTTATAATTCAAGAAAATTCTCCAAGCTTTGCGTGGACTGTAAGATCGATGAAAATGGACTTCTAGAACTCCAGATATGGCCAAAAACAGTGTAGACTACGCAACCTACCAGCAAATCCGAATTTTCCACAATTTGCTCATTTCTCTTCCGATTCTTTTGCCACTTCCCATTCTTCAATTCTTTAGCGTGAATCCACCATGAAACATGCAAATGTATCTCCCCACTTCAAGATAGTAACCCTGCACCATTCTTTCTAAAAACGAATAAAAAACACGACATACTTGAGGCCAAGTTAATCAATTTAAGCCGATTCGAAGCGTTCCAAGTGGATATAAAATCCACTTATCAGGTTTTTCTTTCTTAACATAGATATCAAGTGCCCAACTAGTTAAAGCAACAATTTTGAATATGCATTGATTTGTTATTTAAATTTTTACTTTGAGTTGGTTTTTAAACTATGCTGTTAGCTTTTTGTTGATCGCTGAACATATATGCTAACATGATTATAGATTCGAGAAATCGTGGATGCTTAATTTACATGTCTAAAGTAATATACTAAAAATGGTGATTATGGATGGTCCCTTTCACTAGCATGTTTTCTTTTGTGAATAATCATGATCATAATGTAGTTCCTCTTGACAATGATAATTTGATGATAGAATTTCCGTTGTGGCATTTATATATCCATTTACAATCCTCTTGGTTTCACTTGCAGCTTTGTTCTCCTATATATTTTAGCTTGGATATATGGATACCTTGTTTTAGTTGTCTTCGGTATTTTAGTTTCTTATACAGCCTATCATTTCATTTTCTCAGAAAAAATACATGGGCGGTGCAGCTGGAATAAAGTTGTTTCTCAATGTGTGGGATAGATATCTTCTAATTAAGTACTACGAGTATTATAAAGTAATGAACAACGTTTTTGTGGTGTAACTCCCTGTTGTGGTGCAAATATATATTAGTACCTCTCATTAAATGATGTCTTTTGGATGGGCTGAACATAAATCTGTTAGGTAGCCTACCATTTCTTTGCCAAACTCTACCTACCCTCACCAACCAAAACTCTACCAACCCCCCCCCCCACCTACTACATTTTCCCTCTTATAAATACCCCGCTCCTCTTTCATTATCAAACACACAGAAATTCTCTCATCTCTCTCTATATATAGCTGCTAGATAGTCCGTCTAGTCGGGGAGCCGGTTTAACCCGCTTTTAGGAAGTGTCAGGATAGAAGGTCCTCGTGCCTAAACTATTCTTTAGGGTACTTGGGTTCGACTGCAGCCATCGGAGGTGGTCTCGCTGCAGGGGTCTTTCTATCAAGTTGTGTGTCACTGTCAGGATTAGGAGAGGGAGAGAAGGAAAGGTTGTCGGGAAACAGTGATAGGGGGAGGTTTTGAGATTAACACTTTAGTAAGTTGGGGATATACATAATAGGTATTGTAGGGTTGAATTTATGTATAAAATTCAGGCACAAATTCAGGGATCGGATACCCGGATATTGTAATATCTTTTATTTAGTGTGAAGTTGTTGCTCTTGTGGATGTAGGCTGGGTCGAACCACGTTAAATCTCTTATCTTTTTTACTATATTTTTGGTTTGTTGCTTCATTACTATCACGTATATTTGTGGGATCTAAGCGCACATATTACCAAATCGCTTCCGCATTTGCCGGGAATCGGGCAGATTCCTAACAGTTGGCATCAGAGCTAGTTTTGTCTAAATTATTGGTGCCGAAGGAAAGTCGTTAAGAAAAGTGGTTATCTAATTTGGCACCGTTTTGACGGAAGTGCTCCCATTGTTTCTTACACTTACCTGGCCAATTGATTTATTTGCTTGGATTGGTTTGTGTGTGCAAACGGAGATCATGACAAGTATTGGAGGATTCAAGGTGACTCCGTATGATGGTAAAGGAAGTTTTACTCTTTGGCAGAGAAGTGTAAAGGATATCCTAACCCAACAGAAGGTAGTAAGGGCTTTGAAGGAGAAGGAGGGAAAACCAACAAAGATGAGCGATGAAGATTGGGAGGATGCTGAGTCGCAATGCATGAGTACCATCAGACTATGCATTGTTGATAATATTATCAATAATATTGTTGACGAAAGCACGCCGAAGGAATTATGGTCAAAGTTAGAGACATTGTATCTCAGGAAGAACTTGACTACAAAGTTAAATCTGAAGCGCGAGTTATACAAGCTGGAGATGGCAGCTCAAGGCAATGTTATTGAGCATATGAATGTGTTTAATGGTATTGTTGATCAACTTGAAAAGGTTGATGTAAAATTGGAGGAAGAAGATAAGGCCCTTATTCTTCTTACTTCGCTTCCGGAGTCATTCGATCATTTGGTCACAACCATTTTGTACGGAAAGGATACGTTAAAAATGGAGGAGGTTCAGTCAGCACTTTTGTCAAATGCTGGTAGGAAGAACCAGGATGGTGACAAGGACGGAATGACAGTTTTGGCTTTGCGTAGCCAAAATAATAGAGGAAAGGGTGCTGTGAGAGGATCTACCAATAGCAGGGGTAAATCCAGATACAGTGAAAAGGGCATGCAGTGCTTTGGTTGCAAGGTGTGGGGTCATATTAGGCCGAATTGTCCGCTTAATAAGAAGGATCCAGATGCATCATTGGTTATGGTTACTAACGATTGTGAAGATGTTTGCACCGTCTTCAATCGAGGCACTAGTTCTCCAGGAGAATGGATATTAGACTTAGGGTCATCATACCATGTATGTTCTGAGAGGGGCATTTTGACAAATTCCAAGATACAAAGAATGAAATAGTTTCGTTGGCTGATGGATCTACTTGTGAGATCAAGGGGATTGGAATTGTGAAAATCAAAATGTTCGATAGAATAGTTCGCAGCTTGAACGGGGTAAGATATGTACCTAAGCTGAGGAAGAATCTAATATCTATCGGTCGGTTAGTTTCAGAAGGCTACAGATGCTCTATAGTAGGGGGAGCTATGAATATCAAAAGTGGCCGTGTGGTTCGGATGAAGGGAGAGCTACGTGGGGGAATATATCGTGTGATTAGTACGTGGCCAGAACGTACTGGAACTTCGAAAATCTGGTTATCTCGTGCACGAGGGACGAGTGACTTGAAGGATACTGTTGCGGTTGTATTGCCTTCCAGTCTAAACGATGGTGCAAAGACTGTTGGGATGGATGCTTGGTCGAAGGGCTTCCACGACATCAACGAGTAGTTGGTGTGTTGCAGCTGTATATGGGCATCGATCAACACGAATCAAGTGAGCAGTGAACCATGCAACAGATTTATTTGTTTGATATGCAGTTGGGGAGTAAATGAAAGATCGATGGTCACAGTTGCGTGTGTGATGGTCACAATTACATGTGTGATGGACTACATATGGGATTGGCCGACGTGAATCAAGTGAGTATGTGTGTATACAACAGATTGCTTCACATGTATGTAGTTGGAGATATACAGGTCAATGGTACACTTGTGCGTATAACAAGTGGGCATTCGAGAATGAATGTGCAAACCAGGGTATAGTTTGGAGTCTTGGACTCGGGGGGAGTTTTTGTCATAGGGAATGATACGGATTGAGGAAAGTTGGAGTTGTGCTAACATGGCGCAGGTATGGAGTGCAAGTGAATAGCTTTGAGTTTGGAAAGAGGGGGAGATTGTTAGGCAACCATCTTTGTTGGTCTTTCAAAACTCCACCAACCTCACCAACCATTCCATCACCTACCACTACACCTACCGGCCACCACCTACCACCTACTACATACTCCTATAAATACCCCTCTCCTCCATCATTATCAAACACTCCATAGCTGCTAGACAGTCCGTCTAGTAGGGGAGCCGCTTTAGCCCGCTTTCAAGAAGTGTCGGGATAGAAGGTCCTCGTGCCTAACCTATTCCTTAGGGTACTTGGGTCTGACTGCAGCCATCGGAGGTGGTCCCGCTGCAGGGGTCTTTCTATCAGGTTGTGTGGCACTGTCCGGGTTGGGAGAGGGAGAGAAGGAAAGGTTATCGGGAAACAGTGATAGGGGGAGGTTTTAAGATAAATACTTCAGTGAGTTGGGGATATACATAATAGGTATTGTAGGGCTGAATTTGTGTATAAAATTCAGGAGCCGGATACCTGGATATTGTAATCTCTTTTATCTAGTGTGAAGTTGTTGCTCTTGTGGATGTAGGCTGGGCCGAACCACGTTAAATCTCTCGTCTCTTTTACTGTATTGTTGGTTTGTTGCTTCATTACTATCACGTATATTTGTGGAATCTAAGCGAACATATTACCAAATCGCTTCCGCATTCGCCGAGAATCGGGCAGATTCCTAACATATTATACTTGAAAGTACAATTGGAAGTAGCCGTTGTGTAATGTTAAATTCTGAGAGGTTTCCTAACCGCGGTTGGTCTGGCCACTTAGTACTTATCAAGGCATATGCATGCCATATAGTGCCCGATGTCTTGTAGTGGCATTTTGTTGTTCATGATTTCCTCTTAGGAGGACAACCTTATTATATAACTCTTGATCCTTGTAACTCTTTTTATAGAAGAGAACCACAAAGAATGAACGAAACCAATGGGGAAAGGAAGAAGAGAAAAAAATGATAAAATTTGCACTTAATCCGATTAAAATGATAAAAATGATGAACTAATTAACCACCAAACATTGCTGGATAGGTACTCTGGTTTTGAAACACATGTTTGGGTCATGTATGGCTGAATAAACAGGAGAACGCACTCAAAACAGATGAGAACTTTTCAACCTCCATGTAAGTATGTACTTGCAGCATTGTCAGAAATTCGGATATGCTCCTTTTCATCTCAAAGTTTTAACTTACTTGCAGCATTGTATCTTTCTTTTAATTTGCTGATCACATCTGCAGGCAAGGTATGCACAGATGCACACATGCACTCTCCATAATTGATCATTAATTAAGTGAACTAATGTGTTTGTCGCAAATAAGCATTCTAAATTTTAATCTCTATCTTCTTGTCATTGAAGGCGGAAATATGGCATAATCATACCATAACATAAATCATTTTAACTTGATACTTCTGGTTCATTATGCATTTGAAATCTACTTTTTATTGCATGCAAGTACCTGTTCCTATGCATAAACTATGCAGGATACTATTATAGGATCAGTTTCTTTGTATTGATATCTTTGTACGAAAATGATGAAAAGTGCAATTACAATATACAAAACTAGATATCCAGTGCAAAATTCTGACAATTCTTTTCCTAGAATCCACAAAAGCTCGAAATTAGAAACATTCGTACTCAAGCCAACTTACAGATTCACATTAGGATGGCATAACGCATGCTGTCATTAACCATGAGATGATTGATCTCAGCTATCCGTCCGAACTCCCCAGACACCCAAACTCCATCAGCACTGTTAGTATGAGGATGCGATAGGCAAGACAGAAGTAAAAGAGGAGCTCGAACAATACTGCATATAACAGTAAATCCATTCCAGCCATGTCGTGGTCTGTCAGCGTTTTGTGCTAATATAGGTAATCCAGCAACATTTCCATTGTCAGCAAACATACTCTCATCTGCTATTCGCGGACTTTTCCTCATATTCTGCAGGTTTTCCCTCATCGCAACCAATATTCGCCTCATCTTTACAGGCATAAATTCAGAAATCGCATGTATTTGTTAGAATTTAGTGAAGGAGCCTAGGCTTAGTTTGCAGGGGTGATGAAAGTTTGTGGTCTTGGTGCTTGTACTTCCCACATAGCTAGGTTTATTAAGTGCTTATATTGGACATTTCACTTGTTTTGTTTCCTGTTTCCGTGGGGTCTCTTGAAGCCAATTTTTTTCTTTTTTTGCTAAATCTCTTGAAGCCAACTTGCCGACAAAGGTGCCTAATCCTACCAAAAAAGCTAATATAATTTGAGATATTGAGTTTATTAACTCACCATATGTAGCAAAATACAAGGATAACATTACTGTACTATTTGCCTGTCGCAATATCAAATGCTGTTAGTGGGGAGGGTCCAAATTTCAGATTTCGGATTTCGTATCATTTTTTTTTCATAAAATATGTCAATTTCGTTGTTTTAATAAATTTAAATAAGCTTGATAGAACATAATTTTATCAAAGGAGTCGATTCAATAATTTCGTTGTTTCAATATCATGTCGTGTCATTTTCGAGTTGAACGTTGGGAAGATTATTGAATTTAAGCTATCGGATTATGCGGCTGGCTAGATGTGTAGGCATCATGTATAGGATGATTTGATTTTTATGTTGTGTGGATAGACATGAAGAAGGCGACCAAGAGAATCAAAATACTGATCAGTAATTGGGAGAGAGACTTGGTTGCGGATTGTATCTTTTTCTTTCTATACGCAAATTCGAAATTACTTCCTCCATTCCAATTTTCTTTTACACATATTTTAAAATATATTAAATACATATTTTAATTAATTATTTTTGAAAATTTCCTTTTATGAAAGAAAATAACATTTAAATTTTTATTCAAATGCTTAATTACTGTATGTAAAGATATTGAGATGAAAAGCACTAGCAAAAATGTTACATTTTTATACATAAAAGAAATTTTAAAAATTCATTAACGAAATTATGTGATCAATACACCTTAAAATACATGTAAAAATTAAAATGCACAAGTAATTTAGGACAGATGGAATATTAAAATCATTTTGTTGTTAAGAAAATTCAATGTATTCGCATACTTAAATGAAAATTGGCTGTAATTTATATTTATAAAAAAAATGAATCTAAAATTAATTTTAGGAAAATTTCATAAAATTAATCTTGAAAATTATGTGAATTTAAATATTTACTACTTTTTATTTATAACGATCCTACAGAAACATTAATGATTATGATAATGTGTAATAATTTTATTAATTAATTTTAAATTTTTTTCCTAAAATTAACCTTAGGCTCCTTTCACCCTATTTGTAAAATCGACACAAATGAAAGGGTTTATGTTACTTTCATTTATCATTTATGCAAATGCTTAATTATTGAGATGAAGAGCACTAGCAAAAATGGGCAGCACGCTGTTTACTTACAAGTTACAAGTCGAAACCTATACTTTCAAAACAAAGCATAGAGTGGATTACCATTCATTTTGAGCGTGTCATGAAATTTTTGAGAATAAATTTTTCTACTGATATTTAGTAGTAAGATAACTCTTCAATCTTCATCCAAAATTATTAGTATGCGGGTTAACGGATAATAATTCGGGAACGACCGATGGTTGGTTAGAATAAAAATCAAACCAAACAAAAAATATTCAATATATCCCGCTCAGAGCAGGGTTTGGGGGTGAGATGTACGCAGACCATGCCTCTACTATTAACGATAGGGACGCTGTTTCTGTGAAGACCCCCGGCTAAGTGTACATTAAGCTAATAGTGTGTGATATTCACAAGGATTGTCTACGATTTGAAAAAGGCTCATCGTCATACCAGAACCCGTGGCTTTGAACACATGGGTTTACCTACCCGGGGATTGACTAATTCGCTCTGCAAAACACTCAGATCTAAGATGACTCCTGGTCAAACTCCTTGAAACTGCAAAACTAGAAAAAAGAAGACAATAAGAAACGAGAAATGAGAACGTAACAGCCGAACTTCTAAGATAAAGCTAACCGAGACAATCCAACTCTCAGGGCCGAACTTCTAAGATAAAGCTAACCGAGGCAATCCAACTCTCAGGCTCTCAACAACAGAGTCGCTCCCTAAAAGAGAATCCATCACTCTGATCTGACGCCTCCAAGAATCGAAATTGTTGATAATCTAAGCAATGAAATAGCTCAGATGTAAGGGCTTATTTCTTGTATATTGGAACGATTCTCGTTCATTGAAATTTATTTTAGATATTCAATTATAATACATATATAAATTTATTTATTAATAAAACATATAAAATTGAGATTTCATATTAATCTATTTGGATTCACTAAATATGAATGTTATTAGGTTAAATGCCAAATATTTATTATTTTCTTAATATAAAATTAAATCACGCAAAAAAAAAATTATGAGGATGTTTGGGAGAACTTATTTTCCAGAATATGTCAACTTATTTTAAGTTGAAAGTTAAGATTCCTAACTTTCCAACTTATTTTCCAACTTATTGAATTTCAAACTTACATTAAAATACTTGTATAAAAAAATTATCGAAATATAAATTTTTTACCCAAAAATAAGTCAATAAATCCTTTTAAAAAATGTTGCCAAACAGGCGCTATATTACATTGCTTAAAAGTCAAATTATAAGAAAAAAATGTGATATTCGGGTAATGGGACCAGAACCTTTTAAGCTTATTTGAAGATGACTGCCTGTTTGGAAAATGAGGAAAACGCGAAGTAAAACGCCCATTTTGCAAATTGACTAGGTGTTTGTGCAATAAGTGGGATGAACTTATTTTATATAAATAAGTTAATAAGTTGAAAATTAGAAATTTTATTATTTGTTCTCTCGCTATGCTTAATTTTTTGTTTGCATATTTTGGATATTTAAATTATTAAGAAAAATCTTAAAAACGAAAATAAATGTATTCCTTTCATTTTATTTAAATTTATATTTAAACAAAAATTATACTTTTGGTTCAAATAATTTTTGGAACTAATCAAATTGGTTTTCGGATCGTTATCGGATTTGACTATAATGTATACTAATTTCGGTTCGAATCGAATTATTTTGGATTCGGATAAATTTTGAATTTTCTATTTCGAATATAAAATCGGATCTCGATTTGAAGGATTTGAATTCGATTTTTCGGATATGGACCCAAGTTTGACAGGTCTAGGTACATACATAGGTCACTTGTTTTTGTTTGGTGGAGTATTAGTAGCACATAATTATATTAGGAAATAAATTGAATTGCAAGTCCACGGGAATTACAACGGTATTTTGTTAAGTTATGAAAATATTTAATAGGTAGCAAGGAGTTAAATAGTAATTTCTCATTTCTTTTCTAGATAATTGTAGGAATTGTTGGAAGTTGCCTGTAATGTTGCTGTTTCATGGAGGTGGTTTTGTGAGTGGGAGTAGTGATTCGGTTGCCAATGATTTGTTTTGTGAGTATCTCTAATTTTGTCGTCGGCTAAGAAGTTAATAGTTCAGAAACATAAATTATCTACCCAACATAAAGAGTTTAATCAACAAAAGAAACAAAATCATAATTCAACATAAACCCTAATTTTCTTGCCCAACACATAATAAGATATCATAAACTTAGATAAAAAACAGAACATACAAGCAAAAAAGTTACCAAAATAGGAAGATAAGTACCACTTATACATAAAAACATCTTAAACCATCAAAACCAAAGTACGAATAATTAAGCACTAAATCAAAATCAAGAATCTCTTTCTATATATAATAGAACAACATAGGGGTAAAATGAGCAAATAAACCCCTGTGAAAATACAGTTTTGCCCTTAAATATTGAAAAATTACATGAAGTTGCCATTGCTCTCTTATTCAAAGAAAAAATTTAGACAAATTATGTTGTTGTGGGGAATTGAACCCATGTCTTCCTCAAGGAAATTCATCTTTATAACCATTGAGCTAAATATGCTTTTGAGTTAAAGTGAGCAAATCAAGGAAATTCATCCTTATAACCATTGAGCTAAATATGCTTTTGAGTTAAAATGAGCAAATAAACCCCCTGTGAAAATAAAATTTTGCCCTTAAATATTGGAAAATTACATGAAGTTGCCATTGCTCTCTTATTCAAAGAAAAAATTTAGACAAATTATGTTGTTGTGCGGAATTGAACTCATGTCTTCCTCAAGGAAATTCATCCTTATAACCATTGAGCTAAATATGCTTTTGAGTTTGAAATAAAAAAACGTATTACTTAAACCTCTGGTCTCGTCCTTTTCCTATATTTGCTATCAGTTTAACTTTTGAGTAACTATGTAAATGATGACTTATATTGTTTATAAAATTTTGTATTTTAAATATCAAAAATATCATATATGATTATGTATACAACTAATTTTATAGATTTCTAACATCAAATTTTATTATGTCCTTTTATCTTTGTTCTAAAAGAAATTGTGTTATAACCTATATAATATATTTATATGCTACAAAACATCCTCTATAGATTAAAATAAGACTAAATGACACTTTGTAACCCATATGTTTATACGTTTTGTCAAATTGGTCCCATTTTACGTATTTTTGCACTTTGTAACCCCTATCTTTAAAATGCGCTTCTAATTGTAACCCTTCGCTAACCTGCCGTTTGATTGGGTCGTTAACGTTAATAATCTGAGGGGCAAATTAGGAAAAACACACATCCACGTTAATAACTCGTTGTTAAACGTAAAATCCCTAAATCCCTAAATTAAAATGTCAAATCCCTAAATCGAGAACTCAGAATCACACGCTAGATACTCAGAATCAGTCAGAATGCGTGGGCGATTAAGGATAATAGATGGCGATACAACTACTTGGGCTGAAATACCGATGTCTTACTGGGAAGGATTTCTTGAGGAAGGAGCCGATATACCTCTTGCAACGGAACCTGATCTGAAAATCGATTCTGAAATACCCGACTATGAAGGTAAAACTCGATTGTGATTGTCTTATTATTATGAGTAGAAGGTATATGATAGTTGTTGCATGCATGAGTTGTAGGGTTTGGATAAATAATCCCTTTTCTGCTTGTGGTCCCTTGTTACAATTGTTTTTTTACACACCCACTAGTCACTACAATATTATTCTCTGTGTATGTGTGTTAAATATGTTGCGCTTTGAATATATTTCAGTTTCCAGTGGACAATTTACACTTAGAGTCCACCATGGCGGTGAATTTTGTAAGGATAAGAAACAGTATATTGGTGGTCAGGTTCATTATTTTGATATGTGCTCAGATGACCATTTTTACCTTGTTGAAATGGAGTCAATGCTCGAAGAAATAGGGCTAGTGAACGGTTCTTATGATATGTGGTTTTGTATCGTTGGGGATAATTTGGATAATGATTTGATGCCCCTTGAAACTGATGAGCATGTGAAGATAATGTTGGATTTATTGGTTTACCAGGACTTTTTCAATGTGTATATCACAACTAAGGATGTTGGTTTTGATGATTTTTCCTTCACACAATATGAGCTTGATGAAAGAGAGGAAAGAATAGGTGACATTAGGGAGGAAACTGACACTCTTAATCTAAATGAGGAATTTGGTGGTTATGAAGGTTCCGGAGATGAAGATGATAAACAGAGTTTTCAAGGTGATTTGTCTAATATAGATTCAAGTGATAGTGAAGTAGAAATCACTCCAAAGAAGATAAAGACAATCCCCCCTCCTAATCCTCCCACTAAAGTGCAAATAACATTCGAGAGGGTAAGGACAATCCCCCCTCCTAATCCTCCCACTGAAGTGAAAATCAGTCCAAAGAAGAAAAGGAGAATCCCCCCTCCTAATCCTCCCTATAGAACCAGAAAAAAGGGAAGGTATTCCATGCTTAGGGTAAGTTGTTTTTTATTTTGCTAGCTTGCTTGTTTTTGTCATTTCATAATTGTGTCATTTTGTCTTATATTTTGCTAAACTTATACAGGGCTTATTCAAGAACACTGCAGACACTCCAGTGGTGTTGGATGAAAATGAGGGACCTCCTGTAAGTCAACCTGATGAAGTGAGGGCTAACGATGAAGTGATTGAGACTGAAAAAAGCAAGGATGAAGTGAATGAGGCTGAGAAAAGCAATGATGAGAACCATGAAGAAGAAGCCATACATGATGATGATTATGAAGAAAGAGTTTCAGATGGAGAAGAAGCCATACATGATGATGATTACAGCACAGATAGCTTCTACAACAGTGAAGAAGAAAGAATGGCTGTCTCCTCATGTGATGAAGAAGACTGCAAATTTCCAGAATTTAATGAGGTAACTGACATGAAGGACCCTAAATTTGTACTTGGTATGTTGTTTACTAGTGGTCAAGTGTTCAGAGAAGCAGTTAGAAGATATGCTATTATGCAGCAAAGAGCCATTAGGCTGAAAAAAAATCATACTGATAAGATAAAATGGGTGTGTGCTGAGGGGTGTGAATGGAAATGTTATGGATTGAAGATGAAGAAGAGTGATACATTCCAAATTAAAACACTGAAGACTGTTCATACATGCAACCCCACATGGATACAAAAGCAGGTCAATTCTACACTTATAGCTCAACTATATGAGGATGAATTGAGAATGAACCCCACCTGGCCTACAGATGCTTTTCACTCAAAGGTTGTCAATGACTTGAAGTGTAATATTTCAGTGTCAATGATATATAGGGCACTGAAAAAAGCTAAAGACAGCATCATTGGAAAACATGAAGCTGAGTTTGCCAAGATATATGCATATGGGAATGAGATCAAAAAACAGATGCCTGCTTCTACAGTTAAGATTATGTCTGAGCCAGCTGGGAATGGGACAGATGCACAAAGGTTTAAGAGGTTCTATGTTTGTCTTGGACCCTTAAAGGAGGGCTTTCTTGATGGATGCAGGCCCATAATAGGTTTAGATGGGTGTCATTTAAAGGGTCCACTGGGGGGTATTTTACTAACAGCTGTAGGATGTGATCCCAATGATGGGATGTATCCCATCGCATGGGCCCAAGTAGAAGCAGAGAACACTGACTCCTGGAACTGGTTTATAGGTCTCCTGAAGAATGACTTGAACATTAATAACAGTGGTACTTACACTTTTATTTCTGATAGACAGAAGGGATTAATAAATGCACTGGAGTCCCAAGTTCCTGAAGCTGAGCATCGATTTTGTGTTCAACATCTGTACAACAATATGAAAATATTACACAAAGGTCTTGGCATTCAGAGATTGTTGTGGTGTGCAGCTAAAGCCACAACAGATTACTACTTTAAGAGAACCATGGATAATCTCAATAAGGTATATATCTGTCTATCTTTGGCATTCCAATCTATATATTCTACTATGACAATATCTTTCATGCATTGTTTGTATAACTATGCTTTAGGTTGCCCCAAGAGCACACAAATGGCTTGCAGAAAATCCAAGATCACAATGGAGTCGATCTGGTTTTAGAGAGCTTTGTAAATCTGACATGTTCGTCAACAACCATTGCGAGATATTCAATAATGCCATAAACAAATATAGGGACATGGCCATTGTAACAATGTTCAAGAACATTCACACAAGTTGTATGCAAAGAATCCAGAGAAGAAAAAGTAAAATGGAACGGTTGAATACAACTTACTGCACCAGGGCACTGAAAAAGCTTGATAAGTATGTATAGTATTCTAACTGATTTACCTCACTTGTTTTTTTTTAGACTCATTTTTTTCTTGTAAAATAGGGCAATGTTGCTTGCTTCCAAAGCTAGGCCAATTTGGAATGGTGGTGACAAATTTCAGGTGACAATGACAGAGGGTGGTCACGAAATTGTTTGTGACTTGAAAAATCATACTTGTGCCTGTAGGAAATGGCAACTAACAGGTATTCCCTGTTTTCATGCCATTGCTTGCATCTATTTTCAAAAGAAAAATCCCCTAGATTATCTACATGAGTGTTACAAGAAAGAGTGGTACTTAAGAGTCTACAGCCACATCTTGGAACCAATTAGTGGAGAAGAGTTTTGGGAGGAACCACAAGTTACTCCCATACTACCTCCTACAGTAAAGGTTGCTCCTGGTAGACCTAAAAAAAAGAGAGATAAGAAAAATGATGGTGTGCAACCAAGAGATGCAGATCCCACAAGACTCAAGAGAGTATCAACAAAAGGAAAATGTAAAGGTTGTGGAGAGGAAGGGCATAATATCAGGACCTGCAAATCCAAGGTAACAAAAAATATCTCCTTTATCGTACAATATCTCCTTTATTGTACAATGAACTCCTTTATTTTTTTTGTTTCACAGGTCGGAGATCAACAACAAAAGGGCCAAGAAGTTCATGATGCAAGTCCAGCAACAGTGGAACAATTGCCTGCAAAGACTCCTACTGAGACTACTACACATGCTGGTGTTCTTAAACCTTTCAAAGCACCATCACAGACGGTCCTTGGTGTGGAATCAGTTAAAGGTCAAAAATTCACAACACTTACCAACTTACATGCGGCTATAGACAAGAAGAAGAAACAGATCAAAGGCCAAGAAGATAGATGAACTACTATAATTTATGTTTTGTAGTTGGATATTTGCTTTGGTTGGTGACCATTTATGTTGGTGGTTGTGGTTTTAACTCCTATCCAAACTTTTGTTTAACTGTTTTTGGTACAATGGATTGTTATGTCACTGGCTTCTTATGACCTTATTATGCAATCAAATTTGTTCTAATGAATTTGTAAGTTGCTAATGAATTTGTTCTACAATGCAAGTACTTGTAATGTGCAAGAAAAAACATACATTTACTAATACAATTCGACCATTACAATGTCTACAAGTACAAGAAAAAACATACATCTACTAATACAATTCGACCCTTGCAATGTCATCCATAACCAAGTCACATAATGGAGGACATTAACCTACTCATCTATGGTTGCCACAAGATACAGAAATGCAATACATATCCAAGTTAAAATCAACAAAAACAAAGCCAGGCTGCAACTTGGTTTCTTCTCCTCTACTACCACACATTTGCCACTTTCTTTCTTCTCCTCTACCACGTCTCGCACACATCTACCAAAATCTCGCACACATCTCCCACAATCTTGCACGCAGCTGCCATTACTGGACTCACCAAAGACTTTTTCAACTTGTCTTCCCCGATAACACAATGGAGGATCCAACCATAAAAAGTAATTACAACTTCGAGATGAACACACAGCAAAACGACGTCCAGCGTTCGTGGAGGTCCATGCCGTTCGGTGTATAGCCCAATTCCCACAATAACACCTTAAAGTCATGATCAAGATTTAGATTTGTGAACAAATATATGAAGGCTTGTTAAGGGTTTTTATACTAAGAAAATAAGGTAAAAAAATAATAATGAAACGAGTGGGTTGAACTTGTATCAAAGAAAGAATATATAAATAGCAACTGTCTTACTTAATTGTTAATTTTGTACTGAGGACCATTATATAGATACACTTTGTATGTACATATATATGAAGCTGGGTTGAACTTTTATATGACAAAGAAGACAAAGAAGCCGTTGCATTTTTTTTCCTAATTTGCCCCTCAGATTATTAACGTTAACGACCCAATCAAACGGCAGGTTAGCGAAGGGTTACAATTAGAAGCGCATTTTAAAGATAGGGGTTACAAAGTGCAAAAAAACGTAAAATGGGACCAATTTGACAAAACGTATATATATATGGGTTACAAAGTGTCATTTAGTCTTAAAATAATGATATTATAATATGTATGAACAAAATGGCGCAATTGAATTCAAAAGTATCCTTTAAATCGTAAAAATACACAAAATTTATATCGATTGCTAAAAGATGACTTGTGCCTCGCACGGGTAATTATGCTAGTCACATTTAAACACCTACAACTTGCAAACTTACAATCTCATACGTTCTCCACCTTTTATTTTAATTGTCGATTGTATGATCAACAGCAACACCTTCAACAACTTCATCCGGATCTCCGTTCCTCCCCTCAGTAGTCTTAGGACCATCGACAACTTCGTCCAGGTCTCTGTTCCTCCCCTCAATAGTTTTAGGACCATCGTTCTTACGACCATCGTCCTTATAGGACCGCCGCTGAAATAGCGACGGCAAACAACATAGGTAAAGTTTGCGACCAACACAGCACCTTACAAAAAAAAAAAGAAAAAATAAGTAAGTATTAAATCAACTATACATAGATGAGAGAAATAAGTACTAAATCTAGAAGAGACCTGTCGCAATCAGGGCGTAAACGATGTTAGGAACAATGTTAGGAAATAGCGGCATATTTTTGATTGGGGATTCTAGGTGTGGGATGGGATGGGGTGGGGTGGGGTGGGGTGGGGTGGGGTGGGGTGGGGTGGGGTGGGGTGGGTGGCAGAGGGGAGAAATGGCCTCTATTATTACCCAAGACATCAAAAATTAAGAAAATGGGTTGGGATTTTCTATTTGTTTTCTTAATGAGCTAATTTGGAATGGGCCGAGATCCGGCTGGGTTTTATGCGAGTAGGTGGTAGCTTTAGGTCCGAATTAATTTTTTGTTTAATAAGAAATTTAAATTTAAGTTGTTGCTTGGGATTAAAAGGATTGACTTGATAGAATGAACGTGTCTAAATTTTTTATATTTTGGGTTTCGGGTGTTTTATTGGATCATAATTAAACTTATTTATGGTATTTACTGGATCCTAATTAATTTTTTTATAAACATAAACGAGGGACAAAGAAGAGAGAGAGAGAGAGAGAGAGAGAGAGAGAGAGAGAGAGAGAGAGAGAGAGAGAGAGAGAAATACCGGTGATGACAACTCTCCGGTGAGGGAGAAAGGGCGGGGGGTTAAAAGTGGATAAAGAACGATGAAGGTGAAGATGGGAGGGGATGAGTTTGAATAAGTTAGAGCACTTCTTCATTCTCATTAATCCCGGTGAACCACGCTGTGTTTTTTTTTACTAAAGCAACATGTTAGGTCCGATAAGATTGTAGAAGGGGATGTTGAATAAAATCTATATCAATTTATCAAAATTTGTCCTTTAAATAATTTTTGGATTAGACAAATTTGTGCGGAATAAATTGAAACAATTTTCAAGTTGAATATAACAATATATTAACTTGATGGGTGTTACAATTTCAGTACAGATTAATTATCAAGTTGATAAAAACTAATTAGAAAATTCGACATGAACTTTTATAATTTAGTTAATAAAAATCAAGATAAGTTCTAGGAGTAAAAACTCGCTAGTATTACAAGAGATACAAATGATCAAGTTCTATTGGATCAGATATTACAAATATTGAGAACTGAATTTTCTATGAATTTATTTCTCTTGTGTGTTCTTGAGCTTCAATGAGAGAGAAAAGAGCGGGCTTGTTTTATTTTCTGCTGTGTGTTGTGCTAGTGAGCTTCTGTTCGTTCTCTGCATCTATATAACCCAAACATATCAACTGTCATAGTGGTCTCCATTATGACATTCGGTATGACACTTTTATGAACTATTATGACTAGGGGTGTGCATCGGGTGGTTTGGGCGGTTTGGGATGGCCAAACCAACCAAACCATAAATTTCGGGTTTTTAATTTTTCAAACCATAACCAAACCAAAAACCATATCATTCTAAAAAAACCAACCAAATTATAACGGTTTGGTTTGGTCGGTTTCGGTTTAAAACCGTTATTTAATATATATTTATACTTGATGTTATTTATTTTCTCCAACACTAAATACAAGATTCAATTTTATTTTAAAAGAGCCAACAAAATAAATGCACAAATAGTAGCACAAAATATCATAAAAAATAGTTATAAAATAAATTATACTCCTCAAATATTTTCATTAAATCATAAAATAAGTCTCAAAAGTCTTATATATAGCTTTCTGGTACTTTCTTCTTTTAACTGATTTTTGACATGAAATAAAACAAGTTAACCACTATAAATCTAACTAAATACAAAACACACGTACACACACGTAAGCATGGTTAAGGCATATAATATTATAGTCTATAAGTGTGTTGAAGAAATAACCACACGAAAAATACAATATATATATATATATATAATATTTTTATACGACTTGATGGTCGGGTTGGTTTAATCGGATGGGTAAACTAGTGAAGCCAAACCCAAACCAAAATTTTCGGTTTTTAAAAATATAAAAACATAACCAAACCAAACCGAAAAAAAACCTAAATTTTCGGTTTGGTCCGTTTGGTTTGGTCGGGTTGGTGGGTTTTTGGAAAACCATGCTCACCCCTAATTATGACACTTTCAGAGCATTATGACAGTTTGAGAATCAATATGACTCTCGGTATTACACTTGTATACAAACAATCCTGGCTGCATATTCTGTTGAACTGAAAACCACACGCAGGGACATGAGGTGAAAGACACGCGGTCCATTTTTCTATTTTCCTGGCTAGCGCGTGACCACGCGCTACACGGCGCGTTTAGAAACCGACAGCAATTCTGCACAGTCTGCACTCTTGCTTTGTTTCTGTCGACCTTGTCTGTTTCCTGTCTTGTTTCTCATGCCAACATCTTTATTCTGTTTTACTAACAATTCGTTTGAATAACTTCACAATAGACGAAAGTGTTGTCTGTTTCTTTATGTTAAACAATTCAAACGAATTGTTTGTTTAATTTACAGCATGTGACTTTCTTTTTCATTCTGTCGACTTCTTTGCCAAAACAGTTAACTTGAGCTCGACTGTAATTCTGCTGACTTTCAATTTCTTTTATTTTAATTTAATTACATAATTTAATCAATTAATCATTTAAACAAATAATGACTAATTAATAAAATTGATAATTAAATCAAATAAGATTAATACATTAATTCAACATTAATTAATATGATAATTAATTTAATAAATAAATAAATTCAGAATGAATTAATTTATTAATTAAATCAATTACATAATTATTTTAATTAAATAAGAATTAATATAAATCAATTTGGATTAAAACATTAATTCAAAGTTAATTAATATGATAATTAATTTAACAAGTAAATAAATTCATAATGAATTAATTTATTAATTAAATCAATTACATAATAATATTAATTAAATGAGAATTAATATTAATCATATGACAGCTCATTCTTTTTCTCGAACCACTGAAAGTAATAAAAAAGTACCACCAAATTTCTGCTGACGCTCGATGCACGGTCTGGTTCATGAGCGACTAGCTCCAACGGCTTTTCTTTATTTTTGACTTTAATATCTGGTTCCTTTTCTTTTCTTCCTCTCTCTTTTTAATTCTCCTGTACTGTCTCTGTCACCTTTGAAATCTCTGCCACTTCAAATAAATCCACTTCTTAACGAATACTCCACTGAGGCTTGATCAGCTGACTGAGCTTCTTTCAATGTAGTAATTCCTCAAGTCTGTAGATTGACCTTGATCTTTTTCTTCTGACAGATAATACAATCTGAGATTCCTTGTGACAGTCTATATACTATTTACTACTACAATCTTGTTTAAGTTGAGTTGTATCCTCGAAATACAAATAGGCTACATCATATGCCATTCACAACATTTTCATTAATGAATTGCATCGAAATACAATGTTCAAACAAATGAGTTTCCTTCATTTAAAATAGTGTATCATCTAACCGAAAGTAAGACAATTACTCCTGGACGCTTAGATAATAACGGCTTTAATGTCTGAAAAGATAACCCACAAAAGAAGGCCTCGTTAAAACCCCGCAAGAATAAAACCTAATGGGAAAAAAACTCAAGTAGGAAAAAGAGTGCCCTCCAAAAAAGAAATACATTGTTTACTAAGAGGCTAAAATTAAAACCATAGCTTTTGTTAGGTAAAGCGAAGTCCCTACTTCCATCAATATTTATATCTAAATTGACTTATACATCGAGGTCCTCCTTTCATACTCTGTCATCTGCCTCTAGCCATCCAAACCTCCATAAAGTACCTCATGGACTTTTAACTGAAAAACATAAAAACGACAAAAAGAAAACAATAAGTCCATTTGTATCATATAGCAAAATAAAATCTTCGAAAAAACAAAATAAATATCATAACATAATATAATAAATAAAGTAGAATCTAACCAAAGAATCCCTTTGGTTAGAAACACATATAAAAATATACAATTAAAAGACATATTTAGAAAAATTAAAATTTGATAAATATTAATGTTTTAAACCTCAAACCTTAACATTTTAAAAATAAGAAACCCATAAAACCCATTATAAAACAAAATAATAGTAAGTCAAAATATGTACATATATGTAACTTACATAAAGTAAAAATTCGCTTAAAACATTTAACATAATAATGAAATAAAATATAGCCGAAATTAATTTAGTAATGTAGACAAAACTAAATGGTCATCAATATTATTTAAAACATAAAAGCATTTAATCACATTTACATATTAAAATTAAATCAAAGTTTAAATTAAGCTAGTAAAATTAAATATACTAAATGGTCAACAATACTAGCTCATAAATACTGTAACTGAAATTACAAAAACTATCAACCAATAAACTGTAATCCAATACCTCTGAGAGACATAAAAATGCCACCAAATATGGCCTCCAATGAATTTCATTTATGGTACACATTAAATAGAATACATTAAAACCATTAATTAAGCACTATCTATCATCAATCAAAAAATTTGTAATAGAAAATTAACCATAGCAATCAATTATCATAAATAACAAAATAAATATAAAAATCGGACAAAACCAAATCCGTATTCAACCCACTAATCACCAATTAATTCCTCGAAAAAACTCCTCGTCAATTAATCATTCTCTTAACAACCTTTGAGAAAGATATAACATACACAATTAGTCAAACCCGCACATAAATTCACCATTAAACCCACATTATGCAATAAAAAGAGTTAAAGACTTTATTAAATTAAGAATACACTAAATACTCCTACCTAGATCATTTAGAAGATTAATAGTTAACCATACAACTAGTAAAAGGTGTGTAAAGTAGGCAACTAAATCACAATAAGGACACTAATTATGACATATTTAAACATTACTCAAAAAAATAAAAACTTAAAAAATGTCGATCAATTATATTAAGTGTAAATTAATACATAAAACAAAATTACTGAAGTGCCCTCATCTTCTCCAAACACCCAACTGATTTTACCCCTCACCTCGAATTCAACTCTAATGGCTAAAGATTAGAACGCATAAACGGACAAAAGAAAACATGAATAATCCATTATACACAACAATTAGAAAATTGATAAAAAAGATAACCACGGCCAAAACATGATAGAGCAAGATCTAATTCAAAACAAAAAATACACATGTTTCTATATGATAATAATTCACGTAAGTTAATTTTAGAGGTTATACCTTAGCCCATGGTGTGAAACACATGGGTCTTACCTCATCCCCGTTACGGATGGGATAATTCGGTATGATTCCGATCTAATCTTGTAACTTGCAAGGTGAGTCCCATCTCCATCTCCATACCCACATCAATATATTTTAATCTAAACCCTTTATTCTCCATGGCTCTCCCTTCACTTCTCCGCCTATCTGTCTAAATCCGAATATTTGTCTAAATCCAGTTCTGGAGGTCAAAGTGTAATTACCACACTGCATTTCTAGTGTGGTGGTAAATGGTAAGAGTATGGTCTGGCTAACATTGTGCTACAGGTGAATTGTTCTCCAAAATTCCGATGATTTGAAAAATATAATCGATTACGTCTTCAAAAATAAAGAAAATTATCAAAATAATTGATTATGAGATTAGTGGTCCAAAATTCTAATAAACAAAAAGTTGGTCCTATTTACTTACCAGATGCATCGTGTAACGTATTTGTATGACTAAAGTACACAATCAACACTACTACGGGTGGCAATTTCTGACTTAACTTGAAATTCGACAAGAACCCAACTCGAGAAAATACGAATTTGGGTCAATAAATATTCAACCCGAAATAATTAGGTACAATCAGACACGAACCTGAAAATCGAAAATGATCTGAAATTTAATTAACCCTCTTTTTATAACCCTACTTTTGAAATACTTTATGTTTAAAATAACTAAATTTAAGTACAATAACGTGACTTTCACGGGCAATGATAGAGACTCGCTAGTTGTTTTATAATTATTTAGTAGTAATAACAATATTTTTTTTATATGTCATGCCCTTTTTTACACCTCACAAAGTGGATACAGTAGATATTATACATTTGAACTGTAACTTTCACGTGCAATGAAAAAGAAATGAACTATTTTTTCTTAAAATTTCGGTAAAAGCAATCAGTCCATATAAATTGGGTCAGAGGGAGTATATAATATAAGATTATATTTTCAATCACTCTAAAAAGAGTTGAAGTGGTGAAACCCAAAATGACCCGAAACCCAACACGAACCCGGTAGGTACATGTTAGGGTTAGGAAAAAATAAAGCTGAAATAACCAGGTACAATCTGACCCGACACGAACCCGATCCAGAACCCGAAATTGCCACCCCTAAGCAACACCACCTACACTCTCCATTGTACCTAAACCCCTTTCGTCTCCATCAAACAAGTCACCGATTCAGTCTTCCATATCATTTAATCAATGTCATGATGGCCCCGTAGGGGCACAAATCAAACAATTAGCTCATCTCCGTCATCGTCGCCTTCGAGCTCCGGTGAATCTGACGGCTCTGACGATTCCGAGTTTAGTGTGTGTTGGCGGCCATGGCGATTCCGACGTAGTCGTCGATGATAGTGGATGTTATTGTATGGTACTGACTAGTGTAGTTATTGATGTTGATATTTGTTGCGGGAGGAATTTGTCACAACAAATTAGGAGGCCTGTTGCTGGAATAGCGCCAATGAATACGGAATCGTCCAACCACCCAGAAAGGCTCGTAGTTGGAGATCAATGGCTAGCTGCCCGGAAAGGCTCACAGCTAGGGATTTTCGAAGAACACGAGAGGTGGTTCCTCGGAGGATCGGACTGGATTCACGGGATTAGAGCTCAAGGACCGTGAAATGATGATGTGTTGGCCTACCAAGAACCCTAATAATGATGCATCACACAAGAGTATACGTGCTCTATGCTTACTCAAGGTGTCAAAGTGTCTAAGAAATTCCGTAAACTGCCTACATACCACTATTTATATTGGTTCAAGCCTGTATGTAGTTTTTGAAATGATATGTTCGGTTGTTTATGATGAGTTATCCTCTTTCTAGTGGGATAATGACTGTTATTTCTGATAATGATCGTGTATGATGTATATTTTCAGGTTACCAAGCTGTTATGGTAATGTATGATGATTATCCTTTGTATTTATCATGATTTTGTATCATTTATCAAGTATATAAGACATATATCCTCTAATAACTGAATTTATATATGTTTAGGAGTGTTTTGAGGTGATATAGACGTGTTCCTAAAAAGTAGGAGTCTGCCTTATCTGAATTGGCAGCCTAATCAGGCTTCCGGCGGAGGCTGGGGGTACCGCCTGGTAGCCTAGCTCCGGCACCCCCTCCAGTAACCCCATCATGGAAGCTACTCCGGAAGCCCTACTGGATGACTGGTAGTGGTTACAGGTCACCTACAAGGGGATGCCTTTGGGACCTTAAGCCACACCTTTCTTCACTGCCATGTACATGGTAACCCCTAGTGTTGCCATAGGCCCTTGAAAGCCTGGCAGATCAATTAGTTTTCACATGGATCTGGACCCTAAACCTATAGTGGGCTTAAATCTAACCCATGCAAGATTTTGGTCACAAAAACTAGCCCCCGGTTCCCTTAAGTACTGTGTGCAACACACCCCCACCTAACCTCATTTTCTGTGCCAAATTCATTGGCTTAGGGGAACAAGTCTCTTTAACCCCCCTTTTCTATATATCATTCAATAATTTAGCATTTTCACTTTTCTTTTCATTCCTGCACAATACACTCTCTCCGATAAGCAAAGGGTTTCTTAGGGCTTCCAGTGAAAGCTTCTCCGGTGAAGGCTAGGATGTTCGTATACTCGTCACTTCAACTTACCTAAGTAAGCATTCGATCTCCACGACCTATTTTCTTCACTTAACTTGAGCATTTTGCATAGAGATTTTTTTTAAATGTTTGAATGTATTCTTCACATGTCCATTTTCGTATGCCTGCGTTTCTTGATTTCTTTGAATTGATAGTCAATTTATAGCTTTGGTAGCCACTGCATGCTGTTTGTTTGGTTTATCCAGTACAGTCAATTGCGAATTCTTGTCGTCAAGTTTTCTGTTTGAATCATATATAGGTTAGAATATATGTATGAATCTTTGTTTATGGTGTATATGTAAAAAGAGTTGGTGGTAACCCATTCTCCGGTTGCCCTTTCAGTTGTTCTTTTAGATGCTCATAATATGTTTGATACTTGACCTCATTGGATCATGCTAGTTTAGACTCGTTTTCTCTTTTGGTTAATATATGTGAATTATCAGTTGGAGCGTGACCCTAGTTCCTAGGAGGATTTTTGTGGTCATGTCTTGTCTGAGTAACCCCAACACCGCCACATTAGGTTATTACGTAGATTACCACTTTCTCCACCCTGATCTTCTTTTGAACTAGCCACCTTTGCGTATCCTGGATTCCCCTTAGTCAGATATCGGAAACTCCTTTCTCTTTTATTCTTCAGCTCTAAGATGTCCCCTTTCAATCCTCTTTTCTAACCTGCTTCCTCTTTGTGGTCGCAGATGTCCAACTCAACCTTTTCTGGGAGTTCCTCACGGTACCATGGCAATTTATCACCGATTTCGGGGGGAACCTTCAAATTCTTGGTCAACCCACTTGAACGATGTGATTATCATGCAACCCTTGCTATAGCCTAAACCATCTGTCAGCTCCCGGACACGTTCCCGTGTTGAGGTAATCGATCCTCTATCTGCTGAAATTGTCAGTCGGCACCCTAACTTCTCCCTGAAGGCTGGCTCGTAAAATTTAGGTGATGAAGAGGCAGAAAGAATTGATGTAAGTTCCAACACTGACGAGGGGGAAGGACAATAGATGAGCCTCGACTAGGGGGTGAGCAATCGTTCCTTAGTGATGATGAGATGATGGAAGAGAATGAAGGCATTGGGATGCCATTTGTAGCAGAAGTTGAGCGGAAACCTCATGTCCCTGCAGGTTTCATTCCCTCTTGTGAGGATGTAGATTCTTCCATGAACGTTGATAAACTTGAGAGGTTACTAGAATCATGTAATCCAGGATGTAACCTGGTGGTACCTAGTGCTGGTGAGAGGTGCCACAGGTTCGACAATTTTGAACCCGATCAAGTTATACCCAATGCAGTGCTGTCTGCATCTTACTTCAAACTCGAATTTTCTATGCCGATGCACCCATTTTTTGTTGAGATGCTAAAATTTTACAAGATAGCCCATATGCAACTGTCACCTAACTCCTTTATGACCAAACTTTTTCTGTCCCTCTCACCGCTAGGGAACTGGGGTACTTTTATCAACTAAAGGATATGGGAAGGAAAGTAGGTATCTTCTACCTCACTTCTTGAAATAATAGGAAAGGTAGGTGTATCAAGGGAAATAAACGAGGAATGTATGATTGGTTGGAAATATTTTTATACTGCTACGATTGTGAAGATGTGAAAAAGGAATGGAACCTGACTCCGGGTAAGCATACGGTACCTCCACACATTACTGATAGCTCTAGAGGAATCACCTTCATTTCTGACCCGACCTTCATTTTTCTTATTGTATTATTTAGGGATCCCAACGCAAACCTCCCTGCAGGGGATTGAAGAGAAGAGGGCAAAGAAAATCATGAAGTTGGAAGGCTCATTGAGAGATAGAGAGAGTTTGCTAACCCCGGAGACTTTGGTGCGGTTAGGGTTCTCAAAACCTGTGGCTCCCCCATCTCTTGCTTGTGAGATAGAGGTCGAAGAAGACTTGGAAAGAGGGCCCAAGTCGCAGGGTACCAACAAGAAGCGTGAAAGGAAAGGTAGGGCTTTCACCGGCTCCCCTTCCGGTATCCCGGGCTACCACTTCCTATACTTCTTACTTACACACACGTTTTCACCTAATATGTTATATTTCTCTGTTTGTTTATAGATGTTCACTGTTATCAACATCTCTTTAGGCTTTCTTATGTATGTGCTTCCAAACTGTGTAGTATTTATTACCTTTCTCGTACTAATGTATTCATCTGTACCAGGAAGTCTGACTCCGGTAGCCTTACCGGTAGCCCAGTATTTCTTCATATAAATATTTGTTATGGTTACTAACATCTTTAATGTCCCATTATTTCAGGCATGTCAGGATCTGTGCCGTCATTTATCAAACCATCTGATAAGTACGGAGATTTATTTCCCGAGGACGAACTGATTATGATAGAGACCCCTATTGTTGCCACTCCGGTTTCTAGGGTCCCGGCTGCTGTATCTATTAAGGCTGAGCTTTCAGTCACTGAGAAACGAAGACTCTCCCAGGCTTCCGAGAGTTTAAAATCTACCCAGAGACTCGATCTTCAAAAAGAGCCAAGGTATCCCAGCAGGGTATGCCCATGAGTGATGTGGAACAGTTTTATCAGATGTCTGGGGGTCAGATTCCCATGGAGATGATTGCTGGGTGGGTTAAATAGAAAACCTCTGATGCTGCGAGATCTATGCTATTTTCAGCGGGTGAGAGCTTCTTTCACCAACTTAGGCTTTCCAACCAAATGGCTCTGGCTACCCGTGGCGACATGAGGCTTCGAGATGAGATCAAACAGTTGAAGTAAGATAAGCAGGTCATGGAGGAGGAGAAGAAAAAGCTTTTGGATGCCGTCAAGAAGATGAAGGGTGATATCTCGACGATGACTAAGGAGAAGGACAAGCTGAGCAAAGCAGGTTGACACGCTACATGCTTCGGTGAAGAAACTGAAAGAAGCCCTTCCGGGCAGGTACAAAACTGGTTTCTCCATGGGAGTTAATGATTATTTGAAGACCACCTGGAAGGTGATGCCAAATTTGGATTGGGCTCTCCTTGGTGAAGACGCTGTGAAGGAGGTGAATGGTTTTGAGGCAGAAGCTGCTAAGTCTCAGGCCCTTGCCGCGAGGACGATTCATAAGTCGCCAACTAGCTCAAAGGACACCACTGAAGGTAACCAGGCTGCCAGGGTTGAGGCTCCCGTTGATGCGGTCGAGAATGCTCCGGGCGACCTTGTCAGAAAGGTCGATCCTGTTGAGGACTCCCCTAGCTCTGAGGCTACCAAGGATGCTCCTTCTGCTTAACTAGTCGATCCTTGGTAGCTCGGCTACCAAGGACTCCCCTAGGTCGATCCTGTCGGGAAAGATTATATATTTCCTATATAGGTATAGGGGTTTAGAGATATTATAACATACAATTATAGAAGTAATTAAGTATAATTGGAGCATTGTAAGTTTGTAACACGTAAGAAGCTCTAAGGATCATATTCTCTTTGAATTCCCTCTATTATTCACTGTCTTCATGTATTATTAAACGTGTGCGTCTCTATGGCAGATAGGCCTTTGCATTTTACAATTCCAGCTCTGGTGCTCTTTTAATCCCTGTGGTCATACACTCTTACTTTATTAATAGCCAAAATTTAAGGAAAAATCACTACGCCATAAACGCTCAAATGCAACGCCCTGTTTAATGTTGCTTTAGGCCAAAAAAGCGTTGCATTAGACCAAATGCAACACCAGGGGGCGTTGCATTCGAGACCGTCTCGTTAGACCCCATAATCCAACGCTTTCTGACATCTAATGTAACAGCAATAAGCGTTGCATCTGACATGTAATGCAACACCACAGCAAGCAAATGCAACATCAAAGAGGCGTTGCAATTGACATGAGACATAGTTACAATTCCACGTCACGAATGTGGGCCCCACAAGCATGCCACATCAGCAATGGGTCCAGCTAGCATGCCACGTCAGCAACAGCCCAGCTGGCATGCCACGTCAGTAACAGTATAGCTGGCATGCCATGTCAGCATGTGGGGCCCACGTGCCATGTCAGGAGTGGGACCTGTCATGCCACGTCAGTAGTGGGTCCCACATGACACGTCAGTACGGGGTCCACGTGCCACGTCAGCACAGGGTCCCACATGCCATGTCATCACAGGGTTCCACATGCCACGTCAGCACTGGGCCCCACATCTATGTAATGCAACGCTTTTATCTGCTTTTTAAAACACTAGAAGTATCTAATAAAACAGTAGAAATGCAACACAAGAAATATCAAATGCAACGCTTTGATGAAAATTTCTGCAATGGTCTGTTTCTTACATACAAAAACCCATAAAAATACAAAGGCATTCAAAGCCATCCAAAACATTCAACATCCACCAAATATTCAACAGCCACCAAATATTTACAATCCACACCAACATCATACTAATACCAAAAGAACAAGTGTGCTAAACCAACATAATTCTAAACCGAAAAGTACATACGATTAAGTCTAAATTCTAAAAGTACGAAACCATTACATATTGCTATTCGGTGGTGCCGCCTTGAGTCGTAGGAGTACCAGTATCGTTGTCATCATAATTACTTGAAGCGGTGGCACTTTCACATCGAATTTAAGACCTGGATTATCTTCACCAAGTTTGTTCAACATCCATGACATATTCTCTTTCACTTTTGTGTTCACCTTGGCCATAAAATCAGCCTCAAGATTTTGCTTTATTTTCATGGTCAATTCCTGCACATAACTGTCTGCAAGAGCAGGAGGAGTAGTATTCTGTTCAGATTTTTTACCTCTCCTGCCCACTAACCAGTTCTGCCCATGAGTTCTCCCACCAGCGACAAGTGCATTGGCCTCATCAATTTTTCCAGCATTTACCAATTCCTGAACTTTTATCTACAGCAAGTGGTTACATTAATATTAGAAACCATACATGAATTCAAACTACTTATGCATGATATATAGACAGCTAACTGGGAGAAGCTATTCAAAACAAATGGTAATATTAAATCATGGAGGTTTCTAAATACAAGACAAAAATACGTCAAACAGCAAATGTGGGAAACTATCTATAGACAGTTACGTTGAGTACCACTGGATTGAGTAGGAATTTGTGATAAGTATGAACTATGAACTAAACTTCTTCTGTAAACAATATTATTTTGCCATCTCCATTTTACTAGAAAAATGCAACTTTTAGAATCAATATAAGAAACCTAAATCAGCACATTCCTATCCACGTAGTACTTACATATTTGGTTCTCAGTTTTTCTGTATCTGCCTTGTAAGTTTTCCCTGGTTCTCGTTTATAGGTTTCCAAATAGATCTCAGCATCAGATGGATTGGCAAGTTTCTTGTCCTTTCTCTGTCAAGTATCAAAATTATCAATATTAAACAGAATTTTTAACATTCAATATTAAGAGTTTAAAAATCTAACTGCCAATGGATAAGCAAATCTTACGTACATACAATCCATGGATATATATATATATATATATATATATATATATATATATATATATATATATATAAATCTAGAAAAGCTTTAATTGGAGAAAAAACATAAACTTAGAGGCAAGTATCAATTAGCACAGACTTGCAATTCCCACACATTTAATTAGTAGCAACAAATTGAACCATAACTTTGGAATCATAGGGAGACTATATCCTACAAGCAGTTCATATAATTTGGAATCATAAAATTTATCCAAGTATTAATTTTTTTGCTTTCTACACATTACCTTCACAAGGACCAATTTAATTACAAGAACATAAATATAAACATAAAGATTTTAACTATAACCACTGCAGGGTCAAGAATTCAGATAAAAGTGAAAAAGAATCAGAATTAAATAAAGAGTTAAGTTCAATCTATTGTAACGTGGAGTTGAGAAAAAACACATACTAGCTTTTCTTTAGCTTGTGCATGAGTTATGGGACCCAAAGTATGTGTCTCACTTATTGTATTACGACGTGCTGCATTATCCTCGGCTAGGGCCTGAAAATTAAAACAAAACAGAAAATCAAAAGAATTTTTTTTTAATTAAAGGATTCTGACTAAACAAGATAAATTAAAATGTGAACTAATATATGAAAATTCTTGATAAATTAAAATGTGAACTAATATTATTTTTTTTGTCACATTTAAGAAGTACCTGAACTGATTCATCCCCCCAGTACTTCAAGAGCATTTTAAAATCTTCAAAAGGAATTGCTTTGGGCCTGTTCTCAATCCTCTGCTCATCAGTTGCATATTTTTTATAATGCGCTGCTTTCATCACAGACTTGTGCCTCCTCCAAGCTTCATTAAGTGTGTGCATGACCCACTTGTGTCCTCCTTCCGGAATATCATACCTAGCCTGCAAACATAGAATTCATGAAATAAATTGGTTAATTAAAATCATAAATAAAGTAAGTCTGTTGAACTATATATGATTTAATGTGATAGAGATTACCAGTGTATATTCCATCATTTCATTCTTTAATTGGACAGGAACAACATGCCAATTGATGTAAGTGAGAGACACATTATCCTTCACTAGTGTCCCTAGAAAATTACTTAACTCAGTAACTACTTTTCGGTTATCAGAAATTGGTTGACCATCTTCATTCACAGAGAGAACTACTTTATCATCAGGACCTCTTGCATGAACCTTACTCATTTTTGACCGCCCTCTTGGTTTTCTTGGAGCTTGTACTTTACATACCAGGTTCAAAGAAAATGAATAAAAAAATCAATGTACAACCTCACAAAAAAATATAATAGAAAACATAAAAAGCATGCAAGAAATATGACATTGTACCTTCTTCAACTTCTTCATTTTCAATCCCTTCTTGGTCTAATTCATTGACATTTTCCATTACTGGAGCTGCAACATTCTGCTTTTGACGTTCCCGCATCGCTAAATATGCAGCGACTGAACCAGCTTCTCCAGGATTGCTTGGTTGTTTAAACAATTTGCTACATGTTGGTTTCAAAACTGAAGGACGAGACGAGCTTGTAGCTCCCCTGGTAGTGCCAGCTTTGTTTGGTTGCTTCTCGATTGCAGTGGGAGCGCTTGTTGGTTCTTTCTCAATCTGAAGGGCTGCATTGGCTCGCGAACGAGTTCTTGGTCCAGTAGGTTTGCTTGACTGAACAACTTTTGTTCTCTACACTTCAGTAAAAGTTCAGGATTAGTAGCTTGACAATTTTTAAGTGCATAAAAACAAGACAGTAAGTAGTAAACAAATTATCTTTATGCACCTCTGATGAATCATCACCATCATCTGCGCCCTCATTTTCAGGAATATATTCATCGCATGCCTCACGATCTTTACCTTTTCTTTTCATATTCTGTTGTGCAGAAGTTGTCATACCAGTAACTAATTTGCGTAACCCAAGTGATTCAAAAACTACCTCATTTTCTTTCATGCGTGCTAATCTCCCTAGCTCATAATTTGTCAATGGTGGTGGTGGTTGCAACTATAAGCAGGTTAAGCAAAAAATGTGCTTAAGAAGGTAATGTACAGGAAATTTGAACATAAAATGATAAGTCAAAAGTACCTCAACATCATTCTCTCCGGTATCTGCATGGTCATCTAGTCCAATTTCTAAATTCCATTTCCTCCTCGTTCCATTTTCTTTCACACCCACATCTTGTTTACTAGTAGTCAAATCAGGCACAGATTCTGTCCCCTTACTCAGCCGAGGTGACTTTCTTTTCGGCATTTTTTGTTGCTGCTGAAGTTGATGTGTGGTAGTGTACTTGCGCTTTGCCACTGGTTTCTTAGCAGAATCTGTAACAACAGAAATAAAAACGGTGGACTTCATTATTCGTTACACATATATAACCAAATATAACATGAGAATGATATCTAAATTACATAAACGATATATACTTTGAATTATATTTTTCCTTGGCCGTATTATTACATGTGGCTGCATTTGACTAGTGGGCTCAATGTCTTTGTCCACAGTGTTGTCAATGTAAAAATCAATTTCTTCTTCATTATTGAAGCCTTTTACAAAGTTGGTCACATCCTTGTCATCCAACACAAGCTCCCAGCCACCCCTCTTTTCTTTTCTGATATAGGCTCCTCCAATTTCTGTGAACTCGAGGTAATCTTTCACAAACTCCATAAGCACACTATATGAAAATCTCTCAGAATCCACGGGTGCTAGCAAAGATTTTCCACCCATATAACTTGTCTTGTGAAACTCTCCAGCGTAATGCAGCCTGACATGTAGAGTTGTATCCATCCTGTACAAAATAAATACATTAATGGCTGTATTTGTGCAACACAAAATTGAAAATATAAAGACAAACTATGAAAATTATTAAACAGTATCACATATAAAAATTAAATATATAACACAATTCCTAAAAAGTACACTGATTTATGCCATAGTGTAAAGAAATGCAGAGTCTAAATTGAATTTTTAAAAAGTACTGCCACATACATTAATCAAAGGTAAAGAATTACAACCAAATCAAAAAGTGCTTAATACATCATAAAGTGCCAAATACATCATAAAGTAAACAGCCAGCAGTTTCTTTGATTTAAGGAGAGGGAACATGAATTTGTGTTAAGGGAACATCATCCCTAATCCACCCCCCTTCAACAACTTCAGCTTCTATTTCAAGATCTATTCCAATATCATGTGAACACATGTCTACTTCCATTGCGTTCTGATTTTCAGCATCAGACCAGTCCCTCGGCAACTTCTTAATAACATAGTGACAGTTCTTTTCAAATGGATCTTCCACATAAAAGACTTGTTGAACTTGTGAAGACAGGACATAAGGATCAAATTTATAGCATAACTTATTAAAATTAACTCGAGTAAGACCATACGGATCTTTTTCTTCTTGGTACCAGCAGCACTTGAAAAGGACCACTCTAAAAGCTCCCCAATAGTCAAGTTCAATAATTTCTTCAATTGATCCGTAGTAATTGACAGCCCCAACTTTTGGGTTTTGGTCTTTCGAACTTGCAAAGCTAGTGGTTTCAGCAGTCAAAAATACCCCGCTATTTTGTGTGGTACATCGAGCATCTCGAAATTTGGTGTGGAATCTATATCCATTTATTACAAAGCCCGTAAACTTCCTAGCTACTCGATTAGGACCCAAAGCAAACACCTCTAATTCCCTTGAAATATTTTCCTTTTTCAGAATCTCATCCTTTAACCATTTCGAAAACTCTTCGGTGTGTGCTCGTTCCCTTTTGTACCTTCTTTGACTTGCAAAACCATTTTGTAAAGCTCGATGCTCCCTGAATAATTATTGAGGTTAAATAATCTATAAAATGCAGACATTAATATTAAAGTGTTGAGTAAAATGAAAAAGGGACTTAAGAACTTACTCGATCAAACTCCCTATTTCCTTTTTACCGGAATTGAACAGAACACAGCGATGTGTTGCCTTCCAGTCTGCATCTTTCAATTTGAATATCTTGCCATCTTTATTTTTTTTTGTTCCAATATGATATTCCACATCTGTTGGACATCTTCCAAAATCAGTCGACTTATTTTCAATTCCTCCATCAACACTCAAAAACCTTGAACAAAATGTCAGACACTCTTCTGCCAAGTACCCTTCTGCAATGGAACCTTCTGGCCTACTTCTATTTCTGACATAAGATTTCAACTTTCCTAGATACCGCTCAATTGGAAACATGCATCTCAGGTGTTCAGGTCCACCGTGCCATCTCATAAGTTTGGAAAATTCTTTACACATGAACATCCTTTGCAACCTTGGTATTAGCGGAAAGTACCTCATAACGTTTGCTGGCACTTTGTGAATCAACTTCGGTGGATTGTTATCATCAGCGTTGCCTTTCTTTTCTTGTACAACCCACCTCGAAACACCACAAGTGTCACAAACATCTTTATCTTGATTTTCTGCCCAATACAACATGCAACTGTTTGGGCAGGCATGTATTTTCTGGTATTCAAGACCTAAATCCCTAATGACACTCTTTGCAGCATTGAAAGACAATGGTAGATGGGCATCAGGAAAAGCTTCTTTGATCAACATTAGCAATTCCCCAAACGCAGACTCACTAATTCCATGAACACACTTTAAATGATAAAGTCTGATCAGGAAACTTAATCGAGAAAATGTAGTACAACCAGGATATAATGGTTGTTTTCCTTTGTTAACATGCCGAGTAAATTTCTGAGCCTCTAGATTTGGTTCGCCTTCACAGAAACCGTGATTTTCAAAATTCTTACGCGCACAACTGAACATCGCATCTAAATTATCTTGAAAATCGATCTCCATTTCAGAATCTTTGAAGTCATCAGTAGCTCCTAATTTTGTTTGTGAAACCTCACAAATCCATTCGGCATGCAACGGAGAAGGGCCATTGACCACAAGATGATCGTATATGACATTTTGACAATACCAATTACGTTCCGAACATTTTTTGCAAGGGCACTTCATTTCATCGCCATTTTTATAGATGGGAAATGCATTTTTCAAAAAAGCTTTTATTCCTCCTATATACTCTGGACTAGATCTTGGAAATCCTATCCAAAGGTAGTACTCATCATCCATGACCTCAATCTCTTCGTGGCCTAGTACGACTAATTCGGTACAACTAACCGTTCCAACACATGAACAATGGCTACCCCTGTACAGTTTGGTTTGACCACATTAAATGCATTCACTGACTAATATTTAATTTTAAATATTGGCGCATATGATTTTATATGTCCTAATCACTCCCTGTATATCCCTATCTATTAAGCCTCTACAAAATTATAAAATAATAGAGTTTTACTGAATAAAGTTAAGATACACATACATTCGTACTTAACTGGGACAAGCGCAACAGATCAATTAAAGTTACACACAGATACACCACACATAGATACACAGTTACATAACAGGCATACATTTTATTAAGTAAAACCACATATAACAGGCATGAAGATATAAAATCAAATGCGTTCAAGAAGAACATATAAAACTAAAACATAACAGGCATGAAGTTCAAGAAGAGCAGAGGAGGCTTACTTATAAAATGCGTTCCAAAGTACAAAATCAAATGCGTTCCACTTAATCCTCTTTCCTCTGCACAAACACAGATATCTTAATTAGTAAAACCATACAAATACACACATAAACTACTACCTAAACAGACACCAACAGAGACACAATATCACATTAAAATCATATTATTTATACACACACATAACCATACAAAAAATCAAAAAGAAAACCCTAATTAAAAAACAAATCAAATATACTGGATTGAAGTTGCTAACAGTGAAGAGGAGGGGATGCCGAAGGGATTTAATAAAATAATAGCATTATATTGTTCATCCTTTTCAGCAAATCCAAAATGATTTCAGCAGAAACCGTCATTAAAAAATCATATCTGACAATTTTCTTAACTCGTATGCCAAGTCTCAGCCTCACTCTACCTCCATATTTTATTTTCTTAGCAAACCTAACAATTTTTTCACTTTAATTTTCTTCCCACTTCTATCTTACATCCTTTTTTGCTGCCTTCTTACCCTTTGAACCTGGTATAGTATATATTACTAAACGCTATTGTCTGCTCCATCATACCTTTGTGAAATCGCTCACTTCAATTTTGTAACCTTGTGCCATGAATCGAGTACATCAACAAACTTTAAAATTAAAAAAATTCAATGCAATTTGAAATAGTCTATAAATTAAAATATGACTTGTAGGAGTATATGCATAGCTTGAGTCTATAAATATGACTACGTTTTTATTAACTGATTGTAAACTACTCTAGGTTCATCTATAATGAACAGTCCCTCTAGTTTTACACATACAAACTGCATTCCAGATATGTGCCACTATTTCGAGTGAGCAGGTGGTTGAGGGATTTGGAGATGGTGACATGTTAAAGAAAGTGTGATGAAATGTTAAATTTGTTAAAGATATTATGAGACGGAACAAATAAAGTGTTTTATTTATACTTCATCCCTTCTTATCTCATAGGTTCAACAACAAAATCCACCTATCGGGAAAACCAGAGGCTTAATATTGTGCAATAACCAAAACATATTTAGGACACATATAGCCTAATCTCTAGAAAAAATTACTAACCATACAAATACACACATAAACTACTACCTAAACAGACACCAACAGAGACACAATATCACATTAAAATCATATTATTTATACACACACATAACCATACAAAAAATCAAAAAGAAAACCCTAATTAAAAAACAAATCAAAAAGAAAACCCTAATTAAAAAACAAATCAAAAAGAAAAACCAAAACAAAGATGAAAAAACCCTAATTAAAAAAAACCTAATTAAAGAAATGTAAACGAGCATGTACATAGAATAAGTTGAAGATGACACATAGAAACACTTTCAAAAAACCGGGTATCTAACTAGAGATGAATTACCTAAACAAGTTCAAGCTGAAGCCCTAATTAAGCTGCAAATCAAAAAAATTAGAGTGAGTCGGGTAATTAATTAAACATCGAGAAGAAAGGTATATACAATTACCTAATTAAGCTGAAGCCTAATTAAGCTGCAGACCCTTCATGTATAACAGATCTGAGAGAGAGATATGTATGTTTGAGAGAGAGAGTATGTTTGAGAGTGTATGTTTGAGAGAGAGAGTGTAAAAGGGGGAAAGTGTTCTGAAAATTAAGGGGGGAATTTTTCCGCCCGATTTTTTACTTGTGCTGCTTGTATGTGTGTCACGTGTGTGTACCTTTATTACATTTTATTTATTTATTATTGTAAAATACAAATTTTTAAAAACAAATTAAGATATATTATTTATCAAATTTTAAACTGAAAAAAGATTAAAATGTACTTTTCATTTTATATATTTCGATAAACAGGCTTTTTAAAAAAATTTACTCTACGAAATTTTAGAAGGACAAGACTATTTAAAAGGGAAGTCAACGTTGACCGGTTTGACCGTTACAAAACCAAACCAAATACATCTAGCAAATTTTTTAAAAATTTACCACTTCACTAAAACCGTTATATCTTGACATCCGTACGATTGGAACGTCGAAAAAAAGATTTTAAAAAATAGTTTCATCATTCGGGACAAGACTATTTAAAAGGGAAGTCTACGTTGACCGGTTTGACCGTTACAAAACCAAACCAAATACATCTAGCAAATTTTTTAAAAATTTACCACTTCACTAAAACCGTTATATCTTGACATCCGTACGATTGGAACGTCGAAAAAAATATTTTAAAAAATAGTTTCATCATTCGGGACAAGACTATTTAAAAGGGAAGTCTACGTTGACCGGTTTGACCGTTACAAAACCAAACCAAATACATCAAGAAATTTTTTTAAAAATTTACCACTTCACTAAAACCGTTATATCTTGACATCCGTACGATTGGAACGTCGAAAAAAAGATTTTAAAAAATAGTTTCATCATTCGGGACAAGACTATTTAAAAGGGAAGTCTACGTTGACCGGTTTGACCGTTACAAAACCAAACCAAATACATCTAGCGAATTTTTTAAAAATTTACCACTTCACTAAAACCGTTATATCTTGACATCCGTACGATTGGAACGTCGAAAAAAAGATTTTAAAAAATAGTTTCATCATTCGGGACAAGACTATTTAAAAGGGAAGTCTACGTTGACCGGTTTGACCACTACAAAACCAAACCAAATACATCTAGCAAATTTTTTAAAAATTTACCACTTCACTAAAACCGTTATATCTTGACATCCGTACGATTGGAACGTCGAAAAAAAGATTTTAAAAAATAGTTTCATCATTCGGGACAAGACTATTTAAAAGGGAAGTCTACGTTGACCGGTTTGACCGTTACAAAACCAAACCAAATACATCTAGAAAATTTTTTATAAATTTACCACTTCACTAAAACCGTTATATCTTGACATCCGTACGATTGGAACGTCGAAAAAAAGATTTTAAAAAATAGTTTCATCATTCGGGACAAGACTATTTAAAAGGGAAGTCTACGTTGACCGGTTTGACCGTTACAAAACCAAACCAAATACATCTAGCAAATTTTTTAAAAATTTACCACTTCACTAAAACCGTTATATCTTGACATCCGTACGATTGGAACGTCGAAAAAAAGATTTTAAAAAATAGTTTCATCATTCCGGTAAGAGCAGCAGTTAACGTAACACTTCAAAACATCAAATGCAACGCTTTTTTCTCCTAATGCAACGCTTCTGCCACGTCAGCAAATGTGGGTCCCCCCCCCACCTGCCACGTCAGCAATTGTGGGCCCCACACCTACCACGTCAGCATCTGTGGACCACCTGCCACTCCACCATTGTGGGCCCCACACTGCCACGTCACCCTTAGTGGGCCCCACAGCTGCCACGTCAGACTTTATTAATATTAAAAATACCTAATGCAACGCTTTTATATAGCAAATGCAACGCTTTTTACACCTAATGCAACGCTTCTGCCACGTCACCGAACGTCATGTCAGCAAATGTGGGCCCCACACCTGCCACGTCAGCAATTGTGGGCCCCACACCTGCCACGTCAGCATCTCTGGCCTTCTGCCACGTCATCCTTGTGGGCCCCACACTGCCACGTCACCCAGGTGGGTCTCACAACAGCCACGTCACCGTTTATTAAAATTAAAAATTAACTAATGCAACGCTTTTAGATAGAGAATGCAACGCTTTTTTCACCTAATGCAACGCTTCTGCCACGTCAGCAAATGCCATGTCAGCAAATATGGGCCCCACATCTGCCACATCAGAAATTGTGGGCCCCACACTTGCCACGTCAGCAATGCCACGTCAGCAAATGTGGCCCCCACTGCTGCCACATCGGCATTTTTTAAAATTAAAAAATATCTAATGCAACGCCAGCTCTTAGTGTTGCATTATGTGAAACACCGTGGATCAAATGCAACGCTAATTATGTGTAATGCAACACCAGTTCAAGTTCTGTTTCATTAGAGCCAAAATTTCATACCTAACAGAACACTTTCAGTAAAACACTAGATAAAAGCATTGCATATGAGCATTTATGGCGTAGTGAATTTAACAGAGAGTTTTGCTGGATGACATTGACACAAACTTACAAAATTTTGTACTATATTATACATGTTTGACAGGCACTCATGTTGCTTTTATTATCTTACTTGATTTTCCCAAGTATTCAAATTTTGATTCTCTTTGACAACATTGTAGGCGTTCCTTGAAATCTAACTTGATGGGGATTAAGAATGTAACAGGGACAGGTTAGTGGTTACGTTGAGTGCTTGATCACCTTAGTATTGTAGTAAATATGAAATACACTTTAATTTTTTTTCATTTATTCATTTATTTGTGGTTAATGTTTTGCTTGTATCACACTATGTTTCGTTGATAACCCCAAAGAATCCTCTACCTTTAGTTCAACTAGAATTTCAAATAGAGGAATTCCAAAGATATTTTAAGCAAAATTGATCTAAGGCAAACTACTTCTATCTTTCAAGAGTATATTTATGCAATTGCACATGATCATGGTTTAATTAAAAATAGAGCTATTTTGTTGAAAAATGCAGGTTATAATAAATTCAGCTTACTAATTTGAAACAAGCAATTGAGCTGATTTTTCAATCAAATCCCAAGTGGGAGGAAAATGTATAATCTTAAAAGCATACGGGAGAAAGTAATCACAACCAAAACTATCCCTTCTAAATGCATATATTACCATTTTTTAGGTGTAAACGTTTGAGACTTTGTAAGAACTTGCCACTGTCCCAATTGTATTAATAAAACCATAAGATATTAGGTATCAGAATTTTAAAATTAATGTAGAGATGACCAATTGTAGACTGCGCTGCTTCACTTGACGTTTATGGTAATATAGATAATTAGTATATCTTGTAAATCGGAGTATTGAATATCACTGGCATTACATCGTGGTTAAATTAATAACCGCATGCATTGCAGGAACCTCTTGTAAATCGGAGTATTGAATATCACTTTTTTTTGTCTTGTATTGAATTCTGTTATTATGCTATCGGTCATTGTAGGAACCTTTCGTCAATATTCCAGAGGAGACAATCCGTGAAGCACTCAAAGTAGTCATTGGTGCACTCTCCGATCTCAATATATTGAATTATTTTAGCTTGAGATGAATTCAAATCTAGTTTATTTTATGATTAATTACTTCTACCTCACCATGCTGTCATTTCAGATATCAGGAATCACCCACTGCTAATTCATTGCAAACGAGGGAAGGTATGGGTAGTGTGGTACTTTTATAGCTCACCATCAACATTTGTAAACATTTCTTAATTGTAGCTGGTGTTTGATATGAATCGCTTGTTCAGCACCGAACAGGTTGTGTGGTAGGGTGCCTGAGAAAATTGCAGAAATGGTGCCTGACCTGAATATTTGATGAGTATCAGCGCTTTGCAGCTGCCAAAGCTAGGGTTTCTGATCAGAGATTTATGGAGCTATTCGATATCTCAACTTTCAAGCATATACCAAAGGAGTTTTCATGTTTAAAGAGGTAAACAACTATACATTAAAAAAGACGTTGTTTCTTGTAATTAGTAGAAACCTTATTGTTGTTCTTTCCATAGGATGGATTAAATGGGAAATTTGATTTTTTAGGATGAATTCCAGCTGTGAAGGGACAATAATTTCTTTTCCTCCCGAGGATAATGATACTTTCTTTTTCTCTTATGGACAATAAGTCGCAGCTTTTCTTGTTTGAAGTACCCAACTCATCTTGCTTTCTTGATGATCAAGTTTACAAGAATTTTATAAAATATTATAGGATTTCATTTTGTATTGTTTCAGCCTATGAATGCTGACAAGCTCGAATAGGAGGTTTAAGCTGTTGCTAGTATATTTTAGTTTTAAATTCCACCTTCCACTCAATGGTTTTCATAATATGATGTAGCAATTGTTTGCAACTTATTGTACAATTTAAGCAGACTGATAACAGAAGAGTAGATTTTAGCATTTGTTTTCCTACTTCAACTGGAATAGATCAAGTCTCTCTGTTAAAATGTCACATAGCATATCAGTGTTATTGTTGATACAGGCAACTTGATGAGATTAGTAAAGTTCATTACTTCCAAGAACATGCTTTATCTCCTAGGAAGTCGTACATACGGTGTTTCTGGTTGAAACATAACTACAGTGCTAAAATAAAACCATGCGAAAGAGGCAACAAACGGATTTTTTGACCTTTTTTCTTATTGGCTAACTGGCTACTACCTTTTTTATTATAGTCCGAAGGATATTCTTAGTAGATCTTTGTAACTACTGTTCCTTCAGCAAGTAAAATTGAAAGTGCCAAATATCAGCACACGTCCCTGAAGTTCTTTACAAACATCTTTGGACATGCTAATGAGACTTCTTTTCTCTGGCTCTCTTGAAGCGATGAACTTTTGTACGAAGCGCAGTCTCATTTGTAACCACGGAAAAAGGTTTGGTATTGTTTGATATTTTCTTTAACATACTAAATTTGCAAGAGCTTATCCATAGAAACACATCATGAATGTAATGTACAACTTTCTTGTTGATGTGTTTATGAAATCATATTAAGAAGCCACCTAGTGACTCGTCGGGCTTTCTTTTAGTTTTGGCTATCTGACTACACCGTAGGCTATTAAATAGATCTGCACCATTTGGGCATAGTTTGTGAGTGATGATGTTCCATTCTTTGTTAGAAGAAACATTTTATATTTTAGAAGATCTTTAAGTAATTAGTGTTAAGTTGATGTTTTTGCAGTTGCAACGATCACAACTATTGTAGCAGAAATTTATATACCATACTTGTAATATTTTAGGTCAAGGCTATACATCAATGAGGACTAGATCATATTTATGTAATTTGGTTCCTTTGTTAAAATGCTTTACATGTACTTAGGTATAGTTTGTGAGTGATGTATGGTTTTCTGTTACTAGTGGAGTCATAAAAAGTTGGCATAATGCAGTTTTAGCATACAATAACTTCTCTTTAGTATTGTTTCCCTTTTAACCTTGTAAAGACAACAAATTTCATTTTTCTTCTAATACCATGCTTTGAGTGTCCTTTGGGGGAGGGGTACAATATTAACAAGAGGACTTATTCTAATAATCCATAAGAGAATATGTTTTCGGTCTCTTTGTTACACTCAGAAAGCACACCCCTGTCTGATAGCAATATAAAATCATTGTTTCAGACTACTCCAAACATATATGCTGCGATTTGTTTCAAATTCACATCCACATCTATGGATTTCATGGCTTCAAACCGTGGTTCCTTGGCATGAAATTTGACAGCTGTATATAGCTTCATGTAATCATCGAACATGAACTTTGGGTATACTTGCTTCTCATCTGTTTCTTTCGCCACCAACGCTGGTGCTGGATAGATAACAGCGTCATTTCCAGGGTTGTAAAATGAAGCAAGAGACATGCGATTTCCATCTGATTGAGCTATCACTCTGTGAAGCACACTCTTGTATTTCCCGTTGGTGATAACCTATATTTAAGAGATGTTATTAGAGTCTCACTCGTATATAAATTTATTTAGCGAAGTTTTATTAAACTGCTTGTACCTCTAGTTGATCACCGAGGTTGATCACAATGGAATGACGCATTGGTGGAACATCAACCCACTTGCCGTCCTTGAGGAGCTGTAGACCGCTGACCTTGTCATCTTGGAATAGTAAGATAATGCCACCAGCATCCGTGTGTGCTCTTAGCCCCTTGATGAACTCTGGATTAGGACATGGTGGGTAGTTGCTGACCTTTGTGCCAAAGTTGGGACCCTTGGTGCCTGCCATAAAAGGCTTTCTTTAGGTAACCTTTCTCTAGTCCAAGATTCTCACACAGCAAGTCCAGAAGTTCCTCTGCTAGTTTCTCGAGCTTTCCTGCAAATTCCTTCATCACCTTCCTGTCACACCACAAAATGTACACAAGCACATGAATATATAGAAGAATTTAGAGAATTAGGACACGGATGACTATGCATATAAAATCATCTGTTATAATATTAAGTTCAACGATTATTATAACTAATGTTAGATATTTATACCTGTACTCATCCTCAAGGTCAGGGATCTCGGATATGTTTGTATACGGGAGATGGCTTAAGAAGAAGGTGCTCTCCCAGTCCATATCGGTAACTTCTGCTTGGACTCCCTCCAGAGCTTTACTCGCAACCATCTCCTTGAACCTCTGCTCCATGCACTTCTTATAGTGCTCCTTTGTCAATCTTTCCACCGTGTCCATAAGAACATGCGAAATCCCATGGTTCACAAGCTGCAACAATCAATATAAGTTGGAATCATCAGTTGAATTTAGACAACGATTAATATGGTACACTTGTAAGGTAAAATAAGAGACTGGGGTGGAGAGAAAAAGCTATATTAGTACCTCAAAGAAACCCCAATTCTCGCAAGCATCTTTAATCATCTCCATTGTAGAGGTTCTCTCTTCCCCATTCAGCTTCTCCAAGTTGATGACTGGAAAGTTCTCCATCTCTCTGTGTTCTTTCTACTCTTAATGTGTTTCTAAATTTTACCGAGTGTGTGTGAGTTGAAGCTTATGAAGTTTTGTGTAGGATATGCTGAGTTTTGGGTCCTATTTATAGGGAAGTGAAGTATCAGTAGAAGCCAGAACGTAACCAATGTATCGCTAGGTGCAACCGACCGAGCTAAAATTTTAAAAAATGAAAATTTTGTATGTATAATTTTTATAAAAATATTTAGTGGAAATTTTCAAATTTGACCTTGCTAAAAAATTAGTTTTGTAGTAATAAATATAAATTTGATCCCATCAAATTGTATAAGTAGTTAATTTTATTTTTGATAATTCAAATTTTAATTTAATACTAGCTTATAACCCGTGCGAAGCACGGGTTTCTTTTGATAGGTTATAAAATTTATTTAACATTATAATTATGTTTTTATATAATCCTTATTTTTAATAATTTTTTAATTTTAATTTAATCTAAATTTATATAATGAAATGCATGGTTTAAAATTTATTTTGTAAAATTCTAAATTAAAAATGTCGTTGACGGGTTCGAACTTTGAATTTTTAGTAAATTAATTTAATCATATAATATATCTTATTATTAGATCTAACGATTGTTATTTATTAATAAAAATAATGATTTGTATATATGGTGAGATATTTTTGGGTGTATATTAGTGATCTCAAGATTAATTTTAAATTAAAAAGTACTCCATGTTTTAATTACAAAAATTACTACTAAAAATAATTACGGAAAGATATGGTGTGATATTTTGGATATATATTAATTATTGTAATATTAGTTTTAAATTAAATGGTAAAGTGTTTTAATTAGAAGTAAAATCTTTAGAAAAAATGAATAATTGAGTTGTTGGAGCAGAAAAAAGAGTCCAAGTAGAAGTGGATGAAGGAATTTTAATCCGAATATAATTACGTTAACATTAGTAATTAGTTTTTGAGTTGTTTTTGTAATTTAATTATTGGGAAATTCTCAATGGTACCACTGTACTTTTGGCTTTTGCCAGTGGTAACATTACGTTTTTGACTCCTCTAAATGGTACCCTTAACAAATTGACTTCTTAACAGAAATACCATTCTGTTAGAAAAACGTTATAGAAACGTTAAGTAGGGTTTGCGGCCAATATTCAACCTTTTTTCTTATTGCATACTGCAACGCATGGCCAAGATTGTTCTTATATTTTTTTAACAGGTTTGGGACCAACCAATATTCTTCAAATATATTTTAGTGAAATTCTCAACGGTACCACCATACTTTTGGTTTTTGCCGGTGGTACCATGTCCTTTTGACCTTACTTAACATTTCTAGAACGTTTTTTTAACAGAATGGTATTTCTTTTAGAAAGTCAATTTGTTAAGGGTACCGTTAAGAGGAGTCAAAAACGTAAAGGTACTATTGACAAAAGCCAAAAGTACAGTGGTACCATTGAGAATTTCCCTTAATTATTTATTTTAATAATTAGGATAAACAAATCGAAAACCAAAACTTATGATAATCAAACCGAAAACCAAAACTTTCAATGTTTCGGCTTTAATATAATAATATAGATATTTATCCTTATAAAAATTTTGCACTCAGTGAATGAGTTAGAAAATTTTTTGGCCCCTCTAACTCCGATTTCTGATTACGTCCGCTTCACGTTGCATATTTGCTTCATGCTCCACTGTTGAAATATTTGTCCTCCAGTATATGATAAGACCCCAATTTGGCAGATTTCTATAATATGTAGGTGTAGTGTAGAGTATATCTACATCACAAAATCTTTTAGATTAAGGCGAAACCAGGATCTTAAACCACAAAAAACTATGAAAAGTATACAAAATTTTCCCAAGATAGTTCGTGCTAAATATTTGCCTAGCCTACTCTCCCCTGGTTCCTCACGAAATACAGGCCAAAAGCAGATACATAAACATAATAAGAAATACAATAACACAACAGAGATATAATGCAAAGCAACACAACTCTTCAAACACAATTCAATTGAACAAACCAAACTAAAAGCAAACAAAGCGGGTAACATAATTAATTAGAAGCAGCATAATTAAAATCCATTTAGAGAGTTCAAGTTTATCATGAGTAAGATAAACTGGTCATACTCATTTAAAGAGTTCAAGTTTGCACTGAAATTAAAACCATAAATTACATAAAACCAAAGTCAGCAACGTTTCCACCAGCCCAGTATAACTGCAACAATAAACACAAACACATGAATCAAGTTAGAAACATCAAACAAAAATACCCATATATCCAAGCTAAAATACCAAAGACAACTAAAATACCAAGACAACTAAAACAAGGTACCCATATATCCAAGCTAAAATATATAGGACAACAAAGCTGCAACTGAAACCAAGAGGATTGTAAATGGATATATAAATGCCACAGCAGGTGTCAAAGAGGAACAACATTATGATCATGATTATTCGCAAAAGAAAACATGCTGGTTATACTTGGAAAGAGAAGTAGAAAACTATACATGGCCAAACCGGAACCGGAAAATCGGACCGGACCAGACCGGGTCAAAACCGGTAAAAACCGGCCCGAACCGGAACCGGCCCTAAACCGCCGGTTAATTTATTTTAAAGGTTCAGGTTCAGGTTTGTGTGTATTGAAACCGGTGAACCGGCGGTTCGAACCGGTGGTTAACCGTTAGTAATGAATGGCTATGCGTTAATGCAGTATAGATTATAAAAATTATTGTAATAAATTTTATTGTTTGTTATATTCTTGTAAAATATTTAAAATTTATTGTAATATATTTTATTGTTTGTTGTATTCTTGTAAAACATTTAAAATTTATTATAATATATTTACTAATGTTTTAATAAAAAAAAAGTATCAATGAATTTAACATGAAATTAATTTACGTGAAAGTACCACTTAATAAAAGTGAAACTATTATATCCTTGAACTTTTAAAACGGTTTGCATCTTACAAATTTTAAAAAATTACTTAGCATTACAATACTTCTAAATTATAATTCATTCCATCCAAATTCAGAAAAACTTATCGTATTTCAAAAAAAAACGTATCAAGTATAATGTATATATAAGGTTCAAACCGGAACCGGAACCGGGTCTTGAACCGGGTCAAAACCGGGTCAAACCCTGAACCTGAACCGTCTGAACCGGAATCGGCGGACTATATCCTGTTAAGGTTTAGGTTCCGGTTCAAGATTTTTACAAACCGGAACCGGCGGTTCACAAACCGGAACCGGCGGTTCACGAACCGTGGCCATGTATAAAACCAAACCAAACCAAACATACCCAGTATATCCCGCTCAGAGCAGGGTCTGGGGAGGGTAGGTTGTACGCAGACCATACCCCCACTTTTGAGTGGGGAGGCTGTTTCCGTGAAGACCCTCGGCTGAGTGCACAACAACCGTGGCCATGTATATAGAAAACAATGAACAAATATCTAGGGCTGAAAGTCCAACACACACACACACACACACATATATAGCACCTCTATACTAATACTAGGTGGTACTGTTACAAAAAGAAGAATCTAAAAAATTCGACATGTGGGATTTGAAAAAAAAAAATAGCCACAAAAACCATTATTCGACAAAAATAAAACCAACAGCAATTTACAAATAAAACGAACCAACAGCATTTGGAACTCTCGACAAAAACTCAGTCAGAAACTCAGAAAACAAAAACCAATAAAACACAGAAAACCGACAGTTCGATAACAGGACCAACCCAACTAAAACAAACAACTCAGTAAATTTCCTACAGCCTAATTACTGAGCAGCATAAACAAAATTCAAAAACGAAACCAAGCTCGCAGCAACTGCACAAACTAACATCACCAGAATTCAACTCAGCATTCAACATAAACAAACAGCCACGAAAACAAATCAAACAGTACGAACTCAGAAACAGAGACATGGACTCAACTCGGACATCGAACTCAAAGCCCAGAACACAACAATGCAGCAATTCGACTCAGTGCAAAACTCAGAAATACAACACAACAATATAAAAACAAAACTCAAAAGCTCGATTACCCAGAATAGACAGTACATTTAAGGGACACACAAACTACAAAAATAAAACAAGCAAAACAGCAACCGAGTCAACTCAGCTAAACAGACCATTCGAACACACAGACACGACTCACAACACAGCAAACAACATGAAACCAGAATTCACCCAGTCAACTCAGCAAACTTGCAGCGAACTCAGCTCGGCCAATCACAGAAAATTCAGAAACCAGAAACAACAACTAACTCAGAAAACTCAAACAAACTAACACAAAAAATAAACTCCGACAACAACTAACGAATCCACGCATATTTCAAATTGTTACTTTAACTAGTTGGGTACTTGATATCTATGTTAAGAAAGGAAACCCACATACAATTCCTCTTGCTTCTTATGTTGCAGATATCCATATTATGGTGTGGTTATACTTGGAGAGAGAAGTAGAAAACAATGAACAAATATCTAGGGCTGAAAGTCCAACACACACACACATATAGCACCTCTGTACTAATACTAGGTGGTATTGTTACAAAAAGAAGAATCTAAAAAATTCGACATGTGGGATTTGAAAAAAAATAGCCACAAAAACCATTATTCGACAAAAATAAAACCAACAGCAATTTACAAATAAAACGAACCAACAGAATTTGGAACTCTCGACAAAAACTCAGTCAGAAACTAAGAAAACAAAAACCAATAAAACGCAGAAAACCGACAATTCGAAAACAGGACCAACCCAACTAAAACAAACAACTCAGTAAATTTCCTACAGCCTAATTACTTTGCAGCATAAGAGAAATACAACACAACAATATAAAAACAAAACTCAAAAGCTCGATTACCCAGAATAGATAGCACATTTAAGGGACACACAAACTGCAAAAATGAAATAAGCAAAACAGCAACCGAGTCAACTCAGCTAAACGGACCATTCGAACACACAGACACGACTCACAACACAGCAAACAACATGAAACCAGAATTCACCCAGTCAACTCAGCAAACTTGCAGCGAACTCAGCTCGGCCAATCACAGAAAATTCAGAAACCAGAAACAACAACTAACTCAGAAAACTCAAACAAACTAACATAGAAAATAAACGCCGACAACAACTAACGAATCCACGCATATTTCAAATTGTTACTTTAACTAGTTGGGTACTTGATATCTATGTTAAGAAAGGAAACCCACATACAATTCCTCTTACTTCTTATGTTGCAGATATCCATATTATGGTGTGGTTATACTTGGAGAGAGAAGTAGAAAACAATGAACAAATATCTAGGGCTGAAAGTCCAACACACACACACACACATATAGCACCTCTGTACTAATACTAGGTGGTATTGTTACAAAAAGAAGAAACTAAAAAATTCGACATGTGGGATTTGAAAAAAAACAACTAGCCACAAAAACCATTATTCGACGAAAATAAAACCAACAGCAATTTACAAATAAAACGAACCAACAGAATTTGGAACTCTCGACAAAAACTCCGTTAGAAACTCAGAAAACAAAAACCAATAAAACGCAGAAGACCGACAATTCGAAAACAGGACCAACCCAACTAAAACAAACAACTCAGTAAATTTCCTACAGCCTAATTACTTAGCAGTATAAACAAAATTCAAAAACGAGACCAAGCTCGTAGCAACTGCACAAACTAACATCACCAGAATTCAACTCAGCATTCAACATAAACAAACAGCCACGAAAACAAATCAAACAGTACGAACTCAGAAACAGAGACATGGACTCAACTCGGACATCGAACTCAAAGCCCAGAACAAAACAACGCAGCAATTCGACTCAGTGCAAAACTCAGAAATACAACACAACAATATAAAAACAAAACTCAAAAGCTCGATTACCCAGATAGATAGCACATTTAAGGGACACACAAACTGCAAAAATGAAACAAGCAAAACAGCAACCGAGTCAACTCAGCTAAACGGACCATTCGAACACACAGACACGACTCACAACACAGCAAACAACATGAAACCAGAATTCACCCAGTCAACTCAGCAAACTTGCAGCGAACTTAGCTCGGCCAAATCACAGAAAATTCAGAAACCAGAAACAACAACTAACTCAGAAAACTCAAACAAACTAACACAGAAAATAAACTCCGACAACAACTAACGAATCCATGCATATTTCAAATTGTTACTTTAACTAGTTGGGTACTTGATATCTATGTTAAGAGAGGAAACCCACATACAATTCCTCTTGCTTCTTATGTTGCAGATATCCATATTATGGTGTGGTTATACTTGGAGAGAGAAGTAGAAAACAATGAACAAATATCTAGGGCTGAAAGTCCAACACACACACATATAGCACCTCTGTACTAATACTAGGTGGTATTGTTACAAAAAGAAGAAACTAAAAAATTCGACATGTGGGATTTGAAAAAAAACAACTAGCCACAAAAACCATTATTCGATGAAAATAAAACCAACAACAATTTACAAATAAAACGAACCAACAGCATTTGGAACTCTCGACCAAAACTCGATCAGAAACCCAGAAAACAAAAACCAATAAAACGCAGAAAACCGACAAATCGATAACAGGACCAACCCAACTAAAACAAACAACTCAGTAAATTTCCTACAGCCTAATTACTTAGCAGCATAAACAAAATTCAAAAACGAAACCAAGCTCGCAGCAACTGCACAAACTAACATCACCAGAATTCAACTCAGCATTCAACATAAACAAACAGCCACGAAAACAAATCAAACAGTACGAACTCAGAAACAGAGACATGGACTCAACTCGGACATCGAACTCAAAGCCCAGAACACAACAACGCAGCAATTCGACTCAGTGCAAAACTCAGAAATACAACACAACAATATAAAAACAAAACTCAAAAGCTCGATTACCCAGAATAGATAGCACATTTAAGGGACACACAAACTGCAAAAATGAAACAAGCAAAACAGCAACCGAGTCAACTCAGCTAAACAGACCATTCGAACACACAGACACGACTCACAACACAACAAACAACATGAAACCAGAATTCACCCAGTCAACTCAGCAAACTTGCAGCGAACTTAGCTCGGCCAAATCACAGAAAATTCAGAAACCAGAAACAACAACTAACTCAGAAAACTCAAACAAACTAACACAGAAAATAAACTCCGACAACAACTAACGAATCCACGCATATTTCAAATTGTTACTTTAACTAGTTGGGTACTTGATATCTATGTTAAGAAAGGAAACCCACATACAATTCCTCTTGCTTCTTATGTTGCAGATATCCATATTATGGTGTGGTTATACTTGGAGAGAGAAGTAGAAAACAATGAACAAATATCTAGGGCCGAAAGTCCAACACACACACACACACACATATAGCACCTCTGTACTAATACTAGGTGGTATTGTTACAAAAAGAAGAAACTAAAAAATTCGACATGTGGGATTTGAAAAAAACAACTAGCCAGAAAAACCATTATTCGACGAAAATAAAACCAAAACCAATTTACAAATAAAACGAACCAACAGCATTTGGAACTCTCGACAAAAACTCGATCAGAAACCCAGAAAACAAAAACCAATAAAACGCAGAAAACCGACAAATCGATAACAGGACCAACCCAACTAAAACAAACAACTCAGTAAATTTCTACAGCCTAATTACTTAGCAGCATAAACAAAATTCAAAAACGAAACCAAGCTCGCAGCAACTGCACAAACTAACATCACCAGAATTCAACTCAGCATTCAACATAAACAAACAGCCACGAAAACAAATCAAACAGTACGAACTCAGAAACAGAGACATGGACTCAACTCGGACATCGAACTCAAAGCTCAGAACACAACAACGCAGCAATTCGACTCAGTGCAAAACTCAGAAATACAACACAACAATATAAAAACAAAACTCAAAAGCTCGATTACCCAGAATAGACAGCACATTTAAGGGACACACAAACTACAAAAATAAAACAAGCAAAACAGCAACCGAGTCAACTCAGCTAAACAGACCATTCGAACACACAGACACGACTCACAACACAGCAAAGAACATGAAACCAGAATTCACCCAGTCAACTCAGCAAACTTGCAGCGAACTCAGCTCGGCCAATCACAGAAAATTCAGAAACCAGAAACAACAACTAACTCAGAAAACTCAAACAAACTTACACAGAAAATAAACTCCGACAACAACTAACGAATCCACGCATATTTCAAATTGTTACTTTAACTAGTTGGGTACTTGATATCTATGTTAAGAAAGGAAACCCACATACAATTCCTCTTGCTTCTTATGTTGCAGATATCCATATTATGGTGTGGTTATACTTGGAGAGAGAAGTAGAAAACAATGAACAAATATCTAGGGCTGAAAGTCCAACACACACACACACACACACACACACATATAGCACCTCTGTACTAATACTAGGTGGTATTGTTACAAAAAGAAGAATCTAAAAAATTCGACATGTGGGATTTGAAAAAAAAAATAGCCACAAAAACCATTATTCGACAAAAATAAAACCAACAGCAATTTACAAATAAAACGAACCAACAGCATTTGGAACTCTCGACAAAAACTCAGTCAGAAACTCAGAAAACAAAAACCAATAAAACGCAGAAAACCGACAATTCGAAAACAGGACCAACCCAACTAAAACAAACAACTCAGTAAATTTCCTACAGCCTAATTACTTAGCAGCATAAACAAAATTAAAAAACGAAACCAAGCTCGCAGCAACTGCACAAACTAACATCACCAGAATTCAACTCAGCATTCAACATAAACAAACAGCCACGAAAACAAATCAAACAGTACGAACTCAGAAACAGAGACATGGACTCAACTCGGACATCGAACTCAAAGCCCAGAACACAACAACGCAGCAATTCGACTCAGTGCAAAACTCAGAAATACAACACAACAATATAAAAACAAAACTCAAAAGCTCGATTACCCAGAATAGACAGCACATTTAAGGGACACACAAACTACAAAAATAAAACAAGCAAAACAGCAACCGAGTCAACTCAGCTAAACAGACCATTCGAACACACAGACACGACTCACAACACAGCAAAGAACATGAAACCAGAATTCACCCAGTCAACTCAGCAAACTTGCAGCGAACTCAGCTCGGCCAATCACAGAAAATTCAGAAACCAGAAACAACAACTAACTCAGAAAACTCAAACAAACTAACACAGAAAATAAACTCCGACAACAACTAACGAATCCACGCATATTTCAAATTGTTACTTTAACTAGTTGGGTACTTGATATCTATGTTAGGAAAGGAAACCCACATACAATTCCTCTTGCTTCTTATGTTGCAGATATCCATATTATGGTGTGGTTATACTTGGAGAGAGAAGTAGAAAACAATGAACAAATATCTAGGGCTGAAACTCCAACACACACACACATACACATATAGCACCTCTGTACTAATACTAGGTGGTATTGTTACAAAAAGAAGAATCTAAAAAATTCGACATGTGGGATTTGAAAAAAAAAGTAGCCACAAAAACCATTATTCGACAAAAATAAAACCAACAGAAATTTATAAATAAAACGAACCAACAACATTTGGAACTCTCGACAAAAACTCAGTCAGAAACTCAGAAAACAAAACCCAATAAAACGCAGAAAACCGACAATTCGAAAACAGGACCAACCCAACTAAAACAAACAACTCAGTAAATTTCTACAGCCTAATTACTTAGCAGCATAAACAAAATTCAAAAACGAAACCAAGCTCGCAGCAACTGCACAAACTAACATCACCAGAATTCAACTCAGCATTCAATATAAACAAACAGCCACGAAAACAAATCAAACAGTATGAACTCAGAAACAGAGACATGGACTCAACTCGGACATCGAACTCAAAGCCCAGAACACAACAACGCAGCAATTCGACTCAGTGCAAAACTCAGAAATACAACACAACAATATAAAAACAAAACTCAAAAGCTCGATTACCCAGAATAGACAGCACATTTAAGGGACACACAAACTACAAAAATAAAACAAGCAAAACAGCAACCGAGTCAACTCAGCTAAACAGACCATTCGAACACACAGACACGACTCACAACACAGCAAACAACATGAAACCAGAATTCACCCAGTCAACTCAGCAAACTTGCAGCGAACTCAGCTTGGCCAATCACAGAAAATTCAGAAACCAGAAACAACAACTAACTCAGAAACTCAAACAAACTAACACAGAAAATAAACTCCGACAACAACTAACGTATCCACGCATATTTCAAATTGTTACTTTAACTAGTTGGGTACTTGATATCTATGTTAAGAAAGGAAACCCACATACAATTCCTCTTGCTTCTTATGTTGCAGATATCCATATTATGGTGTGGTTATAATTGGAGAGAGAAGTAGAAAACAATGAACAAATATCTAGGGCTGAAAGTCCAACACACACAAACACACATATAGCACCTCTGTACTAATACTAGGTGGTATTGTTACAAAAAGAAGAATCTAAAAAATTCGACATGTGGGATTTGAAAAAAAAAAATAGCCACAAAAACCATTATTCGACAAAAATAAAACCAACAGCAATTTACAAATAAAACGAACCAACAGCATTTGGAAATCTCGACAAAAACTCAGTCAGAAACTCAGAAAACAAAAACCAATAAAACGCAGAAAACCGACAATTCGAAAACAGGACCAACCCAACTAAAACAAACAACTCAGTAAATTTCCTACAGCCTAATTACTTAGCAGCATAAACAAAATTCAAAAACGAAACCAAGCTCGCAGCAACTGCACAAACTAACATCACCAGAATTCAACTCAGCATTCAACATAAACAAACAGCCACGAAAACAAATCAAACAGTACGAACTCAGAAACAGAGACATGGACTCAACTCGGACATCGAACACAAAGCCCAGAACACAACAACGAAGCAATTCGACTCAGTGCAAAACTCAGAAATACAACACAACAATATAAAAACAAAACTCAAAAGCTCGATTACCCAGAATAGACAGCACATTTAAGGGACACACAAACTACAAAAATAAAACAAGCAAAACAGCAACCGAGTCAACTCAGCTAAACAGACCATTCGAACACACAGACACGACTCACAACACAGCAAACAACATGGAACCAGAATTCACCCAGTCAACTCAGCAAACTTGCAGCGAACTCAGCTCGGCCAATCACAGAAAATTCAGAAACCAGAAACAACAACTAACTCAGAAAACTCAAACAAACTAACACAGAAAATAAACTCCGACAACAACTAACGAATCCACGCATATTTCAAATTGTTACTTTAACTAGTTGGGTACTTGATATCTATGTTAAGAAAGGAAACCCACATACAATTCCTCTTGCTTCTTATGTTGCAGATATCCATATTATTGTGTGGTTATACTTGGAGAGAGAAGTAGAAAACAATGAACAAATATCTAGGGCTGAAAGTCCAACACATACACACACACACATATAGCACCTCTGTACTAATACTAGGTGGTATTGTTACAAAAAGAAGAATCTAAAAAATTCGACATGTGGGTTTTGAAAAAAAAAATAGCCACAAAAACCATTATTCGACAAAAATAAAACCAACAGCAATTTAAAAATAAAACGAACCAACAGCATTTGGAACTCTCGACAAAAACTCAGTCAGAAACTCAGAAAACAAAAACCAATAAAACGCAGAAAACCGACAATTCGATAACAGGACCAACCCAACTAAAACAAACAACTCAGTAAATTTCCTACAGCCAAATTACTTAGCAGCATAAACAAAATTCAAAAACGAAACCAAGCTCGCAGCAACTGCACAAACTAACATCACCAGAATTCAACTCAGCATTCAACATAAACAAACAGCCACGAAAACAAATCAAAGAGTACGAACTCAGAAACAGAGACATGGACTCAACTCGGACATCGAGCTCAAAGCCCAGAACACAACAACGCAGTAATTCGACTCAGTGCAAAACTCAGAAATACAACACAACAATATAAAAACAAAACTCAAAAGCTCGATTACCCAGAATAGACCGCACATTTAAGGGACACACAAACTGCAAAAATAAAACAAGCAAAATAGCAACCGAGTCAACTCAGCTAAACAGACCATTCGAACACACAGACACGACTCACAACACAGCAAACAACATGAAACCAGAATTCACCCAGTCAACTCAGCAAACTTGCAGCGAACTCAGCTCGGCCAATCACAGAAAATTCAGAAACCAGAAACAACAACTAACTCAGAAAACTCAAACAAACTAACACAGAAAATAAACTCCGACAACAACTAACGAATCCACGCATATTTCAAATTGTTACTTTAACAAGTTGGGTACTTGATATCTATGTTAAAAAAGGAAACCCACATACAATTCCTCTTGCTTCTTATGTTGCAGATATCCATATTATGGTGTGGTTATACTTGGAGAGAGAAGTAGAAAACAATGAACAAATATCTAGGGCTGAAAGTCCAACACACACACACACACACACACACATATAGCACCTCTGTACTAATACTAGGTGGTATTGTTACAAAAAGAAGAATCTAAAAAATTCGACATGTGGGATTTGAAAAAAAAATAGCCACAAAAACCATTATTCGACAAAAATAAAACCAACAGCAATTTACAAATAAAACGAACCAACAGCATTTGGAACTCTCGACAAAAACTCAGTCAGAAACTCAGAAAACAAAAACCAATAAAACGCAGAAAACCGACAATTCGATAACAGGACCAACCCAACTAAAACAAACAACTCAGTAAATTTCCTACAGCCTAATTACTTAGCAGCATAAACAAAATTCAAAAACGAAACCAAGCTCGCAGCAACTGCACAAACTAACATCACCAGAATTCAACTCAGCATTCAACATAAACAAACAGCCACGAAAACAAATCAAACAGTACGAACTCAGAAACAGAGACATGGACTCAACTCGGACATCGAACTCAAAGCCCAGAACACAACAACGCAGCAATTCGACTCAGTGCAAAACTCAGAAATACAACACAACAATAAAAAAACAAAACTCAAAAGCTCGATTACCCAGAATAGATAGCACATTTAAGGGACACACAAACTGCAAAAATGAAACAAGCAAAATAGCAACCGAGTCAACTCAGCTAAACGGACCATTCGAACACACAGACACGACTCACAACACAGCAAACAACATGAAACCAGAATTCACCCAGTCAACTCAGCAAACTTGCAGCGAACTTAGCTCGGCCAAATCACAGAAAATTCAGAAACCAGAAACAACAACTAACTCAGAAAACTCAAACAAACTAACACAGAAAATAAACTCCGACAACAACTAACGAATCCACGCATATTTCAAATTGTTACTTTAACTAGTTGGGTACTTGATATCTATGTTAAGAAAGGAAACCCACATACAATTCCTCTTGCTTCTTATGTTGCAGATATCCATATTATGGTGTGGTTATACTTGGAGAGAGAAGTAGAAAACAATGAACAAATATCTAGGGCTGAAAGTCCAACACACACACACACACACACACATATAGCACCTCTGTACTAATACTAGGTGGTATTGTTACAAAAAGAAGAAACTAAAAAATTCGACATGTGGGATTTGAAAAAGAACAACTAGCCACAAAAACCATTATTCGACGAAAATAAAACCAACAACAATTTACAAATAAAACGAACCAACAGCATTTGGAACTCTCGACAAAAACTCGATCAGAAACCCAGAAAACAAAAACCAATAAAACGCAGAAAACCGACAAATCGATAACAGGACCAACCCAACTAAAACAAACAACTCAGTAAATTTCCTACAGCCTAATTACTTAGCAGCATAAACAAAATTCAAATATGAAACCAAGCTCGCAGCAACTGCACAAACTAACATCACCAGAATTCAACTCAGCATTCAACATAAACAAACAGCCACGAAAACAAATCAGAAAGTACGAACTCAGAAACAGAGACATGGACTCAACTCGGACATCGAACTCAAAGCTCAGAACACAACAACGCAGCAATTCGACTCAGTGCAAAACTCAGAAATACAACACAACAATATAAAAACAAAACTCAAAAGCTCGATTACCCAGAATAGACAGCACATTTAAGGGACACACAAACTGCAAAAATAAAACAAGCAAAACAGCAACCGAGTCAACTCAGCTAAACAGACCATTCGAACACACTGACACGACTCACAACACAGCAAACAACATGAAACCAGAATTCACCCAGTCAACTCAGCAAACTTGCAGCGAACTCAGCTCGGCCAATCACAGAAAATTCAGAAACCAGAAACAACAACTAACTCAGAAAACTCAAACAAACTAACACAGAAAATAAACTCCGACAACAATTAACGAATCCACGCATATTTCAGATTGTTACTTTAACTAGTTGGGTACTTAATATCTATGTTAGGAAAGGAAACCCATATACAATTCCTCTTGCTTCTTATGTTGCAGATATCCATATTATGGTGTGGTTATACTTGGAGAGAGAAGTAGAAAACAATGAACAAATATCTAGGGCTGAAAGTCCAACACACACACACACACATATAGCACCTCTGTACTAATACTAGGTGGTATTGTTACAAAAAGAAGAATCTAAAAAATTCGACATGTGGGATTTGAAAAAAAAACAACTAACCACAAAAACCATTATTCGACGAAAATAAAACCAACAACAATTTACAAATAAAACGAACCAACAGCATTTGGAACTCTCGGTCAGAAACCCAGAAAACAAAAACCAATAAAACGCAGAAAACCGACAAATCGATAATAGGACCAACCCAACTAAAACAAACAACTCAGTAAATTTCCTACAAACTAACATCAACTGCACAAACTAACATCTCCAGAATTCAACTCAGCATTCAACATAAACAAACTGCCACGAAAACAAACCAAATAGTACGAACTCAGAAACAGAGACATGGACTCAACTCGGACATGGAACACAAAGCCCAGAACACAACAACCCAGCAATTTGACTCAGTGCAAAACTCAGAAATACAACCCAACAATATAAAAACAAAACTCAAAAGCTCGATTACCCAGAATAGACAGCACATTTAAGGGACACAGAAACTGCAAAAATAAAACAGGCAAAACAGCAACCGAGTCAACTCAGCTAAACAGACCATTCGAACACACAGACATGACTCACAACACAGCAAACAACATGAAACCAGAATTCACCCAGTCAACTCAGCAAACTTGCAGCGAACTCAGCTCGGCCAATCACAGAAAACCAGAAACAAAAACTAACTCAGAAAATTCAAACAAACTAACACATAAAATAAACTCAGACAACACCTATGATATCAAAAATTTTAAGTTCATTTCATAGATTTATGATATCAAGTATATGCATATGAATCAAAAATTTACATATACTGACCTTAGAGTGCACTTTCACCTTCCGCCACCTGTCGAATTAGAACTTCAACTTCAAACTCCAACTTGTATTCATAACCGCCGTCGCTACCGCCGGTATCCCCGCTACCGCCGCTATCCCCGCTACCGCCTGAAGAATTAGGAAAACCAATGTAAGAGAAACTAAACACTCTTGTATTAATTTATATGAAGCTTGATTATACAAAGAACTAATACAAGTCTATTTATAGCAAAACTGAAAGGAATAAAACAAGAAGAGAAAACATAAACAAACAACCCATATAATCAGGAGCCGAAAGATGTTGTAGCCGAAAGTTATAGCCGAAAGTTGCTTGATACTTTTGACAAAGTACTATATACTTTAACACCCCCCCTCAAACTGAAGATGGTTGAACCAACTTGAGTTAGCAAACTAGATCATAAAAAGATCCAGGAGGAAGAGCTTTCGTGAATATATCTGCCGTATTGTCAGCACTAGAGACAACATGAAGACGAACTGTGCCTTTTTCAACCTGTTGACGGGTGAAATGACAATCGATCTCAATATGTTTAGTGCATTCATGAAAGACATCATTGTGAGCAATGTCCCTAGCACTTTTGCTATCACAATAGATGATAGTGGCTGGAGAATGAGTTACAGTCATTTCTTCAAGTAACCATCGTAGCCAAATTAATTCCTGTGTGGTGTTAGCCAGAGCTCGATATTCTGACTCGGCACTGGATTTTGAGGCAAGGGATTGTTTCTTACTGCGCCAAGAGATGAGAGAGTCACCCAGAAAGAAGCAAAATCCTGTAGTGGAACATCTGGTAGTGGGATCACCACCCCAATCAGCATCAGAGTAGGCATGTAACTCAAGTGAGGAGTTGTGTGAATAATATAGTCCATGAAAGATGGTGCCTTTAACATAACGAAGTATGTGAAGGACCGCCGTATAGTGAGGAGTGCGGGGAGCTGCCATAAATTGACTAACAATGTGAACGGCATGAGCAATGTCGGGACGAGTGACAGTAAGATAAATCAAACTTCCTACCAACTGACGATACAATGTAGGGTTGTCAAGTAGGTCACCATCTTTGGAGTTAAGTTTGACCCCGTATTCCAAAGGTGTAGATGTAATCTTAGAGTCGCTGATTCCAGATTTCAACAATAGATCAGATGCATACTTAACTTGAGTGGGTACAGAAGAAATCTCAAGACCCAAGAAGTAGCTTAATGAACCAAGATCTTTCATTTCAAATTGCTGACTGAGAAATTGTTTAAGTTCGGATATACCTGCAGTATCATCTCCAGTGATAATCATATCATCCACATAGAGGAGAAGGAGAACAGTTCCTCGATCTGTTCGACGAATGAAGAGAGCATGATCATATGGACTAGAAGAAAATCCCAGCTCACTAATGACTTTGCTAAATTTCTCGAACCATGCTCGAGGTGCTTGTTTAAGACCATACAACGCCTTGTTAAGCTTGAGCACTTGACCTGGTGATTGATCAAAACCAGGAGGAGGTTTGAGATAAACTTCCTCATCTAAGTTGCCATTAAGAAAAGCATTTTTGACATCCATTTGCCACATGTCCCACTGTTTTGATGCTCCAACAGCGAGTAAACTCCGAACAGATGTAAGACGAGCAACTGGTGCAAAAGTCTCCTCATAATCAATGCCATACTCCTGAGTAAAGCCTTTAGAAACTAGACGGGCTTTATATCTCTTAACGGAGCCATCAGCTTTTGTCTTAATTTTATAGATCCATCGACTTCCCACAGCTGTTTTGCCAGGAGGCAAGGTAACCAGATCCCAAGTGTGATTTTTGTCTAATGCTTGAAGTTCTTCTGCCATAGCTTTCTGCCAAAGAGGATTAACACTTGCCTCTCTATATGTTTGAGGCTCATGCAATGATTGTACAACAGAGTAAACATGATAATCAGAAAGACGAACAGAAGGTTTTCTTACCCGAGTAGATCGATGAGTGTGCTCATGGGATGGTAAAGTGGGAGGCTCGGTACTGGAAACCTCAGACTGACCTGCTGCCGAAGGGATAATAGTAGATGGAGATGGTTGTATGAGCTCAACTGAAGGATCAGTTGACTGTATATCAGAGGAAGAGGTCGGAGATTCTATATATTTATCACTGGGATGTAGATCAACAAACGGATCTGTAAAGTGAGAAATGCTAGTAGAAGTATCAATGTGAAAATCTGACATAGATGAGAACATTTTATGCTCCCAGAAAGTAACATTTCGAGAGACACGAAGACGTTGCGAGATAGGATCCCAACAACGGTATCCTTTCTGACCACTACCATAGCCAATAAAACAACAAAGATGAGCACATGGTTCGAGTTTTGTTCTCTCATGTTGAGGAAGAAGAACAAAACAAGCAGAACCAAACACCTTAAGAGAATCATATGAAGGAGGTTTGTCATATAATTTTTCATAAGGGGACACGTTATTGATTACAGGAGAAGGAATCATGTTTATGCTGTGCACAGCAGTGAGTGCAGCTTCTCCCCAAAAGTATTCCGGACAAGAAGAAGAAATGAGAAGGGCTCGAATGGTATCAAGAATGTGTCTATGTTTACGTTCATCCCGACCATTTTGTTGAGATGTGTAAGGGCAAGAACTCTGTGCAAGGGTACCATAAGAGGCTAAAAAATTTGTGAGATCAGATTCTTTATATTCTTTGGCATTGTCGGCACGAAATAGTTTGATTTTCTTTTTAAATTGAGTGTGAATCATTGTGGCAAAATTTTTGTAAGTTTCTCCTAATTCTGAACGATGTTTCAGGATATATATCCAAGTGAAACGAGAAAAATCATCAACAAATATCACATAATATCTCGATCCCCCCATAGTGGGAGTTGGAGAGGGACCCCAAATATCAGAATGAATAAGATCAAAAGTAGAAGATGATGTTTCATAATGAATAGGAAAAGGAAGTACATGTTGTTTTGCTAGTTTACATGACACACATGTGAGCTCAAACAACTTTCCACATCTACGTCCTGTCCCAAGCGTTTGTTTTGTCTGAGGATCCTGTACCTGACAACCAAAAGGGGTAAAAATGACATTAAAACCAAGATCACAAATTTGGCCAATAGAGATAAGATTAAGTGAAAGATTTGGAACAAAAAATGTGTCATGGAGGGAAAGATCATCCGTGGATACATCCCCAATGTGTGACACATTCATAGTTGAACCATCTGCTGTTTGAATGGTTGGAAGGTGGGAACTTTGTGTCTTCTTGGTAAATAGGGATGAATCATTTGTCATATGATTGCAACAAGCAGAATCAAAATACCAAGAAGTACCTGTAGTGACTGAGAATGCAGTGGGTGGAGAACTGGTTTTGGATAAAACCTGTCTGAGTAATGATTCAAGGTTGCTTGTTGATGAGGTTGTTGCAGTTTCTGATGTAGGTTCAGAGGTTACAGCAGCGGAAAACTGGGAGATTTTACTTGGACGGAAGGATGGCCTTTTCTTGCAGAATTGTATTGAGTAGTGACCCTTTTGGTGGCAATGTTGGCATGTGTGATTGCGAAGAGCTGCACAATCCTTAGTTACATGTCCATTTTGACGACAAAACCTACAAAAAGGTTTATCATAAGTGGGTACTGGAGGTACAGCTAGGACAGTATCAGTCGTGGGAATAATTTTGCCGATGCCAAGTCGAGTTTCTTCAGAAATAAGTTCGGTTAAAGCACTCTCCAAAGAGGGTAGCGGAATGCGATGGAGAAGAGCAGCTCTAACTGGTTCAAAATCCTGAGTAAGAGCCATCAAAAACTGGATGAGTCGTTGTTGATCACGATATGTGTGATAAAGTGCGGCATCCTCTGTGTTTTTCCACTTTGGTTCAGACAAAGTCAGTTGATCCCAAAGTGCTTGTATTTGAGATAGAAAATCAGCGACAGATTGACCAGGTGCTTGTATCTGCTTACTGAGAGAGTGTATAATCTGATATTGATGAGAAAGATCGGATGTAGTGTACCGAGATTGCAAAAGATCCCATATTTCTTTTGCGGTGTCAAAATTTCCAAATTGTAGATTAATTTTAGAAACGGAAGAGTTTCTAAAATATGTAATAACTTGATGATTTTTGACATCCCATTCTTCGATGCGATCTTTCAGTTGTGAATTAGTTTCATCCTTCTCCTTGGTAGGAATAGTGAAATCCCCGTTAACGTACCTCCAAAGATGTTTTCCTTTGAGAAAGCTACGCATAGCTTGAGACCAAAATAAATAGTTTGAGCCGCTCAAAATTGTTTGAATCGGTGAACTACTTTCTCTTTCCATCGAAGTGAAACTTTTGAAAACTTTGGGGACTGTAATGTAGAAAATAAACAATCCAGGGGTTGAAGTGTAATATTCATAATAATATTTAAAACAAAACCAATGAACTTATGATGTGGATCAGGTGGGCTAGTTTTAAGACAGGCCCAATAAGAGAAATCAGTGGCCCGTTAATAGGTTGGCCCAAATAGTTTAAAGGTTTGGCCCAAAAGAGATTAACAGGCTCTTTGAGAATATTAATAACCACGAAGATGTTGTGAAAAGGATATTGAGATGTATGGCACCGTTGGTTCCTCCATCATCTCCGCATCTTTGGCTCCATCGTTTACGACTAGTAACTGAATCGGTGACGGTGATGAGCGAACGACTTGTTGAAGAGGATGATTGATAGAGTGTATATATATATATTTTTTATATGATTATATTCCTCATATTTATTGTATTTTGCATTTAATTGGATTTTTATTTAATAGATTTTAATGTTTTATTGTAGGAAGCAAGGAAATTCTAAACTTGGAAGGATTGGAGAATAAAGAGCTTAATTGGAGATTTATTAGAAGGAAATTCGGATTTATCGGGCAGCATGCGCGCAATTCACTGTTTGGGCCATATCTCGAGTTCTACAAGTCAGAATTGGGCAATTCAACAGCCCACGCGAAGATAATTAAATTTTCTATCATTCTAAGATGGTCCAGATGTCATATTATAACTGGAGCAGCCCAGATCTACAGGAGAAAAGTCAACCACGAATTTTCCTTGAAAATCTATTCAGTTTAGGAAACGTACTTGTAATTTCCTCAAGGCATTAAAATACTTTTTAATTAGAGACATATATAATATTAGATATTATTATAATTAGGGATAGATACATAGATACGTATAGAGAGACAGAGAGAAGGCGAGACTTTTATTTTTCTTCTTGTGCAAAGATTGAAGATTGAAGGTTTTTCTCTATTCTTATAATTATGTGTTCAACTTATAATTCTTGTTTTGTTAATTCAATTATGAGTGAGTAGATTATTAATCTAGGGTTAATTTGAACCCTAGTTATGATTGATGTGTGAATTTCCCAATTCCCCCAATTTGATTGTTTAATTGCTCTTGCTTATTGAGTTGTTTAAATTAACAATTACAAATCAGACGTGATTATGTGTATTAATTCTGGATGTTTTTAATACTTGATTAATATAAACACAATTCTCTTTAGTATAAATTAGTTTAATAATTTCTCAAAATTTATTGTGTTACTTGCTTAGCCGAATTAAATCAGAAATAACTGGTGATTGATACGTTTGTCTCTGTGGGATCGACTCTGACTACCCTACTACATAGTTAGAAGGATTTGTTAGAAATTATTATTTGATAGGCACGCGACGGCCTTGTCAAATTTTTGGCGCCGCTGCCGGGGACAAAGCAGTGTTAGATTAGTTACTTTTTGAGTAAATTTAGCTAAGTCTTTTAGTTGAGTTGCTTCGGCTATTATTCCCTTGTTATTTGATCATTGTTTCTAGTTCTTTTGTTGCATGCACACTCGAAGTTCAGGTTCTGAAAGTTTAATTGCTATTGATCCTGAAATTGAAGCTACAGCAAGAAGGCAAGCAGGCAAGAGAAGGAAAAACAAGGACAAGGAAGTTATGGGTGAAACGCCAGCTAAAGCTCTCAGGGAGCATGGTATGCCAGATGCTACAGGCGTACTCTCAAGCATAGTCAGACCAACAATCACAGCTACACACTTTGAACTCAAGCCTCAGTTCATCCAATTCATCTCCAATGATTCTTTCGCAGGATTGTCCACTGAAAATCCTGTTGATCATCTTGAGAGTTTTCTTGAAAAGTGTGATACAATAAAACTGACCAATGTTAGTGATGATGCTATAAAGCTGCGCTTATTTCCATTCTCTCTCCGAGATGCAGCAAAAGATTGGTTGAAGGATGAAGGACCAAATACATTCACTACTTGGGATAGTCTTGCGAAGGCTTTTCTATTAAAATTCTTCAGTCAGAAGAAGACTTCCAAGCTCAGGAATGAGATATCTAATTTCCGTCAAGATGATGACGAGTCACTTCATGATGCTTGGAGAAAATTTAAGCGACTTCAAAGACAATGCCCTCACCATGGAATTCCTGACTGGTTGCTGATCCAAACGTTCTACAATGGGTTGACATAAGAGTTTCGAAACTTTGTAGATGCTTCTTCTGGTGGTTCTATTATGAAGAAGAGTACTGAGGATGCTAAAGCTTTGTTAGACGAGATGGCATCTAATGATAATTATCCATACAGTGATCGAAATCATCCTAAGAAAGGTGGTAAGTATGATGTTAATTCTCTAACCATGTTAAATACTACTATGCAGGCAATGGTCAAGAGGATTGAGCAATTGGATGCCAGAAGCGCTCCATCTACTGTTGCTTCATGTGAGATATGTGGTGTTGTTGGACACACCAAACATGCTTGTCAATACAATCCTTCTGGAATGGCAGTTGAACAGACAAATGCTCTTTACAATCAGAATCAGAGGCCGCAGTATAATCCTTACTCCAACACGTACAATTCAGGTTGGAGAGATCATCCAAATTTATCCTACAGGAACAATCAGGGTCAAGCTCAATCTTCACAGAATAATTTTTCTCAGCCGCCTGGTTTTCAACAAGCTCAGCCGCAGAAATCCCACTTGGAAAGTCTTATGGAAGGATTTATCTCTACGCAATCGAAGAAGAATGAGCACTTTGATTCTAGTATCAATGAGATAAAGGCTCACAACAAATTGATGGAAAACACGATCACTCAAATTTCTCAACAGCTGAGCCAACTTAATAAGCCTTCAGGCCAACTTCCTGGTCAAACTGAGCAACCACCAAGGGGTCATATCAATGTTGTAACTTTGAGAAGTGGTAAAGAATTGAAAGAGCCGGAATTGAATGCGAGCAAAAATGTTGTGAAGGCTAAGGAAAGTGAAGAGGAGATTGCAACTGAGAAACCGGTAGAACCAGAGATCTTGGAAAAAGAAAAGAAAGAATCAGAAGTTGTTCCTCTTAAACCATACGTGCCACTTGTTCCTTTTCCACAAAGGTTGGCACAAGCCAAGCTAGAGAAGAAGTATGGTAAATTTCTTAAAATTTTGCAGAAGCTACATATCAATATTCCATTCATGGATGCTATTACTGAGATGCCCTCTTATGCGAAATTCCTTAAAGATATTTTGTCAAGGAAGAGAAAAATTGAAGAAAGCTCTACCATCTCATTAACGGCAGAGTGCAGTGCCATCTTGCAAAATGATCTTCCAAAAAAGTTAGCAGATCCAGGTAGCTACTCTATTCCTGTCAAGCTAGGGGATGTCGAAATCAAAAGAGCTTTGTGTGATCTTGGAGCAAGTGTCAGTTTGATGCCTTTATCAATTTGTGAAAAGCTTCAGATGGGTGAACTGAAACCCACACGCATCTCTCTACAACTGGCCGACAGAAGTGTGAAATTTCCACTTGGAATTCTTGAAGATGTGCCCCTTAAGGTAGGAAGGTTTTATATTCCATGTGATTTTGTTGTCATGGAAATGGAAGAAGATGCCAATATTCCTATCATTCTTGGGAGGCCTTTCTTAGCAACAGCTGGAGCTATCATTGACATGAAAAATGGAAGAATTTCTTTCGAAGTAGGCGACGAGAAGATGGAATTCAAGCTGCAAAGTATAATGGGACATCCTTCTACGGATGAGTTTGTTAATAGGGTGGATGCACTAGAGGAAGTGATCGACATGAAAACAAAAATTCTTTTATCTGAGGATCCACTTCAAGCCGTTCTCGAGGGTAACGTTGATGAAGAAGATGGAGAGTGTCAGGGTTACGAGAAGCTCATGGATGCAGCACCTACATATAACCATGAACATTCTAATGTGCTACAGCATGAGGAAGTTAAGGAGAGTTCCACGCCTGCTAAGGTAGATCTGAAACCATTACCTGCGTCTTTGAAATATGTGTTTATGGGCCCTAATGAATCATATCCTATCATTGTCAATTCTGAGCTTGATGACATTCAAATTGAGCAATTGCTCACGGTTTTGAGAAAGTATAAAAATGTTATTGGGTATTCCATTGATGATATCAAGGGCATCAATCCATCATTCTGCATACATAAGATTATTCTGGAAGATGAGCAAGCTTCTTCTATTGAGCATCAACGGAGACTCAATCCTAATTTGATGGAGGTGGTCAAAAAGGAGGTTTTAAAACTTCTTGATGCAGGTATAATCTATCCTATCTCTGATAGCAAGTGGGTAAGTCCTGTGCATGTTGTTCCAAAGAAAGGAGGAATGACCGTGGTAAAGAATGATAAGGGTGAGTTGATTTCTACTAGAACTGTTACAGGGTGGTGCATGTGCATTGATTATCGGAAACTGAATAAAGCCACAAGGAAAGATCATTTTCCTCTCCCTTTTATTGATCAAATGCTTGAAAGATTGGTGAGACATTCTTACTTCTGCTTCTTAGATGGATATTCAGGTTTCTTCCAGATTCCTATTCATCCAGATGATCAAGAAAAGACAACTTTTACATGTCCCTATGGTACATTTGCATACCGCAGAATGCCGTTCGGTCTGTGTTGTGCTCCTCCCACCTTTCAGCGATGTATGATGGCAATTTTCTCAAATTTCATTGAAGACATTATGGAAGTTTTTATGGATGATTTCTCAGTTGGTGGAATTTCTTTTGATGCATGCTTACATAACTTGGAGAAGGTGCTTCATAGATGTCGAGAAGTTAATCTAATTCTCAATTGGGAAAAATGTCACTTTATGGTACAAGAGGGAGTTGTTTTGGGTCATGTTGTTTCAAAAAGAGGCATTGAAGTTGATAAAGCCAAGGTCGAGGTTGTTGAGCGCTTACCACCCCCTACTTCAGTCAAGGGGATAAGAAGTTTTCTTGGTCATGCGGGATTCTATCGCCGTTTCATTAAAGATTTTTCGAAGATTGCTCGACCTCTAACTGAGCTTTTAGGTAAGGATGTACCTTTTGTGTTTAATGATTCTTGTGTTGAGGCTTTTGAAACGTTAAAGAAAGCTCTTGTCTCTGCTCCAATCATACAACCACCGGATTGGAAATTACCATTTGAGATCATGTGTGATGCTAGTGATTAAGCTATTGGTGCAGTCTTAGGTCAGAGGAAAGATGGAAAGCTTCATGCTATTTACTATACAAGAAAGACCTTGGATGGTGCTCAGATTAATTATGCAACAACGGAGAAAGAATTGCTAGCGGTGGTGTATTCTATGAAAAAATTTCGATCCTATCTCGTTGGTTCGAAGGTTATTGTTCACACGGATCATGCAGCTTTGAGATATTTGATGAGTAAGAAGGATGCTAAACCTCGTTTGATTCGTTGGATTCTACTTCTTCAAGAATTTGACTTAGAGATTAAAGACAAGAAAGGGGCTGAGAACGTGGTTGCTGATCATCTTTCACGCCTTAATTTAGATGATGATGATGGTAAAAATATTCCGATTAATGATTCTTTTTCTGACGATCATCTACTTTCTCTTGCAAGGATAGAGGTTCCTTGGTATGCTGATATAGCTAATTTCTTAGCTAGTGGTACTGTTCCTCATGGTTACTCATCGCAGCAAAAGAAGAAATTTTTCTATGATGTGAGGAAGCACTTTTGGGATGATCCTTTTCTCTATAAATCATGTGCTGATGGAGTCATTAGAAGGTGTGTTCCGTACAATGAGATTGCTTCTATAATCTCGCATTGTCACGATTTGCCAAGTGGTGGTCATGCAAGTACTACGAAAACTGCTGGAAAGATTCTTCAGTGCGGTTTTTATTGGCCAACTCTTTTTAAAGATGTCCACCAATATGTTCATTCTTGTGATCGTTGTCAATGAACTGGAAATATTTCAAGACGCAATGAGATGCCTCTCAATAGCATTCTTGAAGTGGAGCTTTTCGATGTTTGGGGAGTAGATTTTATGGGACCATTCCCTCCATCTTTTAAGAACCGGTATATCTTGGTAGCTGTGGATTACGTCTCAAAATGGGTTGAAGCCGTTGCATCCCCCACTAATGATGCTCGTGTTGTGAGCAAGTTCTTTAAGAAGACGATTTTTCCTAGATTTGGAGTGCCAAGAATTTTAATTAGTGATGGAGGAAAGCATTTTCTGGAAAATCGCTTTGAAGCTATGTTGAAGAAATATGGAGTTAATCATAAGGTGGGACTTTCTTATTATCCCCAAACCAGTGGTCAGGTGGAGATCTCTAACCGTGAAATAAAGACTATCTTGGAGAAGACGGTCACAAAATCAAGGAAGGATTGGTCTACGAAGCTTGATGATGCACTTTGGGCGTATAGAACTGCGTTTAAGACACCTATTGGGACAACTCCATACAGATTGGTTTATGGAAAAGCATGTCATCTTCCCGTTGAGTTGGAGCACCGTGCATTTTGGGCTATCAAGGGTCTGAATTTTGATATGTTAGCAGCAGGTGAGAAGAGACTTCTACAACTTAATGAGCTAGATGAGCTTCGTTTGGAGGCTTATGAAAGTTCTAAGCTTTACAAGGAGAAAACAAAAAGATGGCATGACAAAGGGCTACTACGAAGAGAATTCAAGGAAGGAGATTTAGTTCTTCTTTTTAATTCGCGATTGAAACTTTTTCCCGGAAAACTTCGCTCTAGGTGGTCTGGCCCGTTTAAAGTAAGAAAAGTTTTTCCATATGGTGCAGTTGAATTGTTGGATACCAATGGAGAGTCATTTAAGGTGAATGGGCAAAGAGTGAAACATTATAGAGCAAGTGAGCTGATTAACATGAAAGTGGATATTCCGCTTTCTATCCCTTCATCGGAATGATTGATAATGAGGTCGAGCTAATGACCTTAAAAAAAAGCGCTTCTTGGGAGGCAACCCAAGCTTATTGTAAGTTTTGTATTATTGTTATTATTATTATTATTATTATTATTATTATTATTATTATTATTATTATTATTATTATTATTATTATTATTAGAGGTAGATAATTTTTATTTCATTTTTTTTTCACTCCCGCAAGGTGCCTTGATGAATTGCTTGAAGTGTTTCAGGATATAATTATTTCGAATTTTGCCAAATCTCGGAAAAGGAAAAAGAAAAAAAATAATAAGTGAAAGTCACGGTTTTATGATTTTCAACAGCACAGAAATACGGGGGGGGGGGGGGGGTTGATTTTTAATACTGGCGTTTTCATTCCCTGCTAGTTTTATAATTTAGGACAGAGTTTCAATACCGGGGTATAGAGTTACCAACCCCGCGGTATATATTTTCTGCCAGTGTCAAGTCCCTGCGCGTGCGTGCTCCTTCTCTTCTCCAGGAGTCGTCCTCCCATTGTCCAGTCCAGTCAAGCCCAGTCCATCTGCTGTCCAGTCCAAGGCCCATCTTTTTGTCTAATTGTTCAAGCCTATCATTTGCTGATTGTCCAGTCCTATGCAAGCGCACACGCAAGCCCAGTCGATTGTGTCAGGCTTCAAATTGGGCCAAGTTTCAAGCCCATTCCTCTTTTGCAACATGTTCTTCACGTGCTGCTGTTTGTTAAAAAATTTTGTTGGAGCGGGGGTTTGAACCCCAGACCTCGCACATGCATGTACACATTACCAGCCACTCCACCAACTCTCTCATTGTGTTACAATCTGATTTGCTTATTAATAAACACAAGGCTGGATCAGAAATTTAGCAAGGAGCAAGGCCATTTTCTACAATTTTTCAAGGACATTTCATGCTTCTATTAGGGGAGTATTTCTAACCTTTATTTGTATAAATTTTTTATTATTCTTTTTGTATTTTTTTTAGGATTGTTAGATTTTATTTTTTTTCTTTCTTTTATTAAATTATTCATTGAGGACAATGAACCATTTAAGTGTGGAGATATGTTCTTAATGATAAAAAATCCAAAAAAATTATATATGATAAAAATAAAAAAATGAAAAAATTAGAAAACTTTTTGTATATAATTGTCATGTCAAAAGCATGTTAGCGAGGATAAGTACACATTTTGTAGACTGATTTTGCATGATTAATTCTGAGCTTGTATCATAGAATAAAAATCATTTGTTGCTTGATAATTCCTTGTGTGTGCTTTCGAAAATTTAAAAACTTGAGATGCTTCTTAGTCAAATTTAGTGAGTCGAGCATGCTTTCACCTTGTGAGATTTTGAGCCTAATTAATGATTGATACATTTTATATCAATCGAATTTCTTTGTTGTGTGTTGTTCGTCAATTAGCATTGCTCTAGAACTTGTTTTGATACCTTGTTGAGACTACATGTTGTGTGTGTGCATGAAAGTGATAAAGGCACTAGGATTAACCTCATTGACCTAAACACTATCCTTATGAGTTATATCCTTAGAAGCCCCCTTGAGCTTATATCTGTTTCTTTCAATTATCACCACTCTATAATTTTTGAGCCTACTTATTTATTCTTATCTTGATTTACTAGTAGAGCATTGTGATTCAACTTAAGGGTGGGTGAATGTTCAAGTGTGGGGATTTCTTTGTTAAGGTTTGATATTTTGGTGAGAATTATATAATGTGGTTGCTTGATCTTGAAAAAAAAAAAAGAAAGAAAGAAAGAAAGAAAGAAAAAAGGAATAAAAAAAGAGAAAAATTTGAAGAAGATCGAAGTAGAGTTTGTGTTCATTGGTTTGTACAATGTGAAAGTGGGAAAGTACATAATGATGTACTTATGGGTTTAATGCTTGTGAAAGTTTAATTATCTTTTACATGATCTACTATTCATGTTGGGTGCTTTAATTAGAAGTGAACATTATGCTCTATTAGTTTATCAAACTTAGCCACTTGTGAGCCTATTTCTTTGATATCCCACCCCATACCTAAGCCCCATTACAACCTTTAATGAAGACCTTTTGATTTGTGCATGCACATGTACGAAGTAGTGGAGATTTGGTGGATAACCAAGCATATGGTAGCACATGTCTATTTTGATTGAACTTGAGTGAAACACTAACACCTATACACTTGTGTGAATTGAGAGCAATGTGAGATTTTCTATCCACGGCATGCTTACTTACTGAAGGAGACTTTGATGTTTATTTCATGATATTTTTGTCTGTCAAGACAACGTGTGCATACTTGGATTGTTTTGTGCAAGTGGTGTACTTTCAGATCTTCTCAGATTGTTGTGTGATTGAGGTTTGCATATGTGGAGTACTATGAATTGTTGCATGTTTAAGACTTGGTGATTGAAAATATTTGATTTTGTGGGTATATCTTCTATAAACCTTCACGAGACAAAACTCGTCCTACTAGGGCTGCCTAGGGGTTTAACGGCTTGTTGCATATGCTCAATGCAATCGTGTCATCTACGAAAGTGATGTTAGTTAGTTAGGATAATTTTTATTTCTTTATTTGCCCGAGGACGTGCAAATGCTAAGTGTGGGGATGTTTGATAGAGTGTATATTTATATATTTTTTATATGATTATATTCCTCATATTTATTGTATTTTGCATTTAATTGGATTTTTATTTAATAGATTTTAATTTTTTATTGTAGGAAGCAAGGAAATTCTAAACTTGAAAGGATTGGAGAATAAAGAGCTTAATTGGAGATTTATTAGAAGGAAATTCGGATTTATCGGGCAGCATGCGCGCAATTCACTGTTTGGGCCATATCTCGAGTTCTACAAGTCGGAATTGGGCGATTCAACAGCCCACGCGAAGATAATTAAATTTTCTATCATTCTAAGATGGTCCAGATGTCATATTATAACTGGAGCAGCCAAGATCTACAGGAGAAAAGTCAACCACGAATTTTCCTTGAAAATCTATTCAGTTTAGGAAACGTACGTGTAATTTCCTCAAGGCATTAAAATACTTTTTAATTAGAGACATATATAATATTAGATATTATTATAATTAGGGATAGATACATAGATACGTATAGAGAGACAGAGAGAAGGCGAGACTTTTATTTTTCTTCTTGTGCAAAGATTGAAGATTGAAGGTTTTTCTCTATTCTTATAATTATGTGTTCAACTTATAATTCTTGTTTTGTTAATTCAATTATGAGTGAGTAGATTATTAATCTAGGGTTAAGTTGAACCCTAGTTATGATTGATGTGTGAATTTCCCAATTCCCCCAATTTGATTGTTTAATTGCTCTTGCTTATTGAGTTGTTTAAATTAACAATTACAAATCAGACGTGATTATGTGTATTGTTTGAACCAATATCTAATTATCAGCGAGAGTTGGATTTAGATGGTTGTGATTTATCCAATAAGAACATGAAATTCTCCATGAGAATAGGTAGAATGGATTGTTAGGAAATTAGGATGCTGTGATTAATGTCTCTAAATTGCATGATACCATGAGAATAGGTTTGATTGTATTTTAAGAGAAGCCATTAATACTCGAGAGGGGTTATTGGTATTTATAGGGCGCATCTTTCCTGTTGAGTAGTACACGATTAATTGGGGAGGAAATTCACGATTGCATTAATTCATGCTAGTGGGGATACTTAATTCTGGATGTTTTTAATACTTGATTAATATAAACACAATTCTCTTTAGTATAAATTAGTTTAATAATTTCTCAAAATTTATTGTGTTACTTGCTTAGCCGAATTAAATCAGAAATAACTGGTGATTGATACGTTTGTCTCTGTGGGATCGACTCTGACTACCCTACTACATAGTTAGAAGGATTTGTTAGAAATTATTATTTGATAGGCACGCGACGGCCTTGTCAATGATGAGCAGTGAAACGGTAAAGTGGAGGAAACGAACGGTCAATTACCGGAGAAGAAGAAGGAAAGCGGTGGAGACGTGGTGGTGTTTGTGATATAATGGTGAGAGAGGCAGAGACAACGAGGGCTTGTTTTAGTTGACTCGATTTATGGTTTATGAGCACCAGGTGTTTGTTTAAATGACACAAAGAATGGTTGGTGGTATTCTGTGGCCGAAAACAATGCTTGTCGTCGGAAATAATGGAGGCACGGCGGAACAACTGAGGAACGAGGCTAAAGCTCTGATACCATGAAGAATCAGGAAAACCAATGTAAGAGAAACTAAACAATCTTGTATTGATTTATATGAAGCTTGATTATACAAAGAACTAATACAAGGCTATTTATAGCCAAACTGAAAGGAATAAAACAAGAAGAGAAAACATAAACAAACAACCCATATAATCAGGAGCCGAAAGATGTTGTAGCCGAAAGTTATAGCCGAAAGTTGCTTGATACTTTTGACAAAGTGCTATATACTTTAACACCGCCGCTAAAAAAGCGGCTGAACACACCGGCAGCGACACTTGCTGCCACCAATGCTCCAGTAACCATCAGTGCATACTTGCAATCAAACACTACATCACCACCAATGAGAGAACCGAATAGAGAATTGAAGAGAGGCATGACTTCTTAAGATGTGATGTTTAGGTATTTGTTTATATTGTAATTAAGCCCTAATTCGGACAGGCTGGGTCCTATTTATAATAAAATGTTGGGAGGAGGTGCGGAGACGCTAGGTTGGTTCGGAGGGAGTGAGAGGGGCAAGGGAAAAGGGTGGGTAGTCCAGCCCAAACTCATACATGTGAGAATTAATTCATACAAAATTTGGGGGGGTGTTTTGGCTAAGCTTCTTTTGAGGGCTTAATGACTTATTTTCAGGTAAAAATTTTATATTTTGATAATTTTTTTATAAAAGTATTTAATCTATGTTTGAAATTCAATAAGTTGCAAAAATAAGTTGGAAAATAAGTTTGGAAGTTATGAATCTCTAACTTTATCTTAAAATAAGTTGATTTATTCTGAAAATAATTTTCCCAAACACCCCCTTAATAAAATACTTTTTGCTTTTTAATTTTCTTTTATATTTATGTTGTTGTTAGTAAACTTAATCAAGTTAATTATGAACTCAATGTAATCAATTACTATTATTTTTCCTAATAATAAATTTGTTTCTATAAGAGCATCTCCAACGGTAATAGCTAAAATCATTAGCTATATAATGATTATCTAAAAATTTGCTGAACTGTAAGATATTTTACTCCAATGGTATTAGCTATAATGAATAGCTATATTTTAAAAATAGTATTTTATTATTATTTTAATTATATATATATATATATATATATATAAGTAAATAAGATCGATGATGTGTCACGATATAAGTGGAGATAATGAATTATAGATATTATCTATATATTATAGATGTCCTCCAAATATAGAAGATGTCATGATGATTATCTAAAAATTTACCTGATAGGAAGTATGGTTGGAGAAGAAAAAATATACATATTATTTAAAAATTATGTCATGTCATCAATTTTAGCTAATAGGTGTGTAGCATTGGAGATGCTCTAACAACGAAACCAATTTTGATTCTAAATAAAATTTTGTAATACTTGGGGGATCGGAGAAATATATTTGGGGGACCAAACATATATTTAGAAAAAATTATTAAAACTTTTACATATAAATTTCGGTGTTAAGATGCAGAGATCGGGGCTCACCCTGGTCCCCCTAGTTCCCCCCAACTGGGATGTATTTGTGCCTTTATGGTAAATCTTAAAATGCTTATTTATAACACAATATAAAAAAAATGAAACTTTACTCACACCCATTAAAATGCTTATTTTATGGTAAATCTTAAAATGAAAATACAGAAAGAAAACCTAATACAAACTAAGAAACTCACGCACACCCAGGAGTCGAACCCCTGACCTCCTTCAAAGGAGGCCAGTGGCTCAACCACTGCACCAACATGTTGTTGGCTTTATAACACAATATAGTTAGCCTAAATCATAATGTTTAGGTTTGCAAGGAAAAAGAATTTTACGGTGAGTAACCATTGGACAGACAACAACTACTGGCCTAGATGTTCTAAGTTGGTATTATACTTTTTGCACAAGAAGATCAAGAGGTTCAGCCCATATGAAAAACTCAGAACGTTGCTGTACACCTTCCCAATTTATTAGTCCTAATAAAATAGGACATTCAAACAATTCGCCGTTCTCTAAGGAGTAAACACAACAGCACCTTTCTTTCCGAATATAGATCTTGTTAACTTCCATAACAATTTATTGTATCCACGTAAACAGAGTGCCTGCTTAGAAATACAGATCTATCTCCTAAACTTTCTAGAGGAACCCAAACTTTCTGGAAGGAAAGCTTATAGGAATGACCCGTTTGCAACCTTTTCTGCTCACAATCCAAACAATGGATCGGGGGTTGTTAGAAGTGACTCATCTGTAGCATTGGCCGGTGCACAGATGTTTGAAGGTTCTAGGAACCAACAAAACTCGATGCACGAACAACAAGTATGGTTGCATTAGAGCTTAGTCTATAAATTAACTCTAGTCATGTAACCTTTTCCTCAGTTTAGATCATTTTCAGTTAGCAAGCACAGTAATCATGTACATCAATTTTTTTTAACTCTTTCATCATATTAATTAACCTTAATTTGTAACGTTGAATCTGCCTTATCTAGTACGATGTCTCATTTTAGTTTGGTACGTAGTTATTTAAATTCATATTAATTAAGTTGATTCCAGGAGTCGCCATAATACACACACACTGTTGGGTCCTCTAGAGTCTAGACTGTTAGGAAAACTCAAGAGGTTTGCCTTTGGAACAGTTGGCTACAAGCTCAAATGTTACTAAAGGTAGATGACTTATAAGCTACTTCTCTTTCGACCCTTCCTAATGCAAGATGCATTGCCACAGCGAGATAGACTGCCATTGTGAATGAGCGCTTTAGTTTTTGGAGATGAAGTTCTCTGTCATTAGGAGTTCTCATCAAAATCAGCTTGAACCAGTTTTGAAAATCGGTTTGTATACTCTTTTGAAGATATGAGGTTTGATAGCATCACCATCTGAACAATCATCAAGCACAATTGCCTTTCCAGGCCTCTTACCATATTCGAAACCTATTCCTACCTTTGGATTCTCAATGTGCTTCTCATGATATTCCTGAACTAACTTAGAAGAGTTTCTAAATGCTATGAGTTTAAACTCATTTTAACAACTTGGTTTATGATAAATTCTCCTATCTCCTTAGCACAGACAATATCATTTTTCAATCTTGCATTCTCTCTTGAGCTAGTGAATCTATTGGACTGGTTTTAAGTAAAAGCATTTCATTTTCAGATTTGAGAGTTTCATTCTTTTTAGTTAACTTAGTGATTTCTTCATGAGCAGCAGATAAACTAACATGAATGTTAAACATCTCAGCACTTAAATCTTAAATGGTTCACTTATAGTCAATTTTAAACATATCAAGTAAAATGATAGATGGTACCTGATTTGAGGAACTTGAAGCTTCATCATCAGATTTAGCCATGAGGGCCAAGTTTACATATTCTTCTTCTTCCTCTTCATCAAAATCATCCCAGCATTTTCCTTCAGCCACATAGGCTCTTCCTTGATTCTTCTTAAACTGATTTCCAGATCCTTTTTCAAATCTTTGATTCTGTTTAGGCCTTCTGCACTCAGTAGCAAAATGCCCTAGCTCATTGCAGTTGTAACATCTAAACTTCGACCTATCTACCATCCATGTCTTGTATCCACCTCTTGTGGCACCACCAGTAGTTTTTGAAAAACCTCCCTTATTGAGCCTAGATGTTTGACCCTGTGGCTTATATGACTTGTTTCTTCTGAACCTGATATTCTTGAATCTCTTAGCCATATAAGCCATGGTTGGATTATCCATGCTTTCAATCTCTTCTACTGTGTAGAAGTCTTCATCTTCAACACCTTTCAGCTGCAGAACCACCTTCTCTTTGTCATCCAACACCACTTCAATCTTCAAGGATGACACTTGTGTTGGTTGTGAACTTTGTGAGGGTTCACTTGGACAAGCTACTTGTGGTTCATGAGCTACAAGGGCTCCTAATATATTTGTTACCTTCCCTTTGGTTACAGTCTGAATAGCTCTCTTTTGGAAGAGTTCGAGTTCGTATGACTTGAGCACACCATATAGAGTTTCAAGAGAAACCTCATTCAAGTTTCTTCCTTCTCGTATGGATGTAACCTTGTGCTCAAGATGCTCAGGGAGAGTGAGTAAAAATTTGATGTTAATCTCTTTTCTGTCATAAAAATTCCCATGAATTTGTAACTCGGCTATCAGCTTGTTGAACCTTTCAAACATGTTGGTTAGTTTTTCACCTGACTTGGCCATAAAAGCTTAATATTGTGATACAAGGATTTGCCTTTGATTTTCTCGGACCTCTTCACTTCATTCACACAGCAGCTCTATCTTACTCCATATCTTTTTTGCAGATTAACATCCCATGACATTACCACACATGGCTTTGTCTAAAGTGAGAGAGTCGAGCAAGATAAGTTATAAGTAGTCATCCAAGACTACTTTCTCCTTTTCAGTTTCTGTGTACTCTGAAGGCCTCTTAGCAACCCAGTGGGCTGGAATGACTTCGTTATTTATGGTAGTAGCAGCTACTTCCTTCTGAGGAATGAAGGGACCGTTCACAAGGATTCCCATGTACAGTGGATGGGCAGTTTTGATAAATAACAAGATCTTTCTTTTCCACAAATTGTAGTTCTCTTTATCAAAGACTGGAATCTTGATACCACTTGACTTCTGAACACTCGTTGCAGAAGGGGGGTTGAATGCAATACTGATAAAATCAAATCTTTAAAACAACAACAATAATAAAGATTACAAGTTATCAGTAGAAATATGCAAACATAAGTGAATCAAGATTCTCACAAAATAAATGTTTTATTTATCTTGTGAAGTGGTGCTACAACCTAGAGAAAATATTTATCCAGCTTCGGTATCTTGATAGATACAAGATTGTTTCGTTGTTGCTCGTTACAGAAAGAATTAGACATGTATCTAAGTAAACTAAGATACTCTGTTGTCACTGTCGCATGGGTTGTAGAGCTGCAGTCGTTTTCAAGTGGCGGCTCTTTATAATTTACACACCTATGTGACTTTCCTAAATTGCTATACAGACATTGTTAACAATACAAGTAAAGCAACCTAGATTCTTTCTATTTCTAGCTAATACAATTCTACTAGATGTGGATATATCATACTCTTTGAATTGACCAGCCTTGTATTGTGATCTCTCAAGCTTCTATTGTAGTCTTTGCAGGTCTGCTACAATCGATGGAATGTTGCAGCAAATCTGTTTCTTGAACATCTAAACTATCACGGGTTTGATTGAGAAAAATCCCCAAATCAAATAATTCACTGAGACAGTAACCTTAACCGCCAAGTCTGCTATCGAAGGAATATTCAGATATTGACAGTACGAGCTCCCGCCAAAGTTGATGTCAGAACTCCAGACTTGCTGTCAAGTGTGAGAATGTTTTTGTCCCATGCTTCAGCCAATGTTGCTGTCAGATGTAGCCTTTGTCATGACTTGCAACACATTGTCTTCTTGTAATCTTACTGTCAAGATTATGACGATAACTCTTATTCTTGCTGTCTTCTGGATGTATCCCTTGAGGCTTGAACAAATGCATGAACTTCTTCCAAGACATACAATTATTACATGACAATAATTATTTGATTACAAGAACATACTCTGGCTATGACAGTAATGTTCTACTTAGTAAAACGAAGTACAGGGAAATCTAGTTAAGTTGTCTCTATGCTATCACCCATAAATCCCAACATAAGATTTTACACGTTCAATTTATTATGTATTTTATCTTGAATTTTTAAAACTTGATTTGGATGATTTTAAAACCTACGTGAAATTAACAAAATAATCTTTAATTTACAGATAATTTAACAATTTTCTCCAATTAAAACTACCAAGAAACAAAAGAGATATGAAATTGACTATTTTATATTGAAAATTCTTTTCTATTTAGGAAATCTACTTATATTTTCTTTTGATTGTCAAAATAACCTTCTTATTATTTGAAGATAGTTGTACTAATAACTTAATACAGTTTTAATAATAAGTGTAGGAGGGATTTTGTCCAAAACTTTGGTATTTGGTAGTCTGGTCCCCAGTACGATAAAATAAATTAGAACTGTTAGATCTTAAAATAATAGATAAAAAAGGTTGGATCTAGCATAAAAAATATTTAATATTTTATCATGTATACTAAAAAGTGTATTTATATTGAAATACGAAAAAGTGATCGTCAATGATTTAATCATATATAATTAGGTTTTCTATATTGAATAGGATTATTAATATAGGTATTCTACACTAAATAGGATTAATGTAAAAATTCATAATTATATATTTTCTTGAGATTCTGAGTGTTTTCATTTGGATAATTACTGTTAAATCATCACTAAATTAAAGATAATTTTATGAGTTTCGCGTGGACTGTAAAATCATCCAAATCCGATTTCTATATCTCGAAATAGAGCCTAAATAGTAAATATGAACCCTTTTTAATATTAATAAATAAGTAAATAAAATTCAATTCTAATACAATCTTTTATATCCTTTTCATATTATAACGTCTTTTTAAAATTCAATTATAATACAACCTTTTTAATTATATCCTTTTTAGATTATAATTTTCTTTTTAATATGATATAATCTTGATCATCTATTTTTAAAAATATTATATTCGATGGTTGAGATTATTTTGGCGGTACAGTGACTAAACCAAAATTATGGATAAGATTTCTCTTACGCTTATTATATATGAGGATATAATGTGCACAAACTATGTTTCATGGTCAGACTTTTATATTCTTAATGTTAATGGAGTCTGTGTCGTTTCTATTCCTTATGCTCACAGTCTCATGTGCAAGTTCATGGCCATATTCTTGTTTTAATGGCAAATTTTTATTAGTTGTAAAGTGATAGTCAAAAAATAAAAAATACACTGTGAAATCCAACAAAATCAACGATTTTTTAAAATTCTTCAAAGTCAATAAGTTTTTGAATACAATAAGATTTTAATAGATTGTTTAAAATCCATATTGAATACCTTTAGATTTTAAAAAATTATTTGAAATTCGGATTGAATACCCCAAACTTTTTAAAATGAAATGAATACCATCAAATTTTAAAGGATTGTTTAAATTCTTTATTGAATACACCCAGTTTTAATGGATTTTTTAAAATCCTAATTGAATACCCTTTTTCGGAAACAGCCTCCCTATTGTATAGGGGCATGGTCTGCGTACATCTACCCTCCCCAGACACCACTTTGAGTGGTATTATAACTGGGTAGGTTTCGTTTTTTTTTCTAATTGAATACCCTTAAACTTTTGAAATCGAAAAAAATTCTACAGAATCTAGATTAAATACAACCCTCTAAAACTTTGGGACACGAGGACACTATCCTATTTTTGGACACGGGTAAGGAGACACAACATCCATCCATTCTCTCTATAATAGGAGAACACAGGGGTTAAATGAGACAAAATAATCCTTGTGAAATGACTACAATAACCCTTCTTTTTACAGAAGTACATCACCTCCACCAATCTAACTACTATACCGATACATTTCATTCACGTGCATTTTTTGGCTGTTCACTCTATGCGATTGATTTTCAGACGGTTGTCGATGGTCTCCACCTTCTCCTCAAAATTTCTTCTCCAATATCACCGCTAATCCTCCCACCTCCCTTCAATTGCACGGGTAATCTCACTGCTTTGGCTCAATATCAATTTGTGCATATATGTTAGCTACTACTACCTGTAAACTTGATAAAAACCCTCGCCAGTGATTTCATAATAATATTAATAATTACAATGAAGAATTTGATTATAAAAATGAGTTAATTTTGATATATATATATATATATACCCTCTCAAGTCCTTAAACAAAATACGTACCGTTAAAACCCTAGAGTTAAGCGGCTACGTGAGGTGAAATAGAGGAAAACATAGATGTTAGTTTCATTCATCATTCTATTTGAAGAATATACGTGATTGTTACTATAAAAGGAAGTAAGAGTTTTACTTGATGATTAGTTTATCTAAAAGTAGATATGTCATAAGTAGCTTTTGATACACTGGTTTCGATTGATTAATTTAAGATAGTTATACTACTTACATTCAACATGGAACTGGATTCGATTGATTAATTTAAGATAGTTATACTACTTACATTCAACATGAAAATTTGAAGAAAACACGTGAAAGCCCAAAAAAACCCACAGATGTACATATATATGTATCCGTGAAGAATTACGTGCAATTGAATCCTCTAATTTTGTTGCATATATCTTGCAAGGTTTAGCTCATCATATGATGCACATGCTTTTAGATTTTAGCCAACTCATATCATTAATGCTATAATGTTTCTAACTTGTTTTTACATTTGAATAATCAACGCCATCATATTAAAAGGATGTTTTCTTTACAGTTCATAATGCTGAATAAATATTAGAAATACATATCTACCCTGGTTTATTGTAAATGTAGGGAAACACTGCCTATGTATGCCGTCCAAACATAACAGATCAATTTTAATGATGGTGCAGGTAGGATGCAGCTCCTGAACTGCGATAGAGGAACAGCGTCAATGTCAATTATACTTATAAAGCTGATGAAAGCAAGAAAAGGTAATTGTTTGAAAAGATTTTAAGCTGGTAGTTGATGATCAATAAAGTATACCAACAAGTTTAAAGTATACCCTACAGTAATATCATATGTATAACACTTAGTTTTTTAGTTTAGTACAATGCTCGTGAACATTTTACAGCTGCCTCTCTAACTAAATTTTAGTTGTACTCAGATCAGGCTGTAGAGAAGCAAACAGAAGAACTGAAGGATGTCTCGAGCAAGTAGGAGCATGATAACAAGTTCTGGGTTATAATTATAAGTGAGATAAACCAAAACATAAAGGTACGAACTCTATTTCTATCTGCATAAAAAGATAAATACAGTTAACAACACGATTTAAGGCTACATTAAATCCATGTGGTTTAAAAATCATTATACAAAATGCATATAAATATACATAATTAAGTGGAAAGACAATTTAACCGAGGATATGAAGTTTAGCCAATAAATATCACACTTGTCCTTGCCTATTCAAGAAAAGATAATGAAAATTATAGAAGAAATAATTGATAGAGCGATTATGAATTATGGTCTTGCTGTAAAGGACACATTTGTGTTGTGGCGTGTTTGCTGCAGTTGGTTTCCTGTTCTAAGGGATGGCAACGGGTTGGATCGAATCGGGTTTGGCCAAATCCAAATCAAAATCCAAAGTTTTCGGATCAGATCGGGTCTGGATCTGGGTTTGAAAATCAAAATCCAAATCATTGGATTTTATCGGGTTTCGGATCGTATTCGGGTTTAAATCGGATTTTTTTTCATAAAAAATTTAGAATATTTTAAATAAAATTTAAAAACTATAAGAAAAATAAAGAATATTTAATTTATATAAATATATTAGAATTTTAATAAAAAAATAAAATTTTGATTTGAATAAATAAATCAAAATTGTGGCATATATATATATATATATATATATATATATATATATATATATATATATATATATATATATATATATATATATATATATATTTATATATTATAATAACATACACACACCGAAAAATTAAATAAAAATAATATCACGTTATTTGAGATATCTCAAATATATATATGGGTGATCATTTTGTTTATTTGTTTGATATGTATCTCAAAAATATAAAATGATATAATAAATAATAAATAATATGAAATGTACATAAATATATATATCGGGTTTTTATCGGGTTTCGGGTTTGGATCGGGTTTCGGGTTTGGATCGGGTTTTAGGTCGGGTATCGGATTGGGATACCCAAGATCCAAATCCAGATCCAAACTCTTTCGGGTCCAAAAATAATATCCAAATCCATATCCAAATCTAAAAAATCGGGTTCGAGTATACCCATACAGATCGGGTCGGGTCGGGTATCCGTCGGATCAGATTTTTCTGCCATCCCCACCTGTTCTCTCTTTGAAAATGGTTGAAACGGGTATAAAATATTCTTTTCTGAATTAAAGAATCAAGGACAGTGCCTTTTACAAAATTATTGAAGCTGTTAAAAGACATTAAGGTATTAATATTTTAAGAAATAGACTCGATATAAGAAAAACATTAGTCAAACGCATGTTGCTACCAAATCTTTATAGATTCCGCATTTGTAGTTTTCAGAAGGCTTGGTTTCGTAGAACGTGCAAACAAAGATCCACAATTTGGCGGGGTTATATTAATACCTATTATTAAAGATATATTTTTCAAGTTGGGTCAAAATCAAATTTGACTATTTTAATTAATTTATTTTGGGGAAATGAATGTAATAAATTTCTGTATTTTAAGATTTTAGTGGGGACAGTTGTACCAAGTTGCTGAATACATTATTTACGTCGCTGGTAACTACTTTTTTATTTTTCATATCTTCAACCATAAATATTGAAAAAAACATTTGCTATGTTAAGATACACCAATATCAGTAACTTTAACTATCTGACCAGCTATCTGCAGAAGCAAAAGACTGAAATTTGCCATATAACTTTTAGTAGCCAGTAGCGAGCTCAACTATGCAGTGCGGCAAGGATTGACGAACACCTGCCACTGGTTATGAAGGAATCATCCAAAGTTTAAATCAGGGATTGTCAAACACATGTCGCTAGTTATGCAGGTATCATCCAAAGTTTAAAATAGAGAATAGTATACTTCATTATTGTCATAAACTGTTAATGTACTTACTGCCAAGGACATCATTTTTAGGGAAAAAAGGGAAGATGTTTTTAATGCTATAGAGAACTTTCTATTTTCGGATGCCTTAGAGATGATACGGAATACCATCCAGAATGAATTATGTGTGCATCTCTGAAGCTAATTTAATATTTTTACTCTCTTTTATGTGCACCCATCAATTTGACTCCTTAGGCTGTTAGTGTATCAAAATTTCTTTGGTCTTGTTTATTGTGCAATGTTGATGAATCACAGTTACGTAGATGTTGTAGTTTTAGCTTATTTCTATTTATTTGTTAAATGAGACTACCTAAGCAGGAATTATAATTTGTATTTACATTTATATAGCGATGGAACATGGACAACAAACCTATTATATGAATTATGTTGTAGGTCACACTAAATTTTGTGATAAATCTAAAACGCGTGGATTGGTCAAATGCGCGTGCACTGTGCTGTACTTATTTTAGGAGGCTGTTTACACTAATACACGCAAGCGTACGTGGTCACAAGTAATATAAATTTAAGTCAAGTTCGTTCCCACAGAGATCTGGTTTAGGTTTTAAATCAGTTAATGTACCTATGCAATAATGTATGGTTTTTATTCACTGCTAAGACAAATAACAAGATTAGGTTTGATTAACTAAATTAACTAAGAAACAAATTAACAAAACTAAGAATTACTTAACTAATGAGAATTAAAATCGAATTACTTATATAAGAATAAACGTGGGATCCTAACTTCATTAAATACTTCGCTTAGAGTTGATGCCTTTTATCAATGCATGTGATGGTTATGATATCTGATCAGACAATACGAAATAAGTATAGCCTACCTCTCGGTATACGAATACCAAACTACTTAAACATCCACAAAAGAGATAGAAGATGGGTAGACACCAATTATGTTTAGACCCTATATCTCTATAAGATTTGAAAACATAATGGTTTAAGCAAAAGTTATCCATTAAGATCACATAGTGCAACATAAGTTATCTCTAATTACGATACAAATCATGATGTCAAACATACATCAATTTATCCTATGCTAGCATGGCAAGTTCTAAATCTCAAGATCCACTCTCGTTTCGCAAGAGATTAAAAATTCAATATAGATGTTAGCTACGCATCTAAAAGCATTAATAATAACCATACGAGAATATTAAGAAGTCATCACACACAAATCTTTAAAGCAAACAAACTACTAAACTACATAGATAAATCCATTAGAATCTCATGACAACGATTAGTTCATAATCGAACCGCTCGTCATCATGGGATCTGATGAAACCATGGTAATAAACAAAGTCTGAATAAACACAATAGTGCTAGAGTCATAAGGTTTAGAAAACAAATCCAAAATCTGAAGATCCAAAGTATCCTAATAGAAGAAAACAAAAGATGAAGTAGATCTAGATCTTCGTTGCTTGTCACGAGCGTTGGTGATTCCTTCTCCACTTTTCTCCCTTGATTCTCCGATAAAAACATGATTTTCTTGATGCATAGATGTGTTTATATAGCCCCCATGTCTTGTCCAGCAAGAAATTCCTCAAAACAGAGTTAAAATAGAATTTCTACAGTTTGGCACAAAATACATTTCCTAAACTGATTCTGTTTTGAATGAAAATTTGTAACTGACTTTTCTTCAGAATTTCAGGGCCATTCCATTTGTAATTGGACATTTGAACCACTTTAGAATGAAAAATAATTCCGTTATCTTCGCGTGGACTGTAAGATCACCCAAAACGGACTTATAGAACTCAAGATATGACCCAAACAATGAATCAGGATTTTCATGAAAAATTTCGGGCTCGACAAAATGCTTCCTGCGCTGCAGCGCACCTATACCGCACTGCAGCGCGCCATGGAACCTGTTGAAACAGATCCATCTTCATCCGAGCTTTCCAACGACTGCTTACGGGGTTCAAACGGACTTGTAGAACTCCAAATATGGCCAAAATAGTGAAGACTGCGCAACCTACCCAGAAAATCCCCATTTTACACAATTTGCTCCTTTCTCTTCCATTTTCTCTTCCGATTCTTTTGCCACTTCCTATTCTTCAGTTCTTGAGCGTGAATCCACCATGAAACATGTAAATATATCTCCCCACTTCAATATAGTAACCCTGCACCATTCTTAATAAAAACGAATCAAAAACACGACATACTTAAGGCCAAGTTAATCAATTTAATCCAATACGAAGCGTTCCAAGTGGATATAAAATCCACTTATCACACCTCCAAACTTAAACCGATGCTTGTCCTCAAGCATAAATAAGCTCAATATAACTAATGCAATGCATGAATGCAACTCTGATCCTGTCGAACTAACCAAAACCAACTAGAAAGCAAATATCTCAATGAATACAACTAAATCGATATAGATCTCGACTAAGTCCCCGTATACTAATAATACATGAACAGAAACGTGTGTGTGTGTGTGTGTGTGTGTGTGTGCGATGCTCATTAGATATACTCCCAAAACTAGATCAAAAATCATACCTATTCTTCGCCAAGACAATCACATGTTTATAAATAGAATAGACGATAGACACTTCATAACCTAAAAACACCTCCATCTTCATTCATGTTAAACAAGAATTCATGCTTTATTACTAAACAACTATGCACATAATACTATACACAACAACGTATGCTTATTTAACCGTGCAATGGATAAGACCCCAAAAGGCTTATACAATAATACCCATGTAGCGAGCGTTGGGTTAGTGGATCCCAGACTATAAAAGCCTTAGGTCACTAGGCACAAAGTCCCCGCGAACTTAATTGCTCGAGTATTAAAGAGCTCACCCTGGTTAATTTTGCATATACAATTAAAACAATTCATATAGCTCTTTTTTTCTTTTTTTTCTTTCTTTTTTTCCTCTTTTTTTTTCTGATTTTTTCTTCTTCATATATATATGCAATCTGGAATGAGAATTCTCAATTCCAATCCTAGACTACTCATATAAATATGAGCTGGCTACTAGCCATTTGATGCCTAGCCATTATTGACAATTTAACAATTAGCATGAAATCCCTGTTTCCCCCAAACTTAGACTTTAGTGCTCTAAGCCATCAAGGGTATAACAAAAATTCTAAATATAATCAAGTGATTAAATCTATAACAACCAAACAAGCATAACCTCAACCTAGCCCAAAAGCAACCTAATGAGACTTGTGAAAATAATTTATTTCTACAATATGCAAGTCAATTTCATAGAAACTATAAATCAACCCTCTATTCATCATTACCACACTCAATAAGACAACTACATACCAATCAGAATTAGCTCATTCTAAGGGATCATGAAATATGCATGCCATGAAAATGCAACTAGAATTGACTCATATGGTATAAAAAACAAAATAACAAAATGTTCTACATGAAACAAACATGCAATAATACGAACAAAACATGAATGAACTATTACTAACATGCAAAATATGATATCTATATGAACATCGACACACTAACACTACTTATCCCCAAATCACCCCCAAACTTAAAATATTCAATGTCCCCATTGAATGGAAGTAAATACAAGGAATAGTAGGAAACAGACCTAATCGTCAGCAGGATCACCCTCCTCACGAAAATATTAATCTTTTATTGAAAGCATGAAATCCATGGGTTGCCCCCAGGAAGCGCCTTTGTTTAAAGTCTTTAGCTAGACATGGTAATGGTTTTTTCTCTTGAAAATTTCTACACCGTATCGCTATATGGCCATTTAATTATCTTTTCCAGTCTACATCCTTGATGACAAGTTTCAACCTTCTTTGCTCTTTAAAAGTGTCAGTAGCATTGTCCTCTTCACTACCTGACAAGTTAGCAATAATAATAATAAACAAAGTAAATGATTAACCCAAATATGCATACCTCAGGTGATCTGGTGGTTTAAGCTCGAGTTTGAAAGCTTCTTCAACATGATGATTTTCACTATTAACCACCAAAGACTGATCACGAGTAGGAATAGACGGATTAGGAACGGAAGTGGGTGGTTCACCAACAAAAGTCTTAACAATAGACTTAGGATCAAAAGAACTATCCTCAAGTTGAATTTCATGCTTAGAACAAATAGCATTCAATTCATCTAACATCTCATCAGAAGGAAAATTCCTATACAACTCATGAAGATCTTTATTCCCCTCATACTTTAACAAAACATCTTTCACAAGAAAAGACTCAATTGCACTATCCTCAAGATTTGACCATGAAACAACCTCATCAATCAGCACCTGAGAACCCCAAAGATCAGCCATGCCTAATTCCTCATCTTCATTATCAGACTTTCCTTGTAAAGCAACGTCTAATGGATCTGACTTCAACATCTGATCTAACGCTTTATTCTGGCCAGTATCAACCCCTTCCACTCTAAAGCACTCTTTATTCTCCTGTTCATGGATAACATTCTTTCCTGGATTAGGCTCCGTGTCACTAGGAAGAGTTTCTTGTGGCCTATTAAGTAAGGCACTTGCAATTTACCCAATCTGATTTTCCAAGATCTTGATAGATACCTCTTGACTCTTGCACATCATCCTCAACTCTTCCAATTCAGATTTTTCAGAAGAAGATTTCCCCGCATTTGCATGAGGCTGTTGTTGAAATCCTAGATGCTGATATGGTTGCCTTGGAGCATATTGCTGATAGAATTGTTGCCCTTGTTGTTGCTAAAAAATATGGTTCTGCTGTTGATGAAAATTATGAGGATTGTAAGGCTTTGCTCCATAATGCTGACCTCAAAACTACTGGTAAGGCTGCTGCATACCAACTTGATTGTTGCTCCAGCTGAAATTAGGATGATTCCTGTTGTTCAGATGATAGGTGGTTGGAACTGGTTGTGAAGGTCGCTGAAAATTGCTCACAAACTGTGCTGATTCACTAGATATGGCACAATGATTCGTCTCATGTGCGCCCGCACAAAACTCACAAACACTAGCTACTTGACGAACTCCACAGTTAGTCAGAGAATCCACCTTCATAGTTAGAGCCTTCAATTGAGCTACAATAGTTGTAGCTGCATCAACTTTAAGAATTCCTGCTACTTTGCCTTGAGATAGACCCGGCAATTTTGGGCACGACACGATTTACACGACACGAAAATTTCATGTATGGGTTTACATTTTCATTCATTAGCTTGAAAGGATCATATAGGATAAAGGCCATAACCAATCACATTTACATAATGCACTTTACATATGATGTATGAATGTATGTGTAGAATACATAGAGATGCATGCTTTAATTAGATTAATCATGTATGAATGAATGTATTAGATACATCACCCATGTCATGCCTGCTTAAACAAGATAAAATCTATAACGACTTGAGATTTTAACTTAAACATAATGATTATGAGATTTCTGTGTTTATGAAACATGGAATTAAATACAAATTTTCAATAATTTTGATATGGGGAGATTTTGTCAAAAACAGGATGTACCTGTAAGGAAGTTGGTTATTAAGAGAGGCCGTTTCTGACTCCTCCAACTACCTGGAAATCAAACCATTGATGAATATTGATTTGATGTATTTAATTCAAGGAAAAATTGGGAATCTCTTTATGATGTGATCATGATCGTTATAAATTTTCTAAACCCCTTAACAAAATATTAAGTTTTAATCAGATGTTTTCCAATGAATGAACACTCATCGAATCCTAGATCGATAAGGGGAAGGGCTGTCAGTGGCAGGGGACTCTTATCTATCGTGGTGAGATGCGACGAATATAAACGGTTATATTCGGCCGTTGTATCATTGGGTCTAACTTAACTGATTCGTCATAATAAGGTGAAAATAAACGGTTATATTCAACTATTATGAACTTAGAAGCATAGAGTTTGGTAAGATTTATTGGATAAATAGGAACAAAATGTTGTTATGTGAACAAATGTTGTTCTACCAAACTATCCAAGAGTTATATATGATATAATTGACAAATGTTGTCTACCTAAATAATCATGTTTTAAGGACTACCAGTGCTTGACTTAGGACATGACGAAATATGGATCTTGGCTCACTAGAAAGATTTATGGGATATACTTTCCGAATTAATAGTAAGGGCTATTAATTTGATAAAAATAGTGGGAGATATATATTTTGAATATATATGAATAATCACTTGAACATAACTTAATCATACCGTAGACTAATTATTTTAATCATTTTAACATTATGGATATTCAAATGGCAAACAACTCAAATAAACTTCTCTGTACGATCAGTCCTTGAGAAGGACAAGTTGACAGGAACTAACTTCCTAGATTAGAAAAGGAATTTGAGGATTGTCCTCAGGCAAGAGCGAAAGCTCTATGTCATATATATTCCACACCCTGGACCTCTCTCTGAAGGTGCAACAGAGGCTCAACGAAATGCTTATCAGAAGAACTTGGATGATGACACCGATGTCACCTGTTTGATACTTGCGACTATGAGTCCTAAGCTGTAGAAACAACATGAGAATTTTGATTCTTATATCATGATCGAGCACCTTAAACGTTTGTTTGAAGGACAAGCTCGTCAAGAGAGATTTTGTACAAGCAAGGCCTTGTATGCGTGTAAACAGGGTGAAAGGAAGAGAAACTGTCAAAATTATTTGGAGGATCTAAAGAAACTGAATGTTGTTCAGATTTCTGATTCAGGTATTTATGTTATAGAAGTCAATTTTTCTAATTCTACATCATGGGTATTAGATACCGGATGTGGTTCTCACATTTGTATAAATGTGTAGAAACAGCAACGGAGTAGGACTTTGGCGTTAGGAGAAGTCGACCTACATGTTGGTAATGGAGCAAAGATTGCTGATTTAGCTGTAGGGACTTATTTATCATTGGCCTCGGGGCTTATTTCAGAACTAGAGAACTGTTATTACGTGTCTGCGATTTGCAGAAACATTATTACCGTTTCTTGTTTGGACAAGATTACTTTTTCTTTATGATTCAGAACAATTGTTGTTCCTTTTCATTGAATAATGTTACCTATAAGGTTGCACGTTTGTTTAATGGTTTATATGTTCTTGATACTCCTATCTATAATGTAAATAATAAACATTTTAAGACAAATGACTCAAATCATACATACCCCTGGCACTGTCGTTTAGGCCATATAAGTGACAATCGCATTTCTAAGTTACATAAAGATGGATACTTGGATAAGTTTGATTTTGAATCATACGAAGAATGCGAACCGTGTCTCATTGGGCAAAATGACTAGAGCTCCTTTTACCGGACAAGGTGAGATGGCCACCAAGCGATTGGAACTGGTACATAGTGATGTATCTGGTCCAATACGTACGATGGCAAAAGGTTGCTTTTATTATTTCATAACCTTTACTGATGATTTTAGTAGATACGGATATGTGTATCTTTTGAAGAACAAATCTGAATCATTTGAAAATTCAAAAGAGTATAAGGTTGAAGTAGAAAAGCAGATAGGCGATAGTATAAAACTCCACTATCTGATCATGGGGGTGAATACTTAAGCATGGAATTTAAGAATTTCATAAAAAGAGTGTGGTATCGTATCACAACTCACTCCTCCTGGAACACCACAATGGAATGGGGTGTCTAAAAGGAGAAATCGTACCTTGTTGGACATGGTACGGTCGATGATGAGTCATGCGGATCTTCCAATCAGTTTCTGGGGTTATGCCCTAGAAACGGCTGCACAAACACTAAACCGAGTTCCTTCTAAATCGCTTCAAAAGACACCATATATGAGATATGAATTTAGAAACATCACAGCGTGTCATTTATGAAAATTTTGGGGATATGAAGCGTTTAAGAAACGTCTGATCTCAGACAATCTAGGACCAAAATCAGATTTTGTGGGATACCCAATAGAAACAAAAAGGGTATTATTTCTATAAACCTTCAGAGAACAAAGTGTTTGTTGCTCGAACTGCTGTGTTTCTAGAGAGAGAACTACTTTCTAGGAAAAACAGTGGGAGGACAATAGATCTCGATGAGGATCGAGAACCACAAGATAACGTTGAACCAGAGTTGGAATATGAGCAGAATGTAACTCAAAATGTTGAGAACAATACTGTCCAAGAAACACAGGTTATTCGTAGATCTAATAGGATTCGCCATGAGCCAGATAGATATTATGTATTTATTCTTACTCAAAGTGGCGATGCGATGATCATAGATGATGATGAGACTCTCACCTACAAAGATGCTTTGAATAGTCTAAATTCTGAGAGATGGCTGGAAGCCATGAAATCTAAGATGGATTCCATGTATGAAAAACCAAGTATGGATTTTGGTTGAAACACTTAAAGTGGATTTTCAGGAAGAAAACTGACATGGATGGTAATTTACAGGACTACAAAGCAAGACTAGTGGCGAAAGGTTTCAAGCAAATTCATGGTATTGACTATGATGAAAATTTCTCACTAGTAGCTATGGTCAAATCCATCAGGATTTTGCTTGCGACAACAGCTTATTATGACTATGAGATCTGGCAAATGGATGTCAAGACCGCTTTCTTAAATGGGAGCTTAGAAAAGGATGTGTACATGACACAACCTGAGGGTTTTGTCGATTCAAGGTTTGCTAGAATGGTTTGTAAGTTGCGATGATCCATTTATGGATTAAAGCAGGCCTCTAGTAGATGGAACATCCATTTTGATGAAACAGTCAAAGAATTTGGCTTCATACAAAATGAGGATGAGCCGTGTGTTTACAAGAAGGTTAGTGGGAGCCATTTGGCATTCCTAGTATTATATGTAGATGACATATTACTAATAGGGAATGATATTCCTTCTCTACAGGCTGTGAAGACTTGGTTGGGAAAAAGTTTCTCGGTGATAGACTTAGGCGATGCTACCTATATCGTAGGGATCATGATATATAGAGATAGATCTAAAAGATTAATCGGCTTAAGTTAGAGTACATACATTGACATGGTGTTGCATCATTTTGGGATGCAAGAGGCAAAGAGGGGATATGTCCCAGTGTCTCATGGGATAGTGATCTCAAAGGGAAAATGTCCTAAATCATCAGATGATAAGGACTATATGAGTAAGGTACCACATGCTTCGACAATTGTTTCTATAATGTATGCAATGATATATACTCGTCCTGATGTCTCGTATGTTTTGAGCATGATGAGCAGATACCAGACTAATCCAGGTGAGGGTCACTGGACAGCTATCAAGAATATTCTTAAGTACCTTAAACGGACTAATGATTCGATCTTGATATATGGAGGAGATGAGAAGCTAGTTGTAAGAGGTTACACTAATGCTAGTTTACAGACAGATAGGGATGATTCTGTGTCCCAGTCTAGATTCATGTTTTGTCTAACTGGAGGTGCTGTAAGCTAGAAAGTTCTAAGCAAGAGACAGTAGTTGATTCTACAATGGAATCTAAGTATATTGCTGCCAGTGAAGCAGCCAAAGAGGCTGTTTGGATTTGGAAGTTTTATTACAGGACTTGGTGTGGTTCCATCGATCGCAGATCCAGTTGATCTGTATTGCGATAACAATGGAGCCATTGTGCAGGCTAATGAACCAAGGTCCCATTCCAAGGTAAAGCATATACTTAGGGGATATCACCTTCTTTTAGAGATAAACGAGAGAGGAGATATAGATATATGTAAAGTGCATACTAATGATAATGTTGCGGACCCACTGACTAAGGCTTTGTCGCAGCAGAAGCACGAAGGTCACACTAGTTCCATGGGTATTAGATACATGGGCGATTGGCTCTAGTGCAAGTGGGAGATTGATAGTGTTAGTGCCCTAGAGACAATGTGATTGTGCTTCTAGGAAATACTTTTGTTAATTAATAATTGTGTTCTATTGATTATTATATGTTAATTTATTATGTCTTAATTTACTGCGATAGAAATGTTAGAATAATAACTGTCCTTGGAATATATAATACGTATTCTATATCTTTAAGTATGTGACTTAAAAAAATGAGATTATATGAATAGTGTTTATATTCCTAAAATATCCCTAATCGAGCATTGTTATTATGGGACAATAATAATGCATAAAGATTAGTATGTTTGTTAACTGATGACCACATCTCATTGGTCATAGGTATATTGATACTAAAGTCAAGAACATAGGTGCATGTAAAATATTACATGGCACTGGATAGACCCACAGTGAGATTCTTCATGTTTAATAAAGTCATAAGAAAGTCTCACAGTGATAATGGTGTAATGATCCTCTGACTTGAGATCATTATATTTCTATATGGGGATTAATATACTTTGACTACATTAAAAGTTACCTTTGACCGGGTGATGATAAAAGTGGACATCGGGTATATTATGAGTCGTATGAGAAATATGAATGATAGATAAAGGATTTAACCCTCCTATAATTAGAAGAGATATTATTGGCCTCTTGATTGAGTGGGACTATGAAATGCATGGCCATGATCAAATATTGATTTGTTTTTGATAGTCTACTCATTGATCAAGGAAACCCGGATTAAATGTTGAAGAGGATGACTAACAACATGCCTCTAGTTTAATCTATAATATTTGGTTAAAGGGATTATATTACATAGGAACATTAGTCACGAAAGGTTTAATCGAATCACCGATTTATTATTATTACTTGGGTAGCAATGATGTATTACTAGATGCCGCTCATTGTTTATAATTTTATATTGAATAATAAAATTATTGTCAACGTAATGATAACCTACAGGGTCACACACTAAGAATGCTTGAAGGAGAATTGATTTAAATTATGAATTTAAATTAAATATTAATTTGAATTTATTTATGATATTAATTAAGTTAGACTTAATTAATTAATTAAATAGATATTCGAATTTACTAATTATTAGAATTCGAATTATATTAGAATATTAATTAATTGTGACTTAATTAATTATTTAATTAAAAATTCGAATTTGAGTAAAAGGCCAATATGATTGGGCCATGGAATACTGATTTATCACTCTATATAAACATCTTATAGTCTCAAATTAGGGTTAGACTTTTTAGAGAAAACCCTAGCCATTTGAGAGAGAAGATGGAGATGGAGAGAAATCAGTTTCCGGATGCTAGTACATCGCTCCTTCGAAGATCAAGCATTCGTGTGGATACCGGTAGAGCGTAGATCGTGAGAGCGGGATGCGTGGTGATTCAAGTAGCTAGGATCTCTGATGTTCATCCGTTATTAAAGCTTCTTTAAGGTAAATCATCAATCTCCGAATTAAATATCATGTTTTTGCATGGATCCTGCGGTAGGGTTTCGATTTTTATTGTTTTTCGCGTTTAATTCCGCTACGTTTGATGCACGAAACCCTTCAGGATGATAGGTGGATGAAGCTAGCTACTACGATCTCTGAAAATTGCTCACAAACTGTGCCGACTCATTAGATATGGCACACTGATTCGTCTCATGTGCGCCTGCACATAGCTCACACACACTAGCCACCTGCTGAACTCCATAGTTAATCAATGAATCCACCTTCATTGTAAAAGCCTTCAACTGAGCTGCTATAGCTGTAGCTGCATCCACTTCCAGAATTCCTGCTACTTTGCCTTGTACTAGTCTCTGCGTAGGATTCTGATATTCATTAGCAGCCATCGTCTCAATTAAATCATAAGCTTCCTCGTAGCTCTTCGCCAATAAAACTCCACCTGATGCTGTGTCTAACAATGGTCTAGATTGTGCTCCCAGCCCATTATAAAAACCATTAATCACCATCCAGTCAGGCATTCCATGATGAGGACACTTCCGAAGCATCTCCTTGTTGCGCTCCCAAGATTCACACAAAGATTCACTTGACTGCTGTGCAAACTGAGTAAGAGCATTCCTGATTGCTGCAGTCTTAGCCATGGGAAAGACTTTAGTGAGAAATTTTTGAGCAAGATCCTCCCATGTTGTAATCGAACCAGCTGGTAAAGAGTGTAACCAACTCTTAGCCTTATCCCTAAGAGATAGTGGGAAAAGCCTCAATTTCACAGCATCTTCCGACACACCTTTAAACTTGAAAGTCTCGCAGATCACAATGAAGTCCCTGATATGCATGTTAGGATCTTCAGTAGAAGCACCCCCAAACTGTACCGAATTCTATACCATCTGAATCGTGCCAGGCTTGATTTCAAAGTTGTTAGCTGCAATTGATGGTCTGATAATGCTAGATTGAATGTCATTGATTTTTGGCTGAGAATAGTCCTTCAAACCCTTAGTTTCTGCTGCTGCTATTCGATCACCCATCTCTATTGTTGTTTCAATATCTTCTTATCTTTTATTTGTAGCTAGATCCTCGTCTTCCAGTTTACGAGATTGAGAACGTGTTCGCATACACGCTCAAGTACCTGGAAAACCAAGAACAAACAAGTATATAAGAAAAACAATCCGAGTCAGTGAACTCTAACGACCCCTGATGACAAGCACATAAACTAAAATAAACACCGATGATCCCCGATAGCGGCGCCAAAAACTTGTTTGCACTAAATCACGCAAGCGTACGCGGTCACAAGTAATACAGATATAAGTCAAGTTCGTTCCCACAAAGATCTAGTTTTAGTTTTAATTTAGTTATTGTACCTATGCAACAATGTATGGTTTTTACTCACTGCTAAGACAATTAACAAGTTTGTGTTTTGATTATCTAAATTAACTAAGAGCAAATCAATAACTAAGAATTATTTAACTAATAAGAATTGGAATTGAATTACTTATATGAGAGGAAACATGGGATCCTAACTTCATTAAATACTTCACTTAGATCTGATGCCTTTAATAACTATATGCAATGGTTATGATATCTGATCGGATAACACGAAACAAGTACATGCTACCTATCAGCATACGTATACCAAACTACCCATACATCCACAAAAGAGATAGAAGATGAATAGACACCAATTATGCTTAGACCCTATATGTCTATAGAATTTGAAAACATAACGGTTGAAGAACAAGTAATCCATATTGATCACATAAGGCAGCATAATATATTTCTATTTATGCTACAAATCATGATGTCAACACATACATAATCCTATGCTAGCATGGCAAGTTCTAAATCTCAAGATCCACTTTCACTTCATAAGAAATTAACAGATTAGATGTTAGCTACACATCTAACAATTAAGCATCACCATACGAGGATATCAATTATACATCACACACAGATCTTTAAAGCATCAAAATACTAAAGCTCCATAAATAAATCCGTTCCATGACAACGATTAGTTCATAATCGAACTGCTCGTCACCATGGGATCTGATGAAACCATGATAATAAACAAAGTCTGAATAAAAGTAATAGTGCTAAAGTAATAAATTAAGAAGACAAATCTCAAAAACATCCAAGAGTTTTGCCTAATAGAAGAAAACAAGAAGTAGATCTAGATCTCTGTTGCTTGTCACGAGCGTTGGAATCCTTCTCCAAGTCTGAATCTCCGTCTCTCGGCTCTCTCTCTCTATGTTATGAAGGGTGTTATATGTTCAAGGATGATAGAACGTGTTTATATAGGCCCTAGAATTTTTTTCCAGCAATAAAAGTCCCAAAAATACATCTTAAAATTGAAAAAGGATAGAAAATGGCAATTTCCAGGAAGTTTTGGTGCAATTTGCGCTGCAAAATCTTCCCTGGCAAAGTCTGCACTGCCACTTTCTGCCAAAATTTTTATTTTACTTTATAATTCAAGAAAATTCTCCAAGCTTTGCGTGGACTGTAAGATCGATGAAAATGGACTTCTAGAACTCCAGATATGGCCAAAAACAGTGTAGACTACGCAACCTACCAGCAAATCCGAATTTTCCACAATTTGCTCATTTCTCTTCCGATTCTTTTGCCACTTCCCATTCTTCAATTCTTTAGCGTGAATCCACCATGAAACATGCAAATGTATCTCCCCACTTCAAGATAGTAACCCTGCACCATTCTTTCTAAAAACGAATAAAAAACACGACATACTTGAGGCCAAGTTAATCAATTTAAGCCGATTCGAAGCGTTCCAAGTGGATATAAAATCCACTTATCAGGTTTTTCTTTCTTAACATAGATATCAAGTGCCCAACTAGTTAAAGCAACAATTTTGAATATGCATTGATTTGTTATTTAAATTTTTACTTTGAGTTGGTTTTTAAACTATGCTGTTAGCTTTTTGTTGATCGCTGAACATATATGCTAACATGATTATAGATTCGAGAAATCGTGGATGCTTAATTTACATGTCTAAAGTAATATACTAAAAATGGTGATTATGGATGGTCCCTTTCACTAGCATGTTTTCTTTTGTGAATAATCATGATCATAATGTAGTTCCTCTTGACAATGATAATTTGATGATAGAATTTCCGTTGTGGCATTTATATATCCATTTACAATCCTCTTGGTTTCACTTGCAGCTTTGTTCTCCTATATATTTTAGCTTGGATATATGGATACCTTGTTTTAGTTGTCTTCGGTATTTTAGTTTCTTATACAGCCTATCATTTCATTTTCTCAGAAAAAATACATGGGCGGTGCAGCTGGAATAAAGTTGTTTCTCAATGCGTGGGATAGATATCTTCTAATTAAGTACTACGAGTATTATAAAGTAATGAACAACGTTTTTGTGGTGTAACTCCCTGTTGTGGTGCAAATATATATTAGTACCTCTCATTAAATGATGTCTTTTGGATGGGCTGAACATAAATCTGTTAGGTAGCCTACCATTTCTTTGCCAAACTCTACCTACCCTCACCAACCAAAACTCTACCAACCCCCCCCCCCCCACCTACTACATTTTCCCTCTTATAAATACCCCGCTCCTCTTTCATTATCAAACACACAGAAATTCTCTCATCTCTCTCTATATATAGCTGCTAGATAGTCCGTCTAGTCGGGGAGCCGGTTTAACCCGCTTTTAGGAAGTGTCGGGATAGAAGGTCCTCGTGCCTAAACTATTCTTTAGGGTACTTGGGTTCGACTGCAGCCATCGGAGGTGGTCTCGCTGCAGGGGTCTTTCTATCAAGTTGTGTGTCACTGTCAGGATTAGGAGAGGGAGAGAAGGAAAGGTTGTCGGGAAACAGTGATAGGGGGAGGTTTTGAGATTAACACTTTAGTAAGTTGGGGATATACATAATAGGTATTGTAGGGTTGAATTTATGTATAAAATTCAGGCACAAATTCAGGGATCGGATACCCGGATATTGTAATATCTTTTATTTAGTGTGAAGTTGTTGCTCTTGTGGATGTAGGCTGGGTCGAACCACGTTAAATCTCTTATCTTTTTTACTATATTTTTGGTTTGTTGCTTCATTACTATCACGTATATTTGTGGGATCTAAGCGCACATATTACCAAATCGCTTCCGCATTTGCCGGGAATCGGGCAGATTCCTAACAGTTGGCATCAGAGCTAGTTTTGTCTAAATTATTGGTGCCGAAGGAAAGTCGTTAAGAAAAGTGGTTATCTAATTTGGCACCGTTTTGACGGAAGTGCTCCCATTGTTTCTTACACTTACCTGGCCAATTGATTTATTTGCTTGGATTGGTTTGTGTGTGCAAACGGAGATCATGACAAGTATTGGAGGATTCAAGGTGACTCCGTATGATGGTAAAGGAAGTTTTACTCTTTGGCAGAGAAGTGTAAAGGATATCCTAACCCAACAGAAGGTAGTAAGGGCTTTGAAGGAGAAGGAGGGAAAACCAACAAAGATGAACGATGAAGATTGGGAGGATGCTGAGTCGCAATGCATGAGTACCATCAGACTATGCATTGTTGATAATATTATCAATAATATTGTTGACGAAAGCACGCCGAAGGAATTATGGTCAAAGTTAGAGACATTGTATCTCAGGAAGAACTTGACTACAAAGTTAAATCTGAAGCGCGAGTTATACAAGCTGGAGATGGCAGCTCAAGGCAATGTTATTGAGCATATGAATGTGTTTAATGGTATTGTTGATCAACTTGAAAAGGTTGATGTAAAATTGGAGGAAGAAGATAAGGCCCTTATTCTTCTTACTTCGCTTCCGGAGTCATTCGATCATTTGGTCACAACCATTTTGTACGGAAAGGATACGTTAAAAATGGAGGAGGTTCAGTCAGCACTTTTGTCAAATGCTGGTAGGAAGAACCAGGATGGTGACAAGGACGGAATGACAGTTTTGGCTTTGCGTAGCCAAAATAATAGAGGAAAGGGTGCTGTGAGAGGATCTACCAATAGCAGGGGTAAATCCAGATACAGTGAAAAGGGCATGCAGTGCTTTGGTTGCAAGGTGTGGGGTCATATTAGGCCGAATTGTCCGCTTAATAAGAAGGATCCAGATGCATCATTGGTTATGGTTACTAACGATTGTGAAGATGTTTGCACCGTCTTCAATCGAGGCACTAGTTCTCCAGGAGAATGGATATTAGACTTAGGGTCATCATACCATGTATGTTCTGAGAGGGGCATTTTGACAAATTCCAAGATACAAAGAATGAAATAGTTTCTTTGGCTGATGGATCTACTTGTGAGATCAAGGGGATTGGAATTGTGAAAATCAAAATGTTCGATAGAATAGTTCGCAGCTTGAACGGGGTAAGATATGTACCTAAGCTGAGGAAGAATCTAATATCTATCGGTCGGTTAGTTTCAGAAGGCTACAGATGCTCTATAGTAGGGGGAGCTATGAATATCAAAAGTGGCCGTGTGGTTCGGATGAAGGGAGAGCTACGTGGGGGAATATATCGTGTGATTAGTACGTGGCCAGAACGTACTGGAACTTCGAAAATCTGGTTATCTCGTGCACGAGGGACGAGTGACTTGAAGGATACTGTTGCGGTTGTATTGCCTTCCAGTCTAAACGATGGTGCAAAGACTGTTGGGATGGATGCTTGGTCGAAGGGCTTCCACGACATCAACGAGTAGTTGGTGTGTTGCAGCTGTATATGGGCATCGATCAACACGAATCAAGTGAGCAGTGAACCATGCAACAGATTTATTTGTTTGATATGCAGTTGGGGAGTAAATGAAAGATCGATGGTCACAGTTGCGTGTGTGATGGTCACAATTACGTGTGTGATGGACTACATATGGGATTGGCCGACGTGAATCAAGTGAGTATGTGTGTATACAACAGATTGCTTCACATGTATGTAGTTGGAGAAATACAGGTCAATGGTACACTTGTGCGTATAACAAGTGGGCATTCGAGAATGAATGTGCAAACCAGGGTATAGTTTGGAGTCTTGGACTCGGGGGGAGTTTTTGTCATAGGGAATGATACGGATTGAGGAAAGTTGGAGTTGTGCTAACATGGCGCAGGTATGGAGTGCAAGTGAATAGCTTTGAGTTTGGAAAGAGGGGGAGATTGTTAGGCAACCATCTTTGTTGGTCTTTCAAAACTCCACCAACCTCACCAACCATTCCATCACCTACCACTACACCTACCGGCCACCACCTACCACCTACTACATACTCCTATAAATACCCCTCTCCTCCTTCATTATCAAACACTCCATAGCTGCTAGACAGTCCGTCTAGTAGGGGAGCCGCTTTAGCCCGCTTTCAGGAAGTGTCGGGATAGAAGGTCCTCGTGCCTAACCTATTCCTTAGGGTACTTGGGTCTGACTGCAGCCATCGGAGGTGGTCCCGCTGCAGGGGTCTTTCTATCAGGTTGTGTGGCACTGTCCGGGTTGGGAGAGGGAGAGAAGGAAAGGTTATCGGGAAACAGTGATAGGGGGAGGTTTTAAGATAAATACTTCAGTGAGTTGGGGATATACATAATAGGTATTGTAGGGCTGAATTTGTGTATAAAATTCAGGAGCCGGATACCTGGATATTGTAATCTCTTTTATCTAGTGTGAAGTTGTTGCTCTTGTGGATGTAGGCTGGGCCGAACCACGTTAAATCTCTCGTCTCTTTTACTGTATTGTTGGTTTGTTGCTTCATTACTATCACGTATATTTGTGGAATCTAAGCGAACATATTACCAAATCGCTTCCGCATTCGCCGAGAATCGGGCAGATTCCTAACATATTATACTTGAAAGTACAATTGGAAGTAGCCGTTGTGTAATGTTAAATTCTGAGAGGTTTCCTAACCGCGGTTGGTCTGGCCACTTAGTACTTATCAAGGCATATGCATGCCATATAGTGCCCGATGTCTTGTAGTGGCATTTTGTTGTTCATGATTTCCTCTTAGGAGGACAACCTTATTATATAACTCTTGATCCTTGTAACTCTTTTTATAGAAGAGAACCACAAAGAATGAACGAAACCAATGGGGAAAGGAAGAAGAGAAAAAAATGATAAAATTTGCACTTAATCCGATTAAAATGATAAAAATGATGAACTAATTAACCACCAAACATTGCTGGATAGGTACTCTGGTTTTGAAACACATGTTTGGGTCATGTATGGCTGAATAAACAGGAGAACGCACTCAAAACAGATGAGAACTTTTCAACCTCCATGTAAGTATGTACTTGCAGCATTTTCAAAAATTCGGATATGCTCCTTTTCATCTCAAAAGTTTTAACTTACTCGAAATCCGCTTTTGAACTTGTATCTTTCTTTAAATTTGCTGATCACATCTGCAGGCAAGGTATGCACAGATGCACACATGCACTCTCCATAATTGATCATTAAGTGAAGTCGCAAATAAGCATTCTAAATTTTAATCTCTTTCTTCTTGTCTTTGAAAGCGGAAATATGGCATAATCATACCATAAGTCATAACATGCACATTTTAACTTGATACTTCTGGTTCATTATGCATTTGAAATCTACTTTTTATTGCATGCAAGTACCTGTTCCTATGCATAAACTGTGCAGGATACTATTATAGGATCAGTTTCTTTGTATTGATATCTTTGTACGAAAATGATGAAAAGTGCAATTACAATATACAAAACTAGATATCCAGTGCAAAATTCTGACAATTCTTTTCCTAAATTCCACAAAAGCTCGAAATTAGAAACATTCGTACTCAAGCCAACTTACAGATTCACATTAGGATGGCATAACGCATGCTGTCATTAACCATGAGATGATTGATCTCAGCTATCCGTCCGAACTCCCCAGACACCCAAACTCCATCAGCACTGTTAGTATGAGGATGCGATAGGCAAGACAGAAGTAAAAGAGGAGCTCGAACAATACTGCATATAACAGTAAATCCATTCCAGCCATGTCGCGGTCTGTCAGCGTTTTGTGCTAATATAGGTAATCCAGCAACATTTCCATTGTCACCAAACATACTCTCATCTGCTACTCGCGGACTTTTCCTCATATTCTGCAGGTTTTCCCTCATCGCAACCAATATTCGCCTCATCTTTACAGGCATAAATTCAGAAATCGCATGTATTTGTTAGAATTTAGTGAAGGAGCCTAGGCTTAGTTTGCAGGGGTGATGAAAGTTTGTGGTCTTGGTGCTTGTACTTCCCACATAGCTAGGTTTATTAAGTGCTTATATTGGACATTTCACTTGTTTTGTTTCCTGTTTCCGTGGGGTCTCTTGAACCCAATTTTTTTCTTTTTTTGCTAAATCTCTTGAAGCCAACTTGCCGACAAAGGTGCCTAATCCTACCAAAAAAGCTAATATAATTTGAGATATTGAGTTTATTAACTCACCATATGTAGCAAAATACAAGGATAACATTACTGTACTATTTGCCTGTCGCAATATCAAATGCTGTTAGTGGGGAGGGTCCAAATTTCGAATTTCGGATTTCGAATCGTTCATAAATATGTCAATTTCGTTGTCTCAATGAATATATATATAAGCTTGATAGAACATAATTTTTATTAAAGGAGTCGATTCAGGCCATTCATTATTAATCGTGTCGTGTCGTGTCATTTTCGAGTTGATGCTTTGATGGTAAGATTATTGAATTTAAGTTATCGGATAATATTGCCACCGTGTTGTGATTTGATTTTGGTTGGCGGCTGGCTAGATGTGTAGGCATATATAGGATGATTTGATTTTTACATTGTGTGGATAGACTTGAATTCAGAATCAATTAATATTTGTGTTTTTAAACGGGTTCATGCAAAATGAAAAAGTATATGTGGGCAAAATTAATCAAGAAGTCGACCAAGAATCTTATAGTTTTTTTTTTTTTTTTTTTTTTTTTTTTTTTTTTTTTTTTTTTTTTGAATAAGAATCTTATAGTGTTAGTAATTGAGATTATTTTATCATAGAACACTCGATGATATTTGATGGCTTCCAATTTCTTCCAATCTTATGGTCCATTGGATTGGTGGTATCCTCTCCGGACTAATATATTCGTTCGGAGATCATCACCGTGGAGTCATAGAAAATGATTGCTCCATCACCCAAGCACATGGATACGTATTATTCACACTGAAATCTAGTCATTTCAAAATTTTTGGAGAAAATAGATCGATGTTCGTTACGGATTAGTCCTAAAATCCTACAACCATTAATATTTTTAAAGTTTTATTTCTGCATGTGGAATTTAAAAGAGACATTCTCATGTGACAATTTTATAAAATATAAAAACAACTACACTTTTTTATTAGAAAATTTTCCGGAGTATGTTACAAGATCAGTAGCTCTTCGGGTTTCTATTACTTTGATTTATGCAAATGCTTAATTACTTTGGGTCCTCGTCCTTGACAACTGTTTGTCAGGGGGCGATTTATCCAATAATCAGTTTTTTAGCTGTTGGATCACCCCATTTATTCAACAATTCGTTTTCTGGCTGTTGGATCAATGATCCAACGACCAGGATTTAAAAAAAAAAATCGTCCATTTCGCACAAATTTTTCGCGAAACACTATTCATCCGCATAAATTTTTCACGAAAAAAATCTATCATTCCGCAAAAATTTTCCGCGAAACACAATTCTCGATCCGCGAAAAATTTCCGAGAAACACTATTGTTTCTGAAATGGATCTGAGCGTTTGCGGAATGATTACTTTTAGTTGTGGGTGAGTAACTAGCAATAATATGAATGTTTTTTTTTTACAAACAGAAGGTATTATTATACTGGTGTATATTATTCAAATTTCTTATGGTGTGATCATTAGTTGTTCAATGAGGATACCTGTCGAAAATGCAACGTATTTTATTACAATTTAAATGTTAATAAATAATAATATATATAATAAAATTTTGTTAAATTAATACTCGATAAATTAATGATCTCTCTAAGTTAATAATTTTTTCCGATCCAAAGTTGGGCCTGTTCAAAAAATGAATAATTTCGATAAGATAATAAGATAATAATTTTTTTGAAAAACTCTATACGAATATATGGTCCCAATAATATTATAAATTAATATGTCCTTTATAATCATAAAAATATGTGTTTTACCCTTTTGCAAAATATGATTATAGGGTTCTTAAAATTTGAATTTATACTCATCCTTAACTCTCTTTCACTACAAGATAGTGGGGTCATTTTCGACCAAATAATTTCGACTACGGCTAATTTCGACCATATTCGATCAAATTTAGTAGTTCCGGCTAATTTCGACCAAATATGGTCGAATTTAGGAACGGTCGAAAATAATCGATCGAATTTATCAATATTTCGAGTTTTCGACCATATTTGGTCGAATTTAGCAAGTTAGTTCCCACCAAAAGTAGGGTAAAAGTTCGAATGTGGTGTTTTCGTAAAGTATTGAAAGGTTATTAATCAATGTTTTTGATGTCTTGGGTGATTCTTTACATGCAAAATATTTCAAAAATGTTATTTTATTTTTGACATCATCTAAATATACATGAATTTTTATTTTGAATCCCGCAAATACTTATTGAATTTGTAAAACAATGTATATTGAATTAAGTATAAAATAAAAATTGTACAATTCATTATATTTAATATATATAATTTGAAATTAATTTTCGATTAATAATTATTTATTAATTATTTATAAAAATGTTAATAATTCTTTATAAATTCTCTATTAATTTATCGATTAATTAATACCTCTCTAAATTAATAGAATTTACAGAGGTTTTACTGTATAATTTTTAATTGCCTTGTAAATTAATCAATCAAATTGAAAATCTTACAACGAAAGACTTGGAAAAAACAAGCACTCACTCGCATGTACTTCCCCTTTTTAATTACAATATCTCATTTGCAATTAAATACTCCCTCCGTCCTAAAAAACTTTTCCCATTCATCATTATCACGTTTGCCAACGCATAATTTTAATCGTTAATATCTTCAATTTCGTTTTAATTTTAAATATAAAAACTTCACTATATTAAAGTACTCACAAATACGAATCCAACAAGATCACTCATGAGTATATTTGATCGTATAGATTAAACGTAAATTAGTAATCAATTGCTTAGAATGAACAGTACCAAAAATCAAAACGGGAAAAACATTTTGTGACGGAGGGAGTTCAATTAAGTTCATCGAGCAGTCACACAACTCAGCACACATATGTGCGTGCAAACCAAACAGTCAAATCCATTTCAAAAACAATAGCGTTCCGCGAAAATTTTTCGCCGATCGAGAATTGTGTTCCACGAAAAATTTACGTGAATAAATAGTGTTTCGCGAAAAATTTGTGTTGAATAGCCGAATTTTTTCTTTAAATCCTGACCGTTGGATTCAACGGCCAAGAAACTGATTATTGGATAAATCCATCTTGGCAATTGATTGTCAACACCAGTACCCAATTACTTTATGTAAAGATATTGAGATGAAGAGCACTAGCAAAGATGGGCAGCACGCTGTTTACTTGCAAAGTTACAAGTCAAAACCTGTACTTTCAAAATAAGCATAATTAGTGGATTACAAGCATAACAACCTGTACTTTGATTTGAGAATAATTTTTTAATATATATTATTTTCTTAATATAAACATTGAATCAGGTAGAAAAAAATTATAATTACATTGCTTAGAAGTCAAAGTATAATAAAAAATATGATATTCGAGTAAATGGGACCAGACCCTTTTTAGCTTATCCGAAGATGACTTCAAATGTCAAACTGTAAGTAATAATGTTAAAGTTTGAAATAGAAGTGCAGAGCCGGTCCAAATTATGTTCTCGAATAGGATATTGTAAAAATGAAAATTTTAGGGACATATTTTTCGTTTTTTATTGAAGAATAAAAGGAAATTTTATTATATGTGGAGGTAAAAAATAAATTAGGACACAAATATATGAAAGATTTATGAATGATTTTGCTAGAAGTTATTAGAAGATTTTTTGTCTAAAATAATAAATTACATATATTTGTTTGTATAATGATGAGACACAAAATTTTGAAATCGTTTGGATTAGCAATGATGCACTTTCTAATACGGAGGAGATCTGGAGAGCTACCAGTTGTAAACGTGTTTTAAATAGGAAAATATTTAATATTAATATCTTGACATTCCAACAAATATTCCACTATTCTTGAATTTGGAAGTTTCGAGGTACATGCACGTTTTCGAGTAAAGTTTGCATGTTTGGCGCAATTGTCAAATGTCATACCTGCTCTCGACATTTTGATGTAACATGGTTTGAAGTGTATATATGATATTCATCATATCTACATGTTAGTTAGGGATTATAAATCAGGAAGCTACGAGGAAAAGGGTTGAAGCCACTGATCAGCATCAATGAAGGATGCATTAAGAAAAGGAGAAGCTTGGGTCTCGTTAAGTCTCTGAGCATAGGAGGCTCTCAGCGTCATGTTAGCTCCTCCTCCTGTGCACATGTACTCCCCATAAAAAATGTTCCTGCATCCATTCCATTTACGTTATGATTATTTACTAGTCTTCTGAGTAAAAATCATACCAGAAAGAGTAAAATGCTCTGTCAGTCCGAATAAAAAAAGAGAGTCGTTTTTAATTTTTTGCACATATTTCAAGACGTAAAACAAATTACTTGCGTAAATAATATATATGATCTTCTTTCATTGAATAAAGATTTAAAATGGAGTAACTTTTTTTTGCAACTTAAATTTTTTTTAAAACTATTCATGGACGGAGTAGTTGGAATTAGAATGTTACTGGTCTCTGGCGGGATCATTGAAGTCATTCCAACCCTCAGGAGCTATGATATCAGACATTGTAGAGTAAGCAAACACAACTTTCGAGAAGGGGCGCCATGCTCGACCAAGCCATATTCTACCGTTTCCACCTAAGCTGCAGTTGACGAATGCAAAACCACTGTTTTCGTCTGCTGAAGCTCGCCCTTGTGCTGTCACTGCTCCCATTTATCACCTTTTGTCCGGGTGGCACTGGATTAGCCATTGATATTAATTGGCAACTCTGTATTTTTTATCACATTCATACGCGTTAAAGATAGAGACCCTCTTCTAATGTCTTAAGGTTTAGAAATGTTGGTCGTATTTATATAATGCAACAATATTTTATATTAAGATAGGACAATTCCATTTCAATGTAATCAAGGATAACAATTTTAATTAGCTAAAAAAGGGATAAAAAATTTCCTAGTTACCTCATAAAATGACTTTCCATTGCCAAAGATGAAATCTATGGAGCCTTGAATATAACAATCCTTGAAGTAATGGCGACCTCGATCGTCATGAAGAGTGTCCTGGGCTCCAAAGAATCCACATCCCCAGAAAGCAGCTTGATCTCCTGATATTCTGATCGCTACTGCTTGTGCTCCAACATCACCTGGCCGGGGAATTGGCGCTACATTCTATAATTTATCGTTGCATGTTATGAGATTGAAAAACAATTATTTGCAGTGGTAGGGAAAAACCAATTGTTTAGTTTTTTCTTTAGTTATCTTACCATAAAGCTTATGTTTTTAGCAATGAAATTGGCACCAAATACTTGAACAGAGCCACTATAGAACGTGCCGTTTGAGGAATTGGCTGTGTCATTCCATACTATAGCTGTCGAGGTAAATCCTTGTCCTTGAAATGTGATGTTTGGTTTTGTTTTCGGTATTATGATTTTCTCACTAAACAAGTAAAATGATCTACGTAAATAACGATATTATTGCAACTCAGTTGTGTTCCTTAAACTTCAATTTGATATCTACATGTTGGAAAAATGTATAGGATCAAGATTAGATGCAACTTACAAATAAATGCCAGAGTTTATCCATAGTATGTTTCTTTTCTGGCTAAAATTTGCAACAGCGTTAACTGCAGCTTGTACTGTAGTGAAATTACAGCAGCCTCTACTATCAACGCAAAAGGTAGAGGTCGTGTTAGTATCTGGAGGCGGAAAATCTGGTGGAAAATCATCACACGGAGATTTTCTTTCTTTAGTATCATCGTGTCGCCAGTGGTGATGTCTGCGGTTTACTGGTATAAAGCTGCTATAAGGACTTAAATTTGACAGAATGAACGATGACAAGGAGGCGAGATCAGTAGAACTATAAAAATGTCTGAATGTCAGTATGGGACTAAAAGTTGTAAGATGATTGGATGCGATAGCTGCCAATAAGCAAACTACCAAAGCTGAAAAAAAGCTAATAGGTTTCATCTTTCTTTCTTAAACAGAGCAGATATTCAGAGAAGTGGGAAATCGAATAAATAATATATACCGAGAAATGTACAAAAACAGAAAATGCACTTGAAGTATAAGGCAGGTTCAAGGCCTTGGCTTGCAAATCACCCAGTTCTAGCCTGTTTACTCCTTGTATATTAAGTACTAGTTAGAAGCTAAACAGACATGACTTGATACTGTTTTATTGTTAAGTCATCTGAGAGCAGATCATCAGTTGTACACTAACAATGGGGGTCCGATTTTGTTATTTACCTATCGATATTCGTTAGTGTATAACATAAATTTACGTGGGGGAATCGAATAGTATTAGACAATGATCTCTTGGATGAACGGAAACAGAACTGCAGAAGCGACATGCAGCTTTAATATTCCAAACTCATCATAGCAAGGACATTTTAGTTCTACTAATAACTTTGTTAGCAAATAGCATAGACTTATCAAGATACTTTTATCTTCTAATTACATTTTCTGACTTGCAAGCTACCAAACAGTACCTAACTTTGCTTTCAAGGGAGCTATAAAACTAGTCCGCTGACTCTCAGTTCATCCTGCAAATTTATAGAACTCCTCCCGAGCACTCAATTTACTATAATTTTTCGTGGATAGGTAAAAATTCTACATGCTTTAAGCGCGGAAAATAAAATGAACAGATTGATTCTAAATTTTGAATAATTTATTTCATTTTTGTAATTTTATCTAATAAACAGTAATTAGTTCGATCATAGACTTAATAGATAGGCATGTTAATTTGGCGCAAGATACATCTGTTACACCATAAATATTTTGAAAATTATTATAAAAAATATTTATAAAAACATACACACAATTTCAAAAAAAAAAAATACATACACACGTGTGAGGGCAAATGAAATTAAAAAGAATGCAAAACTCAACATGAATGACGAAAAATGATCATCGAAATTAGAAAATAGATCCACCGTTGGTAGGGTTATATATAAGAGGATTTCTTCCTCTTTGTTTTTTTTCTTAAACCCCCAATAATAAATTAATAAAATAAGGGAGATCGGGTAGAGAAAGAGAGAGGGTTAGGATAGAAGATAAAAGAACGGAGCCGGCGGATTGTTATTGTGGTACTTTGACGATGAAAGGATTATTTAAATCGTCAAAGACCCGCTCTCCGGCGGAGCTTGTTTCTCACCTCTGTGATCTCCTCATTGACACCGATCAATCCGCCAACACCCCCACTCGTAATACCAAAAAGGTTCACCGCTATTTATTTTCTATGTAAACATCGCACGGGTTATAAGTTTTATCTGATATATCGTAGGGGTTATAAGTTTGTATCTGATATGTCGCACGGATTATAAGTTTGTATATGATATAGGTATACATGCATGTTTGCTTTTTGGTTGTATTATTTTAGGTTTTTACGTTTTTAATGTGATCTTCGGTCACCAATGTATTTTTGGATCGGAATACCATATTTGCATGCATTATCATATGTGATATGTGCATATGCGTGAGGGGGCACTACCAAAATTCTAAAAATTTTGAGTTGAATTATTTCTATTAGGTCAGTCGAGGATGGAACGAAAACTTCTATTTTTTCTTTTAAAGACTTAAAAGGATTTGTGTATTTTTCTTTCTAGTGTGTTTAGAAGGTTAACAGGGGATTCGACCATTGTATGCATAATCATAAATTTTTGCATCTTTTATGGTTTGCTTGATGTATTGATTTTGTATATAAAAATATTCAATTTGCTTCTTTTTTTTCTTTCTTCTAAGTTTTGCTATCAGATATCACCCGTTTGGATAGATATTGGAATTTGAAATAATTGTTTTTTTGTTATTTTAATGACCCGTTGGCACTTTGAAATTTAAATACCAAATCTTAAATATAGGTTTTAAATATAAATATGTAAGAAGAAATTACAATGCACCAAAGATTTACTAATTTATTCTTTGAAATTACAATCCACCAAAGATTTACCAATTTATTCTTTTTTCTAGTTCATGCAAAGAATTAATTATCCCCAATCCAATTGTAGATGTGTAGATCTGAAAGGGTATGTTAGGTGCATGATCATCACTTATTCGGATTTTTAAGAGTCTGGTACATGCTTTGAAGTAGCGTAATATGATACAAGTAGCCTCAATGTTTTGGAAACTAAAACTTCATACTGATCATCTTTATCCTTAACAGATGTCTGAAGTAAAAAAAGTCATTCTGGAGATGAGAACTATACTTTATGGCAGTGAACAGTCAGAGCCAACAACAGAGGCTTGTGCAAAATTGACGGAAGAGTTTTTCAAAGGAGACACAATGCACCTTCTAATTACTTGTCTTCCTAAACTGGATGCTGGGGTTAGTAATCTGATACTTTATTTTGTAGTTTTGAAATTCATATCTAATTGTGTTGTGGCCCTTTCCCCGACCACTTATCTTTCGAAAGGTTGTTGGAATGTCCACATGCATTGCTTGTCCGCATGATCATGTTGTCAATCTTAATGAATATCATATTTTACAGGATCGTCAAGAAGCAACCTATGTGCTTGCAAACTTGCAGAGGCAAAGGGTCAATTCAAGAGTGCTGGCTTCTGATTATATGGAGAAGAATTTAGGTCTTATTGATATTCTGGTTCCAGGGTATGTTACTTGTTAATTTTAAGACATTCAGAATTTCTAGTCAATTACATTACATTCAATTTGCTCATTTTACATAGATAGCGCCTATAAGTGAATAGAGAAGCCTGAGAAGCATAAAAGCTAGATTTAAAAAGACCACACTTAAACAATAAAAAGAAAGAGAAAAACAAGGTTAAATGTATATGCATCTTTATGTGCTTCGAACTACTTACCATGTAACAGTCTTCTTAATGTATCTTTGGTATGCACATTTAGGTGAAATTCATAACCTTCATTAGAATTTCAGTAGTTGTTACAGATGTAGGTTTGCATCAGGATAAGAGATCAACTTTATCTAGTTATTTCTGTATAATAATTTTTGAAGTAAGGGTTGGAGTAAAATTATTCTGATTGGTTTCGTAATGTTAATATTATTACCTAAAATATTTGATGTAAATCTTCACCTGAATGGTTAGCTATGAAGATGATGAAATTGCATTAAGCTATGGCGCAATTCTGAGAGACTCAACTCGCCATCAAGTTGTAGCGAGGTATGTGTATAGAGGTCATTGTATTTCTTTCCAGATATTTTGAAAACTGAAATTTCATCAATAACTTCTCTCTTTTTTTTCACAGGTATGTATTAGATTCAGCGCACTTCAAGAAGTTCTTTGTTTATGTACAAAATCCGAATTTTGAAATAGCATCAGATGCAGCAGCAACTTTTAAGGTTAAGCATCTTCAGCTCTTCATCCTACCTATTGATGATTCATATATTAATGTTTTCATATAATGTTGTGTATCTTGCTGCTTTGCTCAACTATTTCTGTTAATCACAAGGTCAAACCAGCAATTTACTAATCTTCCTAGTGGCTTACATTATGAATTTAATTGAATGAGATAACAAGCCACTGCCTTTAGGTGTAGCCATTAGTTGATTATGTTGGCATCTTAGCTACTGGAGTTGAGACGAAAGTAGATAATTATGTTTCTTAATATTGATTGACGAGTCCTAATATAATTGTTGATAGATTATCATGCTCCAGATCATTTGTTATTAATATCATCATTTGATGCAGACAACTATATAGAAAATTTTGCTATTAGCATTTGGTTGAAATTTTGTGACGACTTGTTTCTCATGAGCTCCAGAAAATATTGAGGGAAAAACATACTTAACCGTTGATTGTGTCCCTAAAAATATTTTTCAAAGCTGCTTTGGTAATTTGTAATTCTTCTCATGCCAGTGCTGATTTGCAAGCTAATGTAATTATGTACATTATAGGAGCTGTTGACAAGGCACAAATCAACTGTTGCTGAATTTCTGTCAAAAAACTATGAATGGGTAAGTGATCAGTTGACCAAACTATTTCAGCAGTTAATGTATATTGTTGCTGCATGAATGGTGGGAGTTCTTGTAATTTTTATACTTGCATCCTGCATATGATGTGGCTAACCTTTAGCAGGTCGGTCTAGGGTTATGAGCTCCTTAGTGATCAAACATTTTGATTTCTTTGTCTCCATGACAGAACCAATCACAAATTACAATGAAGTAAATCATAAACTAGCTTCAGAACAATTAGAGTGATCCTCGATTGTAAATACACATACAAGCATAATTTTTTTATATTGAATTCGAGTTATTCTCTTAATGTTTGATTTTTGTAACCGTAATTATATATATGATCAGTTTTTCATCCTTCATCTAGTAATGTTAATTTTGATGCTAAACGATAACTAATCTGAGACTGACTTAATCTGTGATTACAGTTTTTCCGGGAGTACAACTCATTGCTGGAGTCTCCTAACTACATCACTAGAAGAAATGCAGTTAAGGTCTTATTATGTTCTGTTTTGTATTTCTTTTAGTTCAACATTCTTTTGACTAACATTATCTGATAGCTTCATATTTTTCAGTTTTTAGGGCTGATGTTATTAGATCGTTCAAACACTTCAGTGATGATACAGTATGTTAGTTCAGTAGACAACATGAGGATCCTCATGAACCTTCTCAGGGTATTTACTGCTTGTTTATTTATCTAGTTCTGATTCACAATGCAATGTTTATCTCTTTTTCTAACATCAAGATTTCTCATTTCTGTTTTAAGGATTCAAACAAGACGATCAAATTAGAAGCATTTCATGTGTTCAAGGTGATCTTCTGAAAACTGGAGTGATTTTCTTTTTTAAGTTGTACATACAGACACGTTTAGGGTCTTTGAGTTTTCGCTTTTTGATCTTGAATCTTCTAAATATTATTGCTTGTTTATGTTATTAGCTTTTTGCTGCTAATCAAAAGAAGCCTCCTGAGATCGTGAATGTGCTTGTAACAAACAGAAGCAAGCTTCTGCGATTCTTTAATGACTTTCATTTTGAGAAAGGTATGACTTCGGCTCAATGTCGTTATATATTTCATTATGTCCTCTGCAAAGTAGTTAATCATGCAATTCTTACGTGAGATTACATTTTGCTTCAGAGGATGAGGACTTTAAGGCCGACAAAGCTCAGGTTGTTAGAGAAATTGAGACACTCGAACCTACCACTCCATCTGCATCTCCTCAAAGATGTGAGATTCCCTGCTAGTGGAAATAGATGCAGCACTTATCTGATTAGTATTGTATATATTTTTCTTCATTCCCTTTTTGGTCATTCTTGTTTAAATTGGAAAGAATTTCCAACCTTTATGTTATTCATACTTACTTTTTGTCCAAATTGAATAACTGAAAGTCCATTTGTACTACAATGTTGATCTCTAAAATTACAAACATTTGTACATGTAGTCCACATGTTTTTCTTTATGTTTAAGAGGGTGTTTGGCAACCCTTCCTTAAAGAAAAAAAAACAGCTTTAAGTTGTTTTTGGAGTGTTTGTCAACCTTGGCTTTAAGCCGGTTTTAATTTAAAAAACTGCTTTAAGCTATAAGTTCCATTTAGGTACTTTTGACTTATGACTTATCGAGTTTTTTTTTTCACGATTCTTGTAAAGTTCAAATATTATGAATTCAAATTTTTTTTAAGTCAAATTTCACTTTAAGTCAAAATTATTAAACCCTCATTTAACTTTAAGTAAAATTACCCAAACACTTTCATTCAACTTGAAGTAAACAACTTTACTTTCTCCTTTAAGTTAAAAACACCTCCATTAAGTCAAAAGTAACTTATTTTAATCAATCCCAAACGGACTCTAAATCTGTCTACAGTTTGGACCTCGAATAAAATCAAAAACTTATAATGCTGAAGTATACATTGTTTTGTACAGACAATCTTGATTAAAATAACACAACTTAGAATGTTTATATGCATCTTGTTTCTACACAAATCTTAGCAGAGCATTATTGAGGAGACACAACTGTCCACACCACATATGCACCACTAAGTAAAGTAGCAAAACAAGCAAGTAGTGGAATGGACACATGATTAAACACACTACATTCTGTCTAAACAATCTGCACTAAGTATGCACTAAGTATTGTCTCTTTTGTAACGTTATTGTTACCGTTATTATGCTTGAGTGTTGTATATATAGAGAGGATATGACCTTGTATTATTCAAGTGGAATGAGATTACATTTACATACATTTTACAAACCTCTTTATGGTATCAGAGCTTAACACTCAAGCAATCAAAACAACCAAACTCGATCTCATGGCCACTTCATCCTCTGCAGAAATCATCCTGTCTATTCAAAGTTTTCATCAATGTTCGAGTTTAGCAACATTGAAATTAAACAAGTCAAACCTGCTGTTATGGAAATCACAGATAGTTCCATTAGCTAAAAGCCTTGGTGTATTCCATCATCTCGAGGATGGAACCATTCCATCACAAACAAAACTATCTGATGAGAAAGAAGTCATCAATCCAGACTACGGCATATGGTTCAACAACGATGGTCTGTTAACCACATGGCTGCTTGGAACCATTACGGAAGAAGTATTACTGGATCTTGAAGACACATCTTCGGCTTACAAAGTTTGGAAATCTATAGAAAACGTTATATTGCCACAATCCAAGGAGAAGGAGATTCTCCTGACAGATTCGCTCATGTCTTTAACAAAAGGAAGTATGAGCCTTGAGCAATATCTACGAACCTTTAAAGGGTTCTGTGACAATCTTACTGCTATTGGCAAGCCTTTGGATGAAACTATCAAAGTTTTTCATCTTGCAAGAGGACTTGGGCCACGATACAAAGGTTTCAGGTTAGCAATGCTTTCAAAACCTCCTTATCCATCCTACAATCGGTTTGTTTTGTCTCTACAGTCTCATGAGCAGACTCTATTGTTGGAAGAAACGAGTAATAATTACACGGAGCCACGCCAAGCCTTCTACAGCAGACGTGGTAGAGGTCGTGGTCGAGGAGGAAGATTCAATTCAAGCGGTCGAGGATTTGGACCTACAGCTAATCAACAAGGTTTTGGTTCTTCATCAAACCAAAACAACGGTAGATATACAACAAATAACAATCAATTGAGAGGTAAAAATGAAGAGAATCAAAGATCTTTTAGAAAGGAAGAAAACTTCACGAATGTGACTTGTCAAATCTGTGGAAGAAGAAATCATACGGCTATCAAATGTTGGAGTAGGTTCGACCATTCTCTGCAACCAGAAGATCAACTTGCACAGGCACTTTCAACTATGCAGATGCATGATGACATTGATCCTACACTGTATGCAGATTCGGGAGCCACCAAACATGTCATGAATGATGCTAGTAAACTTCATAAACTCTCACCTTATTATGGTAATGATTCATTATATGTTGGAAATGGTGATGGACTTAAAATTTCACACACTGGTCAAGGAACCATACAAACACCACATGGTAACCTCAAACTAAATGATGTATTAGTGGTTCCTCATGTTAAAAAGAATCTCTTATCGGTTAGTCAATTGACAAAGGATAACACTTGTCAAATTACTTTTAATTCTGATGAATTTTTTATTGAGGATGTTCAGGGAAGAATAATAGCTAAAGGACTCAAGAAGGGAGAATTATATGCCTTAGAAGAAATTCAAAAATTGGCTTTAATGGCTATATCAAAAGGGACATCTTCAACTATTTGGCACCACCGCTTGGGACATACAAGCCCCCGTATTTTGCAGTATTTGAATAATAAAGACTATATTAATATCTCTAAATGGAAGAAAGAAGGAACCATTTGTCCTTTCTGTCAAATGGGAAAGAATTGTAAACTTCCTTTCACTGAATCTACAATTTCTACTATGCATCCTTTAGAAAAACTGCACTGTGATTTATGGGGACCAGCCCCTGTAGCTTCTTGTCAAAATTTTCGATATTATGCTATTATCATTGATGACTTTACTCGATATACTTGGATTATACCACTAAAACACAAATCTGATTTCAGCAAACAATTTATTAAGTTACAAAGACTTATTGAGAACAGATTTGATAGAAAAATTAAGACATTTCAGAGTGATGGAGGTGGTGAGTTCATTTCAAATGTCTTTGAAACACACCTGCAACAATGTGGAATTCATCATCAATTTTCATGTCCTCACACCCCAGAACATAATGGTGTAGCTGAACGTAAACATCGTCACATAGTGGAGACAGGTTTGACCCTTTTCTTTCAATCAAAGCTGCCTATGCGATATTGGGTATATGCTTTTCTAACTGCAATTTTTATCATTAATCGTTTCCCTAACACTAAACTCATCATGGATTCTCCATTTAAAAGGTTATTTACAATCGATCCTCAATACAATTTATTGCGAAGTTTTGGATGCAGATGCTTTCCACATCTACGAAATCATGGCAAAAATAAGTTTGCAATGAAAACGTATCCTTGTGTTTTCATTGGATATAGTCCAATGCATAAAGGGTACAGGTGTTTGAACCCCAAAACTAATCAAGTTTACATATCAAGACATGTGGTTTTTTATGAACAGATATTCCCATTCAACAAGACAAGCCTCCCTGAGAAAGACAATTCAGTTGAGACAATTGAATATACCGATCAAGAAGCTTGGTCAACTAAGAAACTTGCCCACGACAATGCTTCAGACTCCTCTAAGAGTCAACATTTCATGCACAACCAGACGTCTCATGCAGTTCCACTGATTGATGTTGAGCATACGAATGTCACTGAACTCCCACAGGGTCACCTTGATGTGTCACTTGATTTTGATGGCAACACAGAAGACACAGACAATGAGAACGACCTTGTTGAAGAAACAACTCCAACAAGTGATGGTGATCAAGAAAGTTATGAAAACACTCATGTCGACTCAACTAAGCATTAACTTACCACAAACTACTACATTTAACGACATGGTCATCCCCAGTATGCTCACTCGTAGACAGCTGGCTTTGAATCCAAAACTCAATCCTATCCTGGCTCAAGAAACAGAAAAGATCAAAAAGAAAAGGCAAGACAGAGCACTTGATAGAGCACATGCACTTATTTGCACTAATGAGCTTAAGGAACCAACTTCATGGAAAAAGGCAATTCTACTTGATGCATGGAATCAAGCAATGAAGGATGAAATCCATGCACTTCAGAATAACCATACGTGGATCCTTGTTCCTCGTCCTCCCAACAATAATGTTGTTGGATCGAGATGGGTTTTTAAAATGAAGCTTCGATCAGATGGCACTTTAGACCGATATAAGGCACGATTGGTTGCTCAGGGATATACTCAGATAGCAGGACAAGACTACAAGGAAACCTTCAGTCCAGTTATTAGAATTACTACTCTTCGTATCGTTATTGCTCTTGCTGTAACCTAACATTGGCCTCTTCGACAACTCGACATGAAGAATGCATTCTTACACGGCACACTGAATGAGACAGTGTACATGGAGCAGCCTCCAGGTTTTGTAGATACAGAGTTCCCTCATTTTGTTTGCAAGCTCCTCAAATCGATATATGGCCTACGACAAGCTTCGAGGACCTGGTTTGATACATTATCTCAGTTTTTACTTGACTTAGGATTTAATTGTAGCAAAGCTGATTCATCGTTATTTGTTTTCTGCAACAATTCAATTACTATCATATTGCTAGTGTATGTGGACGATATTGTTATTACATGAAACGATGTGACAAAAATCCAGTACATGATTGATGCTCTAGGACAAGAATTTGCTATCAAAGATCTGGGCCAACTCAATTTCTTCTTAGGAATGGAAGTTAAATACAATGCTAACGGTGTCACTCTCTCACAAAGTAAATACGCAAATGAATTGATCACTAGAGCTAATCTCCAGAACTGCTCTACCATTGCCACACCCATGGCAACAAAAACGCAGTTATCATGTCAGGATCTTGAACCTTTTGATGCTACAATCTATCGAAGTCTTGCAGGTGGCCTTCTCTATCTCACCCATTCTCGACCAGACATCACTCATGTTGTGCACAAGATTTGCCAAAAGGTGCAACATCCTACGAATGGCGATTTTAAAGCATTCAAAAGGATTCTTCGTTATGTTAAGGGCACCATTGATTTTGGCATTCATTTCTCCACCCAAAGCTCCCTCAAACTATATGGCTTTTGTGATGCGTACTGGGCTGGATGTCCAACCACAAGAAGGAGTACTTTTGGATATTGCATTTACCTTGGCACAAACTGCATTTCTTGGTCATCTAAACGACAACCTACTGTGTCCAGATCAAGTGCGGAAGCTGAATACCGAGCACTAGCCACTTCTGCTGCTGAAATTACCTGGATTTCCTTCCTTCTTCGTGACCTACAAGTGCAACTCCCTCAAGCTCCACAACTGTTTTCGGACAATATCAGTGCACTCTACATGACCATCAATCCAGTTTTCCATTCTCGATCAAAACATATTGCAATTGACTATCATTTTGTTCGTGAAAAGGTTGCATTAGGATCACTAATCACACGATTTGTACGATCCATTCAACAACTTGCTGACATTCTCACCAAACCGTTATCTAAACACAACTTCAAACATTTACGTGACAAGCTTGGCATTCGAAGTACTTCTCCCTCCATCTTGAAGAAGGGTATTGAGGAGACACAACTGTCCACACCACATATGCACCACTAAGTAAAGTAGCAAAGCAAGCAAGTAGTGGAATGGACACATGATTAAACACACTACATTTTGTCTAAACAATCTGCACTAAGTATGCACTAAATATTGTCTCTTTTGTAACGTTATTGTTACCGTTATTATGCTTGAGTGTTGTATATATAGAGAGGATATGACCTTGTATTATTCAAGTGGAATGAGATTACATTTACATACATTTTACAAACCTTTTTAAGCATTTACAACCTTGAAAACAGAGTGTCTTGTTAACAACAAAGGTCTTTTCTAATGGTCATAAGCCCAGCATCTGTTTTCTCGTTCACTATTTTTGCTTCTTTTTTCATCTGTTCATATGCTCAAGTACCATGCTCAACCTACACCTTCATATCCAATCAGCATTTCAATTCTTGTATCGATGTTTCGTATCTTGATGCTCATATCCACTGCACTCGCATGCTTGGATCACAAGCACTACTGGCTTTCTAGAAGAGCAATGAAAGTATTATTGCATACACAACACCAGTTACCAGTTATTGTCAGTTTTTTGCCATTAAATCTAAAAGAAAATCTAGAAGTTCCCCCTGAATTTAAATTTTTATAAAGTTTTTTTTTTTAAATAAATTGGTGCCTGTTGGAACCAGATTTCTCCGAGTAGGTCCTTCGGTCAACCTGCAAGATAAAAGAATGCGAGGGTGTTGACCCTCGATTCATCTCCGGCGTAAGAGTAAGTTTCTAATAGGGTAAAACGTAAAGAGATTATGATAGAGAATACTTGAGTAGTGATAATGAATTGCCTGTCCTTTGTTGTTGCTTACTCTCTTCTTTTTATATCCTTCGGATATGGGTCCTAGGAGGTGATGAGGAAAGAACAGCCATACCCCACATTCTGAGGTGTCACTTGTTGATTGGACCGAAGCACCCAAGGGATCTCTATGTCTTGGATTCGGATCTCTATGTCTTGGATACTTAATTTATGTGTACAGTAATGGGCTTAATATAGCCTATTGGGCCGATGGGCCTCTAACATGTCCCAGGGCTTCGGTAAGAGGTATCCTCGGACCGAAGGCCGAAACCAACAGCCCATCTTCGGATTACCTTTTCGGCTGCCTTTTTTCGGACATGGATGACAGCTATTAATGAGAAGGAGTCTCATGGGGAGTCGTGTCCATTAATGATGACAGGTATCCCGCCTTAAGATTTGTGCTCGAATCACAGCCGTTGAATTTGTAACGTCTTCTACTTTCAAGGGTCGTGTCTATTTAAAACCTCAAAAAACCCCTTTTGCTGTTTACTTTTTCTCTTTTTTCACATCGGATACTTGGTAAAAATTTTCTTCTCAGCCTCTCTTCCAACATTAACGATTGGGAACGCGAGTTCGACAGATACTGCTGCTCCAACTCCAATTGCGGTTTATCTTCAAACAAATTACCCCCAGGAACTCGATCTTATCTCCTACTGGACAATCAGTAAGTTCTTCTTCTTTCTTTCATAATATTTGTTAGTATGATGATTCGTGATTTTATTTTGTGCAAATGCATGTATGTTTGTATATGTATGTGTAAATGCAATGGGGCCTTTCGAAGATAAGAGGTTTCTGGGGATATGGGTTTGAGATATTGAACTGTTTTGGGCATTTTGTAGTTTTTTGTGGGTTTCCGTTTTTGTTTTGGGAATTTTGGGGTAAGAACTTTCCTCGGTGTCCCCAATACTTAAGAACACCCTTCGGTTCGTATGAATCATGGCCTGGATTTTATTCGACCGATTGATCCAAGCCCTCTGTACTCGGTTACTGACCGAATAGGTTTTTTTTCAAAATTTTCTTATTTTCCGAGTACATGGCTGACTCCTCTGTTTCCGAACGCAGGAGATGGCTCAATCAGGTGCGGCTCCCTTGTATTCGGCGATGGCGTATTTTGGCGATGAGTCAAAATTTCCAGCAGCCAATCTTTTTTCGGATATGTCCAAAGAAGAAGTTTTTACATATGCATAGTAGATATGACTTCCTCGAACAATATGAGGCATACCAGGCCGAGGAAGATGACCTCGTCTATCATACCCCTATTTCCCCTTGTCCTCATGGAAGTTTTAAAATAGGCATTTCTGAACGAGCCTTCCATTGCGGTCTTAGACTTCCTCTTCTTCCCATCATAAGGAGGTTCTTGATTCATACGAGGATAGCTTTAGGCCAGCTGGATCCAAATAGTTTTATTCATTTTAATGCTTTTCAGACTAGATGTATCAAAACCGAGGTTGAACCCAGATTGGTCCTTTTTCTTCATCACTATGATGTAAGGAGGAATCCTAAGTCGGCGGGCTTCTACACAGTAGCCCGAAGATCTGGTCGGGCAGATTGGGCTGCCACCAACTCTAGTAATCATGGGACACATACTAAGCGGTTTTTTATTAGTGGTCCGAGATTAGATAATTATCGAGTATGGAGAGAGATAGAACCTCGTAATGTACTTGCGCCTGAGATGTCTGATGAAGATAAGGCTGATTATTACAAAATTAGCCGACCGATGATTCCAGATAAGATTCCCCTATCTATGAGCCGAGACAAGGGTTATCTTGATGCTATCCATTGGCGTGGTGGTAACATATCTTTTCATTCTTTAGTGAGTTTCTATTCATAAATGATATTTTGCTGATTTTGTATTTTGTTGTTGCAGTGTCTTCTAAAATGGATTTGGCTCGGAGGCAGGCCGAAAAAGCGGCCAAGAAAAAGGCCAAGGAGGAAGCTAGATTGCTTCGGTTGGCTGAAGAGGAGGCTAGACAGCATCCCTTGGTAACCGAAAGAGCCGAGGTCGATCCGAACGATCCGAAGACATTAGCCGAGTCTGGCCGTCCTGATGGTTCTTCGGCTAGCGGAGCTGGTGACAATGTGAACAAGAGGATTCATAACACCGAAGAGGTTATTCAATCCTATCGACCCTCTTGGTCGATTATGTCTACGGACAAGTTTGCTGCCCCTGCTCCTGCGGAAGCGAAACAGGTTTCTGACGACTTCCTTCACGCCATGATTCTTCCTGCCGATCGGTCTGTCTATGAATCGGCTGATCCTGTGTCGGCTTGTGCCGAGCTGTTGGGGCACCTTACCATGGTACTTTTCTCGTTACCTTGTACTTGTATTATTTGCATGTTTTTTCATTCGTTTCACGTTTGCTTTCTTGTTTGTCTCAGACTGCTCCTTGGGCTGCGGCCGTTCAGGATAAAGTGAAGGATATGTCCAAGCAGCTGAAGGAGGCAGAAACTTTTCGGAGAAAAAACGCCGAATTCCAGACTCGTGTCAATAACTTGGAGATTGAGCGTAAATCTCTGGAGCGGGAGAGAGATGCTCAGATGAGGCTTGTGGCAAGGAGGACCGAGCAGGCCAAGCGGGGTCGGCGACTGCTGAAGAAGTCCGAAAAGAAAATGATCCAATGTGAAGATAGGAGCTATGCGGCTGGTTTTGATGAAGCAGTGGTTCGGGTTCATAAGCTTGGTTGGGACTACAAACAGATTTTGGGCATGTTTGAGGATCCCGTTACTCGTCCCCCAGAACCCGATCTTCCTCTTGAAGTTAGTTCAGACTCCGAACCCGATCTCTCTGACTGAATTTGTCTTCTTTTTACTTCTGATTATATGATGTAAGCCTTCGGGCATAACTTTTTCCTTCGGATTTGATCTCTCTGAATATTATCATAATTATGCCATTTATTTTTATGCATCTTCATCCAATTATATTTTGGTCTTGGCTTGGCATCTTCGGCCGTAGCCTAGCTATTATTGTCCTTAGCATAATTTTTCTTTTTATGCGTTTTCGGACTATTATTATTGACCTTAGCATAATTTTTCATTTTACGCGTCTTCGGCCAATTATTGCATCTTCGGCCGTAGCCTAGCTATTATTGTCCTTAGCATAATTTTTAGTTTTATGCGTCTTCGGACTCTTTTTGCATCTTCGGCCGTAGCCTAGCTATTATTGTCCTTAGCATAATTTTTAGTTTTATGCGTCTTCGGACTCTTTTTGCATCTTCGGCCGTAGCCTAGCTGTTATTGTCTTTAGCATAATTTTTAGTTTTATGCTTCTTCGGACTCTTTTTGCATCTCCGGCCGTAGCCTAGCTGTTATTGTCCTTAGCATAATTTTTAGTTTTATGCGTCTTCGGACTATTGTTGTTGACCTTTGCATAATTTCTCATTTTATGCGTCTTCGGTCAATTATTGCATCTTCGGCCGTAGCCTAGCTGTTATTGTCCTTAGCATAATTTTTAGTTTTATGCGTCTTCGGACCCTTTTTCCATCTTCGGCCGTAGCCTAGCTGTTATTGTCCTTAGCATAATTTTTAGTTTTATGCATCTTCGAACTATTGTTGTTGACCTTTGCATAATTTCTCATTTTATGCGTCTTCAGTCAATTATTGCATCTTCGGCCGTAGCCTAGCTGTTATTGTCCTTAGCATAATTTTTAGTTTTATGTGTCTTCGGACTCTTTTTTCATCTTCGGCCGTAGCCTAGCTATAATGTCCCCAAGTATTTAAGGGATTTGTAAATGATTAAGGCTTTCTTCGGTCAATGAAAAATATTTCCTCCCTGCTTTAATTATGTCAAAATATCATTAATACTAAACCAGAAATAAGAACACATGTTATATTCGGTCTGCCCCAAACATGGGTTCCTTATATTCGCTTTATTTACAATAAGATGAAAAGATCTTACTGGTAGAAACGACGAAGGTGGGATGCATGCCATGTATTTTTGATAAGATTCCCGTCCGAATGAGCTAGCTTGTATGTGCCTGGACGAACTACTTCTATCACCACGTAGGGACCTTCCCAATTCGGCATAAGTTTACCTTGTCTGGTCGGCATCGAAGTGGCTAATTCCCGAAGGACTAAGTCTCCCACATGGAATGATCTTTTCTTTATTCCTGAATCGTAATATTGGGCTGCCTGAAGTTGGTATATTAAATTTCTCTGATAGGCTGCTTCCCTTTCTTCTTCAAGCAGATCCACATTTGCTTGGAGTCCGAATTCATTTGTTTCCACGTTGAACACCTGTGTCCGATACGATTCTAGGCCGACCTCAGTTGGCATCAAAGCATCGGTACCGAAGGCGAGTTTGAATGGAGTTTCTCCGGTCAATGATCTCGGAGTTGTTCGGTAAGCCCATAGGACATATGGCAATTCTTCAGCCCAAAGTCCTTTAGAATCTCCTAGCCTTTTCTTTATCCCGTCGAAAATGATCTTGTTAGCTGCTTCGATTGCTCTATTTCCTTGAGGATGGCCAACCGAACTGAACCTTTGCTGAATTCCGAATTCAAATAGGAATTTCCTGAATTTGCTTCCAATGAATTGTGTCCCATTGTCTGACACACATATCATCAGGATTCCGAACCTTAGAATAATTTGTTCCAGCACGAACTTTTTTGCAGCTTCTTCGGTGATGGCTGAGAGGGGTCTTGCTTCTACCCATTTGGTCATGTAATCAATGGCCACAATGCAATACTTGGCCTGTTTAGTACTAATTGGCAGAATGCCCACAATATCTACAGCCCACATAGCAAAAGGAATCGGATTGAGTACCGAGGTCATTTCTTTGGGTGGTTGCTTCGAAACGTTACTGAATAATTGACATTGTTTGCATTTTTTCGCGTATTCCGAAGCGTCCTCCCTTATCGTTGGCCAATAGAAACCTTGTCTTAAGATTTTGAAGGCAAGTGACCGGCCTGCAAGGTGTTCACCACAAATGCCTTCATGAATACTTTCTAATGCCATCTCCTTCTCGTCGGGATCCAGGCATCGATCGGAGCAATGGCTGAGTGGCTGATCTCCTAAATAATCTGCCTTCAATGATGGAGTAACTGGCCGATCGATATCTAATTTTATGGGCTTGTTTTTTATCAAGGGGAAGGGTATCTTTTTCTAAGAAAGCTCTGATTGGCGTCATCCAATTAACTCCTTGACGAATTTCCAGGCATTGTTTTTTGTCTATCGATGGAGCCTTGACTTCGGTTAAATAAATTAAACCTGTGAGATTCTGAGTTTCTGCCGAAGCTAACCTTGATAACGCATCGGCTCGGCTGTTGTTTTCCCTGGCTACTTGGCTTAATTCGAAAGATTCGAACAATATTGAATTTTCACGCACCTTCGTGGCATAGGCTTTTGTTCGGGGATCTTTTTGTCAGTATTCTCCTGAAAACTGTTTGACAACTAGCATAGAATCGCTGAAAACTCTTAAGTGCTTCACCTCCAAACTTTTTGCCAAATCTAGACCTGCTAATACCGCTTCATATTCGGCCTCGTTATTGGTTAAGGCGAAAGTGAATCTGATCACTTGACATATCTCAAAGCCGTCGGGACTAGTTAATATGAGGCCTGCACCACACTTCGATCCTGCTACCGAACCATCTACAAAAAGTTTCCACTTTCCTGGTGAATGTATTAATTGTTCTTCAGGAGTCAAATCCTTCGGACCAGAGAAAGAGCATTCCGTTATGAAGTCGGCAAGGGTTTGAGCTTTGATTGTTGTTCGGGGAACAAATTCCAGGTCATATTCTCCTAATTCGACCGACCAGGCAACCACCCGGCCCGAAGCTTCTGGTCTTCGCATGATCTTCTTTAGGGGTTGATCGGTTACTACTTGGATCGTTCGGCCTTGGAAGTAGTGTCGTAACTTTCTCGAGGCCATTACTAGCCCATAAGCAAACTTTTCGGCATTGGGATACCTTGTTTCTGCATCTTTTAGGATGTGAGAGACGTAGAACACTGGATGTTGGTTCCCTTCATGCTGTTTAATCAGTACCGCCCCGAGTGTTCGGTCATTCACAGCCAGATATAGCTGAAGAGTTTCATTCGGGCTTGGTCTCATTAAGAGAGGGGTGTTCACCAGGTATTCTTTTAGTTCCTCAAAAGCTTTTTGACAACTCGTTCCCCATTCGAAGGTTTTTGGTCCCCGAAGCACCTCAAAAAATGGCAGGGCTTTTTCAGCTGATCGAGAAATGAACCTTCTCAAGGCTGCCATTCGTCCGGTCAATTTTTGAATATCCCTGATCGTCCTCAGTGCTTCCATGTCGATGACTGCTTTAATTTTTTCAGGATTCGCCTCAATCCCTCGGGCGCTGACCAAATAGCCTAGAAATTTTCCACTACTAACTCCGAACGTGCATTTGTTCGGATTAATCCTCATGTTGTTTTTCCTTAGTGCTTCGAAGCATTCCTTCAGATCTTCGGCATGATCTCTAAACAAGGATTTGACAATCATATCGTCCACGTAGCATTCCATGTTTTGGCCTATTTGTGCTTTGAAGACCTTGTTGATCATCTTTTGAAAAGTTGCCCCTACATTTTTTAGTCCGAATGGGCATTTTGATGTAGGCATAAGTGCCATTCGGTGTAATGAATGCTGTTTTAGGAATGTCTTCGGTATTCATAGAGATCTGATGGTATCCGGAGAACGCATCCAAGAAGCTGAGTATTTGATGGCCCGAAGTGGCATCTATCAACTGATCGATATTCGGTAAAGGGTAGTGGTCCTTCGGACAATGCTTGTTTAGGTCGGTGTAATCGACACACATTCTCCATTTTCCGTGTGACTTTTTGACCACCACCACGTTTGCCAACCAATCGGGGTAATCTATTTCTTCAATGAATTTGGCTTCTAGAAGTTTTTCGACTTCGGCTTGGATGACCTTTTGCCTTTCCATAGCAAAATTTCGCTTCTTCTGCTTCCCCGGTTGGGCATCGGGTTTCACGTTGAGGCAATGTTTAGCGACTGATGGGTCTAAACCTGGCATGTCTTCGGGATTCCAAGCAAATACGTCGTGAAATTCCTGAATGACTTTGATGACTCTCGCTTTCAGTTCGGGATCTAGATTCTTGCCTATCTGGATCATTTTGCCCGACTGGCCTACGTATAGCTCCACCTCCTCAGTTTCAGTTGCTGGTTCGGCAATCGGACTAGATAAATCGACTCTGGATTTCTCTAGCTCAATATTCATCAACTGATGGCTGCTTCCAGTGTCATCGTTGATCCTCTTTCTTTTGCCAGATTCGGTCATCTCTATGTCCTTGTCTTTCTCTAGGTCTTCCAAAATGATGATCCGTGCGGCTTTCTGATCACCTCTCATTTCTCCGACCCCGTTCTCGGTTGGAAACTTTCACTTTAGATGCGGTATGGAAGAGACGGCTTGAAATGAAGATAAAGCTGGCCTTCCGAGGATCCCATTGTATGGACTGTCGACCCGAACCACGTAGAATTTTGCTTCCTTCGTCATAGTGTATGGTGCCTTTCCTAGCAAGACGGAGAGGGTGATTGTTCCTTCAATTGGTATGGGCTGATTTCCAAAACCGTACAATGGTGCTTCATGGCAGGGTTCTAATTCTTCTCCTCCAAGATTCATCTTGCAATATGTTCGGTGGTATAAAATGTTTACCGAACTGCCTTGGTCTATTAGCACTCTCCAAATCTTATTTTCGCCGATGACTGGGTTTATGACAAGTGGGTCTTCGTGCGGCCATATTACGTCCTCGTAATCGTCTTCGGTGAAGGATATAGGTAAAGGCTGCTTCGCTGTGTTTGATTGACAAAGGTTGTAGATTTGTCTGGCATACTTCTTTCGGGAGATTTTACTATCCCGATCGAGAATCGTACCTCCGGAAATGGTTTTCACTTCCCCTCGGTATTTTTCCGATACTTCGGCCTCCTTCTTTTCTTTGTTGTCCAGCTTCTCCCTCATATCTCCGATGAATTGTGCTAGGTCTCCCTCCTTGATCATTCTTTCTATCAGCTTCTTTAGATGGTAACAATCATTGGTGTTATGACCTTTATCACGATGGTAATCACAGAACTTATTTTCGTTTCTTCGGTGTTCGGGGGCCCACATCTTAGGTGGTCGAGTGAATCCAGGCCTTCCTTTAATTTCATGGAGAATTTTTGAGATTGGAGTGTTGAGAGGTGTAAACACGGCATTATCTCTATCTCTTCTTCGTTCGGTTCCTTTATTGGGCCTTGCGTCATTCGGCCTGCTTCTGATATCCCCACGATCTTTTCGGTCGTCCCTTTTGTCATCTCTTCTATCACTTTTATCATTTTTCTTATCTTTGTATCCATTAATGGATTCTGATTTTCTTCGGATAGCTTCTCCTCGTAAATATATATCGTTCAAGGATTTTGGAGGTGCATCATACAGGGAGGATCGAAGCTTTTTCCCTTTAATGGGATCGAGCCCGGCCGAGAGGAACCCAGCAGCCTTGACTTTGTCCAAGTTCGTCACCGTTCCTGCTTCGTCTTTGAATCGGGCCAGGTATTCTCCCAACTCCTCGTTCGGTCTTTGTCTGCAATGAATCAAAGCTTCCGTATCTTTTTCTCTTCGGCACATGTGGGAGTAGTGCCTTATGAATTTCCTTTTGATTTGCGCGTATGAACCAATAGACCTTGGTCTTAACGAACGATACCACATTGACGCCGATCCTTTCAGACATGTCTTAAATATCTTGCACAGCATGACATCACAATGTCCCATACCGGTCATGAGCGATTCATATTTCTCGCAATGATCTTCGGGATCACCTTTCCCATTAAATTCGTTCATCTTCGGAAATTGTCTCCCCGGCGGAGGTCGGTATTGTTCCACGTCTATAGTCACCACAGGTTCATGGCTCATCCTTCTTTCACCGAACATAACCTTTTTTAGCCTTCGGATTCGGTCATCTGTGCGAGGGCCTTCTTCTTCAGAATCCGAGGAATAATTGGTTTTGGATTTTGCTTTCATAGATGGCGATTCCGAATTCCAAGATTCGTCTTCATCATCTCTAGTTCTCTTCTCTCTTTCATCTTCGGCTTTTGGATCTTCGGCCTCTAAGGCCTCACGAAGCAGTTTTTCTTGTAGCTCGATCTCTTCTCTTTGGAGCTTGAGGGCTTCTAATTTCAATCGATCAGCCGCCTTTTTCTTAGCTAATCTTTCGGCTTCTTTATTGTTTGCTTCCTTCTGCTTTCCTTTGGCCTTCTGCTGCTCTCTCCATTTCATTAGCATCTCTTGCTGCTCTTCGGGAGTAGGCACGTCTCCTTCTTCATCAAAATTCAATATCCTTCGGGTAGCAGAAGGATTTTCCTGGGATATAGGAGCGACTCTTTGGATGGTAGGAGTGATGGGACTGTCTCCAGCCACGGTGCTGGCGTCTACTAAGGGCGTGTCTTCAACTGTCATAATTCTTGATAAACTCGAACACAATCGTTTCTTTACGTTCCCACAGACGGCGCCAAATGTTGGAACCAGATTTCTCCGAGTAGGTCCTTCGGTCAACCTGCAAGATAAAAGAATGCGAGGGTGTTGACCCTCGATTCACCTCCGGCGTAAGAGTAAGTTTCTGGTTGTTTAGATAATAGGGTAAAACGTAAAGAGATTATGATAGAGAATACTTGAGTAGTGATAATGAATTGTCTGTCCTTTGTTGTTGCTTACTCTCTTCTTTTTATATCCTTCGGATATGGGCCCTAGGAGGTGATGAGGAAAGAACAGCCATACCCCACATTCTGAGGTGTCACTTGTTGATTGGACCGAAGCACCCAAGGGATCTCTATGTCTTGGATTCGGATCTCTATGTCTTGGATACTTAACTTAGGTGTACAATAATGGGCTTAATATAGCCTATTGGGCCGATGGGCCTCCAACAGTGCCCTTCATAAAAATTATTTCTGGTTCCGCTCCTTAGCATCAACATGCATCTTATATTACACTAAAGCTTAAAAGGGCCATATCAAGAGTGTATATGTATGCGAATGCGACATGATCCAAACGGATGGGTTGCATGGGCATTAAATCCAACTCAAACTGGCATGATTGGAGCACAAGCACTACTGGCTTTTCACAACACGAATGGAAGTGTCATTAAATACACAACATCGGTTAACGATCGTCATCCTTCGATGCAACCAGGACCTCTTAGCAACATTTGGTCCGCTTATTTTCAAAACTAAGTTCAACCAAGTATTGCAAGCTGGTAAAACAGTTGTAAATAACGTTCCTCAAATGCACTCTCCCATGGGACCAAATGTTCACTTCTTCGGGGAAATCGACTTTCTTCCTGTTCAGAAACCGGTTGTTTAGGCAGGCTAAGTTATTATTAATTGAGTTTTGAGATTTTGTGTTACCAATTAGACAAGATTTTAGCTTAGCATTCTTATTCTTCTGCTGAAATACCTTTATACTCAAAATTTGATGAGTCTTTGTGGATACTCCTCTTATATATCATCAGTCCAAAAACTTGGGAACTTTAGAATCTTGGTGAAATGATGATGGCAATTTTAAGTTTGAATTGAGAAAAATACCATTCTGCATGTTGTCAAAAAAAAGAAAAAAGAGAGCAAATCTGGGCATTATTTGAGCAATCCCTAACCCAAAATAAACATTCGGCTAGCCAAGTATGAAAAAATTCTATATTATGAATATACAACGTATAAAGATACCTAAGTTTTATTTGAAAAACTAAAAATTATAGCAAAAATATGTTGCATGTAGAACATCACTTCATTTTTTTATTAAAAACGGATGGTTAAGATTAAAATGAATAACTAATCTGTAATCAAAGTAGCCATAAGTGTGACAATAGCTTAAAAATAACCAATTTTTTTAAACTTCGTCATGAAAATACCTATTTTAAAAGTGATTGGTTATTTATAAGAAGAAATACGCGAATTGGGTATCTCATTTTCTATAGAATACCCATTTGGGAGTTGGGTATCACAATTTTTTTTATTTCAATTTTTTTGGATACCCATTTACGGGGGTTGTGTATCTTATAGGGATACCCATTTACAAGTTGGGTATCTTATACAAAATGAGATACCCAATTATTAGTTCGTATCCATCGGGTAAAAACAATCATACATTTTGAAAATTGTTATTTTTATCATTTTTAATGCACGGATTTTATTTAATATTGTATTATTTTTTAATAATTTGAATGAATTTTTTATGATATGAATTTTGTAAATTAAATATTTAAATGATATAATTTGATAATAATTACATATATATATATATATATATATATAAAGTAATCATTTAGTTAATAATAATTATAATATTATTATTTTGTTTTCATTAATAAGAACGACCATATTTTTGGAAAGAAGATGTTTTAGTTAGAAAAGGTTGGTTAGTTATTATTTAGGGGAAGTGTTGGGAAGAGCTACGTGTAATATTTTGAGAAAAAATTACGTTTTGTGGATAATTAAGTAAAAAAATCAAGTTTGAAAATGAGATATTTTAGTTAGAAAGTATAGAAAAGAGATTATCTTTTTTATTATTAATATAATATTATTAATTTATTTTATTAATTAGAACGATCATATTTTTGGAAAAAACATATTTTAGTTAGAAAAAGTTAATAGGTGAAAAAGATAATAATTGGTTAGTTATTATTTAGAAAAATTGTTGGGAAGTGCTACGTATAATATTTTGAGAAAAAATTGTATTTTGTTTTTTATAATTAAGTAAGATAATTAAGAGTTTGAAAATGAGATATTTTAGTTAGAAAATATGAAAAAAGATATTATATTTTAGATGTAAAAGGTAATTAGTTAGTTATTAGTAATTATAATATTATTAGTTTATTTCATTAATTAGAATGACCATATTTTTGGAAAGAATCAGTTAATTATTAGTAATTATAATATTATTGGTTTACTTCATTAATTAAAACGGCCATATTTTGGAAAGAATAGATTTTAGTTAGAAAAGTTAATAGCTGAAAAAGGTAAGTAGTTAGTTATTATTTAGGAAAATTGTTGGAAGAGCTGAATGTAATATTTTGAGAAAAGATTATGTTTTATTTTTTCATAATTAAAAATAATAAAGTAAAATAATAAGATAAGGTAAGTACCGTACTACCAAACTTTTAATGTTTGGTATTTTATAATACTAGCTTATAACCCGTTCAATGCACGGGTTTCTTGTATTATATTATAATTTTTATTTAATATTATAATTATGTTTTTGCATAATCATTATTTTTAATAATTTTTTAAATTTTTATTTATTATAATTTAATATACTCATGTTTACAGATTATATTCATGTTTCATTATTATAAACAATGTATACGATTTTTAATATATTTTATTAATAATTGAGAAATATGATGTGATATTTTCATGTATATATTAATGATTGTAAGGTTTGTTGTAAATTAAAAATGTAACGTAAAAATATTAATGATTGAAAGATATATGATAAAATTGATGTTTTTAGGTGTTTATAAAAGATAATATGTTCAACTAAAAGTAAATGTGAAAAAGGCAATAACTAATTACCATTAATTTTATTATATTAATTTGAAAAAGGCAATCGACTAATTACCATTAATTTTATTATCTTAATGGACTAATTATCATTAATTATAACGTGTTTTAATTGGAAAGAAAATATTAATGATGGAAAGATATGATACGATTGATGTTTTTAGGTGTTTATAAAAGGTATTATCTCGATTAATTATCATTAATTATATTATGTTATTATTTATTTTAGGTGTACTTATATTTCTTTAAAATGAAGGGTATATAAGTAAATTCAGTAAGTACCAAAAAAACAGGTACCAAAACTTTCAATATTTCGGAATTTATATAATAGTATAGATAGTATAGTATAGTATAGTATAGTATAGATAGATGTGTATTTTAATCATTTTTTCCCATAGGTGCGCCAACCTCATGGCTTGTGTTGTTTAAGTTCATGCATGCAATAACGAAATAATTACATTAACAACCCTGCGCCAGCAAGGTTGTCTAATCTACTATGAGACAAATAAATTTATAAAAACTATAACTTCCATTAGGTAGGTGGTATATTCTTCTAATTAAATCCTTCCATCTGTTCGACTCTCACTTCTTTCGATCTTGCTGTTGCTGCTTACAATACTTCATTATCGGAGAGGGTTCGGATTCTGGGCTTTATTGATAAATAAATCCAAATGCACTAGGAACTTATAAGAAGTTACTAGCAACCCCAAGAAAGTGTTCTTGTTAAAAACTCGAGCTCGACTTGAACCTGGCTACAAAAAATTTAACAAGAAAGGGGCTAAGGTTTGAAATAATAATAAAAAAAATTGTTTGATGAATGAGTGTGATTTGGCTCCTTTAAAAAACCTCGAGCTCTTTAACAAGAGTCGACTTGTTTAAAGAAGAAGCTCAGAGTCTTTTAACAAGAACTCGACCATACTCACATCACAACCTACTTGCAAAAGTTAGAATCTCATTAATGATCAAAAACAGCCAGGAGTCTCTGAACAGATAAAAAGTTTGTAAACAGACATACATTGCATTCAAGTAAAAATATTACTAGTTCTAAGCAAGTGCTGAGAATTGTAGTACATATCGATTAATAAACTCGACACAGACTCAGTCAAGTGATAGATCACAAATCAGAATTTGGTAACTTATTAACTGACCTTATACGGATATCTTTCAACTGTTTCACAATAAAATCTAAGAAAGTACTAATCTTGAGAAGAAACAAACAAGCAAGCAAAATAAGGAACTGAACAGACAAAGAAAACTAATAGACTGAGGGTATCTGCATTTTTCACAGCATGGTTAAGCACCAAAGTGTCCAAATAACTAGCCAAAAACAGAGGTCTACTATTGCAATTTTCTTTTTCCTTTATGGTTTTCATGTATCTCTGCCTAGCTAACCAGAAACGAATCTTATGATTTATACTAAATGTCGCAAACAGATCACCAATCTCACTCAAATTCCGAAAAGGGACACCTAAATGTAACACGAAATCCTACAATATTTATCTTTTTTAAAACACCATAAAAAAGGGTCGGATTGGATTGGTTTGATCGGTTTGGTGAACCCATGAACACCCCTAGTTCCAAGTGGCTCCGCCCCTGCTTGAGATTACATAAATGCTGCTGCTTTTTATCCATAAAGATATATGCTACTCATGTTAAGCTTATCGTGTGTGCTAGATTCCTCCACTGATTAAGGGGAATATAAATTTATTGGCAGTCCAGAAGTTTCCATAATGGAGGAATCATCAAACCCAAGGATCTTATCTAGATAAGGAAAGAATCATCAGTCAATTTCAGTCTTACAGGATTTAACTGATGTTACTTGCTATAAATTGCGTTGAAGGAGAGGGAGCAGTGCAGCAGCAGCAAGACGAGAGATCGAGGAGGCACTCTTGAAAGCAAAGTAAGATCATCAAGCAATGGCTCAACAAATTCAAATTTGTGATGTTAAGCCAAATCTTGTGACCGTCCCTCACTGCAAGAACACCATCAATGTTCAACACCTCAAGGCAAGTGATCATAAAATTTTAGACTGAAATTACAGCAACATATATGATCAGTGTGTTACTGATAGAAATTAAAATATTTTGTGCTGATCTTTTCTTCTTATTTTTTATTTTCAGAATGGTACTGAATTTGTGAGGGCATGTGCTCTTCAGTTGGAAGGGAACTGGAAAAGACAGTAAGTGTGGAGAAGCATTTAGTTTTTGAGAAAGATATGTATGTACACATACATTGCTGTTCCAAAAAAGCGTATCTAATGAAGTTCATTATTTTTTTTTTTGCAGTGGTTCTTACGTTGAGTTACTGGAGAGCTCAACATTTAAAGTTAGCGGAGAGTGTCAGCTGAGAGCTGGAGAAGATCCTTATGTAGGGCATTTTGTGGTCGGTCTGTCAAAGCATCATACTATGGGGAAAGTGAAAATTGAAAAAAGCCCTCCTGAGGAAGATTCTGAAGAAGACTTGAGTTGCCATGCATCTGGGATGATGGTACCCATCGCAATGGGTGTTTGTGACGATGAATATGTCAACTTCTCCCTCACCAGTGCTGAACCCTATTGGAAAATGCAGAAAGGCCTGATCATATATGGTGTTACTTTCACACCTATGACAATGAATAATTAATATGTAATCAAAGTAGCCCTAAGTGTGTCAAGCTCATGGCTTATGTTTAAGTTCATGCATGTAATAACGAAATAATTACATTAACAACCCTGCACTAGCTAGGTTGTCTAATGTACTATGAAATAAATATAAAAAAAAAACCATAACTACCATTAGGTAGGTGGTCTACTCTTCTAATTAAATCCTTCCATCTCTTCGACCTAATCTCGCCACTTTCGATTTAGCTATTGCTGATTACAATACTTCATTATGGGAGAGGGTTCGGTTTCTGTGCACTAATGAAAAAATCCAAATGCACAAGGAACTAACAAGTTACTAGCAACCCCAAGAAATTAATGTTCTGTTTAAGTATTTAACAAACCATGAAATTTATATTAATAAAAAGGGATCGCGTTTATGGGTATCGGTTTGTATTACAGATCAATCAATAAACTCCAGTCACAGATTCAATCTAGTGATACATCATAAAATCAGAATGTAGTAACTCATTAGTTGAATTTAGATGGAAATCAATCAAATGCTTCACAATAAACTCTCAGGAATTTTATGGGAGGACACTCAGGAATCGCAGTGTTTTATCGTCAGAAGGAGATTGGATTGATAAGTGTTCAAGTTCGTTCAACAACAAAAACTCAGCTCGTTTAATTACACATCCTATCAAGCCATAATAACACTTTATAAATGAACCAGGCTTGGTTGCAGAAAGCTCAGTCTCCAACTCGTTTATAGTACTTGATCTGTTTATTAACAAGCTTAAATTTGAAACATGAATATACATATGTTTTGCTCAATTCAAGTACATGGAGAGCTTGGAACTTGGCAAACCTTTCAAATCAAATAGCTAGTTTGTTGCTTTTACAGTTGTCTATCTTGATCATATTAACATGTTAACGATGTCCTATAGCAACCAGTACGCACTTTTGCAGAGTTGAAGTACAGTAAACCCTAACATTTGTTGTAGATTTTTCTCTACTGATGATGCAACTGAAAGTTCTTTCTCCCTTTAACATTATGGTACTGACATAATTATGTGAATTTCAGAAACTATACTTGACATGGTACTTTTATTTTGACCACAGACTTGGGGCACGGGGCTTTTTCTTCAATTTTTTGCTGCCAAGCAAATGTAAGCTTTTGAATACCTTAAGTAAACTATTGGCGCACTTCCTTTGAGATGTAAAATTCAGAGAGCCTATGCAACCTGTCATGTGTCCATTTGAATTTCTCTTCTTGCTCAACGTTCTTGCTCCCAGACAATGTGGCTTTAAGCTCTGTAGATTTTCTGAAGTCGGTTTATTTATTCTCTTCGAAAAGTTCTGCACTTCAATTTCCTCTTTTAAGGTTACAAGTTCTTGTTCAATATTCTGAATTCTACAAGTTGTTAAATTGTAGTCATTCATCGAGGCTTCGGAGCTTTCCATTGCAAAATCTCTCTGCAGAAAAAAACTTAGGGTTCTACTGCATGTTTCTTCTCCATCGACATATGGACTTGCACCTAGAATTTGGCTTCTTGACAAGCTTTCTGAGAATTTTCTAGAAACCGTGTATCTGAAGGAGTCTGAGCAATCTTTGAGCGCTTGGTGTGTACTTCGTTGCTGAACATAAAGTGCCTGAACAATCAACCGCAGTGGCATCAACTCATTTTGAACTACTTCAACACATATCTCTTGTGACATTTTCTGGCATTTAAGGTCTTTGCATATCATGTCCCTTTCTTCTTCCGACAAGTCAAGGTGCCCCTAAAAAAAAATCGAAAGAAACTAATAAAAACTATGACATTTGCATTTCAGTCGTGCACTAATAATTGTTAAAACTCAAGATGAAATCAAGGAAAAGTTCTCAGGAATGAAGCAGCATACCTGAAGAAAGGTATTCAGTGCCCTGTAAAGATAATCATGGTTTTGCCTTCTGGACATCGGCACAATTTCAATGAGATCCATGAATCGTTTAGAGCTCATTACTGGATCAGTAGCAACATGACCAAGATACATGTCCCATAATTCTGCAATAATATACTTACTTGGCAATGGGGTTTTGTTTGAGCCTAGGTTAACAGACACATACGAAGAGAATATGCTCTCCATAGTGGCCAATTCAAAGCTGGAAGAGAATGAACCTGCCTCAGTTGTTGGGAGAAGAAAATCCTCAACGAAGGCTGTATTTAACAGAGAGACTATTAAATCTTTTAACTTTGCAATAATAGTATCACTTGTGAGGCCAAGTTCCAGACACTTTGAAAGCAAAGAAAAGTAAAACCCAACAGGTATGATCTTACTAGCATTTTCGCCAATAGGCAGCAAATTAACAACACCTTGTAATATATCTAAACTTTGGCTGTTTGTATCACCGGAACTCTCACAAAAGTTGCTTGTCTTCATAGACAGAACCCACTTGTTTGCGTAAAAAAGAATGATCGGAGCAACATATTTCTCTCTCATACCTTGTCTTCTTAGAGAGTTAATTATCCTTTCAAAAAACCTAAATGGCAAAGCAATAAGATCTTTAATCCAGACGTCCACGATCTCCTCCACTATTTGAAGGCTCCAAGCTTGACTAGCCAAAGCCTCCAGTGTGACTACTGGATGGTCCCTCCTCCTTTCTGGATCAAGAATCTCCATGCAAGCCATAAATGCAAGAGACTCTATGCAACGGCTCACAATTCGAAGCTCTTCCGCCCATGGAAGCAATGTTTCACATTTTCGGAGAACAATTAAAGTGTCATTCCAGTTTTGCAATGCAACTTGGTTCAGATAAATATCAAACCTTTCACACAGGTTTCGGGAGTTACGCTCTTCTCTTAATTCAAGAAATTCTGCTGCACATCTAAGTGCAGCAACATTAAACGGATTGACTAACGTGGAAGCTCCATAGATGAACAGGGCAATCATCTCAAAAGTTTCTGGTCCTCCGGGAAAATCTTTTGGTAGCTCAACCTCATTTGAATCTCTTAATGCTCTGTTCAAGTACCTGCTTTTGGAAAACAGTGGATACTGGACCATAACGAATAAGTTAATGACAAGTAACACAACTTTTTATACAGATGAACAATAAAAATCCACACAAACGTCAAATGCTATATACTTTTACAATTGTATTCACTTGGCTAAGCCCTTGTTCCGTAGTTAATATTCATCTTACCTTGTGAAGGCTAAAAGTTCTATCGGCAACATGAACACGAACAGATATAGGTAAACCACTCTCTTGGCTCCTGTCATTTAAAACAGTTGAACAGACAGTTTTTAGTTTTTGCTCAAAAAAAAAAATGCATGCTGCATAGAAACATTTGGGTGAGTCCTAATAAAGCATGTTTATGACAATCGACATACCATGAAAGAATCTTGATTTTCAGAAGTGCTGAAACTTTTGGAGACGAAAAAGGACTTGAATGCAGTGAATAACTGTGTTTCGAACTAGCAGAATCCATTGCAAGAAATAGCTCATGTAATGTAACAGGAACAACTACAAATGTTGCAATGGTAACAAAGACAAAGCTTATTCCCTTTTAAAATCAAAAAACCAGCTAAGTGAATTTCATTACACTTTGTTGAAGATTAGGACAAGGGGGCAGTCTTATTATATATGTACAGACTCCAGTCAAAGTCGTAAGTGCACGAGTGAAGCATATTATCCTAGTTTTAAGCCTCCAAAAACGCTTCTCGAAACAGTGCACCCCATTAGACCCTAGCGACCTCAACTCTCTCAAAATGAATACATTTACTAGAAGTGGTAGAATTTGGTGGTATGGGGAAAGAGAAAAGGTGAAAGTGAAAGAGTTGAATATCATGGTGTTGCAAATGCAGATAAAGAAAAGGTGAGAAAGGAGGTGAAGTGCGGGTGAAGTATTGTTTGGTTTGTGTAATAAGCATACACCCACAACGGCACGGCTTGTGAGCAAATAGATGGGGTGTACCTGGGCTGTTTTGTTTGCTTATACTAGGCAATCCCCAATCCCAAAGTTTTTATGCCTAGTTTATATTTATATGTTTTTAAAAGTATATATGCTTGCATGACACATTGTTTAGAATAAATTAAATGCTGGGAGAACATGCCTGGTATACATGTGTGTGTGTGTGTGTGTGTGTGTGTGAGAGAACATTTCTGTGAATTTCAGGCATAAGAATCACTGAAAAAACAAACAAGAAAGGATTAGAATTTTGAATATGGAAAGCATAGCTTAAAAGAAATTGCAAGTGGCATTAATAAAAACAACACATTACAGAATGAAAGAGAACAATTCGTCAAGGCTATATATCATTTTCGTTTGTACAAACTTGTGCCTGATCGGATAATTTCTATTAAAAATAAGTTGAGAGTGACAACAAACATTAGGTGAAACATGAATTTCTATACATATAACTAGAAATGTTACTAGAAGAAAACCTTGAAACATGAGTATATCAGAGAATAAGGGGGCTGCCTGTCATCTACAATACATTTCCAAGTGAAACACAATCAAATAACATTAGTGTCACTTTCAGTATTCTCTGTCTCTGCAAGGAAGGGATCCTTCAGAAGTTCAGAGGCCGAGGGTCTTGCTCGGGGCTGGCCAATGCATCTTTCAATAAATGCCTTCACGTCCGGATCGGTTACTTTGTCAATGGACTGAGGCTTCACTCCACCTGTGACCTTCTTGTATATTTTGGCGATGCTATCACACTCGCTGTATGGTATTTCCATCGTAGCCATTTCAAGCAAGCACATACCAAATGAGTATATGTCTACCAACTCTGTGTAGTCCTCTTCATAGAGCTCTGGTGCCATATACTCAGGTGTGCCTAGCAGTGAATGAGCAACATGGCTCTTCCCTACCACTGTAGCTAATCCAAGATCACCAATCTTGACCTGTGATTATAATACAATATTTTACTAAAAGAATATTCTATAATTCACAAACAAATATCAGAAAATCATGGTACGAGAAATACAAGAAGCCAGCTGATACCAACTAAAGTCAACAAGGACTACAGGAATACAAAAAAAAAGGATGAGAAAGAAAAAATTATTTTCATTTCACAAGATGGACTCTAAAATGAGACGAGACAAAACCATATTTGCTATCCAAAGTAAACATTATAAGCAGGAAGAAAAGTAGATACCTTCCCAATATTCCCATTGATGAATATGTTGCTGCAATTCAGGTCCCTATGAATAATACATGGGTCATGGTTATGCAGATAGTCCAAACCTGCCAGAATCTGTCTTGACCACTTCTTCAAGGCCTTCACTGACACATGACGATGCTTCTTCCTGTAATCCCTCAGATTACCCGATGCACATGCCTCAGTGATGAAATTCAATGTATTGTGTTCAATGTCTTTCCAGAAACTATAGAGAACAATGATGTTCTCATTCTTCAGTGATTGTAGCAACTCAATTTCGGAGAAAAGCCTACTGATGACGGATGGGTCGTCGCTGAACTTCCTCAAACGTACCTGATTCCATGCAACATCTCGACCTTCTTCCTGATCGAATCCCCTGTATACCTTTTTAACAGCACCGGCACCTAGTAAATCACTGTATCTACCGAAACGTCCAGATGGATCAACCTCAACAAACGGTTCTCTATCCTGATCAGCTGAGTCAGGACTTGCGGATGGCATCATCAAGGTCATGTATATATACAGAATTTGGTATCAAAATAAAATCTGCTAGAAACAATACAAGCATGAGTAAATATGCGTGTAAAAAATCTCATAATGCAAGATGCCACCAGCAGAGAAACCTCAAATTAACCCGTACAGAAGTACGAACCGACGATTCTATTAAACAATCACACATACATATAAAAATATATGTTTGTATGTTCAGATAACATAACACATCATTGAGATACCTAATGCTAACTATGAGTCAAAATTAGTTACATTTATGACATAGAGTCCGCCAGCAAGAGATGAGGGAAATGTATGGTCTCTCAAGGTCTTAACGTATCCAGTCTTCTGTATGGTCTCTCAAGGTCTCGACGTCCCCGTCACTCCTTTAATTTGATACTTATCAGTCATAAATTAATTATCGAATAAAAAAATAGATGAAGAATCTTGTAGGCAAAAATGTTTTGCAAGTAAACTAATTGACCATGTTGGATGGTTCTCAAAACATATAATCTAATGTGTAAGATCAACTTTATTTCCAAAAAATTATTTAAAAGCACACTTTTTCCCATACTTAATTAAGATCGATATACATAACTATACAAGTTTAGAATTTAAGTGCTTGAAAGGTAAAGTTAAGTCAAGCCTTATGCACATCAATATCTAAAACAATAACATATCTTAATCAAGATTAAGTCATTCCATTTAAAATCCTGCTATAACAATCTATTAACACGATGATCGAAAAATCAACCCTCTAAATCCCTCAAAGCAAAATCGATCTCACGTCACAACCTATAATCATTGTATCTTGTCCATAATAATCATACAAATAAAAATCATTTCAACGTCACATACTAGAAAAGATCTTATCTTTCATATAAAAAAAACATTATTCAGAAGCAATGAAGCCACTACTTCTAACTACTACACCAAATATCTATATTAATTAAGCATAAATATTTAAACTAATCACATAATTAGTGCAAAATTAGCATAATTCAACCAACAAAACCCCATATCAGCATGTAAAAACTAATCATAATTATTTAAACTAATCACGTAATTAGTACAAAATTAGCATAATTTCAACCAATAAAAACCCATATCAGCATTCAAAACCAATCATAATTATTTAAACTAATCACATAATTAGTACAAAATTAGCATTATTTCAACCAGCAAAAACCCATATCAGCATTCGAAATTTCAGCATAAATAATCAAACTAATCTCATAATTAGTACAAAATTAGCATAATTTCAACATAATTAGTACAGAATCAGCATAATAATTTCAACCAATAAAAACCCATATCAGCATGTAAAAATCAAACACACATACATATATAATTAAGCTTTAAACATCAAACAAAGAGCTATAATGAGCAAAAGATTGAAAATTACCTTAAGAAAAGTGGAAACAGAAGCGTTCTTTGATATCTGTGTGTATATATGTATGTATAGGTTTACAAAGGGTTGCAGAATGGAGCACAAATCAAAAGAACGATGCTACTACTTCGAATGCTTGCTGTGTGTATATGTTGTATGTATAGGTATGAGCCCAACTGAATAAATGAAATTTCAAGAGGTGTGTTTGGACTTCAGAGGACTAGACATATTTATACACGCTTTGGTCAACGGGTTTTTATTCATCATCCAATTAATTTTGACTTTTTTATTACGAGAACAATTAGGAGAACAATTAAATCAGAAAAAATGGAATTTGAAATACATTTTGTTTGAGAGAGAATCGTAATATATCAATTACGATAACAATTAAATCGGAAAGAAAGGAATCCGAAATACATTTGATATAACTAAAAGGAAAATGCTACAGTCCCCAAATCGAATCCCAAAAAAATTGGTCATATTATGAAGGACCCTCAGTATTCACATCAATCATACCAATTAAAATAAATTAAAATATCCCATACTATCAAATCACCAATGCCACATCATTTGGTATTTTTGGGATCCAATTTGAGATCCTAGCACTACTCTAACTAAAATGTATTTCAGGTTCTGTTCTCATTAAATTATACCAATTATTTATATCAATTTGAATTCGATAAATGGGAAACTAAAATATTTACTGCCAATGTTATGTAAGAATAATGAAATGAAGTCGGCACGGTATTGATATTTTCAAAGCAAAACTAAAAAAAACATGTGGATTTGATTTTAAAAAAAAACATGTGAATTTGGTTAAAGTTTTTGAAAGTTATTCTTTGGTCCCATTATACATGTTCTTTTTAATTTTTGATTGATCAAATTAATCAAAATCTAACTAAAATTTATATCTATTATATGATTGGAAAAAATAAAAAAAAAATTATTAAAAAGAACACGTAATCTATTTTCAATCTTAACTTACAAATTTTAAAAATAATATTTAAATAATTTTAATATTTAATCAAAAATTGATCAATTTGACGAGAGTAAAATTTTTTACATATAAAGGAAGGTTGACAAAACAATTAAGGAAATACGGAGGATGTAATCTTGCCTTTTTTTTGTTCAATTTTCTCCATAAAGATTAGTCATGTACAATTTGCTAACAATTTGTGATTGAATAAAAAGTACGCTTATTGGTCAATGGTTGTAATAAAACGTGGATATTTTGAACACTAATCTACGATTCTAATTAGATAAGAGAGTATGATATCTATGGTTCAAATTAATCAGGAGGTAAAGATAATGATAATTTTGACGGTGTTGTGTGGGAGAAGATATTTTATTCTCATTTATACCGAATCAAACCAAATATATCAAATGTAATAAAATGCTCGAAAATTGAACTGAAGGATCTAAGTATATTCCACGTCCTCAAATGTCAAGAAATATATTGGTATATACCAATTTAATATTTTTGACCGACATACTAGTGTATACCCGAAGTTTTGAGAGGATCCGAAACATTAAAAAAATCTTGAAAAGTTTGAAAAAAGAATTTTTTTTAAAAAAAAAGTTGGAAATTCCTTTTCCGGATATTACATTTTTACGAGAGTATTTTTATCAAAAAAAAATAATTAGAGTAAATGATAGTCTATATACCTGCAACTTATATACATATAAAATATGAATATTACTCAAGTTGCATAAAAGAACTTAAACTTAGCTTACTCAGTTATAATACCACTCAAAGTGGTGTCTGAGGAGGGTAGCTGTACGCAGACCATGCCCCTATACAATAGGGAGGCTGTTTCCGAAGGACCCCCGGCCATTACAAATACAGAAATACAAATAAAGAAAGGAAACCTAATACAAACTAAGAAACTCACGCACACGCAGGAGTCGAACCCCTGACCTCCTTCAAAGAAGGCCAGTGGCTCAACCACTGCACCAACATGTTGTTGGCAAGTTGCATAAAAGAACGGAGGAAAAAAAAAGTTTAGCAAAAAAAAAAAAAGAACGGAGAAAAAGCAAACAGAAGGGAATAAAGAGTAGAAACATCTAGCTGTAGTGCATGCAACTAGAGAGGCCCATCCCCCATGGTTCTAATTTCATGAACCACCCGTGCATACTTTGATAGAGCATTGAATCTACTCAACCTTTATGTACTTAAAGGCAACGGGCACAATCTGGATCATAACTTTCTAAGTTCACAGCAAGATTGGCAAATCTCAAATAGATTATAGCATGCACTACCTGACAGGGACAACCAAATACCAAATTCAAGCAACTTCACATGTAACATGCATTGTGTAGTTCGGACCTGTGCCCGGAACAGGTGGTATCTCAGAGATATTTCCGAACATTAATGATACTTACAATAATGATGAGCTCCCAGCTACAAACTCAGTTTTGAAGCAAAAGTGTAGATTCAACATAAGTTCATCAAAAGAAAAACGTTGCTTGCCATAAAATTCATGATTTAGGAATCTAGACCATATGAATCCCAGCATCAAGAAGCATAGCTCACATGTTAAAGTCAATATCAGTTCTTAGATAGTTACTCAATCCAAGCCAGATACAGGCTCTACTCAGTTCTTACTCACCCCATGTGCCACACTAATTTACTATCCACAGCTATATAACCATAAGAAAGTATATCTGTCCAGGCGTAACACATGCTATATAAAAACTGAGAAAAACAAACACAAACCAACCAATTCAAGCAAGAAGCTGGAATCGGGCAGAAACAGATCGCAAGAACCTTCATTATTAGCATCACACTAAGGCAACTTGGAGCTAATGATAACGTAAAAACAATACTAGAGGTTGTCATCAATAAAAAATGTGATGCAACAGATTTTCTACACACAAGTAGAAGGGCAGAACTCATACTTGCTAACTGCTATCAACAACCATATTCAGTTACCAAGAAAAAGAAAGTATTCTGCATTTTATGGACTACAACAACAACATTTTAGTAGGCATCCGACATTACATAAATTGAACTACATTACATACACACGCAACTCAATGATCAAAAAGGAAATTCATTGTTCAAAGGCTTTGTTTAATAGGAGCTTAAAATAATGTAACAAAACAGTTGCCACATTGCTGTTATGCATGTTACTTGAGTATTTCTGCTTACGAGAACAAAAAACATATAAACATATATCTCCAGGTAAAAAGTTAGAAAGTAGTTACTGATAGGATATATTTTTATATATATTTTAGATGATTTTATCCCCGTATTTAATTGCATTTTGCATTTATTTGGATATTTATTTAATAAATTTTAATGTTTTATTGTAGAAGACAAGAATTCCTAATTTTGGAAGAATTTGGGCTTAAAGAGCTATTTTGGAGCTAAAAATGAAGAAATTCGGATTTATTGAGCTACACCCGCGTTCTACGGTATTTAATTCATATCTGGAGTTCTAGGAGTCGGATTTGGACGATCTTACAATCCACGCGAAGCTTGGAAAATTATCTACAATTCAGAGGGGTTAAATAAGTAAAATCCGATTGGAGCAGCTCGAAATTTGAGGAGCAAAATCAGTTCCGAATTTTAGTGAAAATCTTTTGAGATTTGGAATTTTTCTTGTTGTTTATTTAAAGTGTAAAACATGTGCTTGATTGACTAGTTGTTAGCAAATAATTTCAGCCGAAAGCATCAATTTGTGGATTGGTTGGAAAGCAAAAGAAAGGAAAAGAATGGAAAAATAATTTGCAAAGTGGAGCTAGTGAAGCTAATCATGGAGGCATTGTTTTTAGGCAATTTGAAAAACATGTTTGGCTATAAAAGAAGGAGTAGTGCAGGAGACAAGAGATGCTAGCGTAGCCTTAGATTAGCTTCTTAGACTAGGCCAACTAGTCAATCATAAACATTACACTGCATAAACATTATTTGCATAAACATTTGTATCATTTTCATTCATTCGGCTACATCAAAAATTGGAGCTAGGGGCTTGGTTTTCCTTCTGTACAATTTCTTTGGCTTAATTCTCCATTAATGTAAGGTATTTTCTATTTTCTCTTGTTTATATTTTAGATGGATTGTTATATAATTTTAGTTGTTCTTAATTTTTATATTAGTGAGTAGTTTGTTCTAGGGCGTAAGGGGGAGCCATGTTTACACCACGATAATGTTTTAATCTTATTAGTTGTTTAACGGATATAAAATAATTCTAATCGATATGTTATGAAATTTGATTTGTGTTATCGGCCGGTATCACTAATTAATTATTTGCAAATAGGAATAATAGATCGGGAGATTTTATTCGCTAGAGGCATACATATGATTAGCGGAATTGAATTTTAGTGCGAGAGCATAATTGGATTTCCGAGAGCGTTAATGCTTGAGAGAGATTAACACATGCCCTAATTATTTAAATCCGTTAAATTAACTACATCCGTGTAATTTGTTTCGGTGTAAACATGGTGAACCTGATCGCCCTAGACTTTTAGTTAATCGACATTAAAATTCATTTATTTGCGTTATTTAGTTATATAAAAATTCTCAATAATTGTTTTTAATATTTTTAATAATTCGTGACAATTAAATTAAAATTGATAAAACCTGTCTCCCTGTGAACGAACATAAAAATATACTGCAACAAATTGGCGCCGCTGCCGGGGAGGCAAAAATGATTGATTTTAAATTAATTGTTTCTTGTAGATTAGATTTTATTTTGTTAAAAAAAATATAACAAAAATATTAGTTTATTAATTTTCAGTACATATTTTCCTTCTTTATTCCTGTTAATTCGAAGCCTCGAATTAAATCCCCTGTTCATCCTTGAAATATTGACAGCTACTCTCTTAGTATTTCTTTGTTGTTCTGTCGTGTGGTATAAAAATTCTAGAATTTTGACTAATGAAGAAGACGTTGGGCTCATGTTCAAACTAAAGCAAGCTTTTAGGTGAAATTCACTTGTTTAATCAAAGTCCACACAGCCCCAACTTGTATACATCCATTATCTCACTTACCATATTTGAGTATTCTCCAGATCTTTGCCACGAACACATCAAACCCCTTCTTTCTCCTCCATTTCCCTATCCCCCCCCCCCCGTCACCCACAACACAGCCCCCCTTCCTCTCTCCTAATTCGAAGACCCACCAGTCACGCACCTCCACCCCTCCTCTGTTTTATTTCCTCCACAAACCCACCACCATCAAAATTTGTTTGAGCTTTTGTCAAAGTTTTTTCTGTTTTTCCTGTTTTCCGAATTTTTGTTCTCCTAAGTTTGTGTTAATTGCGTGGTTAAATCGTGTAATTTGTGTTAATGGGTCTGTTTTGGTCTCGTGATTTTACCGAGTATTTCCGATTGGTTCTATTGTGCGTGTTCTTTTCTGATTTCTTTCCGCATCCGCTAAGTCCCGTTTTGTTCGTGTTTGGTTTGCGAGTTTACATCTAATCGGTGCCGAGTTCATCCCTGGTTCCGAGTCTGAGTTTTTCTGCATTTACAACTGCTTTTCTGAGTTCGTAGTTCGTACGTCATTTGATTGTAGTTGTCGAGTCCAAAGTTTGCGAGTTTCCGGGTTTTAGCTGAGTTAGCAATTTAAATTTCATTTTGCATATTCTTGTGCCTGGTTGTGTTTTTGGTTAGTCATATTTCCAAACGAACCATGCCAAAATTTTCGTATAATTTTTTGTAAATAAAATTTATTAAAATTCAAGTTTTTACTTTCTAGAATAGTTCAGTTTTTAATCTTTTCATTTGTATTTGATTAGTTTAGAAATAGATTAATTTCCTTTTAAAAAAATAATAAAAAAAATAAAAAAAATAATAATAAATTTCAAGATTTAATTAGATTTTCAATAGTTTTTTTTTTTGTTAAATTAGTTTTTAGATCTTTTCATTTTTTTCTTAATTAGTTTAAAATAGTTTAAATCTTCTTTTAAATTCGTAAAGTTGTTTTGTGAATTTTGGTTATTATAGATTTCCCTGATTAAAAATATATATATATATATAAAATAAAAAATAATAAAAATAATAAAATACATATTTTATATTTTGTTATATTTTTAGATCGTCTATGTTTTCTTTGTCTCATTAGAACTTTAGTTCCGATTGAGACCGGTTTTACTGCGTTTGTTGGCTTTATTGTGAGTTCACAGGTCTGCAATGGATGAAGTTGGTACTTTTGCACATCTTTCTTTCCGAGTAGAGGCATTGACTCGAGAAATTGCCTCGTGAAAGACTGCAGAGCCCACTACATGTCCGATGAGTACAAATGAGATGTCACAAGTGGCCCCTGAAACTTACACTCGTTGTGAAGTTTGTGGAATGTATGGTCACTTTGGTTTTGAATGCTATTACAATGTTTATAATTCTCAGAAGACAAATGAATTCTTTTGAAGAAGGATATGGGTACAACCAGTACTCAAACACTTTTGATCAAGAATGCGTGAATCAACCAGATTTCTACTACCAGGACAATGATGCTCAAAATTTTTCATATCATAATCAGCAACAGTTTGAGCAACAATATTATCAGTCATATGAGCAGCCGCCACAGCAAGAATATCAATATCCCTCTCTACAAGAAGATCTACATGTTTCTCAACCCAGCGTAGATGTGCAAGCTGATCCGATAAATGAGATGTGGGATATCTTGAATAAACTGCTAAAGAGTTCTGAAGAACAAGCCGAGACGATCAAAGAATTAGAAACACAAAGTTTGGCGATTGAATCTCAAACTGCACATTTGGCTAACTCTTCTACTACAGGGCAGCTCTACTATTTACCATCATCATCTATCCGATCCGAAGAGGACCTGACTGCTATCAATCTCACAAGCGATCAGGAATATGATAGTTTCTCCATGTATATTGATGATGAGGCCATTGATAAAGAGAAAGAGCATGCCACCGATGACGAGATCAATGATGTTGCTGCTACCGAGAACAATGTGACTGATGATGAGACTACAAAGGAAAGCAATACAGAGATGGTTGTTGTTTCTCTTCCGCAACCTGTGCCTAAGCTACCATGTATTGATAAATTTCCTCTCGAACTAGCCTCTACTTACAAGGCTTCTTTGCTCAAGAACACCTATTTCAAGGTTGATGTGATAACAAATATTGTCCAAGATGATATTTCTCTAATTCTGGTTGAGGATCCATACAAAGTGGCTCTTACGTGTCAAGCCCAAGAAGCGGGAGAAAATGGAAGTGTCTACTTAATCAATGATGCGACCAGCCAAGATGTTCGAATGGCTCATGTGGAAGTCATGAGTGAAGAAAAGCCACCACCAGAACCTCCACCTTTTGTCAAGGGAGTTCGATACTTTCGTGGTGTCGAATTCTATCGCTGTTTTATCACAAAGTTTTCCAAAACTGCACAAGCACTCACTCTATTGCTTATTAATGACATATTTTTTTTTACTGATGCTTGTTTGGAGACTTTCTGCAGGATAAAGACAACCACTAGCACTCTTGATACTTTTTGTGGTGGCAAGTTTATGATCGAGAAATTGGATATTCCGTCTCCATCGGAGTATTTTTGAGGAAGTCAAGCTAATGACGGTAAAAGAGCGCTTATTGGGAGGCAACCCAATGGTTTGGGCGAGCTATTAGGGGAGTTTTTCTATCTTTTCATATTTTGTTTTATTTATTCTGTAATTTTTAGGATTTCTTGTTTTCCTCTTTTATATAATTGTTCATCGAGAACTCATCCCCACTGAATTGATTTAGAAGAGGGTCATGCAAATATTTTTGTTGATTGAAAAAGAAAGAGCATTGTGTGGCTCGAGGAGGACTTTGAAGACAAAAGCGAGAGTAGGGCTGGAGCTAAATGAAGAAAAGAAAGCGGCAAGCTAGTACATAGCTTGTACTATATCACACCTAACCCGCTAATCTTTCTTTATAAATCAATGAGTTTTTGTTTGTGTTAAAAATCATCATTTCAGCTATACAGATACACAGAGCATATACTGAAAATTTCAACCTCCCAGGGAAAAGATCTCATCATCTAGCTGTCTTGAAAATGGCATTGCAGGGAAGTTTCTGGATTGCTAGAGTTAATCCTACTTCCATCCAGGAAACCATCCGGGATGAGCAGTTTCAGGCTTGGGCACAATTTCTGAATGAGCATTCAATAGTTCGCTATGCTTTAGTTACACCGGTGCTGCTTAACCATGATGCCTTGCGTGAGTTATATTGCAGTGCGGTCGACACTTCTAGAGTGGACGAAAGTGCAATCACGTTTCAACTGTTTGGTAGGTCGATTAGGGTCACCGAACGAGATGTTAATCGAATTCTTCATTTTCCTATGGAAAATCTCGTTGCTGATCCTACACCTGACCAGATTGAAAGGTTCTTTCGTCTCATAAGGTACCAAGATAGCAATTTCAGTACTGGTAATCTCTCTAGAACATATCTAACCCAGTACTGAAATTTCTTCTTCCACATTCTTAACCATGTTTTTTCCTCAGCTAGAACAAATCAAGATAGGATACCTGATTTTATTCAAAAAATAGGGTATGCGGTTGCAAATAATTCGAGGATTAATTTTGGTAAGATAGTGCTTGGTCAAATCATTTTGAAGATGAAGCACTTAGGAACAAGGGATGCCCGGACTCAAAGGGTCGAATGTCTATATCCAAGATTTCTGCAGTTAATATTAAATGATTTTTTGAGTGATGCAGACAGGATACGCTTGGACAATGGTCGAGAGGTGGAATGTTCTTCCATGAAGAAGAATGTAATTAACTACTTAAGCAATAAGAGCTATACGGATGTGCCCACAGTCCTAACTGAATATCTAAAGACTATCCCACTTCCGTTGCTACCAAGGCCAGTAAGAACAGCACCACATATGAGGTTTGCTACATCAGCCGATCTACCTCATGCTTAACGGAGTAAACCTAGCGAACCCGAGACATTCAAGGGAAACTTGGGTCTTGTGCCGTTTAATCCATTCAAATTTAACATCCCGGAGAGAAAATCCCTAGATCTCTTTCCAGATTTATCACTCTTTTCCAGTGGTCAGCAACTTGATTCACGAGAGGATGGAAGCTCCCGAACTTTCATTGCACCATCCGGCAAAGGGACTACCATGATTTCATTTGCAGATACGCATCTCGGTGAAAGTTTTGGACAAAAGTTGAGAGAAACACGAGCAGAGCATGAGAGTGGGCAACCTGCTCAACCACATGCACCTGTAACCAGAGTGGGATTCAACGGACTCCTTGCACGGGTCCAAACACTGGAGAACGAGTTGCCGCATATCCGTGAGTCCATTGCAGAAATCAAAAATCTGCAACTTGTTCAAAATGATGCATTCCAGGCTCAATTAAGCTCCATGGCAGCCCAGTTTGGTCATGCAATTAATTCCTTGATGAAAACAGCTTCTTATAATTTCCCAACTCCACATCCAACTATTCTGGAGGATAACCCAACTGAGGGGGAGAAGGTGGATGAGCAAGAAGCTAAAAGGCGTAATAAAGGCAAGGAAAAGGTTGCTGACACGGATTTAAATTTATTTTTGGGAAGGAAAAGCTAAGAGGAGTATTCGTGCTATGTGGAAAGAATTACGCAAGGAAAACTTGAAGATCTGTTCAGTCTAGAGGAACAATTATCTTGCTTATTTTCAGGGGAGTTTTCGTTCACTTTTGCTCATATCTCATTTTTTTTATTTGCATACATTGAGGACAATGCATGAGATAAGTGTGGGGATGTTCTCATTAGGGTTTTTAGTGTAAATACATAAAATTCAGAAATTCCAAAAAAATCAGAAAATTAGAAAATTATTTGCCTCGTCTCATAGTGTGTTAACAAGGATAGGTACACATCTTGTGAGCTTATTTTGCATGATTATTTGACATGTCATATCTCTAGAAAATCATTTATTACTTGATGATTCCTTGTTCGTGCTTGCGAAAAATTTTAAAAACTTGAGATACATCTTTGTCAATTTTAGTGAGTACTGAAGCATGCTTTCACCTTGTGAGATCTTGAGCCTAATTTGTGATTGGTACATCTTATATCAGTCGAATTTTATTGTTGTGTGTTGTTCATCATTTGGCATGTTGCTCTAGAACTTGCTTTAAACCATTTTGAGATTACATGATATTTGTATGCATGAAAATGATAAAGGCACTAGGATTAACCGTGTTTATCCAAACAGTACCCTTGAATCATATATCCTTAGTGAACCCCTTTGAGCCTTTTATCCGTTCTTTTCGTATATCACCAATCTAAATTCTTGAGCCTACTTGTTTATTCTTCTCTTGATTTACTAGTAGAGCATTCTGATTCATTTGGAGGTTGGTGAGTGAATAGTGTGGGGATTTCTGATGCGGTATATTTTTGTGTTCGTTCTCAGGGAGGCGGGTTTTATCGATTTTAATTCAATTGTTTCCGGGACAAAAACGATAATTATGAAAATATTTACTAACTAATTATTTATATTAATTTTACTAATTAATTAATGAATTTAAAATCTAGGGCAATTAGGTCCACCATGTTTACATAATATCCGGTTTCTAAGCTAAAACGATCAAAATGGTCATGCAATTTAGGGCTCGTTAATCTCTCTCAAGCATCAACGTTCCCGAAACGTGCTTACACATATAATCACTTTTAGTAATTTAATTAATCGGGTAAATAGAACATGTGTTAATCTCTCTCAAGCATTAACGCTCTCGGAAATCCAATTATGCTCTCGCACTAAAATTCAATTCCGCTAATCGTATGTGTGCCTCTAAGAGTAAAATCTCTCGATCTATTACCCCTATTCGCATAAAATTAATCTGTGATATTGGCCACTAACACAAATTAAATATCAAAACATAATCGATTAGAATTACCATAATCAATCAAACCACTATGAAAATCATACCGGAATTATTATGCAAACATGGCTTCCCTTTATGCCCTAGAACAAACTACTCACTAATATAAAAAATAACAACTAAAATTACATAACAATCCATCTAAAATATAAACAAGAGAAAATAGAAAATACCTTACATTAACGAAGAATTAAGTCGAAGAAAGTGTACATAAAAGAGAAGAAAACCAAGCTCCTAGCTCCTAGCTCCAAATAAAACTTGCAGTCCGAATGTGTAGTAATGTAGAAAATGTATGCTGTGTGGTGTTTGATGGCCTAAACTAATGTAGAATGCCTAATCTAAGGCTATGCTAAGATGTTTTTGTCTCCTGCACTACTCCTTCTTTTATAGCCAAACATGTCTTCCAAATTGCCTAAAAACAATGCCTCCATGATTAGCTTCATCATTAGCACACCACTTTGCCATTCTTTTTCTTTGCCAACCACTCCATTTCAATCAACTTTCGGCTGCATTATTCTCCAAACAACTTATTAACCAAAACACATGTTTTACATTTTTAATAAACAACAAGAAAATTCCAAATCTAAAAAGATTTTCACTAAAATTCGGAACTGATTTTGCTCCTCAAATTTCGAGTTGCTCCAGTCGGATTTTTGCTTATTTAACCCCTCTGAATTGTAGATAATTTTCCAAGCTTCGCGTGGACTGTAAGATCGTCCAAATCCGACTTCTACAACTCCAGATATGAATTAAATATCGCAGAAAGCGGGTGTAGCTCAATAAATCCGAATTTCTTCATTTTTAGCTCCAAAATAGCTCTTTAAGCCCAAATTCTTTCAAAATTAGGAATTCTTGTCTTCTACAATAAAACATTAAAATTTATTAAATAAATATCCAAATAAATGCAAAATGCAATTAAATACAGGAATAAAATCATCTAAAATATATATAAAAATATATCCTATCAATTTCTTTGTTAAAGTGTGAAAATAAGGTAAAAAAAAGAGAAAAAAAGAAAAGAAAAGGAAGAATAGAAAAAGAATCAAGTAGAGTTGTGTTCATTGGTTTATGCAATATGAAAGTGAAAAAGTACATGGTAATATGTACTTAGGGTTTAATGCTTGTGAGAGTCTGATCAGCTTTTACATGATCGAAATTTCATGTTGAGTGTTTTAATTAGAAATGAACATTGTGCTCTATTAGTTTGTCGAGTTAGCCACTTGTTAGCCTTTTTCTTGATTCCCTACCCTTCACCTTAGCCACGTTATAATCTTTAACAAAGACCTTTTGATTTGTGCATGCATGTATTCAAAGTAGTGGAGATTTGGTGGACAACCAAGCTTATGGTAGCACATGAGCATTTGCACACTAAGCATATGCTTGGTTGTCCACCAAATCTCCACTACTTTGAATACATGCATGCACAAATCAAAAGGTCTTTGTTAAAGGTTGTAACGTGGCTAAGGTGAAGGGTAGGGAATCAAGAAAAAGGCTAACAAGTGGCTAACTCGATAACTAACAGAGCACAATGTTCATTTCTAATTAAAACACTCAACATGAAATTTCGATCATGTAAAAGCTGATTAGACTCTCACAAGCATTAAACTCCAAACACATATTATATGTACTTTTCCACTTTCATATTGCACAAACCAATGAACATAACTCTATTTGATCTTTTCTTTCTTTCTTTTTCTTTTTCCTTTTTTTTTTATATTTTTTTTCTTTTTTTTTTTCATTCCCACCAAATTTTCACACTTTAACAAAGAAATCCCCACACTATTCACTCACCAATCTCCAAATGAATCAAAATGCTCTACTAGTAAATCAAGAGAAGAATAAACAAGTAGGCTCAAGAATTTAGATTGGTGATATACGAAAAGAACGGATAAAAAGCTCAAAGGGGTTCACTAAGGATATATGCTTCAAGGGTACTGTTTGGATAAATACGGTTAATCCTAGTGCCTTTATCATTTTCATGCATACAGATATCATGTAATCTCAAAATGGTTTAAAACAAGTTCTAGAGCAACATGCCAAATGATGAACAACACACAACAATAAAATTCGATTGATATAAGATGTACCAATCATAAATTAGGCTCAAAATCTCACAGGGTGAAAGCATGTGTCAGTACTCACTAAAATTGACAATGATGTATCTCAAGTTTTAAAAAATTTCGAAAGTACGAACAAGGAATCATCAAGTAGCAAATAATTTTCTAGAGATATGACATGTCAAATAATCATGCAAAATAAGCTCACAAGATGTGTACCTAAATTTGTTAACACACTATGAGACGAGGCAAATAATTTTCTAATTTTCTGATTTTTTTGGAATTTTTAAATTTTATGTATTTACACTAAAAACCCTAATGAGAACATCCCCACACTTATCTCATGCATTGTCCTCAATGTATGCAAATAAAAAATGAGATATGAGCAAAAGTGAACGAAAACTCCCCTCAAGATAAGCAAGATAATTGTTCCTCTAGACTGAACATATCTTCAAGCTTTCCTTGCGTAATTCTTTCCACATAGCACGAATACTCCCCTAGCTTTTCCTTCCCAAAAATAAATTTAAATCCGTGTCAGCAACCTTTTCCTTGCCTTTATTACGCCTTTTAGCTTCTTGATCATCCACCTTCTCCCCCTCAGTTGGGTTATCCTCCAGAATAGTTGGATGTGGAGTTGGGAAATTAGAAGAAGCTGTTTTCATCAAGGAATTAATTGCATGACCAAACTGGGCTGCCATGGAGCTTATTTGAGCCTGGAATGCATCATTTTGAACAAGTTGCAGATTTTAGATTTCTGCAATGGACTCACGGATATGCGGCAACTGGTTCTCCAGTGTTTGGACCCGTGCAAGGAGTCCGTTGAATCCCGCTCTGGTTACAGGTGCATGTGGTTGAGCAGGCTGCCCACTCTCATGCTCTGCTCGTGTTTCTCTCAACTTTTGTCCAAAACTTTCACCGAGATGCGTATCTGCAAATGAAATCATGGTAGTCCCTTTGTCGGAAGGTGCAATGAAAGTTCGGGAGCTTCCATCCTCTCGTGAAGCAAGTTGCTGACCACTGGAAAAGAGTGATAAATCTGGAAAGAGATCCAGGGATTTTCTCTCCGGGAGGTTAAACTTGAATGGATTAAACGGCACAAGACCCAAGTTTCCCTTGAATGTCTCGGGTTCGCTAGGTTTACTCCGTTTAGCAGGAGGTAGATCGGCTGATGTAGCAAACCTCATATGTGGTGCTGTTCTTACTGGCCTTGGTAGCAACGGAAGTGGGATAGTCTTTAGATATTCAGTTAGGACTGTGGGCACATCTGTATAGCTTTTATTGCTTAAGTAGTTGATTACATTCTTCTTCATGGAAGAACATTCCACCTCTCGACCATTGTCCAAGCGTATCCTATCTGCATCACTCAAAAAATCATTTAATATTAACTGCAGAAATCTTGGATATAGACATTCGACCCTTTGAGTCCGGGCATCCCTTGTTCCTAAGTGCTTCATCTTCAAAATGATTTGACCAAGCACTATCTTACCAAAATTAATCCTCGAATTATTTGCAACCGCATACCCTATTTTTTGAATAAAATCAGGTATCCTATCTAGATTTGTTCTAGCTGAGGAAAAAACATGGTTAAGAATGTGGAAGAAGAAATTCCAGTACTGGGTTAGATATGTTCTAGAGAGATTACCAGTACTGAAATTGCTATCTTGGTACCATATGAGACGAAAGAACCTTTCAATCTGGTCAGGTGTAGGATCAGCAACGAGATTTTCCATAGGAAAATGAAGAATTCGATTAACATCTCGTTCGGTGACCCTAATCGACCTACCAAACAGTTGAAATGTGATTGCACTTTCGTCCACTCTAGAAGTGTCGACCGCACTGCAATATAACTCACGCAAGGCATCATGGTTAAGCTTCACCGGTGTAACTAAAGCATAGCGAACTATTGAATGCTCATTCAGAAATTGTGCCCAAGCCTGAAACTGCTCATCCCGGATGGTTTCCTGGATGGAAGTAGGATTAACTCTAGCAATCCAGAAGCTTCCCTGCAATGCCATTTTCAAGACAGCTATATGGTGAGATCTTTTCCCGAGGAGGTTGAAATTTTCAGTATATGCTCTGTATATCTGTATAGCTGAAATGATGATTTTTAACACAGACAAAAACTCATTGATTTATAAAGAATGATTAGCGGGTTAGGTGTGATATAGTACAAGCTATGTACTAGCTTGCCGTTTTCTTTTCTTCATTTAGCTCCAGCCCTACTCTCGCTTTTGTCTTCAAAGTCCTCCTCGAGCCACACAATGCTCTTTCTTTTTCAATCAACAAAATATTTGCATGGCCCTCTTCTAAATCAATTCAGTGGGGATGAGTTCTCGATGAACAATTATATAAAAGAGGAAAAACAAGAAATCCTAAAAATTACAGAATAAAAAAAATAAAAAAAATATGAAAAGATAGAAAAACTCCCCTAATAGCTCGCCCAAACCATTGGGTTGCCTCCCAATAAGCGCTCTTATAGAGTCATTAGCTTGACCTCCTGAAAAATACTCCGATGGAAACGGAATATTCAATTTCTCGATCATAAACTTGCCACCACAAAAAGTATCAAGAGTGCTAGTGGTTGTCTTTATCCTGCAGAAAGTCTGCAAACAAGCATCAGTAAAATAAAATATGTCATTAATAAGCAATAGAGTGAGTGCTTGTGCAGTTTTGGAAAACTTTGTGATAAAACAGCGATAGAATTCGACACCACGAAAATATCGAACTCCCTTGACATAAGGCGGAGGTTCTGGTGGTGGCTGTTCTCCACTCCTCACTTTCACTGGAGCGGTCATTCGGACATCTTGGCTTATCACATCATTGGATAAGAAGACACTTCCATTTTCTCCCTCTTCTTCGGCTTGACACGTAAGAGCCACTTTGTATGGATCCTCAACTAGAATTTGAGAAATATCACCTCGGACAATATTTGTTATCACATCAACCTTGAAATAAATGTCCTTGAGCAAAGAAGCCTTGTAAGTAGAGGCTAGATCAGGAGCAAATTTATCAATACATGGTAGCTTAGGCACAGGTTGCGGAAGAGAAACAACAACCATCTCTGTATTGCTTCCCTTTGTAGCCTCATCATCAGTCACATTGTTCTCGGTAGCAGCAACATCATTGATCTTGTCATCGGTGGCATGCTCCTTCTCTTTATCAATGGCCTCATCATCAACATACAAGGAGAAACTATCACATTCCTGATCGCTTGTGAGATTGATAGCAGTCAGGTCCTCTTCGGATCGGATGGATTATGATGGTAAATAGTAGAGCTGCCCTGTAGTAGAAGAGTTAGCCAACTGTGCAATTTGAGATTCAATCGCCAAACTTTGAGTTTTTAATTCTTTGATCGTCTCGGCTTGTTCTTCAGAACTCTTTAGCAGTTTATTCAAGATATCCCACATCTCATTTATCTGATCAGCTTGCACATCTACGCTGGGTTGAGAAACATGTAGATCTTCTTGTAGAGGGAGATATTGATATTCTTGATGTGGCGGCTGCTCGTATGGCTGATAATATTGTTGCTCAAACTGTTGCTGATTATGATATGAAAAATTTTGAGCACCATTGTCCTGGTAGTAGAAATCTGGTTGATTCACGCATTCTTGATCAAAAGTGTTTGAGTACTGGTTGTACCCATATCCTTCTTCAAAAGAATTCATTCGTCCGAACTGAGTATTCTGAGAATTATAAACATTGTAATAGCATTCAAAACCAAAGTGACCATACATTCCACAAACTTCACAACGAGTGTAAGTTTCAGGGGTCACTTGTGACATCTCATTTGTACTCATCGGACATGTAGTGGGCTCTGCAGTCTTCCACGAGGCAATTTCTCGAGTAAATGCCTCTACTCGAAAAGAAAGATATGCAAACTCATCCATTGTATCCCTGTAAACACACTACAAAACCAAGAAATGCAATAAAACCGGTCTCAATTGGAACTAAAGTTCCAACGAGACAATGGAAGCATAAACGAACTGAAAATTTCACACAAAATTTAACAAATTAAACAAAATCTAAAATATGTATTTTTACTTTTATTTTATTTTATTTATTTATTTTTTTTTAAAACAAGAAAATCACACTAGACAAAACTCACAAAAACATCTCTACAAATTTAAAAGAAGATTTAAACTATTTTAAACTAATTAAGTAAAAATGGAAAGATCTAAAAACTAATTTTAACAATTAATTAAAAACTATTTAAAATCTAATTAAATCCCAGAATTTATGCCCTCGAACAAACTACTCACTAATATAAAAAATAACAACTAAAATTACATAACAATCCATCTAAAATATAAACAAGAGAAAATAGAAAATACCTTACATTAACGAAGAATTAAGTCGAAGAAAGTGTACATAAAAGAGAAGAAAACCAAGCTCCTAGCTCCTAGCTCCAAATAAAACTTGCAGTCCGAATGTGTAGTAATGTAGAAAATGTATGCTGTGTGGTGTTTGATGGCCTAAACTAATGTAGAATGCCTAATCTAAGGCTATGCTAAGATGTTTTTGTCTCCTGCACTACTCCTTCTTTTATAGCCAAACATGTCTTCCAAATTGCCTAAAAACAATGCCTCCATGATTAGCTTCATCATTAGCACACCACTTTGCCATTCTTTTTCTTTGCCAACCACTCCATTTCAATCAACTTTCGGCTGCATTATTCTCCAAACAACTTATCAACCAAAACACATGTTTTACATTTTTAATAAACAACAAGAAAATTCCAAATCTAAAAAGATTTTCACTAAAATTCGGAACTGATTTTGCTCCTCAAATTTCGAGTTGCTCCAGTCGGATTTTTGCTTATTTAACCCCTCTGAATTGTAGATAATTTTCCAAGCTTCGCGTGGACTGTAAGATCGTCCAAATCCGACTTCTACAACTCCAGATATTAATTAAATACCGCAGAAAGCGGGTGTAGCTCAATAAATCCGAATTTCTTCATTTTTAGCTCCAAAATAGCTCTTTAAGCCCAAATTCTTCCAAAATTAGGAATTCTTGTCTTCTACAATAAAACATTAAAATTTATTAAATAAATATCCAAATAAATGCAAAATGCAATTAAATACGGGAATAAAATTATCTAAAATATATATAAAAATATATCCTATCAATTTCTTTGTTAAAGTGTGAAAATAAGGTAAAAAAAAAAAGAGAAAAAAAGAAAAGAAAAGGAAGAATAGAAAAAGAATCAAGTAGAGTTGTGTTCATTGGTTTATGCAATATGAAAGTGAAAAAGTACATGGTAATATGTACTTAGGGTTTAATGCTTATGAGAGTCTGATCAGCTTTTACATGATCGAAATTTCATGTTGAGTGTTTTAATTAGAAATGAACATTGTGCTCTATTAGTTTGTCGAGTTAGCCACTTTTTAGCCTTTTTCTTGATTCCCTACCCTTCACCTTAGCCACGTTATAATATTTAACAAAGACCTTTTGATTTGTGCATGCATGTATTCAAAGTAGTGGAGATTTGGTGGACAACCAAGCTTATGGTAGCACATGACTTAATTGATTGAACTTGAGCGAATACACTTCACCTATACACATGTGTGATTTGAGAGTTTTGTGAGCTTCATTTATATCCATAGCATGTTACTCACTGAATGCAGCATTGATATATATTTCATGATCTTTTTGTCTATCTAGACTGTGTGCTTACTTGGATAGTCTTGTACAAATGATGCGTAAATTGAAAGACTTGTCTTTTCTATATTGTGTAATTAAGTTTTGCATGTGTGGAGTACTATGATAGGTTGCATACTTGAGACTTGGCAGAGAAAAAAATGGATTTTGTGGGTAAATTCACTATAAACCCTCATGAGACAACACTCGTCCTACTAGGGCTGCCTAGGGGTTTAACGGCTTGTTGCATATGCTCAATGCAATCGTGTCATCTACGAAAGTGATATTAGGATTTAGTTTTTATTTCGCTTATTTGCCCGAGGACGTGCAAATGCTTAGTGTGGGGATGTTTGATAGGATATATTTTTATATATATTTTAGATGATTTTATCCCCGTATTTATTTGCATTTATTTGGATATTTATTTAATAAATTTTAATGTTTTATTGTAGAAGACAAGAATTCCTAATTTTGGAAGAATTTGGGCTTAAAGAGCTATTTTGGAGCTAAAAATGAAGAAATTCGGATTTATTGAGCTACACCCGCTTTCTACGGTATTTAATTCATATCTGGAGTTCTAGGAGTCGGATTTGGACGATCTTACAGTCCACGCGAAGCTTGGAAAATTATCTACAATTCAGAGGGGTTAAATAAGCAAAAATCCGACTGGAGCAGCTCGAAATTTGAGGAGCAAAATCAGTTCCGAATTTTAGTGAAAATCTTTTGAGATTTGGAATTTTTCTTGTTGTTTATTCAAAGTGTAAAACATGTGCTTGATTGACTAGTTGTTAGTAAATAATTTCAGCCGAAAGCATCAATTTGTGGATTGGTTGGAAAGCAAAAGAAAGGAAAAGAATGGAAAAATAATTTGCAAAGTGGAGCTAGTGAAGCTAATCATGGAGGCATTGTTTTTAGGCAATTTGGAAGACATGTTTGGCTATAAAAGAAGGAGTAGTGCAGGAGACAAGAGATGTTAGCATAGCCTTAGATTAGCTTCTTAGACTAGGCCAACTAGTCAATCATAAACATTACACTGCATAAACATTATTTGCATAAACATTTGTATTATTTTCATTCATTCGGCTACATCAAAAATTGGAGCTAGGGGCTTGGTTTTCCTTCTTTTATGTACAATTTTTTTGGCTTAATTCTCCATTAATGTAAGGTATTTTCTATTTTCTCTTGTTTATATTTTAGATGGATTGTTATATAATTTTAGTTGTTCTTAATTTTTATATTAGTGAGTAGTTTGTTCTAGGGCGTAAGGGGGAGCCATGTTTACACCACGATAATGTTTTAATCTTATTAGTTGTTTAACGGATATAAAATAATTCTAATCGATATGTTATGAAATTTGATTTGTGTTATCGGCCGGTATCACTAATTAATTATTTGCAAATAGGAATAATAGATCGGGAGATTTTATTCACTAGAGGCATACATACGATTAGCGGAATTGAATTTTAGTGCGAGAGCATAATTGGATTTCCGAGAGCGTTAATGCTTGAGAGAGATTAACACATGCCCTAATTATTTAAATCCGTTAAATTAACTACATCCGTGTAATTTGTTTCGGTGTAAACATGGTGAACCCGATCGCCCTAGACTTTTAGTTAATCGACATTAAAATTCATTTATTTGCGTTATTTAGTTATATAAAAATTCTCAATAATTGTTTTTAATATTTTTAATAATTCGTGACAATTAAATTAAAATTGATAAAACCTGTCTCCTTGTGAACGAACATAAAAATATACTGCAAAATTGCAGTGGTCGGATCATGGTGAAAAAATGCCGGCAAATATCTCCAGGACGAAGCTGACATATTAAATACACAGACGCACAGAATATATATATATATATATATATATATATATATATATATATATATATATATATATATATATATATATATATATGTTTATAACAGCCCTACGGTGTAAGTTTTCAAATCAAGTCTAAACGACAGATGGTAAAGGTGGTGTATTCAGATTATGTGAAGACATAGATAGGTTGTAACATGCATTTAACTTAACCCTTAAACTTATGTTAAACCAATGTTTAGCAAGTAATGAGACAATTATCGAAAGCAGAAATCCCAACTACTAAGAGTTAAATATTCTATACTTAGATATCTGCATACTTTCTCCAGAGATGTACCATCTAATTGGCATCACGAAATGGCTTGTGCTGTTATACAACAAGTGATAAAAAACCATTTCCCCCAAACATTTGGGAGAGCTAAAACAAAGACATTGTGAAACATAATTTCAAGAAAAAACCAGAATTTTAACACAACAAAATAACTAATTGAAACACAGATCCAAAATCAGACATCACTATGTAAAACAATTGAAACACAGATCCAAAATCAGACATCACTACATAAAGCTGGGGTTATAAACGAGTTAGAAGACTCTCTAAAAAGAATACATCTTCTAAACATTTAACCCTCACGAATAAAGATATATACGACTAGGTATATGTATGGGAATAAAAACAACTCCTCCATGACACCCTGGGACTCCTGGCAACTTGTAAGCCATTGGTGGGGGACGTAAAATGACAGTCGTGTTGGCATATTTAAAACTAGGGTTGTAACTTCAATTTATATAAGTAAAGTCAAAAGTGGTGGTCAAAGTCAAAGGCTTAAAGCATCTGTTTTCTTGCTCTGTTTCTAAAAAAACTGATTCCTATGTATTTTTATGAACTAAAAGTCGATTTCACACATTTAATATTACAAAAGTAATCACAACAAACTTCAAAACATTTTTTTGATTTTTGTAATAACGTTAAAGAAACCCCAACTCATGAAGCTCACAAAGTTAAAACACTAGTTCACACACAAGATCCAGACACATCATATGTAGATAAAATCATAAAAGAACTAAATGAAACAAATAACAGCAATTAAGTACAAAGATTATATCAGAAACACTTCACTGTGCCACTACATTTTAAGCAGAAACGATTATTAGGTTTGGTTACGATGTTATCGGTGAATGTATTAAGCATTGACCAATCTTCAATCCTCAGACCACATACCATCATTAGGAACCATTCCTATTACTTTCTGAAAACAACTTAAGCAATACAAATTACCAAGGGGGATTAGATCCCTCTCTTATGGAAGGTGACCTTGATATTGTGCCATCATTTCTTCCAAGCCTTGACAAACTCCTTCCAGCTTTCGGGGTAGCAACCCCAGGACTTGCACCACGATAACTAGCACGCAAAGATTCATCAACAGAGTGCGAGGACTTGGCAATTGCATTTCTGAAGAACTTCTGAGCAGCAGGAGACAATGTTCGGGCCCTTGGGCTAGCACTTCCCCCTCTAAGTGGAGAATGCAGTGGTGGCTTCTGAGTCATCTTAGACCTCTCCCTAATTTTACGAGCAGCATCCCTAGACAAAGAATGAGCCTTAAGATCTCTTGTAGGCGGCAAAGGAATCTTAAACTGAGGCCCATCACCACTACCACCAATATCAAACGGGGTATCTTCAGGGTCCAATCTCAGAGGAGTTCCATCAATCTCTCCCCACGTAATAATCGGTGACTCATCAACTCCAGGAGCAGGCGACGGAGTCTTAACATAACTATACCCATTATCAGCTTTCTTATTCGATTCAACATAAAACGGATTAGGAGTCTTCCTCAAATCATCCAAATCATACTTCTTCAACTTATCACCACTCCTATCCGACAACGAATACGGATGCGGAGTTCCCCCAGCAACCGGTGTATAAAGCACAGCCAAATCATCCTCATCCCTCTTCACCGAATCACTCATCTTCCCATGAAACCTCGTATTCGCCCTACTAATCTCCTTCGTCAAAGCACTCAACCTGTCATTCTTCTCCTCCTCCGTCAACGCTAACTCACCCCTATCCGCTGGATGATACATCAACAAATTTTTTGCCGTATACTTCCACCCTTCCAAACTACTAACCGGCTGATCCGACGTACCATACCCATCCGTAATCCTATCCCTCTTAACCTCCTCCAAACTCTTATCCCCCTCCTCCTTCCCCTTCTCCCCTTCCAACAAAAACGCATACCTCTCCCTCTTCTTCCTATTCACCTTCTCAATTAACCTCGAAAAACTCTCGTTATCCTCACTCGTATACCTCCTAAAAAATCCATCCAAACTCAAATTCGCATCAATATCACCCTCATCAACATTACCCTCATTAACAACATTAATTCCATCATTATCAACAATCGGAGTTTTATCGATTATTTTATCGAGATCAACAGTAACACTATTTCGAAAAAAAGTCGAACCAGGAGTCTTAATCTTACCAGAACCATCCAAAGCACTCACCTTTCCAGCTCTCCTTTCAATAATCTTCAACTGCGCATCCCTAATCTGAACCGGATCGCCGGTCCGAACCGCTTGAAGCCAATCCAACCGATCCTTCAGCTTCGGAATATCCGGAAAGAAGTCTCGTTCAATAATCTTCTCAATCGCCGCCACGTACGAGTCTTCATCGAGCACAGCTTGTCGTTTTCTAGGGTTTGATGATGACGATGACGACGTGGATGATGACGTATGGGTGTGATTGTGAGTTGAATTGGGGTGTTGAGATGGGGATGGTGATGAGAGATTGCGTGGGGAGTGGCCTGGTGAGAGAAGCATGATTGATTTTGATTAGGGTTAGGGTTCGTGATGAAGAAGATGGTTTGTGAATTGGGGATTTTGAATGAGGGAAATGATTTGGGGGTGGTGTGGGTTATATATTGCGAGATGTAACGATGTCCGTTTACGATTGGGATTACAAAAAATTATTATACCAAAATTTTGAATTTGTCCTAATTTTGTTGTCTTATTTAATTTTTTACTGTCAAATTGATTTAATTTTGATAGTAAATTAAAAATAATTATTTTATTATTTGAAAAAAAAATACTTATTAAAATAGATTAAATATATTTTTAATAATATAATTAATATTAATGTTTCAATTATATACTATATGAAAATTTCAATTAAAATTGAGTCAATTTGATCGAAAAAAGTCAAATAAGACGGATAAATTTGAAAGGAGGGAAGAGTTTTTGATAAAATGAACCTTAATTTGATTATATTATATTTCTTTTAGTCCTTTATATAACAATTTTGACATATATAAACATAAATTTAGGTGATTTGATATATAATAAAAGTTATTTTTTTAATATTCTTTTAGATTACATATTAATTTGTCCCAAAACAATAAAGAAAAATAATTATGACTATATGATCAAAGTGACTTAGTGTAAAGCTTAAAATAATATATTAGAAACAATAATTAATTATTAATCACTGATCTTAGAACAATGTTTATAATATGTTGATAAATGTTGAAACAATTTGATAATTTGAACTTTGTCTAAAAAAAACGTTTATTATATTTATAATCAAGTAGTTTTAACTAATTTTCAAGTTTTGAATAATGTTTGCATGTCTTGTCTTGAATTGTTGTTTGATTTTTTTAGTTTTTTTTTAATGGATTATAATATCGGTTAGTGTTGGAACCAATTTCTGTCGGGTTGATTCTTCGATCGGACCAGCAAAAGAAGAAGAATGCGAGGGTGGGGGCCTCGATTCACCTCCGGTATGAGAATAAGTTAACCGGTCTTTTTGAGAGAATAAGGTGAACGTGATAGTATTGTTGTGTGATAATTGTGTATGAATCAATATCTCAAACAAGACCAGTCTTTACTAAGTTCCCTTGTAGCGGTTGCCCGAAGAGTGGATTAGTGGGGAAACGTATCCCACGTCCCGAGTAATGCATAACCATATGATCGTTGCAGGCCATGTTGGATATTTTACTGTAATCGGATTGGCTAGTTGATCAATGTAATCGTAATGTTACATCGAACAAGTCGGGAGAATGCGGAGTGCATGCTATGTTCGAGTTCGTTATGATTTTAGAATTATTGCTTATGAGACATGTCTATTGGCATCAAACACATCTGCTAGAATGAGATGTGTCTATTGGGAAAAGACACATCTTGAGATGTGTCTATTAGCATTGGACATGACTGTTGGAAATGGGATGTGTCTTTTGGCAAAAGACACATCTTGAGATGTGTCTATTGGCAAAAGACACATCTTGAGATGTGTCAATTGGCAAAAGACACATCTGTTGACATCTATATATAGGTGTGGCATTGATCATTTTCTGCACAGGTTCATTTGAAATTCACAGCAAAACACATTCTCTCTTCTTGCAGAATTTCTGACTTTATCCGATTGAATTATTTGGGTGAACCACAAATAACTTCAATCTGAAAGTGTTCACATGACTTCAGAAAAATCCAAGTAATTACCCATATTCCCCAACAAAGATAGAAGTCATTTGTTTCTGAAGATGGCGAACGCAGAATTTGCAGAAGACATGACAAGCAAGTTTGCAAAACTGGACAAGTTTGAGGGCCAGGATTTTAGAAGATGGCAGAAAAAGATGCATTTTCTGTTGACCACGCTGAAAGTTGTGTATGTTCTGAGTACCGCCATTCCAGAAGTGATCGAAAATGAAACCGCTGAACAGACTAGGAAGCGGTGCAAGTGGGAAAACGATGTCTACATCTGTCACGGCCACATCTTAAACGGTATGTCTGATTCCCATTTCGATATATACCAAAATGTTGAGTCAGCGAAAGAATTGTGGGATTCTCTTGAATCCAAGTACATGGCAGAAGATGCTTCTAGTAAGAAGTTTCTGGTTAGTAATTTTATGAATTATAAAATGGTCGATTCTAGACCAGTGATGGAACAATACAATGAATTATTAAGGATTCTGGGGCAGTTTGCCCAACACAATCTGAAGATGGATGAATCTATCTCAGTTTCTGGTGTTATAGACAAACTACCACCATCATGGAAGGATTTTAAACACTCCTTGAAACATAATAAAGATGATATGACTCTGGTTCAACTTGGAAGTCACTTCAGAATTGAAGAGGCTTTGAGGACTCAAGAAATTGAGAATAATCCTAAGGGAAAGAACCAAGTCGGTAACTCTTCTGTGAATATGGTTGAAGATGGTGGATCTTCCAAGAATTCTAAGAATGGCAAGGGTGATAAACGAAAGTTTAAAGGAAACAACAACAATTCTTCCAATAAAAGGCCTAAGATGGCATGTTGGAAGTGTGGCAAACCTAGACATTAATACACTATATCAGATACTTACCAATTTATATTAATATTAATTAAGTAAAAAACATTTATAAAATTCAGATTAACATTTACAGAATTAAAACTAATCATAATTCCTAAACTAGAAACAACTTATCAAAATAATAATAAACATCAACAACTCTAAATAGGTTCTTGCACCTAAAACTTTAAAAGAAGGTTTGCATAACTATGATTATATCCGACTCAAACCCAAAATTACAAATATGTAAATCATTCACATTGCAACACCCCACCCCATCCCCCGGTACCTCATTGCCACCACCACATTCATGTGGAATCATTAATTTTTTTCTCAAATCACAAAATTTTAAATGCAAAATAACTAAAAAAATAAAATTAAAACCAGAGCATCTCTCTCGTATGCCTATCTTTATCTCCACTACAACATTCTCCTTTCATCACCATCAGTTTCAAAATACTTCCACAAAATCTACTACTACCACCACCACCTCTTCCCTCGTATTCATCATTGTCATTTACATAATCGGAATAACTCACATCGGGAAAAAAAACAAGATGTCTTTGTGAATAACTCCGCATTTCAAATTAAATAATTCTGTCAAAGCATATCCATCTGATAGTTTATCATCTCTGATAACATAGTTGGATATTTTGGATCTGAAAGAAATGAAAGGAGCAATATTGTCGCACAATGCTAATGACTCAATTTTAACATTTGGGGTTTTGAGGATGATCTCGAAATTGGAACAGAGAGAGAGAGAGAGAGAGAGAGAGAGAGAGAGAGAGAGAATCGAGGTATATATGTATGTATATGTATGGCCGGAATCACAGTCGGAATTATGATCGGAAATGACTGGATGTGCAGAGGGGTTGTCGGGACTCAGATGGGGAGAAAAATATAAAAGGCTAAGATTAAAAGATTATAAATAAAAGGGAGGGTTAAGATTAGTTCTCAGTTCTCATGATAAGAGGGGGTCTCATTTGAGCATCTGCCTATATATATATATATATATATATATATATATATATATATATATATATATATATATATATATATATATATATATATATATATATATATATTTTAAATATCATATATATTTTATTTCGGATTCGGATATTTCGGATTCGAATACGGATAATATCCGCTTTATTTCGGATACGGGTAATATACGTTTTTCTCGAATACGATTACAAATATTTCGGACGGATATCAAATTTTTCGAATTTTTTTGATAGCCGAGTATCTAATTCTAATAGCTAATACAATCTTTTCTAATGAGATGTCTTCCCGTTAAAATATATTTTGAGCTATTTTTATTTGGGACCGAAATTCGAGTTCCACTTCCTGTGACGGATTCGAGTTCCTTGAGACGCTTCTTCATCTCCCATGATTCGATGGTCTTATCGGTCTCGGACATTGTAACCGACGTGGTAACAAATTCAACAAGAAAATAATTTTTGTGTGTCTCTCTCTGCCGTTTTATTTTTTCTAGTACAATAAAACCTCTATAAATTAATAATTGGGATCGATAAATTTTGGTAAATTTTTATTAATTTATAGAGATTATTAATTAATCGAGCTAAAATTTATACTGTGTACATTTTTGATATCGTATCATTTTTTCTGAATTTTATATCTGTTCATGTATGTGATGTGATGTGATGTTATGTTTTTACGAATGCATTTAGAATATAATGGACGTCGCAAGATATATTTCATTATATTTCGTAGTAGCGGAACCAAGACTATCAATGCTAGTCTAGGAAATTTAGTGGAGTCTTTAATCTCAGCTGATCTAGAAAAATTGTTAGAATTTTTTATTAAATGTTTCAGCTCAGGATCTTTATCGAATTACAACTTTCATGAAAAAAAATTATATAGAATTGACTTCTTAGTGAAAGTTGTAGGGGTAATTAAATTTTTATTTTCGTATAATAAATTAACAAATAAAACGTGGCCAATGAATCGGGTACACAACTTCATATTTAGCTATATAGAGTCTCACTCTAGGGAGAACCCCCTTACATAGAGTCTAAAAGAGAACTCAAATCCTAGACTTCCATTTTTTAAACGCTCCAGATTATAATGGCAAAATTGTAAATTAGTTTAATTTTGAGGATATTTTATAACTAATTATAAATTCCCTTACTTTTTAGAGTTGATACGGAGATACCGATTACACAGGACACACCTCTGACCTTGCCTCAAATACACTGCAATATACACACCTATACATACAACTTTCATCGGAGAGGGAGAGAGTAAAAACGCAACCGATTACGTCTTCAAATCAAGACTTCATCTTCAAATAAAGATTTTCTCGTCAATTATAAAATCAAAAGGTATGATTCTATAATTTGGTCCATTTTAATTCATAATCTAACTAATTTTTTTTGTTATTTCTTCAGATTGATTTATGAAATAGAAATTAAGATGTTTTCGAGAATAGATTTATTTTTTGTTTCTAAAAAAACAAATGTATATCCATGTGCTTTTTTTAGATATAAGTCATAGTATCTTGTTTGTATATGTAGTTTAGAACTTTGATTGTATAGTAGAATGCGAATTTAATAATTACTTGAACTTTATTTGCGAATAATTACAAAGTGCACTTATAACTAGATCTGATTTGTAGTTGTGTAGAGCATCTATAGTAGAATCAAATGAATTTTTTAAAATATATTTAGTAGATCCGATTATTAATCACGTGTATTTGTAGTCTTGTGTATTTTTTGATTCTACAATAGAACCGTTGCTCTAGGGTTGTTCATTTTCTACGGTAGAATCATGTATATAAATTTGAAATGTGTTCTACAGTAAAAGCATAATTTATAAGTATTTTTAAGAATTTTTGTGTAGTTTTATGGTTCTATATTAGAATTAAAATTGATTGTGTGTATTTCGTAAATGTATTATGTGTTCTACAATAGAAGCATATGCATATAAGATACAATTCGAATTAAGTGTGTTTTGTGCTCTACTGTAGAATCATATATGAATTTGATAAATGTGGTTATACTGTACAAGCATAATTTTTTAAAAATTTGAAGTGGTGTCTTGGTTCTATGGTAGATCATATATATATATGTATTATCGGACGTAAATAAAGCACAATTCATGTATTATCGTGATAGAATCAAGTATCGATAAAGCCAGATCCATCGCAATGAGACACTTACACACAAACTTTACAAAATCTTTACATATTGTACTCTTAGAGTAGCTTTTTTGAGTTGGAACTATGCAATCTTCGCAGTTGAAGATTAAGAAAAGACAGTTAAAAAAAAAAGAGGATCAAATTTTGCATTGATTCATCCTCCAAAATGTGATGAACCAAATTAGGTCTGTAAGAAACTTGTATCTGCAATGTATTAAAGCTAGATATGTCAATTGCTACTTGTATCTGGAAATACATATTGCCTGATATGGATTCTACCGCAAAAGAATATTTGTATTTTTCCATTATTGTGTGTAGATTTTGATTCTACTACAGACGTATAATTGTGTGTATGTGGTTTTTGATTCTACTGTAGAAGCATATTTGTATATTTTTTTTGTTTTGTGTAAATTTTAATTCTACTATAGGAACATATTTGTATGTGTGTAGTTTTTGATTTTACTATAAAGGTATATTTTTATTTGTGTTGTTGTGTGCTGATTTTGATTCTACCTTTTTATTCTACTACGAAAGCATATTTGTATTGCGGTGACAGATTTATACATGATTTGTGAACTATCATTATTTATTCTAGTTAGATTCTAATCAATAGTAATTCAAAAACGTATTCTAGTTATCACTTTAAAGTTATTGTAAAAAATTTTAACACTAGTCTGCAATCTGATCATTAATTTTAACTGACAAATCTGGTACTCAAATATTTTAGGTAGGATTTTGATTCTACTGTAGAATCCAAGTCGCAAATTTATCAAACAATTAGTTTAATGATTGATATATATTTTTTCCCATTTGAGAATTTTAATAGCGGTTTTTTGTTTTAAAACTATTGTCACATCTAATTAGTTATTTCATGTGTCAAATGTAAAAAACTTTTTATTTAATATTCTAATTATATTCTACATATGTTGCATCTCCAAAAATCAAAATGTATACTGAAATCTAGTTTTATTGTAGTTGATTTTAATATTATTTTGTTCATATTTCATACTTCTTCGTAATTTTCTGAGCCCTTCTGGTTCATTTTGGATTTTGTTTTTGCCCAATGCATTTTGTTCCAAGGTCATCATTCTGGTAATTATGTTTTTTATGGGGTGAAATTGTGGATTTGTTCATATTGCTATGTAGCTAGGTTGATTCTAGGAATGTAGCTCTTTTACTCTATCTTAAGGTAGAGGGTTATTGATATTTAGGATACAGATTTTGTTGATGCATGCATTTTAGATTTTCTTGATGAATTGTGCGTATTTCTTAATTAGTAGTGTTGGTTCTAATTTGGTTGATCTGGACAGCATTGCAGCTCTCTAAAGGCTACCATAGATAGTTCCACGTAAGTGTTTATGGTTGATTCAGAATTCTTTAAGAACATATTAGGTCGAGAATATGCCAGATCGAGATCTTGATGGTTGGTGAGTGAGACTAAGATACTATATCAGATGAATCAATAAAGATGACAACTTTCTAGGAAGGCGGTCACACGTTGGTCGCGATCCATATCAGTGCTCAGTATCTTAATGGAATCATGGAATCATGCTACTAATACTGATGTGATGTTATGCACATGAGATGCTGCTACATGGCTTGAGTATCTTGCATCAAAATTTTTAGAACAGTAAGAAGCGTCAAGTAATGGAACACCAAATTCAGAAGTCCCCCTATTATGGAATCACGAGTTATAGCCTACTAGTATTCGTAGTGGAGTTATCATTATTGTATAATTGAGTTGGTTCTGCGATAAATTTTGTTGTGCACAAAATTTTTGTTGATTGTACATATCAGTTTTATCCTTAACCAAAGTGTCTAATTTTTTTGAATAGTATGTAGAATTTAGAGTATAAATCCATTTTTATAAATACCCTTAGTACTTGTCTCTGTATATTTTCTGGGCAAAACTCAATCACACATTATTCTAAAACTACAATAACATGCATTGGTGGTTTGTATCATTTTCCTTTGTACTTCTTCATGACTTTTTGGGTCATTGCATTGTGGGGTTTTAAAGAGTAACCATATGATACTTTTAATTGGTTAAATATTGTGAATGCTTCGATCGAGTTTTATAAATATTTAAGGCTAGTGGATGTGCTTTTTACTAACTTCGACAAAAATTGGGCTAGGCGCTTAAAAGTTGCTTGATTTTTTGGAATAGCAAATTGCATCATTCTTCATTCTGTAATTATTTAAAATCAACAAGGCACCAATAAATCAAATTTACATAATACATAATTCGCACTTTTAACTGAAGGATAAAGCATCACAATAACAATAATATTTTCATGGCATTTGCACTATGAATACTTATACTGTAAGATCAAAGAATAAACTTTGAATCAATGGAAAATTAGGAATGACACCCTGCTCAATTTTATTTATTAGGAAAACATTAGTATACAAATATGTAGAAAAACTCCTCCTAAAATAAAACTAATCTCTTGAAACAAGCTCAAAGAAAAAAATATAGAAGGAACCATCCTATTTCTAAACAAAGGACTCTAATATACCAAAAATCGATAAACAAGATAGAAAAATAACAAGAAAAAACAACCAAAATAATGATCTCAATGGACTAGCACACTAACTCTCCACCTTTTCTAGCACAAAACGCCCATAAATAAGCAAAAATGTTTCTAATCTCGAGCACGACCAATTATGGTAATGTTAAGGTCCATCTTATGCACCATCAGATGCACCATCAACCAAGACTAATGCTAATATCAAAATTCCACAATTTCAACCAGAGCGACACTACAAAACTTCTGCAAAATTCCAAAACATAATTATATCAAGTTTCTATCTATTTTAATCATTTTGGAAAAGTATGACATTAGAGTAAGAATAAGAATCACAAAATGTGTTGAACTAATACCAACTAAATTTGAACCTAGCGAAACGGACTCCTTGAAAAAACTTACTATGTAAATGCAATAAGGTCTGCCATAAAACAGTCCAATCTAATAGAACATATAATTACAAGCGATAAGACAATGATTAGCCAATTAGGTAACTAGTACTTCACTCAATATTTTACCCCAAAGCAAAAAACAAAAAAGTATAACCGAACAAAGCTCAAAGATGACAATTAAGGAAAGATCATGGCCTACCAAAATCAATAACCAACAAGCATATATCATTATACACAATATTCGAAATACATTCAAATGTGGAATCTAATTAAAATACTATATAATAAAATTCTACAACTAGCATATAATAAGAAAGTGCGACAATGGCACTAAAAACAAAAAACACAAACAAATAACAGCAAACAATATGTAATAAAATTCTATAGTATTAACAACAATTCAATGGTAGAATCAATTAGTAAGAATAACTTTTTAATAGATTTACTATTTTGATTCCATAGTTGAATCACAAATTTTGTGTCTAAAATTTTGGAAAAAAAAAAGATTTGTTTGTTATAAATTATTTATATGATTTTTTAGTAGTTAGAAAACTTTCACAAAAAAAATATAATAACGACACCTAGTAAACAACAAAATTTGGAGTTATGGTAAACTAAATATAAACAAAGATCAAATAAGAAAGTGTGAGAATAGTTCCCAAATAATTATGAAAAAACAAATAATAATTATACTCACAATTAAAAAAATTCAGTTCAATCGGTTATTTACTAGATTTACTATTTATATGAAACAGTAGAATCAAAATTATGTCTAGATGTAAAATACATTTATATGTAGTATATGATCAGAAACAATTTTTCCTTTCTTGACAAATTCTAAAACTAAATATCTAAGAGTTACGTATAATCACTAGAATTAACGAAATTAAATAAATACTAAGTTGATTCTACAGTAAAATAAAAGCCAACCTTAAATTTTACGCATAAGATTTGTTGCTTGTCGTATCAAATTCTATGATAGAATCAAAAATTTGTACAAGAAATATATTGTCAAGCAATATGGGATTTGAATAATAAGATTACGATCAAAATGTATCTCTTTACTTCCAAAATTTACCCTCTAAGAGTTTATTGTACAATAAAAATTACACTAAAATTAACAAACTCAAATATATATACTGATTTGATTCCACAGCAGAATCATAAAATCAACCTAAAATATTGAGCATATGGATGTGCTATTAATTAATACTATCAACACACTGAGAACAAAGTATGCATATTATCAAAAAATGATTTTACAAGTAATTGTTCTATATGTAATTGTTTATATACTTGTATTTGATTCTATAGCAGAATCAAATACAAGTATATAGTTTTTCCATCAAAAAATTTAGGTGTATATCAATTGCTTGTAGAGAGAACAAGTGAGAACAAATGCAACTACAACTGTAACATTGTAATTAGAAATATTTTCAACATAAAAAAATGCAAATATGAGGACTAATTGAATAATGAACATGAATCGAATGAAAACCTGACAAAATATAAAGAAAATTCGACCTAAGTCATCGAACCGAAATGAAATCACAATTGGTAACATATATCGATTGATTTGAAGGCATACCTAACGCAATATTAAACAAGTGAGCTTGATTCGAAAAAGACGCCATCGGAGAGAGAGATTCTCGTGGGAAAGATCGCACTCAAAGAGGAGATTGAAATAATTGATTGTATGTATAACTGACCTATACATACAATTTTTAGCCACCACTTTATCGTAATATTCTTATTTTAGTTTGTAATTTGTACTGATCGTTGGATTAGTTTTTAATCCAAGGGTTCATATTAATGGAGAGGGTTCTCTCCTGTACTCTATATAAAATGGTTCTCTTTAGAATAATGGCCTAGCTTATATATCTTATAATGAAATAGGTAAAAAAAAAAAAATCTATATTTTATTTTTTAATAATTAGACTTTTTTTATAATGAATAATTAGACTTATATGATTTAGAAATGAGTATTTGAGAATATTTTTAGTTTAAAAAATCTCATGAGAATCAAAATAGGACCTAAGACAATAAAAATAAGTTTCAATCACTTTTGACATATCTCATTACATTTTTACTTAAATTAAACTATACTCACGTACAGTAGTTAGATTATGTGTGATTAATTTTTGTACGAGTCCCTGTGCTAGGGTTTGGAGTGAGTCCCGATCTAGGGTTTGATAGTCCCGATTTAGGGAGTTTTGTGAGTGGATTTACGTTGCATGTTTCACTGAATCAGAGTATGGATGACGATCTATGTGATAAGTGGGGGAAACTAAGGTTAACATAATATGAAGAGAAAGTCACTGGAGACAATACGGAAGTTGATAGTAGTTCTGGAAATAAGGTTCAGATTTCTCTATCGTTGATGGGTAAACTCTTTACCGTAAAGCCTTTCAATGTCGAAGCCATGAAAAGAACGCTATTATCTATTTGGAGTCTGAAGGGTAATATGGTGGTACGAATGGTAGAAACAAATCTTTTTGTTCTTCAATTTTTCTGCGAGACTGATAAGGTTAGAGTGTTGGAGGGTCGTCCGTTGTCTTTTGATGGGCAAATTCTTTTGTTGAAGGAGCTTAAAGGAGAGGAACAGCCATCGGAGGTAAAATTTACACATTCCCCATTCTGGATAAGGATGTTGGATGTGCCTTTTGGTAAACGTAATGTTAATTTTACAACGATGATTAGGGAGAGATTAGGTGGTATTTTGAAGTTTGATGATTCTGATCCTGTTGGCTGGGAGGCGTTTATGCGTGTTAAGGTTAATCTGGCAATTGATAAGCCTTTACAGAGAGGCATCAAGGTCACAGTTGGACAGAATTCTACGAAATGGATAGGTTTCAAATATGAAAGACTTGGTGACTTCTGTTATTTCTATGGGAGGCTTGGGCATACTGATCGTGATTGTCCAAATATTACGGGCATTGAAGAAGGTCAGGAGATGGTGTACCAATATGGCCCGTTTATGGTTGCTTCACCTATACGTAGGACTCGAAAGACTTTTAGTACGATTGAGAAAGAAAGATTATGGATGGAGGAGTTAAAAACGTAGAAGGACGAGCGCAGGGTTAGATATAATGATAAGGAGTCCATTCGGTTGGGGCCACCAAGCGTGACAAAAAAGATCTTATTTGACATCCCTATAATGTGAGGAAATCATCAAATATACTGGTCGATTCAGGAGGAGTTGATAGTTTGAATCAAAAGCAGGACCAGGGGAATAAAATAATCACAGAGAAGGAAAGGAATATCCAGAAAACGGATGAGCTGCAATTACTAAGAATAGAGGAAGTGAGTTCTGAAGCTATAGGTGGGGTTGAGGGTATTCAAAAGAAGAATAATGGAGCTAGTTGGAAAAGAATTATTAGGGAGGGAAGGAGGGACTTACAAGATGGGATGATTACTGATGAGAATGAGCTGTGTGTGAATGTCAGTTTGGGGAAGAGGTCATATGAGGTTACTGGAGAAGACTTATTGGAATCTGAGATTATCGATAGAGGAGGTAAATTGAGAAGGACTTCCTCTCTTGAATCAGAAAATACCATTGTTAAAGTAGCGGGTACTGGCAAAAACCAGTCCCGCGAAAAGCAATGAAAATATTATGTTAGAACTGTCGAGGGATTGGCAATCCTCGATCAGTTCGGGCTCTCCAGCGATGGAGTAGTACTCTTTGCCTTGACATTATTTTCTTGTCGGAAACTATGATTCAGAAAAATAAAGTAGAAGAGATTTGTTGGAAATTGAGATGTAGTAATGCAATAGGAGTAGATAGTAATGGTCGATCAGGAGGTCTAGGGTTATTCTGGAAGGAGGAAGTTGATTTTACTCTGGTGTCTTTCTCAGGGCATCATATTTGTGGTGATTTTAAGGAAGAAGGGGAGGCATATGGAGATTCATTGGTATCTATGGCTGGGCAGCAACTACGGAGAAGTATAGAACTCGGGACTTGATGAGGCAGTTGTGTTTAGAATCGAGCTATCATATCCTGATTGGAGGAGATTTTAACGAGGTTTTGAGTAGTGATGAGAAAGAAGCTGGAGCTCTAAGAGACCAGCGGTTAATTCAGAATTTTCGGGATGTCTTATATGATTGCTCTCTTCGAGATTTGGGGCATTTGGGACTAGGTTTTACTTGGGAACAAGGGAAAACAATAGATACTCGTATTCAAGAAAGGTTGGACAGGTACGTAGCTAATTCGGATTAGTGTACTCTCTTCCCTAATTTCCATGTTCAACATCTTACAAAGCATCAATCAGACCATGCAGCAATTTTCTTAAGAACGGAACCTACACGTAAGAGTTTTACTAAGAGGAGTAAATCTTTTAAATTTGAAACTAGCTGGCTTTTAGAAGATGGGGTTGAGGAAGTTATCAAGGAAGCATGGCTAGAGCTGGTCATTCAGATATGGTGGTCAAGTTGAATTTGGTTGCTAAAAATCTCTCATCCTGGGGTGATGAAAAAGTGGAAAATTTGGATAAGAAAATTGTAGAGGCTGAAAAGGCGCTGGCTGCTAGTCGTACTCGGTGTGTAACTAATGCAGATTTGGAGGAATGTATTGCTCTTGAATCGAATTTGGATAGTCTGTTGGAAAAGAACGAAGCTTACTGGTATATGAGATCGAGGGCAGTGGAGTCAGAGATGGGGATAGGAACACAAAGCACTTTCATCACAAAGCTTCTCAAAGGAAGAAAAATAACTATATTAATGGGTTGTATGATTCCAACGGCAACTGGAAGGAAGATCAGAAAGAGCTAGAATTGATTGCGACTTCTTTCTTTAGTGATCTGTTCTCATCAGCTAATGCTATGCCGGATGCAGTTGATCGAGCTCTGGAAAGGGTGGTTAACATGGTGTCTCCAGAGATCAATCAAATGCTCATGAAACCCTATCCAAAAGCAGAAATCTACAGGGCTCTATCTCAGATGGCTCCTTTTAAAGCTCCAGGGCCGGATGGTCTCCATGCGATTTTTAATCAGCGGTTTTAGACATTGGTGGGGGATGATGTGACTAGTTTTATTAATGATATTATTTTGGCAGAGCCTCTCCAAGGGATATTAATAACACAAGAGCTTTGATTCCTAAGGTAAAAAATCCGACTGTGATCTCTGAGTTTCGGCCAATTTCTTTATGTAATGTGCTTTATAAATTAACCTCCAAATATGTGGCAAATAGGCTTAAACCGCTACTCCAGAATATTATTTCAGAAAATCAGAGTGCTTTTGTCCCGAAAAGACTCATCACAGATAATGCTTTAATTACCCTGGAATTGTTTCATACAATGAAGAAAAGGATGAAAGGGAAGAGGGGTTCGTCAGCAATGAAGCTTGATATGAGTAAGGCATATGACCGTGTGGAATGGAATCTCTTGAGGAAGTTGCTGGTGAAATTAGGTTTTGCAGGGGCATGGGTTGATACAGTGATGAGTTTTGTGACGACTGTTTCATACTCGTTCTTGGTAAACGGGAATCCTACAGATGTTGTCTTGCCGTCAAGGGGTCTCAGACAGGGTGATCCTATCTCCCCTTATCTTTTTATTATGGTTGCAGATGCTTTTTCTGGTCTTTTGAGGATAGCTGCGGAAAGGAAATTGATACATGGTGTTCGGGCTAGTAAAAGTGGCCCAGAAGTAACCCATTTATTTTTTGCAGACGACAGCCTTCTTTTTAATAGATCCACATGACACGAATGCACAGTCATTGTAGACATTCTCAACAAATACGAAGCGGCTTCCGGGCAAAAATTTAATTTCACAAAGTCGGAGGTTTCTTTTAGTAAAGGGGTTCCTTGTAGTACCAGGAGGGATATTGGTTCTATTTTGAGAATGAATGTTGTGAGTGATCATAATATATATCTTGGTCTCCCAACCATTGTTGGAAGGTCAAAAAAAGCAGTTTTTGGGGAAATCAAGGACAGAGTGTGGAAGAAAGTCCGAGGGTATAAAGAGCAGATTCTATCTAAAGGAGGGAAAGAGGTTCTTATTAAGGGCGCTTTACAAGCTATTCCAACTTATATAATGAGTATATATAAACTTCCGGCTAATCTAATCAACGATCTTCATTCGGTGTTGGCAAGATTCTGGTGGGGGTCAAATGATTCAAAAAGGAAAACTCATTAGAGGAGTTGGGAATCGTTGTGCCAGCCAAAGAGTATTGGTGGCATGGGTTTTCATGATCTGGCTGTTTTTAACGATGCTCTTTTAGGAAAACATATTTGGAGACTTCTTCACCATGAGAATTCGCTTATGGCAAGAGTGTTGAAAGCGAAGTACTACCCTCACTCTTCGATTTTGGAGGCAGCCCTTGGACCCTGTTCGAGTTATTCATGGCATAGTTTTTGGAGTTCAAAAGCTTTGGTCAAGGAGGGGAGTGTTTGAAGGGTGGGGAATGGTAGAGACATAAAGATATGGTCAGACCCTTGGCTAGTTGATGATCAGAGTCATCATTCAACGAGTCCTGTTCCTGCAAATAACCAGTTTGAACTTGTTATGGATTTGATTGACGATTCAAACCACTGTTGGAAGGAGGATATTGTTGACAGGTGTTTCAACGAAAGGGATAGTAGGTTGATCTTAGCTATTCCAATCAGTGAAAGTCTTCCCAAAGATAGAATTACTTGGGCTTGGTCTAAGGATGGTAATTATGAAGTGAAGTCAACATACTTCAATGGTAAATCGTTTGATGTTACTGGGGCTCATAAAGGGTGGGGGATTATTTGGAGAGCGAAAATTTCACCTAAAGTCCGAAATTTCTTGTGGAGATGTTGCTCGTTCACTCTTCCTACTAAAGCTGTCCTGAAGTATCGACATTTAATCGATGATGACCTTTGTCCTTGGTGTAGAACGGAGTCTGAAACCATTCTACATTCTCTATTTTTTTGTCCGAATGTCTATGCAATTTGGAGTAAATCGAGATATGCAGCAGCTGCAGATGTTGGTGAGGCGTCTAATTTTTTAGAGGTTCTAGAAATCTGGATGGACAAGATGAATTCGGAGCAACGAGCGTGGTGTTATTTCATGGTTTGGTTATTGTGGTGTCGAAGAAACCGTCTGATTTTTGAGAACGAACATCAGGTAGATTCTTACTTCCTGGCAAACGTTTCAAGAGTAGTGGCTGAGCATGGTAAGTATTGCGAGAAGATTTATGGTTCGAAATGTGCTCTTTCTAGTCTAGTAATTAGATCTCACTGGACTTTTCCTCCGGAAGGGATTATCAAAGTAAATGTTGATGCTTCGACTGCAACTGATGGTTGGATTGGTCTGGGGGCTGTTGCTCGTACTAACCGGGGGAGAGTTGCGTTCGCTGTTGTGAGAAGGTTTCGAGCCAGATGGAACCAGTTAATAGCTGAATGCGGGGCTGCATTATTTGGTTTAAAGAAGGCTAAGGAGATAGGTTTCTCTCAGGTCATTATCGAGTCGGATTGCCAGAATATTATTGACAAGATTAGGAGTAATAAGGTTGGAGACTGAAGGTAGTGTTTTTCGTATGTTCGTCACAGGGAAGGACTATCAATATTGATTTCAAGTAGATTATCTCTTACAATTTAGAAGTGTGAACAAGGGGGGGTTTTGATTTAGTTGTGGCGTTTTATCAAACACCTTGAACACAAGAAATAAATTGCTATAAAAATACAACTAAGTTAATGACAATCATCAAATTTACCAACACAACAACACAATGAGTAAATTAACAAGATAAGAGATATACTTGACCCAAGGATATAGCAAATCAAGCACTTCAACCCAACAAGCAAAATATATCCAACTCTACCTAACCAAGATAATTGGTGAAGCACACAATCACTTATTTCTCTTCTAAAAATACTAATTTAGTGAAGCACATAAATTAGCTCTCTTGATAATAGCTACCAATAATGAAGCACTACTAGTATAACCAAATCAAGGAATTAAACAAAGAGAGGATAGGATAAACCCAAGGATGAGAAGCTCAACCAAGGTATTTGCACTTGAATGTTGTGGATTTAGGTACACTAAATCTTGTGCTACTATAATGAATGAACTAATGATTACGTATTAGAACAATCAATTAGCAATTGAAGATACGAGAAGAGTAAGGTGAAGCAACTTACAATCTCCAAGCAAAATCATAAGCAATAAATCACAAGCATTCAAGATAGAGTGAAAATAAACCTTACTTAAATGAAATGGGTTTTGTACAAGAAATCCTCCTTGAGCCAAATAAATGGAGTTAGTTACTCATAATCAATGCTAGATTACAAGTAATTAATGCCTCCTCTCTAATTCCTACTAACCCTAATTTTATCCTTGAAGAGGCTAAGAAGAGAGGAAAAATAAGATGTAGGTTAGAAGTTATATGATATGTTATGTTTTGAGCCCTTCTCTTTAATACACAGCAGCTCTGTACGGCCTGTTGAACGGCCGTACAGCTGCCCGTACGAAATAAAATCTTCAATATAATGCATTAAACACCTCCCGACATCGCGAGCTTTCATCTTCTAACTTCCCTCTTGAATAATCTTCGCTTTCATGCTCAAATTAAGCCATCTTTTCAACAATTAAGCACGAGGCACTGAAAGATGAAAAACATAGCAAATATTAATAAAACAACATTCGAAACTAACAAAAATGCAGAAGAATAAAAGACAAAACGTGTATAAAATACACGTTATCAGAGACATGGAGATAGATTTTATTCTGCAGGACATTCTCAATCTTAGTTCCCATTTCGACTTTCTGGAATGGACTCAAGTCAGAAGAGACGGTAATAAAACGGCTCACAATCTAGTTACGATTGTTCCTTTTGGTATTGAACAGTGTTGGACGCTTAATGTTCCAAATGATATTGTTCAGTTTGTAAACTCAGACATAATGTCTGCTTCTCTTTCTTAATGAAATTTCTTGACCCGCAAAAAAATATGTGTGATTAATTTGTTAAAGCAATATTTGAATGATTCGTGGTCGAAATATGACTTAGCCCTATAAACTTTAGTATTGAGTGAATCTTCGCCAATCATATTTATTTATTTTTTGAATAATACAATTGAAAAAGTATAGGATATTGGGTCATTGGAGAAAACTATCAAAGTAAAGATTAACTAGTGCCTTAATTTTTTAGAGTAATTGAATTTTTGGCAAAAAGTAGTGTATCTTGTTATTACGACTAATTTTAGAGAAATTGAATCTTTAATGATAAGTGATGTATTTTTGTTATTATCATGGACCTTTTTGTTATCTGTATTAATAAAAGAGCATATATTTTTATAATAATGTAATCTACATTTTTGTTATAATTAATTTTTAAAAAAATTATCTTAACCAACTACGACTAATTAGACAAATGTATGGGACTCTCTGAGTGTTGCTCAAATCCCAATTTCAATTTCAAATTAAGCACAAGTTACATAAAAGAAGTTTTGTAAAAAAAAGTTATACAGAAGTTGAATTCAAAAAATAAAAATCAAACTAAGTAATCAAATAAATAAATGTGAAAAAAGTAGTTAAATTAAAGTTTAGAAATTACTAGCTTATAACCCGTGCAAAGCACGGTTATTTTTAAATATTTTTAAAATATTAGTTATTTTATATTGGTTATTACAAGATTAGTTTTAAATTTAAAGTTAACATGTTTTAGTTAGAAAACAAATATTAGCGTTTGTAAGATATGGTACAATTTTAGTTGTTTATAAAAGGTAATTTATTCAATTAAAAGTAAATGTTAAAAAGGCAATCGACTAATAACTATTTATTATATTATTATAAATAATAATTAAGTAATGATAATTAAGTAAAATAACATGTTTTATTAGTTAAGGGTAAATAAGTAAAATCAACAGGTACCGACCAACCAAACTTTTAATGTTTCGGATTTTATATAATAGTATAGATAACTACCTTATTACCCGTGCAATGCATGGGTTTATTGTATTATGTTATAAATTTTATTTAATATTATAATTATGTTTTTATATATAATCATTATTTTTAATATTTTTAATAATTTTAAAGGAAATTCTTAAAGGTACCCTCTTAAAATTGGCTTTTCTAAATGGTACACAATATAGTTTTGGTTTCCGAATGGTACCATTATACTATAATGTCATTCTCTATAGTACCCAATGTTATAAAAATCGCTAGGCGGATCAAGGCCGTTGAGGTACCGCCTAGGGATTAATCAGGTAGGCGGGGATTAATCGGAAAGATTAATCGGAACATTAGTCAGTTATTTTTTAATATTATTATATATTTAAATTTAAAATATATACATGTGTATAATATTAATTATATTAAATCAAATTGTACATACATTTTTTAAAATTGTATTATTCTAAATATTGAAAATCGTTACAAAGTATTAATTATATAGGATAAAAGAAATATAAATAAATAAATAATGATTCTTTATTCCTGTTGCATGTGTATCAGTGTATCTATGTATGACCAGTTTTGTATAATCACAACTTCTCAGAAGAACACTACCACCCGTAAATCAATACTAGATTACAAGTTTCCTTTTAGTTTTACACGTACTACACACATTCAAAGCAGGCATTCCATTCTGAACCGAGTTTTATAAGTATCAATGTCCCCCGACCGATTAAAACACGACCGACTAAAACAGTTTATCACCGCCAATTCGCCGCCGATTCACCGCCTTTGACCGATTCAGCCGCCGAAGTCCGATTTTGACCGTTTTTATCATAAAACACTTAAATATCCGATTATCTCTGAATCGTGGCGGTTGAAGCTCACCCAGCGCCTAGGCGGTCGCCTAGACCGTGTTTTAAAACACTGGTAGTTACCCTACCTTTAACTTCCGTTAATCAAACGTTATATTTTGGGTACCATTTATAAAAGGAAATTGTAGGAGGGTACCATTGATAATTTCGCTTAAATATATTATTCTGATTTTTTTATCCTATTATTCTAAAAATTATCTCTTCGTATTTATGTGATGATCGAAGATAAATAGAGTAATGAGAAGATGGAAGATAAATAGAATAATGAGAAGATGCACTCGGATTGAAACAAATGAGATTCTTCGTTGTTTAGTTAGAGATGATACTCAATTTTTGAACCCCGATTATACTGAATTTGATTATCCCTAATTTCACTCAATCAAATTTCCCTCATTTTAATCTAACCCGGCTTTAAGAACTTTAAGAACTGATATTTAGTCTAGTATATGTCTAAATTTTTAGAATAATAGGATAAAAAAATAATCAGAATAACATATTTAAGAGAAATTATCAATGGTAACCTCCTAGAAGACTTAATTGCACTGTGCATACTTAAAGATTAATTATTTTGCACGGAAGGGGCTAAATGTTTATTTGTGCCAATTTGTTGGTTAATTGTTTATATAGTTGCCAGCGTGGGGGCTCTGTGTCAGCTCCGTTAATTGGTCCGTTTAAATCTAACGGGAACGAGGGTAAAAAGGGTAAAAACAGTTTCAACGTCACTGTTCTCTCTATATAATGCCCCTATTCACTGTTGTAATGTGGTGTTAATGGGCTTTAATTTCATGGACCTAACATTTCCAATCTGAAAGTAGTAAATACAAAATGATACTACTTAAGTCATAATTCATTCCATAAATTAAGTCATAGAATTTGTCATTACAAGAACATTACAAAATAAGCATTCCCAAAATAAAAGCCCTCAATGCTTAGACAAAAGTTTAGCTAAATAAGCATTACCAAGCATTACAAAAGTTTTGGGTCATAACAAAAGATTTAGCATTACAAAAGTGTAGCTATATATGTTAATGCTTTCAAATCTTCCATGGTGCCTTCTTACCACCAACTTGAGCTTCATCCACAGGGGTTTTACCCTGCCTTTTTGCCAGAATTTTCCCTTTTGTTGTAGTACTTGCAGTGTCTCTTGACATTGTAGTGGCTTGACCTTGACCATGGGTTTGTTCCTGGTCCTGGCCAACATGTTGCTCCTGGGCCTGGCCATTTTGTTGCTCCTGGTCCTGGCCAACATGTTGCTCATGGGCCTGGCCATTTTGTTGCTCTTGGGCCTTGCTATTTTGTTGCTCCTGGATCTCATTTGGCACTGCCTTCTAAAAATATCATACAATATACCAATTACATTCAACATAAATAAGACCAACAAACAAGAACTAAATAAGACCTAAATTAATGTCAAAATACCTCAGCTTTGCAAGTCCTGGCATTATGTCCTTCATTTCCACATTTCCCACACCTAACTTTAGTTTTTCCTACCTTCAATTGGATACCTTCAGCTTTAGCTTTTTGAACTTCATCAGATTTCTACATGGTAACAAATTATAAAATATTAGTGTAGTCTAGAATCATGTATTGGCAAGAAAATAAAGTTAAGAAATTACCCTAGTTTCACAGCTCCTCCAATTATGTCCAGCAGCTTTGCAGTAAGTGCAATGAACTATGGTATTAAACCTCCTCAACTTGGTTGGATTTGTAGGAATATCATTCCTAGTGTTCCTTTTCTTTTTGGGTCTTCCAGTTGGAGTTTTCACATTGGGTGGTAAAGGCATTGGCTCCACTGCATCTTCCCAGAACTCAGGACCAACTATGGGTTCTACAGTGTGACTGTATAGCTGGAATGGTACAAAAACAATAAGAGATGACATTCATGAATTTTGGCAAAATTGAAATAAGAGATTACCTTCATGTACATGTCTTTCTTGTACCAATCACTGATGTATATCTCCCAAGGATCATTTTTAAAAGCTATACATGCACATGCATGATAGCAAGGGATTCCAGTAAAATCCCATTTTCTGCATGTGCATATTTTTTTCACTAAATCCACCACAAGCTCATGCCCTCCATCACTACATGCCACACTGTAGGTTGACCCTCCAGACCATGTGACAACACAATTCCCAGCCCATTGTACAGCCCTGCAACAATATATAAAGTATTATAAAACTACAACAATTATTAACATATAAAAATTGACAAAAATGACTTACTTATTCAGCTTTTTCTGTGCACTAGGACAAATGACAAGTTCTCTTCCATTCATTTTATCTCTTCTTATCTGGATTCTTTTCATCACAGCAATGTGTATTTGTCTGAGCATTGTAAGGATAGGTAAATCCCTATATTTTCTGATGCTTGAATTAAATACCTCACAGTGATTGTTAACAAACATATCACTTGAGGAGGTGGTTCTGAATGCTGATCTAGTCCACTGCTGTACAGGCTTTTGGATGAGCCATTCAAAACACTTAGGTGACACCTGACAATGAACAACATGCACACTTAATGGAATAAATACTTGTACAGGTAGGTGCATGCATTAATGGTATAAAAACTAGTATTGGTCTACCTCTTTCATATTGTTCATATGCAAGTTCCATTCCCATTTTGTACTTGCCCTAGCAGCCTTCCATAACAAGTGTCTCAAAGCAATTCCTTTGTGCTCTTTATGCATATTCTGAAAAAGATGCATTACACAGAATCTGTGTTCTGCATGAGGCACCACTGCTTCAAGAGCATTTATCAAACCCTAACAGTTAACCAATAACATAAAAATTGTCAGGTCAAGTACAGAAAATTAAATGCAAGAAAATTAAGTACAAAAGCTATACCTTCTGTCTGTCTGAGATAAAGGTCCATTCTCTGTCAATCAATATTCTTATGTCTTGACATAAGAACTGCAGAAACCAAGTCCAGGACTCTGTGTTTTCAGCCTCTACTACACACCATGCAATAAAGCACGATACTGTTATATACACATATATACACACAAGTATATGAACATTAGTAACAAAAACAACAAAACCCCTAATTTTTCGTAGTAATACAATGACATACATATGTACATACATCTATTTAAGCACATGAACTAGTAGTTCGTTTGTACCTGAATACTCTGGACATTCTCGTGGCCCGTAAATCTCAGCATCTTCCTTCAATCTTATAAACCAAGACATTTTTTTGAGTACACAGCACCAGATTAGGGTTTTGATCGCCTCTGAGAAGATGGAAAGAGCTGGGAGTGCATTTAATGGAGGGAAGCGTGTAAAACTATAGATACATAATTGGGGGCAGCAAAATTACATTATTACCCTTAAAATCTAAACGGCGTTAGTCGCGGTTTAACGGAGCTGACCTGAAGCCCCCACGCTGGCAACTATATAAACAATTAGCCAACAAATTGGCACAAATAAACATTTAACCCCTTCCGTGCAAAATAATTAATCTTTAGGTATGCACAGTGCAATTAAGTCCCTCCTAGAATTGCCTTTTAAAATGATACCCTGTTAGGTCCAAATGTGTTGTAGAGGGGGGGTGAATACAACTTTTCGAATATGGGAGACACGCGCTCGACTTGTGCGCACAATTGCTGCGCGTGTGGCGCACCACCTGTTCCTGCGAGTGGCTTCCAGAAAACAGTCATGTGCATTTGTGGTGTTGGTTGCTGTAATGAATTATTGTGATGCTTTCGGCTGAATTATATATTGCCCTGGCGTTCCAAATTTGTGGTATAAATAGGACTGCATTCCTATAGTTTCAGAGAGATCTGACACCCTGAACTGAATTCTCTCTTGTTTCTCTCAGCTCCAGCAACAATTTCCTTGTAATTTCAGTTCAGTTTTATTCACTTTAAATTTCTGTAAATTTAGTTGAGTGTTATTTCGGGTGAAGATTTTAAGGCAATTATTTTGGAACGCTCATTTCTTTCGTTGGAAATTATTTCGGTTTTATTTTCTAAATTTTTATTTTGCAGGGAATTATCGGAGTGCTCGTTTCTTGCAAGTGGAAATTATTTCGGTTTTAGTTTCTAAACTCTTATAATTTTCATATTTAATTTATCGTAATTTTTAATTTAGTTTTATTATTGTTGTTATTATTATTATTATTATTATTATTTTTATTGTTGTTGTTGTTGTTGTTGTTGTTGTTGTTGTTGTTGTTGTTGTTGTTGTTGTTGTTGTTGTTGTTGTTGTTGTTGTTGTTGTTGTTGTTGTTGTTGTTGTTGTTGTTGTTGTTGTTGTTGTTGTTGTTGTTGTTGTTGTTGTTGTTGTTGTTGTTGTTGTTGTTGTTGTTGTTGTTGTTGTTGTTGTTGTTGTTGTTGTTGTTGTTGTTGTTGTTGTTGTTGTTGTTGTTGTTGTTGTTGTTGTTGTTGTTGTTGTTGTTGTTGTTGTTGTTGTTGTTGTTGTTGTTGTTGTTGTTGTTGTTGTTGTTGTTGTTGTTGTTGTTGTTGTTGTTGTTGTTGTTGTTGTTGTTGTTGTTGTTGTTGTTGTTGTTGTTGTTGTTGTTGTTGTTGTTGTTGTTGTTGTTGTTGTTGTTGTTGTTGTTGTTGTTGTTGTTGTTGTTGTTGTTGTTGTTGTTGTTGTTGTTGTTGTTGTTGTTGTTGTTGTTGTTGTTGTTGTTGTTGTTGTTGTTGTTGTTGTTGTTGTTGTTGTTGTTGTTGTTGTTGTTGTTGTTGTTGTTGTTGTTGTTGTTGTTGTTGTTGTTATTATTATTATTATTATTATTATTATTATTACAATTAATCCCATGATGACGATTCGTTTAATTATGAACTAATCGCCGTCATGGGATTCTAATGGATTTATTTACGTAATTTAGTAATTCGATGCCTTAATAAATTGTGTTAAGATAAAAATTTCCGATTGCCTAACGTGGTTGTGCTTAATTTATTAGATGCGTAGCTATCATATAAATTATTAATTCTTAATGAATGCGAAAGTGGATTTGAGAATTTAGAATTTGCCATGTTAGCACAGGTTCGTAATTTTCATATATAATTACGATTAGTGGTAGGGTTTTGAATCACATCGCCCTGTGTAGCCAAAAATAAGGAATTTATTCGTAAACCAGTTATGTTTTCAAATCTTATAGACATATAGGGTCTAGACATAAATGGTGTCCACACAACTTCTATCTTTTTAAGTAGATGTTTGTATGGTTTGATATAAGTTAAGGCTGAAAGGCGCTTATATTAGTTTCGTGTTCCCGGCTAGCTTTCATAATTATCAGAATCACTTTAAATTAAGGCATCAATTCTAAATGAAATAAATAATGAAATTAGAATCCCATGTTTATCTCATATATAAAATCTTTTTCATATTATTTTTTATTTCATTAATTAATTGAGATTTGAACAAACCAACCATTTCGTTGTTCAGGCTTCTATAATTAACCGAACGTTGTTGAATAAACATATTTACTTAAATACACCAAGTCTTCGTGGGAACGATCCTTATTTCCCTATATTGCTTTTGGACTGCGTATACTTGCGTAGAGAAAATAGCGAACAAGTTTTTGGCGCCGCTGCCGGGGACTCGGTGTTATTTTGTTTATGTGTTTTACTACAATAGAAGTTAATTTGTTTGACTTGAACATTTTATCTTATATTTTGAAGTGATTATTTGTGTTCAGATACTTGGATTTTTATGCTAACACGTGCTAAAGCAATAAAAGCCAAGCAAGTACTTAAACTAGCAAATACTCACAAGATGGACGGAGAAGCCGAAGTAGTTGCACCTGCAGCAGCAAGGGCTTTAATGGACTACTCGCAACCAAAGATTGATGACATTCAGTCAAGTATCATTCGTCCAGCAATTGCGGCTCCTACATTTGAAATTAAACCCAGCACTATTCAGATGGTGCAGAATCAAGTACAGTACGGAGGAACTGCAACGGAAGATCCTAACTTACACATTCGGAACTTCATAGAAATATGCGACACATTCAGATTCAACAATGTGTCAGATGATGCTGTGAAGTTGAGACTCTTCCCGTTTTCCTTAAGAGACAAGGCCAAAAGTTGGTTACACTCTCTGCCACCGGGATCTATCACCACTTGGGCTGATCTAGCTCAAAAGTTTCTTAGCAAATTCTTCCCCATGGCAAAGACTGCAGCTATAAGGAATGCTATCACGCAATTTTCTCAACAGTCTGGTGAATCTCTATGTGAAGCGTGGGAAAGATACAAGGAAATGCTTCGACAATGCCCTCATCATGGCATGCCAAATTGGATGGTCATAAATTGCTTCTATAATGGACTAGGAATACAATCAAGGCCAATGGTAGATGCAGCTTCAGGGGGAGCATTATGGGCTAAAAGTTATGAGGAGGCCTACGATCTTATCGAGATGATGGCAGCTAATGAATATCAAAATCCAACTCAGAGGATGCCACAACAGAAGGTAGCAGAAATTCTTAATGTCGACACAGCCACTTCCTTAGCAGCTCAGCTAGAGGCATTGAACTTGAAAGTAGACTCTTTGACAGCACGAGGATTTCATCAAGTTGCCAGTGTTTGTGAGTTGTGTGCGGGCGCTCATGAATCAAACCAATGTGCCATCTCAAACGAGTCGGTTCAATTCATAAGCAATTTCCAAAGACAGCAACAGCCAGCTCCAAATTCCTACCATCCGAACAACCGAAATCATCCAAATTTCAGTTGGAGCAACAATCAAGGAGGAGCACAACAATCAAATCAGCCCTACCAACATTTTCAAAATCAGCAGTTTGGAGCTAGGCCATATAATCCATCTGGATTCCAGCATCAGCAGGGGCACTAATATCAGCAACAATATGCCCCACGACAATTTCAACCCCCAGGATTTCAACAACAATCCTATGGGAATTCTGGGCAATCATCTTCTAGTGAAAAGGCAGAATTGGAGGAGTTGAGGTTGGCATCCAAAAGCCAAGCGGCTTCTATTAAAAATCTGGAAACTCAACTGGGACAACTCGCTAGTTTCATGATGAGCCGACCACAAGGAACACTCCCAAGTGATACTGAAGCTAATCCAGGGAGAAAGAACAACCAAGAGCACATTAAAGCCATCACTTTAAGATCGGGAAAAGTCACAGAAGGCACTGATTTGGAAAGAGCAAAAAGAATTCTGCCCGATGAAGAAACAGTGAACTTGGGAGATACCGAGGACAAGGGTAAGGCTCCAATTTCAAGCACGGAGGTAGAAGGAAGTGTACCACCTCCTAAACAATCAGTCCCTGCACAGAAAGAAGCAGAAGAGCATGTCTATCCACCTCCGCCATTCCTCGACGTTTGCAAAAACAGAAACTGGACAAGCAGTTTGGCAAATTTCTTGAAGTCTTTAAGAAATTACATATCAACATTCCATTTGCTGAAGCCCTGGAACAAATGCCGAGTTACGCCAAGTTCATGAAGGGCATTCTATCGAGAAAAGTAAAACTTGAGGACTTAGAAACTGTTGCTTTGACAGAGGAGTGCAGTGCGGTATTGCAGCAAAAGTTACCGCCTAAGCTAAAAGATCCTGGAAGTTTCACTATACCATGCACCATTGGGAATTTGTCTTTTGACAAATGTTTATGTGATTTAGGAGCAAGCATCAACCTCATGCCATACTCAGTTTTCTTACAACTTGGCCTTCCTGAGCCAACCCCGACGAACATGTCACTTCAGTTGGCTGATCGCTCTATCACTTATCCTCGGGGAGTTGTTGAAGATGTCCTAGTGAAAGTAGACAAACTTATCTTCCCAGCTGATTTTGTCATACTTGATTTCGAAGAGGACAAGAAGATTCCGATCATTCTTGGTAGACCATTCTTGGTGACAGGACAAACGTTGATTGACGTCCAAAAGGGGGAACTTACAATGAGAGTGCATGATCAAAATGTCACCTTCAATGTTTTCAAAGCCATGAAGTTTCCAACAGAAGAAAAGCAGTGTCTGAAGGTAGACTTGATTGAGTCTACGGTACAAGAAAAGTTGGATCACATGTTCATGAATGACACTTTGGAAAAGGCCCTTAGTGGAAGGTATTCATTAGATGAAGATGACATAGTTGAACAATTGCAATATCTGGATGCTTTGCCATGGCAAAGAAAATTTGAAAGACCAGTTGAATCATTGGATCTACCAGAACTAAAGGGGCCGCATCAGCAAATGAAACCATCTATCGAGGAAGCTCCAACTCTAGAGCTCAAACCACTTCCTAATCACTTAAAGTATGCTTCTCTTGGTGAATCATCTACCTTACCTGTGATTATATCTGCTAACCTTTCAGACTCTGAGGAAGACAAGCTTTTAAGAGTCCTGAGGGAATTCAAAACAGCCATTGGTTGGACCCTAGCGGATATCAAAGGCATCAGCCCAGCTTATTGTCAACATAAAATTCCATTGGAAGAAGGTAGTAAACCAACAGTGGAGCATCAACGGCGGCTAAATCCTCTTATGAAAGAAGTAGTGAAGAAAGAAATCATCAAGTGGCTGGATGCAGGGATTATCTATCCCATTTCTGACAGTGCATGGGTGAGTCCAGTGCAATGTGTACCGAAGAAGGGAGGCATGACTGTGATTACCAATGAAAAGAATGAACTCATCTCTACTCGCACAGTCACCGGTTGGCGAATCTGCATGGACTACCGGAAGTTGAATAAAGCCACAAGGAAGGATCATTTTTCCCTTCCTTTCATTGATCAGATGCTAGATAGACTAGCCGGCCATGATTATTACTGCCTTCTGGATGGTTATTCTGGATATAACCAAATCTGAATTGCTCCTAAGGATCAGGAGAAAACAACATTTACATGCCCGTTCGGCACTTTCGCCTTTCGACGGGTTTCTTTTGGCTTGTGTGGAGCACCCGGTACTTTTCAAAGGTGCATGATGGTCATCTTCTCAGACATGATTGGCAAGACTGTTGAAATCTTCATGGATGACTTCTCGGTATTCGGTCTATCTTTTGATGAATGCTTGCAAAATCTTGGCTCGGTGTTGAAAAGATGCGTGGAAACTAACCTAGTGCTCAATTGGGAGAAGTGCCACTTTATGGTACAAGAAGGAACTATTCTCGGGCACAAGGTGTCAAGGAAGGGTCTAGAAGTAGACAGAGCAAAGATAGAAGCTATTGAAAAGCTGCCGCCACCTAATTCAGTGCGAGGGATTCGCAGTTTCCTTGGGCACGCAGGTTTCTACAAGCGTTTTATTAAGGACTTCGCAAAAATTTCCAAACCTTTGTGTCAGCTGCTGGAAAAAGATATTCATTTCAAATTCAACGAAGAATGTCTCACAGCTTTCGAGACTCTGAAGAAGAAATTGATTTCAGCACCCGTGATCATTGCTCCAGATTGGAGTGAGCCTTTCGCTATGATGTGTGATGCTAGCGATTACGCAGTTGGGGCCGTTCTTGGCCAAAAGAAAAATAAAATGTTTCATGTCATCTACTATGCTAGCAAAACCCTCAGCGATGCTCAATTAAATTACACTACCACTGAGAAGGAGCTGTTAGCCATAGTTTATGGTTTTGAAAAATTCCGTTCATACTTGCTTGGCACGAAGGTGACTGTGTACACTGATCACGCGGCTATCAGATATCTGCTCTCTAAAAAAGACTCCAAACCTAGGTTGATTCGATGGATTCTCCTGCTGCAAGAATTTGATGTGGAGATCAAGGATAGAAAAGGGACAGAAAACCAAGTAGCCGACCATCTCTCACGATTGGGAGACCTTGGGAAGACATCCCAAGACAAAACCGTCATTAATGAATCCTTTCCTGATGAACAGTTGTTTGGGATACAAGAAGAAGAGCCTTGGTTTGCAGACATTGTGAACTTTCTGGTGAGTCGAGTGATCCCTCCCGAGCTCTCTTTTGCACAAAGAAAGAAATTCTTGCATGAAGTCAAATGGTATCGTTGGGACGAACCATATCTGTTTAAACAAGGAGCCGATCAGGTGATTAGGAGATGTGTGCCATACAGTGAGACAGAGGCTATTCTAAGGGATTATCACGCCACGACATATGGTGGCCATTATGGAAGTGAAAAGACCGCAACTCGAATTCTTCAAGCGGGATTTTATTGGCCATCTCTTTTTAAGGATGCCCATCAGTTTGTGCTGAAGTGTGATCGTTGTTAGCGTGTTGGTAACATATCTAGGAGGGATGAAATGCCCCTCAATATAATGCTAGAGGTGGAAATCTTCGATGTTTGGGGCATCGATTTCATGGGACCATTCATTTCCTCATGTAACAACCAATACATCTTGCTAGCCGTTGATTATGTTTCCAAATGGGTTGAAGTCAAGGCACTTCCGACCAATAATGCCAATGTCGTGCTCAACTTCCTTCACAAGAACATCTTCACAAGATTCGGCACTCCTCGAGTAATCATAAGCGATGAAGGTACTCACTTTTGCAATCGCAAGTTTACTAATCTCATGGCAAGGTACAACATCAACCACCGGGTAGCTACGGCATACCACCCGCAAACAAATGGCCAAGCCGAGGTATCTAATCGCGAGATTAAGCGCATTCTGGAAAAAGTGGTGAGTCCTTCGAGAAAAGATTGGTCTCTAAAACTCGATGAAGCCGCATGGGCTTATCGTACAGCATATAAAACACCCTTGGGCATGTCACCATATCAGCTGGTCTATGGAAAAGCTTGCCATTTACCGGCAGAATTGGAACACAAAGCTTATTGGGCTTTGAAGAAGCTAAATTTCGATCTTAAGGCCGCAGGTGAGAAAAGGATGGTGCAACTCAACGAGATGGACGAGTTTCGATTGCAGGCATATGAGAACAATAAGCTCTATAAGGAGAAAGTGAAACGATGGCATGATCGTCGTCTTATTCAAAAGGTATTCGTTCCTGGTCAGTCGGTCTTATTATATAACTCTCGTTTTCGACTATTTCCAGGGAAGCTCAAATCGAGATGGTCAGGGCCATTTGTTGTCAAAACTGTGTTTCCACACGGAGCGGTGGAAATCTTTGAGAAATCACCCGATTAATCGTTCAAAGTGAATGGGCAGAGATTGAAGCCCTATTTTGGTGACACGGTGAACCGTGAGGCTGATACCACCAAGTTGGCCACCACATGATTCTCAGTATAATCGTCAAGCTAATGACGTAAAACAAGCGCTTCATGGGAGGCAACCCATAGGTTTGATGTTTTTATGTGTGGTTTGATTTTGTGTGCTTTTGTTCAGTATTATGTCAAGTTTGCAGGTCATTGGCGAGTTGCAGGATTGGCCTCAGTTTGGAGCTCATTTCCACCACCTGATTCACCACCCGAGGAGGGTGACGATGCCGACAGTTAGGGGAGTTCTCTTTTATCCTTTATCTATACCTTCAATGAGGACATTGAACATTTTAAGTTTGGGGGTGATTTAGGATAATTTATTTCTCGAGTCATAGTGTGCATACAGTTTCATGTAGTTCATAATATACCATGCTAGTATAATTTCATATAAAAAAAATTGCATATTCATGATTAGTTGCATATCATATTTTCCTTGATCCCGTAGCGCTTGGCGATTCCGTTTAGTAGTCAATGATGAATTTGAGTGTGATAATGATGGATAGAGGGCTGATTTAAATACTTAAGAATTGACGTGCATGTTACAAAAACACAATCTTACACAACTCATCGGTTACTTTTGGGCTAGGTTAAGGTCATGCTTGTTGGTTGTTGAAATTTAATCACCTGATTATATTTGGAATTTTCTTTATTCCCTTGATAGCGTAGAATCACTAAAATATAAGTTTGGGGGAAGCCAGGGTTCATGCTAGTTTGTGTGTATTTGTTAATAATTGATAGGTGTCAATTGGCTAGTAGCCAGCTCATATTTATATGAGTAGTCTAGGGTTGGAAATGAGAATTCTCATTCCAGATTGCATATAAAAAAATGAAAAAAAATAAAATAAATAAACAAATAAAAAAAGAAAAAAAAAAGAAAAAAAAATATTGTTTATGAGATTGTGAGTATGCAGAGTTGGCCAGGGTGAGCTCTTTAATACTCGAGCAATTAAGTATGAGGGGACTTTGTGCCTAGTGACCTAAGGCTTTTATAGTCTGGGATCCACTGACCTAACGCTCGCTACATGGGTATTATTGTATAAGCCTTTTGGGGTCTCATCCATTGCACGGTCAAATAAGCATGTGTGTTGTGTAAAGTATTATGCGTCATAGTTGTTAATAAAGCATGAATTCCTGTCTAAACTCAAATGATGATAGAGGTGTTTCTAGGTTATGAAGTGTCTAGCGTCCATTCTATTTATAAACTTGTGATTGTTATGACGAAGAATATGTATGGTTTTGATCTAGTGCTAAGAGTAATTCTGATGAGTATTGCACACACGCACGTTTCTGTACTTGTACATGTTAAATTGCGGGTATTTAGTCGATCTCTATTTGGAGTTATCACATTCTCTGAGTCACTCTGCTAATTTGGTTATTACTGTGCCTATGGGATCCTTGCATCGTTTGCATTCATGCATTTAGAGGTAGACGAGTCTGTTTTCGCTTGAGGACAAGCTTCAGTTTAAGTTTGGGGGTGTGATAAGTGGCTTTTATATCCACTTATTATGCGCTAAATGGACCTATATTGATTGTTTATCCTTAAGTATGTTGTGTCTTTTAATTCGTATTCGTTGTTTAATTATTTGTTATGCAGAACTCGCAAATTCAGGTATCAAGGCAATAAAAGGCTAAAAACGGTGGATTTCTGGCTCAATTTTATCAAGTGATCTGGCTACGAGGAAAAAGAATTATCATAAAGGAATCCTGAATGATATATTCTTAAATCTGGAACCCCGGTTGGAATTGATATATTTTTCGTTTCGCAAAAGGAATCCAGTTTTAGATCCTCAAGAGGCCGTAATTCGCACCTGGGCGAGCATTGAGAAAATAGAATTATCACAAAAAGATGGAAAGTGATATATTCTTAAAGAAAGAACCTCGGTTGGAATTGATATAATTTTCGTTTCGCAAAAGGAATCCGGTTTTAGGCCCTCAATTTGCCGCAGCTTGGGACTTGAAAATTTATTTATATTAATAAATACTTTATTTAATTAGAAAATTATATTTATAAATATCTAATAATATTAGATATTTATTTTTATAAATTCGAAATTAAATTAATTATTTATTAATTAAATATATTTTGCAAGTTGAATAAACAAAAGAAAAAAAAAATCGAATTATGTAGCAGGTTTGTGTAGCAGGTGAAAAGGTGATGAAAGAATTGACTTCATAAAAGAAAAAAAAGAATATTGTCGGCATTTTTTTTTACTTTGAAACAGAAAAGCTGGAATTCAAGCGGTCAAGTTGGTGTAAGCAGGTGAGGCTGTCGGCAGAAAAAAAAAAAATTTCCCACTCTCCCACGCGCGCGTGGGAGACACGCGCTCGACTTGTGCGCACAATTGATGCGCGTGTGGCGCACCACCTGTTCCTGCGAGTGGCTTCCAGAAAACAGTCATGTGCATTTGTGGTGTTGGTTGCTGTAATGAATTATTGTGATGCTTTCGGCTGAATTATATATTGCCCTGGCGTTCCAAATTTGTGGTATAAATAGGACTGCATTCCTATAGTTTCAGAGAGATCTGACACCCTGAACTGAATTCTCTCTTGTTTCTCTCAGCTCCAGCAACAATTTCCTTGTAATTTCAGTTCAGTTTTATTCACTTTAAATTTCTGTAAATTTAGTTGAGTGTTATTTCGGGTGAAGATTTTAAGGCAATTATTTTGGAACGCTCATTTCTTTCGTTGGAAATTATTTCGGTTTTATTTTCTAAGTTTTTATTTTGCAGGGAATTATCGGAGTGCTCGTTTCTTGCAAGTGGAAATTATTTCGGTTTTAGTTTCTAAACTCTTATAATTTTCATATTTAATTTATCGTAATTTTTAATTTAGTTTTATTATTGTTGTTATTATTATTATTATTATTATTATTATTATTGTTATTATTATTATTATTATTGTTGTTATTATTACTATTATTATTATTATTATTATTATTATTATGATTACAATTAATCCCATGATGACGATTCGTTTAATTATGAACTAATCGCCGTCATGGGATTCTAATGGATTTATTTACGTAATTTAGTAATTCGATGCCTTAATAAATTGTGTTATGATAAAAATTTCCGATTGCCTAACGTGGTTGTGCTTAATTTATTAGATGCGTAGCTATCATCTAAATTATTAATTCTTAATGAATGCGAAAGTGGATTTGAGAATTTAGAATTTGCCATGTTAGCACAGGTTCGTAATTTTCATATATAATTACGATTAGTGGTAGGGTTTTGAATCATATCGCCCTGTGTAGCAAAAAATAAGGAATTTATTCGTAAACCAGTTATGTTTTCAAATCTTATAGACATATAGGGTCTAGACATAAATGGTGTCCACACAACTTCTATCTTTTTAAGTAGATGTTTGTATGGTTTGATATAAGTTAAGGCTGAAAGGCGCTTATATTAGTTTCGTGTTCCCGGCTAGCTTTCATAATTATCAGAATCACTTTAAATTAAGGCATCAATTCTAAATGAAATAAATAATGAAATTAGAATCCCATGTTTATCTCATATATAAAATCTTTTTCATATTATTTTTTATTTCATTAATTAATTGAGATTTGAACAAACCAACCATTTCGTTGTTCAGGCTTCTATAATTAACCGAACGTTGTTGAATAAACATATTTACTTAAATACACCAAGTCTTCGTGGGAACGATCCTTATTTCCCTATATTGCTTTTGGACTGCGTATACTTGCGTAGAGAAAATAGCGAACAGATATCTTCATGTCTTCTTTGTTCTTCACTAAGCTCTTGAATATGGATCTTTATTACTGACATAAACTTGCTATCAATGTCCTGACACTTGATGCAACGGTCTGGTTCATAAGTGACTAGTCTTGATAGGGTTTTTGCTTTTGAATAAATTACCATATCCAATTAGTAATGTGGCTTTCCAATATTTGCTTTCCTTCTTGTTCACTTGAAATCAATTGGTCTTATTGATACTGATAGTTATGATCTTGATTCTTGGCTTTTCAAATCACTGAGGCATGAACAACTTTTGAACTTCTCTCAATGATTTCTTCTTGGATTGATCATAGTTAACATGTTGAATTGTATCAATTACCTTGTCTTCATTTAGTGTTGATTTCTTGTGACTTCTTGTTCTTGATTGTCTTCTGGTTAAGTATCTTTTCCTTTAGTTTGAGTTACATTAGTTATAGTGTTACAAGTTTACACACTCTGCCTTTCAATCTCCCCCAATTTGATTGTCTAACAATGACATTCAAATTAATGAAGGATAACTCAACTAAACAATGAGACGAGAAAAGATAATTAACATTACAGTCTTGAATAATTTACAATTGAAATTTACATGAAAACAATACAAAGAACTTAAACTAAAAACATAATTCGAACTTCGAATTAAAAATCATTTGAGTGATTCCTATCACCTGGATTATTTCATACCTTTTAGTCAAACTTGTATCACCTTATTGGATTCACTCTAAGGTGAATTTTCCTCAAGTGAGTTAAAGCAACCGAAAGACATGAAGTTTTTCCAACTTCAAGTTCACACCACTCTGACCTTTAACCCTAATTCCGTTTCCTCTTTCTAGCTTCAGCAGCTTGGTCTCTTTCTTCTTTCTGCCTTTTGCGCTTCTCCTTCTGCTGCTGTTCTTTCTTGTACACTGGATCTTTAAGCTGCTTCCACCTAGCATTCAACAGACTTACAGCTTCCATTTCTAGAAGGTTCTTGGGCTCTGGATAAGGATGTTTGAAAAGCCTTCTGAGTTTGTCCACCTCCTGAGTAGTCCTGATCTTTGGAATATCCTCAAAGTTCTTCATTATGAGCTGAGATTTCCAGTGAGATTTATCAGATTTAAACTGACAATAGATCATTTTGGGGTAGCCCTTGACACGGTCAGTATTGTGGACACTGGCCGCATCTCGCTCCATTCACTTCTTTTCCACCACTATCTCAGAGGTAACTCATGAGTCTCTGCTTTTCTTGCACAAACTTATCTTCCACTTCGCCCCATTTAAATACATATAATACTCTCTCCAGAAATGCAGCATCTTGAGTCCGTAGCAGCCATTGTCTACTCATATGCAAGATTGTTTGATTCTGGTCTGCATCTATGAATACTAAGGCATCAGCTGTATCTTCAACATAAGCATGTATCCAGTATACACTATCACTTCCTGGAACACCAATAGCCTCCCTTATTTCTCCTTGTTCTAGTGCTCCAGAAGGAAGAGTCAGAGCTTCATCTACATTCTTCATGGCTTGAATAATATTCCATTTCTTCTCTATCAGCTCCGGCTCAATCTTCACGTCATCAAGAGGGTTTGGAGCAATGACATCACACTTCCACACCTCATTGCTCTTCTTGAATATGACTCTTTCAATGATCTTCACGGATTTATCTTTAAGCTCAGAAGCGAATCCCTTACTCATCATTTGTCTACAGACAGCTTTGAGAGATTCCACTGAAAGCTCCATTAGATCATTTTCCTCCATGCTAACCCTCTTCATCTTTCCGTCAATTACCATCCGGACAAAATTTGGATATGCTGAGAATTCTGGACCCTTGTCCTCTGCTAGCTGCATTAACTGATCTCTATACAGAATGCTTAGCTCCTCAGAATGAGAGTATTGAATTTTTGTCGCTAGAAAGAACAACTCTGACGCAGATCTTCTCGTTATGAATTGGTCATCCACATATAGGAAAGATGTTGGGACTCCTTCTACCAAAGACAAAATAACCTGCCATTCCTTAAGGTTTGCATTGTATCCAACTCTGACTTTAGAAATTAATCTCTTCAAAGCATTTATATAGTCCCCAGTCATTGGATTCTGCAAATTCAAGTTGTAGAACAGATCATCTGCATCCTTGTTATGAACTCCTTTCGCATAGGGCCCCGTCATTATCTTCCTTGCTTCATCCCACTTCTGCCCTATCCTTCGTTTGTCCAGATCAACTTGAGGATTAGCTAGCCTTGCAAGCTCATGATCATACTGCTTCCCTTGTAGCTCCACTTTCTTTTCTAGGAAGGCAGCACGTTCTTGCATCATCTTCATTTTATGGAACTGAGCTTGTTCCAAGGCTAACTGTTGAGCTTTAAGGGTTTCCTCATCAACAGGAATTTCTTCAGGCATTCCGGAAGACATCCCAGCACCTCCACCTTGTTCCTTCAAAGATCTTTTTATAGCATGTGCCAACGGTACGTCTTCCATATCAGAATCTGAGTCAAGTACCTCCTGTACTGTTTCCTGATGACTCAGGTCAACGAATGGTTCATCAACCATTATTGCCTTACCCTTTCTCATCCTCAGAGCCTCTTCATCAACAGACGGCTCAACTTCTGGTTCCTTGACAAGATCAACGGGTTCTTCAATTTCTTCGATGTGAACTGCCTGCTGTCTCGTCTCCTTTCCACTCTCCCCCTTAGGTGAGTTATCCTGAGCTCTACCTTGGTCTGCAGATCCACCAGCTGCATAAGAACCTCCAAAACCAGAACCAGAGGCTCCCGCTCCACTAGCACTACCTGCACCGGCATCGGGGGGAGGTTGTTGCGACTCGAAACACTCCGGGGGCACAAAACTCCTGACTGCGAACATCATTCTACTGATCTCCACAGCCATTGTGTGCATTGTAGACTCCAATGCCCCCATCCTCTCATTTAGAGTGCTTCCCAAGACACCACCAGCATGGCCCAAGTCATTGACCTTATTTGTCAAATCATCAAAAGCTGTAGCTTGACTTGCCATTCTTGCTGCGTAGTCATCTAGAGCCCTTTGGTTGTTTCCAATGTTCATCCCGAACTGCCCCATCGTCTGTCCGAACTGCCTCATCTGATTTTCCATAGAAGTCATACGCGTATCAAGATTTTCAATGTTAAGGGACGGTGTTTGGTTTAGGTGACCTCGCTCTAATACTCGTTCTGTTGGTATTTGGCGCTCGGTTTCGGGCCTTGAAAATGAAGGTCCCTCTCTCCCTAACCTCTCAAACACACTCCCTGTCTCACGCTCGTGTATGTCTTCAATTATTGATCCGAAATATGAAGCAGTACCTGCAGAAATTTGATAAGCAAAATAATTGGCAGTTATGGGATCTATGTCTGTTCTGTCCTGCGTTGGAATCTAAGGCTGAGCGGCTGCAAAGTGTTCTTGTACGACATTAGAACCGATCGTCTTTGCAGCATCAGTACGTACCGGTGAAGGTACGGTTGAAGTTGTTAAAACTTCATGTCCTTGTGAAGCAACAGGATCTTCAAAAGGTACATAACTGTCATCAAAATCCCTATGTGCAGATTGTTTAAGGGGAGAACCACTCTCGTGAGGTGGAGTGGTTGCGTGTGACACACTAGGGTTTGACTGTGGTTGTGAAGTAGCAGCATGAAAAAGTTTGGCTTTCTTTCGAATAAGTTGCTGCTCTTCGGGTTCACTCTCCTCATCATTTTCTATATATACACGTGCTGGCTTTCTGACTTCCGTTAACAGGGGTGAAAGAGAATAAGAATGTGTATCGGGTTCAGAAATATAGCTCTCACCCTGGGATAGATCCTGCGGGTTAGCAGTCTCTTGGGTCGCGGAATCAGATACATAGGAGGAGGAATGAATAGTATGCAGGGAGAGATTACCTGATTGATTACCTTGTGCATCATCGCTTTCCTCATCAGGAATCTCATCAAATGCCTCAGCATGAACAGATGGATTTTGAGCATGTGATGAAACTTGTGATGATGCCTCCAAATTGGTAACTCCTGCATCATATCTAAGCCACATTTGTATATTTTCAGGAATTGACATCGGTTTACCTTGATGTTTATCCTGATTAGCAATGGTTGAAAGTGACTTAGTGCCCATCCCTAGCGATTCAGATGTTGGGCTTCTGGCAAATCCCTGTCTAATAGCAAGAGCATCCTTCGGTATTAAGTCATTGATCAGCATTTGTAGGAACCGAGGAAACCAGCAGACAACATCAGTTGTAGTGAGGTCTCTGCTTGCATGGGATCCCATTGAGGCCACTATTTCAGAGAGAACTATGCGTCCATAGTTTATATCCAGTTCTCTTGCTAGGGCAACTGCAAAGGTTTGCATTGGAATTGGAATTTGATGGCCTCGAAAAAGTAATTCCATTCCACATGGAAGAATTGTTTTTGAATATTTCCTGTGATTGGGCCTTTCGGAGGATAACATCCAATTTCTTCAAAGAATCTGAGGCGTTCTGCAGCTGTAGGTTCTGGATCATAAGCATCTTTGATTGGGAATCCCAGAACCCTGTTGACAACCTCTTCAGTCACCTCATATTCCTGACCCGCTAAGGTAAACCTGAAACCGAAGGGGGTTGATTTGCTCCCGAAAGTAACCGCACTAGTCCATAATTGCTGTAAAGCATCATGTACTAGTGTAGGTTTAGCAGTAAAAGCATGGCTAGCTTTGGAGTACAAATTAAGAAATCGTATCCAAAACTTAAACCGCGGGAGTTGATCACCAATTTCCGTAGAAATATTATAAAAATTGTTTTTAGCAAGAGAAAATTGGTGAGCCATTTTAATTTAAATGTTTTTCTTAAAAAGATGTGAAATTTTTTTTAATTTTGAAAAACAAATAATTTACGAATTAACAGTTTTATCCCTTTTAATTTTTCGAGAATATCAAAAGACAATCTGAAAAGTTAAACTACGGGATATGAACAGTTGCCAATTACTAAATCTGAATATTCAAAGAGGATAAATATTCGTGTGTTTATAAGTGAAATCGTGTGTATATATGGAGAATATGAAAGCGTGTTTTGAACAGATACACAAAACTTGATGTTTGTGTGTATGTATATGCGCGTGTATATGCGGTTACAAAACACAGTATCACAATGATTAATGATAACACAGTGAATATCAGTCAAAAGTTTGGCAGTAATTCGTGATTAGTATGAGTTTAATCACAAAAACACGGATTAAAAGTATGAAGTTTGTGAAATCGCATTGCTTTTGTGAAACGGCTGCTGTGAAGAAGAAATTAGGTAAAGTGAATTAGGCATCGAGTTAGAGATGTATATATAGATGATTGTGAAATGACAAAAATGTCCCTGTTAAAAAGAGTGAAAATTACCAAGTCCATACATGGAACACCTAAGTCGAACTCTATCTCGAACATCTCTATCTCGAACATCAAGTCGAACTTCGAGATGAAGTTCCCCTCAAACATTATTGATTTGTAGTAAACTTGGAAAATTCCCCTCTTAAGAAAAACAGGGAAATTCAAGATACTTTTCGAGTTAGAAGTCTATCTCGAACATCAAGTCGAAATTCGAGTTGAGTTTCGAGATAGACTAAGAACTCTATCTCGAACATCAAGTCGAAATTCGAGTTGAGTTTCGAGATAGACTAACTCGAAGTTAATCTCAAATTCTTTCCAAAATACCCCCTTGAAGCAAAAAGTACAGGGTAATTCAAGATATGTTTCGAGTTAGAAGTGTAACTCGAAAAATTCCCTTTAGCTTAACTGAGAACTCTATCTCGAACACCAAGTCGAAATTCGAGTTGAGTTTCGAGATAGACTAACTCGAAGTTAATTCTCAGTTCTTTTCAAAATATTCCCTTAATGGAAACCTCATCTCAACTTTTGAGATAAAATTCGAGATAGACTTTATCTCGAATATTTTGAAGATAGAACTAGGCACACTGGTAACTCGAACTCGAAGTCGAATTTCGAGATGAATTTCGAGATAGCCAACTCGAAATTCTTCCCAGACTTAGAATTTTTTCAAAACTTCACTCTGACAGCTTAAGTCGAAATTCAAGTCGAATTTCTAGATGAGTTTCGAGATAGAACCTAACTCGAAATTTTGAAGATTTTAAATTCTAAGGCCTCTAATTACATGAAACTCATAGGTAAATTCATCTAAAAATCATGCAATATTTAGAATATTATGAATTTAACTCCCCCTATGATCATGCAATCTAACAAGCATAAATTCACAGATTTGTGCTATAAAAGACACTTAAAACACAATGAATTCATGCAAAATCACACTATATGCAAACTATAACAATCATTAATTAGGCATTTTAAAGTCTAAGCACATAATGATTGAGTAGCTTGCACATACAAACATAAACATGGATTTTACAGATAGAAGGCTTTACTAACTTGTGTTAAGCATTCCCAATTCACCAACCAATCTATTGAATGTTACTTCATCAAGAGGTTTGGTGAATATATCTGCAATTTGTTGCATTGTGGGCACAAAATGTAGCTCCACAGTCCCCTCCTCGACATGTTCTCTTATGAAGTGATACCTGATGTCGATGTGCTTGGTTCTTGAGTGATCTACAGGATTGTTGGTTATGGGAATGGCACTTGTGTTGTCACACATGATTGGAATTTTCTTGTGCTCCATGCCATAATCCTTCAATTGGTTCCTCATCCACAGTATTTGAGCTACACAGCTTCCAGCAGCAATGTACTCAGCTTCAGCAGTAGAAGTAGGTACTGTATGTTGCTTTTTACTTTGCCAGGACACCAATCTTCTGCCAAGAAATTGGCAAGCACCAGATGTGCTTTTCCTATCAATCCTGCAACCTGCATAGTCTGAATCCGAATAGCCAATAAGATTAAAACCTGTATCTCTTGGGTACCAAATCCCTAGATTTGGTGTGCCCTTGAGATACCTAAAAATTCTTTTGACGGCTACGAGATGTGATTCTCTAGGATCCGCTTGGAACCTTGCACATAGACAAGTTGCGAACATTATATCGGGTCTACTTGCAGTTAAATAGAGGAGTGAGCCAATCATACCTCGATAGCTTGTGATGTCAACTGATTTACCTGATTTGTCTTCATCAAGCTTCGTGGCTGTTGCCATGGGAGTCTTAGCTGCTGATGCATCTTCTAGATTATACTTCTTGAGTAAATCTCTGACGTACTTGGATTGACAGATAAAGATACCATCTTTTCTCTGACTGATCTGTAATCCAAGGAAGAAGGACAGCTCTCCCATCATGCTCATCTCATATTTTTCCTGCATTAGCTTGGCAAATTTCTCGCACAAGCGCTCATTTGATGACCCAAAAATAATATCGTCCACATATACTTGAACAAGTATTAAGTCATTTCTCACAACTTTATAGAACAATGTTTTATCAATTACTCCCCTAACAAAACCATTTTCAATTAAGAATAGGGATAGGGTTTCATACCATCGCCTTGGGGATTGCTTGAGGCCATAGACAGATTTGAAGAGTAGATACACAAAATCTGCATGTTCTGGATCAACGAAGCCAGGCGGTTGTTCCAGATACACTTCTTCTTCTAACTCTCCATTCAGGAAGGCACTTTTCATGTCCATCTGGAAAACCTTGAAGTTCTTATGTGCTGCAAATGCCAAGAACATCCTGACTGCCTCAAGTCTTGCAACTGGTGCATAGGTTTCATCATAATCAATTCCTTCTCGCTGAGAATAACCTTTTGCAACCAAACGAGCCTTGTTTCGTGTTACAAGTCCATTTTCATCCAGTTTATTTCTGAATACCCACCTAGCTCCAATTACGGATAAGTTCTTTGGTCAGGGTACCAGTTTCCAAACTTTCTGCCTTTCAAACTGATTGAGTTCCTCTTGCATTGCAATCACCCAATCAGCATCGCCAAGAGCTTCTTCTATTTCTTTAGGTTCAAGCTTGGATAAGAACCCAGAATATAAGGAGATATTAGCCATGTCAGCTCTTGCAGTTCTTCTAGTAGTCACACCAGCATCTGGATCACCAATAATTAACTCAAATGGATGGTCTCTATTCCATACCCGTTCACCTGGAAATTGTCTTGATGATTCAGCTTGGCTTTCTGAGTTAGGGTGCTGACTACTTTGATTATTTTCACTAACTCCCCCTGAGTTAGTGCCAGCTCCTACAGAACTAGAGTCAACTCGACTCGAGCCTTGAACAGTAGTCCTTGAGCTGCTATTTACTCCCCCTGAGTTGTTGCCGGTTGGTACTGAAGAAGTCTCTCCTGATCTTGTAGAATTAGCTTATTCACTAGACTCAGGTTCTTCATGTACACTTGGAACATTTAATGGAACAACCAACTCAGGTTCATCTTCAAGATCTTCTAAGTCCAGATTCTGAAATTTTAGGGACTCAGGTTCACTAGAATCTCTTGAAATTGATGAGAGTTTGGTATCGTCGAATCTGACGTTGTAACTTTCAGTCACTTTTCGATCATTCACTAAGAACACTCTATAAGCTGCCACCACGTCTGTAGAGTAACCAACAAAGATTCCTTCACGAGCTTTTGCTGCAAACTTGCCTAGATTTTCATCATCTATAAGCACATAGCATTTTGCTCCGAAGACATGAAAGTATTTGATTGTTGGTCTTCTGTTGTTCATTAATTCACATGGTGTCTTTTCTTTATCTTTTATAATCAAGGTTCTATTTTGAGTGTAACAAGCGGTACTCACTGCTTCGGCCCAGAAATACAAAGGAAGTTTTGAATCATACAACAAAGTTCTTGCTGCTTCAACCAAAGTTCTATTTTTCCTTTCAACTACTCCATTTTGCTGTGGAGTTCTCGGGGCTGAATACTGATGACGTATTCCTTTAGATACACAGAAGTCATTCAGCACTGCGTTTTTGAATTCAGTGCCATTGTCTGATCTAATCGTCTTCACAGTAAGTGTTGAAACATTCTCAATTTGAGTGATATGATCAATGATTAAGAAAGGTACTTCGTCTTTCGTCATTGCGAACAATACCCATGTATACTTGGAGAAGTCATCCACGATTACCAAAGCATATCTTTTCCTAGACAAAGATAGGACATTCACTGGGCCAAACAAATCCATATGAAGAAGTTGTAGAGGCTCAGTAATACTAGAAATTTCTTTGCTTTTATGCGATGCTCGCTTCGACTTTCCCATTTCACAAGCTTCACAGAGTCCTTTCGGAGCGAACTCCATTTGAGGTAGATCTCTCACCAATTCTCGCCTCGCGAGAGCATTCATCGTTTTGAAGTTTAAGTGAGATAGCTTTTTGTGCCATAACCAGCTTTCATCATCCGAGGCTTTGCTGTAGAAACAGGTGACCTCATTCTGATTTGCTGAATCCATGTCTGCAACAAAAAGATCTGCCTTTCGAACTCCTCTCAAAGCCAGTGAGCCTTCCTTGATGTGAGTGATTGATACACCTTTCTTGTTGAAGACAATTTCGTAACCTTTGTCACAGAATTGACTTATACTCAACAGGTTGTGCTTCAGTCCCTCAACATAGGAAATATCTTCTATGATGACATTGCCAGTTTTCAGTTTGCCATATCCCTTTGTCACACCTATGCTGTCATCTCCAAAGGTAACATAAGGGCCAGCCTTCATAACCAGCTCTGTAAGCAGGGACTTGTTTCCAGTCATATGCCTCGATGCTCCACTGTCTAGCACCCATATAACTTTATTTCGATTCTGCTTAACGCCCTGCAATGACAGATTGGTTAGACATTCTTCGGAACCCAACTTTGATTGGGCCCGGCTTTTCGATAAGATCGAGAATCAACAGATTTAACAACAGGAGATGCACTTTTCTTCACATTACTAGAGCTTTCGACTATCTCATTTCCTTTCTCAGACTTGACAGATTTGTCAGTCTTAGGAGAAGGTTTGTCACTCCTAACTCTAGGAGGACTGGCAGTCTTGGCTCTCCCATACTTTTTCTTGATGTTTGAACTAGCAACAGTATTTGAGCATGACTGGCTAGATGCATTCATTAAATGCACAAAAGTTTGCATGATGTTAAAAGTGCATGGCATACAATTAGGTTGACCACACTGTGCATGATTCTGATGCAGATTATTCATTGTATGTGTGGTAGGCATGGCATGTGCAGCAGGAACATTTATGTTAGCTTTACATGCATAAGAAAGATGTTCAGTAGATTTACAGTGATAACATGCTTTCTTTAATCGTTCAGCCTTAACCTCTTTTATGCCTTTTTCTTTCTTTCCTTGTTGTTTAACAGCCTTAGCTCCTAATCCTAGTCTAGATTCATCTCTAGGAAAATTGATTTTAACATGTTTGATAGGAGTTATAGGTTGTGCTTTCTGGCGATCTTCCATCTCAATCTCATATCTAGCTATCAATTCAGTCTCTTCTTCTTCTATTCTAGGAACAAGGTGTTTGTACATAGGTTTGACAGCTGATTTAAGAATGCTAGGTGTTTCCTTTTTATGGTCACTGGAACTAGGATCAATAGGTCTCTTTCCTTCTTTCTTAGGAAGGTCAGAATAATCAAGTCCTACACCTACTGCAGTTATCCTCTTAAATGTGTCATTATCTACATACACTTTACTAGCAGCTAGTTTGTAAGCTTCGCATTTAGTTTCTAACTCAGCTAGATTGTTCCTAAGACATGCTTCTACTTCTTCCTTAAGGATGAGCTTGTGTTCTAGAGATTTAATAAAGTCTCTTAGGGAAGTATCTACAGTGCAAGCAGCCTCTAGCTCTTCCACTTTTGCCTCAAGCATTCTGCATTTGGCAACAAGTGTTTTCTGTTCCTTTTGAGAAGAGTCTAGGCTTTTGCACAACATATAGATCTCTTCACTAAGAGCCCCGTTCTGTTCCTTATAATCATCAATAGACATTTCTACTTTAAGAGTCAGAACTGGTACCTCTGGTTCCTCTGATGTCTCAGCCATGAGGGCAAAGTTTGCTACATGAGTAACATCTTCCTCATCTGAATCATCCCAAGCTCTTCCTTCTGTCACCAATAAAGCTCGTTTTCCATGTCTTTCCTTCACCAGCGCTTCATACTTGCTTTTGAGGGCTTCATATGTCTCTTTTGGATAAGTCTGTTTAGGCTTTTTGCAGTCCGAGGCAAAATGTCCAGCTTCACCACAATTATAGCATTTGAACTCCATTTTGAAATCCAATGGAGATTTGTAGCTGGTATTCTTGCCTTTACCTTGGTAGCCTGACGAACTACCACCACCCTTAGCAGCCCGATAGAAAGATGAAGAATTTCTTTGTGGTCGGTTGCTCTTTCTGAATCTCATGTTGCTGAACTTCCTTGCCATGTATGCCACGACACTATCGTCCATGTTGTCCAGCTCTTCTTGGGTGTAGTAGTCATCATCACTGTCAGATGCGCACTCGTCATCATTATCAACTTGATGTGGTGCAAGTGATGATTTAGGCTTTGCTGCAACCATTGCCTTCTTAGACTCTTCCTCATCAGCAACTAATCCTGATGCACTTTCTTTTCCCTTTGAATCATTGTCCCATGCTTGATCATGAAGTGTTTCCAGCTCATAGGTCTTTAATATTCCATAATACTCTTCCAGAGAAGTTGTATGCAAATCTCTGGTTTCTCTTATTGCGTAGACCCTATGTTCAATGCTCTTTGGCTGGTTCCTCAGATATCTCGTGTTGGTCTCAACCATGGGGAGAGTTACACCTCTCAGATTCAAATCCAATACTAACTGACTGAATCTTAGATAGACGTCTGTTATGCCTTCTCCTTTTCGTATTCTAAAGGTGTCATACTCCATCTTGAGTATGAATGTCTTGTTGCTTCTAACCTCTGCAGATCCTTCCATGACAACTTCTATCTTGTCCCAAATCTTCTTTGCTGTAGTCAGACCTTTGACTATGTTGAACATTTCGTGATCAAGAGATTCCATCAAGGTTTGTCGTACGGCAGTATCACAAGCTATTTGTTCCTTGTCAGCATCCGAAAAGTCCGCTGCCTTTTTGGGCTCAGACCGAGGTGCTATAACCACCCCTCCTTCCGTATGTGCAGGAATAACCACCATAGGAACAAATTTACCCTTGTCAAGGACTTCCAGATATTCAGGGTTAACAGTCTCTAAATATAGTCTCATTCTGAAAACCCATTCTTCATAGTGATCTCGGTTGAACATTGGGATCTTGAATGCATTTTTAGGAGCCATTTCAATTCTGGTCACTAAAAGTTTCTAAGTACCCAAGACTAGGCTATGTAGAATATTTATGTAGAACTTTTGCCTAAGTCGAAATTTCACTAAGTAGAAATTTTGCTCAAGTCGAAATTCACCAAGTAGAAATTGTCCAAGTCGAAATTCTATGTAGAAATTCTCAAGTAGAAATTCTATGTAGAACTTTTGTCCTTAGAATAATTTTTCTGCAGGTTACTTTAATATTGAATAAACAATATTATCTCTTTAACACCTTTTGACTTTGAATGCTTTACTCACCTAACCCACCTAACCCACGTGCTAGGTAATGAATATGTCTTGTTTCACTTTCGGCCGTGAATAATGCAAATCACAAAGTCCAAAAACACCATTTTATTCTTTTACTATTTTTCTGTTTGAAAAGGAGATCAAAAAGTTGTTGGGTTGTCTTCTTTGATAAGAACAGATGATGAACACTCAAGAACACCAAATATGAAAGTACCCAGATTAATTCACAAAAATTAATTAAAATACATCCAAGCTAAATAATCACACCTGGAGTATTTAAATAATTTTTCAGATGAGTTTTCAATACAAACGATTTAAAGCACACTTTTCAAGAAAATGAAAAGTAGATCTAGAAAATGAAAACTCACGATTCTTCTACTCAACACAAGGATCTATGTTTTGTATGTTAAACATATAGCTCTGATACCAATTGTTAGGTCCAAATGTGTTGTAGAGGGGGGGTGAATACAACTTTTCGAATATGAGAAGCAATAAATACGATGCAATAAATGAACACACAGATTCAAGGAATATATGTCTTATATATAACTTGAAATGGTTGCTACAACATTCATTACAAAGTATAACAGAAGTTCAGAGAGAAGTGAATGATACTAAGCTCTGTGAATGCACTCTCTTTCTTTTTCTTGTGTTTCTCTCAACTATTGCTCTCTTTAAAACATTACACAAGTACTTCTATTTATACTACATGTAATCTATGTCCTGTAGACTTCAAAGACTAAGATATACGTGGCCCAATGATGTCCACATAAATCTTGCCTTATCTTGAAAGCTTGGAAATCTGCCAATCAAAAGATGCCATGTGTCATGTTGAAGCTGCACTCTAAGTAGAACTTCTACTTGAGAATTTCTACTTAGCCATCTCGAATTTCTAAGTAGAACTTCTACTTAGAAACTTCTACTTGGTCATCTAGAATATTTAGTACTTAGAAAATATTCTGGTCTTCAACTTGAAACTTCAATGCACATCTTGAACTTGTGATATCTTCATGTCTTCTTTGTTCTTCACTAAGCTCTTGAATATGGATCTTTATTACTGACATAAACTTGCTATCAATGTCCTGACACTTGATGCAACGGTGTGGTTCATAAGTGACTAGTCTTGATAGGGTTTTTGCTTCTTGAATAAATTACCATATCCAATTAGTAATGTGGCTTTCCAATATTTGCTTTCCTTCTTGTTCACTTGAAATCAATTGGTCTTATTGATACTGATAGTTATGATCTTGATTCTTGGCTTTTCAAATCACTGAGGCATGAACAACTTTGACTTGAACTTCTCTCAATGATTTCTTCTTGGATTGATCATAGTTAACATGTTGAATTGTATCAATTACCTTGTCTTCATTTAGTGTTGATTTCTTGTGACTTCTTGTTCTTGATTGTCTTCTGGTTAAGTATCTTTTCCTTTAGTTTGAGTTACATTAGTTATAGTGTTACAAGTTTACACACTCTGCCTTTCATACCCAAAATATAACGTTTAAATAACGCAGATTAACGGTAGGGGTGGTATTACAGGGAATGACATAATAGTATAATGGTACCATTTGGAAGCCAAAACTATTTTGTGTACCATTTAGAAAAGCCAATTCTAAGAGGGTACCATTAAGAATTTCCCTAATTTTAATTTGATATAACTTGATATACTCATGTTTACATATTATACTAATGTTTCCTTATTATAAACAACGTATATGATTTTTAATATATTTTATTAATAATTGAAAAACACGGTGTGATATTTTTGGGCTATATTTTTCTTGAAAATTATGGTGTGATATTTTTGGGTATATATTAATGATTGTAAGATTTGTTTTAAATTAAAAAGGTAGCGTGTTTTAATTCGAAAGAAAATATTAGTGATCTGTTTTTAGGTATTTATAAAATGTAATATCTTCAACTAAAATTAAATGTGAAAAAGCAATAGACAGGTACCAAAACTTTTAATGTTTCGACTTTTATATATTAGTACCACTAATTATATTATGTTATTATTTATTTTAGATGTTACATTTTTCTTGAAAATTATGGTGTGATATTTTCTGGTATATATTAATGATTATAAGATTTGTCATTAATTATATTATGTTATTATTTATTTTAGGATGAAGGGTAAATAAGTAAATTCACGAAATACCAAAAAACAGGTACCAAAACTTTTAATGTTTCGATTTTTATATATTAGTATACATGATCAAATAGACAATATTACAAAAAACACCATTTTAGGATTGGGAATGGTATACAGTTACATAATGAATCAACCTTTTGGTTTAAGCCACCCAATAATATTGTGACTGGGAAACATTAAGGTTACCAGGAGAGGTTCCGTTCGCTACAAATTATTCTCTACTTGGCTATTTTATTTGCAATGTGCTTATGGTCTTGTGCTATCTATGCTCTCATGGTTTTGTAATATTATTCAGTGTTAATATTAGTTAATTGAGATTTTTCGTTGTTTAGTTAGAGATGATACTCGATTTTTGAACCCCGATTATACTGAATTTGATTATCCCCAATTTCACTCAATCAAGTTTCCCTCATTTTAATCTAACCCGGTTTTAAGAACTGATATTTAGTCTAGTATATGTCTAAATTTTTAGAATAATAGGATAAAAAAATAATCAGAATAACATATTTAAGAGAAATTATCAATGGTAACCTTCTAGAATTGCCTTTTAAAATGGTACCCAAAATATAACGTTTAAATAACGCAGATTAACGGTAGGGGTGGTATTACAGGGAATGACATAATAGTATAATGGTATCATTTGGAAGCCAAAACTATTTTGTGTACCATTTAGAAAAGCCAATTCTAAGAGGGTACCATTAAGAATTTTCCTAATTTTAATTTGATATAACTTGATATACTCATGTTTACAGATTAAACTAATGTTTCCTTATTATAAACAACGTATATGATTTTTAATATATTTTATTAATAATTGAAAAACACGGTGTGATATTTTTGGGCTATATTTTTCTTGAAAATTATGGTGTGATATTTTTGGGTATATATTAATGATTGTAAGATTTGTTTTAAATTAAAAAGGTAACGTGTTTTAATTCCAAAGAAAATATTAGTGATCTGTTTTTAGGTATTTATAAAAGGTAATATCTTCAACTAAAATTAAATGTGAAAAAGGCAATAGACAGGTACCAAAACTTTTAATATTTTGACTTTTATATATTAGTACCACTAATTATATTATGTTATTATTTATTTTAGATGTTACATTTTTCTTGAAAATTATGGTGTGATATTTTCTGGTATATATTAATGATTATAAGATTTGTCATTAATTATATTATGTTATTATTTATTTTAGGATGAAGGGTAAATAAGTAAATTCACGAAGTACCAAAAAACAGGTACCAAAACTTTTAATGTTTTGACTTTTATATATCTATACTATTATATTAAAGCCGAAACATTGAAAGTTTTGGTTTTCGGTTTGGTTATCCTAAGTTTTGGTTTTCGGTTTGGTTATCCTAATTATTAAAATAAATAATTAAATTACAAAAACAACTCAAAAAGCTAATTACTAATGTTAACGTAATTATATTCTGATTAAAATTCCTTCATCCACTTCTACTTGGACTCTTTTTTCTGCTCCAACAACTCAATTATTCATTTTTTCTAAAGATTTTACTTCTAATTAAAACACTTTACCATTTAATTTAAAACTAATATTACAATAATTAATATATATCCAAAATATCACACCATATCTTTCTGTAATAACCCTAACTTCAGTAATGCCACAGTGGTCACATGAATAGTAAATTTCGAGGATTTAGAGAAATGGTATATAGGTACCCTATAATGGAAACATAAAATGAATAAACAGAAACCATATTAGTATTGTACAATGGAAATAAGTGACTCGAAATGACGTTAGATTTCAGAAATTCCTGAAGCATGGATTTTGAGGATTTTGATTTCGAATAAGCTTCTATTGGACATTAAGGAGCATGGAAATATTATAAGAATTATATATTGAGGGATTAATGAATTTAGATTTGAGCCAGGGGATTATTAAGTTAAGAAAATACCAATGGAATTTGGATTGTTAATGATTTCAAAAACCACTGAGATAATGAGGTTTACTCGGAACGAACCACAATTAGACGAATATGGAGATTAAGCAACCAAGATTTATAAAATAACAAGGATACATACCCCATTATAATTACCAAGAGTACTAGCATTATAATTAGAAAAAAAAAATCAAGAAAAAAGAGAATTATGAAATCATGTTAATGATGTCATCTTCCACTAAACCAAATTAAGGGTAGATTAGTCTTTTAACACCTAGATTTTTTACCAAGCTTCCAACACACTCTAAATTAAGTTAGATTAAGATTAGATAAGATCAAACCAAGCAAAAATCTCTCCCCCAACTCCCTCATTGCATTCGGCCATTGGTAGAAAAAAAGGAGAAAAGAAAAAAAAAATAAAATCCAAAACCCTACTTCTCTTCAAGATTAAACCAAGGGAAAAATCATGGAGCTTCTTGGAGGATAAATTAAGACTAGCACAAAGTTTCAAGGCCAACCATCATCATCTTCATAGGTAATAAATTCATGAAAGTTGCTTGATGAATAGTGATGAATAGTGGTTTCAAGAAACTAACTTGGTTTTTATGATTCCTTTAGTTGATTCAAGTTAATCTAAGGTTGTTTAAGGAGTGCCCAAGGTTTATCAAGGATTTTTAAGAGTTGTCAAAGCTTCAAGAAGGTATAAACATGCTTGGCCTTTTATATTTATGGTAGATATTGAAGTGGTTGGTAGTTAAGTGGTGTTAATGTAATGTTTATGATGATTATGTGTTATAAGTGGTTTGCTTTGATGTAAAAATTGTGTTGTGGACTTGTAACCATGGCTGGTGAAGAATACCACATGGTGTAGGTGATGATTATGGTGTTTGATAATTGATTTGGAGGAGTTGGATTTATGGAAAGTGCGAAATTATAGCCGTTATAATGCCCGATTTTCGTTAGGATGTAAATTGCCCTGTTTTGGACCCCCTGCATCCGTACGGTACCCTACTGTCCAGGTTCCTATTTAACTATGAAATGATAGAGCTTAGTTCATAGATCGTTTTGATATAAGGTGCGTTAAAATCTGATGAACGGTTTAGGAGAAAAGTCAGTTTCAGTGAAAGCGGTTCAGAAACCGAGAAACTGTAAATGTATCAAACTTGAGGTTACAATTACCATACTTTAACATTGTTAAAAGTCACGAAATTTTGGGATAGTGTAGTAGGGTGGTCAGAGGACCCTTGACAGTTGACCTTACATTAAAATTCGAAATCCATATTTTCTAAGAATTTTTACAGTTAAGTGTGGTCGTTAAGGAAAATGGTGAAAACCCCTGAAACTTCGATTTAGGTTATAAACGGTTAAGTTCTGGAAACCTTTGGGGTAATAAGAATACTTTAAACAAATATTAAAGTTTCAAAAGGTAATGTTATACAAAAGTGTAGTGAGTAAGAGATGTGGTTCTAACGACGGTCCTTTTGTGTTTATAGAAACTCCGGAAGAGGGACGAGCCATACCGTCAGGATATCGAAACCGAGGCAAGATTTCTTCTATCCCTATTTGTAAAACTACTTATCTTCACAAAGAAACTTGATTTTGTGAAATATATATGTGATGCTATTATTACTATATTGTGAAGAAATTGTCTTCCTTGAGTATTAATATTGAAAAGAAAGATATCTGAAGATGTATATGAATATGGATATGAGTATAAGATGTATATGAATATGAATGAGAGTATGAGATGGATATGTATAAAGATGATTATGCATGAATTGAACATGCCTTATGATTAAGAGAATAAGAGAGAATGGTATCAGTTGTTATCGAGGGTTATATGGTTATAATATTATATTAAAAATGTTCTTATTGAATACCAGTGGTTTAATAAACATTATTTGATTTCTGAATTTGAAAGAGAGGTCTGAATCATAATCAAAGCCTTATGATATATATATATATATATATTTTATAGAAGTAATGTGTGAGAATGGAAATGATATGAGAGAATGATATGTGAAAACGAAAGTGAGAAAATGGAAATGTGGAATGATATTTTAAAAAGAGAATAACGATGTGATAAAAAGGGGGATTGCAACAGACTTGCGTAAGTGGCTGTGTCAGGGCTGTGTGCGACACAGTCCAGCATTTATTATTTTTATTACGGCACGAAGATGCCAAGGGAGGATGTTAGCAGGTGGCCTTCCTCCAGGGATGATCTTCATTCCTTCTACCGGTAGTAAAAAGAGAGCAGGTACGATTAGGCGACTGATCATCGTCCTAACGTATCAGGCGACAGCAGATATCCCCAATGTTTTTGAAAAGAAAGTGTAGACAATGGTTTTCAGATTTCTATACTGAAAACAGAATAATGATATGAGATGATGGAATGATGATTACAGATGAAGAAAAACTGATATTATATTATATTAGATTTCTATACTGAAAACAGAATAATGATATGAGATGATGGAATGATAGTTACAGATGAAGAAAAACTGATATTATATTATTGTGGATTTCAATACTGAAATCAGAATAACGATATGAGATGATGGTATTATGGATACAGATGAAGAAAAACTGATATTATATTAATATAGATTACTTTCTTATAATAGTGAGTGGATGATGTATTATTAAATAAGAGCTTTACTCTTCCTTAAGGATTTTAATTGTTTCCTGCTATTACATATGCCTATACATATATGTATACTTGTTCACATTCTAAATTTTAGTTACAGAATGATCTTGCTGAGCTATTATAGCTCACTCTTGCTATTTATGTATATAGCAGCTAGGTCCCATGCCGATACTACGTACCACACCCCGCAAGAGGGTAAGGGAAAGGCGACCTTTTGAGCGAGTGCTGGCGACCATCCCCGAGGTAGTGACAAGCGAAGGGGCTTAGTATACTTATGTAAATTAAGTGTGTAAGTTGTAATAAACTTTAGTTGTTGAAGTGCTTCCTGTAGAAGCTTTGTTCAACAATGTACTTAGTAAATTCTGGGCTTGTAATAACTGTTAACTCTAAAACTTTTAAATATTGTGGTTGTTGTTCTATGAGCATATGACTGGTGTGTGTGTGTATTAGTGTGGGGTCAACTGCTGATTTATTTATTTATAAAAAAAAAAAAAAACTACAGAGATATTGATATTGATATTAATCGGAAATTGGACCTTGACGGCCCGGATCCTTGACCCCGGATCCCGGGGCGTCACAGATGGTATCAGAGCTAAGAGTCATATGCTCATAAACAAAAGTGATAATAATAAATGTATCAGTTATAATATAAATTGTGAACTTCCATCAAGTTCAGGGGTGGTATATCGCAGGTAGTATTTACTTTAAGCATATATTATAATTTATTAGACTGTTACTAATAGAATTTTATGTTTTATTATAGGGAGCGGAGATGGGTGAGCCGAGTCGGGACCCCCAGTGGCTAGGGAGGTCAGAGCAGGAGCTATTAGATCTTCAGCTGGCCGGGGTAGAGGTCCCCGAGTATGCAGTTGAGGACCTCAGGGAGAGACGCCGGGCGGCGGCTAGAGAGCGATTAGAGAGAGATGAGGCAGAGGAGCAGAGACGGAGAGATGCTGTGGCCCTAGTGCCATATATGGGTAGACCTTCTACAGGATCTGACGAGGCAGGTCCTTCCAGAGTGAGATCGGAGATCCCTGAGGAGGAGAGGCCACTGCGTAAGAGGCCTAGGTTGTCAGTTATACCTGAGGAGCCGATTGAGTGGAGGGATATTCAGATGATTCCCACTCCTGTCCGACCCATCCCGGTGCCGTCACCAGTTCCATCCCCTCTACCTAGTCCTGACCCTATAGATGATCCTTTTGAGCAGTTTACCCCTCCAGGGCATTTTGGTTTCTTTGAGGAGGAGGAGGATCCTTCAGAGGATGCTGAGACAGAGTCGGTTCCTCCATCCCCACCCTTTGCACCACCACCACCTCCACCTGTGGATGCACCTCCCCTAGCTGTACCCCCTCAGGAGGCACCCTTACCGGCGGGTGACTCACTTTCAGCTACCTTATTGACCGAGTACTTTGCTCTTCAGGGACAGTTGGAGGAGTCCCGCAGGACTATAGACACCCTTCTACAGAGGTTAGAGAGAGGGAGAGGAGGGGTTATCCCGGATGGGATATCTCTGGGGATGATCAGTATTGAGCTACGAGCATTAGGAGATATTAGGAGGTTGTTGGGTGATAGGGGAGACCCGGCATGGAGGGCCCAGATAGTTGATACGGTTACTACCATGGTGGTCCAGATACGGGATGTTGTCAGGGCAGGGGTGTGAGCCGGGATAGTAGTTGTCACTAATCAGACTAGTCATCTTGCTGATGTCATTTTGGGGATTAGTTTAGTTGTCCACTGTTTTAATCCCAGTCTGATTAGAGGACAGTTAGTAGTACTTTTGGTGATATCGGATTAGTATGTACGGCTATGTTTTGGGTTTCGAACCTTGTATTAGATGATGTATATTATTAGCAGTAAAAGATGTTGTAACCAAATTGTAAAATATTTATGTACATTAATGAAGTTTGTGCATTTCTATCTAAATTTTTGCTGCATATTTTTGTATAATAAATGTTGAGACTCAGAAATATTGATGTATAAAAGGTGATTGACTTAATGAAAAGGCTGTCGTGTTAAGGGCGATACACTTACCTACTAAAATTATGGTATAACTAGATGTAAATCGCATGATAAAGATATTGTGATATGCAAATGAGCTAATTAATGATATAATTGTGTATATAGAAATGATGTATATAGTAACCCAAATTCGGGTAATTAATAAGGACTATTGTTATGTACAGAACTATGCCGCCTAGACGTGACAGTAGAGCGAATGCAAGGGAAAATGAGAGAGACGAAAGAAGTCGAAATATCGAAGGTACTAGACTGAACGAAAATGCTCATAATGAAGAAAATCATGAAGAAGGAGAAGAGGAATCAACTGGCCAACAAAGGAATCCGGGAGGTGATCCCTTTGCCCAATTCATGGACTTATTAAGGCAGAATTTAGCAAATCCACAGAATCCTCAACCACCACCTGTTCTCCCCAACCAGGCAGCTAGTTCCTTTCGTGCCTTTAAGTCATTAAAGCCCCCAGAATTCGAGGGAACCACTAACCCAGTAGTAGCCAGGGCATGGCTAAAAGAAATGGAGAAAGCTTTCGAAATACTGAGGATAGAGGAAGATCAGAAAACAGTTTTTGCAGCCTATCTCCTAAAGGGAGAGGCAAATTACTGGTGGGAAGCTAGGAAGAACCTAGAGGAAGCGGGAGTGATAACCTGGGAGCGTTTCACTAGAGTGTTCCTAGAAAAGTATTCTCCTAGGTATCTAGAAAACCAAATGGAATTAAAGTTTCTGGAGTTAAAACAGGATAACCTAACAGTGGCAGAGTATGAAAATAAATTCTCAGAACTGTCGAGGTTTGTTCCCGAGTTTGTGCGTACTGAAGAACAACGTGCAAAAAGGTTTCAACAAGGGTTAAAACCCTGGTTACGAACGAGAGTGGCCCCATTTGAGTTAACTGATTATGCTGCAGTGGTTCAAAAGGCATCAATTATAGAGGCCGAGAGTGAGCAGGCTCAAATAGGTCGAGAGAATAAGAAAAGAAGATTTGAGGGCCCAAAAGGAGGTTCAAGTGAGGGAAGCTACTTTAACAAAGGAGGTAAAGGACAAAAATCTCAATTTGTGGGAAAGTCGGGGGGTAACAAGACTACTAGTGAGACGGTGAGTCAGGGTGGAAAATCTTTGGGAACATTTCAGTCCAATCAATCACGACCACCATTACCAGATTGTGAGACGTGTGGTAAAAAGCATATAGGAGTTTGTAGAGCGCTGGGAATAACTTGTTTTAAGTGTGGACAAAAAGGACACTACTTTAACCAGTGCCCATCAACTGATGCAAACCCTAAAAGAGATGTTAAGTGTTACCAGTGTGGGAAACTAGGACACTTTGCTAGAGATTGCCGTTCAGGTGGGTCATACGCGTCAGGACAGAGTGGGGCTGCTTCAAATAGGCCTACTGCTAGAGTGTACAACATGACCTTGGGGGAAGCGTTGACAAAACCAGATGCGGATACAGGTACTTACAGGATCGACTTAATCAATTAATGGAATAAATAAGTTAATAATATAGATAAGGAAAATCAGTATCTGTTAAGGGCTAGGAAACGTTATGAAAAGAAAAGTAGGAGTGTTTTGGGAAAACACAAGCTCGTTGAGACGAACAGGAAATATATATTATAGGTAGTATTTTCTTACAATTGTTTTAAAGAATATTATTAGAGCTTATTTTCTGGAAAATTTTACAGAGAGGAGCTATAGGAATATTGAGGAATTAATATTTATGTCATGATAGAGATCAGAAGATGGTCAAACCATAAGTGAGATACACTACCATTCAGAGAAGGTCAATGTAGTGGCGGATATCTTCGTCAAAAGAGGAAGGAGAGACGAGATAACCTGGAATGACTGGAAACAGGAGGAGATTTGTGAGGAAAAGACAGTAAAAGGACTGCTATTGATAAACTAAATGGCATGTTGATGAATGACAAGGAAGTTATGTTAGTATATTTCTGCGCAAACAAGATAGATATATTATAGAAGGAAAAAGGATAAAGGAAGTAGTGTGGAAGTTAGAAGATGTGAATGAGAAAGATACTTATGGACATTTCCAACATGATTCCGGGACGGAATCCTTTTAAGGGGGGAAGGATGTAATAACCCTAACTTCAGTAATGCCACAGTGGTCACATGAATAGTAAATTTCGAGGATTTAGAGAAATGGTATATAGGTACCCTATAATGGAAACATAAAATGAATAAACAGAAACCATATTAGTATTGTACAATGGAAATAAGTGACTCGAAATGACGTTAGATTTCAGAAATTCCTGAAGCATGGATTTTGAGGATTTTGATTTCGAATAAGCTTCTATTGGACATTAAGGAGCATGGAAATATTATAAGAATTATATATTGAGGGATTAATGAATTTAGATTTGAGCCAGGGGATTATTAAGTTAAGAAAATACCAATGGAATTTGGATTGTTAATGATTTCAAAAACCACTGAGATAATGAGGTTTACTCGGAACGAACCACAATTAGACGAATATGGAGATTAAGCAACCAAGATTTATAAAATAACAAGGATACATACCCCATTATAATTACCAAGAGTACTAGCATTATAATTAGAAAAAAAAAATCAAGAAAAAAGAGAATTATGAAATCATGTTAATGATGTCATCTTCCACTAAACCAAATTAAGGGTAGATTAGTCTTTTAACACCTAGATTTTTTACCAAGCTTCCAACACACTCTAAATTAAGTTAGATTAAGATTAGATAAGATCAAACCAAGCAAAAATCTCTCCCCCAACTCCCTCATTGCATTCGGCCATTGGTAGAAAAAAAGGAGAAAAGAAAAAAAAAATAAAATCCAAAACCCTACTTCTCTTCAAGATTAAACCAAGGGAAAAATCATGGAGCTTCTTGGAGGATAAATTAAGACTAGCACAAAGTTTCAAGGCCAACCATCATCATCTTCATAGGTAATAAATTCATGAAAGTTGCTTGATGAATAGTGATGAATAGTAGTTTCAAGAAACTAACTTGGTTTTTATGATTCCTTTAGTTGATTCAAGTTAATCTAAGGTTGTTTAAGGAGTGCCCAAGGTTTATCAAGGATTTTTAAGAGTTGTCAAAGCTTCAAGAAGGTATAAACATGCTTGGCCTTTTATATTTATGGTAGATATTGAAGTGGTTGGTAGTTAAGTGGTGTTAATGTAATGTTTATGATGATTATGTGTTATAAGTGGTTTGCTTTGATGTAAAAATTGTGTTGTGGACTTGTAACCATGGCTGGTGAAGAATACCACATGGTGTAGGTGATGATTATGGTGTTTGATAATTGATTTGGAGGAGTTGGATTTATGGAAAGTGCGAAATTATAGCCGTTATAATGCCCGATTTTCGTTAGGATGTAAATTGCCCTGTTTTGGACCCCCTGCATCCGTACGGTACCCTACTGTCCAGGTTCCTATTTAACTATGAAATGATAGAGCTTAGTTCATAGATCGTTTTGATATAAGGTGCGTTAAAATCTGATGAACGGTTTAGGAGAAAAGTCAGTTTCAGTGAAAGCGGTTCAGAAACCGAGAAACTGTAAATGTATCAAACTTGAGGTTACAATTACCATACTTTAACATTGTTAAAAGTCACGAAATTTTGGGATAGTGTAGTAGGGTGGTCAGAGGACCCTTGACAGTTGACCTTACATTAAAATTCGAAATCCATATTTTCTAAGAATTTTTACAGTTAAGTGTGGTCGTTAAGGAAAATGGTGAAAACCCCTGAAACTTCGATTTAGGTTATAAACGGTTAAGTTCTGGAAACCTTTGGGGTAATAAGAATACTTTAAACAAATATTAAAGTTTCAAAAGGTAATGTTATACAAAAGTGTAGTGAGTAAGAGATGTGGTTCTAACGACGGTCCTTTTGTGTTTATAGAAACTCCGGAAGAGGGACGAGCCATACCGTCAGGATATCGAAACCGAGGCAAGATTTCTTCTATCCCTATTTGTAAAACTACTTATCTTCACAAAGAAACTTGATTTTGTGAAATATATATGTGATGCTATTATTACTATATTGTGAAGAAATTGTCTTCCTTGAGTATTAATATTGAAAAGAAAGATATCTGAAGATGTATATGAATATGGATATGAGTATAAGATGTATATGAATATGAATGAGAGTATGAGATGGATATGTATAAAGATGATTATGCATGAATTGAACATGCCTTATGATTAAGAGAATAAGAGAGAATGGTATCAGTTGTTATCGAGGGTTATATGGTTATAATATTATATTAAAAATGTTCTTATTGAATACCAGTGGTTTAATAAACATTATTTGATTTCTGAATTTGAAAGAGAGGTCTGAATCATAATCAAAGCCTTATGATATATATATATATATATATTTTATAGAAGTAATGTGTGAGAATGGAAATGATATGAGAGAATGATATGTGAAAACGAAAGTGAGAAAATGGAAATGTGGAATGATATTTTAAAAAGAGAATAACGATGTGATAAAAAGGGGGATTGCAACAGACTTGCGTAAGTGGCTGTGTCAGGGCTGTGTGCGACACAGTCCAGCATTTATTATTTTTATTACGGCACGAAGATGCCAAGGGAGGATGTTAGCAGGTGGCCTTCCTCCAGGGATGATCTTCATTCCTTCTACCGGTAGTAAAAAGAGAGCAGGTACGATTAGGCGACTGATCATCGTCCTAACGTATCAGGCGACAGCAGATATCCCCAATGTTTTTGAAAAGAAAGTGTAGACAATGGTTTTCAGATTTCTATACTGAAAACAGAATAATGATATGAGATGATGGAATGATGATTACAGATGAAGAAAAACTGATATTATATTATATTAGATTTCTATACTGAAAACAGAATAATGATATGAGATGATGGAATGATAGTTACAGATGAAGAAAAACTGATATTATATTATTGTGGATTTCAATACTGAAATCAGAATAACGATATGAGATGATGGTATTATGGATACAGATGAAGAAAAACTGATATTATATTAATATAGATTACTTTCTTATAATAGTGAGTGGATGATGTATTATTAAATAAGAGCTTTACTCTTCCTTAAGGATTTTAATTGTTTCCTGCTATTACATATGCCTATACATATATGTATACTTGTTCACATTCTAAATTTTAGTTACAGAATGATCTTGCTGAGCTATTATAGCTCACTCTTGCTATTTATGTATATAGCAGCTAGGTCCCATGCCGATACTACGTACCACACCCCGCAAGAGGGTAAGGGAAAGGCGACCTTTTGAGCGAGTGCTGGCGACCATCCCCGAGGTAGTGACAAGCGAAGGGGCTTAGTATACTTATGTAAATTAAGTGTGTAAGTTGTAATAAACTTTAGTTGTTGAAGTGCTTCCTGTAGAAGCTTTGTTCAACAATGTACTTAGTAAATTCTGGGCTTGTAATAACTGTTAACTCTAAAACTTTTAAATATTGTGGTTGTTGTTCTATGAGCATATGACTGGTGTGTGTGTGTATTAGTGTGGGGTCAACTGCTGATTTATTTATTTATAAAAAAAAAAAAACTACAGAGATATTGATATTGATATTAATCGGAAATTGGACCTTGACGGCCCGGATCCTTGACCCCGGATCCCGGGGCGTCACACTTTCCGTAATTATTTTTAGTAGTAATTTTTGTAATTAAAAAATGGGGTACTTTTTAATTTAAAATTAGTCTTGCGATTAAAGCCGAAACATTGAAAGTTTTGATTTTCGGTTTTGTTATCCTAAGTTTTGGTTTTCGGTTTGGTTATCCTAATTACTAAAATAAATAATTAAATTACAAAAACAACTCAAAAAACTAATTACTAATGTTAACGTAATTATATTCTGATTAAAATTTTTTCATCCACTTCTACTTGGACTCTTTTTTCTGCTCCAACAACTCAATTATTCATTTTTTCTAAAGATTTTACTTCTAATTAAAACACTTTACCATTTAATTTAAAACTAATATTACAATAATTAATATATATCCAAAATATCACACAAAATATCACACCATATCTTTCCGTAATTATTTTTAGTAGTAATTTTTGTAATTAAAACATGGGGTTCTTTTTAATTTAAAATTAATCTTGCGATTAAAGCCGAAACATTGAAAGTTTTGGTTTTCGGTTTGGTTATCCTAAGTCTTGGTTTTCGGTTTGGTTATCCTAATTACTAAAATAAATAATTAAATTACAAAAACAACCCAAAAAGTTAATTACTAATGTTAACGTAATTATATTCTGATTAAAATTCCTTCATCCACTTCTACTTGGACTCTTTTTTCTGCTCCAACAACTCAATTATTCATTTTTTCTAAAGATTTTACTTCTAATTAAAACACTTTACCATTTAATTTAAAATTAATATTACAATAATTAATATATATCCAAAATATCACACCATATCTTTCCGTAATTATTTTTAGTAGTAATTTTTGTAATTAAAACATGGAGTACTTTTTAATTTAAAATTAATATTGCGATCACTAATATACACCCAAAAATATATATACAAATCATTATTTTTATTAGTAAATAACAATCATTAGATCTAATAATAAGATATATTATATGATTAAATTAATTTATTAAAAATTCAATGTTCGAACCCGTCAACGACATTTTTAATTTAGAATTTTACAAAATAAAATTTAAACCATGCATTTCATTATATAAATTTATATTAAATTAAAATTAAAAAATTTTTAAAAATAAGGATTATATAAAAACATAATTATAATGTTAAATAAATTTTATAACTTATCAAAAAAGATCGCACGGGTTATAAGCTAGTCAGTATAGATAATCAAAATAGACAATATTACAAAAAACGCCATTTAAGCTAAGCCCAGTAAAACAAGGTGGGCTGGTCATAAAGCTATAAAAACGAAATTTTGTTGATGATATAGTAAATATTCCGGCCCAATTGTCCACCGACTGGAAGAGAACAAAAAAACTTAGGACAACTTGTTTGATGTAATTTACCAAAGATTTTCTGTGTTGCCGTAGGTTTTATCAAACTTAACTTATTACCAGATCAAACATAAGCTGCAAATTTCTCTTTGATTTAGTTTTCGATATGTCTAAGCAAGAACTGAGAAAGATGTTGCTTTTCAAAGACTATCATGTTGAGGATGAAACTTATGGGAATAAGAAGATCAAAAAGTGTCACAATGTTTCGAAAGAAGATGGTTTTAACAGGGAGCAGCAGGATAACATTATCAAATCTCCTCCGTGGTCTGATCTTCATACATCTTTATTGGATCAAATAGCAGGCAACCTCTGTTATGTTGATCAGGTTACTTTCCATGCGGTTTGCAAGAGCTGGAATGCTGCTCAATATAAAACGAGACCAACGGATTTAATGCCATGGGTTGTAAGAGTAACACGAACTTCCCTTGATATGTTTCAATGCCAAGTCCAGCTATATGCAATACCCTTGCTATGCCAACCTTATGTAATGCCGGTGGAGTTCAATCCTAAGCCAATTGGAGTTCAAAACATATCCTTGGATAAGTTTGTTAGCTCGTATCCTTTGTGCTGGAATAGGGATATAGACGTTTCTTGCAATCATGGTTGGATACTTTTTAGTATACCCACAAGGGATTATACTGCCACAACCTTCGTGTTCTATTCTCCTTTCACGAAAGGAGTTTTGGTACTCCCTCGGTTAACTTATTCCACAGGCACCAATTTTAAGCTAACTACTTGTTTTTCTGCGGAGCCTAATTCTCCGGATTTTGTCTTGTTAGTTGTTAGACATTCAAAAATAAAGACCATTAACACGTATTGCCATGGACAAGGAAAATGGAATACAAAGGAACTTAATGATAAACTTTCTTTGCGCCTAGAGTGTCCTCGTCCTGATTCTCTTGTTGTCTACATAAGGGAGCTCTTTTTCTTTGTTGAAGCCGATGGACTCATGAGATCTTATAACATCACTAGTGGAGGATGGAAACGGGAATCATTTGACAGGACTATATCCACAAGTTGTATGAGGTATGCTTTTGAGTCAAACAGTGAGCTGATGCTCGTACATTCTTCTGAAACCTTTGAATATGGTGTAAGCAGGTTCGATTGGTCTGCTAGGCGTTGGTTTCCTTTAAACAACTTAGGTGATCGAACACTATTTGTTAGTATCAACTCTTTTTGTTACAAAGCTATAGATGAGGAAGAACCGAACAATTTAGTATTACCAAACGAGATTCATGTCCTACGTAATTCGTGGCACGATGTTTACGACTTAAAGGGAGGTAAAGTGTCTGAAGTTTTCATGAATTGTCCCACTTTTAGGATTGGGAATGGTATGCAGTTACATAATGAATCAACCTTTTGGTTTAAGCCACCCAAAAATATTGTGACTGGGAAACATTAAGGTTACCAGGAGAGGTTCCGTTCGCTACAAATTATTCTCTACTTGGCTATTTTATTTGCAATGTGCTTATGGTCTTGTGCTATCTATGCTCTCATGGTCTTGTGCTATCTATCTTATAAATGGAGTGAAGGATTCGAAATCCATGGCCCGATTGTCACAAGCAGATGCAAGCTTTCAAACTTGGACATGGTCCGGTTGGAGAAGAGCATTTTATTCTATTATTGTGTTTGCTTTTATAATATTATTCTGTGTTAATATTAGTGACCTATGGTGCCTTGTAGCATTGGAAACTCTATGGTCTTGCTTTTCGTGTCTTCTCTTTATGTTATTACTACTATGTCGAATGCATTTACGCACGCAAGTGTTACATTGTGCCACGATCTTGAGAGGTCTGCGTTTTTACAATTTTAAGCAAAGCCTTTCTCTAAATGAGTCAGCCTCTTACGATTCCTCTGCTTACCCAAAAACTGAAACTTGAAAGGCTAGTGGAGAAAGTAGTAGTGATTGCTACTCATGGGATGGGTGGAAACAAAATTCACGTTGAAATTCTGCATTGGATATGAATGCAAGTGATATTTAGGAGATAATTGACCTTTCTGCTAATTTCCTAACTTCCATGGAACAGAATCCGGCTGCTCTTTCAAGTAAGAGCTTAATAATCATAGACATAAACAGGAACATGTAGTCTTCCACTTCCTCCATCGAACACAGTTCAGTATATTGCGTCCACCAACAGACTGACCGGAGCTATTCCACCAATGATTTGTGGTGGGGAGTTCGTCAAAATACTGGATTTTTCGAATAGTAGCTTGAGTGGACTAATTCCTCAATGTCTTTGCAGTTCTTTAGAAGCCCTTATTCTCCAAGAAAACAATTTTTCTGGTACTATTCCTTAGTTATTTATTCAAAAGAATGCAACTTAAGGGTGATGGCCTTGAGCCAAAACCAATTACCAGGGAAAGTACCAAAATCATTATCAAATTGCAAAATGTTTCAGACCTTGGATTTGTCAAATAACCAGATGGAACAAACTTTCCCCAACTAGCTGGGGAATCTTCCACAATTGCAAGTTCTACTTCTGCGTTCCAACAAGTTTCATGGGGTGACGGGAAGTCCTACAATTCCTACAGAGTTTCCAATTTTGCGCATAATTGATTTCTCTAACAACCCTTTAATCCAAGACAAGGCATACAAACATACATATATAATCCAAAATTTGAAATATGCCTTGTAGGGTGAAAGCCAAAAATGACCTGTTTTTAGAGGCAAAGTAACGAAAGTAACCTGTTTTGAAAAGGTGCGCAAAAATAGCCGATTGAATACGCATTTGCGAAATGTGTATCCTGGGATACGCATTTTGCAAATGCGTATCCTTTACTTTTTTTTAAAATTATGCCTGGATTACGCAACTGAGATATGGGTATTGAAGAATACGCATTAGGTGATGGAGTATTGTGAAAGAACACGCATTCTGCATAGGAGTATTTAGTCTTAATATGCATTCAATGAATGCGTATCAATGTTATTATAATGTACAGCATAGAATATTTACAAGAGAACACAGCTGATTGATCACGTGCCACGTGAATTGTAATCATGACACCCAAGTCACATATAATCATGTCCCCACCACTTTTTTCTCTATCAACTTTTTTTTACAAACACAGCAACTAGCAGGAGGAGACATAAGTTATTACACTAATACACGCATTTGACAGTTTTGTATTAGAACGGTCATAATTGGCCACTTTTCTAGAAATTGACAATTTTGTTAAAAATCTTTAAAAAAGAGTTATTTTTGTCATTTTTTCTGCCTTGTACTAGTTCTATGAGATCCTAGAGCCGTAAATGTGGTGTGAGAAATCTTAACTAAATATGAGTTAAATAGATATCAAATTGAGGAATAGCTGTGCAGGATAACAGAAGAGTTACTAAAATTTATGCTAGATCAAAAACAAGTCTGCAATAGCCGCCATAAGTTCACAAACATGTAGTATGCTAGATCAAAAACAGAAATTAAAATAGACAACGGATCCAAGTTATCAAGTTCTGTTGCTCCATTTCAAAAAAAATAAAAAAAAATCTGTTGCTGGCTTGCTGCTGTCTTCAATTCCGCTGTCCGCATCATTCTCCAATTTGCAATCTGCAGCCTGCAACCTCCTACATCTATAGAAATACAAACAAGCAAGATAAATGTTGCTTAGTACTTGCTCAATAACCTGAAAACTGTAACTATTACTCTGGAAGGTTAGAAATCATAAACTTAGGACAAAACAACTAGCAAGAGTCATTTCACTAGATATTCTGTTTTCTAAGTAACAGTCTAATGCCAGATATACATATTAGTTCTTTACTAATGAAGAGAAATTAAACAGAATAAAACATTAATAAGACCAGATATGCTCACAATGAAAACTATAAACCAAAGAAGGCCCATTATTATACTTAATCTCCACTATATCAAAATAGCTGAACCTCTGAAGTTAGTCAACCAGTCACAAAGATCAAAACTACCCACAGAAACTATCACAATTCTGCTGATTTTCAGACTAAAAAACCCCAAGGCAGACATTCTAACATTAAGGTTCCAACTAATGCAGGATTCTAAGACTTAAAAAATGCATAAAAAACAACCTAGGAATTTGCAAATACAAGAAAAAGTCCAAGAACCAAACACCCAACAAAAATGTAAAGAAGCCTACAGCTACTAGTCTACTAGACTAGATTATATTATCAGGCTTACAATGCATCAAAGGAAATTAAAACCAACAAACTCAAAAAGAACGGCTGAGGCCCTAAACCCTTCAGGTCTGCTGTATTATAGCCTAACTAATTATGGCCTGTTGTATTCTAGCCCAACCAAATATAGGGAGACTTGACTTGAGTATATTGCAATAACACAAGGAAACTCTAAAACTTCAGTTCATATGACTTGCAGAAGAAACACTACATACTGGAACAAGGTGAGACTGTGGGCGGCGGGTAATGCAATAACTCCAGATGGCACAAGTAGACCAGCCACACTCATAACATATACACGTCGACTTTTTGTATTATCCGAATTCGAGACTTTTTATAAAATCACGTAACCGGTCCAAACCAAACCGTGTACACCCCTAACAGCAAGGGTAAAACAGGAAACAACAACAAAAAAGGAGTGGGACAGTAAAACAAATATAATAGTATAAGTAAAAGTAAAAGGAGAGAGGGGACGGGAGGAGTTAATTTTGGGTGTAAATTGTATGGGCATGGAGTTTCTAAAGCACACTATAGAGAAGTTCTCTATTAGTGCACCTAAATCTTGTATTTTATTTATTATTTTTGATAATCCAATCGTACGGATGAAAAGTTTATGTCAAAATAACATTGTATACAAATTTTTATTATATTTGAAATAGTGGAGTATCTCTTTTATAATAATACTATTTTCTATATATATTCAACGACACAGATTTATCATAATCTTATTGCTATAAATTTATAGTTCCAAATAATCAAATTACGCGAAAATTTGTACATTCACATATTTTTGTATGAATTTAACATCCGTACGGTTGGATTGTTCAAATAATAACTAATTTATCATAATTTAAACCGCACTAATAGAGAACTTCTCTATTGTGTGCTTTAGATACTCTTTTCTCAAATTGTATTTACTTTAAGCATCGAGTCCATAGGCCACTCGAAGTGCCTATCTTATCAGTTGTACTCTTTATTTTCGAATTACAGTAATATACTCAACTACGACAAACTTACAATATACCAAAAACCACATTGTTTTTGCCAAACCATATTCCAAAAAATCAAATCTACACAATACAGAAACCAGGTATTAAACCCGAGATCAGTAAATCTACAATTAGATATATTTCTTAACAGATAAACCAATACGTAAGTCAATGCACACTTTACATAGACAATAAATTGCACAATAAATACACACACAGATTACATATTGAACTACAAGTATTCGACATTAATTAGGATCGATGGAGAACATTCGAAAAGCATATAGAACATTCGAAATTAGAAGGCCTAGTTGCAGTACCTACAAATTATCAAACTCCTCTAGGACTTGAATGTACACACTAGATTTGACAACAAATTTTAGCAAATTATTCAGCACAATAAGACATTCATGAACAGAAATTCACTACCTCACCAAAAAAAAAATCGAATTCGGATAATACAAACACGATTAAAATCAGATTACATATATCATTAAAATCCACAATTTAATCAGATTACATGATAAATTTACTAATATAAATTTTCTATTGAATTTAATAGTTACATAGAAAAAACCTTAGGACAAGATTAACAACTTAGAAAAAACCTCGACAGACCTTAGGATCCTCGTACTACGTTGGCCCGAGCAAATATTGGCAACAGTTCTCAAGCGATCCTGAGTTTTCAAGCGTACAAAGGTTCAATGTTTTCTTGTCTTGGCTCAAGTTTGGGTACCAAGAACTTGTCTTAGCTCTGCTGTCAGGTTCTATATTAGAGTTGGTCTTGTCCAAGTTTCTGATTATCCAAAAACCATCCTGTGCACATAATTCGGGTCATTGTCTGACTTCTTGTTCCATATATTAATCGTCTATGGGTCTCATATTATCCACTTCACAACTGACAACAGAAATAACCATTGCAACAGCACTTCCAGTAAAATTGTAAGATGTAGTGCTCTTTGGAACTACCACACCCTTCTCAAGTAGTTGTATACAAATTAATGGATCAAGGTATATTCGATCCCCGGGATTTAACCCAAGCTTGCAGTTTGGTTTTTTTATCTCCATTTAGCTAATCCAGCTAGAGCCCGACCTCTTCTTAACATCACGACTTCCAATTAGTTCTCTCAGTGTTCCAACTGCATCCCAATTGCTCATATCAGCGAACGTGTTACTTAAAAATACATAAGTTGAAGGGGTATGTCTGTCTAAATTAAAATCATGCTCTGCTGCACGAGTTGCAGTGTCAATATCCCCATGAAGTCGACAGGCACCAAGTAAAGTCTGCCAAACTAGGACTCCTGGTTTAGATGGCATATGTAGGATTAAGACCTCAGCTTCTTTTGTACGCCCAGCTAGGCCTAAGAGATTTACCATGCATGCATAGTGATCTTGTTCAGGTGAGATGCCGTAGGTATCTGTCATGGAAGATATATGTGTCCAAGCTTCATCAATATATCCTCCTAGGCTACATGCATAAAGTACACGTGAACGTAATATAATTAGGTTCCGGACCTTCCACCCTCATATCACTGAAATTATCTAAGGCTTTTCTTGCATCCCCATTTTGTGCATATCCCATTATCATTGTCGTCCACGAAACAACTGTCCTGTCCTCCATTGATTGAAAAACGCTCAATGCTCTATCCATTAATCCACATTTTGCATACATATCCAACAAAGCATTATCCACACAAACATCAACTTCATTATCAAGCTTAATCATCAAAGCATGAAATTTTTTTCCTTCCTCTAAAGAAGCTAAATTAGCACATGCAATAAGAGCTGTAACAAGAGTAAACTTGTTTGGTTTTACTCCTATCTCCCTCATCTCTTCTACAATGTCTAGTGCTTTTCTCGGTTCACCACAATTTAAACATCATGCTGCCACTTGAGTCCAGGTGTGCACATCTTTGCAAGGCATTTCTTTAAAAGCTTTCCAACCATCGTCCAGTTTTTGGTTTTTCAAGTACATATCGACCAAGGAATTGCCTACACACATCTCATTTCCATGACCCGACTTAGCAATCCGCGCGTGAACTTGCAATCCTAAACTGAGATCAGAAAGGGCAGCCAAAGAAGTGAGTATACTTGCAAACGTTAAGTTATCAGGTATCACCCCTTCCCGAATCATCCTACACCAAAATCCTGGAACATCAGAATAGGAACACTGCAAATAACCAGACATCATGGCATTCCAAGAAACAGTATCCCTATTCCAACAATTCTCAAAAACATTCAAAACTTCATCGAACTCATTATGGTGTAATAAACCAGTCAAAAAAGCATTCACCATGTAAATATTTGAAATGAAGCCAAGCTTGACAATGGAAGCATAAACTTTGTACACGGGTATCAAGCTACTAGAGAAAGAAGATGCTTGAAGAACACTAACAAAAGTGAAGGCATTAGGCTTAGTACCAGTGTTGTGCATCCCGGAAAACAAGAAAAGAGCTTCAAAGGGTCTAGCATGTTGAACAAAGCCAGCAATAACAGTAGTCCATGACATAACATTTCTGTGGTGCATTTCACCAAACAGCTCAAGACCATTTTTAGATCAGCGCATTTTACATACATATTAAGTAGAAAATTGTGGAGATACAGTGAGGAAGAGTGAATTGCAGCTTTAATAAACTTGGCATGAACCACTCTGCCATGGATTAAGCTTGAAGATTCAGTGCATTTTCGCAACAAATTAGAGTAATTAAATTCTTCATCGTAATAAGTATTCTTGTCAACGCAAGTTGAGAAGGGTGCATGACAAAAAATGAAATTGAAATGCAAGTAGCTTTGGATGCACAATATGTTATTAGCTACTTTTCTTATACTCATTTTATATTTAAATCTTTTCAGATCATCTCAGTTAAAAAATGCAGGTAGGGCTGTGGTTAGACAACTCGTCTGTTTAACAAGTTTTACACTAACTTAAATTTCCTTGAATCAGTCTACGTGTATATCACTGTATTTTAAATATATATATATATTGCTGTCGTCAAATTCAGGTACACAAAGTGCACATTATGGATCACTTAATAAAGCAGCTAATAAATGGAATGCAACAAGTTCGATCCATCACGAGCTGGTTTTATAAATTTGAAAGGAGGTGCAATCCAGGTTTGTAGTGCTCATGTTAGTTGAAAAAGTAAACTTTTCGTTACAAACCATGTTAATGTAAGAGTTCCAATAATTTCAAATCTCCAGCATCACTAATGTAAAAGAATTTGTTGTTTAAGTTAGTTATTGATGTGGTATTATGTTGCAACCAGAAAACGTGATAATCCAAGTGACAAAATATTTACCAGAAACATTGATTCCACTCAGCTATATTAGCAATGTCCGTAAGGATCTTAACATAGAGTACAGGACTTGAATGTCACGAAACAAGTACACATTTACAGCTGAGTAATAACAATTACATATTTTCACTTTCCGGGAACAAAGTTAGTGGCAAAAGCCCAAGCATTGTTGGCAACAGGGTCTGCTACATGGTCATAAAGGTTCTCAATTGGACCCTTTCCGGTGACTATGGCTTGGACAAAGAATCCAAACATTGCTAGTCTTCCATTCTTGACCTCCTTTACCTTCAACTCTGCAAATGCTTCGGGATCATCAGCCAACCAAGAGGGTCATCAAATGCCCCTCCTGGGTAAATTGCATCAAGTCCTTCACCAAGGGGACCTGTTAGTCACAGAGGCATGCCTGAATACATCTAATAACAAGCCTAAGTATGTGTAATGCTATGCATTACCTACATGACCTCTTAACTGAGGGAACCTCTAGTTGTAGAGTTTCTATTTGTTCTGTACTTGTAATAGGCATCAAATTCTATCTGTGTAACTGTACCTACTAAGTCAAGAATAAAGCTTGAAAGAAGTTCTAAGGTTCATGCCTCAAGCAAGGAAATGAAGACTGTCAAATAATCACAGTTGGGATTTGAAGAAATGAAGAATTTGCCTAAGTACCAATTCGAGAAGTACATTTGTCTATTCGAGAAGTCTAGCATTCGAGAAGTCTGGAGTTCGATATCTCAGAAGACACTATTCGATATCTCTCAATATGCTATTCGATATCTCAGGGATTCGATATGTCAAAATGTTCTATTCGATATCTCAGGGATTCGATATGTCAAAATGCTCTATTCGATATCTCAAGGAGTCCCAGAGAAAAGAGCTATTCGAGAAGTGATTCGATATGTCAAGATAACACTATTCGAGAACTCAGAGTTATCGATCAAGTCAACTCCAGTTCTCGAATCACTCACTTAGTCACTTCTCGAATACATTCTTGAGGACAAAATACTGAAGATTTGTACAAGTCAGAAACCTGCAACAAGCCAGCACACTTTATTTGACTCTGTCCTATAAAGCATGCTGGAAAGCCTACAAAGAAGCTTGGAGAGATAAGACAAGGGACAAGGAGCTGAAGAAGTGGATCTAAACAGGCTTTTCAAAGTCAAATCTGTAGCCGTTTGGACTCTTACTAAAATGAGATAGACAGACTGGAAAGTGCTTTTGTTTTACCTACCTCATTTGTAGCAAGTGGGTGTATCCATGTCTATAAGGATACAGCCTCACTTCCTTAGCTGTTAAGGTTTTGAAGTTTCTCAAAAATACCCAGAAAATATCTCTCTGAGAAAACCGAAGCTGAGAATACTATCATTTGTATTCACAGATTGTAGCAAGATCTTTATCTAATAAAATATTAGATTAAAGTGATATTGTGTTGTGTTTGTGTTTAATTTTCCGCATCTTCATATCTCACACACTCATCACTTATCTTGCTGCAAAGATTCAAGACCGAAGAAAAATTCAAGAATCCATTCACCCCCCCCCCTCTGTATTCTTTTACTGTATTCAATACTCAACAAGTGGTATCAAAGCAGGCTGTTTAATCTAAACAGAAAACGATCATGAGTTCGAATACACCAAAGACTACAGGTACGGTAAAGGTCCCTAAGTTCGACAAAGAGAATTACAACCTCTGGAAAATAAAAATGCTGTTGTTCATCAAAGCTGCCAATCCTCTCTACCCTGACATTCTCAAGAATGGTCCATTCATACCACAACAAGAAGTTGCTGAATCCACAGTGGGCGCAGTAGTCATTCCTAGATCATACGTTCCAAAAGAGCCATCCAAATGGACGGACTCAGAGAAGGAAAAGATTGCCCTAGACAGCCACCTCATGTTGTTAATCATAGACTCCTTGGATATGTCGATGTTTGCCAACGTAGCATCATGCAGATCAGCCAAGGACATGTGGAATCACATCGAGGTGTTATGTGAAGGGACAGAGGAGGTAAGAGAAAATAAGAAACAGATACTGGTCACACAGTATGAGGCGTTCATGGCACAGCCCAAGGAAAGTATCACTGATGTGTTTGAAAGATTTCACAAGCTGGTGACTGAGCTCCAAATGAATGGGAAGGTTTACAGCACTAAGGAATTAAATATGAAGTTTCTACTATCGTCACCAAACCATCTAGAGCAAAGGGTCATATCTCTAAGAGAAAGAGATTTGAACAAAGTCACGTATGATGTGCTCTATGGGGTTTTAAAGACACACGAGCTTGAGTTGCTTCAAAAGAGGGCTATCCAAGCTAACCAAGGCAGAATGATAAACACATCCTGTGCCTTGATTGTCAACAAATCTATTCAAGACCTGGAAGCATCTGCAAGTCAGCTGAGAATAGAAGAGATAGTAGATGATGAAGAAACTGAGGAAGTAGTGACTGAACCTGCTGATGACAAGGAAGAAGATGAGTTCTACACTCTTGAAGAGCTGGATGGCATGGAAAATACATCATATGCTTTTATGGCTAGAAAATTTCCAAACATCAGATTCAAGAGGAATCAGCCCTTCAAGCTTAGACCTCAAAATCATTCATTCAACAAGGGCAAGGCACCTATGAAAACAAACAAGAACAGATTCAAAACCAGCTATGTGGATAGGTCATCTGTAAGATGTTATAGATGCAATGACCTAGGGCATTTTGCCAGTGAATGCAAGAAGCCTAAAAAGAAGGATAAGGAGTTTCTTGAGCTTGAAGCTAAGTATGAGGCCCTTCTAAAGAAGCAGACACCAGGTAAGGCTTACATAGCTGAAGGGAAGTGTTGGGATGATTCTGACAGTGATGGGGAAGAACAAGAATTCTGCAACTATGCCTTGATGGCCAATTCCAAGGAAGAACCATCTGCATCAGACTCACAGGTACCATCTCTCACTACCATAGACTTGTCTGTTTCTGAATATAAATCTTTGGTTGAACAACTATCTGTTGAGATGTTTAACATTCATACTAGTATGACTGCTGCTAATGAAGAGATTGCTAAACTGTCTACTAGGAATGAACTGTTAAATAAGAGAAATGAGGAACTAGAGCTAACTACTGTGCAAATAGAAAATCTTAAACAAGAGATTGAGTATCTAAAGAATAAAGTTCTATGTGCTAGTCAAGTTGAGAAAGCTCTTAGGGATGAATTAGCTGAAAATGAATTTAAGTTGAAAACATTTAAGAATTCCTCTAGTCTATTGCAGTCTTATCATGAGAAAAATCTAGCGAGACCTAAGGCTGCCATTGGACTTGATTATGACACTCTTAAACAGAGGAAAGGCTATGCAGTCATTGAAGATGACATTGTTGTTCAAGAGGAGGTGCCTCAGATTTTGAAAAAGACTGAGAATCCAATATTTAAAACACCAACACTTGAGATTGATGAGGATGCCTTACTCATCAAGCAAATGTTGAAGGATGAAGATGAGGCACAATCAAATGAACAACAAGCATCCTCTGAGAGTAAGAATGTCAAAACCAAAGCCAAGGAGCCAGTAGGAGGTAGACCTAGACTTGGGAAATCTGTAAATTTTGTTTCAGCTGGAAATTATGAGACTAAGAAGAAAGTGACTAATAAGAGACCAAACAGGAATGGCAAATTAGGGATTAACAAAGATAACAACTATGCTTATGTGCCAAATGCCCCTAGGAAAGTTTGTCAAAACTGTTTTAGCTCTAATCATTTGACTCATGCTTGCAAGAAACCATCTGGTAGTGTTGCTAAACCATTCTATGATTGCTCTGTGCCTTTAAGACATAGAGACTCTCCTTTCTGTGATAAACTTGATTGTATGCCATGTAACATGAATGTGATGACTAGTTGTTTTAATTTGAGAAGACAATTCATGGAGGGCTGTATTAATCATAATGTTCACACACACTACACAAGGACAAAGTCTTCAAGTCCTCCTAAAGTTAGGAAGGTACCTCTGTCACCTAAGTCTAAGAACCCTGATTCTAAGACTCCCAACAGTGACAAGAAGACCAACATCAAGAAAACTGATAAGCATGCTGATTTTGATAAAACTGTCACTAAGTCACATGGACCCAAACTCGTTTGGGTACCAAAGAAGAAGTAATACTTTTGTGTTTGCAGGGCAAAGAAAGTAAAAAGAAGGTCATGTGGATTTTGGACAGTGGATGCTCAAATCATATGACTGGTGATATGGCCCTGCTATCACAGTATGAGGAAAAGGCTGGCCCAATGGTTGCTTTTGGAGATGACAGCATTGGCAACACACTGGGATATGGCAAGTTGGAAATTGGTAATGTCATCATTGAGAATGTAGCACTGGTCAAGGGGCTCAAGCATAATCTACTGAGTGTTGGTCAATTCACTGACAGAGGCTTCAAAGTGAACTTTGACAAAGATGAATGTTTGATCACCCACAAGAAGACTGGTGATTTTGCTCTGTCTGGAGTAAGGAAAGGAAGCCTGTTTGTAGCCAATATGGACTCTGCAAGCAAGGACACAATTTGTTGCTTCTACTCAAAAGCATCAAATGAAGACAGTTGGCTGTGGCACAAGAAGCTATCACACCTGAACTTCAAAGCCATTAATTCCCTAGTCAAAAGGGAGTTAGTGAGAGGCATGCCCACACTTGAGTTCTGTCAAGAAGGAGTGTGTGAGGCGTGTCAAAAGGGAAAAATGAAAAGATCAAGCCACAAGTCAAAAACAGTGACATCTATAACCAAGCCCCTGCAACTGATTCATATGGATTTGTTTGGGCCTGTCAATATTATGTCACTAGGAAGGAAGAAGTATGCTCTAGTGATGGTTGATGATTTTACTAGGTATACATGGGTAGAATTTCTGGCATCAAAGGATGAGGCTCCACAAGTAATCATTGAGCACATAAAGAAAGTTGACAAAGAAGCAAAGGCCATAAATGCAAGTGTGATTGCATTAAGAAGTGATAATGGGACAGAATTCAGAAATGCCATGCTTGGAGCATTCTGCAAAGAAAATGGTATTTCTCAACAATTCTCAGCTCCAAGGACTCCACAACAAAATGGAGTTGTTGAGAGAAAGAATAGGAATCTGATAGAGGCTGCTAGAACAATGCTACTTGATGCAAAGATGCCTACATGTTTTTGGGCTGAGGCTGTGAGCACTGCATGCTACATCCAAAACAGAACCCTCATCAACAAAAACACTGGAAAGACACCTTACAACTTGATGACTGGAAAGAAGCCTACTCTAAAGTATGTTCATACTTTTGGAAGCAAGTGCTTTGTGCTAAAAGATAATTCAGAATATGTTGGAAAGTTTGATGCAAAGGCATTTGAAGGAATCTTTCTTGGCTATTCTATGGAAAGAATTGCATACAAAGTTTATGTCATTTGTCAAAAGAAAGTAATGGAGAGCACAGATGTAACATTTGATGACAGCAAACTACCTGGATTAGAAGAAGCCAATGATGAAGATAAAGATCCCTTGAAGTTTGACAATCTAGATGATTCTGATGAGGAGATTGAAAGTGAATCTGAACTCATAATCCAACAAACTCAAGTGAATGAAGAACCTGTGTCAACCAACAATGAAGAAACAAACATCCAAGATACACCTGTGAGGAGTGACAACTTCACAGGGGGAGGAAATGTAGATGATCATGATCTAAATGATGAAGCAACATCAAGGATGAGAAATCAATCTGAACATACAAGGAAATGGGATAGATCACACACTGCAGATCAGATAATTGGAAATCCAAATGCAGGAGTAAGGACAAGGAGAGCAACTATAAATGAATGTCTCTATGGCTGCTTTCTATCCCAAGTTGAGCCTAAGAAGCTTGATGATGCATTGTTGGATCCTGACTGGATAATTGCTATGCAAGAGGAGCTAAATCAATTTGAAAGGAGCAAAGTATGGGAACTAGTGCCTGCACCAAAGGATAGAACCGTTGTTGGAACTAAATGGGTTCTAAGGAATAAGATGGATGAAAATGGTGTAGTCATAAGGAACAAAGCAAGGTTGGTTGCAAAAGGATACTCTCAACAGGAAGGTATTGACTATGATGAGACCTTTGCCCCTGTTGCTAGACTCGAAGCCATCAGAATTTTCTTGGCATTTGCTGCACATTCTAATTTCAAGGTCTATCAAATGGATGTCAAGAGTGCATTCCTGAATGGGGAGTTGGAAGAAGAAGTATATGTGCAACAACCACCTGGCTTTGAGGATCCACAGTTTCCCCACTTTGTCTACAGATTACTTAAAGCATTGTATGGACTCAAGCAAGCTCCTAGGGCATGGTATGACACACTATCACAATTTCTACTGGAGAATCAATTCACTAGAGGCACACTGGACAAGACACTGTTCTACAAGAAACATGATGATGATATTATCCTAGTTCAAATCTATGTGGATGATATCATATTTGGCTCTACAAATGAGAAGCTGTGTGAAAAATTCTCTAAGCTCATGCAAAGCAGATATGAGATGAGTATGATGGGAGAATTAACATTCTTTCTTGGACTGCAAGTTAGTCAAAGGAAGGATGGCATTTTTATAAGCCAAACCAAGTACATTAAAGATTTACTGAAGAAATTTGATTTGGAAGAATGCTCACCTGCGAAGACACCCATGGCCACTGCCACCAAGTTAGATGATGATGCTAAGGGCAAAAAGGTAGATATCTCAATCTACAGAGGCATGGTTGGTTCTCTACTCTACCTCACTGCTAGTAGGCCAGATATCATGTTTGCTACATGCTTATGTGCAAGGTTTCAATCAAACCCAAAGGAATCACACATGATAGCAATAAAAAGGATCTTCAAATATCTGAAAGGCACACCAAACTTGGGGTTATGGTATCCTAAGGACACAGGGTTCAATCTGGTTGGTTATTCTGATGCTGATTATGCTGGATGCAGAGTGGATAGGAAAAGCACATCAGGTAGCTGCCAGTTTCTTGGACAAAGGTTAGTCTCTTGGTACAGCAAGAAACAACAATCTGTGTCAACTTCCACAGCTGAAGCTGAATACATAGCTGCTGGAAGTTGCTGTGCTCAAGTGCTTTGGATTAGAAATCAACTTAGAGATTATGGACTTGTGTTGGAAAGAATTCCTATCATGTGTGACAACACAAGTGCAATCTCTATAGTTGCCAATCCTGTCAATCATTCTAGGACAAAGCACATTGACATCAGATATCATTTCATTAGGGAGCATGCAACTAATGGAACCATTGAGTTACATTATGTTCCCACAGAAAAACAACTAGCTGACATATTCACTAAGCCACTAGATGAAGCCACCTTCACAAGGTTGGTTAGTGAGATTGGAATGCTGAATTCTTCAAATTCTGGCTAAGTGAATATATCAACTAGATTGTTGCAGCAGTAAATACTTACTTTATCAAATGCTTAATATTTCTGAAGTAAGTATTGGCTGGATTATGATTTATAAATATTCCACAATGCTGCATATGTTGAAAATCATACATCTTTAGCTTGAAATTTCTGTGAAATTTTGAGAAAATCACTATTTAATTTAGTAGAATATTCTTCAGTGAATATTTCTGGTAAATTTTAAAAGATAGTGAAAATTGAATTTTATGAGTGAAAAGTATAGTTCGATAAGTCAGACTTCTCGAATGGTTCATTGTTTTGTCATGGCTCGAGTTCTCGAATAGGCCTATCAAGAACCCTCCTGAGTTCTCGAATAGTGTCTTTTAGAGAAATCGAATAGCACACTTTGAGTTCTCGAATAGAGTATTTTAGTTCTCTAATGATAGAGTTCTCGAATACTGCATTTGAGTTATCGAATCATTTGAAAAGGCTGATTTTTCGCTGACACTTAATCGCTTTTTGGATTTATATTCAAACCTTCATTTCACTCATAAAAATATATTCTTAACTTTGAATTATTTTCTGAGTTAAATCACTGCCAGCTGTGAGTTAAAAACTGCCTGAGATATCGAATAAGCCTTTCTTGACTTCTCGAATAGTTGTTTCATACTTCTCGAATGACTTGTCGCTACAGAACACTTATCTATCGACAACTCAAGACATTCATATATACATATACAAATTCACAACTATTCAATTCATTTCGTTCGATTTCTCAAGCATCTCAACTCCTGAAACCTCTGAAAAACCCTAACTGCGAATTTCTTCTTCAATCCTAATTCTCTTTTCTTCTCTACCCAAATGGCAAACACTCAACTCACCATACCATCCCAAACTAATTTCATCGCAATCACCAGTGATGTGGAAGCACCGAATGCCAATTTCAAGTGCTTTGTTCGGTGGTTGTCTGAATCATACATCAAGAGTGCGCTCTCAGCCAACCCAACTCTGTACATAGATCTATTGGAACAATTCTGGAGGACTGCTACTGTGGAGGTCATCGCTCTTGAGAATGCTATCACCTCTTATATTGTTCACTGCAAGATTCAAGGAGAGGATATCACTATCACCACTGCAGACATGAATCAAGCCTTGGATATGCAGCAAGAGACGTATGATGCTCTGGCCTCCAATGATGAGTTGGAAGAATTCTTTGACTTCATAAACTACTCTGATACTATCAAGCTGGGAAAGTTGAATAGGAAGTTCTTAAGGAAAGAATGGAGCTTTGTATTTGCTACACTCCTTCATGTATTCACTGCACGGAAATCAAGCTTTGATCAGATTAGTACACCCGTGCAGCAGCTTGCCTATGCCTTGGCTCATGGGAGAAAGATAGATGTTGGACTTCTCATCCTACAGGAACTCTATGGGAGACTTGGTCAGACCACAGCCAAGAGAGGTAATGAAATTTTCTTTCCTCGCTTTATTCAATCAGTACTTAACTTTAAAAATGCTTCATTGATTGAATTTCCTGGAGTAGATAAGAGTAAAATAGGCTATCCTAGGTCCATGACCAAACTCATTTTTGGTAATTTGGAGACTAGGAATGATGTGGATGTAAGACTTAGCATAACTCCCCACATGGAGGGTTTGTTTAGGTCTTACCCCCACAACATGCCAATATTTGATTCAAAATCACAGTTAGCACAGCCTAAGCAAGGAGAACAAAGTGCTAACCCAAGGCCTGCTAACCAACCCCCTCAGCCAAACACTCTATCCAGCAAAGAGCCAACTGCATCATCCTCTCAAAAGGGTGATGTTAGTAAAAAGAAGAGAAAACAGGTTGCTTCTGAACCCTTAGAAATCTTAACTGAAGCAGCCTTGGCTGTAGAACTAGGGTTAGAAAGTGAGACACCTGAGTTACCTATCATAAGCCTAAAGAAGAAGAAGAAGTCTAAAACCACCTCTTCAGTCACTCAAATGGCTGAAGTTGTAAAATCAGGGGCACACAGCTCACTAGATGTATCCTCTCAACAGGATGCATCTATAGAATCAAGCATCCTCCCCAATGCACCTATCTGTAAAGAGTCAGCACAAGGGAGTGATAAGGCTGGCACAACACTGAGTGGAGAGCACATCATAACTGAAACTCCCTCTATTTCTCAGGGGGAGTTGCCAAAATCTTGTCTACAACACACTTCTCTTTCAGAATCTACCACTCATATTTCTTTGAAGCCTGCAACTCAAACAATTGAGGAGCAAGGCATTGATCATCAAGAATTCTTTTCCCTTGATGAGCCAATGAATTCAAGTGACTTGGTGCATGACACCTTGCTCACCACCCAGGTACCACATTTGGATGGTCAGGGAATGCATGCTGGGGCATATCCTAATGACACCATCACAAACACAGAGGATTCACTAGTTCTTACTAGAGACTCTGTGCCTGTGTCAACTACTGTTGTAACTCATCCCACTTCTGTGGAGACAACAGTAGTAGAGTCTGTTCATCCGGTTGCAGAAGTTGCATCTGTAACTGAGGAGACTAGCAAGCCTAGCTCTAGCTCTAACTTTTTGTCTCAATGGCTGAAGCCTGTGCAACATGACAGTGCTTCAGGATCAGGGTCTGTTCCACCACAATTGACGGTTGAAGCACTTCAAAGCTTAGTTGTGGATCAGATCCCTGAGTTTACAAAAATTGCTCAGCACCTTCTCACTGCAAACATGCCCAATCCAGACTATGAAGCTATTCTCCTATGTCACAAAGAGGATGTAGAGCTACAGAAGGAGAAAATCATAGATGAAACTGAGAGAGATGGGAATATCGATGCTTGGCTGCAAGGAACCAATTCAATCCCTCTCTCAGAAGGTCTCCAGTATCTCAGAGAAGAGTACATCACTTCACTAGGGTCCAATGCCAAATCTCTCAACCCTACTGATGTGTTTGAAGCAGTGAATGATAGCTATAAAGGCATTCTCAAGGCTGCACACTATCTTGGTAAAGGCTTAAAGACAGAAATTAATGAAGTGTGTTCAGCTACAACCAAGGAGGTGCATGAGATCAAGAGGACTTTTGATGCTAAATTCCCTCAATTGGAGACTGTTCTCAAGGACATTCGAACCTGCAATGCTACTTGCACCAGGATGGACAATGGTTTGGCTATTCTTAAGGATGCTGTCACAGGTCTGGGGCACAAATTTCAATCCTTATCAGATCAGACAACTGATGCCAATGCCATGCTCAGGACCCTCTTTGCAAATCAATATGGAGACAAGCTGGTCACTGAGGTTCCTGTGCATGAGATGTCAAGGTTCGAAGTGCAGAGACTGAAGGATCAATCCCTATCTGGTTTTAAGGCCAATGAACTCTTCATTAAAGTGGATACTCTTGAAAAGGAGGTAGTCTCTCTCCACAAGTCCAATGCTCATCTTACAGACACTGTGACAACTCTGACTGAGCAGTTGAATACTCAAGCCACCACCACAGCTGATGTTCTTCTGCATCAACAATCAATGTTGTCTGCAATGATGAAGCACATGGGTCTCCCTCTACCTGATGAATCTTCAACTCCAAAGGTGCCTCTTACAGTCCCTGTGTCTGTCAACAAGCCTAAGGGGGAGAAGAGGATATCAAAGAACTCAAATCCAAAGGGGGAGAGACCACTAGAAAAGGGCATCAAGATCACTGAGGGTGGCCATCAGAGAACTTTGAAATCTACTACTCATGTGCCTGGAAAAGGAAAGGACAAAGTTGATGAGCCTCCCACTTCTCTGCCAGTTGTCACTCTACCAACTGTGCACATCACTACTCCTGATGGTCAAAGGCAGTCTATTACAACCACAGTGGTTGCTGGGAGTATGCCATCTGACAAGCCTCAAATCTCAATATCTAAGAGTGCCAAGCCAGTAGAAGTGAAGGTGGTCACTGAGGCCAAGCTACAAGAAATTGCAAACTCAAATGTCTATCATGATGATGCATTCTTGGAGCTTCTGAAAGTCTCTAGAGAACAGGCTGGTGATGCTCTGCTATATCATGAGAGTTTGAAGAGTCAGATTGACTGTCTCACTGTAGTACCAAGGAGGCTTAATGATCTATGGCTCAAGGAGATATTGATGGTAGGAAAGAACAAGATATGGCACTTAACCATCAATACTCTACAGAGTCTAAAGCACTCAGAAGTGAATGTGCTCCTTGGACTAATTGAGAAGGGAAATGAGAACAACAAGAGTCTTCATGATGAATTGAGGAATGGTCAACCTTCAAGGCTACCTGAAGTTTTCACAGATCCTAGAACTATTATCTACCAGGCTGGAACAAGAATTGAAGATATCAAGCAGCTGGTCATTCCTAAGCATCTAACTCCTCAAAATAAAAATCTCATCATAGCCATCATTGAGAAACTGATCAAGAAGAAGGGATCAAGAACAGCAGAAGAATTAGAAGCTATATCTTATCTCAGGTCATATATTGCAACTGGCATTATATCTGAGACTGCTAAGTTCAACCCAAGCAAAGATCAAGACAAGGATGAAGATAAAAGTGATGGAAGGAGAAGACATCACAGGAGTAATAAGGGTGATGAAGACAAGAAGAAGAAGAAGGATGATGAGAAGAGGAAGAATGATGATGATCAAGGTAAAGGCTCTGAGAGGAAAAGTGGAAGACAGCAAGCCTCAGGCATTGCTGACAGTAACCTCACCACAACACAAGACTCTAAGTCTAGGGTGAATGCTGCCAGTAGTGACATTTCAAAATTTGCATCTATGGCTTCTGCAACTGTCTTGCCACCTCAAGAAGAGAAGAAAATTCAAGTCAAGAAACCATCTGTATGTTTCAAAAAGCAAACTGCTAATGGAATACTACAATGGTCTACAAACAAAGGTCACATACTGCTGCCAAGTAATCATGTAAAAAGAATCAAGTTCAAGCAAGCTGCAAGGAAATCAAAGCCAACCACATCAAAAACCCTGACAATCTATCCAGGCCTAAAACTCCAACCACTAGATGAAGATTATGACGTAGACCAACTGCAATTTTTGCAAGCTCAAAGAATCTATCATGTTGCCATTGTTGATAATTGCCTTGAGATTAAATATTCTGATGGAAGGGAGGAGAAATTCAAACAAGGAGGATGTCAACACTGGGGCAAGCTATATGACATAGAGAGAATCATTGCACTGTTGAGCTCAGAAGATAAAGTGGAGAGAGTATGGAAACTGGAGCTAATTGATTTTGTGAAAATGAAGAGAGATCATGAAGAAAAAGTCAGAAAAGAGTGTTTTGAGAAATGGCTGGCAAGGGAGAAAGAAATTGAGAGACTGGAAAGTGAAGCAGAAAAGCTGAGGAAAAAGGGTTTGTGTAGAGTTCAGTTCAACCCCTACATGGTAAAGTATAGGAGGAGGAATGGAAATCAAGTCAACATCAGAATGAATCTACTCAACCACTATCCTGCAAATATTCTGGAACCAGTACTTGAAGATTTCAAAGACTCAATTTTGCTTGAAGAATTGGATGCTATGGCAGAAATAATAAAAGCTATGGATGAGAATACAAGGAAGGAGAAAGAAAGAAGAGAGAAAGAATATGATGAATTTCAAGCCAAAGCTATGGAAAGGGAATCAAAAGACAATGGCTAGTTCTTCATCATAGGCTGTAAGATTACTCACCCTGTAGTTCTATCCAAATTGCTAATGGAAATTCATACCTGTACTGTCAAGTTTTATCTTTATGTATGATAGGCTTGTTATCAGACATGAAATTGTGACTAAGGGTCTTACTCACAATTTGGGGGAGATTGTTAGTCACAGAGGCATGCCTGAATACATCTAATAACAAGCCTAAGTATGTGTAATGCTATGCATTACCTACATGACCTCTTAACTGAGGGAACCTCTAGTTGTAGAGTTTCTATTTGTTCTGTACTTGTAATAGGCATCAAATTCTATCTGTGTAACTGTACCTACTAAGTCAAGAATAAAGCTTGAAAGAAGTTCTAAGGTTCATGCCTCAAGCAAGGAAATGAAGACTGTCAAATAATCACAGTTGGGATTTGAAGAAATGAAGAATTTGCCTAAGTACCAATTCGAGAAGTACATTTGTCTATTCGAGAAGTCTAGCATTCGAGAAGTCTGGAGTTCGATATCTCAGAAGACACTATTCGATATCTCTCAATATGCTATTCGATATCTCAGGGATTCGATATGTCAAAATGTTCTATTCGATATCTCAGGGATTCGATATGTCAAAATGCTCTATTCGATATCTCAAGGAGTCCCAGAGAAAAGAGCTATTCGAGAAGTGATTCGATATGTCAAGATAACACTATTCGAGAACTCAGAGTTATCGATCAAGTCAACTCCAGTTCTCGAATCACTCACTTAGTCACTTCTCGAATACATTCTTGAGGACAAAATACTGAAGATTTGTACAAGTCAGAAACCTGCAACAAGCCAGCACACTTTATTTGACTCTGTCCTATAAAGCATGCTGGAAAGCCTACAAAGAAGCTTGGAGAGATAAGACAAGGGACAAGGAGCTGAAGAAGTGGATCTAAACAGGCTTTTCAAAGTCAAATCTGTAGCCGTTTGGACTCTTACTAAAATGAGATAGACAGACTGGAAAGTGCTTTTGTTTTACCTACCTCATTTGTAGCAAGTGGGTGTATCCATGTCTATAAGGATACAGCCTCACTTCCTTAGCTGTTAAGGTTTTGAAGTTTCTCAAAAATACCCAGAAAATATCTCTCTGAGAAAACCGAAGCTGAGAATACTATCATTTGTATTCACAGATTGTAGCAAGATCTTTATCTAATAAAATATTAGATTAAAGTGATATTGTGTTGTGTTTGTGTTTAATTTTCCGCATCTTCATATCTCACACACTCATCACTTATCTTGCTGCAAAGATTCAAGACCGAAGAAAAATTCAAGAATCCATTCACCCCCCTCTGTATTCTTTTACTGTATTCAATACTCAACAGGACCTCCACCAACTCTGTATCCCTCACTAAGTCCCATGAGCACAACTTGGCTAGCCCAGATGACAAGAATGCTCTGAGCATGGACAAGGTTTGGGTTGCCAAGGTAGTCAAGGCCACCTTTGGAGAAGATTTGTGATCCGGCCTTGAACCACACAGCCTCGCCAAATGTGACACCGTTCTTGGAAAGGATTTCAGGGAAAACACAGCTTAGTGCACCCAACATAGCCCATCTGCAGTGGATCACCTCAAGCTCACGGTTCTTGGCGAAGGTCTCGGGGTCAGCTGATAGTCCAGCGGTGTCCCATCCGTAGTCACCAGGGAATTCACCAGTAAGGTATGATCGAGTTTGCTCGGAGAATGGGCCCAAGTACTTGGGACGGTCAGGTCCGTACCTGTTAATCATATGTTAAAAATATTTTTAACTGTCAAGATTGATCAATATGATGCAGCAAAAATTGTGCTTCACATAAAATAAATGTGCAAATTTACGGTATTACAAATCATCGGTTTACAATTTATAGGCTAAATTAATTTGTATTTGAACCCACGGCTGTATAAATAAAAGATGGTAGTATGACTTAAGATGAGAGAAAGACCATGTTGTGGTAGTAACTGTAATGGCGTGAGCCTTGCACTCAGATCATTCCTAAATGTGCACTTTCTGGATCTGTAAATCCATTTTTGAAGTAAATTTAAGGAAGAACCAGAGTCCCAGACGACAAAAAAGAAATTGACTATCTGGATATAATTACCGGATACGTTCCCGAAGAAACACCTCTTTGTTGCTGAACTGGCTATCGGATAAGTTCCCGAAGAAACACCTCTTTGTTGCTGAACTGGCTGTGGATAGTAAGGTGCATGGACCGACTCACCTGGTACAAAAACAAAGTTATTAATATCTTAGTGATAATATGTCTCAGGATAAAATGAGGTTTTCAAAATAGGGGTACAACAATAGGGGTCCCAATTTTATTTTTTTCTCGGCATGCAAGGCCTTCTCTTCTCTTGCATGCCTTCTCTGCCTGTGTCACACAAGTCCAACATGCGCGAATTGTGTAATATTTTGGACCTTCACCCCCATCTAATGTACATAAACTCAACACAATTCAATAACACTACAAACACAATTATAGTACTCCATGACTCCATCCATCTCAATTTATCTAACATAAAACCCACTAACCAAATCATCAGCAGAAGTGCTTTAATACAATCAAGGCTCAACAAAAAAATTACACTGACCCAGTAAAGAAAAAGCAAGAAAAATTAAAATTTATAATTGTATAGTTTAAAGCTTAATTACCAAATGATTAGAAGATGATGCAGGGGAAGCAACTGCAGCACTTGTGCATCTAATGCCGCCACCATTTTTGAGAATAAAAGAGATCACATTCACAGGTGTTTTGCTTTTTGTAGCAAAGGGTTTTAAGTAATCTTATGTTATCGATTTTAGGATTAGGAATACTAATCTTTAAAATGGTTTTTCTAAATATTTTTAGATGATACATATGCACCAACATTTTTGTTTATTTTTTATTTCTGAACACTATTTGTAATTAAGAAATTTAAACTAATTTTTTTTTGAGTATATCAAATCGACAAACTTACTTTTTAACATGATATTTTTAATACAATAAGTTGTTTTTTAAACATAATAAAAGTATATTTTGGATACAACTTAATCAAGTTAATTTCCCTTAGAAACCTGCTCATAGCAGTTGCCTATGCATGTGTGCAAAGGTTAAAACCAATAGTACATTATTCAAAGACAAAGTGATACAGGGGAATATTTAATAAACAATATTATTGCTTTGAAGGTGAGATTGTTTACAAATGTAATGAAGTATCGACATCCCATTTATCATAATTATTATATGATGGACTTATTGATGTTGTTGATACTGGTAGTGTTGCATTGTTGGACCATAAGTTTGAAGATGTAGTGTTCTTGAAGGATTGTAAGTTTGTGTGTTTGTTGCGCAATTCGAGTCCAAGATGGAGTGGTGGGGATTCTTGCTGAGGTATTATCGATGGAAAAGTTGAATCTTTCTGGAAATTCATGTTTGCATGCTCAAAAGGTACCGATGCTGCTGGCATAGTACATGTATGCTCGGGTTCCGGATATATCAGCCTGTGATGCTCCTTTTCCTCTCTTTTCTCCCTCATCCTCTGTAACTGTCTGAATCTTTCTTGAAGTAGAGCGATCGACGAAGTGCCTGAAATTTTTTCACCCCTTTGCCCTGTCATGGATGGACTCTGTAATAGATTTTGTGGTTGATTGGTAAGAGTACTAATTATATGTTCAGTTGAACAGCTAGCCTACTACTATGTGTTTATATAGGAGAAGAAAATGTTTTTCTATCGGTTTTACCTTCTGAAATTCTTGCTTGTGAGTGATTCTGTTCCTTTCTGTGGGATGCAGTTGAGAGAAGAATCGGCTACTCTAGAACTAAATCCAAGAAGAAAAGTTGAAATGTTTAACATGAGTTGGTATACATGAAAGCAATAGGAGGGATATTTTTAAAGGATTGAAACTGTTGAGGATAAAAGAACAAATCAAAGTGGAGAATAGCATTTGGAAGATTGTCGGCTGTTGATTTTTGATTAAATATGTGGTTAGGTCATGCCTTGCAAAACTTGTTTGTTTGCTAGTGCTTAATTATGCATAATCTTTGAATAAAACTGGCTGCACAATAACTATCATGTTTTGGGTTTTCATGAACCTTTTTTATTTTAATTATTTTTATTAGTTTAATGTTTGTTCGTTTTTTTTTTCCGGCAGAGGAACTGCAATTGTATAACAAAGATAACGATGGTCAAGTGTTTACTTGTTTGAGGCGAGGCAAGGCTGCATATGTCACGACTTTCTCAGATCCGGCTACTGATGTTGGAGTCTTATGCAATGGGTACAACGTTTATTACAAATCATGTTTTGCTATGCCAATGTAGTTCATTTCATGCAAGTCTTAGCAACTAGTAGAAGCTAAGGGCAAATTTCTTCAGAACCAATACCATTATTATTATTATATGTTGATGTACTGTGTCATCCTTACTATTTAATTTAATCTATTTGTCCTTTTGAGTTTGGTTCGGACAGGAGATAACTTGGTGCAAAGAAATTGACAAAAAAAATTTGTAGTGAATACTTGGAGGTTCACATCACTTTGTGGTAGTGGAAAAAGACAGGAAAGCTTAATAAACATGAAGCTGTTCCTCAATATTTACTTACTGTTTCTTTCTCCTTCGCCGTTTTATGTTTTGAGATTACTAATTCGAAAGATGTTGTACTGGCTAGTTGATTCGAGGAAAATGCTGAGCAGGAGATGTTAGATTGTGATCAGTGCAATGCAGATTGTTACAAACTATAGTGAAATGTTTTGTTTATACCATCAATATACAGCCATGTACATGAGCTTTGTTTGTTGTGTTTAGATTAACATGTTCTTGAAATAACCATGTGCATACTTGGTATATGATTGTGAAAAACATTATTAACATGATGCACACATCGATACCTCATACCTAACCTGTAACACATAGTAATCGACAAAATGTAAGCTTGGTGGAATTATGGGAAGGTTTTACTATCTGCTGAACTTAAAAATTGTGTTAATGCTTCATATTTTCGTAATCTGATTGTACATGATGCCATGTAGGTGTGTATTCGAAAAACGTAATTTAGCCTACCATGCAAAAACCTGCGATTTGTCTAGTAGTAACGATGATTCGATGATTTTCTATCCCTTTTGTTTTTTACCTTTGGAAGATATAAATTGACTTGTAATTTATTTATTTTCCATTTTCTATAGGACTGACCAACAAAACACGAGTCGCAGAATTTTGTGAGCGTCCAGAATCTAGTTATATATCAAAGAGAAGGACAGAACATCTTATGTAAAGCCTAGAAGTTTAACATAGAGAGCTCAAGGAAGTTGTTTCCTAATAAGATTGAGAATCTTTTATTTTTTCTGCTGATAGCTTTATGTAGAGGGAACCATCAGACAGCTTTTGTGGCACCACCCTTTTGTTTTGATACACTGATTGACTCAACACTATTAACATACACCACTCTTCATAAACTAAGCTTTGTAGTACTAATAGATTCTCAATGCACTGGAAGACTAGTACAAACAACCAAATTAATGGAATGAAATTTTTTCTCTGATAGTAGTTCCTGAAATGCCGAAGCTTAAAGAAAGAAGGGAACGTTTAGGACATTGACCGATTGGATAGTCTATCTTTAGATTCCGTTGGTGGGATGTGGATGCATTGTAGCTCGATTTTTCCAAAGGCATAAAGTTTATAACGGCCGCTAGGTAGGATAATAGCCTTGAATCAAGTATCATGTTTTGCCCCAGTCTTGTTACTTGAAAATAGTCGATACTTTTATGGACAGTTATAATGAAGGCAAAATAGACACATGGTATAACATGAAATGGTGATAATATAGTAACAAACCTATTTGAACAGATTCCCAACATGTTTAGAAATAGTGCACAGAATCATTGATTTTTGGTCAAACGTGTATTTCAGGACATGCAAGCCTGCCTGGAGTTCTACCAGGACCGGCCGACCAGCCCCATGGTCAACACCGGCATGTAAATCTGCTAACCGTGCGGTAAGACCCAGTGGCTGGGCTTCCCTGCGATACGCAAGATACACCACACCCTGTCTTGGTCAAAGTTTCGATGGAGAAACTTTCGAAGTTGACAAGTTGCTAGATATGTTACAAGCTTTAGTTTGATCCAGATGGGATTAATTGGTTGCAGTAGTGTTTGATCCATTAATTTTACTAGAATCACTGGCATAACTTTGCAAACTAATGAAGAGAGTGTCTATGGTGCCTACTGTCTAGATGAACTAGAACTCTAGAAGTGTAAACTGTCAATTTTCCTTCCATCTTTGACAGACAGTTTAGCTGTATATATACAAATGAGTAAAGTTTTCTCATATATCAGAACTGAGGAAGGGAAAGAATATAAGCAAGTACGAACCGAGATAAGACTAAATTTGATTGTGTTTAGCTGTTCTGGAGTTGGCTGAACTCGACTATAGCTATATTGTCTAGTTTGATATTTCGCTAAATTGCTTGACAAGTTTTAAGTATTCTGGAATTCTGCAATTCATAGTTATGTTGAGCTGTTGGACATTGAATGGACATTGAACAATGAGTTACAAGTTTTCTAGCAAATGCATAAAAAGGATTAGGACTAGGATCAGGGTTCCACGTGAAGCATACTCACAATGTTTTATTACTACTACAATGTAATAAAAGAAGTGTAACCAAAAGCCCATGTTTTCTCACTTTAAGAGAACAAAGTTGGTGGCAAAAGCCCATGCATTGTTGGTTACAGGATCGCAACATGGTCATATAGGTTCTCGATTGGGCCCTTTCTAGGGATGGTCATTCACCCCGGCCCGCCCGATCCCGATCCGATCCCCGCACCGAACGGGGCGGGGAATCGGGGATTTTTTCGGGTACGGGCCGGGGAGCGGGGACAATTTTCAAAAAAAATCGGGGAGCGGGCCGGGGCCGGGATTTTATGTCTCCCCGGCCCGATCCCCGACCCCCGCCCCGATTCTCAATCCCCGACTCGATTCCACCACATTATTATATATATATTAATAATTATATATCATATATTAATATATACAAATTTCCAATACTTTATATTGGAAATAAAATGATATTTTAATCTTATATATTTGTCTTTCTAGTAGTTAAATAACTTCATTTTCATATAATTGTTTATTTAATTAATATTTTTTTATCTTAATTTAGTGCTTAAAAAATTATTTCAAACTCACTAGTTAGTGTTTAGAATTGTTTAAAATGTAATTTTTTATTTAAAATGAAATTCCCCGATTCCCCGCGGGGATCCCCGTTACCCGATCGGGCCGGGGACGGGGAATAAAAAATAATCCCCGACGGGGATCGGACCGGGGACGGGGATCGGGTTTGAATTCGGGGATGGGGGCGGGGATAGCACTCCCCGGCCCCGAAGTGCCCCGATGCCCATCCCTGGCCCTTTCCTGTAACAATGGCCTGGACAAAGAATCCGAACATTGAGAACATTGCCATTTGCCAGCCTTCCATTTTTTACCTCTTTTACCTTCAACTCAGCAAATGCTTCTGGATCGTCAGCTAATCCAAGTGGGTCAAATGCCCCTCCTAGGTAAATAAAAATTGCGTCAAGTCCTTCACCAAGCGGGCCTCCACCAACTCTGTATCTTTCGATTAGTCACATGAGCACAACTTGACTAGCCCATATAGCAAGAATGCTCCGAGCATGAACGAGGTTTGGGTTGCCAAGATAGTCAAGGCCACCTTCAGAAAAGATTTGGGAACCGGCCTTAAACCACACAGCCTCACCGAATGTGACACCGTTCTTGGAAAGGATTTCAGGGAAACAGCCCAGTGCACCCAACATGGCCCATCTGCAGTGGATCACCTCAAGCTCACGGTTCTTGGCCAAGGTCTCTGGGTCAGCTGATAGACCATATACTCTCTGGAGCACTCTTCACGGTCCTTCGCATAGTAATGCGTCCATCTCCAAGGCTTCCAACCTTCTTGACAAGATCATTCTTGAGTTTCAAACCTGTTTGGCCTGAAAGGTCGACTGCTGGATGCTTGAAGCTGCCATGATTGTCTGATGCTCCTTGAGCTCTGTCTGCTGGCTCCCTTTTGCAATGAAGTTGTATAATTTATTTGAGAAGGTGATGAAATTAAAGGAGACTAGGAAGACCTTTTATATGTAACTATCAAGATATGTTGATTAGGATATTGTACAGCTCAGCTCCATCTCATTGGTTGATGTGCTTTCATTGAATTTTCGTTCTGATTTGCATGGTCAGAAGTAGAGACTACTCTGGTGCATGTTTCCAAGAGATCTTTTGGCTGTGATATTCAGCTGATTGCATGCCACATAGAATATACAGCCAGGTAGCAATAAGATGTTATTGGAGATGAAGCATGTCCTCTTTAACCAGCACTATATCGATAAAATTACAAAACATGACTAAATTCCGGTTGAGTTTGGACCAAAATTGATTTACTGATTAAAGTAACTAAATGTCATATTTTCCTTTTATTTGCATAATCAAATATCCATTTCCAATATGTCTATCAACAGGAAAGGGAAATTTACGGCAACATGTATTAGGTGACAGTGAAACTTATGTCTAAATGCTTGTCACCAGGAGTGTCTGAAAACACATCCACACATTCTGGATACACATCTCTTTGATGCGCAACAAGTACAATGCACAACTATTATTTTTCCACATCGTTTAGTATCTTGTGTGGGCTAATAATTTGAATTACTTTGTATGGAATCCTGATTCCTGGTAGCAAGGGCTTCACTCGGTTATATCAGTACTAAGAAGAAACAATAAAAACCAAAAAAAAAAATGTATTGAAAAAAGAAAGCATCATTATTACTGTTCAACCTCTCAATCTAAAATCAAATGCAGTTTACTGGCAGAGTTTGGATGAGCTATTATGTTGTAGTCATAGTGCCCTTCAGTTGCCATGTCATGTACTTCCCCTATCTCCTTCCTAATCTTTAACAAACTAGCAAATCCCCTATAATTAACCATCAACTTAAATCAATAATAAATCTTAACTGAAAATTCACTGATTACCTCACATCCTTAACAAATCATTACCTCTGAAATAAGTGTTAGATACCTTGAATCTAGAAGCCGCCGGATTTGACTAGCCGCCGCCGGCGGCCGCCGGCGGCGCCACTGTAGCCGCCGGATTTGACCCACCTACCACACCTACCCCTTAAATTTTGTCTATAAATAGATATGCTTGTAAGGATTGTAAATATCATCTGAAAAAACCTAGATCTATAAAATTATTTCTCTTCTGCATATAATCTTTCTTGCTTCCGTTATAACAATAAGTTATCTGTATCTGAGGAATCAAAGCACACTTTCTAATGGAACATACCATAATCAAAAATAACTTGCAAAGACCCCCATACATCATACCGACTATCTACTGCAACTTCAAGGATATGGCCAGTGTGAAAACGGACAGGAATTTTGATTGCTGAGCAAACATGTCAGTTACTTTATACCTGGAACGTGTTAGTATGGATTCCTCTAAGTAATTAAATGAATTGTACTAAAAATTGTACAGTTTTACCCGAATTTTACGGGATGATGTGTGTTTTTGCATAACATTAACGCCTGAACTGTAAGCACATCATAACGCCAGAATTTGTTCGAATCAGGTGGCACACAATATACACTATACAATGACTGAGTTTTCAAGCCTACAGAGGTTCAAGGTTTTCTTGTCTTGGCCCAAGTTTGGGCACCAAGAGCTTGTCTTAGCTCTGCTGTCAAGTTCTATATTAGAGTTTGTCTTGCCCAAGTTTCTGATTATCCTCCTGTGCACATAATTCGGGTCATTGTCTGACTTCTTGTTCCATATATTAATCGCTTAATATGGGTCTCATATTATCCACTTTACAACTGACAAAAGAAATAATTATATGAATGAGTATGAGTTCATTACTTATATTGAAGATGCATCACTTAATAAAGCAGCTAATGAATGGAATGCAAGAAGTTCGATCCATCACTAGCTGATTTTATAAATTTGAAAACAGGTGCAATCCAGGTTTGTAGTGCTCATTTAGCAATGTCGCAATCTCTAGGTAGTTGAAAAAGCAAACTTTTCGTTACAAAACATGTTAATTTCAGAGTTCCTTTAATTTCAAATCTCCAGCATTAGTGATTTGAAAGAATTTGTTGTCTAAGTTGGTTAAAGATGTGTAATATGTTGCAATCAGCAACCCTAATAATCCAAGTGACAAAAAATTAACCAGAAACACATTTTCCACTCAGCTATAATAGCAATATCCGTGAGGATCAAACGGATGGAGTACAGGACTTGAATGTCACATGAAACAAGTACACATTTACAGCTGAGCAATAGAAATTACATATTTTCACTTTCCGGGAACAAAGTTGGTGGCGAAAGCCCAAGCATTGTTGGCAACAGGGTCTGCTACATGGTCATAAAGGTTCTCAATTGGACCCTTTCCGGTGACAATGGCTTGGACAAAGAATCCAAACATTGAAAACATTGCTAGTCTTCCATTCTTGACCTCCTTTACCTTCAACTCTGCAAATGCCTCGGGATCATCAGCCAAACCAAGAGGGTCAAATGCCCCTCCTGGGTAAATTGCATCAAGTCCTTCACCAAGGGGACCTCCACCAACTCTGTATCCCTCAATAAGTCCCATGAGCACAACTTGGCTAGCCCAGATGGCAAGAATGCTCTGAGCATGGACAAGGTTTGGGTTGCCAAGGTAGTCAAGGCCACCTTCGGAGAAGATTTGTGATCCGGCCTTGAACCACACAGCCTCGCCAAATGTGACACCGTTCTTGGAAAGGATTTCAGGGAAAACACAGCCTAGTGCACCCAACATAGCCCATCTGCAGTGGATCACCTCAAGCTCACGGTTCTTGGCGAAGGTCTCGGGGTCAGCTGATAGTCCAGCAGTGTCCCATCCGTAGTCACCAGGGAATTCACCAGTAAGGTATGATGGAGTTTGCTCGGAGAATGGGCCCAAGTACTTGGGACGGTCAGGTCCGTACCTGTTAATCATATGTTAACTGTCAAGATTTATCATTATGATGCAGCAAAAACTGTGCTTCACATAAAATAAATGTGCAAATTTACGGTATTACAAATCATCGGTTTACAATTTATAGGCTAAATTAATTTGTATTTAAACGCACGACTATATAAATAAAAGATAGTAGTAAAAACTTACCAAATGCTTTCCGGTGCACTTTTAACAGTACGTCTCATGGTGATACGGCCACCACCTAGGTTGCCAATCTTCCTAACAAGCTCATTCTGTGACTTGAGAGCTGTTCGGCCGGCGAAAGCGGAGTTTTGGATAGCAGAGGTTGCCATGGTTCTTTTTTTTATTTTAGATATACAAAAGGCTTTCTTAGTGTGAAGAAGAAGCTTAGTGCAGGGATGGTTTAGAGGATGTTGAAGGGGGCATCTTATAACATAGAATTTGTGGATTAGGATTTAGAAAATCTCCACCTAGGCAACATGTGATTGGTCATTTGGTGAACTTGGATTTCCATTCTGATTTTCTTCATCTAGAGTTGAGGCAGCTGTGCTGCCATGTGGGTGATGGCTCTTCAATATCTTGTGGTTCTTCTTGACTTGTTATTGTGCAGTAGGCCAGGTGACTCTTATCAAGTTTCCACAAATATTTATCACTACTTGTTTACATAGATAAATCATGCACAATTTTAAAATTCCAGCTACATTTGGGAAAAAAAAAAAAAACAAACAAACAAACAAACATCCCAGATTCCAGCTAGTTGCAAGTTGCAAGATTTGCACTCTTTACACAAGAGTTGGACATTACCATTAACTGGAACACTGGTTCATGAGCTTGGAAAAGAACTCAGTCATAGGAGCTAGTAGTGCCATTTCATTTTCCTGTACGTATAAATTTAACAATAATTTTGTCCAACTCCAGGAATAGTAAAGTGAATACAGGCTAAATCTTTGAAATTCCTTTTTTTTTCTTCTTCGAAACTCAACTCATGATTGCAAGACACTATAGTTACAATAATAGACATTACCGTAATTCATTAAAACAAAATTACAAAATTATTAATCATCACTAATTCACTATGCCTCCATCGGGGAAGGACTCCCTTCCACTGTCGAATCAGCCTGAACGGTTCCCAGCATGATAGCAGTCAGCATCAACTTCCCTGCTTCAGGAAAATCCTTGTGCTGCATAAGGATTGCTTCAACAGAACCTGTTTCTTTTAAAGATAAATGATTGGTATTCTCTTGTCTCAGAGGAAGCACTTCCTCAAAACCTCCTTCAAGACTTGCTGCATTGGGTCCATAGCACCTATGAGAAGCCTGGAAAAGAACCGTTTCCTTTAGATACCCGTGGGTTTCTTCCTCGCTCCAGCCTTCAATCATAGAAGTTTGATAAATTTTCCCCCATTCATCCTGATTAGCAGCATTCCTCCAGCACTCTTCCAATAGGCTTGCGTTAGATTTAATGAAAGATGAAGTAGAGCAAGCAAACACATCAAAAGCCAAAATAGAGAGCTCTCGGTGCTGACTTCCGAGGCACAATTGAATAAGCTCGAGTGAAGGGAGAATCCGCTCTCCAATCTTTCGCGTTTCTTCGTTCTCAGGAAGGAGTTTCAATGTTTCTTCCTAATATAGTTGAATATAAACAAAAGATTGTCAAAAATGTCACTACAAAATAATTAGGATATATAGGTTATAAACGCAAAAAGGAGGAATGCCATATTATTAAAAACAGTTTTTAACAAGGTTCTTAAAGGGAGGAAAACAAGTAATCAAATACTCAACAAAAAAAATGAAAACTAATAACTGAAAAAGCTGTAAGGAGCTTAAGAACCTAAGTGTAATCATTCATAGATTATTGGCTGCGTACAAAGAGTATATTATACCATAATTGGACATGACCAGTAATTAATAGCAATTATGCATTTAAAAAAAATTGTGCATTGTTCACTTCAATTTTTTTTTGTTAGGTTTGCCTTAACAAAAAATTACAAAGTAATAATACTATATTTTATGGGGAATTGATGTCCTTCATCAGCCATGAAATAGTTTCCAGTTCTGTTCTGCAAAATGACCATAAATAGAACTGTACATGGTGTAGCCATGAGACTACGATTCCCTGGACAGAAATTGTAATTCACATCATACACATAATTTGTGCAAAGTTTACAAAATTAAAAAACAGCTATACATTTTAAAAATGTGTTAAGAACAGACTCAGTTTTTTTATGCAATATACGGTATACCTGCAATTTCAGAAGCTCCAAATCAGCTTCGATCCGCTTTAACTTTTTGTCATAATCAGCAGTCTTACCTGAGAGATTTTAAGTATTTAACAACAAGTTCGAGCGGAGAAGTAACATTAGAGTTTAGAGTATTACGATGACAAATATTTATTACTCTGGTGATAACTTATCATCATAGCAAAAGGTAGAAAATATTATGTTTCAGCATACAAAAGTAGCAGAAAGAGCACTACATTATTCTAAAATATAGAATGCAACTTTAATGAAACTAAACCGACTAATCCTTTTAAATTTCATGCCAAGAAAATTCCTTACATGACCAATCAAGAAAGGAGGTCTTAAATCTTAGATAAGAAGAAAAGAGATCAAAAATGAGAAAAGCACAAGTTCAAAGGTAAAAAAAACCTGCCAGTGCAGCTATCTTTGAGAGATTCAGAAAACGTTTCCTGTCTGCCAGTGTAGGTTCAATAATGGGATGATGAGATTCGAGCACCTCACTTTCTGAAATAAACCCAGCATTTTGAGAAAAAGCCAGTTTATGAAGAGTTTCAGAGGCAGCGGAAAATTGATGAACGAACAACTGATGAAGCCAGAGGAGGTCATTGTGTTGCTTTAAGAAAGTAAGCAACTCTTCTGGAAACTCTTCTCCAAGTTTAATTAGCTTGGAAAATTGTTTATTATTGTACAGTTGCTGAAAAACATAGTAGCTGAACCCTCCCTTTGGTCCCATGCTCTCATGCTGCGAATTAAGAGATTATTGAGTGACATGATAAGGTTAGAGGAAAAGCAATATGCAAGCTGAAGCAAAAGATTTTTGGATTCTAATTTCTACCATAAAACTTTTAAGAAGGTCTGAATCATTGAGATCACAGCATATTGTCCATAATGTTTGATAACCCTCATGGCGATTGGCAATTGACAATAAACGAGAAGAAAGATTTCTGAATATCTCCTCACCCTGCTCTTCATCTCCTTCACTTAAATCCTGCAAAAAAGAACATATTTATATGATTAGATTATGCCATTAATCTAGGACCATACCACAAAGACTTAAATAAATTTCTCTATAAATGAGAGAGCACTTCAGGACGGAGGAAAACTGAGAAGGACGTTGACAGAAAAAAGAAATAATTAGGTATATGCGGCTGTCAGATGTCTGCAGCTCTTTTGTTACGTCATCCTGACATTCATATATTCAACTTATATAACAGTAAATCGAAACAGTTCCACGATCCCCACATCAATACCAACCCTCTTTTTAGATAAACCCAATTTTATTTCATTTAACTCCAAGAAATGTACTCTGAATCGGCCAAATCCTAATCTGGTGCAAAAGGCAACAGCCTCCATATCATGTCTAACAACATAAGGTAAACAATTAACGAGTACTTTAGGATTTGCGTGTCATTTCACTTGGCATAAGTTTCCAATAAAAACCAAAAAGAGAGGGTTTTTTTTAGGATTAAAATAACTAATCTGTCACGACAAGCAACCACACCAGTATGTATGTCTGGAGCTTCATTGACCAGTCCATGGATGTCTCAACAGTTACTTTAAGAAGACCACATTACAGATTGACTAAGATATGAGTTGCTACAAATGTATTTTTAAAAAAATGTCCAGAAATGTAACTCCTACGACTCTCATTAGAAGACTTGGCTGCTAGTACATAGGAGATGCATATATTGGTCCACAAAATTGTCAAATGTAATAACAAAATGTGATGGCAGGCAACTATAGAACTGTGTTGCAATATAGTGTCTAGGCGAGTGGCGAGATGAATGGAGATTATTAATAACCTTGACTATGACACATCCCAAGAGAGCATCAATGATCTTAGCCTAAAGTACAGAAATTGTTCACATAATTCACCCACTAAGCACTAAAAATGCTTCTACTTTGGCCACCAATAGACGCAAATGAAGCTCACTATTGTTATTTCAAATTCTAGAAAGGGAAGAGCCAAGTGCAGTATCAATTATCAATTTCTAAAGTCTATAGCAAATTAATTATTACATCACTGCCCATGGTACAGGTAAAAAAATACTTTATAAAAGAACTCGATAAAAAGAAAACTGAATGCCAAAATTCACCTGGTAAATGGGCTCAACAAAACTTTTTGCTTGCTGATAAAGTGCGCTAAAAAGTGTGTCTCTTCTGTTCCAGTACTCATTCAGTAGACCCGTGTTGTCATCTTTCAGCTCACTTTTTGCAGTTATCGCACCAGAATATGCCTCAAGTAGCACTTCAGCCAAAACTTCTAAGTTAGAATAGAACTCCAACCTTTTGGGCCTGTCAAGGCGATTTGATTCATTTGAAATCTGAAGCATAAAAGATGCAAGTCTCCAAAGCCCACTTCGTACAACAATTCGACAATACCATGGTGTCAAACCCTCAGGAGACGGGTACCACACGTGATGCTCATTTCTGTAATGCAGTGCAGTGCGAACTAAGAGTACACATGCATTTGACAATTCGCAAGCTCGTTGAAATTGAATCGGTAGTTGCATCTCCTCAGTAATTATATACTCCAGATGTCTATCTAAGCAAATAAATACTTCTTCAAGTTCAGAAACCTTACTGTAGAAAACTTCAGCATTGTCCCTATCCATCAGAAGGACAGTATTCCTTCGCAATTTCTCACCAACTAACTGAATCAGATCCCAAAGCGGGCCAGAAATTTTACTATCTATTGTAGAGTAACTACCACCAAGTCCACTTGAATGGTGGCTAATGTTGTTCTGCAACTCCTTCAGTTTAATCACAGCAGAAAGTTTTTCACCATGTTCCATTATAAATTGCAATGATTGTCCTGTAAATAGGAGAAAATTATAAAATTCAAGAAAGCATGCCTACGTAACCATGTATGATAAGCATTAGTAGGCCTTATTGTTTCATATTAGACAAGTGCAGCATTCATATCTTAACTACGTAAAAGTAACAGAAATACAATGCACTTATCCTACCACCTCAGTATCAGCACCAGAATAACAGAAACCATCAGAACAAACACAGGAAACTTTTTTTGAGTAAATAAATATCACCAATCATATTAATGTTCAGCTTCAAATATGTGAACGCAATTCAATGATCAAAAGCGTGCATCTATCATCTAATCTACGGGTAGATCTTCCACACAAGGTAGCCGTTGTAAGTTGATTGTAAATATACCGATACTAACTCGCATGGGCATTGCCCACATATCTTTTAGGAGAAAAAAGGGTGGAAGCAGGGTTAAAAATGCAACTATCTGATAGCAAAAAATAAGGAGACACTATGTTCTCCTAATTTGCAACATATAAATAGATTCCACTTTAGTGATAACATGATAGTATGAGCAACAATCAGTGCTTGATACCAAGGGACACAAGAAAACAAAGATACTGACATAATTATAAATAATAAGTAGGGAAAACTTATACTCTGTTTAGAACACAGCTCCTCGTGGCATTTTGATAAAGCAAGGAATTGTAGAAACTTTTGATGCTTTAGCTGCTTATCAACGAGTTGGTTGGAAACAACAGATAGAGCCACAATCTCAGCACCTCTAGTAGTTGTCCAATGCTTAGCTAAGGTATCAACAATTGATTTGCTGAGCCTAGTGAAAACACTTGTTTCCCCATCCCTTTCAAATGCCCTGGAACTGTTTAGCTTGTCAAACGCACCAGTAACCTGCCCCGATAAAAGAAAATCATTAAAAAGAATATTCAGCAAAGCTTCTGATTCTTCATCTTGAGCAGTTCTATGAGTGATTCCCGTAAACACTGCTTTTTGTTTGTCTCCTGCATCCCATGCTTCAGAACTAGCCCTTCTGGGAACAATATTACCAGAAAAGGGAAAGTTTCTCCTTTCCACTTGTGCAGATCCTTCATTAGAACTTCCTTTGCGTGACAAACTTCGCTCTGGTGGTTCAACACCTCCAAGTAAAACCGCCTTCTCAGGAATTGCCCATAATCCAGCTTTCTGAGTGAGAACGACCCATGGTCCGTCATCACCATCATCTGAAGGCAAGATTGAGGCATCGAGAACTTTACCAGCATCGTAGGGTAGATCAAACTGATAAAGCCTTGTGGAATCTCTCCAGTAATGTGAGACTGTAGCAGTACCGTCACCAGAAAGTATGATTGCAGATCCAGACGGTTTACCACCAACCTTTAATCTCATTAAAAATAAGAAATCCTCATCCTCCACTCTTGCTTTTGGTATGATTACTTGAAGAGGAGCTTTTTTCTCCAAGACCTTCTCATCTGTTTGCTCAATGCATTCTGATGAGATCCTTGGCCCAGATTTATATTGCATGGTCAGAAGAGAGTACTCTATAAAACTTGAACTTGTGATCCGATCCTTGCAAAAAGTGGCAATAAGAACAGTAATTATCTTTCCAGAATTGTCTAATTTCAGGTCCAAAGGCCAAATACGCTTCTGACCAGCCAGACCCTTCTTGATACCTAGATCACCATCAGGGCTAATTATTTCATGCGACCAGCGCTTTGAAACTTCATAACTATTATTAAGTTTAACAGTAAAACACTGCAGCTCATGGTCTGTCAACAGAAGAAATTGTCTTTCAGATTCCTCCAAGGAATGATTAGCAAAGTGCCAAGTTAATGACCTCGGATATCCCTTACTTCTGTTAACTTGGTTAACATCATTTCCTTGAAAGGATAACTCTAAGACATCATGAATAGCCAGCTTACGCTCGATACCGTTTGGACTACAGATAAATTGCCAAATCTCACCACTAGAGCTACACGCAAGAGCCAGACAGACATTAGATGGATACGAGGCAGCAGAAGCAACAAAAGAGTTGTAAGAGTTTGAACCCGTTTTCTGTTGACCAGACGAAAAAGTTTCTTCTAGATTGTCGATACTTGTGACTGGAGAGTTTGATCCTTCGGAATAGATGTCAGCCCAATACACAACGGCTCGAGTTTTCAGATTACACGAAATAACACCAACAGAGCTGTACTGATTTAGAGCTTTACTTGTACGCTTAGAGGTGCTATCCCTAGTAATAATACAAAGTGACCAGTTATTGCCATGCCGTGAATTTATGCTTGAACCTCCAACATCTGCTACAGTTAAGGGAATATCAAGCACGACACATTTTCTTGATTTTGCAGACGGCAAGTACTGCCAAATAAAAATTTTACTTCCACAAATAATCCATGCCAGAGAGGTCGCCTTATCAATCCCACCAGAGTTAAATGCATCACCTGACAAAGAAAACAATATATTATCCCACTAAAGCATTTCACATGTTTATATGGAAGGCTGAGAAAAGTGTAAAGACCATGTAACTGCTTGTGCATAAGGTTAGCTTGCTCATTGCGAACTACTTCAGGAAACTCTCCGACATATATAGGCTTATTTGGATCCTCATCGTCTTTATCACTTTTCTTCCCAGGAGAAATCCTGCGTACATGAGCCACAAAGGGTATTAAAAAGGGGTACACATTAAGTCCAAGCGAGTAAAAAGCATAGATCAGTTCTCTGCTCCCCTAATATATCTAACCGAAATAATAATCTAACCGAAATAATAGACATTAGAAAGTAGAAATATTACATACATTATACAACAAAAAAGCGAACAGTAGAGTATCCACTTGACACTATTGCACATATGGCTGATTGACTACTATAAAGCATTTCACAACAAAAAACCGAATCTATCCATCCAGGTCTCCAGTCAATTTCAACAATACGCATTTGAAAAATTAATAAGCTCAGTATCTGTTTTTGTAGTGCATTCTAGACAAGTTCATGTCGTTTAAATCACAGTTTAGAACAACAGTACTTGGTTAAGTGAGTCTATTTGCATTTTTGCAATATATAGACAACAGATCTATACTTGTTAATAAATTATAAAAGGGTTTCACATTGTTCTATGCTCCCCTAATATATCAAACCAAATAAAAACATAGTAAATTAGAATTATCACTTATATTATACAAACAAAAAAGCGAACACTGAGTATCCACTTAATACTTTGGCTCCTGTGGCTGGTTGCCTACTATAAAGCATTTCAAATCAAAACTAAGTCTATCCATCTAGCTCTCTGGAGGCCTTGTACACTATCCATTTTCATTAATTATGTTCCCCAAAACCGAACAGCAAATCAATTTGAACAACATTTAAAAAATAAGCTCGGTATTTTTCTCCTAGTGCATTCTAAACAAGTTCCTGTTATTTTAATCACAGTTCAAAACAACAGTAACAAGTTAAAAGTTAAATCGAGTCTATATACGCATACATCTTAGTTGTAACGAATTGCAACGACTACAAAAACGAATAATAACTACAGATACAAACTTAAATTAGAAAGCGTACACACAAGATGCATAGATATATACTAGTGTAAAAATGTACAAACAAAGCAGATGCAATAAAATTAAACCTCCATCATTCAACACCCTCCGAATGGGAGATTATTCATTTATCGAGATTAAGAAATACACGGTCTCCATTATTAATTTATCAGATATTCATTTATCAAGATTGTAATGTATAAAGTACAAACAGAGCAAATGCGACACAATGAAACCTAGATAACATAACATGAGTTTATTCAATTATCCAGATTAAATATACACGGCCTACATTTTTAATTTACCGGAAAATATATTCATTTATCGAGAAGTGTATATTCACTAGCCTCCAGAGGGGAGATTAATCATTCATTTATCGAGATTAAAAATACATGGTATGTATTATTCATTTATCGAGAATGTAATGTAATGTACCTAGCGAGGACGGAGAGACGGGAGGCCCAAGGAGCAGGAGTGCCAGTGGTGGGACGATTCGGAATGGGAGAAGAGTCTGTGATTTGGTTTCGATGAGGAGCTACAGGAGGAGGAGGTGTGATTGGTGTAGTTGGACGCAATTCATCTTTGCGGAGTTTGGATCGTTTTGTTCCTGGAGAAAACATTGAATTAGGGTTTTAGAGAGGGTTTGTTGAATTGAATTGAATTGAATTGGGGTTTTTTAAGGGTTTTGGAATGTTGAGGTGAGATTTGTGGAGTGTGAGTGAGTTGTTGAAAATGGAACAAGGGTGTAAGTACTAGTATAACATTTGAATGAAGAGACGATTTCAAATTTAGTTGTTTCTTACTTAAATTTTTTTGAATATTTTATATTTTAATATTTAACCATACTCAATATTATGAATATAATCCGGTGGTATTTCTATGCTGAAAATTCAAAATACTATTGATAAGATAGTATTTAGGTAGGTCACGAAAAGTTCACGTCCGGTTCGGAAAAATGTTTGACTCGAGTTCGATTTGATTTATAAAAAAATCAAACATGAATACGATTTTGAGGTTCGTTTCGTAAACATAGTTCAGCTCAATAGTTCGCGGACAAGTTCGTTTGTTTAGGTCGTGAACAAGTTCGTTAATATAGCTCGTGAATATGGTTCATGAATGAGTTTAATTATGTACAAACTCGATTCATGAACATATTTACTTAAGATTTATTGAAGTTCTTGACTTCACGATAGCAAATAATTTTAATGTCAACGAAATAAAAAATTAGTTTGTTTATCTATTCATTATCTTCTTTTGTTAAATCTATACATGATTTTTATTATAAATAATTAAATTATGACATATGTTACATCGTAAATTAGAACATTACATGGTTATGTATTAACTAAATTTGATCAAATTCGACTCGTTGATAAGTGTAGACTAGAATGATGTCGTTAATTTTCGAGGTTTTATCTTTTTTTATTTTTAATTCATTAAAAATTTCTAGTATTAAGTGAGATATTCGTGAACATGAGATTATGAGCTAGTATTCAGGGGACGTTCGTGAATATTAACTCGTGAGACGTGTTCGTGAACATGTTGTTAGCTCGATATTTTGATGATGAATACAAATGTTGTTTGTGAATATTTCATGCTTTATTATCTAATCTTGTTTTATAGGAAGCATGGATTTAGGGGGAGTTTTACTCTCCTATAAATTATTGAGTAATCATCAAAAAGGGGGAGATTGATAGCCTTATAGTTTTGATGATCACTCTGTCAGCAAGCTGATAAGCTTGTAACCGAATGTTATAGCTAGCTGTTTGGTTGTGCTCTAACTTTGTTTTGCAGGCTAAATAAATATCTCTAGCAAGCTGAGTTGATAGAATTTGTGCTCATCAGCTAGCTGCCTGGGCGTCCAGAAAAACTGCTTGTCAAGTTTTTCATCTTGTTTATTAATTGCATAAGTTGATTAAAACGTGTAAAAGCAATTCATATCATTGCTATTGTTTAGTTAAAGACACAGAGAATATTTCAAGATACTTTATCTCATAAATACACCACTACACATTGTCTAGGAATAATATAATCATGGATCCACATGCTTGGCTATATCACAAAAACTTTATAATTACTACTAACAGTTCACTTGTGCTCAACCACTAGAATATATTCAAATCACAGGCTCTGCAAAGTGTATTAGCAACGGCATTAAAGGAATCTTAGCACTCCACTAATCTGATCAATCCATGATGACAATGAACGTGGGAGCGTCCTTGAAGAAATGGAGGAGCTGCTTGGTTCTATATATATTCATGACTATCTGCAAAAGAAGAGAACAAACTACAAGAGAATACACAAGCACAACTCCAGCAATTCATTTCCAGATTTCAAAGAGAGCTCATTTTCATTACCGAGAGTATATAGAGAGAGTTCCTTTATTTGAGTTGTAAACACAAACATTGCTTTATTTGTTCAAGTGTAAAGTGTTGTTGATAGCTGAGCTAACGTGGTAACAAGGGTTGGGAACTAGTTTGTTAGAGAAGAGTGTACTTGGGAAGTATAGGTCTTAGAGAGCATTTAGTTCAAGAACAGGGGTTCCAGTTAGCTAGCTGCCAGCAAGGGTGAGAAAGGGAGATATATTATATAATCTTGTAATCGGAATTTATAGTGATTAATAATATATTCTCTTACCAGGTTGGTAAGGGACTAGGACGTAGACCATAGAGAATTAGGGGTCGAACCTAGCTAAAATTCTTGGTGTTCTTGTTCTTATTTTTCTGCACTGCATTACTCATCTTAGCTAGCTGACAGACTGTTTTATATTCCAATCAGCAAGCTGACTAGTCAGCAGTTTTATTGTTTCATAAATTTAGAAACTGGTATAGTTTGTCATAAACACCTATTCTCCCCCCCTCTAGGTGTGTTTTTCACATGTTTGGAATAACATTTTTCTTAACAAGTCGATACATAGAAAAAATATTGACTCGATAAAAGTGAGAGCTCGAGTTCGAAGTATTTATGACGAACTGATACACAAACAGTTAAGAGCTTGGCTCGGTTCGACTCATTTACAGCCCTATATTTAGGATGGACATTTCACCTGCTCCGTCCAACTCTAGTGGAGCCCCGCCCCTTTCGGGTCAGTGATTCGGGAAATTTTTTGGTTCGGGACGGGAAACGGGGAATATTTTTTTAAAAAATCGGGGCGGGATCGGGGATTATGGGATCCCCGTACCGATCCTCGATTTTAATATTATTTAAAAAAATATTTATATATGTATATGATAGGTTTCGGGGCAACAAACGCAACGAAAAAATGATAAAAACAATAAAAATTCCGAAACCTAACCCTAGGATCCGTGTATAAGGCGTGGTTGATTATGGAGAAACGAAATCATACCAGTTAAAGAGCTTTACAAATTCTGAAAGATGGAGGTCCTAGATTGCAATCACCACACAGTCCTTGCGTCAAGATCTCTGTCTCTAAATCGTCCACACGAACGCCCGATTGTCTCTACAATCACCGGCGTCGGTACTAGCCGATAACTGCCCTCGATCTCTCTCTCTAGCCTCTCTTGTTATAGAGTTGCTAGGGTTTTGCAAAAACGAATTATGCAAAGCTTAACCCTAAAACAATACATCCTTATGTATTTATAGAGGAGAGATTGGGCTGAAAACCCTATTTCGTTTTGGGCTTCTCATAAACCAAAAATGATTGGGTTATTATAAAATTCGAAATATGATCTAATTAATTAAGTCCAACTTAATTTAATTAAAGAATCAATTTCAAATTTATATTTATTTAATTTAAATTTGGAATTTAAATTAAAGCTCCGTTTAAACGTTCTAAGAGTGTAACCCTTTAGGTTATTATTACGTTGGCAATAATTTTAATATCCAGTAATAAAATTATAAACAATGAGCGGCATCTAGTAATACATCATTGTTACCCAAGTAATAATAATAATTGGTGATCCAATTAAACCTTTCGTGATTAATGTTTCCGTGTAATATAATCCCTTTAACCAAATATTATAGATTAAACTCGAGGCATATATTCAGTCATCCTCTTCAACATTTAATCCGGGTTTCCTTGATCAATGAGTAGACTATTAAAACAAATCAATATTTGAGGATAGCCATGCATTTTCATAGTCTCACTCAATCAAGAGGCCAATAATATCTCTCCTAATAATAGGAGGGTTAAATATCTATCATTCATATTTCTCAAACGTCTCATAATATACCCGATGTCCACTTTTATCATCACCCGGTCAAATGTAACTTTTAATGTAGTCAAATTATATTATTCCTCGTATAGAAATATAATGATCTCAAGTCTAAGGATCATTATACCATTATCACTGTGAGTCTTTCTAATGACTTTATTAACATGTAGAATCTCACTTTGGGTTTATCCAATGCCATGTAGAATATTACATGCACCTATGTTCTTGACTTTAGTATCACTATACCTATGACCAATGAGATATGGTCATCATGTCAACAAACATACTAATCTTTATGCATTATAATTGTCCCATATTATTAATGCTCGATTATGGATATTTACGAATATTACCACTATTCATATAATCTCATTTTTAAGTCACATACTTAAAGATAGAATACATGTTAGATATTCCAAGGACATTTATTACTCTAATATTTATTTCGCAGTAAATAAAGACATAATAAATTATCATAGAAATAATCGATGGAACATAATCAATAAGTAACAAAATAGTCTTTCCTAGAAACAAAATTACATTGTCTCTAGGGAACTAACACTATTAGTATATAATTAAATTATTAAGTAAATAAAATTATATATATTATTAGTGTTTAAAATTTTTTAATTCATTTCATAGATTCAAAATTTTATAGTATAATTTAATATAATAATTTAACTATATCTTTTAATATAAATAAATATTAATTCAAAATATTTTTTAGAATAAGTAATTGAATTTAAAATATAAATAATATATTACGATTTAGCAAATTAATTTTAATAAAAAATTGTTAAAGAACATATAAAATTTAATTTTATTCTCCGTTGAATAGGAATCAGGGAGCAAAATATTCTCCGTTCGGGAATCGGAACGGGAAGCGAATATGTGTTTGGGAATCGGAGACTACACTCCCCCAATTTCACTCCTCCGATTCCAAAATGACCTGACATCCATCCCTAATAGTATTATTGTTATCAATATAAAAGATTAACATGCGATAAACCGTAAACCGATAACAAATTATGGGCATGTTTGGGCAATCTTAATATAAGTTACTTTTGCTTTATTTGTGATAAGTGTCATATAAGTGATAAGTAAATTTGGCTTATAAGTTAAATCAAGTGTTTAGTAAATTATTACTTATATAAATTTTTTAAAAATTTTTAAAATTATAAAAAATATATAATTAAATAGGATGAAGGCCCAAAATACCTAATTTTAAGCAAAATATATCCAAAATAGCTATATTTATATCCACCAAAACTCCACTGGTAATGAAATATTAGGATGACACGCCACTCCCAAAGGAGTATCAGGGACATACTCCACTATCGCTGGAGTTGGATGCTCCACTCGTAGTCCGAGTGATGCTCCATTTGATGTGGAGTATTATTGCATATGGAGTATGTGATTGAAATGGGTATTTTGGTTATTATTTGTGAAAATGGATAATTTGGGCAAATGAATATAAAAAATGAGGTATTTTGATCATTTTTCAAATATTAATTATGGCTTTTTTTTTAGGGAAAATTTTAATTATGGCTATGATTATACATTAATTTTAACTTTTAAGAAAGTACAAAAAAAATAACAAATGATAAAGACAAACTTATATTTACAAAAATTAGAAACAAATTATTTTTGCATACCATTTAAATAGTGTTGCACCGTAAACCATGTATATATTATTATATTTCATTTACAAGAATTAATTCAGTTCAATAAAAGTAAGTAACAAAAGTTATCTAATAGAATAATATTGAAATAAAGCATTTGAAAAAGCGAGATCAACATAAGCAACAAAAGTACACACCCGCCAACTTGCTACTTTTCGTCATTTAAGTTGCATTATCTCCATTAAATAAAAAACGAAAACACAGGTCACTAGTTAAATTAAGCAGAGTTTTGGCTGGTGGTGATTTTCCGGCGAGTGTAGTGTGAAACCAGGCGGAGATACCGCCGGGAAGCGTGAGAGTAACATAGATGAGTTGACTTAACAATCTTGCCATTCTCGTCGCCGGTGTGTTCATTCAACACGGTAATATCGTCTTCTCTTTATATTCATTGCGTTCTCCTTCGTTTGAGTTTTAAGAGCTAGGAGGATGGTGACGTAAACTTCAGCCACAAACAAAATACTAATAGATTTATTTAATCGTCATTTTTGCTCCAGTTCTCCTCTCCAGTTATTCATCACCTTGCTATCATTGTAAAATAGGATAGTATCCATCTACGCCCCATTAGAGCCTCATTCTGCCTGCTCAGAGGTACGATCACAGCTTCTAAAATCGTGCAGTCAAAAGACTCACAAGGAAAGTATCAATTTTGAATAACCAAGAAAGAATATTCTCAGAATCCAAGAAAAAGTAAGTGGAGGAGCTCATGCTTCATTGGTTAAGGTGAAAGGCAGTTAGAATTTAGGACAAGAGTCGAGGTCCGACAAAACGTTTCTTCCTTTTTTGTTGTTTCAAGAAAAGCTCACGTGCCTCCCAATTATTTAATAGCAAATGGGGGTTTTAAAATTGGTCTTGGCATGTGCCATGGTTGAATGATAGTCTTGGCATGTGCCATGCTTTGAGTTTCTTAAGAAAGTTTGCGTAAGTATATCAGCTAAAAGTCCGTACTGTCTCTAGTTTTTTTACTTCGAGGTTCAATCATAATGAGTTCCATGGAGAATATTACTCAAGCAATGTTCGAGATAAGTCTGGAAGAAGAGGATGAAGGAGGCATAACTAGGAGAGATTGGAAATGATACGGTCAATGTGCAACAAGCCATAGGAGATCCAAAACTGTGCTTGGTGGGAAAGTTTCTAAATGAAGGTATCCTGGATTTCTCGGCGATGCAACACACTTTGGCAGCAATATGGAAACCGAGTAAGGGAGTCTATATTAAGGCGGTGGATGTCAACCTATTTGTGTTCCAATTTTACCACGAACTAGACTTAAAGAGGATGATTGAGGGCAACCCATGGTCTTTCAATAGAAAGGTATTATTAATAGGGCGTATGAACGAAAGTATGAATCCTCGGTGTGCTCCTCTGGATACGATCGATTTGTGGGTACAGGTTCATAATATGCAACCAGGTTTCATGACTGAGAAAGTAATTCAAGAAATTGGCGACCAGGTGGGAAAATACATTTCATCATGTACAAGTAACTATAAGGGTGTTTGGAAAGAGTACATGCGAATAAGAGTTACCATTGACATCACAAAGCCGTTAAGAAGGAGAATGAAAGTTCGTAAAACTGGGAACGAATGGAGTTGGATTACATTTAAGTATGAGAACGTCCCAACTTTCTGTTTCATATGTGGCATCATTGGTCACGCAGATAAGTTTTGCAGCAAACTTTTCGATACACCGGAGAACGAGATAGTCAGGCCATACGGAGTGTGGATGAGAGCTCAATCTCGACGTCAGAACAACTTAATAGGATCGAAATGGCTGAGAAATGATGGCGAGCCCATACCGGAATCATCAGGTGCTACAGGAGACAAGCAAATTCCGGGGCCAAACAAAGATGCTCGATATGCAGGTTCAAATCCTGACATTTCAGTGATAGACAAGGATGGCAAAAAATCAGCAATTTCAAATAAAGGGCCTATAGCGGACGGAAGGAAAATCGACACAGGTGCCAAAAGTATTATTGTGGAAAATAAAAAAAGAAGGATAGATTGCGATGGAGAGGAATGTACGGAATTAAATACGGAAATTGGGAATGAATCAGAAAATGAAAACATGGATCAAGACGTTTTAATCGGTGGGCCAAAAAACGGATTTGGGGCGGGTTCCGAAAGTCGACCTCGCCTAGGATTATGACAACCTTTAGCTGGAATTGCCACGGGCTTGGCACCCCGTGGGCTTTTCAATTCCTAAAGGATCAAACGATCCAAAAGAAGCCCAATATAATTTTTCTTAGTGAAACTTTATGCAGAAAAGAAAAGGTAGAAAATGTAACAAAAAGAATAGGTATTGAATGCGCGTTTGCTGTCGATTGTCAAGGGCAGGGAGGGGGGTTAGCAATGTTGTGGAGAAATAAGGAAGAAATCACAGTTCAGTCTTATAGTACCAACCATATAGACGTGATTGTTGAAATTCATGGGTGGCATCAGTTTAGATTAACCGGGCTGTATGGCGAGCCCAACAGGTCGAAACGAAGAGAAACCTGGGATCTTATTCGTCAGCTACATAATCATAATCAGCTTCCTTGGGTGGTAATTGGCGATATGAACAACATCTTGGGTCAAGCTGATAAAAGAGGTGGCCCTTTGTATCCTTCATGGTTAATTAATGGCTTTAATGAGGTGCTAGAAGAGTGTGACCTACATGATATGGAGCTCCAAGGTTACCCTTTTACGTGGGAAAGAGGACATGGCACAGATAAATGGGTTGAAATTCGTCTTGACAGACCTGTAGCTTCTAGTTTGTGGCTGAATTTGTTTAAAGATGCAAGGCTAGTCAACCTCGAAATCTCAAGCTCGGATCACAGCCCTATCTTACTCGAGCCAATTGTCTCAATTGACTTACCAAGAGCCAGAAACCTTAAGTTTGAAAACGCTTGGCTTCGTGAGCCAGTTTGCAAGTTAATCTTGGAAGACTCGTGGAGTAAAAACCATGATGAAAGTTTGTCAACAAAATTAGCCAGATGTATTGAAGAGGTGGTTGTTTGGGGTAAGGACTTTACTGGTAACTTTTGTAAGAGGATCGAGAAGTGTAAAAAATCCATAAAAAATACCAAGGGTCGAAGAGATTCGGATGCCATCAAAAGTATCAACGTGCAACCAAGGAGTTGTCAGAAATTCTCACTCAACAAGAGATTTTCTGGAAACAAAGATCGAAGCAGTTGTGGTTGAGGGAAGGGGACAAGAATAGCAAATTCTTTCATGCCACGACTCGTGCCCGCTTGAAGAATAATCAAATAAAGTTTTTGGTAAACGAAAGAGGAGATCAGGTGGACTGGGAAGGAGGTTTGCAGGATCTAATGCTAGAGTACTTCAATACTTTGTTTGCATCGTCAGATACGTGCTAGAACCCAGTTATCAGTTGTATTGAGAAGAAAATCACAAATGAGCATAATGAAGCTATGCTAAAATATATCGAGGATCAAGAGGTAAATCAAGCAATCTTTCTCATGCACTCCGACAAATCGCCGGGCCCTGATGGGATGAGCCCGGGTTTCTACCACAAATATTGGCAAATAGTTGGAGGTGATGTAATTCGTATGGTCCGGGCCTTTTTTGATACGGGTACCCTAGGAGAGCAGTATACGGATACCACTATTGTCCTCGTCCCGAAGAAGAAAAACCCTCAACATATGGTCGACCTTAGGCCAATATCTCTCTGTAACGTCAGGTATAAGATTGCTTCAAAGGTTCTTGCTAATCGGTTGAAAGAAGTAATTAATTTGATTATTTTTGAATAACAAAGCGCCTTCATCCCAGGTCGTTTGATCTCAGACAATGTTTTAATTTCGTTTGAAATTATTCATTATATGAAGCGTAAAACAAGAGGTAAGAAAGGGTGGATGGCTCTGAAGCTCGATATGAGCAAAGCCTATGATAGGGTAGAGTGGAGTTATATTAGAGCCATGCTTCTTAAACTGGGTTTTGATGATTCGATTACAAATCTTTTCATGGAATGTGTGACTACAGCTCGGTACAAGATAGCTCATGCGGGTAAAGAATTCGGAAACATAATCCCTCATAGGGGCCTGCACCAAGGAGACCCGCTCTCATCTTATCTGTTCCTTCTTTGCATGGAAGGATTATCAGCGCTTATCAAGTCTTATGAACGACGAGGCCTAATCAAAGGAATCAGAATTGCCAGGGGTGCTCCTTCAGTGTCTAACATGTTTTTCGCGGATGATAGCTACATATATTGTCATGCCACTAAAGATGAGGCTACCCAAGTAATGGAGATCTTAGCTATCTTCGAACAAGCGTCTGGACAGAAAATAAACATAAACAAATCTAGTGTTTTTTTCAGTCGAAACGTAAAGCGGGAGACCAAGGACGAAGTGATTGAAATCTTGGGCTTTCATGAAGCTGACTCTAATACTCAATACCTCGGGCTCCCGAACTGTATGAGTAGAAATAAAACCACAGTCCTAGGATACTTGAAAGACCGAGTTTGCAGCAGAATTCAGAGTTGGGATGGTAGTCTGCTCAATAGGGCTGGTAAGGAAATCATCCTCAAGACAGTAGCACAGTCAATCCCTACTTATGCAATGTCCCTCTTCTTATTGCCACTACAGATGTGTAAAGACATGGAACAGATGATGTGCAAGTATTGGTGGAAATCAGGGAAGAAAGAAAAAAGCATACATTGGATGAGCTGGGAACGTATGTGCGTCTCAAAATTTTTCGGCGGTCTTGGGTTTCGAAACATCCATGAGTTTAATATCTCCTTACTAGGGAAGCAGGGTTGGCGGTTAGTCACAAGTCCTAACTCGCTAGTGGCTCGGATTTTCAAAGCAAAATACTTCCCAAATGAGAGCTTCCTACGTGCTAATTTAGGTGCAAACCCTAGCTTCGTTTGAGATAGTCTACTAGTAGCTCAGAATATTCTAAGACAGGGCATGGGACGTAGAGTAGGTGATGGTAGATCAGTGGAAATTGAGAATGAACCGTGGCTTCCCAGCATTGCAAACCCGTTTGTAATGACTGTAAGTGAATCTATCAAAGGATAGACGGTTTCAGCCCTAATGATCCCGAAAGAGAGGCAGTGGGATGAAGATTTGATTAAAGATATCTTTATAGAACGGGACACAAATCTTATTCTTGTGATAATTGGATTTTATATCCACTTGGAATGTTCCATATCGGCTTAAATTGATTGACTTGGTCTTAAGTTTATTGTGTTTTTTATGTGTTTTGTTTAGTTGTGCAGGATTGTAAAATTTCGGTTGGGTTGTGAAAAATTCGGATTTTCTGGGTTGGCTGCGCAGTCTACACTATTTTGGCCATATCTGGAGTTCTACAAGTCCGATTCTGACGATCTTACAGCTCACGCGAAGACAAAGCAATTTTCTTCAATCTTGGACAGACCCCAGGGCGCGCTGCGGCGTGGATTGGGCGCTACGGCGCGGAGATCATTCTGCCAGATGCTGATTCACTGTTTTGGCCATATCTTGAGTTCTACAAGTCCGTTTTGGACGATCTTACTGTCCACGCGAAGCTAACGAGATTCTCTATCATTCTAAAGTGGTTCAAATGTCCAAATGCAACTGTAACGGCCTAGAAATACTGAAGAAAGGTTAGTTACGAATTTTTCTTCAAAACCGAATCAGTTTAGGAAACGTATTATGTGCCGAACTGCAGAAATTCTACTTTGACAAGGAAATTGCTATTATTTCTACTTCTAATAAGTATGGTAATTGCTCTGGGTGGCTAGAACATTCCAGAATCAGATCTACACATGGAATTTACAATTCTATTCTCATTCAAGAACGGAAATACTCCTATTCCAACTCTAAAACGGCAATTGCTTGATGGAGAAGCAAATTAGGGCTATAAATACACATCTTGGGGGACAGAAAAAAACACTTGAAGCTTGTATAATTGTAGAAGGGGGGGTTGAATACAATTCTTGATATTTATAAATTTCTGATAAGAACTCCAGAAATCTATACTCAGATAATTGCTGTAGAAAGATTAATGCGCAAACACATAAAAAATCAGGTGGTTAAATGCAACACCTGAAGCTTTTATTCGAAGAAAACTCTGTGATACAAAAGTACACAGCTTCTGTTTTACAACTCTTTGCTTTCTAATTATATTCAATAAAAACCCTAAGCAAATGTATTTGTTTTCTTAGCCTACAAAGAGTTGCTACACTTGGTTATAAATCCCAAGTTTTACAAGTACTACTGGAATAAGATAATATTAATCTAATTCTAGTTGACTTGCTACTACACTCCAAATACACATGTAGCCAAAAGGTTGTCCTTGTGAACAGACATGTCTCCTGCACCTTTCTTGTATTCATAGTGTAAACGGAATGCTTCTTTCTTCTGTGTTTCCAAAGTATGGCTGCCATACTGCTTTTTGTATCTGCTATCAACCCATGTGATCTGTCAGTCAAACATGTCCTTATCAACTGCTAATCCCCGGCTTAGCATATTATGTTCATTTTCTTTGGAATGTACCAAAAAGGAAATCATGATAAATTTCGACGAAACTTTCCTTAGACTATTCAAAATTAGGTACAAAGACTATTCAAAATTAGGTACAATAAACTAAAGAAGTAATAGTAACTTTTAAAATATTTAAAATCTGAATTGCGTACTTCCATCTAAATCTGTTTCATATGTCTTCATGTTTATGGTCTCAGTTATATACTTATATTGCATTACTGAATTGGAAATGAACATATATTTTCCAGTGGTAACCAGCAAAACTATTCACCACAATAATTTTTAAGTTTAGCAAGGAGAAAAAAGTGGTGATCTATGCACTTCCAATCTTTCAGATTACCAAATTTTAGCTCATACTACACCTCTTTTCACTTGCAAAAACTTAAAACATATCTTTTCATTCTTTCCATCAATCTTGGAAGCTCTACTGCTCTATGATCAGATTCCAGAAGTATAAAATCTCCCAACCATGTCGGCTACGATAACCACTGTCCTATATCAAAATATACTAACACTTCCTCCGTCGTCTATTGAGAGAAGGTGAACACCATAACATGGGCAGATTGTACCTACCATTCTTTACTTGATAATGATTCCGTGTACACGCAGAAGAAACTGTCATCCCAATAATGAGGAACTAAGTTAAAAGATGTTTGGCTTGTTTGGAAGTTATATACTACTTGATAAGTAAACAGGATAATGATCTATTAGATTGCAGACCATTCACATAATGACAACCAAGAGCCAAAGATACCCAGTGTTAGTTGAATTATACACAAGCTGTTCCCACTTTTGAGGGAAAGGTGGATCCTTGATGCAAATTACAACTTGTAAGAGCACCTCCAACCTTCTCAATCCATTAGCTATATCTGACCTGGCAAGCAAAATATACATAACCAAACACAAAAATTCAGCTCCAACGCAATTGAGCCATTAGCTAAAGTTTTACAAATCTGTATACTCATTATCCATATTTGCTAGTGAATATCATTCGGCAAAATTGTCCACATAGACTCCCGCCCACTTCAACATCCTTCTTTGTAATGAAAACGCCAGCATGTATAAAGATAGTCAATCACCTTTCTTATACCATTGAATAAAAATGATAAAATAGTGATATTAAATTATAGATAATTCATATAGAGAATATGGTTGGAACAAAATACCTTTTTGGTTCTCTATAATTTAGAGAATCATTATTTTATATTACTTTAGCCAATAAATTTAGAAAACGTGGCTGGAGATGCTCTAATGAACATAAAAACAACCCATATGTGGAGAAAACTAAAATCTTTATCCTCGTTCACTTATAGTTGGATTTATGTATAACTATCATAGATATCCATAAAGCTGGGCTGGCGAGCTGGTGGTGGCAAATAGCTGAGAGTCTGAAACACCAACAGATTATCACTATATAGTTCCCCGCAAGTTCTACAAATAATTGCAGTGGGATATTATTAAACCATTACTGATGTAAACATGATTTAAATCGAACCAAAACCACATTTAATTCAATGATGTTCAAGGAATGCGTGGTCAAAGGAAAAGAAGATTTGTGCAACATTCTATTATATTCTTTTTCCAAGAAGTTTGGGGCTAACAACAGAACTACATGTTCAACAAAAACATATACAAGGGCTTGCACAAAAAGAAAGTTCCCTTTTGAAGAACAAAAACTACACCAATGTGACAGTCTACATACAGGGGAAAGGAAAGAGAAAAATATAAAGTAAGAGGCTATGTCCTACTCATCTGTTTCGCTTTTGCCTCTAATATATTATAAATAACAAGAAAAAGGTAAGCACACATATGCAGATGTAAAATCACGCTTCCAGTTTCAAGGAGACGACTCGTGCTTGCCTGTTGCGTTTTGCAGCCTTGATGAAAACTATAGAGAGGCAAGAAGGAGCCCACCAAGGGCGGCGAACTTTTTGCTCCCCCTTCAAGCAAGCCACTGATAAAAAAAATTGCATTCAGTATAACACTAGTCACTTAAGAGTTCACTAACTTACAGAAATGTGATAAAAGTACCAGATATTTTACTATTTTTTTTTATTACTATGCCCAATTTTTTACTGAATCTTCCAATAACGCCCACATGAGAGCAATGACATGTGAGTGAGTATAATGTGTACAACCTCCAACCAAAGAAAGCCTTGATGAATTTTTGCAAGAGCTGGAGTTACTCGACGGCTCAGTATATCAGATTACACAATATACTAGCCACCATTGGCCTGCTGTAGAACTGTGCAACATAGTGACGAGTGACAACTGAAGCAATCTCAATATCGAAAACAGACCCTCACCGGGCTGCTAGCAAGTTTTTCAATTACATAGGAAAGAGAGGAAGAGATGGAGAGCGAGACCTTTAATTCGCCTGAGTTCCTTGCAAAGTGTTATGAAATCCCCCCATTTCATGTGGCAGCGTCTTATAAACCGAAGTATTTGCTCCGTCGTAAACATAGACATACTTTCCAAATATTCTCCATTTACACCATTTTCCTTGAATATTTGACGATAACTACCAAGATGTATCTCTTCCAGCCACAAACCTACATCCTGGCAAGATAAAAGCAGACACACATTCAGCAAGTCACCAAACAACAATTTTACAATATGCTATGCTCATCAAGAACTACTCTGCACCACCAAGTTTCACTATGGCACGACGTAGATAATTGCAAAAGATTAATAAATGTTTTTTTATGGCTTCCAGTCATAGCTTCACAAATATTGAAAAAAATAATATTTTGCAATACTTGTTTGTAAGAGAGTAGGTGCTGCAAAAGAAATTAAATATTCTTGTTTATGATAGTCTAGTTCAAAGGTTATGATAGTCTAGTTCAGCACAAACTATACAAATCTAAATGGTACTGAATCTTGTGACAGAACCCCTCTTTTGGTATTTACTTTACTAGGCTTATCCTATCCTATTGTCTCATGTCCTAACATGTTAAACTACTGGACTGGAATGAGTAGGTAAACCTACTTTGTCTATTTGTCTACAACATCTCATTCCCAAACTTTTCTCTTTACTCTTACTTCCTATTTTTATCTTAATATTATAGCTCGGACTTCTAGCTAGCAGGTATAACCCACAAGCCACAACACGCTCTCTTCATAACAATTTGACCATCTATTGGTACATATAATGGCTGATCGGTAGACCCAGGATAAATATTGAGGGGGAGCCAAATTGCTCTTGTTCTTATGGGTCAATTTATACTTATTGACGGAACAAAAGAAAGAAGCTGAATTCCTTGACTTATATACTAATTCCTAACGAGAACTCTTCTTCTTGTCTTTCCTTAAGAATAAATCAATTAAACATACATATGTAGTATATATTTAGGAAATTTTGCATTTGTACATGTTTAAATGTTGGCAAGTAACAAATCCTACATATAAGAAAAGTTGAGGGTATGAAGCCGGTAACCCCTGTTACTTAGTACGTTGACCCTGATATATATGACTTACCCTATAACTTTTAAGGCAATAACAAAACAAGAAAATGAAATCATGTAGAAAGAGGTCACTTGTTTAGTTACTCTCCATCTAACAGATAAGAGAGGTCCCCTGAGATAATATGGCTGAAGCTTACTACTTTGTGAACTTGTTGAATAAAAAACATGTACCATTCTTGGTACCATTTAAATGATGAACTTGTTGAATAAAAAACATGTACCATTCTTGGTACCATTTAAATGATGAATGGTTAACCTTCCAATGTTACACTATTGCCAATAGAAATGGTAAACACATCATCTACACAGTACTATGATCAACTACTGTAACTAACAGATGTACTGAGTCTATATAACTACAGCACACTATTCAAATAGCATAAAATCCATCTCTTGAACCCACAGTCATTCTTCTTTTGATACGAATCGTCAAAGGGTTTCTTGAACACCACGCTCCTCGTAATTTATATACAATTGGCTAAAAATCTAGCTACCTTAAACTTTTACTCTACACTTCCAAAGCGTACAAGATAACCGCAAGAACTAGTGGTCCCATGTCAGTTCATGTAATTATAGTTTTGCAAAAACTCGCCATCCATGAGCCACATCAGATATTAACAATCTTCTATCACAAATAACAATCTTTCCCAAATTAAGAAAAACGTAAAATTCTCAAAATTGTTGGTTACCACAATAAAATAATCAAGAAACATGGGCAGTTCAAATTACAAAAAAGATCATTAAAATAAGCAAAAGATAAGAACTTGGATCAAGGAAAGTAAAAAGTAGAATAAGTGGTACCTCAACAGTCCAAATGAAGAAATCAAGAGGCTCAGGTGGGCAATCTTTGTTCATTTCCAAACTCAATTACTACAAACACACCTGTATGCACACACATATATTCACACCAAACCCAGTTCCAAGATTAGATTTTTAAGGATTTAAAGCAAGAAAAATGCAAAAACAAGACAAAATAGAAGCATTTACAATAATATCAATATAATAATCAATCACTACAAATACAGCTCTACACAAATATTTACACAAAACCCAATTGCAAGATTAGATTTTTAAGAATTTAAAACAAGAAAAATGCAAAAACAAGACAAAATAGAAGCATTTACAATAATGTCAATATAAAAATCAAGAAAAATAAAACTTGAACTAAACGAAGGGGTGACTGATAATAGAGAATTGAGTGTACCTTTTTGATGAATTGGGGATTAGGGTTTGTTTTTATACATTGAGAGAGAGAGAGAGAGAGAGAGAGAGAGAGAGAGAGAGAGAGAGGGTGATGGGGTTCTCTGTACTGGTATAGATACAAGTTACAAGAGCAAAGAGAAGGGCTCTTTCTTACACTTTTCCCCTACTTTTTTTCTTACTAGTAGTAGCTGTATTATAGTATAGTTGTGTGATGTGGACCCCTACTTCCGGGGTTTGCTTTCTGTATGTATATATCTGAAATATTCGTTCGTCTTTTTTTTTTTTTAAAGGAAATTTATTATTTATGTTTCTATGATTATCTGTTTTTTGGTAAGCTTATAACTTATAAGCACGTACGTACAGTAACATAAAGACTCAATTTTTTGTGAGAAATAAACGAAAATATTCGAGATAGGTAGCACTATTCATGAACGAAATGGTGGTGCATAAATCTTTTCACTTATTTATTTAGGAAGTATGGTAATTTTTGTCAACATAAATAAACTAAAAAAAATACAGCAAACATTAAAAAAGAAACGATACCCAATGAATGATCTTGTACACTCACGAGACTAGAAATACAGACCAGCCCACAGTCAGGCCGAAACCTCCAAGTCACTAAATGGTGTAATATTACACGATACCAAACCCATAAGATGGCCCAATCCAGCAAACATTCTTAGGTTAGGACATCAAATGCATAATGCAACAAAATTATTTGGGCCGAATCCACTTCCACTTAGCCTTTACAAATTGTTGGGTTGTACTTTGTAGTTTTTGTCACATGGGATGGGAGGCCCTTTTAGTGCGGAACAAGGTTTGCTAAAATTCTTTAAGGCATCTCCAATAGAAGTTGCTAACATAGTTGTCAACTCTGAACAGATCATCATATATATTATTTTTTTATTTCTTCTCTCCTCCATCTCATTGTTGGCAACTTTTGTTACAAATCTACTCCAATAGTTGGCAACTTTATATTATATTTATATATTCTAAATAAAATCTACTCCAATGTGGTCTCATACATCAATTTTATATTATCTTATAAACACATATTATATTTATATATTCTAAATAAAATTGAAAATTTGGATATTTAAAATACTTAATTCCCTCCCGTAATGTTTTTTTTTTCCTTTTTTTGACATTACATTAATATCAAATATCAAATGATTTAAATTTTTAAATATAAAATAATATTATCTTTACATCAATATCATTTGATTAAATGAAAATAGTGCAAAAAAATTATATTTTTTTCTTTTCTTCTCATGTGCATTAATGATATTAGATATGTGAGATATTTAGAAAAAAAAAAAGAAAAAAACATTTAAAGAGATAATAAAATGTGGGAGATATAAAAAAGGGTAAAGTTAAATACACTTTTGGGGAGTTGTATGTGTTTTAACTAAATGGGGAAGTTGCCAACTTTTGGCAACTTTGATTGGCAACTTGATGGCAACCTTGATCCTCCAATAGGTGGGCAATCAAGAGTGCCATGCCACATAGGACTTGACAACCTGTTTGGCAACCCCTATTGGAGATGCTCTAACTTTGCCATCATTTTGTTGTCACTTGCATTGTTGCATGCAGGAGCAGGACCTTCAGAAATTTCAGGCCCAAATGATTTAAAATTTTGTATTAAAATATTATGCATATCAAAAATTTGTAATTTATTATTTTTCAAAAAAAAAAATTCTTCTAATAATTTTGTTAGCAAAAATTATTCATATATTTGTGCCTAATTTATTTTTGTGTCCTTATATTGTTAAATTTCCTATTTACTTTTAATAAAAAATCGAAAAATGTATTTCTAAAATTTTATTTTTAATAGTACCTCCATTCGAAAGTACAAGTGACTTGACTCTGGTTGCATGATTGCATTTGCATCTCATTAACGTCTCTTTTCATATGTTGATTCTGTTGGGACGAAGAATTTTAGAAAATCTCGAACTTGCAATTAATTTTGTGAAAGCAAAATTTTAAATATTTCATTATCTCGAAAGTGGAAAATTGGATGCATCTTGTCCTGATTATCGGTTTTGGGATGACGAAGTTAGCACTTTCATGGAATATATTTTGTTGTGGAATTTCTCGTCACTTTCTTCATAAAATTACTCGATCTCGATTTCCATGCCATGCATATATGCATGTGTGACTGCACGTATAGTTTTTTTTTTTTTTTTTTTTGCTAAAAACTTTTGTGCATTAAAAAGAAGAAGGATACATGAGGAGAGGCTTAAGCCTTATAAATTAAGGGACACATCCCTAAGGAAAACAAAGAACCATCAAGAGAGAAGCTATACAATCTAGTGTTCTATCCAATCTAAAAGAGCTCGGTCTGAGTTGCACTGTAAGTTGAACCACTTAGATGATTTGAGCCTGCATTGAATGAGATTAGCACACGTTTGAGCTAGATTAGTTGGAGAGTTTACTTCGTCGTTGTGAAATCTGCCATTCCTTTCCCTCCAGATTGCATAACAAACAGTTTGAAAAGCCAAAATACGAATGGTGCTGCTCAGGGAGGGAGTGTTGATCAAAGTTGTCCATTTCGTGTTTCCATGAGCACCAATCTGCTGGGAGGTTGTGTTGACGACCCTGCAGAACAAGCCTGAGAACATGTTGAGTGAAAGGGCATTCTAGGAACAGGTGAGCCGCATGCTCCGTGCCACTAACACAGAAGTAGCAGTTGTCTTGCTGGACCACCCCAAAACGTTTAAGTCTAGAAAGGGTTGCAACTCGACCATGCATAATCAACCAGTGAAGGAAGGAGTATCGAGGGACTCTTAGTTTGTGCCAAACGCTGCTGGCCCATGGAGTACAAGTACTCGAATGCCTGACAGCTTCCCAGAGGTTGCTCAACTGGACTCGATTCAAGATAATATCATTCCATCGAATTTCATCCTGGCCATCTCTGTTGAATGTTGTGGATAATTGAATAAACTGCCACCAAATTGGCAGGTCAGTTGAGGGACCATCAGAAGAGGAAAGGATGTCCGAGACCTTAGCTTGGTGGCCATAGCCTGACTGATAGATGATAGGGTCATTCCAGGTAGGACAGAGAGGAGTGTTGTTGTGCCAGGGATCAAACCAAAGGAGTAGTGGTAGGTATTCCAAAACATATATCAAATTTTAATCAAGTGACGTATCACCTATCATGACATATGATAAATTCTGATTTGTAGATGCATATGAATGCACACGGAGTTCTATTTTATTATCGGAAAATTATCAAATACATGTGTGACATGTAAGTATTTGGGTAAAGTTTAAAAAAAAATTCTTGGATCTTTAGCATTTTGCATAGTTTAGTACTCCAATTATGCTTTGAAAATCTTAGATTATTAGGTTAAGATTCTTGAATCCCCTCATAATTGGCTACTATATCATATTTATATACAAGTTGAGGATTAAGGATCAAGTTTATAGTAGCTTTACAGTCATGAATCTACGTATAAGTCTGATAAGTAAAATTAAATTATCAAAGCAAGCTGTTTCCTCTTTTTTTTTTTGTGTTAATTATTTTTGCTTCCTCTTTTACTTAACAAGCAATCACGAGGAATATGTACATTCAGGGGCTGCTCTGAAATTTATTGAAATCGAAATTGAATTTCGAGACCTTAATATGCATAGTACATGACATATTTTTATGAGAATTTTGTAAATTTTTAAGCATTATGACTTTAAGTGCAAGTTTTGTCTAGGGATTCAAACTGGGGAAGCTTTGGCTGTAAATTTTGCTTTCATGTTGCACCACATGCCGGATGAAAGTGTCAGCACTCAAAATCATCGAGATGGTCTGTGAAGGTTCGTTAAAATGTTGAGTCCCAGGGCGGTGACCCTTGTTGAGCAAGAGTCAAACACAAATACTGCTGCATTCTTTCCTCGGTTTGTTGAAACGATGTACTATACAGCTATGTACTATACTGCTAAGTCCTGCTAATATGAATACCCAGTCAAATCCGCCCGGAAATTCTTCATCAATACCAATAGAATCATCATCAGCTGGCAGTGACTGCACACTTTCACAATTCTTAGACAAAGGAAAGCGACAGAGTCCCGAGTTTGCAATGTAAGAATTGTTGTCGAATGTCTTGAATTGCAGGCCTTGTGGAATGGGACCACTAAGGTGGTTGTAAGATACGTTGAAGTATTCAAGAAACTTAAGTTGTGCTGCTAACTGTTGAGGGATAAATCCTGAGAGCTTGTTATGCGAAAGGTCCAATGATTCAAGCTGTATTAGGTTCCCGAGAGATGGGGGAATTGGTCCCATAAGCTCATTGTTTGAAAGGTCAAGCAACCGAAGTGACTCTAAGCTTCCAAAATGTTCTGAAATATTCCCTGTGAACTTGTTACTTGAGAGGTCAATAGCAGTGAACATATTTAAAATCTTATTGTACTCCCTCTTTGCACCTTTGTTGGTAAGTAATATCGAACTCTGATATGACTCAGTCCACTGTGATCTCCGGGTTTCAAATTTTACTTCTGTGTTTATATATATATAGTTCAATATCTGTAAAACCTGTAAATTTGTAAGTATATACGTATGTATATAAGAAGGAAGAAGAAAGGAGTTTGTTGAAAATATTCTCTGATTGATTAATTTGGAAATGTACAGATACAATCAGTTTAAATACAAGCCATCAGTTGTGGCGGGAAAGCTAACTAACTAACTAATCATTTACAATCATTTACAGAATTGACACGTGTCAAGTAATATGACCAACACCCCCCTTCAAGTTGGAAGCCATTCCTAACTTGCCAAGAATGTTGTGATGAATAGAACCAGTCAGTGGTTTTGTAAAAATATCAGCCAATTGAGTAGTTGTGGGAACATATGACAAGGAAATGAGACCAGAAAGCAATTTAGTGCGAACAAAATGACAGTCCAAGTCGATGTGCTTTGTTCGTTCATGGAAAACAGGGTTTTTGGCAATGTAAATCGCAGCTTGGTTGTCACATTTAACAGGAACTGGAAGAACATCAGGAACTTCAAGTTCATGAAGTAATCTTGATAACCAAGCTAATTCTGCAGTTATTCGACGAAGAGATCGATACTCAGCCTCGGCTGAAGACAAAGATACAGTGTGTTGCTTCTTAGATTTCCACGAAATTAAAGTCCCACCAAGAAGAACAGCATAACCACTAACTGATTTTCTAGTGTGTGAACAGGCTGCCCAGTCAGCATCACAATAAGCTTCGAGAGCAAATGAAGAAGAAGAATTAAGAAATAAGCCTTGAGAAGAATTGTTCTTGAGATATCGAAGAACATGTATGGCAGCTTCCCAGTGAGGAATACGAGGAGAAGCCATAAATTGGCTTAGATGCTGAACTGCAAAAGAGAGATCTGGACGAGTATTTGTCAGAAAGTTTAACTTGCCTACAAGAGTTCGATATTGAGATGGATCAGAATACAAATCCCCTGTGTCTGGATTAAGTTTAACACTAAGATCAAGGGGACATACTACTGAAGAGAGATGATCACACTGAAATTCAGACAAGAGATCCCTTGTGAACTTGTGTTGAGAAAGAACAACACCATTAGGAACATGTTGTAATTCCAAACCCAGAAAATAGTGAGGAGTACCAAGATCTTTGATCTTAAATGTAGAGTCCAGAAACTGTTTAATATTAGATATTTCAGCATTATCATTGCCCACTAGTAAAATGTCATCAACATAAATTGCTATGTACACCACAGATGAACCGGACTTTTTGTAGAGCAAAGAATAATCATTCTGTGAAGCAGAGTAACCCAAAGAAAACAGTGCAGTGGTCAGTTTTTCAAACCAATTCCGTGAAGCTTGCCTGAGCCCATATAAAGACTTAAGAAGCTTGCAGACAAGAGTAGGATCAGAAATAGAAAGACCTGGAGGAATTTTCATGTAAACATCTTCGTGGAGATCACCATGAAGAAAAGCGTTGTTTACATTTAATTGAGACATTATCCATCCCTTTTTAACAGCTACAGCAATGAGGCTACGAATAGTGGTCATCTTTACTACCGGAAAGAAAGTCTCAGTATAGTCAATACCTGTTTTTTGAGTAAAACCCTTAACAACCAACCGAGCTTTGTAACGCTCAATACTTCCATCAGAGTGATGTTTCACCCGAAAGACCCATTTGCAGCTAATGGCCTTTTTTCCAGGTGGAAGAGGAACAAGGGCCCATGTTTTATTGGCCTCCAGAGCTGAAAATTCATTTGCTATGGCTTGCTGCCATTCAGGGTATTTAAAAGCCTCTTCAAAACTAGAAGGTTCAGCTGGTGGAAGCATAGAGTTGGTAGAAGGAACAGTAACATTGCAACATATGGATTTAATTGGACTGTGAGGAGAATGATGAACACATAAAGAAGTGATAGTATGGTCACATATGACAGAATTGAAAATAGAAGATGAAGAATAGGGATGAACATAATCCTGAAGATATTGAGGTAGTTTGGATACTCTGGTAGAATGTCTAGGAGGTGTTGGAGAAACAACAGGATTAGATGAAGTATCAATGGATTCGATAGTATTCTCAGTAATGGTATAGTCAATATGAGAATCAGTAGAAACAGAAGGTTCAGTGAAATGATCACCTGTGTACTGTTCATTATTATTACCAGTATAATGCTCAGTATGCTGAGTGGAAGTAGGTAGAGTAACAGTAGTGTCTAGAGTGTCATGATGAAAGACAGAATCAGGTATATTCTCTGGTATAAAGTAATCAGATTTGTTCGAAACAAATGGAAATTTAGTTTCATGAAAAATGATGTATCTAGAAAAGAGAATTTTGTGATTAGTGAGATTAAGCACTTTGTATGCTTTCTTACCAAATGGATAACCTAGTAATACACAAGCCTCTGCTCTAGGTGAAAATTTATCTCTATGAGGTTTGGGTGTGAACAGATAACATAAAATCCAAATGGTTTAAGATGGCTGTAAGAAGGTTTACTACCAATTAAAAGTTCATAAGGAGATTTGCCTTTTAGCAATTTGGAAGGAAATCTGTTGATAAGGTATGTAGCTGTTAGAACACAATCACCCCAATAAGGTAGAGGAAGGTTGGACTGGAAAAGTAAGGCTCTTGAAGTTTCAAGGATATGTTTATGTTTTCTTTCAACCACCCCATTCTGCTGGGGTGTGTGTGGACAGGATGTTTGATGTAAAATTCCTTGAGAAAGAAAGTAAGAAGTGGCAGATTTAGAACAGCCTAATTCAAAGGCATTATCAGTTCTAATGCATTGAACTTGACATTTATACTGAGTTTTGACCATAATGACAAAGTATTTGATAAAATCAAATGCATTGCTTTTGTTACATAACAAATGAGTCCAAGTACTTCGAGTAAAATCATCAACAATTGTAATGAAATACTTGTATTTATTATATGTAGGAACAGAATAAGGTCCCCAAAGATCAACATGAACAAGCTGAAATTTAGTAGTAGTATGGATTGTACTATGAGGAAAAGGAAGCCTATGTTGCCTTGCTTTAGCACACACAGCACAAGAAGACAATACACTGACACAATCAGAATCAAAATTACAAAGAGATAGTGTTTTGAGTTTTGACAAGGGTAAATGACCCAATCTAGAATGCCATAATAGAACATCTTTATTACAACTAGAATTGTGAACAGTCAAGCTGGAACAATCAGCAATAGAAAGGTTTAATGCATCATATTGAGAAGAAACAGTTGCAGATAGGAGATAAAGGTCTTTGAAGTTTCTACCAAGAACCAGAGGCTTCCTCTGAGAAGACCCCTGCAAGTAACAGACATTAGGAGTGAAACTGACTATACATTGTAACTGTTGTGTCAGTTTGGGAATAGAGATAAGATTGTATTTGAACATAGGGACATATAGGACATCAGTTAAAATAATGTCATGTGAAATATGAACTTGTCCAATAGCAGAAATTTCCAGAATATGACCATTTGGTAAAGATATTGTAAGAGGTGTATTTAGTGTATTTAAGGATGAGAATAAAGATTTATCATAGCACATATGGTCACTAGCACCACTGTCAATGATCCAAACTGGTTTATTGATGGCAGAAAAACATGCTATGTTAGATGAAACTGAGAATGTACCTGCAAAGTTTGCAGAAGAAGGAGTTTCTGAATTTTGCATTGTCTTGAGCATGCTCATAAGTTGAGAGCAAAGTTCTAGTGTGATAGTAGCTGGAACAGATGTGTTGGAAGGAGCAGATTTATCAGAGACCAGAGAACCTGAATTGACTGGAGAAGTTTTAACTTGAGCAGCAATTTTCTTGTTTTTAGTAAACTTGAAGTCTGCAGGAAATCCATGTAGCTTATAGCATTTGTCAATCAGATGCCCTGGCTTTTTACAGTAGTTACAATGAAGAGAACCTTTTCGAGCATCATTAGTAGAAGTTTTGCCTCTGGTGAAAGAAGGCCTTGAAGAATTGACATTCAAAGAAGCTGAATCTGCTAGAAAATGACCAGTGGAATGAATTTCTCTTTGGGCCTCTTCCTGTAAAAGTAAACTATAAACATGACCTAGAGAAGGCAGTGGAGATTTCATAAGAATAGAACCCCTCATCATGTGATATGAATCATTAAGACCCATAAGAAATTGAATGACTCTTTGATCTTGATGAAATAAAGAGATTTTCTGAGAAGCACCACAGGTGCAGCCACAAGTACAAACAGGTGCCAACGCAAGTGAATCAATATCATCCCAAAGCATCTTGATCTTGGTAAAATAAGTAGAAATACTTTGATTTCCTTGAGAAATTTCAGTTAAATCTTTGTGTAAACCAAACAGCTGAGCACCATTTGATACACCATAGCGCTCTTCAAGTTCGAGCCACATTTCATATGCAGTAGTAGAATAGATGACACTTCGACCAATGGGCTTAGAGAGAGCACCAAGAATCCAAGAAATAACAGTGTCATTACATCTTGACCAGCTGTTGTAAGAAGGTGATGTAGGCAGTGGTTTAGGTAAGGTGCCATCCACAAAGCACAACTTGTTTCGTGCTGAAAGAGCTATTAACATAGATCGTTTCCAGTTTCCAAAACCAGTACCATCAAACACCTCATTAACCAGTTTCATACCAGGACTATCAGAAGACTGAAGATGTAGTGGATTATCAAATTGAAGTGAGGATGAAGTAGCAGAGAGATTACGATAAAGATCGAAAAGAGAGGAAGCATCTTGAGTAGTATTATTGTTGATTGCAGTTGTTGTGTGTGTTTCGTGTTCAGTATCGTGAGTGATAGGTTGTGTAGAATTTGTAGTAGTCATTGTGAGATTCGATTGAAGAAAAATTCAGTGGGGAATTAACACAAACACCTTGTGTACAATATGCAAAACATAGAGTTTTTGCGAACTAAACAAAGATTGAGATCAAAAACAACACAGAACACAAGAAAAGTGAAGATTAACAACACAGATCAATGGCACAAATTTAACGAGGTAATTTCTGATCGAAATGAACAGAAAAATGTAGAAACAACTGATTAAACGAATCAAAATGACAATTAATCACAAGAAAAACAAGAGATATAAGATTCAAGATTGTAAAGAAATACAGAGATGATCAAAAGATCAAGAAAGAACAAGAAAATGAGAAATAACCGTCTGAAAACGTGAAATAACCGTCCGAAGACGAATTGGAGATGCGGAAGAACTTTAAGTCACCATTGATGAAAAAGCTTGATCGATTCTATGCTCTGATACCATGTAAAACCTGTAAATTTGTAAGTATATACGTATGTATATAAGAAGGAAGAAGAAAGGAGTTTGTTGAAAATATTCTCTGATTGATTAATTTGGAAATGTACAGATACAATCAGTTTAAATACAAGCCATCAGTTGTGGCGGGAAAGCTAACTAACTAACTAATCATTTACAATCATTTACGGAATTGACACGTGTCAAGTAATATGACCAACAATATCTGGCCTCAAGACTTTCATTGCGTTCCAAATCTTTATGTAATCCACAGGCAACTCACCAACTAAAGAGTTGCGAGAGAGATCAATTATGCGCAACATTGGAAACTCTGTAGGAATTATAGGACTTCCCATCACCCCATGAAACTTGTTGGAACGCAAAAGTAGAACTTGCAACTGTGGAAGATTCCCCAACCAACCAGTTGGGGAAAGTTTGTTCCATCTGGTTATTCGATAAATCCAAGATTTGAAGCATTTTGCATTTTGACAATGATTTTGGTAGTTTCCCTGATAGTTGGTTTTGGCTCAAGTCCATCACCCTTAAGTTGCATTCTTTTGAATATATTTGAGGAATTGTACCAGAAAAATTGTTTTCTTGGAGAATAAGGGCTTTTAAAGAATTGGAAACACATTGAGGAATTGGTCCACTCAAGCTGTTATTTGACAAATCTAGAATTTTGACGAATTCCCCACCACAAATCATTGGTGGAAAAGCTCCCGTCAGTCTGTTGTTAGATGCAATATACTGAACTGTGTTTGATGGAGGAAGTGGAAGATTCCCTTTTAGCATGTTCCCGCTTATGTCTATGACTACTAAACTCTTACTTTGAAGAGCAACCGGATTCTGTTCCATGGATGTTAGGAAATTAGCAGAAAGGTCAATTGTCTCCAGATGATCACTTGCATTCCATATCCAATGTGGAATTTCACCGTGAGTTTTGTTTTCACTCAGGAGCAAAACCTCCAAACTATTCTGAAATTTCAGAAAGTATGGTATTTCTCTCAAGTTACAGTGACTCAATTGTTTTCTCTCAAGTTACAGTGACTCCATTGTAGCCTTTTAAGCTTTGGAAGAGTGAAGTTAATGGATGGTGGGCAAGTAATAATGTTATCTTGTTGTAAGATAGAGTGAGAGATTTAAGCTTTCTAAGGCTTAGAAATATGCCAGCCTCTATAGCGCCAACAAGGTTATTATTATGAAGAGAGAGACTTTCAAGGTTCTTGAGTTGAGAGATTGAGCTTGTAATTTGGCCTGCTAATTTGTTCTGGTGCAATGATAATGTAGTTAATCGAGTCATATTCATCAGCCACAAAGGGATTTCACCAGAAAAGTGATTAGATCCAAGGCTAAGAGTAGTAAGTTGGGTCAGGTTTGCAAGAGATGGCGGGATATCACCATATAGATTGGTATCGTCAAGGTCCAACATAGTAAGCTTAGTTAGCCTGTCAAGCCAGGTAAATTTTCCTTGCTTCTTGAACATGTTAGAGGAAAGTGATAAATAAGTTAGTTGAGTCAAGTTACCAATGGAGGCCGGAATCGATCCTGAGAAATGGCATCCTTCGAGTTGCAATTTAGCAAGTGACTGCAGATTTCCCGATTAAAGCTGGTATGTTACCAGAAAATTTTGTGGAAGCAACTTCCAATGCTCTAAAGGAGTTTGCCAAACTTGAGATAGCTCAAGTGGGATTTGGCCAGAAAAACCAGAGAAAGATAGGTTAAGGTTAGCCAAACTTGAAAGACAGGCAATTTCAGGTGGAATTGGGGAGGTTCTGAAGTTATTGTCAGCAATGTTTAAAGCTTGAAGGTGAACAAGGCTTAAAGATGGTGCTATTAGAATGAAGAGGACCATACAGTAAACTACTTCCAAGGTGAAGACCAATGACATAACCACTGCTACTATTGCATTCAACCCCTTCCCATGAGCAGCAATCAATACTACTTCCTCCTGTAGCCTTCCATGATTCAGTTTTTGGGTGAGCAGAGAAATCGTACGATGCTGACTTGTTTAGAGAAAGGCTTTGCTTAAATTGTAACAACGCAGACCTCTCATGATCGTGGCACAATGTAACACTCGAGTGGTTTAACACATTCGACATGGCAGCAAAGACATGGAGAGAATACACAAAAAGCAAGAGCTTGGAGTTTCCAATGCTGTATGGTGCCATAGCATAGATTTTTATAGCTCTTCTGCTAACCTGGTAAGTGCAAATCCTAGCTACAAATAAAGCAAGTACAAGTGTTTCTCCACTACTGCTCTTCACTATCAAAGCTTCAAACCCAACTTGTACAATTCATTTTCCACCCCAGAAGTCACTGAAATTATATATAAATTTGAACATTTTTCATTATATATAAATTTGAAATTACTTCATTGAGAATTCGATTTTTCTATGAAAGACATTATATATAAACTTGAAATTACTCCATTGAGAATTCGATCTTCCTACGAGAGATTATACGCATGAGTATATATAATTATAGTTGATTAAAAAACAGATTAAACACAATAATAGAATAAAATGCTCTTCTGAAATGGGAGCATATCCAAGTTTGAAAGCTTGCATCAGGCTGCTAGTACATTACGCAGAAGACCATACGAGCCCTTTGTTAAACAGAACCTCTTCTGATAACCTTATTGTTTCCTAGTCATGATAAGACCAGGTGGCTCAAACCAAAAGGTTGATTCACTATAAATCTGCAAACCACTCCCCCGAATCACTTGAAACGCTTTACCATCCTTTAAGTCGTAAGCATTGTGCCGCGAATCACGTGGTAGGACATGGATCTTGTTTGGTAATACTAAGTTGAAACAAAAAGAGTTGACACCAACAAATAGTGTTCGATCACTTAAGTTGTTTAAAGGAAGCCAACACTTACCCGACCAATCGAATCTGCTTACACCATATTTAGAGTTTCCTGAATAATATACGATCATTAGCTCACCGTTTGATTCAAACGCATACCTCATATAACTTGCATAGATAGTCATGTCGAAAGTATCAGTATCACACTCCCATTTCCATGTTCCGCTAGTGATGTTATATGTTGTCACCCATCCATAAGTATCAACAAAGCAAAAGAGTTCCCGTACGTAGACAACAACAGAATCAGGACATAGATCAGCCAAACTAAATACATTATCGAATTTCTTTGCATTCCATTTTCCTTGCCCATGACAATAAGTGTTCACGGTATCTATTTCTGAATGTCTTATAACTAACAAGACAAAGTCAGGAGAACCAGGCTGGGCAGAATAACAAGTAGTCAGCTTACAATTACAATTCGTGCCTGTGGAATGGGTTAACAACTGAGGTAGAACCACAACTCCTTTTGTAAGAGGAGAATAAAACAAAAAGGTTGTGGCAGTATAATCCTTTGTGGGTATGCTAAAAAGTATCCAACCATAATTACAAGTAATATCTATGTCTGTATCCAAGCATGAAGAAGGATACGAACTAACAAACTGATCCAAGTATATGTTTTCAACTACAATTGGCTTAGGTTTGAACTCCCCCATATCAGGATTGAACAACGACGGTATTGCATAGAGATCGCATTGAAACATATCAAGTGAAGGTCGCGAGACTCTTAAAACCCATGGCAACAAATCCGCAAGTCTCGTTTTATATTGAGCAGCATTCCAACTCTTGCAGACGGCATGGAAAACAACCTGATCACCATAACACAGGTTGCCCGCTATTTCATCCAATAAAGACGTATGAAGATCAGACCATGGGGGAGATTCAATAATATTATCCTGCTGCTCCCTCTTACTAGCATCAACATTGTGATTCTTTTTAACACGAAAGTCTTTCCAAAGAAACATACTTTGCTTAGACATATAAACAAAACTACAAATATCACTCAAACTTTAAGATTTGCTAACCCTGATGAACAGATATAAGCGTAAACAAATCAAAGAGTACTTACTAACACGGATATTTATCGAACGAACGTTGTCAACTCTTGTCGCTGCTCGCCGTAGGTTTAACAAAAACCTACGGCAATATAGAAAATCTTCTTTAAATTACAACAAATAAGTTGTCCGTTTGTTTGCTTTTCCAGTTTGTGGACAATATAGTTTTTAATTTTTTTTTTATAGCATTGTGACCAGCCCAGAATTTTTTTATTTTTTTTTAATTGGGCTTTAGCTTAGATGGGCGTGTTTTGTAATATTGTTTATTTTTAATTAATATTTCTTTAAATTTAAATTTGAATTCTAATATATTTTTTTTTCTTTTCAATTCAAGTTATACATAACAACTTATACATAACTTTTTTTTTTTTTAAGTAACTTATACATAACTTTATATATATATTTGAAGTTGCATTATTTCTAGATCTTCTATTACATCATCCTATTAGCAACTTTGATTTAAATAGACTTTGCATCTTATCCATATATGGATGATGATTCCGTGCCATGTTTGAATATTATCTATTTTTTTGGTGAATTTATTGAAAGAAAAGAATAAAATTTTGTTATCAATTTTCTTTCCGATCAATCATCTTACCTTAATAGTTTGCTCCAATAACTCATATTTCTATCATTTGTGAGATTGAAATTTTAAAATTTACAAAGTAGATGATATAAAATTTTGATTTACTTAAATTGATATTTAAAAACTTACAAAATAGATGATATGAGATTTAGATTTACTAAACTTTTTATAGCGATAAATCATGTATGTTGATAATAACTCATCATAATAGTGTTTTAAGTTTTAACACATCACACATTCACACTTAATATATTTAGCTTAGTATTTTTTATACTAAGCTAAATATATTAAATGATTTAAATGATTATTTGAAACTTTTTACCATATATAAACTAAATATTACTCCATTGAGAATTCGATCTTCCTGGAATGGAATATTATACGCATGAGTATAGTAGTTGATTAAAAAACAGAGTATGCCTTAGCTAAGTTTCATGCTAAGAGCATCTCCAATGCTATTAGCTAAATTGGTTAGCTAAAATAATATATAATAATAATTAGCTATATTATAGATGATGAAAAAGTGATTTTGCTCCAATGTTGTTAGCTATATTTGTTAGCTATATTTCAAAAATAATATTTTACTATTATAATTTTTGGAGGGAGATGAGTTGGATATGAAAAAAGTGTAAAATATTAATATAAAATTGGAGGGAGATGATGTGGCCATTTATAGATAATGGTAGTGGATCAACAAATATAGAAGACCAAGTGAGATTATCTAAAAATTTTATTGCTAAGAGATTATGGTTGGAGAAGGTAATTATGTATATGGGTTAGCTATATGAAGTGCCAACTAGGATTTAGCTAACAAGTTTGTTTGAGTTGGAGATGCTTAAAACGAAACTTTACTCCCGGCCATTACAAATACAGAAAGGAAACCTAATACAAATTAAGAAACTCACGCACACCCAGGAGTCGAACCCCTGACCTCCTTCAAAGGAGGCCAGTGGCTCAACCACTACACCAACATGTTGTTGGCTAGCATTGGAGATGCTCTGATTTTATTAAAAAAAAAACAATACAATATAGAGGATCATATTGAATTGTTACAAAACTGTCATTAAAAAATTATATTAAAATCTCAGCTAAGTCTCCTAAGATCACCTCAGGAACATTATTCTCTCTATATTATTTATACTATATTATTATAAACGAAACAAGTTATATTTAGTTGTCAATTTGGCACAGTTTTTTTTGGTACATTCAATAACAACTGTTAGATTTTGAGACGAATTAGTGAGAACCGTTGGATCTAATATTAAAACAAGAACCGTTGGATCTAATACTAAATAATATTGTTTTTTTAATATTTAAAATATTCTTATTGGTTAAGTTCGAATCCCACCAACAACATATCTTTATTAAACATATATATTATTTTATAAACTATTCTTAAGAGTTTAAGGTTCTATTCCGGTCAATATCATATTATAATAAAAAAAATTATTACCTATTTTTAATTAAGCATTATTATACATTTATATTATCTTATAAACTACTCCCAAAAATTTTCGTCAATAACATATTATAGTTAAAAATTAAAACACTATCATTTAAATAATATTAAAAATGTATTGTGATCTTTTATTATCATAAATATTTTTTTCCCTAATAATATATATATATATATATATTATATTATATATATATATATGAGTAATAATATAAAAACTATTAAAAAAACATCCATGCAGCACACGAGTTGTAAGTTATATGGTTAAAAATTACATAAAATTTATAAAAAAAACTTACAATATAGAAATTTGTATAAAATCGAAAAAAGGTATATATGATTACATAATTTTCATTCTTTCTACTAAAAAAAGTTAAAAAAACTACTTTTATGTAATATTTTTATATATACATATGTATTTAAAAGTATTAATTAAAATAAATAATTAGAATAATATTTATATTCATGAGATTTATAAAGTTAAAAAATTATTTTAATAATAAAAATACAAATGCAACTTAAAATTTTAATAATGAAATATAATTAAATAATTTACAAACAACCATGCATCACACTGGTTACAGGTGTTAACACAAAATCACGCAAGCGTACGTGCTCACAAGTAATACAATTAAAGTTCGTTCCATTGAGATCTGGTTAAGTTCTTTTCAGCTAATGCACCTATTCAACAATGTATGATTTTAATTAACTGCTAAAACAATTAACAAGATTGGGTTTTGATTAACTAAAATTAACTAAGAAGCAAATTAACAAAACTAAGAATTACTTAACTAAATCGAGTTACTTAAAAGAATAAAAACATGGGATCCTAACTTCATTAACTACTTCGCTTATAGTTGATGCCTTTAATCAATGTATGTGATGGTTTTGATATCTGATCAGATAACACGAAACAAGTATTAGTTACCTCTCAGTATACAAACACCAAACTACTCATACATCCACAAAAGAGATAGAAGATGGGTAGACACCAATTATGCTTAGACCCTATATCTCTATAGAATTTGAAAACATAACGGTTGAAGCACAAGTTATCCATAATGATCACATAGGGTAGCATAGTTATCTCTAATTACGCCACAAATCATGATGTTAAAACATCAAACTATCCTATGCTAGCATGGCAAGTTCTAAATCTCAAGATCCACTCTCGTTTCGCAAGAGATTAACAAGGTAACTTAGATGTTAGTTACGCATCCAAGAAGAATAAGCACAACCATACAAGGATATCAAGAATTCATCACACATAAATCTTTAAAGCAAACAAACTACTAAACTACATAGATAAATCCGTTAGAATCCCATGACAACGATTAGTTCATAATCGAACCGCTCGTCATCATGGGATCTGATGAAACCATGATAAAAACAAAGTTTGAATAATAATGTATCCTAATAAAAGAAAACAAAAGATGAAGTAGCTCTAGATCTCCGTTGCTTGTCACGAGCTTTGGTGAATCATTCTCCAACTTGTCTCCCTTGCTTCTTTGATAAAATGTGATTTTTATGTCCCCCAAGATTTGTATTTATAGCCCCAAGTTGCCTCTCCATCAAACAATTACCATATTAGAGTTGGAATAGAAGATTGGCAATTTCCGTTCTTGAATGAAAATAGAATTGCAAATTCCATGTATAGATCTGATTCTGGAAGGTTCTAGCCACTCCAAGCAATTACCATAATGATTAGAAGTAGAATTTGTGGTAATTTCCTTGTTAAAATTGAATTCTGCATGTTCTAGGAATTTTATGGCGGTGTCAGGCGCGACCGCGCTCCATTTTAGCGTAAATCGGGCGCCCCCGCGCTCCTTAGAAATTCTGAACAATCTGCCAAGCGCGCCCGCGCTTCATTTTAGTGTATTTCAGGCGCGCCCGCGCTTCTTTAAATTCTGACAATTCTGCCAACTTCAAGAAAATTCTCCAAGCTTCGCGTGGACTACTTATGGGCCTCAAACGGACTTGTAGAACTCCAGATATGGCCAAAACAGTGGAGACTGCGCAACCTACCCGAAAATCCGAATTTTCCACAATTTTCTCATTTCTCTTCCGTTTTCTCTTCCGATTCTTTTGCCACTTTCCGTTCTCAATCCTTGACTTATGAATCCTCATGGTAGCCTAGGTAAATTCACCATCCTTCATTCCAATGCTCAATTTAAACTCCAAGATCGACGAAAATCAACACCCCTAATCGATAATTTGCAAACCTGCACAACTAGCAAAAACACATCAAAACTACAACAAATTTGAGTCCAAGTCAATCAATTTAAGCCAAATTGAAGCGATCCAAGTGGATATGAAATCCACTTATCAATAGGCTAGTACCATGGTTGTAAAAATCGGTAATCGGTAAAAATCGGTTGAGATACCGATTTAAGATTAATCGAGTAATCGAGGATTAATCGGAGTATTAATCGGATATTAAAATAATATTTAATATATTAGTCTAATTTACAATTAAACATATCATTTTAAATAAATTTATAGGATTAATCGGATTTCAAAAATCGAATGGGAGCGGAGCATTTTGAGATATGCTACTGGGAGACCCGTGACTTGAGACACGCCACTGGGAGAGGAGCATGCAGCGACACTGTAGTAGCATATACGCATTCTGGAGAAGCGTATTGTAAGATACGCATTCTCTAGATGCGTATCTTACGTCATCATCGTATTCTCCAGAGCACTCGTCGGGCGACTTGCCGGGCGATTTTTCGCCATTTTTTCGATTGCTTCGTTCTGCCACCTCATTCAATTTCTCGTTGAATTCTATATACCACCAGAATCGTCTCATCGTCCTCTACAACCCTATGTCATTAATTAGTCGACTCCAATCTCGGATTTTAACACCCAAATCGAAGCTAATCTCCGATTTGGTTTTCTGATTTCATTAAAGACACAACTACGGGATCAGATTTCAACAACACGATAGCTTAACATGATGAGCAAGGTGTGGGAATCATTTTCATGTGCTCATATTGATCGGAGATGGACGAAACGAAGGTAGGGGAGGGGGAGAAGCGAATCGCCGGTCGGGGGAGAGCATCCTCGACTTAGAGCAAAAATTGGGGAAAAAAATGAACTTGGGACACGCCGTTGTGTTTACACAATATGACGCAAGTATACGTAGTCACAAGTAATACAATTAAAGTTCGTTCCACTGAGATCTGGTTAAGTTCGTTTCAGTTAATGCACCTATTCAACAATGTATTATTTTAATTCACTGCTAAGACAATAAATAAATTGAGGTTTTAATTAACTAAATTAAACTAAGTTGCAAATTAAGAAATTAAAAATTAATTAACTAACGAGATCTAAAATCAAATACTTATATGAGAATAAACATGGAATCCTAACTTCATTATCTACTTCACTTAGAGTCGATGCCTTTAATCAATACATGTGATGGTTTTGATATCTGATCGAATAACATGGAACAAGTAAAAGTTACCTCTCGGTATACTAATACTAAACTACGCATGCATCCACAAAAGAGATAGAAGATGGGTAGACACCAATTATGTTTAGACCGTATATCTCTATAGAATTTGAAAACATAAAGGTTTAAGCACAAGTTATCCACTTAGATCACATAGGGTAGCATAATATCTCTATTTACGCCACAAATCATGATGTTAAAACATCAACCTATCCTATGCTAGCATGGCAAATTCTAAATCTCAAGATCCACTCTCGTTTCGCAAGAGATTAACAAATTAGATGTTCGCGACGCATCTAAATACATGAAACACAACCATACTAGGATATCAAGAATTCACCACACATAAATCTTTAAAGCAATCAAACTACTAAACTACTTAGATAAATCCGCTAGGATCCCATGACAACGATTAGTTCATAATTGAACCGTTCGTCACCATGGGATTAGATGAAAACATGATATTAAACAAGATATGAAAGAAAGAAGCAATAATATTAATAAAACAAAGAGTTGAGAAAACAAATCTATAATCCAAGGTCTACAAAAGATGAAGTAGATCTAGATCCGTGCTTGTCACGAGCTTTGAATCCTTCTCCAGTTTTCTCCCTTGCAATTCTACGTTACAATAATTAAACCGATACGAATTACAATGCTAAGATGTGTTTAGATAGGCTCTAGATTTCTTGCCCAGCAATAAATTACCTTCTATTACAATTAGAATTCAATTAAGGTAGTAAAAACTGCCCAAAATACAATTAGAACTTGAAAAGGGCAAAATAGTAAATTCCCTGCTCCCATCAGTCTGCTTGTCGTGCTGCCTGCGCCAACCACTCGCAGCCTGTGCGTGGGAATCCTGTCCTAAACTGTAGAAAATCTCCCAGGCTTCGCATGGACAGTAAGATCGCTGAAAACGGACTTCTAGAACTCCAGATATGGCCAAAACAGTGTAGACTGCGCAACCTTCTCAGAAATCCGAATTTTAATCAATTTATCTTCCAAAAACGATAGAAGCATCAACCATAATCGATATTCTTGTAAATCTGCACAACTAAGCAAAATACATCAAAACTACAACAAACTTGAGGCCAAGACAATCAATTTAAGCCGATATGGAATACTCCAAGTGGTATAAAATCCACTTATCACACCCCCAAACTTAAACCGATGCTTGTCCTCAAGCATAAACAAATATATTATATACAACTAACTACTACCACTTCTGTAGGTGATCACGGTTGCATTTGGCATATGCAACAAGCCCTTAAACCCCTAGGTATCCCTAGTGGAGGAGTGAGGTCTCGTGAGGGCCTATAACGAATGTACCCACAAAATCCAATGCAATGCAATGCATGAATGCAACTAATATGAAAATGCAATTGATTTACTACTAATATATCACCACACCTTCAAATCCTCTCATGTCATTTCAACTTAAGAATCAAAGTAATAATGCGATGTCTTGGTGTCGAAAGTGCAAGTATTCACATAGTCTACTCAATGAGCATGCATAAGTTCTCAAAAGTCCATGTCAAGTGTAAGAATAAGTTAGTAACCATGCTAAGCCTACAAGAGTACATCTTTGAGACAAAACTCGGGATCTCATACGCAAAAACAAGCAAACACTCACAATTCACTCATGAACAAGGGTAAGTGTATCACTCAATTCCAACAAAATCATAAGCATGCTTGACATTTGGTATCAATCTAACTCTTAACACAACATACGTCAATGACGATAATCAAAAGGTCTTTATTTGGGTTGTAACAGGGCTAGGGACAAGGTATGTCAAATAAGCCAAATCAGGTGAAGTGTCAAAAGCTAGTGCCGCGTTAGCTGGGTGGGACCCACCTACCGCGTTAGCTGGGGGTGGGACCCACCTGTCACGTCAGCAAGGTGGGACCCAATTGTCACGTAAGTAGGGTGGGACCCACCTGTCACGTGATGCACCGTCAATCGACAATAAATTGTAAATATAAATAAATAATAATATAAAATTATTAAATCAATATATATATATATATATATATATATATATATATATATATATATATATATATATATATATATATATAAAGGAGGATACGCGGGAGCTTAGGTGGCACCTTTAATTTTGTCTTAATACATTTTTCTAATTTTCTAGAATTTTAAATCTTAATAAATTAAAAATATCATTTATCATATCATATTAGAAGTAATATAGGTATTATGTGTTTGAGTTTATGAAGGACAAGCTTCATAGAATCCATTTAACTAAAAATCCTATCCTATTGAAAATAGAATAGGTCGTCGTAAGACCTAAAGTTTAACAATTTTAAACACTAATAATAATAATCTATCTTTAACATTTAGAATTAGATTAGAAGTAGAAAAAATGTGAATTTATATAGAAAGAGAATTCAAATTTTTATAGAATATATATAATTAAAAATTGTTTAACAAACCGTTCTATAAAAGAGAATTCATCTCACAAACTCCTCTATTCTAAAAATTGAGTATCTTGCTCATCAGGTATTTCACATACTCTAAATTTTGAAGTCCTCTATATGTTCAATTTACTCGCATCTAGATTGATTTATTTGCTTTTATTATCAGGAATTTTACTTCCACGATATATTTTCTACTCAGAATGCAATTGATCATACTGTTACTATATATTCAAGGTTGTTTTTCACATGGAGAAAGGAGATATTCAACGGCATCAAATTTATATATATGTTAATTTGTTGCCATCAACATATATTGTAAATAAATTTGTAGTGCAGTAGCTTCGATTGTTTATATTATATTGTTAATTTATGTAAGTTATTTGTTTATAAATTTATATTGCACTATTTTGAAGCGGAGAAAATGAGTTGTTTCCGCGATAATCTTCAAATATGTTATACTTAACTATACTTTTTAATTAGTGATTCAAAATTTTCAAGTACATCATAGAGTTCTACTTTTTTCTGCAACAATACGATTTAATAATTCCGTTAAAATTTTAATAAATCAAATATGACAACAGATTGAGTACTTGATAAAGTGCATAAAAAAAGTCCTCTTTTAAAAAAGAAAAGATTTGATGTGTTAACATGTATAATAAAAGAAAATACATAAATATCTATAGTATAAAGAGAAAATAAGATATATTTTCATTTTTTAAAATTCCATAAATTGTAGAAAGTTTAGAGAAAGTAAAAACTGGAATTCACTCTATTTTTAGGTTTTGATTTTAAGGATAAAAATTGTTGTATAAGATAAATATCATCAATAATATGTAATGAAGTTGGAATATCGATCCCAAATGATATCTGCTCACTATAAAAGATTGTATTAGCTATTAAAATTTGATATTGATGTTACAAATTTATTTTATTTTTATGGGTTCAATTTTTATGGATAAAAATTGATATACAAGTAATATAAGTAAAAGTTAGGATTTTGGTCTTAAAGAGAGAGCGGCTCAATAGAAATAATCATGTTTAACGAGAAAGCGGTTCAATAGAGATGTCCGTCTTGAATATTAAAATTTAATATTGATGATATATAATAGAAGATAAATATATTTTGAATTTTTTAGAATTTTAGGATTTTAAATATTAATAACTAAAAAACTATGTTAAAAGCATAATAGATGTTCAAATTTATAGAGAATAAGAATTTGAATTTATAAGTAAGACATATAATTAAAAGTTATGTGGAAAGTAGAATATGTGTTTATAAGACAAATAATTAAGAGTTTTACTGTAAGTAAAATAGGGGTTCTAATTTATAGAGAAGAATAGTTTGAATTTATAGAAAATACATATAATTAAGAAAATTATTGGAGCTATAAAATATGTTTGAATATATAAAGAATACATATAATAAAATATTTTATTGGAAGTAGAATTCGAGGACGATAGAGATGTCTTATATGATTTTTTAAAACTATATATCTTTTCATAGAATTTCTTTATTTTAACTTTTTTATACAAGTTAGTTATACTTGTATTAGAAAAATGTATCCATAAATTCAATTTGAGTTCATCGAGGTCACCCTCAGGTAAGAAGTCTGAGGTTAGGACAAAATAAACTACAAGTTATGGTTATTTTTGTAAATTCAGAAGGATGAATTTTATTATTACAAAATTGCCATCCAAGATTTATACTAAAATCAATGTAATCTCAGGTAAGGTCCCTGAGGTCATCCTCGGGGCCATTTTTCTCAATTCAATATTATTCCGTAACAAAAAATCTTTGTATTTAAAAAAATGATGTGTTAACAGAAAGATATTCACAAGCGAAAGTTATAAATAAATTGGTTTATCTATAATATACAAAAATAGTATTCTGTATTTTCATCTTTGAAAACTCCATAAATATTATAAAGTTTTAAAAAAATGTAAAATTTGGAATTTACTTTCTTTAAAGGTTTTAATTTTTAAGAAAACAAAGCTATTTCATAAAATAAGTGTCCTCACTAATATTTAATAATAATTAATGAAGTTAAAATTCGGTTCCAAATAAGAGCGGCTCAAAACGTGTTTAACGGGAAGGCGGCTCACTAGAAAAGACTGTATTAGCTATTAAAATTTGATAATGATGTCATATTTTTTTAAGATTCGGTTTTTATGAATAAAAATTATTTTAAATCTTTATAATATTTGTAAAAGTTGTAATTTCGATTTTAATGAGAAAACGGCTCAATCGAAAAAATCGTGTTTAACAAGAAATCAGTTTAATAGAGAAGATTATGTAACTAATAAAATTTAATATTAATAATATAATATAACGTATACAATTTTTAAAAAAATTATAACGCCGCCGCGAAGCGCGGCTTTATCTACTAGTTTGTAAATAAAATTGTAAATATGGTATAATTGCAATGATTCCAAAAAAATATAGTTAATTTGTAAATAAAACTTTAAAACGTATTATAATTAATGAATATCCTTGACTAAATTTAAATCAATTATTTAAATTTAAATTATAATAATTATATATAAAAATATACTTATAACATAAAAAAATCATTGCAATGCATCATACGCGGGTTATAAGTAGAAGATCCCATAAGACCAAAAGCGCAATACTCAGCAAATATGCCCAAAATCCCTTTACTCACCAAATATCCCAATATACCTAATCCTCCACCAAATCGCACAAACAACACCTGATAACAAATAAAAAATATAAGCTACAATCCATATCATATATTATTGAGTGAGAAAAGAGACACGACATACCAGTCGCTATGACAAGTAGTTTGCCACAGTCGCCAAAGTTGAAATTGATGGCGGGATTGAATACAACGGAACCGATAACCGGCATTTCAGGGATTACGGGAAGGATTGCGGGGAGGATTTGGTGGAATTGGAACGCCGAACAATTTTGGGGAGAGAGAGATTTTTTGGAATATTGTCTACCGAACATTTTTGGGGAGAGAGAGATTGTTTGGAATATTGTCTACGTAAGGTATACGTTGAACGTCGGTTTGAAGACCGGATTGAAAACAATGTCACGTGGAACTGGAACGCCGAACATTTTTGGGGAGAGAGGGATTGTTTGGAATATTGTCTGCCGAACATTTTTGGGGAGAGAGAGATTGTTTGGAATATTGTCTACGTAATATTGTATGTATTTTGGAGGAGATTGGGGCGATTGGCCACTACTGTAGTGTTTAAATAGGGTGTTGCTAAATGCAATAAAAAATTACTTCACACAGTAATGTGAAATTACTAATAAGACCTTCAATTTTTATGATTAAACACACTAATCTTGAGTAACATATTTATGACTTATAATTAAATAAGTCATTAAGATCCATTTCCTTGTGTATGTCTGTCTGACTCCGTGCCATCTAATTGAATAATGAATCCTCAATCTTCATAATAAAAGATTTCAACCACTTGTACATATGAAAATTGATTTCAAATATATTAAAACTGAAATTATTATTATTGGATTAAAAAAAGTATGATTTTAAATTTTTTGGAAAGATAATATTTGTTACTTGTTATTAACTTAAAATTCGAGCAAGCATAATTCTTTTTTAAATATAATTATGTATTTTTTTAATTTTTTACTTTAATTTTGAAAAAACAATTCACCTATTACAATATATAAGTCCTTTATATTAAATGCAATGGATTTTATCTATTTTATTTTAATTTTTTATTTAAAATAGTTTAAATTTATATACAATTTTATACAACATTACTCAAATATTAATTACATCAAATTTGATTTTAGTTAGATAAATTTTATAATTTTATTTGAATCAATAACGAGTTTCTAATTTGAAAGAATTGAAAAAAAAAAACAATCAATTCAAACGCTCATTTTATTGTTTTCGTTTTATCTTGAAATCCGAAAATCATATTTAGACGATTTTACTGTTTTACAACTCACTCAAAACTCAAAAAATAATCTTTAATTTCATAATACTTTAACAATTAATATTAATTGTAATTTTTCGATAATTGATGACAAAGAAAAGTTACAAATTTTTATATCGAGAATTCTATCTCATTCAAAAAATATATTTATATTTGATTTAAATTATTGAAATGCATTTTTTAGTATTTGAATATTGTAATCCTACTAACAACCAATACTCTTTTTAACATTAAATTAAACAGTTCTCATCTATTTATTTAAAATCTATTAATGCTAATCAATTTGGTCGCTAATGATATAAATAAATTATTGAAAATTTAATACAAAATTCATTGGCCAACTTAGTAATATCTTAATTTTAATTTTTCTTAGTATAACTTTTAACTTTACCTTAAAAAATATACTTCCTCTGTACCTCTCAATTGTTTACATTGGGGGATGGAGGAGTGACAGGTATTTTAAAGCTCCTAAAAAGTATAGTTCCATAATTTATTTTTAATTTTTTTACGAATAAAAATTTAATGTTTAAATTTTTATTAAAAAAAGAAAATTTTAAAAATAAGTTATGGAACTATACTTTATATACACCTTAAAATGCGTGCCAAGAAATACTGAAAACATGTAAAGAAATGAGTGGGACGGTGGAAGTAAAAGATAAAATATATTAATCGAAATAACGCTAAACATAAATATAAGTTTTTAATAAAAGTAAAGTATTAACCTGTTGTATGATCTTTCTTTGAAAAAAAATTTCAATTATTGTTGACAGAATTTTTAAATAACGAACAAGAATTTATTAAAAAGAAAAAAGTATAGCCAACAATGATATGAGAGTAAGGAAACTAAAGATTAACTATGTATAATTGACTCTTGGAAATATATGTTTTAGATTATATGTGTTAGATTAGGTTAGTGTTTGAAGATTGATGTTATTGAGGAAGGGTATACATTTGTTGCCAATATTGTTGCCACCCGGGAGTTTCGGAGATGGAAAGATGGTGTATATAGATGCACTGCTACAACTCGCTAAGTACCACATACATGCTATTGTTGTATTGAACGTGGATCACGACCGTGAAATAGCATTGATAATAAATTCGCGGAGAGACGAATTTGGGATGATAAATTGTGATGGTTTGATAGATTGTGATGATAGATGATAGATTGTCATTTTTTTCAAATGAAATAATAATATATACAATAAATTCATGATATTTATATGTTATATTATATTTTAATATAAATATATAAATTACAACTTTGAGATGCAATTAGCTCACTATATCTAATACTTTTCTAATGATGTATTAGCAATTAGCTCACCATTTGATTCAAAAGTATACCTTATACAACTTTTAAAAATAGTTTCGTTCAATGATACACCCTCGTGTTTCACTAATGATGTTGTATAATGTCATCCATCCATAATCATGAACAAAATAAAAGAGTTTCCTAAGCTAATAGACATATGTTTGTTTGCTATTACTTTCTCAAAATAAGTAATTTAGATTTAAAATAAAATTACACATTCGCATATTTTTATTGGAAATAAAAAATTTATTTAATAAAAAATAAGATAGACTAAACCAATACATGATTAAATGTAAGAATGTAAATAATAATTTTTACAATTGGAGCAACATATGGATAACTATATGGCTAAAGAAGTAAGTTTTAATCTTTTGTCCACGGACTTGCTCAATGTCATCTACAATTAGGTCGTTAATTTTTCAATAGGAATTTTTAGATATTATTGTCAATACTTAGTGGAAAACAGATTCTTTGACAAATCTAAATATTTTCAATTATACATAAATGTTAGGTCCAATAAGATTGTAGAAGGGGGGTTGAATACAATCTATACCATTTTCTCAAAATTTATTCGTTAAATAATTTTGCCTTAAACGAATATTTTTGTGCGGAATAATATAACACAAATTTCAAGTTGAATATAGCAATATATTAACTTGAGGGGTGTTACAAAATCAGTCCAAATGATTATCAAGGGATTAATAACTAATTAGAAAATTCAACATGAACTTTGCTAATTTAGTTAATAAAATCAAGATATCAATTTGTGAACTAGGAAACTTAATTCGCTAGTAGTACAAGAATCACAAGTAAACAAGTTCCAATGGATAGGATATTACAACTGAGATGAACTTGAATTTACAGAATTAAACTTGTAGGTGTTCTTGAGCTTGAGAGAGAGAGAAATAGGCTGCTGTGTATTTTCTTCTTGTTTTGTTCGACTGATTCTTTTCATTCTGCACTCTTCTGCCTTATATACACAGCCATAGTCATACTACTTGATTTAAACTGATATGACAATCATTTTACATTAATATGACAATCGGTATGACTATCAAATCAATGTAATATGACTGTCTAGCTTAAATATAACTTTCGGTATAACTTAACTAGTCAATATAACATTCGGTATGACTTACCAAATGAATATAACATTCGGTATAACTTACCTATTGAATGAAATATGACTATCTCCATTTAACTGAATATGACTATCTCCATTTAACTGAATATGACTATCGGTATAACTATCAGTTTTATAGTTATATCATCATATTTTTCAGCTTATAATTAATTAAATGACTTATAAAAAATCATTTAATTAATTAATCCTTTTTCATATTAATTCTTATTTAATTAATCTAATAATCACTTTAACAAATATATTAATTCTGATAGAATTAATTTATTTATTAACTTAATTACTTGACTTAATCAATTAAAATAGAATTAATATAAATTCTTTAATAGTCAATACTCCACTGAAAACCACGTAATTATCATAAGGAACATACACTGGCATGATGTTGACGTTCGATGTACTGTCTGGTTCATGAACGACTAACTCCAATCTCTGTTCTTCATCGTGACTTTTAACACTGTGGTCTTTTATACTCTTCACTCTCATCAATCATTCGGTACTGAAATTGTTTCTTGTCACTAATAGAAATCTCTGTCTTTGAAAATGAATCCACTTGTTTCAATGCTACCTTGAGGCCTGATCAGATATCTGAATCTTCTTCCAGTGTAAAACATCAAAACTATAGATTGACTTGTTGATTTTTCTTCTGATGGTTATCATCTTTTGAGATTCCTGTGACAGTTGATATTATTTACTTATTACAATCTAGTTTAATTGGATTAGGATCCTCGAACTACAAATAGGCTGAGTCATATGCCTTTCAATCTCCCCCTATTTGTTTGTTATACAATAACAAGCAAATACCTAGAGGATTCTTCAACTAATCCCAATTAAACAAGTAAAAGAAAACACTTTAAATGCTAAGTAAATAATGTAAAAGTTCTGGTTTATATTAACATTATCCAGATTCAAACAGAAAAGATAAATACAAGATAGATGATCCTCTAGACTGATCATATAAGATAATTATCCTATCTTGTTCTATCAAAGCTCTAATGATATAACTTGTAGAGCTAATCTTCAGTTACCACTTTCTTTCTCATTGATTTCTCCTTCTTCTTGTTCATCCATGTCCGGTAGATTCTTGATCATTTCTGAATCAACAAGTAAATCCCTTCTGGATGACACATCTGTAGGATAGACCAGTGGTATTCCAAGTTTCTTTCTTAACTCACCTTGATATTGCTTGTACTTCTTCATGTTGGTCTGAGCATAGGATCGAATATGATTTGCAGCTTCAATCTTTTCCTGTGATGCAAAACCATGATTCCGAAGAGCATATTCAACATATACCAAGTGTCTGGCAAGATGTGTATACAATTCGTCTGTCTGAAGATTAACAGTATGAATGACTTCTCCCTTGAGAATTTTAACTTGTGGAGGGTCATTTATAACTTCAGGACCAGCTCTTTCAGCAAACTCTTGAAACTTTTCATGAAGCAGTATGCCTAGTTCAGAAGATGTTCTTACTTTTGGTCTCAACACCCAAAGCTCTGACAGGGATCTATCATAGAAGAACTGAAGCGATACTTTGTGAGATCCGAGCTTATGACATTCAACGAAGATAAGTAGCTCACCATTCTTAGGATCAGATGCAGTGGTTATTCTCACAATTTCTGTCTTTAAAGCTTTCAAATACATATCATGTATAGGGTTCTTCTATTTAAAGCTTTCAAAAATGGCAATCATCCGACGATCATCATAGTCAGAAGTTTGTGGTGAGTCAATTACCTTTTGAGCACGTTCCCACTTATCACCATTTTTGTACTTGATGTACATCTTCCTAGCTTCCAGCTTCTGAGCATGTTGCTTTTGAAGTGCTTCCTGTTCTGCCTTTTGAAGTCTCTCATTATGAGCTAACTGTTCAAGTGTCTTCTTGAGTCTTTCTTCTCTCATAGCCAGATTAGCTTCATTCTGTTCGAGTTCTTTGTTTGCTTCAAAATTCATTTGTTGTGTTTCAACAGAATCAGGAATTATTTGCTCTTCATCATCCCAAAAACTGAGATCTGGTTCATCAAATTCTTCACCAACATCAGGAAACTGTAAGTCAGCAAACAGATCAATATCAGGTTCACCTGTATAGTAAAAACCTTCTACATCATCATTTTCCTGTTCTGCTGCTTGATGAGTTGTCTTCTTCCCTTCACTCCTATCTTCAAATTTTTCTTTACTTGCACTTGCACTTGCTCCCCCTCTAGATTTCTCCCCCTTAGTTGAGGAATCCTCTACAGTCTTGTGACTTGTACCAGCTCCAGGGTCACTTCCATCACTACCTCCAAAGAATTTCTTCTCTTCTGCTGTAAGTGAGTGAGTTCTGCTGATGATATTATATAAATGTCTTAACCCCTTTGCTTGATGATCACTTTGTTTTTCAATCTGACTGAGACGATGTTCAGTGGTTAAATGATTTTCATTTATGTTGGTCTGAAGATCTTCAATCTGATTAGCCATAGATGATATAATAAGATCTTGAGCCACTGTGACATCTCCAGAGTCTTCAACTGCTTGTTGTTGAGAAAGTTATTGCATTGATTTTGTTGTTGAAGATAGTTCTCATGTTGTCCATATCAAACCTTAAGTTTTTGTTGTCCTCTTCAGCTTGAGCAAGACTTTCTTTCATCTGATTTAATTGAGTAATGAGAGATAAAGTGTATGTGTCATTGTGTGCTCTCACCTCAACAGCTCTCTGAGTATCACTCACCTCACGTGCTGGTGTTTCACTCAGATTTGAAGTAATTCTCACATCACTCCTCTCATAGTCCATAGCTGCATCCATTGTACCTGCACTGGAGATCACCCTAGCCTCCTCTTGGAAGGTCAGTGGGGGTGCAATGGGATTTCGCAAATCCCGATCAACCTGTGAAGGTTCTTCTGCCGTAACAATGGCAGGCACTGTAACTTGCTCCACTTGCATAACAATATTTTCAGCTTCATTTGCAAAAATATCTTCCCCCATTGTGAGTAACAGGGGTGAGCTTGAAGGAATGAATGGGTTTAAGATTGCCTTTGACATGGTTTTACTTTTCTTTTGCGATGGCAAATCTGTTTCACTCACAATACCACTACTGGGAACAGCTCTTTTGAATGACAATTTCTTTCTACGATAGTGTTTGGAGAATTTAGGATCAGTGTTTGGTGCATTGACCTGGGATAAAGGTTGTGGATCTACAACCCCTTGGTCACTTCTCACAATCATTTGACTACCAGAAAGATATTGAGATTGTAGTGGAGTTGAGTCAAATACCTGATCATTGACATGTACATCATCTTCATTTTGAGTGTGTTGATCCACTGGAAGTTGATGTTCAAGAACATTCAAGGGTTCAGAATCAGGTTGAGGTACTGGAACTTGTTCTGCTTCAGGCTGTGGAGCTTGTTGAACTAAAGGTACCACAGCATCTGGCTGTGGCATGACATTTGGCAAATGTATGTATGTAGACATATAAGGTGTTATGACTACAGGAACATGCAACAAGACTTTAGAAGTGTCCAGCCTGGTGTAGAACTTCTTGTTTGGTTTACCAGACCATTGAATTCGATCATTTGGAAATGGAGCAGGTTGATCCTTAGGCATTAGATGATTAAAAATTAGTGTCAAAAATCGAGGATAATGACACTTAACCGGTTTACCTTTTCCAAAGTTCTTTGTAGCCTTCTTCAATCGATTCAGCAGAATAGGCCATATCAAACTGCCAAAATTGATTCTTCTATTGTGAGCAATAGCGAAACCAATTGACTGTAACATACCTGTGATGACAGTATTGTTGCTCTTTGTAGAATTAGCAAACACCTTTGCTATGATCTCGAAGAAGATATTCCATTCTTGAACAAGATTGCTTTTGAGTGGTCGTTTCAGATTCAGTTGACCATGATAGTTGATATTTGTGAAAAATTGAGTCAACTCATCATTTGAAGGCAATTCAGCAAATCGTTCAGTAGGAAGTCCCAGAGCAGCATTGAAGACAGATTCATCCACTGTATATGTCTGGCCATTAAAATCGAATGAAAACGATCTTTCATCTGAGACAGCTGTAGTACACATTAATTTGAGTGGACCAAATTTCATTGGAACATTTGCAGTTATAGAGTGACTACAGAGATTTTGCTCATTTAGAAACTTTATCCAGGACTTGAACCGATCCACTGGGCAATCCTCGGGATTAAAGTATCCAATATAATTGTGATTCACAAGTTCAAAATTATTATAAGCACCAGCCATTGCAAATCAGGGATTAAAATTAGTAAATCTGCAAAATTCAACAATTTAACCCAATTAAATTACAAAATTCGAATTAATTAATAATTAAAAAAATTCGAAAAATCAAAATCTCTATCAAAAATTATGAAAAATTCAGACAAGGATCTTGATTGTAATACAAACACACATGTAATTTTAGTTTTTACAAAATCACAACCAAATGTTCGGATTTTTAGATCAAAAAATTCGAATTTTTTCAAACTCAAAAACCTCAAAACTCGATCAAATCTTACATATTCAATCTTGATTAAGAAGATTATGGACTGGGTAATCAAGAATAATCCTTAGAAACACGTTTTGAGTAAGATTCGAGGCAGAAATTGGACAGAGATTCGTTCGAATTCGTGTGTATATGTGTGTATATCGAACGGATTGGGTGACTTAACACGCCAATATAACAACCACTTGATATGACTGTCAAATATAACTTAGTGAATATATATCAATTAACTGAGATATGACTATCGGGTGATAGTCATACCGATAGTTATATTACGTTTAAAACGTAATATGACTACCCTAGGCTGTTCTAATATAACTACCGAAAGCACTCAATATAACAATTAAATCTAAGTTATACCGATAGTTATATTACTTGTTAAAACACTCAATATAACTATAAACTATTTTAACAGATATATTTAAACAAAAACAAAAACAAAGTTATATCTAATTTATTTCTAAGTTATATTACATTATTTAACACTAATATAACTAATCAAACGTTCGAATATAACAATCAAGGAGATTGTTATACCGATAGTTATATTGTAACAAATCAGTTAATATAACTAACTAAAAACAGAATATCAACAGTTTAAATCAAGAAAATTACATTAATAATTTACATAACCAAAAAATAGCAAATTAATTTATACTAAAATTATAAAACCTAATAAAAATTGTAAAAACGATCATATGCAGTCCCTTTTACGAAATCAAACATTAATAACAGAAGGACAAACATTACAAATTAAAATAAAATAAAATAAAGTAAAATAAAACTAAATAATTATACTACATATTTACATAATTATTTCTGATGAGTTAATAAATCTATAAATTTTCTAATAAAACAATTTCCATATAGAAAATTATTCAAAAAGAAACTATGATTTATTTAAACAACAAAAATAATCAAATTGAATTAAACACAATAACATTTTCAAGAAAAATAGATTTCTCATAAATTACAGCTTGTAAAATTCGAGAAAAATATTTTCAAAGAAAATGAATTAATCTAAAAATATAATAAGTAATTAAAAATATGTACAGAAGATAATAACAATGATTTTAAGATGAAATAAGCAAGGGTATAAGTTGATAAAATAATTATACAAGTGATTTAATAAGAAATATTAACACAATAATCACTTGTAAATTATTAAAGATCAAACCTCAGATATTAACCAGTTTAATTACTAGGACTATTTAACATACCCAATTCACCAACAATTCTGGTAAATGTGGATTCGTCAAGAGACTTAGTAAAAATATCTGTTGTTTGTTCTTCCGTGGGTACAAAAAATAACTCCACGGTACCATTCATGACATGCTCTCGAAGAAAATGATACCTGATGTCAATATGCTTTGTCCTTGTGTGCTGCACAGGATTGTTAGAGATTGCTATGGCACTTGTATTATCACATAAAATTGGAATTTTATCAAGCACAAAGCCATAGTCTCTCAGCTGATTACTGATCCACAAAATATGTGCGCAACAGCTTCCAGCAGCTATATATTCAGCTTCAGCCGTTGAGTTGGAAACTGTCTGTTGTTTCTTGCTGTACCAGGAAACTAGTCTACCACCTAGAAATTGACAACTCCCAGATGTGCTTTTTCTATCCACAACACTTCCTGCATAGTCAGAATCTGTATATCCAACAAGATTAAAACCAGAATCTTTAGGGTACCAGATGCCTAGGTTAGGCGTACCCTTAAGATATCTCAGAATTCTTTTAACAGCAATGAGATGAACATCTCTAGGATCCGATTGGAACCTTGCACACAAGCACGTAGCATGCATAATGTCAGGTCTACTCGCAGTAAGATAAAGTAATGAGCCTATCATACCTCTGTAGCTTGTGATATCTACCTTGGCAGAATTTTCACATGCTCCAAATTTGACAGCTGTGGATGATGGTGTCTTTGCTGAAGAAGAGTCCTCCATTTGATACTTCTTGAGAAGCTCTTTGACATACTTGGATTGACAGATAAATATTCCATCTGTCCTTTGACTTATTTGCAATCCAAGAAAGAACTTCAACTCACCCATCATGCTCATTTCAAATCTACTCTGCATTAACTTCGCAAATTTCTTGCACAAAAGATCATTAGTAGACCCAAATATTATATCGTCCACATAGACTTGGACTATAATTGTATCATTCTTATGTTTCTTTGTAAAGAGAGTTTTGTCTATGACACCTCTAACAAAATCATTTTCAAGCAAAAATTCAGAGAGAGTGTCATACCATTTCCTTGGTGCTTGCTTAAGACCATAGACAGCCTTGAAAAGGAAGTAGACATAGTCAATTAAATCCTGATCTTCAAAGCCAGGGGGCTGTTCTACATAAACCTCTTCATCTAGCTTGCCATTCAAGAAAGCACTCTTGACATCCATTTGATAAACTGTAAAGGTTGAAAATGCTGCGAATGCCAAGAATATTCTTATGGCCTTAAGTCTAGCCACTGGAGCATAGGTCTCATCATAGTCAATGCCTTCAGATTGAGAGTAACCCTTTGCTACCAGTCTTGCTTTATTTCTCGTCACTGTGCCATCTTCATCAAGTTTGTTTCTGAATACCCACCTTGTGCCAACTACTGGTCTGTCTGTAGGTCTGGGTACCAGCTTCCAAACTTCTTGTTGTTTAAATTGATTGAGTTCATCTTGCATAGCAATCACCCAATCAGGATCAGAAAGAGCTTCTTCAGTTTTCTTAGGTTCCATTTCAGATAGAAACCCTGAATAATTGCATTGATTCTGAAGAGCTCTTCTAGTCTTTACACCAACAACTGGATCACCAATGATTAACTCAAAAGGATGAGCTCTATTCCAAACAGTCTGTCTGGGAAGATTAGATCTTGATGATTCTCCTTGACCTTCATTGGGATGTTGTGTGTGACCAGTTGACCCTTCATTTTCTCCCCCTGAGTTGTTGCTAGGTTGACTAGATGATGATTGATTAGGAGAGTCAGAGGAATTTTGACTACTATCATTGATTTCATCATCATTACCCTGATCATCATTGTTGTCATTAGCATCAGCAAAAATCTCAGGTGCATTGTCATCATCTGAATCTGTATCTGTCATGTCATCGAAAGATAGCTTCTCAGATGGATTCTCAGTTTGGATACTAGGAAGTTTAGTGTCATCAAATGTTACATTGACACTTTCCATCATTTTCTGTTCATCAATCACATACACCCTGTATGCTCTCATTGAATAACCAATAAAAATTGCTTCAAATGCTTTGTTATCGAATTTACCACCTTGATCATCACCTTCTTTAAGCACAAAGCACTTTGCCCCAAATACATGAAAGTATTTGAGTGAAGGTTTCTTATCAGCCATAATTTCATAGGGTGTCTTCATTTGATCTTTATTGATTAGAGTTCGATTCTGGGTATAGCACGCAGCATTGACGGCTTCAGCCCAAAAGTACAATGGAAGCCTTGATTCACTTAGCATAGTACGTGCAGCTTTAATCAAGGTTCTATTCTTTCTTTCCACTACCCCATTTTGCTGAGGAGTTCTTGGAGCTGAATATTGTCTGGTTATACCCTTCTCAGTGCAAAAGTCATTTAGAACTGCATTCTTGAATTCAGTTCCATTGTCTGATCTTATAGCTCTCACTGGATACGTAGAATCTCGCTCAATTAACTTGATGTGATCAATCACCAGTTTTGGAGTCTCATCTTTAGAATTCAAAAACAGAACCCATGTGTATTTTGAAAAATCATCAACAATCACTAGAGCATATCTCTTCCTTGACATAGACATCACATTAACTGGACCAAACAAATCCATATGAAGTAATTGTAATGGTTCAGTTATTGAAGATGTATCAGTGCTCCTGTGACTTGCCCTTTTTAGCTTGCCCTTCTGACATGCATCACACAGTCCTTCTTGAGTGAATTCCATTGAAGGCAACCCTCTCACCAATTCTCTTTTGACCAGAGAATTCATTGTCTTAAAATTAAGATGAGACAGCTTCTTGTGCCATAGCCAACTCTCATCATTAGATGCTTTAGTGTAGAAGCAAGTGACTTCTTCAGTGCTTCCTGAGTTCATATTGGCTACGTACAGATTGCCTTTTCTAACTCCTGTCAGTTGTGGCTTTTCATGTCTCTTGTGTGAAATTAGACAATTCTTTTTGTTGAAATGAACTTCATAACCTTTATCACAGAATTGGCTGACACTGAGCAAATTGTGCTCAAGTCCTTTCACAAAAGAAACTTCATCAATGATAACATTTCCAGCTTCAAGTCTGCCATATCCATCAGTTCTACCTTTGCTGTTATCTCCAAAGGTAACTACTGGGCCGGCCTTCTCCACCAAATTTGTCAGCAGGGTTCTATCTCCAGTCATATGCCTTGAACATCCACTGTCCAAGATCCAGGTTACTCGATCAACCTGTTCAATACCCTGCAATGACAAATGAGTTAAACCTTCTTCGGGACCCAAATTTGATTGGGTCCTGCGTACTTAAAGTATTGACCTTTGTCAGGCAAAACAACATTTTTAAGTTTAACCTCTTTAGTCAATAAACATTTAATCTTATAAACAGATTTGAAAATCTTTTGTTTACTCTTGGGTATCCATGTTTCTCTCGCAGCAGTAACACTTGTGTCATTGACTGGACATTTGACCTGGTAGACATTCTTGGTAATCTTTTGTTTAGTCTTAGGTACAAATGTCTCTCTCCTAACTTGAGGAGGAAAAGCAGTCTTAGATCGAACATTATTGTTCCTGTTCATGTGCTGTCGAGGAGCATTCTGTTTAACACATGCATAATTACCATTAAAATAAGCACGCATGTTGTTAAAAGCACAAGACATACAATTTATAATACCACATGCTTTATGATTAGAATTAATAGTAGGCATGGTATTTTTCTGCTTTGACTTGTTACTACCTAATCCAGTCTTAGAAGTATTAGCTGATTCAACAACTTTGACTGGTACTTTAGGTACATCTTTCTTGGGTGACACATTTGTTGTGTTAACGTCCTCAACTGATTTAGCCTTAACAAATACTGTGACATTTTTCTTGGATGACACATTCTTTGTATTATAGTTTTTAGCAGTTTTATTCTTAACACATTTATTCTCAACAAGAACTGTGCCATTTGCAGCATCCTCATTTCTCATTTCTTCATGTATAACCATAGAACTAATATCTGGTGGACCAGCATCAGATTTTTAAACATTGGTTTTTCAACATTCTTGAGAATATGTGGTATACCTCTTTCTTTAGCTGGTATAGAATTAGGGGAATGATTACTCAAAGAACCAACAGCTTGACTGTAATCAAATCCTATTCCTACAGTTTGTTCTAATGCTTGTTTGTTGAAGAAATCTTTAGAAACTTTAACAGTATTATAACACGCTCTAACCTGTGTTTCAAGTTCTCTAATCTTGGTTTCTTGTTCAGCAATTTTATCAACTTGTTTTGTCATGTAATCTCCTAGACCTTTTTCTCTGCAGTTAAGTCGAGCTATTTCTTCTATATTCTTATCTTGATTAACCTGCACCTTTTTTAAATCTAACATTTGATTTTCAAGGTTAGTGTTAACAAGACTTATTCTCTCGTACCCTCTTTCTGCATTATTCAAGGAACTACGTAAACTATCAATTAACTGAGCATCAGTAAGAATTACCGGAGTGGTATAATAAGTTGAAGATTCAGCATTTGCCACCAACGCAAAGTTTCCATATTCTTCATCTTCGCTATCTGTATCATCCCAGCTTTTACCAGCTGCCACATAAGCTCTTCCACTTTTCTTCTTTTCAGAAGCATAATCTTTCTTCTGTGCTTGCTTGGGTTTCTGACACTCAGTAGCAAAATGTCCCAACTCATTACAATTGAAACAACGGATTTTGCTTCTGTCAACAGTTCCAGTTTTATAACCTCCCCTGTTACTAGAGGATGAAGAACCTCCTCTCTGAAACCTGTTATTTGACTTAAACCTGAACTTTGGATTTCTTCTGAATCTGAAGTTACTAAATTGTCTCACCATCATTGCCATAGATTCATCTTCCAATTGATCCAGCTCTTCAAGTGAATAAAATTCTCCACCATCCTGAGTAGCTGGTGTTTGGCCAAGTTCTACTTCAGTTTGTTCCTTGTTGAAACTGATAGGTTGAACAACTTTAGTTTCCACTTCCTTAGGAACATCAACCACTAGAGCTGTAGAAGAATTTGCCATTCTGCCTTTGCCATAGAATTCCTTTTGCTGTGATTCTATGTTCCAAGTGAGTAGGCATAGTTAGTAAAAACTTCATGTTGATCTCCTTCTGAGTATAATGCTTGCCATGAACTTGCAAGTTGTTGATTATCTTGTTATACCTTTCGAACACTTCCTGAATGCCTTCATTAGGGCCAGCTCTAAAGTGTTCATATTCAGAAGTTAGAATTTGAAGTCTATTTTCCTTGACTTCATCAGTCCCTTCATTAATGACCTAAATAGTTTCCCAGATGTGCTTAGCAGTTTTACAATTTCTCACATGGCTATACATTACAGCATCTAGGGAATCCAACAGAATGAGTCTCAAATTTTTATCCAATCCAGCTGCCTCCTTATCTTCAGAGGTATAATTCTTAGGGTCCTTTGGATAGGATCTGGCAGGGACTGTTACAGTTCCATTTACAACTGTTTCAGTATCATGTTGCATGGGAGTTACTGGTCCATTTTCCAAAACCCACAAAAAACTTGGGTTTGCTACATCAAGAAATAACTCCATTTTGTTTTTCCACATATCATAATTATCTTTATTAAAGATAGGAATTTTGACATTGCCTTTGGCAGACATGATGAATTTTTAAGAGAGTTAAAAATTCGAACTTAATTTTTGATTGAGTAAAAATAGGATCTTGATTTGTGTATCAATCAATAGGCTCTGATACCAATTGTTAGGTCCAATAAGATTGTAGAATGGGGGGTTGAATACAATCTATACCATTTTCTCAAAATTTATTCGTTAAATAATTTTGCCTTAAACGAATATTTTTGTGCGGAATAATATAACACAAATTTCAAGTTGAATATAGCAATATATTAACTTGAGGGGTGTTACAAAATCAGTCCAAATGATTATCAAGGGATTAATAACTAATTAGAAAATTCAACATGAACTTTGCTAATTTAGTTAATAAAATCAAGATATCAATTTGTGAACTAGGAAACTTAATTCGCTAGTAGTACAAGAATCACAAGTAAACAAGTTCCAATGGATAGGATATTACAACTGAGATGAACTTGAATTTACAGAATTAAACTTGTAGGTGTTCTTGAGCTTGAGAGAGAGAGAAATAGGCTGCTGTGTATTTTCTTCTTGTTTTGTTCGACTGATTCTTTTCATTCTGCACTCTTCTGCCTTATATACACAGCCATAGTCATACTACTTGATTTAAACTGATATGACAATCATTTTACATTAATATGACAATCGGTATGACTATCAAATCAATGTAATATGACTGTCTAGCTTAAATATAACTTTCGGTATAACTTAACTAGTCAATATAACATTCGGTATGACTTACCAAATGAATATAACATTCGGTATAACTTACCTATTGAATGAAATATGACTATCTCCATTTAACTGAATATGACTATCTCCATTTAACTGAATATGACTATCGGTATAACTATCAGTTTTATAGTTATATCATCATATTTTTCAGCTTATAATTAATTAAATGACTTATAAAAAATCATTTAATTAATTAATCCTTTTTCATATTAATTCTTATTTAATTAATCTAATAATCACTTTAACAAATATATTAATTCTGATAGAATTAATTTATTTATTAACTTAATTACTTGACTTAATCAATTAAAATAGAATTAATATAAATTCTTTAATAGTCAATACTCCACTGAAAACCACGTAATTATCATAAGGAACATACACTGGCATGATGTTGACGTTCGATGTACTGTCTGGTTCATGAACGACTAACTCCAATCTCTGTTCTTCATCGTGACTTTTAACACTGTGGTCTTTTATACTCTTCACTCTCATCAATCATTCGGTACTGAAATTGTTTCTTGTCACTAATAGAAATCTCTGTCTTTGAAAATGAATCCACTTGTTTCAATGCTACCTTGAGGCCTGATCAGATATCTGAATCTTCTTCCAGTGTAAAACATCAAAACTATAGATTGACTTGTTGATTTTTCTTCTGATGGTTATCATCTTTTGAGATTCCTGTGACAGTTGATATTATTTACTTATTACAATCTAGTTTAATTGGATTAGGATCCTCGAACTACAAATAGGCTGAGTCATATGCCTTTCAATAAATGACATTTAAATGTTTGGGAAATAATTATTATTTTATATTCCTTTTATGCCGTTATTATTTGCCACAATACCTTTTTTTTATGTCCCCAAAATATTGGCCACATTTACTTTTCAATCAAATTTGGTGTTAAATATGTTAATTTTTCTAAATATGTAAATAATTGAGATTAATTTTGACAATTTTCACTTGATCGCTATATACATGTTTTTTAACTGATAGCCAATATATAAGGGGACGGAGGGAGTACTATGGTAATGTAAGAAGATTCACTCGATTAATGATGCATAATTCTTTTGTTTGTTTGTAAGGATTATATATAGGATTGAATTAATATTCTTTAAAATATAATGAGAAAAAGGACCCTGAGATATATCTCAGGGAACTTTTCCTAAGATATATGCAAAATATCCTTTATATTTTGCTGGGCCCGCAGGGCTAATTAAAAATCTCTGAATTTACTAAAATACCCATCCTATTTTTACATACAAATCCCATATATCTCAGGTAATTTACCTGAGATACATCTCACGTTCCCTCGCAACGGAAATAACGTAAATAACAATTAAAAACGAATTCCAAAGCCCAGATCCATGTATAAAATGATGATCATGGTATAAAAATTCTCAAGAACAAGATTGTACCTTGTTTAAGCTTTCCAATGGATGTCAAATGGAGATCCTAGCTTGTTGATCTTGAGAGTTAAAATTATAACTCCTCCACCGGAATCCACACTTGAATGCTTGCTTGAATCGTCGAACGATTACGCCACGGAAATTGGTACTAGCCAAAATAAATAAACCGATGTGTTCTTGACAAATCTTGATTTCTCCCTTGTCTCTAAAATGTGTATGAACTGAAATTTTCAATTGTGTTGTTACAAGAAGACTAGCCAACCTTTGGCTTATAAAGAGAAATAAAGAAAAATGGACCATTAAACAATTAGGCCATTTTTATTTAAACAAATCTTATTTATTTAAATAAATTAATTAAGTCATACTTAATTAATCAAATAAGTCAAGAAAATACATCTTCAAATTTTATCTTTAACTAATCAAGTCTCACTTAATCAATTTTATAAAATTCGAATTATTATTTATTATTAATTTAAAATCATAATTTAAATTATTATTAATTTAAATTCATGAAATAAATTAATATCCCTTTTAAACATTCTTTGTGTGTGACCCTGTAGGTTATTATTTAATTGGCAACAATTTTATTCTTTAATAAAATTGTAAACAATAAGCGGCGTCTAGTAACACATTATTGCTACCCAATAAAACAATAATTAAATCAACGATTCAATCAACCTTTTATGACTAATGTTCCATGTAATATAATCCCTTTAAATCATGATATTATAGATTAAACTCAAGGCATGTAATGTGTCATCCTCTTCATAATTTAATCTTCATTTTCTTGATCGATGAGTAGACTATTTAATCAAATCAACATTTGAGCATGGCCATGCATTTCATAGTCTCACTCAAACAAGAGGCCGATAATATCACTCCTTTATTCAGGAGATTTAAATTCCATCTAGATCGTTCATATTTCTCACATGATTCATAATATATCCGATATTCACCTTTATCATTATCCGGCTAAAGATAACTTTTGACGAATTCAAAATATATTAATTCTCATGTAGAATTATAACGACTTCAGGTCTAAGGATCATTACACCATTATCACTGTGAGAATACATATGACACATTTATTATTATTATTTACCATGATGTATCTCACGGTGGGTCTGTCCAGTACCCTGTACTCGTACAGTTACCTATGCATTGCTTTTAATATCTGCATACTTATGACCAATGAGATGTGGTCATCTTGTCAATAAACATACTAGCCTTAATGTATTATTATTGTCCTAAGTAATAATAATACTCGGCTAGGGACATTTAAGAATATGATACAATCATTATATAATCTCATGTTCAAGTCACATACTTGCAACTACATAATTTGTATCAAGATTCCAATGACATTTATTATACTTTATTTATTTCGCAGTAAATAAAGCCAATAATAAATATATATATATATATATATATATATATATATATATATCAAATATATAAAATCACTCAAACACAAATACAATTGATTGTATTGACTCTAGGGCACCAATACTAACAATCTCCCACTTGCACTAGAGCCAATCATTCATGTATCGAATACCCATGCTACTAGTGTGACATTCATGCTTCTGCTGCGACAGAGCCTTAGTCAGCGGGTCTGCAATATTATCATCAGTATGCACTTTACATATGTGAATATCTCCTCTATCATTTATCTCTCGAATAAGGTGATATCTCCGAAGTATATGCTTTGTTCTGCTGTGAGCTCTCGGCTCCTTGGCTTGTGCTATAGCTCCATTATTATCGCAGTAAAGATCTATGGGATCTGCGATCGATGGAACTACACCAAGTACTGTAATGAACTTCCGTATCCATACAGCCTCCTTGGCTGCTTCACATGCCGCAATATACTCGGATTCCATTGTAGAATCAGCTACTGTGTCTTGCTTCGAACTTTTCCAGCTTACAGCACCTCCATTTAGGCAAAACACAAATCCAGACTGAGACACAGAGTCATCTCTGTCAGTCTGGAAACTAGCATCCGTGTAACCCTTTACCGTTAGCTTCTCCTCTCCTCCATACACCAAGAATGAATCTTTAGTCCTTTTCAAGTACTTAACAATATTCTTGACCGCCGTCCAGTGACCTTCACCTGGATTAGACTGGTATCTGCTCGTCATGCTCAAAGCATACGAGACATCCGGACGAGTACATATCATTGCATACATGATAGATCCAATTGCTGAAGCATATGGTATCTTACTCATGCGGTCTTTATCATCCAATGATTTCGGACCATTCTCTTTTGAGATCGTTATCCCATGAGATACAGGGACATATCCCCTTTTTGCATCTTGCATTCCAAAACGATGCAAAATTTTATCAATATATGTACTCTGGCTTAAGCCGATTAATCTTTTTGATCTATCTCTATAGATCCTGATCCCTAATATATAGGTAGCCTCGCCCAAGTCTTTCATAGAAAAACTTTGTCCTAACCAAGTCTTTATAGCCTGTAGAGAAGGAATGTCATTCCCTATTAATAATATATCATCGACATATAATACTAGGAATGCCACATGACTCCCACTAACCTTTTTGTAAACACATGGTTCATCCACGTTCTGAATAAAGCCAAAACCTTTGACTATTTCATCAAACCGGATGTTCCATCTCCTAGAGGCCTGCTTCAATCCATAAATGGATCTATGCAGCTTACATACCTTTCCGGCATCCTTTGGATTTCCAAAACCTTCAGGTTGTGTCATGTACACATCCTCTTCAAGGCTCCCGTTAAGGAAGGCTGTTTTGACATCCATCTGCCATATTTCGTAATCATAGTAAGCCGCTATTGCAAGCAAAATTCTGATGGATTTTATCATTGCCACTGGTGAAAAGGTTTCATCATAGTCAATACCATGAATTTGTTTGAAGCCTTTTGCAACCAGTCGAGCTTTATAGGTCTGTAATTTACCTTCCATGTCGATTTTCTTCTTGAAAATCCATTTGCACTCTATAGGTTTTACCCCTTCAGGTGGATCAACCAAAGTCCATACTTGGTTTTCATACATGGAATCCATCTCAGAATTCATGGCTTCTTGCCATCTCTCAGAGTCTGGTGAGTTCATAGCATCTTGGTAGGTGAGAGGCTCATCTTGGTCTATGAGCATCACATCGTCATTTTGAGTTAAGAGAAATCCATTATTCCTCTTTGACTCATGGCGAATCCTACTAGATCTACGAACAACCTGTGTTTCTTGAGCAATGTTATCTTGTATTTCTTGCTCATGCTCCCCTTCTGGTTCAATGTTATCAAGTGGTTCTCGATCTTCATCGAGATCTATTTTCCTCCCACTGTCTTTTCTAGAGACTAGCTCTCTTTCCAAGAATACAGTAGTTCGAGCAACAATTACTTTGTTCTCCGAGGGACTATAGAAAGAATAACCCTTTGTTTCCTTTGGGTATCCCACAAAATTACATTTTTCAGATTTCGGTCCAAGCTTGTCTGATGTTAGGCGTTTCACAAATGCTTCACATCCCCATACTTTCATAAAGGACATGCTTTGTTGTTTCTCTGTCCATATCTCATATGGAGTTTGTTGAACCGTTTGAGTAGGAACACGGTTTAGTGTATATGCAGCCGTTTCCAGGGCATAACCCCAGAAACTAATTGGAAGATCTGCTTGACTCATCATAGATCGCACCATGTCCAACAAGGTACGATTCCTCCTTTCAGAAACCCCATTCCATTGTGGTGTTCCAGGAGGAGTTAGTTGTGATACAATACCACACTCCCTCAAATAGTTCTTAAACTCATGGCTTAAGTATTCACCTCCTCGATCAGATCTTAGAGTTTTTATGCTTTCGCCAGTTTGCTTTTCTGCTTCTACCTTATACTCTTTGAACTTTTCAAATGCTTCGGATTTGTTCTTCAAAAGATACACATATCCATATCTACTGAAATCATCAGTAAACGTAATGAAGTAGAAATAGCCACCCCTTGCCATCGATCTCATAGGACCACATACATCGCTATGTATTAGTTCTAGTCGTACGGTGGCCCTCATACCCTGTCCGGTAAAAGGAGCTTTAGTCATCTTGCCTAGTAAACAAGCCTCGCATTCATCATATGATTCAAAATCAAACTGATCCAAGAAACCATCTTGATGTAACTTGGAAATGCGTTTCTCGTTTATATGGCCTAGACGACAGTGCCAAAGGTATGTTTGATTTGAGTCATTAGCCTTAAGTCGTTTGTTATTTACATTCAAGATAGGAGTATCTAAATTAAGAACATACAAACCGTTAAATAATTGTGCAACACCATAGGTAATGTCATTCAAACCAAAAGAGCAACCATTGTCTTTAAAGGTAAATGAAAAACCTTTCTTGTCCAAACAAGAAACAGAAATAATGTTTCTACAAATAGAAGGCACATACAAACAGTTTTCAAGTTCTAATATAAGCCCAGTGGGCAACGATAAATGGTAAGTCCCTACAGCCAAAGCAGCAACCTTTGCTCCATTTCCAACTCGTAGGTCTACCTCTCCCTTAGTCAGTGCCCTACTCCTTTGCAGTTCCTTCACATTTATACAAATGTGAGAACCACATCCGGTATCCAATACCCAAGATGTAGAAGTAGACAAATTGACTTCTATTACATAAATACCTGAAGCAGAAGTCTGGCCAGCAGCCTTCTTCTTCTTAAGTTCTTCCAAATATGCATGACAGTTTCTCCTCCAGTGTCCCGGTTTACCACAGTGGTGACAATCACCCTTTTCAACACCTCCTTTAGGCTTGGTAGCCTTCTTGGGAGCAGAATTAGGATTGACAGCAGATTTGGACACATTCCTCTTCTTATTGCCCTTCCACTTTCTTTTCCCCTTGGCACCTCCTTTGTTCACCATCAGCATGGGAGTAGGAGATTCCTTCTGAATGTTGGTTTCAGCAGTTCTTAACATGCCCAACAATTCAGTGGGTGTCTTATCTATCTCATTCATGTTGTAGTTCATAACGAATTGAGAAAAGTTCTTGTTAAGTGATTGTAAGATCAAATCTATTTGAGCCTCCGGACCAATCGGGAAGCCCAAGGTACTTAGTTGTTCAATGTACCCATTCATCTTAAGAACGTGTGGTCCAACCGGGTCTCGCTCTCCCTGTTTGCAAGCATACAAAGCCTTGATCGTATCATATCTCTCCTGGCGAGCTTGTCCCTCAAACATGCTTTTGAGGTGCTCAATTATTTCAAAAGCATTCATCAACTCATGTTGCTTTTGAATCTCAGGAGCCATGCATGCAAGCATAAGGCATGACACATCATTTGAGTCATCCAAATGCTTCTGATAAGCATTTTGCTCGGCACGTGTGGCTCCAGCAGGAAGAGGATTTGGGTGTGGAACTTCAATGGCATACAGCTTTCGCTCCTGCCTGAGGACAATCCTCAAGTTCCTAAACCAATCTAGGAAGTTTGTCCCTGTCAGCTTTTCCTTTTCTAGGACTGATCGTATCGAAAAGTGGTTTGTGTTGTTTGCCATTTATTATCTACAATTTTGTAAAAGCGCATAAAATGAGTTAGTTTGCATGTTTCGTAAAACCAATTATGTTCAAGTTGATTTATAGCATATTCGTAATATACCTCCCACTATTTTTATCAAATTAATAGCCCTTACTATCAATTCGGAAAATGGTTCCCATAAAACCTTTCTTAGTGAGCCAAGATTCATATTTCGTCATATTTTAAGTCAGCTTTGGCTTTCCTCTTAAATATGATTATTTAGGTAGACCGTTATGTCAATTATATCGTATATAACTCTTGGATAGCTTAGTGAACAACATATTGCTCCGATCTATCTAATAGATTTCACTAAACTCTATGCTTATAAGTTCATAATCCTATTATGACGACTTATTTAAGTTGAACCCAACAATAACAATTTAAGTAAGCTTGTTTACTTAATCACATCTCACCACGATAAAAGAGAAGCCCTTGCTTTGGCAAATCCACTCCTCAATGATCTAGGATTTAATGAGTGTTATTTGTTGGAAAGCATCTGTTTAACTTAATATTTCTTAAGGGATTTTTAGAAAAATTTAACGATCTTGATCGTCTGTTTAAATCTTAAATCGTTACAGATTTTATCTTGTTTAAACATGGCATATGTGTCGTATCTAATACATACATTCTAAAATTTCCATACATCCATGCATCCATACATATATCTAATATATCCATGCATCATATGTAAAGTGCAGTTACGCAAAATTAAACGTGCAATGGTTATGGCCCGATCCTATGCGATCTTTTCGAGCTAATGAAAAGATCAAGGTCAATCTATTGTTGTAATAACTAATTATTACAAAATTCTTCATTGCTTCCAAAGCCTCCATTGATTGCCTCCAAGCTCGTTTTGAAATACATTACAAAAGAACTCGAGTTGCATTCGAGAAATAATAATTACAAGAATAACGACATGCAAGTCGTATTTAATTATTACAGACCATAAATAAAACTAAAACATTTATTCTACGGGTCTTTAGGCCATAACCAATGCACCATGCTCATATAACAATTATAGATATCAAATTAATCATGATCACATCGATTAATATTTAACTCCTCAATTTAAATACCTAATTATTTAAAAGGGAATTAAATAAATAAATCAAATTAAATTAATTAAATTCGAATTAATATAATTAACTAATTAAAAATTTAATCCGAATAAAAAAAAATTAAATCGAAATTAATTAATCAAAATTCGAATTTAATAATAATATTCAAATTCATAATTTAAATATATTATTAAAATTCGAAATTAAATTAATAAATAAAATTTTGAATTAATAATAATTTTTAAATCCATGATTTAAATATTCAATTATTAACACTTTAATCATTTAGGAATCTAATGATTAATACCAATAAGTCTAACATGGCAACTAATTGTATTATTAAAGCAAAAGCAAAAAGCAAAAGCTAAAATAAAAAATTAGAATTAAATAAAACTGATATATCACAGCACGCCACTCTGTTCCACTACTGAAACCACTCAGACGCGCATGTGAAACATGCGCCCCACCTGCTGCTACTGATAATGCGCATTCCTGTAATGCGCAAGACATGTAATATTCTGCTGATGCGCATTACAGTAATGCAACCCATGAATATTCCTGTTAACACGCATTCCTGAAATGCGTTATACCTATTATACCAGTTTTCCCCAGAAATTGCAGAAAGCTCCAGAACAGTGCAGAAAATTTATTTTTCAGTTTTAATCAATTCTAAAATTATGCCAATGATGTGATTAACATATCTAACATATAATACATCATCCAAAACATGTTATAACAATTTATAACATCATACAAACAATCATAACAATTTATAAAATCTTTTGTATGTTAAAATGAAGCATGACAAAAATTCATAAAATTCATGTATGATTCATTTTCAAGAACACAACAACAATGGTATCAGTTTGGGTGAGGAACTTCAATGGCATACAGTTTTCGCTCCTGCCTGAGGACAATCCTCAAGTTCCTAAACCAATCTAGGAAGTTTGTCCCTGTCAGCTTTTCCTTTTCTAGGACTGATCGTATCGAAAAGTGGTTTGTGTTGTTTGCCATTTATTATCTACAATTTTGTAAAAGCGCATAAAATGAGTTAGTTTGCATGTTTCGTAAAACCAATTATGTTCAAGTTGATTTATAGCATATTCGTAATATACCTCCCACTATTTTTATCAAATTAACAGCCCTTACTATCAATTCGGAAAATGGTTCCCATAAAACCTTTCTTAGTGAGCCAAGATCCATATTTCGTCATATTTTAAGTCAGCTTTGGCTTTCCTCTTAAATATGATTATTTAGGTAGACTGTTTATGTCAATTATATCGTATATAACTCTTGGATAGCTTAGTGAACAACATATTGCTCCGATCTATCTAATAGATTTCACTAAACTCTATGCTTATAAGTTCATAATCCTATTATGACGACTTATTTAAGTTGGACCCAACAATAACATTTCAAGTAAGCTTGTTTACTTAATCACATCTCACCACGATAAAAGAGAAGCCCTTGCTTTGGCAAATCCACTCCTCAATGATCTAGGATTTAATGAGTGTTATTTGTTGGAAAGCATCTGTTTAACTTAATATTTCTTAAGGGATTTTTAGAAAAATTTAACGATCTTGATCGTCTGTTTAAATCTTAAATCGTTACAGATTTTATCTTGTTTAAACATGGCATATGTGTCGTATCTAATACATACATTCTAAAATATCCATACATCCATGCATCCATTCATATATCTAATATATCCATGCATCATATGTAAAGTGCAGTTACGCAAAATTAAACGTGCGATGGTTATGGCCCGATCCTATACGATCTTTTCGAGCTAATGAAAAGATCAAGGTCAATCTATGGTTGTAATAACTAATTATTACAAAATTCTTCATTGCTTCCAAAGCCTCCATTGATTGCCTCCAAGCTCGTTTTGAAATACGTTACAAAAGAACTCGAGTTGCATTCGAGAAATAATAATTACAAGAATAACGACATGCAAGTCGTATTTAATTATTACAGACCATAAATAAAATTAAAACATTTATTCTACGGGTCTTTAGGCCATAACCAATGCACCATGCTCATATAATAATTATATACATTTTATCATGATCATATCATAGATAACAATTAATATTTTAACTCCTTAATTTAAATACCCAATTATTTAAAAGGAATTAAAATAAATAAATCAAATTTAATTAATTAAATTCGAATTAATATAATTAACTAATTAAAAAATTAATCCGAATAAAAAATTAAATCGAAATTAATTAATCAAAATTCGAATTTAATAATAATATTCAAATTCATAATTTAAATCTATTATTAAAATTCGAAATTAAATTAATTAATAAAATTTTGAATTAATAATAATTTTTAAATCCATGATTTAAATATTCAATTATTAAAACTTTAATCATTAAAAGCATTAGGAATCTAATGATTAGTACCAATAAGTCTAACATGGCAACTAATTGAATTATTAAAGCAAAAGCAAAAGCTAAAATAATTAGAATTAAATAAAAATTAATCATAGCACAGCACGCCACACTGTTTCTGTTCCACCACTGAAACTACTAAGACGCGCATGTGAAACATGCGCTCCACCTGTCAAACCTGTGATACGCATGTCGTACATGCGCAACACCTGCTTTCTCCGGGTGATGCGCATGTCCGTCATGCGCAACCCATCTGTAAATACCTGTTGCGCATTACCAGAATGCGCAACACCTGTACATTCAGTTTTTCCCAGAAATTGCAGAAAGCTCCAGAACAGTGCAGAATGAAATTTTTTCAGTTTATATCAATTCTAAAAATTATTCTAATGATGTGTTTACCATATCTAACATATAGTATATCATCCAAAACATGTTATAACAATTTATAACATCATACAAACAATTATAACAATTTATAAATAATCTTTTGTATGTTAAAATGAAGCATGGCATAATTCAAAAATTCATGTATGATTCATTTTCAAGAACACAACACCAAATCATCCTTTTATACATGTAGCTCTGATACCATTGTTGGATCTATCATGTATGCAATGATATGTACTCGTCCGGATGTCTCGTATGCTTTGAGCATGACGAGCAGATACCAGTCTAATCCAGGTGAAGGTCACTGGACGGCGGTCAAGAATATTCTTAAGTACTTGAAAAGGACTAAAGATTCATTCTTGGTGTTTGGAGGAGAGGAGAAGCTAACGGTAAAGGGTTACACGGATGCTAGTTTCCAGACTGACAGAGATGACTCTGTGTCTCAGTCTGGATTTGTGTTTTGCCTAAATGGAGGTGCTGTAAGCTGGAAAAGTTCAAAGCAAGACACAGTAGCTGATTCTACAATGGAATCCGAGTATATTGCGGCATGTGAAGCAGCCAAGGAGGCTGTATGGATACGGAAGTTCATTACAGTACTTGGTGTAGTTCCATCGATCGCAGATCCCATAGATCTTTACTGCGATAATAATGGAGCTATAGCACAAGCCAAGGAGCCGAGAGCTCACAGCAGAACAAAGCATATACTTCGGAGATATCACCTTATTCGAGAGATAAATGATAGAGGAGATATTCACATATGTAAAGTGCATACTGATGATAATATTGCAGACCCGCTGACTAAGGCTCTGTCGCAGCAGAAGCATGAATGTCACACTAGTAGCATGGGTATTCGATACATGAATGATTGGCTCTAGTGCAAGTGGGAGATTGTTAGTATTGATGCCCAAGAGTCAATACAATCAATTGTATTTGTGTTTGAGTGATTTTTATATATTTGATATATATATATATATATATTTATTATTGGCTTTATTTACTGCGAAATAAATAAAGTATAATAAATGTCCTTGGAATCTTGATACAAATTATGTAGTTGCAAGTATGTGACTTGAACATGAGATTATATAATGATTGTATCATATACTTAGATGTCCCTATCCGAGTATTATTATTACTTAGGACAATAATAATACATTAAGGCTAGTATGTTTATTGACAAGATGACCACATCTCATTGGTCATAAGTATGCAGATATTAAAAGCAATGCATAGGTAACTGTACGAGTACAGGGTACTGGACAGACCCACCGTGAGATACATCATGGTAAATAATAATAATAAATGTGTCATATGTATTCTCACAGTGATAATGGTGTAATGATCCTTAGACCTGAAGTCGTTATAATTCTACATGAGAATTAATATATTTTGAATTCGTCAAAAGTTATCTTTAGCCGGATAATGATAAAGGTGAATATCGGATATATTATGAATCATGTGAGAAATATGAACGATCTAGATGGAATTTAAATCTCCTGAATAAAGGAGTGATATTATCGGCCTCTTGTTTGAGTGAGACTATGAAATGCATGGCCATGCTCAAATGTTGATTTGATTAAATAGTCTACTCATCGATCAAGAAAATGAAGATTAAATTATGAAGAGGATGACACATTACATGCCTCGAGTTTAATCTATAATATCATGATTTAAAGGGATTATATTACATGGAACATTAGTCATAAAAGGTTGATTGAATCGTTGATTTAATTATTGTTTTATTGGGTAGCAATAATGTGTTACTAGACGCCGCTTATTGTTTACAATTTTATTAAAGAATAAAATTGTTGCCAATTAAATAATAACCTACATGGTCACACACATAGAATGTTTAAAAGGGAAATTAATTTATTTTATGAATTTAAATTAATAATAATTTAAATTATGAATTTAAATTAATAATAAATAATAATTCGAATTTTATAAAATTAATTAAGTGAGACTTGATTAGTTAAACATAAAATTTGAAGATGTATTTTCTTGACTTATTTGATTAATTAAGTATGACTTAATTAATTTATTTAAATAAATAAGATTTGTTTAAATAAAAATGGTCTAATTGTTTAATGGTCCATTTTTCTTTATTTCTCTTTATAAGCCAAGGGTTGGCTAGTCTTCTTTGTACAACACAACTGAAAATTTCAGTTCATACACATCTTAGAGACAAGGGAGAAATCAAGATTTGTCAAGAACACATCGGTTTATTTATTTTTGGCTAGTACCAATTTCAGTGGCGTAATCGTTCGACGATTCAAGCAAGCATTCAAGTGTGGATTCCGGTGGAGGAGTTATAATTTTAACTCTCAAGATCAACAAGCTAGGATCTCCATTTGACATCCATTGGAAATCTTAAACAAGGTACAATCTTGTTCTTGAGAATTTTTATACCATGATCATCATTTTATACATGGATCCGGGCTTTGGAATTCGTTTTTAATTGTTATTTACGTTATTTCCGTTGCGTTATTATGCCCGAATTCCAACATTCTTTTGTTTGTTTGTAAGGATTATATGTAGGATTGAATTAATATTCTTTAAAATATAATGAGAAAAAGGACCCTGAGATATATCTCAGGGAACTTTTCCTAAGATATATGCAAAATATCCTTTAAATTTTGCTGGGCCCGCAGGGCTAATTAAAAATCTCTGAATTTACTAAAATACCCATCCTATTTTTACATACAAATCGCATATATCTCAGGTAATTTACCTGAGATACATCTCACGTTCCCTATCCTCAAATATAATAATCCTAAAAAAAATGAGCAAGGAAAAGGAATTACATCGTAGAAATAACACAATGTAACATATAAGGAGTTGGTTTTAAAAATTGTGATAAAAACAGTATCTCGAAATCCTTTCACATCTTATCCGAACTTGAAATCGAGTGAAGTCGAATTATTTCATTAAGTCGAGTTTGATTCGAATATTAATCTCATATTATTATATTTTTTCGAAATAATGAATGTCACTGTATATATTTATATCAATTCTCAAAATATGTTATTTCCAGAAATCTGTTTAAGACTTTGAAACGGGATAAAATGTTGGTGAAGAGTGAATTACCACAGAAAAGGTTCCAAAGCCCAGCAATTCATCATTAAAAGTGGGCCTGGACTCGCATTGTTGAAGCCCCATAAGCTACATGTTGTACTTGATTTTTCTCTTATTTCTCATTTTTCTCCTTTTTTTAATCTTATTATTGCTGCCGAAAATTCGAAAATCAGCTACTGAGTTTATTTATTTTTAACATTTTTTAAAATAATGCGAATCAGCATGAACCAAACAGCACATACAACCCTTACTTGAGTATTTTTCATATCCAAATAAGTCATTACTCATTAGTGCCATGCAAATTATAAATAAAAAGGAAGAATCGAACATATAACATATCATATACGAAACTATCATCTTTACGTTTTTTCGAGTATTCGAAATTCAAGCAAGCATATAAATTTATCATAAATGGGAGTTGTTTCGAAAAGTTAAAATATACTACTCCGTAGGATTGTATATTTAGGTTGTTGCTTGCATATTTCAGCTTGTCTAGAAAAGGGACCCATAACATACAAAATGATGCATGCATGTTTCGACATCATTTCTTGGTTTTCTTGACTGAGGTTGATGTTTGTTTATTTGTCGTTTTAACTCAAATATACACACTCTTTTTAATTATATTTATACTAACTTGGAGTTGGTATAAAACATGGATTATTTTTAATTTTTTATAATTTATTTATAATATAATATTATAAATATTTAATATGTTATTGGGAGATTCGGACCTTATATTTTTATATATAACAATTTTTAGTATTAAATGTAAATTAATATGTTGTTAGCGAAAATTGAATTTTAGATCTCGTATATAACAATTTTTTTGTATTGTATCTAACAATCATTATTTATTTAAGTCGAAGATCTAACTGTTATGAATAAAAAGAATAATTAAACATGAGAGAATAACAAAAAATGAAAAATTAATCGAATTACAAAATATACTCCTTTTAATTATTATAATATAGTATAGATTACTACGATTTAAGAATATATGTGTGAAGCCAGTTTGGTTTATTGACTTGGAGGCTTATACATTTTTATGCATTTCGTTTCGATGTTAACTTGGATTATCAACCTCTGGTTTCCTCAGTTCGTCGTCATCGTAGCGTCACTGCCTCAATAATTTAGTCTTAGATTTAATAATTCTTTCATAATTTTTGTTTTATTTTTTAATATATTACTCAATGAGGATTGATTGATTTTCATTTAAGAATTACTTGTAATTATACCAGAATAATGTAATTTCATCCTTTTAAATCTTGGGTCCTAGCATTTTAAAATGGTAGAAAAATCTATTTATTTTAAAATGAAATTGTATAAAAAATAAAATACGAATACAGAAGTATTTAATCAAGTCAAAACCGTGGTTATACCTTCTATTTTTATTTGTTAAAAACTGTTTGACTAATCAACAATTTGGTGTAAAACCAGGGATTAATTAGTAGAACTGTGGGCTGATTAAATATAGATGATAGCTGATTGGGTTGAATTTGAGTTCATTTGTTTGGTTTAAGTTAGTTAAAATTAAGTCACAATTAAATTAAGCATGTTCCTGTTAATTAGTAATTTTAGAAGGTTTAAATATCTGTCCCAAGAGATTGATAATTAAAATAATTAAATTTAACAAGCCAGGCAACAACAAAATCGCACATAACTTTTTGCACAATAACATCATAACATTTGGATGAGAATTAAGATACACTTTCAAACACATAAATTCCTCCTAATCACGGTTTTGATTCTAGAAATCGTCGTGTTACCAATTGATCATCCGAATAATTGATACAAGATATTCTATCGATTTAAGTTTTAAAATTTCATTAATCCTTACATATTTTCTTAAATTAATATATCAAGTCTAGTAAAATTAATATTATAATATTTTTTAAATATATCCAATTATTTAGTCTACCAATTAAATTTTGCTTCAATCTTATTTTTCTTTTAATAATATTCACATCCTAGTTGAGGTGTGTTTTCTATACCCAATTTTTTGGGTTATTTGTTGTATATATTTGTGAGAGTTTAGTATATTTTAAGTTGTTTTGTGTTGGTTGTTTCGTTGAGAATGATTAATATAGTGTATTGGGGGATTTGGAATGCTCGCATATCTGGAATGGATTGGTGGATGAAAATCGCAAGAGCACACATTTCATAATATAATATGAAATATAAAATTGTTCATACTACGAACATTTGTACTTTCAATCTCAGTTAGTGCAACTGAAATATTTGAACACTAAACTACATTTAAATTTAATTGTATGATGAATTGTGATGTTACTGTTTTTCTCGAAAGGCATCGAAATTGCTCGGAAGATCAAAAATTCATTTTTAATTTCAAGAATATTTGTATTTGGTATGTAATACGATTTATAAACAAAACTACTACTTAGTTAGGTCGTTTTTTTTGTATTTCAACCTGATTACCTAAACAATTGGGAATTTGTCCAAACTGATCAAGTTAATGAAATTTTCTTTGAATTTTTTAAAAAAAAAATTAGTAAAATAAAATAAATTGTGTGACAAGTGGATATGCTTTTAGTACATGGAAAATTACCCTATAAACAATGTTATCACATATAAAAAGGAGGCATGTAGTAATAGTACCTCTTTTACTTTACACTTGTAGTATCTTACACGTATTGTTAAATTAAATATAAGTAAATACTCAGAATAAATAAAGGCAAGCAAGAATGTTTGTTATATGATAATAATAAATTGATCCTAGGTCCCACGTGGCATGTTGGCAGCAGGTGATTGGTTAAAATAATTAGTTATTTAATTTCATTAATATTTGGCTTTTCATACTTATTCTGATAATTTATATTCACACTTATCATGATTACAAATCATTCTTAATTTTTTTATTGTTTATTTCATATCAGGTAGTTAATTATTTAAATGTCCCGACAAATATTTCGTGACAATTATTTGAAATATTATTGATAAAATACACCAGGAATAAATTCGCCTTAGGTGGACTTGCTATTGCTCTGTCCAATAGCAATTGACGAAGGAAAAATCAGTAAATAAGTGGTTCATTCGGATATATTTTACTCCATTTCGTAAATATGATAGATTAAATAATAATTTGATCGAGATTCTACGGGTATTTAAAATCCTTTCCCAAAAAAAATCGAAATGTGCATTATTTTGAAGTTATGTGCTAATTGCTACGTATCCCAAAAAAGATTCTAAAAAAATTTTCAAATGCCACGTGACATGGTTTAATTCTTGGGATTCACATTAACACATTAGAGATTCATCTCATTAATGAAAAAATTAGTGACAATTCAGTATTCGAGAACGATTTCGAAAACGAAAACTCTAACATTTCTTTATTTTAAAATATACATCAATAAAAAATCATGCGAGTCAACTAATACATGGGCAAGTCTGCTATATCTTTAATGAGCTGATCACTTTGTCTATTTTTTTTAACTATAATTTGGCTTGATTTGCCATATTTATTCTCCATCACCTGATGATTGCATCATTTCTTGCATTTTTTCCTTAATTTGATACTTAACAAAAATCAGGTTGGCTTAATAATAGTAACTAATGTAGTTTGGTGGTAATATAGTTTAATAATAATAAGTAGATACCCCAAATTGGTACCCAAAAATTACTTCAAATGATGTGGCAAAGCTTATATGGCATAGAAATTTTTTTTGATTGGGTGGTTGGTGTGAATGCAGGGGAGTCTAGTATTATTATAACCAATTGAATTGCTACACTTGGCATTTGAAATATTTTTTGGGTACAAATTTGGGGTACATAGCATTTTCCATATAGTTTACGATGTCTTAAATGCTGAAACATGTTTGCATAAAATTATCATTACTAATTGACTATCCTCTAAAGTAAATCATTTTTAAATACTGGATTGCACGATGATCCAATTCTGAATATTTTTCAAAAATTGAGGTTCCAGATTTCGATTATAAGATACATCAAAGTATACTGATTCAAATACAAACTTTAATATGTACAAATTATTTCCCTAATCACCAAACGTTCATTACATTGATTTTGGATGTTCTTTTTTTTTTTTTACTTAGTGGTAAGTGCTAACCAACCATTAAAAGTAAATTAGGGGAAAGATTAATGGTCAAACATCAAAGTAATCATGACACTAATTTAAGTGATTAGTTTAATTCCCTCCCTCTTAGAGCATCTCCAATGGGGAGACCCCTTAGGTAAATTTTAAAATTAATTACCATAAATAAGAATTATAAAGAATGTGTAAAAAAATTTACACTCCAATGGGACATAACTGTTATCTATAATTATAGATAATCTCTTGATGTTGGCTATATTTGTCGAACCTCTAGAGACCTGTAGTGAATTGACACATCACCTATTTCTATATTAAAATCATATATTCCATTAATAACAACTTGAAATATTAATAACATACCATTTTTAAAATATAGCCAATCATTATAGCCAATACCCTCGGAACACAATGTCTTGCATGTTCGATAAATTTTACATAATCAATATTTTATGTAATTTAGCCAATCATTTTTAGCTAATGCCATTGGAGATGCTCTTAGTCCCCATTAGTTACATACTCCCTCCGTCCCAAAAAGATTGACACACTTTCCTTTTTGGGATGTCCCAAAACTAATGAACCTACTATACTTACTATTTTTGAACACTACTTTTCACTATTACACCCACTACTTCTTCATTTTATAATCTTTTTTACACTATTACACCCACTACCTTCCTCCACTATCTCAAATCTATTATTAAATATTAATAGGTCCCACCACTTTATCCACTTTTCAACTAACTTTATTCTTTTTCTACTACATTTTCTTAATCTCCGTGAAAGTTAAAGAGTATCAAACAATTTGGGACGGAGGGAGTACCTGTGTGTGTCACCAAATTTACACATACAATTGAAAATTGGTAATGGTTGCACCTTTCAAAGTAGAAAGAGAGGTAAGGTTTATTACTAGCCGACACACATTCGTTCGTCATGGCTGGGTGCCCACTTCATGAACCAGCACAAGTAACCATTGTATTATTTTTGCTCTCTATTTGTAACTCGAGTTTTTCCACTAATAAAGTAAAAAGAAAATGCTCCAAATACATGAATTAGTGCGATGAGATTGTAAGAAATTATCTTACGACCGAAAATTTGTTAAAACATATATTTATTTATATATATTAAAAAAAATGATAAAATATGAAATATTATAATTTGAATTGATTGAATATGAAATATTTGGTAGGTATACAGAATATAAAAAAGTGTACCGTGAGCTACTTTCTTGCACAATAATAGACTAATTTAGACTACAATGGGGACACAATTCAAAACTTATTCAATTTTTTCGATTCTAATAATAATTTAAAATTAATCAAATTTTTTTTCCCGAAGATTACTTCTAATAACATGTTTTTCGAACTTAGAATTACTTGAAAATATTTTCTTTTTAACTCCGATTGTTTCGAAATACTTCTTCACCATCCAAAAGACAAATGACAAAGTCCATGTTAAGAAATAAGAGCATCTTCAATGGGAGAGACCTCTTAGGTAAAATTTGAAATCGATTACCATAAATAAAAATTATAAAGAATGTGTAAAAAATTTTGGGTTTTGGCCAAAAATACCCCAAACAGTACTCAAGCATTACAAGAATATCCCAAAATGGTGATGGTGGCCATAAATACCCCGCTATTACGCATTTGAAATAGGGGTAATAGGTTTTATACTAATTACACATTTAAAAAAGGGGTAATAGGTGAAACAGTACTTCTCTATTGCGCATTTGGAGAATGGGTAAATGCTATTACGCATTCTCCAAAGGGGTAATAGGGTTTTCATTTTATATTAATTACCCACTTATCAAATGCGTAATAGGATATATTTTTTTTTTGTTATGCATCTTCAAAATGCGTAACATCCATTTTTTTTATTATGCATTTTACAAATGCGTAACTTTGAGGTAGTTTTGGCCCCCTTTTCCAAAAGTGTTATTTTCATTCAGATTTGTTAAAAATGGGGTATTATTGTCATTCTTTCAAAAATTTTGCACTCCAACGGGACAAAACCCTTATATATAATTATAGATCATAATCTCTTTATGTTGGCTATATTTGTCGAACCTCTAGACACCTGTAGTGAATTGCCACATCACTTATTTCTATATTAAAATTATATATTCCATTAATAACAACTTGAAATATTAGTAACATACCATTTTTAAAATATAGCCAATCATTTTACATAATCAATATTTTATGTAATTTAGCCAATCATTTTTAGCTAACTACATTGGAGATGCTCTAAAAAGTTAAAACCCTTTTTTTTGATATTTCAAATTTCCGAACCAATTTCCGCACATCTTCAACTAATTTGGAGAACGAATAACACACTTATATCCCACAGCATGCATGATAAAACCTATGTGCATTTTAGCAAGAAACCCATTTTTCTAATTAGTACAATCTTTTTTCTTGAGTATTCTTAAAAGCATTTCATAGATGCCCTCTTCTGTTTTTTAATCTTTTTACTGATTCCTCTGAACTGAACACACTGCTTTCTTACAACTCTACATGGTACTACTTTTTACTACTACCATGCCCCTCTCTCTCTCTCTCTCTCTCTCATGTACATGTAGTAATTCTCTCTCTCTCTCATGTAGTAACATTCTCTCTCTCTCCTCAAACCTACTTATATGTATAGCACTGCATGTCTATATATCTGTATATATCTGCCAAGAGGCAGAAAACCAAATACCCCAAATCTTTTTACACGCTGGATGCTTCTGTCTTTTTCAACCCAAGTAACCCCCCCTCTCCCCCCAAAAGCAAAAGATAGCTAGTGTGGAGAAAATAACAGTTCTTATCTTTTTCTATACACACACATACATATACATATACATACAAATATACACATACATTTATAATCTTGCATTATTACTTGAGGGTGTCATTTTGTTTCTTGTTACATTTTTTTATATCAAAAATAAAACTTCCCCACTAGATGATGAGATAATGATATATACATGTACTCAAAGGCCTTCACAATATAAGCTCAAAACCAAGATATGAAAGAGAGAGAGAGATAGAGAGAGTTAAAGAGGAAAATAAAAGTACTATCTTTTAAACCCATCATTGTTTCCAGTTGGGTTTTATAGTGAAACCAACAAGGTATCATTCAATTTTTATTAATCATCATTTTCTAGGAAATAAAGTTTTGATCTTGATACTTCTTTGGTCCATATTGAGCTGTGATAGATAAGCCCATGTTTTTATATCTTCTTTTTTACTCACTTGTGTGTCATAAATGATTCCATTACAGCTTGCTAAAATAGTACCTGGTTTTAACCAGCTTGTTGCTTTTGGCATGATTGCTTCTTGTTGTATTGTGTGTTCTTATTAGTAGGCTAGTTTTTGTAAGTCTTTACTGATTGGTAAAGTAAAGAAAAGGGAATTATAGAGGAAAGAGGAAAGAGATGTGTGTATATGTATGTAGATGTTGAGAAGTGTAATTGGACTGAAGATTCTTTCTGGGTTTTTTGTAATTGGGCTTTCTTGTTCATCTTGTTCTTCTATCTTATCTAAAAGATCTATCTTTTTGAGTTTGGAGGTTTAAGAATCAAGGGTTGTAGCAAATTTACTTTTTGGTTGAATGAGTAGATTATGTTTCGAAAGGTTCGATTTTGATGAGTTCTCTTGATCTGTTTGGAGTTCCCCTTAAGCTTTCCAGGATCTTTTTGAAGATATGTAAGTGGCTTTTGTTAAAAATGACTTTGAATTGTAAGGTCGTTGGTTCAAATAGCAAGTTGCCTGCTAATTTTAAGCTGAAAAAGGCAAATGAACCGCAGAATGATTTTAGTTATCGCTATCTGTGGAGGGTACTACTTTCCTCTGTGTTCCTTGTTGTTCTAGTAGGGCTAGTTTGGTTCTTGTTCTGCCCGAATGATGGCGGATTTCAGACGAAGATGGAGACTACCGATGTTTGTGATAGGAAATCTGGTGTCTTGCATGAGCATTTCAATGTTAGCAAAGAAGAATTTGATATCTTGACCTCTTATTTCTATGAATCGGATCAGGTACTGTTTCACTTTGTCTCTTCAAGTTTACTTTTTAATACTTGGGATGTTGCGCAAAAAGAATTATCTTCTCAAGATAAGTTGGATTATGAAGCACATTATCAGTGATTTACTGATCCAAGGTCAAATAAATTTCCTAATTTTTTGTGACTAAAGCATGGATACTGTCCATGAGGAGTTGTCATTTGTCTCTTTTAATTTAGTTTGTTTAGTAATTGAGGGTCACACCCAAAAAAAGATTCTAGCTGCCTTTTATGCTTGTCGTCATAGTTTACATTACTTGCACATAGGGATTTTGTTCCTTACTTGTTAACTACTGTATCGCAGATGGCATGCTTGAAATGTACTAAACAGCCAAACCATGAAACTTACCATCCTAGTAGCGGCATCAATTGCAAATTTGTTATGCCAACTTTAGATTACCAAATATTTGAGAAACAACAAGAGTGGGAAGTGACAAATGTAGGGTTGCACGAGCAATGCCCTGTCACAGCTGAGAACACCAACTCATTATTGAAGGAGAGCAAGTCCGTATCAGAGGTTTTACATTCCACATTTTCATCAATCAAGTCAAAGTTTCAGAGTGATGAAAAGGTACGGACATCAAAACAATTATTACTCTTCCTTTTGTCATGGATTTGTATAAGTTGTCATGTTACATTAATGTAGACAGTCAGTAAAATGAACAGTTTCATGTTTCTGAACTTCAAGAACCACTAGGTATGGTATGTGATCATAATTATCATCCTTGACAACATTGTCAAATCATTTTAAGGACGTCTTCTATTGTTGACAAAGGAAATGCTGCCCCTCTTTTTTCCTTTGCCTGTTCCTTTCAGCACCTCAAAGCTAGAGATTTTGAGGGGTGTGAGTTAAATGCTTCTAATCCAGACTTCTGATTTTGGATGAGTAGTCAATAGACCTGAAAATTAAATGTACTTTTTTCAAAATCTAAAGATTGCATTCAAAATTAGTACACACGTCAGCATTTTTTCTTAAGAGTCTGAATTCCCAATGGATCACTTATATTTGAAGTTAAACAGATTTAATAGATCTTTGACCTTTCACTGAAGGTTTTTAGGTGAGCAGATCTGCAATGCAGCAGGTCTATAGGAAAATGTGTAGCTGCCTCAGTTTTAGGCATAAGAGAGGGTGTATGCATATTTAAATCATTTTCTGGTTCCTTCTTTGGTTAGTCAGTTCTGGCTGAACTGAAGGGCACCAGTTAAAGTTTAATCCGAATACTATTAATCTGTCTTTAGTTAAGTTGTGCAATCACATGCGTGGATTGGAGCTGATTTTTTTTAAGTTCAAATACTAAGAGTTGCGCACAAGGCTGGGACCTGACTATGGTTTTCCCATGTCAATTCAGATTTCATTTCCCATCTATTCTGTTTTAGTAGAGTTAGTGTATTATATTTACTAATGTCATGGTTTTGACTTTGATCAGTATATGCAAACAAGGGAACAGGAGAATTTAGCAGCAGAGCATTGCAAGAGTATTTTTTTTTGTTTGGCAAATTTACTCTTGTGCACCCTTGTTGGATTAGCAATCTGTTGTCAGATTTCTGGCTTTAGTTTTAAATTCTGGAGGAGTCAGAAGGTGATTCCCCTTCAGCAACATCCATTGCATCAAAACCAGCCACTCCAAACGGTCCAGCAAAAGCAACAACAATCCCAGAGTACTGGAAAGTGGAGGATGAAGCTCCTATGGGCTTTTGTCTTTGCAGGGGTAACAGGGTCCATTTGGTTATTCTGGCACTTGAATGAAGATATTGTTTTCAGAAGAAAAGAAACGCTGACAAATATGTGTGACGAAAGAGCACGTATGCTACAGGATCAATTCAATGTGAGCATGAACCATGTTCATGCGTTAGCTATTCTTATCTCCACGTTTCACCATGGAAAACAGCCTTCTGCTATTGACCAGGTAATGTTTTCACTATTGTACAGCAACTTAAATTGTAGACAGCATAAATATAATAAATCTGATGTACTATTACATTTTCATTGCTTATTTTTGAACTTGACAATTATTTATTTCTTTTATCTCCAGAAAACATTTGGGGAATATACAGAGAGAACTGCTTTTGAAAGGCCTCTTACTAGTGGTGTTGCTTATGCTTTGAGAGTTCCACACTCTCAGAGAGAGCAATTTGAAAAGCAACATGGATGGAAGATTAAAAAAATGGAAACTGAGGACCAAACATTAGTCCAAGACTGTATCCTGGAGAATTTGGATCCTGCACCCGTTCAAGATGAATATGCACCAGTTATATTTTCTCAAGAAACAGTCTCACATATTGTTTCTATTGATATGATGTCTGGAAAGGTATGCTTCACATGTCTTATTTTCCCACATTAAACAGAAAAGCTCTAGATATTGATCTAATTTTACGTTTCTGTTTATGAGTAACATTAGAGTATGACTACTTTTTAATTGATAACATAACCACGCTGCAGTATGTCCAGCTGTAGGCAGTAGCATATAAAAACAAAAAAGAAGGGATTGTGTGTGTGTTTGCGGGGGGGGGGGGGGGGTGTTTAGACTTCTGTTCAGCACATTACGAAGTGGTAATAGTAGTTATTTATCTTTGTTACTAACAGTTTGTATATCGGAAATTTTCTGCAATATTATACAGTTTGTATAACAGGATGTTTGCAAAAAAATCGTATGGACTATTAGATGAATCGTGCTCTTTTTAACATGAATAATAGATATAGTGCTGGTCTTTGACCTAGTTCAATAAACAAATGAACTACATACAGAAAATGTAATTAATGAAGGTAGTGCTCAATCAAGTGTCCCCTGTGTGTTCCACAAATGAACAACCATCTTAAGAAAACAATATTTTTTTATTAATAAAAAGGTACTCAAGAACTTGAAGATTCTTATCTGAGAAAAGCAATACTAGTACCCATGTAGATAGAGTGAACCAAAAAAAAAGTGCATTATGATTTAGAGCAATAAAAAAAAATCCTTGCGCAGTTCTATTCATTAAAAACGGACTCCTTTTCATTGCTATACAGGAAGATCGGGAGAACATATTGCGAGCAAGGGCATCTGGAAAGGGTGTCCTGACATCTCCTTTTAAATTATTAAAATCCAATCACCTGGGTGTTGTACTTACTTTTGCCGTCTACAACACTCATCTTCCCCCTGATGCTACTGCTGAGCAATTTATTAATGCCACTGTGGGGTAGGTTTTATATCCTCGCCTTGTATAAGTTTATTGGTGGTTTTACTTATTCAAGACATAAGTGAGATATAAGTAGACCTTTAGTTTTCAGTCCAAAATTGAAATTTCCATTTGTAACAGGTATCTAGGTGCATCCTATGATGTCCCGTCACTAGTGGAAAAGCTTCTGCATCAACTTGCTAGCAAACAAACCATTGTTGTGAATGTTTATGATACAACAAATAAAGCAGCGCCAATAAATATGTATGGTACCAATGTTACCGACACAGGACTGCTTCACATAAGTCCGCTTGATTTTGGGGATCCAACTAGGAAACATGAAATGCATTGCAGGTCAGATTTTGCTGGTGTAGTTACATATCAGTATATACAATAGGAGAATGCTTGTTTTTCACTGGTAAATACAATTTTTTTTTACCGGTTTTACTTTCAGGTTTAAGCAGAGGCCCCCTCCACCTTGGACAGCAATAACAGCATCTGTTGGCGTTCTTGTAATAACTTTGCTTCTGGGCCATATATTCCATGCAGCCATAACCCAAATCGCTGAAGTAGAGCTAGGCTTTCAAAATATGAGTGAACTTAAGCATCGTGCTGAAGCTGCTGATAAAGCAAAATCTCAGGTGCGTTCATCGTCAACTCCTGGTTAAAGAAAGTATTCAATTTTAAGCACTGTATTTAATTTGAAACCTTTATGTCCTTATAGATTATATGAGACCCGCCAGCTATTTAAGCGTACCTTCTTCATTGGTATTTAAATGCACTTTTCACTAGATCCTCTAACTAAAATGTTGGCTCTGTATTGCAGTTTCTGGCAACAGTGTCACATGAAATCAGGACACCAATGAATGGTGTTTTAGGTGAATGAAATTCATAACATACCTAAATCATCTATACTACAAAATTTGGAATAGTGGTTGACGTACTAAATTTTCTGATCTGACTTCAGGCATGCTTCAGATGCTTATGGACACAAACCTTGATGCAAACCAACTAGATTATGCACAGACTGCCCATGCTAGTGGTAGAGATTTAATATCACTTATTAATGAGGTTCTTGATCAGGCTAAAATTGAATCTGGCAGACTTGAGCTCGAGGCTGTTGCTTTTGATCTTCGGGCAGTTCTTGATAATGTTTTATCACTTTTCTCCAGCAAATCTCATGAGAAACGGATCGAGGTAAGAAGTGCGTTACTATATCACTTCATGACTGCTACGGAACTTTTTAAACCAAATTAAATTTAAGCTGCTGATCAGTTATTCAAACAACTGAAAATCCATATTAAATTTCATATACATCTCCAAAGCCTCAGGGTTCTGAATTCTTAAAGAGTGCCCTTTGTTATGGGTTTATTATTATTATTTTTTAAAAGTTATTGTTTTTTAAATATATACTAAAGAATACTAGATAATTTTAGCGGTATAATGTACCAACCATCTATAGGTAATTCTGAGTTTCTGACATAATTACTGTTAGAAATTTAGGATGAACCAATATCAAATTATACACTTGTAAGTTAATAATACTAATTATTTTTTGAATTATATAACTTGATATAAAAAGTAGTATGTAGTATTATTTATTCTTATAGTTTTGTTATTATGCTTGTTCATAATATGAATTATTAAACTATAATATTGTGATTAGAATTTAGAGTTATGTTTTGATGTATTGATGTATGAAGTATAGTATTTACTATGAATTCAACCAAATTAACAAGATGAAATATAAACATAAAGGTGATATTATTTTGAATATACTTAAGATTTATATATGTAAAATAATAATAAATATTATGAAATCCTGGACCACCCTTAACTACTAGTTGCCTCATACTCTACTAATAGATGAATCTTGATTGTTTAAATAATTTATCAGCAGCTTATATTCAGTTTGCTATAAAATGATCCACAGCAAATAGTTGCTATAAACTAGGACCTATATTTGTTATATTGATTCTTACATTCTTTTGTTTTTTATGAAAAAGTTGGCCGTCTATGTTTCAAATCAAGTTCCTGAAGTTGTCATTGGAGACCCTGGACGGTTGCGGCAAATAATCACAAATCTTGTTGGAAATTCAATTAAGGTTTGTTGAGCTTACTGAATGTAGGGTTTCAATCTTTTGGCAAATGCATGTGCTAAATATTTGTTAATATGCATGTTTGTGGATATTTTTAAAAACAAATTTAACACTGCACAGCTTGCAGGTGAAAGATAGTAAAGATTTGGGACTTTTTTACTGTTGAACCTTAAAGTTTTACCGAGCATTTCTTAATTTCGAAATCGGTGTTCTTGTTGGAGCTCAACAGAGATGCTTGTTAATATTATCAAGCATGAGCATAAGCCCAATTTAAACCACTAAGCAATAAATAAGTTAAAAGTTTAACTTGATTCAACTTATTTTGATTCCTATTATTAGCACATTGTGTTATGTTGGACCGGATTTGGTACATAATCATCTCTAGTTGACTAAGACTAGAAGACTAGTCATGTATTTAAGACTGCATTGAGCCATGAACCAGGACTGATGTTGAAATTTTTAGCCAAAGTTCACTTTTTTTTAGTTTGTTTCTTATTCTAATGTAAATCTGTCATTCTTGAGTAAAAAAGCTCTTAATTGGTAAATTGTCATTCTCTTCCATCATTTCACTGGTCACTTGATTTATATGTCATTTCTCCCAGTGGTTTATGTTGTGAGTTTAGGGTGCGGCGTTCAACGTTTTCACGGTTTGAATATAGTTTAGGGTGGGTTTAGGGTTTGAATATACTATTACTCAATATTGTAAACATGTTTCTCTTTTGAATATAGTTTTATTAGCAGGAATTTAAAATTAAATGTGTTTGAAATGCAGTTTACACAGGACAGAGGACACATTTTTGTATCGGTGCATCTAGTAGATGAAGTTGGGCACCCACTCGAGGAGCAGGATGAAGTGCTGAGACCAAATTTTACTCTAGTTCAAGATCGTATAAACAAATCTTGTAACACACTAAGCGGGTTCCCTGTCGTTAATAGATGGAAAAGTTGGGCGGATTTTAAAAATTTGAGTGTTGGTGAATTGTCATTGGAGACAGAAATGGTCACAGCATTGGTTACTGTTGAAGATACAGGGGTTGGAATCCCACAAGAGGCACAAGATCGCATATTCACACCCTTTATGCAGGCCGACAGTTCTACATCACGAACATATGGTGGAACTGGGATAGGATTGAGCATCAGCAAGAGGCTGGTGGACTTAATGGGTGGAGAAATTGGCTTTGGTAGCGAGCCTGGAACAGGCAGCACCTTTTCATTCAGTGTAGCTTTCAAGAAAGGAGAAAAAATATCTCCTGATTTAAAGTCTCCACAGTACCATCCAACTGTTTCAGAATTTGAGGGATTGAGAGCATTGGTAGTTGATGGGAAGAACATTCGAGCGGAAGTCACAAGGTATCATCTACAGAGATTGGGAATTTCAGTAGAAAAAGCTTCGACTCTGGATTCTGCGTACTCTTATTTCTCTTGTAACTCCAAGACAAGGTATATTTCTTTTACTTGGCAGAATTTTCCGAATAATTTTCAGTGGCTTCAAGGGACAATATTTATTGGCCTTCTATAATCTTATTAGGTGGTTGAACTTATCTGCATAAAAAGAGAAAGATAACAAAAGTTGCTCATGATTCAAGAACAAAGGATAGCCTTTGAGAAATTCGAAACCTGACGTGCATAGATATCCTTTAAATCTTTGATGAAGAAGCTAAACCATAGACCACGGTTTGTTGTATATAAAGATCTTGTCAAATCTGAACACAATCACATCTTATTCCAGATACATATTAGAAGCTGATCATTCTTTTCCACATAAGGCTTGTTTGGTTTATAATATCATGTATCTTATTAATATGCTTCCTCCAAAATGAAAATGCTGGTATCAATAATTAAAATCTCATAATAGAATATTAAAAGTTTGCATGACTAGAGTGTTTCACATATTGTACCCTTAATCATTAGTTCATTACTGTGATAATTGGTTTATTTTTGCAGCATATCAGGTCAGTTGGCCATGATTCTTGTTGACCAGGATGAGTTGGATGAGAGGACTGATATTTCCTACAACAATATTCTTAAAGAATTGAGACAAACTAGCAGTTCAAGCATCCCAGAAATAGGTCCAAAATTTTTTCTGTTGGCAAACTCCAGTTCCTACGAAAAGTGCAATGAGCTAAAGTTGGCTGGGTTAGTGGATGCTGTTCTAACAAAGCCACTTCGGCTAAGTGTATTAATTCTCTCATTCCAAGACACCCTTAGTATTGGAAAAAAGAGGCTGCCTTCAAGAAGTAAACCATCAACTCTCGGGAATCTGCTCAGAGACAAGCGAATCTTGGTGGTAGATGATAACGCTGTTAACAGACGAGTTGCTGAAGGTGCCTTGAAAAAGTATGGAGCAGTTGTTACCTGTGTAGATAGTGGGAGAGCTTCTCTAAAGATGCTTAATCCACCCCACAACTTTGATGCTTGCTTTATGGATCTCCAAATGCCAGAAATGGATGGGTAATTTACCTTTTTTCCATCTTGATAACTCCTGAACATATTTATTAGTATATATTGCATAATTATAATTATATATATAATAATATTATATTTTAAATTTTAAATATATATTATTAATCCGCTTAATGACCCCCTTAAACGTCCTCTTAACCGCTTAAGCGTTAGAAGGTCCTCTCACCGCTTAGGTCCGCTTAGCGCTTTTTAGACCGTTGCTCTTACTAAACGGAGCATTAGTTTTCTTGAATTCTCGAATCTAGTATACACAGTGACGCCTCTGGTCTTTTATAGCGACGTGTGACAATGATATGCTAGAAACCTGCTATTTAAGAACCAAAGGAGGAAGATCGAGAATAAGATTAATATTGGCGGTCTTGATGCTTTTGAGATCTCATTTTGGAGTGTCTCTAGGAACTTCTGATGATTTTTGTTTGTGACATCGTAGCTATTTTAACATTTGTTATCTATTGTACAGGTTTGAAGCTACACGGAAGATCCGCTGTTTGGAGAGCGAGGTAAATAAAAAAATTACTTCGGGTGAAGCATCGGTTGAGATGTTTGGTAATGTGGCTCACTGGCATACACCAATATTAGCAATGACAGCTGATGTAATTCAAGCAACAAACGAGGAGTGCACGAAATGCGGGATGGACGGTTATGTGTCAAAGCCATTCGAGGAAGAAGAACTATATTCAGCTGCAGCACGCTTCTTTGATTCGGGTTAATGGATTTGGAGTTTGGACCCAGCACTGACATGGAAAATCCGCAAGACTGTATGACAGAATATAGCCTGCTAATTAACTTGACTTGTTATCAAAATTCAAGCCTGAGGCAGTCTTGTTTTCTGATGAGTGAGACCGATGCTACTCACTGCTTCACAATGCTTGATAACCCCATCAAACACGTTCCTCTTTCTGAAAAGGTATTTTTTAAGATCATTTATTTTACCTTTTTCTGTAAATGTGACCTTATACACAGAATTACGACTTCATTCATACTTCTACTGTGGTTCTCTAAGAACACCATTGACTTCCTTTTGCCCTCAGGCCCTTCTTATGTTTAATGTCTATTATATTTTGGAACAATGCTTTCTCTAGCACATCAAAATTTTCATTGAAGCCACTGAATAATTTGTGCACTGCTTTTATTCACAGGAATTTCTCTTGTAAATGTTTGTGACATTCTAACCATGTGATTTGATTTTGACTTTATAATTGTTTTTAGTTTTCAGGTGTGTGGGGTGTTATTTATAAATGGTTGGTATTTCATTGTCACCATGAGCTCCATACCAAGGGAACTTGGCTGCAGATACCATTCAACATTAACCGGTCGTCGTCTTTATTGTTGAAATAGTAGCATAGAAGCATGCTTGTACAAATACCTAGATTTATTTGATGTCATACCCAATGGCTGTTTTCCTTACATATCCGATCATTCTTCCATGACACTTTCAGCAGTAAGTTTTCATACTATATGAATACTGCCTACTGATTCTGTTGAGATAAATACCGTCTTAGGCCGTACTTCAGTGTGAAAAGCATGATCCGCTGATATTATTGTTGACTCCAGCTGCCCCAGGTCGATTGATCACATTCTTGAAACAGTGATATATATATATATTTAGTATAGATATCAAGCTCCACAAAAATGTATATCGTAGCAGCCTGTGGAACTTCCCGTTATTCTTGTAAGAGCTTAGAGCTTTGTAGTCATAGTAGTTTGCTGGTAGTATGTACTCTTTAGTAGTGGGTGGGTTGTACTTGCTCACGTATTTGTAATACACAAGTAAGAATAAGAGGTGCTTGTTCAAAGTGTATATGCTTGTTTATTTGTAAAACTAGGCTTGTACCATAACATTCGATTCGAGTAATGATAATTATATTTCTTCCTCGGGTGCAGTGGTTACTACTACTATGAACATAGAAGGCTGTACTGGTTTAGTGACATGATTCTTGGTATGCCTTTGAATGGCAAAGAATCGATTCGACAACACTGCAGTTTTTGGTTTCTTACTAAGCCTCTTGTTTATTAGCCTAAGATTCATAATGAGCCTTTTGTTCATTACCTACGATGTAATTGCAAGTAGAAGCAGAATTTATGTTACCAGGGAAAAACTGTAAACTAATGTGTTTTTATGCATCTTTCTAAAAGGGAATTGAGGTGCACTTTCATTCTTGGAATTCATTGTCCATAAAAATTGCAGTACAATGAATTTGATTTATTTACTATGTAATTTTTTTGGAAAAAAGAAGGTAGGTCATTTTGGATGATGGAAAGTGCATATTATATTTAAAAGTACAATTCTTTTTTCTTATAACATGATATATTTTATAAATATATGGTTTAATGATCTAACATTTAACTGGTGTAATACAACTCTTACAATACAGTAGGTAAGTTTTTATTTGAGAAGATTAAATGGATTATTAAACAATTTGTTGGATTTAGGTGAAATTTCAAAATTTCCAAAATGTGTTTTGAAATTCACTAAAAGTCAATAATTTTTGAATATCACCCGATTCTATATCTCTAGATTTTTAAACTTTATTATTTATAATTTATAATGAATATTTCTAAATTTTATTTAATTATTTTTAAAATCTGAATTGATTGTCACAAAATTTTAAAAATCCTATAGAAGATTACCCGTCGAGTTTTAAATTACTTTTCAAAATCTTTATTATACATCCAAACTTTAATGAATACTAGTCGATAAAGCCGCGCTTCGCGGCGGCGTTATAATATTTTTTAAAAAAATTAATACATTTACGTTATATTATAATATTAATATTAAATTTTAATAATTAAATATCCTTTTCTAACGAATCGATTTCTTGTTAAACACGATTCTTTTGATTGAGCCGCTCTCTCATTAAAATCGAAATCTCAACTTTAACATATATTATAAAGAGTTATATATATTATTTTTTTTATAAAATCGAACAATAAAAAAAATTATGACATCAATATCAAATTCTAATAGCTAATACAATCTTTTATAATGAGTCGTCTTCTCGTTAAATACGTTTCGAGTCGCTCTTATTTAGAACCGAAATTCTAACTAATTATACAAAGAAAGTAAATTCCAATTTTTATATTCTTTAAACTTTCTAATATTTATAGAGTTTTAAAAATGAAAATACATCTTATATTTTCCGTATATTATAGATATTCATGTACTTATTTACAACTTCCACATGGGAATGTCTTTCTGTTATGTTGACATATAAAAAAAATTAAATTCGAAGACTTTTCATTACGGGAATAATATTAAATTTATGGATATATTTTTCTAATGCAAGTATAATTAACTTGTATAAAAAAGATAAAATAAAGGATTTCTAGGAAAAAAGATATATAATTTTAAAAATCGTGTAAGACGTCTCCACCGTCCTCGTATTCTACTTCTAATAAAACATTTTATTTTATGCATTCCTTATATATTCAAACATCTTTATACGGTCTTCTCTAATGAATCGTTTTCTCGTTAAACACGGTTATTACGATTTATCCGCTCCCTCGTTAAGACCAAAAATCTAACTTTTACATGTATCACTTGTATGATAATGTTTATCCATAAAAATCAAATCCTAAAAATAAAATAAAATTTATAACATCAAAATGATATTTTAATAGCTAATACAATCTTTTATAGTGAGCCGTCTTCCCGTTAAACACGTTTCGAGCCGCTCTCGTTTCGGTCGAAATTCCAAATTCGTTACATATTATTAATGATACTTATCTTACACAACAACTTTTTTCCTTAAAATTAAAACCTAAAAAATAGAGTGAATTCCAATTTATACTTTATCTAGACCTTTTAAAATTTATGGAGTTTTAGAAAATGGAAGCACATCTTATTTTCTCTTTATATTATAGATACTCTATTTTTATTTAGGATTCGTGCATGAAAATGTTCTTTTATAATGTTAACACATCAATTCTTTTCTTTTAAATGCGACGATTTTTTTATGATAATAGTATTGGATTTATGAATAAATTTCCCTAATAGAAGTATAATTAACTTATATAAAAAATATATAATTTAAGAAGATCGTACTTTCTATAATATATTTAGTTATATGGATGCTCTATATATTCAAACACCTATTCTACTTGTAATAGAACTTTATTTATATGTTTTTCCATAAATTCGAACTCTTATTTTCTATAAATTCGAACTCTTATTCTACTTCCAATAGAACTTTTAATCGTATGCTTTATAAATACTTATTCTACTTCCAATAGAAATTTTTATTTATATGTTTTTTCTATAAATGTGAACTCTTATCTCTATAAATTCGAACTCCTATAATCTACTTTCAATAAAACTTTTAATCATATGCTTTATAAATACTTATTCTACTTCCAATAGAACTTATAATCATATTTCTTCCTATAAATTCGAACTCTTCTCCTCTATAAATCGAACACCTATTCAACTTCTAATATTTTAAATGATATTTTTATATTTATAAGTGTTTAAAATTCTAAAATTCTAGAAAATTAGAAAAATAGATTGATACGATCTTAGAACGCCACCTAAGCTCCCGCGTATCCTCCTTTACATATATATAATAGATAATAGATATATATAAATTATCACTATTCTACTTTCAATAGAACATTTAATCATATGCTTTATAAATACTTATTCTACTTCCAATAGAACTTCTAATCATATGTACGTCTTCCTATAAATTTGAACTTTTCTCCTCTATAAATTTGAACACCTATTCTACTTCTAATATGTTAAATGGTATTTTTATATTTATAAGTGTTTAAAATTCTAAAATTCTAGAAAATTAGAAAAATAGATTGAGACGATCTTAGAGCGCCACCTAAACTCCCGCGTATCCTCCTTTATATATATATATATATATATATATATATATATATATTGATTACATATATATAATAGATATATATTGATATTGATGATTCGGGCAATTGACGAAAAAAATAATTATAGTCTACTATCAACTAATTAATAGAATTGTGATTCCAAAATTTAATTTAAATTCACGGACCATATGTTTCATGTTTGGAGTATTGAAAGCACCTAACATCGTCAAAAATAGATATTAATACATATTACAAAGAACAAAGAAACAATAAGTAAATCAAATAAAATTATTAGATTACATGTAGCCATGTAGGCATACCTATTTTTCAGTAATGAATTTCCAAACTCCGTCTAAGAAGTAAGATCTATATATGTATTTCCCCCGTTGAATTTTTATACTGAACTCACCAGCAACTGCAGTCAAGGGATTTACCTTAACTCCGTCAGGTAGAATGCTCAGAATGCTAGCTTGTAACTGCAGTTAAGGGATTTACCCTGCTATGCAATACAAATCGGCTTATATTAAAAAATAAAAAATAAAACTACCATCTTTCAAAGTCGCCAAATTCAGATTCATGTATCATAAATACGAATTATTAAAATGATGTTATGAGATTGGAGGAGTTGTTTAGGTTTCGGTAGACTCCCTTGTATATATATATATTTCGTATAATTAGCTTGTTATAATTGGAGAGTTGTTTACTCCCAATAGAACTTCTAATCATATTTCTTGCTATAAATTCGAACTATTCTCCTCTATAAATCGAACATCTATTCAACTTTTAATATTTTAGATGATATTTTTATATTTATAAGTGTTTAAAATTCTATAATTCTAGAAAATTAGAAAAATAGATTGATACGATCTTAAAACGCCACCTAAGCTCCCGCGTATCCTCCTTTACATATATATAATAGATAATAGATATATATAAATTATCAATCATATACTTTATAAATACTTATTCTACTTCCAATAGAACTTCTAATCATATGTACGTCTTCCTATAAATTCGAACTTTTCTCCTCTATAAATTTGAACACTTATTCTACTTCTAATATGTTAAATGGTATTTTTATATTTATAAGTGTTTAAAATTCTAAAATTCTAGAAAATTAGAAATAGAACATTTAATCATATGCTTTATAAATACTTATTCTACTTCCAATAGAACTTCTAATCATATGTACGTCTTCCTATAAATTCGAACTTTTCTCCTCTATAAATTTGAACACCTATTCTACTTCTAATATGTTAAATGGTATTTTTATATTTATAAGTGTTTAAAATTCTAAAATTCTAGAAAATTAGAAAAATAGATTGAGACGATCTTAGAGCGCCACCTAAACTCCCGCGTATCCTCCTTTATATATATATATTGATTTTGAAATCCAAATTATATATACCCGATTCTTGAAATCCCAAAAAAAAAAAAAAACTAGGGCTTTTTTCATAAATACCCAAATCCAGAATTGTTTTTGCAAAAGGGTGATGGTCCAAAATAATCAGTTTTGGGATCAAGTGGTCCAAAATACTGATTATGGAAATGGCCCGAAATATCGACGAGATACGGAGTTTCGGCCTTCGTATTAGCTGAATACGTTACACGATCTACCGTATTAGCTGGATACGGAACACGATCTTCCGTGTAATGTATGATACGGAAGAGCGTGTACCGTGTTTGTGCTACGCACCCGCCTAACACGAGACACAGTACACCGTGTTACACAGAACACGTTACACCGTGTACCGTATCATGCACTGTTACGGAAGATGAAATACCGTATTACCCCTCATATCACGATACACGATTTAACGTGTCCCGTCAGTAAATAGGGCCAGACATGCTCAAATATAAGTATTTTGGTAATTTTCTCTTTACAAAAATACTTTTTTTAAAAGTAATAATTTGCAAAAATACTATTCCATATCTTATTTGCAAAAATACGGTCTGCATCTCATATTTTTGCAAATAAGATGTTATTTTAGCAAATTATTTTTTTGAAAAAAGAATTTTTACAAATATTTTGAGAAAATGGTAAAATCGCAAAAAAAACTTAAAAAAAATGGTATTTTCAATGAATATTAAAAAAATAGATAGGGATACCTCTTAAACAATTATAAATAAACAAAGAGTCCTTGAACTCTCCGTCAGGTGATGTTGAACTCTCCGTCAGGTGATGTTGTTAACAACTTTGTTGGCTTGCAAAGACTTTTGATGTTTATCTTGAGTCGGATCCTATGTTCCTTTATCCATGTCCCCTTTGTATCTTTGCTCTTTTTAATACAAAAAGAGTGTTCATCCATGTCCCCTTTGTATCTCTGGTCTTTTTAATACAAAAAGAGTGTCCGCCAAGGCCATTTTGAATAAAAATATTATTTATTAAAATGGACCTTACAGAGCACTCTTTTTGTATTAAAAGAAATGGGGACACAAAGGAGACACATTTATCAGTTTCTAGCTTCTACCAGTTCTTATTGTTCTACATTGCCTTTGCCTAATATTTCAAACATTTAGTAATGGATTTTACCATGGAGAAACCAAGCAAGAAAAGAGATTGCAAATCACAAGAATATAAGCAAACAAATGGCCTTGACAGTTTGCGTACTGAAATTGCACTCGATATATTTTCAAGCCTTTCCATCACATCTGTCATTCAGTCCAGGTTTGTCTGCAGATCATGGCAGAACTTGTTACTTGACCGAAATCTTGTTAGCATGCAACTCTCTCAGGTTTTGAAACGCGATCCTCTGCTCATCTTTTACAGCAATTTTCCTATTCGAAACCAGCTTTGTTTTGCAGAATTTTCTGGTCCTGATAATGATGCTAAAGGAGTTGTCAAGAAGATTAGTATCCCTTTTTCGGCTTCCATGTCGGAATTTACTGTGGTTGGATCTTGCAATGGCTTATTATGTTTATGTCATTCCATGTTTAATGATGCTATCTATATTTACAATCCTTTTACTAATTACTACAAGGAGCTGCCAAACTCGACGCAATATGATGATCAAACAGTGCTATGTGGATTCGGATATCATCCGGAGACTAAGCAGTACAAGGTTGTTAAGATAATTTACTACTGGATGGCATTTATTGAAGATTATCTTGTTCGTAGGATCAGGACACCACGTAGATCAAAATCAGAAGCTTTAGTACTTGGTACCGGGGATGACAAATGGAGAAATGTTGGAAAAGTACCTCATTATGTTGAAAGGAGGTCACAGGGAGCTCTTTTTACAAATAGAAGGCTTCACTGGCTGGCTCGAGGTGTGTATGAAAATGTTCGCGGTTTAATAATTATTTCATTTGATCTCACAGATGAAAAGTTTCATGTGGTTCTGAGACCTGATTTTAGTAGTGCTAGTGATGGCCGCAACTATCTGTTAGCTAGTCTAAAAGGGTGTCTTTCGTCAGTTGTTCTCAAATATGGATTAAACAGAGAGTTGGAGATAAATATATATATAAAAAAGTAATCAAAACTAGCGTGGAAGTCATCCATATAACTTGATATCTAGCTACAACATCAAATTCTACATGATCTGCAGATTGCAGAATGTCCGCATGATCTGCAGATTGCAGAATGTCCGCGTTTATTTCAGTGACTAGTGACAATGGATGATTAATTTATTTATTTTGTAAAAACTATTGGATGTGTAAATGTTGTACATTACAATTGCTTGTCGATAATTTGACAAAATGAAATACCAGAAAATGACTAGAAATAAGGTGGAAAGGTCCATCATGACACAGAAGAGAGTCAATTTGATTCAACAAATGCATAAAACATTACTAAAACATGAACTGCTTTTAATTTTTTTTTTCTAAAACATTAAATACTTTCATGTCGTAAATTTATTTGTTTTATACGATCAGCACTTTAAAATACATCCAATCCATTATTCTAGAGAAAAAGAATGATAGAGTGCTCATGCCAACACTCAATTTAATAATTTATCAAGACTTCTTTAACTCTCCGTCATTTCGATGTTAACAACTTTGTTGTTTTGTCTATCTTGCAAAACTAAATTTATCAGTTTAAACCAAGTCTCACTGTTCTACATTGGTAATGGATTTTAACATGGAGAAGCCAAGCAAGAAAAGAAATTGCACAGTAGAAGAATATAAGCAAAGTAATGGGATTACTAGCTTGCCTACTGAAATTGCATTTGATATATTTTCAAGACTTTCCGTCACATCTGTAATGCAGTCCAGGTTTGTATGCAGATCTTGGCAAAATTTGTTAAGGGATCGAGATCTTGTCAGCTTTCATCTTTCGCAGGCTGCAGAACGTGATCCTTTTCTTATCTTTCACAGTGATTTTCCTATTCGAAACCAGCTTTGTTTTGCAGAATTTTCTGGTACTGCTGATGCTGCTAAAGGAATTGTGAAGAAGATTAATATTCCTTTTTCTGCTGCCATGCCAGAGTTTACTGTTGTAGGTTCTTGTAACGGATTAATCTGTTTATGTGATTCATTGTACAAGGATGCTGTGTATATTTATAATCCTTTTACTAATGACTACAAGGAGCTGCCAAAAACAAGGCAATATGATGAAGAACTAGTGGTGTGTGGATTCGGATATCATCCAGAGACTAAGCAGTACAAGGTTGTTAAGATAGTCTACTACTGGATTGTGAATATTGGAGATCATCCTGTTCGGAGGATCAGGACGCCACGTAGTTCAAGATCAGAAGTTTTAGTACTTAGTTTGGGGGTCAACACATGGAAAAATGTTGGACAAGTACCATATAATGTTGTAAGATGGTCACAGGGAGCTCTATTTACATGTGGAAGGATTCATTGGCTGACTAGGGGTGTGTACAACAATGTTCGCGGCTTAATAATTGTTTCATTTGATCTTGCAGATGAAAAGTTTCATGAGGTTCCTAGACCTGATTTTAGTAGTCCTCGTGATGGCCGCAACTATCAGTTAACTAGCCTAAAAGGATGTCTTTCTGCAGTAGCTTATAAATATACACTATACAGAGACGTGGAGATTTGGGTTATGAAAGAATATAATGTGAAGGATTCTTGGATCAAAGCATTCAGAATTGGAGGCAATATACCAGAGTCTCCCTCTACGAAGTTGCCACGACCATTACGGATTTGGAGAAACAGTTTCAATAAAGCATTAGTTCGAGTTCTATGCATTTTAGAGAATGGTGAGATCTTGATAGAGTATGAGGTTGGAAAATTGGCTTTGTATGATGTGGCGACCGAAAAATTCAATGAAATAACTTTTAAGGGTTTGCCTAGCATTTTTAAGACAGTTGTGCATTTGGGAAGCCTGAACCAGATTGATCTCCCAGTTTACTTGTAAAGTGTGATGTACAGATAGCTTTTAAAAAAGTTGTCATTTTATCTAAACATTCTTCTTGCATATGCTCATTGACTGATTGCCAGTTTATTTTTAGGGTCTTTTTATTTTGAAAACTATTGGATGAGTAGATGTTACATATTAATTTAAAAACTTTGATGCTTGTTGTCCTCGTGTCAGTCGTAATTCAGGTTACGACCCATGGATTGGTTAAGCATAACTTTCGGATAGATGATAAGTTTTTGTGGAAGAAAGAATGTCTCTTGTCCCATCCGGATTGTGTATTTTTATCTTTTAAATGAAATCGTTTCATTTATGCAAAAAAAAAAAAACTAAAAATGAAAGTGTAGAATCCAGAATGACGCATAAGAAAGTGAATTCGTTTTAACGCATGCAAAACACATAAAATCGATTCACACAACTAAAAGTATATGAACTGGTTTAATTTTCTCTCTACGAGAACGTTTAAAATTTTATTTTAAATCTTTTTTAATAAATCCAACCTATCACTCTCAATTAAATATCAAGAGTTCTTGAAATCTCCGTCATTTTGATGTTAACAACTTTGTTGTTTTCCAAAACTTCTCTTTATCTTGCATTCTTGCCAGCCTAGATTTATCAGTTTATACCGCGTCTTAAGTTTTACATAGACTGAGTAATGGATTCTAACATAGAGGAGGAAAGCAAGAAAAGAGATTGCAAACTGCACGAAGATAAGCAAATATATGGGATTGACAGGTTGCCTCGTGAAATTGCACTTGATATATTTTCAAGGCTTTCCATCACATCTGTAATGCAGTCCAGGTTTGTATGCAGATCTTGGCAGAACTTGTCACTTGACAGAAATCTTGTTAGCTTGCATCTTTCTCGGGTTGCAGAACGCGATCCTTTGCTCATCTTTCGTAGTGATTGTCCTACTCGAAAGCAGCTTTCTTTTGCAGAACTTTCTTGTACTAATGATGATGTTAAAGGGATTGTGAAGAAGATTGATATTCCCTTTTCTGGTTCAATGCCAGAGTTTACAGTTGAAGGTTCTTGTAAAGGATTACTATGTCTATGTGATTCGTTGTACAAAGACTCTGTGTATATTTACAATCCTTTCACTAATGACTACAAGGAGCTGCCAAAAACAAGGCAATATAAGGAAGAACGAGTGGTGTGTGGATTCGGGTATTATCCAGAGACTAACCAGTACAAGGTTGTTAAGATAGTCTACTACAGGATTACAAATACTGGAAATCGTTCTTTTCGCAGGATCAGGACGGCAGATAATTTAAAATCAGAAGTTTTAGTATTTTGTTCTGGAGGCAACACATGGAGAAATATTGGACAAGTACCTTATTGTATGTACAGGACACAGGGAGCTCCTTTAATTCATGGAAGGCTTCACTGGATGGCTCTAGGCGTGTATAACAATGTCCGTGGCTTAATAATCATTTCGTTTGATCTTGCAGATGAAAAGTTTGATGAGGTTCCCAGACCTGAGTTTAGCAGTCCTTTTGACTGCACCAACTACCAGTTGGTTAGTCTTAAAGGATGTCTTTCTGCAGTAGCTTATGAGTATGGGCTATATAAAGACATGGAGATATGGGTTATGAAAGAATACAATGTAAAAGAGTCGTGGATCAAATTGTTCAAAATTGGAGGTAAAACACCAGAGTCGCCCTCTACGAACTTGCAGCAACCATCAGAGATTTGGAGAAACAGTTCTATTAGGGCATTAGTTACAGTTCTATGCATTTTGAATAATGGTGACATCTTGATAGAATATAAAGTCGGAAGGTTGGCTTTGTATAATGCCATGACTGGAAGATACAAGGACATAACTTTTGAGGGGATGCCTGGTATTTTTGAGACATTTGTGCATCTGGGAAGCCTGAACCAGATTGATCTGCCAGTCAAATTGTAATATGTATTGTTTCTGTAGCTTTATGGAAAAGTTATGATTTGTTCATATGCTCCCTTTAGTTGTGATCAAGTTATCAGAATTAATTTCACAAATTACAACTAAACAAGTTATCTTAACTAAAATAAGATCTCGTTTCATTTTCATTTTATAAAATGTTGAATACTTTTGTGTCGTAACGTTATTCATTTTATGAAGCAAGCCTTATAATACACATCTAAACAATTACTTTAGAAGTGAAAATAAAAGTAGAGGGCTGAGGCCATCACTGGATTAAATAATTACCAAGAGTTCTTGAATTCTCCGTCATTTTGATGTTAACAACTTTGTTGTTTTCCGAGACTTTTAATTATGATGCCAACCTAGAGTTATTGTCAGTTTATACAGTCTTATTGCTGTACATTGACTAATAATTCTACACTGAGCAATGGATTTTAACATGGAGAAGCCAAGCAAGATAAGAGATTGCAGACTGCAAGAAAATAAGCAAACATATGGGATTGATAGTTTGCCTCACGAAATTGCACTTGATATATTTTCAAGGCTTTCCATCACATCTTTAATGCAGTCCAGGTTTGTATGCAGATCTTGGCAAAAACTGTCACTTGACCAAAATCTAGTTAGCTTGCATCTTTCTCAGGTTGCAGAACGCGATCCTTTGCTCATCTTTCACAGTGATTTTCCTATTCGAAACCAGCTCTGTTTTGCAGAACTTTCTGGTACTGATGATGATGTCAATGGAATTGTGAAGAAAATTGATATCCCTTTTTCTGCTTCCATGCCAGAATTTACTGTTGTAGGTTCTTGTAATGGATTACTATGTTTATGTGATTCCTTGTACAAGGATGCTGTGTATGTCTACAATCCTTTCACTAATGATCACCAAGAGCTGCCAAAATCAAAGAAATATGATGAAGAAGTAGTGGTGTGTGGATTCGGATATCATCCGGAGACTAACCAGTACAAGGTTGTTAAGATTGTCTACTACTGGATCGTAAATTCTGGAGATAGTCGTGTTCGTCGATTCAAGAGACCACAAAATTCAAAATCAGAAGTTTCCGTACTCAGTCTGGGAGGCAATACATGGAGAAATATTGGACAAGTGCCTTATTATATTGAAAGGAGGTCACAGGGAGCTCTTTTAACATGCGGAAGGCTTCATTGGCAGACTCGAGGTGGTCACAACGATGTTCGTGGCTTAACTATAATTTCATTTGATCTTGCTGATGAAAAGTTTCATGAGATACCAAGACCTGATTTTAGCAGTGTTGCTGATGGCCGCACCTATCACTTAGCCAATCGTAAAGGATGTCTTTCTGCAGTAGTTTATAAATTCGGTTATAAAGAGTTGGAGATATGGGTTATGAAAGAATATAATGTGAAAGAATCTTGGATTCGAGAGTACAAAATTGGAGTTAATATACCAGAGTCACCCTGTACAACGTTGCAACAACCATACCGGATTTGGAGAAACAGTTCTGATAGGGCACTAGTTCGAGTTCTGTGCATTTTAGGAAATGGTGAGATCTTGATAGAGTATAGAGTTGGCAAGTTGGCATTGTATGATGCGGTGAGTGGAAGATATAAAGACATAACATTCAAAGGAATGCCAAGTATGTTTCAGACTGTTGTGCATATGGGAAGCCTGCAGCAGATTGATCTCCCTGATAATATCGTTGGAATTCGGGCATAATAACGCAACGGAAATAACGTAAATAACAATTAAAAATGAATTCCAAAGCCCGGATCCATGTATAAAATGATGATCATGGTATAAAAATTCTCAAGAACAAGATTGTACCTTGTTTAAGCTTTCCAATGGATGACAAATGGAGATCCTAGCTTGTTGATCTTGAGAGTTAAAATTATAACTCCTCCACCGGAATCCACACTTGAATGCTTACTTGAATCGTCGAACGATTATGCCACGGAAATTGGTACTAGCCAAAATAAATAAACCGATGTGTTCTTGACAAATCTTGATTTCTCCCTTGTCTCTAAGATGTGTATGAACTGAAATTTTCAGTTGTGTTGTTCAAAGAAGACTAGCCAACCTTTGGCTTATAAAGAGAAATAAAGAAAAATGGACCATTAAACAATTAGGCCATTTTTATTTAAACAAATCTTATTTATTTAAATAAATTAATTAAGTCATACTTAATTAATCAAATAAGTCAAGAAAATACATATTCAAATTTTATCTTTAACTAATCAAGTCTCACTTAATTAATTTTATAAAATTCGAATTATTATTTATTATTAATTTAAAATCATAATTTAAATTATTATTAATTTAAATTCATGAAATAAATTAATATCCCTTTTAAACATTCTTTGTGTGTGACCCTGTAGGTTATTATTTAATTGGCAACAATTTTATTCTTTAATAAAATTGTAAACGATAAGCGGCGTCTAGTAACACATTATTGCTACCCAATAAAACAATAATTAAATCAACGATTCAATCAACCTTTTATGAATAATGTTCCATGTAATATAATCCCTTTAAATCATGATATTATAGATTAAACTCGAGGCATGTAATGTGTCATCCTCTTCATAATTTAATCTTCATTTTCTTGATCGATGAGTAGACTATTTAATCAAATCAACATTTGAGCATGGCCATGCATTTCATAGTCTCACTCAAACAAGAGGCCGATAATATCACTCCTTTTATCAGGAGATTTAAATCCCATCTAGATCGTTCATATTTCTCACATGATTCATAATATATCTGATATTCACCTTTATCATTATCCGGTTAAAGATAACTTTTGACGAATTCAAAATATATTAATTCTCATGTAGAATTATAACGACTTCAGGTCTAAGGATCATTACACCATTATCACTGTGAGAATACATATGACACATTTATTATTATTATTATTTACCATGATGTATCTCACGGTGGGTCTGTCCAGTACCCTGTACTCGTACAGTTACCTATGCATTGCTTTTAGTATCTGCATACTTATGACCAATGAGATGTGGTCATCTTGTCAATAAACATACTAGCCTTAATGTATTATTATTGTCCTAAGTAATAATAATACTCGGCTAGGGACATTTAAGAATATGATACAATCATTATATAATCTCATGTTCAAGTCACATACTTGCAACTACATAATTTGTATCAAGATTCCAAGGACATTTATTATACTTTATTTATTTCGCAGTAAATAAAGCCAATAATAAATATATATAAAATCACTCAAACACAAATACAATTGATTGTATTGACTCTAGGGCACCAATACTAATAAATATGTGATATGTGTAGATAGATTTTAACTTTTAAGTGCGTTCATTTGTTCTGAAGTTTTTTTTTTTAGTTCTCCCTTTTTATGTGTTTGCCAATGTAAGTATGATCCGGGAAGTTCCCCTGTCTTTATTGTATCGTTTCTCCTGTTCTTTTTTAGTTCTAGTTTAGCAACAAAAAAAATTAAATCACTCCTCCACCCCTTAATGCACTGAACTGAGGTTGGGATCTGATTTTAACGAACAGGGTAGATGATACATTGACCATAGCAAAGAACAGGGTAGATGATACTTATGTCTCAGAGAAAGAATTCTGATGATGAGAAGGCGATTAAATTACAAGCAAACACAAAGAGTATATCAACACATCTAACCAAAAATTGGAATAATATGATTATTAAGAGTTCTTGAAATCTCCGTCATTTTGATGTTTTCCAACTTCCAAGTCTTTTAGATATGATGCCAAACTAGAATGTTACAAGAAGAAATTGGTATAACATCACGAAGCAAAATTTCTAGATTTTAAGTTGTTTTTACGGAGAGCGAAAAATATGGGATGGAAACTGATAAATTTTGTAACTGATCTTATTGGTTGATAGTTGATTCATAGAATGTTAGAAAAGAAGTGTTTATTCTGAATTCATGCAAATTATCAATCATTTGTAAGCCACCAAGCCACACGTAGTTCTTAAAAGACAAGTTATCTAAACGAGTTAAGATTTGATCTGATTGATCAGAGTCCAAGTTCATAGGACATTTCTGGGCTGTCGTATTGAATCCCGTACTTGTCATGGCCCAAACACAAAGGATTGTGTGAAATTGTCATGGAGTTGAGAATAAAAAACGGACCTCGAACACGATATTTGGAGGATTGGCCGTGTAATACGATCTCGTAATAGTGCATGCTGATATCCAGCCACGAACCTTCTTGAATTACTGCATGCAACCACTGGAGATTTAGTCACGCGAAGTGGTCCTTAAACCACCTACAATCCCTCAAAGCAGGGGCGGACCCATAGCTTGGGCTATGGATGTCCAGGAACCCATTGGACCTATAGCCAAGTCCATAATAATATATAGTAATTTTGGAAAAATAAATTCACTCAAAATTAATTTAGGAACTCACTAATATTACTAGGAGTCCAATAAACAGAAGCCCAAAACTAAAAAAAATCTCGTTTCCTCTTATAGTTGTATTGCAGCAGTCTTAAAAAAAAAGCAAAAGAACAAAGAAACAAAATTCCTCCATAATATACCGGCACTGCCCGTGAGTGACCAAAGTGCACCTTCATGCATCCGTCACCTATAAACCGTCACCCGCTGTCGACCAGCCCTAGACCCTTGAGTCCTTGACCTCCCTTCCTTCCTTTTTTAGCTTTTAACAAGGAATTCACTAAAAAAAAAATACCGAATCCGCCACTGTCTCAAAGTCCAATATGTTAGAATTCAATTCTATGTTCAACAAAAGCAGCTAGTCTTTGTTCAACAAAAGCAGCTGATCTATGTTCAACTCCTTAAAATAAGGTAGGCTATTAATATGTTTTAGGACAAAATATGTGAGGTATGCAATGAAGTAATATAGCATATCTGAAACCTATATAAAGGCTACCCAAGCAAGCATATAGAACACATAAAAAAAAACAAAAACACACACTAGAATCAATCTCTCACAATGTAAACTCCAAATTGTATTATGTTGATAAACACCTTTCTATCAATATATTTCAGTTTATATAAATTCTACATGGTATCAAACTCTAAGGTTTGATTTGGGATTCAGAATAATTTTTTTTTTCCGGTCACTATTTCGGTCGGAAGTTACTGTTCGCTATTCACTGTTCACAAATACATACGGTACTGTTCACTGTTCACAAATACATACGGTATTGTTCACTATTCACAAATACGGTACTATTCACTCATCACCTTCCAGAAACTATACAATTATAAACCACAACCATATTCTTACCTGCAATGGCTGAACAACCAGAAACCACAACACAATTAGTCTCTATGGAACAAATGGAACAATGTTCCAATTATTTCAGAAATTACAAAAAAATCCAAACCTCCCACAAACCGAAATATCACAAACGGTGCGTGTTGCCGAAAAACTAAATTTCACTAATTACACAAAATGGTGTAAATTAATGCATATTGCTATTGGTGGTCGAGCCGGCTCAACCATATCACGACCAATCCCGTTCCACCAGATGACCATGAGTACCAACAGTGGGCTCAAAAGGACTCGATGGTCTTGTCTTAGATCATTGAAAATATTGATGGAGATCTTGTGAACCAATTTCTGGATTACAAGACTGCCCGGGAACTATGGAAGGGAATTGAAACTCTCCTTAGCAGTGGGAGAGACGAACTCTAGATCTATGATCTAAGTTCAAAGGCAGCAACTATGAGACAAGGAAGGGACACTATAGAAATTTATTTCAGTAAACTCAACACTCTGTGGAAGGAAATAGACAGGAGGATGCCCAACCCCATGAAGTGTGCAGAGGACATTACTTTATTTAATTCCTTCATACAAAGGCAAAGATTGTACCAATTTCTGGCCGGAGTAAGCGATACTCTAGACAAAGAAAAGAGGGATATATTGTATCAAGATCCACTACCCACCATTGACGCAGCCTACGCGTTCATAAGACGGGAGATCGCCCGTCGCGGCATAATGGCCAGCAACTCATCATTGGGACGAGAACCTTCAGAGATTGGTAGTGGGCTCCTCGTGAAACACCGGTCGGTACCCTAATCATTCCAACGAGAGGATAAAATCCAGCTAAAGTGCAGCCATTGTGGTGGTACGAAACACACCAAGGAGGGGTGTTTCAAAATCATCGGGTATCCAGAATGGTGGGACGACCTGAAGCAGAGGAAGGCCGCCTCCATGGCTACAATTTCCAGAACCGGTGGTAAGGCCAACCTAGCTGTATGTGGTCCGTATGGTAACAGCGACAACCCCCTCACAACAGCGCTACATACTGATCAAATAGCAGGTACAGTCCGTGAAAGCAAAGTCACCGGAAATCAAAATTCATTGGGCCTCCTATGCAACCAAATATCCAATCCATGGATTTTTGATTGTGGGGCCACCGATACAATGACTTATGATTCTTTCGATATTGTGTCCTCCAATAACGCTCATCGTACCCAAATCCAAAGTGCAAACGGAGAATATATTCCCGTTACCCAGGCCGGAACTGTGGATGTTACCTCTAATATCCATTTACAAAACTGCCTCTTAATTCCTAGTCTTACTCGCAAGCTTTTATTTGTTAGCCAATTAACTAGGGAACTTGACTGTACTGTTCTAATGACATCATCTGGTTGTGTTGTGCAGGATGCTCATACGGGACGGATCATTGGTCATGGTACTGAACGAGGAGGATTATACTATGTGAATGAGGTGACTCAAAATGGTAATGCTTTGCTTGCTCATGGATCACCAGAACATCAACTCTAGATGTGGCACCGTCGGCTAGGTCACCCCTCCATAGGTTATCTCAAACGATTATTTCCCTCTTTAAAGAACATTGCCGTAGATTTGAACTGTGAAGCATGTGTTTTAGCTAAAAGCCATAAGCACTAATATTATCCTAGTATGACTCATAGTACTCAACCATTTGCCTTGATTCATTCTGATGTACGGGAACCAGTTCCAGATTTTACCCTTCATAATTTTTCATATTTTGTTTTATTTGTGGATGATTGTACTCGTATGAGCTGGGTGTATTTTTTAAAACACAAGTCTGAAATGTTTGATGTCTTTGTTAAATTCTACCACATGATTTGCACTCAGTTCAAAGCTCAACCAAAATTTTACGGTCTGACAATGGGGGGGAATACGTTAACTTGAACATGAAACAGTTCATTATTGACCATGGCCTCCTCCACCAAACCACGTGTTCTTACACACCTCAACAGAATGGTGTAGCCGAGCGAAAAAACAGAACCCTTCTTGAAATCACCCGAGCCCTTATGATCGAATCTCACGTTCCTGTTCACTTCTGGCCCGAAGCTATTGCTACTGCTACCTATCTCATCAACCGCCTTCCCAAAAAACCCCTCAATTACGACACACCCCTCAATACTCTTGGGTCACACGTCTCAATTCCATCTTCACATTCCTTACCTCCTCGAGTCTTTGGATGCATTGTCTATGTTCATCTTCAAAAAGGGGTGCGCACCAAACTAGAACCCAGGGCTATTAAATGTGTCTTTCTTGGGTATGGGGTTAATCAAAAGGGGTATCGGTGTTATGACCCTATCCAGGACAAAATCTACACTACTTTAGAATGTGAGTTCTTTGAACAGTCTTACTACTATACCCAGCTTAGTCCTCAGGGGGAGAGTTTGAGTGATGACCTTGATGACCTTAGCTGGTTAACATATCCAGAAGTGATGAATCCAGATCCTACAACACAAGTAAATAATACCACGGATGTTGCTCCTGAAGCATCAGTATCTCCTCCTCCATCAGTATCTCATTTATGTCCACTCCAGTTCCGTCTAATGAGCATCCTTCTGATGGCCTCTCCTCAGCAGAGGTTAATTCTGAGAACTCTGGAACTGATACTATTACTGAAACTAATATTTTTCCTAGTGATAGTGTTCCAAATAGGTATCAGTTACCCCCGAGAAGTACAAGAGGAGTTCCACCACGAAGGTATGATCCAGAGTATGAGGCCCAACGGTCTAAATATCCTGTAGAGAGAATCAGCAATGAGAACTTGTCCAGCATAGCCATGGCTTTTACCGCCTCTCTATACTCCACTGACATTCCCAAAACATTGGAGGAAGCCCTTGGAAATGAAAATTGGAAACAAGCTATGGAGGATGAGTATTCAGCTCTACAGAGAAACAAAACATGGGAAAAATGCATCCTACCAAAAGGAAAAAAAGGGTAGGTTACAGATGGGTATTCTCTATCAAATACCGAGCAAATGGAACTGTTGAAAGATCAAGGCACGATTGGTGGCTAAAGGATATACCCAGACATATGGAATTGACTACTCTGAGGCCTTCTCTCCTGTAGCCAAGATTGATACAATACGGGTCTTGCTCTCAATAGCAGCAAACAAGGAGTGGTCCATATACCATTTTGATGTAAAAATGATTTTCTTCACGAAAGTATTGATGAAGAAGTATATATGGAGGCACCACCATGGTATTCTCAGGAATTTGGAGATGAAGAAGGATGTAGACTGAGAAAGGCACTTTATGGGCTAAAACAATCCCCTAGGGCATGGTTCGGAAGATTCACAAAAGCTATGAAGAAGTTTGGGTACAATCAAAGCAACTCAGATCACACCCTATTCTTAAAGAAGGTTAGAGATAAAATCACTTGCTTGATAATTTATGTGGATGATATGATTATCACTCGAAATGATGAGAAAGAGATCACTGACTTAAAAGGAAAACAATTTCAAGAATTTGAGATGAAAGATTTGGGGACTCTCAAGTATTTTCTTGGCATAGAAGTTCTGAGGTCAAAACAAGGAATCTTCATTCACCAAAGAAAATATATCCTTGATCTTCTAGTAGAAACAGGAATGCTAAACTGTAAACCAGCTGAGACACCGATCATTGCTAATCATGGTCTTTAAATTCTTGAAGGAGCAAAACTGGCTAAAAGAGAACAATATCAGAAGATTGTGGGAAAACTCATTTACTTAGCTCACACAAGACCAGATATAGCTTATGCTGTAGGAGTGGTGAGCAGGTTCATGCATCTCCCACAAATACAACACATGACAGCAGTAATGAGAATTTTGAGGTACTTAAAGGGTACAAGTAGCACGGGAATTTACTTCGCCAAAAATGATCATCTGGATCTAATTGCCTACAAAGATGCAGACTGGGCAGGAGATCGTGACGGCAGGAAATCCACTTCTGGGTACTTTACTCTAGTAGGCGGTAACTTGGTCACCTGGAGAAGTAAAAAACAAAAGGTGGTGGCCTTACCAAGTGCAGAGGCAGAATTCAGAGGAATTGCAAAAGGAATAACTGAAATCCTATGGATTCGGAAACTCATGAATGAACTTGGTTTTCCACAGAAAACAGCATGTAAGCTATTTTGTGAAAATAAGGCAGCTATAAGTATCTCAGAAAATCCGGTCCGGCATGACAGAACAAAGCACGTCGAGATAGACCGACATTTCATCAAGGACAAATTGGAAGATAAGACAATCAAACTTCCATTTGTTTGATCAAAAGATCAATTAGCTGATATCCTGACAAAAGCAGTCAATACTAAAGCCTTCGATGAGGCTTTACGCAAGTTGAGCATTGGAGCACCGACTGCCCAACTTGAGGGGGAGTGTTAGAATTCAACTCTATGTTCAACAAATGCAGCTAGTCTTTGTTCAACAAAAGCAACTGATCTATGTTCAACTCCTTAAAATAAAGTAGGCTATTAATATGTATTAGGACAAATTATGTGAGGTATGCAATGAAGTAATATAGCATATCTGAAGCCTATATAAAGGCTACCCAAGCAAGCATATAGAACACACCAAAAAAACAAAAACACACACTAGAATCAATCTCTCACAATGTGAACTACAAATTGTATTATGTTGATAAACACCTTTCTATCAATATATTTCAGTTTATATAAATTCTACACTATATGCATGCAACCCATATATGCTTGCAACCTCAGAATGCCCGATAATGCGTTTTCTTTTCTCGATGTCATGAGATTTCATTAAAGATGTTTAAATATATTGATGTGATACCAAAAATATAAAAATGAATGTTTAGATATATTTATGTGATACCAAAAATGTTGATCTCGAAGGGATCTTTTTAAGCATGATACAATTTCAAATAGATCATGAACATGTAGTCGTATGTTGTTTTCTACAACTTTTATAATGTAGGTTGTAAATTCTAAATTATCAAATTATTTTGAATTGTATTATAAGTAGGTGATCGTTGTGTACACGTAACGGGTGATATTTTGAATGCGTTCTTCTTCTTCGAGAGCTTTCCGAGATACATTTAATTATTCAAAATAATTAATGGATGAATGAGATATATTTATTCAAGATTGATTTAATTGATATCCGAGTAATGGAAAAATTGGGGAAAAATTTAAATCATATGTTGATTTGAGAAATGAACATATAATTTTATATAGAAATTGGTGAAATCAAAAAATTTAAATTAAATAAAAAAAATCATGTATAATTATTTAATTGCTGAAAATCGCCCCAAATATATAGTACACTTTTGTACTATAACCTTATATTATAGATTAGGGGGATTAATATATAGTTGATGTGTTAAATAATTTTAAAGTGTAGCGAAATTAATTTGACGTTCTTTATGGAGTCTATGTATACGTCCTCGATATTAGGGTTTTATCTCTTAAAACACAGTCGTCTCCTGAAAACAAAAACCCTGTTCTCCTTGTTTCTCCTCTCCTGTTTCGGTGATAGTTTTCACGTAAGCTATTTCAAGAAGACAGTTTCGCATTGAAATTTTAAAATCCCTTTCGCGTTATTTTATACATAGTGATCTGTTATTGCTTTACATTGATAGTAGTTCTACACTGAGTAATGGATTTTAACATGGAGAAGCAAAGCAAGAAAAGAGATCACAAACTGCAAGAAAAGAAATCGCAAATAAATGGGATTGATAGTTTGCCTCTCGAAGTAGCACTTGATATATTTTCAAGGCTTTCCATCACATCCTTAATGCAGTCCAGGTTTGTATGCAGATCTTGGCACCACTTGTCACTTGATCGCCATCTTGTTAGCTTGCATTTTTCTCAGGTTGAGAAGCGCGATCCTTTGCTCATATTTCACAGTGATTTACCTATTCGAAACCAGCTCTATTTTGCAGAACTTTCTGGAACTGATGATGATGTCAATGGAATTGTGAAAAAATTTAATATCCCTTTTTTTGCTTCCATGATAGAGTTTACTGTTGTAGGTTCTTGTAATGGATTACTATGTTTGTGTGATTCCTTGAACGAGGATGCTGTGTATGTCTACAATCCATTCACTAATGATTACCAGGAGCTACCAAAAACAAAGCACTATGATGAAAAACAAGTGGTGTGTGGATTCGTATATCATCCGGAAACTAACCAGTACAAGGTTGTTAAAATTGTCTACTACTGGATTGTAAATTCTGGTGATAGTCGTGTTAGTCGATTCAAGAGACCACAAAATTCAAAATCAGAAGTTTCCGTACTCAGTCTGGGAGGCAATACATGGAGAAATATTGGATAAGTGCCTTATTATATTGAAAGGAGGTCACAGGGAGTTCTTTTTACATGCGGAAGGCTTCATTGGCATACTCGAGGTGGTTATGATGTTCCTGGCTTTATTATAATTTCATTTAATCTTGCTGATGAAAAGTTTCATGAGATACCAAGACCTGATTTTAGCGGTGTTGTTGATGGCTACAACTATTACTTAGCTAACCTAAAAGGATGTCTTTCTGCAGTAGTTAATAAATTTGGATATAAAGAGTTAGAGATATGGGTTATGAAAGAATATAATGTGAAAGAATCTTGGATCCGAGAGTTCAAAATTGGAGCTATACCCGAGCCACCCCGTACAACGTTGCAACAACCATTACGGAGGATTTGGAGAAAAATTTCTGATACGGCGCCACTAATTTGAGTTCTGTGCATTTTAGGAAATGGTAAGATCTTGTTAGAGTATAAAGCTGGAAAGTGGGGTTTGTATGATGTAGCGAGTGAAAGATATAAAGACATAAAATTCAAAGGAATGCCAAGATTGTTTCAGACTGTTGTGCATATGGGAAGCCTGAAGCAGATCGATCTCCCTGATAATATGTGATATGTATAGATATTTTAAGTGAGTTTACTTATTTTGAAGTTTTTTTTTATAGTTCTCCCTTTATGTGATGCCAATATAAGTATGTACTACGACTATTATCATCTAAATTCAATTCAGAGGGAAGTATCTATGATTTTTAAAAGATTGATTTTATCTGAAAGATAAAAGTTTCATTAATTATACTCCATTCCCCAGTCCCCCAAGAACAGAAAGAGGTCTTGCGCAGCCATGAAAAACCAATAATATTGCCCAAGTAATCAATATAACTACATCGTAACTTCGGAACAATAAATAGATGAAAGAGGAAGAACATTAAAAAGGTAAACTCACATTGTAGGTTGGGTAGTAAGAGGGCCAGCCGGTCTGCAAAAAGGGCTGCTCCTTGAACCAAATGAAATAGCTAGAGAAATAAAAAGGTGGTACAAATAACTCAACAAGGCCAACTATCAATCTTTGCCTAATCTACAGTTCCCATACTGCAAGGAAATATTTGAAAGAAATAAAGCAAAAGATTACATCTTTGTAAGGTGCAGTTAAGCTTGAAGCCACTGGCAACAAAATGTACCCAGTCCAAAAGTTTCCGTCCCTGTTTTCATAATTTTGGAGAAGTTCTTATGTCTCGTTTTGGACTTCTACATACATCCAACGTATTACTAAACAATGGATGGTGGAAGCCATCAATTGAGTAGATAATATCAAGACTTCTTGTACTCTTCGCCACTTACAATATTCACAACAAAATTCACAACTTGTTGTCTTCCCACACTTCTTGTTTATCTTCCAAGCTAAAGTTCTCTAGCCTCATTGCACGATCCATTGCCTTGCAGATCTTAAATTGAGTAATGAATTTTAAGCAGGACAAGTTGAGAAAGAAAAAGGAAATGTAAACCGAAAAAATTAGATAAGCAAAGAAATGGTATTTGATAGATTCCCTCAAGAAATTCTCCTTGACATAGTTTCAAGGCTCCATCACATCTGTAATGCAGTCCAGGTTTGTATGCAGATCTTGGCACAACTTGTCACAACTTGTCACTTGATCAATATCTTTTCAGCTTGCATTTTTCTAAGGCTGCAACTCGTAATCCTTTGCTCATCTTTCACAGTGATAATCCTATTCGAAATGAGGTCTCTTTTGCGGAAATTCCAGGCAGTGATGATAATGGAAAAGTGGAAAAATTGAGCCCCTGTTTCCTGTTTTAATGCCAAAGTTTGCTGTTGTAGGATCGTGTAATGGACTACTATGTTTATGTGATTCCTTGTTTAAGGATGCTGTGTATATTTACAATCCTTTCACTAGAGACTACAAAGAGCTGCCGAAAACAAGGCAATATGAAGAAGAAACAGTGGTGTGTGGATTCGGATATCTTCCGGGGAATAATGATACAAGGTTGTTAAGATAGTCCATCAGTGGATTATGAGTACTGGACTTCATTATGTTAAAAGGACACAGATATCAGGTACATCAAGATCAGAAGTTTTTGTATTCACTTAGGGAGGCAATACATGGAGAAATGTAGGACTAGCACCTCACTATCTTGAAAGGTCACAGGAAGCTCTTTGTACAAATGGAAGGCTTTACCGGGTGACTCTAAGTGGACGCAATATAGTCCATGGCTTGATAATCATTTCTTTGATCTTGTAGAGGAAAAGTTCTACAAGATACCAAGACCTGATTTCAGTGACTTTATTGATAGCGAAAATTATCATTTAGCTATTCTGAGAGAATGTCTTTCTACAGTAGTCTATGGTAATGGTTTACACAGAGACTTGGCAATATGGGTCATGAGAGAATATAATGTGAAAGAGTCTTGGGTCAAAAAGTTCAAAATTAGAGCTTATGTGCCAGAGTCACCCTTTAGAAAGTTGCAGCGACCAGTTCCGACATGGAGAAACAGTATCATTAGGGCAACACTTCACGCTTTATGCATATTAGAGAATGGTGAGATCTTGATAGAGTACAAATATGGAAAATTTGCTGTGTATGATCCAGAGTAGAGCTGTTTAACGAACCGAACTGTTCGTTAAGCTCGGTTCGTTCGTTCGTGTTCGAGTTCGGTTAGCTCGTCCGATAAGCTTACCGAACTTGAGTTCGAACAAGAAAATATGTTCGTTAAGGTTACCGAACATTGTTCGGTTCGTTAAGATTTCGTCCGAGTTCGGTTCGTTCGATAAAAACAATAAAATTTACAATTTTGTTTTAATTTTTTTAATTTTCAAATTATTATATTAATTTGTTATACAATATTATATATATAATTACCGAACAGTTCGTGTTCGGTTCGGTTCAGTATGTTCGCGAACAGTTCGTGTTCGGTTCGGTTCATTACTGAACTCGAGTTCGGACAAGAAAAATTGTCCGATAAGCTTACCGAACATTATTCAGTTCGTTAAAAATTTGTTCATGTTCGTTAAAAGTTCGTTTGAGTTCGTCCGAGTTTGGTTCGTTTACAGTTCTAATCTAGAGTGCGAAAGATATAAAGACATAACCTTAAGGGGATGCCGAGTATGCTTCAAACAGTGGTACATATGGGAAGCCTGACTCAAAGTATATGACAATGGCTAATTGCAACTTGTTATAACCCGCATAATAATATATTTATTAAATAGACAGTTTTATATTTAGGATATTGATGTATATACCATCCCTTTTTAGTTGGCACATTTGAAAAAAAAAATTTATCCCTAAATAGTTGTATTCCAATACATAATTTTACCAATTTAACCATATATACCCCTTTATTTTTAATACCAATGTTTGACTTTATATTTAATATACATACTCGTAATTTATCATTTAATGTTAAGATTAAGGATAAACATTAAAATAAATTATATAATTATTTTTTTTAATATGTATGTTTTTTGCAAATATATCATCTAAAAAGGAACGAACGAGTAAGTAATTTATAAGTTCCAATTAATATTTGGCAAACGGGCCCTAGATATACAACGGCATTCTATTACAACCTGACTACCACCGACGGAGAAAGAGAAAAAAAACGGAGAGAGAGTAGATAAAGAGACGAGTAAGGGCAGTGTGAGAGAGAGACTGACGGAGAAGAAGGTTTATAGGACATAACAAAAGTGAAGAAGTTGTAGTATAAATTGTAGTAAAAGATAAATGATCAAGTCGTCAGGCAAGTCCTTTTCAATTCCTTTACTTCCTCTCTTTTGGAATTCTACTATTCTTTGAATAATGATGTCTTTGGTTGATGTTTCTGTTATTCCTAGTTTCTTTGAGTTGCTCGGTTATTGTGTACATGTTTTTGTTCTCTTACATGTTTTAGTTCCTTTTGAGTTTTATTGTTTTTGTTCTGTTGCAAATGAAGGATAACTTTGTTATGTGGTTGCTCTTTTATATGTTGTTTTCATTTTTAGAGGAGGGTTTGTTCATTTCTTCTACTTCTACTAACTGCCCCATATCATATTTCCTTTACGGACTTGCTGAGCTAGTGATGCTCATATATGTGTTGCTTGGTGATTTCCATTAAACAAATTTAGGTTGGCATCAAAATAGATGGAAGTGAGAACGAGGCTGTCTGGCAGGTGCTAAATTCATTGGAAGTGTGAAGGACCAGTGTCATCAACATATATAAATCTGGTTAGAGGATTGCCCGTAGGAGAATGGTCATTTTATATTTAGTAAGGCCAAAACACTGTAATTTTGCTAAGTGTTGATATGTGTTATAGGTCTTGGGGCCTTACTATACCATGCTTATATAAATGTTAAAGTTTGATCATTAAGGTTCTATTTTTATGAACACATGGGAGATTGGGGTTCGTTACAAGACCCTATTAATTAAGTATTTTATGCATTTGATCCCTCTCTCGAATGATTTCAATATTAGCTTGTTCATTATTGTCAACTATATAAACAATTCTCTTTCTTCATTCGTCTATTTCTGCATTTAGCCATGAAATCTGCTGCTAATTAGATCTTAACTTTGGCCTAATTCTCTGGTTGTTGGTAATGTATTCAGCCTGTTCTTCTCTAATCTGGGGAATTCCCCTGTTCCCCTGTGTTTTCGTATAATTTCTCCTGTTCTTTTTTAGTTGTAGTTTAGCAACTCTTCCACCCCTTAACGCACCAAGGTTGGGATCTGATATTAACTCACTGCTTACGTCCAAGAGAAACAAGAATTCTGATGATGAGAAGGCATTTTAAATTACAAACAAAAACAGTAATAAAAGAGTATTTTAACACAGCTCAACCAAAAAATGGAATAACAGACATGCCACATATCAGGTAGGCCGGGTAGTAAGAGGGCCAGCAATCAGGGATGCTGTGTGAACCAAATTATAGAGACATGCACCATATCAACTAACAGACTCAACTTTCGTCGTTAACCTATATCAAAATTTCTCATTGTGTCCCAGTATGCCTGGACAATGCTCTACAAGTAGGATACACTGGTATAATTGGCTTCCTATTATCCTAAAATGAGCGATATAAAAAAATTAGAGTGAAAGATTACATCTTCATGGGGGAACTTGATGCCATGAGCACCAATATGTACCCAATCCAACAGCTGCCAACCCTGTTTGCAAAATCTTGAGAAAGTTTTAATAAACTATCTAAGCCTCTAATAAAATACATCCAACAGATTACAAAAACACTAGATATCGGAAACATCAATTAATTAACAAATAAGCAACAAGACTTCTTGTACACTCCGTCACTTTTGATATTCATAACTTTATTGTTTCTCTAGACTTGTTCTTTATCTGCCAGAGCAAAGTTCTTACTCATTCCAAGGTTTGTTGCTTTACAGTTCTATACTAAGTAATGGATCTTAAACTGGAGAAGCCAATCAAGGGAAAATGCAAGGCAGAAGAAGATAATCGAAGAATTGGGCTTGATAGATTACCTCATGAAGTCGCACTTGATATATTTTTAAGGCTTCCTGTCATATCTGTATTGCAGTCCAGGTTTGTTTGCAGATATTGGCATACCTTGTTGCTTGATCAAAATCTTGCTACCTTGCATCTTTCTCAGGTTGTGAATCGCAATCCTCTGCTCATCTTTCACAGTGATTATCCTATTCGAAACGAGCTTTGTTTTGCAGAACTTCCTGCTAGTGATGATAATGATTATCAAAATGGAACTGTGAAAAAAATAAGCACTCCATTTTCTACTTCGATGCCAGACTTTACTGTTGAAGGATCTTGTAATGGATTCCTTTGTTTATCTGATACCTTGTATAAGGATGCATTGTATATATACAATCCTTTAACTAGAGACTACAAAGAGCTGCCAAAAACAAGGCAATATGAAGAAGAAACCGTAGTGTATGGATTCGGATACCATCCAGGGACTAAAGAGTACAAGGTCGTTAAGATAGTCCATCACTCGATTGTGAATTTTGCAGATCAGTATGTTCGGAGGAGGATTATTCGAGGTACATCAAAATCAGAAGTTCTTGTATTCACTTTAGGAGGCAATGCATGGAGAAATGTCGGACTAGCACCATACCGTCTTGAAAGGAGGTCACATGAAGCTCTCTTTACAAATGGAAGGCTTCATTGGTTGCATTTTGGTGTTTACGAAAATGTACGTGGCTTGATAATCGTTTCATTTGATCTTGCCGAGGAGAAGTTCTACGAGGTCCCAAGACCTAATCTTATTCCCATTGATGGCCGCAACTATCATTTATCTATTCTGAGAGGATGTCTTTCAGCAGTAGTTTATGGACATGGTTTACGCAGAGACTTGGAAATTTGGGTTATGAAAGAATATAATGTGAAAGAGTCTTGGATCAAAGAGTTCAAATTTAGATCTTTTGTGCCAGAGTCACCCTGTAGAAAGTTGTCATGGCCTGTTCGAACCCTTAGAAACAATTTTCGCCACGAAACACTTCGAGTTCTATGCACTCTGGAGGATGGTGGGATCTTGATAGAGTATAAAACTGGAAGGTTAGTGGTGTATGATCCAGAGACTGGAAAATATAAAGAGATGATATTTGAGGGGATGCCAGGTATGTTTCAAACGGTGGTACATATCGGAAGCCTGAATCGTATTGATCTCCCAATTCAAATATAAAATGTAAGTTGTTGATCGTTCACTATTAAATTAAATTAATATTTAGTAGCATAGAAAAGGGAATTTCTAGTTTTAATAAAGAGTATAGATGTGCGATTTTATTTATCAATGTTGTATTCCTTGAGAAAAACATAACAATGAGGTCTAAGCTCAACGGCTAGAGGCACCACTTAAATAAAGAGAGTTTCTGCCTTTCTGAAATGTCAACTGTAGCCATAGGCAAAGCTAGCCCTGTAAACTCCGTGTTTTTATCTGACATACACAAGATTTTACCTTTGTTCTTATATGTTTGTATGATGTCCCTTCGCTCCATAGTAAAATATACTCACCTCTCAGTTCTTAGTTTAACGGTATTTTCCTCACTCTCTTTACGGGAATGTGGAGGATACAAAAATGAGATTTCGTTATAAAAATATTTTAAATGTTCTCTCCAATTTTTATGAAATTTCACACACACTTGATTATGTTTCTAACACACTTTAAAATATCAAAATCATACATTATGGATATGGATGGTAAATATAGCAATGTATTTGAGCTAGTAATTTCTTAAGATACACAACAGGGGACCCCCAATATCAAAAGACAAAAAAATACGTAGTACTTGTTAAATAGCATGCATATTACACAAATTATTTCAAAATAAAGAATGAAAAAATTATTTCACACTATACTATAACGATAATTATTTCAACCCGATTAACGAGAATGAGAATGAGATTCAAACGTTCACCGCCTTGAACAGAAACATCAACGACGACGAAGCCACCTCACCACCACCACCTTTCCCTACACCACCACCAACCATAAACCTCTCATAATAATCCACACAAAACAAAGACAATGCCAACTCAACTTCATGACGTGTCCAAACTCTTCTCCGGCCAAGTCGACTCAACACCGGCCTCAAGCACACCATGTAAAGCTTCTTATACCCACCCAAAGCCACCACAATGGGCCTTACACTTAGCGGTGGAGGAGACACGTGGCGAAAACAGAGGTGTTCCCATAACGAGTCATTTCGAGTCACCGAACACCATAGACGACACACTGAGGCGGCGACACCGAGTGAACGGCCGTCGAGGCGTTTGAGAATCTCGATGAGAACGTCAATGTGGTCGTTGATGCAAAACTTGGACCTCTTTTCTTTGTCTAGCTCGCTCATTATAATGCTCAACATGATTTTGTATGTAAAAATATTTCAATGTGTGTGTAAATATGAAGAGTGTAGTGGGAGGACAATATTTATAGAGACAGGGTTTTGGAGAGATTGAGAGGTTTTGACTTAGGGAGAGAGTGTGAATTAAATAGAGAGACAGGGAGAGGGGAGAGAGAGATATGAGAGAGAGAGAGGGAGAGAGAGAGATGTGTGTGTGTGAGAGAGAGAGAGTATCTTGGGGAGAGAGGGAAGGAGCCAAGGAAAAGAGTCCAAGGAGAAAAGAACTGGAACCAATGTTTTGCATGGTGAGGTGCAAATAAATGGATGTAAGTGTTTATTTAATTTTTTGGGTGAAGAGAAAACTTGTTTGTTGTAGGTATAGTTGTTGCGTTCACTTTGTGTAGCTGAATGCTCTTGTAATTTAATTAATTACATGTCCGTTAGAGAGAAGTAGATATCTAGTTTGTCAAAGTGGACGTTGAAGGTGAGCTGATCAATAAAACTAAACTTACCCGGTTACAAATTCCGCTCAAAGCAGGGTTTGGGGCTCAAAACAGGGTCTGGGGAGGGTTAGATGTACGCAGACCATACCCTAACTGATCAATAAATCTAAACTTACCCACCTAATACAAATACAAAGAGATTAAACTAATACAAATTAAGAAACTCACACACACCCATCGGTCGAATCCTTAACCTCCTTCAAAGGAGACAAGGGTTCAACCCACTGCACCAACATGTTGTTGGCAATCTGAGCTGATCAATCATGAAGCAAATACATTTCATTGGGTGGTGAGTTTTGGTTTTTTTTTATTCAAATTAAGGTAGAACGTCGATAGTGTAAATTATAAATGAGGAGAGCGAAATCGAACCTATATTTCATAGTGTAAATTATAGTGTAGATACAAGTTTTGTCCGTCTATAACCTAGATAACGGAGATGAGGGAGTACCTACGTAGTGTATGTACTAAATATAGCTATAGATATTAATTAGTAGTTGTGCATGGAAGCGTTTCTAATATGCAACACTACGTTTACGTGTGTGTATCAGTAATCTAAACGCAAAATGTATTTTATAATTAGAACTAGTGTTGATTGTGGAACATGCGTTTAGTGTCTAACACACGGTGGTGCCTTTATGTGAAGGTTTTGCAAAATTAAGCAGAAAAGAGAAAGTGCCTTGTTATTTAAGCAAAAATCTTTACCACTAATACGAGATTTGTATAATCTAAGCTTCACTTTACGGGCGTGGGACTTTTCAGTCATGGGCATTTTCATAGTTAATTAATTAATTAATCAACAAACTTACTTTCATTTAAAAAGAAAGTTAAATTCGAATGCACTTAAAATAAAATAAATTAAAAGCCAATCATTATTCCACAAAGTTGTGCTAGTGTGCAAGTAACTCGTAACTCTGTCCCGTAATAATCCAAAATTCAATTGCGCGTTGTCTGCGACCGTGGTGTATAAAATTAACTTTTTATGTCACGAGATACCACCGTCGATCTTCGATTTTGTTGATTTTCTTTTGTCAAAATATGCAAATTGTCTTTAGCCTAACTTTGTTTTGTACTCCTTCACAGTAGAATTTAATCTCAAATTTTTTAAATTCTTGTTCCGTCGTACACATCTGTTACATAATGGAACCCGCGTTTAGAAAAAAACAAATTAACCTACATGATAAATCAATGTATGAGACAATTTCTTCAATAATTCATAAATATGTACTTCATCAACATTCGATACACTGGGTCCCTGCATAATTCCTTTTTTTTTTTTTTTACTAATTCAATGTCTATACCAATTTTTGCGCAACTTAACTAATTCGAAGAACGGCTACGAATATGATAATACATTTATTTCAGTGCCTTTCAATAATTCTTGCATATCCATTTGTTGCGGAAATTCGGGTCCAAAGAAAAAATTCTCGCAAGCTTTTAGAAGACAAATAGAACAGACGCAACACATACACTGCACGATTTACTGTTTTACTGTTGTAGTACAATATACTAATGGGATGTGAAATTGACATTAGGACTTTAAAATATAGTAGTACTAAATTCCTGGTAAAAAGTACATACCCCACCTCTCATTGTGTGTCGATATCTGAATTGTTGGGTATTGAGTTGGACTTGTGTGTTGGAAGTATGTAAAAACAAGAGAGAAGTTTAACAGAGGAAAAGGGTAGGCTGCTGTGTATAAGCCAGAAAGTCAGGCAAAACAGTTCACTTGGTTTTTCCTGCTGCTTTGGTGTGGAATTTCATACCTTCTTGCAAGATTACAACAAGATGATATCCGTGAAGTCCGTTGTTTCTTTTTTCGACATTTCACTCTCACACTTTTATCAGGCACTCACTGTGACTGCGTAGTCTATGTATCAGCACATACCGAGTACAATAGTCCGGAGAACTGCTAACGCATTCGTACTTACCAAATACTATAGTCCATTTACTTTCGTACCTCCCGGCGGGATCGAATATATAACATTGGATGGTAAGCCACTAAATCATGCATTTAACGTTTAAAGTGTTAGTACTAACTTAGTACGGATTGATAAATTATAGTTCGACATATATTATGTATCTCTTTCCTTTGATATACGTAAGGCTTTTAGAAATACATAACGTTTTTTTTATTCGACGATTTTTCTCATCTGACATAATTTATAGTTTCGAGCTTAACATAATTGACATTTCGTCATCACTGAAATGAAATGTGAAGTAGATTCTCTATACATCACCATAAACTAAACAACCATTAGTTGACAATCATTGGAAGCCAAGAGTAGGCTTACAAAAAATGGAAGAAATTAATGTATATATTTATTTAAATCGGTCCAAGCATATATATGATGAAAACTGCAATACAAGTTAGACATGTTAACAAGCTGAAGAAACAAGAGATAAAAGGTAAACAGAAGGGTTTTTAAAGGGGAAAAAAGCCATAGAATGAGAGCCAAACTTTATTCAGTATTGAAATGTTATGTAGTGAGAGGACAAGCAGCTTAAGTTCAACTGCTCTGAAAAATATTAATATTTACTTAACATTAGATTCTGATTGTTTTTTAAGAGTTTGTCTGTTGATAACGAAAGAGAAGAGCTTCGTGATCTTTTGTTTTGAGTGCATAAATTTTTCTATGCTGGATTTTATTTAGTTTAGTAAACCAAATAAAAGCACATGTATCGAATGTCAAAGTCTAGGTTAGTCCTCTTAGTTCCGTCAATATTTATCAGATTTGTTATTTCGATCATTTTGACTATAAAAATTAATTATACAAAAAAAAGGCCCTAACCATGTTCTTATTATCCCTAATTTTATCCATACATAGAGAAGGTACTTCTGACTATTTTGTAAGATTTTCTTCAGGCGTCAAAAAGTCTTGTTGAGTACTAATTTAAACTAGCTAGTTTAAGGCTTCAAAATGAGGAAACTACTTGCAAGATGTTATTTTCGGGCGAATTTACGTTAAGTTTTCATCCCTGAGACCCCGAACCTAAACTTTGCAGGAACTAGAGTCTAGAGATGCAATGTTGTTCTGGTACGTTGGCACATTTGATGCGATGATCTATGTCATTGGGCTTACGAGTGTCTCGTTGGAGAAGTGATCAATATTGGGCTTACGAGTTACGAGTGTCTCTGTGGAGAAGTGATCAATATTGGGCTTACGAGTGTCACAAATTCAGTTTCATTAAATCAATGAATGTAATGTTTAACTTAAACCAAGTTCTCTGTAAGCAGCTGCAGTTCCTTGATAAATGTTGTAGTGCAGCTCCTTGTAAGTATGGTTTATTCACTTATTTAAAGTCACAGGCAAAACAGAGCCAAGAAAAACTTCAATGAACCAAACAAAAACAAAGGATTTGCTTATAATTTAAGTACAAGATAACTACATTTCATGATCACATAGAACAATAATACTTTACTAAATGGCAACATCGATTCATGTTAAGTGATTCCAAGTGATGCGCTTCTTTGTTCTTCTCAATATTTTTTCTACCTCCAAAACCAACCATGGGTGCTTATTGTTTATTACGTTACCCAGAACAAAACCAATTACTCCTGCAAATATGAATATCCAAGCGGACACATTAGGAAACTCTTCAGAATCATCGTGATTGTAGCTGCAGGTGACTTCAAAGTTGCACATTTCTTAGATAAAGGGAATGCACAAAGTCCAAGATTCCCCAGGTAAGAATCGTTCTCAAATGTCCTAAATTGTGGCCCTTGGGGTATAGGACTAGTCAGGAGAGGATTGTAAGATGCATTGAAGAATGCTAGGAAATTAAGTTGTGCTGCTATTTGCCAAAGAATGTCTGACAACTTGTTTTGTGAAAGGTCCAACGACTCAAGCTGTGTTAGGTTCCCTAAAGATAACGGAATAGCACCCGTAAGCTTACTGTTCGAAAGGTCGAGCAACTGCAGTGCCTCTAGGATTCCAAAAGAATCTGGAATCTCCCCTGTGAATCTGTTGCTTGAGAAATCAATGGCACTAAAAACATTTTGAATCTTCTTGTACTCTGTTGTCACACCTTTGTTCCTACGTATAACTAAGATCTTGGTAGTTGACCTTGTAAATTATTTTGGGTCAAGTCCACTAAATCACAACCACCTTTGATGAGGCTTACCAGTGTTGGTAGTACTAGCTGTATCTTCTTAGTTCGTTGTGTTGCAGTAGAATACGAAGAATTTGAGACGGGGCTTCTGTATACAGACTTCAATATTTTTGTCAAAAATCTAGGAATACTCGATTTGTAAATTCATCTTGACATTGTAGATTTTATTAGCATAATTTTAGTTTATGAAGATTGTGTAAAGGTTTACACATCTGCTTACTTACTGTGACACGTATATAGTTACTATCCAAGTGACACTGAATACCTTTTCTATTATCTATATGCAGTATGCAGTTTAAACAATCCAGACAAACAACCATTGTTATCTTCTCACAAGTTACTTGGAGGAGGAACTGCATGTTCTCCTATTTTCCCTGTAATTTCAAGATGCCGGAAAATTGGTATCTAAAAATAGTGGTTCCCAGTTTGATACCCTTGATGTTGCCTTGTAGGATTTTTTTTTTTTTTTTTTTAATCGTTTACAGATAAAAGACTCTAATGTGTAAAACAGAACTTTATATGAAAACTAATGGAACTTGAATACAGAGAATCCTTTCAATCAAAACAACATAAAATATTTATTTTCGCAAATTTTACACTCAACCCAATTCAAAAAGGGATGCTGTTACATAAGAAAGTTTTGATGAACCTTTCTGCCATGTTTCACAGAAGACTTTGTTAGCTTTGTGACTCTACGGAGGACGGGAAAATTGGTCTCGCTTAAATCAAGAGCAGCAGCAGGCTCTGGTTTACCATTATTCATGTTTTTTTCGAGAATCTTGGGTCTTTGTTGGCTTTGTGATTCTACGGAGGACGGGAAAATTGGTCTCACTTAAATCAAGAGCAGCAGCAGGCTCATCCTCATGTGGTAATGGATTGCTAGAAAATTGGTCTTTTCTAGCAAGCCATTGTTCGTAAAATTCTACTTGTCCAGCAAAAAATTGTACGTGACTTTCTGCTTCACTAAGACGCGGGTCATCTGAATCTTCCACAGTGAAAACTATAGTCGAAGTTCCGTTACGCAGATCACAATTAACAAAATACCTCTGGCCAGTCGCAGTCATAACATAATAACCATGTTTCTTCTTTACCTCGGCAATCATCTTCTGTTTCAGTTGTTGAGCAAACTTGAGCAGTTCCTCGGGCAACCTCTTCCGTATCTCAACAAGTTTCTTCTTGTAGTGACGTTCCTCCGCCTTGTCTTGTTCATCGTCATCTATCTCAACTAGTTTCTTCTTGTAGTGACGTTTGTTCATCGTCATAGCCCAACAAAGCGAAAGCATTAGCCAAAGTAATAGCCATGAACATTGTAATGGGACAATGCCTAGGTATTTATAGGCGCGTCCCAGTTACCCTAGCTAAGATTTATAATATATAAAACAATATAGGAAAAATCAAACAAAAGATTAAATTCAAACTCAAATTTAAGTTTTATTTTCCTTCTTACTTTATAAAAAAAAAGTTTTATATTCCTTCGGTCGTGCCAATTTACATGTAATTTTGATTTTTTAATGATTAAATTAATCAATCTTTGATCAAGATTAGAAATTATTTAATAATTATTTTAAAAAACGAAAGTTACGTACGTTTTAAACTAAATTACGTGTATTTTTTAATGATATAATTTTTTTATTTTTCTCAATTATATAATACATATAAATTTGATCAATTTGACCAATTAAAAATCAAATGGATGGAGGGAGTATATGAAATCTAATTACATTATTTTTTAATTCGTGGATTTATGTAAAAAAAAATGCAAAAAGTTGTATGTGTTGTGCGGAAAATTTTTATCATTTAAATCGTTAAATTTTGCAAATAACTTTTTTTTCTTAAATTTATGTCCTTCAAAAATATGAATTTTTTACTTTTTTTTTTTTGCAAAATACAATTTTGCAACCATATGCAACCTCCCAAAATAACTGAATTTAATTATTTTTCTAGAAAACTTAAAAAAAAAGCTGCATTAGATTGCAAATCAAATATTTTCGAAAAATGGTAAAATTACAAACAAACTTATAAAAAAAATAATATTCTAATAATTTCTCTAAATTTAATTAAATATGAAAAATTCTTTATTTAAATATCAATTCTTTTTACGAAAAATTCATTTGGAAAAAAAAATTCTAATTATTTCTTGATGTCATCCTTTTATTACTTACTCCCCTGTTCCATAAATATTGTCTCAGTTTAACTTTTCAAAGTCAAATTTATCTAAATTTGATTAATTATTTAAAAATAATCATTTATAATTTTGTAATTTTACAAATTGATTAATAAAATAGAATTCTCAAATTTTATTATGGTATTCTTTTAAATATAAATATTATTATATAATGTGCTTTTTTTTCTTGGTCAAAATTAATAAATTTGATTTTAATTATTCAAATTTAGACAAAATTATGGGACATATGGAGTAATTATAACCAATTAAATATATATGATTTAGTCATCATAAATAATTACCTTTGGGTCAAATTTATCGAGATTATTTATTTTATCGATTTATGTAATATACATTTTTAAAAGAAATAATGATAAAATTAACTTTTTTTTCAAATATTTTTACGAATATAACAACTTTTTAACAATTGGCCAATAAACCCCTTTTCAATACCTCACCGCCAAATGCTTATTCAATGTTTGATGGCAGGCAAGTGAAAGAACAGGAAAAGATGTAATAGTCATGTGGTTTGCACGTCTTTTAATTGAGGGGATCCATGCTATACAGTCTGCCACCATGGCTCGATTACATTTCTGGTATACTAGAGAACTCAGCTTTCAAAACTGGTACATTTCATTCAATCTTTTCATTTCTGGTACAGCTGACAAAAAGCAAGGGAAATCGCCACTGAAGTGGCGATTTCCTGTTGAAATTCATTTCAATAGAAAACGCCACTTCAAGTGGCGATTTCCCTTGCCCCCATTTTTTTTTGCTTCCAGCAGTTGGCATAATTTTGTAACTACAAAATGTATTTTATACTTGTCATTTTATATTGCTTAGAAAATGAATTTGTAAATAAAATTTATCCATTTTTTTTGCTTCGTGTTAAAGAATTGACATTTTACTTTGGTATAATACGGAAATTTTAAAAAAGTATTATGTCTAACTAGCTTATTTTTTGGTCCGAACATGGCAACTCAACATCAAATTGTTGAAAATTCTTTCGAGTAGGCATGTTTAGGTGAATAAAAAATATACTTGTACATGTTTTTTTTACGTTGTCTTTGTTCCATATTCAAGTATTGACGTTGTACTTTGGTATAATATGAAAATCTCCAAAAATTATTGTGTCTAATTATCTTATTTTTTGGTCCGAACATGGCAACTCAACATCAAATTGTTAAAAATTCCTTCGAGTAGGAATGTTTAGGGGAATAAAAATTATATTTCAACATGTTTTTCTTTCATTTTTTTGGTTCCGTATTCAAGTATTGACGTTGTACTTCTGCGTAAGCCAAAATTTAGGCAAAATTAATTTTTGTAGATATGTTAAATGTTTACCCGAATATGGCAACTTCACATCAAATTGTTAACAATACCTTCGTGGAGTTACGTTGAGGGCCATAAAAAACATATTAGAAAACATTCCATTACTTTAAAGTAAACATACAACATCATACAAGTACTTCAATTTGAAAACAGAAAATTGAAGCATCATACAATTACATTAAATTGAAAACAGAAAATTAGAAAATAAGCATACATTGACACGAGAACCACAATACAACTTCTTAAAATTCACTGAGATCAACAGCATAATTCTCGTCCTCAGCTTCCTCAATTTCCCTTGCAATTTGACGTTCCTTTGCACCTTCAGCTTCTAGTGCAATTTCACGTTCCTTTGTAGCTCGAGCTTCCATTTCCATTTTAAATTTAACTTGTTGTGCAGCAAATTCAAAATGTTTTGCAAGTTTAGCGTCCTCAGCCTGCACATCGTATGACTTTCTGTTTTTCCTGGTTTGTTTGGTTTTGGTTTTACTAGTTTGTGGTTTTTTGCCCTTATCCATCTTATGCTATTGCCTTGACGAAAGAAAATTTGAGAAGAAACTAGTAACTTGTGATTCTGAATAAGTACCAACATTGGGTTTTATAGCCAATTTTGGATTATTATTTTACCTTTTTGTTGATGAAAAAATACCTCAATAATTTAAACAAGCGTTATTTTGAAGTGACTAGAGCACTTTGCGTACAAGAAATAGAAGATGTGACTACACAAATTTATTAGCCTGCAAGAAAATAATATGAAATTTCTGAAATCAACTTTAATTTTTCAAAAAACAGCTTTATTTTACTATGCCTGCAATCAACTTTACCTTTTCAGAAACAAGCCTTTTTTAACTATGCCTGAAATCAACTTTATTTTTCAGAAAACAGCTTTATTTTACTACAGGCTATTTTCGCAGTCCTATCTCAGAGTGCTTTTTTGCAATAATGCAGGGTAAATTTAAATGTTCGTTGCTGTGCATTCACATGATTTTCTTTGATGAGAAATTTGACTCCTACAATTTGTTTTTTGATAGTTCTTTTCAGTGCTTTTTGACAGTACTGTTGAGTCACGGGCTAGTCGAAGGCCAATCAATAATTTATCCCTTGATTCTCAGCTACAAAACAAGTCTGTGTTGAGGCTTGTTCACTCAACCACTGGAAATTGAGCTTTCACTCACAATTGAGCTTTCTACTATAAGCAGCAACATTGGGTTTTATAGCCAATTTCGGAATATTATTTAACCTTTTGTTGATGCAAAAATACCTCAATAATTTAAACAAGTGTTATTTTGAAGTGACTAGAGCACTTTGCGTACAAGCAATAAGAAGATGTGACTACTCAAATTTATTAGCCTGCAGGAAAATAATATGGAATTTATGAAATCAACTTTACTTTCTCAGTAGTCAGCTTTAACTTACCATGCCTGCAATCAACTTTACTTTTTAAAAAATCGGCTTTATTTTACTATGCATGAAATCAACTTTATTTTTCAGAAATCAACTATATTTGACTAAAGTCTAAGCCTGCAGTCCTTTCTCAGAGTGCTTTTTTTCAATAATGCAGGGTAAATTTAAGTGTTTGTTGCTGTACATTCACATGATTTTCTTTGATGAGAAATTTGACTCCTCCAATTTATTTGTGTGCAGTTCATTTAAGTGTATTTGGACAGTACTGTTGAGTCACGGGCTAGTTGAAGAGCAATCAATAATTTATCCCTTGATTCTCAGCTATAAAACAAGCTTGTGGTGAGGCTTGTTCACCCAACCACTGAAATCTAATTTAGCATTTCACACACAATCCAACATGTCAAACATTCCCGATTTGAATCTCTGCTTTTGTGATAAGTTGTGCGTTGAACGCACATGGTCCTATGGAAGAAATGCGGGAAGGAGGTATCTTAATTGTCCAAATGGAGGTAATGGATGTGGGTACATTAGTTGGCTTCATGAACCATTAGAGGAGCGTGCTGCGCGTGATTTTGAGATATTGGAAATGCAACGAGTCAGAGAACTAACTCGCCATCAATTTGAATCAACTGATGAAAATGAGAATGACGGCGAGGACTCCGTGGAGGAGGATGGGATTGAGCAAAATGATGGGATTGAGCCTGATAATCCCTTCGCTGGTCTCGATGAATCAACTGATGAGAATAAGAATGAGTACGAGGACTCGGTGCAGGAGGATGAGGAAGATGATGATGATGATGAAGATTAATTTCTTCGTCTATGATAAAATGTGGTTTTTTTTATGTTTTCCCTAAAGAATGTCCTCTACGGATATTCATTTGTATTTCTTGTTTTCATGTTGTGTGATGTTGTGGAATGTGATGTTTTAATTATTTACGTACTTTTCTTGCACACTATAACACCATCATAATAGAAAAAAACACACTACAAGAACATAATAGAAAAATGCACACTACAAATACATAATAGAGAAATTAAAAGCTTAAATAATTGACTAGTACTTAATTAAATTTCTTCGTCGGACATGTAATCATCGGATATGTAACATGGATTTTGTTGAAGATGTTGTTCCTCAACGGTTGTTAGCTCTCTCCCACTTGCACGAACGGAGTCTTTGGCAAGTTGATAGATGTAGTGACGAGTTCTACGTAACAACATTCGATTGTTCTCAATCCGTATCTGTTTCACAGCTCGAATGACTTTACGCTTATAATCATTCCAACCCGATGATTCACCAGTACGCGGAAACATGTTGAGCGAATGACGAATAGGGACCCTCGCACCCATAGCAATTAGGTCATTTCGTAAACGTTCCGATTCTTCACGGCGATATGCCCATTCTCGATGAACGCCTGCAAAATATTCCACTGGATCGCTTCGTCTTAGACGCCGGTAGTCATCATTTCTTTCCCCGAGCAACCAATTGTGATTTGTAGAGGATGACATATTTATGTTGTAGTTGGTAAATTAATTTGCACTTAACCTATATGGAAGGTCATATATATATATATATATATATATCTTGCAAGTGGGGTTGTCAGGGTGGGGTTCTCATGTTTTATTGATCCTGCTTGAACTGAAAAGATAACTTAGCTTTGTAGGATAAAGTATTGAAATGACCATTCAACTTTTTCATTTTTCTAGCTGTGTCTGTGTGCTGAACTTTATTTCAGTGTTGAAGTGACAAAACAACTTTTTCGGAAATGCTAGCTGTGTATTATTTTTTAACAATTTGTACAGTTCAAAAAATCATACCAATTTTGCTATAAATTGGAAGGTTTTTATGTGATGTCTCCGTATCTAAAAAGTTAGTCATGTCTAATTCAAGAAACTCTTCATCTTCGGTTAGAAACCCTTACAAACATAGTTCAAGCACTTTCAATTACTTAGGTGAACATGGAAGTGTAAGGTGTAACTGCAATCTACCAGCTCCTTGTCAAGAAGCATGGAAAGAAGGTACTCTTGACCCAGGAAGGAGGTTCTTCGGGTGCAACCAGTACAAGGTATGTACATCATCACTTTATGTAAATTTTGTTGTTGCGAAAATATATTGAGTTTTGTTTAATGTGTTGTTAGGATCCTACAAGAAGATGTAACTTCTTCAAATGGGCTGATCCATCGTACACTAAAAGAGCAAGAGAAGTGATAAAAGATTTGAAGCTAAGACTGAATAGAAAGGATGATGACTTGCACAATGCTTGGAAGGTGGACAAAGAAATTTGTTTGCTTCAAAATCAGGTTGAAGAAACAAATAATTTGTTGAAGAAGTTGGAGAAGGAAAACATGACATTGAAGAAGCTTTTGGTCTGTGCTGTTGTAGTAATCATGATTATTTCGTTATGGAAGTAGTGTAAGTTCATAAGTAATTTATTAGTAATTGTTCCATGTAAGTTTGTTATTAAGCAGGTTGAACTACGTTGGTGTAATTTTCTTTTAGTAATGGAACTAAGTCGTTTTAAGACCAATGTTAAAGCATTTGAATTAAACCCAAAAAATTAAAGCATTAAAGACAATTGTTTGAGCAACACATTTAACCAAATAAAGACAAATGTTTAAGCAACTAAAGTTAAGCATTACAGACAATTGTTTAAGCAAATAAACTAGAAAACATTCGATTACATCAAAGCAAACATAAAGTCGATTACAAGTAGTTGAAGAGTCACTTCCTCGGCTCCCACAACACATGGCTACCTGTATGACACCTTCTCCCCTTGCCTTTCACATTTCTTGGTGGTTGTTGCCTAAGATGGGGCTCCTCGTTAGCCTCTTCCTCGCTACTGGATGAAGGCTGTACAGGTGCAAACTCTCTAAACCCATGAGCCTGGGGCGTCTGTAGGTGTGACTGTGAACGACCTCCAAAAGTCATCTGCGAACTACCTCCAAAAGTCATCTGTGACTGGTCAAGCTGGGAGTAGTCCTGAAATCCACCAAAAGACCCACCCATGCCCCAGGCACCTGTCATCTGGGAACCTGACTGCGAATCACCTGGAAATGTCATGTAAGAATGGTCCTGGAAGGCACCAGAAGACCCACCCATACCCCATGCACCTGTCATCTGGGAACCTGACTGTGAACCAGCTGGAAATGTCGTGTAGGAATGGTCCTGGAAGGCACCAGAAGACCCAGCAAAATGTGGACATAAGTAAGAAAACTTGCACTTGCGGAAAATGGAAATGTCACCATATGCCTTGTTCTCATGTAATGGCTGGTTGTTCAGTGGACAATATTGATTGGAAGCAGTGGGTTGGACCTTACCACTACTCATCCAAATTGCATAAGTTATGGGAACCCCTGATATTTCCACTGCCAAGCACGGACTTGTGGAACTACGTTTTACCCGAAGAGTGGCAAGTGTTTGGAAAATTGATACCAAATCCGGCCTACAAGAAGGTGAAGAAAAAGAGTGGCAGAAGGGTACAGTCTGTAAGAATTCGAACTAAAATGGACCAGTCAAGATCAGGATAAAGTGTAGTCGGTGTAAGCAAGAAGGACATACAAAACGGAGCAGACTTTGTCCAAAGCGTCCCCCGGAGCCTTCTACTTGATGAAATCAAGTCTTTAGATGTCTAATGTCATTTTACTTCATGCTGCTAGTTTGTTTATCCTAATTTGATTTGGTGTGATTTTATTTTTTCCATGTACTTTGGCTCGTAATAGTTGTATTTGTGTGCTTTATATCAATTTCATTTCAATTATGAAAACATGGCAGTTTTCTTTTATGTAGAGGCATATATGATTTTGTGTTTGAAACATAACAAATGCCAACAATAATGAAATCATAGCAATTGCATAAATTAACACACTTCCAAAAATAAAATTACAATAGTCTACTCCTCGTCGGACATGTCGCAGTCCGATTGATTTTCAGGACTTATGCTCCATTGATGATATTGTCTAGCTTGTAGGATGTCTCCGTCCTCTGCACACATCCTCGCATCTTCTGCTAGGCTGTATCGTCGTACGCGCAAATGCATTCGATTCTCCTCCTCACGTGCACGAAATGACGCGGCTTCCAGTTGTCGAGGAGTGTTACGTGGCATGGATTTAGCGCGCTGTTTTACTACTCGTAGCCCATTTGTTCGACATTGTTCGACACAAATGTCAAGAGTTCGTGCACGCCATTCCCACACCCTCTGCATTGTTGCTACTGAAAGAGTTGAGTAACGATGATTAGGGTTCAAGGAGTAAGCAAATTCATCTTCACACACCCAACTCCTACCCATAGCTCGAAAAATATCACCAGGAGTATAAGACATTTTCTGTCGATGATAATTATTTTGGTTACATATTTATAGTCAAACGGACTGTTTTTTCCCACTTGGATTATTATCCACCACTTGCATTATTTTAGCTACCACCGACAAATCACAGGAACAAATAACTTAAATTTGTAGGCATTGCACCCACATCTTCTACTCACATAGTGAAGAATCTCGTGCATGTACAGTAATCTGCAACAAATACTGAAAAGTTCTGTAACGATAACAAATGCCTTGTCACATCTTCTTATTTCAAGTGGGAAACGATTTTACCATTGCTGTTTTAAGCTTCCCGTGAGTGTTCAGGAAAAAAACAACAAGAATCTTGCCAGTCCTTAAAAAGCGCTGTAAAAAGATGAATAAAATTTCTTGTCGAATTGAAAACAAGGATGCTAGTCTGTAAAAAGATGTGAGGTCCCGTCAACAGTAACATAATTACAACAATCTCGTGAACGCACATGAAAAACAACACACGAATCTTTGCAGTATTGCCAAAGCACTATAATAAGTTGTACAATACTCTGAAACAAAGCTGAAAATTTATGTGAAATTCAAAAATTGCCCAGAGTCTGTATAAAGTAGTGTAGTCCCGTCAACAGTAACATATATTTCATTATTTACAGCTGTTGTTGTGTATTATTGACGAAGACATCTACAAAATTCTCTATAAATAGGTTCTGCTTTCTTATTCATAAGCACAACTCACTGGTTTCTTCTCACACAAATTTTGATCTAATTATTTTTTTCAAGGCGCTTGCATCAAATAGATAGGAGGAAGGGGATGGGGAAAGTGCCAGAAACAAGTTTCTACGACGACATGGATAAGAAGAAAGAAGACGAGCATCAGAAGAGGAGGGCTGGGATTATACGGCCCGGTGAGCAGTCCTTGTTCATCAAAAAGATGAAGATTTTTAAGAGCAGGGAGGAGAGAAAGGGAAAAGACTGGGTCAAAACTAAGGACGAGATGTTTAACTTCGACTTCTACAATGATGATTTCGCGACTGAGTTCTGTGATGGTCGTAAAAAGCTAGATGCAGAATTGAAAGATAAAAAGATTTCTGATGAGGAATGGTACACTCAGGTGGAACTGCTGGCTAATCGGATGCACAAAAAATATGAGGAATTGTTCGACGCTGAGGAGGCGGAAATGGCAAACTATGTTGACGAATGTGAAGCAAGGGAGCGTCAATTTCCTCCAGGAAATTGAGGAATGTAGCGACGAGAATTAGGCAGTTGGCCTAATTCGAATTTAAGAACTTGTTGGTTATTTTATCTTTGCTTTTAAATTATATGTTTGCATTTTAATTTTAGTGTGCTTCATCTCTTGTACTTTGTTTGCTTCATTTGAATAAAAATTTTCTATCAAAATTTGGAAATTTTTGTCATTTTCGGGCCATAAAAAAACATAGTTACACATATGATATATTAATTTTTTTGGGCTTACACCAAAGTAGAACATCAATACGGAACAAAAAAAAATGCAAGAAAAACATGTACAAATATGTTTTTTATGGCCCTGAACATGACTTGACGAAGGAATTGTTAAGAAACGTATGTGGAGTTAACATATTCAGATCAAAAAATAACATAGCTAGACATAATAATTTTTGGAGATTTTCGTATTGTATCAAAGTAGGAAGAAAATTCTTTAATATATATTAGAGAAAACAAAAAAAATTTATTTACAAGTACATCTTCAAAGTCATGTAAAATGAATACTAGAAACTATATTTTCTAGCAAAAAAAATGCTAAGTGCTGGAAGCAAAAAAAAAAATGAAAAATGGGGGCAATGGAAATCGCCACTTGAAGTGGCGATTTCTGTTGAAATTCATTTCAATAGAAAACGCCACTTCAAGTGGCGATTTCCATTGCTTTTTGTCAGCTGTACCAGAAATGAAATGATTGAATGAAATGTACCACTTTTGAAAGCTGAGTTGTCTAGTATACCAGAAATGTAATCGAGCCCTGCCACCACAAAACTGTCCCGCTTATGTTAACAATTTTTGCAAGATACGTATATTGGAATTGCATATTCAGCCAATACCCATGTATCAATTATGTATTTCATATAAAGTAATATTAAAAAATTATTCAACTAAAATATCACATATTATTCAAATAAAATTATTAGTATGTGGTTCAAATAAATATATATTATTTTAATTTTATTTGTATTCACTTGGGGGTTCAACAATTAACCTTTGGAGTTAAACGTTTCTATATTGGGTTTTAGAAATATTCAGAACGATGAATAAACCGTATACGAAGTTAGGGTTTAGGGTTTGGGGTTTAGGGCCTAAACCCTAGACCCTAAACCTCAACATATCCTGTTAGCGTTTAAAAATCAGGACGCCGGATTCAATTTTTAACTAAAATTTTTAAATTAAAAAAATACAATTTAATTAAATTTAGGGGTTCAACAATTAACTTTTGGGGTTCAACGTTTCCATTTTTGGTTTTAAAAATATTCGGAAGAAAGAATAAACCGTATACGAATTTAGGGTTTAGGATTTGGGATAGTTTACATTAAAGTTTTTAAATTTTAAAAAAAATACAATTTTAATTAAATTTATTTTTAAGTAATACAAATATTTTGAATTTTGAATTAAACAAAATAATTGTTGAAGAATTTTTTAATTTAAAGATACCCATATTACAATTGCGTAACCCACCCCCGTATTTGTGTCAGAAAAAACAGAACTATGCCACAATTTGCAAGCAATACGCATAATGCAAATGCTTATTAGCATTACTCCATTGGAACTTGCGTAACATCTCATAATTCCCCTGCCAGAAATGCGTATTGATAAATACCCCTTCGCAAAATGCGTAATGGATCTGGTAGTTTTGTCAGCTGGGAAAACTGGTTATTTTTGTTAGTTTCATTAAAAAAACCAGGTACTCTTGTCTTTCACCCTTTTTAAAACGGGTGATTTGGTTTGTCCGTAAACTTCGTATGCTTAAATAATTTATTTATTCATTCGAAGATATAGTTCAGTGTCTATGTACCATGCCAAAACGAACTTTATAATTTAAGCTTTGATAAATTTAGATTGAAGTGGATGCTTAGTTTTGGGACATTGAAAATTACTTAGTTTTCCTGTCCTGGTAATGATATGCCACGAACTTTTTACATGACGTCCAATGGTTATGTAAAATTGATTAAAAACACAACATTGTAAATAATCGTGATTAAAATTTGTTTCACTTAAATTCCTAAATTTAAACATGTTTTCTGTAAGCATCTTTGGATCCTTTATTAAAATTGCAGGAGCTTCTTGTTTAGAGCCGAATAGAACTTCTTTGGGTTGGTAATATTGAGATAATACGAAAAAAAACATTCAGCAAACCCCAAAATAATTTTTCAATATTAGAATGGTACACAGATAGGAAATCCTTACTGCAAACAGATACTTGATACATTTCATGTCTAATAACCCTTCTGTTTAATTTAGGTTTATTTGTTACAGTTCAGGGTACTAGAATATCACAGAGTATTACTCAAAAGGTACACTCAGACAGATGAAAAGAAACAATAAGTATTTGTTGCAGAAAATAAATCTTTAAAGAATCAACCTGCTATGTTGTCAATGCACTAGTTGTGTGTTTTTTTGGTACTAAACTTTCATTATTTTATCCATATAGCCCACACAAATAGTGAATAGGAATAAAATATTTTAAAATATTTATATTCCTTATATCAAGTACTCACATTTGGTGTAGGAATAAAATATTTTAAAATATTTATATTCTTTATATCAAGTACTCACATTTGGTGTGTTATTCTATTTTGATTATAATATATAAGTGTTCTTCCCCAAATTTAGAAGTTAAAGCAACAAAGAAGAAGTGAAGAGTGAAGAAGGAATTGAAGAAAAAAAAATGGTTAGTAACAAAATTTAGCTTGCATTTTTATTGTTAAGACATCTTTTCATTTTTAAGTTTTTCAACATGTTATTTTTATTGTTAGTTTTTCATGATTTATATTTAACAAAAAATTTGATATTGTAAAAATGTAGGGGAAAATAAAAACTTTGATGGTAAATGGGATTCCTTCTGATGCTAAGAAGGAGGATGTAGCTAAGTGTTCGCTATTTTTTCTACGCAAGTATACGCAGTCCAAAAGCAATATAGGGAAATAAGGATCGTTCCCACGAAGACTTGGTGTATTTAAGTAAATATGTTTATTCAACAACGTTCGGTTAATTATAGAAGCCTGAACAACAAATGGTTGTTTGTTTAATTCATAATTAATTAATGAAAAATAATATGATAAAGATTATATGAGATAAACATGGGATTCTAATTTCATTATTTATTTCATTTAGAATTGATGCCTTAATTTAAAGTGATTCTGATAATTATGAAAGCTAGCCGGGAACACGGAACTAATATAAGCGCCTTTCAGCCTTAACTTATATCAAACCATACAAACATCCACTTAAAAAGATAGAAGTTGTGTGGACACCATTTATGTCTAGACCCTATATGTCTATAAGATTTGAAAACATAACTGGTTTACGAATAAATTCCTTATTTTTGGCTACACAGGGCGATGAGATCCAAAACCCTACCACTAATCGTAATTATATATGAAAATTACGAACCTGTGCTAACATGGCAAATTCTAAATTCTCAAATCCACTTTCGCATTCATTAAGAATTAATAATTTAGATGATAGCTACGCATCTAATAAATTAAGCACAACCACGTTAGGCAATCGGAAATTTTTATCATAACACAATTTATTAAGGCATCGAATTACTAAATTACGTAAATAAATCCATTAGAATCCCATGACGGCGATTAGTTCATAATTAAACGAATCGTCATCATGGGATTAATTGAAATAATAATAATAATAATAATAATAATAATAATAATAATAATAACAATAATAACAATAATAATAATAATAATAATAACAACAATAATAAAACTAAATTAAAAATTACGATAAATTAAATATGAAAATTATAAGAGTTTTAGAAACTAAAACCGAAATAATTTCCACTTGCAAGAAACGAGCACTCCGATAATTCCCTGTAAAATAAGAAATTAGAAAATAAAACCGAAATAGCTTCCACCGAAAGAGAAGAGCACTCCAAATAATTCCCGTAATTTCTTCAACCAAAATAACACTTATACTAAATTTGCTAAAAATTAAAGTGTTTAAAAATAAAGCTTAAAATTTACAAGAACAAGAGAGAATACAAGAGAGAAAATTTGCTCTCCAAAATGTTGTGTGTTCAAGCTTAGAATCTACACCTATTTATAGCAAAAAATTAGCACACCAAATTAATAAAATAAAAATAAAAAAAATCAAAAAAATCAAAAGAAATAAAAACACGGCACATAATTTAATTATTGAGCCGAAAGTTCTTCACACCAACTGCACTCCACAACTGCGTTTGGGTCTTCAGAATTTTTCCAGTCGCAGGTAGAGCGCGTGCAAGCCACGCGCGGCCTTTTCTCTAACAGCACGGGCGCGTGACTTTGCAGGAGATAGCTGATCCAATCAATTTGCTTTCTTTTTCAAATAACAACTCTTGCCACTTGCTTCATAAATTATTCCTCCTAGCCGACACAACCTGCAACACAATTCGTTTTATTCCTTTTTTTTTTCTTTTCTTTTTTTTTTCTTTTTTTTTACACTTCATTTGATTATTTAACAAACCCACCAGACCAACTTTTGCATTTTTCTTTTTTTTTTTTTTATGCCGACCACACTACAAATGTTTTGACCACATTTTATTTATATTTTTTTTTTATTTTCTTTTTCTTTTGCTAATTCAACTTTCATAATAAAATATATTTAATTAATAAATAATTAATTTAATTCCGAATTTATAAAAATAAATATCTAATATTATTAGATATTTATAAATATAATTTTCTAATTAAATAAAGTATTTATTAATAAATATCTAATATTATTAAACAACAAAAACTAATTAAAAGACACAACATATTTAAGGATAAACCATCAATATAGGTCCATTTAGCGCATAATAAGTGGATATAAAATCCACTTATCACACCCCCAAACTTAAACTGAAGCTTGTCCTCAAGCGAAAACAGACTCGATTATCTCTAAATGTATGAATGCAACTGATGCAATGATCCCATAGGCAAAGCAATAACCAAAATAGCAGAGTGTCTCAGAGATTGTGAAAATTCCAAATAGAGATCGACTAAATACCCGCATATTAACATGTACAAGAACAGAAACGTGCGTGTGTGCAATACTCATCAGAATTACTCTTAGCACTAGATCAAAACCATACATATTCTTCGTCATAACAATCACAAGTTTATAAATAGAATGGACGCTAGACACTTCACAACCTAGAAACACCTCTATCATCATTTGAGTTTAGACAGGAATTCATGCTTTATTAACAACTATGACGCATAATACTTTACACAACACACATGCTTATTTGACCGTGCAATGGATGAGACCCCAAAAGGCTTATACAATAATACCCATGTAGCGAGCGTTAGGTCAGTGGATCCCAGACTATGAAAGCCTTAGGTCACTAGGCACAAAGTCCCCTCGTACTTAATTGCTCGAGTATTAAAGAGCTCACCCTGGCCAAATCTGCATATTCACATTCTCATAAACATTTTTTTTTTCTTTTTCTTTTTTTTTTTGTTTTTTTTTTGTTTTTTTTTTTTTTTGCAAACTGGAATGAGAATTCTCGGTTCCAACCCTAGACTACTCATATAACTATGAGCTGGCTACTAGCCAATTGACACCTATCAATTATTAACAAATACACACAAACTAGCATGAACTCTGGCTTCCCCCAAACTTATATTTTAGTGATTCTACGCTATCAAGGGAATAAAGAAAATTCCAAATATAATCAGGTGATTAAATTTCAACAACCAAACAAGCATGACCTTAACCTAGCCCAAAAGTAACCGATGAGTTGTGTAAGATTGTGTTTCTGTAACATGCACGTCAATTCATCAGTATTTAAATCAGCCCTCTATCCATCATTATCACATTCAAATTCATCATTGACTACTAAACGGAACCGCCAAGCGCTACGGGACCAAGGAAAATATGATATGCAACTAATCATGATTATGCAATTTTTTTTTTTTTAAATATGAATTATATGAAATTATACTAGCATGGTATAATATGAACTATATGAAACTATATGCATACTGTGACTCGAGAAATCAATTATCCTAAATCACCCCCAAACTTAAAATATTCAATGTCCTCATTGAAGGTATAGATAAAGGATAAAAGAGAACTCCCCTAACTGTCGGCATTGTTACCCTCCTCGGGTGGTGAATCAGGTGGTGGAAATGAACTCCAAACTGAGGCAATGACCTGCACTTTCAACATAATACTAAAAAAAATCACACCAAATCAAACCACACATAAAAATACCAAACCTATGGGTTGCCTCCCATGAAGCGCTTGTTTATTGTCGCTAGCTTGACGATTATACTGAGAATCATGTGGTGGCCAACTTGGTGGTATCAGCCTCACGGTTCACCGTGTCACCAAAATAGGGTTTCAATCTCTGCCCATTCACTTTGAACGATTGATCGGGTGATTTCTCAAAGATTTCCACCGCTCCGTGTGGAAACACAGTTTTGACAACAAATGGCCCTGACCATCTCGATTTGAGCTTCCCTGGAAACAATCGAAGACGAGAGTTATATAATAAGACCGACTGACCAGGAACGAATACCTTTTGAATAAGACGACGATCATGCCATCGTTTCACTTTCTCCTTATAGATCTTATTGTTCTCATATGCCTGCAATCGAAACTCGTCCATCTCATTGAGTTGCACCATCCTTTTCTCACCTGCGGCCTTAAGATCGAAATTTAGCTTCTTCAAAGCCCAATAAGCTTTGTGTTCTAGTTCTGCAGGCAGATGACAAGCTTTCCCATAGACAAGCTGATATGGTGACATGCCTAAGGGTGTTTTATATGCTGTACGATAAGCCCATGCGGCTTCATCGAGTTTTAAAGACCAATCCTTTCTCGAAGGGTTCACCACTTTTTCCAGAATGCGCTTAATCTCGCGATTAGATACCTCGGCTTGGCCATTGGTTTGCGGGTGGTATGCCGTAGCTACCCGGTGGTTGATGTTGTACCTTGCCATAAGATTAGTGAATTTGCGATTGCAAAAGTGAGTACCTTCATCGCTTATGATTACTCGAGGAGTGCCGAATCTTGTGAAGATGTTCTTGTGAAGGAAGTTGAGCACGACATTGGCATTATTGGTCGGAAGTGCCTTGACTTCAACCCATTTGGAGACATAATCAACGGCCAGCAAGATGTATTGGTTGTTACATGAGGAAATGAATGGTCCCATGAAATCGATGCCCCAAACATCGAAGATTTCCACCTCTAGCATTATATTGAGGGGCATCTCATTCCTCCTAGATATGTTACCAACACGCTGACAACGATCACACTTTAGCACAAACTGATGAGCATCCTTAAAAAGAGATGGCCAATAAAATCCCGCTTGAAGAATTCGAGTTGCGGTCTTTTCACTTCCATAATGGCCACCATATGTCGTGGCGTGATAATCCCTTAGAATAGCCTCTGTTTCACTGTATGGCACACATCTCCTAATCACCTGATCGGCTCCTTGTTTAAACAGATATGGTTCGTCCCAACGATACCATTTGACTTCATGCAAGAATTTCTTTCTTTGTGCAAAAGAGAGCTCGGGAGGAATCACTCGACTCACCAGAAAGTTCACAATGTCTGCAAACCAAGGCTCTTCTTCTTGTATCCCAAACAACTGTTCATCAGGAAAGGATTCATTAATGACGGTTTTGTCTTGGGATGTCTTCCCAAGGTCTTCCAATCGTGAGAGATGGTCGGCTACTTGGTTTTCTGTCCCTTTTCTATCCTTGATCTCCACATCGAATTCTTGCAGCAGAAGAATCCATCGAATCAACCTAGGTTTGGAGTCCTTTTTAGAGAGCAGATATCTGATAGCCGCGTGATCAGTGTACACAGTCACCTTGGTGCCAAGCAAGTATGAACGGAATTTTTCAAAACCATAAACTATGGCTAACAGCTCCTTCTCAGTGGTGGTGTAGTTTAATTGAGCATCGCTGAGGGTTTTGCTTGCATAGTAGATGACATGAAACATTTTATTTTTCTTTTGGCCAAGAACGGCCCCAACTGCGTAATCGCTAGCATCACACATCATAGCGAAAGGCTCACTCCAATCTGGAGCAATGATCACGGGTGCCGAAATCAATTTCTTCTTCAGAGTCTCGAAAGCTGTGAGACATTCTTCGTTAAATTTGAAATGAATATCTTTTTCCAGCAGCTGACACAAAGGTTTGGAAATTTTTGCGAAGTCCTTGATGAAACGCCTATAGAAACCTGCGTGCCCAAGGAAACTGCGAATCCCTCGCACTGAATTAGGTGGTGGCAGCTTTTCAATAGCTTCTATCTTTGCTCTGTCTACTTCTAGACCCTTCCTTGACACCTTGTGCCCGAGAATAGTTCCTTCTTGTACCATGAAGTGGCACTTCTCCCAATTGAGCACTAGGTTAGTTTCCACGCATCTTTTCAACACCGAGCCAAGATTTTGCAGGCATTCATCAAAAGATAGACCGAATACAGAGAAGTCATCCATGAAGACTTCTACGGTCTTGCCAATCATGTCTGAGAAGATGGCCATCATGCACCTTTGAAAAGTACCAGGTGCTCCACACAAGCCAAAAGAAACCCGCCGAAAGGCGAAAGTGCCGAACGGGCATGTAAATGTTGTTTTCTCCTGATCCTCAGGAGCAATGCAGATTTGGTTATATCCAGAATAACCATCCAGAAGGCAGTAATAATCATGGCCGGCTAGTCTATCTAGCATCTGATCAATGAAAGGAAGGGGAAAATGATCCTTCCTTGTGGCTTTATTCAACTTCCGGTAGTCCATGCAGATTCGCCAACCGGTGACTGTGCGAGTAGAGATGAGTTCATTCTTTTCATTGGTAATCACAGTCATGCCTCCCTTCTTCGGTACACATTGCACTGGACTCACCCATGCACTGTCAGAAATGGGATAGATAATCCCTGCATCCAGCCACTTGATAATTTCTTTCTTCACTACCTCCTTCATAAGAGGATTTAGCCGCCTTTGATGCTCCACTGTTGGTTTACTGCCTTCTTCCAATGGAATTTTATGTTGACAATAAGCTGGGCTGATGCCTTTGATATCCGCTAGGGTCCAACCAATGGCTGTTTTGAATTCCCTCAGGACTCTTAAAAGCTTGTCTTCCTCAGAGTCTGAAAGGTTAGCAGATATAATCACAGGTAAGGTAGATGATTCACCAAGAGAAGCATACTTTAAGTGATTAGGAAGTGGTTTGAGCTCTAGAGTTGGAGCTTCCTCGATAGATGGTTTCATTTGCTGATGCGGCCCTTTTAGTTCTGGAAGATCCAATGATTCAACTGGTCTTTCAAATTTTCTTTGCCACGGCAAAGCATCCAGATATTGCAATTGTTCATCTATGTCATCTTCATCTAATGAATACCTTCCACTAAGGGCCTTTTCCAAAGTGTCATTCATGAACATGTGATCCAACTTTTCTTGTACCGTAGACTCAATCAAGTCTACCTTCAGACACTGTTCTTCTTCTGTTGGAAACTTCATGGCTTTAAAAACGTTGAAAGTGACATTTTGATCATGCACCCTCATTGTAAGTTCCCCCTTTTGGACGTCAATCAATGTTTGTCCTGTCGCCAAGAATGGTCTACCAAGAATGATCGGAATCTTCTTGTCCTCTTCGAAATCAAGTATGACAAAATCAGCTGGGAAGATAAGTTTGTCTACTTTCACTAGGACATCTTCAACAACTCCCCGAGGATAAGTGATAGAGCGATCAGCTAACTGAAGTGACATGTTCGTCGGGTTTGGCTCAGGAAGGCCAAGTTGTAAGAAAACTGAGTATGGCATGAGGTTGATGCTTGCTCCTAAATCACATAAACATTTGTCAAAAGACAAATTCCCAATGGTGCATGGTATGGTGAAACTTCCAGGATCTTTTAGCTTAGGCGGTAACTTTTGTTGCAATACCGCACTACACTCCTCTGTCAAAGCAACAGTTTCTAAGTCCTCAAGTTTTACTTTTCTCGATAGAATGCCCTTCATGAACTTGGCATAACTCGGCATTTGTTCCAGGGCTTCAGCAAATGGAATGTTGATATGTAATTTCTTAAAGACTTCAAGAAATTTGCCAAACTGCTTGTCCAGTTTCTGTTTTTGCAAACGTCGAGGAAATGGCGGAGGTGGATAGACATGCTCTTCTGCTTCTTTCTGTGCAAGGACTGATTGTTTAGGAGGTGGTACACTTTCTTCTACCTCCGTGCTTGAAATTGGAGCCTTACCCTTGTCCTCGGTATCTCCCACGTTCACTGTTTCATCATCAGGCAGAATTTTATTTGCTCTTTCCAATTCAATGCCTTCTATGACTTTCCCCGATCTTAGAGTGATGGCTTTAATGTGCTCTTGGTTGTTCTTTCTCCCCGGATTAGCTTCAGTATCACTTGGGAGTGTTCCTTGTGGTCGGCTCATCATGAAACTAGCGAGTTGTCCCAATTGAGTTTCCAGATTTTTAATAGAAGCCGCTTGGCTTTTTGACGCCAACCTCAATTCCTCCAATTCTGTCTTTTCACTAGAAGATGATTGCCCAGAATTCCCATAGGATTGTTGTTGAAATCCTGGGGGTTGAAATTGTCGTGGGGCATATTGTTGCTGATATTGGTGCCCCTGCTGTTGCTGGAATCCAGATGGATTATATGGCCTAGCTCCAAACTGCTGATTTTGAAATTGTTGGTAGGGCTGATTTGATTGTTGCGCTCCTCCTTGATTATTGCTCCAACTGAAATTTGGATGATTTCGGTTGTTCGGATGGTAGGAATTTGGAGCTGGTTGTTGCTGTCTTTGGAAATTGCTTACGAATTGAACCGACTCGTTTGAAATGGCACATTGGTTTGATTCATGTGCGCCCGCACACAACTCACAAACACTAGCAACTTGATGAAATCCTTGTGCTGTCAAAGAGTCTATTTTCAAGTTCAAAGCCTCTATCTGAGCTGCTAAGGAAGTGGCCTTGTCGACATTAAGAATTCCTGCTACCTTCTGTTGTGGCATCCTCTGAGTTGGATTTTGATATTCATTAGCTGCCATCATCTCGATAAGATCGTAGGCCTCCTCATAACTTTTAGCCCATAATGCTCCCCCTGAAGCTGCATCTACCATTGGCCTTGATTGTATTCCTAGTCCATTATAGAAGCAATTTATGACCATCCAATTTGGCATGCCATGATGAGGGCATTGTCGAAGCATTTCCTTGTATCTTTCCCACGCTTCACATAAAGATTCACCAGACTGTTGAGAAAATTGCGTGATAGCATTCCTTATAGCTGCAGTCTTTGCCATGGGGAAGAATTTGCTAAGAAACTTTTGAGCCAGATCGGCCCAAGTGGTGATAGATCCCGGTGGCAGAGAGTGTAACCAACTTTTGGCCTTGTCTCTTAAGGAAAACGGGAAGAGTCTCAACTTCACAGCATCATCTGACACATTGTTGAATCTAAATGTGTCGCATATTTCTATGAAGTTCCTAATGTGTAAGTTAGGATCTTCCGTTGCAGTTCCTCCGTACTGTACTTGATTCTGCACCATCTGAATAGTGCTGGATTTAATTTCAAATGTAGGAGCCGCAATTGCTGGACGAATGATACTTGACTGAATGTCATCAATCTTCGGTTGTGAGTAGTCCATTAAAGCCCTTGCTGCTGCAGGTGCAACTACTTCGGCTTCTCCGTCCATCTTGTGAGTATTTGCTAGTTTAAGTACTTGCTTGGCTTTTAATGCTTTAGCACGTGTTAGCATAAAAATCCAAGTATCTGAACACAAATAATCACTTCAAAATGTAAGATAAAATATTCAAGTCAAACAAATTAACTTCTTATTGTAGTAAAACACATAAACAAAATAACACCGAGTCCCCGGCAGCGGCGCCAAAAACTTGTTCGCTATTTTTTCTACGCAAGTATACGTAGTCCAAAAGCAATATAGGGAAATAAGGATCGTTCCCACGAAGACTTGGTGTATTTAAGTAAATATGTTTATTCAACAACGTTCGGTTAATTATAGAAGCCTGAACAACAAATGGTTGTTTGTTTAATTCATAATTAATTAATGAAAAATAATATGATAAAGATTATATGAGATAAACATGGGATTCTAATTTCATTATTTATTTCATTTAGAATTGATGCCTTAATTTAAAGTGATTCTGATAATTATGAAAGCTAGCCGGGAACACGGAACTAATATAAGCGCCTTTCAGCCTTAACTTATATCAAACCATACAAACATCCACTTAAAAAGATAGAAGTTGTGTGGACACCATTTATGTCTAGACCCTATATGTCTATAAGATTTGAAAACATAACTGGTTTACGAATAAATTCCTTATTTTTGGCTACACAGGGCGATGAGATCCAAAACCCTACCACTAATCGTAATTATATATGAAAATTACGAACCTGTGCTAACATGGCAAATTCTAAATTCTCAAATCCACTTTCGCATTCATTAAGAATTAATAATTTAGATGATAGCTACGCATCTAATAAATTAAGCACAACCACGTTAGGCAATCGGAAATTTTTATCATAACACAATTTATTAAGGCATCGAATTACTAAATTACGTAAATAAATCCATTAGAATCCCATGACGGCGATTAGTTCATAATTAAACGAATCGTCATCATGGGATTAATTGAAATAATAATAATAATAATAATAATAATAATAATAATAATAATAACAATAATAACAATAATAATAATAATAATAATAACAACAATAATAAAACTAAATTAAAAATTACGATAAATTAAATATGAAAATTATAAGAGTTTTAGAAACTAAAACCGAAATAATTTCCACTTGCAAGAAACGAGCACTCCGATAATTCCCTGTAAAATAAGAAATTAGAAAATAAAACCGAAATAGCTTCCACCGAAAGAGAAGAGCACTCCAAATAATTCCCGTAATTTCTTCAACCAAAATAACACTTATACTAAATTTGCTAAAAATTAAAGTGTTTAAAAATAAAGCTTAAAATTTACAAGAACAAGAGAGAATACAAGAGAGAAAATTTGCTCTCCAAAATGTTGTGTGTTCAAGCTTAGAATCTACACCTATTTATAGCAAAAAATTAGCACACCAAATTAATAAAATAAAAATAAAAAAAATCAAAAAAATCAAAAGAAATAAAAACACGGCACATAATTTAATTATTGAGCCGAAAGTTCTTCACACCAACTGCACTCCACAACTGCGTTTGGGTCTTCAGAATTTTTCCAGTCGCAGGTAGAGCGCGTGCAAGCCACGCGCGGCCTTTTCTCTAACAGCACGGGCGCGTGACTTTGCAGGAGATAGCTGATCCAATCAATTTGCTTTCTTTTTCAAATAACAACTCTTGCCACTTGCTTCATAAATTATTCCTCCTAGCCGACACAACCTGCAACACAATTCGTTTTATTCCTTTTTTTTTTCTTTTCTTTTTTTTTTCTTTTCTTTTACACTTCATTTGATTATTTAACAAACCCACCAGACCAACTTTTGCATTTTTCTTTTTTTTTTTATGCCGACCACACTACAAATGTTTTGACCACATTTTATTTATATTTTTTTTTTATTTTCTTTTTCTTTTGCTAATTCAACTTTCATAATAAAATATATTTAATTAATAAATAATTAATTTAATTCCGAATTTATAAAAATAAATATCTAATATTATTAGATATTTATAAATATAATTTTCTAATTAAATAAAGTATTTATTAATAAATATCTAATATTATTAAACAACAAAAACTAATTAAAAGACACAACATATTTAAGGATAAACCATCAATATAGGTCCATTTAGCGCATAATAAGTGGATATAAAATCCACTTATCACTAAGCTGTTTGACGAAAACGATATTTACATCGAGATGTAATAAAAAAATTTACTATTAAAATAGATTAATTTATATATTTAGTAGAGATTATTTTTAATTGCATTATTCTTTTTTTTGTGTTTGCTAGAAAACAAAACAGGGCTTTTGTTACGTTCAGAACCGTTGAAGATTGCAAAGATGCAGTTAAAAAATACATGCGTCAGGTTTGGCCCATTTTATAAATATTAGCCCAAGCCCATTATATCTGCCTATCTGCCCAGACTGATACATTTATTAATTAATTGTTACACAGGATGCGGCAGAGTGTAAAGTCAAGGAGGAGGTCGTTGAAATTGATGATGTCAAAGACGCCGGTGATTACGAAGTCCCTGCGGATTCTGGATTCAAGGATCCCGACACTGATAAAGACACGGATGATTCCTCCGAAGATGATGATGAAGACACCGATGATGAAGACACTGACTCTGAAGACATTGACAATAATGATGACGAAGATTGATATTACTACTCCTAAACATTATATTTTAAACCAGGGCCGTTTTATACTTTATTAGGGCCCAGGGCGAAACTTGAAAAAAGGGCCCTAAATTTTTTTCCCCAAAAATTTTAATATGATAATACCAAAAATAATTCAAGATAATTTCTAATAAAATCAAACAAATGAAACATCATAGTACTTACATAAAAATTAATTGCAATAAAACTAGTCTAGCTATAAATCGAATAACTAGTTTAGATATCAACATACTGTACACAAGTGATAAATTAAGAAAAACAACTTCGTGTAGCACTTCTTGATGCAAAATCGGTGATGATGGTATCAATGTCAATATTCTCCAACATATCTCTTTCAATGCATAAAACTGCAAAGCCATTTAACCTTTCTTGTGACATCGATGAGCGCAAATAATTTTTCAACAACTTCAACTTGGAAAAACTTCTTTCAGCTGATGCTACACTCACAGGTATAGATAATAAGATTCGATAAGCAATAACAACATTCGGAAGGCAATCCACAGATCTAACAAATTCAAGAATCTCAATAGTCAGGGCCGTTTCATACTTTATTAGGGCCCAGGGCGAAACTTGAAAAAAGGGCCCTAAATTTTTTTTCCCCAAAAATTTTAATATGATAATACCAAAAATAATTCAAGATAATTTCTAATAAAATCAAACAAATGAAACATCATAGTACTAACATAAAAATTAATTGCAATAAAACTAGTCTAGCTATAAATCGAATAACTAGTTTGGATATCAACATACTGTACACAAGTGATAAATTAAGAAAAACAACTTCGTGTAGCACTTCTTGATGCAAAATCGGTGATGATGGTATCAATGTCAATATTCTCCAACATATCTCTTTCAATGCATAAAACTGCAAGGCCATTTAACCTTTCTTGTGACATCGATGAGCGCAAATAATTTTTCAACAACTTCAACTTGGAAAAACTTCTTTCAGCTGATGCTACACTCACAGGTATAGATAATAAGATCCGATAAGCAATAGCAACATTCGGAAGGCAATCCACAGATCTAACAAATTCAAGAATCTCAATAACTGATGTCAAGTCATCCGGAACATAAATTTGCAATGTTTCTACTTCATGTACCAAGACATCTAATTCAAAATCTGAGAACCCATTATGAGAGAAAGTAGCTACCAAATTGTTACAACATTTTTTTACATCATCATGTCCCAAAGACTTCAAAGTTGCTGGATCAAATAAGAACCCAAAAATACCTTCAAATGTTTGCAATTGTTCAAAACGACTTCTCAATGAATTGATTGCAATGTCTACCAATCGCACAAAAAAATCAATTCTAAAAGATTCCTCAATTGTTCTCACTTCTTCACTATCATCATTTTCATCAAATTATTTTTTTTTCTGAAGACATGACGCTTTAATAATTGTATATACAATATATAATTGTACCGGAATAGATTATACATCATATATAATTTATTAATATACATATTACATATTACATATATGATATATATATATATATAATTTTGTATATATATATATATACAAAATTACAGTGTTTTTGACATGCTTTTTTACCCAAGTTTTTTTTTGTTTATGTGCAGACAACAATAGCTCATACGAAGGTGAAGCGACATGATAAGTGCATATGCAGGTTTGACTTCCAATTTGTTTTAGTTTAATTGCACATAGTTTAGTTTTAATTTTGCTACTTAAACACATTGTAAGAATAAGAATGTGATTGGTTCCGATGACCTTAATTGATGTTTAGTTGGTAACTTATAATGTTGCTATTTAGTTTATTTTTGATGTTTGCGTAGCCGGGTTATGATTTCTAATTGATGAGTGAGATGAGCTTACAACTTAGATGTGAATTTTTTTTCTCTATATGTATCTCAATTTTTATGAACTGTCCTGATCAACTAGCATGTGTTTAGTACCATACTCTTATTGCCAGAAGAGTAATAGTTGAATGGGACTGGGGCATATGGTCCCTGAACTGACCTTCATCTAATCACATTTGCCACAACTTGATTGCACCTAATATTTATCATTATATAGATAATCAAATGAATGAACTAATACTTATTCCTAATATTACAAAACCATGATACAACAAACTCAAACAGTGGCATCGATAAAACTACCGGTAACAATATAGCATTACAGTTCAGTGCATTAAACACAATAGGTTATTGCAATCTATTTTTACTAGCTTTTCTCTTATCTTCAATATAACATATTACATCATTTCAACTTTCTAATTTGTTTGTATTTGATTTGCAGTTTGAACTTTGAAAATAAATCGATTGATTAATATGAGAACAAGATCAATAAATACAAGAGTTCTGTAGAAGCACACTTAATGTATATTTTGATTATATCTAATCTTTGTTAGATTTCTTTAATTTAATTTTTTGATATAATATTATTGCACAAACTGTTTGATAGTGTGTGCGAAAGAAATGAATTGATAGGAACTTCTTTAGCATTCTATTATGATTCCAATATGAATGAAGGTTAAGAACATTTCTTGCTTACTTTGATGCAGTTAGGTGACATTCTTTTCAGGTATATAGATTGGTGACATTTCTTGCTTTTAAGGATGATTATATGTATTATTTTCAGGTATATAGATTGGTAACCTTGAGCTTATATTGAGAAGTATTATCTTCATAGGACATTTCTTTTGCTGGTTTAGGCTTGCTTTGAATGTTTTCTATATTACTTTCTTTCTTATCCCATACCGGTTGGTTCCACTAATCTTACAACTATTATTCTTGCAGAAATTTCCAACTTCAAATTGATATCAGTGCATGACTACAATTTACCAACATTTTTGCTTTCATTCGTATACTTCACAGGAAAGAGAACAGGAGAATCGCAAGTTCTCTCCAAATAACCAAGCCTGGTAATTGATGATAAAACTTTATGGTCTTGAAAATTTATTATAAACCCTGTGTTAAAACGAATTAGGAGCATCTGTATAAGGATTTGATGTCATGTAGCTTTGCTTGGTTGAAAAAAATCAGTACCCCAAAAACGAAGAAATGTTTGTTTGGTGTTGCCATGCCTCATTGTCGGCCTCTTATAGTCTAAATCTTTACCATTTGGTGCGCTCGAGACAAGAAATGTGTTAATGCCACCTGTTCCTAAAATTCTATTTAGCTACTCAAGTTAATTATGAGATTTGCAGCCGGGGTTCGTATATAGGGACGAGGAAGGTTGATGGATTTGAGATCCATCTAAATTTAATTGTGGAACCATTGGAGAAATTGTCGCTTGCCATGCAAAAATTTATTAGGCCTTTAAATTTTCTTCCATCAGATCTATTGCTAGCTCCCCTGTTAGTGTTGATGAACAAGGGTGGTCTTTTGTTGTGACGTACGAGCTTAATAGCTTAAAGTAGTATATTGTTGGCATATACATATTTGGTTACTTTCTGTTTGAAACATGAGTAGCTGATAGTGATTAATTATATTTATCTCCATTTTCAAACTATCGGATTGTACAACTTGGGGATCATATGGCATGTAAGAAGTGTATATTACTTATTTAAACGTTTTGGCATAATTGTCCTTGTTTAATAATGACATGAGGTGCCGCCGGAGTTTTGATAAATTTATATCTTTATTAAAATTTGTAGGGAACAAAATTCTATGAGCATTTTAAATAATATATTTCAAACATTGAATGAATATTGTATTTTTTTTCTTTAATTCAAATTAAATTAAAGATTTTTAATTGTATCTTTCAAAAATTTTTAAATAAAAAAATAACGCCTAGACCTGCCTAACGATTTTTAGAACCTTGCCTCAAATAACCTAACAATAGCAGCAACAAAAAAACAATGTCATTTTGAAATTGAGAACTAACGGCATGCTGAAATATTATTTCACCGTCAATAATATTTATAATATTAAAATAGCCCAGCATCGCGGGTTTAAATACTAGTTAAACATAGTTTCTGTAAGCATCTCCGGATCCTTTATTAAACTTGTTGGGTATATTTAACTAAACAACGCAATAATGAAATTTTAAAAATATATTAGACTAAATTTTATAATATAATTTATAAAAATAATAACTATAAATTAGCCAAAAATAATAATAACTATCACACAAAGATTCTTAAAGAAAAACAGTAATTAATAAATAAATTAAAATATTTACTTATAAGTTTTACAACAAACATTTAGTAAAAAGAGTTTTACAACAAACATTTTCTTAAATTTACAGTAAAAAATAATTCAAGTTTATTGATAAAAATATAATATCATTTGGTCATATTATTTTTTTCGGAAATTGTAAATGTAGTACTACATATGCAAATAAATTAAAAGAATTTTCCAAAAAAACCAAAAAATATATATATGTAGAATTAGAATATTATACAAAAAAATATTTAAAATTTAATAAATTAAAAGTTACAGAAAAATAAATTTTCTCAACAATAAAATTTGAACTAAATTAATACAAATTCAATCTAATAAAATACAATCAACAAATTTATGAATTATTATTATAAAATTAACATATTTCTATTATTATTTTAGTATATATATAATTACGAAATATGTATATGTATAATTTTTATTAAAAGTGAAAAAAAAAAATTAAAATAATATGAGAAATTATTGAAAAAAATATTTCTAACAAATCTTTTTACAAAATATTGATAATTTAACCCATGCATCGCACGGGTATAAAGCTAGTATATTAAATTCGTTGAAAGTCTAAATAGTTGGTCGACGACCTAGTAGAAGTTACATATTTAAATTTTTATATACCTAAAACTGATGTGTCGCAATTATTAATTATGTATGATTTGACAACTAAAATTTACACATTTCTTAAAACCAAATATTATTTTTTATTTCATAAAATATAAACCAACATTTTATATAGTTATATATAAAATTACGGAAATTGGAAAAAAACGGAATTACATAAATAATGTAAACAAATATTTTATTTATTCAAAAGTTATAACAAAAAAATTAAATAGAAGAGAAGAAGAGGATGTGATAATCAACTTAAAAAATACATGCAAACCAAGATTAAAAATGTTTAGGATTAAAAAAAAGATAAATACGAGCGGTAATAATTGAAATAGTCTATCGTATCTACCAAAACCATCGCAGCTTTACCTATTTTTACACACGTTGATGAAATTAAGTTGGAATTTTTTTTTGTTCCTACTACTTTTTGAATAAACTTTAAAGTAATTTATAAAGAACTACAGGCCCTTACTTGACCTTGACCCCAAGTTAGGGGGTGAAAAACTAAAAAAAGTAAAAGTGATGCACTGATGCTGTCCCAGTATCCACTGAATGGAAGACTTGGACCTGGTCTTGTAAATCTTTGGCATCCTGTCACTCAAATGTGGCACAGTTTCTTCACTTAATTAAATTAAACATATTTTCTGTAAGCAACTCCGGATCCTTTATTAAAACTGCAGGAGCTTCTTGTTTAGAGCAGAATAGAACTTCTCTGGTTTGCACATATTCTGTAAAGTTCGTAGTAATATTGCGATAATAAAACAAATATTCCGCAAACCCCAAAATATTTGATCAATATTGGAATGGTACATTGATATATAGGAAATCCTTGCTGCAAACAGATACTTAATGCATTCCATTTCTAAGAACCCTTCTGTTTAACTTCGGTTTATTTGTTACTATATTTCAGGGTACTTGAATATCAGAATATTACTCGAAAGGTACACTCAGACAAATGAAAAGAAATTAACAATTTATAATATTACTAAATTATAAATTGTTGTGGATAGATATGTAGAAAAGGAGAATCAAGCTGCATAAATTTATTTTGCTGAATGTCAAACGGTGGAAGCAGAACACAGTAAGGCACGGAACCAGTTACGAAAATGGGCTAAAACCAAAGAACCAGCATTCCCTTTGTACATTAAGAAGATAACAACCAAACATATATAGAACAATAATTCTAAATGATAGCAAATCTGCAACATTAAATCCTGTTTTCTAGTTCTAAATGATCTGCCTCTTTTGCCTCCTCTTGTTCTTCGTGTGGACAATCCCATGGATCAGCCAGGGGTGTCTATCCATTGAAATGTATCCTATAACAAACCCAACCACAATACCACTTCCGAGTCCTGCTAATATGAATACCCAGTCGAATCCACTTGGAAACTTATCATCATCATAATCATCTTCAGCATTGTCATGTTCTTCAGCTGTTGGTGACCGCAGAGTTCCACATTTCTTAGATAAGGGGAATCCACAAAGTCCCCAGTTCTCCATGTAAGAATTGTTCTCGAATGTCTTAAATTGTGCGCCTTGTGGTATGGGACCAGTTAAGAGGTTGTAAGATACATTGAAGAGTTCGAAGAAATTAAGTTGGTCGGCTAACTGGAGGGATGACTCCTGATAGCTTGTTTTGTGAAAGGTCCAATGATTCAAGCTGTCTTAGGTTGCTGAGGGATGGAGGAATAAAACCGCTAAGCTCGTTGTTTGATAGGTTGAGCGACTGAAGCGCCTTTAGGCTTCCAAAAGATTCTGGAATTTGCCCTGTGAATTTGTTACTTGAGAGGTCAATAGCAGTGAACATATTTAAAATGGTACTGTACTCCCTCTTTGCACCTTTGTTTGTAAGTGAAATTGAGATATCATATGCGATTGTCCACACCGAGTCATTGGTGGTAAAAACTATTTCTGTCTTCATATACAGCTCGACATATGTTCCAAAAGATCTCATTGCATTCCAAATCTGGATATATTCCACAGGCAAATCACCGGTTAAAGAGTTGTCAGAGAGATTGATTATACGCAACATTGGGAACCCTGAAGGAAATTTAGGACTTCCTATCACACCATGAAACTTATTGGAACGCAGAATTAGAACTTGGAGTTGCAGAAGAGTGCCTAACCAAATGGGAAAGGTTTGTTTAATCCGATTATTTGATAAATCCAAAATCTGAAGCATTTTACAGTTTGACAATGATTTTGGTATTTTCCCTGTTAACTGATTCTGACTCAAGTCCATCACCTTCAAGTTGCATTCTTCTGTGTATGTTTGAGGAATTGTACCAGAAAAGTTGTTGTTTTGAAGAATAAGGGCTTCTATAGAATCAGAAAAACACTGGGGAATTGGTCCGCTCATGCTGTTGTACGACAAATCCAGTATTTTGAGTGACATTGCATCACAAATCATTGGTGAGATATCTCCAGTCAATGTGTTGTAGGAGACAGAGTATTGAACTATATTTCCTGGTGGAATTGGAAGATTTCCTTGCAGCAAATTATCGCTAATATCGACAGCTATTAAATTTTTACATGCAAGAGCAAACAGATTCGGTTCCATGGATGTCAGGAAGTTACCAGAAAGTCTGATTTCCTGCAGATGACCACTTGCATTCCATATCCATTGTGGTATTTCACCGTGAATGTTGTTGAGACTCAGGAATACTACCTCCAACTTGTCCAAATATTTTATAAAATATGGGATATCTCTCAAGTTACATCCACTCAGTCCTAAATATCTTAGTCCTGGTAGGGTACAGTTAATCTGATGGTGGGTAAGTAACGTTATCTTGTTAAAAGATAAATCGAGGTAGGTAAGCTTTTGAAGACGTAGAAAAATGTCGGGCACTACTCTACCTACAAGGTTATTACCAAAAACAGAAATACGTTCAAGGTTCTTGAGTTGAGAAAATGAGCTTGGAATTCAGCCTGTTAGTTCATTAGAGGCTAATAGTAATTTGCTTAAGCGGGTCATGTTCATCAGCCAAATAGGGATTTCACCAGAAAACTTATTAGATTCAAGGCTAAGAGAGGTAAGTTGAGTCAGGTTGCCAAGAGATGATGGGATAGAACCATATAGACTGGTCTTCTCAAGTTCCAACAACGTAAGTTTAGTTAGCTTGTCAAGCCATGAAAGCTTTTTTGATTCATTGAACATGTTAAGTGAAAGTGATAAATAAGTGAGTTGGGTCAAGTTACCAATCGAGTCTGGAAATGATCCTGAAAAATAGCATCTTTCGAGTTGCAATTTAGTCAGTAACTGCAGGTTTTCTATTGATGCTGGTAGGTAACCTGAGAAACTGGTGAAATCAAGTTTCAGTTCCCTTAAAGAGCTTGTTTGGTTGAACACTGGCAAAAAGCCAGTAAGATTATCATTGTGACCCACATCAAGAACAAGCAGGTCTGGTAAATAGAAAATGTCTACTGGAAAGTCACCATACAAATTGTTGAAGGATAAATCAAGGGAGGTCAACTTGGACAATCCTGCAGCTAAAGTGGAATTAAAAAAAAAAAAAAACAGGAACGAATTGTTAAAACTTGAAATATAAACTTGAAAATCAATTAAATTTAATTTTTATATGAATTTAAACTTTTGCAATATACAGGTAGGGGTGACCTTAATAACACACATACGATGTGTGTTCTTGGTTTGATGATTGTTGTGTAATTCCTAATTTCAGTATATTGTGTGTGTGAGTGATATTTAGCTGCGAGCTTTTATACGAGCCTTAGTTAAATTTCTTGTAGTGTTTAATTTGTAGATTCATCAATTTAGGGTTGGGAAAAAGATAATTAGGGTAAGATCAATATGCATAACTGAAGTTGTCATGATCTTGATAGTTAGGGATTGAGAATTAAACTAGCAAAACATGAAAGGAATTGCAGAAATGAAAATTACAGGAAAATAAAGACAAAATTAAATATTCATTCTCATTGATACCTCAATTGTTCAGTTACAGGCTATATATAAAGACTAAGGTGGACCAAGACACGTGGCCACACCTCATTTGCTTACATATAACCAAAACCACTACTACCATAATAAAATGAGGATAAGAACAATAAGTAAATAATAACCCCTTCTACCCTCAAGATGACATCGTATTAGCCATGGTCCAATTCAAGTACTCCCGCCCAAATGATAATTAGCTCAAATCGTAACAATACCCTCTCCTTCAAAATATCCTTGTCCCCAAGGATGTAACTTAAAAAAAAAAACTGGTACTTAGCTTTCACCCATGTATTATTGTAATAGTTTTTGAATATGGCAGGGGAGGTATGTTTTGGCAAGTTATTTTTCAAAGGAATCAATGCCTGTGTCCTTTCAGGGATAACTGAAGCTGGAGTTGCAGCAAAAGGCCCATCTGCCACTTCTTTGGTAGGAAACAGAGCCTCTGCCCTCTTCCTCAACTCCTCCATGATTCCATTGTCAAGATTTATCTCCATGGTCTTCATACTAGACATGTAAGATCCCCTGCTGCTATCCCTGAGTGCTTGAATGTTTATAACCCTTTCCATGTTGGCAGTCCAACCACACTCTCCAGTCACCAAACAGCATGGAGAGTCAACAATACCCTTAACAAGGCTCAAGTACTTCAACTGGTTTCTATCATCACCAGTTTCAGCATCACTTGTATTTGTCTGCAATATATTAAGCACAACACGGATTACAACTTGGTCCTTTAAGAATTCCATACTTTGTCGTGCCTGGCCTATAATCTCAGCCCATTTCTGATTAGGAAGCTCCATTAACGTCTGCAGGTATTCATCTCTTTTTTTGGGGCCAGACTCTGCTTGAATCATATTACCAACAGATTCATAAAATGAATGAATTTGATGATGCTCAAGATCTGCAATGGTTGTGGGAAGTGTATTTAAAAGTTCTGATACAAAGGGTTCGCTCCCACCAACCTGAACAAGAACAAATTTAAGCCTGCACTTCTGAACAATTTTCAAAAATGTATCGCAGGCCATATCCTGAACTCCCAGATGCGTTTCATGAATGAATTCAAACAGCTTGTTGATAACCATTTTCAGAAACTTCCAATGGGCACGAAGAAACCTTGGGTACTGGCCAACCACATACATAATGTTACTAGCAATAACAGCTTTGTTGTCTTTCCCTTTTTTTACATCGCATAAATTCAGTAAATCACGAATTACCATCACAAGAAATCTATTTCCCTGATCTTCCATCATGGACCCAGATATTGATCCGATTTCCCAACATAATGTGTTCGGGTTGTTCCAAGTCCAATTTTCGCCGTTCAGTTTGCTCAATTTCCTCAACATCTGCTTTTCAGCGTCATCACTTCTCAGCATACCCTCACCCTGTATCGTCTGCTCCTTCCCTTTTACAGATGTCACATCTTTCATCTTGCATTTTCTCCACAATATTAAATCCATATCACCTTGTTTGTATAGCATATAATCATCTATTAAGCAATTCCAAGAATCTGAATGAAGACATTGTGTAGTCTTGTAAGCAACAGTTTGCTCCCATCTGTTACCAGCTACTGCAACTTTGTCAAATAGACACCACATGGGATCGAAGTACACATACTTGCAGAGTTTCCCATTACAACTAGAACATTTTATTATAACATCCAATTGAACACTTTTACTAAGCATCTTAAGCTCCAATTCAAACTCCTTACTTCTTGCCAGAACTTTATCGCGCTCATCCTCGTGAAGTTTATGACATATCATCCCATCATCTATATCCCCACATGGAAACCACATTTTAACATCAGATAATCTCCTAACTGTGTATACCATAATGCTATCGTAATTAACAACTGGTGGAGAGTTTAATTGCAAAGCCTTCTCACACAACAAAACAGGTAACACAACAGGTGAGAGAATAGAAGATGATATATGAGTTTCAACTACTTGCACTCTCTTGGGACTATCATCAAATATTTTATGGCCAACTTTTGCAGGTTGTGTCAATTGTGATTGATTCCAACCCTCACTGTTCATACTCACCATTATCTCATTCTTACTCAGACTATCCAGGTTATGGACAATTGAAATATGAGTACATGTACTAAGAGATTGTTTTACCAGATCTGAGGACAACACCTTTGACTGGGTAATCTCTTCGTCAGTATTCTCCATAACCGGCTTTGACATATCAGCAAGCCGCTTCCCCATCTTCTCCATCTGTACACTCCGATTATGCGAACCTTCCTCCCTTCTAAACCCTTCACCCCCATCACTAGCATCTCCATTTTCCTTAAAAGCAACATCTCCACCAAGAACAGACACATTATACAAAACTAACAAACAACTATCATCTTCAACATCTTCTATGGTACTGTCACTTCCTTTCAAATCTACCAATTCCTTCCCAACTTCATCGATAATCCCCTCTGATTTACTTTCATTGCCAATAGAGGCATCATTATCATCAATAACTGAAATACAAGTCGACATATGAGGAGACTGACTTACCGGCTTCGAGGAGATCTCCTTACATATCCTTGATGTATCAGCAAGGATCTCATTCATCGTCTCAAATGTCTGCATCGTTTCTTTGCATTTGTCCACTATCTGGTGGCGAGTAGCATCGGAAATCCACTTCGGTGTTTTAGACTGAATAGCTGGCGGAGTGGACGGTATGTAGGTGTCCAAAGAACACCATTCTTGAGCAATAGTGTCATAGTACCAACCAGGATATTGAGGATCAAAGTGCATATGGAAAGGATACCCATTATCACTTGTCGGAACCTGAGTCCAAGTAGTAACACTCTCAGTTGTACCATTTTGTGCTACTGTCCCCTCATCAGACTGAGAATTTGGTTGCAAGTAAGAAACCTCCGTTGTTTCTTTACGAACAGTAGTGTCAAAGCTCCCTTCTACACTTGTAGTTGCATTATAACCATTAACTTGATACCATTGCCCTGTATACTGGTCATACTTCCATCCCGGATATAACTTTTCCCAACACTCGATATTAAACGCACTCCACTGCCTTGCAGCTTCAATTTCAGAGGAGCTAGCCGCCAAGACTCTCTTAGGACTTTCACCAAACACCTGAGGTGCATACATTTCGGGTTGTTGTAAGATGGAACCAGTAGGTGGAATATGTGTCACAAACGTAGCGGGTGTAGGAGTTGTGGTATAAGGCTGTAATGATTGTGGTTGAGCAGGCTGAAATGATTGGGGGAGGTTTTGGTACAGTGGGTGCTGAGTTTCATCAAAGTGAGGAGTATGAGTGGTACGGTGAACTTGAGACGGTGGTGACTGAGGAGGGTGGAAGATATGTTGTGGCATTGGAGGTGGTGAATACTCTGGTGGTGGTGTATATCCATGTGGATAATAGAAATTAAGGTTGTAGAACTGATTTGGGGAAGACGGACTGATATGGTTGCACCATGAACCGGCACTAACGAAACCAACCATATCCGAGGAATGATTGGCTTTGATACCAATTGTCATGATCTTGACAGTTAGGGATTGAGAATTAAACTAGCAAAACATGAAAGGAATTGCAGAAATGAAAATTACAGGAAAATAAAGACAAAATTAAATATTCATTCTCATTGATACCTCAATTGTTCAGTTACAGGCTATATATAAAGACTAAGGTGGACCAAGACACGTGGCCACACCTCATTTGCTTACATATAACCAAAACCACTACTACCATAATAAAATGAGGATAAGAACAATAAGTAAATAATAACCCCTTCTACCCTCAAGATGACATCGTATTAGCCATGGTCCAATTCAAGTACTCCCGCCCAAATGATAATTAGCTCAAATCGTAACAGAAGTGTACAAGTCAAACAAATGGAACACAAAGTGTCGAAAGGGCAATCTACCCTAAAGTTTATAAATTTTGCATTTGATGGAATTGATGATATATAATTTTGTCAAATGTTAAATTGTGAATGCAGAAGACACTAAACCATTTGTAGAAAGGACTGAACCACAGATAATTTATGAGAGTCACACACTGACACATGTGTTAATCATTACAAGTACAAGAAAGGGGAGGAAGAGTGCAGATCACATGTTTCAGGGAAATGATAAATAACAGAGTTGGGTCAATTTACCAATTGAGGCTGGCATCGATCCTGAGAAATAGCATCCGTCGAGTTGTAATTCAGTCAGTGACTGCAAGTTTCCTATTGAGACTGGTAGGTAACCTGAAAAACTCGTGAAGCCAAGTTTCAGTACCCTTAATGAGCTCGTTTGGTTGAACTCTGGCAAAAAGCCAGTAACATTATCATTGCCACCCACATCAAGAACAAGCAGGTCTGGTAAATGGAAAATGTCAACAGGAAAGTCACCGTAGAACTTGTTATAGGAGAGATCAATGAAGGTTAAGTTCGACAATCCTGTAACGTAAGTGGAATCAAAACAAATATAAGAACAGAGCATTAAGACTAAATGTTAAAACTTGATATTTGATATATTAAGATACTTGTAAGAACTCCCTCTAATACTTTCTTTAGACTGGTGAAGGCAGGCACCTATGATCCACACTTCCACCCATAAATGGGTTTTCGTGTGAGGGGGAGCCTTAGAATATAATATAAAATCTTTGCAAGGCCTCCATCTAATATTCTAAGGTTTTAGATGAGTTGGGTACTTAACATATTACATGTAATTCTTAAATGAATTTTGCATTAAAAGGTACCATAGAACTGGGCTTTGGCATTTTAACAAAAAGCTTAAATGTTTAATGAATTTTGCATGATAAAGTACCATTGTCTGCATCTTTGAGGGAAGTGATGATAAGTGAGTTGGGTTAAATTACCAATTGAGGCCGGAATTGATCCTGAGAAATAGCTACCGCTGAGCTTCATTTTGGTCAATGAATGCAGATAGCCGATTGAGGCTGGCAGATTACCTGAGAAATTTGTGTAAGCAAAATCCAGTGCCATAGACCCATAAGAGGGCTTGTTTGGTTAAACTCTGGAAAATAACCATTAAGATCTTCATTGCTAGTCACATTAAGTACAAGCAGTTCTGGTAAATGGAAAATACTTATCGGGAAACCACCATGCAAATTGTTATAGGAGAGATCAAGAGAGGTCAACTTGGAGAATCTTGATAGTTCAAGTGGGATTTGGCCAGAAATAACCGAGAAAGAGAGGTTTAGAGTGGATAAGAGTAAAAGATGGGTAATTTCATGTGGTATTGGAGAGTTCCTGAAGTTATTGTCAGCCAAGTTCAATCAATTTCTTTTACTTTTAAAAGAGTAAAAGTGACATGCAAAAACGGGCAGAGATGGTCGTCTGCTGGCCAGAACCGAGGGTGTGGATGAAGTTCAAGTCCAGCTGTTTGAATCACTCTATTGTACTCGGTCTTACATTTACTACAAGTACAACTGTTTAACCATCAGATTCAGTAAACTTTTTGTGGCCTTGTAATTTGTGATCAATCAATCTACAAAACATATCTAATGACTGAAGAGTCTTGTAGTTTCAGTTAATAAACAAAGAAGAAGAAGCATATACATAATCTTATTGAAACAAGAGGTCAGATAAACAAATTTTTGCAGCAAAAATCCCTTCATTAATGGATGAAAGTTTTTTGACTTCCGGTCCAAATATTGTCAGCACGTGTGGTTGTAAAAAAATCCATTCTTCTAGTGGATCAATCTTCACTATCTCCTTCATAGTCTGAAAGTGTTTGTTCAAGTTCCATCCCCAATTCATCTTCACTATCTCCTTCGTTGTGTGCGAGTGCCTGCTCAAGTTCCATTGCTAAGTCATCATCAATACCATCTTCCTCCGGTTGACAGTTATCGTTATCCCTTTGATTGGGGGAGTGATCCAATTCACTACATATAGTGTCTTGCTGTTGTCGGAGGTTGCAAGACTCTCGATATTTACAATGTTCATCAACAGGACGTTAGCCATATCTAGTGTGTTGATAAAACAGTTCTTTCACATTGCTCCACTCTTCACTAGTATCTCCCACCACATCTCCAATCAATCTACGATTTTCCGTTAGGTGTTTTATGTCATGAATATCTGTCGTATCACCCACCTCTTTTAGAGCTAACTTCTTGTCAAGTTCATAATCTGTTGACATTTTCTTAAGGTGACAAACGTCGAGTTCCATACCCAAGTCCATGTGAATAAAATGTTCTACATGACTGTTTTCGAATAACTTCTTTTGTGCAATTCGAATGGTTGCATCCTCTTTAGCTCGGAGTTCTTTCATCTTCTCAGTTACTGAACCTTCCTTTAAATCTACAGCGCCGAAAAGAAACATATTGCTTTCCAACATTCGGTTGACCACAGCTGAGGCAACATTCACCTTCCCCTTTTTCGAGTCAACAAGAAGTTTTCTGAGTCTCCTAAGTTCTCCGAGAGAAATATAAATCCGAAAAGAAGGCTTGTATGGTTGAGTCTCGTGAAGACAATAAAGCCCTCCAAGTCTGGTAGACAGAGATGCATTAGACACTGCATAACCAATGCAATGAAAATAGAGAGATTGCATGAAGCAGGCAATGTTAGTTGTAGGTCTGGCCTCATAAATGAATGAGAATTTCCTGCAAGTCCATACTTTCTTCATATCAACTAACGTCGTTAATTCATGTTTGACAAACTCCTGAATAAGCTCATCGATATCTAATGTGAAGGTTTCGATGTCAAATTACAGACCTTTCTTTCTCTTCTTAAGAGTGAATTTATTTGGCCCAGTATCCATCTAGAACACAAGTAGAACAATTGAATTTGCAATGTTCTCGCAATATTTGAAATCCCACTGCTGAAAACCCACGCCAAGCAAATCAAGCACCTTAACAGATTTTATAATGTGCCATGCAAGGTTCCGAAACAGAATAGAATAAAAATTACAGACGTTCCAGAATCGGAAACAGATTATGACAGAATGGTGGCGGTGTATATGCTGTCCCCTCTGACTTTTTTTTTTTTTTAATTTCTTTTGTGTTGGTCAATCCACTTTCAATATAAAATGATACCAATGATTAAATACACTTTTTTATGTACCTTTCAAAAGAAAATATTAGATATCCACTCTGTTCTAAAAATTAGTGATTAATCATGATTAATCACCGATTAATCCATGTTTCATGGGTTACCGCACTGATTAATAATCCGATTAATTCTCAAATACCTGATTAATCCCTGGACAGTGTCTCTAACGATTAAGTTCGATTCCCGCTTTTTACAACACTGGACATCCAAAAGATTTTATTTATGTCGTATCTGTATCTAGTATGCGTATATAATTGGTAATTTTTCCATAATAATATGAATATTTTTTCATATGAATTCACAAATTAAAATATAGAAAATTTTGTGGTAAATTTTTTGGAAAAATATCTATGAAAATAATTTAGATAGATCCACTACAAGAAAACCCATTTCTGCTAACGGAATCTACCAACGGAAATGTTTCCGTTGGCATTTACCAACGGATTTGCAACGAATGAATATGTCAGTGCTATACCAACAGATTACCAACAGATTCCCAACAGATCACTAAAAGATATTTACAACGGAATTTTCAGTTGGTAAATATAATTACCTTCAGATTAGTAACGGAATAATAACGGTTTATATTGGCCTTACTAACGAAATTATTTGTTTTTCATTCCGTTGGTAATTTGTTGGCAATCCGTTACTATACATTCCATTGTTATTTTTTTATTCGGTAATGATTCCATTGCGAATCCATTGCAATTGTAGAGTTAAAATTATATTTGTTGTTAATCCTTTGGTAATAAGTTAAACACATGTCTATTGCATATTGGCTAAATATGAAGCACACGAATTTATCACTTGGTTAGAAAGACAGACAAATCAAACCATGGAAACAAGTTTAAATTAAATTTTGGTTTTTTTCTATTTTTAATTTATTTTCCAAACTACTTAAAAATGGTGGAAAAAAAATCAAATAAAAAATTATAGAAAGTAGGGTAACATTCATCACACAAAGTAATGAGTATGACTATTTGGGTGTGTATGAATTTTGGTTCAAAATGAGGGAAAAAATGAGGGAAAAATCAAAAAAATGGAAAATTAGTGAAAGTAGGTTACTATTCATCACACAAATAGTGAGTATAACAAATTGGGTGTGTATGGATTTTTAATTAAATTTTGACTTTTTTTCTATTTTTATTTAATTTTTTAATTTATTTTCCAAACTAGTTAAAAAGGGTGGAAAAATAAAAAAAATATAAAATTAGTGAAAGTAGGGTAATATTCATCACAATAATAATGAGTATGACTATTTGGGTGTGTACGAATTTTAAATTCGAATTTTGACTTTTTTAATTTTTATTTAATTTTTTTATTTATTTTCCAAACTAGTTTAAAATGGTGGAAAAAATAAAAAAAATAGAAATTAGTGAAAGTGGGGTAATATTCATCACAAAAATAGAGAGTATGACTATTTGGGTGTGTATGAATTTTAAATTCAAATTTTGGATTTTTTCTATTTTTATTTAATTTTTTAATTTATTTTACAAACTAGTTAAAAATGGGGAAAACATCGAAAAAAATGGAAAATTAGTGAAAGTTGGGTAACATTCATCTCACAAATAGTGAGTACGACTACTTTGGTGTGTATGAATTTATATTCAAAACTTGGCCTTTTTTCTATTTTTATTTAATTTTTTAATTTATTTTACAAACAAGTTAAAAATGGGGAAAAATTCAAATAAATTTATTTTTTTCTGAAATTTTGTCAATAACATTAAAAATGATAGATCTTGACCTCCGTATGGTTGGGTCGTCGAGAAATATTTTTTAAAAAATTGAAACACTAAATCCTGACGAAACCCTGTTTAGGGGTTCTAGTCAAAGCACAAGCTGACCGCTAAATTAATAAACCAAATAAATTTATTTTTTTCTGAAATTTTGGCAATAACTTTAAAAAGGATGGATCTTGATCTTCGTATGGTTGGGTCATCGAGAAATATTTTTAAAAAAAATCAAAACACTAAACCTTGACGAAACCCTGTTTAGGGGTTCTAGTCAAAGTACTAGTTGACCGTTAAATTACCAAACCAAATAAATTTATTTTTTTATGAAATTTTGGCCATAAACATAAAAGAATGGATCTTGAACTGCGTACGATTGGGTCGTTGGGAAATATTTTTTAAAAAAGCGAAACACTAAACCGTGACGAAATCCTATTTAGGGGTTATAGTCAAAGTACTAGTTGACCGTTAAATTACCAAAGCAAATAAATTTATTTTTTTATGAAATTTTGGCCATAAACATTAAAAAGGATGGATCTTTAACTCCGTATGACTGGGTCATCGAGAAATATTTTTTAAAAAATTGAAACACTAAACCGTGACGAAACCCTGTTTAGGGGTTATAATCAAAGTACTAGTTGACCGTTAAATTACCAAACCAAATAAATTTATTTTTTTCCGAAATTTTGGCAATAACATTAAAACTGATGGATCTTGACCTCCGTATGGTTGGGTCGTCGAGAAATATTTTTTAAAAAATCGAAATACTAAACCGTGACGAAACCCTGTTTAGGGGTTATAGTCAAAGTGCTAGTTGATCGTTAAATTACCAAACCAAATAAATTTATTTTTTTCTAAAATTTTGACAATAACATTAAAAAGGATGGATCTTGACCTCCGTATGGTTGGGTCGTCGAGAAATATTTTTTTAAAAATTGAAACACTAAACTCTGACGAAACCCTATTTAGGGGTTCTAGTCAAAGTATTGAAGGTAAAGTGCCAGCAAAAAAAAATAATGTTATTTATCTGTCTTTATCAAATAATTAAGGGTTACAAAGTGCAATAAGCTCAGTGATTTGACTAGTACATCTAACTACTTTTTCGGGTGAAATTCATGTTTTGTTTTGTTTACAAAAGTATTTACCGATTGTAATCTCCGTACAAATGTGAAGATCTATTTATTTTAGTTATTTTCCAAGAATTTAGAAAAAAATTAAATTTATTTGGTTTTATAATTTAATGTCATTTAAGAAAATAATACTATTACTAGATTTTTTTATCTACAATATCTTATAAGATAGATTTTTATTTTTTAAATATTTTTACGCATCAAAAAACTAAGTAAATATATATTAACAAATAAAATAATAAATATTTTAAAAATTTACAAAATTATTTATAAAATTTATTGGTGCGCATCCAAATATGACTTCCCTCTTCCAATTTCATTTTGCCCCCATATCAACATTTCACTTCCCCCTTTTAATGAAATTTCAGTTCCCCCCCTTTTTTCTCCAAACAATCAAAGACACACGGCCTTCACAAACCACACAAATGACTCAATACCCATAAACAGAATACCGGGTAACCTCTCACAAACCATAAATCGAGTTCGTCAAAATTCAAATTAAAATCATTAGCACGAACCTCTTCTCCCACACTTTCTCTTCGTTAGGGATTCAATTTAAGGACTTCAGTTCAGGTTTAATTGAGGGCTTCTAACTGATTTGCTAAGGGTTTACTTTGAGGATTTCAATTGTGGGTTTCTAGCTTACGGCTTTAATTTACCCAACTCTCTTCAGTTTAGGAATTTAGTTATAAGGTATTGTAACTTATCCCTTTAGTTTATGACATAAGCAATATGTATGTTCAATTTTTGATTGCTTAAAATTTAATCGTGTTTATGTTTAGCTGAAGTTGTTATTAAGGACAAACTGTCAACAAGTTTTGTATGTGGCAGTTCTAATTGGAGCAATGTTATTGGTTATTTTACTTTTTTGTATATAAAAGTAATTGCGCTTCTTTTAATTAGGTGAGATTATTTGTTATCGAGCTTGTGTTGTGTGCTTCGTAAATAGTACATTGCAGGAAGGTGTAATGTTATAGCAATAGTAGGCTTCTAGCGAATTTTAACTTGTTTTTGATGACACAATTTCACATGTATCAAGTGTACGCATCATATGTGATAAAGCCATATAATAGCGATGATTATGTTAGTTTTAATGTAGATACTAATCATATTTGAAAAGTAGTTTGACAATCTAACAAACAACACTAATATCTCGTATTTGGATATTATGATCAAATTCAGAGTATTGTTTGAATCAATTTTGAGGGGATCTCGGTCTGCTTGGGTCCTCTTTTGACACAATGTGTCTTCAGTTTCCTTCTTCTATATCACGTCAAATTATATCCATTTCGCTTCTGACATGTGTAACAGAACCAGTACAACTTTAACAAATATAATAAGATGAATGACAATTCCATCTTTTAATTGAAAAAAACAAGACAAACTTCTAGTCATATTTTGACTAAAATGTGTGATATTGTGTATATTGATGTATAATAGACGTGGGTTTTCTAGTGATGAACCTGCTGCTCGTGGAAATCAGAAAGGTTCCAGAAAAGTTTTGAAGCTCCCTGACTGTGTATTTAGACAGCGCAGAAAAGAAACATTCATAAATAAATGGTGTTTGGTGACTGTGCCGATACCTTCATATGCTACTGAACAGCTTGTCACGATCGAGAGATGGGTCTGTATATTTATGTATTTACATGAATACACTTGCACACATCTATGTTTGTAACTCTTTATTTTATTTCTGTTGTACAATACGTAGTCTTCTGCCGATGTGAATGTTCTTTATTTTTGATATGATGAGCATGTTCATTCTTATCTATAATGCAACAACTTGAGTCAGATACTTGTTATGTATTAATGGATTACTTTTTTAATGGGAAATGTCCTTTGATTGTATAGTAATTTCTTGAGTGAGAAAATATAGTTTTACATGCTCATTTTCGTATTTGTTGATGCTAACTTCCAGAATTCAGTTTTTGATGATTATCTTGCCAACGGATGCCTCTTGCACTCCTTCGGAGATCTTGAGAACCTGTCAGAGGTGTTTGAATCGTTAATTGATTTCAATATAGAAGGTAAATGATGTGTATCTTTGTTCATTTTATCAGCTAATTCATACAACTGAAATCTTGTTTACCTAGGAAACTTCTTTAAGGACATAAAGTTTGCTGATCGTCTAATTCTCGATGATGTCGAGATGCTTCTTGAATTGATAAGGGGAATTGACCAACCCAAGAACATGAAGATTCAGGTTTGATGTGCTAGTGCAATGTGTATATAGTAAAGGATTCTTTTGTATAGTGTCTTAGAACATTTTTGCAATTTCTGTCACAGGGTCTGGCTGTTAGAATCCTTTCATATGCAATTTTTCATGGAAAGAATCATGGTGTTGTGGGTTTTGCAGAAGCAGGAGAAGATAATGCACCTCAGGTGACCTCGTGGTGTTGAGGAGGTGTTAATAGAATGGGCTATATTTGAGCAGATTGCATAAGGAACCATGGAATAGAGCCTAGTTACATTGTTGTTTCGGGGTCTTTCTATGATCTTATTAGTTCTTTCTATTATGTGTCTATTTAATGATTTGGTATGTATCAGTTATTATAAGTGTAGTCATTATTGGTCTCGGTGGGCTATGTTGTAGTTGCTTTGTACTTCATATGTTTGTTCTCCAGACTATAGGCTTTGCCTTTTATTAATATATCTCTATGTTTATCAAAAATAATTATTTATTAATTCATTCATAAATTGTAAATTATATTTCTAGCAACAAAATTGTGCTGGATTTTTCGTTGGTAATTTCATAACTAGCCAATAGCATGTTTCGTTAGAAGCTTGTTATTATTTTAGCAATAGATCGTTGGCAACGTGTTACTATATTTACCAACGAAAAATTCTGTTGGCATGGTGCTTTTTGTTGGTGACTTTGATATCTGTTATTAGTTCGTTGCTATTCCGTTGGTAAAATTAGTAACGGAAATAATTCGGTTGGCAAGGTCCTTCCCAACGACGTTTGTACCAACCCTTCTCTTCTGTGGGCATTCCGTTGGCAAGCTGTTTTACTAACGGATTTGCTTATCCTGCCAACAGAATTTTCCGTTGTTAAAATTGAAATTTCTTGTAGTGATCTTTTTGTCTGAAAACATTTAAATTATTCATTATATTGTTTTAGTTGGTTGTTTGTGATTTTTGTATCCGTAAAAAATGTTTATAAAATTAAAAGTGTAATTGGATTTATAAGTAAAATTTTAATGTAATAATGTTAAAATACATATTTTCAATATATATTCTAAAAATTCAAAAAATTATATACATTTTATATATTATTGCATAAAAAATAAATTTTAACTATATTAAAATTTAAAAAATATAAATCTGTTTTATGTGATAATATTTTTAAAATGAAAAAATTTTCATGTCCAAAAAGAGGTTTTACTGTACTATTGCACTTATACATTTTCATTATTTTCATCACTGTATGCCTTCATCGTAGACACTCAACAAGAAGCATAAGCCCATCCAAGATAAGAAATATTTAGTGTCGGTCAGTAATGGAGTAGTTCAAACAGAAGATAGACAATAAAGAAGTGAAGAGTATTGGGAAGCTACGATGGCTATGAGCATCTCTAATTGAATTAATTATATTGATTGGTTAAAATAATATAAAATAATAATTATATAAAATTTGTTGAACTTATGTTCTAACGAGATTATTTTTAATAATTCATTATATTCTAAAATAATTTTTTTTTATTATAAGAATGTCTCATCACATGCACAACAAACATTTTTATGCGGGAATTGACATGGACATCACTACAAATATGCCGTCCTTCAACAACAAATATGTGACTGTTTGACAAATTTGTTGCTCAACTTATAAGTTATTTATTTCGGATTTTTTTTTGTATTTACATACTTTTTTTTAGAAAAAATGTTTATGGAGAATTTATATTCATAATCTTGCAAAAATAAGTTACTTATTTCAGAAAAAAGTACAGATTTCCTAACTTTTATGGCTCAGGAACAAGAGAGAAAATTCTCTAAATAACTCACTTTTATTATTCCAATTCAAGGTGATTTTACAATGCTCTAATCATGCCTATTTATACTAATGCTAGAGGTCCTTACATGCAAATAATGAGGTCCTTAAATGCAAATAAATGATGGTAGGTGGAGTAGGTAGTTAGGTGGAGTAGTTGGAATCTTGACTTCATAAATTGGCATATGGGCTGCTGGAATGGTTGGCTTCTGGAATGGCTACTGGAATCATACTCCCCGGGTTGGAGAGAACTCGACCTCGAGTTTTAGTATTCTTTATTGTCCATATAAGGTGAAAGATCAGCAACTACTGAACTGCAGCTTAGTTCCCATCTTCTTCCATAAAGTTCTCCAAAAATGGCTTAAAAACTTCACATCTCGATCAAAAGTGATCGTTTTTGGGATTCCATGAAGACGAACTATTTCTTTGAAATACAAATCAGCAACTTGAACAGCATCATTGGTCTTTTGACAAGGAATGAAGTGGGCCATCTTTGAAAATCTATCCACTACGACCATAATTGAATCTTTCTGACGTTGACTTCGTGGAAGTCCCAAAATGAAATCCATAGTAACATCTTCCCATGGTGATTCCGGTACGGGAAGTGGCATATATAAACCAGTGTTTTGACGTTTGGATTTAGCCAAATGACAGATTCTGCATATTTGGATATGCCGATTTATATCTCTTTCCATTCGTGGCCAATAAAAATTTTCCTTTACCAGGGCCATAGTTTTATCTCGGCCAAAGTGGCCTGCTAATCCTCCATCATGGGCTTCCCAGATAATGGCTTCTCGTAGTGAACATCGAGGAATACACAAAGTCTTCTCTTTGAATAAAAATCCTTCATGCCTGTAGTAATCTTTGGAGGATTGCAGTTCAGTAGTATTCCAAATTTTCTGGAAGTCGGGATCATCTGGGTACAACTCCTTTATCATTTCAAAAACAACTACTTTTGTTTGGAGTGTAGACAGTAGAGTATGGCGCCTACTGAGAGCATCTGCAACAACATTTTGAATTCCAGCCTTGTGCTTGATTAGAAATGGATAAGACTGTAAAAACTCACTCCAAGAGGCATGTCGACGGCTAATCTTCTGTTGAGAGTTCAAATATTTTAAAGCTTCATGATCAGAATAAAGAATGAATCCTTTATTTAACAGGTAATGACTCCAATGATGCAAGGCTCGAACAATTGCATAAAACTCCTTGTCGTATGTTGAATACCGAAGTTTAGCATTGTTAAGCTTTTCACTGAAGAAGGCTATAGGATGACCTTTGTAACACCCCCAGATCCGGGGTCAGGGATCTGGTGGTTACGGTCTTACATCCATTCATAATACTTGACTTGAGTCCACAATAAATAAATCACATGCTGTGACCCCACAAATATTACCACTCACACACACAACAGTTATAGTCCCAGAGATGAAATTGAAATAAGTCTTACATTAAAGGGTTTACGAATAAAAGTTATTACAATCCCAAAAGGATAACATCATAGGTTTAAAAGTTTTGCCGTTGATTACATTAATTATACATATAATTAAACAGGAAACAAAAGCTGTCTAACTATGCTACCTCAGCAATGGCGGCTAGCATCTCAGCGGGTAGTCCGGTGGGTCGGGTAACCTGCTTGCGCCGAGTGCGCCTGACGCGAGCCATCTGACCTAGCTGTTGTTGTGACATAATATAAACAAAGCAAGGGTGAGCGAAAGCCCACCAACAAATATATAACTGAACGATAATTTAAAACAGTTCAAAGCTATCTTTTAAACCATATGCCATGCATTTACGGAAATGATGCCAGTATGATATGAACGATGAAGTTACAAGGTAACTGAAAGTATTTGTTTGAAGAAATATCTGCTACATCAAAGTAAGCGAGATATTCTTATTGTTATTAAGAAGAGGAACTTGCAAGAAAAGGTTGCAATTCCAGTTATGACACTTTTCCAACTCTGCCAACAGTAATCATGTTGCAGGAAATAAATAAATTTGGATGATGAACCAATGATGGAGTATTCACCGCGCCCGCTGTTCCAATCTTGATGATCAGTCGAGATCGTACAGCTCAATTTAGATTTACTACCGGTAGAAGGAAGAACTGACGGCTTTACTTGTTTACCGCCTTGCTAGCTCTCCCCGGCCAACGGTTGGGCCAAGGGGATGGACCGGCGCTACTCGGCCTCTTACACGACTCCTAGTTCAAATAGAATTCATGATTCTGAATGTAACGTTCGTCCCCCTTTCCCCAAGTATAAGACTTGTTGATAAGACTCCACAAAGTAGTCGTATCTAGTTGGAAAGGAAAATTTACCAATATCTCCCAAGCTATTACTTGGTAACGGATATCAACTTGTTCCAGTAATCTTGCCCCTCGAAAGATGAGAAGGTAAGCAACGACTTAATAAGTCAACAGCACCCGAGTTGCGGGTGAAGGGAATACTTTATGACCGGGAAGTCGACAAGATAAATAACATTTTCCAAGTAAGGTTCCCTTATTATTAAGGAGATAGACTCAAAGAAGAATGATGTCTGAGAACCTTTCTTGATATAAGATTAATAATAATATGACTTCGAAATATTTTCTGTAATAATCGAAGAAGATAAACCTTATCGAGATTATTCTAAGTATGGAATAAATATTCAGAGAATATTTAATGAGTTAAAATATTTAAAGAATATTTGGGAATATGAAAGAATATCTTTAATCAGAGTATTTCTCAAAATAATCCCTGAAGAAATATCAGGGGAATATTTATTGAATAAATAAATATTTAAATGAATATTCAAAACAATATTCATTAATTATTAAGACTTGAAAAGAATATTTACGGTAATATTCATAATTAATTAGGAATTTAAATGAATATTCGAAAGTGATATTCATTTAATGAATAATATCCTAAATGAATATCAAGTAATATTCATTTAGTAATCCAAGCCTTAAGAAATATTCGAGATAATATTCGATAATTAAATCAAGCTTCAGATGAATATTAAAATAATATTCATCAAGTATTTAATATCTTAAATGAATATTCAAAAGTAATATTTATTTAATAAAATAATATTCTAAAAGAATATCCAGTTAATATTCATTTAATAGTCTCATCTTTAGAAGAATATTCGAAATAATAGTCGATAATCAATTCGACTCTGAATGAATATTGAGAAATATTATTCGTTGAATAGTTAAATTAAAATAATTATTTGAAGTAAGGATCGTTAAAATAATTAGTCTCGAACGAATATTCAAATAATACTCGTCGCCCAAATAATAGAAAATATTTACTTAAATATTTCCTCCCGAGGTAATCTCGATATATCAAGAAATATTGACTCCCGGTCTATATTTGATTAATGAGAGGTATACGCCCTTCTATGAGGGTCTTACAATAACCGGCTTATAACTGATATATAACTATCTAGCTTATAAGCCAACAATAACATTCAGGGAACAAGTATATCAATTCAACTTGAAAGTAGGCATGCATGCAATGGCATATGTATATCAGCAATCATATATATATATTTATTCAATCACAACAACAGCCTAAAAGAAGGGAATTGAAACTTGCCTGGTAGTCGAGTACTGTAAGGGGTAGTGGTAGCGGGTCCCGGTTCAGCCTGGTGATCTATAAATAGCCAAGGCATTCGGGATTAATCACTTAACATATTAAAAGTTAAGTTATACTTAAATCGAAACACGTTCTCGAGTTATCTCGTTATATCCCTGTTTGTGGATTACTTATTATCACTGATTCGACCCGACATTCGTTCGTTAATACGACATGCCACTGCACTTATACTTGGGACATACTTAAGTCATATGAGTTCTAAGGTTGATCGTTACGAACCAATATTATACTCCGAGTTTTATCGCCCGTTTTCTAAGTGTTTTACCAAAGTTATAAAAGAGTCGTCTTTTAGGGGTTCGTTCGCGTTTAACCTTGACTCGAACATTTTTAATAAATCGAAAAATGCTCTTTTTGACATACGGTTTTCTTTCACACCTTCCTTCTTACCCCTAGTATTTATTTACCAAGATTCGCCATGACGTTACATAGCTTACGAGGGTTCAATTTCAGTTACGAACTTTCGTTTACGGATTCGAACTACTTTTAGTAATTTGGTCATAAATCCTAAACCGTAAGTCCGTTTCATGTGATCTTTATATCAAAACAAAGCTTAGAACATTACCTATCCTATCATGGCAGATAAGGTCTCTGGACAGTAGGGGTTCGACATTGAAAATGGCATACAAAACATGGTATTGTAAAATCGGGCATTATAACGGCTGTAAATCGAATATCTATCAATTTCGAATCTTCCCATAAACATAGCATCCAACCCAAACAACATATACATGACTTATACACATGAACTGAGGCCAAGCAATGCCTTTCCGTTCATCTAGCTATTTACATCATTAATCCAAAATCCATACATAATCATGCTTATAACTTTAACATAACCATAACTAAGTTATAACTATCAAAAACATGCTTAAATCTCAAACAAGGGTTAGGGTTTCAAGAGCTTTATACCTTCCTTAGATAGTGATATAGCCTTACTAAGCCTTGTATGGTCCTTAGGAGTGATTATGCTTGCTATATCAACCATGAAAAATCAAGAAAACAAAGTTAGTTCAAGAAGAACACTATTCATGCTCCTCTTGAATGATTTATTTGAAAATGGAAATGGATGAGTTTGAAGCTAAGATTTTGAGGAGATAAGTTTTATGAAATGTAAGACTCACCTTAATTATTTCAAGAACAAACAATGGTGGGAAGGTTGAGTTTGGATTTGGAATTAAGGGAAATGGCCGAATGGTTCTTGTTTGCAAGGGGGGAGAGAATTGCTTGGTTTCTTTGATTTTTTTGTGTTTTAATCTCCTTTACTCTCATCCACTTACAACATAATATCTTGTAAAAGTCACTTTAATAAAGTGGTGAGGTGTTGGATGCTCAAATGGCAAGACATGTGTTGGTTTTGTGGTGGTTAATGCTTAACTAGGTAGTTACTTGCTAAGTACTTGGTTCTTCCTCTAAGGTGCTAGTTCCTTGCTTCTAGTTTAGTTACTAGATATTTATACTAGTAGCTTGCACAAGACTCTTGCTTCCTCTGCTTGTTTCTGTGTCCGGTTATTACCCGTTTCGATTGATCGTTCGTGAGAATATTTCACGGATTTCTAATTAGGGTTTACCGGGAATCCTCTTTAATATTAATACTTTCATTCTCCATCTTTCATTCTAACTTTCCATTTTATATTCCTTTAATCCATTCGTTAAATACTTAAGGCTATCAGTGTCCAGGGAACTCTCGGAGAAAATAAAAGTGCGGTTTTTCAGAATCCGACAGCTTTTACATACACTTATTTTCCCCCTGGATCACTAATACGAACTCGGAAATCCGTTCCGAATACTTCTATATAGTGTCGTCTCATATTATTATATACTCCCACCAAAACACTATTCATTCTGTATTCTTTACTTATTCTCTTAGGGTTGTATAATTGTCCGTATTCTCTTTCGATCGTTCCTTAACCTTTTTACGGAACTACTGGATTAATCGTTATCGATCTGGATGACATGAGAGTATTCTCTTGCTTGAAGTTGCCATATCTTATTCCATTAGAAGATAGATTATTCTTACCTATGTTGTCACCCTTTAGCATTCTTCAAGACATAACATAATAAAGTCGCATTCCATTCATTCTTTCCCAAATATTAATTATTACATTGTAGCCATATCCACTATCCATTCTTACATCATTAAATACATAAAAGTTTTAATTCCACCCAAAATCTGGATTCTTACAACCTTCTTGACTTAGAATAGCACCAATTCCAGTGTGGGAAGCATCATAGCTAACTTCAAATACTTGATCAAAATTGGGAAGGGCTAATACTGGTGCTTCAGTTAAACATTTCTTCAGCTTGTCAAAACTTTTCTGTGCAGCCTCGGTCCATTGAAACTTGTCTCCTTTGATACAATCTGTGAGGGGAGCGACAACTGTGCTGAAGTTTTTGATGAATCTTCTGTAAAAGGAGGCTAATCCATGAAAACTTCTGACCTCATGGATTGATTGCGGAACTGGCCAGCTATTGATTGCTTCTATCTTTTCCGGATCAACTCGTATGCCTTCGGATGTGATGATATATCCAAGAAAAGTAACTTCATTTATCAGGAAAGCACATTTCTTCAAATTGGCATAGAGTTTTTGTTCACGAAGAGTCTGTAACACTTGTCGAACATGTTCCAAGTGTTCCTCCTTGTCCTTACTAAAGATCAGAATGTCATCAAAATAGACGACGACAAATTTACCAATAAAGGGTCGAAGGACTTGATTCATAAGTCGCATGAATGTACTTGGCGCATTGGACAACCCAAAGGGCATAACTGTCCATTCATAAAGACCATCTCTTGTTTTAAAGGCAGACTTCCATTCATCTCCTGGTCGAATTCTGATCTGATGGTATCCGCTTCGAAGATCAATCTTTGAAAAGATAGTGGAACCATGTATCTGATCTAGCAAATCATCAAGTCTAGGAATTGGAAATCTATACTTGATGGTAATTTTGTTGACAGCTCGACTATCAACACACATTCTCTAACTTCCATCTTTCTTATGGACTAGAATAGCAGGAACCGCACAAGGACTAACACTTTCCTGTATTAATCCTTTTTTTAATAATCCTTCAACTTGATTTTGAATTTCAGCATGCTCCTGAGGACTCATTCTGTATGCGGGTCGGTTTGGAATCGTTGCTCTTGGACTGAAATCAATAGCGTGTTGGATGTCTCGCATGGGGGGTAGTCCAGATGGAATGTCTTCTGGAACTACATCGGGAAACTCTTCAAGTAGTGGTTTAATTTCGACTGGAACATGAGTCTCCTTATTTGATTCGAATAATAGAAATAAACTCATGGTTTGAACTTCCTCTATAGCTTCCTCCAGTTGTTTCTTCATGACTAGGGACACTAATGGTTTGGCTTCCTTCTTGTTTTTATCAAGCTCACTCGGCGGCAGAGTGGCTAGCTTGATTTTTACTCCATCCTTGACAAAAGAGTAGGTGTTTGCATAACCATCATAAAGTACTTGACGATCATACTGCCATGGCCTACCTAGGAGAAGATGACAGGCATCCATAGGCACAACATCACACCATACTTGATCCTGGTACTTATGACCAATAGAGAATGTTACAAGGCAACGCTTGTCAACTTTGACTGTACTTCCTTTATTGAGCCAATGCAAACTGTAGGGGTGTGGATGAATCTGGGTTGGTAGATCCAATTTTTCTACCATGTAACTTGAAACGACATTTTCACAACTCCCATTGTCTATGATAACATCACAGATTTTTCCTGCAGAAGTGCAACGAGTGTGGAAAATATTGCGTCTCAACCAAGGTTCTTCCTTATTAGCCATTGTGTTTAGGCTTCGTCGGATTACTAAGGACTCTCCCTGATCAGCAATAGTAATTTCTTCATTGTATATTGGATCTGCGTAATATTCTCCTTCAGTGTCTTCTCGAGTATTTTCTTCTTCAGAAACTTCATAGGCTTCTCCTTTGATAATTGTGATGGTTCTCCGCTTTGGACAGTTTGAAGCAATGTGACCAAAACCTTGGCATTTAAAGCATTTAATGGCCTTGTTTTTGTTTTCTGTAGAAATGGTTTTAGAAGAGGGTTGGGTGGAAGAGCTGGCTTGGTTGGTAGGTGGCTTTTGATTGTAAGGTGGTTGGTTTGCTGGAGAGAAATTTCTATTGGTAGATCTTTTGGGTAGCTGCTTCTCTACTCGCGTAGCAAGACGAATAACATCTTCTAACGACCAATATTGTTGATGTTCAACACGATCAGCAATATCAGTATTTAATCCTCCGAGGTATCTGGCAATGGTCTGCTCCTCTTTCTCTTGTATATCACACTGCATCATCAACTTCTCAAATTCTCTTGTGTATTCTTCGACTGATAAATTCTTCTGACGAAGATTTTGCAGTTGGATAAACTTGTCTTAGTAGTAGTGAGGAGGAAGAAACATTCGGGTTAATTCCTTTCACATTTTTTACCATGTTTTGATCTTACTTTTTCCTTCTCGATCTCGCCTTTTTTTAAGATTTTCCCACCAAATGGAAGCATGTTTCCTTAATTTCACAGCAATAATCTTCACCTTTCTTTCTTCGGAAATATCCTTATATTCAAACACCCTTTTGATTGTTTGAAGCCAATCGATGAATTCATCTGGTTGAAGTTGAAACCCTATATATTTTGATGATCACTTGTTAGCAAGCTTACTCGAGTATTCTGATCAAATGAGCTAGCCATATGTATATGATTCTCTATTGCAGGGTAAATAAATATCTCTAATCAGCAAGCTTGAGATGGTTGTTATACAGCTTAAGTGTTATATAAGCAAGCTAAGTTTATAGAATATGTGCCCATTAGCTAGCTGCCTGGGCGTTCAGAAAAACTGCTTGTCAAGTTTTTCATCTTGGTTATTAATTGCATAAAATTGGTTAAAACGTGTTAGAGCATATTCATATCATTGCTATTGCTCAATTACTTGTTCTAGACACAGAGAATATTTCAAGATATGTTATCCTTATATAAAGATTACTTTTGACAAAATATTGATTAAACAATTAAGCACTCATGTGCTTCTTTATATCTTGTCTAGCATGAGAATATTTTATTCAGGTTCTTTGTTTAAATCTAAAGGTATTACTCCTTAATAACCGTTGTCTTTCAATCTAATAGATTATTAGAAAGCATGTCTCATAATTACACCACTACACATTGTCTAGGAATAATGTAAATGTACTAAGCACATGCTTCGGCTATACACACAGAAAACCATTACAATTCCTTTTACCATTTCACTTATGCTCAGCCACTAGAAGATATTCAAATCACAGGCTATGCAAAGTTTATTAGCAACGGCATTAAAGGAATCTTAGCACTCCACAAATCTGATCAATCCATGATGGCATGAACGTGGGAGCGTCCTTGAAGATTTGGATGTGCTGCGTGCTTCTATATATATTCATGAGTTATCTGCAAAACAAAGACAACACACTACAAGAGAATACACAAGTACAACTCCTGCAATTCATTTCCAGATTTCAAAGAGAACTCATTTTCATTACCGAGAGTATATTGAGAGAGTTCGATTATTTGAGTTGTAAACATAAACATTGCTTTATTTGTTCAAGTGTAAAGTGTTGTTGAAAGCTGAGCTAACGTGGTAACAAGGGTTGGGAACTAGTTTGCTAGAGAAGATTGTACTTGGGAAGTATAGGTCTTAGAGAGCATTTAGTTCAAGAACAGGGGTTCCAGTTAGCTAGCTGCCAGCAAGGGTGAGAAAGGGAGATATATTAGTTGATCTTGTAATCGGCTTTTTCATTGATCAATAATATATTCTCTTACCAGTTGGTAAGGGACCAGGAAGTAGACCGTAGAAGATAGGGGTCGAACCTGGCTAAAACTCGTGTGTTGTTTAACTTCTGTCTTTATATTTCTGCACTGCATTTATCATTTCAGCTTGCTCACAGTCACGTTTTATTGCATCTTAGCTAGCTGACTAGACAGCAAAATAAACTAATTTCAACAGAAGTTTTTCATAAATTTAGAAACTGGTATAATTTGTCATATACACCTATTCACCCCCCCTCTAGGTGTGTTTTTCAGTTGGTATCAGAGCTTGGAATACTAATCTTTCTGTAACAGGAAAAGTATCGATCAAATGGCTGACAAATATCCAGAAGGAACTTCTGATCACCGAGCACCTCTATTGCTTGGTACTGAGAACTACAACTGGTGGAAGAATAGAATGGAGATATATCTATCCAGAGAACCACTTATGCTAAGAGTCGTTCAAAAGGGGCCATTTGAATTCTTTGACGCAAAAGCGAAACTGAAGGATGTTGATGAGCTTACTGATGCGGAGCTTATCAAGTATAGTTATAATGGAAAGGCCAGAAACTCCCTCATGAATGGATTGTGTTCAACTGAATGTGACAAAATCTCATCATGCAAGACCGCCAAAGAAATTTGGGACACCTTGGAATTATGTCATGAAGGCTCCAAAGGATTAAAGAAGGTGAAACTAAGCAAGCTGATGAATGAGTTTGGAAACTTCAAACTCAAGGAAGGCGAAACTGTTCGGGAGAGTCAAGCTAGGTTCCAGACAAACATGAATGCACTAAAGCAACTCGGAAAGAACATTCCTCAAGAAGAGATCAATATGAAGATTTTGAGTGCGGTGCCGTTTATCTTCGAACCTAAGGTGACGGCCTTGGAATCATCACCAATAATTGATACTATGGATCAATTATCTGTGTTTGCTGAATTGGAGCAGTTTGAAAACAAAATTCTGGAAAGTAATAAAAGCTCTACTCATGCATCAAATTCTCAAATGAGGAATTTGGCACTTCATGCTGATTCTGTCAGCAAGCTGGAATCAGATGATGAATCTGATGAAGAGCTTGCTCTCATAACAAGGAAGATAAAAAGGATGATGGAACTCAGGAAAAAAATGAAAAGGGAAAAGAAGTTCTCCAACAACAAAAAGTTCTCCAGAGAAAGCAATGATCAAACATGTTTTGAGTGTGGCAAGACGGGTCACTTCAAAAGAAATTGCTACAAGCTGAAAAATAAGCCTAATCAGCAAGCTGCCTCAAGAGATAAAAAGAAATCTAAAGCATTTTTATCATGGAGTGATGATGAGGAATCGGCTTCTGATGATGATTCTAATGATGAAATGATTAATCTAGCACTTGTTGGAATGGATGAAAAAGATATCTCAGGAAAAAATACGGAGGAAGATCTTAATGAAAGTGAGGCCTCGAATTCGGAAGATAATAGTAGTGAGGTAAATTCATTCAACTATGACTAATCTACTGATGATTTTGTATTGGAAAATCTAACCATGCAGGAACACAGTAGTATGTCAGTGGAAGAAGTTTTAGCACTAAAGGTTGCTAACCGCAAGCTGAAAGAGAAGAATGCTAATCTTAAGAAGGTTATTTCTGATCTTATGACTGAAAAAGCTTTGGAAAATACACATGATGAGGTCATTGAGCTCAAGACAAAGGTCACTCAATTGGAAGGATTGAATAAAGTCATAATCAAAAGAAATGATGTTTTGCAAAAAGAAGTCAGCAAGCTGATAGCAGAAGTTGAAATCAAAGATGCATGTGTTGAGAAATTTAAACTTGAGGAATCAAGTTCAAAAGAAGAAAGTCAGAGAATTGAAAGAATAAAGGAACTAGAACAGGAAGTGGTAAATCTTCAAAGAGGAATGGGAAAGTTTGTTCAAGGAGAGGAAGTACTCAAATCTATGATGAAGCAAGCTAAGGTTCCATTAAAAAATGAAGGACTTGGAGGAGCCTCAACAACTCTCAAATATAATGGAAAAAGTGGAATTTCGTATGACTATGCCATGCCTTGGAAAATCTGTCAGAAATGTCAAAAGAAAGGTCATTTAGCCAAACATTGCAATGTTCAAGTTGAACCAGCTTACTGGAATAGACAGAAGATCTATAACAAGCAAGTTAACAGAACCAAGAGAAGCATAAATCACTCCCCAAAAGTGATCCAAAAATGGATCAAGAAGTCCGATTGAAATGTTCTTTATGTTCTATCTACTAACCAGTTTGGACCCAAACAACTTTGGGTACCAAAATGTTGAGATGTGTTTTATGTGTTTTGTAGGTATGTCTAGTAGCAAAAATGAAATCAAAGGAATGGATTTTGGATAGCGGATGTACTAGACATATGTGTGGAGATGAGTCTCAATTTCTCAATCTCAAAAAGAAGAAGTGTGGAAGAGTCACAATTGGTGATAGCAAAACTCTCCAAATTTGTGGTAAAGGTAAAATTGGTAATGATTTGATCTCAATTGATAAAGTTCAATTTGTTCAAGGTTTAAAGTACAACTTACTTAGTATAAGTCAGTTGTATGATGATGGACATAGTGTAGCTTTTGATAAAGATAAATGTATTATCAATCTTTGCACTAACAAAGTCCCCCTAGTTGCTAGAAGGGAAGGAAATATATATATATATTTTAGATTTTAAGATGCAGGAAACAGCTTGCTGTCTAGCTGCAATTGATACATCTCCTGAACTTTGGCATAGAAGACTCGGACATGCTCATATGGATTTACTCAGCAAGCTGTCTGCAAAGAAGCTAGTTAGAGGATTACCAAAATTGAAGTATGTCAATATGGAAACTTGTGCATCATGTCAATTAGGCAAGCAAATCAGGACTCCACATAAATCAAAGAATATGGTATCAACTTCTAAACCCTTGGAACTTCTATATTTAGACTTATTTGGTCCGGAAGCGTATAAAAGCATTGGAGGTAAACAATATTGTTTTGTTATTGTGGATGACTATTCTAGATATACTTGGGTATTGTTTTTGCGTACTAAGGATTGTGCTTTCAGTGAATTTGAAAAGTTAATTAAATTACTTGAGAACAAGCTTGATACAAGACTTGTAAGCATAAGAAGTGATCGAGGTGGTGAATTTCAAAAGGACTTTGTTACTTACTGTGAAGAAAGAGGAATATCCCATGAATTCTCTTCCCCAAGAACTCCACAGCAAAATGGAGTAGTAGAGAGAAAGAACAGATCATTACAAGAAACTGCAAGGACATTGCTGCAAGAGAGCAAGCTGCCAAGAAATTTCTGGGCAGAAGCTGTCAACACAGCAAGCTATGTGCTTAATCGAGTACTAATCAGACCTATCCTGAATAAAACTCCTTATGAGCTATTGAAGAAAAGGAAGCCAAATATTTCTTACTTCAAGGTCTTTGGATCAAGGTGCTTTGTACTCAAATCTATTGATCGTGATGGTAAATTCGATGCTAAGTCATATGAAGTAATTTTCTTGGGTTATTCTTCAACAAGTAGAACTTATAGAGTATATAATCTTGTTAAACATACTATTTAAGAATCTATAGATGTTACATTTCAAGAAACTAATGTTGATCTGTCAAGAGATGAGGAAGATGATGCAGGTACAGGTGATGCAAGCAAGCTGACAACGAAAAATACAGTGTCTCAGCAAGCTGACAGTCAAGTTGAGACAAATCCAGTAGCAAATCAGCAAACTGATACATCTACACCAGTTGATGAATCATCTGAAAAGTTGGCGAAACTTAACTTGGAAGGTTCTAGAAATCAAAGATCTTCAGAAAAGATGCCTATCTATGAAGGTGGAGAAGCTTCACCACCAAACAAGAAAATTAGAATAACCGAAGAGGTCATAGCTCCACATTCTCTACCAAAGGCAACAAGGACAACTAAGAATCACCCTCAAGAGCTAATTATTGGAGACAAGTCAGAAGGAATGATGACAAGAAGAGGTCTAGTCAATTTTTATGCGTTTTCTGCTTTTCTAGCTCAAGAAGAACCAAAGAATATCAAAGAAGCATTACAAGACGAAAGTTGGATCATGGCTATGCAAGAGGAACTTAACCAATTCGAACGATGTGATGTTTGGGAACTTGTAGAACCACCAAAGGATGCTTCAATCATTGGAACAAAATGGGTTTTCAAAAATAAAGTTGATGAATCCGGGACAATTACTCGAAACAAAGCGAGACTTGTGGCACAAGGCTATAATCAACAAGAGGGTATTGACTTTGATCAAACTTTTGCACCGGTTGCAAGGCTTGAATCAATAAGAATTCTTCTCTCATTTGCATGCTAAAAGAAATTCAAACTACATCAAATGGATGTGAAGAGCGCGTTCTTTAATGGCTACATAAAAGAAGAAGTTTATGTCAAGCAACCTCCCGGATTTGAAGATGCAAAATTTCCCAACCATGTCTTCAAGCTTAAAAAGGCAATATATGGACTACGACAAGCTCCTAGATCATGGTATGAGAGGTTAATTAAATTTTTAATCAAGAATGGATTCACTAGAGGTAAAATCGATCCCACATTATTTACTAAGCATGACAATTCAGATATTTTAGTTGTTCAAATATATGTGGATGATATTATTTTTGGATCTACTAATGATTCTTTGTGTAAAAGGTTTTCTAAGTGTATGCATAGTGAATTCGATATGAGCATGATGGGAGAACTCAATTATTTCTTGGGTCTCCAAATCAAGCAAACAGGAGAAGGAATATATGTACATCAATCCAAATATGTCAAAAATTTGCTGAAGAAATTTGGATATGAGAACATCAAGTCAAAATCAACACCTATGAGTCCTGTCAGCAAGCTAACAGCAGATGAAAATGGTAAACATGTTGATATTTGAAAATATAGAGGTATGATTGGTAGTTTATTATATTTAACAGCCTCAAGACCAGATATTATGTATAGTGTATGTGTTTGTGCAAGATTTCAGGCGAATCCAAAAGAGTCTCACTTACAAGCCGTTAAAAGAATTTTTAAATATTTAAGTGGCACAATTACACTTGGTTTATTTTATCCCATCACAAAAACATTTGATCTTGTTGGGTATAGTGATGCAGATTATGCAGGTAGCCAAACTGATAGGAAAAGCACTAGTGGTGTTGGTGCATTTTTGGGACATAGCTTAGTCTCGTGGCAAAGTAAGAAACAATCATCGGTTGCATTATCAACGGCCGAAGGAGAATACATAGCCGCGGGAAGTTGTTGTTCTCAAATATTGTGGATGATTCAAACACTTCGGGATTTTGGAATTAAAAGTGAAAAAGTTCCAATCTATTGTGATAATACTAGCGCTATCAACATTTCGAAAAATCCGGTGAATCACTCAAGGACAAAGCACATTGATGTTCGACATCATTTTTTAAGGGACAATGTTACCAAAGGCAAAATCGAACTGATATTTGTTCCAACTGAATATCAGTTAGCTGATATCTTTACTAAGCCTTTAGCCGAAGAACGATTTTCTGTCATTAGAAGGGAAATTGGGATGTGCAACGTCTAGTTAGCAAGCTGAGATCAACAAAAAGAGTGCTGATAGCAAGCTGACATCAACAAAACGGGTATTATCAGCTTACTACTATATTGTTTCATTTGTTTGCATCTTACTTGATTATGTGCTCATTATTTATCACTTTCGTATAATCTTGAATATTTTATGGGTCCTATTTTTATTGTTATTTGCTTAATTGGTCAGTGAGGAATTTAGCATCCATGTAATCTCTATTTTGTAATTTTAATAAGTTTTTATTTTGGGAAAGGTCAATTTTTTTTTCTAAAATGTTTTGCCCCTTAAAAATTAAAACATAAGAGATATATTTAAAAGGGTTTCATCTCCTGACTCATCCATTCTCCACCCCCTTTCCTCTCTACGCCGCACCTCGATCTAGGGTTTTTCAACTATGAAGAGAAAAACACGGGCTTCAACCTCGGTCTCAACCACTCCGAAAAGGCCTTCTAATAAGAGGAAAACACTCGATGGTGATGATGTTACTCCTTCCAAACTAGAGCATATCGAGAGGGTGATGAACAATCTGGGGTCAATCGATCGGATAGTGTGCCAATTGGACTTGAAATGAAGAAGGTGAAAAAGGGTTTCAGGGTGCTTGATGAACTTGAAGCAAGGTATGTGCAATGGGACATCGGCAACCGCAAAGTTATTCCGGGCAAACCGATTGCTGGTAAAACCTTCTCCAACTGTGGTGTTGTTAAATTATTCACTGATTTAGGTTTTGAATCCTTTATTAATGACTTGCCCAAATTTTATTATCCTGATTATGTTACCGAATTCTCTGCAAATTTGCACATTGATGAACTTCAAAACAATGTATCGCATGTTCGAGGCAAGAAAATAAATCTTACACCTGTTGTTCTAAATGTAATACTTCGAATCGATCCCTTGTCCACTATCTCTATTTACACTAGTAAGGGTCCCAAGGAGTTAGACAAATTTACCTCTCTTGATCAACTTCGTGTTATTCGTGATATCCCTGATTTGCCTCAATTCGCTAATCCCACCACTACTTCTGTCACTCCACTGGCTCATCTCTTGTTTAAAGTATGTTTATCCAATATTTGTCCTCGCTTGGGTAGCCGTTCTAATTTAGGAGGTCAAGACATAACAGTAGTTGCTATGCTAATGACTGGTAAGGGGTTTGATTTGTCAGAACTTATTCTGAAAAATATGATGGAAGTATACGAAGGCCTAGCCACTGCAGGGCTTCCTTATGGATGTCTTTTAACTCGTATTTTTCATTGGTATGGAGTTGAATTTAATGAACAAGACAAGTATGTGGTAAAGGAATTCTTAGATAAGAAATGCTTGTCCGCATCCCGTCTAGAGTTGAAAACAGATGGGACACTTATTCAACTTGAACCACTGCCTCCACCACTGCCTCCTTTCACTGCACCATTGACGGTTGCTCCAAACTCTGACTGGGAATTGTTTGCTAAAGAAACTCGAGCAAGTCTGCATTCCCTTGAGCAAAAGATAGATGCTTTGACAGATGAATTGCATTTCTTCCGTGATTTGGTGCTTGGGTCTCGTTCGAAAAACCTTTTGGCTGCTACTCCTCAGAATTTGGTTCCATCTGCTACTATAGGCACAGGAGATGCTCCATCTGCTTCTCTTTCAACTGCAATGGAAAGTCTTGAAGCTGCAACAAAGATTGGTGCTGTTCCTGATGACGAGAATAAGGAGGAGAATGATGATAATGAATCTACTTAATTTATCTCTTTTTAATGATTAAGGGGGAGAATGTTTTAGGAGTTTGCTAAACAATTATGCTCTATTTAACTATGCTATAACTTATGCTCGGTCTAAACTGTTTCTAAGTTTGTTTAATGTTTTATGACTCTGTTGGTATGTTGTTTAAAAACTGGTGAATGGTTATTTTGGTATGCCTGTTATGGCTTTGAATGGTTAACATTATGTGATCTTATCTATGCTTGCTGTTTGATAGTATGGTTATATTATTGCAGCAAAATTTATATGACTGCATTGTGTCTAACATTCTTGTTTCAGGGAAAATGCTTAAGTCAAAAAAATACATTGTGACTGGACTTCATAGTCAATATTAGCATAAGTTTGTGTTTATAATTTAATGTGTGATCTGCTAATTCAAGATATTTATTGAGAATCACAGGGATGCAAGGATTTAGGGGGAGTATTTAAATTCTCCTAAAAATGGTGAGTAATCATAAAAAAGGGGGAGATTGAAACCCTATATATTTTGATGATCACTTGTTAGCAAGCTTACTCGAGTATTCTGATCAAATGAGCTAGCCATATGTATATGATTCTCTATTGCAGGGTAAATAAATATCTCTAATCAGCAAGCTTGAGATGGTTGTTATACAGCTTAAGTGTTATATAAGCAAGCTAAGTTTATAGAATATGTGCCCATTAGCTAGCTGTCTGGGCGTCCAGAAAAACTGCTTGTCAAGTTTTTCATCTTGGTTATTAATTGCATAAAATTGGTTAAAACGTGTTAGAGCATATTCATATAATTGCTATTGCTCAATTACTTGTTCTTGACACAGAGAATATTTCAAGATATGTTATCCATATATAAAGATTACTTTTGACAAAATATTGATTAAACAATTAAGCACTCATGTGCTTCTTTATATCTTGTCTAGCATGAGAATATTTTATTCAGGCTCTTTGTTTAAATCTAAAGGTATTACTCCTTAATAACCGTTGTCTTTCAATCTAATAGATTATTAGAAAGCATGTCTCATAATTACACCACTACACATTGTCTAGGAATAATGTAAATGTACTAAGCACATGCTTCGGCTATACACACAGAAAACCATTACAATTCCTTTTAACATTTCACTTATGCTCAGCAACTAGAAGATATTCAAATCATAGGCTTTGCAAAGTTTATTATCAACGGCATTAAAGGAATCTTAGCACTCCACAAATCTGATCAATCCATGATGGCATGAACGTGGGAGCGTCCTTGAAGATTTGGATGTGCTGCGTGCTTCTATATATATTCATGAGTTATCTGCAAAACAAAGACAACACACTACAAGAGAATACACAAGCACAACTCCTGCAATTCATTTCCAGATTTCAAAGAGAACTCATTTTCATTACCGAGAGTATATTGAGAGAGTTCGATTATTTGAGTTGTAAACATAAACATTGCTTTATTTGTTCAAGTGTAAAGTGTTGTTGAAAGCTGAGCTAACGTGGTAACAAGGGTTGGGAACTAGTTTGCTAGAGAAGATTGTACTTGGGAAGTATAGGTCTTAGAGAGCATTTAGTTCAAGAACAGGGGTTCCAGTTAGCTAGCTGCCAGCAAGGGTGAGAAAGGGAGATATATTAGTTGATCTTGTAATCGGCTTTTTCATTGATCAATAATATATTCTCTTACCAGTTGGTAAGGGACCAGGAAGTAGACCGTAGAAGATAGGGGTCGAACCTGGCTAAAACTCGTGTGTTGTTTAACTTCTGTCTTTATATTTCTGCACTGCATTTATCATTTCAGCTTGCTCACAGTCACGTTTTACTGCATCTTAGCTAGCTGACTAGACAGCAAAATAAACTAATTTCAACAGAAGTTTTTCATAAATTTAGAAACTGGTATAATTTGTCACATACACCTATTCACCCCCCCTCTAGGTGTGTTTTTCAGAAGTCTTCCTTCCAAATTAGGAATGTCAACTTTAATGTCATCATGTCTGACTTGTGGCCTTTGAGGGCGACGATTTCTAGGTGTTGAAGAATCACTGGCATATTCTTCATCTTCTGGTTGACGTTCGTTTAACAAGACTTGTTGGGATTGCAAAGCATCTTGAAGTTCCTGAATTTGTCTCCGCATGTCCGCCATTTCAACGTCTCGCAGAGGTTGTCTTCGTGGAGGCATGTTGAAAAATAAATTTTCTGATGTGGAGGTTCAATCACAGTGAGGTAACAGTGGTGGCTCTCTTGACACTGGGCGTGAAGAGAGTAGTTGAAAGTGTGCACGTTTTCAACTTAATTTTTTTTGGTGAACAGTACCGTATTTGTGAACAGTGAATAGTACCGTATGAACAGTGTCGTATGAACAGTACCGTATGAACAGAACTAGTGAACAGTGCCTTCGTCTCCGGCGTGAACAGTGCCTTCGTCTCCGGCTATGAACAGTGAATAGTGAACAATACTTCCGACCAAACCGGAATTTCTGTTTTTTTTTCACTCAACTCCGGGATCTAAAAACTTGCTCTGATACCAAAATATGGCTCAGGAACAAGAGAGAAAATTCTCTAAATAACTCACTTTTATTATTCCAATTCAAGGTGATTTTACAATGCTCTAATCATGCCTATTTATACTAATGCTAGAGGTCCTTACATGCAAATAATGAGGTCCTTAAATGCAAATAAATGATGGTAGGTGGAGTAGGTAGTTAGGTGGAGTAGTTGGAATCTTGACTTCACAAATTGGCATATGGGCTGCTGGAATGGTTGGCTTCTGGAATGGCTACTGGAATCATTTTACTTTTTTGCAGAATAAGTAAATTAATTCTGAAAAATAAGATTTGCCAAACGAGCCCATAGTCAACCATTTGGTGTTAGCTATGGTTTTTGCTAATGGAAGTGGCTTGTTCGAGAGTCTCATATATAAGGTGTTGTTTATATCGTAAAATGTTATAATTACATAAAATTTCATAAAAGAATTTATAAAATGATAAATATCTCAATCGGTTATAACTCAATAGTCAATAAAAACTCACGTTAGTGGAATTTAATCACTTTAATACAATTCAACTCATTCTGTGTAGAAAATATGTAGCCAATAACATTACTCTTATATTTCATATTATTTCATGCCACCTAAGAATTTTACAAAGGATCTCCTACCTTGGAGATGCTTTAAACCAGAGAAAGTGAAATATTTTAATTATGATGCTCTGTTTTGAAGAAAATAGCAAGCATTTAGTTTCAAAGTTGATTTAGGAGCTTGGTGTTACGGGAATACTGTGATTTAACACAGGACAACCCCAACCAAAAAATATTTCAAAAACAAAAATAAGTACATACAATTCAATGCATTTTATAATTTGTTAATAATACAATACCAATATGTTATAATTATATAATTAAAAATAGAAATATTTATCAAAAATAGTATATATCCATATACATACTATTTTATATACATAAATATTACTCCCTCTGTCCCTCCCATTTCATTACAGTTTTTTTCACTACCTGACACGCATTTTAAGGTTCTTAAAAAGTATAGTTCCATAACTTATTTTTAGTTTTTTTTTTGTATAAAAATAGAACAATTCTATTTTTATACCAAAAAAAAAATTCAAAAATAAGTTATGAAACTATCCGCAAAATGCACCTTAAAATCCGTGCTAGAATTACGTTCCTCAATGTAAAGAATCAGATGGGACAGAGGGAATATGAATGAAATTACTTTTCAAAATCCAATTAACTAATTTTACATTCCGTAGGGACAAAAATATGTAATTGTATCAATATATAATTAAAAATACAAAAATTTAATTAAGAAATACTAATGGATTATGGGCAGTGGACATCTTACTCCGCTTGTGATTGACATGCATGATTGTTGAATAATAAGGCAACATGCGTGATAACATTTGTGAAGAAAATGGATATAATAAAGAAAACGACTTGAGTCTTGACGGGGGACCATTATTATCCTTGAGTTGTTGGAAGGTCCACAAAGTTTTTCATGTCTTCAAAAAAGGAACCTAATGTTATGTCAGTTTCTTCGTAGAAGTGATAACTTTATGAATAAAAACTTTAGATTAAAACTTAACTAAAACTAATAAAAATCAAAAAAATTAAAACTAAAAATAATAAAACTAAAACTAATGAAAGTAATAAAAGGAACCTAATGTTATGTCGGGTGCCCTAATGTTATGTATTTTCAATTCTTGACTTCTTTAAAACTTAACTCTATTCTCATTTCTCAATTCATTTATTAAGATTATTTATTAAAAAATTTATCCAACCAATCTTTTTCTTAATATGCGTATTTTTTTAAAAGGTACATGTAAATTGGGACGGAGGGACACCAAAGAACTTTACACAAGGAATCTCCTGGAGATGCTTTAAACCAGAGAGTGAAATTTTTTAATTATGATGCCCTGTTTTGAAAAAAATAGCAAGGATTTAGTTTCAAAGTTGATTTAGGAGCTTGGTATTACAGGAATACTGTGATTTAAGGCCGGACAAACCCAACCAACAAATATTTTAAAAACAAAAATAAGTACATACAATTCAATGCATTTTATTATTTGTTAATAATACATGATCGGTGTATCAAAATTTTATTTAGAATTGTGTTGAGAAAAATACCAATATATTATAATTATATAATTAAAAATAGAAATATTTATCAAAAATAGTCTATATCCATATACATACTATTTTATATACATAAATATTATGAATGAAATTACTTTTTAAAATCCAATGAACTAATTTTGCATTCCGTAGGGAAAAAAAATGTAATTGTATCAATATATAATTAAAAATACAAAAATATTTAATTAAAAAATACTAATGGATTATGGACGGTGGAAGCTTGTAACTTATTCTGTGCAAAAATTATGTAACCAATTATGTACACATAGGATTACTTTTATATTTCATATTATTTCACTGACACCTAAGAATTTTACACAAGGGATCTCCTGCCATGGAGATGCTTTAAACCAAAGAAATGAAATATTTTAATTATGATGCCCTGTTTTGAAGAAGATAGCAAGCATTTAGTTTTAAAGTTGATTTAGGAGCTTGGTATTACACAAATACTGTGATTTAAGACAGGACAACCCCAACCAAAAAATATTTCAAAACAAAAATAAGTACATACAATTCAAAGCATTTTATAATTCGTTAATAATACATGATCGGTGTATCAAAATTTTATTCAGAATTGTACTGAGAAAAATACCAATTTGTTATAATTATATAATTAAAAATAGAAATATTTTTCAAAAATAGTATATATCCATATACATACTATTCTATATACATAAATATTATGAATGAAATTACTTTTCAAAATCCAATGAACTAATTTTGCATTCCGTAGGGACAAAAAATGTAATTGTATCAATATATAAATAAAAATACAAAAAATATTTAATTAAAAAATACTAATGGATTATGAGCGGTGGACATCTTACTCCGCTTGTGATTGACATGCATGATTGGTGAATAATAAGGCAACATGCGTGATGACTGATGAGTGAGTGCAGATTTAAACGACAACATTTGTGAAGAAAATGGATATAATAAAGGACCATTATTATCCTTGAGTTGTTTGAAGCTCCACAAAGTTTTGCATGTCTTCAAAGAAGGAACCTAATGTTATCCTCAGTTTCTTCGTAGAAGTGATAACTGTATGAATTAAAACTTTAGATGCACAGTTGATTTGTGAAAAACCAGTATGATTATGGGATGGCTCATATGATCATGTTCTCACACTTTCTGCAGACAACAAACTTGACTTACGTCTGCGATGATCAAATGTTGATTGATAATAATTATAAAATGTTTGCTCAATGTCAAATTGTGAGAATAGAAGACAGAAAACCAGTCTGGGAACGGCCAAACCAAAGAAAAACTACCATTTATTGCGCACGAAAACTACTTATACCCAAACATATAGAACAATATATAAACACACGTCGGACATTACAACTTTACAAGTACAAGAGACTGGATAATCACATCTTTAGGTAACAATGATAGCAAACCTGCAATGTTTTTCTAATCCCGAATGTTCTGCCTCTTCGGCCTCCTCCTGTTCTTTAGTTCCCCTCCTAAATTCTGGACAACACCAGCAATCAGCCAGGGGTATCTATCAACAAAAATGTTTCCCATTACAATCCCAACAACAAGTCCACTTCCAAGTCCTGCTAATATGAATACCCAAATATATCCACCGCGAAACTCATCACCATCAGACTCATCCTCTTCTTCATCACCTTCATCAGCTGGCAGTGTCTGCACAGTTCCACATGTCTTGGATAAAGGGAATCCGCAAAGTCCCGCGTTCATCATGTAAGAATTTTTGTCAAATGTCGCGAATTGCGGGCCTCGTGGTATGTGACCACTCAGGAGGTTGTAAGATACATTGAAGAAAGCGAGAAAATTAAGTTCTGATGCTAACTGCCGCGGAATGACTCCTGAGAGCTTGTTATGTGAAAGGTCCAGCGATTCTAGCTGTTTTAGATTCCCGATAGATGGAGGAATAGGACCAGTAAGCTCATTATTTGAAAGGTCAAGCGACTGAAGGGCCTCTAGGCTTCCAAAAGATTCAGGAATATACCCTGTGAATTTGTTACTTGAGAGATCAATAGAAGTGAAAACATTTAGAATCTCCTCGTAGTTCCTCTTCACACCTTTGTTCCTAAGAGTAATGGAGCTCGGATATTGAATAATCCAAGTAATAGGTATGTCATTGTTCTGGTTTTGATATCTTACTTGTGTCTCTATATAGAGCTCCGCGTCTGCAGGACCAGAGATTCTCATAGCATTCCATATCTGGATATATTTAACAGGCAAATCACCAGTTAAATAATTGTGAGAGAGATCAATAATGCGCAGCATTGGGAACTCGAAAGAAATTCTAGGACTTCCCATCACACCATGAAACTTGTTGTCACGCAGAATTAAGACCTGTAGTCGCGGAATAGTCCCTAACCAAATGGGAAAAGTTTGTTCTAACTGATTAACTGATAGATCCAAAATCTGAAGCATTTTACAATTCGACAATGATTTTGGTACTCCCCCCGTTAAATGGTTTTGACTCAAGTCCAAAACATTCAAGGTGCATTCTTTTGGGTAAGGTTCAGGAATTATACCAGAAAAATTGTTGCTTTTGAGATCAAGGACGACAAGAGATTCCAAAGAATTGCTGAGACACTGAGGAATGGGTCCACACAAGCTGTTATTCGACAAATTAAGTAATTCTAGAGACGTGCAATTACAAATTGTTGATGGAATATCTCCTGTCAATCTGTTATTATGCATATAGTACTTGACTGTATTTGGTGGTGGAACTGGAAGATTCCCTTGCAGCATATTTTCACTTATATCTATGACTTTTAAACTCTTACTTGGAAAAGCAATTGGATTGTGTCCTGTACTAGTTAGTAAGTTTGAAGAAAGATCAATATCTTGCAAACTATCACTGACATTCCATATCCAGTATGGTATTGTTCCGTGAATATAGTTTTCACTCAGGTACAGTACCTCCAAATTATTCTGAAACCTAAGAAAATACGGAATTTCTCTCAAGTTACAAGAATCCAGTTCTAATATTTCAAGCTTCGGAACAGTGAAGTTAATCTGATGGTTGGTAAGTAAAGTTATCCTGTTATAAGATAGACTGAGAAATTTAAGCTTTTGGAGGCTCAGAAATGTGTCAGCCTCAACTAAACCATTAAGACTATTGTTACGAAGAGAAAGGGATTCAAGGTTCTTGAGTTGAGTGAATGAGCAAGGAATTGGTCCTGTTAGGTCATTAGAGTCCAACGTTAGTTCAGTTAAGTGGGTCATGTTCATAAGCCACAATGGGATTTCCCCAACGAAACTATTATAATCAAGGTAAAGAACAGTGAGTTGGGTTAGATTTGCAAGACACAGCGGGATACTACCATATAGATTAGTATCCGCAAGGCCTAACAAAGTAAGTTTAGTTAGCTTGCCAAGCCAAGAAAGATTTCCACGTTTATTGAACAAGTTACTGGAAAGTGACAAGTTAGTGAGTTGGGTCAAGTTACCAATTGAGTCCGGCAGGTTACCTGAGAACTTGTTTCCGGAGAGATCAAGGAAGGTCAAAGACTGCAGGTTTCCAATCGAGTCTGGTAGGTTGCCTGAGAAAGAGTTTCCGGCGAGATCAAGGACGGTCAAAGACTGCAGGTTTCCAATCGAATCCGGTAGGTTACCTGAGAAGTTGTTTTCGGAGAGACCAAGGATTCCGAAGAGACCAAGGAAGGTCAAAGACTGCAGGTTTCCAATCGAATCCGGTAGGTTACCTGAGAAGTTGTTTCGGGAGAGATCAAGGAAGGTCAAATACTGCAGGTTTCCAATGGAGTCCCGTAGGCTACCTGAGAAATAGTTTCCGGAGAGATCAAGGGAGGTCAACTTGGACAATACTGACAGCTCAAGTGGGATTTGGCCAGAAAACACTGAGAAGGAGAGGTTAAGACTGGTTAAACTTAAAAGATGGGCGATTCGCGGTGGTATGGGAGAGTTATTGAAGTCATTATCATATAAGTCAAGGGTTTGAAGGTGAACGAGGGTAAAGATGGTACTGTTGGAAGGAAGAGTACCATAGAGTAGACTGCTGCTGAGGTGAAGGCCAATGACATAACCAGTGTTATTATCGCATTCAACCCCAGACCATGAGCAGCAATCACTACTCCTTTCTCCTCTACCCTTCCAAGATTCAGTCTTTGGATAAGCAGAGGATTCATCAGAGGCAGACTCATCAAGAGAAAGGCTTTGCTTAAAACTTAACAAAGCAGACCTTTCATGATCGTGGCACAATGTAGGACTGGAGGGCACTGACGTACTCACCGTAGTATAAACAACAAGAAGTGAGTACAAAAGAAACAGAAATAGGGAGTTTTTAAAGAAAAATGGCGCCATAGCATATATATTTTAATTAACTTCTCTATTACTTTTCTTATGTGCTGTCTGAGTTTATGCATGGCTAGCTATATATAATAAAAATAAATGAAGTTCAAGTGCATAGAGCTAGACACACTGAGATCCCGTGTCTAATTTGGCTACTAATAGTCACAACATCAATCATGTTCACACCAAAGTTCCAAAACAGGAAGACTTGCTTATATATGAGTCAATGCATTTCTTTCTAACTAGAACACCGGAGAGATGGCTTATGAACAAAGAATTCCCTGCGATACGAATCTATATTAAGCTACAATCAGTACTAAAATTTAGCAAAAAGAAATATAGAGAAAAGCAGGGTTGTGCATTCGGTTAATCGAAACTGAAACTCATGAATTTTAGTTTGGTTAACAGAAACGAAAATGTACCCAAAATGTTGATTTTAATTCGGTTATAATGCCAAACGAATTTATTTTTTTCGATAATAATCGAAAACCGATATTAAAAACCAAAGTTTATTAAAATTTTAGAAAAATGCAAAAAAAACATATTTTTCTTAACCAATATTTGAGAAACTAATAATAAATTAAATGTGATAAATTTGGAAGGAATCGAAGCTAACAGAAGTTTTATACTTGCACCTACGCATGAATGATATTTGATGATATAAACTTACTACATAATTATATCCTTATATATAATATTTATCAACATTTCTAAATATGTAGATTTAAAATTATTTAAATAAGAAATAGGAATTGGTTTTATGAAAGTCTTAAATTCTATTTATAAAATCATAACCATGGAATCTAGCAGATACACAAAAATTAGAAAAAAGTTAACTTATTTTAAGATAAAATCTCAGACATACATTAAATACTTGTATAAATTTTTTTTATCAAAATATAAAATTTTTACTCAAAAATAATTTCATCAATGTGTCATTGTCTTCGTCTAGCCGGGAACGTTCAATTAACAATTTTTCCACAGATAAGGTTTGAGAAATGTATGTCAGTGGTATACGTACCTTGGGAGTTGTGGTATCTCTTTCAAGCTACAAGCACGGGAGTCTGGACAATAATCTCTTCTAAAGATCCATTTTTTTTTTAAATCGGACTTTTTTCTAAACCATTAAATATAATTATCTCAAAAAATAGGCAACAAGAAACAAACGAGAAGTCCCTATTGTTTCTGAGAGATATAATAATTACGTTATTTTACTAAATAAAATTGTTCACAATATTTTTAGAAAAGGAGAAATTAATGTTACCCGTAATATTTCTAGAAAAAGAGGAATTTTAGTTAGAAAATATAGAAAAAATGATACGTTTTAGCTTAAAGAGTTAATCAGTTAATTATTAGTATTATAATATTTTTATTTTTTTATTAAATAGAATCGCCCGTGATATGATTGGAAAAAGAGAGATTTTAGTTAGAGAAAATAGAAAAGGTAACGTGAAAATTTAAAAGGTGACATGTTTTAGGTGAAAAAGGTAACTGATTAGTTTATAGTAATTGATATGGGCTAAAAGTAAGCATTAAGGACATAAATAATGATGTGTTAATTAGACCTAGCCTGGTCCAAATACGAAGCTCTTTAATGAGGCCCGAAACCCTAATTAAATATTAATTTTGTAATTAATATTGAGGGTTAATTAACAGCTTGCAAATAAGAGTCAAATAAGGATACAATATCTTTATGAGTAGCCTCCAAGGCACCTAATCGCACAAGGAAACTGATTTCTACAAAGGAGGATCTAGAATCGGGTCCAAGGAGGTGGCTTCCACCAAGTCTCCTAACCCTATTTTGAATCTTAGGCTCCCAACGCCTATAAAAGGGTCTGACCCCTCATTCTCAGAACTACGTTTTTGGCTTGATTCTCAACTTCGAGATACGTAGGCATTATGTGAGGACCGATCAGTCTCGAACGCAGAAATAACCATTAAAGCTCGAAGCTCACCATCCCTTGTATTTAATACATACAAACCCTAGCCGCAATTTACGAACCCTCGTTTTTATTCCACAACATTTGGTGCCGTCCGTGGGAAGACAACATCAACCATGGTTCAAACACGAAGAACAACACCTGCCTCAACTGAGGCAACCACCGTTACCTTTGTTCCACACGTCGTCACTGAACAGGGGTATGTACCCCCCATCAACGGAGACAACCACTCAACCTCAAGTTTCTCAACCTATAGAGACGACTCCCCATGCTGAGAGAACTTTACCCGTGGTCGTCCATCCAAACTAGGAGACCAACCCTCTTCGGATGGTGGTCTCTCCTCTTGTTAATCGTTCACTATTTCCGGGGGTACAGATCTCCACCACAAATCTCCCAGAAGCACGAATTCGGCATATAAGCCGAATTAAAGCACATAAACTAAAACTAAAACACCGATGATCCCCGGCAGCGGCGCCAAAAACTTGTTAACACTAATTCACGCAAACGTACGTGATCACAAGTAATATAGATATAAGTCAAGTTCGTTCCCACCACTACTACAAAATGGACCTATAGCGTCGCCTATATAGGCCTATAGCGTCGGTTGTTTGGCGTAGTATATGCAGGGGACGCTATAGGTACAGGCCTATAGCGTCGGTTAAAATGGCGACGCTAAAGTCCACTTTATGCGTCGGTCATTAAATGACCGACGCTATAGGTATAGCTAATAGCGTCGCCCCCTTAAAATGCCGACGCTATAGGTATAGTTTATAGCGTCGCCCCTTAAAATGCCGACGCTATAGGTAGAGCTTATAGCGTCGCCCCATAAAATGCCGACGCTATAGGTATAGCCTATAGCGTCGCCCTTTAAAATGCTGACACTATAGGTATAACCTATAGCGTCGCTCTTTTAAATGACCGACGCTATAGGTTAAATTTTTTTAAAAAAAAAAGTCTATAGCGTCGCCCTTTCAAATGACCGACGCTATAGGTCAATTTTTAAAAAAAAAAAAAATAATTTCAAAATTGGAATTTCACCATTACAAAATATAATCCAAGAACACCAAACAAATCTAAACACAATTTTAATCCCATTACAAAACAAACCATTCGATACAACCAAAATATTACAAAACAAACCATTCAATACAACCAAAATATAATCCAACCAATCAAACTAGTCTATACCCATTATATACACCACTTCGCCAAAATATAATCCAATCAAACTAGTATATTAGTTTCGTCTTCAAAGGTATAAAAACTATACTAGGTCTGTCATAATATTGGATACATTGGGAATGTTGTTAGAGGTTCAATTTCCCAGAGGGATACTCTTGGCTGCCTTTCCCCAGCTGTAGACTCATCCCAGCCAACCTGCATATAGCATGTAAATTTCATGCCAATTTTACCAAGTAAATGTAAGGACAAGACAAAAAACTAGCAAGATCTTCAGCTATAACATATATACAGACCTTTACTGAACGCCAATGTGAGTTTTGCCACCGAACAGGATCCAAATCGCTTATACCAGTAATGGTGCCCATATAGCTGTAATGGGACAAATACATAAGAAATTTGACAAAAGTTCGAGTGGGTTTCAACTCCCTTAAATATGACCGACTTGCAATAGTAAAATTAATGCCTTAAACTTGGAATTATTCAATATATACTTGCAATAATAATATTCAGTTATTTACATTCTTAGTATGCAGAATGTAATCTCTTAAAACCTATAGCAGTGATATTAAATTTATCAATACAACTCTTAAGATCTATACTAACATTAACAGTGTTACTACTAGACATGTAGTAACAAGACTCAACTCGGTAGAACAGCTTGGGGAACTCCTATGCAACAGAAGCTCTAACAGCCATATGATACTCGACTCGGTAAAACCCTAATTATGCATCTGTATCATACTAGCATGGGTAGATGCCATTAGAGCATCTCCAACATTGTGTCCAGTACAGCCATATACCGAGTAGGCTGAACAGCACATTGCCTACACAGATATATCAGGAATATGCTAAGCCAAATACCACCCTCCAGAATTCATTGTAAACTGACTACAAATTTCTCTGTGTGGTAGATCATAGTTCAAAACTTTAAATGACAAAGCTTTAACAATAGACTGATCTTCACTAAAGCAACGATATTAAAAAATAATGACTGACATACATGTGTCCAAACTCCAAATTCCAGTAGTAAGAGAATAATGCCCCTAAAGAGCCTGATATGATTGTGAGAATTATTCTAAAGTGATTTATCTTATCATGAATAATTGAGTAGCCTAGTGTCTGGACGTTGTAAGGCATTAACCATGTATCTTCTCTTTGAATTTGTTTATTGTTATCTTTATCATGTAATATTTCTGTACTAGATTAATCTACTTAAATAAAAGACACAACAGATAGATTAGAAATTTAAGAACTGATTAAAGAGGTAAACTGCAGATGAAAACTCCAGTGGCTTGTATAAGAATTTGAAACATACCGACGAACACTTGACTCTTCTGTTTCAAAAAGCATCCGAAAGCGCATGCCAACAGAAACTCTAGTATGATAGACTGCTTTAACATACTTGGCAAGAGGTATGACAAATTCTGATGGGCAGGCCTTGGATACAAAATGAAATTGAGACATAAGAACGATTCTACTTTGACAGAGTAACCAAATATGCAAACCCAACGCACCGTGGATTATAAAATATGGTGAAACGGCTGTTAGTGGCAGCAGCATGAGCTGCAGCAGCAAGAAGCCCCAAGTGCATACTGTCACATGATAATATTGAAGAAGGCATAACAGTTTGTGGCCGAATACCTCGCCGAATTCCTAGAAACAATTGATTCTTTTCATTCCTGAAGCAAGAGAACGAACTCAGCAACTTGGTTCGGTCCCATCTATTATAAATTATATCTAGAATACAGATAATATCGTGGCGCTAATTTTAATTTATAAAGCTAATTTCACAATAGATTAAAAGAAAGAAAATTGTTATTCAGTAATACTGTATGTATATCTTTTAAATCAAACATTACAAGTAAAGAGATTGCATGAATTCTGCCAAACACTTATTAAATGCATTGAAAGGATCAGAAGAGGAGGTAAACACTCATAATAAACTTGTTGCTCCAAGCTTCCAACCAAAAAAGAACACAAATCTAAGATAAGAATGATATCTTACCATATGAACAGTACAGAATCACCTGCAACAAGCCTCTTTGCACTTACAAACACACTCCATCCTGTTGTAAGTAAATGCCGCTTTGGTTGGCCTGTAATAAATATAAAAGTTTCTAAGAAATATAATGTCTTGTACTAACAATAATAACCCATGCCATAAAAAAAATATTATGAGGCAGCTACTTAATTCTAAGTCCACCTAGTTACAAGCTCAGGTCTTCAACAAGCCAACAGAATTAAAGGTTGTGTCATCAAGAACATCAAAGTTGAGTTTTCCAGTAAGTACGATATCAGATGTACGGACTAAAAAGAATTACAAATGGTTGACATAACATATTCTGATTCCTGAAAAAGTAAGTTCAAAAAAACTCACCACGAAATATGTGTCTAAACTTCCATTCATTTTCATGTAGATCCCTCGCAATCAACTCTTGGGCAGGAGGCTGTTGGGAAAAATCCTGCAAGACAAAACATGGTCTTGATTACATACACAATATTAACCTACAAAACACAATTCCCAACACAACAATAAAAGAAGAAACTCAAGCAAGTAATTTCCCTTGCGCAAGACAGGAGAGTATCTCACATAATCACATGGACATAAATTAACATCATCTACCAAAAACTAATAAAAATATAAACAGATACCTCCAAATTATAAACAAAATTATCTCTTATAATAAGCATTACTCTTTACAGCTCTCCACTCTGCAGAACCCATTCCACTCTGCATTACTCCTCCATGTTAAAATTTATCACTGTCACTCAGAAATTGAAAGCTTCTAAGTAAGGGGTATCAACGTATATGATTGATAGAAAGCACATATCAAAAAACAATCAGAAAAAAAAACGAAGGGGATATATAAAATCGTCAAACAGAGAATATTGAACAAATAACTCATACAAAAACTTGAATACCCCTTATTCAATTGAGAAACTATAACAATAACAAATTGTAAAATCAGATCCTTCAAACCTTGAGAAAGACCATAGCGCAGACCCGATGGACACGGTTTTGCTTTTTTACAGCTTCCATGCCCTTCTTTGAATACGGAGCTCTCTGATATAGTGATGCAATCTGTTTATCATTAAAGCAAGGAATAGGGAGAAACACCTAATTTAAACATAAGAAACCCTAACTTGATTGAAGTCCATTGAAGCCCCCAAATTGATATGTGAAATTGATTGAGAGATGGTAAATTCTTAAATACGATTCAAATTGGTTGTTATGGAAAGGTTGAGAGAGAGAGAGGGGTTGAGTGTGTGAGGAAGGGAGAGGTGGAGAGAGTGCCAGACGACAGAGAGAGCAGTGAGTGAGAGAGAGGTTGAGTATTTTGTGAAAAGGGTGAGTGAAGATAGCGGCGGTATTTTTGCCGCTTCTATTTGTCCAAAACTTTGGAAGCACCCGCTCTTATTTGCTGTGTCTAAAAAAGGTTTAATGCTTTATTTTTCATTTTTCAATAATTATATATTATAAATTTTAAAATTTAAAATTTACAAAAAATGTTTTCCTATTTTATAAAAATAAAATTGTCTCTTATTTGGTACACTTTATATATTTATAAAATTGTCTTCATTAATCATATCAAATAAAATATGATCATATGATTATTTAAAATTTAACATGTTTTATCCTATAAATTAAATTTTTCGTTTTAGTTAATTTTTCGTTTGGGGGAAATTGTCCCGTTTCTAACATTTTCATCTTGTAAATTGTGATGTACTATTCCTTTTTAATATCAATATTTATCTATTTTATAAATTAGTTAAAAATGGGAGAAAAAAAACAAATTGGAAAAAATAAGGTAACATTCATCACATAAATAGTGAGTATGACTATTTTGGTGCGTATGAATTCAATTTTTTGATTTATTTGACAAACTAGTTAAAAATGGTGGAAAAATAAAAAAAATGAAAAATTAGTGAAAGTTGGGTAACATTCATCACACAAATAGTGAGTATGACTAATTTTGGTGTGTATGAATTTATTTTCAAAAATTGGAATTTTTCCAATTTTTATTTAATTTTTTGATTTATTTGACAAACTAGTTAAAAATGGTGGAAAAATAAAAAAAATGAAAAATTAGTGAAAGTTGGGTAAAATTCATCACACAAATAGTGAGTATGACTAATTTGGTGTGTATGAATTTATTTTCAAAAATTGGAATTTTTCCTATTTTTATTTAATTTTTTGATTTATTTGAAAAACTAGTTAAAAATGGGGAAAAATAAAAAAAAATGGAAAATTAAGGAAAGTAGGGTAACATTCATCACACAAATAGTGAATATGACTACTTCGGTGTGTATGAATTCATTTTCAAAAAGTGGCATTTTTCTTATTTTTATTTAATTTTTTATTTCTTTTACAAACTAGTTAAAAATAGGGGGAAAAAATAAAAAAATGGAAAATTAGGGAAAGTAGGGTAAAATTAATCATACAAATTGTCAGTATCACTAATTTGTTGTGTATGAATTTATTTTCAAAAATTGACATTTTTCCTATTTTTATTTAATTTTTTGATTTCTTTGACAAACTAGTTTAAAAATGGGGATAAATATAAAAAAAATAGAAAATTATTGAAAGTAGGGTAACATTAATGAGTAAAACTAGTTAATATTTTGGTTGTATTGAATGGTTTATTTTTTAATGGGATTAAAATTGTGTTTAGACTTGTTTGGTGTTCTTGGATTATATTTTGTAATGGTGAAATTCCACTTTTGAAATAATTATTTTTTTAAAAAAAATTGACCTATAGCGTCGGTAATTTGAATGGGCGACGATATAGGCTGTTTTAAAAAAAAAAAACATTCACCTATAGCGTCGGCATTTTAGGGGGCGACGCTATAGGTAGAGCCAATAGCGTCGCCCCTTAAAAGGGCGACGCTATAGGCTATACATATAGCGTCAGTTAATGCAAACAACCGACGCAATAGCTTCTGGGTATAGCCTATAGCGTCGCCCCTTAAAAAGGCGACGCTATAGGCTATACCTATAGCGTCGGTTAATGCAAACAACCGACGCAATATCTTCTGGCAGATGACCTAAGGCGTCGGTTAATGCAAACAACCGACGCAATAGGTAAACTGGCGACGCTATAGGTCAACAACCGACGCTATAGGTGGCGACGCTATAGGTGTATTCTGTACTAGTGCACAGAGATCTGGTTTAGGTTTCAATTCAGTTATTGTACCTATGCAACAATGTATGGTTTTTACTAACTGATAAGACAATTAACAAAATTTGGGTTGTGGTTAAGTAAAATTAACTAACAAGCAAATTAACAAACTAAGATTTAATTAACTAATGTGAATTGAATTCGAATTACTTATGTAAGAGAAAACATGGGATCCTAACTTCTTTAAATACTTTGTTTAGATCTGACGCCTTTAATCACTATATGCAATGGTTATTATATCTGATCGGACAACACGAAACAAGTACACGCTACCTGTCAGTATACGTATACCAAACTACCCCCCGAATACTCGAGGTGTTGGACCAAGCGGCTATGTCCTGCAGATACATGAGCCGTATCACCCTCCTTGCATTAGAGGCTTGGGCCCTTATCAAGGATATTATGACTACTCTGGTCCGTATACTGATGATTCTTCATCTGAGGATGACGATCGTGATCAAGCCCCGAGGAGGCGACATCCAAGAAAGGAGCCAATAAGGCGTACTCGACGAATCCATGATGGACCCCCAATGATAGCTGCTGAGAGAATCAAGGATTATGAGGCCGAGATTCAAAAGCTGAAGGAAGACATAGCAATAGAGCAACTAAGACAGAATCAGAATCGACCTCCTACAACTTTAGGAGAGATTCCCTTTGTTGATCTGGAAAGGCCTTCAAGGAGGCAAAGAAGGGCTGATGCCCCAACGGAAGAAGCTACAAGGGCAGAGGCCCCAAAGGGTGATACCAAAGTTTTGATGCCACTTGGAGATCCCAATGATCCCGCACCACCGTTCATTGAGGAGGTGATGAATGCTCACATCTCCCGAAAGTTCAAGATGCCCGCCATCAAGGCTTATGATGGAACGAGTGATCCCACAAATCACATTAGGACGTCCTCAAATGCACTGCTTTTGCAGCCTGCTAGTGATGCTCTCAAGTGTAGGGTGTTCCCTCAAACCCTAGCGGGCATGGCTCAAAGATGATATAGCCGTCTGGCTGAAAATTCAATTGGCTCTTTCAAGGAGTTGAGCACGGTCTTTATCAACCAGTTTGTTAGTGGGAGAGTCCACGAGAAGAGTTCTGCAACCCTCATGAAGGTGATACAAGGAAAGAATGAGAACCTAAGGGACTACCTCAAGCGCTTCACCAATGAGACGCTGAACATCCCCGACCTGGAAAACAAAGTAGCTATGATAGCCTTGGAGAATGGGACATCGAATATTTTCTTTCAAATGTCGTTAGCTAAAAATCCCCTTACGAGCATGATTGAGCTCCAAAAAAGGGCGAGCAAATACATAAAGGCTGAGGAAATCATGAGGAAAACAGAGGTCTCTACCGTAACAGGTGAAGACGAAAACTCTTAGAAGCGAAAGACAGAGCAGGAGTATGATGCTAGGGACAAATATCCCCAAACTATAAAGGACTTTGACTGTGCTCTAGGACCGAGTTTAGCTGAGTATGCAAGGTTGAACACTCCAGGAGTCGAATCTTGTTGGATATTGAGAAGGATAAGGATTTCCAATGGCCGAAGCCACTCAAGGGGGATCCCTCAAAAAGAAACAAGAATCAATATTGCAGATTCCACAAGGATGTGGGACATGACACTGATGATTGCAAGCAACTCAAAGATGAGATCGAGTTCTTGATCCGTAGAGGGAAGCTGAGCCACTTCACTAAGGGTAAAGATCGTGGTAATCAGAAAAGAGAGTATGATAAGAGCGATGATGATCGAGATCGCAACCCACAACCCCGAGGGCCAGTAATCAACTTGATCTCAGGTGGCCCAATCGCGGCCGGGACAATAAAGAATTCCTGAAAGGCTTATGCCAGAGAAATAATTGAAGGAATTTACGAATGAGCGGAAGCGCAAATAACATTTATTTCCGTAAAAACCATATATCGCACATATAGAAAATCATGTAAAAATGAAATACGAGGGAATCGTGATCATACCTTGAAAAATCGAAGCTTTATAAAATGGTTTCTCGCAGTTGCTTCTCAGAGTGTGAAGCACTCTACCGGTATCCACCAAGATAAATTTCTTCGATGAAGCTTTTTATAAAAACAAGGTTTTATAAAAATGGAGGTTTGAGAGAGAGAGAGAGATGAAGAAGATGGAGGCTTTAAGTTTTTCACAAAAACCAAGTGTCTCAAAAGTGTCCTCATCTCATTCTATTTATAGGGCACAAGTAGGTTTTTAACATTAATATATCATTATATATTAATATATAAATCCTACACTTTACCTTATAAAATGTTAAATAATAATTAAAATAATTTTAATCATTATTAAAACAACTTGCTCTCTCAAAATACCTTCATCAATAAATTAATCTTTTTATGGTGTGACCCTGTAGGTTCAATATTAAGCCGGTAGTAGAAATAAATAATAATAAACCTTTTATTTATTATTTATATGAATTCTAAAATTCATTAAATATAATTAACTGATTAATTATATTTATTCTACATCGTGAGTGATGCTTCTCAACATATCGCGACTATCCGGATAATATGAATTCACTGCTTAGAATACCAAGAACCTGTCAATGACTAGTTACCGTACAATCAATTCCTTCTACCCTACAATATCCCGATTAAATACAAGGCATGGAACTCGTGTCAAGCCTATCAAATTTAATCATATGATTCTTATTCATAATGCAAAGTTCATATTAATGCAAATTAGAAACTCCTTTCTAATTTCATACACTCTGGCCAGAGATTCCAGAACTCGCATACTAAGAATAACATAGGATATTCACTTCCTTACTGGAAGGGGTAGATTCTTTATTGATCGTTAACTATCTCCATACATAAATCCCTGTACCCAGAATAGACCTAATGTATGTCCTTGAGACTAAGGACTAAACCAAAGCACAGTTCATTATATATAAGATAACTTTAACGATCTCAAGTCTAAGGACACTTGTACAACTATCACTCAATGAATAACTATTGACACGTGAGTAAACTCCATTAGTTGTCCAACTTATCGAGTCATGTTCAGTGAACTTATTCCCTAATAAGCACCTACATACTAGCTATAGTGTCACCACACAAATGCCTATGAGAACAGACATCCTCCTGACGGGAGCAAGCATAATATGTACCGATCTTTGGGGATTCACTAACTTCCGATTAGTTATCCTATGATCAGGAACTGTTTAAGTCTAGAGTTATCATCTTCTAGATCTCACTATTATAATCTCATTATAATTATAGAAGCTTTACTCTAAACTATGGAACATCTTATTTAAAACACTTTAAACAGATAATGCCCGTAATAAAATCAAAACAAGTCTTTTATTATTATTAATGAAATCAAACAAGAATACATGAAAGTTCTTCCTAACTCATCATACATGATTGGATTTAGGACAAACACTTTCAATCTCCCACTTGAACTAAAGCCAATCACCCTGGTATCTAATACCCATCTTCTCTTTATGACGATCAAAGTGAATCTGAGACAATGACTTTGTGAGTGGGTCTGTTATGTTGTTATGTGTGTCAACTCTTTCAACCTTGACATCTCCCCTTTCAATGATCTCCCTAATCAAATGAAAGCGCCGCAAAACATGTTTGGAATTTTTATGAGACCTAGGTTCCTTGGCTTGTGCTATTGCTGCATTGTTATCACAATACAACACAATAGGCACTTCAATGCTTGGAACAACTCCCAACTCAGAAACAAATTTCCTCATCCAAACGGCTTCTTTTGCAGCCTCACTTGCAGCTATATACTCTGCTTCCGCTGTGGAGTCAGCCGTTGTCGACTGTTTGGAAGTCTTCCAACTAATCGCACCACCATTCAAAGTAAACACATACCCTGACATGGATTTGCTATCACTTTCTGATTGAAAACTAGAGTCAGTATAACCCTCTATTTTCAATTCAGATCCACCAAAAACAAGAAAAATATCCTTAGTCCTTCGCAAGTACTTAAGGATGTTCTTCACTGTTTTCCAGTGGTCTTCACCTGGATTGGACTGATATCTACTCGTTACACTAATTGAATAAGCAACATCAGGCCTAGTACATAACATCGCGTACATAATAGATCCTATTGCTGAAGCATAAGGAATCTTACTCATACGCTCTCTTTCCTCAGGTGTCTTAGGAGACATCTTTTCGGAAAGGGATACTCCATGGCTCATCGGTATGAGACCTCTCTTGGAGTTTTCCATGCTAAACCTTTTAAGCACTTTCTCGATGTATGTACCCTGGGTAAGACCTATCATTCTTCTAGATCTATCTCTATAGATCTTCATACCGAGAATGTAGGATGCTTCACCCAAGTCCTTCATAGTGAAGTTCTTTGATAACCACACTTTGACTGATTGCAGCATCGGTATATCATTTCCTATAAGAAGTATGTCATCCACATACAATACAAGAAATGTTACCGTGCTCCCACTAACCTTCTTGTAGACACATGGTTCATCTATGTTCTTGATAAAATCAAACTCTTTGATTGTCTCATCAAAACGAATGTTCCATCTACGAGAAGCTTGCTTTAATCCATATATGGTCCTTAGCAGCTTACACACTAGGTGTTCATTCCCTTTAGAAACAAACCCCTCTGGCTGTGTCATATACACTTCCTCTTCAAGTTTCCCATTGAGGAAGGCCGTTTTCACGTCCATTTGCCAGATCTCATAGACGTAGTAAGCAGCAATCGCAAGCAAAATCCGAATTGATTTTAACAGGGCTACAGGCGAAAAAGTTTCATCAAAGTCAATCCCTTGCCTTTGTCTGAATCCTTTTGCCACGAGCCTGGCCTTATAGGTCTCCACCTGGCCATCTGCTCCAATCTTTCTTTTGTATACCCATTTGCATCCAATAGGATTCACATCCTCTGGTGCTTCAACCAAAGTCCATACTTGGTTGGCATACATAGAATCCATTTCGGATTTCATGGCACTCTGCCATTTCTCTGAGTCAACACTACTCATAGCCTCATTATAGGTCATAGGGTCGTCATCATCAACGATTGATAACTCATTGTCATTCTCAATGACAAGGCCATAATACCTCTCAGGTTGGCGAGACACTCTTTCTGACCTACGAATGGGCTGTACCACAGAAGGTTGTTCAGTCTGAACAGGTGTTTCCTCTTGAACCGTAGTAGTTTGTGCTTCTTGAACTTCATTAAGTTCTATTTTCCTCCCACTGTTTCCTTCTAGGATAAACTGTTTTTCCAAGAAGGTAGCATGTCTGGAGACAAATACACTATGATTGGTGTAGAAGTAATACCCTAAAGTTTCTTTAGGATATCCCACAAAACTACATTTCACGGATCGAGATTCCAGCTTATCTGGGTCAACTTTCTTGACATAAGCCGGACATCCCCAAATCTTAACGTGTTTAAGACTCGGTTTCCTTTCTTTCCATATCTCATATGGAGTTTGAGGAACAGATTTGGAAGGCACCTTATTCAGTAAATATGCTGAGGTTTCCAATGCATAACCCCAAAGGAATACTGGAAGATTTGTATAGCTCATCATGGACCGAACCATGTCTAACAAAGTTCGATTTCTCCTTTCAGATACTCCATTCAACTGTGGAGTATATGGAGGAGTCCACTGAGAGACTAAACCATTTTCTTTGAGATAATCTAGAAATTCTCCACTCAAGTATTCACCACCTCGATCTGATCGAAGAGTTTTAATACTACGTTTGGTTTGTTTCTCCACTTCATTCTTATATTCTTTGAACTTTTCAAAGGCCTCAGACTTGTGTTTCATCAAATACACATATCCGAATCTAGATCGATCATCTATGAAAGTAATGAAGTACGAAAATCCACCCATGGCTTGCGTAGACATTGGTCCACATACATCTGTATGTACCAGTCCTAGCAAATCTGCAGCCCTCTCTCCATGTCCACTAAATGGAGATTTGGTCATTTTACCCAATAGACAAGACTCGCATGTAGGATATGATTCAAAATCAAAGGGGTCAAGTAACCCTTCCTTATGCAATGTCCGCAGTCTATTTTCACTAATATGACCAAGTCTGCAGTGCCACAAATAGGTGAGATTTTCATCATCTCTTTTCCTTTTATTAGTATGTTCAATTTGTAGTAAATCATGCTCTATGTCACACACATATAGACCATTATTTAAAATACCACTACCATAAAGAACATTATCTCTAAGAATTGAACATTCATTATTCTTAATAACAAACGAAAATCCATCCAAGTCTAACATGGGAATAGAAATAATATTCCTCACAATCGAGGGAACAAAATAACAATTATTTAAAACAATAGTCTTGCCCGTAGGCATATGTAAATCAAACGATCCTACAGATTCAGCAGCAACTCTTGCTCCATTTCCCATCCGTAGAATCACCTCCTCTTCCTCGAGAGTCCTACTTTTCCTTAGTCCCTGCAACGAATTGCAAATGTGAGAACCACAGGCGCTATCTAATACCCAAGTAGAATTTTGATTTATTGACATATTCACTTCAATCATGAACATACCTGAACCAGAAGCGACAGTCTCACTATCTTTCTTCTTTTTCATTTCTGCAAGGTAAACCTTGCAGTTCCTCTTCCAGTGCCCCACCTTGTTACAGTGAAAGCAAACAGCTTTGCTCTTGGGGTCTTCAGCTTTTGGTGGAACCGGCTTTTTCTCACCAACTTTCTTCTTCTTGGAAGGGTTCTTCTTCCTTTTCTTAGGATTGGAACCCTCACCAATTAGAAGAACAGAACTCTTCTTAGAGGGAAAATTCGATTCCGCAGTCTTCAACATGTTGTGGAGTTCAGCCAGGCTGACGTCCAACTTATTCATGTGAAAGTTCACAACAAACTGCGAAAATGAACCCGGAAGTGATTGCAAGACCAAGTCTTGAGTCAGTTCCCTATCCATGACAAAACCAAGTTGCCCAAGACGTTCAATCAAATTGATCATCTTAAGTACATGGTCATTCACGGATGATCCCTCAGACATCCTACAACGGAACAGCTCCTTCGATATCTCATATCGAGCTGTCCTCCCTGCCACATCATACAACTCTTGCAGATGCTCTAGGATAGTGTGAGCATCCATAAGCTCATGTTGCTTCTGTAGCTCATCGTTCATGGAAGCTAGCATGATACATTGAGCAACATTAGCATCATCTATCCACTTACGATACACAACATGTTCATCATTATGTGCATCGTCAGCAGGTGCAGCAGGCTTAGGTGAGTCAAGCACATATTCCAGCTTCTCAACCCTGAGAACAATTCTCAAGTTTCGAAGCCAGTTAGCAAAATTCGGACCAGTCAATTTGTGAGCATCTAGTATGCTCCGGAGTGATAGTGCACCAGACATAGTGTATATAGTAAATCTGTAAATGATAAACACATAACAACACTTAGCAAATATTCAATTTCATTTTAAAAACACTATATGAATCGGGTCTTTATTCATAAGTGACTCCCACTAGTTTATCTAATTTATTCAACCCCCTTAAGTGAAAAATTAAGCATTCATAATGCTAGTGGGAATAGGGATCCTATATTCCATCACACAACCTCGGCTGTGGCACGAAACGCCATGTGATGTTCAATAGGCAGACAACTCTTGTCAATTACATCTCATGTTATTCCCTAATAAAACTTTAGCCTCTTGAATAATTGAGTCACGGCTGTGGCACGACAAACTCAATATTCTAAGTCAAGTCTAACCCAACATTCCGTACAACTGAATCAGTCTCCAATGGCCCACGGCTGTAGCACGTAACGACCATTAGATTCTAATTCATTGTACACATCTCTATGTAATAGACAAGTATTTCTTATTTCGAAATCAGAGCCCTCGGCTGTAGCACGAAACGACAATGATTCAAAAATGAGAACTACTTTCTACCATGTTGGAAGGCTATGACCGACACAAGCCCGTTGTGTCATTGGCCAATTACTACTTGATATTATTTAATTTTAGAGGGATTATATTATGTTACAATCTTAATCATATTATAAAGAGATTCTTCCTTTTAAATTAAATAATTCAAATCAATAATCGATAATTGGATGATTCCCAGATCGGGGGGAGCATTGTCAAGAGGCGTCACTTAATACCCCTTTCTTACAGATCGAAATCCGTTTTTGACAGAATCATCCATTCTCTCAATATTGAAAATTCATATTTAATTACGTGTTTCACAAACACAAGAATCTCATGATTGTATTCATAATATTATTATTAAGGCAAGAAACGATTCCTATTTCTAGATTTTTTAGAGCACGCCTTATTTTGATTTAAGTTCACCTAAATCTATCATCGCATGGTAAACATAGGCATATATCACATATATAAAAATAAATCAATAAGTAAGCATGCAAGCAATATCATGTCACACATTGATATATTGATGTATGGATTTATTATAGTATTTAAAAGCAATTAATCCAATTAAAACATGCTTTAAAAACACTTCCGGAAATATAAATAATTCAAAATTATTATATAAAAAAATATTTGACCACTCCATTAGATCCGTCTCGGAAAAACGAATCCAACGATATATCGCACGCCCAAAACGGAGTTACGAAACTCCCAATAAATCAAATTTATTGTGGACAGAAAGGCTGTAACGCATTTAAGGAATGCGTTACAACCATTTAAATCAATTAAATGCTGTAACGCATGTTCCTCCGACGCAACAGACCCCGTCACGCATTCCACGAATGCGCAACACCCCCTCCGCGCGTGCATCACACGGCCCGACAGCAGACAGCAGCTTTTGTTATATATATATATTTTTAATTTCTTTTTGACCGACCGTTTGTTTTGTTCAGTACGTTGAGCCGTTGCTGTCAGTCATGTCAGTTATGTCAGAAGATTGTAACTGATGTTTACATTATAACAAAACTGACGAATAATTAACTACTGTAATAACTTATTATTATCATTTTATAATTTTAATATTAATAAATTAATTAACAATTAATTAATAAATTAATAAAAAATCATAAAAACATGATTTCTGAAAATCAACAGTAGCATAAAATTATTAGATCATTATGGGGTTCTTGTGCAAATTTTAAATTCATAATATTCACATGCATGATTATTTCATGAATTTTAATTAAAACAATTTTTAAAAATTCATAATAAATAATCTACACATCACAAAATTATGAAAAAAATATCTAGATGATCCATAACACTTATAGAATCCAGATCCATGGTCAAAACTTCATGCAAATATTATTTTGAATTAATTGATAATTAAATCCAAATAAACTTGCAAAAATCATAATAAATCCATACATGCATAAAAAAATCTGAAATTTTTATATGACTCTCTATATGCAAGAACCTAGCTCTGATGCCATTGAAGGAATTTACGAATGAGCGGAAGCGCAAATAACATTTATTTCCGTAAAAACCATATATCGCACATATAGAAAATCATGTAAAAATGAAATACGAGGGAATCGTGATCATACCTTGAAAAATCGAAGCTTTATAAAATGGTTTCTCGCAGTTGCTTCTCAGAGTGTGAAGCACTCTACCGGTATCCACCAAGATAAATTTCTTCGATGAAGCTTTTTATAAAAACAAGGTTTTATAAAAATGGAGGTTTGAGAGAGAGAGAGAGATGAAGAAGATGGAGGCTTTAAGTTTTTCACAAAAACCAAGTGTCTCAAAAGTGTCCTCATCTCATTCTATTTATAGGGCACAAGTAGGTTTTTAACATTAATATATCATTATATATTAATATATAAATCCTACACTTTACCTTATAAAATGTTAAATAATAATTAAAATAATTTTAATCATTATTAAAACAACTTGCTCTCTCAAAATACCTTCATCAATAAATTAATCTTTTTATGGTGTGACCCTGTAGGTTCAATATTAAGCCGGTAGTAGAAATAAATAATAATAAACCTTTTATTTATTATTTATATGAATTCTAAAATTCATTAAATATAATTAACTGATTAATTATATTTATTCTACATCGTGAGTGATGCTTCTCAACATATCGCGACTATCCGGATAATATGAATTCACTGCTTAGAATACCAAGAACCTGTCAGTGACTAGTTACCGTACAATCAATTCCTTCTACCCTACAATATCCCGATTAAATACAAGGCATGGAACTCGTGTCAAGCCTATCAAATTTAATCATATGATTCTTATTCATAATGCAAAGTTCATATTAATGCAAATTAGAAACTCCTTTCTAATTTCATACACTCTGGCCAGAGATTCCAGAACTCGCATACTAAGAATAACATAGGATATTCACTTCCTTACTGGAAGGGGTAGATTCTTTATTGATCGTTAACTATCTCCATACATAAATCCCTGTACCCAGAATAGACCTAATGTATGTCCTTGAGACTAAGGACTAAACCAAAGCACAGTTCATTATATATAAGATAACTTTAACGATCTCAAGTCTAAGGACACTTGTACAACTATCACTCAGTGAATAACTATTGACACGTGAGTAAACTCCATTAGTTGTCCAACTTATCGAGTCATGTTCAGTGAACTTATTCCCTAATAAGCACCTACATACTAGCTATAGTGTCACCACACAAATGCCTATGAGAACAGACATCCTCCTGACGGGAGCAAGCATAATATGTACCGATCTTTGCGGATTCACTAACTTCCGATTAGTTATCCTATGATCAGGAACTGTTTAAGTCTAGAGTTATCATCTTCTAGATCTCACTATTATAATCTCATTATAATTATAGAAGCTTTACTCTAAACTATGGAACATCTTATTTAAAACACTTTAAACAGATAATGCCCGTAATAAAATCAAAACAAGTCTTTTATTATTATTAATGAAATCAAACAAGAATACATGAAAGTTCTTCCTAACTCATCATACATGATTGGATTTAGGACAAACACTTTCAATAATACACATTGCTGAAGCCCCGAAACGTGCGAAAATTGAGGTAGCAGTTAGTTTCGATGATTCGGACTTGGAAGGGGTGAAGTTCCCCCATGACGACCCGTTGGTCATAACTCCTGTGACTAGAAACTCATAGGTGAAGCGAGTCTTGATAGACAATGGACCTTCCGTCGACATTCTGTTTCATGATGCGTTTGTAAAGATGGGGTACAACGATTCTCAGTTGACCCCTAATAACATGCCTATATATGGATTTAATGGAGTAGAATCCAGAGTTGAAGGGACTATTCAGTTGCCTGTAACCATCGACCAAGAGCCCAAGGAGGCCACTTAGATGTTGAACTTCCTGGTAATCAAGGCGGCTTCAACATACAACGCTATCCTCGGAAGGACTGGACTTCATGCATTCAAGGCTGTTGCCTCAACTTATCATATGAAGATCAAGTTCCCAACCAGGAATGGTGTTGGAGAACATAAAGGTGATCAGAAGATGGCACGAAGCTGTTTCATAGCCTCGTTAAGGCCTGATGGAGTTGGGGGGCAGGTCCTCCCGATTGAAGACATGAAAGTCTATGGTGACGAAGATATGGATGCCCCAAAGCTTGTTATGTGTTAAACTATCCTAGTAGGACGTAGCTTCATATTTATTAAGAGAAGTAGAAATAAGGTTCGATGAAACCATTCCAGGGCTTATTGCCCCGAGTAGGACAATAGTACTCCATGTAAGGGTTGAACCCATTTCATATTATTAATGCAAGTTTGTTTTTCATTCATTGATTATCTGATTTTATGTGCAAGCACCTGATGTGTGTAAGTCAAGATGACCAAGTACTGAAAATAAAAGAATATATGAATGAAAACAAGCACATGCATAGAAAAAGATCCGAAGGATCAACAATTAGATTATAATATAATCGAATTAAAGTTTAAGTCCTTGAAGGACCCTAGATAAAAGACAAATGTTGAAGTCCTGATGGACCACTCGCTGAAGAAACATATTGCATAACCTGAAAGCCAATGAAAGGCTAATCAAGTGGAAAATTGAGTTAGGAGATTTTGACATCACATATAAGCTTCGGACGACCATCAAGACTCAGGCATTAACTAACTTCATGGTTAAATGTACCATTAACAACCAAGAAGTCGGGGGGCAAGAGGTAGTAACCCAAGAGGGCAAAGAACCAAAAAACAAAAATGAAGATGAAAACATGACCCTGAAAGAATATTGGATTCTCTATTTTGATGAACAAAAATGAAGATGAAAACATGACCCTGAAAGAATATTGGATTCTCTATTTTGATGGGGCATCAAAAACAAAATCTAGTGGTGCAGGCCTTGTAAGAACCCAAATTTTTGGTAGAATTAAAACTTTTTATTAAGCGTTGAGAAGAGAAGGAACGTCCGAAAGAGAACAAGGAAATTTTATAAATATAAGGAATAAAGATGGAATAAAGAGTGACTAATGTTTTTGGTGGAATTTTGGAATATTATTAGACGACGCTATATAGAAGAACCCGGAACGGATTTCTGAGTTCGTATTAAGGATCCAAGGGGATAATAAGTGTATGTAAAGGTTATCGGATTCTGAAAAATATCACTTTTATTTTCTCCGAGTTTTCCCTGGACACTGCAAGACTTAAGGATTCATTAAAGGAATTTAAGGAATTTAAATTCGAGAAGTATTAAGAAAGATGGAGAACGATAGTATTGATATTAAGAAGGTTTCGGTAAAACCATAACTAGAAACGAATGAGTTATTCCTACGAACGATCAATGAATTGAGAAATAAACGGACAAAAGGGGCAAGCAGAAAGCAAGATGCATGCATGTGCAAGTGATAAATATCTAGCAACCAAGTGGTGACTCAAGTAACTAGCACACTTAGAGATTGGAACTAATACTTAGCATGAATTCCATCCAAAGATCAACCAAGTGTTAACTTCTTTAACACACCTCTTGACACATGTCCCAAATGACATCATGCATTGCATCACACCTTTATTAAAGTAGCTTTAGGATGAGATATTATCCAACTTACATCACTTTATGCATTATTGAAATTCAACCAAGCAAAACAACTCCATTCTCTCCTTTCTTCAAAACTGCCAAGCAAGAACAATCCTCAAAGAAAAATTCATATCTCCACTTCTACCCATTCATAGATCACCAAATTTTAACCATAGCTTCCTCAATATATGTAGAGTATTCGTTCAAAATTTCATAATTTTTGAAGATCGTTTGGATAGGTAAATAAATTCAAGAAAATCACCCTGTTTTTCCCCTCAAGAAACAAGACTTCGAATTTTTGGAATTTTTAGATTTCCAAACCAAGCTTCCACTCCTTGTTTGATCATCAAATTTTTATGGTGAGTCCTATATTTCATAAAAGCAATCTCCTAAAAATTTCAAGTCCAAACTCCTTTGTTTCCATTTTCAAAAAAATCATGAAAGAGGAGGATGAATAGTGTTTCATGAACTAATCTTTGATTTTTCTTGTTTTCATGGTTGATCTTAGCTACCCTAAGGCTATCCAAGGACTATAACAAGCTTTGTAAGGCTAGTACATACTCTCAAGAAGGTATAACACTCTTGAAACCCTAGATCAACTTTAAGTTTATGGATGTTTTTGATGAGCTAAGCTTGGTTATGATGTTAGCATGATTATAAGCATAATTAGTAAGTGATTTAGTTGAGCAAGAAAGCATGTTAATTATTGTGGTAAACTGGTATGATCTGGACTTGATGATGTTCATAATCATGTGATAAGTTGTGTGGATGCCCGGTGTGGCTTGGTTGGATTGTTATAATATTTGGAACGTTCGATATATAGCCGTCGTAATGCCGAAATTTCGTTAACCTTATGAAAAACAACTTGGACAGTAGATGTAACTCACTGCCTAGCTTTGCAATCTACCATGATAGGATAGATAATGTTCCAAGCTTCGTTTTGGTATAAGGAACGTGTGAAACGGACTTACGGTTTAGGAGTTACGGCCGGTTTACTAAAAGTATTTCGAAACCGTAACCGAGAATTCGTAACTGAAATTGAACCATCGTAAAATATGTAAAGTCATGACAAATCTTGGTAAATAAATACTAGAGGTAAAAAGGAAGGTGTGAAAGAAAACCGTATGTCAAAAGGATCGTTTTTCGATTTATTAAAAATATTCGAGTCGAGGTTAAACGCGAACGAACCCCTAAAAGACGACTCTATTATAACTTCGGTAAAACACTTAGAAAACGGGCGATAAAACTCGGAGTATAATATTGGTTCGTAATGATCGACCTTAGAACTTGTATGACTTAAGTATGTCCCAAGTATATGTACAGTGACATGTCGTATTAACGAACGAATGTCGGGTCGGATCAATGATAAAAAGGAATCCACTAAAAGGGGTATAACGAGATAACTTGAGAACGTGTTTCGATTTAAGTATAACTTAACTTTTAAGATGTTAAGTGATTAATCCCGAATGCCTTGGCTATTTATAGATCACCAAGCTGACCCGGGACCCGCTACCACTACCCCTTATCGTACTCGACTACCAGGCAAGTTTCAATTCCCTTCTTTTAGGCAGTTGTTGTGATTGAATATATATATATATATATATATATATATATATATATATATATATATATATATATATATGTTTTCTGTTATACATATGCCATAGCATGCATGCCTACTTTCAAGTTATATCGTTATGCTTGTTCCCTGATTGTTTATTGGCTTATAAATTAGATAGCTAACGTATCAATTATAAGCCGGTTATTGTAAGACCCTCATAGAAGGGCGTATCCATCTTATTCATCAAATATAGACCGGGAGTCAATATTTCTAGACGTATCGAGATTACCTCGAAAGAAAATATCTAAGTAAATATTTTCCATTATTCGGGCGACGAATATTATTTGAATATTCGTTCGAGATTATTTATTTAACGATCCCTACTTCAAATAATTATTTGAACGTAACTATTCGACGAATAATATTTTTTTTTAATATTCATTCAGAGTCGAATTATTTATCGATTATTATTTCGAATATTATTCTAAAGGTTGGACTACTAAACGAATATTATTTGGATATTCATTTTAAATATTATTCATTAAATGAATATTACTTTTGAATATTCATTTAAGATAGTAATTACCTGATGAATATTATTTTAATGTTCATCTGAAGCTTGATTTATTTATCGAGTCTTATCTCGAATATTCCTTTAAAGCTCGGATTACTAAATGAATATTACTTGATATTCATTTAGAATATTATTCATTAAATGAATATTACTTTTTCAATATTCATTTAAATTCCTAATTAATTATGAATATTATTTTGAATATTCATCCAGGGTTCTATTTAATCATCGAATATTATTTTAAATATTTTAAATATTCCTTTCAGGTCTTATTAATTAATGAATATTATTTTGAATATTCATTTGAATATTTAATTATGCAATAAATATTCTCTCGATATTTCTTCAAGGATTATTTGAGAAATACTCTGATTAAAGGTATTATTTTATATTCCTAAATATTCTGTAAAATATTTTAATTCAATAAATATTTTCTGAATATTTATTCCATACTTAGAATAACCTCGATAAGGTTTATCTTCTTCGATTATTACAGAAAATATTTCGGAGTCATATTATTATTAAGCATATATCAAGAAAGGTTCTCAGACATCATTCTTCTTTGAGTCTATCTCCCTAATAATAAGGGAACCTTACTTGGAAAATGTTATTTATCTTGTCGACTTCCCGGTCATAAAGTATTCTCTTCACTCGCAACTCGGGTGCTATTGACTTATTAAGTCGTTGGTTACCTTCTCATCTTTCGAGGGGTAAGATTGTTGGAACAAGTTGATATTCGTTACCAAGCAATAGCTTGGAAGTTATTGGTGAATTTTCCTTTCCAACTAGATACGACTACTTTGTGGAGTCTTATCAACAAGTATTATACTTGGGGAAAGGGGGACGAACGTTACATTCAGAATCATGAATTCTATTTGAACTAGGAGTCGTGTAAGAGGCCGAGTAGCGCCGGTCCATCCCCTTTGGCCCAACCGTTGGCCGGGGAGAGCTAGTAAGGCGGTATACAAGTAAAGCCGTCAGTTCTTCCTTCTACCGGTAGTAAATCTAATTTGAGCTGTACGATCTCGACTGATCATCAAGGTTGGAACAGCGGGCGCGGTGAATACTCCATCATTGGTTCATCATCCAAACTTATTTATTTCCTGCAACATGATTACGGTTGGCAGAGCTGGAAAAGTGTTCATAACTGGAATTGCAATCTTTTCATGCAAGTTCCTCTTTTTAATGACAATGAGAATATCTCGCTTACTTTTGATGTAGCAGATATTTCTACAAATAAATACTTTAAGTTACCTGGTAACTTCATCCTTTATATTATACTGGCAATAACTTCATTAATGCATGGCATATGATTTCAAAGGATATTTTGAACTGCTGTATATATGTATCACTGCTCAGTTATATTATTGCTGGTGGGCTTTCGCTCACCCTTGCTTTGTTCATATTATGTCACAACAACAGCTAGGACAGATGGCCCGCGTCAGGCGCACTCGGCGCAAGCAGGTTACCGCCGTTCGAGGACTACCCGCTGATGTCCTTGCTGCCATTGCTGAGGTAGCATAGATAGGCAGCTTTTGTTTATCAGTCTATTTATATGTAACATTAACGTTAATCAACGGAAAAACCTTTAAACATATCATTTGGCTTGTAATAACTTTTATTCGTAAACTCTGATATTATGGACTTATTTCAATTTCATCTCTGGGACTATAACTGTTGTGTGTGTGAGTGGATATTATTGTGGGGTCACAGCCTGTGATTTATTTATTGTGGACTCAAGTCAAGTATTATGAATGGATGTAAGACCGTAACCACCAGATTCCCTGACCCCGGATCTAGGGGTGTTACAGGCCTAGTCTTGCGGAGCCCTGATGGGTTTATAATCGAGTATGCTTTGAGGTTGGATTTTTTGACTACGAACAACGAAGCAGAGTATGAAGTCTTGATAGCCGATTTAGGCTTGGCCAACCCTCAGGGAACCTTAAAGTCTATAGAGATTCAATATTGGTAGTCTCCCAAGTAAATGGTGAATTTGGAGCCAAGGGGGAAACTATGGCAAAGTACTTGAGATCGTGAAAGTTGTGATGACTCAGATGAGTTCTATGTGGAGCACATTCCAAGAGATGAGAACATCAAGGCCGATGCCCTATCTAAATTCGCCTCTTCTGAGGTAGAGAATTATTTAGGGAGTGTTTACTTCCAGATCCTGAAGACCTCTACCATCGACTCAAAGTTAGTGGCACAAATTGAAGGAACGGAAATTATCAGTGAAAGCATTGAGATATGCATTGATAGAAGGTCTCCTTTATACGAGGTCCTTTGAAATACCACACTTAAAGTCTTGAATTTCAAATCATAAAAATCTAAGCCTTGGTGGCCAACAAGGCTGTAAGCCTCCAATCGAGCTAGTTGTTTGAATTCAGGGTTTCGAATCAAGGATTCAGCAAACGAGTTAAGGCCTGAAGGTCACGAAAATTAAGAAATAGGCCATTTGAAGGTTCCACAAGAATCTCAAAAATTCAAAAATAATAAGGCTAGGAGCCCGACAAAAGCTAAAGAAACGGCCCATAAGAAAATTGACCCAAAAGATAGGAGCCTAGAACACCAATGCCTAGGAAGCTAAATCTCCTAGGCGTTGGATCAAAATATGGCCTCCTTGACGGGGATACCCATGCCAAGGCTGAAGTAACAAGTGAAGGGTATTAAAGTACCCACGCCAAGAAGGCTTAAAATCCTAAGACAAGGTATCACAAAGTCCCTCCTTAGCGGGGGTACCTACGCCAAGTTTGTGCTAACAAATCGTAAGGAAGAAAATACCCGCGCCCAGGAGGTCAAATCTCCTAGGCGTGGTTGGCAAAAACATCTCCTAGGCGGGGATACCCATGCCTAGAGTGGTTGTACGAATTGAGGGTGAAAAGAAACCAACGCCCAGGAAGTCAAATCTCCTAGGCGTGGTTGGCAAAAAGGACTCCTAGGCGTGGATACTAACGCCCAGACTACCTCCACAAAATTAAAGGCATGAAGCACCAACGCCCAGGAAACCAAATCCCCTTGGCATGGTTAAGGAAAGAGCCTTCTAGGCAAGGATACCCACGCCCAGGACTCCTCTCCAAACGACAAGCCATTTATCGGAAATTAAAGAAGGAATAAAATCCTTAAAAATTCTGAAAATAGGATAATAATGATGATAAAATAGGTAAAAATACCTATTAAATCAAGGAAAAATAAGGAAAATAATTTATAAAAATTATTTCTGAGGCATGAGGCCCAATATTTAATTTTTAATAAAAGTTATCAAAATAAAAGAACAAAAATATTTAAAACCTGAAGGTTAAAAAAAAGTAAATTGACTTGTCACGCCTAACAGGCATGATGCCCTGCGCGTGGAAAAGAAATGAGCTCCTGGGCAGCCATACCCCCGCCGAGGCTGTATTACAAATTGAAGGGAGTAAGCACTATTTACTTATTTAGTACCCGAAGTATTGCCAATATGACAAAAGACCCCTAGAGTTTTAAAGTCTACAAATTCTTCCTTGAAGTTTGAAAATTGACAGAACGACCCGTGAACTTTTCTAATTGACAAAACAGTCCCTTTAAAATTACGAAAAATACCTGTGCGTACATAAAAATTCCTAAATTATTAGGAAAAATGAAGGAAAATACCTGTGGGTACATAAAAATTTTCAAATTATTAGGAAAAATTAAGGAAAATACACGTGGGTACATAAAAATTCCTAAATTAATAGGAAAAATTAAGGAAAATACCTGTGGGTACATAAAAATTCCTAAAATATTAGGAATAATTAAGAAAAATACCTGCGGGTACAAGAAAATTCCTAAAATATTAGGAATAATTAAGAAAAATACCTGTGAAGTATACAAAATTTCTCAAATATTAGGAAAGGTACATAAAAAGAAAATTATGAGGAAAATTATAAAAATATTACCTTGACAAATTGAGCAATAATTTATGCTAATAATGCATAAAAGCTCTATGAAAGTGCCGAAATTGCTAAAAGCAAGCACAAGTTAAAGCCTCGAATAAGGCAAATCGTCGTAAATGTGTAGGTCGCTCCACACTTTACAATAAGGCGATATATGTGAAACACTAGTGTAAAACAAAATCTCAATATAAGGGTAGGAAAATTAAGTCCCAGATAAGGAATAAAAACGACCCCGAGTCTTCAAAAAGACAATTATAACTTCTACGAAAACTTAATATGTTTTCCCAGAAGTTGGGGGCAAATGATATGGGCTAAAAATGAGCCTTAAGGACACAATTAATGATGTGTTAATTAGACCTAGCCTGGTCCAAATACGAAGCCCTTTAATGAGGCCTGAAACCCTAATTAAATATTAATTTCGTAATTAATATTGGGGGCTAATTAACAGCTTACAAATAAGTGTCGAATAAGGATACAATATCTTTATGAGTAGCCTCCAAGGCACCTAATCGCACAAGGAAACTGATTCCTACAAAAAAAGGATCTAGAATCGGGTCCAAGGAGGTGGCTTGTCCACCAAGTCTCCTAATCCTAGTCTAAATCTTAGGCTCCCAACGCCTATAAAAGGTTCTAACCCCTCCTTATCAGAACTAAGTTTTTAGCTTGATTCTCAACTACAAGATACGTAGGCATTCTGTGAGGACTGATCAGTCTCGAACGAAAAAACAACCATTAAAGCTCGAAGCTCACCATCCCTTGTATTTAATACATACAAACCCTAACCACAATTTACAAACCCTCGTTTTTATTCCACAACAGTAATTATAATTTAATTATGTTATTTTACTAAATAAAATTGCTTATACTATTTTTAGAAAATGAGAAATTAATGTTGCCCGTGATATTTTTAGAAAAAAGGGATTGTAATTAGAAAATATAGAAAAGATGATATGTTTTAGGTGAAAAAAATACTTGGTTAATTATTAGTATTATAATATTATTATTTTATTTTATTAAATAGAACCGCCCGTGATATAATTGGAAAAGATAGATTTTAGTTAGAGAAAAGAGAAAAGTTAACGTATTTTGGCTGAAAAATGTAATTGATTAGTTAATAATAATTATAATATATTTATGTTATTTTATTAAGTAAAATTGTCCGTAGTGTTTTTAAAAGAGGAGAAATTTTAGTTAGATAAAATACTAAAGATATTGTGTTTTAGTTAGTAGGATAAATTTTATATGTAATTAAGTAACGATAAATATGTAAAATCAACTAGTATCGTACGGACCGACCGACCAAACTTTTAATGTTTCGGCTATTATATAATAGTATAGTATGGATTTGGTTGGTCGTTTGGTATACTAAATTTGGTAAAGTAAATAATAACCATTATTTTTTAACACAGATAACTGAGAACCATTGGATCTACTAATAATAAAAAAAAAATCTTTTTCTAATATTTAAAATACTTTAATAGGTTCAAGGTTCGAATTCCGTCAACAATATATTATTATTAAACATTTATATTTTCTTATAAACAATTACTTCCAGAAGTTCAAGATTCGATTACTGTCAACAAAATATTTTAATTAAAAATTTATATTATCTATTTTCACAAACCTTTATGTTATCTTATAAACCACTCCAAAAAATTTAAGTTTCAATTACTGTCAACACCATATTAAATTTAAAATGTTATAATATCTATTTTCAATATAGAAGAAAAACACTATCGCTTATAATACTATCAAATGTGTATTATAATACTTTAGTATTTTCTATAATTTATTTTCCAACTAATTAAAAAACATATACTTAAATTATGAATAATAAGATAAAAATATTAAAAAATAAGATAAAAATTCTAAAAATCATCCGAGCATCGCACGTGTTATGGGTTAGTAATATTTATAAACATTTCTAAATATATACAGTAAAACCTCTATAAATTAATATGTTGGGACCGGAGAATTCTATTAATTTAGAGAGGTAATAGTTAATCGATAAATTAATAATTATTAATTTATAGAGAATTTTTTATATCAAAAAATTAATTTCCAATTATATATATTTAAATAGAATGAAGTACAATTTATGTTTTATACTTAATTCAATTAATTCAATATATATTGTTTACAAATTTAATGAGTATTTGCGAGATTCAAAGTAAATATTCATGTATATTTAGATGATATCAAGGATAAAACAACATTTTTTGAACCTTTTTCACTTAAAGAAACACTAAAGACATCAAAAACATTGATTAATAACTTTTAATGCTTTACGAAAACTTCACATTCGAACTTTTGAATGCAACAAAGATGATTAAAGATGAGTTTTATATTGATTCAAATTTTAAGAACCCTAGAATCATATTTTACAAAAGAGTAATACATATATTTTTATGATTATAAAAGAATTATTAATTTATAATATTATTGGGACAATATATTTATATAGGGACTTTCAAAAAAATTATTATCTTATTATCTTATCGAAATTGATCATTTTTTGAACTGGCCCAAGTTGGGCCCGGAAGAAATTATTAACTTAGAGAGATTATTAATTTATCGAATATTAATTTAACGAGGTTTTACTGTAGATTTCCTTTTTTCTGAATAATAGGCTTATTGACGACAAGAGATAAATCATTTACCAGTCGAACTATCTCATCGCAATAAGTAGATTTAAAATTATTGAAATAAGAAATAGGAATTGGTTTTAGGAAAGTTTTAAATTCTATTTATAAAATCATAACCATGGAATCTAGCATATCCACAAAAATTAGAAAAAAAATTGGATTTAGTGAAGCTCTCGGAATATCCATGGTGTGAAAGGCTTGGACTTGGTCTTGCATGTAGATCATTTGCTTCCAGTCACTGAAATGTCGCACCTGTCTTCGTCTAGCCTGGAAAGTTCAATCAACAATTTTTCCACAGATAAGGTTTAAGAAATGTATGTCAGTGGTCTACATACCTAGGGAGTTGGGGAATTTCTTTCAAGCTACAAGCACCGGAGTCCGGAGAATAATCTCTTCTAAAGATCTTTTTTTTTTTATTATTATTTTCTTTTTCAAATCGGACTTTTTTCTAAACCACTAAATATAATTATGTCGAAAAATAGGCAACTAGAAACAAACGAGAAGTCCCCATTGTTTCTGGAAGATATAATAATGTACGATCTTGAACTCTGAACCACTTAGACTGAATATATACCAAAACAGATATCCCAACAAGAAAGAAGAAACATATATAGTGGCAACTGGCATGCAATTCCTTCAGCTAAACTTTTATTAGTTAAAATCCAATCTTTTCTCTAACAAGCCCATAGTGTAAATAACGTTGCTTTTGCAATTCCATATAAATTACCAATTTTAGAACAAATTAAATTATAATCTGCAGTGAGCACCAGGGTCGGTGGAAACAGCGAACAATGTAGGCGCGCAATGGGTAATCTCTGTGGTGGACTAGTTCCATTGCTTGTGATGGGCATGCATAATCAGTGAATAATTAGGTAACAAGCATTGCAGTAGGCAACATTGGTAGTGTGGCCTTGCCTGGCATGGGAAAGCTGTTTGGTTCGGGAGAAAAAAAATGGAATGAAATGAAAAAGAATGTGATGGTATGAAATTAAAAAGAACCAACGAAGGTAGGAGGAAATATTTGAAAGAAAATGAGAGAGTGCGATTTTAAGATGAGATTTGTAAAGAAAAAGGATAGAATGAAGCAACATATTTTCTCAGTTTGGTAATTTGAATTTTTGAACATTTATTTGTTATAGTTCGAAATGTTATTTTATTATTTACACGACTAGCTGAACAAGGCCCATTCCAATGTCAACAAAGCCGAACCATCTTAAAATCTAGAAGTATAGTTGGATATGGTCGGACCACTTCCAATATTTGAATGCCCAAACTGTCAAAACTCTGAACGTTCATACGTCTGGTAATCTTGCTGTCTAGATGACCAGCTGAACCTGGCTTATTGGCCTACAAAAAAGAAGTAATGGGAATGTTTGGGGAACTTTTTTTGAAAATAAGTTAACTTATTTTAAGATAAATTTGGAGATTCCAAATTTTTTTCTGAAAAAAGTTAACTTTTTTTTTTTTTGCAATTTATAGAAATTCAAACGTACATTAAATACATGTATAAATTTTTTTATCAAAATATGAAATTTTTATCCGAAAATAAGTCCATAAGAACTTAAAAAAAGCTCAGCCAAACAGGCTCAATATCTGCACAATGTAAAAAGATCAGTTACGATTGAGGAAACAAAACAAAGTGCACTAAACCAGGTTTATATACACCTTAAAATGAAATGAGAGGGAGTGTGGGACTACGTTTTATGAAACATTGACAATGAGATTTATTTTAAATTTCGTGGAAACTTAAATAAAAGTGAATATAAAATTTACATTTAGGAAAAAATGAATATTGTATAAATTATATGAATATAAAATTTAGTAAATATTATTTTCATATTTTCATGGATTCTCAAGAATTTTTTTAAAAATTATTATTTTATAGATCAGAAAAAAATATTATTTAAACAGAGATTATTATTTTATCGGGTTGAGATTTAGTTGTAGAATGGAAAATATGTTATGACAGAATGGGGCTGTGTATAAGTTTGTCCACTTTCTCTTTTTTTCTTGGTCAATTACCTTGAAAATGTTATTTTCTTGTTCTTAGCCTTTTTTTTCTTTTCTTGAAAGAAATGTTATTTTTTTGATGCAATACTGCATTTATTTTTTTTATTGTTGTTAATAAATAGTTGATAAATATATAAAATAATTGGGTTAGTTAATAATAAAATTTCCTAAATAAATAAAATTGTGTTCCTACCCTCTTTAACCAACATAAATTATGCATGTCCTTACCCCCACAAACCCAATTTTACATCATCTACACAAATATTCATTAACCAATAAATAAATAATAAGTAAATTGAGTAAATAATATTAATTTTAAATAATATATATTTAATAAATAAATAATAAGTAAATTGAGTGCTTCTTTTGTTTTTCCTGCCTTGAAATAAGCATCAATAAGTGTTTGTGTAAATTTCTTGAAAACCAAGAAATTAATCCAACCCCATTGCCTCGTAGAACCACTCCTGAACTAAGGCCCAGGATCTTGATTTCGTAAATGTAGCTTACAGTCATCTTATTCACCCTAATTGGCCTCAATAGGATAATTTAGCATCAGAATTTTCTCTTTTTCGAGTAAAACACATTCTTTTGAAGCTCCGTAATGACCATTTTCTTTCGTTTAAGTTCTTTGGCTTGATAAACTAGCACCTTTCATTTCGTTTTAGTTCTACAAATAGGAATAATGTGATTTAAGACGCAACAAGCTTAGTTTTACATATAATAATAATGTGATTAATTCGGACACAACCTTGATAAAAATTATTAGAAAAAGCATAAGTACATACAAGCAAACATACATAGGACACGCACGCCCAGTAAAAGAGACTGCAAAACACATTTCCTAGGAAACCTGTTTCCTAAGCCCGAATGATCTACCTCTACCACATTCTCGGTTTCTTTTGTGCACTTCAAAATTTCTGAACAATCTTACGTATCAGCCAGGGGTGTTTATCTGTTATAATGTCTCCCATAACATACCCAACAGCAAGCCCACATCCAAGTCCTACTAAAATGAATAACCAATCAAATCCACTTGGAAACTTATCACCGTCAGCATCATCCTCGTTCTAATCAGATGGTGAAAGCTCAGTTCCCCAATTCTTAGATAACAGAAATCCACAAAGTCCCGGGTTTTCCTTGTAAGAGTTGTTGTCAAGATGACTCCTGAGAGCTAGTTGAAGTCCAACGATTCTAGTTGTGTTAGTTTCCCGAGTGACGGAGGAATTGGACCTGTAAGATCATTGTTCGAAAGGTTGAGCAACTGGAGAGCCTCTAGACTTCCAAGAGTTTCTGGAATCTGCCCTGTGAATTTGTTACTTGAAAGGTCAATAGCAGTGAAAACATTTGAAACCTTATTTTACTCTGTCTCTACGCCTTTGTTGCTTAGTATTATCGAGTTGTAATATGAGGCAGTGCATGTAATGTAAGAGGGTAATTGCCAACAACCCATATAGATTCCATATTTATTTTTATATTTGGTACCATTCCTGTACCAAACGCACAACACTTTGTTGGCTCACTCTGTTTCAAATGGACATACTCAAAGTATTGGTGCTATTTAATCGGTATACCACCACATTCATATTTGATAGGAAAAAAATGCCCATGGCAGAAAAAATAGAACGACATAGTTCACCTTCTCCATTTAGTTGAGTTTCAAATAATCTCTTTAAAATCTTTTCATTTGCTCTCCTCATCGCCAAATTGCCGCAATTCCCTTTCTCGGAAATGTCTGAAAATCAGACACACTCTCAGCTTTCGGTCACAGTCCTAAGCTCTCTCAAAAGTACATATTGTGATCTCCCTCTGTCCCATTATTGTAATCATTTCTCGAGATTTATTTTCTTTCATATTAGTAATCCAACTCTTTATTCAGTATGCACCTATAATTTTTTTTAAGATTGTTTAGCATGTCCAGCATGACTTCAACCACCCGAACTACAAGATTAATTCAAAAATGTTCGGTGGACGTTATAGCCTCTCTAATTAGGTCCTTTACTCTGTACTGTTCATATGGGTAAATCAACCATTCGGCTAACTGCTTTTGGTTCCCAAGGGGACCTTACCTAGTAGAGTTTGGTTGTGCCAGGAGGTATCTTGCGTGTATGAATGTTATGAATGTCAGGTTATGAATGTCATTTGGGTGATGAGGTACAAAAGAAAGTTGGAATGTAGAGCTTTTCCGAGAAAAAACTTGCTAGGGCATTCTCACTGTTTTTTAAGAAATAAAAATTGAAACTGCGATGATTTTACGTTCACCTTTAAATTTTTCAATAAAAGTTGCAGTTTGGGCCTCAGGGGAAAGCTCCAAGGCGAAGATCGATGAATATTTCAGGGTTTTAATTCCCGAAAATGCAGCTTCATTTTGCAATGACTGTTAAAGCTTAAAACATGTTTTCTGTAAGCAGATCTGGATCCTTGATTATTATTGCAGGAGCTCCTTGTTTAGATCAGAACAAAACTTCTTTGGTTTGCACTTATTCAGTACACTTCTGTATGCGAGACGATGTATCAGATGCTGAATTACATCTTTAGGTAATAGTACATTCTATACAATTTGGTCTAAAGGAAAATGTCCCAATAAAATATGAGAATTTCTTTCCAAAATTTAATGAGTGCTTCAAAAACAAATTTTCTAGATCCGCACTTGCTTACAAAAAAATTTCATATTTTTAAGCACGATATATAATGTGATGATTATTGAGTACTTAAATTTAACAAATAGGAATAATGTGATTTAAAATGCAACGAGAATTTTAGAATTTTATATTTTTTATAATGAAAACACCTTTTTCTGGAATACATTAGTATACCAAAATACCAAATTTTGGTGATCACTATATAATATAGTTAATTAATTTTATTCCAAACTTGGATTCCATGCAACTATATAATTAAACAAAATTTATTTATCTAACTAACCTCTTTGATTTTACCGAATTCTATTCCCTATAAATATATAACTGAATAATATTTATTTATTCACAGCCGTGCCGAATTGGATCTGTTACCAAGCCACTTATACTATCGAATAGGATTACTAATTTCACATTAAGTTAGTTACAACTACATGTTTAAGTAATGCGAGAATTATATTTATTATCAATAATTTAATATCTTTATTTTTAATTAATAATTTAATCCCAACTCTCTGGTTATCAGCAAGTAAAATATGTTATTTTGGAGACGACAATCCTGACCAAAATTTATTATAGAAAAATACAAAGTACCATACAATTAAACATGCATAAGACAATAATTGCAATACAAGAACCATACCTATAACAGTAATTGCATCCGCATGCCAGGTAAAAGAGATTGCAAAACACATTTCTTAGCAAACCTGTTTCCCTAAGCCCGAATGATCTGACTCCTCCGCATCCTCGATTTCTTTTGTGTCCTTCCAAATTTCTGGAAAATCGCAAAAATCAGCCACAGATGCCTATCTGTAAAAATGTTTCCCATAACAAACCCAACTACCAGCCCACTTCCAAGTCCGGCTAATATGAATAGCCAATCAAATCCACTCGGGAACTTATCATCATCAGAATCATCCTCGTCGTCATCAGGTGGTGACAGCACAGTTCCACAATCCTTAGATAACGGGAATCCACAAAGACCTGAGTTTTCCTTGTAAGAATTGTTCTCAAATGTTTTGAACTGCGGGCCTTGTGGTATGTGACCACTTAGGAAGTTGTGAGACACATTGAAGAAAGCAAGAAAATTCAGTTGTGCTGCTAACTGTTGAGGGATGACTCCTGAGAGCTTGTTCTGAGAAAGGTCCAACGACTCAAGCTGTGTTAGGTTCCCGAGTGATGGAGGAATTGGACCTGTAAGATCATTGTTTGAAAGGTCGAGCAACTGGAGAGCCACAAGACTTCCAAGAGATTCTGGAATCTGCCCTGTGAATTTGTTACTTGAAAGGATGATAGCAGTGAAAATATTTGAAATCTTTTGGTAATCTGTCTCTACACCTTTGTTGGTAAGAATTATTGAGGTGTAATATGGGAAAAAGTATTTAAAAGTGACACTACCAACAAAGGATGTAAAGCTCATATTTGTCTTCATATATGGTTCCATGCCTGTACGGGAAAGTTTCATTGCATTCCAAATCTGGATATAATATACAGGCAAAGCACCAGTTAAAGAGTTATGAGAGAGATCAATAATGCACAGCATTGGGAACTCTGAAGGATTCCTTGGACTTCCAATTTCACCATGAAACATGTTGGAATGCAGGAGCAGAACTTGTAGTCGTTGAAGAGTCCCGAGCCAAGTGGGGAAAATTTGTTTCATCTGATTATTTGATAAATCCAAAATCTGTAACGTTTTACAATTTGACAACGATTCTGGAACTTCCCCTATCAACTGGTTTCGACTCAAGTCCAATACCTTCAAATCACATTCTTTTGGGTATATCTGAGGAATTGTACCAGAAAAGTTGTTGTCTTGGAGAACAAGGGCTTCCAAAGAATTTGCAAGGCACTGTGGGATTGGTCCACTCATGCTGTTATTCAACAAATCTAGTACTTTTAGAGACATGGCAGCACATATCATGGGTGAAATATCTCCCGTTAATCTGTTGTTAGACACCAGGTACAAATTTGTATTTGGTGGTGGAACTGGGAGATTCCCATGTAGCATATTATCGCTTATGTCTATCATTTTTAAACTATTACTTTGAATAACAACCGGATTCTGTTCAATGGCTGTCAGGTAGTTATCATTAAGGGTAATTACCTCCAAATTAGTACTTGCATTCCAAATCCAGTGTGGTATTTTACCATGAATATTGTTTCCATTCAGACCAAGAAACCTTAATTTACTCTGGAACTGCAGAAAGTGTGGGAACTCCTTTAAGTTACATTGGCCAAAATTTAAAAATTCAAGCTTTGGAAGAGTGAAGTTAAAGTGATGGCGGACAATCAAATTAATATCGCACCGAGATATATCGAGAATGGTTAGGTTTCTTGAAGTCAGAAAAAGGTCAGCCTCTAGTGTGCCAGTGAAGTTATTTTTTACAAGTAAAAGAACTTCCAGGTTATTGAGTTGAGAAATTGAGCGAGGAATTTGACCTGTTAGCTCATTATGGCCCAGACCTAATCCAATTAATTGGGTCATGTTCATCAGCCACAACGGGATTCCGCCAAAAAGGTAATTTTGGTCAAGGTAAAGATGAGTAAGCTGGGTTAGGTTTGCAAGAGATGGTGGAATATCACCATGTAGATTCGTATTTTCAAGGTTTAAGTAATTGAGTTTACTAAGCTTCTGAAGCCACGAAAGATCCCCTGAATTATTGAACATATTAGATGCAACTGATAAAACAGTGAGTTGGGTCAGGTTACCGATTGAGGGCGGAATTGATCCCGAAAAATAGCAACTTTTGAGTCGCAACCAAGTGACTGACTGCAAATTTCCGATTGAGGCCGGGATCTTACCAGAGAAATTCGTCAAAGCAATATCAAGTTCCCTCAAGGAGCTTGTTTTGTTAAACTCTGGAAAGTAACCACTGAGATTTTGATTGTCGCTCACATTAAGAACAAGCAGGCCTGGTAGATTGAAAATGGCAATCGGAAAGCCTCCATGCAAATAGTTGTGAGACAGATCAAGGGAAGTCAATTTGGACATTCCCGACAACTTGAGTGGAATTTGGCCGGAAAATGAAGAGGACGAGAGGTTTATAGAGGATAAACTTGAAAGATGGGAGATCTCGGATGGGATTGAAGAGTTCATAAAGTCATTTTCGGCAAGGTTTAAGTTCCGGAGATGAACAAGGCTGAACAGGGTGCTGTTGGAGTGAAGAGTAGCAGTTATTAGACTGCTACTGAGGTCAACACCAATAACGTAACCAGTAGCCTCATCACACTCAACCCCGTCCCACGAGCAGCAGTCACTGCTGCTATGACCTCCAGCCTTCCAAGATGCCGTCTTCAAGTAAGCAGATGAATTAGAAGAGGCAAAAAGGCTTTGCTTAAATTGTAAAAGCGCATACCTTTCGTGATCGTGGCATGACTGAGTAGTATTAATAGTGTAGGACATAGCAATTACATGAAGAGAGTACAGAAGAAACATGAATATTAAGACTTTAAAGCTTTGTGGCGCGGCCATGGCAGATAATAATCAAATAGCTCTGTGTGAAGTTTTGTGATATGGGCAGAACTAAATGTACTAGTATATATATACACACAATGTGAGTATTCAACAATAATATGGATACTAATAATCACAGCATATCTGGCAAAAAAAAAAAAAAAAATAATCACAGCATTAATCATATTCACACCGAACAAAGTTCCAAAACAGGAAGACTTGCATTTCTTTCTCACTACAAAAGCAGCGAAATGACAGTAAAAATAGACTTCCAAAACAGGAAGACTTGCTTTTATATGTGTGATTAATGCTTTTTATCAATCACTATGGAAATCTTCGACCTGATATCGTAGACTACGTTTTCTACATCGCACTGGCCTACATACCTTTTGGAAGAAGCTAGGGAAATGCATCTCACTGGTGTACCTTAAAGAATCATCACTTGCAACCTACAATCACCGGTGTTTCTTCTTACATTCTTAAATATTTTTTTTTATCTGACTTCATTTTGAAACACTTACGGCATAATAATGTTTTAAAAGAAAGACATTGGAAACTTGATAACAAACAAGAAGACCCTTCTGTTTGATTCTCCAAAAGATTAATTAGAATTTTAGTCTAAAAAATTATACTAGCTAGTTTTACGAATGTTTTGGGTTTGGAATGGAATATTCATTGACTAAATTATTCATTTCATTTCATAAATTATGCATTTCCGTCGATTGATTCCGTAAATTATGCATTTGATCTCTTATTCACTCTGATTGGCCTCAACTTGATAATTTAGCATCAGGGTTGTCGCTTTTTCGAGTAAAACACTTTCTTTTAAAACTCCGTAATGACCATCTTCTTTTGTTTCGGTTCTTTAACTTGATAATCTAGCACCTTAATTCTTTCTTTTTGGTTTTAGTTTTGCAAATAAAAATAATTTGATTTTGGACAGAACAACCCTGACCAGCAAGCAAACATATCTTAGCAAACATACATAGGACAATAGTTGCACACGCATAAAAGAGACTGCAAAACACATTTGTTTCATAGAATTTTGAGTCATTAGTCTCCTTTCACGCACAATAATTATATATATCTCAGCAAGAGGAAACTTCTTCTAATAATTATATTATTATTTCAGAGCAGCAGAGACTAACAAAGTATTGATTCATTTTTACCAGCATACTGAGAAATTCTATATGCATGAGGCCACGAGCTAGAGCCACCTTTTTGCATAGAAGAAGAGTTCATGAACAAAGCTATTCATTGATTCATTTACTAATGTGTGTTCATATAAATGGATATAAAACTTGTGACAAATAATATTATGTTTCTCACTTTCAACCTATTCTTAATTGTTTATGTAAATTTTGTATTATGTCTTAACATTATTAATTTGGATTGAAATTTGAAAAAATCAACTTAAAAAATACATGCAAACCAAGATTAAAAATGTTTAGGATTAAAAAAAAAAGATAGATACGAGCTGTAATAATTGAAATAAAAATAGTCTATCGTATCTATCAAAACCATCACTGCTTTATCTATTTTTACACGCGTTGATGAAATTAAGTTGGAATTTTCTTTTTGTTCCTACTACTTTTTGAATAAACTTTAAAGTAATTATAAAGAACTCGAGGCCCCTAGTTGACCTTGACCCCAAGTTAGGGGGTGATGCACTGATGCTGTCCCAATATCCACTGAATGGAAGACTTGGACCTGTAAATCTTTGGAATGGTACAGAGAAAGGAAATCCTAGCTGCAAACAGATACTTAATGCATTCCATTTCTAAGAACCCTTCTGTTTAACTTTGGTTTATTTGTGGTAGTTCAGGGTACTGGAATATCAGAATATTACTCCGAAGGTACACTTAGACAAATGAAAAGGAATTAGCAACTGAGCTTTTATTATAAATTGTTGTGGATAGATATATAGAATAGGAAAATCAAGGTGCATAAATTTATTGAATTTTGGGTTTAACTGGGAATAGATGATGATGATCAAATGTTTGTTGAATTTCAAATGGTGGAAGCAGAAGACAGTAAGACTTGGAACCAGTTACGAAAAAGGGCTAAAACCAAAGAACTATCATTCCCTTTGTACATTAAGAAGATAACAACCAAACATTTATAGAACAATAATTCTAGATGATAGCAAATCTGCAACATCAAATCTTGTTTTCTAGTTCTAAATGATCTGCTCTTCTGCATCCTCTTGTTCTTCGTGTGGACAATCCCATTGATCAGCCAGGGGTGCCTATCCATTAAAATGTATCCTATAACAAACCCAACCACAAGCCCACTTCCGAGTCCTGCTAATATGAATACCCAGTCGAATCCACTTGGAAACTTATCATCATCATAATCATCTTCAGCATTGTCATGTTCTTCAGCTGTTGGTGACCGCAGAGTTCCACATTTCTTAGATAAGGGGAATCCACAAAGTCCCCAGTTCTCCATGTAAGAATTGTTGTTGAATGTCTTAAATTGTGCGCCTTGTGGTATGGGACCAGTTAAGAGGTTGTAAGATACATTGAAGAGTTCGAAGAAATTAAGTTGGTCGGCTAACTGTTGAGGGATGACTCCTGATAGCTTGTTTTGTGAAAGGTCCAATGATTCAAGCTGTCTTAGGTTGCTGAGGGATGGAGGAATAAAACCGCTAAGCTCGTTGTTTGATAGGTTGAGGGACTGAAGCGCCTTTAGGCTTCCAAAAGATTCAGGAATCTGCCCTGTGAATTTGTTACTTGAGAGGTCAATAGCAGTGAACATATTTAAAATGGTACTGTACTCCCTCTTTGCACCTTTGTTTGTAAGTGAAATTGAGATATCATATGCGATTGTCCACACCGAGTCATTGGTGGTAAAAACTATTTCTGTCTTCATATACAGCTCGACATATGTTCCAAAAGATCTCATTGCATTCCAAATCTGGATATATTCCACAGGCAAATCACTGGTTAAAGAGTTGTCAGAGAGATCGATTATACGCAACATTGGGAACCCTGAAGGAAATTTAGGACTTCCTATCACACCATGAAACTTATTGGAACACAGAATTAGAACTTGGAGTTGCAGAAGAGTGCCTAACCAAATGGGAAAGGTTTGTTTAATCCGATTATTTGATAAATCCAAAATCTGAAGCATTTTACAGTTTGACAATGATTTTGGTATTTTCCCTGTTAACTGATTCTGACTCAAGTCCATCACCTTCAAGTTGCATTCTTCTGTGTATGTTTGAGGAATTGTACCAGAAAAGTTGTTGTTTTGAAGAATAAGGGCTTCTATAGAATCAGAAAAACACTGGGGAATTGGTCCGCTCATGCTGTTGTACGACAAATCCAGTATTTTGAGTGACATTGCATCACAAATCATTGGTGAGATATCTCCAGTCAATGTGTTGTAGGAGACAGAGTATTGAACTATATTTACTGGTGGAATTGGAAGATTTCCTTGCAGCAAATTATCGCTAATATCGACAGCTATTAAATTTTTACATGCAAGAGCAAACAGATTCGGTTCCATGGATGTCAGGAAGTTACCAGAAAGTCTGATTTCCTGCAGATGACCACTTGCATTCCATATCCATTGTGGTATTTCACCGTGAATGTTGTTGAGACTCAGGAATACTACCTCCAACTTGTCCAAATATTTTATAAAATATGGGATATCTCGTAAGTTACATCCACTCAGTCCTAAATATCTAAGTCTTGGTAGGGCATAGTTAATCTGATGTGGGTAAGTAACATTATCTTGTTAAAAGATAAAGTGAGGTAGGTAAGCTTTTGAAGACGTATAAAAATGTCGGGCACTACTCTACCTACAAGGTTATTACCAAAAACAGAAATACGTTCAAGGTTCTTGAGTTGAGAAAATGAGATTGGAATTCGGCCTGTTAGTTCATTAGAGGCTAATAGTAATTTGCTTAAGCGGGTCATGTTCATCAGCCAAATAGGGATTTCACCAGAAAACTTATTAGATTCAAGGCTAAGAGAGGTAAGTTGAGTCAGGTTGCCAAGAGATGATGGGATAGAACCATATAGACTGGTCTTCTCAAGTTCCAACAACGTAAGTTTAGTTAGCTTGTCAAGCCATGAAAGCATTTTTGATTCATTGAACATGTTAAGTGAAAGTGATAAATAAGTGAGTTGGGTCAAGTTACCAATCGAGTCTGGAATTGATCCTGAAAAATAGCATCTTTCGAGTTGCAATTTAGTCAGTAACTGCAGGTTTTCGATTGATGCTGGTAGGTAACCTGAGAAACTGGTGAAATCAAGTTTCAGTTCCCTTAAAGAGCTTGTTTGGTTGAACACTGGCAAAAAGCCAGTAAGATTATCATTGTGACCCACATCAAGAACAAGCAGGTCTGGTAAATAGAAAATGTCTACCGGAAAGTCACCATACAAATTGTTGAAGGATAAATCAAGGGAGGTCAACTTGGACAATCCTGCAGCTAAAGTGGAATTAAAAAAAAAAAAAAACAGGAACGAATTGTTAAAACTTGAAATATAAACTTGAAAATCAATTAAATTTAATTTTTATATGAATTTAAACTTTTGCAATATACAGGTAGGGGTGACCTTAATAACACACATACGATGTGTGTTCTTGGTTTGATGATTGTTGTGTAATTCCTAATTTCAGTATATTGTGTGTGTGAGTGATATTTAGCTGCGAGCTTTTATATGAGCCTTAGTTAAATTTCTTGTAGTGTTTAATTTGTAGATCCATCAATTTAGGGTTGGGAAAAAGATAATTAGGGTAAGATCAATATGCATAACTGAAGTGTACAAGTCAAACAAATGGAACACAAAGTGTCGAAAGGGCAATCTACCCTAAAGTTTATAAATTTTGCATTTGATGGAAAATATATAATTTTGTCAAATGTTAAATTGTGAATGCAGAAGACACTAAACCATTTGTAGAAAGGACTGAACCACAGATAATTTATGAGAGTCACACACTGACACATGTGTTAATCATTACAAGTACAAGAAAGGGGAGGAAGAGTGCAGATCACATGTTTCAGGGAAATGATAAATAACAGAGTTGGGTCAATTTACCAATTGAGGCTGGCATCGATCCTGAGAAATTGCATCCGTCGAGTTGTAATTCAGTCAGTGACTGCAAGTTTCCTATTGAGACTGGTAGGTAACCTGAAAAACTCGTGAAGCCAAGTTTCAGTACCCTTAATGAGCTCGTTTGGTTGAACTCTGGCAAAAAGCCAGTAACATTATCATTGCCACCCACATCAAGAACAAGCAGGTCTGGTAAATGGAAAATGTCAACAGGAAAGTCACCGTAGAACTTGTTATAGGAGAGATCAATGAAGGTTAAGTTCGACAATCCTGTAACGTAAGTGGAATCAAAACAAATATAAGAACAGAGCATTAAGACTAAATGTTAAAACTTGATATTTGATATATTAAGATACTTGTAAGAACTCCCTCTAATACTTTCTTTAGACTGGTGAAGGCAGGCACCTATGATCCACACTTCCACCCATAAATGGGTTTTCGTGTGAGGGGGAGCCTTAGAATATAATATAAAATCTTTGCAAGGCCTCCATCTAATATTCTAAGGTTTTAGATGAGTTGGGTACTTAACATATTACATGTAATTCTTAAATGAATTTTGCATTAAAAGGTACCATAGAACTGGGCTTTGGCATTTTAACAAAAAGCTTAAATGTTTAATGAATTTTGCATGATAAAGTACCATTGTCTGCATCTTTGAGGGAAGTGATGATAAGTGAGTTGGGTTAAATTACCAATTGAGGCCGGAATTGATCCTGAGAAATAGCTACCGCTGAGCTTCATTTTGGTCAATGAATGCAGATAGCCGATTGAGGCTGGCAGATTACCTGAGAAATTTGTGTAAGCAAAATCCAGTGCCATAGACCCATAAGAGGGCTTGTTTGGTTAAACTCTGGAAAATAACCATTAAGATCTTCATTGCTAGTCACATTAAGTACAAGCAGTTCTGGTAAATGGAAAATACTTATCGGGAAACCACCATGCAAATTGTTATAGGAGAGATCAAGAGAGGTCAACTTGGAGAATCTTGATAGTTCAAGTGGGATTTGGCCAGAAATAACCGAGAAAGAGAGGTTTAGAGTGGATAAGAGTAAAAGATGGGTAATTTCATGTGGTATTGGAGAGTTCCTGAAGTTATTGTCAGCCAAGTTCAATCAATTTCTTTTACTTTTAAAAGAGTAAAAGTGACATGCAAAAACGGGCAGAGATGGTCGTCTGCTGGCCAGAACCGAGGGTGTGGATGAAGTTCAAGTCCAGCTGTTTGAATCACTCTATTGTACTCGGTCTTACATTTACTACAAGTACAACTGTTTAACCATCAGATTCAGTAAACTTTTTGTGGCCTTGTAATTTGTGATCAATCAATCTACAAAACATATCTAATGACTGAAGAGTCTTGTAGTTTCAGTTAATAAACAAAGAAGAAGAAGCATATACATAATCTTATTGAAACAAGAGGTCAGATAAACAAATTTTTGCAGCAAAAATCCCTTCATTAATGGATGAAAGTTTTTTGACTTCCGGTCCAAATATTGTCAGCACGCGTGGTTGTAAAAAAATCCATTCTTCTAGTGGATCAATCTTCACTATCTCCTTCATAGTCTGAAAGTGTTTGTTCAAGTTCCATCCCCAATTCATCTTCACTATCTCCTTCGTTGTGTGCGAGTGCCTGCTCAAGTTCCATTGCTAAGTCATCATCAATACCATCTTCCTCCGGTTGACAGTTATCGTTATCCCTTTGATTGGGGGAGTGATCCAATTCACTACATATAGTGTCTTGCTGTTGTCGGAGGTTGCAAGACTCTCGATATTTACAATGTTCATCAACAGGACGTTAGCCATATCTAGTGTGTTGATAAAACAGTTCTTTCACATTGCTCCACTCTTCACTAGTATCTCCCACCACATCTTCAATCAATCTACGATTTTCCGTTAGGTGTTTTATGTCATGAATATCTGTCGTATCACCCACCTCTTTTAGAGCTAACTTCTTGTCAAGTTCATAATCTGTTGACATTTTCTTAAGGTGACAAACGTCGAGTTCCATACCCAAGTCCATGTGAATAAAATGTTCTACATGACTGTTTTCGAATAACTTCTTTTGTGCAATTCGAATGGTTGCATCCTCTTTAGCTCGGAGTTCTTTCATCTTCTCAGTTACTGAACCTTCCTTTAAATCTACAGCGCCGAAAAGAAACATATTGCTTTCCAACATTCGGTTGACCACAGCTGAGGCAACATTCACCTTCCCCTTTTTCGAGTCAACAAGAAGTTTTCTGAGTCTCCTAAGTTCTCCGAGAGAAATATAAATCCGAAAAGAAGGCTTGTATGGTTGAGTCTCGTGAAGACAATAAAGCCCTCCAAGTCTGGTAGACAGAGATGCATTAGACACTGCATAACCAATGCAATGAAAATAGAGAGATTGCATGAAGCAGGCAATGTTAGTTGTAGGTCTGGCCTCATAAATGAATGAGAATTTCCTGCAAGTCCATACTTTCTTCATATCAACTAACGTCGTTAATTCATGTTTGACAAACTCCTGAATAAGCTCATCGATATCTAATTTGAAGGTTTCGATGTCAAATGACAGACCTTTCTTTCTCTTCTTAAGAGTGAATTTATTTGGCCCAGTATCCATCTAGAACACAAGTAGAACAATTGAATTTGCAATGTTCTCGCAATATTTGAAATCCCACTGCTGAAAACCCACGCCACGCAAATCAAGCACCTTAACAGATTTTATAATGTGCCATGCAAGGTTCCGAAACAGAATAGAATAAAAATTACAGATTATGACAGAATGGTGGCGGTGTATATGCTGTCCCCTCTGACTTTTTTTTTTTATTTCTTTTTTGTTGGTCAATCCACTTTCAATATAAAATGATACCTATGATTAAATACACTTTTTTATGTACCTTTCAAAAGAAAATATTAGATATCCACTCTGTTCTAAAAATCAGTGATTAATCACGATTAATCACCGATTAATCCATGTTTCATGGGTTACCGCACTGATTAATAATCCGATTAATTCTCAAATACCTGATTAATCCCTGGACAGTGTTTCTACCGATTAAGTTTGATTCCCGCTTTTTACAACACTGGACATCCAAAACGATTCTCATATTTTATTTATGTCATATATGTATCTAGTATGTGTATATAATTGGTAATTTTTCCATAATAATATGAATATTTATTCATATGAATTCACAAATTAAAATATAGAAAATTTTGTGGTAAATTTTTTGGAAAAATATATATGAAAATAATTTAGATAGATCTTTTTTTCTGAAAACATTTAAATTATTCATTATATTGTTTTCGTTGGTTATTTGTGATTTTTGTATCAGTAAAAAATGTTTATAAAATTAAAAGTGTTATTGGATTTATAAGTAAATTTTTTAATGTAATAATGTTAAAATACATATTTTCAATATATATTCTAAAAATTCAAAAAATTATATACATTTTATATATTATTGCGTAAAAAATAAATTTTAACTATATTAAAATTTAAAAAATATAAATTTGTTTTATGTGATAATATTTTTAAAATGAAAAAATTTTCCTGTCCAAAAAGAGGTTTTACTGTACTATTGCACTTATACATTTTCATTATTTTCATCACTGTATGCCTTCATCGTAGACACTCAACAAGAAGCATAAGCCCATCCAAGATAAGAAATATTTAGTGTCGGTCGGTAATGGAGTAGTTCAAACCGAAGATAGACAATAAAGAAGTGAAGAGTATTGGGAAGCTACTATGGCTATGAGCGTCTCTAATTGAATTAATTATATTGATTGGTTAAAATAATATAAAATAATAATTATATAAAATTTGTTGAACTTATGTTCTAACGAGATTATTTTTAATAATTGATTATGTTCTAAAATAAATTTTTTTTATTATAAGAATGTCTCATCACAAGCACAACAAACATTTTTATGCGGGAATTGACATGGACATCACTACAAATATGCCGTCCTTCAACAACAAATATGTGACTGTTTGACAAATTTGTTGCTCAACTTATAAGTTATTTATTTCGGAAATTTTTTTGTATTTACATACTTTTTTTTAGAAAAAATGTTTATGGAGAATTTATATTCATAATCTTGCAAAAATAAGTTACTTATTTCAGAAAAAAGTACAGATTTCCTAACTTTTACTTTTTTGCAGAATAAGTAACTTATTTCTGAAAAATAAGATTTGCCAAACGAGCCCATAGTCAACCATTTGGTGTTGGCTATGGTTTTTGCTAAAGGAAGTGGCTTGTTCGAGAGTCTCATGTATAAGGTGTTGTTTATATCGTAAAATGTTATAATTACATAAAATTTCATAAAAGAATTTATAAAATGATAAATATCTCAATCGATTATAATTCAATAGTCAATAAAAACTCACATTAGTGGAATTTAATCACTTTAATACAATTCAAAATATGTAGCCAATAACATTACTCTTAGAGCATCTCCAATGATATTAGATAAAAATGATTAGCTAAATTACATTGTTAAATATAATTGATGTGATTTAATGTCAGTGTTTAAGTGTTACAGGTAAAGAGAGTTTAACTTGTTAATGAAAGCAGTTGTAACAGAGTTTGAGTATACGCTGATTGCTGGAAGCGCAAACGCTGACAGAGGAAAGCGTAAACACTGATAGCTGAATACATGGAAGCGCAAACACTGTTAGCATGGAGAGAACAGAGTTTGCTAAAGTCTGTCTACTGGGAGCGTCTACAAGTCAACAGAGTTTGAAGATTAATTTAATATTAATATGGAAGCAATATCTTTGAAGATTGGATAGCTATCAAAGAGATTGAGTTGACTTAGAAGACGTGTAGCAATCGTAATTGATATCAATTGTATAGCTTAATTTTAGGAGAATCAATTTACGATTGTATGTAGCTGTATATCTTATAAATACAGTTAGGTTAACCCTAGAAGGGTATCCATCGTGAACGAATAACATTCTTGTAACCTAAGCAGCTCTCTGTGATACTTTACATCACCGAGAGAGGAATTATTTATTCCAAACAGTTTTAAGAGTTAAAACGTGTGTTCTTGTTACTTATTCATACAGTACTTGATTATATATTGTGTATTCGACTTAACATAATATATTGATTATGAATCATCTGATTCTGAAGATGATGAGGAGATGATGCAAATGGCTGCATTGATGGTAAAGACCTTCAAGAAGATGGGATACAAGAACTTCAAGAAGGGAAAGAGATTCTCCAAGGACTACTCAAAGTTTGACAAGAAGAATTTCAAGAAATCTGAGGGAAAGGACTTCAAATCTGGTAAGAAAGATAAGTCTGAGATTCAATGCTACAAATGTAAGGAGATGGGTCACTATGCTCCTGAGTGCAAGAAGGGTAAAACTGAAAAGGCACTCTACACCAAAGGCAGAGATTGGGCAGACACTTCAGATTCAGATGAGGAAGTCAACTATGCTCTCATGGCTACTACTAAGACTGAAAATGATGATCTCAAGGTACCTCCAACTACCTATGCTTATAACACTGATGATATAACTGAATTGAGAATTTATCTTAAAGCATTGCATATCAGTTATAGGGATCAGACTTTAGAAAATGAGAGGATAAAGTCTGAGTGTTCTCAACTCAAAGAAAGAAATAAACTTGTTGAGGAACAGCTAGAGAACATGAATAAAATTCAAAAAGAGAGAGATGATGCAGTGTTTATTGAACAGGAGTTGCTAGGTAAGTATAAGCAACTAGAATCTGAATTGGAGGATACTAAACACATCATTAAAACATGGACACACTCTGGTAAAGACACTCAAGAAGTGTTTCAGTCAGATACAGTAGGTCTAGGTTACTCTGTAGGAGATGAACTTAGATTTGAAAATCAGGTAAAGGTTAGACCACATTGTTCATCTGAGGGTAATGTCATGGGAACAGGTGGACCTAAGACTGAAGCACAGAAAAAGGCTGTTAAAGAGTCATATGCTAAAACTTTTGTTAAAGAGGCTAACATTGGTTTAATGACAGATAAACAACTAAAGCATAAGCTTAAGGAGATAAAATCTGTCAACAAACAGAGAATGCCTAAGAAAAACAGAAATGGTAAGGTAGGCATAACATCAGGAATAAAGCCAATGCTTGCTTCATTAGCTCCTAGGAAAACATGCTTTAACTGTGGTAGCACTAATCATCTTGCTAATTTCTGCAGTAAGAATAAAAACATTAATTCTTTGCCCTCTAAAACTGCAGTAAAGAGTGATTATGTGAGAACAAGACAACAGACTTTATGCAAACACTGTGGAAGTACTTGGCACTCTATTTACACTTGCAGAGATTATCATGCTATTTACTATAATTACTATGAACCCAAACCAAATTTGAAATGGGTTAAAGTAAACTCTGCAAATGTAAACTCTGAAAAAGTTAGCTTAAACTCTGTTAATGTGAATTCCGCTGCAAAAGCTAACAGAATTAAGAAAGCCAAAGGATCCAAGCAAGTCTGGATCCTTAAAACTAATAATCAGTGATTGTTTGTGATTGCAGGGCACCAGGGTCAGTACCCTAGTCGTGGACAGTGGATGTTCAGGACACATGACTGGAAATAAAGCCCTGCTATCAGAGTATGAGGAGAAGGCTGGCCCAGAAGTTTCCTATGGAGATGGCAACATAGGACATACACTGGGATATGGCAATATTAATCTTGGAAATGTCATCATCACAAATGTAGCTCTGGTTCCAGGACTCAAGCATGATTTGCTATCTGTGAGTCAAATCTGTGACAGAGGATATCATGTAGATTTTCAGCCTGAATATTGTCAAGTGATCAGTAAATCTACAGGGAAAGTTGCTCTAGTTGGAAACAGACACAACAACATCTATGAAATAAAATTGTCAACCAACTCAGATGGAAAAGCAGTGTGTCTGTCTACAAGAATGTCCAGTGAAGAGAGTTGGAAATGGCACAAGAAACTCTCTCATTTGAACCTGAACAACATCAATGAGCTAATCAAGAATGATCTTGTAAGAGGACTACCAAAGTCCTTGTTGAATGTAGAAGGACTGTGTGATTCTTGTCAAAAGGCTAAACAGAGAAAAGTCTCCTTCAAAAGCAAATCTGAGTCTTCAATTGTTGATCCTTATCATCTACTACATGTTGATCTTTTTGGTCCAGTGAATGTGATGTCTCTTGGAAAGAAGAAATATGCATTAGTCATTGTTGATGAATATACCAGATTCACATGGGTATATTTTCTTGCAAAGAAGGATGAAACATCATTAACACTGACAGAACATATAATCCAACTGGACAAAGGGTCAGAGCATCAAGTGAAGATAATCAGAAGTGACAATGGAACTGAGTTCAGAAATTCATCTATGGAAGAATTTTGCAAGAGTAAAGGGATCAAACAAGAGTTTTCTGCACCTGGCACTCCACAACAAAATGGTGTAGTGGAGAGGAAGAACAGAACTTTGATAGAAGCTGCTAGAACCATGCTAGATGAAGCAAAGTTGCCAACTTATTTCTGGGCAGAAGCAGTTCAAACTGCTTGTTTTACTCAAAATGCAACACTGATCAACAAGCATGGTAAAACACCATATGAAATGGTGAAGAAGAAGAAGCCAAATCTAAAATACTTTCATATTTTTGGATGCAAGTGCTTTGTGTTGAAGACTCATCCTGAACAGTTGACCAAATTTGACCTAAAGGCAGATGAAGGAATTTTTGTTGGCTATCCACTGTCAACAAAGGCATTCAGAGTTTATAATCTGAGAACCAGAGTGATCATGGAGTCTATTCATGTGTCATTTGATGACAAGAAAATAACTGGACTTGAAGATGTTAATGAGCATGATCAACTGCACTTTGAAAATGAAGATTTATTAAACTCGGATGATATAGATCTGACAAACACTGTTGAGGTCAATTCTGAACCTCTTCTGGTAAAAATTGAAGAAACTTTTCAATCAGAAACAAGGGAAGAACCAGTTGAGGGGGAGCATGAAGAATCACATCAAATTGATAATTCAAACACTGATAGTGACTCAATTGATAACTCTGAATCAAACACTGTTGATTCAAACTCTGAACATTCAAATTCTGAGCAGTCACATTCAGGGGGAGCATCAGAAAGTGAAGAAAGGCACCAAGAAAATCAGGAGAGCATGGATCAAGGGGGAGGATCACATGATGACAGAAGCAATCTGCCTTCTGCAAGAAAATGGACTAAGTCACATACACCTGATTTAATTATTGGTGATCCAGATGCAAGAGTAAGGACAAGAAGTGCAACAACAAATGAATGTCTGTTTCATGCATTCTTGTCACAAACTGAGCCAAAGAAAGTAGAAGAAGCTCTGAAAGATGCTGACTGGATAACAGCAATGCAAGAAGAGCTAAATGAATTTGAGAGAAATGAGGTGTGGACCCTTGTACCAAGGCCAAAGAACAGATCCATTGTTGGTACTAAATGGGTTTTCAGAAATAAAACTGACAGTGATGGTGTGATCACAAGGAACAAAGCAAGACTGGTAGCTAAAGGCTATTCACAGCAGGAAGGAATAGATTATGATGAGACTTTTGCACCAGTTGCCAGGTTGGAGGCAATAAGGATGTTTCTTGCCTATGCTTCTCACAAGAAATTCAAGGTTTTTCAAATGGATGTGAAAAGTGCTTTTCTGAATGGAAAACTTAAAGAAGAAGTATTTGTTGAACAACCACCTGGTTTTGTAGATCCAAAATATCCAGATCATGTCTACAGGTTAGACAAAGCACTCTATGGACTCAAACAGGCACCTAGGGCATGGTACGAAACACTTGCTAAATTTCTACTAGAAAGTGGGTTTCACAGAGGTACTATTGACAAAACTCTGTTTTACTTTCAATCTGGTAATGACCTGCTCTTAGTTCAGATATATGTAGATGATATCATTTTTGGATCTACTAATGATAAACTCTGTAAGAAATTTGCCAAGCTCATGCAGTCTAGATATCAAATGAGTATGATGGGAGAGTTAAGCTATTTTCTAGGCTTACAGGTGAAGCAAACAGATGATGGAATTTTCATTAATCAAGCAAAATATACCAGAAATCTTCTCAAGAAATTTGGTATGCTTGACTGTTCGTCTGCAACAACTCCCATGGCAACTGCAACAAAACTGGACAAAGATACAGGTTCATCAGTGGATATGACAAGTTACAGAGGGATGATTGGTTCTCTACTCTATTTAACAGCTAGTAGACCTGATATCATGTATGCCACCTGTCTGTGTGCAAGGTTTCAGGCAGATCCAAGGGAACCACATTTAACAGCTGTGAAGAGGATTTTCAAATATCTCAAGGGAACTGTAACCTTAGGACTGTGGTACCCAAGAGAATCAGATTTTAAGCTACTTGGTTACTCTGATGCAGATTTTGCTGGCTGTAAGATTGACAGAAAAAGCACAAGTGGAAGTTGTCAATTTCTTGGTGACAGACTAGTGTCTTGGTACAGCAAGAAACAGAAGTCAATATCTACATCTACAGCTGAAGCAGAGTATATTGCTGCTGGTAGCTGTTGTGCACAGATTTTATGGATGAAGAATCAACTACTGGATTATGGGTTGAGGTATAGTAAAATACCTATTTTCTGTGATAATCAAAGTGCTATTGCAATGACAGGTAATCCAGTACAACACTCAATGACCAAGCACATCAGCATAAGGTATCACTTTATCAGAGAGCATGTAGAGGAAGGCAATATTGAGCTTCACTTTGTGCCTACAGATCAACAACTTGCAGATGTTTTCACAAAGCCTCTAAGTGAAGCAACATTTACAAGATTGGTCAATGAACTAGGGATGGTATCTGGTTTTGACTAAACATGTTGGTTAGACTCAAACTCTTTCAAATAAAATGTGTTGCTCATATTTCTGTAAATTGCTAAAGTGCTATGTGAACCTTATTAATTAAATTCTGTCAGCATGATTGTTGGTCATACACTGTTAATATGTTTGTTAAACTCTGTGAATTCTGAGTTGATTTTTGTCTGGATGAAAATACCGATGAAGAAAAATGTATAGAGCATGATTTTCAGTGAATCAAGATTCTTTTTGAGTCACTGTAATCTAATCAGAAACTGCACAGTAAGTTAACACAGCATGATACTGTTTCATATTTAGAGCATCTCTTAGTTTATTTGATCCTAAACTCTGAATCTATGAATACTGCATGCATTGCATCTCATGAATAACTCTGATATTGATGAACTCTAAACTCTGATTAGTGACACTCTGTTTTCAAGTCATACTTGATTCTTGATGATTCTTTGTTTGCACTTGTGAAAATTTTAAAACTTGAGATGTGTCATTGTTTATTTTGGTGAGAAACAGTTCATGTCTGAACCCTGTGAGATTTTGAGCTGAATAAGTGATTGATACATTTTATATCAATCAGACTTTATTGTTGTGTGATGTTCATCAGTAAGTATGTTGCTCTAGAACTTGCATTAAACCATTTTGGGACTACATGATATATGTGTGCATGAAGATGATAAAGGCATTAGGATTAACCATCTTTCTTCAAATACTGTTCAAAACATCTTTGAACACTGATCATAAACACTGTTCATAAAACACTACCCTTAGTAAACCCCTTTGAGCCAAATTAACTGCTCATTTTTCTTGAATACTGAAGTATTAAGAGCAGTTATATTCGTTTGTTAAATCAAATTCAAGCAGGTGAGTATTTCTTAAGAAAAGATATCTTACTCAGTGTATATATATATAAAAAATAAAAAAAAAATTAAAAAAAAAAAAAAAAGGGGTATATATACTGATCATCTTGTACAAATAAGTACTAATCATTTGACTGAATATTTTGATCAAATAAATTGTTCAGTTAGAAATTCTCATCTCTTCTCATCTGTTTGATTTCACTCAATTATAACCCTGAACAAAGTCCTTTTGATTTGTGCATAAATATAATCGAAGTGGTGTAGATTTGGTGGACATTCAAGCTTATGGTAGCATCTGCCTTTACTGAATGAATCTGAGAGTAAACACTTCACCTAAACACTTGTGTGATGTGAGAGTTTGTGAGACAATCCTTGACATGTAACTCACTGAATGATGCTTTGATGTTTATCTCTTGTTATTTTTGTCTATAGTGACTGTGTGCTTACTTGGATAATCATGAACATAAACTGGAACAGGGATATTCAGATTTCTGTAATTAAGGAACTACAGAGTTTAGCATTCATCATATACTCTGTGTTTAATATGAGAGTTTGTGCATTCAGTGTTTATTGTTTTGATTTATGGATTTTATGAAATATTAGATGCTATAAAAATTGATTTGGTAAACTCTGCTACTCACACACGAAAATCACGACTGTGCATTTTTGAAAGGGTTTTTGTGATAAAGATTGAGTATTGGACAAACACTGATTGATTGTGTTATGTACTCTAAGGTAAATTTTCATTAAGATAATTTGAAAATTTTGGAGTAAATGGAGTAAGTGACAACTGTTAATTGGTGTACTTAGTGGTAACGTGTCTTGATAAACGGAACGACAACGGTAATAATGGCTTTTACTGCGCATGTATTAAGTGAACCGTTGCATGTGTGACACGTGTCCCACTCAAACACTTTTCACGTGAACAGTTGTGTGTTTTCAAGTAAAATCTTTTGAGTTTAGTTTTTAATTAAAACTCAAATTACTTTTTCTCACAATCACTTTTACCCACTCGTATTCACTTTACCAAAACAGAAAACATCCTTGTTCTTCACTTTGGCATTCTCACAAACACCTTTCTTGCAAAACATTTTCACAGTCGCTTCTTGCTTATTTCTTGATTCAATGGCAACTAAACCTTTCACTGTCTTTGGTCTACGTTTTGTGCCTAACAATTATGCAGCTTTACTTGAGAACGGCCGGGCTCCAGAGGCGTTCCATCTGAGCAGTGTGAAGAGGCCAAACTTGAGAAAAGAGTGGAATTTTTTCTTTGATTGTATCACCAGGACATTCCAAAAGAAGATCACCAACTGGGATGCTATTCCAATGGACAGTCTGCAAATTGGGTATTCTCTACTCTATGGCAGTAATTTTGATTTTGGTAGATATGTTTTAATGAATTTGGGTGATAAGTTGTCAGAGTCTACTACAGTTTACTTTGCTAGATTTTGTCAACTTCTGTTCAATGCATGTGTTTCTGGGTTAACTATTGATGAAGCTGATAAAATTCAACCTTTTCGAGTCACTAAGAGAATATTCTCTGATATGACTAACAAAGATGTTGGAAAAGACATACCTCCTTTAGTATTGCCACTTGCTTTACAGAACTTTGTCAATCAACCACAAGATTCTTCATCATCAAACCATGACTCACATGAACCACATCAACCAGAACCACAATCTATGCCTGAAACTTTAGCCACTGATCGTACAGAAAACATCCCATCTCAACCTACTCAATCACCTGAGCCGATACCAACAACCACTGATCAACCTATATCACCTCAAACACAAACAGAACCTCAACAACAATCTGACCACATGACTACTGAACCAACAAACCCTGTCACTACCACTCATCCACAATCATCACAAAAGCCAAAAAGAAAGATACATACTGCAATCAACACCAAACATGCTAGAAGATTCAAACAAAGGGCAAACAAAGCTAAGAGGAGAAGGCTTATTTTAACTGATTCTGATGATGAGCATGTTGAAGAGGCTCAAGAGAAAATCTCTGTTGATATTCCTACTGGTGAGCCAGAGGTTATCATAGAATCTATAATACCAGAATCTGAAGTCAAGCTTTCTGAACCAGAAGTTGTTAAGGTTCAAGAAAATGAAGCTGTTAGAGATGTTTTGTCTCCAATGGAAAAGGTTGCTGAAACTCCACTTTCTTTTAATCATGAAGCATCTACTCCACCACTCATGGAGGTTACACTTTCTATCGATACTGGTGTTGCTGATGGGCCTACTGTTGTTTTTGAAGACACTGTGATTGCATCACATACTGAGTTGAACTCTGATGCTAATCATGGTTCTGCTCATAATGAGGAGGTTGATAAACCAGAAAAGGTTCTTTCTTCAGAGCAAATTCCAGTTGATAAAGGAAAACAGGTTGCTCAAGAACCTATTTCTGCTCAAGAACCTATTGCTTCTGTTGCCTCTGCTAGTGAGTCAATCAGTGATTCAGTTGAAGCTAAGAGTACAGGAGTTGCACAACCACAAAATCAGACTGATGGTCAGAAAACAGGAGAAAAACCAGATTTTGCTGGTCCTTCTAATAATGAAATTGATGCTGGTTATTTGGCCAAGCAAACTGCTGATTGGTACAAGTCAGAGTGTATTTTTCCTCCTGGAAGGGCAGAAAAGTTTCTAGAAGTCAATTCTAAGAAGATTAAAAATCCAGAAATTTTCACTTGTTTGCAAGGCACAGTGATTCAAATCAAAACTTTGAATAATAGATTTGGTGATACTCAGAAATCTATTGTTGATCTTCGAACAGAAGTTGCTACTCATGAAGAGAAAGCTCAACTAGCTAATGCTAAACTCTTTCAACAATTTGCCAAAGCTCAAGCAACTATAAATGACAGACTGAGCACAGTTGAAAAGAATCAGATTTTACTAAATGAGAAGGTTGATTCAATTGCAAACTCTCTTGAATTAATCACCTCAATTCTGATTCAAGATGATGATGATGATGTCAAAAAGGGGGAGAGAATTGCTAAAATCAAGTGTAAGCAAACTCAAACTCTGCCAAAGAAAGATCATCTTGATGATGAAGGTACCAATGCTGAGAAGGGCTTAAGAAATGCAAATTCTAGACAAGGACATGGGAGGTCTACAAGGTCAAAGCCTAATTTGGTGATAGATACAAATGCTCAGAGTACTTCTGGTTCAAAGCCAAAGGATTTGTCATTCTCTGACAATCCACAAACAGATGAAGAATTGGCTGTGAAATTATTTCGTGAAGAGAATGCTGAAGCTACACTTGAGGATATTCAAGCTGAAGAAAAGCTGTTGCAGAAAGAGCATTTAAAAGCTCAAAAGTCCAAGAAAGTGAATAAAGTTGTTAAAGCTTCAAAGTCTTCAAGGCATGAAATGAAAGGAATTGAGATCAAAGAGAGATTATCTGATATTCAAGAAGAAGAAGAAGAAGAGGATAAAGGAAAGCTGATTAGAAAGTCTTCTATTGATGCCAAGCTGAAGTTAAAAGGAGTGATGGGTGAAGAGAGCAAGAATAAAATGATAATTACAACCTCTGTTGGTACACATGTTGTACAGAAGAATAAAGACACAACCTCTGTTGCTACACAAGTTGTGACTACACCAATACTGTCTTCTCAGTTGAAATCAAGATTTCGAAAAGGTGCTCTTCATGATTCGAGTCTTGCAGCTACAGCTCCAGCTACAGCTTCAATGGATTTTACTGATGGTAGAGCTTTATCTGGTAAAATTGCATATAACAAAGGAGGCATTGGATCACATAGAGATAAAAGACAGAATGTTGCTCCCAGAGATCCTTCTTCATTGTCTGTTTCAGGTCGTGGTGTCACTCAAGAGAGTTTAGACAGACTGGAGTCAGTACAGCTTGTTCATCAGAAAAGTTTAGGGAAGGATTTCTTGTTATACTTCATGGCTGATGGAACGGTGTTCAAGATTGCTGAGAATGATATTGATTTAAAATTCTGGGAAGAACTAGAGTATGTTCTGTACATTTTCAGAGTAAGAAATCAAAGAGCTCAATTAGTTGCAAATGTGCTCAGACAAAAGATGATACAGAATCTTGCAAATAGACATATGAAATACAGCAAGTATGTTCCAAAGTACAGAGACTGGAATGGGAATTTGATTGAAATGCAGAAGGGAACTACAAAGCTGAAGACTGATCTTGGGATTACTGTTCTAGATTTTAATGTAAAGTCTGAAGAAGTGAAGTTTATCAGATTGGGAAATGAAATGAGAAGAAACAATATCTATGATCTCAGAGCTGCTATTTTTCAAACTGATGAGAATGATCCAGATTTAAGAGAGATCAAGGTAGCTATGGAGATTGAACTTGAGAATGCTGAGAGGAGGTTGTTGATTGATTATCTCAGAACAACTCCAGATCTTGAGGAGGTTAGGTAGACAGAATCTGTAAGTAATTCAAATTTTCTGTAAATTTTGCTAAGTCAAGTTTAAACTCTGATTATATGTTAAACACTGTGTTTTTATTTGTTAGTTTTGACATCATCAATTATTATGAACTTGTACATTTTTCTAATGAACAAGTTGGGGGAGATTGTTAAATATAATTGATGTGATTTAATGTCAGTGTTTAAGTGTTACAGGTAAAGAGAGTTTAACTTGTTAATGAAAGCAGTTGTAACAGAGTTTGAGTATACGCTGATTGCTGGAAGCGCAAACGCTGACAGAGGAAAGCGTAAACACTGATAGCTGAATACATGGAAGCGCAAACACTGTTAGCATGGAGAGAACAGAGTTTGCTAAAGTCTGTCTACTGGGAGCGTCTACAAGTCAACAGAGTTTGAAGATTAATTTAATATTAATATGGAAGCAATATCTTTGAAGATTGGATAGCTATCAAAGAGATTGAGTTGACTTAGAAGACGTGTAGCAATCGTAATTGATATCAATTGTATAGCTTAATTTTAGGAGAATCAATTTACGATTGTATGTAGCTGTATATCTTATAAATACAGTTAGGTTAACCCTAGAAGGGTATCCATCGTGAACGAATAACATTCTTGTAACCTAAGCAGCTCTCTGTGATACTTTACATCACCGAGAGAGGAATTATTTATTCCAAACAGTTTTAAGAGTTAAAACGTGTGTTCTTGTTACTTATTCATACAGTACTTGATTATATATTGTGTATTCGACTTAACATAATATATTGATTATGTAAAATTTGTCGAACCTGTAAGACATTGTGTACCGAGGGTATTGCTTATAATGATTGACTATATTTTAAAAATGGTATGTTATTAATATTTCAAGTTGTTATTAATGGAATATATAATTTTAATATAGAAATAAGTGATGTGGCAATTCACTAGAGGTCTCTAGAGGTTCGACAAATATAGCCAACATCAAGAGATTATCTAAAATTATAGACAAGGGTTTTGTCCCATTGGAGTGCAAAATTTTTACACATTCTTTATAATTCTTATTTATGCTAATTAATTTCAAATTTTATCTAAGAGGTCTCTCCCATTGGAGATGCTCTTATATTTCATATTATTTCATGCCACCTAAGAATTTTACAAAGGATCTCCTGCCTTGGAGATGCTTTAAACTAGAGAAAGTGAAATATTTTAATTATGATGCCCTGTTTAGCAAGCATTTAGTTTCAAAGTTGATTTAGGAGCTTGGTGTTACGGGAATACTGTGATTTAAGACAGGACAACCCCAACCAAAAAATATTTCAAAAACAAAAATAAGTACGTACAATTCAATGCATTTTATAATTTGTTAATAATACAATACCAATATGTTATAATCTATTATCTATTATATATATAATGCCAAAGTTACTATTTTAGCCCTTCATTTTAATCTTCTTTTTTTTTTTTCAAAAATTCCTTGCAAAGTTACTATTTTAGCCCTTCATTTTAATCCTTTTTTTTTTTTTCAAAAAGTTGTTGTTGCTGAGACTCGAACCTAGGTCTTTCCACTCATATACACACCACCTTCCCATTAGGCTAACCAATCACATGTGTTGTGTAAGTCATAAATATGCTATGTATGTTGGGTGATGAATAAAAAATATTTGGTATTTTGATTTCTAAGATATTTTATATGTTATAGTTTAGTATAAATTAGTGATATATGATATGTAGTGAACTTAGATATATACCACAACATGTCACATTTTATTCTTTGCAAAGTTACTATTCTAGCCCTTCATATATTTAATATACAACAAACTAATAATAGCCATTAACTTTTAATAATTTATATTAGTGCATATATGATATATTTAGATTAAAATTCTTGGGTAAATTATTATATAATTACGCCTATATATGAATAATAATTGTATAGAAATACTCATAAAATTCGAGAATCGGAAGTAAACGATTGGGTTCACGATTAGGAATTAAGCATGGGAATAACAAAAATAATAAAAGAATAATAAACATATATATTTTAGTAATAATAGTATTTAATGTATTAGTCTAATTTGTAATAAAATATACTATTTAAAAGTTCATAGCGAGTAATCAGATTTAAATTCTCAGTTCTGAATGAAGTGAATTTAAATTCACAACTGAAAACATTGAATTAGATGACTATCTTAATAGATATTATAAATCTTAGACAATTCATATTGAAAATGAAGTTCTCGAGAAGAGAGTTTGCTAAGCTATATTTAGGCAACATCGCTACAAATTGAAAGGTGTTCACGGCTACAAAGTCGAACTACTAAAACCCAAAATATCGCAATATTCCACATTTTATTTAATATCATTTCACATTTATGCCTTCCAATTTTCTATGATTTAACTCTAAAATTCCCCTAAAGTCAAATGCTATGAAAACGTTAGTTATAGACATTGTCCAGAATCGAAACTGTGACATCCATTTCTAAGTATAATGAATTTAAATTTATAACTAAAATCATTGAACTAGATGACTAATTGATTGGATATTAGAAATTTTGGACACAACCTGTTACAAAGTAAGAGCACTTGAAAAGAGAGTAAGTTAATCTATATTTAGGTAACAATGCAACAAATTGAAGAATATTCATGGTCACGACTATTAAAAATCAAAATCTTACAATAAAGCTTGAATATCCCCGTGCCTTGCACGGGTAACGAAGCTAGTTATATAATTAAAAATAGAAATATTTATCAAAAATAGTATATATCCATATACATACTATTTTATATACATAAATATTACTCCCTTTGTACCTCCCATTTCTTTACAGTTTTTTTCACTACCTGACAGGCATTTTAAGGTTCTTAAAAAGTATAGTTCCATAACTTATTTTTAATTTTTTTTTTATAAAAATAGAACAATTCTATTTTTATACCAAAAAAAAGAAAATTTCAAAAATAAGTTATGAAACTATCCGCAAAATGCACCTTAAAATCCGTGCTAGAATTACGTTCTTCAATATAAAGAATCAGATGGGACAGAGGGAATATGAATGAAATTACTTTTCAAAATCCAATGAACTAATTTTGCATTCCGTAGGGACAAAAAAATGTAATTGTATCAATATATAATTAAAAATACAAAAATTTAATTAAGAAATACTAATGGATTATGGGCTGTGGACATCTTACACCGCTTGTGAGTTGACATGCATGATTGTTGAATAATAAGGCAACATGCGTGATAACATTTGTGAAGAAAATGGATATAATAAAAGAAAACGGCTTGAGTCTTGACGGGGGACCATTATTGTCTTGAGTTGTTTAAAGCTCCACAAAGTTTTGCATGTCTTCAAAGAAGGAAGCTAATGTCATCTCAGTTTCTTCGTATAAGTGATAACTGTATGAATTAAAACTTTAGATGCACAGTTGATTTGTGAAAAACCAGTATGATTATGGGATGGCTCATATGATCATGTTCTCACACTTTCTGCAGACAACAAACTTGACTTACGTCTGCGATGATCAAATGTTGACCGATAATAATTATAAAATGTTTGCTCAATGTCAAATTGTGAGAATAGAAGACAGAAAACCAGTCTGGGAACGGCCAAACCAAAGAAAAACTACCATTTATTGCGCACGAAAACTACTTATACCCAAACATATAGAACAATATATAAACACACGTCGGACATTACAACTTTACAAGTACAAGAGACTGGATAATCACATCTTTAGGTTACAATGATAGCAAACCTGCAATGTTTTTCTAATCCCGAATGTTCTGCCTCTTCGGCCTCCTCCTGTTCTTTAGTTCCCCTCCTAAATTCTGGACAACACCAGCAATCAGCCAGGGGTATCTATCAACAAAAATGTTTCCCATTACAATCCCAACAACAAGTCCACTTCCAAGTCCTGCTAATATGAATACCCAAATATATCCACCGCGAAAAAAATCAGACTCGTCCTCTTCTTCATCACCTTCATCAGCTGGCCGTGTCTGCACAGTTTCACATGTCTTGGATAAAGGGAATCCGCAAAGTCCCGCGTTCATCATGTAAGAACTGTTGTCAAATGTCTCGAATTGCTGGCCTTGTGGTATATGACCACTCAGGAGGTTGTAAGATACATTGAATAAAGCGAGAAAATTAAGTTCTGATGCTAACCGCGGCGGGATGACTCCTGAGAGCCTGTTATGTGAAAGGTCCAGTGATTCTAGTTGTTTTAGGTTCCCGATAGATGGAGGAATAGGACCAGTAAGCTCATTATTTGAAAGGTTGAGTGACTGAAGAGCCTTTAGGCTTCCAAAAGGTTCAGGAATATACCCTGTGAATTTGTTACTTGAGAGATCAATAGAAGTGAAAATTTTTAGAATCTTCTCGTAGTTGTTCTTCACGCCTTTGTTGGTAAGTATTATTGAGCTCGGATATGGACCAGTCCACTGGGCATCCTGGGATTCAAAGTGTACATCTCTGTTTATATATAGTTCAGTATCTTGATGGACAACTTTCATTGAATTCCAAACCTTAATGTAATCCACAGGCAAATCACCAATTAAAGAGTTGTGAGAGAGATCAATAATGCGCAACATTGGGAACACTGTAGGAATAGTAAGACTTCCAATTGCACCATAAAACTTGTTAAAACACAGAAGAAGAACTTGCAGTTGTGGAAGAGTCCCCAACCAAATGGGCAAAAATTGTTCTATCAGATTATTTGATAGATCTATAATCTGAAGCATTTTGCAATTCAACAATGATTTTGGCACTTTCCCTGTTAAGTGGTTTTGACTCACATCCAGCACCCTCAATTTGCATCCTTTTGGATACATTTGTGGTATTGTACCAGAAAATTTGTTGTCTTGGAGAACAAGGGCTTCCAAAGAATATGCAAGACACTGAGGAATTGGTCCACTCATGCTGTTATTCGACAAATCTAGTAGCAAGAGAGACTTGCAACCACATATCATGGGTGGAATATTTCCAGTCAGATTATTATCAGCAGCATAAAACTCAATTGTACTTGGTGGTGGAACTGGGAGACTCCCTTGCAGCATATTATTACTTACATCTATGAATACCAAACTACTACTCGGAAGAGCAATTGGATTCTGGTCCATGGCTGTTAGGAAGTTATCAGAAAGACTTATTGCATTCAGATAATTACTTACATTCCATATCCAATGTGGTATTTTACCACGGATATTGTTTTCATCCAGGAATAGTATCTCCAAATCATTTTGGAATTGCAGAAAGTGGGGGATCTCTCCTAAGTTACAGGCATTCAGTTCTAAATTTTGAAGCTTTGAAAGAGTTGAGTTAGCATAATTGTGGGTAAGTAAAGTTATGTTGTTATAAGATAGATTAAGATAGGTAAGCTTTGTAAGGTTCAGAAAAATGTTGGCCTCTACTGCACCGATAAGGTTATTTTGGTAAAGATCAAGGTATTCTAGATTCTTTAGTTGAGAAAGTGAACTTGGAATTGGGCCTGTTAGATTATTAAGCCCCAAAGATATATAAGTTAAGTGGGTCATGTTCATAAGCCACAATGGGATTTCCCCAACGAAAATATTATGATAAAGGTCAAGAACAGTGAGTTGGGTTAGATTTGCAAGACACAGCGGGATATTAAGATTAGTATCCTCAAGGCCTAACACAGTAAGTTTAGTTAGCTTGCCAAGCCAAGAAAGATTTCCACGTTTATTGAACAAGTTACGGGAAAGTGACAAGTAAGTGAGTTGGGTCAAGTTACCGATTGAGGCCGGAATTGATCCTGAAAAAGAACATCCGCTGAGTCGCAATTTAGTCAAAGACTGCAGGTTTCCAATCGAATCCGGTAGGTTACCTGAGAAGTTGTTTCCGGAGAGATCAAGGACGGTCAAAGACTGCAGGTTTCCAATCGAATCCGGTAGGTTACCTGAGAAGTTGTTTCCGGAAGAGAGATCAAGGAAGGTCAAAGACTGCAGGTTTCCAATCGAGTCTGGTAGGTTACCTGAGAACTTGCTTACGGAGAGATCAAGGAAGGTCAAAGACTGCAGGTTTCCAATCGAGTCCGGTAGGTTACCTGAGAACTTGTTTCCGGAGAGATCAAGGGAGGTCAACTTGGACAATACTGACAGCTCAAGTGGGATTTGGCCAGAAAACACTGAGAAGGAGAGGTTAAGACTGGTTAAACTTAAAAGATGGGCGATTCGCGGTGGTATCAGAGAGTGGTTGAAGTCATTATCATACAAGTCAAGGGTTTGAAGGTGAACGAGGGTAAAGATTGTACTATTAGAAGGAAGAGTACCATAGAGTAAACTGCTGCTGAGGTGAAGGCCAATGACATAACCAGTGTTATTATCGCATTCAATCCCAGACCATGAGCAGCAATCACTACTCATTTCTCCTCTACCCTTCCAAGATTCAGTCTTTGGATAAGCAGATGAATCACTGGAGGCAGACATATTAAGAGAAAGGCTTTGCTTAAAACTTAACAAAGCAGACCTCTCATGATCATGGCACAATGTAGGACTGGAGGGCATTGACGTACTCACCGTAGTATAAACAACAAGAAGTAAGTACAAAAGAAACAGAAATAGGGAGTTTTTAAAGAAAAATGGCGCCATAGCATATATATTTTAACTTCTCTATTACTTTTCTTATGTGCTGTCTGAGTTATGCATGGCTAGCTATATATAACAAAAATAAATAAAGTTCAAGTGCGTAGAGCTAGACACTGAGATTCCGTGTCTAATTTGGCTACTAATAGTCACAACATCAATCATGTTCACACCAAACAAAGTTCCAAAACAGGAAGACTTGCTTATATATGAGTCAAAGCATATATGTCTTCTGTACTTGCATTTCTTTCTAACTAGAACACCAGAGAGATGGCTTATAAACAAAGATTTCCTTGCGAACGAATCTCTTTTAAGCAACAATCAGTACTAAAATTTAGCAAAACGAAATATAGAGAACTATAGAAAATTGCAAAAAAAACATATTTTTCTTAACCAATATTTGAGAAACTAATAATAAATTAAATATGATAAATTCGGAAGGAAATGGAGCTAACAAAAGTTTGATAATATAAACATAGAGACTAGTACATTATATCCTTACATATAATATTTATAAACATTTTTAAATATGTAAATTTCTTTTTTTTGAATAATTTGGTTTATAGACAATAAGAGATAAACCCTTTACCATTGGACTATTTCATCGTGCTCAAAGCGTTCAAATATGTCGAGTTAGCTAACCACTTTGGTAGTAAGACTTTTTAATCAAGCCAACGTTTAATAATCTATCACCTTCTTCCTTCAATGCAATAGCTCTTTCCCCACTTATCGGACGTCGCTTCTGCCTAATACCCTTCTTGTCAGGATCTATATTCAGGTGATGACACATGGCCTTTGGGTCAATGCCCCACCAATATCATCATGATTCCAAGCAAAAAACATCTGAATCCCTAGCGTCCGCCAAAACTAAGATTGTATCTTCTGTCGAACTAGTCTTTTCCACCGATTTAGGCATTCTTGGAACAAAATCAAAACCAAAACTTTGAGGGGTCTTCAATCATGGCACCATCCTTGGAGGGCACATCCTCTAATACATATCGATATAATATCATCAGGACTTTCTTCTTCAAGCTCTTATAGAATCCCTTCTTGAAAGTCATCAAAGATGAGTATTTGAGGGCGAGCCCTCTGGGTGGATGCCTCCTCATCTTCTGATTCTTGAACAAAATGATGAGCCTTCATCCCTTTATCTCCTGAAACCTTCATTTCTTTCAACGAGAGGGTGCCCTGCTAGGGCATTATGAACTAACTCCTGATCCAACACTCTCCCTTGAACAATTTAGGTGGCCTTAGCTCCCTGCTATTCACATTGGTGAGATGTATATCTTGCCTCTCTAGCATATCTCTCAAGAGCATTGTTGCTATCACCCCCCAAGTGATGTCCTCCAAAGATAGTATGTGTACTCCCTTCCTCGACAAATCTCTTCTCCTCAAGCGTGTCTTCATCACGGAGGGCGCGGACTCCGTCCTTCTTCTCAGGATTTTCCTTATGCTTCTTGACTTTCCTGACAATCCAGTCGGTCAAGTATCCTTCCTTGATCAGATCTTCAATTTCATCCTTCAGCTGACGACATTCATGAGTATTGTGACTTGCCGACTCATATTAATCACAATACTTCTTCTTATCCTTGTTTTTCCAGGTAGACAGAGGAGCCGACTTCTTAAAAAGCCCTTTATTCTTGTTCATCTCAAAGATGTGTTCAATCGAAATCGCCAACGGAGTGTAAATATTTGTCCTTTGATCATAAGAATAAGTATCTGGAGTTCCCCATTCTCTTCCAACACTAGTTGTATTCACTCTGTTAGCGCCGATTCCGATACGATATACAGGACTTGTAATCTTCCCTTTGGCGTTCCCTGAGCTTCTGTCTTCCGATTTTTTGTCATGGATTACTCCATTATCTTAAAAGATTCAGCCTGCGCAAAAACATCAACAAACATAGCTGGATCCCTTTCTTGAAGATGCTTCCACAAATCCGTCCCTACTTGCTAACCAGCTATCAAGAAACTCTTAAGTGTCTCATTGGTTGTTCCTCTAACCAAAGCAGATTCTGCATTGAATCTTTTGAAGTAAGATTGAAGACCTTCTCCTTCTTTTTGCTTGATGTTGGCCAGAGTTGTGATGGGAGGAGCATACTTCACTGTTGCTTGGAACTTGGTTAAGAACAAAGTCCTCATCATCTCCCAATACGTAATCACTCCAGATCCAGGCTTTTGTAACCATTGCTGAGCACTCTCCCTGAAGTTATTGCCAGAAGACGAAATCTAGCCAAGTCAGTTACTTCGTAAACATCCATCTCAATGTCAAAACGTCCTAAGAATCCTACAGGGTCTGTATTTTCTTGAAAACGTAGATCATTGGTCATAGATCTATATCCTCTAGGGAGCTGTGCCTCTCTAACCTCTGTTGAAAATAGAGAAGGAGTTTGTGTTGTAGCAGATATCCTTCCTCCATCCAAGTGAGAAAGAAGCCTCTTTATGTTGTCGACATTAAAAATCCCCACACCTGGAATATTTTAAACATTCGATGGCACAGTTGTTTGAGTACCCCCCAAGGGTGGAGGTTGAGCTGTCGTCTAAGCATTTCCTGGAGCTTCGTTCTGAAGTTGTATGAGAATTACCTTTTGAGTATGAGTTTGTTCCTTTTGACCTTAAGCTTGTGGATTTCCTTCAATCTGTGGATTCCTTCCCTTGAGGTCGTGGATTCCCCTGAGAACCTCCTTGATGCTTTCCTTTAGAGGGAGGGCGCGCCCTCGACCTCACTTCACTACAAGTAATTAAAAGGAATTCGAGTGATACGAGGAGATCTATCTCTTGAGGGCACGCCTTCTTTGTTCTGAAGTCGCCTCTCTCCTTGATAGTTCTCCATCCTCCAATCTCCATGGTCTCAGCTACTTCTTCCAGCATCACCTTGAGGAGGGGCTTTTTAATATCCAAGGGGCCTCAACCTGTGATCAGGGGGAGCGCGCTGTGGATCACCATCTCGAGGAAGGGCTCGCTCATGTCCAAGGGGCCTCGACCTGTAATCAGGGGGTGCGCGCTGTGGATTACGGGGTTTCGATTCCAAGTGCTTCTCTTTCTTCTGGTGCTCAAGGAGTTCCATCCTTAGATCGTCGTCACTAAGCTTAATTCAAGCTTACAAAGTCTTTCTCTTCCTTAGCAAGCCTCTCTTCATCACGTTGAGTCTCACTGGGGGCGCGCCCTGAGCAATGTGGGTCAGGGGGCGCCCTTTTCTGTACAGCTAGCATCCTACGATCACAATTATCTTCACTTGGATGTTCAATAATGGGATCAGAATAATCTAACCTTCGAGGAATCACCAGTTAAAACCTCCTTTCCTGCACTTCTTCACCTTTTCGAGAGCTTTCCTCAGCTTGAAATGCTTTCCCTGTTCGACGGTGATTCCGTGGAATACTCCGAGATTTTCTCCTACTTCCTTGCTCTTGCTCCACTGAATCCAATCTTGCCCCGAAGTTATTTATGGCAGTTTCCATATGATATAACTGCTCCATTAACTCCACATTGCTGATAAGAACGGGCGGCTGTCCGCCGGTAGCCGGATTTCCACGGTGGTGTGGGGGATCTAGGATCTCTTTCGGAATATAAGCTTCGTGACGAGCTTGATTACCCCCAAGCTATCTTCAAAATCATAATCATTTTCTTCATGAGAACCTCCACCTTGATTGTGAGACATATCCAAATTTGATCAAGATACTATCAAGTGGATTGATGACTTTAGAGTTCGGAAGGCTGCATCCATCAAATCTAAGAGAATTGCACTAGAGCTTCAAAAGGATGTGGTGATGGATGTCGCATCCTCAAAAGAGGGAAGGCTTGCATGCTTACAAGAAAAAGTTTTGCAACGCATCGTCTACCCGAGGGCGCGTCCTCCATTGTACGAGAACTATTCAAACTCACCCTTCTGCGCGTACCCTACAGGCATAATCTTGCATTCTCGAAAAAGTTGAAAATTTCACGGAACTAAGACTGGGGAAAGTGTACATGGACTACCCCCCTAGACTATGAGGTAATTAATTTACCTTGTAGTCTACTATTCAGGCATTGCTCTACTTCAATCAACTTCTGGTAGAAAGAATGCATTCTCCGGTCACGGGCTACTTCAAATCTCATCCCATGAAGGGGCATGAGGCATCCTATGAATAACATCTCTCGAAGAGGCATCTCACTAGGAGGCTTCCAATAAAGGGCATCTCACGAAGAGGCATCTCACAATGAGGCATCCTATAAAAGGCATCTCACGAAGAGGCATCCCCGTGGGGGTATTCCGCTGTTCACATAAATTGTTCTGAAATACATGTATATGTAGAGCTAGGGAAGTGCATCAGTACTACCCCCCAGCATCAGAATACCATTCCTTAAAGAAGCGTCTCTTAAAGAGGCATCCCAAGAGGGGAATTTTAAGAGAGGGCCGTTTGGAATTGCAAAGGGCGATGACAAAGTTTCTTCTAGTCCGGGTGAATGTCATTCTTGTGTAGAGGGGCTCACTCATGACCATGGGGCCTCAACCTGCCTATCAGGGGGCACACTCTAAGATTCATGGGGCCGCACATCAATACAATTTTCTTCAAGCAAAAAATATTCCATAGATCGTTGTGATCATACTTGCAGACGAAGCCATAACATGAGGTTGATAAGTTAGGGCACGCCCTGATGCCTATCATTCAGGTCATTATAGATACGAGGGACGTCCTCTGTAGAAAAGTATTGTTTCTTCATAGAGGGGCTCGCTCACGACCATTGGGCCTCAACCTGATGATCAGGGGGCACACTCTATGGTTCGTGGGGCCGCAACTCAACAGCTTCTTTCCTTCTGAAGTCCAAGAAGTAAATTACCCTCGTAGATATTGGAGTCCGCATGAGTATTTGCATCTTTCCTTGAGGGTGTGCCCTAACCAGAAAGGTCCTCTGAAGGAGGGTTCCTTGAGGGCACATCCTATGTTGGAGGATTTTCCTGAAATCGTGCATTTTCTTGAAGTTGAGTCCTGATGTAGAGCATCTTCCTAGGGTTGAGGATTCTCACCCTATCTTTCACTTGATGATCAGGCCAAACAATGTCATTCCTACATCCTTGGCTTCGCTATCTTCCAATGAGATCTCAAGGAAGAGCTCACTCGTGTCCAAGGGGCCTCGACCTGTAACCAGGGCGCACGCACTGTGGATCACGGGGCCACGATTCCAAGTTTTCTTTTTTCTGGACAAGCAAATCCCTGTAGGCTTTCTCACCAGGCAAACCCCTGTAACTTTATACATGCAATAAATATATAGGGCAAGATAATATAGAGGTTGTATGTTACCTGGAGGCACGCCCAGTCAGGGGAAGGCGCGCTTCTTAATAATCTTCTGAGGCATGCTCTGCTTGAATTAGCAAAACTCATCATCTGCAACTTTCTTTTCTATATCATCTTTCATGGGTGCGCCCTATGGCGCGTCCTGACAGTGCGCCCTTGATAAGATATGTTGTACCTTTTTGGAAAATCTTTGAGGATTCTATTGACATGATCTCCTGGAGGAGGTGTTCTGGGATGTGGATGTGTTCTACCATCGAATTATCCTAGAAGTTGGAAGTCATCTGAGCCTCGTCTACCACCCTCAGGGCGCGCCCTGCGAGTCCTTAGGGATTTTCTTTCACCATCTTCTTTCTGCAAAAGTTCAAGAAACAAATAACAAAAATCACAATAAAACAAGTCAAGGGTTACCATGAAGGCGCATCCTGATGGTGAGGAATAGTTCCCGATAATTGTGCCTCTTCCCTGGAACATCCTTCTTCGAATCATATTTGAAATCGCCCTTTCGAAAACCTAGTTCAACACCGTTGATCGGAAACCACCGCCTTTAAATATACTCAGAACCATCTTTTTATAGCAGCAGCACGAAAATCATCTTTAGAACCATCTTTCGAATCCAGGTTGCGTTGGTTGAATCCTTCTTCAGATCTTGTTCGACCTCCTGCTAGAGATCGCCATGCTTGGATCTTCCTCGTAGCCGTCGGCCTGTACCCTCATCAAGGCTATCCCTTAGATCTTGCTTGATGCTTCATAAGAACCTTCATCGTGATGAGAAATCCATCCTCCTTGGATTTCATCCTAAACCAATTACCAATAGGTTTTCTAAACCAAATAGAATTCTTCATTGAAAATTCGTAGTTGTGTTTTCTCTCCAGTTTCGGACTGATTTCATCCAAATTCTTCTGATTGTAACACTTTGGGTTAACGAGAATTTAATCAGACTTCTAGAACTCAAGATATGACCCAAACAGTGTAAGTAGCGCGTGCAGCACAATACATCCGAATTTTCATATATTTTAACTCCGAGATCGATGACCTATCATCAATTAAGCCATACTTGAGACCATATCTTTCAAATCATGATGAGAATCGTAACCTGTTGATTGCAACAACCCATGAAAATCTTTAAAACCTTAGATTTGGTGTAACATCTTTCCTCCTAAGATGTAGATCTTGAATAGCCCCTCCTTCTAGCGCCAATTTGTTGACGGAGGAATTTGGTAACAGTAAATTTCGAGGTACGTCGCCGGAATCAAGATCTATGATGGTGGTTCTTCGCCGAAAAAAGTCACCGGAGTGTGGTGGCTGTGATGAATTGGGGGCTGAGATTTAGAGGGTTTTGGTGGTGGCTCGTAGAGCTCTATATTTATAGAGGATCAAGCCCACGTAGTTCTTGGAGAGCAAAAAACCCAAATGGGCTTGGATTGACGAACTAGCTTCCGGAATGTTCTACTATGAGGCCTAACCACAAAAGGCCCAAGGCTCATCCAAGATCTCAAGACTTCACAGATAAGGAAACTTCCCCCGTCGAGGACTAGTCCTATCTGCTACGAGCTATTTCTTGATTTCAAGGATGCAGGTATAGCCATGGTTTACCCCAAGTGCAGAACGCATCCCTGTCACCCGAATGAGAAGCACCCACTAGATAGGAGGACAGGTGATCCAGAGCTTTTGGGTGCAAAGTGCAGGATTACTCCGAAGTTCCCCAATGAAAGCGCACCCATTGAATACAGGAACAGAGCTCCCAAAGCACACACCAGAAAGTCCCCATCTTTCCACCTTAGGGCGCGCCCTTAGTGTTTAAGAAGGGTCCTTATATCCAGACAAACCCCTGGAGGCATTCTGCGACGGACATTCCCCTCCTGAGATACGACATGAGGGAATTCTTCAATAGTCCTTGGAAAACCAGCCTTTGTAGAATTATTCAACATAATTTTATCACTAAGGGCGCGCCCTCCTTGTAGGGAAGGAGAGGGCACGGCCTAATTTCTTGTAAAACTAACAAACATCCTTTTTGACTGCTTTTATGTCTCTCAGGGCGCGCCCTCCACGTACGGGAGGTGAGGGCGCGTCCTCCTTATGTAAATCTTTATCAAAACCCTACTTTATCAAAACCCTAATTTATCCTGAAAATCCACAAATTGAACCCGTATATGACCCGAATCCATTTTAGAATACTCGAACCGAATTTTGGGCATAACACTTGTTATGTGGCAGTTGTATGATTTATAATACTCAATGTACTAAAGGTGAAGCTTTTAGTGTCCTTTGACGCACAAAAAATATCTAAAAGCTAAACTTTGCCTACGAATAAACGAAGTTCAATCCTTATAACAAAATATATTAATTTTATATGAATATACATTATTTTAAATTCTTACTCACTTTTTAACTTTTGAACTAGAAATTTAACATTAAAAATCTAATTACAGTAAGCTAAGTGCTGTGAACAAACAACTCTGAGCATTTTTGCAAAAAGAAAAAAATAAAAATAAAACTCTGAGCATACATTATGAAAACACTGCCCTCATAATGAACAATGCTAAAGTTTTGCATTGTGTTCTCTACTTCTAATTTGGAGAAAAAGAAGAAAATCTGTGTTTATTTATTTTTTATAATGTGTGTTCAAAATTTTATTTTGAAAAGAAAATAAATTGTGATAATGAATATATTGTAAATATTTTAATATATCTTCACTTCATTTTCTTTTGTTAGAAAATTCAGGAATATAAAAAAGAATTACATATTAAATCTTTTCTTTACTTTCATATTTAATTCCTTCTTTTTCCATGTATATTTAAAATAACTTTAAAATAGTTTAGCTCGTTATTGCTTTAGCTAGATCGCCCGGTCACTGGTCATTAGATAAATGTGAGTCTACTGTTGGATATACCGTATGAAAGTAAAGTTAATAAATAAATTATTATTTTGTGTGATTAAGTTTATTTTTTAATTAAATTGTAAATATATTTAATCATACAATGTTAAATTCTATGGAGATCATTGTTTTGGTCGAATACTTTGAAGACAATTTATGTTTTACAAGTGAAATTTTGCAAAACTAATTATATGCAGCAATTTCATTAAAAATCTTATAAGTTAGGAAAGTTTTGCTAGCAAAATAACGCATAACGAATTGTAGAGCTGTTCACGAACCGAGCTGTTCGCGAATAAGCTCGGCTCGGCTCGTTAAGGACTCGGTTCGGCTCGAGCTCGTTAAGAGCTCGAGTCGAGGTCGAACAAGTTTTTTTGTTCGTTAAGCTTAACGAGCTGGAGCCGAGCTTTAGGGTGTTCGGCTCGAGCTCGGCTCGTTAAGGGCTCGGTTCGTTAAAGCTCGAAAAAAATCAAAATTTTTACTTTTTATTTTTTTATCTCCAACCAAATTAATTTTTATTTTTTGAAAATTTGGGAATATCACTAAATTAGATATATTTTGACATCCGTACGGTTGGATCGTCGAAAAATATTTTTTAAAAAATAGAAACAACAATTCGTGACAAAGCACTAGTTATTAGTACTAGTTAAATTAGCAGTGATCTACTAAGATCTCCAACAAAATTAATTTTTTATTTTTTGAAAATTTGGGAATATCACTAAATTAGATATATCTTGACATCCGTACGGTTGGATCGTCAAGAAATATTTTTTAAAAAATGAAAACAACAATTCGTGACAAAGCACTAGTTACTAGCTAGTACTAGTTAAATTAGTAGTGATCTACTAAGATCTCCAACCAAATTATTTTTTTATTTTTTGAAAATTTCAGAATATCACTAAAGACATACGTATGATTGGATCGTCAGGAAATATTTTTTAAAAAATGGAAATAACAATTCGTGACAAAGCACTAGTTACTAGTACTAGTTAAATTAATTAGTAGTGATCTACTAAGATCTCCAACCAAATTAATTATTTATTTTTTGAAAATTTGGGAATATCACTAAATTAGATATATCTTGACATCCGTATAGTTGGATCGTTGAAAAATATTTTTTAAAAAATAGAAAAACAATTCGTGACAATTGTTATGCAAAACACGTGGATCATACATATTTTACTTGCATAATATAAATGAATATCAAAATTTTTAATAAAATATTGATCTTCATGTAACACTTTGCTAAATAACATTGGGGCGTATGGAATAGATTAGTATATTGTATATACTATACAATGCTTATGAGATCCACTTGACCTATGAATTACAAGGTTTAGTTGACCTGTCCTGTAGATCATGACCTTGACACGCTATTAACTACAATGTTTACTTGACCTGGTCCTCTAGATAATTTGCTTCCCATCGCTGATACGTTGCAGTGTCTTCGTCTAGCATGGAAAGTTTTATGAATGAGTTTTCCACACAAAATGTTAGAGAAATGTATGCCACCGGTCTACACTCTGCATACCTTGGAAGTCGGGGAAACCTTTCAAGCAGTAATCACCGGACAACATTTGTTTGTACTCTCTGGATTCAAATTAAACTAGCTTTACGAATTTTTTGTGTTTCTGATCATTTATGCTACATATATTTTTAAGTCCAACTAATTTTTTTAATAATTAATGAAATTTTAAAAATTATTTTAAACTATATTTGCTCAAAATTAATTAAAAGAGCAGACCTCTAATGTGGCACAGCATAGTAAAACTAATAGTATAGGACATAGTAATAACATGAAGAGTGAAAAAGAAAGAAGAACAATGAGGTTAAAGCAACGTGGCGCTGCCATGGCAGATAATCAAGTAGCTCTGTGTGAACTCTTGTTATACGGGCAGTTCTATAGTTAGTGTCTCATGTGACGATTTATACTTTATAGTGTCGACTGGTAGAATCTTTAGTACGAATAATTTTATGCAAGAAATATCAAAGAAGGAAACTTCTGAGTACGAATAATTGAGTTCTTGTAATAGTTAAAAGTTAAGCAATGTTCTTAAATGACATAATATTTCACAATTTTGCAATTTTAAGTTTTAACTAGCTTTATAGCCCGTGCAAGGCACGGGCTTGCTAGTATAATCATGTTAATATGTTTTTATGTTACTTTATAATTAAATGGTGCTTGCAACATGTTAATACTTAGTATGTAAAATATATCTAAAAGATTATCTAATTCATGATATATGTACAACTAAAATTAAGTAAATTTCAATGTGATAATCTTTTTGAACGAATGTTTAAATAATTGAATTTAGGTTTGTCAACGGGTCGGATTTAGGTCGGATCAACATAAATCCATATACGAATTCGTTAAGATTTTTTGGACTTGGATCGGATCGGATAAGTAGTCAGATATTTTTTAGGTCGATCCGTATCTGATCCATTCAGATTTCGGGTTATCGAATCGGAGGTCCGATCCGTTCAACAAATATTTTTAAAAAATATTTTTTCAATCTATAAAATTTTTTTGAAATTTTTTTGACGAGGTAAAAATTAAAATTATGACATGCTTTGATAAATCCAAATTTATATTCCAAAATGATATTATTTATATAAAATGTTATATTATATATATATATATATATATATATATATATATTATAGTATATTACATAAGTATATAAAATATATAATAAATATAATATTTTCGAATGGATCGATCATACAGAATCCATATTCGTTCGTTATTAGATCGGACCCTTATCGGATCAGAACATTAACATATCAAATTTTTTGGGAACGATCATACCTGCTAATTTAGCTACAGATCGGATCGAATCGTGTTGGATATTCTATTTATTGACAGGCCTAACTGAGTTATTAGTATATAAGAATTTACGTTAGTAGTGATTGCTTGATCATCCACAACCAACTTGTGCATTTTGACCTTGATTAAGAGATATGCGTAAGAAATAATTAATACATAAATCACGGTATATATCTTTTTAATCTAAATAATTTCATTTTACTCTAGAATAAAAAAAATGTTTCATAACTATGTACCGTTTGAAATATCCTCAAAACTGATATCTAGCATAGTGGTAAAAAATCTCAATTTAAGTTAGAGGTAAGAGGTTTAATTTTCATTAAAAACAATTTTTTTATCATTAACATAATATAGAAGGGGTAATTTAGTAATTTAATGATAATTAAAATGTCTCATGATATATTAATAATGAGTTTTATAATATATTTAAAATTGATTTCTAGCATAGTGGTAAGTAATTTCCCTTCTAAGTTAGAGGTTAACGATTTAATTCTTATTAGTAACAAATTTTTTATCATTAATATAATATATGGGGACCGGTTATCTCGCGATATATTAATAATGAGTTTTGTAATATATCCAAAACTGATGTTTAGCACAGTGGTAAGAAATCTCTTTTCTAAGTTAGAGGCCAAGAATTCAATATTTATTAGAAACAATTTTTTATCATTAACATAATATATGGGGGTTGTATCGCAATATATTAATAATGAGTTTTGTAAAATACACAAAACTCATGTCTAGCATAGTGGTATGGACTTTCACTTCAATGCTAGAGGTCAAGGGTTCAAATCTCATTAAAAACACTTTTTTCCTTTAATTTAATGTATTAGGGGTAATTTAGTAATTTTAAAATGAATAAATTGTCTCACAAATTTGTTTGTTGTGCTATTAATAATATAATAGATGTTTTGCAAAACCGTTCTTGCTCGTTTTCACCAGAATAATGAGAATCTATATGCATGAGGCCTCAATCAAGCGTCCTTCCTGATGGAATTCGGGCATGATAACGCAACGGAATTAACGAAAATAACAATTAAAAACGAATTCCAAGTCCCGGATCCATGTATAAATTGATGATCATGGTATAAAAAAATTCTCAAGAACAAGATCTTACCTATTAAAGCTTTCCAATGGATGTCAAATGGAGATCCTAGCTTGTTGATCTTGAGAGCTAAAATTATAACTCCTCCACCGGAATCCACACTTGAATGCTTGCTTGAATCGTCGAACGATTTCGCCACGGAATTAGGTACTAGCCAAAATAAATAAACCGATGTGTTCTTGACTTGAGCTTGATTTCTCCCTTGTCTCTAAGTTGTGTATAAACTGAAATTTTCAGTTGTGTTCATCTAAGAAGACTAGCCAACCCTTGGCTTATAAAGAGAAATAAAGAAAAATGGACCATTAAACAATTAGGCCATTTTTTTATTTAAACAAATCTTATTTATTTAAATAAATTAATTAAGTCATACTTAATTAATCAAATAAGTCAAGAAAATATATCTTCAAATTTTATCTTTAACTAATTAAGTCTCACTTAATTAATTTCATAAAATTCGAATTATTATTTATTATTAATTTAAAATCATAATTTAAATTATTATTAATTTAAATTCATGAAATAAATTAATATCCCTTTTAAACATTCTTTGTGTGTGACCTTGTAGGTTATTATTTAATTGGCAACAATTTTATTCTTTAATAAAAGTGTAAACAATAAGCGGCGTCTAGTAACACATTATTGCTACCCAATAAAACAATAATTAAATCAACGATTCAATCAACCTTTTATGACTAATGTTCCATGTAATATAGTCCCTTTAAATCATGATATTATAGATTAAACTCGAGGCATGTAATGTGTCATCCTCTTCATAATTTAATCTTCATTTTCTTGATCGATGAGTAGACTATTTAATCAAATCAACATTTGAGCATGGCCATGTATTTCATAGTCTCACTCAAACAAGAGGCCGATAATATCACTCCTTTATCAGGAGATTTAAATCTCATCTAGATCGTTCATATTTCTCACATGATTCATAATATATCGGATATTCACCTTTATCATTATCCGGCTAAAGATAACTTTTGACGAATTCAAAATATATTAATTCTCATGTAGAATTATAACGACTTCAGATCTAAGGATCATTACACCATTATCACTGTGAGAATACATATGACACATTAATTATTATTTACCATGATGTATCTCACGGTGGGTCTGTCCAGTACCCTGTACTTGTACAGTTACCTATGCATTGCTTTTAGTATCTTCATACTTATGACCAATGAGATGTGGTCACCAGTCAATTATCATACTAGACTCAGTGTATTATTATTGTCCTAATTAATAATAATACTCGGCTAGGGACATTTAAGAATATGATACGATCATTATATAATCTCATGTTCAAGTCACATACTTGCAACTATATAATTTGTATCAAGGTTCTAAGGACATTTATTATACTTTATTTATTTCGCAGTAAATAAAGCCAATAATAAATATATATATATATATATATATATATCGAATATATAAAATCACTCAAACATAAATATAATGTATTACATTGCCTCTAGGGCACCAATACTAACAATCCCCCACTTGCACTAGAGTCAATCACTCATGTATCGAATACCCATGCTACTAGTGTGACATTCATGCTTCTGCTGCGACAGAGCCTTAGTCAGCGGGTCTGCAATATTATCATCAGTATGCACTTTACATATGTGAATATCCCCTCTATCATTTATCTCTCGAATAAGGTGATATCTCCGAAGTATATGCTTTGTTTTGCTATGAGCTCTCGGCTCCTTGGCTTGTGCTATAGCTCCATTATTATCGCAGTAAAGATCTATGGGATCTGCGATCGATGGAACTACACCAAGTACTGTAATGAACTTTCGTATCCATACAGCCTCCTTGGCTGCTTCACATGCCGCAATATACTCGGATTCCATTGTAGAATCAGCTACTGTCTCTTGCTTCGAACTTTTCCACTTTACAGCACCTCCATTTAGGCAAAACACAAATCCAGACTGAGAAACAGAGTCATCTCTGTCAGTCTGAAAACTAGCATCCGTGTAACCCTTTACCGTTAGCTTCTCATCTCCTCCATACACCAAGAATGAATCTTTAGTCCTTTTCAAGTACTTAAGAATATTCTTGACCGCCGTCCAGTGACCTTCACCTGGATTAGACTGGTATCTGCTCATCATGCTCAAAGCATAAGATACATCCGGACGAGTACATATCATTGCATACATGATAGATCCAATTGCTGAAGCATATGGTATCTTACTCATGCGGTCTTTATCATCCAATGATTTCGGACCATTCTCTTTTGAGATCGTTATCCCATGAGATATGGGGACATATCCCCTTTTTGCATCTTGCATTCCAAAACGATGCAAAATCTTGTCAATATATGTACTCTGGCTTAAGCCGATTAATCTCCTTAATCTATCTCTATAGATCCTAATCCCTAATATATAGGTAGCCTCGCCCAAGTCTTTCATAGAAAAACTTTGTCCTAACCAAGTCTTTACAGCCTGTATAGAAGGAATGTCATTCCCCATTATTAATATATCATCGACATATAATACTAGGAATGCTACATGGCTCCCACTAAACTTTTTGTAAACGCATGGTTCATCCTCGTTCTGAATAAAGCCAAAACCTTTGACTATTTCATCAAACCGGATGTTGCATCTCCGAGAGGCCTGCTTCAATCCATAAATGGATCTATGCAGCTTACATACCTTTCCAGCATCCTTTGGATTTCCAAAACCTTCAGGTTGTGTCATGTACACATCCTCTTCAAGGCTTCCGTTAAGGAAGGCTGTTTTGACATCCATCTGCCATATTTCGTAATCATAGTAAGCCGCTATTGCAAGCAAAATTCTGATGGATTTTATCATTGCCACTGGTGAAAAGGTTTCATCATAGTCAATACCATGAATTTGTTTGAAGCCTTTTGCAACCAGTCGAGCTTTATAGGTCTGTAATTTACCTTCCATGTCGATTTTCTTCTTGAAAATCCATTTGCACTCTATAGGTTTTACCCCTTCAGGTGGATCAATCAAAGTCCATACTTGGTTTTCATACATGGAATCCATCTCAGAATTCATGGCTTCTTGCCATCTCTCAGAGTCTGGTGAGTTCACAGCATCTTGGTAGGTGAGAGGCTCATCTTGGTCTATGAGAATCACATCGTCATTTTGAGTTAAGATAAATCCATAATTCCTCTTTGACTCATGGCGAATCCTACTAGATCTACGAACACCCTGTGTTTCTTGAGCAATGTTATCTTGTATTTCTTGCTCATGCTCCACCTCTGGTTCAACGTTATCAAGTGGTTCTCGATCTTCATCGAGATTTATTTTCCTCCCACTGTCTTTTCTAGAGACTAGCTCTCTTTCGAAGAATACAGCAGTTCGAGCAACAATTACTTTGTTCTCCGAGGGACTATAGAAAGAATAACCCTTCGTTTCCTTTGGGTATCCCACAAAATTACATTTTTCAGATTTCGGTCCAAGCTTGTCTGATGTTAGGCGTTTCACAAATGCTTCACATCCCCATACTTTCATAAAGGACATGCTTTGCCGTTTCTCTGTCCATATCTCATATGGAGTTTGTTGAACCGTTTTAGTAGGAACACGGTTTAGTGTATATGCAGCCGTTTCCAGGGCATAACCCCATAAACTAATTGGAAGATCTGCTTGACACATCATAGATCGCACCATGTCCAACAAGGTACGATTCCTCCTTTCAGAAACCCCATTCCATTGTGGTGTTCCAGGAGGAGTTAGTTGTGATACAATACCACACTCCCTCAAATAGTTCTTAAACTCATGGCTTAAGTATTCACCTCCTCGATCAGATCTTAGAGTTTTTATACTTTCGCCAGTTTGCTTTTCTGCTTCTGCCTTATACTCTTTGAACTTTTCAAATGCTTCGGATTTGTTCTTCAAACGATACACATATCCATATCTACTGAAATCATCAGTAAACGTAATGAAGTAGAAATAGCCACCCCTTGCCATCGATCTCATAGGACCACATACATCGCTATGTATTAGTTCTAGTCGTACGGTGGCCCTCTTACCCTGTCCGGTAAAAGGAGCTTTAGTCATCTTGCCTAGTAAACAAGCCTCGCATTCATCATATGATTCAAAATCAAACTGATCCAAGAAACCATCTTGATGTAACTTGGAAATGCGTTTCTTGTTTATATGGCCTAGACGACAGTGCCAAAGGTATGTTTGATTTGAGTCATTAGTCTTAAGTCGTTTGTTATTTATATTCAAGATAGGAGTATCTAAACTAAGAACATACAAACCGTTAAATAACTGTGCAACACCATAGGTAATGTCATTCAAACCAAAAGAGCAACCATTGTCTTTAAAGGTAAATGAAAAACCTTTCTTGTCCAAACAAGAAACAGAAATAATGTTTCTACATAGAAGGCACATACAAACAGTTTTCAAGTTCTAATATAAGCTCAGTGGGCAATGATAAATGGTAAGTCCCTACAGCCAAAGCAGCAACCTTTGCTCCATTTCCAACTCGTAGGTCTACCTCTCCCTTAGCCAGTGTCCTACTCCTTTGCAGTTCCTGCACATTTATACAAATGTGAGAACCACATCCAGTATCCAATACCCAAGATGTAGAAGTAGACAAATTGACTTCTATTACATAAATACCTGAAGCAGAAGTCTGGCCAGCAGCCTTCTTCTTCTTAAGTTCTTCCAAATATTCATGACAGTTTCTCCTCCAGTGTCCCGGTTTACCACAGTGGTGACAATCACCCTTTTCAACACCTCCTTTAGGCTTGGTAGCCTTCTTGGGAGCAGAATTAGGATTGGCAGCAGATTTGGACACATTCCTCTTCTTATTGCCCTTCCACTTTCTTTTCCCCTTGGCACCTCCTTTGTTCACCATCAGCATGGGAGTAGGAGATTCTTTCTGAATGTTGGTTTCAGCAGTTCTTAACATGCCCAACAATTCAGTGGGTGTCTTATCAATCTCATTCATATTGTAGTTCATAACGAATTGAGAAAAGTTCTTGTTAAGTGATTGCAAGATCAAATCTATTTGAGCCTCCGGACCAATCGGGAAGCCCAAGGTATCTAGTTGCTCAATATACCCAATCATCTTAAGAACGTGTGGTCCAACCGGGTCTCGCTCTCCCTGTTTGCAAGCATACAATGCCTTGCTCGTATCATATCTTTCCTGACGAGCTTGTCCCTCAAACATGCTTTTGAGGTGCTCAATTATTTCATAAGCATTCATCAACTCATGTTGCTTTTGAATCTCAGGAGCCATGTATGCAAGCATAAGGCATGACACATCAGTTGAGTCATCCAAATGCTTCTGATAAGCATTTTGCTCGGCACGTGTGGCTCCAGCAGGAAGAGGATTTGGGTGAGGAACTTCAATGGCATACAGCTTTCGCTCCTGCCTGAGGACAATCCTCAAGTTCCTAAACCAATCTAGGAAGTTTGTCCCTGTCAGCTTTTCCTTTTCTAGGACTGATCGTATCGAAAAGTGGTTTGTGTTGTTTGCCATTTATTATCTACAATTTTGTAAAAGCTCATAAAATGAGTTAGTATGCATGTTTCGTAAAACCAATTATGTTCAAGTTGATTTATAGCATATTCGTAATATACCTCCCACTATTTCTATCAAATTAATAGCCCTTACTATCAATTCGGAAAATGGTTCCCATAAAACCTTTCTTAGTGAGCCAAGATCCATATTTCGTCATAATTTAAGTCAGCTTTGGCTTTCCTCTTAAATATGATTATTTAGGTAGACCGTTATGTCAATTATATCGTATATAACTCTTGGATAGCTTAGTGAACAACATATTGCTCCGATCTATCTAATAGATTTCACTAAACTCTATGCTTATAAGTTCATAATCCTATTATGACGACTTATTTAAGTTGAACCCAACAATAACAATTTAAGTAAGCTTGTTTACTTAATCACATCTCACCACAATAAAAGAGAAGCCCTTGCTTTGGCAAATCCACTCCTCAATGATCTAGGATTTAATGAGTGTTATTTGTTGGAAAGCATCTGTTTAACTTAATATTTCTTAAGGGATTTTTAGAAAAATTTAACGATCTTGATCGTCTGTTTAAATCTTAAATCGTTACAGATTTTATCTTATTTAAACATGGCATATGTGACGTATCTAATACATACATTCTAAAATATCCATACATCCATGCATCCATTGATATATCTAATATATCCATGCATCATATGTAAAGTGCAGTTACGCAAAATTAAACGTGCAATGGTTATGGCCCGATCCTATGCGATCTTTTCGAGCTAATGAAAAGATCAAGGTCAATCTATGGTTCTAATAACTAATTATGACAAAATTCTTCATTGCTTCCAAAGCCTCCATTGATTGCCTCCAAGCTCGTTTTGAAATACATTACAAAAGAACTCGAGTTGCATTCGAGATTTAAAAATTACAAGAATAACGACATGCAAGTCGTATTTAATTATTACAGACCATAAATAAAATTACAACATTTATTCTACGGGTCTTTAGGCCATAACCAATGCACCATGCTCATATAACAATTATAGACATCACATTAATCATGATCATATCGATTAATATTTAACTCCTTAATTTAAATACCTAATTATTTAAAAGGAATTAAATAAATAAATCAAATTCGAATTAATATAATTAATCTAATTAAAATTTTAATCCGAATAAAAAAAAATTAAATTGAAATTAATTAATCAAAATTCGAATTTAATAATAATATTCAAATTCATAATTTAAATATATTATTAAAATTCGAAATTAAATTAATTAATAAAATTTTGAATTAATAATAATTTTTAAATCCATGATTTAAATATTCAATTATTAAAACTTTAATCATGACAAGCATTAAGAGAGAAATGATTAATACCAATAAGTGGCCACTAACATAATCTTAAAGCAAAAAGAAAAAGAAAATGTTAAAGTAGAAAAAGAAAAAAAAAATAATAAATAAACGAAAACATCATTCTGCGCACAGACTGGAATCTGGCCGCCCCACCTGTGATGCGCATTACTGTAATGCGCAGCACCTGTCTACACGTGATGCGCATTTCCAGAATGCGCAACACGAGTAGATTTCTGGCGACACACATTCTCAGAATGCGCAACCCAAGTTTTCCCAGATTTCCCAGAATCTGCAGAAACTCCAGAATTTTTATGCAGAATGAAAATTTCAATTTTTATCAATTCTAAAATAATTCTAATGATGTGTTCAACATATCTAACGTATAATACATCATTCAAAACATGTTATAACAATTTATAACATCATACAAACAATCATAACAATTATAGAAAATCTTTTGTATGTTAAAATGAAGCATGGCAAAATTCATAAAATTCATGTATGATTCATTTTCAAGAACACGATACCAAATCATCCATTTATACATGTAGCTCTGATACCATTGATGGAATTCGGGCATGATAACGCAACGGAATTAACGAAAATAACAATTAAAAACGAATTCCAAGTCCCGGATCCATGTATAAATTGATGATCATGGTATAAAAAAATTCTCAAGAACAAGATCTTACCTATTAAAGCTTTCCAATGGATGTCAAATGGAGATCCTAGCTTGTTGATCTTTAGAGCTAAAATTATAACTCCTCCATCGGAATCCACACTTGAATGCTTGCTTGAATCGTCGAACGATTTCGCCACGGAATTAGGTACTAGCCAAAATAAATAAACCGATGTGTTCTTGACTTGAGCTTGATTTCTCCCTTGTCTCTAAGTTGTGTATAAACTGAAATTTTCAGTTGTGTTCATTTAAGAAGACTAGCCAACCCTTGGCTTATAAAGAGAAATAAAGAAAAATGGACCATTAAACAATTAGGCCATTTTTTTATTTAAACAAATCTTATTTATTTAAATAAATTAATTAAGTCATACTTAATTAATCAAATAAGTCACGAAAATATATCTTCAAATTTTATCTTTAACTAATTAAGTCTCACTTAATTAATTTCATAAAATTCGAATTATTATTTATTATTAATTTAAAATCATAATTTAAATTATTATTAATTTAAATTCATAAAATAAATTAATATCCCTTTTAAACATTCTTTGTGTGTGACCTTGTAGGTTATTATTTAATTGGCAACAATTTTATTCTTTAATAAAATTGTAAACAATAAGCGGCGTCTAGTAACACATTATTGCTACCCAATAAAACAATAATTAAATCAACGATTCAATCAACCTTTTATGACTAATGTTCCATGTAATATAATCCCTTTAAATCATGATATTATAGATTAAACTCGAGGCATGTAATGTGTCATCCTCTTCATAATTTAATCTTCATTTTCTTGATCGATGAGTAGACTATTTAATCAAATCAACATTTGAGCATGGCCATGCATTTCATAGTCTCACTCAAACAAGAGGCCGATAGTATCACCCCTTTATCAGGAGATTTAAATCCCATCTAGATCGTTCATATTTCTCACATGATTCATAATATATCTGATATTCACCTTTATCATTATCCTGCTAAAGATAACTTTTGACGAATTCAAAATATATTAATTCTCATGTAGAATTATAACGACTTCAGGTCTAAGGATCATTACACCATTATCACTGTGAGAATACATATGACACATTTATTATTATTTACCATGATGTATCTCACGGTGGGTCTGTCCAGTACCCTGTACTCGTACAGTTACCTATGCATTGCTTTTAGTATCTTCATACTTATGACCAATGAGATGTGGTCATCAGTCAATTATCATACTAGACTCAGTGTATTATTATTGTCCTAATTAATAATAATACTCGGCTAGGGACATTTAAGAATATGATACGATCATTATATAATCTCATGTTCAAGTCACATACTTGCAACTATATAATTTGTATCAAGGTTCTAAGGACATTTATTATACTTTATTTATTTCGCAGTAAATAAAGCCAATAATAAACATATATATATATATATATATCGAATATATAAAATCACTCAAACATAAATATAATGTATTACATTGCCTCTAGGGCACCAATACTAACACTTCCTACATGAAGTGTCACGGTGAACTACCAAAAGTCCACAATAGATAAATATGAGTAGAAAGCAGAATATCTACTTTTTGTTGAAATTGTAATATAGAATGACTTATCAGATTGAACCTCATGATATGATCTTGAAACAATACGAAATACACGGTTTACTTGGCCTGATCTTGTAGATCATTCGCTTCTGGTCACTGGAATGTCGAATTTTCCACAGAAAAAGTTAGAGAAATGTATGTCAGTGTCTAACTGCCCTGATAGTTGAGGAGCTTCTGGTCACTGGAATGTCGAATTTTCCACAGAAGAAGTTATCTACTGTATGAAGTCTTGAAGTCTGAAGTCTGAACCACTTGACTGAATACCAAGGCAAGATTATCACCAAAAAAAACGAAAAATAGTGGATAATGTTGCTTCTTTAAATTTATACATTGTATAATTACCAATTTTAAAACAACCCAATTTTATTAACACATTAATGAAAGCGAAAACAGACTTGAAACTCATCAAAATTATCATCTCGGATAAGCACTACGCTTGGTGGAAACAGCAAACGACGCATTAACCAAAAGTGGTTATAAATATGGGCAGTGGACTGGTTCCATACTTCAATTGCTTGTGATTGACACGCATCACTGATAAATAAGTAGGCATACATGGAACTATGCATGCAGGCGGGGCTGGTACCGTGGCCTTACCTGGGATGGGATAGAGACACATGTGTTTGTTCAGGGAGAATGAAATTTAACTAAATAAAAAAATGTGGCGAAAGTAAGAACTGTTTGAAAAAAATGAGTGAGTGTGCATATTTTCCGTGATGAAATTTGTGAAGAAATTGGGATTTCGAATTTTTTTGTTCTGGTTGTTAAAAATGAACTTATGGAAAGAATATAAGTTTTGAACATTTATTCTTAACATACATCTGAATTCATTCATCTCAACCAAACACACAACATTTTTGTTGCCTCACCGTATTTCAAATGGATATGTTCAAATTATTGGTGATATTTAATTAGTATTTTAAAGGAAAAAAAATGCCCATGGCAGAACAGATAGAATGACAACTGTTCATTTTCTAAATTTGGTCGAGTCCCAAATAATCTCTTCAAAACCTTTTCAATTGCTCTCCCCTATCGTCATATTGTCGCAATTCTCTTTTTGGAAAATGTCTGAAAATCAGCCACACTCTCGGCTTTCAGTCACAATCCTAAGCTCTCTCAAAAGTACACATTGAGATACTCCCCCTGTGGCTCTGTCCCATTATCGTAATCTCTTCTCGAGATTTATTTTATTTCATATTAGTAATCCAACTCTTTATTCAGTATGCACTTACAAGATTACTTTAAAAAGTGTTCTGTGGACGTAATAGCCTCTCTAATTAGGTCCTTTACTCTATACTGTTCATATGGGTAAATAAACCATTCAGCCATCTGCTTTGGTTTCCCTGGTTGACGAGGATCGTGTAGAGTGGGTGTCAACCCAAGTCCGACATCGTCAAGATAAAGAAGAATTATCTTGAATATAAGCAGCCAAAACAACTCCATTAGTATGTGGTCTTTTGGGAGGAGCCCAAAAACAAATCCGTGCAGGCGTGGCCACGGCTCAAAGCGGAAAATATCATACTAATGTGGAGTTAATGGGTGTTGCGCGGCCCAATAAGTGGTATCAAAGCCGATGGTTAGAAATTGATCCTGGGGTTGCGGGCTGCAAGTTGTGTAGTGTGGGAGGCTCTCCAGAACTGCGGTTGAATATCTTGGACGGCTTGTGTCGAAAGTCTTCCTGACACTGTGGTGGTCGGGCAGCGTGTCCCGCAAGATGAGGAACCACAAATGAATAGCGGCGGTATAAGGGTCACAAGATTGGTGGTTCTTGGATTGAGCGGAGATTGTAGAGTGAGTGTCAACCCAAGTCGCACATCGTCAAGATAAAGAAGAATTATTTTGAATATAAGTAGCCAAAATAACTCCATTAGTATGAGGCCTTTTGGGAGGAGCCCAAAAACAAATCCGTGTGGGAGTGCCCACGGCCCAGAGCGGACAATCATACTATTGTGGAGTTAATGGGTGTTGCGCGGCCCAACAGATCGTACCTAGTCGAGTTTAGTTGTGCCAGGAGGTATCTTACGTGTATAAAATAATAGATCAGATTATGAATGTCATCTGGGTGACGAGGAACAAAAGAAATTGGAACGTAGAGCTTGTCAGAGAAAAAATTAGCTAGGGCATTATATGACATGGTTCATGTTCTCACAGTTTTTTACGAAAGAAAAATTGAGACTGCAATGATTTTATGTTCACCTTTAAATTTTTCAATAAAATTTGTAGTTTGGTCGTCAGGGAGAGGCCCTTGTAGATGAAGCTTAAAAGCTCCAAGGCGATGATCGATGAATGTTTCAGGGTTTTAATTCTCCAAAATGCAGCTTAATTTTGCAATGACTATTAAAGCTTAAAACATGTTTTCTGTAAGCAGCTCTGGATCCTTGATTATTATTGCAGGAGCTCCTTGTTTAGAACAGAACAAAACTTCTTTGGTTTGCAATTATTCAGTACACTTCTGATTGCGAGATAATGTATCAAATGTTAATTACATATTTAGGTAACAGTACATTCTATACAATTTGGTCTAAAGGAAAATGTCACAATTTTTTTTTGAAAATATGTATGAGAATTTCTTTCCAAAATATAATGAGTGCTTCTAAAATAAATTTTCTAGATCCGCAACAAAATTTATTTATCTAACTAATCTCTTCGATTTTACCGGGTTCCATTCCCTATAAATATATAATTGACTCATACTTATTTATTTAATGGATTTTCATCCTACTCAGAACCGAGAACAAGCAGCTTCTGCTATCGAATAGGATTACTACTTTCACATTAAGTTAGTTACAACTATATTTGTTCAAAAAAAAATTGGTCACAACTACATGTTTAAATAATACTAGAATTATATTTATTATCAATAATTTAATATCATTATTTTTAATTAATAATTTAATTTCAGCCAGCTAGTTAAATATGTGATTTTGGACACGACAATCCTGACCAAAATTTATTAAAGAAAAATACAAACTACCATACAATTTAAACATACACTTGCAACACAAGTACCATACAAGCAAACATATCTAGAACAATAATTGCACACGCATGCCAAGTAAAAGAGACTGCAAAACACATTTCTTAGCAAACCTGTTTCCTAAGCCTGAATGATCTGACTCCTCCTCCGCATCCTCGGTTTCTTTTGTGTCCATCCAGATTTCTGGAAAATCGCAAAAATCAGCCACAGGTACCTCTCTGTAAAAATGTTTCCCGTAACAGACCCAACTACTAGCCCACTTCCGAGTCCTGATAATATGAATAGCCAATCAAATCCACTCAGTAACTTATCATCATCAGAATCATCCTTGTTGTCATCAGGTGGTGACTGCACAGTTCCACAATTCTTAGATAACGGGAATCCACAAAGCCCCGAGTTTCCCATGTAAGAATTGTTGTCAAAAGTTTTGAACTGCAGGTCTTGTGGTATACGACCACTTAGGAAGTTGTCAGACACATTGAAGAAAGTGAGAAACTTGAGTTGTGCTGCTAACTGTTCCGGGATGACTCCTGAGAGCTTGTTCTGTGAAAGGTCTAAAGATTCAAGTTGTGTTAGATTCCCGAGTGACAGAGGAATTGGACCCATAAGATCATTGTTTGAAAGGTCGAGCAACTGGAGAGCCACAAGACTTCAAAGAGATTCTGGAATCTGTACTCTGAATTTGTTACTTGAGAGGTTGATAATAGTGAAAATATTTGAAATCTTTTGGTAATCTGTCTCTACACCTTTGTTGGTAAGAATTATTGAGGTGTAATATGGGAAAGAGTATCCGAAAAGTGTAACCGCCAGAAAAGAATGTAAAGCTCATATTTGTCTTCATATAAGGTTCCATGTCTATACGGGAAAGTTTCATTGCATTCCAAATCTGGATATAATATACAGGCAAAGCACCAGTTAAAGAGTTATGAGAGAGATAAATAATGCACAACATTGGGAACTCTGAAGGATTCCTTGGAATTTCAATTTCATCATGAAACATGTTGGAATGCAGGAGCAGAACTTGCAGTGGTTGAAGAGTCCCGATCCAAGTGGGGAAAATTTGTTTCATCTGATTATTTGATAAATCCAAAATCTGTAACAATTTATAATTTGACAACAATTCTGGAACTTCCCCTTTTAACTGGTTTCGACTCAAGTCCATCACCTTCAAATCACATTCTTTTGGGTATATCTGAGGAATTGTACCAGAAAAGTCATTGTCTTGGAGAACAAGAGCTCCCAAAGAATTTGCAAGACACTGTGGAATTGGCACACTCATGTTGTTGTTAGGCAGCAGACATTTACATTCTTACCAAACTTCACCAAACACCTCACCAACCATTCCACCACCTACTACATACTCCTATAAATACCCCTCTTCTCCTTCATTATCAAACACACCATAATTCTATCTTCTCTCTCTCTATATATAGCTGTTAGATAGTCCGTTTAGTAGGGGAGCCGGTTTAGCCCACTTTTAGGAAGTGTCGGGATAGAAGGTCATCGTGCCTAAACTATTCTAGGGTACTTGGGTTTAACTTTAGCCATCGAAGGTGGTCCCGCTGCAGGGGTCTTTCTATCAGGTTGTGTGGCACTGTCCGGGTTTGGAGAGGGAGAGAAGGAAAGGTTGTTGGGAAACAGTGATAGGGGAGGTTTTGAGATAAACACTTCAGTGAGTTGGGGATATACATAATAGGTATTGTAGGGCTGAATTTGTGTATGAAATTCAGGGGCTGGATACCCGGCTATTGTAATCTCTTTTATCTAGTGTGAAGTTATTGCTCTTCTGGATGTAGGTTTAAATCTCTTATCTCTTTTACTGTATTGTTGGTTTGTTGCTTCATTACTATCACGTATATTTGTGGGATCTAAGCATACATATTTACCAAATCGCTTCCGCATTCACCGGGAATCGGGCAGATTCCTAACAGTTGGCATCAGAGCTAGTTTTCTCTAAATTATTGGTGTCGAAGGAAAGTCGTTAAGAAAAGTGGTTGTCTAATTAGGTGTCGTTTTGACGAAAGTGCTCCCATTATTTCTTACACTTACCTAGCTAATTGATTTAGTTGCTTGGATTGGTTTGTGTGTGCAAATGAAGATCGTGGCAAGTATTGGAGGATTCAAGGTGACTCCATATGATGGTAAAGAAAGTTTAATCTTTGGCAGAGAAGGGTAAAGGATATCCTAACCCAACAGAAGCTAGCAAGGGCTTTGAAGGGGAAGGAGGGAAAACCAACAAAGATGAGCGATGTAAAATTGGAGGAAGAAGATAAGGCCCTTATTCTTCTTACTTCGCTTCCGGAGTCATTCGATCATTTGGTCACAACCATTTGTACGGAAAGGACACATTAAAAATGGAGGAGGTTAAGTCAACACTTTTGTCAAATGCTGGAAGAAAGAACCAGGATGGTGACAAGGACGGAATGACAATTTTAGCTTTGCGTAGTCAAAATAATAGAGGAAGGGGTGCTGTGAGAGGATCTACCAATAGCAGGGATAAATCTAGATATAGTGAAAAGGGCATGCAGTGCTTTAGTTGCAAGGAGTGGGGTCATATTAGGCCGAATTGTCTGCTTAATAAGAATGATCCAGATGCATCATTGGCCGTGGTTACTCTCGATTGTGAAGATGTTTGCACCGTCTTCAATCGAGGCACTAGTTCTCCAGGAGAATGGATATTAGACTCAGGGTCATCTTACCATGTATGTTCCGAGAGGGGGCATTTTGACAAATTCCAATATACAAAGAATGAAACATTTTCTTTGGCTGATGGATCTACTTTTGAGATCAAGGGGATTTGAATTGTGAAAATCAAAATGTTCGATAGAATAGTTCGCAGCTTGAACGGGGTAAGATATGTGCCTAAGCTGAGGAAGAATCTAATATCTATCGGTCGGTTAGCTTCAGAAGACTACAAATGCTCTGTAGTAGGGGGAGCTATGAATATCAAAAGAGGCCGTGTGGTTCGGATGAAGGGAGAGCTACGTGGGGGAATATATCGTCTGATTTGTACGTGGCCAGAACGTACTGGAACTTCGAAAATCTGGTTATCTCGTGCACGAGGGAAGATTGACTTGAAGGATACTGCTGCGGTTGTATTGCCTTCTAGTCTAGATGATGGTGCAAAGACTGTTGGGATTGATGCATGGTCGAAGGGCTTCCACGACATCAACGAGTAGTTGGTGTGTTGCAGCTGCATATGGGCATCGATCAACATGAATCATGTGAGCAGTGAACCATGCAATAGATTGATTTGTTTGATATGCAGCTGGGGAGTAAATGAAAGATCGATGGTCACACTTGCGTGTGTGATGGACTACATATGGAATTGGACAACGTGAATCAATTTAGTATGTGTGTATATAACAGATTACTTTACATATATGTAGTTGGATAAATAGAGGTCAATGGTACACTTGTGCGTATAGCAAGTGGGCATTCGAGAATGAATGTGCAAACTAGGTTATAGTTTGGAGTCTTGGACTCGGGGGGAGTTTTGTCGTAGGGAATGATACAGATCGAGGAAAAGTTGGAGTTATGCCAACATGGTGCAAGTGAAGAGCTGTGAGTTTGGAAAGCGGGGGAGATTGTTAGGCAGCAGACATTTACATTCTTACCAAACTTCACCAAACACCTCACCAACCTCACCAACCATTCCACCACCTACCACCTACTACATACTCCTATAAATACCCCTCTTCTCCTTCATTATCAAACACACCATAATTCTCTCTTCTCTCTCTATATAGCTGCTAGATAGTCCGTCTAGTAGGGGAGTCGGTTTAGACCACTTTCAGGAAGTTTCGGGATAGATGGTCCTCGTGCCTAAACTATTCCTTAGGGTACTTGGGTCTGACTGCAGCCATCGGAGGTGGTCCCACTGCATGGGTCTTTCTATCAGGTTGTGTGGCACTGTCTAGGTTGGGAGAGGGAGAGAAGGAAAGGTTGTCGGGAAACAGTGATGAGGGAGGTTTTGAGATAAACACTTCAGTGAGTTGGGGATATACATAATAGGTATTGTAGGGCTGAATTTGTGTATAAAATTTAGGGGCCGGATACCCGGATATTGTAATCTCTTTTATCTAGTATGAAGTTGTTGCTCTTGTGGATGTAGGTTGGGCCGAACCACGTTAAATCTCTTGTCACTTTTACTGTATTGTTGGTTTGTTGCTTCATTACTATCACGTATATTTGTGGGATCTAAGCACACATATTTACCAAATCTCTTCCGCATTCGCCTAGAATCGGGCAGATTCCTAACAGCTGTTATTCGATAAATCAAGTACTTTACCACATATCATGGGTGAAATATCTCCGGTTAATCTATTGTTAGACACCATGTACAAATTTGTATTTGGTGGTGGAACTGGGAGATTCCCATGTAGCATATTATCACTTATGTCTATAATTTTTTAACTTTTACTTTGAATAACAACCGGATTCTGTTCAATGGCTGTCAGGTAGTTATCACCTAGGCTAATTACCTCCAAATTAGTACTTGCATTCCAAATCCAGTGTGGTATATTACCATGAATATTGTTTCCATCCAGACCAAGAATCCTTAATTCACTCTGGAACTGCAGAAAGTGTGGGAACTCCGTTAAGTTACAGTAGCCCAAATTTAAAAGTTCAAGCTTTGGAAGAGTGAAGTTAAAGTGATGGGGAATAAGGTCAGCCTCTACTGTGCCAGTAAAGTTATTTTTTCCAAGTGAAAGAAGTTCCAGGTTATTGAGTTGAGCAATTGAGCGAGGAATATGACTTGTTAACTCATTAGAGCTCAGACCTAATTCAAATAATTGGGTCATGTTCATCAGCCACAACAGGATTCCGCCAAAAAGGTAATTATTGCCATGGTAAAGATGAGAAAGTTGGGGTAGGTTCGCAAGAGATGGTGAAATATCGCCATATAAATTTGTTTTTTCAAGGTTTAACAGAGTAAGTTTACTTAGCTTCTGAAGCCATGAAAGATCCCCTGAATTATTGAACTTGTTAGATCAAACCGCCAAATACTCCACCCTTCACGACCAACCATTCAAACTCCAAATCTTTCCAACCTCAAGCAAATGCAGCAAATGTTGTTTCACATCTTCATCGACTTGGCTCTTGGATAGTGGTGCTTCACACCATGTTACAACTGATCTCAACAATCTGGCCCTACATACTCCTTATGGTGGCACTGATGAACTAATCATTGGAGATGGTACAAGTCTTAAAATCTCTCATATTGGCTTTCTTTCTCTCTCTCATATGTCTTCTTCTATAAAGCTAAATAATGTTCTCTATGTTCCCTCCATGTCTCGTAATATCATCTCTATTTCTCAACTATGTATTGACAATAATGCATCAATTGAATTCTCACCACATTATTTTGTCATGAAGGATTACCAAACAGGGGAAATTCTTTTTAAGGGTCCAGTTAGGTCAGGAGTTTATGAAGTTCAGTCCACTCCACCTCATGTTTTCGCAAGCAACAAAGCCAACTCTCTTGACTGGCATCATCGTTTAGGACACCCATCTCTCAATGTTTTTAGGCAACTTATTTCTGAGAATAATCTTAATGTTCTAAGTATTTCTACATTAGATTGTAATTCTTGTTCTTGCAATAAAAGTCATCAACTTCCATTCTCAATTTCTTCCATTACATCTACTACTCCTCTTCAATATATTTATAAAGATTTATGGACTGCACCCATTTATTCTCATGACGGATATAAATACTATTTTATTTTTGTGGATCACTACAGTAAATACATTTGGTTGTATCCTTTAAAACAAAAATCTGATACAAAAAATATATTTTTCCGTTTTAAGGCCTTAGTTGAAAAATTCTTTCAGCTTGCAATTATTACTCTTTATTCTGATAATGGAGATGAATACGAAGTTTTAAAAGATCATTTAGAAATTATTTATATATCGAGATTAACAACTCATCCTCACACTCCTCAACACAATGGCTATTCTGAATGACGACATAGACACATTGTTGAAACTTTTCTTTCCCTTCTAACTCATGCCAAAATGCCTCTTGAATTTTGGTCTAATGCTTGCGCTACAGCTGCTTATTTAATAAACCGATTACCCACTCCAACCTTGAAAAACAAATCTCCATTCTTTAAATTATTTGATAAGCAACCAAATTATCAAAAATTAAGGAGTTTCGGTTGTCTATGCTATCCTTGGTTAAAACCATACACTAAGCATAACTTAGATCCCAAATCAATTCCATATGTCTTCATCGGTTATTCAGCTACACAAAGTGCATACTATTGTTTAGATCCAAAAACAAGCCGCATTTACATTTCTCGACACGTTCACTTTGTTGAAAATGAATTCCCATTTTCAGAACTTGTTACGCCTACAATATCTCTGTCGTCTCTAATTGATGAATGGTGTCCATTACCTTTACCTATCTCAACATCATCTGTACAAACCCCATCTTCTACCTCTACATCATCTGGACAAACACCATCTTCTGCCTCAATTTCATCTACCTCTAATACTCAGCATCAATCTTCTACTCCAATATCAATTCACATAGAAAGCCCCTCAATTACTCCTAATTTAGCTCACACTCTACATCAACCTTTTCTTCTTCAGATGACACATCAACCAAATCTTTATCTCAAAACAATGAGCCTAAAATCATCCAATCTCCTCGGCCTCAACCATCACATATCATGTCTACAAGGTTGCAACATGGAATTCGCAAACCAATTAATAAACTTAATCTTAGTGCTGAAGTTTTGAGCAAGGAAACTGAACCTAAGACAATAGCACAAGCTCTAAAAAGCCCTGTTTGGCTCAAGGCGATGGATGAGGAAATGTCTGCTTTAATTCGAAATAAAACATGGGACCTTGTACCGTCTCACCTTCACAGAATATAATAAGGTGCAAATGGGTATTTCAAATAAAAAAGGATAAGGATGGTAACATAGTTCAACACAAGGCACGATATGTAGCAAAAGGTTTTAATCAACGGCCAGGCATTGACTATAGTGAGACATTAAGTCCAGTAGTTAAACCAGCTACGGTTCGCCTTGTACTCTCTCTTGCAGTAAGTAAAAGTTGGCCACTTTGCCAACTTGACGTTAATAATGCTTTTTTGCAGGGCACTCTTACTGATGAAGTATATACTATTCAACCTCCTGGCTATGTTGATCCTAGGTACCCTAATTATGTATGCAGATTAAAAAAAAGGTCTTTATGGTTTAAGACAATCTCCTAGGGTGTGGTACAAGGAACTACGACAGCACTTACTTGACTTTGGCTTCAAAAATTCAATATCAGATTCATCTTTATTCATTCTATACATATGAATGGTTCAATCGTGTATTTGTTGGTATATGATGATGACATCATTGTTACAAGAAATAACCTAGAATTTCTTGAAGATTTTATAAAGAACATGTCAACTCGATTTTCTCTTAAGGATTTAGGCGAGTTATTTAATTTCTTGGGCATTGAAGTCATGCCTCATCCAAATGGATTATTTTTGAGTCAAAAGAAGTATATTGCTGACATCTTATGCATAGCAAATATGGAAGATGCAAAATCTGTTGCAACACCACTGTCAAATCATCTTCCACTGACAAAAAATGGGAAATTACTCTCTGATCCTATTGAATATCGTGCTTTGATTGGTAGCCTCCAATACTTGAGTCTGACAAGGCCTGATGTTTCATTCAGTGTAAATAAATTAGCCCAATATATGCAGCGTCCGACTGAAGAACATATGCAATCCTTGCGTCGTCTTCTTTGTTACCTCCGTGGCACATCACAAATGGGTTTAACTCTAAACAAAGACTCTCCTCTCTCATTACACGCTTTCTCCGATGCAGATTGGGCTCGCGATACCGATGATTATATATCTACAACAGGCTACATTGTGTACCTTGGTAATAATCCAATTTCTTGGACATCGAAAAAGAAGCGAACTTAAACTCGCTCCTCCACTGAAGTGGAATATAGAGCAGTGGCAAACACTACAACAGAACTTTTATTGGTACGAAACCTATTTCAAGAACTTGGCCTCAACTCTGCAGAAACTCAATTTACATATTGCGACAATGCAGGAGCTACACATGTATGTGCTAATCCACACTACACCATAAAAGGCCTATGAACACATCTAGAGCCTATGTTGCCTTTGGATATGTTGCCTTTGCCATGCATGTTTTTTGCTAATACAACATTATCATTTTTATGTTGCCTTAGGTAGAAAAAATATGTTGGCATAGAATAAAAATGTTTTTGTGTTGCCGTAGGTCTGAAATTGTGTTGCCATGATTTTACAATGAACAAAATTTTATATTTTCTACTATGAATAAAATTTTTAACCTTTTTTTACATGGAAATTACTTTTTTAATAAAAATAATAAAATTATTTTTATAAAAATCTAGAATATTCCATAAGAGAGTGAATATTTCACTAAACATGTTAAAACTTTTTAAGACGTGTAATTTTATTTTTATATTTATTAAATATTATTAAACAAAATTTTTAAAATATTTTTTTTCTAAATATATTTTAATATATGAATAAATAAAAAAATATTTTCGTATATAATGTTTTTTGAATATATTAACAAATTATGTAAAAGAAATCATTTAGCAAAAAAAAAAGGAATTAAATACTTAATAAAGAAATAAATTATTTAATAAAGAAATAAATTATTCAAATGAAAATTAATTTTTTTGGATAAAATAATCAAGAATTTTTTATAAAAAACAAGAATATTTCAATGGAAGTGAATATTTCATTAAGAATGTTAAAGTATTTTAAGATGAATAATTTTATTTTTATGTTCATTAAATATTGTTAAATAAAATTTTTAAAATGAATATTTTTTCTAAATATATTTTAATATATCATTAAATTAAAATATTTTCATATACAATTAAAAATATTTGAATATATGATTTAAGATTATGTAAGAAGAATTGAATAATAATCTTCAAATTAATCTATTTTTTATTAAAAAATTTACCTACATAATTATACACTTACCTGTTCTTACTTAAATTGATCAAATTTATTATTGGACAAAAATTAGAAAATTGATCAAATTTTAGTCATAATTTATTTTTATATTTTGTTATATTTAATTGATAAATAAATAAATGTAAAATTATAGTATGTTTTTTATCATTTGCAATTTTAAAAAATCAAAAAATATATAAATATATATAAAAGTTACAATAGCTTTTAACCTATTTACTAAAATTTTAATAAAAAATATATTAAATAATTACGATTAAAATTTAAATAAATTAATAATTTTTTTTAAAACAAGAAATTAAACTGTACTTTGATATAAGTACAAAGTACTTGGATAAAATAATTTTCACTGAAAAAAATCGAGCGGCAAAAAGACCGCCCTTCTAATTCACTGACCACAAAATGGCCGCGCTTCATTTCTAATTCACCTCAGACAAAACTCTCCGAAATAAAACTCTCTCTCACTGCGCTCTCAATCTCGTAGTCTCACCCTCACCCTCGTCCTCTCGATTTCTCCGCAGATCGACTTCTTCTTCAATCTATTAGGTATTCTTCTTCCTCAATCGATTAGGGGTTTCTTTTAATAGATTTTTGCAAATCGATTAGGGGTTCAATCAATCAGGGATTTCTTCTTCAATTGTCTTCTTCTTGGGTTTGAAGGTTTTTTTTATTTAGTTTTCCAATTTAAGAGGTCAATCACTTCGATTAATTAGAGTTTCTTTTTTCAGGGCTTAATTAGGGCTTCAATTAAGTTGGGCTTTTTAAGGTACTTTCACCTTCTCTTTTTAAGTTCCTCTTTGGTTTAATCAGTTTTGTGTGCAGATATATGTAGATGTGTATATTAAATTTTGCGTTAATTTGTTTTGAGATGCTGCAAGAGGATCTCGATTTTGGTTTTTGCATCTTATTGGCCACATGGGTGGCCTAGGAGGTGGAGTTCTTGCCACTGTAATTGCTGGACATGAATTCTGGGGTATGTCCGGATGGAGTTTTATTATTCACAAACCTAGTTTTATAACTACTCATTTGCCCATTTGCATTATTCAAGAAAATATGAGTAAAGAAGAGTTTTTGAAGATCCAGGTACCCATTTTAATTTCATTTTTTTCATGTTTTTACATGCCCATATTGTATATTTTGTGTTACCTTTTCAATGGTTTTGCTTGTTACCAACTCTACCTCACTGGATTGCATTTTAATTTGTATGTGGTTTGGCTATGTTTTTGCACATACAGACTTGTGTCCTCAAAGTTAACATTACATATTATGAACCATCAGTATTGTACAATCTTCAATATAGATGATCGAGATACAATTTATGTAAGCTACCATTTCATGCTCAATACTTTGTAAAAATTGGTTCCTAAAATCTTGTAGCATATCATGAAATACTGAGGCTCTGTACCTCTGTGTTTCTAGATGAAAGCAGGTCCAGTGTTGGTTGCCATTAATCCCTTTAAGAAGGTCCCTTTGTATGGGAATGATTACATTGAAGCTTATAAGCGTAGATCTAATGATAGCCCACATGTGTATGCCATTACAGATGCTGCCATGCGTGAAATGATACGAGGTATGTTTATATTACTTGCAGCATCATTGTATACATTAGAACCACTAATCCAAGGTTATTTCTCAAAATATATTTAATATGATTGCTCTATTTTGTTTCATTCTCCAGATATAGTCAAATCAATCTATTGTTATAAGGTCAGTTGCACAATTTCTGAATTTCAATACATTGATTTTGGGTTCTGTGTTTGTCCTGTTAAGATTACCTTAAGAATTTGTTACCTTTTAATTTGTTTTATGTTTTGCAGTTATATGAAAGAGATTACCTTAAAACTTGTTATCATTAAATACTGTATCAATCTATCTATCTACTAAAGCCTTTCTCTATTTGTGATATTTTAATAAAGCAGATTTTTAAATTAGTTTTACACAAATGGGTGTAAATTCAGAATTCATATATTTACAGCATATTTGAATTAGTTTCAAGTGTCCACCATGGAAAATTAATTTGGTTCTTTTAATGTCGTTAGGTGAATAGATTTGCTTACTCAGTTTTCTGTCAAATAAATCCTTTGTTATGTATCATATATAGATCAAGGGTGTCCTTGAAGGAGTTATAAATGTCATGTTCACGGAGAAAGTTATGTATCAAGGGTGTACACGCACATGTATAAATATACATGGTCTGCAACTCTGCAACTCTATTTACACTAGTTACAAAATGGGTGTCTAATATTATTATTAGCTACATTGTAATGAGGATGACTCAATAGAAGATAATGTTAATTGTTCATATTATTCATGTTTTTGAAACGATTTTGTACAGCTATTCAATCATCATTCCTTTCAGGAAGGGTAGTTTCTATGTATTTATCTCACTGAGCTACTATACGTCTGTAGGTAGTGAATGGTTAACTCTAACATACATGACCAAGTAATCAGAAAAGTAATATGGATATTGTCATAATGTCCTATAACTTTCAACAACTAACTTTGTTGCTCTTATGTTGTTGAGCAGCTGTGGCCAGACTTGGTGCTAGATATGTTAGCTGCAGTCGGTGCCTTTTATAATACATTAGAGATAGTGGACACATTGTATTATGCCAATTCCACCTAAAGGTTCAAACAGAAATTTATGCCAATTCCACCTTTTACTAATTTTAAAGTATGTTTACTGATGAGGGTTTTATTGGAAGTGTAGGTTGCTGCCAATATAACTGAGGGATACATAATATTGGGTGGTAATCTCTTGATATCTATTTTTATGTCCACATAAGCAGACTTATATATTTGTCAAGTGCTGGTTTTATATTAACAACCAAACTTCTGTAAGATAACTACTTGACTTATTTTACTGCTGCTTTTCTGCTATACAATTGTAGGCTTGACATAAGAACATACACTTTTGTAAGTAAATAATAATAACTCCTTTGATTTTATTCCTTTTCTCAGAAGAGTAGTGTATTGACAGTCAGGAGTATTTCAAAACTCTACAGTGTTCAGTTCTATGGAAAATCTAGCCATTTGTTTGCATATGGTGCTGCAGATTCTAAAACTTACTTGGGGATAAATGACTTACAAACTTATTTTGCTATACATTTCAGATAAATGTACGTGAAGCGTCAATGAATATCTTGGGAAGCTTTGTGCGACCATCTCGAGTGACAATGAAGATGGTACTTCAATGATTGGTGGCACGAGCTCTTAATTTAGTCATTGCATATGTTTATGCTTTAGGCCGTATTTTAGTTTTATGTACTAAGTAAAATTTTGTGCGTTAACTAGTTTGGATTGTTGGTACGGATTATAACGATTGTAAAGTTGGTTGTGTTGATATGGTTATTAAGGGAATGAATATATTCATATTACTGATTTTTTGTTTAAAATAGAAAAGTGTTGCCATTGAGGCTATAAAATGTTGGTAAAAAGTAAAAATAATGTTAAGAAATGTTGCTAGCAAATGTTGTTGTAGCCAAAATTTGTGTTGCCATAAAGGTGGGCCCCATAGTGGTCCCCATTTTTTTTGAAAAATGTTTAACCCAAAGGCAACATTATATCATGTTGCTAAAAAATGATAATATTGTTTCCATAGATAGTCTACGCCAACGAAAAACTGATGTTGCCATAGAGTAGTAAAATGTTGCCTTTGACCCCAAAGGCAACGGCCAAAATAGCAACACCAGCAAAATGTTGCCTTTGGGGTTTTTTGGGCCTACGGCAACATATTTCGGGCCTACGGCAACATTTTTTTGGTGTTGCTGTAGGCCTTTTATGGCGTAGTGCCAGTTTTTCACTCCAAAATGAAACACCTGGGATTGGATTATCACTTTGTCCGAGAGAATGTTCAATCTGATAATCTACGAGTTGCATACATCTCCACGAATGATCAACTAGTTGATGCTCTCACAAAGCCACTTCCACGGACTACCTTCACTTCTTTGGTTCACAAAATCGATCTTTCTCATTGGCCGACCGTTTTGAGGGGGCGTGATAAGGAATGAGTGAATCTGTATCAATCATTGGCTGCCAATCATGTGTAGATATTTAGGAATTAATCACTTCTTATATCTGGCCATAATTATGTAGCTGTTAGAAACTAATTGTTGGTAATCTTAGCTGTCTAGAACTAATCTTGTATCCACTATAAATACTTGTACATTATCAGTGAGAAGATACAACCTTCTATAAACTCTCTATACTCAAACCCCTAATTTTAAACCCTAGGTCATAACAAACAATAACATCACTATTATACAATCATATACATACAAAAATTTGTTTCGTAGAGGAATATGTATGTTGGTAAGTTATTTTTATAATAGACTGTATTATCGGAGTTATAGTGGTGAAGATTTATGCTTGTGAAAATGGTGAATGAAGAAAGAAGTGTATATATGTATATATAGGTTGCAGAGTGTGTGTAACGATAAGGAAGAAAGAGAGATATTTAGTGTGTGTAATTTTGATGGGAGTGGGGAGAGGTTTTTTATGGTTATGGATGAGAAAGTTTCGATTCATATGTCGGAGGATGCTATATTGGTTTTGGAATTGGAGGGGCAGAAACAATGATTTGGTTTTCGTTGCGGTGTTCGTTGCTATATGTAAGATCAGGTTTGCATTATGGATCATAGTAGGGATATTGTTCATCGTTGTGTTAGCGGTTTTAGGAGTTCAGATGAAAGATCGTTACGGAGGCATGGGTACGAATGGCTACTTTGAATTTCTGGTTGATGTACTACGGAAAAAGAAAATAGATGTTGCTTGTATTCAATTCGAGGTAAGTCCTGTGTGTATCATGCCATGGGCTAAGGTATTGTCCAAAACATCATTCATTTTTAATGCACTAAGCTGGGGGTCTGCACGGAAACAGCCTCCCTACTTTCAGGGTAGGGGCATGGTCTGCGTACAATCTACCTTTCCCAGACCCCATTCTAAACGGGATATACTGGGTATGTTTGGTTTGGTTTAGAGATATTTAGCTGCCTTTTAATCAAAGAAATACAATACTATACAAATACAATAAAGCAGTCGGGTGTAATACCGTAAAGGAACCGGGTGTTGACTAATTGATTTAAAATATGCCTGCGCATTCAAGGAATGCGGATTTATTTGGTTAAAAAGGACACGGATCAAGACAAATGTTATTTTGGGCATTATCCAAATATTAGTTATTTAGGTCATTTTCTCCTTTTTTATGTACCTTTCAAAAGAAAATATTAGATATCCAAAACGATTCTCAAATTTTATTTATGTTGTATCTGGTATGTGTATATAATTGGTAATTTTTCCATAATAATATGGATTGTATTCATATGAATTCACAAATTAAAACATACCATGTCATTTGGAAAATTTTGTTGTAAATTTTTTAGAAAAATATTTGGAATACTTATCACTACTCTATGAAAATAATTTGGATAGATCTTTTTGTCTGATAACATTTAAATTATTCATTATATTGTTTAAGTTGGTTGTTTAGTGATCTTTGTATCCATAAAAAATGTTTATAAAACTAAATTATCGGATTTTTTAATTAAATTTTTTAATGTAATAATGTTAACATACATATTTTCAATAAAATTCAAAAAGTTATATACATTTTATATATTATTGTGTAAAAAATAAATTTTAACTATATTAAAATTTAAAAAATATAAATCTGTTTTATGTGATAATATTTTTAAAGTGATAAATTTTTTCTGTCCAAAAAGAGGTTTTAATGTATTGCACTTATACATTTTCATTATTTTCTTAATGTATTGCCTTCATCGTAGACACTCGACAAGAAGCATAAGCCCATCCAAGACATGAAAAATATAGTGTCAGCTCAAACCGAAGATAGACAATAGAGAAGTGAAGAGTATTGGGAAGCTACGAATGACTACGAGCATCCCCAATTGACTTAGTTATATTGGTTGATTAAAATAATATAAAATAGTAATTATATAAAATTTGTTGAACTTATGTTCAAATAAGATTATTTAATAATTGATTATATTTTAAAATAAAATTTTTTATTATAAGAATGTCTCATCACAAGCACAACAAACATTTTTAATGCGGGAATTGACATGGACATCACTACAAATATGTCATCCTTCAACAACAAATATAGTCAACCATTTGGTGTTGGCTATGGTTTTTGCTAAATTAAAGTGACCTGTTGGAGAGTCTCATTTCTAAGGTGTTGTTTATATTTAGTAAAATGTTATAATTATATAAAATTTCATAAAAAAAAAATTATAAATGTTTCAATTTGATTGGTTATAATTCATGGTCCCCTGCATTCACATTCATATCAATCAATTAAAAAAAATTATGTAGCCAATTATGTGCATACAGCATTACTTTTATATTTCATATTATTTCACTGCCACCTAAGAATTTTACACAAGGAATGAGAAAGTGAAATATTTTAATTATGATGCCCTGTTTTGAAGAAAATAGCAAGCATTTGGTTTCAAAGTTGATTTCGAAGCTTGGTATTACAGGAATACTGTGATTTAAGACAGGACAACCCCAACCAAAAAATATTTCAAAAAAAAAAAATACGTACATACAATTCAATGCATTTTATAATTTGTTAATAATACATGATGGGTATATCAAAATTTTATTGAGAATTGTGTTGAGAAAAATACCAATATGTTATAATTATATAATTAAAAATAGAAATATTTATCAAAAATAGTATATATCTATATACATACTATTTTATATACATAAATATTATGAATGAAATTACTTTTCAAAATCCAATGAACTAATTTTCCATTCCGTCGGGACAAAAAAATGTAATTGTATCAATATATAATTAAAAAAACAAAAATACTTAATTAAAAAATACTACTCCCTCCGTCCCACTGAATTCTACCCGTTTGATTTGGACACGGAGACCAAGAAAATGTATAAAAAATGAGTAAAGTTAGATGAAAAGTGGGTAAAGTGGTGGGACCTATCAATATTTAATAATAGATTTGAGGTAGTGGAGGAAAGTAGTGGTTGTAATAGTGTTTTATATTATAGATTTGAGATAGTGGAGGAAAGTTAGTGGGTGTAATAGTGCTTTTTATTATTATAATTTTACAATTTTTGGAATGGGTAGAAATGTTTTTGGAATTGGTAGAAATGATGGGACATCCCAAAGTAGTAAGTGGGTAGAAATGAATGGGACAGAGAGAGTAATGGATTATGGGCGGTGCACATCTTACTCCGATTGTGATTGACATGCATGATTGATGAATAATAAGGCAACATGCGTGATGACTGATGAGTGAGTGCAAATTTAAACGATAACATTTGTGAAGAAAATGGATATAATAAAGAAAACGGCTTGAGTTTTGACGGGGGACCATTATTATCCTTGAGTTGTTTGAAGCTCCACAAAATTTTTCATGTCTTCAAAAAAGGAACCTAATGTTATCTCAGTTTCTTCGTAGAAGTGATAACTTTATGAATAAAAACTTTAGATGCACAGTTGATTTGTGAAAAACCAGTATGATTATGGGATGGCTCAAATCATGTTCACACTTTCTGTAGACAACAAACTTGACGTTATTGTGCAATGATCAAATGTTGATTGATAATAATTATAAAATGTTTGCTCAATGTCAAATTGTGAGAATAGAAAACAGAAAATCAGTCTGGGAAGGGACAAAGCAAAGAAAAACTACCATTTATTGCGAACGAAAACTACATATACCCAAACATATCTATGTAAATTATAATTCTTGAAGAGTTTTTTCAAGGTCTTTTACCAATGTATCCATTCCTTTCATGTATACTACTTGATTTGCCTCTCAAAATATACGTATTTATGAGTATTTATACACTTTTTAACGTATTATACCTATTTTATATAAATAAGTTGTATATCATACGTATTAGGGTGTGTTATCCAATTTTCTATGGGTAATCAGTACGTTTGTAGTGTAACTCTCATGATTTTGATGATCATACATAGTAAGCAAGCTGGTAATGTGTACTGGAATAATATTATTTTGCAGGATTATCTCTTATATTATTTTGTAGCAAAACAGGGGTTCTCAGCTAGCTGACAGTACAAGAATTTCTATAACTCAGCAAGCTGGCAGACAGAGTCCATAATCACAGGGAGTCCGAATCTCATGGAGTCTTTAATAGGATTAAACTTCTGTGAGGATTCTAATTAGAAAAACAGATCGTATTTATATATATATGGGCTCAAAAATGTTTTTAAACGTTTTTATCATCTTCTCTTTCAAAACCCTATTTTATAGGAAGTTTGTTTCTAATCGTTTTTATCTAAACAAACTTCTTCTTCTTGGTCTTTCAAAATTGAGAACGTTGCACTGAACGTTTATTTTTTTAGATTCTGTTTTCTTTTCCAAACTTTAAGTTTTTGAACGTTAGATTTGAATTAACCTTTCAATAAACTAGTGAGACTTGATAGTCAAGACCGTTGTGTTGTTGTGTGTTTAATTCAGATTGTTCGTTCACTATAAAAGACTTGTGAGTTTTTCCTTTCAATGTTGTTGAACATCATTCGAAAAACACAGGTATTTTACCAAGCTGATTTGATATATCTTTATACACTTGAGCTCTATATACTAATACGATTTATATTCTTATTAGAGTTAATAGTTTGATTTGTAATTCTTTTTATCTTGTATTGTTCAACTTGTAAAGTTGGTAGTTGCTGGATTGTAGAGCTTGTGGAACAAGTGTTCAAGGAACATTAGGCTAGAGGAGTTTATACTTGGTTTAGTATAGTACTTAGAGAGATGTGTTCAGGGAACAAGGTGTTTCAGCTAGCTACAATCAGTGACTGGGAGAATCAGGGAGATATTTTATTGTATCGTATAATTGTAATCATTTGTGATCAATAATATATTCCTTTACCGAGTTGGTAGAGGACCAGGACGTAGACCATTAGGCTATAGGGGTCGAACCTGGCTAATATTGTTGTGTGTTCTTTACATTCTACACTTTATTTTACTGCACTGCATATCTTAGCTAGCTGCCTATTTGTTAATTCGCTGCATCCAGTTTGCTACCAGAATTCTTTTTTAGGCAGATTTTTAATTATACATTGTTAGCCATAACACCTATTCACCCCTCCCCTTTAGGTGTGTAATTTCATTTGGTATCAGAGCTTTGGTATACTAACACTTCTGTAACAGGAAAGTATCAATCAAAATGGCTGAACATTGTCTTGAAGCAAAGTCTGATTACAGGGCTCCTCTCCTCACTGGCTCGGAAAACTACAACTGGTGGAAAGGCATAATGGAAACATACATGTCCAAGAAGCCACTGGTCTTGAGAGTTTTGCAGAAAGGAAACTTTGAATTTCTGGACAAGGAGGGCAAGCCAAAGGATGTTGATGATCTCATTCCCGATGAGGTTATCAAATTTGGTTATAATGGAGAGGCAAGAAATTCTCTAATGAATGCTTTGGACCAAGCTGAATATGACTAAGTTTCTTCATTGAAGTCAACAAAAGAAATGTGGGATGCTTTGGAAACTTATCATGAAGGTTCGAAATCTTTGAGAAAGGTGAAACTCAGCAAGCTGATGAATGACTTTGGAAATTTCAAGCTCAAGGATGGTGAAACTATCAAGGAAAGTGAAGCAAGGTTCCAGGTCAATATAAACACACTGAAAAGACTTGGAAAGACCATTCCTCAAGATGAAATCAATATGAAAGTTCTAAGTGCAGTTCCATTCACTTTCGAAGCTAAAGTCACTGCATTGGAATCGTCTCCTACCATTGATACTATGGATCATTTTACTGTGTTTGCTGAGTTAGAGCAATTTGAAAGCAAGATCAATGACAGCAAGGTGGAATTAGTCAAGGCTCCTGTTGAAAAGATGAAGAATCTAGCTTTACACTCCAGTAGCAGCAAGCTGGAATCTGAGGTAGAATCTGATTCTGGTGAAGAATTGGCACTTTTGTCTAGAAAAATCAAGAAGATGCTGGACAAGAGAAACAAGCTAAAGAAAGAGAAAAACAGGGCTTCTGGAATAAAGAAGGATGTCAAAGAGGAAGCATGTTTTGAATGTGGCAAGAAAGGACATTACAAAAGGGACTGCTACAAGCTGAAGAATAAGTAGAAGCAGCAAGCTACCTCAAAGGACAGAAAGAAAGCTAAGGTACTTTTGACATGGAGTGATGATGAGGATTCAGCTTCTGATGATGACTCAAGTGATGAGATGGTGAACCTAGCTTTTGTTGGTCTTGATGATGAGAATGATGTTCAAGGAATTAATCAAGATGGTCTTGAGGAAAGCGATATCTCATATTTAGATGACAATAATAGTGAGGTAAATTCTTTTAGTTCTGATATGCCTTCTCATACTTCTGTATTAGATGAACTAACCATGCAGGATCATAGTAATATATCTATTGTGGAGTTCATGGAGTTAAAGAATGAGAATAATGAACTTGAGAAGAAGAATGCTCAACTTAGAAAAATCATTGATGATCTAATGGCTGAGAAGACACCTGCTAGTAATCATGCTCAAATTCTTGCCGATCTTAAGGCAAAAGTATCTCAGTTTGAAGGAATCAACAAAGTACTTCACAAGAGAAATGATGCTCTAATGAAGGAACTCAACGAGCTGAAAGCTGAGATTGATGCTCAAAATGCATACTTAGAGGCTTTCAATCCAAAGGAGTCATTTTCATTGGAAGTATCTCAACAAGCTGAAAGGATCAAAGAGTTGGAAGCAGAGATCAAGAATCTTAAGAAAGGAATGGGAAAGTTTGTTCAAGGAGAAGACACACTCAAATCCATGATGAAACAAACAAAGGTTCCTCTAGAGAGAGAAGGTCTTGGAGGGGCTTCAACTTCAGGTCTAAGGTATGATGGAAAACATGGAATTCCTTATGACTATGCCATGCCATGGAGAATATGCCACAAATGCGGAAATAAAGGCCATTTGGCTAATCACTGTACTGTACAGAATGCTAAACCAGCAAGCTGGAACAGACAGACAACTCAGAGGCAGCAAGCTGACAGAACTGCTAGAACCAGAAATCAAGCTCCTAAAGTGGTCCAAATGTGGATCAAGAAATCTGATTTGAATGTTCTATATGTTCTATCAACTAACCACGCTGAACCCAAACAAATATGGGTACCAAAACGTTGAGTTGTTTTTTATTTGTTTTGTAGGTATGTCTTGTTGTCAATGTGAAATAAAATCAAGGATTTTGGATAGTGGATGCACAAGACATAAGTGTGGTGATAAATCACAGTTCCTTAACCTCAAGAAGTAAAAGGGTGAAAGTGTAAAATTGGTGATAGCAAAACTCTTCAAATTCTTGGCAAAGGAACAATTGGTAATAGTAACATCTTTATTGATAAAGTACAATATGTTAAAGGTCTTAAATATAATTTGCTTAGTATTAGTCAGTTATATGATGATGGACATACTGTTAATTTTGGTAAAGAGAAGTGTACTATTAATGTTGGCACTAACAAAGTGCCCCTAGTTGCTAGAAGGGAAGGAAATATCTATATTTTGGACTTTGAGATGCAGGTTTAGCTGCAGTTGATACAAATCCAGATATTTGGAATAGAAGGCCTGGACATGCTCACATGGACTTACTCAGTAAGCTGTCTGCAAAGAAGCTAGTTAGAGGATTGCCCAAATTGAAGTATGTCAAGAAGAAAACCTGTTCGGCTTGTCAATTAGGCAAACAAATCAGGACTCCATATAAGTCAAAGAATGTGGTATCAACTTCTAAACCTTTAGAGTTTCTTCATTTAAATTTATTTGGTCTGGAAGCATATAAGAGCATTGGAGGTAAACAATATGCATTTATTATCGTAGATGATTATTCTAGATATACATGGGTATTGTTTTTTCGTACTAAAGATTGTGCTTTCATTGAATTTGAGAAGCTAATTAAGTTGCTTGAGAACAAGCACTACTACAAAAAGTAGAATAGACATCGCCCCTTTAACATCAGTTCATGATGTCCCCGTTGTAAAAAATGTCAATGACATCGGTCGAAAAAAAAACTGATGTCTTAAATATATTATGAAATCATATTACCGACCAACCGATGTCATTGACATATAATTGAAATATCAGTGACATCGGTTAGTAAAACAACTGATGTCTTTGATATATTATAACATCAGTCAAAAAACAACTGATGTCTAAAGACATAATAAAAAAAATTGTATACCGCGCCCACCCAAATTTCTCCCACTTACCCAAAACATTTTCCCCCTTAACCAATTTTTTAATTCCCCTTTTTTAGCCCATCTTTCTCTTTTATACAAAATCAAATTACATACTCTACTTCCTTAGTTTCTCTCCTTCTCTCTTCTAGCGACGCACTCTCTCTCTCTCTCTCTCTCTCTCTCTCTCTCTCTCTCTCTCTCTCTCTCTCTCTCTCTCTCTCTCTCTCTCTCTCTCTCTCTCTCTCTCGTAACCCTAATTTCTGCCTCAAGTTAAATATTGGTCAAATCAATTTGACCAATTGAGTAAAGTTTAATTCACTGCACAAATCCATTTGTTATTTGTTAATTTCTCCAACAAGTTATTATTTACTCTAATTTCAACTGCCTAGGGTTTTGTTAGTAGTTATGTTGTAGCTCATTTTGATTTTGTGCTTGTTTTTTTTGATTTTGTTATATAATTAATTGCTGATTGAGTGTATTTGTTGCTTTCAATTGCAGATGTTGCTGAGTTTTACCAGCTTTGCGATCCCGGTTAGTTGCGATTCGTCTCTTTCTGTTTCTATATGTACTATACTTGTAATATTTGTTGAATCGTGTGTATGTGTGTATGTGTGGATTTTACCTGGAGTCTACAGATGCTAGTCTAATTATGCTCATGTTTTGTACAGAAGTGTGATTTAGTAATTTTTGGTGTTTGATTTCATTTTCCGTAATCATTTGGTCTGGATGTGAAGTTTTCGTGTTTGTTCACATTATTTTGAGTTCTATTGATGTCTACTGTGTACAATTTGGATTTGATATTTCAGGTGTTCGTTGTTTGTGTTCTTATTTTTCTGTTGGGGTTACGATAATTGAATCTTTGCTTGTATTGTTTATCTTATGCAGTTTTGGATCTTATGAACCAAGTGGAAATGAAAAGAGTACAGTTATTCTTTGTGAGATTTGGTGGATATAGTTGACCGTTAGTTCGAGTTATGTTGTATGCTAGCATAAGATTTTTTGAAGAATTACAGAACATTTTTTGAAGAATTACTCGTTTTTCCATACCGTTATTTGTAAGCATTTAAACACAGTAGAGGTTTAAACTTGATAATTGTATGTTCAGTTGTATTTTTATTTGTTTAATCCACTCTTTGCTTCACCATTCTGGCAATTCCCAGTTATGTTGATAGCAGTAGCACACCTGCAGACTTTATTTAGCTGATAAGTTTTTAAAACTATTTAAGGTGTATGCTTAAGCATCCAAATTTAAGGAGATAAGCACTAGTAGGACAATTTTACTGCATAGCTCTATAGCAAGTGTCCTTACACCTTAATGTTTGTTATCTTATGGTGACTGAGTTTTATCTTTTAAATGGGAAAATGATGAAACAATTTGACATATATTTACTTGTATAATGTAGAATATTGGATGGCAATTATACCTTGTAGAAGTACATGGGTAGCCCGGTGTGGAGTTCAACCTCAAATAAATAGTTATAAGAGGTTCTGCCACAAACAAGTTCTCAGCACATTCTCTTCGGTGAGCTTGTGAACTGTAAACTGTTGATTTCATTTGAATTAGTTTAGCCAATGTGGACTACTTTAGCTTATGGGACCCATACCTTACCTAGTTATTTTACTATGGCATGCTTTCAATTTTGTGTTCATTTTGCTTGTTTTTTTTTTATTTTTTATTTTTATTTCCTATCATTATAAATGCTGTTCAACCTACTTAGTGGTAGATCATACTTGTTATAATTAGATGAAGATAAACAGTACAAAATTTCATAGTCTTCAAAGCCCGCCTTTTTAATTTTACTCTATAATCTCATGCAGGCTGTAATGTCGATATTCATGTGATACTAAAAATTGAGAGTGCAGACACTATACCAAATCTTCCTTCTATAATTTTTGCATGTGATGGGGTGAGATTTTTTAAAATACTTGGACAGTTTTCTTTTTTTCTATATGTGTATAATTAAGTGTCTTGCTTAGATTGATATCTCGCTGACCAGTAATATTCTACTTTGTTGATTCATTCTCTATATCTATATTTGTACAGGTACTTACAGACCCTAATGTTCCAGGTCCTTGTGATCCTTACCTGAGGGAACACCTCCACTGCCACGTATTCTCTGAAAACCAACTTTAAACTCAAGCTGAAATGTTTTAGTGTTTTCTCCCTTATAAAATTATCTTGTTAGCTAGCTAATTAGCCATTCCACAGATTTGAAAAAAATGCAATGTAAAATATGCCACGTATATCTCTTTGATGCTTAATGTTTTTGGCTTGTCACTAGAAGTTGATTTATATATTAAACACTTACAGGGGTTTTCATATTGCATGAATTTTAAGTTATTATAAATCATCCACTATAACTAATAATGTTCTTTATATTTTAACACCCAATTTAGTTTGATATATATAATAGAATTTGGTCGGGTAGCCTCTAAATGTTTACAGTAAATGGTTTTAGCCTAGAATCCTGTTTTCCGTTACTAATTAATTAATTTCATTTTAGACATTTACATAGGAATCCTCTATATGTTTACATAGGTATATCTTTATTTACATAGGCATTTGATGGGGGAGGGCTTGGCCTCTCTAAATGCCAAGGAACTATAATATGTATAAATAATGCAAGGTTTGTAGATGATCAGTGTGCCTGAATATATATGGAGTCTTTATTTTAAGTTAACTAAATATTTAGTCAGGTTTGTATTATTCTGTAATCTAATAAATAACTAAATATTTAGTCAGGTTTGTATTATTCTGTAATCTATTAAACGTGTCTAAATTTTGTCCTGTACAATGGCCGTGAGCTGTTCCTTTCTGATTCTAGCTTGTTGTTGCTGAGGCCTATGACATTTTCTAAAGAGAAGATGAATCTAATGCTACTGAAGAGAAGGTAATTACATTTCCCTATATGGATGTGGCTTTAATTGCTTGGCATTTGTTATGCACTGCATATGGTTTTAATAGTACTATTAAATTACTTATACTTTAGTGGTATAAGGATGACTTGTAAAGTTACAATGGAGTTCCTTTTTAGTTAAGCAAACAGGTAAATAGATGGAGTAGTTCTTTCTGTAGCCTGTCATATAATCATATTCTACCTGATGTGGGCTTTGCTTGTTAGTCAGTAACCTGATTTTTTATTTCTTACTATTTGTAGTCCTGATGACTGGGAGTGTTTCCAGAACTACTTAAGTTGTTTGATCGGAGATGGTAGTAAATGGAGCAAGGGAGATCAGAACAATTCGAATCATCTTCCAATTTCTGGTGATTGCAAGGCAGTGAACGATGTGATAGATACTCTTTGACATCGGTTTAAAACCGATGTGAAAGGGGTTGGACCTTTCTCTACACCCACATAGACATTGGTTGAAAAATGGCCAGACATCGGTTTTTAGCCGATGTCTATTGACCTGTTTGTAGTAGTTAAGCTTAAGACAAGACTTGTAGGTATAAGGAGTGATCGAGGTGGTGAATTCCAAAAGGACTTTATCTCATATTGTGAAGATAGAGGCATTACACATGAGTTCTCTGCTCCAAGAACCCCACAGAAAAATGCAGTTGTGGAACGAAAGAACAGGTCTTTACAGGAAACAGCTAGGATATTGTTGCAAGAGAGCAAGCTGCCAAGAAGTTTCTGGGCAGAAACAGTCAACACAGCTAGCTATGTTCTTAACGGAGTACTAATCAGGCCTATTCTCAACAAGACTCCATATGAATTGCTGAGGAAAAAGAAGCCAAATATAGGCTACTTCAAGGTCTTTGGATCCAGGTGCTTTGTACTCAAAACTATTGATAGAGATAGTAAATTTGATGCTAAATCTTATGAAGCAATATTTTTGGGTTATTCTTTAACAAGTCGTGCTTATAAAGTTTATAATATTTCTAAACGTATTGTTGAAGAGTCAATTGATGTTTCATTTCAAGAATCTAACGTTGATCTGTCAAGAGATGAGGAAGAAATTGCAGAAACAGGTACTGCCAGCGAGCTGCTAAAGATAAATACAGCAACTTAGCAAGCTGACAAGGAATCTGAATCAAATTCAGCTACTGATAAACCAGCTAAAACCTCTTCTCCAGTAGATGCAACAATTGATCAGTTGTCAAAGCTTACTTTGGAAGGTCCTAGAGGTCAAAGATCACAAGAAAAGCTACCACTCTATGATGGAGATGAAGTTTCCCCACCATCTAAGAGAATTCGAGTAAATGAGGAAGTTATAGCTCAACATTCTCTACCAAAGTCAACAAGGACAGTAAAGAACCATCCTCCAGAGTTGATCATTGGTGAAAAATCAGAAGGAATCAAGACAAGGAAAGGTCAAGCTAATTTCTGTGCATTTGCTGTTTTTTTAGCTCAAGAGGAACCAAAGAATGTTAATGAAGCACTTCGAGATGAAAATTGGATTATGGAAATGCAAGAGGAACTTAATCAATTTGAAAGATGTGATGTTTGGGAACTTGTAGAGCCTCCTCAAGATGCTTCAATTATTGGTACTAAATGGGTTTTGAAGAACAAAGTTGATGAATTTGGTATGGTTACAAGGAACAAAGCAAGACTTGTTGCACAAGGATACAATCAACAAGAAGGAATCGATTTTGATGAAACTTATGCCCCGGTTGGAAGGCTAGAGTCAATAAGTATGTTATTTTCATTTGCATGCTTCAAGAAGATCAAGCTACATCAAATGGACGTGAAAAGTGCATTTCTTAATGGCTACTTGAAGGAAGAAGTTTATGTCAAGCAACCACCTGGTTTTGAAAGTGAACAATTTCCTAATTATGTTTTCAAGTTGAAGAAGGCGTTATATGGACTTCGACAAGCTCCTAGATCATGGTATGAAAGGTTAAGTAAGTTTTTAATCAAGTCATTTGAGGTAACATCGATCCCACATTATTTACTAAGTTTAATGGTACTGATATTTTATTTATGCAAATATATGTGGATGATATTATCTTTGGATCTACTAATGATGATATGTGCAAGTGGTTTTCGGAATGTATGCATAATGAGTTTGACATGAGTATGATGGGTAAGCTCAACTACTTCTTGGGGCTCTAAATCAAGAAAACTCCAGATGGAATCTATGTGCATCAATCCAAATATATAAAGAACCTGCTTAAGAAGTTTGGTTTTGAGAATATCAAGGCAAAATCTACACCTATGAGTTCTGCCAGCAAGCTGACAGTTGATGAACAAGGTAAAGATGTTGATGTTCGAAAGTAAAGAGGTATGATTGGTAGCTTATTATATCTTACAGCCTCTAGACCAGATATTATGTATAGTGTATGTGTTTGTGCTAGGTTTCAAGCTAAACCTAAAGAGTCTCACTTGAATGCTGTTAAAAGAATATTTAAATATTTAAGTGGAACTGTTACTCTTGGATTATTCTATCCTATCACAAATGCATTTGATCTTGTTAGGTATAGTGATGCAGATTATGCAGGTTGTCAAACTGATCGCAAGAGTACAAGTGGTGTTTGTGTATTTTTAGGACAAAGTTTGGTAGCTTGGCAAAGCAAGAAGCAAACGTCTGTTGGATTATCCACGGCTGAGGGGGAGTATTTAGCAGCTAGAAGTTATTGCTCTCAAATACTATGGATGATACAAACTCTTCGAGAATATGGGATTAAATGTGGAAAAGTTTCCTATTTATTGTGACAATACAAGCACTATCAACATATCAAAGAATCTGATGAATCACTCAAGAACAAAGCATATCGATGTTCGACATCATTTCTTGAGGGACAATGTAGCAAAGGGCAAAATTGAGCTAATCTTTGTAAGCACAGAGTACCAGCTAGCTGACATCTTCACAAAGCCTCTAGCCGAGGAGCGTTTTACGGTTCTTCGTCGAGAATTAGGCATGTGTAATGTCTAGCCAGCTAGCTGCTATGGATGCCTTGTACATTTTTCTTGTTAATATTTGGATATGTATTTTCTGATAATTTGCGATATCTAGATGTATTTAATTGTAGTCCACTAGTATTTAATTTTTCTTGTTAATATTTAAATGTTTTCTGTGCTGCTTATTTACAGTTTCTAGAAGGATAATTAATTGAATTTTTGAATTTTAAATTTATGTTCTATATAATGACAACTTATGTGCTTATCTGATTTAATTTTTCTTTTGGATATATCATGTTTAATTTTATTCGGGGGTGGGTTATTAGATTTTCTCCTAGATATTTATCTCTTCCCTTATTTGTTAAAAGAGGTTTTATAGAGACTGTTCGACTCCGACTCTTTAGTTCTCTCTATCCTCGAATCAATATACCAATTAGGTTTTGTTTATCGGTCTTCAATCGATACACTTTTTCTCTCAGTTTCTTTCTTTTGTTGATTCTAATCATGAGGAATACTCGAGGATCCAAGAAGACTCCTATTGCTGGTTCAAAATCACAGAAAGGGAAGAATAAGCGGTTGCATGATGAAGATGATGATATTGATCTTTCTCCGGTTCATTTGGAAAATGGTGATGATATGTCTGAAGTTCAACGCTCAGGGAATCGTGATGGTGTGTTAGTGAAGCATAGCAAGTATGGGATTGTGTTCGCGTCTGAGGATCTTGAGACTCGTTTCAAACAACTAGATTTAGGCAATCGTCGAACAGTGTTTGGTCGTCCTTTGGCAGGTAATTCCTATGTCAAGTGTGGTGCTCTTGGATATTTTGCTAAGCTAGGGTTTGAGTCATTTTTAAAGGATTTGCCTCGTAATTGCTCTCCCTCATATGTTTATGAGTTTTATGCTAATCTCGCTATTGTCAAACCTGGTCTCTTTGTGTCTTATGTTCGTGGTCAAAAGATTTCTTTAACTATTCCTATTTTTAGTTCAATTCTTGGTATTGAGAACCCTTCCAATGTTTCTATTACTACTAAGAAAGGACCCACTGAGTTAAAGAATTTTACAGAACTTGATCAATTGAAAGTACTTCGTAATTTGGATGGTTTACTTGTCTATGCTCCTCCAACTACTGCTATTATTTCTCCAATTGCTCATGTGTTGTTTAAGATATGCATTGAAAATGTTAATCCTCGCACGGGTTGTCATTCTAATTTTTCGGGTCAGGATGTCACTGTTGTTGCTATGTTGTTATCTGAGAAGCCTTTTAACTTGGCTGGTTTGATTTTGAAGAATATGATGGATGTGTCATACTGCTCCTAGTTTACCATATGGGTCTTTGTTAACTAAGATATTTGAATGGTATGGAGTTGATCTTAAAGAAGAAGATTGTGATGTTGCTAAGGAATTTTTGGATCTGAAGAGTTTACAACAGTCACACTTGAGAGTTGAATCTGATGGCTCGGTTGTTCGTGTGGAACCTCCTCCACCTTCTACCCCTATTCTTTCATCTGCTAATATGGTTATGTCAACAGTTGCTGAGATTGATCATTCTGAGACAATTGAGAAAATCAAGGATACTATAAAGAAGATCAATGTTAGGTTAGATGGGATGTCTGAAGATTTGGTTTTTCTGCGTGATGTTTTTGTTGGTCCACGTACTCCTGCTTCAGCTCGTACTGGTCTTCATTCTGCTACTATTTCTGGTGCTCAAGAGCTTCATGATCTTGCTAAGGCTGCTAAAGATGTGCTCAAGGATCCTGTAGTTGATTCAGATGTGGATGCTTATGAAGAATTTCGTGTTGCTACAAGGTTTAAGGATGCTAAAGAGGATGAAGATAATAATGAGTCTTAAATTGTCTTCTTTTTAATGATTAAGGGGGAAAATTTTTTTAGGATTTAGGGTTAGTTATGTTTATGTTTGAACTATGTGTTTGGTTTGGTTTCTGTTGAACTTGTTATGTTTCAGTACTTGGTTTATTCTGTGGTTATTTTGTGGAATTCTGAACTAGTGGTTTGGAAATGTGATGTTTATTTGATATTTGTTAAGTATGTTGCATTTTCATTTATGTGATTGTTATTATGGTGTATAATTATAGCAGGATTGCTAGATTTAGGGGGAGTTTTGTATTTCTCCTAAAATTGGTGTATAATCATTAAAAAGGGGGAGATTGAAACTCTCATGATTTTGATGATCATACATAGTAAGCAAGCTGGTTATGTGTACTGGACTAATATTGTTTTGCAGGATTATCTCTTATATTATTTTGTAGCAAAACAGGGGTTCTCAGCTAGCTGGCAGTACAAGAATTTCTATAACTCGGCAAGCTGGCAGACAGAGTCCAGAATCACTGGGAGTCCGAATCTCATGGAGTTTTAATAGGATTAAACTTCTGTGAGGATTCTAATTAGAAAAACATATCGTATTTATATATATGGGCTCAAAAATGTTTTTAAACGTTTTTATCTTCTTATCTTTCAAAACCCTATTTTATAGGAAGTTTGTTTCTAATCGTTTTTATCTAAACAACTTCTTCTTGGTCTTTCAAAATTGAGAACGTCGCACTGGACGTTTATTTTTTCAGATTCTGTTTTTCTTTTCCAAATGTTAAGTTTTTGAACGTTAGATTTGAATTAACCTTTCAACAAACTCGTGAGACTTGGTAGTCAAGACCGTTGTGTTGTTGTGTGTTTAATTCAGATTGTTCGTTCACTATAAAAGACTTGTGAGTTTTTCCTTTCAATGTTGTTGAACATCATTCGAAAAACACAAGTATTTTACCAAGCTGATTTGATATATCTTTATACACTTGAGCTCTATATATTAATACGATTTATATTCTTATTAGAGTTCATAATTTGATTTGTAATTCTTTTAATCTTTTATTGTTCAACTTTTAAAGTTGGTAGTTGCTGGATTGTCGAGCTTGTGGAACAAAGGTTCAAGGAAAATTATGCTAGAGGAGTTTATACTTGGTTTAGTATAGTACTTAGAGAGCTGTGTTCAGGGAACAAGGTGTTTCAGCTAGCTGCAATCAGTGGCTGGGAGAATCAGGGAGATATATTATTGTATCGTATAATTGTAATCATTTGTGATAAATAATATATTCATTTACCGAGTTGGTAGAGGACCAGGACGTAGACCATTAGGCTATAGGGGTCGAACCTGGCTAAAATTGTTGTGTGTTCTTTACATTCTGCACTGCATATCTTAGCTAACTGCCTATTTGTTAATTCGCTGCATTCAGTTAGCTGCCAGAATACTTTTTCAGGCAGACTTTTAATTATACATTGTTAGCCATAACACCTATTTACCCCTCCCCTCTAGGTGTGTAATTTCATGCAGCACGTGAAATGCTGTGCAGGACACCTCCTCTACTGCTTTCTTCTTTACCTCATCTGTACTTTTCTATATCTATGTAGATTATGTGCCCGCTTGGCAAATCTTAAGATGAACTTATAAGATACTTATTTCGGAAAAAATTTCGTATTTACATATTTTTTTTTTAGAAAAAAATGTGTATAGGAAGATTAATATTCGTTATCTTGCAAAAATAAGTTAATTATTTCAGAAAAAACAATCTCTTTAAAATATTTGCATTTGCTCTCCTCATCGCCAAATTGCCGCAATTCCCTTTCTCGAAAATGTCTGAAAATTAGACACACTCTCAGCTTTCGATCACAGTCCTAAGCTCTCTCAAAAGTATATATTGTGATACTCCCTCTATCCCATTATTGTAATCTTTTCTTGAGATTTATTTTCTTTCATATTAGTAATCCAACTCTTTATTCAGTATGCACCTATAATTTTAAGATGATTTTATGTTCACCTTTTAAATTTTTCAAAAATTGTTACAGTTTGGGCCTCAGGGGAAGGCCCTTGTAGATGAAGCTTAAAAGCTCCAAGGCGATGATCGCTGAATATTTCAGGGTTTTAATTCTCCAAGCTTCATTTTGCAATTACTGTTAAAGCTTAAAACATGTTTTTTGTAAGCAGCTCTGGATCCTTGATTATTATTGCAGGAGCTACTTGTTTAGAACAGAACAAAACTTCTTTGGTTTGCACTTATTCAGTACACTTCTGTATGAATTACATCTTTAGGTAACAGTACATTCTATACAATTTGGTCTAAAGGAAAATGTCCCAATAAATATTTAAAAATATGAAAATGTCTTTCCAAAATATAATGAGTGATTCTAAAATAAATTTCCTGGATCCGTTACTTGTTTACGAAAATAATTCATATTTTTAAGCGCAATATATGATGTGCGGGTTATTCATGAGTACTTAAATTCAACAAATACGAATAATGTGATTTAAAATGCAACCAGCTTAATTTTAGAAATCTATACTCTTTATAATGAAAACATCATTTTTTGGGAATATAGTATACCAAAATACCAAATTTTGGTGATCACTATATAATTTAATTAATTATTTTATCCCAAACTCAAATTCGATGATTATTATAATTAAACAAAATTTAACTAACCTCTTTGATTTTACCGGGTTATATTCCCTATAAATATATAATTGAATAATATTAATTTATCAATAGACTTTCATCCTACGGTTGGATTCAACCATGAGCCAAAACCGCTTATGCTATCTAATAACATTTCTACTTTCACATTAAGTTACTTACAACTACATGTTTAAATAATACGAGAATTTCTTAGCAAAAACAAAAAGGTAATACAAGAATTATATTATCATCAATAATTTAATATCTTTATTTTTAATTAATATTCTAATCTCAACTCTTAGGGTCATGAGCTAGTAAAATATGTTACTTTAGACACGACAATCCTGACCAAAATTTATTAAAAAAAACACAAGTACCATATGTAAGACAATAATTAATGCAACACAAGTACCATACAAACAAACATACCTAAAACAGTAATTGCACACGCATGCCAAGTAAAAGAGACTGCAAAACACATTTCTAACTTCTCAGCAAACCTGTTTCCTAAGCCCGAATGATCTGACTCCTCCGCATCCTCGGTTTCTTTTGTCTCCTTTCAAATTTCTGGAAAATCGCAAAAATCAGCCACAGATACTTATCTGTAAAAATGTTTCCCATAACAAACCCAACTACTAGTCCACTTCCAAGTCCTGCTAATATGAATAGCCAATCAAATCCACTCGGAAACTTATCATCATCAGAATCATCCTCGTTGTCATCAGGTGGTGACTGCACAGTTCCACAATTCTTAGATAACGGGAATCCACAAAGTCCCGAGTTTCCCATGTAAGAATTGTAATCGAATGTTCTGAACTGCGGGCCTTGTGGTATGTGACCACTTAGGTGGTTGTGAGACACATTGAAGAAAGCCAGAAAATTAAGTTGTGCTGCTAACTGTTGAGGGATGACTCCTGATAGCTTGTTCTGTGAAAGGTCTAAAGATTCTAGCTGTGTTAGATTCCCGAGTGACAGAGGAATTGGACCCGTGAGATCATTGCTTGAAAGGTCGAGCAACTGGAGAGCCACAAGACTTCCAAGAGATTCTGGAATCTGCCCTGTGAATTTGTTACTTGAAAGGTTGATAACAGTGAAAATATTTGAAATCTTTCTGTAATCTGTCTCTACACCTTTGTTGGTAAGAATTATTGAGGTGTAAAAAGAGAAAGTGTATATGGCAAAGTCACCATTGCGGCCATTAAGCCACGTAATGCTCATATTTGTCTTTATATATGGTTCCATACTTGTACGGAAAACTTTCATTGCATTCCAAATCTGGATATATTCCTCAGGCAAAGCACCACTTAAAGAGTTATGAGAGAGATCAATAATGCACAACATTGGGAACTCTGAAGGATTCCTTGGACTTCCAATTTCACCATGAAACATGTTAGAATGGAGAAGAAGAACTTGCAGTTGTTGAAGAGTCCCCAACCAAGTGGGGAAAGTTTGTTTCATCCGATTATTCGATAAGTCCAAAATCTGTAGCATTTTACAATTTGACAGCGATTCTGGAACTTCCCCTTTTAACTGGTTTTGACTCAAATCCATCACCTTCAAGTTGCATTCTTTAGGGTATGCTTGAGGAATTGTACCAGAAAAGTTGTTGTCTTGGAGAACAAGGGCTTCCAAAGAATTTGCAAGGCACTGTGGGATTGGTCCACTCATGCTGTTATTCGACAAATCTAGTACTTTAAGAGACATGACAGCACATATCATGGGTGAAATATCTCCGGTTAATCTGTTGTTAGACACCAGGTACACAATTGTATTTGGTGGTGGAATGGGGAGATTCCCCTGTATCATATTATCACTTATTTCTATAAATTTTAAACTATTACTTTGAATAACAACCGGATTCTGTTCAATGGCTGTCAGGTAGTTATGATTAAGGCCAATTACCTCCAAATTAGTACTTGCATTCCAAATCCAGTGTGGTATATTACCATGAATATTGTTTCCATACAGACTAAGAATCCTTAATTTATTCTGAAACTGCAGAAAGTGTGGGAACTCCGTTAAGTTACATTGGCCAAGATCTAAAAATTCAAGCTTTGGAAGAGTGTAGTTAAAGTGATGGGGAATAAGTAAATTAATATGGCACCCAGATATATCGAGAAAGGTTAGGTTTCTTGAACAAAGAAAAAGGTCAGCCTCTACTGTGCCAGTAAAGTTATTTTCTGCAAGGGAAAGAACTTCCAGTTTATTGAGTTGAGAAATTGAGCGAGGAATTTGACCTGTTAGCTCATTATGTCCCAGATCTAATCTAGTTAATTGGGTCATGTTCATCAGCCACAACGGGATTTCGCCAAAAAGGTAATTATGGTCAAGGTAAAGATGAGTAAGCTGGGTTAGGTTTGCAAGAGATGGTGGGATGTCACCATATAGATTTGTTTCTCCAAGGTTTAACACAGTAAGTTTACCTAGCTTCTGAAGCCATGAAAGATCCCCTGAATTATTGAACATGTTAGATGCAACTGATAAATAAGTGAGTTGGGTCAGGTTACCGATTGAGGGCGGAATTGACCCTGAAAAATTACAATTTCTGAGTCGTAACTTAGTGACTGACTGCAGATTTCCGACTGAGACCGGTATGTTACCAGAGAAATTTGTCGAAGCAATATCAAGTTCCGTGAAGGAGCTTGTTGTGTTAAACTCTGGAAGGTAGCCTCTGAGATTTTGATTGTCGCTCACATTAAGAACAAGCAAGCCCGGTAGATTGAAAACGGCAGTCGGAAAGTCTACATGCAAATAGTTGTGAGACAGATCAAGGGAAGTTAATTTGGACATTCCCGACAACTCGAGTGGAATTTGGCCGGAAAATGAAGAGTATGAGAGGTTTATAGAGGATAAACTTGAAAGATGGGAGATCTCGGATGGGATTGAAGAGTTCATAAAGTCATTTTCGGCAAGGTTTAAGTTTCGGAGATGAACAAGGCTGAACAGGGTGCTGTTGGAGTGAAGAGTAGCAGTTATTAGACTGCTACTGAGGTCAACACCAATAACGTAACCAGTAGCCTCATCACACTCAACCCCGTCCCACGAGCAGCAGTCACTGCTGCTATGACCTCCAGCCTTCCAAGATGCCGTCTTCAAGTAAGCAGATGAATTAGAAGAGGCAAAAAGGCTTTGCTTAAATTGTAAAAGCGCATACCTTTCGTGATCGTGGCATGACTGAGTAGTATTAATAGTGTAGGACATAGCAATTACATGAAGAGAGTACAGAAGAAACATGAATATTAAGACTTCAAAGCTTTGTGGCGCGGCCATGGCAGATAATAATCAAATAGCTCTGTGTGAAGTTTTGTGATATGGGCAGAACTAAATGTACTAGTATATATATACACACAATGTGAGTATTCAACAAAAATATGGATACTAATAATCACAGCATTAATCATATTCACACCGAACAAAGTTCCAAAACAGGAAGACTTGCATTTCTTTCTCACTACAAAAGCAGCGAAATGACACTAAAAATAGAATTCCAAAACAGGAAGACTTGCTTTTATATGTGTGATTAATGCTTTTTATCAATCACTATGGAAATCTTCGACCTGATATCGTACACTACGTTTTCTACATCGCACTGGCCTACATACCTTTTGGAAGAAGCCAGGGAAATGCATCTCACTGGTGTACCTTAAAGAATCATCACTTGCAACCTACAATAACTGGTGTTCCTTCTTACATCCTTAAATATTTTTTTTTATCTGACTTCAATTTGAAACACTTACGGCACAATAATGTTTTAAAAGAAAGACATTGGAAACTTGATAACAAACAAGAAGACCCTTCTGTTTGATTCTCCAAAAGATTAATTAGAAATTTAGTCTAAAAAATTATACTAATTTTACGAATGTTTGGGGTTCGGAGTGGAATATTCATTGACTGAATTATTCATTTCATTCAGAAATATACTGGCAACAAAGCCAACACATTTTCATCTCCAGAATCATAAATTATGCATTTCCGTCGATTGATTCCGTAAATTATGCATTTGATCTCTTCTTATTCACTCTGATTGGCTCAACTTGATAATTTAGCATCAGGGTTGTCGCTTTTTCGAGTAAAACACTTTCTTTTAAAACTCGGTAATGACCATCTTCTTTTGTTTCGGTTCTTTAACTTGATAATCTAGCACCTTAATTCTTTCTTTTTGGTTTTAGTTTTGCAAATAAAAATAATTTGATTTTGGACAGAACAACCCTGACCAGCAAGCAAACATATCTTAGCAAACATACATAGGACAATAGTTGCACACGCATAAAAGAGACTGCAAAACACATTTGTTACATAGAATTTTGAGTCATTAGTCTCCTTTCACGCACAATAATTATATATATCTCAGCAAGAGGAAACTTCTTCTAATAATTATATTATTATTTCAGAGCAGCAGAGACTAACAAAGTATTGATTCATTTTTACCAGCATACTGAGAAATTCTATATGCATGAGGCCACGAGCTAGAGCCACCTTTTTGCATAGAAGAAGAGTTCATGAACAAAGCTATTCATTGATTCATTTACTAATGTGCGTTCATATAAATGGATATAAAACTTGTGACAAATAATATTATGTTTCTCACTTTCAACCTATTCTTAATTGTTTATGTAAATTTTGTATTATGTCTTAACATTATTAATTTGGATTGAAATTTGAAAATATCAACTTAAAAAATACATGCAAACCAAGATTAAAAATGTTTAGGATTAAAAAAAAAAGATAGATACGAGCTGTAATAATTGAAATAAAAATAGTCTATCGTATCTATCAAAACCATCACTGCTTTATCTATTTTTACACGCGTTGATGAAATTAAGTTGGAATTTTCTTTTTGTTCCTACTACTTTTTGAATAAACTTTAAAGTAATTATAAAGAACTCGAGGCCCCTAGTTGACCTTGACCCCAAGTTAGGGGGTGATGCACTGATGCTGTCCCAATATCCACTGAATGGAAGACTTGGACCTGTAAATCTTTGGAATGGTACAGAGAAAGGAAATCCTAGCTGCAAACAGATACTTAATGCATTCCATTTCTAAGAACCCTTCTGTTTAACTTTGGTTTATTTGTGGTAGTTCAGGGTACTGGAATATCAGAATATTACTCCGAAGGTACACTTAGACAAATGAAAAGGAATTAGCAACTGAGCTTTTATTATAAATTGTTGTGGATAGATATATAGAATAGGAAAATCAAGGTGCATAAATTTATTGAATTTTGGGTTTAACTGGGAATAGATGATGATGATCAAATGTTTGTTGAATTTCAAATGGTGGAAGCAGAAGACAGTAAGACTTGGAACCAGTTACGAAAAAGGGCTAAAACCAAAGAACTATCATTCCCTTTGTACATTAAGAAGATAACAACCAAACATTTATAGAACAATAATTCTAGATGATAGCAAATCTGCAACATCAAATCTTGTTTTCTAGTTCTAAATGATCTGCTCTTCTGCATCCTCTTGTTCTTCGTGTGGACAATCCCATTGATCAGCCAGGGGTGCCTATCCATTAAAATGTATCCTATAACAAACCCAACCACAAGCCCACTTCCGAGTCCTGCTAATATGAATACCCAGTCGAATCCACTTGGAAACTTATCATCATCATAATCATCTTCAGCATTGTCATGTTCTTCAGCTGTTGGTGACCGCAGAGTTCCACATTTCTTAGATAAGGGGAATCCACAAAGTCCCCAGTTCTCCATGTAAGAATTGTTGTTGAATGTCTTAAATTGTGCGCCTTGTGGTATGGGACCAGTTAAGATGTTGTAAGATACATTGAAGAGTTCGAAGAAATTAAGTTGGTCGGCTAACTGTTGAGGGATGACTCCTGATAGCTTGTTTTGTGAAAGGTCCAATGATTCAAGCTGTCTTAGGTTGCTGAGGGATGGAGGAATAAAACCGCTAAGCTCGTTGTTTGATAGGTTGAGGGACTGAAGCGCCTTTAGGCTTCCAAAAGATTCAGGAATCTGCCCAGTGAATTAGTTACTTGAGAGGTCAATAGCAGTGAACATATTTAAAATGGTACTGTACTCCCTCTTTGCACCTTTGTTTCTAAGTGAAATTGAGATATCATATGCGATTGTCCACACCGAGTCATTGGTGGTAAAAACTATTTCTGTCTTCATATACAGCTCGACATATGTTCCAAAAGATCTCATTGCATTCCAAATCTGGATATATTCCACAGGCAAATCACTGGTTAAAGAGTTGTCAGAGAGATCGATTATACGCAACATTGGGAACCCTGAAGGAAATTTAGGACTTCCTATCACACCATGAAACTTATTGGAACACAGAATTAGAACTTGGAGTTGCAGAAGAGTGCCTAACCAAATGGGAAAGGTTTGTTTAATCCGATTATTTGATAAATCCAAAATCTGAAGCATTTTACAGTTTGACAATGATTTTGGTATTTTCCCTGTTAACTGATTCTGACTCAAGTCCATCACCTTCAAGTTGCATTCTTCTGTGTATGTTTGAGGAATTGTACCAGAAAAGTTGTTGTTTTGAAGAATAAGGGCTTCTATAGAATCAGAAAAACACTGGGGAATTGGTCCGCTCATGCTGTTGTACGACAAATCCAGTATTTTGAGTGACATTGCATCACAAATCATTGGTGAGATATCTCCAGTCAATGTGTTGTAGGAGACAGAGTATTGAACTATATTTACTGGTGGAATTGGAAGATTTCCTTGCAGCAAATTATCGCTAATATCGACAGCTATTAAATTTTTACATGCAAGAGCAAACAGATTCGGTTCCATGGATGTCAGGAAGTTACCAGAAAGTCTGATTTCCTGCAGATGACCACTTGCATTCCATATCCATTGTGGTATTTCACCGTGAATGTTGTTGAGACTCAGGAATACTACCTCCAACTTGTCCAAATATTTTATAAAATATGGGATATCTCGTAAGTTACATCCACTCAGTCCTAAATATCTAAGTCTTGGTAGGGCATAGTTAATCTGATGTGGGTAAGTAACTGTTGACGGAGGAATTTGGTAACAACAAAGTTTGAGGTCTGTCGCCGGAATCAAGATCTATAATGGTGGTTCTTCGCCGGATAAGTCGCCGGAGTGTGGTGGTTGTAATGAATTGGGGGCTGAGATTGAGAGGGTTATTGGTGGTGGCTCGTAGCTCTTCGCTTCCATCCCCCCTCAATTTGCCTACGTACCTCCGTATTTATAGAGGATCAAGCCCACGTAGTTCTTGGAGAGCAAGAAACCCAATTGGGCTTGGATTGTCGGTCTAGCTTCCGGAATGTTCTACTATGAGGCCTAACCACAAAGGCCCAAGGCTCATCCAAGATCTCAAGACTTCACGGATAAGGAAACTTCCCCCGTCGAGGACTAGTCCTATCCGCTACCGCTATTTCTTGATTTCAAGGATGCAGGTATAGCCGTGGTTTACCCCAAGTGCAGAACGCATCCCTGTCCCCCGAATGAGAAGCACCCACCAGATAGCAGGACAGGTGATCCGGAGCTTTTGGGTGCAAAGTGCAGTATTACTCCAAAGTTCCCCAATGAGAGCGCGCCCATTGGCTACAGGAACAGAGCTCCCAAAGCACACACCAGAAAGTCCCCATCTTTCCACCTTAGGGCGCGCCCTTAGTGTCTAAGAAGGGTCCTTATATCCAGGCAAACCCCTGGAGGCCTTCTGCGACGGACATCCCCCTCCTGAGATACGACAAGAGGGAATTCTTCAATATCTATTGGAATTTAAGCCTGAGTGGAATCCAAGCTTGAGTGGAATCCAAGCTTGAGTGGAATCCTTCATTAAAAACTATAAAAACTTGAGTAGAATTCCATCTTGAGTAGAATTCCAGCTTGAGTAGAAATCTCTGATATGGAAGTATCAATTAGGGCGCGCCCTCCCTATAAAGAAAGTGAGGGCGCGGCCTGGTTTCTTCAATCTATGCCAAAACCCTAATTTATCATGAAAATCCCCAAATTAAACCCGTATCTGACCCGGATCCATTTTAGAATACCCGAACCGAATTTTGGGCATAACAACTACCCCCCAATTCCATATGAAATCAGAGATGTTATATGGAATTTTCCTCAAAAAACCCAAAATTTATGTAGCTTTTCTCCTCCAGGGCGCGTCCTGAAATTCTTCAATCTACATCTCTAAGCTTTTGCATCCATCTCTAATTTTGGCTTCTTCGTAGAGGAATAACACAAATGCACAACATCTCTAAGCTTACATGAGCTAACTTGGCGTAAGAAACAAGAGATATTATGCACAAGTGTAAACCTCTCACCGAGCTTGCCCTAAAGCTAAATATATATATTTACAGAGGGCGTGCCTTATGATATTATGACGTACGGACCCCTTCAGCTATCATCCACATACACTTCCATGGTCTTTTCAAGTTCCCTCTGCATTAATCAAGCCAAAGGGCATTCCAATGTAACAGTATAATCCTCTATCTGTGATGAAAAAGGTGTGCTCTTGATCAGGTGCATACATGGAAATCTGATTATAACCCGAATAAGCGTTCATGAAACTCAAGAGAACATGTGCTGTTGCATCTTCCAACAGACCAATCCGAGGAAGAGGAAAACTATCCTTTGGGCAAGCCTTTGTTTATATTAGTGAAATCTACACAAGTCCTTTATTTCCCATTAAGCTTCATAACGAGAACCTGGTTAGCCAGCCACTCTGGTAGTAAAACTCTTTAATCAAGCCAACATTTAACAATTTATCAACTTCTTCCTTCAATGCAATAGCTCTTTCCCCAATTACTGGGCGTCACTTCTGCCTAATACCCTTCCTGTCAGGATTTATATTCAAGTGATGACACATGACCTTTGGGTCGATGTCCACCATACTAGCATGACTCCAATGCAAAAACATCTCAATTTGTCAAAAGAAAGCTTGTGAGCATATCTCTCTACTCAGAATTCAACTAAGAACCGATCTTCAAAATTTTACTTGAATATCTAGCATCCACCAAAATTGAGATTGTATCTTCTGTCGAATCTGTCTTTTCCACCGGTTGAGGCATTCTTCGATCAATATCAAAATCAAGACTTCGAGGGTCTTCAATCATGGCACCATCCTTGGAGGGCACATCCTCTTTGAGAGGGAAGTCTTCCTCGACAAGGGCATTCACCAAGCCTTCTCGCAACATTCTTCTTCCCTGGATCTCTTCACCTTTAATGCTGATCAATATAATGTCATCAGAGTTTTTCTTCTTCAATCTCCTCTAGAATTATTCTCTTGAAAATCAACAAATGCTTCTTCTACCCGCAGTCCGTGAGGGCGCGCCCTAAGAGTGGGCACATCCTCTTCTGGCCCATTTAACAAAATAATGGGCTTGAGCCTCTTCCAGGATAGCATTCATGATTCCTTTAGAACTATTTCCTCTAAGATTGATGGAGATGACGTCCTCCGAATCTTCCTCAATCTCTTCCAGAATCCCTTCTTGAAGATCACCAAGAACTGGGGCACTTTCCTTATGCAATTTCCCAAGGCGCGCCCTGACAGGGGGCGCTTCCTCTTTTGCTTTTTGGACAAGATAAGGAACTACTTTCATTGAGGGCGCGCCCTCCATCTCGTTGTCTTATAAACCCTTTGATTGCCTTATGATAACAATCCCTCGAATCATGCTGGGATCCTCAAATAGTTCCTACTCCATTGGGTGTTGGAAATTTCATTGCAAGATGGTAGATAGAAGTCACAACCTTCATTTCCTTCAGCAAAGGGCGCCCTACCAAAGCATTGTGCGATGATTCCACATCCAAAATCATAAAATCCATCATTTGAGTCACAGAAAGAGCTCCTTCCCCAAGAGTTACCGGTAGCTTGATAGTTCCCATAACTTTCACAGACTCACCCGAAAAACCATAAATCCATCCATTGTCTGGAATCATATCCTTATCCAGAAGTCCCAACTTCTTGTAAGTGCCATAGTATAAGATATTCACCGAATTCCCATTGTCGACAAAAACCCGATGCACATTCTTGGATCCAATCTGGATTGCCACCACCAGAGCATCATTGTGTGGATGGTCTACCCATTTAGATTCTTCCTCAGTAAAAGTGATATCTGCACACTTTCCCTTGAACAATTTGGGCGGCCTTAACCCCAAGCTATTCATATCGGTGAGAGGTATATCTTGCCTCTCAAGCATATCTCTCCAAAGCATTTTTATTATCACCCCCCAAGTGTTGTCTTCCAAAGATAGTGTAGATACTTCCCTCTTTAACAAACTTCTTCTCTTCAGGCATGTCTTCATTACGGTGGGCGCGCCCTCCGTTCTCCTCAGAATTCTCCTTATGCTTCTTGACTTCTCTGACAATCAATCGGTCAAGTATCCTTCCTTGATCAGATCTTCAATTTTATCCTTCAGCTGACGACATTCATGAGTATTGTGACTTGTCGACTCATAGTACTCACAGTGCTTCTTCTTATCCTTGCTTTACCAGGCAGATAGAGGAGTCCGCTTAAAAAGCCCTTTATTCTTGTTCACCTCAAAGATGTGTTCAATCGAAGCCGCCAAGGGAATGTAATTATTTGTCCTTCGATCATAAGAATACGTATCTGGAGTTCCCCATTCTCTTCCAACACTAGTTGCATTCACTCCGTTAGTGCTGATTCCAATACGATATACATGACTTGTAATCTTCCCCTTAGCATTACCTGAGCTTCTGTCTTCCGATTTTCTACCAAGGATTGCTCAATAGGTAATTACTCCAGATCCAAGCTTTTGAAACCATTGCTAAGCATTCTCACTGAAAGTGGTTGCCAGCAGATGACATCTATCCAAGTCAGTTACTTGGTAAACATCCATCTCATTGTCAAAACATCCTAAGAACTCCACAGGGTCTGCATTTTCATGAAAACGTAGATCATTGGTCATAGATCTATATCCTGTAGGGAGCTGTGCCTCTCTAACCTCTGTTGAAAGTGGAGAAGGAGTTTCTGCAGTAGCAGATATCCTTCCTCCATCCAAGTGAGAAAGAAGCCTCTTCAAGTCGACGACATTAAAAATGCCCATGCCTGGAATATTTTGACTATTTGGTGGCACAGTTGTTTTGAGTACCCCCCAAGGGTGAAGGTTGAGTTGTCGTCTGAGCATTTCCTGGAACTCCGACATGAAGTTGTGTGAGAATTACCTCTTGAGTCTGAGTTTGTTCCTTTTGACTTTGAGCTTGTGGATTCTCTTCAATCTGTGGATTCCCCTGAGGTCATTGATTCCCTTGAGGCTGTGGATTCCCTTGAGAGCCTCTCTGATACTGTTCCCCTAAAGGAGGGCGCGTCCTCGACCTGGACTCACTAGAGGTGCTTGAGGGAATCTGATGGATATGAGGTGACCTATCACCAGAGGGCGCGCCCTGATTACGCGGTTGCCCGTTTCCTTGATATAACTCCATTCTTCTATCACCGTCATAACGGTTTCCTCTTCTTCCAGTATTATCATGATGAGGAGCTTGTTCAAGTCCAAGGGGCCGCGACCTGTTGTTAACAGGAGGCGCGCACTGTGGATCACCATCTTGAGGAAGGGCTCGCTCATGTGCAAGGAGCCTCGACCTGTAATCAGGGGGCACGCGCTGTGGATCACGGGGCCTCAATTCCAAGTGCTTCTATTTCTTCTGATGCTCAAGGAGTACCATCCTTAGATCATCCTCCCTAAGCGTTTCTTCAAGCTTGCAAAGTCTTTCTTATCCCTAGACATTCTCTCTTCATCCCGCTGGATTTCACTAGCGGGCGCCCAGAACGATGAGGATGAGGGCGCGCTCTCTCTTGAACATCTGACATACAATTGAAACCTCCGTTCTTGCACTTCTTCACCTCTTCGAGAGCTTTCCTCAACTTGAAAAGCTTTCCCTGTTCGACGGTGATTTCGTGGAATACTCCGAGATTTTCTCCTACTTCCTTGCTCTTGCTCCACTGAATCCAATCTTGCCCCGAAGTTATTTATGGTAGTACCCATATGATATAACTGCTCCATCAACTCCACGTTGCTAATAAGAATGGGCGGCTGTCCATCGGTAGCCGGATTTCCACAATAGTGTGGGGGATCAGGGATCTCTTTCGGAATATAAGCTTCGTGACGAGCTTGATTACCCCCAAGCTATCTTCAAAATCATAACCATTTTCTTCATGAGAACCTCCACCTTGATTGTGAGACATATCCAAATTTGATCAAGATACTATCAAGTGGATTGATGACTTTAGAGTTCGGAGGCTGCATCCATCAAATCTAAGAGAATTGCACTAGAGCTTCAAAAGGATGTGGTGATAGAAGGCGCGTCCTCAAAAGAGGGAAAGCTTGCATGCTTACAAGAAAAAGTTCCGCATCGATTCTTCTACTCAAGGGTGCATCCTCCATTGACGAGAACTATTCAAACTCACCCTTCGGGGCGCGCCCTACAAGCATAATCTTGTAATCTCGAAAAAGTTGAAAATTTCATCAACTAAGGCTAGGGAAAGTGTACATGGACTACCCCCCCTAGACTAGGAGGTAATTAATTTACCTTGTAGTCTACTATTCTGGCATTGTTCTACTTCAATCAATTTCTGGTAGAAAGAGTGCATTCTCTGGTCACGGGCTACTTCAAATCTCATCCCATGAAGTGGCATCTCAAAATGAGGCATCCTATGAATAACATCTCTCGAAGAGGCATCTCACTAGGAGGCATCCAACAAAGGGCATCTCACGAAGAGGCATCTTACAAGGAGGCATCCTATGAAAGGCATCTCACGAAGAGGCATCCCCGTGGGGGTATTCCGCTGTTCACACAAATTATCATGAAATACATGTATACGTAGGGCTAGGGAGGTGTATCAATACTACCCCCCAGCATCAGAATATCATTCCTTAAAGAAGCGTCTCTTAAAGAGGCATCCCAAGAGGGGAATTTTAAGAGAGAGTCGTTGGAGTTGCTGAGGACGCGCCCTGTTGCTTAGGGCGCGCCCTATATGGATGAGGGCAATGACAAAGTCTCTTCTAGTCCGGATGAATGTCATTCTTGGGTAGAGGGGCTCACTCATGACCTTGGGGCCTCAACCTGATGATCAGGGGGCACATCCTAAGATTCATGGGGCCGCAACTCAACAGCTTCTTTCCTTCTGGAGTCCAAGTAGTAAATTATCCTCGTATATACTAGAGTCTGCTTGCGAATTTGCATCTTTCTTTGAGGGCGCGGCCTAACCAGAAAGATCCTCTGAGGGAGAATTCCTTGAGGGTGCATCCTATGTTGGAGCATTTTCTTGAAGCTAAGTCTTGATGTAGAGCATTTCCCTGAGGTTGAGGATTCTCACCCTCTCTTCCACTAGTTGCACTACAAGAAACCAAGAGAACAAATGTAGGGCCTTTCATGAGGGCGCGCCCTCAGCAATATGTCAAGGGCTATTCCTCACTTTGGTGATTAGGCTTGACAACGTCATTCCTACATCTTCGGCTTCATTCTCTTCCAACAAAATCTCAAAGCAGGGCTCTCTCGTGTCCAAGGGGCCTCGACCTGTAATCAGGGGGCGCGCGCTGTGGACCACGACCTTGAGGAAGGGCTCGCTCATGTCCAAGGGGCCTCAACCTGTAATCAGGGGGCACGCGCTGTGGATCACGGGGCCTCGATTCCAAGTGTTCCCCTTTCTTCTGGCCAAGCAAACCCATGTAGGCCTTCTCACCAGGCAAACCCCTGTAGGCCTTCTCACCAGGCAAACCCCTGTAGGCCTTCTTACCAGGCAAACCCCTGGAGGCCTTCTCATCAAGTAAATCCCTGTAACTTTATACATGCAATAAATATATAGAGCAAAATAATATAGAGGTTGGATATTACCTGGAGGCGCGCCCAGTCAGGGGAAGGCGCGCTTCTTAATAATCTTTTGAGGAATGCTCTGCTTGAATTAACAAAACCCACCATTTGTAGCTTTCTCTTCAATATCATCTTCCATGGGTGCGCCCTGTGGCGCGCCTTGGCAGTGCGCCCTTGATAAGAGATGCGGCACCTTTTTAGAAAATCTTTGAGGCTTCTATTGACGCAACCTCCTTCATGTGAGCATGTCCTGTCAGAGATGATGAAAGATGAATATGCAGCTTCATGTATTTCTCCACTTGAAAGTAGAATACTGGTAGGCGCCCCTTGAGATAAAGATGCAACTCCTGATAATTGTGTCTCATATACGTAAGACTCCATCTTCATGTGTTTGCATCCCAACTTACTCCCTGCTAACTTTCACCATAACCTTCTTCTCAGAATCATAACCTTCTTCTCAGAATAGGATGTGGATTTCATCCTAAACCAATTACCAATAGGTTTCCTAATCCAAGTAGAATTCTTTATTAAAAATTCGTAGTTGTCCTCCTTCTCCAGTTTCGGACTGATTCCTGCCAAATTCTTCTGATGGTAACACCTTTGGGTTAACGAGAATTTAATAAGCTTCGTGTGGGGAATTTTCATATATTTTAACTCCAAGATCGATGACCCATCATCAATTAAGCCATACTTGAGACCATATCTTCAAACCATGATGAGAATCGTAACATGGAGGAGGCATCCTGGAGATGAGGGCGTGTTTAGTCATTGAATTCTCCCATAACTTATTGGAAATCATCTGAACCTTGGATACCACCCTTAGGGCGCGCCCTCAGATTTCTTGAGGATGCATCCTGATAGTGAGGGCGCGCCCTCCGTGATGAGGACGAGATCTCGATAATTGCGTCTCTTTCTTGGAACATCCTTCCTTGAATCATATTCGGAATCTCCCCTTGAAAAACTTTGTTCAAAGCTGCTGATCGGAAATCACCGCCTTCGAGATAACCGGAACCATCTTTTTGCAGCAGCAGCCTAAAAATCAGTTCACCTTCAGATCTTGTTCGACCCCCCTGCCAGAAATCGCCATCCTTGGATCTTCTCCGTTGCTGCAGATCTGCAACCCTATCGAGGGCTATTCCTTAGATCTTGCTTGTCGTTTCTTAAGAACCTTCATCGTGGTGAGAAATCCATCCTCCTTGGATTATGATCTTAATCAGCACCCCTCCTTCTAGCGCCAATTTGTTGACGGAGGAATTTGGTAACAACAAAGTTTGAGGTCTGTCGCCGGAATCAAGATCTATAATAGTGGTTCTTCGCCGGATAAGTCGCCGGAGTGTGGTGGTTGTAATGAATTGGGGGCTGAGATTGAGAGGGTTATTGGTGGTGGCTCGTAGCTCTTCGCTTCCATCCCCCCTCAATTTGCCTACGTACCTCCGTATTTATAGAGGATCAAGCCCACGTAGTTCTTGGAGAGCAAGAAACCCAATTGGGCTTGGATTGTCGGTCTAGCTTCCGGAATGTTCTACTATGAGGCCTAACCACAAAGGCCCAAGGCTCATCCAAGATCTCAAGACTTCACGGATAAGGAAACTTCCCCCGTCGAGGACTAGTCCTATCCGCTACCGCTATTTCTTGATTTCAAGGATGCAGGTATAGCCGTGGTTTACCCCAAGTGCAGAACGCATCCCTGTCCCCCGAATGAGAAGCACCCACCAGATAGCAGGACAGGTGATCCGGAGCTTTTGGGTGCAAAGTGCAGGATTACTCCAAAGTTCCCCAATGAGAGCGCGCCCATTGGCTACAGGAACAGAGCTCCCAAAGCACACACCAGAAAGTCCCCATCTTTCCACCTTAGGGCGCGCCCTTAGTGTCTAAGAAGGGTCCTTATATCCAGGCAAACCCCTGGAGGCCTTCTGCGACGGACATCCCCCTCCTGAGATACGACAAGAGGGAATTCTTCAATATCTATTGGAATTTAAGCCTGAGTGGAATCCAAGCTTGAGTGGAATCCAAGCTTGAGTGGAATCCTTCATTAAAAACTATAAAAACTTGAGTAGAATTCCATCTTGAGTAGAATTCCAGCTTGAGTAGAAATCTCTGATATGGAAGTATCAATTAGGGCGCGCCCTCCCTATAAAGAAAGTGAGGGCGCGGCCTGGTTTCTTCAATCTATGCCAAAACCCTAATTTATCATGAAAATCCCTAAAATTAAACCCGTATCTGACCCGGATCCATTTTAGAATACCCGAACCGAATTTTGGGCATAACAGTAACATTATCTTGTTAAAAGATAAAGTGAGGTAGGTAAGCTTTTGAAGACGTATAAAAATGTCGGGCACTACTCTACCTACAAGGTTATTACCAAAAACAGAAATACGTTCAAGGTTCTTGAGTTGAGAAAATGAGATTGGAATTCGGCCTGTTAGTTCATTAGAGGCTAATAGTAATTTGCTTAAGCGGGTCATGTTCATCAGCCAAATAGGGATTTCACCAGAAAACTTATTAGATTCAAGGCTAAGAGAGGTAAGTTGAGTCAGGTTGCCAAGAGATGATGGGATAGAACCATATAGACTGGTCTTCTCAAGTTCCAACAACGTAAGTTTAGTTAGCTTGTCAAGCCATGAAAGCATTTTTGATTCATTGAACATGTTAAGTGAAAGTGATAAATAAGTGAGTTGGGTCAAGTTACCAATCGAGTCTGGAATTGATCCTGAAAAATAGCATCTTTCGTGTTGCAATTTAGTCAGTAACTGCAGGTTTTCGATTGATGCTGGTAGGTAACCTGAGAAACTGGTGAAATCAAGTTTCAGTTCCCTTAAAGAGCTTGTTTGGTTGAACACTGGCAAAAAGCCAGTAAGATTATAATTGTGACCCACATCAAGAACAAGCAGGTCTGGTAAATAGAAAATGTCTACCGGAAAGTCACCATACAAATTGTTGAAGGATAAATCAAGGGAGGTCAACTTGGACAATCCTGCAGCTAAAGTGGAATTAAAAAAAAAAAACAGGAACGAACTGTTAAAACATGAAATATAAACTTGAAAATCAATTAAATTTAATTTTTATATGAATTTAAACTTTTGCAATATACAGGTAGGGGTGACCTTAATAACACACATACGATGTGTGTTCTTGGTTTGATGATTGTTGTGTAATTCCTAATTTCAGTATATTGTGTGTGTGAGTGATATTTAGCTGCGAGCTTTTATACGAGCCTTAGTTAAATTTCTTGTAGTGTTTAATTTGTAGATTCATCAATTTAGGGTTGGGAAAAAGATAATTAGGGTAAGATCAATATGCATAACTGAAGTGTAAAAGTCAAACAAAGTGTTGAACACAAAGTGTTGAATGAGCAATCTACCCTAAAGTTTATAAATTTTGCATTTGGCAGAATTGATGATATTAAATTTTGTCAAATGTTAAATTGTGAATGCAGAAGACACTAAACCAGTTGTAGAAAGGACTGAACCACAGATAATTTATGAGAGTCACACACTGACACATGTGTTAATCATTACAAGTACAAGAAAGGGGAGGAAGAGTGCAGATCACATGTTTCAGGGAAATGATAAATAACAGAGTTGGGTCAATTTACCAATTGAGGCTGGCATCGATCCTGAGAAATAGCATCCGTCGAGTTGTAATTCAGTCAGTGACTGCAAGTTTCCTATTGAGACTGGTAGGTAACCTGAAAAACTCGTGAAGCCAAGTTTCAGTACCCTTAATGAGCTCGTTTGGTTGAACTCTGGCAAAAAGCCAGTAACATTATCATTGCCACCCACATCAAGAACAAGCAGGTCTGGTAAATGGAAAATGTCAACAGGAAAGTCACCGTAGAACTTGTTATAGGAGAGATCAATGAAGGTTAAGTTCGACAATCCTGTAACGTAAGTGGAATCAAAACAAATATAAGAACAGAGCATTAAGACTAAATGTTAAAACTTGATATTTGATATATTAAAATACTTGTAAGAACTCCCTCTAATACTTTCTTTAGACTGGTGAAGGCAGGCACCTATGATCCACACTTCCACCCATAAATGGGTTTTCGTGTGAGGGGGAGTGTTAGAATATAATATAAAATCTTTGCAAGGCCTCCATCTAATATTCTAAGGTTTTAGATGAATTGGGTACTTAACATATTACATGTAATTCTTAAATGAATTTTGCATTAAAAGGTACCATAGAACCGGGCTTTGGCATTTTAACAAAAAGCTTAAATGTTTAATGAATTTTGCATGATAAAGTACCATTGTCTGCATCTTTGAGGGAAGTGATGATAAGTGAGTTGGGTTAAATTACCAATTGAGGCCGGAATTGATCCTGAGAAATAGCTACCGCTGAGCTTCATTTTGGTCAATGAATGCAGATAGCCGATTGAGGCTGGCAGATTACCTGAGAAATTTGTGTAAGCAAAATCCAGTGCCATAGGCCCATAAGAGGGCTTGTTTGGTTAAACTCTGGAAAATAACCATTAAGATCTTCATTGCTAGTCACATTAAGTACAAGCAGTTCTGGTAAATGGAAAATACTTATCGGGAAACCACCATGCAAATTGTTATAGGAGAGATCAAGAGAGTCAACTTGGAGAATCTTGATAGTTCAAGTGGGATTTGGCCAGAAATAACCGAGAAAGAGAGGTTTAGAGTGGATAAGAGTAAAAGATGGGTAATTTCATGTGGTATTGGAGAGTTCCTTAAGTTATTGTCAGCCAAGTTAAGGGTTTGAAGGTGAACAAGGCTAAAGATAGTGCTATTAGAACGAATTGTACCGTAGAGTAAACTACTGCTCAAGTGAAGACCAATGACATAGCCAGTGTTGTCATTGCATTCGACCCCATACCATGAGCAACAATCACTACCAGATTCTCCGTTGATATTCCAATATTCAGTCTTTGGGTAAGCAGAGAAATCATAAGAGGCAGACTTCTTAAGAGAAATACTTTGCTTAAAGTGTAGCGGAGCAGACCTCTCATGATCATGACACAACACTGTAGTAGTTATCGTATTCGTCATAGAAATAACATGAGGAGAGTATAGAAGAAAGAAGAACAGGGCAAGTACAAGGCTAGATTGCGCTGCCATGACATATGATCAAAGTACGTCTGAAGTCTTGTGATTTGGGAAGTTCTAGTTATTGGGTAGCTATTTATCGTTCTAGTCTTCTGATATGATCCAAAATAATTAAGGGCATTACTGACGTGAGTGTCGATTTTAACCAGTTAGAATATAAGTCTATCTTATTTAATTGTGATATAAACTTGTAATAAATCAAAATTTGATCATCAGAATTTGGAACTATTTTGGTGTAAACGTGGAACCTCTAGCATTTTCACAAAATTAAATAAAAAATTATGATTTAATAACTTGAAAAGTAAAACACGTGACAAAGATTATTCTGCAAGTCGACAAGTAGGAGGAACAAATACAAAAAAAACTTATCATGTACACTTAAATGTATACTATCTAACTGCATGATACAAGTTTCAGTCAGTCAAGTACATTAAGTAGTAGAAGAAATTCTAAGTTGTCCCGGTGAAGAAGAAGTCTGCAACTACATTACTGCTCCAGTGCTTGGACTTGTTCAAGATGAATAATAGTATGCGAGTCTCGTTGAAATGTTCAAGGTTCGTGCAGTGTTTAGAGTAAGTAGAGGGTCACATTCATGAAGAACTGGGCAGAATGAAATACGAAAAGTGGCTGTACATTAAGATGATGGCTTCGTAAAGCAAATCTTTTCTCGCATTACATTTTTCCAAAACACCTAGAACTTTTCATTTCAAATACACGGACAACCAACCTTATAGAAAAAGATAGTCATGATTTGTAAATATTACATTTCAAAATACCCAAATAAGATAGCCATTAATACTCCTATTCTTTGTTGGAAAGTGACATTCAAAAACGGGCAGAGATGGTCGTCTGCTGGCCAGAACCGAGGGTGTGGATGAAGTTCAAGTCCAGCTGTTTGAATCACTCTGTTGTACTCGGTCTTACATTTACTACAAGTACAACTGTTTAACCATCAGATTCAGTAAACTTTTTGTGGCCTTGTAATTTGTGATCAGTCAATCTATAAAACATATCTAATGACTGAAGAGTCTTGTAGTTTCAGTTAATAAGCAAAGAAGAAGAAGCATATACATAATCTTATTGAAACAAGAGGTCAGATAAATAAATTTTTGCAGCAAAATCCCTTCATTAATGGATGAAAGTTTTTTGACTTCCGGTCCAAATATTGTCAGCACGTGTGGTTGTAAAAAAATCCATTCTTCTAGTGGATCAGTCTTCACTATCTCCTTTATAGTCTGAAAGTGTTTGTTCAATTTCCATCACCAGTTCATCTTCACTATCTCCTTCGTTGTGTGCGAGTGCCTGCTCAAGTTCCATTGCTAAGTCATCATCAATACCATCTTCCTCCAGTTGATAGTTATCATCGTCCCTTTGATTGGGGGAGAGATCCAATTCACTACATATAGTGTCTTGCTTTTGTCGAAGGTTGCAAGACTCTCGATATTTACAATGTATGTCAACAGGACATTGGCCATATCTAGTGTGTTGATAAAACAGTTCTTTCACATTGCTTTACTCTTCAGTAGCATCTCCCACCACATCTCCAATCAATCTATGATTTTCCGTTAGGTGTTTTATGTCATGAATATCCCACCTGTTTTACAGCTAACTGCTTCGCTCTTTCATAATCTGTTGACATTTTCTTAAGGTGATAAAAGTCGAGTTCCATACCTAAGTCCATGTGAATAAAATGATCGATTTGACTGTTTTCAAATAACTTCCTCTGTGCAATTCGAATGATTGCATCCTCTTTAGCTCGGAGTTCGTTCATCTTCTCAGTTACAGAACCTTCCTTTAAATCTACAGAACCGAAAAGAAACATGTTGCTTTCCAACATTCGGTTGACTAAAGCTGAGGCAACATTCACCTTCTCCTTTTTCGAGTCAACAAGAAGTTTTCTGAGTCTCCCAAGTTCTCCGAGAGAAACATAAATCCGAAAAGAAGGCTTGTATGGTTGAGTCTCGTGAAGACAATAAAGACAATAAAGCCCTCCAAGTCTGGTAGACAGAGACGCATTAGACACTGCATAACCAATGCAATGAGAATAGAGAGATTGCATGAAGCAGGCAATGTTAGTTGTAGGTGTGGCCTCATAAATGAATGAGAATTTCCTGCAAGTCCATACTTTCTTCATATCAACTAACGTCGTTAATTCATCTTTGACAAACTCCTGAATAAGCTCAACGATTCCTAATTTGCAGGTTTCGATGTCGAATGATAGTCATTGACAGACCGTTCTTTCTCTTCTTAAGAGTGAATTTATTTGGCCCAGTATCCATCTAGAACACAAGTAGAATAATTGAATTTGCAAAGTTCTCGCAATATTTGAAAGAAACACTCGTGCAACTTATAATATTTGAATTTATATGCCCCACAAGACCACAGGCATTGTATAGGTTTTTAACTGAAATTTAATTTGCAGATTATTTACAAGAATAGCTATATCAGCGTATTGTTTATGTACCACATTATCTCAATTTTCTATTAAGAAACCACTTTCATATAACATTTAACTACACATTGCATACATGTAAAAAAGTGAAAAAGGGGGAGGAAATTGCCAAGAAATCGACTGAGGCGGTTGTGTGGAAAAATCGGGTTGTGTGGGTATGAATCGGGGTGTGTGCGTGTGAATACCAGCATCAACAATCAATCAGGTACAAGTAACCCGTAATGTTTCAATTACGGGCGGGGTAAGGGTAAAAGGTTAATTTTAGTCGTGCCCGGAATGAAACCTGTGCAATTAAACATTGCGGCTGTATAAACACTTTTTTTTAATTTTTCTTTATAAACACTTTTTTTAAAATTTTTCTCAAATTTATTATTTCACTATTTCAAATTTAAATAAAAATTTAATAATTTATAATACTCACATACTCATATTATAAACTTAAACTAGCATGAATTTAAATTTAGAATTTTTTTATTTATAATTGTTATTTCAAATAATTTTACAAACTAAAAAAAATTCAAAATTATTAATAATTAGCAATAAACAAAAATTATATAGTTTTTTTTAATAAAATGTACTTGCATATTTTAAATTGCTTCCAAAGCAAGGTTACATGGGATACAATCTGAAGCAGTATGATGCCACTACAAATGGGTTATTATATTTGCATATCGACTCACAAAAACAACTGACACATTCTCAAAATGTCTAATAATATCACTATATTCTTCCACAATAGTATCAAAAATAGATCTACCCCTAGCATTTTTAAACGCATCCACCAACAACTTAGCATCCGATTCAAAGATACATTTTGTTCCCCTCCATTGACACATCCATTCCAGTGCTTCTCTTAAATTCGAAACTTCTGCTTCACGTACCTGTCTCGTGCCTCTGAGTATATTTGTTCGAGCTCGAAGAAACTAACCACGATCTTCCCATATTACACAACCTATTCAAATATGATCATCTTCTTGTCGGTAAGCTGCATCAATATTAATTTTGACCCATCCTTCCAAGAGTTTACTCCATATCTTTACATTGTCCCTGACCATCTTTACGAGTATCTTTGTCTGTTTGCCTAGCTCGTTTTTAGTTCGCAACTAGGTTGAGAGCCATGGCCTTAGTTCCAAATACAGAAGTATTTACCTTTTTCCATACCCATTTCTCGATCACAAACTCACTACGCCATAAGTGGGCTACTGTAATGCTTTTTTGTAAGAGTTACACAAATAGTGTTACAATAGCTAGTAAAGTTCATACATATTGTAACACCGCTCGATTGGTGTTACATTAGCCATATATCTAGTGTTACTCTGAAATTACGGTGTTACGTGAAATGTAACACCACACCGTGGTGTTACAATAGGTAATACTAGTTTTTGAATTTTACTATTTTTTTAAAATTTTTAATACTAATATTTATTTTTTTAATAACTTTTAATTAATAAATCTATTACTCTTTAACCCAATTTCCGGAAAATGAAAACCCTCTTTGATTTTAAATTAACGAACTCCTTATTTGGATTAAATATTAATTTTAGAAATTCATATAATAATAATAAGTACTAAATAAAATAAATATGTTATGAAAATAATATAATATATTTAGATGGTTTCTCTCACTAAAATATAAGAATTAATATAGTAAAAAATTTAGAATATTTTTATCACTAAAATTTATATATAAATATATAACATATATTTTGTATGACTTTTAAAAATTATGAAAAATGATTAAAAAATAAATTAAAAACTAATAATATATTAGAACTGCCAGCGTGGAGTACGGATGTCATGATCTAACGATTTTAGTGATGTGGTAATTTTTTAAAAAAATTTCCTAATCCATTTGGTTTGGCTTTATAACGGTCAAACTGGTCAAAGTAGACGATTTTATATGTAAAATGATTTCTTCGACGATTTTTTTTTTACATGAACATGATATTTATGTATGTTTAAGTGATAAATTTTTTAATTTATACTATATATTAATACATGTGATATATTTTTATTTTTATTTTTATATTATAATAAATTTAATAATTCAATTAAATTACAAAAGATATAAGTAGTAGTAAACTGTGTTGCCCGAGGTGAAAATTGGGGCGGGCTTTTTCCCCCAAATGAAAACTAAACATTTTCATTTCCCCCTTAAACAAAAGTATACACATATCTAAACAAAACATTTCTCTCTTCTAGCTCTTTCTCTCTCTCGACTCTCTCGGCCGGAAGAAGCCCTCCAAGAAATGGTTTTTGTTTGTTTATCTGGTACAGAATTAGGGTTTATAATATTGATTGAATTCAAAAGACACACACAAGTAACACATAAACTGTAACATCTCTCTGTCTTTCTGGGATTCAAGGTAATGAAAAGACTCCATCTTTTGCATCCTCTATTTTGTTTCAAGATCTGTGTTTGTTGTTTTCAACCATGTTTCTATATCTATATCTATATCTCTCCTTGATTTCGTTCCTTGAATCTTTAATTTCACAACAACACAACATTTACTCGCCTTTCAAAACCCCTAATTTTAATTTTTAATTTTTAGGTCTTTCCTCTTTAAGCTGCAATTATCTTCTCTCCTTGGTTTTACAATTCAAGAATTAATTGGGGTTTTCATTATAATTTCAATTTAGATTGCTATGTCTTTATATTCAAGAATTAATTGTTCTATATGCTGTTTCTGTATCAGGTGAACTTAAGTAGCTCTTCATTTACTACCGAAATTCTTACTGATTGTAGCCCTGGATCAGCTAGCACATATATGTGGTGGTCTGACTGATTTTTTTATTAATAATTGGTCTTGCTGATTTTTACTTGAGTTTTTCGCTACTTTATTTCCAGAGATAACTTAATTTGACATTTTTTTTTCTAGGTAAAAAAGGGAGGTCCAAATTAAGTTTCATAATTATCATTCCAGTGAGTGTAACAATGATTCTGGGAATATGCTTGTGGGTAACCAGGAAGAAAAAAAAACATAACGCGACAGGTAATTTGATATTCTAGCAAAACTTAGGTGTTTTCATGCAATCTTGTGATAAGTTTCAACTGTATGCCTTTAAATGTGGCAATTGCAGGGAAAGTAGGGCCATTTTCTGAAAATTATGGAGGTGATGGAAACTGTGATGAAGATTTAGAGTTGCCATATTTTGACTTCAACACCTTAGCTAATGCCACCAATGGTTTCTGTACAACCTCTAAGCTGGGAGAAGGTGGCTTTGGCTCTGTCTATAAGGTAAACTGCACACAGCTGCTTTTGATGTAGGACAAAAGATTAGGAAACTTGTTCAGAGGTCACTAACCGATATAACGTAGTGCGTGATAACATTACACTTGAAGAGGAAGGGAAAACTTTTGAAGCTGATCCTGCCAACCACAGTAATGATGGCAGTGAAATTAAACAAAGTGAGGAGAAAACCAATGACATGGCTTTTGATCAGGATCCCATTGTAACTAATGAGATTTTTAATGATCCAGGCATGAAGACGTGAGTAATTAATATTCGTATGTGGGTAAATGCATGCAATAAACTGTATATGTGTTGTCCATTTTTTTGCCACTGATTGCTGTGGACTGTTGTTGACATGTGGTCGAGGATTTTCAAAATTTTTTTGGATAGAACTGTGTAAGTTAAATGTATTTCAGTAAGTGCATTGAAATTGTTTGTTTTACTCTCGTAGTAATGAATCTTAAAAGGATTTAGAATATGGTCAGAGTTAATATTGTCATTGCTAGGAAACTGCTATATTATACAATGGATAGGAAAAATGAGTTGCTCTGATAGTCATGAAATGATGATAGACAAATCTGTTTTGGCCTGATTTTTAGGTTCTATCTAGTTGATGAGTTTTTTTATTTTTGTTATATGGCTGAGTGTTTCATGAGGATAAGTGCTGCAGGGCAATATTAACTGTCTTCACGCTTTCTGATAAAGCCACCTTTTGTAAACAGGACTGTGTCAAAGAAAAAAGGTAAGGGAACTCCTAATGAAGAATTTTTTTTTGAATCTGATGCTGCTGACCACAATAATCCAGACGATAAAGCCATAAAAAATGAGTCAGGACATAGCTATTGGTCAGGATCTAATCGTAACTAATGAGATTGATGTCGATCCAGGCACTAATAAGTGTGTGATGATGCTTTCTTTTAAATTATTAGATATATGCAGTCAAGTTTATGTCTGTTATGCATTTTTACCTTCTACAATCTGCTACAGCAGGAGATCCAACCTTTTTACCTTCTCTATATGGCAAAGAGAGATGCTTTGCCACTATTTAATAGGTTGAGACAGAGTTATGCATCCTGTTTGGATCGAGATCCTGCATTGAATGAGGTGCCTACTTTTTTATAGGCAATATATTGAATTATTGATTTATGTATGAACTTGGTATATAAAATTGTCTCTGAACTTAATATTTTTAGCATAGTGTGTACTTTTGTATAATTGAAAAAGATGGCCAGATGGCCCTAATTCTTTACTCATCTATCTCTTTAGCTCACAATGATTTTAATGTATTCCTAACTTATGCGCTTCTGTTGGTTTAGTTGCTTGACGTTGTTGCAGAGAAGTTTTATGGAGTACAACGTAGAAATCCAATGCAGGATATGTTTGGAGATCTCTGTGTAAACGAAAGATTCAATTTGAAAAGGAAATCTGGTGGAACTATAAACCAAGCACTTGGACTAGTAATATGGGATTTATGTTTATTTTCTGAATAGATTTCTTGTTATTGTAGTGAAGAGGCTTAATCTTAAGTCATTTATGAAGGGAACCTGTTTTGTGTTTTGTATGATATCATATTTTACCCGAGTACTATGTTACTGTCTAGGAACAAGTTTTTGGTATCTGTGTCTGAGTGAAGGTGTATCATGTGCAGGTACTGAGACAAAACAATGCTAAAATTGGCATTTGCTGAAATTTGCAATGGGGCAGGAGGAGCTTCTGCTCTTGTAAGCCATTTATAATTTTTATGCTAAGTAGGCCTGTTCATAATAACTGGAATGGTTGGACGAAGCTGTAGGATTTATATAGATAGTTTAATTATTGAAAGCTACTTGTTTATTGCAGGTCAGATGCAATGGTTGGACGTTCGAAGCTGTGACAACATAATGCGTTCTTTCTCAGTGGCCAAAATCACATGTTTAACTTTGTGGTTGCCTTAAACATTTTGATGCTGTGAATTTTCTCCGTTTAACTTCTTTTTGATTGTATTGGTGGGATTTTGTATGCTGTAACTGGTGGATTAGGATGTTTTGGGAGATTTAGTATGTTGATTGTGTAATGTATTGGTGAATTGGATTATTTTGGGATGTATAATAAATATGCAATTTTATTCAACTTTTTTCACGTAAAATTTTATGATGTAATATAAAATGTAACACTTAATATGTGTTACAATTGCCCAGTATAGTGTTACAATAGAGGCTGGTGACGTGTACACAGTGTGCCACGTGGCGCCATATGTGTTGCCACGTGGCCACGTGGTGCCACGTAATGCCACGTATGCACATGGTGCCACGTCTAAAAAAATTGAACTGAGCTATTGTAACACTCAAAATGTGTTACAATTGGGCCCCTGGTGTTACAATAGGTGCCTATTGTAATACTTTTGCTACTGTTACAATAGAGAAGAAAAGCGTTACATTAGGGTATCTATTGTAATGCTCGTAAACGTAACGCCTCCTGGTGTTACAATAGATCTAATGTAACGTTTTTCGGGCCTATTGTAACATCAGAGAGGCGTTACATATGCCCATCTATGGCGTAGTGACTCCAACAAAGAATTCCCACTGTGCCACAATTTTCTTTATCTCCTAAATTGAACACCCGTTTAATTACTGTCATGACAGCATCATGTGTCGTGGTATGTGCGTACCAGCTCCTACAATCTATAGAGCTCCCTACTTCCCTCGTTATACAACAGTTAAACAATGTATGGAGTGCATCCTCTACATGGGAATATTAAAACTATGTAATTACTATTTTTCGTAAATTGGAATGAAAATATTTTAAATTATTCTAGTTTGACGAGTCGATTTGTGAAATGTTGATCGATATCTAGGAATGAGTGTTAAAATGATTGAAAATATCCCCGTATGTGTTTATGATGTGTTATGTGTTATTGGATAAGATCAAAAGTCTTTTTCGTAATTCGTGACATTAGGTTGCCTTTATCCTTTAAAGCCTGTTTTTAAAACCTGTAGGGCTTCGATATAAAATCCTTTTCATATCAAAATTGACCAAACAAATTTCAAAATATTCAAAACTCGTATTCTATTCGTCTTATAAATTTTACAAATTTTCCGTATCAGATTTGTTATTTTTCGCAAAAATATTTTTATTCGTATTGGACCCGTAATTTAACTAATTGGTACTTTCGAGATCAATTAATAGTTATTAGGGTTCCGATCGTTCTAAGGGGTATTATTACTTTTCAAAAATATAAATAACCAATATTATTTTTATTTATTCATTACAATCATAAAAATCTTTTTAATTAAAGGGAAAATGAATTTTTTTGTCACTCAACTATTGACCATTTTAGAAATCTACCACTCAACTACGAATTTTTCTTTTTTAGTCACTAAACTTAGGTTCGAATTTTGTTTTACTCACCAAACTTAGGTTCGGATTTGGTTATTACCATTTTGTTAATTATTACCATAAATTAATAATTCCTTTATAATCATAAAAATATTTATTACACTTTTATAAAAAATTCTAATAAATTTAAAATTTAAATTTATGTGAAACTCATCCCTAATCTTTTTTATTACATCCAAAAATTCAAATACGGTATTTTTGTACTCCATCAAAAAATTATTAATTAATATTTTCAATGTCTTGAATACTTTTTACGTACAACATATCTAAAAATGTTGTATTATCTTTAATATCATCTATATATACATTAATTTTTTACTTGTATTCTTGAACTTGTAAACTAATGTAACTTGAATTAAGTGTAAAATATAAATTTTACGGTTCATTCTATTTAAATTTATATAAGTAAAAGTTAAATTTGTTTGACGCCAAAATTTTTAATAAATTAATAATTATTAATAAATTAATAATTAATACATTTTTAACTTAATACAATTCTCTAATCATAATTATATTAAAGGGAATCATCCCTAATAACCTTATACGAAGATAAAGGGTCGTGCCCTCTATTGATGAAGGGGGATTTCCCCCAGGAAATCCCCGAATTTATTTTCCCAAATTCCTCCGTTAACAGCTATAAACGAATCGAGTCGAGTTGGGTTTATATCTTATTAAATTTAATCGATTTATTTTCAAGATAAAATTTAATGCATCATTTTCAAGTATTAAAGTTTAACAAATTATCCTTCATAATGCATCATTTTTAAGTATTAAAGTATCAATTGATTCTTTCACTCTGAACCTAAGGTTAGTGAGTAAAAAAAATTAACATAATGCTCATAATGCTAATAATCAAATCCGAACATAAGTTCAGTGAGTAAAATAAAATCCGAACCTAAGTTTAGTGACTAAAAAAAACAAAATCATAGTTGAGTGGTAAAAATCTAAAAAGGTCAATAGTTCAGTGACAAAAAAATTCATTTCCCTTAATTAAAAGAAAATTCTATTTTTCTCTCTCCTGTTCTTGAAGATCAAAGCCGAATTTGAACATGTTATCGATATTGGATTTTGGAGTTCAAGTAGCCGAATCGAAGCTCTCAACATCCTCTTCACTAATCTAGCATCAGTTTTTAATTCGGAAAAAATTTCGAATTTATATAATTTATTTTATTTTCTGCAGAAATTAGGGTTTATATAATTTGGGGCTTTTTGATTTAAGCTTCGTTCATGTGTTTTGATGACTTGAAAAGCTTTGTATGATCCTGTATGATCCTATATGTTTGATTTGAGTGCTCAATTGCAGTGTTTGTTTACGTATTGGTCAAAGTCGATTGTTGGGATTTTATTCGAATATTCAAATCATTCATTCGTCATTTCTGATGATTATTCATTCAATCTATGTTGGGGGTTAGTTTTGTTGTAATCCAAGAGTTGTTTTGACACCAATAATGTTGATTTTGATTCCCGATTCATCGAAAACGATAGTTCGCCGGCCATGGCAGTCGAACTCGCCGGAAATAATCGGTGTATGGTGATGTTATGCTCATGTGGTTTTGGTAACAGAAGGATTAAGTGTAAGAAAATGAAGCGCTGTGCTGTGTGCGTGCCGTGCAGCGGGTTTTCCGGCCCCCAGAATCTCGGCCAGAATCGTGTTCTTGGCGACCTAGTTTCCCGACCCATTGACCCATTTTTTCTACCCGGTTTTGATTTTTGATTTATTTATTTTTTTTGTCAAGCGACCTGGTTTTGATTTGTCTTTCAGCTAAGTGGGTAAAAGCAAAATGGTTTTAATCTTTTACCATTTATTTTTACTTTCACCAATTGTTTTTGCTTTAAATCAATTTATTTCGAATTCTGAATTTTATAAATAAAATTCAGAAAATTGATTTCTAAAATCTTATTTTTAAATTCAGAATTATATCAGAATTATTTATTTAGTTTTTTAATTTTGAAAATCCTTTATTTATTTATTTTTGGTTCAAAAATGATTAATAGTTAATTACTTTAATTATTTTATTTAATTTCAAATAATAATTTAATTATTTTAATTATTTGATAAGTGTAATCATTTATCGAATAATTTTATTAATTATTTATTAGTTAATTTTAATTAATTTAATTAGAGTTATTTTATTTTTAATTTATTTATTTTCAGTTTAAAATGTTCTAAAAATAGTGTTTAATTGTTTAAAAATGCAGGAAGTGTTTTAAAAATACTTTCAAATGTTTTGAGTTGAGTTTTATTCAAAAACAAAGATGGAGTGTGGTTTTAGAATATATTTCTTGGGTTCCTTTTATTGTTATGTGATCGATGTGAGGTACTAAAATGATTACGTGCTATGTGAAATACGTGAACTATGTGTTAGCGAGTCCTAAATGTATAGTGGTGATTAATATGCTCTAGTTACTATAGATTCGAGTAGATGGGATGAAGGAAAATCTAGAGTCGAATCAGAGGGTTAAAGGAAAGATTAAAGTAGAGTGAGGCGATCTAAATGTTAGACGAGTCTAGCGGTTATTCATAGGTAAGTATTTTGTCCTCACTTCTTGTTCAAGTGAAATTATGTTTAATTATTCTGATTATAATGTCACCCCAATTATGTATCGATCTCGTCGATACTTATTGAAGTTATTGTTCTTTATTGTTATCACCCCATTTATTGTCGATCTCGTCGACATTCATTTTTGTGGCTATTTCTCAAATTATTACCCCTTTTATAAATTGATCTTGTCGATATCTCGGATAGAACTGTGAATTCTCTTTTCATTCCACTAATTGAATTATTGTTCTGGAACGTGAGTTTTCCAGATTGTTTGGTTGACTGGGGTTGTCGATTGTCCCGACACCTAGTGCGTTGGTTGTATAGTTGGATTGTTTTTTTTAAACAGAGTCCCTTCTGGGAGACCAGATTAATGGTCAAAAGTTAAGGCCAATGTGTGCCGTGGATCCATTATAGGACATTGTTTTGTGCGTTCCGGGGTTAGTGCGTGAATGATCAACAATCTAAATTATTGTTTTTTTAATATAAAAATCCAATTCTAATCTAAACGTTGAGATTGAATTGTTTTGAATCCTGATTCTTTTGAAGCCTATGATGATAGATTATCTTGGAATATCAGAACTCATGTCAGTTCTTATTGTTAATGCATTTTATTCTATCGGAGCACTATTGGCTCACCTTTGCATTATGATAGTTAATTTTTTTAGTTGTTTCCTTTCACAGCATGTGATGATTATTCTTGTAGATCAGAACTTATATCTGTTCTTCATATTGATGTATATTTATATACTTGCTGAGCACTTTTGGCTCACTCTTACTTCGTTGTGAATCCATTTTTCCCAGTTAAGAGAGAATGTGAATAGACTTAGTGGTTGAGTGAGCGTTCCTGTCCCTGCAGCGAGAAGAGACGTTCGAGTTGTTTTCCATGGATGGTTATGGCTCTCGAGTTTTGTTAGATGCGAGATGACTAGTTATAGGTGAACTTAGCTTGTTATCAGTTTGTATAACAGTTTTATTTTGGAGTTGATTCGTAATAATGTATTTTAATAGTTTGTTTCATACCATAACCTGTATACGATCTAAGATCAGGGGTATTTTATTGTTATATTTGGATTATGTCCAGGTGTGTATTGTATTAATTGTGGTTCGTGGCCCAAATCTGTACCCCGGATTATAAGATGTCACATTTACTTTGCAAAGCAATTGCTGTTGGTAACACATTTCGGCAAGCTCTCCATAAAAAATTAACAACCTTCCCTGGTAGTTGAAGTTCCTTTAAAAATTATATAGTTATTTGTCTTAAGTTTCAATTTCTAAAATTATATTGTTATTAACCTATTTTTTTAATTTTGAATTTATCAATTAATAATTAATTATTTAAATTTTCAATAGTTAGAAGTGCTAGTCAAAATACTGGTTGACCGTTAATTACCAAATTAAACTAAATTAATTTTTTTTTGGAAATTTTGTCAATAACATTAAAAAGAGTGGATCTTGACATCCGTACGATTGGATCGTCAAGAAATATTTTTTTAAAAAAATCAAAACACGAATCAGGGATGACACTCTGTTTAGGGATACTAGTCAAAGCACCAGTTGATCGTTAAATTACCAAATCAAATAAATTTATTTTTTTAATGAAATTTTGGCAATAACATTAAAAAGGATGGATTAGGGGGGTTCAAAAAATCCGTCAAACTGTAGAACCGGACCACATCAATCCGAACCAACAAAAATCGAAATTGTAAAATCCGTCGGTTAACCAGATCGTTTATACATTAATGGTTTAGGTATAGTTTTCAATATTTTAAAATCGGTTAAACCAAACCGAACTGTTACATAATAATATGTTAAAAATTCTAGTAGATAGTTATAAGTTAAAATTATAATTTATAGTATGTAATGTATATACTTATATATAATAAAAAGATTAAATTACTTAATAAATATAATATTGAGTTAATTGTCAATATGTTGTAGTTCTACACTAAATTAATATTTTTACTATTTATATAAATTCAGTTAAATTATATAAACGTAACACGAAGACAGTATACTAAACATTGATAAATATATATAGTAATACATATATGTTGTGTATAATATTAAGGTGTATTAAATTTTACTTTAAATTTATTTAAATCAGAATTTGATTTTAAGTTAACAAAAATAAAAAAATAACTTATTATAAAGTTCAAATCGTGGTTCGAAACTGAACCAATCCGCTCTTCTATGATCTGGTTTGATTTGGATTTGGCATCTAATTGGTCTGGTTTGGTTTGATTTTTGAAAAACCATTTATATTGGTTTGCTTCGAAATAACAAGAATTCGGACCAAACCAATCCGTGAACACCCTTGGGATTGATCATGACATCCATATGGTTGGATCGTCGAGAAATATTTTTCAAAAAATTGAAACACGAATTAGGGACGAAACCCTGTTTATAGATACTAGTCAAAGCACTAGTTGATCGTTAAATTACCAAATCAAATAAATTTCTTTATTTTTTGAAATTTTGTCAATAATATTAAAAAATATGTTAGAAATGAATTTATCCAAAAGGTTTACTATATTGCACTTATACATTTTCATATTGATAAAAAAATATGTAAAATGGGTGCTTAGCTTCCAGCAGCATTGGTCGAAGAAGGTGGTGATGGTTGCGGAAGGGGGGAGATGAGAGGTGCTGGAAATGAGGATCTGTTGAACGAAGAGCGGAGGCTAGCGGTCTCGATGTCGGAGTTCGGGGAAGAGGGTAGTGGAAGGGGGCGGGTAGATCGGAGTCGGTGGGGGTGGGGGTGGGGGTGGGGTCTGGGTGGTGGGTGATGAAGTAAAAGTAACCATTTTGTGTTGGCAATAGTTTTTGCTAAAGGAAATGACATGTTGGAGAGGCTCATTTCTAAACTCTTGTCAATATTACCTACTATTTCACTGCCACATAAGAATTTTACACAAGGGATTTCCTGCCTTGAAGATGCTCTAAAATAGAAAAAATAAAATGTTTTAACTATGATGTCTTGTTTTGAAGAAAATAACAAACATTTAGTTAAAGTAGATTTACGAGCTTGGTATTACAGAATATTGTGATTTAAGACACGATAACGGTATATTGTGATTTTAGACATGTAACATCTCGACTTTTCGGATTACTTTTCTAAATTCAAAACTTAAATAAAAATTATTTCTTATTTAATAAATCAAAAATTAATGAAAGTCAAAACAACAGTCAAATTTGGTAATTCAGAAACATTAAATTAGCGATGCTACTCCACAAGTTCAAAATTCAGTAACAAGATTTATTCTAATAATGCGATAACTCTAATCCAACATTGCAAAAAATCACGTAGCACAAAATCCACAAGTTCACATCTTTATTCGATTCAAAGCTCAATAACTTGAAATATTATAAACGAATGAGGTACACAACTCAGCAAGTACAAATTTGACTAATAGATATTTTCAAAAATCAATGGGCCTTTTAATAAACAATTTTTCAAAAGAAAATATAAGTTTGTAAAACATTTGCGAAAACAAATCCAATCCAAAATTTATATTTTATAAATCTAGACTTTAAAATAGAAACAGAACTTTATAATAATTTAAAGAAGAACAAAAAATCTTATAAATACCACAGTCTTGATCTACGATCACACTTTACTAGTGACCGGCATCTTATTCCTATTCTTTCGCCACACTTTGCCAGTAATCGACATCTAAATTTCAATAATCACGTGCACTTAATAGATATCTAAAGTTATACATTTGTGCGCCTACTAAGGATATCTAAAGCTTCCAGAATCTATAACCTTTATTAATATTTGAAGTATCAATCACTACTCTATGAAAATAATTTAGAAAGATCTTTTTGTCCAAAAACATTCATATAATGTGTCAAGCAAATCAAGCACCTTAACAGATTATATAATGTGTCATGTAACGTTCCGAAACAGAATAGGATAAAGATTACAGACGATCTAGAATACGAAACAGAATCCGAAACAGATTATGACAGAATTTAAACAGATTATGGCTAGTAGTTCCCATTTCCCAAAAGTACAATGGCTAGTGGTTCCAATGTGAAGCTGTTGGACGCTCTTAGATACCAAAACAATATTCAAACTTTTTCTCTAATATTGATGCCGTATGTGTATATAATTGATAATTTTCCGATAATAAGATGTACATGTATTTATATGAACTCACAAATTAAAATCAATCATGTGTCAATGCCATGCCATTTGGAAAATTTTGTGGAAATTTTTTTGAAAAATATTTGAAATACCTATCACTACTCTTTGAAAATAATTTAGATAGATCTTTTTGTCCGAAAACATTTAAACTAATCGTTAACTTGTTTTTAGTTGGTTGTTAGTGATCTTTGTATCCATAAAAAATGTTTATGAAATTAGACATGTTATTGGATTTATAAGTAATTATTTTGATATAATAATGTTAATATACATTTTTTAGTATATCTATTTTAAAATTCAAAAAATTATATACATTTTATATATTATTGTGTAAAAAATAATTTTAATTATATTAAAATTTAAAAAATAATAATTTCTTTTATGTGATAATCTTTTTAAGAGGATAAATTCTTCCCGTCCAAAGAGGTTTTAATGTATTGCACTTATACATTTTCATATTGTTAAAAAATATGTAAAATAATTTATTAGTAATATAATTAATTTGCCAAATAAATGAAATTTTGTTTCAACCCTTTATATATTATTAAATACTACCTCTATTTCAGAATAATAATTGCTTGACTTTTTGCCCACAATATTAAATATCAGTGGCACTCGCTGACCTAGACAGTAAAGAAGTGAAGAGTATTGGGAAGGTATGATGGCTAAAACAGAGAAAGTGAAATATTTTAGCTATGATGCCTTGTTTTGAAGAAAATAGCAAGCATTTAGTTAGATTCATCTTGTTCCCGAAGATTTTTGTAGGAAGAAAGAAAAATTTTATATATTTGTTTTTAATTTTTTTTTTCCAATTTTTGAAAAGATTTAGAAAAAAAATAAAATAAGTCATTTCTTGTTATTTTCTTTTCTTTCATTGATATTACACCCAACCAAAAAATATTTCAAAAACAAAATTAATTAAGTACATGCAACCAAACAAATACAGAACGATAATGACAAACATATATGAACTGTGAAAATAGAAACATACTGCAAAACACAATTATGAGTACCAGTTATAGCAAACATACATAAGATAACACAGTAATTCCACACGCATGCCAAAAAGAAGAGACCGCAAAACGCATTTCTTAGCAAACCTGTTTCCTAAGCCCCAATGATCTCCTCGTCCGCATCCTCGGTTTCTTTTGTGCACTTCCAAATTTCTCAACAATCTTACGAATCAGCCAGGGGTGTGTATCTGTTATAATGTCTCCCATAACATACCCAACTACAAGCCCACTTCCAAGTCCTGCTAATATGAATAACCAATCAAATCCACTTGGAAACCTATCTTCATCGGGATCATCCTCGTTGTCATCAGGTGGTGATTGCACAGTTCCGCAATCCTTAGATAACGGGAATCCACAAAGTCCCGAGTTTCCCATGTAAGAATTGTTGTCAAATGTTTTGAACTGCAGGTCTTGTGGTATACGACCACTTAGGAAGTTGTCAGACACATTGAAGAAAGAGAGAAACTTGAGTTGCGCTGCTAATTGTTCCGGGATGACTCCTGTAAGCTTGTTCTGTGAAAGGTCTAAAGATTCAAGCTGTGTTAGGTTCCCGAGTGATGGAGGAATTGGACCTGTAAGATCATTGTTTGAAAGGTTGAGCAACTGGAGAGCCACAAGACTTCCAAGAGATTCTGGAATCTTCCCTGTGAATTTGTTACTTGAAAGGTTGATAACAGAGAAAAGATTTGAAATCTTTTTGTAATCTATCTCTATACCTTTGTTGGTAAGAATTATTGAGGTTTTATATGGGAAACTGTAATGAAAAGTGAAATCGCCAACAAATAATGTAAAGCTCATATATGTGTTCATATAAGCTTCCATTTCTGTACGGGAAAGTTTCATTGCATTCCAAATCTGGATATATTCCTCAGGCAACGCACCACTTAAAGAGTTATGAGAGAGATCAATAATGCACAGCATTGGGAACTCTGAGGGATTTCTTGGACTTCCAATTTCACCATGAAACATGTTGGAATGGAGAAGTAGAACTTGTAGTTGTTGAAGAGTCCCCAACCAAGTGGGGAAAGTTTGTTTCATCTGATTATTCGATAAGTCCAAAATCTGTAGCATTTTACAATTTGACAGCGATTCTGGAACTTCCCCTTTTAACTGGTTTTGACTCAAGTCCATCACCTTCAAGTTGCATTCTTTAGGGTATATCTGCGGAATTGTACCAGAAAAGTTGTTGTCTTGGAGGACAAGAGCTTCCAAAGAATTTGCAAGGCACTGTGGAATTGGTCCACTCATGCTGTTATTCGATAAATCTAGTACTTTAAGAGACCTGACGCCACATATCAGGGGTGAAATATCTCCGGTTAATCTGTTGTAAGACACCCGGTACAAATATGTATTTGGTGGTGGAACTGGGAGATTCCTATGTAGCATATTATTGCTTATGTCTATAATTTTTAAACTCTTACTTTGAATAACAACCAGATTTTGTTCAATGGCTGTCAGGTAGTTATCATAAAGGTAAATTACCTCCAAATTAGTACTTGCATTCCAAATCCAGTGTGGTATTTTACCATGAATATTGTTTCCATCCAGACCAAGAAACCTTAATTTACTCTGGAACTGCAGAAAGTGTGGGAACTCCTTTAAGTTACATTGGCCAAAATTTAAAAATTCAAGCTTTGGAAGAGTGAAGTTAAAGTGATGGCGGACAAGTAAATTAATACCGCACCCAGATATATCTAGAATGGTTAGGTTTCTTGAACTCAAAAAAAGATCAGCCTCTAGTGTGCTAGTGAAGTTATTTTTGTTAAGAAAAAGAGCTTCTAGGTTATTGAGTTGAGAAATTGAGCGAGGAATATGACCTGTTAGCATATTAAAGCTCAGATCTAATCTAGTTAATTGGGTCATGTTCATCAACCACAACGGGGTTCCGCCAAAAAGGTAATTTTTGGCAAGGTAAAGACGAGAAAGCTGGGTAAGGTTTGCAAGAGATGGTGGGATATCACCAATTAGATTTGTATGTTCAAGGTTTAACACAGTAAGTTTAGTTAGCGTCTGAAGCCACGAAAGATCCCCTGAATTATTGAACATGTTAAATGCAACTGATAAATAAGTGAGTTGGGTCAGGTTACCGATTGAGGGCGGAATTGATCCCGAAAAATAGCAACTTTTGAGTCGCAACCTAGTGACTGACTGCAGATTTCCGATTGAGACCGGTATGTTACCAGAGAAATTCGTCAAGGCAATATCAAGTTCCCTCAAGGAGCTTGTATTGTTAAACTCTGGAAGGTAACCACTGAGATTTTCATTGTCGCTCACATTAAGTACAAGCAAGCCTGGTAGACAGAAAATGCCAATTGGAAAGTCTCCATACAAATAGTTGTAAGACAGATCAAGGGAAGTCAATTTTGACATTCCTGACAACTCGAGTGGAATTTGGCCGGAAAATGAAGAGTATGAGAGGTTTATAGAGGATAAACTTGAAAGATGGGAGATCTCGGGTGGGATTGAAGAGTTCATAAAGTCATTTTCGGCAAGGTTTAAGTTCCGGAGATGAACAAGGCTGAACAGGGTGCTGTTGGAGTGAAGAGCAGCAGTTATTAGACTGCTACTGAGGTCAAGACCAATAGCGTAACCAGTAGCCTCATCACACTCAACCCCGTCCCACGAGCAGCAGTCACTGCTGCTATGACCTCCAGCCTTCCAAGATGACGTCTTCAAGTAAGCAGATGAATTAGAAGAGGCAAAAAGGCTTTGCTTAAAATGTAAAAGAGCATACCTTTCGTGATCGTGGCATGACTGAGTAGTATTAATAGTATAGGACATAGCAATGACATGAAGAGAGTACAGAAGAAACAAGAATATTAAGAGTTTAAAGCTATATAGCGCGGCCATGGCAGATAATAAAATAGCTCTGTGTGAACTTTTGTGATATGTGCAGTACTAAATGTACTAGTATATATACACACAATGTGTGAAAGACTTGGACTTGGTCTTGTAGCTCTGTGTACGTCTGGTATGGAAAGTTTTACGAATGCATTTTCCATTTTATCACTCGTCTATGTAAATGTAATTAAACAAATGTATATCACTCGTCTATGTAATCTTTTCTGAAGATTCTCCTACTCTTTTAATTCAATTTTATTTTTCATTTGTATTGTATATGATTCATTAAAATTTGAGAGTATTCAATAAGTATTTTAAAAAAAAAATAAAATTTTGAGATATTTAATTAAAATTTTAGTACTAGCACAACTGTTTAACCAGCAGATTCAGTATACTTTTTGTGGCCTTGTAATTTGTGATCAATCTACAAAACATATCTAAGAGCAACTCCAACGCTCTCACCTGTTAGCCAAAAAACTGAGGTGGCATAACATTATAGCTAACAGCTTCAAAAAATTGGTCTCCAATGGCAACAACTGTTAGCTATATTTTTAGATAACAAGATACATATCTTCTATATTTGGAGGATATCCAAAAATTTATACATAACATCTAAAAATATCATATCCACTTATATTGTGACACATCATCAATTTAGTTTAATCTTATATATATTTACTAATTAAAATAACAATAAAATACTGTTTTTGAAATATAGCTAACAATTATAGCTAACACCATTAGAGTACAATTCCTTACAGGTTCAATAAATTTTACATAATCATTATTTTATATTATTTTAGCTAACCATTTTAGCTAGTACCGTTGGAGATGCTCTAATGACTCAAGAGTCTCGTAGTTTCAGTTAATAAACAAAGAAGAAGAAGCATATACATAATCTTATTGAAACAAGAGGTCAGATAAACAAATTTTTGCAGCAAAAATCCCTTCTTTAATGGATGAAAGTTTTTTAACTTCCGGTACAAATATTAATGGATGTAAATAATGCATTCTTCTAATTGATCAGTCTTCACTATCTCCTTCATAGTCTGAAAGTAGGGGTGGCAAAATCTGACACGACCCGAAATCCGACACGAACCCGATACGGAAAAATACGAATTAGGGTCGGGGTTTTTACGTTTCGGGTCGGGTTCGGGTTGGGTAAATTTTTACCCGTTGGGTTCGGGTCGGGTTCGGGTTAACCTAGTGTATCCGAACCCGACCCGAAATTTTTTTATATATAATATATTATATATAAATATATATTTATATTACAAAATATTTACATCTGTCATCTATTTATATATTATTTAAATAATTTTATTCAAATATCATCTCATAAAGTTATTATTATAGATTTTTTTAATATATTATGAAGAAAAATAATTTAATAAAATTATAATAATTAATTTTTAATAATTTTTGGGTCAAAACAGGTCATTTTCGGGTTGATCGGATACATAACAGGTCGGGTTCGGGTTGAAAATTTCAACCCGTTTCGGGTTCGGGTCGGGTTCGGGTTGACCCAAAAATAGGACCAAGTACAACAAACCCGACACGAACCCGACCTGTTACCCGAAATTGCCACCCCTATCTGAAAGTGTTTGTTCAAGTTCCATCACCAATTCATCTTCACTATCTTCTTCGTTGTGTGCGAGTGCCTGCTCAAGTTCCATTTCTAAGTCATCATCAATACCATCTTCCTCTAATTGATAGTTATCGTCGTCCCTTTGATTGGGGGAGTGATCCAATTCACTACATATAGTGTCTTGCTGTTGTCGGAGGCTACAAGACTCTCGATATTTACAATGTTCATCAACAGGACAATATTGGCCATATCTAGTGTGTTGATATAACAGTTCTTTCAGATTGCTCCACTCTTCACTAGTATCTCCCACCACATCTCCAATCAATCTATTATTTTCCGTTAGGTGTTTTATGTCATGTATATCTATCGTATCACCCACCTCTTTTAGAGCTAACTTTTTGGCTATTAACGTCCATGTGAATAAAATGTTCAATTTGACTGTTTTCGAATAACTTCTTTTGTGCAATTCAAATGGTTGCATCCTCTTTAGCTCGGAGTTCTTTCATCTTCTCAGTTACAGAACCTTCCTTTAAATCTACAGCACCAAAAAGAAACATATTGCTTTCCAACATTCGGGTGACTAAAGCTGAGGCAACATTCACCTCCTCCTTTTTCGAGTCAACAACAAGTTTTCTGAATCTCCTAAGTTCTCCGAGAGAAATATAAATCCGAAAAGAAGGCTTGTATGGTATGGATTCAATATATGTGTATGCTACACAATTATGGCGATTCTGCATGGATTTCACCTGGACCTTCGCCTACACTACACCATAAAAGGCCTATGAACACATCTAGAGTCTATGTTGCCTTTGGATATGTTGCCTTTGCCATGCATGCTTTTTGCTAAAACAACATTATCATTTTTATGTTGCCTTAGGTAGAAAAAATATGTTGGCATAGAATAAAAATGTTTGTGTGTTGCCGTAGGTCTGAAATTGTGTTGCCATGATTTTACAATGAACAAAATTTTATATTTTCAACCATGAATAAAATTTTTAACCTTTTTTCACATGGAAATTACTTTTTTAATAAAAATAATAAAATTATTTTTATAAAAATCTAGAATATTCCATAAGAGAGTGAATATTTCACTAAACATGTTAAAACTTTTTAAGATGTGTAATTTTATTTTTATATTTATTAAATATTATTAAACAAAATTTTTAAAATATTTTTTTTTTCTAAATATATTTTAATATATGAATAAATAAAAAAATATTTTCGTATATAATGTTTTTTGAATATATTAACAAATTATGTAAAAGAAATCATTTAGCAAAAAAAAAGGAATTAAATATTTAATAAAGAAATAAATTAATTAAATAAAATGTTGAAAAAAAAGGAGTAAATTTGGGGTAAAGTTTGGTGAGCGGCAAAAATACCGCCCAACCAAAATTTCTGACCGCGGCTAAAAATTCTTTGAGTAAAAGTTTCAGACACACTCTCTCCACTCTATCCTCACTCTCTCCACGGTCTCTCTCTCCACTCTCTCCTCTCTCCGCTCACAGTCGATACACACTCACACACACTCGTACACACACATATTCTCTCTATCCTTTCTTTCTCTCCTCTCTCACATTCTCTGTTACTCACACTCGTACACACACATGCAGCTCTCAATTGGTTCAATTGGTTTAGTTTAGGGATTTAATTCACTAATTCAGGGATTTAATTCACTAATTCAGGGCTTTATTTCTCTTTCTCAGGATTAATTTGGAGTTAGGGCTTGAAACGGGTCGGTCGATTTCGGTGCTTTGAAATTAGGGTTTCAGTGTGTTCGATTTGGGGCTTGAAATTAGGGTTTCATTGTGTTCGATTTGGGGCTTTTACTTTAAGGTATTTACACTTTCTTTATAGATTGTGATATGTTTCTATTTTCTCGTTGTATGTTTTGTGAGTACTTGTTTATGTTTTTTCAGTACTTGTTTATGTTCATGTGCTTAAAGTCGAAGATAGCTGTTTTATCTCTTATAACTGAACTATATCTTCCTTTAAAGCATGATATATCCTGTTCTTGTTGTTGTAATGTTCTTGTTTTTGTCTAAGGCATATGCTGTTCTTGTCTGGATTTTTGCTCAAAGTATGTGGTTCTTCCTTGTTAACTGAGATAGCAAATACAGTATGTGGTTCTTCCTGGATTTAAATTAAGTGTAAAATATTTTTCTTCTAGTTAATCGTTTAATGAGGGATTAGCATCTTCCCTTTACCTTTCATAAAGATATTATAATACTACAACTACATGTGCTTCAGAACTTTTAGTTTACGACACATGACTATACGTTCTACACTAAACTAACTTTTAGTTCTGTACTAACCTTACGTTGGTGTGTCGTTCTTTTCTTGTCCAAACCGATAGCATTTTTTAGACCAGGGAGCTAGATTGGGGTTTTTAGTCGAAACCCCTGCTATAAACACACACTACTTTGGCGTGAACTAATATTATAGGTGGTCTGGGCTTGCATAGGTTTTAATTAGCAAACACACACACATAAAGATCATTCATTATAATAGTTTTATGCTTCTCAATTGTAGTGATGGACGACGAGGAAAATGTTCTTTGGATAAACCTACCAAAGTACAGTGAAGGATACATTAGTGGGGTAGAGGCATTTTTGCAAAATGTATTTCCCAAATTTGCCGTAGGTGATGAAATAACCTGCCCTTGCAAGATTTGTAAAAATGGCAAGTGGCGCCGTGCAGATCTGATCTACGACCATCTTATCTACAATGGTCCATCTCCATTATATGTTAATTGGATTTATGAGGTTTCACTCGAGTCCTACAAAAATAGTCATGAGGATCGTATGGATTATGAAACCTTTATAAATTTTGGAGATAACCTAGAGGAGATGCTTCATCATACTAATGGACCAAATGGAGATGTTAAAAATGGTAATCGCCATGTTGAAGAGGGAAAGCTGCCTTTATATCCAGGCTGTGCAAACTTTTCCCGATTAAGTTTTATCGTTAGGCTTTATTCCTTGAAGTGTACTCATGGAATTTCAGAGTCGGGATTTGGGGAGATACTAGAGCTGATAAGAGAAGCCTTTCCCCACGCACACTTACCTTTATCCTTCAATGCCGCAAAGAATGTCATTAAAGATTTAGGTCTCACCTACCAAAAGATACATGCTTGTCCGAACAGTTGTATGTTGTACTGGGGTGAAAACGAAAAAGAAGATTCTTGCAAAACTTGCGGTGCTTCGAGATGGACTATAGTGGAAAAAAAAGGCACGAGTGACAATGATCCACAGAAGTTGGTTAACAAAGTCCCGGCGAATGTTATGCGCTATTTTCCACTAAAACCAAGGCTGCAACGTATGTTTATGTGCAAGGAGTTTGCAGAACTTATGACATGGCATGAGGTTGGACGGAAAAAAGACGGGAAACTTAGACATCCAGCAGATGCCGAGGCGTGGAAAGCAATGGATGCTAGGTATCCTCATTTCTCATCAGAGAAAAGAAATGTAAGGTTGGGTGTCGCTGCTGATGGATTCAATCCATTCCGAACAATGAGTTCAACACACAGCACCTGGCCAATTATTTTGGTAAACTATAACTTGCCTCCCTGGTTATGTATGAAACAGGAAAATCTTATCCTTTCAACGCTCATTTCTGGTCCAGAATCTCCGGGTAATAGCATTGATGTTTATATGCAACCTCTTATTTCCGAGTTAAAAGAGTTGTGGGAGGCAGGCATGGAAGCCTACGATGCCTTTACTGGTCAGAATTTCATCTTACGTGCAAGTGTCATGTGGACGATAAGCGATTTCCCGGGATATGCAATGTTATCCGGTTGGAGCACCAAAGGTAAATTAGCCTGTCCAGTTTGCAACTACGAGACTTCTTCAATGTACCTGAAGCATAGTAAGAAAATGTGCTATATGAACCACAGAAAATTTCTGTGCCCCGAGCATAAATGGAGGTTCGACAAGAAAAGGTTCAACGGTGAAGTTGAAATTGGAGAAAGTCCTGAAATTTTAACAGGAACAGACATTGAGGAATTGTTATCTGGCTATGTAAATGACTTTGGGACGAAACAAGTGCAAAGAAAGAGGAAGATTGATTCTCCTTTTAAGAAGAAGTCAATATTTTTTGATTTACCGTATTGGAGTCACAGTTTACTTCGTCATAACCTTGATGTTATGCACATCGAGAAGAACATCTGTGACAATATAATCGGTACATTGCTTAATATTTCTGGCAAGTCAAAAGACCATATCAATGCTCGTAAGGATTTACAAGAACTCGGCATTAGGAAGGTTCTTCATCCTGTTGAATCAAGTGATGGAAAATATCTTGAAATTGCTCCTGCCATTTTCGATATGACAAATAAGGAGAAAGATATATTCTGCTCAGTTCTCAAGAGTGCAAAATTGCCACATGGTTGTGCATCGAACATTAGTCGTTATGTGCACATGAAGGATAGAAAAGTATCGGGTTATAAGAGCCACGATGCTCATTTTATGTTGCACTATTTACTACCATTTGCCGTGAAAAAATCTCTGAAACCTGAGGTTGCAGTTCCTTTGATTAGATTAAGTGCATTTTTAAGAGGTATTTGGAGCAAAGTCATCGACTTGAGCGAACTTAAGAGGCTGCAACAGGAAATTATTGAAGTTCTTTGTCAATTTGAGACTATTTTCCCACCAGCTTATTTCGATGTAATGGTGCACTTGTTGATTCACTTATGTCAAGAAATACAATACGGTGGACCTGCGCATCTACGTTCCATGTTTCCAATTGAGAGATATCTAAATAAACTGAAGTCATATGCGCGCAACAGAAGCAGACCTGAGGGTTCTATTGCTGAGGGTTATTTGGCAGATGAATGCTTGATATTTTGTTCAAGGTTCTTGGCTGGCGACACAGGAATAAAAAGTGACAAGTATTCTGCTAAACTTGAAAGTTGTCCACCAAAATTAGCGTATCCTATTGGTACAAGAAGAAGCAGAGATGGAAAGTCTATTCACTTGGAAGAATCTGAATGGATAGCATGTCATCGATATATCTTGTGCAATTCTGGTAACAAAGAAATACAGAGTCTAATTGAGTAAGTTTTTAACCTCTAACTTTATTTTAATACTTTAGAAATAGCATCTTTATCTATTGATTTTGTTAACTAGGTGACCTAATTATTGTAGGGAGCATCGAGCTCTAGTTGATGTTCAAACTAAGTCAAAAAGATATAAAAGGGAGAGAGAACATAGTGATGATTTTTGGAAGTGGTTGAAGGACGAGGTTGCAAAAATAGAGAACATTTCAAAAGAATTAGAAGTGTTTGCGATGGGGCCTAATCGAGCAGCAAAGAGGTTTAGTGGATATGTAATTAATGGATATAGATTCCATACAAAGTACCGAGATGCTAAGTGTACTACACAAAATAGTGGTGTTTTCTTGACTGCCTTGACGACTAGTTTTGCAAGTTCGAAAGATCAGAAGCCACTGGTTGGGGATGTCAACTACTACGGAGCAATTGAAGAGATATTAGAAGTCGATTACTGGGGAGAATTGAACGTGGTATTGTTCAAGTGCTGTTGGTTCCAAGAAGTAAAAGATTTGTACGGGCTGACTTGTGTTAATTTTAAGAAATTATGCCAAAAATCTGATCCCTACGTTCTGGCTTCACAAGTTCAACAAATATTCTATGTACAAGATCCAACAGACAAGATGATGTATAATGTTATCAAAAGGTTGCCTAGGGACTGGTGTGACATCGAGGGTGAATATGCGAATGAAGTTGAAAATGATTCGATATTACATGAAATTCATGGTGGTGCAGGACTGGAAAATGAACCTGGTGATGTTAATTGGTGTAGGGATGATCTCCCAGCAAGACAAGTCCCCGTTGAGCCTAGCAATGTTGAAAAAAATGCTTAATTTCTGTTTATAGAATTTGAATATGGGACTAGTTTTTGATGTATTGCTTCACAAGTTGCTTAATGTATTGATTAATTAAGTGAACTTTGAAATTATTCCTTCTTGATTATCTCCTCTGCTTCTATATACTTTCAGGATCTAGTTAGCTAATTGCTTAATTCATTTTGCTTTCTCATGTTTAATTTAAGTTAGTTTATTGTACTTAATCATGCTTAATTAGGTTACTACTTAATGCTAATTGCTAAATTTTGTTCATTTATAACTAGTTGATTTCTCCTTGCATTTATTTTATCTGTTGATTTCTTAATTTATTTTTGTTTTCTAATGTAATTTTCTGCATATTGTACAGGATGGAAGATAAAATATTGCATCTCAGATTCCACCACAAAGGAGAATTTCAGGAAAGCCGATATGTTAGTGGAGAACAGATAGTGGTATATGGCATTTCTTCTGATGTGTTTTCGTATACTGTCCTGATGGAGCATGTCAAAGAGGACCTGCAATATTCAGAAATTGGAGGAATTTATGTAAACAAAGGCATCAGAGAACCAAACAAGTTGAGAAGACCAAGTCTCTTGCTGGACCAACAACTCGTTCCCGAGCTAATGTTGCACATGCTAAGGATGCAGCTGAGGAGGAAACGAGTAATCCAATTCATGAGGAACCTAGTATCATTGTGTTACCAGAACCAACTGCTGGACAAGGTTCAATGGCCGCTTTTTTGGCTATGCGGAAACGCCAAAAGGAAAAAGCTACTAAGGCTACTGCAACTGAAAATGCACCTGCAACTACGACGGTTGGTGTAGAAACCGCCTTGCTTGATTATGAAGAGGAAGAAGATCCTGGATCTCAAGGTAATTTTCTTCCTTCATTATTACATGAATATTGGTCACTGGTATGTCATTTATGTGTCCTGTTTTTCATAGGACTGAAATAAGAAAGTGTGTTCTAATTTCTTATTTTTTGCACTTGATAATTGATGTTGTAGTTCCCAAGAGATTCAGAGGACCAACAAGAATGGACAGAGTTCACACCAGGTCCATCGACAAGAGAGTTGTTATTGACATGAATGCTAACTTCCAGCCTGTTTCAGAAGACGATAGAGTAGTAACTGAATTTGGCAACTTTCTCGGGACAATCTCAAAGCGTTGTGTGTCGCTTACTTATGCAGATTGGCGTCATGTTCCTAGCAACTTAAAGGACACTATGTGGAATTATGTAAAGGTAACATATTAACTTTAAATAAGTGCAAACTGTTCTTGCATCTGTAAAATTGTTTTGGTGATACAGTTGACTACATATGATTGATTTAATCTATTTTTGTGTTTGATTTATTTTAAGCAACGGTATATTATTCCTGAGGAATTGCGAGGCTACGCGTTGAAGTCGATTCAGTTTTTTTATGTCTTAAATCATTTTATTTTCATTGTTGATGAATTGTTGATAAATCACTGTTATGTCTTAATTTCGTAGGAAAAGATTCAGGATTGTCTCGACACATCAGGAGAGGGTGTTGATGATTTGCTGATTACCAATGGAAAAGCACACTGTCCGACATGGCTCCTAGGGAGATCTGTGAATCCATCAAAAATTCCTGCTCAAGCTCCAAAAGAGACCTACGTACAGGACCTGACATGCAAGATAAAGGAAACTTTGGTTGAAGAAATCGAGGCGAAAGTGAACAAGAAACTGCAAGCAGAAATGAATGCACAGCTGAACAAAAAGGTACTAGAAAACATGTCATGGGTGCTTAAAAAATTAGGCGAGGCGAACCCAGACATCGTAGTTGATCTTGGGGAGCTTTGTGCGAGTGTCTCGAGTGGCCATGAAGATGGTACTCCAGTGACTGGTGGTACCAGCTTTTAATTTGCTGTTATGTCTATGTGACTGTTTGGGGAGTATCTCGACTGTTTATGTCTTTTGTTATGTTAGTTCTATTACGTACTTAGTAAGATTATGTACTTATGGTGCACCAGATCTTATGTCTTTTGCTCAAGGCACCAATTAACTCTTATGCATTTGCTTTGAATTTGGATTGTAGTTTATGTACTTATGGCACCAGATGTTATGTAATGAATCTGGTATGTACTATGGCACCAGCTATTATGTATTGAATCTGGTATGGATAATTATGGTTGTGGTATTTGGTTATCTAGGGATGCATATTTTCTTATTTATGATGTTTTGTTGGAAATAGAAAAATGTTGCCATTGATGCTATAAGTGTTGGCAAAAATGAAAATTAATGTGAAGAAATGTTGCTAGAAAATGTTGCCATAGGCTAAAATTTGTGTTGCCATTAAAGCGGGCCCCACAATGGGTCCCAAAAGTGAGCCCAACAGTGGGTCCCAAAAGTGGTCCCCAATGTGGTCCCAAAAGTGGGGGTCCACTGGTGGGACCCACTATTTTTAAAAAAAATATTACGCAAAGGCAACATAATATTATGTTACTAAAGACTACTAGTAATGTTGCTAAAAGATGTCTATGCCAACATTAAAACTGATGTTGCCATAGAAATAAGAATGTTGCCATTGACCCCCAAAGGCAACGGCAAAAATGGCAACATCAGCAAAATGTTGCCTTAGGGGTTTTTTGGCCCTACAGCAACATATTTCGGTCCTACGCCAACACTTTTTTGGTGTTGCCGTAGGCCTTTTTCGGGTTGATCGGATACATAACAGGTCGGGTTCGGGTTGAAAATTTCAACCCGTTTCGGGTTCGGGTTGACCCAAAAATAGGACCAAGTACAACAAACCCGACACGAACCCGACCTGTTACCCGAAATTGCCACCCCTATCTGAAAGTGTTTGTTCAAGTTCCATCACCAATTCATCTTCACTATCTTCTTCGTTGTGTGCGAGTGCCTGCTCAAGTTCCATTTCTAAGTCATCATCAATACCATCTTCCTCCAATTGACAGTTATCGTCGTCCCTTTGATTGGGGGAGTGATCCAATTCACTACATATAGTGTCTTGCTGTTGTCGGAGGCTACAAGACTCTCGATATTTACAATGTTCATCAACAGGACAATATTGGCCATATCTAGTGTGTTGATATAACAGTTCTTTCAGATTGCTCCACTCTTCACTAGTATCTCCCACCACATCTCCAATCAATCTATTATTTTCCGTTAGGTGTTTTATGTCATGTATATCTATCGTATCACCCACCTCTTTTAGAGCTAACTTTTTGGCTATTAACGTCCATGTGAATAAAATGTTCAATTTGACTGTTTTCGAATAACTTCTTTTGTGCAATTCAAATGGTTGCATCCTCTTTAGCTCGGAGTTCTTTCATCTTCTCAGTTACAGAACCTTCCTTTAAATCTACAGCACCAAAAAGAAACATATTGCTTTCCAACATTCGGGTGACTAAAGCTGAGGCAACATTCACCTCCTCCTTTTTCGAGTCAACAACAAGTTTTCTGAATCTCCTAAGTTCTCCGAGAGAAATATAAATCCGAAAAGAAGGCTTGTATGGTATGGATTCAATATATGTGTATGCTACACAATTATAGCGATTCTGCATGGATTTCACCTGGACCTTCGCCTAGTATCACACAAAAATCAAGGTTCACATTAAAATCATTTTATACAAATATATGTAATATGAACTTGAATTATTTTCCAAGTTATAAATTTTTATTAAGAAAATTATTATCATATAATTACAAGGTCTACTTGACCATAATGACCATGACAGGCTATGAGTTACAAGGTTTACATGACCTGGTCCCGTTGATCATTTGCTTCCCCTGGCTGATACGTCACAGTGTCTGCGTCTAGCATGGAAAGTTTTAAGAATGAGTTTTCCACAGAAAATGTTAGAGAAATGTATGCCACCGGTCTACACTAGTCTACATACCTTGGACGTCGGGGAAACCTGGCTGCAATCACCGGACAATATCTGTTTGTACACTCTGCATACCTTGGAAGTCGGGGAAACCTTTCAAGCAGTAATCACCGGACAACATTTGTTTGTACTCTCTGGATTCAAATTAAACTAGCTTTACGAATTTTTTGTGTTTCTGATCATTTATGCTACATATATTTTTAAGTCCAACTAATTTTTTTAATAATTAATGAAATTTTAAAAATTATTTTAAACTATCTTTGCTCAAAATTAATTAAAAGAGCAGACCTCTAATGTGGCACATCATAGTAGAACTAATAGTATAGGACATAGTAATAACATGAAGAGTGAAAAAGAAAGAAGAACAGTACTGAGGTTAAAGCAATGTTGCAATTTTAAGTTTTAATGTTTTACAAAACCGTTTTTGCTCGTTTTCACCAGAATAATGAGAATTCTATATGCATGAGGCCTCAATCAAGCGTCTTTCCTGCACGAAGTGTCACGGAAAACTAGTAAAAGTCCACAATAGATCATAAATACGAGTAGAAAGCTGAATATCTACTTTTTGTTGAAAATTGTAATATAGAATGACTTATCAGTTTGAACCTGATATGATCTTGAAACAATACGAAATACACGGTTTACTTGGCTTGATCTTGTAGATCATTCGCTTCTGGTCACTGGAATGTTGAATTTTCCACAGAAAAAGTTAGAGAAATGTATGTCAGTGTCTAAGTGCCCTGGTAGTTGGGGAGCTTCTGGTCACTGGAATGTCGAATTTTCCACAGAAGAAGCTATCTACTGTCTGAAGTCTGAACCACTTGATTGAATACCAAGGCAAGATTATCACCAAGAAAAACGAAAAATAGTGACTAATGTTGCTTCTTTAAATTTATACATTGTATAATTACCAATTTTAAAACAACCCAATTTTATTAACACATTAATGAAAGCGAAAACCGACTTGAAACTCATCAAAATTATCATCACGGATAAGCACTGCGCTTGGTGGAAACAGCAAACGATGCATCAACCAAAAGCGGTTATAAATATGGGCAGTGGACTGGTTCCATACTTCAATTGCTTGTGATTGACACGCATCACTGATACATAAGTAGGCATACTTGGAACTATGCATGCAGGCAAGGCCGGTAGCCTTACCTGCAGGGATGGGATAGAGACACATGTTGTGTTTGTTCAGGGAGAATGAAATTAAACTAAATAAAAAAAATGAACTGTTTGAAAGAAAATGAGTGTGTACATATTTTCCATGATGAGATTTGTGAAGAAATTGGGATTTCGAATTTTTTTGTTCTGGTTGTTAGGAATGAACTGATGGAAAGAATATAAGTTTTGAACATTTATTCTTAACATACATCTGAATTCATTCATCCCAATCAAACACACAACACTTTTGTTGGCTCACCCTATTTCAAATGGATATGTTCAAATTTTTGGTGCTATTTAATCAGTATACTACCACATTCATATTTGAAAACGAAAAAATGCCCATGGCGCAGAACAGATAGAACGACAACTGTTCATCTTCTAAATTTAGTTCCCAAATAATCTCTTCAAAACCTTTTCAATTGCTCTCCTCTATCGCCATATTGTCGCAATTCTATTTCTTGAAAATGTCTCAAAATCAGCCACACTCTCAGCTTTCAGTCACAGTCCTAAGCTCTCTCAAAAGTATACATTGTGATACTCCCTCTGTGGCTCTGTCCCATTATCGTAATCTCTTCTCGAGATTTATTTTCGTTCATATTAGTAATCCAACTCTTTATTCAGTATGCAATTACAAGATTAATTCTTTTGAAAAGTGTTCTGTGGACGTTATAGCCTCTCTAATTAGATCCTTTACTCTGTACTGTTCATATGGGTAAATAAACCATTCAGCTAACTGCTTTGGTTTCCCTGGTTGACGAGGATCGTACCTAGTCGTGTTTGGTTGTGCCAGGAGTTATCTTGCGTGTATACAATAATAGGTCAGATTTTGAATGTCATTTGGGTGATGAGGAACAAAAGAAAGTTGGAACGCAGAGCTTGTCAGAGAAAAAATTAGCTAGGGCATTATATGACATGGTTCATGTTCTCACAGTTTTTCAATGAAAAAATTGCAACTGCGACGATTTTATGTTCACCTTTAAATTTTTCAATAAAAGTTGCAGTTTGGACCTCAGGGGGAGGCCCTTGTAGATGAAGCTTAAAAGGTCCAAGGCGATGATCGATGAATGTTTTAGGGTTTTAATTCTCCAAAATGCAGCCTCATTTTGCAATGACTGTTAAAGCTTAAAACATGCTTTCTGTAAGCAGCTCTGGATCCTTAATTATTGCAGGAGCTCCTTGTTTAGAACAGAACAAAACTTCTTTGGTTTGCACTTATTCAGTACACTTCTGTATGTGAGATAATGTATCAAATGCTGAATTACATCTTTAGGTAACGGTACATTCTATACAATTTGGTTTGAAGGAAAATGTCCCAATTTTTTTTTTTTGAAAATATGACAATGTCTTTCCAAACTATAATGAGTGCTTCTAAAATAAAATTTCTGGATCCGCACGTACTTACGAAAAAATTTCATATTTTTAAACGCAATATATAATGTGCGAGTTGAGTACTTAATTCAACAAATAGGAATAATGTGATTTAAAATATAACAGCTTAGAAATCAATACTCTTTATAATGAAAACAACTTTGTGTGAAATATAGTAGTATACCAAAATACCAAATCTTGGTGATCACTATATAATTTAATTAACTAATTTTATTACAAATTCGGATTCGATGCAATTATAAAATTAAACAAAATTTATTTATGTAACTAACCTCTTTGATTTACAGGGTTCTCTTCCCTATAAATATATAATTGAATAATACTTATTTATTAATAGACTTTCATCCTACTCAGAACTGGGCCGAGACCAAGCCGCTTATGCTATATAATAGGATTACTACTTTCACATTATGCTACAACTATATGCATGTTTAAGTAATACGAGAATTATATTTATTATCAATAATTTAATATCTTTATTTTTAGTTAATATTTTAATCTCAGCTCTTGGAGTTATCAACTAGTAAAATATGTGATTTTGGACACGACGATCCTGACCAAAATTTATTAAAGAATAATACAAAGTACCATACAATTAAACATACCTGAGACATTAATTGCAACACAAGTACTACACAAGGAAACATAACATACCTAAAACAGTAATTGCATACGCATGCCAAGTAAAAGAGATTGCTAAACACATTTCTTAGCAAACCTGTTTCTCTAAGCCCGAATGATCTGACTCCTCCGCATCCTCGGTTTCTTTTGTGTCCTTCCAAATTTCTGGAAAATCGTAAAAAACAGCCACAAGTACCTATCTGAAAAAATGTTTCCCATAATAACCCCAACTACCAACCCACTTCCAAGTCCTGCTAATATGAATAGCCAATCAAATCCACTTGGAAACTTATCATCATCAGAATCATCCTCGTTGTCATCAGAATCATCCTCGTTGTCATCAGGTGGTGACTGCACAGTTCCACAATTCTTAGATAACGGGAATCCACAAAGTCCCGAGTTTCCCATGTAAGAATTGTTGTCAAATGTTTTGAACTGCAGGTCTTGTGGTATACGACCACTTAAGAAGTTGTCAGACACATTGAAGAAAGCGAGAAACTTGAGTTGCGCTGCTAACTTTTCCGGGATGACTCCTGAGAGCTTGTTCTGTGAAAGGTCTAAAGATTCAAGCTGTGTTAGATTCCCGAGTGACAGAGGAATTGGACCCGTGAGATCATTGTTTGAAAGGTCGAGCAACTGGAGAGCCACAAGACTTCCAAGAGATTCTGGAATCTGCCCTGTGAATTTGTTACTTGAAAGGCTGATAGCAGTGAAAATATTTGAAATCTTTTGGTAATCTGTCTCTACACCTTTGTTGGTAAGAATTATTGAGGTGTAATATGGGAAAAGGTATTCAAAAGTGCCACTGCCAACAAAGGATGTAAAGCTCATATCTATCTTCATATATGGTTCCATGCCTGTACGGGAAAGTTTCATTGCATTCCAAATCTGGATATAATATACAGGCAAAGCACCAGTTAAAGAGTTATGAGAGAGATCAATAATGCACAGCATTGGGAACTCTGAAGGATTCCTTGGACTTCCAATTTCACCATGAAACATGTTGGAATGCAGGAGCAGAACTTGTAGTCGTTGAAGAGTCCCGAGCCAAGTGGGGAAAATTTGTTTCATCTGATTATTTGATAAATCCAAAATCTGTAACGTTTTACAATTTGACAACGATTCTGGAACTTCCCCTATTAACTGGTTTCGACTCAAGTCACATTCTTTTGGGTATATCTGAGGAATTGTACCAGAAAAGTTGTTGTCTTGGAGAACAAGAGCTTCCAAAGAATTTGCAAGGCACTGTGGGATTGGTCCACTCATGCTGTTATTCGACAAATCTAGTACTTTAAGAGACAGGACACCACATATCATGGGTGAAATATCTCCGGTTAATCTGTTGTTAGACACCATGTACAAATTTGTATTTGGTGGTGGAACTGGGAGATTCCCATGTAGCATATTATCGCTTATGTCTATCATTTTTAAACTATTACTTTGAATAACAACCGGATTCTGTTCAATGGCTGTCAGGTAGTTATGATTAAGGCTAATTACCTCCAAATTAGTACTTGCATTCCAAATCCAGTGTGGTATTTTACCATGAATATTGTTTCCATCCAGACCAAGAAACCTTAATTTACTCTGGAACTGCAGAAAGTGTGGGAACTCCTTTAAGTTACATTGGCCAAAATTTAAAAATTCAAGCTTTGGAAGAGTGAAGTTAAAGTGATGGCGGACAATCAAATTAATATCGCACCCAGATATATCGAGAATGGTTAGGTTTCTTGAAGTCAGAAAAAGGTCAGTCTCTAGTGTGCCAGTGAAGTTATTTTTTCCAGGTTATTGAGTTGAGAAATTGAGCGAGGAATTTGACCTGTTAGCTCATTATAGCCCAGACCTAATCCAATTAATTGGGTCATGTTCATCAGCCACAACGGGATTCTGCCAAAAAAGTAATTTTGGTCAAGGAAAAGATGAGTAAGCTGGGTTAGGTTTGCAAGAGATGGTGTAATATCACCAATTAGATTTGTATGTTCAAGGTTTAACACAGTAAGTTTAGTTAGCGTCTGAAGCCACGAAAGATCCCCTGAATTATTGAACATGTTAAATGCAAAATAACTTCTGAAATAAGTGATAAATAAGTGAGTTGGGTCAGGTTACCGATTGAGGGCGGAATTGACCCTGAAAAATTACAACTTCTGACTGACTGCAGATTTCCGACTGAGACCGGTATGTTACCAGAGAAATTTGTCGAAGCAATATCAAGTTCCGTGAAGGAGCTTGTTGTGTTAAACTCTGGAAGGTAGCCTCTGAGATTTTGATTGTCGCTCACATTAAGAACAAGCAAGCCCGGTAGATTGAAAACGGCTGTCGGAAAATCTCCATGCAAATAGTTGTGAGACAGATCAAGCGAAGTCAATTTGGACATTGCCGACAACTCGAGTGGAATTTGGCCGGAAAATGAAGAGTATGAGAGGTTTATAGAGGATAAACTTGAAAGATGGGAGATCTCGGGTGGGATTGAAGAGTTCATGAAGTCATTATCTGCAAGGTTTAAGTTCCGGAGATGAACAAGGCTGAACAGGGTGCTGTTGGAGTGAAGAGTAGCAGTTATTAGACTGCTGCTGAGGTCAAGACCAATAACGTAACCAGTAGTCTCATCACACTCAACCCCGTCCCATGAGCAGCAATCGCTGCTGCTATTACCACCAGCCTTCCAAGATGCCGTCTTCAAGTAAGCAGATGAATTAGAAGAAAAAAGGCTTTGCTTAAAGTGTAAAAGAGCAGACCTTTCGTGATCGTGGCATGACTGAGTAGTATTAATAGTGTAGGACATAGCAATTACACGAAGAGAGTACATAAGAAACATGAATATTAAGACTTTAAAGCTTTGTGGCGCGGCCATGGCAGATAATAATCAAATAGCTCTGTGTGAAGTTTTGTGATATGGGCAGAACTAAATGTACCAGTATATATATACACACACCACAATGTGAGTATTCAACAATAATATGGATACTAATAATCACAGTATTAATCATATTCACACCGAACAAAGTTCCAAAACAGGAAGACTTGCATTTCTTTCTCACTACAAAAGCAGCGAAATGACACTAAAAATAGACTTCCAAAACTGGAAGACTTGCTTTTATATGTGTGATTAATGCTTTTTATCAATCACTATGGAAATCTTCGACCTGATATCGTACACTACGTTTTCTACATCGCACTGGCCTACATACCTTTTGGAAGAAGCTAGCTAGGGAAATGCATCTCACTGGTGTACCTTAAAGAATCATCACTTGCAACCTACAATAACTGGTGTTCCTTCTTACATTCTTACATATTTTTTTATCTGACTTCAATTTGAAACACTTACGGCACAATAATGTTTTAAAAGAAAGACATTGGAAACTTGATAACAAACAAGAAGACCCTTCTGTTTGATTCTCCAAAAGATTAATTAGAAATTTAGTCTAAAAAATTATACTAATTTTACGAATGTTTGGGGTTCGGAGTGGAATATTCATTGACTGAATTATTCATTTCATTTAGAAATATACTGGCAACAAAGCCAACACATTTTCATCTCCAGAATCATAAATTATTCATTTCCGTCGATTGATTCAGTAAATTATGCATTTGATCTCTTATTCACTCTGATTGGCCTCAACTTGATAATTTAGCATCAGGGTTGTCGCTTTTTCGAGTAAAACACTTTCTTTTAAAACTCCGTAATGACCATCTTCTTTTGTTTCGGTTCTTTAACTTGATAATAAATCTAGCACCTTAATTCTTTCTTTTTGGTTTTAGTTTTGCAAATAAAAATAATTTGATTTTGGACAGAACAACCCTGACCAGCAAGCAAACATATCTTAGCAAACATACATAGGACAATAGTTGCACACGCATAAAAGAGACTGCAAAACACATTTGTTACACAGAATTTTGAGTCATTAGTCTCTGTTATAGCCAAAATTCGGTTCGGGTATTTTTCTAGATGGATTCAGGTCAAATACGGGTTTAATTTGGGGAATTCTAGGTTTAATTAAGGTTTTGGTAGGAAAGGGAGAAGTTAGGCCGCGCCCTCTCTTTCTTTACAAAGAGGGCGCGCCCTAAATAAAGAAAAATGGTGACAAATTTATTTAGGTTGAATTTTCTAAGAAGACATTGAAGAAATCTCTCTTAGGATTCCACTCAAGTATGGATTCCATTCAAGATAAGATTCTACTCAAGCTTGAATTCCAGAAATTGAAGAATTCCCTCCTATCGTATCTCAGGAGGGGGTTGTCCGCCGCAGAAGGCCTCCAGGGGTTTGCCTGGATATAAGGACCCTTCTTAAACACTAAGGGCGCGCCCTATGGTGGAAAGATGGGGACTTCTGGTGTGTGCTTTGGGAGCTCTGTTCCTGTAGCCAATGAGCGCGCTCTCATTGGGGAACTTCGGAGTAATCCTGCACTTTGCACCCAAAAGCTCTGGATCACCTGTCCTGCTATCTGGTGGGTGCTTCTCATTCGGGGGACAGGGATGTGCTCTGCACTTGGGGAAAACCACGGCTGTACCTGCATCCTTGAAATCAAGAAATAGCTGGTAACGGATAGGACTAGTCCTCGACGGGGGAAGTTTCCTTATCCGTGAAGTCTTGAGATCTTGGATGAGCCTTGGGCCTTTGTGGTTAGGCCTCATAGTAGAACATTCCGGAAGCTGGTCCGTTATCCAAGCCCATTTGGGTTTCTTGTTCTTTAAGAACTACGTATGGCTTGATCCCCTATAAATACCGGGGTACGTAGGCCGATTGAGGGGTTGGAAGTCGAGAGCTCAGAAATAGCCGCCACTAACCCTATCATTCTCAGCCACCAATTACGCTCAACAACCATACACCACCGTTTTCTCCGGCAAAGAACCACTGCATCAGATCCTGTTTCCGGCGACTTACCTCGAATTTTGTTGTTCCCAAATTCCTCCGTCAACAAATTGGCGCTAGAAGGAGGGCAGCCAATCAAGATCTACATCTTAGGAGGAAAAGATGTCTCACAATCATGGCAGAGGTTCTCAAGAAGAAGATGGTTACGATTCTGAAGATAGCTTGGGGGATAACCAAGCGCGTCATGAAGCTTATGTCCCGGAAAATATTGCTACTCCTCCGCGACATCATGGAACTCCGGCCGCCATTGGTGGACAGCCGCCCGTTCTCATCAGTAATTCGGCATTAATGGAACAGCTGTATGTTATGCAAGATGCCATAAATAGTTTCGGGGCGAGATTGGGTTCTGTGGAGGAAGAGCAAGAATCAAGGAGAAAATCTCGGAGTATCCCACGAAATCATCGCCGATCAGGGAAATCTCCTCAGATCGAGGAAGATTCTCGAAAGAGGGAGGAAAGTCATGAAAGGAGATTTCAGCTGGTCACTCCTCGAAGGTTAGATTATTCTGATCCTATTGTTGAACATCCTAGTAAAAATAATTCTGAGCGCAGGTTGGTGAATCCTCAAGAGAGGGCGCGCCCTCATCCTCACCGTTCAGGGCGCACTCCTCGTGAGATTCAAAGGGATGAGGAGCAAATGGCTAGAGAAAGGAGAGATTTTGCCAGCTTGAAAGAACGCCTTGGAATAAGGCTTGATGATGATGATTTGAGGATGGTGCTCCTCGAGCTCCAGAAGAAAGACAAATATAAGGAATCGAGGCCCCATGATTCACAGCGCGTGCCCCCTGATAACAGGTTGAGGCCCCTTGGACATGAGCGAGCCCTTCCACAGAGTCATGATCCACAGCGCGTGCCCCCTGACAACAGCGCGTGCCCCCTGACAACAGCGCGTGCCCCCTGTTCAAAACAGGTCGCGGCCCCTTGGATTGGAACAAACTCCTCATCGTGATAATACTGGAAGAAGAAACCGTAATAACGGTGACAGGAGAATGGATTGGTATCAGGGAAATAGGCGCCCCCGTAACCAGGGCGCGCCCTCAGGTGGGAGATCCCCCCGCATCCATCAAATCCCCTCAAACACTTCCAGTGAGTCCAGGTCGAGGACGCACTCTCACTCGGGAGGACAGTATCAGAGAGGTTCTCAAGGGAATTCACAACCTCACGGAAATCCCGAGGGTCGGCAAACTCAAACTCAAGAGGATGTTGTGATTCAACCACAAGTAGAGATTCAAGGAGACATTCAGACAGCGGCTCCACCGCCACCTCCACCCCCGGGGGGTACTCAGACTGTGGAACAACCAAATATTCAAAATATTCCTGGAGTGGGAACATTTAATGTGGATGATTTAAAGAAACTCCTTGCTCACCTGGATGGAGGAAGAATATCTGCAACTACACCAACATCCTCTCCCTTCTCGACTGAAGTTAGAGAGGCACAGCTCCCTGCTGGGTATAGATCAATGACCAATGATTTGCGATTTCATGGAAATGCAGACCCTGTGGAATTCCTTGGACGTTTCGATATCGAGATGGATGTTTATCAAGTAACGGAATTGGCGAGATGTCGATTGTTGGCGGCAACTTTCAGGGAAAGTGCTCAGCAATGGTTTCAGAACTCGGTCCAGGCTTAATTACGTCGTGGCAGGTGATGAGGAACTTGTTCTTGACTAAGTTCCAGGCCGCAGTAAAATATGCTCCTCCGGTCACAACCTTGGCCAATATCAAGCAAACGGAAGGAGAGAGTTTGCAATCCTACTTCAAGAGATTCAACTCGGAATCCACTATGGTAAGAGGGGCGACTGATGAAACACTCAAGAGTTTCTTGATAGCTGGATTGTACGTGGGGACTGATTTCTGGAAGCATCTTCAAGGGCGAGACCCACCTACTTTAGCTAATGTGTTTGCACAGGCTGAGTCGTTCAAGATTGTAGAACAATCCTTGGCGGATAACCGAAAAACTGATAGTCAGAACAGCTCTAAGGGAAAGGCCGGTAAAAGGAAGGATAGATCTCCTAGTCCTACTCGTCGTATAGCAACTGGTGCGAACCGGGTAAGTTTAGCTGAAACTGGAAGGAATTGGGGTCCACCTGATACATACACTTACGATCAAAGGCCGGGTAACTATACTCCTTTAGCAGCTTCTATTGAACACATCTTTGAGGTGAATAAGAACAAAGGATTCTTCAGAAAGCCGGAACCATTGACCTCTTGGCAGAGTAAAGATAAGAAGAAGTATTGTGAATTCCACGAATCTTCAGGGCATAACACTCATGAATGTCGTCTGCTTAGGGAGGAGATTGAGGATCGGAATGGATTTTTATGGAGGTGAAGAAGCATAAGGAAAATCCTGACAGGAGGGATGGAGAGAAGAAATTCGTCAAAGAAGGGAGTATTCACACCATCTTTGGGGGACACCATTTAGGGGGAGATAGCAATCACGCTATGGAGAGATATTCCAGAGAAGCGAGGTATCGACCTCTCACAAATGTGAACAGTTTGGAGTTGAGGCCACCTAAGTTGTTCAAGGGAGAATGTGCTGACATTACTTTCATCGAAGAAGAAGCTAGATGGGTACATCATCCTCATAATGACGCTCTAGTAGTAGCAATTCAGATTGGTTCGAAGAATGTCCATCGGGTTTTCGTGGACAATGGAAGCTCGGTGAACATACTATACTACAGTACTTATAAGAAGTTGGGACTCTTAGACAAGGATATGATTCAAGATAATGGATGGATCTATGGTTTTTCAGGAGAATCGGTAAAAGTTATGGGAGCTATCAAATTACCGGTAACTCTTGGGGAAGGAACCCTTTCTGTGACTCAAATGATGGATTTCATGATTTTGAATGTGGATTCATCACATAATGCTCTGGTAGGACGACCTCTGTTGAAGGAAATGAAAGTTGTGACCTCTATCTATCATCTCGCAATGAAATTTCCTACGCCGAATGGTGTGGGAACTGTACGAGGCTCTCAGCATGACTCAAGAGATTGCTACCATAAGGCAATTAAAGGGTTTAGAAGACAGCAGGATGGAGGGCGCACCCTACGTGAGAGTGGTTCAGGAGTCATGAGTGTTGTCCCAGAAGAGGTAAAAGCCCATTATCTTGTCCAGGAACCTGAAGAGGAAGAACTGCTATACAGGGCGTGCCCAGAAGATGATACCTCGGTTCTTGATGAGCTTCAAGAAGGAATTTTGGAAGAAATCGAGGAAGACGCAGAGGAAGTAATCTCATTTGATCTCAAGGGTGAGCAGGTTGAAGGGAGGCGAATGTTACTTGAAGGTTTGGTGCATACCCATGTCGAGGAAGACTTCCCTCTTAAAGAGGACGTGCCCTCCAAGGATGTAGCACCGGTTGAAGATCCTCGAAATTTTGATTTCGACCTTGACCGAAGGACACCACAACCGGTGGAAAATACTGGTCCTGCAGAGGACACAATTTTTATTATGGTAGATGAAAGGGATCCAACTAAGGTTCTGAAGATTGGATCACAGTTGAACTCCAAGTTAAGAGGCATGCTCACCAACTTCCTTTTAAACAATCTGGATGTTTTTGCTTGGAGTCATGCTGATATGGTTGGGATTGATCCGAAGGTCATGTGTCACCGTCTGAATATAGATCCTACCAGAAAGGGAATCCGCCAGAAATGCCGACCAGCAAGTGGAGAGAGAGCCATAGCATTGAAAGAAGAGGTGGATAGACTTTTAGATGTTGGGCTGATCAAGGAGTCATATTATCCAGACTGGTTGGCTAATCTAGTTCTTGTGAAAAAACCAAACAGAAAATGGAGGACTTGTGTGGATTTCACTGATCTGAACAAGGCATGCCCGAAGGATAGCTTTCCACTCCCGAGGATTGATCAGTTGGTGAATGCCACGGCAGGACACGCTCTTTTAAGTTTCATGGATGCTTACTCTGGTTACAACCAGATCCCTATGTATGAGCCGGATCAAGAGCACACTTCCTTTATTACGGATCGAGGATTGTATTGTTATATTGGCATGCCTTTCGGGTTGATCAATGCTGGCGCAACCTATCAGAGGTTGGTAAATATGATGTTTAAGGATTTGATAGGGAAAACCATGGAGGTATACGTGGATGATATGCTTGTTAAATCCTTAAAAGCGGAGGACCATGTAAAGCATTTGGAACAGATGTTCGAGATTTTGAGGAAGTTTAGGATGAAGGTGAATCCTCAAAAATGTGTCTTCGGGGTAGAATCCGGGAAGTTTCTAGGATTTATTGTCAATCATCGTGGAATCGAGGCAAATCCAGCAAAAATAAAATCTCTTCTTGACATGAAATCTCCGTCTAGTGTGAAGCAAGTTCAGAGTCTCACGGGAAGGATAGCTACCCTTAATCGTTTCGTATCAAAATCATCGGATAAATCCAGAGAATTCTTCAAAGCAATAAAGGGGGCAGCCAAAGATTTTGTATGGACATCTGAATGTGGGGAAGCTTTTCAGAGAATAAAGAAGCATTTGGGAAATCCTCCTCTCTTAGCTAAGCCTGTGGAAGGAGAGACGTTAATTTTATACTTGGCCATGTCGGAGCATTCCATCAGTGCGGTATTGGTGAAAGAAGAAGTTGATCATCAGTCTCCGATTTACTATGTGAGTAAGCGTTTGCTCGATGCGGAAACCAGATACACTAGCATGGAAAAGTTGGTTTATGCCTTAGTTCTGGCATCCAGGAAGCTTCGGCCTTATTTTCAAGCTCACAAGATTGAAGTTCGTACGGCATATCCATTGAGAGGAATTCTCCACAAGCCGGAAACCTCTGGTCGAATGTTAAAATGGGCGATTGAGTTGGGACAGTTTGATTTGGAATATACTCCAAGGACAGCTATTAAGGGTCAAGCTCTTGCTGATTTCATTCTTGAATTCGAGTCGGAAAATGAAGAAAAATCAATTGTATTGGTTGAGCCTGAAATTCCACTAAAGAGGGCAAGCCCATTTGAAGAAGTTCCTCAACCTTGGTGGAAGTTACAAGTAGATGGAGCTGTCAACAATGGAGGGGCTGGAGCAGGTGTAATCTTGTTTACCCCCGAAGGGAATCAACTCATGAGTGTTATTCATTTCAAATTTCAAGCAACCAATAATGATGCGGAGTATCAAGGCTTGATTAATGGGCTGAAGATGGCTTTGGAGATGAAGGTAGTGAATCTCATTGTGTTAAGTGATTCAGAACTAGTGGTTGGACAAGTGAAAGGTGGATTTCAGTGTAGAGGTCCAAGGACAGAGCTTTACATGAGGTGCGCTCAGCGGTTGATCAAAAAGTTTTGAGAAGTACGGGTAGAATGTATTCCACGAGATGAGAACTGTAGTGCAGATGTGTTAGCCAAGTTAGGGTCACAGAAAGAAGCTATGCTGTTGGGAACAGTACCTTTGCAAGTACAGGAAGTACCTAGTATTCCAGAGGTTGAAGTCATGGAAGTGGAATCTACTCCCAATGTTACTTGGATGACTCCCATTCAAAAATATATCCGAGAAGGTATACTTCCAAGTGAGAAGCTGGAGGCCAGGCGGCTTCAGTATCAAGCAGCTAGATTCGTGGAGTATGATGGGATATTATATAGGAGGGGTTTCAATCAACCACTTCTCAAGTGCATAGATGGAGATGATTGTAATTACATCCTTAGGGAGATTCATGAAGGGATTTGCGGCAATCACTCGGGGGGTGGTTCGTTGGCAATGAAGGTTTTAAGGCATGGATATTATTGGCCTACGTTGAAGAAGGATGCTTATGAGTTTGTTAAGGCATGTGACAAGTGTCAGAGGTTTGCCAATTATTCTACCATCCCTGCTACTACTTTGACTTCTTTAATGAGCCCATGGTCATTTGCTATGTGGGGAATAGATCTCATTGGAGAGCTCCCTAAAGCTAAGGGAAGAGTGAAGTATGCTGTTGTCGCTGTGGATTACTTTACCAAGTGGGCGGAAGCAATGCCCTTGGCCACAATTACTGCAAGGAAGATTCGAGATTTTGTTTTCAACTCTATTGTGTGCAGGTTTGGAATTCCATATAAACTTGTGTCGGATAATGGAAAATAGTTTGATAGCAAAGAATTGAGAAAGTTGTGTGATGATTTGGGGACAAAGAAGGAATTAGTAGCTGTGTATCATCCTCAAAGTAATGGGCAGACAGAGGCTATCAACAAAATAATCAAGCATACCTTGAAGACGAAGTTGGAAGAAAGCAAAGGGAATTGGCCTGAAGAACTTCCCATGGTCTTATGGTCGTATAACACAACTCCAAGAACCACAACTGGAGAATCTCCTTTCATATTGTCTTATGGATGTGAGGCAATGGTGCCGGTGGAAATTGGAGCAGGATCATTCCGAAGGGATTTTTATGACGAAGAATCAAATATGATAAATCAAAGGATAAATCTTGATTTCTTAGAAGAGATGAGGGCAAATTCGCAGTTGAGGTTGGCAACTTATCAGCAGAGAGCTGCACGGTACTATAACAAGAAGGTGAAGGCTCTGCCTTTCAAGGTGGGTGATCTAGTTCTGCGGAAAGTCATGCCAAATACAAGGGTAGCAGCACATGGAGTCTTTGGTCCCAACTGGGAAGGACCTTACAAGATCAAGTCTATCATCTGGGAAGGAACTTATCATCTAGAAGACTTGGATGGCAACACAATTCCAAGAGCATGGAATGCAGAGCATTTGAGAAAATACTATCAGTAGGGTGCGGCTTCGGCCCCCTATTTTGTGAAGGCTTATATTTAAGTTATATACTAGTATCAATAAATATTCTCCTAGTCTAGGGGGTAGTGCCTGTACGCCTTCCTTGGTTCTAGTTGAGACTTTTTGTTTTCCACATTTTTTGATTTAGTTAGGGGGGTGGTGCATGTTCACATCTTCCCTTGTTTTATCAAGATTCAGGTTTAATGAAGATTTTTAATTCTATGCGTTTCAATGTTTTCAAGAGTTAGAAGAATATTGGCTGATAAAGTACAAGAGGCCGCGCTCAAAGTAACTAGGGCGCACCCTGTATTTATACTGAAGAATTTACAAGTATTTTAGCTAACAACTTTTCACATCATATGATGTTTGCATAGAAGAATTGTCTGAAAATTTTTGAAGATGTGTTTTCAACACAGTGATAAAGAAAATTTTACGAAGGCCGCCCCCAATATGTTAGGGCGCGCCCTATAACTATTTTATGGCAAAAGTAATTTGGCAGTTGACAGAATTTTGTAGAAACATAACATTTAAAGTCATCAAAGGCACAGATAAAAATCAAATTTAAGTTACAACTTGCAGGGTTTTACAAAGGACCCGCGCCTTGGAAGTTAAAATAAATACGGACAAATTTGAAGATAAAATTCTAGGACGCGTCCTTGGGGGGAGAAGGAGGCGCGTCCTTAGCATCACCAGGGCGGACAACAGTGAGAGGAGAGATCACTTCAGGAACGGAGTTTTGGTTGGAAGGATCAATGGTTTGGATTTCTGGATCTTCGATTTGCTCGGTTTATAGGGGAGCCTCTTCAGTTGAGGGTGCGCCCTGGGGATCCTTGTCCAATCCCAGCTCGATCCTCTTTGCCTTGATGGCATCTGCGTGAAGTATCTTAAATTGGTCAATATCCTCAGCACTTTCTGGGCCAAACTTGTCTTCCCAATTGTAATCACGATCGTTGGCTAGGAAACCAAGGAGATAGAAGTTAAATCCTTTCTGAAAATTTTCATCTTCGATGCGTTGTTTCTCATCCTTCCAACCATCAGTTTTTTCAATTTCAAGAGCATCCCGCTGCACTTTCAAGTCTTCATTCTCTTTTTCCAACCTATCATTCTTATCGGCTAGGAGTTGGCGATGGTCGACAGCATCTTGTAGATCGTTTTTAAGATCTCGAATAGTGGCATCCTTGGAATCACACTCTTTCTTCCATTTGTTGTCAGCTTCCACAATCATCTTTGCATATTTTCTATTCTCACCCTCGAGCTTGTTGATGTGGAGCTTTTCTTTATGAATCCTTTGGGCGCGCCCTAAGGATTGAACCAAAAGCTGAGCAGCAGCTTTGATCATGGAGTTTGTCTCATCATCAGCATTCATATTTTGCCAAAGGTCGACCTCCTTTTCGTTGACAAGTGATGCAGCGGCTGGCCCAATAAGGGATTCAACATATGAGGGCGCGCCCTCAATTCTTTGTCTTTTGCCCTTGTCAACAGGAGGGTCTTGGGCCTCAGTATTCCTCTTCGAAGATCTGGAAGAGGGTGGAATTGCTGGGTTGGACTCTTGCTACTGCTGAATAGGGCGCGCCATAGTGTCAGAAGTATCAGCCTTGTCAGCCGGCTTTTCTTTGTCATTTTTCTTTCTGGATCCAAAGCCACGAGGAATTTGGGGGGCCATATCTGCACCAGAGGAAAAATAGAAATGTTAAGTCAAAAAATAGGTTATTCATATAACAAGTTGCAAGATGTATCACGTTAAGAGGTAAATAATAATAATGAAGGCAAAATCAAAAGGTTAGGGCGCGCCCTAATTTAAGATTTCATACCTTCATCCTGATCAGAGTCGAAATTTTCATTTTCATCATCGCTAGAAGCGGATATGGGGACGGCGATACCATTTCTAAATTTTCTAAATCTACAAATTGATCCAACCCTATTAGAAAGGATTCCAACCCTTTTTAAATTTTCTTCAGTGATTAGGGTTTGGAGGTTGAATTTTTCTGCTGCAATTTTGAGGACGGCACTAGCTCGAGATGAGGCCGCGCCCTGAAGAGTTTTTTGGATTCTTCTATCTGTTTTAGTTTAAAAAGATTAATAAGAAGTTAATGAAGATGGAAAGGAAGGACAAGAAGAGCTGAGGGTGCGCCCTCACTTACATGGATTTGTATTGAATTGAAGACGGACTCTAGGAACATCCCAAACAAAGAAATAAGGTTCCTTCCATCGCTTGATGTGGCTAATCCTTCCATTAGAAAAGCCTTTGTTGTTGTGAGGTTTGTTGATTACTAGATAATAATATCCAATGTTTGATTGACGGATGCTGAAGAAGTAACTAATTTCTGGCATGGGGGGTGCTTCAAATCCCAAATCACGGTAGAGAATTAACAAACCTAAAACAAGTTTGTAGCTGTTGGGAGAAAGTTGAATTGGGGCTAGATTGTACCATTCGAGGATTTCCCTAAGGTATGGGTGTAAGGGCGCGCCCACACCAAGGGCTACAAGTCTTGGGGTCAAAACCATCCTTGGAATTCTGAAATTTCCACCATAGTTGAAAATATGAGGACGGTGGTGAGAGTGTGGAATGGCCCAAAGTCCTTCTTGACCATAATATTTCATGGCCCACTCTACTTCGTCATTTGTTGCAGTAGAGGACATGTTCACACAGGCCAACTTGCCTTGTTTCTTTCGGAGTAGATTCTTTTCTTTCTCAGTCATATTTCCATACCTTCCCCATTCGAGGCCAATTTCTTCGTCACGGACTTCCCAGTGCTCAAAGGGAGTTGGGGAAGGTGGTGGAGATGTCGGCTCAGAGTTTATTAGGGGGAAATAGAAGAGGTTGAAGGCGCGCCCTCAGCCGAATATGTATCTGAAGAATGTGAATGCCCAGATGTTTCCGAGATTGGAATAAAATCACTATCCTCCATGGAATTGTAAGAATTGTTCACTTCGGGGGGTGTTTGAGATTCTTTGGAAGGTTGAACATTTAATGTGGTGAGATTGAAGGAGTCTTCACTAGAAAAGCTCATGGTGTCGTCTTCAAATTCTTGAATAAGGCGCGCCCTATCTTCTGAAGATACGAATGAGAAGAGAGGTAGGCGGATTAGGAGGTAGAGGAGCTGGCAAAGGAGAGTAAGTCCCAATGCGTTTGTTAAGTTCCTTAAAGGGATGAAATGGAGACGGTGCGCCCTCCAGCTGCAAAATTAATAGTAAAGAGACTGAGGGCGCGCCCATGAGAGGAGTTAGCAGAAAATTTTCTACAAGTAATGGAGTATATAATCGTTATTTTACGAAGAATGAATTCGTTTGGAATCGTGGTGTCAGAGAGATTCAAAGCACACTTAATATTTAAGGCGCATCCAAATAAGGGAATATAACAAGAGAATTTTTTCTACAAGTCAAAACTAATAGGTTGGTCGAATTCGATAGAGAAGGTACTGATACACATAACTAAGGATAGCCTTGTGTATTAGCAAAGGCGAAGCTGAGGACGCGCCCTATGTGTAAGGCGCGCCCAACAGATTAATTTAGTATACAGAAACATGTTTTGTAGAAGTTACAACAGCAAGAGAAGATCAAATGTATATACATACAAATATACATACAAGCAATATTGAAGAACACAAAGATAACCAACAGTCAAGGTACTAAATCAGGCACAAAACACGGTGAAAACTTGAAATAAAGACATGAAAACGTACCTTGTAAGTTCTAGAGTTCGATTTAGTGAAGAAATGACCAGAAAAGTGACGAGATCGGCCGGATTAGTGCTCGGAAAACTTAAAGTCGCCGGTGTCGGTTTTGGTAGAGAAAAAGAGTGAAAAGAGTAAAGTGAAAGATAAGGGGGGTATTTATAGTGGTTTGAAAAGATAGTGGTTGACAGCTGTAGAATCGGTTAAAATTCCAAGGACGCGCCCTCTCTTAGGGCGCGCCTTGTTCAGAAGGTTGTGAGAATTTTGGGCTTTGTTCGTGAAAATTCCATGTATCATCTTTGATTTCATATGGAATTGGGGGGTAGTTGTTATAGCCAAAATTCGGTTCGGGTATTTTTCCAGATGGATTCAGGTCAAATACGGGTTTAATTTGGGGAATTCTAGGTTTAATTAAGGTTTTGGTAGGAAAGGGAGAAGTTAGGTCGCGCCCTCTCTTTCTTTACAAAGAGGGCGCGCCCTAAATAGAGAAAAATATTGACAAATTTATTTAGGTTGAATTTTCTAAGAAGGCATTGAAGAAATCTCTCTTAGGATTCCACTCAAGTATGGATTCCATTCAAGATAGGATTCTACTCAAGCTTGAATTCCAGAAATTGAAGAATTCCCTCCTATCGTATCTCAGGAGGGGGATGTCCGCCGTAGAAGGCCTCCAGGGGTTTGCCTGGATATAAGGACCCTTCTTAAACACTAAGGGCGCGCCCTATGGTGGAAAGATGGGGACTTCTGGTGTGTGCTTTGGGACCTCTGTTCCTGTAGCCAATGGGCGCGCTCTCATTGGGGAACTTTGGAGTAATCCTGCACTTTGCACCCAAAAGATCTGGATCACCTGTCCTGCTATCTGGTGGGTGCTTCTCATTCGGGGGACAGGGATGTGTTCTGCACTTGGGGAAAACCACGGCTATATATACCTGCATCCTTGAAATCAAGAAATAGCTGGTAACGGATAGGACTAGTCCTCGACGGGGGAAGTTTCCTTATCCGTGAAGTCTTGAGATCTTGGATGAGCCTTGGGCCTTTGTGGTTAGGCCTCATAGTAGAACATTCCGGAAGCTGGTCCGTTATCCAAGCCCATTTGGGTTTCTTGTTCTCCAAGAACTACGTATGGCTTGATCCCCTATAAATACCGGGGTACGTAGGCCGATTGAGGGGTTGGAAGTCGAGAGCTCAGAAATAGCCGCCACTAACCCTATCAATCTCAGCCACCAATTACGCTCAACAACCATACACCACCGTTTTCTCCGGCAAAGAACCACCGCATCAGATCTTGTTTCCGGCGACTTACCTCGAATTTTGTTGTTCCCAAATTCCTCCGTCAACAGTCTCCTTTCACGCATCAGAATTATATATCTCAACAATAGGAAACTTCTTCTAATAATTATATTATTATTTCAGAGCAGTAGAGACTAACAAAGTATTGATTCATTTTTACCAGCATACTGAGAAATTCTATATGCATGAGGCCACGAGCAAGAGCCACCTTTTTGCATAGAAGAAGAGTTCATGAACAAAGCTATTCATTGATTCATTTACTAATGTGTGTTCATATAAATGGATATAGAACTTGTGACAAATAATATTATGTTTCTCATTTTCAACCTATTCTTAATTGTTTATGTAAATTTTGTATTATGTCTTAACATTATTAATTTGGATTGAAATTTGAAAAAATCAACTTAAAAAATACATGCAAACCAAGATTAAAAATGTTTAGGATTAAAAAAAAAAGATAGATACGAGCTGTAATAATTGAAATAAAAATAGTCTATCGTATCTATCAAAACCATCACTGCTTTACCTATTTTGACACAAGTCCATCACCTTCAAGTTGCATTCTTCTGTGTATGTTTGAGGAATTGTACCAGAAAAGTTGTTGTTTTGAAGAATAAGGGCTTCTATAGAATCAGAAAAACACTGGGGAATTGGTCCGCTCATGCTGTTGTACGACAAATCCAGTATTTTGAGTGACATTGCATCACAAATCATTGGTGAGATATCTCCAGTCAATGTGTTGTAGGAGACAGAGTATTGAACTATATTTCCTGGTGGAATTGGAAGATTTCCTTGCAGCAAATTATCGCTAATATCGACAGCTATTAAATTTTTACATGCAAGAGCAAACAGATTCGGTTCCATGGATGTCAGGAAGTTACCAGAAAGTCTGATTTCCTGCAGATGACCACTTGCATTCCATATCCATTGTGGTATTTCACCGTGAATGTTGTTGAGACTCAGGAATACTACCTCCAACTTGTCCAAATATTTTATAAAATATGGGATATCTCTCAAGTTACATCCACTCAGTCCTAAATATCTTAGTCCTGGTAGGGTACAGTTAATCTGATGGTGGGTAAGTAACGTTATCTTGTTAAAAGATAAATCGAGGTAGGTAAGCTTTTGAAGACGTAGAAAAATGTCGGGCACTACTCTACCTACAAGGTTATTACCAAAAACAGAAATACGTTCAAGGTTCTTGAGTTGAGAAAATGAGATTGGAATTCGGCCTGTTACTTCATTAGAGGCTAATAGTAATTTGCTTAAGCGGGTCATGTTCATCAGCCAAATAGGGATTTCACCAGAAAACTTATTAGATTCAAGGCTAAGAGAGGTAAGTTGAGTCAGGTTGCCAAGAGATGATGGGATAGAACCATATAGACTGGTCTTCTCAAGTTCCAACAACGTAAGTTTAGTTAGCTTGTCAAGCCATGAAAGCTTTTTTGATTCATTGAACATGTTAAGTGAAAGTGATAAATAAGTGAGTTGGGTCAAGTTACCAATCGAGTCTGGAATTGATCCTGAAAAATAGCATCTTTCGAGTTGCAATTTAGTCAGTAACTGCAGGTTTTCGATTGATGCTGGTAGGTAACCTGAGAAACTGGTGAAATCAAGTTTCAGTTCCCTTAAAGAGCTTGTTTGGTTGAACACTGGCAAAAAGCCAGTAAGATTATAATTGTGACCCACATCAAGAACAAGCAGGTCTGGTAAATAGAAAATGTCTACCGGAAAGTCACCATACAAATTGTTGAAGGATAAATCAAGGGAGGTCAACTTGGACAATCCGGCAGCTAAAGTGGAATTAAAAAAAAAACAGGAACGAATTGTTAAAACTTGAAATATAAACTTGAAAATCAATTAAATTTAATTTTTATATGAATTTAAACTTTTGCAATATACAGGTAGGGGTGACCTTAATAACACACATACGATGTGTGTTCTTGGTTTGATGATTGTTGTGTAATTCCTAATTTCAGTATATTGTGTGTGTGAGTGATATTTAGCTGCGAGCTTTTATACGAGCCATAGTTAAATTTCTTGTAGTGTTTAATTTGTAGATTCATCAATTTAGGGCTGGGAAAAAGATAATTAGGGTAAGATCAATATGCATAACTGAAGTGTACAAGTCAAACAAATGGAACACAAAGTGTCGAAAGAGCAATCTACCCTAAAGTTTATAAATTTTGCATTTGATGGAATTGATGATATATAATTTTGTCAAATGTTAAATTGTGAATGCAGAAGACACTAAACCATTTGTAGAAAGGACTGAACCACAGATAATTTATGAGAGTTACTCACTGACACACATGTTATATAACCATTACAAGTACAAGAAAGGGGAGGAAGAGTGCAAGTCACATGTTTAAGGGAAATGATAAATAAAAGAGTTGGGTCAATTTACCAATTGAGGCTGGAATCGATCCTGAGAAATGGCATCCGTAGAGTTGTAATTCTGTCAGTGACTGCAAGTTTCCTATCGAGACTGGTAGGTTACCTGAAAAACTCGTGAAGCCAAGTTTCAGTACCCTTAATGAGCTCGTTTGGTTGAACTCTGGCAAAAAGCCAGTAACATTATCATTGCCCTCCACATCAAGAACAAGCAGGTACGGTAAATAGAAAATGTCAACCGGAAAGTCACCGTACAAATTGTTGAAGGATAACTCAAGGGAGGTCAACTTGGACAATCCTCCTGCAAAAGTGGAATTAAAAAAAAACAGGAACCAACTGTTAAAACTTGGAATATAAACTTGAAAATCATTTACATATAATTTTTATATGAATTTAAACTTTTGCGATATACAGGTAGGGGTGACCTTAATGACACACATACGATGTGTGTTCTTGCCTTGATGATTGTTGTGTAATTCCTGATTTCAGTATATTGTGTGTGTGAGTATTATTTAGCTGTGTGCTTTTTATACGATCCTTACTTAGTTAAATTCATTGTAGTGTTCAATTTGTAGATTCATCAATTTATGGTTGGGAAAAAGAGAATTAGGGTAAGATCAATATGCATAACTGTAGTGTAACAAAAGGAACACAAAGTGTCGAATGAGCAATCTACCCTAAAGTTTATAAATTTTGCATTTGACGGAATTGATGATATTAAATTTTGTCAAATGTTAAATTGTGAATGTAGAAGACACTAAACCAGTTGTAGAAAGGACTGAACCACAGATAATTTATGAGAGTCAGACACGGACACACATGTAAAATATTACAAGTACAATAAAGGGGAGGAAGAGTGCAGATCACATGTTTAAGGGAGATGATAAATAAAAGAGTTGGGTCAATTTACCAATTGATGCTGGAATCGATCCTGAGAAATAGCATCCGTCGAGTTGTAATTCAGTCAGTTACTGCAACTTTCCTATTGAGACTGGTAGGTTACCTGAAAAACTCGTGAAGCCAAGTTTCAGTACCCTTAATGAGCTGGTTTGGTTGAACTCTGGCAAAACGCTAGTAACATTATCATTGCCCTCCACATCAAGAACAAGCAGGTATGGTAAATAGAAAATGTCAACCGGAAAGTCACTGTACAAATTGTTGAAGGATAACTCAAGGGAGGTCTACTTGGACAATCCTGCTGCAAAAGTGGAATTAAATAAAAAAACCCGCACTGCTCCAGCCTTCCCTTTTTTGGATTCCGTACTAGTAGCTGTTGTTTCTGGGACATTTGAGACTGCCTCTGGGGGGGGATCTGTAGCTTGTGTAGATTTCTCTAGTTCAGGTGTCAAAACTCTCACCTCGAGTTGCTTCTCATTTTCATTGCTGTTATTGCCCTTTTCCGATAGTACTTTAGATTTTTTCTGTCTTTTTGCCATTTCTCTTGCCTCCCTTCAATTCTTCAAATTCCTGAAATAAAACGAGTGAATAATTCAGGGAAAATACAATGTGATTGAACAAACTGGACAATGTATACGATTAAAACAAGTGAAAAAAATGGACTGTAAATTTATACCTAATTCAGGGAACAATGATCAAAATCTTACCATATATGAAGCATCTAGCAATTAATACTTGTGTCATGTTATAAAATGAAATTTGAAATTACATTAAACAAGATGATAAGTGCGACACAAAATAATAATAGTTTTCAAATTACAATTCACACCAAATACGGAAAGGAACGAAACACAATATAGAGATACATAATATCTATCACTTTTTAATCCAAATTCCCACAACATCCTTTCTTTGATTGCCAACACTAGGGTCCTCTTCATCATGAACAACACTGACTATATGGATTTCAGAGCAAAATGGAGGATTTTCCAATGTCGTGTCCCCTAAATCCTTATCGTTATACACCTCGTGATAGTCTCGATTCGTGGAGGTTAATACAACTGACCAGGCAGCATCAACGGGATCTTTGACATTAAAAACTTGCTTCACTTGGTCAACGGACACATATTTATCATTTTTGTGACCTTGTCGACTGAAGTTGATAAGTGTAAAGCCAAGATCGTCCACCTTGACGCCTCTGTCACTATATGCCCATTTACACAAGAACAATGGGGCTTTGAATGCATGATAATCCAGCTCTCATATTTCTTCAATGATGCCATAAAATGCCATATCACTCTCCACGGGATTTAAATCCTTGGCACTAGACACTTGGACCGTCTTAGCAACTACAGTGACACCACTGTTTTGAACAGCCCTTTCATCATCTCGCGCTTTTGTGTAGTATCGGACCCCATCAATGAGAAAACCTTCATAAGTCAAAACAGAGAAAGACGGTTTGCCAGCCAACCATCTTATCGTTTCTGAAACAGCTTCACCATTGCATATCATTTCACTAACTGTTTTTTCAAACCAACTAGCAAATAGCCGATTGTGCTCTCCAATCAGCCACTGCACAGTCTTTTTTTTCCCTCGGTAAGTTCTTTCTAGAACATCCTTGTGCATCCTTGCAAAATGGATCAAATAATTTAGAAACTAACTATACTTGCTAAAAGAAGATAAATGATGAAAGGTATAATAATTAAACTTACATAATGTATGGATACACTTCAGGGTTGTTTAGAAGAACATTTAGATGAGCCTCGTCTCTCTCCTTTTCTTCCACCGACTTCATTACAGCTGCAGATAATGGACCAGAAAGATCACCTTGGCCATTCAGAAGACTTACATTTTTGCAACTCTGGCGAACAAACTCTGTGCAAAATTCTACAGATTCTTCTCCTAGATAACTTTCGGCTATACAACCTTCCGGATGATAACGGTTCCGCACATAACTTTTCAACACTTTATTGAACCGTTCAAATGGATACATCCATCTATAAAAAACTGGTCCACACAAATGCAATTCCCTAACCAAGTGGACTGTGAGATGCATCATTACATCAAACAATGAGGGTGGGAATATCTTTTCCAACTTGCATAAGGTTAATACTATATCTGCCTGCAACTTATCCAATTTTGATACATCTACAACTTTCTTGCACAAAGAATTGAAAAAGAAACACAACATTATAATGCTAACCCTAACATTTTTTGGGAGAATGGAACGAATTGCAACTGGGAGCAACTGTTGAAGGAGTACATGACAGTCGTGCGACTTCAGCCCAGACAACTTTAAATCGGACATCGATACACAGTTTTTAATGTTCGATGAATGTCCATAAGGAAGTTTCATTGAAGAGAGTAATGATAACATTTTTCTTTTTTCTGCTCTTGAAAGAGTGAAAGGTGCAGGGGGCAAGTAGGTTTTTTTTTCCCGACTTTTTGTGGAGCCAAATCTTTCCTGATGCCCATTTCAACCATATCATTACGGGATGCCTCACTATCTTTAGTCTTATATTTTAAATTTAGTAGTGTCCCAATCAAACCATCACATAGATTTTTCTCGACGTGCATAACATCGAGACAGTGACGAACATGATGAATATTTTAGCTAAAAAAATTGACTTTTTCTTCCATGCACAGTCCACTTTCTTTGACTTCCTTACTTCATTTCCAAAAGTAAAATTTATCTCCTCCTGCTGCATTAAAACCTCTTCTCCGGAAAGGGGTTGACACGCTTGTCCAAACTCTTGTTCACCATTAAAAGCTGCATTACTCCTCCTATACGGATGATGCCTAGGCACATATCGACGATGACCTTGGTAACACATTTTCTTGCTATGAGGTAAATATTTACCTATGGTATTATCACCACACACTAGACAAGCCATATAACCCTTATTTACGCACCCAGACAAATTCCTATATGCAGGAAAGTCATTTATAGTCCACATTAATATTGCACTTAAAGTGAAAAATGATTTAGTATTAGCATCGTACACATTTGGTTCACCTTCTTCCCAAAGCTTCTTCAAATCATCAATTAACGGTTGTAAAAACACGTCAATGTTATTACCTGGCTCATGTGGACCAGACATTAATATCGTTAACATCATAAACTTCCTCTTCCTGCATATCCAAGGAGGAAGATTATAAGTTGACAATACAACTGGCCAACAGCTATATGTGGGTTTATACCATCTGCGGCCAGAGCTAACCAAAGGTTTCTTGGCTCACTACCAAAGGTTGGCCACCTATAATCGATATTCCGCCATGAAGGAGAGTCGGCTGGATGGCGCATCTGGCCATCTTGACTTCTTTGGTTAGCATGACAAGTCATTAGTGAAGAAGTAGAAGAAGATTTAAACATCCGCTTAAATCTAGGAATGATTGGAAAATACCACATAACTTTGGCCGGAATGTTAACCCTCGGTTTACCATCCTTTCCTAATTTCCAACGAGATTTCTGGCACTTTGGACAATTAGAAGCATCGACATTTACACCCCTATATAGAATGCATTCATTCGGACATGCATGAAATTTTATATATTCTAGGCCTAAATCAGATAGGGTTTTCTTAGCTGCGTATGAATTAGTTGGCAGGACATGATCTTTAGGAATTAAAGATCCAACAGAAGATAGTAAATCAGTAAAGGCACTATCACTTATACCAAATCTTGCTTTCCAATTATGTAATTTCAACATTGAATCTAATTTAGTGCACTCACTACCCTCATACAAAGGTTGTTCGGCATCGGCCAAAAACCTTTTGAACTCATCTGAATATTTATCGCAATCATCACCCAAATTATTATTATATGCTGCTTCACAAACATCCTCTACATTACCTGCTTCAAATGGTTGTGACGCAGAAATAATCTCCTGAGTAGAAGCCGGAAATGTGCTACCAACAGATGACCTAGACTTAGTTCCATGCCAAATCCAATCAACGTACCCCAAACTAAAACCCTTTTCGTACAGATGACCCCTAATTATTTTGACAGAGAAATTTTTAAAATTGACGCAACGTGCACATGGACAAGGTATTCTTTTAGGATCTTTACAATTTTCTTCGGCAAACATCAAAAACTTTTCAACCCCGATTTCGTACTCTAATGAATCCCTATCTGCAAAAAGCCATGACTTGTCCATATATGAACCTACCTGATTAGCATTTTAAATATCAATTAACATACGACTGAACAATCATATACATATCCAATAACCATTATCTCTTATGTTATTCTATTTACGGATTTATCAAGTTAATTTTAACAAGTAACGTATTATTTATATTCAATAAGCATATTCATATCTAACTTCAGTATGTAATTAAAAATATTTAAGTTCAATCATTTATTATTTATATTATATAATATTAAGTTGTGATTGATATTTATAGTTGTAGTATTGTTATAAGTTAAACTTGTTTTTTAAACAAATGCTATGTCAATTAATACTAAATGGCAACATGTCATTAACCTTTAAATGTGCACGAAGGCATACGATTTCTATAATTCACATATGTAAGTAGCAAGAGAAAGTACATATACTACCATACACTATTCAGTTCTATCAATTCATGCAGATAAAGAACTTTGAAATAAAGAACACATGTTACACATAAATAACACATGTTATACATAAAGAACACATGTTATACTAAACACATGTTCAATTTAATTAACACAAAAAAACAAGCATTCAAACATAGCAGTCAAAAATGAAGAAACACATACGAATTTGAGCTTTCAAGCACTACCCAAATAAGTTCTTGCTCCTCTCCTCTCTATAAAAAAAGATATATTCAGAAAACTAGTAACTAATATATAATTGAAAGTATTACTCATTGAATCAAAATAAGGTTGAAAGTATTACCCAAACAATCTCTTTTAAATGGTGCTCCTGCATTAATAACAAGAAAAAGTGAATTAGAAAACAGAAGGAGTTCAAAATAATTCCAGTGAACACATGCAAAACGAATCAAAGTAAACTTACACATGCAAGTTTACTCACTTACTGATTCAATCTTTTTAGCAGTAAACTTACTGATTCCAGCAACGAATTGAAGGAGGGAAAGAGAAAGAGAGTAAACTTTGAGTTTGAAAATTAGGGTTACAAATTGGGGGTTTTCGGTTGAGAGTGAAAGAGAAAGAGAGATTGAAAGAGAAAGAGAAAGAGAGAAAATGAAGGTGAATTAGGGTTCTTAAGAGCTGAAGCCGAGAGAGAGAGGTGAGCTGTGAAGAAAGTCGAGAGAGAGGGGAGAGAGGAGTGAGTTGAGAGAGAGATTTTTGTTTTTGGGAGTGAGCTGTCTGAATTAGGTGATCAAAAGATTTAGGGGGAATTACAAATTTTCTAAGGGGGGAATAATGTCTGAAGGGGGGGGAAATATTTTGGGCATTAAGGGGGGAAATATGTGCGCACACCATCAAATTTTTTTAAGTCTACTTTAGACATCGGTTGTTTTTTACCGATGTAATAAGATGTCAAAGACATCGGTTGTTTTTTAACCGATGTCATTGATATGTCAAAGACATCAGTTGATAATATGACCGATGTAACTGATATGTCAATGATATGTCAAAGACATCAGTTGGCTTAAAATGTGATTTCATTTCGTCAAAAAAAAAATGTGATTTCATAATATATCAAAGACATCAGTTTTTTTTCGACCGATGTCGTTGATAGTTTTTACATCGGTGACATCATGAACCGATATTAAAAGGGGCGATATAAAAGAAACAGAAGCACAAAATTCCAAAGACTAATAAAATAGCAGCTGCTTCAGTCTTAATAAAAAAACATTAAAACATAAGCCATCACAACAGAGGCACAGTTGAGAGTTTAAACAGAGTCACAGTTGAGAGTTTAAACAAAACCCGTCACAGAGGCATAATTAAGCTGTTCGACGAGGACGATATTTACATTGATATGTAATAAAAAAATTACTATTAAAATAGATTAATTTATATATTTAGTAGATGATTATTTTTACTTGCATTATTCTTTTTTCTGTTTTTTCCAGAAAACAAAACAAGGCTTATGTTACGTTCAGAACTGTAGAAGATTGCAAAGATGCAGTAAAAAAATACATGCGTCAGGTATTGGCCCATTTTATAAATATTAGCCCAAGCCCAACTTATATCTGCCCAGCTTCAACATGACTGATACATTTATTAATTGTTACAGGAGGCAGAGTGTAAAGTGAAGGAGAAGGTCGTTGAGATTGATGACCTAAAAGACGCCGGTGACTACGAAGTGCCTGCAGCTTCTGGACTCAAGGATTCCGACATCCGAAGACACTGACACTGATGATGAAGATTGATGTGCAACATTTTATTTTAAACACTCTTGATATTACTACTTCCCTTATTTAAACTCTCCTTCCTAGCTTCAGAAGAAATCCCACTTACAATCAAAGTTTTTGTTTTTCCCTACACTTTTGCAATATCAAATTTTTTGTTAAATATAAATCATGAGTTTTTGAGAGTGAATTGTACATAGGCATAGCATAAAGGGCCTACAAAATTTATTTGACAAATTAAATAAATGTTTTTGATTAAATTAAAAAGTTTAAATAAGTGTAAACCATAAGAACCAAAATAAAATTAATAAAATTAACAACTCTAGCATGGCAATATTGGAAACAAAGTACTTTACTTTCTAGCATGGCAATTCTAAAATTTTGAAATTTTAATGCAAATGACACATGAATTAGAAAAAAATAACATGTTGAAAAACTTAAAAATTAAAAAATGTCTTAACAATAAAAATGCAAGCTAAATTTTGTTACTAACCATTTTTATGATGTCTTTTTTCTTCAATTCCTTAATTTCTTGTTAGTATTATAGCACCTCCTTTAGTTCTTCACTTCTTCTTGTAATTTCCTCTTCTTTCTACTACTTCCTTTAGTTCTTCACTTCTTGTTTTGATTTCCTCTTCTTTCTACTTTTTATTTCTTGCTTTAACTTCTAAATTTGGGATAAAAATTAATTTGTATTAAAGCACTTATAAATTATAATAAAAATTTTTATATAGAATAACACACCAAATATGAGTTGAACTTGATATAAACAATATAAATATTTAAAAAAAATTATTTCTATTCACTATTTCTGTGGGGCAAGCTTAATATAACAAAATGGTTTATATGGTTTGCACAATAATGAGTAAAAGCATGCATTGTATTAATATTTGGAGAATAAATTCCACTGTTGCAACAAGCATGATCCCGTTAACTGCCAAAAAAGCAAGCATGCAGCAAGTTGGATGAAACGGTACAAACTTAGAAAGAATGATAAAAGAAAGCACCACAACTTGCGTAATTCCAAAATAATACGACTAATAAAATAGTAGTTGCTTCAGGTCTTAATAAAGTTGCAATAAAAAAGCATAAAAACATAAGCCCGTCACAGAGGCACAGTTGAGAGTTTAAATAAGGCCATCACAGAGGGAGACAGAGTTTTCATCACAGAGGGAGAGTTAATAAACCCATCACAAAGGGAAGTAATATCAAGAGTCATGTCTTAATTGTTTATATTAAAGTGTTGCATCATCTTCATCAATAAGCATCATCTTCATCATCAGTGTCTTCGGAGGATGTAAAACCATCCTTTTCATCCCAATTTGGATTCTCTTCATCGAAAGAATAATGAAGTAAAGATAATTATCATCTGCTAAATATTTAAATTAATCTATTTCAATATTAATTTTTTTATTACATATCAATGTAAATATCGTCCTCATCAAGGAAGCTACATCCTCCATCTTAGCATCAGAAGGAACCGCAATTACAACAAAAGTTTTTATTTTTCCCTACATTTTTGCAATATCAAATTTTTTGTTAAATATATATCATGAGTTTATTATTATAATTTGATAGTGATTTGTACATAGTATAAAGGGCCTACAAAATTTATTTGACCAAATTTCATAAATTAAATAAATGTCTTTGATTTAATTAAAAAGCTTAAATAAGTGTAAATCATAAGAACAAAATTAAAATATATTTTAAATGCCTAGTTATATTCCTAACTTAATAAAATTAAAAACTCTAGCATGGCAATATTTAAAGCAAAATACATTACTTTCTAGCATGGCAATTCTAAAATTTTGAAATTTTAATGCAAATGACACATGAATTAGAAAAAAAAAATTACATGTTGAAAAACTTAAAAATGAAAAAATGTCTTAACAATAAAAATGCAAGCTAAATTTTGTTACTAACCATTTTTGTGATGTCTTTTTTCTTCAGTTCCTTAAGTTCTCGTTAGTATTATAGCTACCTCCTTTAGTTCTTCACTTCTTCTTGTAATTTCCTCCTCTTTCTACTACCTCCTTTAGAGCAACTCCAAGAGACTCCTTGCATGTTCTTTATAAATATTATAAAAAAATAGTATCCTAGTAATTTAGGATAATTTAGGACATTATAAGATTGGTTAACTCCAACAACACTCCTTATATGTGGTCATTATTATTATTATAATACTAAACTTAAATGCCACCTACTAACTAGAAAGAAGAGAGGGAAATGAATATTTATCCATAAAAATGATAATAAGGAAGGATAAGGACTCCTTAATGATATGTAGTGAGGGGGATATCTTAATTTTTTAAGGAGCCGCTAGGAGACTGTTGGAGCAAGTTTTTTGCTTAACTTCTTTATATTCAAGGTTTAGAGGTCATATAAGTAGTATCTTAAAGTTGCTCTTAGTTCTTCACTTCTTCTTGTGATTTCCTCTTCTTTCTACTTTTTATTTGTTGCTTTAACTTCTAAATTTGGGGTAAAAATTTATTTGTGTTAGAACACTTATAAATTATAATCAAAAATTTTATCTAGAATAACACACCAAATATGAGTTGAACTTGATATCAACAATATAAATATTTTTATTTCTATTCAATATTTGTGTGGGGCAAGCTTAATATAATAAAATGGTTTACATGGTCTGAACTCTAAAGCAGGCATTGTACAAGCTTAATATAATGAAATGGTTTACATGGTCTGAACTATGAAGCAGGCATTGTATTAATGTTATGGATTACGTACAAAAATGAGCTCACTTGATCTTACCCTCTGCTTAAAGACTGAATCTTCTAGCCCAATATCATCTTCTAGCCTAAATGGCCATGGCATTTATATTATATTATTAATAATATTTTCTAACCCAAATATTTAATCCATTTTAGCCCAATATCATCTTCTAGCCCAAATGGCCATGGCATTTATATTATATTATTAATTATATTTTCTAGCCCAATTATTTGTGATTGTAATTTATATTACAATCACAAATATTTAAAACATTATTTATATTATATTATTAATAATATTTTCTAAGATTGTATTATTCCCCCTACTTGTTGTCTCAACAAAACGTTGCGCCTTCTCCAAGCAAATAATTTACGAAAAATCGGATTATTTCTAACGGGCATAACAGTTTCATAATCGTAATCATTATGCTCACTAGATGAACGTGAATCACTAAATAAAAATGAAGCCATAGAATTTAAGAACTAACCTTCTTTTTTGCAAAATTTGACCTTAAAGTACCTCCAAATACCTCTTGAAACCTTAAAAAAATTATGGGAGAATTTTTGGGTTTGAAAAAGAAATATCGGGGCTAGTGGGTAAAGGAGATCAGCATTACCGCAATGTTACATTGCTCCAGAGGTGCATTGAATGCAACCACCAACCGCATTTAATACAAAACAAACTGAAATTTTACAAATGACACATTGTGGTTGGTGCAATGTTTCATTACGCCAGGTAAACTTACCGCAATGACACATAGCGCTTGTCGCAATGCCACATTGCTCCAGGTACCCCTTTTTATAAAAAAGATTCTTTTAGATAAAATTGAAATTTGATTCTTTCAAAAATTCAATATATAATTAAAACTACATTATAAATACTCTATATTTCGTATGTATAAATTTTGAATTTTTTTTATCAAAATACACTCAAAATGTGTAAAAACAATGATTGATTACAAATTGAACACAATTACTTGAAATATATGACATATTAAGTTGTCATAGTTGTTTGTAATAGAATTATATGTAGCATGTTTAAATTAATATGTACAAGTACTCACGAGTGGTTGTGTTTCAATAATATTTTAACTTACGTATTAGTTATTTAGTAGAGAATAATATGAATTATCAATTATTGATTCAATTATTTTACTTTTAAATTATATACACATATTTATAAATCGATAATTACTTGCATACGAGTTTGAGATCATAATAATTCAATTACACATTATTTATAAAAATATATGGTAAAAACATTAACAAATATGGCACAAGTAACATTGCGACCGGCGTATTGTAACATTGCACTTGTCCCAATGTAACATTACACCTGGCGCAATGTAACATTGCTTTAAGTGGTTGGCTAAACACTTGGAAGCCTATAAGTGGAATCAAGAATTATCATATATATTGATGTTTGCCTAATAAAACTGAAGAGAGAACGATAACAAGTTACAGATGATATTCCTATGTGTCAGAGTAAATATGATAAACAGGTTCTTGACATATTCAGAATGAGCATTAGCAACCTGTGAGAAATCCAAACTATCAAAGGAGGGTGGTGGAGCTGTGGTTGATAGTACAATTGTATAAGGAACTTGTTGGCAGCCTCATGTATTTAACTGTTACAAGACCAGGTTTGATGTATGTTGTATGTCTCATAAGCAGATTCATGGCAAATCTGAGGGAGACACATTTAGTTGTACCTAATAGAGTGTTACATTATATCAAGGGCACCATCAAGTTGGAAGTATTTTATAAAAGATGAGTTGGTAATTAATGATTGCATATACTGATAGTGATTATACTGGTGATCTTGATGATCAGTGAAGTACCTCAAGTTATGTGTTCATGATGAGTAATTGTGCTCTATCATGGTCTTCACGTAAACAGCCGGTATTGACTTTATCGAGTACAGAGGTAGAATATGTCGTTTCCACTGCTCGTGTTTGTCAAAGTGTATGGATGCAGAGGGTGCTAGATAAGCTTGGCCATTTTCGTTGCAAGTGCATCACTATGTTCTGTGATAATTGTTATACAATTAAGGTGTCTAAAAATACAGTGTTGCTTGGAAAAAGTAAACATATCCATGTACGCTATCATTTCTTGCAAAGCATAGAATTGTTGAGCTTGAGTTTTGTGGCAGCAGCTAGCAATTGTAGAACATATTGTAGACATCTTAACAAGGCCTTTAGGACTAGAAACATTTGAGAAACTTCGTGGATTGCTTGGGAACACGGCAAAGAATTAATCTGAATTGCTACCAGCAAATTAAGTTTAAGGGAGGGATTGTTAAGTATTTTAGTATTTATTTCACTCAAGTTTATTAGTATTTCAGTTCCAATAAATCCTACTAATTAGGAGCAATACGGGAATTTAAATGGCTCAATTATCTTTGGCTTCTACTACTTAATCTAATAATCTGCTAATTCATTACCTACTCAACTTTTATTAATAAAATAAATACTCCTTAAATAAGTATTTTCTTAAAGAGAGTAGGGAGCCTGAGATATATCTCAGGTAATTTCCCTGAGATATCTAATTTTTATATATAAAAATGAGGTGGGCGTTTTAGTAAATTCAAAAATTTTTAATTAGCCGTGCGGATATCTCAGGTCCTTTTTCTCTTTCTTAAAATATGTGAAAGAAACAATTTAATCCTTGTAATTAAATAAATAAAATCTAAAAAAATTATTCTCCCATCAAATACAAGCACCATGCAAATGGAAAATACTTATCGGGAGACCACCATGCAAATTGTTATAGGAGAGATCAAGAGAGGTCAAGTCTTTGGGTAAACAGAGAAATCATAAGAGGCAGACTTATTAAGAAAAATACTTTGCTTAAAGTGTAGCAGAGCAGACCTCTCATGATCATGACACAGCACTGTAGCAGTCATCGTATTCGTCATAGAAATAACAACATGAGGAGAGTATAGAAGAAAGAGGAACAGGGTAAGTATAAGGCCAGATTGCGCTGCCATAACATATGATCTAGGTACGTCTGAAGTCTTGTGCTATGGGAAGTTCTAGTTATTGAGTAGCTATTTATAAACTCACTAGACTTGTACGTACTGGTAATATCAACTCACTAAACTTGTACTACAAAATAAGTTCCAGATAAAGGATAAGGGCATTACTGACGTGACTGTCGATTTTAGCCAGTAAGAATATAAGTCTATCTTATTTAATGGTGATATAAACTTGTAATCAATCAAAATTTGATCGTCAGAATTTGAAACTGTTTTGGTGCAAACGTGGAACCTCTAGTATTTTCACAAAATTAAAAAAAATTTATGGTTTAATATCTTGAAGTAAAACACGTGAGAAAGACTATTCTGCAAGTCGACAAGTAGGAGGAACACATACAAAAAAAACTTATCATGTACACTTAACTGTATGCTATCTAACTGCATGATACAAGTTTCAGTCACAGTCAAGTACATTACTGCTCCAGTGCAGGTGAAGAAGAAGTCTGCAACTACATTACTACTCCAGTGCTTGGACTTTGTTCAAGATAACTAATAGTACGTGATTTTTGTTGAAATGTTCAAGCCTCGTGCAGTGTTTTAGAGTAAGTAGAGGGTGTCATTCATGAAGAACTGGGCAGAATGAAATACGAAAGTGGCTGTCAAGCTGATCAAAATCGAGACCAAACCAGTTACGGAAAAGTGACATGCAAAAATGGGCAGAGATGGTCGTCTGCTGGCCAGAACCGAGGATGTGGATGAAGTTCAAGTCCAGCTGTTTGAATCACTCTGTTGTACTCGGTCTTACATTTAATACTAGTACAACTGTTTAACCATCAAATTCAGTATACTTTTTGTGGCCTTGTAATTTGTGATCAATCTACAAACCATATCTAATGACTCAAGAGTCTTGTACTTTCAGTTAATAAAGAAAGAAGAAGAAGCATATACATAATCTTATTGAAACAAGAGGTCAGATGAACAAATTTTTGCAGCAAAAATCCCTTCATTAATGGATAAAGTTCTCTCACTTCCGGTACATGTATTGTCAGCACATGTGGTTCTAAAAAATGCTTTCTTCTAGTTGATCAGTCTTCAATATCTCCTTCATAGTCTGAAAGTGTTTGTTCAAGTTCCATCACCAATTCATCTTCACTATCTCCATCGTTGTGTGCGAGTGCGCCTGCTCAAGTTCCATTGCTAAGTCATCATCAATACCATCTTCCTCCAGTTGACAGTTATCGTCATCCCTTTGATTGGGGGAGTGATCCAATTCACTACATATAGTGTCTTGCTGTTGTCGGAGGTTACAAGATTCTCGATATTTACAATGTTCATCAACAGGACATTGGCCATATCTAGTGTGTCGATAGAACAGTTCTTTCACATTGCTCCACTCTTCACTAGTATCTCCCACCACATCTCCAATCAATCTATGATTTTCCGTTAGGTGTTTTATGTCATGAATATCTATCGAATCACCCACCTCTTTTAGAGCTAACTTCTTGGCTATTTCATAATCTGTTGACATTTTCTTGAGGTAATAAACGTCGAGTTCCATACCTAAGTCCATGTGAATAAAATGTTCGACATGACTGTTTTCAAATAACTTCTTTTGTGCAGTTCGAATGGTTGCATCCTCTTTAGCTCGGAGTTCTTTCATCTTCTCTGTTACAGAACCTTCCTTTAAATCTACAGCACCGAAAAGAAACATATTGCTTTCCAACATTCGGTTGACTAAAGCTGAGGCAACATTCACCTTCTCCTTTTTCGAGTCAACAACAAGTTTTCTGAGTCTCCTACCTAAGTTCTCCGAGAGAAATATAAATCCGAAAAGAAGGCTTGTATGGTTGAGTCTCGTGAAGACAATAAAGCCCTCCAAGTCTGGTAGACAGAGATGCATCAGACACTGCATGACCTGTTGAAAATAGAATGAAACAATGAACTTGTTTTGCAGATAAAACTGAGAACGAAGTAATACAAAGCCAAAACGAAGCTGAATGTATATCTCAGTTCATGTTCAAACGTTACTACAACTTCAAATAAATAGAACTACAAGGAATCTAATTAACATCATAACACACACTTGGCTACATGTGATCACCAAGGAACATTGCTCAGAAAATAAACACACCACACTGCATGATCATTGCCACTGCAAGATCCAAGTTATTAATAAACTAAACACAGAATATTGCATAAATCTGTTTTTCACTTTCAAGCACATGCTCTTCACTAGTTGCTGTTATTTGCAGAGAACGTGCATTGCTTAACACATGATCCCAACAATCACTCCCTTAAGCTAGAACGTTTTCTGCAGATTCTTTACTCCCAGGAGCTTCCTCATTGCTTCAAACTTGACTGCAGACATTGCCTTAGTCAGTACATCAGCCTTTTGAAGGTCTGTCCTTACGTGCTTGATAATAATCTCCTTTCGTTCCACACACTCACGAACAAAATGGAACCGTATATCTATGTGTTTGCTGCGTCCATGGAAGACAGGGTTCTTAGCTAGGTCTATGGCTGACTTGTTGTCGACATATAGCATCACTGGTCCAATCTTTTCATCAGTTATTTGATTTAAGACATTCCTTAACCACACAGCTTGACAAGAGGCTGCTGTTAGCGCCATGAATTCAGCCTCACAGGATGAGAGAGCAACACATCGTTGCTTCTGTGAAACCCAGGTTACCAGACTGTCGTCCAAGTAAAACGCCAAACCAGTTGTGCTCTTCCTATCATCAATGCTTCCTCCTAAATCACTATCAGAGAAGCCTGATAGTAGATAGTCCCCCTTTCCCTTTGAATAAGTAAGACCAAAATCAATTGTGCCACGAACATATCGCAGAATTCTTTTCACTGCATTTAAATGCATTGCAGTGGGCCGTTCCATGAACCTACTCACCACACCTACAGCATACGCAATATCGGGTCGTGTGTGCACCAGGTACCTTAGACTACCAACGAGGCTTTTGAACTCGGTGGAATTTACAGTTTTCCCGTGTTCATCCTTATGTAGAATTAACTTTGTTTCCATTGGATATTTCACTGGCTTGCATTCTGCCAATCCAGCCTTCTCGAGGATCCTCTTTGCATAGTTGGTTTGCTTTAACTCAATGTACCCCTTTCCTTGTTCTACTTCTATGCCTAGATAGTAGGAGAGTCTGCCCATATCACTCATATCGAATTCTTTTGCCATCTGTCTTTTAAATGTCACAATGTTTGAAAGCTTCGAACCTGTGACAAGTAGGTCATCCACATAAACACCAACGAGTAGTGACTCGTTCCCTTCTTTACGGCAGTAAACAGCATGTTCATATGGGCATTTAACAAACCCAAGATCGATCAAGTATTTGTTGAGTCGAGCGTACCAAGCCCTTGGTGCTTGTCGAAGACCATAGAGTGCTTTTAGTAGCCTGTACACTTTAGATTCTTTGCCTTCCCTCTCGAACCCTTCTGGTTGTAGTACATATACTTCCTCCTGTAAATCGCCATTAAGAAATGCAGACTTAACATCGAGGTGGTGCACTTCCCATTCGTTTTTAGCAGCCAGAGCTAGCAAAAGTCTGATGGTTTCCAGCCTAGTGACTGGTGCAAACACCTCGTTGAAATCGATTCCCTCTTTTTGTACATACCCCTTTGCCACTAGACGGGCCTTGTACTTCACAACAACTCCATTAGTGTCCTTCTTTAGCTTATAAACCCACTTGAGTCCAATAGCCTTTTTACCAGGTGGCAGGTCAACTAATTTCCAGGTTTTATTCTTCTCAATAGAATCGATTTCTTGTTCCATTGCACCTTGCCAGTTTGTGTCATTGATAGCTTGTCCAAATGATGATGGTTCATCAATGCTTAACATCAACATTTCATCTGCAATCTCTATTTCATCAGTCTCATCATAGATGTCACTTAAGAGTCTAAACTTTGTGTGTTCTGGACTGTACTGAGATGACTCTGAAGTAGATCCACTGCCTCCACCTTCTCGAGATTCACTTTCTGTGGATGACATATTTGGAGTTGCATTTTCTGAGGAAAACATGTTTGGAGTTGCATTTTCACTCCCTGCTTCAAAGCCTTGTGTTTCTTGATTATGGTCAACCTGATTTGTAACATCATTGACAAGAATAAAGGTTCCTGGAGTATTTTCTTCATCATTTCCATTCATGTCCCATTCCCAGCCTTTGTTTTCTTCAAAAACAAGGTCTCTACTAACATGTAGAGACTTTGCAATTGGATCATACACACGATGTGCCTTCGTTCCTGGTTCTTTGCCAAGATAAACAACTGGCTTGCTCCTATTACTCAGCTTGTGGAGATGTACATTTGGAATCCTCATGAATGCCTTGCAACCGAATACTTTTATGTGATCAATGTGTGGCCTTTTGCCAGACCATGCTTCATAGGGAGTTTGGCCTGTTAGAGCTCGAGTGGGCACTCTATTTAGAATATAGACAGCATGTCGAATAGCCTCACCCCAAAATTTTAGTGGCATGTTTCTCTCCTTGAGCAAGCTTCTTGCCATTGCCACCACGGTCCTATTTCTTCTCTCGACAACACCGTTTTGTTGAGGGGAATAAGGAGCTGTGTAGTGCCTTTCGATGCCACTGTTATCACAAAATTCCTTAAACTTTGTTGAACAAAACTCACCTCCTCTGTCAGTTCTCAGAACTTTGATTTTTTCTTCTCGACCATTTTCAACCAACAGTTTGAATTTTCTGAAAGCATCAAAAGCCTCATCTTTGCCTTTCAGCATATACACCCACATTAGCCTGCTGTAGTCATCTACTAAGAGCAAGAAGTAACGATTTCCAGCTGCAGTTGATGGAGTTATTGGGCCACAAATATCTCCATGTATTAACTCAAGTTTGTCTTTAGCTGTGAAACTTGATTTTTCTGGAAACGAAGCTCGAGTCTGTTTTGACATCAAGCAACCATCACACCTGGAATTAGGTTGCAGGATATTAGGCAACCCAATGACCATCTCCTTCTTGGACATTAGTGAAAGGGCATTGAAATTCACATGCCCAAACCTAGCATGCCACAGCCTAGCATCCTCTTCTGCACTTGTTAGCAGACATTGTTTTTCAAGTTCATCAAGCAGTATTTTGTAGAGTCTGTTTGATGTCCTTTTTACCTTCATTATCAAGGCCTCCTTTTCATCATAAATCTTCAAGTATTCTCCATGTAGGATTACTTTGTTGCCAACTTCTGATAACTGTCCTAAACTAATAATGTTGTTGCAGAGTTTAGGAATGAAATAAACTTCATTTAGTTGGCGTAATTCTCCATTCTTACACTTGAAAACAATGGATCCCTTTCCTTTGATGTTCACTGTTGAACCATCTCCAAATCTTACTTGGCCAGTCACACTTTCATCTAGATGATTGAACTTCGATCTTTGCCCAGTCATGTGATTAGAAGCACCATTGTCAAGATACCACAGCTTCGAATCTCTACCATTCTCCAACTCAGTTTCCAACTTTGGAATCACTCCTTCTTCATTGAGTAAAAGAGTGTCTTTACTTCTTTCTTTGCACTCTGTTAACAAAAGTGCTGGTTCTTCATCCTTGAACTGAGTTAGGTTAGCTTCTGGCTTCTGTTCCTTGTCACGTCGCCAATTTCTCTCTCGTTTTGGCTTTCTGCATTCTGATGCATAATGCCCATAGGCATTGCAGTTATAGCATTTCACCTTGCTACGATCTTGACTACGATCTTGACTAGCTGTGCAGCTACTGCTTCCTTCTTCCGTCTGATTTGAACGGGCTTTACTGTTGGTATTTGCTCTGTGGTTAGACCTGCCTCTACCACGGTTACTATAGCCTCCCCTACCTCTGCCATACCCTTTGTTGTTGGCACGTTTGGACCATTCCTCCTGTGTGAGTAATAGTTGTCCTCCCGTTACTTCAGTTTGGCCACGAATCCTTTCATCATGTACCTTCAATCGTCCAACAACCTCGTCTAGAGTCATAACCTCCATGTCACCAAATTGTTCAATTGTAGAAGCAATCTGGAGATATCTTGATGGTACAGCTCTGAGGAGTTTCTTTACAATGTTTACCTCTTTTAATTCTTCTCCTAAGACACGAATATTTGTGACAATTCCATGCAGCTTTAAGCAGAAATCATCTAGATTATCCGTCTCTTTCATGTTCATTGTTTCAAGCTCAGCTTTAAGTGTTTGAATCTTAGCCTGTTGTACGCGTTCTGCACCTACACTCATGACTTTGAGAGAGTCCCAAGCTTCTTTGGCACTCTTCTTATCTGCAATTGACAGGAGCATTTCTTCTGGTATGCCCTGATAGATAGCTGCTAATGCTACCTTATCTGTTTTTTCTTCTACAACTAACTTAGGGTCTGAGGGTTCGACTGCATCCCATACTCCTTGAGCTTGCATGAAGACCTTCATTTTCAAAGACCACACAGTATAGTTGCTCTTTGTCAACATAGGGTAGTGCAGGCCTATAGAACTTTCTTTTGGTTTTGGTGTTTCCATTGACGAGCTTGCAGGTGTGTTTACTGGAGTGTTTACTGTAGTTCTAGGCATATATTTTGGCATACAAAAGACCTAGAGCTCTGATACCAGATTGTTGAAAATAGAATGAAACAATGAACTTGTTTTGCAGATAAAACTGAGAACGAAGTAATACAAAGCCAAAACGAAACTGAATGTATATCTCAGTTCATGTTCAAACGTTACTACAACTTCAAATAAATAGAACTACAAGGAATCTAATTAACATCATAACACACACTTGGCTACATGTGATCACCAAGGAACATTGCTCAGAAAATAAACACACCACACTGCATGATCATTGCCACTGCAAGATCCAAGTTATTAATAAACTAAACACAGAATATTGCATAAATCTGTTTTTCACTTTCAAGCACATGCTCTTCACTAGTTGCTGTTATTTGCAGAGAACGTGCATTGCTTAACACATGAAAATATTAGATATCCACTCTGTTCTAAAAATCAGTGATTAATCACGATTAATCACCGATTAATCCATGTTTCATGGGTTATCCGATTAATTCTCAAATACCAGTGTCTCTACCGATTATGTTCGATTCCCGCTTTTTACAACACTGGACATCCAAAACGATTCTCAGATTTTATTTATGTCGTATCTGTATCTAGTATGTGTATATAATTGGTAATTTTTCCATAATAATATGAATATTTATTCATATGAATTCACAAATTAAAATATAGAAAATTTTGTGGTAAATTTTTTGGAAAAATATCTATGAAAATAATTTAGATAGATCTTTTTGTCTGAAAACATTTAAATTATTCATTATATTGTTTTAGTTGGTTGTTTGTGATTTTTGTATCCGTAAAAAGTGTTTATAAAATTAAAAGTGTTATTGGATTTATAAGTAAATTTTTTAATGTAATAATGTTAAAATACATATTTTCAATATATATTCTAAAAATTGAAAAAATTATATACATTTTATATATTATTGCGTAAAAAATAAATTTTAACTATATTAAAATTTAAAAAATATAAATCTGTTTTATGTGATAATATTTTTAAAATGAAAAAATTTTTCAAAGAGGTTTTACTGTACTATTGCACTTATACATTTTCATTATTTTCATCACTGTATGCCTTCATCGTAGACTAGGGGAGAGCACGGTTCGGTTCGGTTCGGTTTTACCCCGAAACCGAACCCGAAATCGCATGCCTTCGGTTTTTAAAATTGAAAACCGCAACCGCAACCGAACCGTCGGTTTCGGTTTTAAAAAGCTCGGTTCGGTTTTTAACGGTTCGGTTTCGGTTATAAAACCGAACGAAAAAATCATAAATATATTACAAGACTTTAAATTTATAAATTACAACGTTCTCGATTTTTAAACAAAGTAACTGAGTTTTTGAATGAATACACTATGTGTATATGTTAGTGGTAATGTTATATGACAGTATCATATGACATTAGTAAGCTAATAAGTTATACAGGGCTCAAAATATATTTTAACAAAATTTATACATGCATGTGTGATAATGTGCAATGTATATGAGTAAATGACAAAATGTACTCTTAGTTGCTAATACAAAAGCAAATTAGAACTTTCTCATGTAATATGTAAATTGATTGCAATATAATCTTAGTTTTAATACAATTTACATGATAGTAGAAACCTATATATATAGTTTACGAAAATGAGAAGTTACCAGCCGGAGCAGTCGAAAGTTTTATAAATTTATATAAATTATATATTTATTTTAATAATCGGTTCGGTTCGGTTTTAGTCGGTTCGGTTTTAACCTAAAACCGAAACCGAAACCGAAAATTTCGGTTTTTAAAAATCAAAAACCGCAACCGTCGGTTCGGCTTCGGTTTCGGTTTTTTCGGTTCGGTTTTGGTCGGTTTCGGTTCGGTTTCGGTTTCATTTCGGTTTTTTGCTCACCCCTATCGTAGACACTCAACAAGAAGCATAAGCCCATCCAAGATAAGAAATATTTAGTGTCGGTCAGTAATGGAGTAGTTCAAACCGAAGATAGACAATAAAGAAGTGAAGAGTATTGGGAAGCTACGATGGCTATGAGCATCTCTAATTGAATTAATTATATTGATTGGTTAAAATAATATAAAATAATAATTATACAGAATTTGTTGAACTTATGTTTTAACGAGATTATTTTTAATAATTGATTATATTCTAAAATAAATTTTTTTATTATAAGAATGTCTCATCACAAGCACAACAAACATTTTTATGCTGGAATTGACATTGGACATCACTACAAATATGCCGTCCTTCAACAACAAATATTTGACTATTTGACAAATTTGTTGCAAACTTATAAGTTATTTATTTCGGAAATTTTTTTGTATTTACATACTTTTTTTTAGAAAAAATGTTTATGGAGAATTTATATTCATAATCTTGCAAAAATAAGTTATTTATTTCAGAAAAAAGTACAAATTTCCTAACTTTTACTTTTTTGCAGAATAAGTAACTCATTTCTGAATAATAAGATTTGCCAAACGAGCCCATAGTCAACCATTTGGTGTTGGCTATGGTTTTTGCTAAAGGAAGTGGCTTGTTTGAGAGTCTCATATATAAGGTGTTGTTTATATCGTAAAATGTTATAATTACATAAAATTTCATAAAAGAATTTATAAAATGATAAATATCTCAATCGATTATAACTCAATAGTCAATAAAAACTCACATTAGTGGAATTTAATCACTTTAATACAATTCAACTCATTCTGTGTAGAAAATATGTAGCCAATAACATTACTCTTATATTTCATATTATTTCATGCCACCTAAGAATTTTACAAAGGATCTCCTGCCTTGGAGATGCTTTAAATCAGATAAAGTGAAATATTTTAATTATGATGCCCTGTTTTGAAGAAAATAGCAAGCATTTAGTTTCAAAGTTGATTTAGGAACCTGGTGTTACGGGAATACTGTGATTTAAGACAGGACAACCCCAACCAAAAAATATTTCAAAAACAAAAATAAGTACATACAATTCAATGCATTTTATAATTTGTTAATAATACAATACCAATATGTTATAATTATATAATTAAAAATAGAAATATTTATCAAAAATAGTATATATCCATATACATACTATTTTATATACATAAATATTACTCCCTCTGTCCCTCCCATTTCTTTACAGTTTTTTTCACTACCTGACAGGCATTTTAAGGTTCTTAAAAAGTATAGTTCCATAACTTATTTTTAAAAAAAAAATTTTGTATAAAAATAGAACAATTCTATTTTTATACCCAAAAAAAAATTTCAAAAATAAGTTATGAAACTATCCGCAAAATGCACCTTAAAATCCGTGCTAGGATTACGTTCCTCAATGTAAAGAATCAGATGGGACAGAGGGAATATGAATGAAATTACTTTTCAAAATCCAATGAACTAATTTTGCATTCCGTAGGGACAAAAAAATGTAATTGTATCAATATATAATTAAAAATACAAAAATTTAATTAAGAAATACTCCATCCGTCTTAAAAAACTCTTCTCATTTTAAAAAACAAGTTTGCCAACGCACACTTTTGATCGTTAATATGTTTAATTTCGTAGTAGTATTAAATATAAAAACTTCACTGTATTAAAGTACTCATAAATACGAATTCAACAAGATCACTCATGACTATATTTGGTCTTATAGATTATGCGTAAATTAGTAATTTGTCTCATGTTATGAACAGGGCCGACATTGTAAAGGGGAAGATTATTTTGTGACAGAGGAGTACTAATGGATTATATGGCGGTGGACATCTTACTCCGCTTGTGATTGACATGCATGATTGTTGAATAATAAGGAACATGCGTCATAACATTTGTGAAGAAAATGGATATAATAAAGAAAACGGCTTGAGTCTTGACGGGGGACCATTATTATCCTTGAGTTGTTGGAAGGTCCACAAAGTTTTTCGTGTCTTCAAAAAAGAACCTAATGTTATCAGGGCCGGTCCTGAAAATTTATAGGCCTAGTGCGGAAAAAATTTAGGGGCCCTTGTGAAAATAATTTGTAAAATCAAAAGTGAAAAGTTGATAAATTCTTAAATGTGCAATAGCTCTTAACTGAAAATTAAGAAACAAGATATATGAACTTCCAGAACAAAAAAAAAGCTAGTGTATTTAAAAAAACCGGTTTCTATAACTATTTTTTTCATTGGGATTGAATTAAAAAACCAACTTTTTTTCTTAGAATACCAAGCCTTTTTAGATAAAAATAAGTACAACAAATCCCTTTTGTACAATCTCAAGTGAAAGGAGCATATAACTTTTTAATCTCTAATTTCAAAACACAAATTCAAACAAATGAAGAACATATATTTTATTATATATATCAGGAACATAGATTGACTTAGACTTCGGAACAAACACGTAACGAAATAAAGAGCATATGAATTGATAGCTAATACACAAAAACTCTCATTACAAACACGTTAATGTAATCATAATTTTTAATCAAACACATATACGATATGTACAAGTTTTTAACCAAATTATTAAAAATAAACATCCGAAACATTTATACATGTATGTATATATTAAAGGCATACATTTTATTTGGGCCCCTGAGGTTAGTGGGCCCAGTGGGCCCAGTGCGTTCGCACTGGTGGCACTGCCTCAGGGCCACCCATGAATGTTATGTCAGTTTCTTCGTAGAAGTGATAACTTTATGAATAAAAACTTTAGATTAAAACTTAACTAAAACTAATAAAAATAAAAAAAACTAAAACTAAAACTAATAAAACTAAAACTACTAAAACTAATAAAAGGAACCTAATGTTATGTCGGGTGCCCTAATGTTATGTATTTTCAATTCTTGACTTCTTTAAAACTTAACTCTATTCTCATTTCTCAATTCATTTATTAAGATTATTTATTAAAAAATTTATCCAACAAACCTTTTTTTTAATATGCGTATTTTTTTAAAAGGTACATGTGGGACGGAGGACACCAAAGAATTTTACACAAGGAATCTCATGGAAATGCTTTAAACCAGAGAAAGTGAAATATTTTAATTATGATGCCTGGTTTTGAAGAAAATAGCAAGGATTTAGTTTCAAAGTTGATTTAGGAGCTTGGTATTATACTGTGATTTAAGGCTGAACAAACCCAACCAACAAATATTTTAAAAGCAAAAATAAATACATACAATTCAATGCATTTTATTATTTGTTAATAATACATGATCGGTGTATCAAAATTTATTCAGAATTGTGCTGAGAAAAATACCAAAATATTATAATTATATAATTAAAAATAGAAATATTTATCAAAAATAGTCTATATCCATATACATACTATTTTATATACATAAATATTATGAATGAAATTACTTTTTAAAATCCAGTGAACTAATTTTGCATTCCGTCGGAACAAAAAATGTAATTGTATCAATATATAATTAAAAATAAAAAAAAATATTTAATTGAAAAATACTAATGGATTATGGGCGGTGGACATCTTACTCCGCTTGTGATTGACATGCGTGATGACTGATGAGTGAGTGCAAATTTAAAGGATAACATTTGTGAAGAAATTGGATATAATAAAGAAAAAGGCCGGCTTGAGTCTTGACGGGGGACCATTATTATCTTGAGTTGTTTAAAGCTTCACAAAGTTTTGCATGTCTTCAAAGAAGGAACCTAATGTCATCTCAGTTTCTTCGTATAAGTGATAACTATATGAATAAAAACTTTACGTGAAAACCAGTATGATTATGGGATGGCTCATATGATCATGTTCTCACACTTTCTGCAGACAACAAACTTGACTTACGTCTGCGATGATCAAATGTTGATTGATAATAATTATAAAATGTTTGCTCAATGTCAAATTGTGAGAATAGAAGATGTTGAAAATAAGAAAAATACTAATGAAGAATTAAGCAAGGATATGTACAAGAATGGAATGAACTTGAATGACTACATTAATGTATTAGTTCTTGTTGTTGCAAAGGATACTGATACAGAGTTTATATAGCCTCACTTAGCTAACCACTAGGTAGACAAACACTAGTGTGCCAACTAATAACACTAGTGTGCCAACTACAATAAAACAATAAAGGTACATAGACAAACAATAATGGTTAACACAACTTATTAACGTAACAGGTTTAAAGCAACTTGACATGTTTAAAGTAACTCCACTACTAACCACTCATTTGTTTAGATTAATTTCCAACAATCTCCCCCCTTAATCTAAACTCGTCATCAGTTCGTTGGCTTTAAAACTTTGTGTACCCCTCTGGCACTTCACACGGGCAATTCACATTTGCTCGTATGGCACGTCGACACCTGTACCAGTCTGACACGTCGACTCCTGCGTGCCCACTGGCACGTCTCCTGCGCACCCACTGGCATGACTTCCTGCGTGCCCACTGGCACGTTCCTGTTCCCGTCCGGCAATTCACACTTGCCCGGGACTTGGTGTACATACAGCACACTCTCCATCTCCCTTTCGGAAGGATCATCACAACCCGTATGGCTTCCATCCTGTCTATACTCACGACAGGGTTCAACACGCCCACATGGCGTTCCCTCGGGAATCACTATCCCCAGTCACTATCAGGTGATTAAATCACAATCTAATCACTACCCTGACATCTCACGAGTCGATTTAGGCAACATGATGAAAAATCAACAATTACCCCCAAGCAAAATTCAATCCCGAAAAATGCCTTCAATGGAAACTCGACCCTGTGAACATGTGACTTCAAAACTCAATAAGCCCATACGGCTCTCATCTGGCCTGTACTCAGACAAGGTTTAACTCATTAGCCCGTATGGGTCTCTTCCTGCCTGCACTTAGACAAGGATCACACAGCAGTCAACACCGATATTGCTTTCATTTGCACTGAGCAGTCAACACGATGTGGCTTTCGACGTCTATAGTAACCAGCACTTGCACATACACTCTTTGCACATACATACCAGTCACACACCAACAATACACACTGACACACATCGATGTCTTCATCACACATCTCGCAAGATTGTTGTAGTAGCCACTACAACGATCACCACCAACCTGTACCTCTCGACTGTACTACCGCCTCAGCCTGCCACAATTCAGCCTCCATACTCAGACCAGATAATAGCAAGCAACACAACAACAAGGACAAAACAACTCTTTGCTCCTCTCACTGAACAGCAAACATCGCCAGAGTCTCCTCCTTGATCCATCAATGCAGGTATATACATTTCTGACAAAACCAGCCTGCTCTCTTCCTCTCGTCAACACCCATGTACACAAACACACATGACCATGAATAAATAACAACTACAGCCTTGCCGTCGTCCTCCATCAACCAGTTCTTCATTCTCTATCAGCAGCCATTCTGCTGTAACAAAATCATTCTTCTTGTCTTCTCTGCTTGCTGAGGATTCTTTAGGGACTTCTTCCCAGCCTTCGGCCCTCTAAACTCCTGGAGCTTCTTGTGGGAAATGAATTTGTTATTCCACAAATTCACCTTCAAATCCACCTTCATCGTCAACAAATCCTGCTATTTCTACCTTCATTTCCCTGACATGTATACATACTAGTACTTGCATATACATTTTCTGCACTCTTATTACACAATCCTACACTCTAACAAAACGCAGCAGCCTCATCCATCTTGTATGCCAGCTTGATCAGTAATAGCGGAGATCTTTATTGCTCGACCTGCAATTTCCAGTTTTCCATTTGAACTTCAAGGCATGCAAACTGAACAAAACCATGACCATTGCCATTCCCATTCTCCTGGACAAGAGCCAACTGCACCAGCTCTGACGAAGTTGATCTTCTTTTATGTTGTAATGCAAGTTACCAATCATACAACCTTCTAGCTCCCCCTGAATATGGAACTATCTCGCCACCTGGACCATCAGCCGCAGATGTAGTAGACTGCACAAATACAAACTCTCCCTTCGATTTTCACAGCTCCACAACATATACGTACACACCACACTTGAATGAACATACACATAGCATCCTCTTTGACCAACTGCGGCTTTGAGTTTGGTCCCCATCTGTTTGAGTGACCTTGTTTACTGAGATAATAAGTCACAACATGCTGTCTTTCAACAGGTTGAATTTCTGTTGAGGCCCCCCCAACGACGAATGACCAGCACCCAACCATTTGGAAGCAGCCATGAACAAGATCCGTCAACCGACTTGCGCTGAGACCCTCTCGCTCTGGAAGTCCTTTAGAGGTGCATTGGCCAATGGTAAAGCAGCTGAACATATTCTCAAGAGCTGATGAGAGTTCAGAGTAATTGCAGCAGGTTTTGAGGTCAACTTTTCTTAAATATGGTGCACCATCCATGCTAACCTTAACGTAAATGCACCCTGAAGAATTCCCTTCTACAACATCAGCATTCTTAGATACACTGGTAGCCAAAGTGTTTTTCCGGAATGACTTAATAGGAGGCCATCCAACTATCTGCGCCTTCGAAGCAGGAGCAGCAGCATTTTCAGTTTGTGGAGACCTCTTGTTTTCTTCAACAGGCTTCGAAGTATGAGTATAAACACCAGCCTTCCTTTCAGGGGAAACAGAACCAGGCAAACCAAGTCTAAGCTCTGTCTCCTTAAGGTTAAGAACATGATTCTTCTTGCTCTCAGACATGTTCTCTGAGCTTATCTCTGTTGTAGGAGTCTCTGACAAGCCTATGTAATCATGCTCAAGTGGTGTAGTCATTGTAAGCAGCCGTGATATATCAACTGGGTGCAGCGGCGTCGTTTCCAATACAACCATAACCACCACATAAATACCCATCACTTGCTCCGTTAGGACGCTCGCCACAGTCCTTCACTATAACATCCAAAGTGGGAGCATCATTATCTCCAGTAATGACATGCTCCATTGAACAGATAACCCCCATTATTTTGATTACTCTACCAAAACGACATGCTTTCAACAATTAAAAGAATTAAATTAAAAAAGCTTTTACTTGTAAAAACATCATGAGCTCCGTTTCCAAGAGACTTCCATCACTGCAAAACTCCTATGTACAATCTTAGCTTGACAAGCAGTCTTTTCTCAATTTCTAAACCCGAAAGCAAACCATTGTCCTCCTAGAGTTGGGATTTACCATTGGCTGGTGTTGACTTTATATTATCCTCACCCCCCCGCGCCTGAGGCAAGAGCCTTTTGTTGTTCGATTGTACTGCGATAAATATGAGATTGTCTTTCATCATTCTGGCCTGCTCCCGGAACGAATACATGGGGAGAAAAATGCAACGCCAATGCCAAACTGATCTCTCTGTCACTCTTTGCCTTTCCATCATCATAAGATGCTTTGATTTTTCTCACTAGCTAAAACAGAATGAATTATCAAATTTCCATCTATCTTCACAAGCTTGTCATTTCTTGGAACATACAATGACGCAACAAGAGGGTCACTAGCATTTCCTGAACTAGCAAACTCGTCAGAACCAGAATGCTTCATATTTGGCTCTGCTCCTCCACCATGATCCTTCCAAGCATCAAATTTCTTATCCGAACCTTTAGCTCCATACTCATGATTAGTTCCATTGACCATCAAAATCCTCTAGTGACGCTGATCATAAACTCCATTACCAATATATCCAGACCCACCAGATATCGCATCTCAAATCCCACCATATCTTACATTTACCAAAGGAACTAATCCTCCAGACAACAACATAAAAACAATATGCCCAGAAAGTTAACACTCGCAACCTTCTTAGTTTTACTTTTACCTACATCACCTTCCTGTACTCATCCTTAGGAAACGGATATTGTCGAAACACTCATCTTCAACATATATGACTAGTGAGCATGCACAATAGCAGATAATACATAGCGCACCTCATATGAATATGTCAACAACTGAATAGAGATACTCCAAAACTTAACCAAAAATTTTCAGTCAGACAAAATATCAAACACTTTTAGTGCATACTCGATGAAGTAGAGGATTTTGAAGAGAACATGAACAATATGATTCAACAATTGACAAACGGAAGTTTATAACTCAGAGAGTGATTTAGCAGTGGTTCAAGACCAAAGTGTGAGGATAACAGAGTCATTTGCCGAAAATGCGAAGCACTTATTATTTGGGTAAGTGAATTTAGCAGAGACAACATAGATGAAGATGAGCAATACGAACCAGCAGATTGAAGGCCTCGAGAATCGCTCGCTCTGATACCAAATATTGAAAATAAGAAAAATACTAATGAAGAATTAAACAAGGATATGTACAAGAATGGAATGAACTTGAATGACTACATTGTATTAGTTCTTGTTGTTGCAAAGGATACTGATACAGAGTTTATATAGCCTCACTTAGCTAACCACTAGGTAGACAAACACTAGTGTGCCAACTAATAACACTAGTGTGCCAACTACAATAAAACAATAAAGGTACATAGACAAACAATAATGGTTAACACAACTTATTAACGTAACAGGTTTAAAGCAACTTGACATGTTTAAAGTAACTCCACTACTAACTACTCATTTGTTTAGATTAATTTCCAACAGAAGACAGAAAACCAGTCTGGGAACGGCCAAACCAAAGAAAAACTACCATTTATTGCGCACGAAAACTACTTATACCCAAACATATAGAACAATATATAAACACACGTCGGACATTACAACTTTACAAGTACAAGAGACTGGATAATCACATCTTTAGGTTACAATGATAGCAAACCTGCAATGTTTTTCTAATCCCGAATGTTCCGCCTCTTCGGCCTCCTCCTGTTCTTTAGTTCCCCTCCTAAATTCTGGACAACACCAGCAATCAGCCAGGGGTATCTATCAACAAAAATGTTTCCCATTACAATCCCAACAACAAGTCCACTTCTAAGTCCTGCTAATATGAATACCCAAATATATCCACCGCGAAAAACATCAGACTCGTCCTCTTCTTCATCACCTTCATCAGCTGGCCGTGTCTACACAGTTTCACATGTCTTGGATAAAGGGAATCCGCAAAGTCCGGCGTTCATCATGTAAGAACTGTTGTCAAATGTCTCGAATTGCTGGCCTTGTGGTATATGACCACTCAGGAGGTTGTAAGATACATTGAAGAAAGCGAGAAAATTAAGTTCTGATGCTAACTGCCGCGGAATGACTCCTGAGAGCTTGTTATGTGAAAGGTCCAGCGATTCTAGCTGCTTTAGATTCCCGATAGATGGAGGAATAGGACCAGTAAGCTCATTATTTGAAAGGTCAAGCGACTGAAGGGCCTCTAGGCTTCTAAAAGATTCAGGAATATACCCTGTGAATTTGTTTCTTGAGAGATCAATATAAGTGAAAACATTTAGAATCTCCTCGTAGTTCCTCTTCACACCTTTGTTCCTAAGAGTAATGGAGCTCGGATATTTAATAATCCAAGTAATAAGTATGTCTTTGTTCTGGTTTTGATATCTTACTCGTGTCTCTATATAGAGCTCCGCGTCTGCAGGACCAGAGATTCTCATAGCATTCCATATCTGGATATATTTAACAGGCAAATCACCAGTTAAATAATTGTGAGAGAGATCAATAATGCGCAGCATTGGGAACTCTGAAGAAATTCTAGGACTTCCCATCACACCATGAAACTTGTTGTCATGCAGAATTAAGACCTGTAGTCGCGGAATAGTCCCTAACCAAATGGGAAAAGTTTGTTCCGACTGATTAACTGATAGATCCAAAATCTGAAGCATTTTACAATTTGACAATGATTTTGGTACTTTCCCCGTTAAATGGTTTTGACTCAAGTCCAAAACATTCAAGGTGCATTCTTTTGGGTAAGGTTCAGGAATTGTACCAGAAAAATTGTTGTTTTGGAGAACAAGGGCAACAAGGGATTCCAAAGAATTGCTGAGACACCGAGGAATTGGTCCACATATGCCGTTATTCGACAAATCAAGTACTTCTAGAGACGTGCAATTACAAATTGTTGATGGAATATCTCCTGTCAATCTGTTATTATGCATATAGTACTTGACTGTATTTGGTGGTGGAACTGGAAGATTCCCTTGCAGCATATTTTCACTTATATCTATGACTTTTAAACTCTTACTTGGAAAAGCAAATGGATTGTGTCCCGTACTAGTTAGTAAGTTTGAAGAAAGATCAATATCTCACTACAAGAAATCTGGCTATAGACGATACCCCTCAGACAACACCCATGGAAAAAAGTGTTGCCCGAAATGATCAGACAACTAGTATTTTCGTGCTCGAAAAAGTATTGTCTAATCCTACATTCACACAATGGGCCAAAACCGTTGTGTGATAAATCTTACCAGACAAGCATTTCTTGACTAGGGGTGTTGTGTAAATGCATAAGTATTTTTAAGATTAGACAAGCGTTAGCAAATAAGCGTTGTGTGAATGCCTGCAACACAATATCCCGGAAAACCGTTGTTGTATTCAGACAAGTGTTTTTAGGTCTGTTGTCTAAGTAGCAGTCATACAATATGTTATCCATAGTGTTGTGTGACAGTGAACCAACACACAACATTTTTTAGAAATATTATGTGAATGAAGCATAGACAATACTTCTTAAAAAGTATTGTTAGAATGACAATTTTAGAAAATAACTTTTCTACATTTTTATAACTAAATTTTAGATTTAAAATAAATAATCAAAATAAAAACAATTATGAAAAGTAAATAAATAATGTACCTTTTTAAATAAAAGGTAATTTAGTAATTATAAGTAAATAGGTGAAAAGGTTAAAAACATTTCCATTTTTACCTTTTTACCAAAATAGGATTAAAGCAATACTATTCATCACCATCTTCAAGCTTTCATTCCAAGAACATGAAGAACACGAAGAACACAATAATCAATCTCCAATTTCTATATGTTATGGAACTCAAAATCCAACATATGATATATGAAATTGACCAGAAAAACAAGATCTACAACGTAGCATCTTCAGATTTCATAACAAACACTATTTGCAAATTGTTTTATTTTTAATCCTAATAATTTCGAAAAAAAATCGAATTTAAGAAAAAAAATCGAAATCACCTGCACCACATCTGTTGGCAAAAACACGTAGGGTTCGTTGAGAGCTTCAATTCGACTACAGGAGCGTCAAAATCCGAATTCAATAACGTCTTCGAATTGGACTTTGATCTTCAAGAACAATATTTACCGGAATCTATACTATTACAACGTTTTCGTTTTTGTTAAAATCTCGTACAAGCCGCCATTTTTATTTTTTGATTATTTTTTATCAACACTAACAGGAACGTTTATTAACATCCGTACAGTTCGATCATCGAAGAAATTATTCAAAAAAAATATTCAGTTAATCTGGATCGTGCTCGCTACGAGAAGCAGCACCTTTACTACTTTGTTATTAAAATCTCGTACAACCCGACCTTTTTATTTTTTGATTATTTTTTCCCAACACTAAAATGATTGTTTATTAACTTTCGTACGGTTCGATCGTCGAAGAAATCATTCGAATAAAATATTCAGTTAATCTGGATCGTACCTCGTTATAGGAACCAACACTTTTACTACCTTTTTTGTTAAAATCTCGTACGACCCGACCTTTTTATTTTTCAATTATTTTTTCCAAGCACTAAAATGATTGTTTATTAACTTTCGTACGGTTCGATGGTCGAAGAAATCATTCAAAAAAATCATTCAGTGAATCTGGCACGCTCCCTTTTACTTGAATCGGTATTATTATAACATTTTTGTTAAGATGCGGCACGACCGAGGCTTTTTAATTTTTGATTATTTTTTTCCAACACTAGAATAAGTATCTATTAACATCCGTGTGGTTCGATTGTTGATGAAATCATTTAAAAAAATCATTCAATGAATCTGGATCGTGCCCGTTACAGGAAGCATCACTTTTACTACGTTTTTGTTCAAATCTCGTACAACCCGACCTTTTTATTTTTTGATTATTTTTTCCCAACATTGAAATGAGTGTATATTAACATTCATACGGTTCGATCGTCGAAGAAATCATTTAAAAAAATCATTCAGTGAATCTGGATCGTGCCCGTTACAGGAAGCATCACTTTTAGTACGTTTTTGTTCAAATCTCGTACAACCCGACCTTTTTAATTTTTGATTATTTTTTCCCAACATTGAAATTAGTGTATATTAACATTCGTGCGGTTCGATCATCGAAGAAATCATTTAAAAAAATCATTCAGTGAATCTGGATCGTGCCCGTTACAGGAAACATCACTTTTACTACGTTTTTGTTCAAATCTCGTACAACCCGACCTTTTTATTTTTTGATTATTTTTTCCAACATTGAAATGAATGTCTATTAACATCCATACGGTTCGATCGTTGAAAAATAATTCAAAAAAAGTATTGAGTGAATCTGGATTGTGCCTCGTTATAGGATGTAACACTTTTACTACTTTTTTGTTAAAATCTCGTATAATCTCGTTTATTTTTTTCCAACACTAAAATTAGTACATAAATAAATGTAAAATTTAAATTTTTAAAATTGAAATCAAATAAATTCTTGATAAAATTGAAATAAAATTAGAATTTTATAAAAATATTTAAAAAATCAAAAAATGAAATGAAATAACACATTGAAAATGTTAATGGCGCACAAATTCCCCCCTTAGCCAAATTTTCCTCATCTTTTTTCCCTCCTTGTTTCTTGAAATTTCACTAAACCTAAATTCCCCCTTAGCCAATTTCGCTTCCCCCTCTTTTTTTCTGTACGCCTCTCCGTGACTCTTATGTCTCTATCTCTCACACACACCAACACAAAAGCCTACCTCACTCCCATTATCTCAAGTACTCACCTCTCTCACAGACATGAACCCTATTTATTCAAAAATCAAACACACAACTTAGATCAAAATCAATGTTTCTCTCTATCTTCATCTCTATTCATCGATTTGGGGGTTCTCCGATTCGGGTATTCTGATAATTTGGAAGTTCTTGGATTTAGGTATTTTAATCTCTATCTCACTTTGACCCCCCCTCTCTCTCTCTGAATTATATTCTTTTAGGTGGGTATTCATAGTAGCTTGAGTAATTGTATCTTTTAGATGGGTTTTTCATTAGGGGTATGTTAGATACTAACAAACTATGATTCATTATATTTATTCAGGGAAAGTAATTGCATTTTTGCCTAGATGTTTTACTTTTCTGCAAGTTTTCGTAGTTGGAACTATGAATCCAACTCTCCCTGTGATGGCTTGAACGGACTTGGACTAATGTTTGTCTAAAATGCAGCGTGTAAAGTACTATCGCCTTAATGAAGACGGGAAATGGGATGACCAAGGAACTGGGCATGTTACTATGGATTATTTGGAGGCCTAACTTTAGTAAGAAGCTCGTTGCTCCAGGGACAAGCCCTCTCGGTAGAACCTCACTTGCACAAATTTATAGTTATGACTTGGAAGGATTTGTGTTTTTTTCATGCTAACCTTGTCTACCTGTACTTAGGCTTTGCAAAGCTTTTTTGCTGCTCTCGTGTACTCTGCAAATACCAGCTTTGATGATCTCCTAGAGTCGCTTCTATTAACTGCTAAACCTTCTTCCAAGTCCGGCTGTGGTGTAGCAAAACAGGCTTATTTTCTATTGCACAATGTGTTGCTGTTCTTTGCCTCGCTGCAGGTGATCAGAAGTGTTCATCCACGGTGAAAATGCTTACAGCCATGTTGAAAGCTGATAGTGCTACAAATTCGGTAAGATTTGGAACCTCATGTTGAAAGCCATATTCTTCAAGTTCTGTTGATTTTTAAAATGTAGCATAAGTTCTGTTGATTTTTAAAATGTAGCATCTCTGAACCTCAATTTCACAGTACTTGTGTGCTTATTACTTTGCCTATATATCTTTTTTCAGGGAAAGCAACACCTTTCCTTGCTATGTTTGGGGGAAATCGGTCGCAGGAAAGATTTGAGCTCACATTCACATATTGAAAATATCGTTATCGAATCTTTCCAATCTCCCTTTGAAGAGATAAAATCTGCGGCCTCTTATGCACTTGGGAACATTGCTGTTGGTAATCTATCAAGGTATCTGCCCGTTATACCTTAAAACCACTCCATTTCTTTTTGTCCTGAGAACTTTGAAGTTTGGAAGATAACAAGGTCAACATGGAAATGGATAAAAATAAATTAGACAGCATATTTTTGTCTTTTACTATCACCAATTTCTCGTATGATTGACAGTGGTACATTCTCATCACTGCTCTGTTAAAGAAGAAAAAGCTCAAGAATCTGTTAAAGAAAGTGATATCGCTGTCCTGCCTGATCAAGTAACTACCACTGATGTGAATCAGGCAGCGGCAGTTGAAAATAAGAGTGAGGCGCTACCCAATGGAAGGTAACTACTAACTAGTATGTTCTGTTGAAGTTGTTTTTCTAATTGTAGTTTCTTAAGTTATGTGTTATATAATTTCTCGCTAATAAATTGCTAGGACTGTCCTATACTCGACAAGTAAAATTAAGTCAGCTGTGAAATGTTTCAATATGATGCAACTAATTAGTAGATATTGAATCATGTTCTGCCGGAAATTGAATTAGCCCACATCTGTGTATTTTTCTTTGTACTAACAATTTGAAGAAATACATACATTTAAGTAATTGCTACACTGTACCTTCTTATATCATTGAGATCAAGTCAGCTCTATCAAGATCCTTTCCTTTGTCTTGCATGTGCTTCTTCTTCTTCTTTACTGGTTTAGTTTTGCCGGTTAATTGTGGCAATTAAAGTATGCGATTGGTGATTGTGGATGGCCTGATTTGTGGAATTTAGGGATTCTTGAATTCACTTGAATTAGATTAATTAGTAATCTATTAGCTTGGTAATAAGTAGTGATTATGAATGAATTGTTGGCTGATGATTTTGTGTCTAACGACCATCTGTAACGGCTGAATTATTGTGGAATTCAGATAGAGCCAAACAAAAATGCATTACCAGGTTTTAAGCTATGTCCGCATTGCTAGAGCTCAAAAGTCAAATACCACCATTTCGTTGGCCATAACCTTCCAGCATGTGAGTTTACTAGGGCTTATAAATTTCTTTAACTTGTCACTCAAGTTTCTCGAGCCGCTTCTACGGCTAGTTGTCCACTTCTCAGACTTGGGCTTCTGCTAATCGTGGTGATAAAGCACTCCAGATTTCTCCCGGTAGTTATGATGAAAGAGCCTTTCAAGGTTTTGGGTTTTGTGTTTTCAGAAGCGAGGAAGTTCAACATTAGGTTTGTGCTAAGTGTTTAAATACCTCATTGATTCTAATGTTTATTTTACCATTTTCTAGTCGCGGGACATTAATATTATCTCCACCTTAGGTTCTGGTTCGAATTACTACCACTGCTATAAAAATAGATTTATGGAACAATAACAATAAAATATTATCTAAATAGGGATACGCGGGCACCTGCTCTCTACACCTGATTGAATTCTTTACAGGAACCAATCCTACCCTCACCTTGCTTTTAATTGCTTTTAAATTCTTTACAGTCCTTTTCCTCATTTTTAGTTCTCCATTCCTTTTAGTTTCATTTGCTTTGACACACATATGGGAGATTTAATGTAACACCTCATACATTACTTTATCAGATTAATGATAATGATACTAGCAGTCAGCGGATACAACAGCCTCCACTGTTGGATTTATCATCCATCCGCAGGAGCTACCACAACTACCCGGACTTTCTCCACTACAATTGGCCATAAGAAATCTAGAAAATCAGGTATATCGTTCCGTTCCTTGCATCTCCTATCAAATGCGTGTACACATATATACTTACCAGTTTAACTACCTATATGTCACATGGTGCAGGTTTGGAATGCTAGAGAAATGCCATGTTCAGAATAAATTAAACCAAATATGAAGAGGCAAAAGGCCTCTAAAATCGAGTCTAAAACAGCTAGCAAGAAGGTCTGGAACAGCAGAAACGCAGTAGCTATTAAACTGAAAAAACAGCCCACACTACAAGAAATCTGGCAATACACGACACGTATCAGACAACACCCATGGAAAGCAATCTACTATATGCTAGATCCTGGAAAGCAACAGGAAGAGATAAAGCAATCTACTATATGCTTGATTTAATTTCTATGTATACAATTTTTACATAGAAATTGTAGATCAATTAGAAATTTTTGTATTGATAAATTTATTGATTCATTATTTGGTTGGGGGAATTATTTAAAATCATTTTTTGTGTACATAAACTATTGTCTATTATAGAGAAACACAACACACACTATAAAAAAATTTCATCTTGTCCTAGTTGTGTAAATAAAATTAATACAACACATTAAAAGAAACAAAACAGTTGTCTATAGAGAACTACAATAACAGTTCTTGGAATACTAAATAGTTGTGTGAGGGCACTCATGCAATGCATTTGTTTCTAAAAACCATTGTATCACAAATGATTGAACAATAGCTTTTATTTCAAAAACCATTGTCTTTTCTTCTAAATAACAACAGTCGAAAATTAGAAAACACTTGTCTGAAATGATTTCAGACAAGAGTTTTTTAACATACTGTTGTTGTTACTAGGTATCAGACAACAGTTTTCAGGTGGCTTTTACTTGTCTTTCAACTTTCACACAACAGTTTGATGTGTGTTGTCTGAGGTGTGTATCAGACGACTTCTCAATAGTCAACAGTTTCTGGTATATTCAGACAACACGTTTTGCATGTTGTCTAAAGCAAAAATCCTTGTAGTGTCTTGCAAACTATCACTGGCATTCCATATCCAGTGTGGTATTGTTCCGTGAATATAGTTTTCACTCAGGTACAGTACCTCCAAATTATTCTGAAACCTAAGAAAATACGGAATTTCTCTCAAGTTACAAGAATTCAGTTGTAATATTTCAAGCTTGGGAACAGTGAAGTTAATCTGATGGTTGGTAAGTAAAGTTATCCTGTTATCAGATAGACTAAGAAAAGAAAGCTTTTGGAGGCTCAGAAATGTGTCAGCCTCAACTAAACCATTAAGACTATTGTGACTAAGAGAAAGGTATTCAAGGTTCTTGAGTTGAGTGAATGAGCAAGGAATTGGTCCTGTTAGGTTATTAGAGTCCAACCTTAGTTTAGTTAAGTGGGTCATGTTCATAAGCCACAATGGGATTTCCCCAACGAAATTATTATGAGCAAGGTTAAGAACAGTGAGTTGGGTTAGATTTGCAAGACACAGTGGGATATTACCTGAGAAAGAGTTTCCAGAGAGATCAAGGACGGTCAAAGACTGCAGGTTTCCAATCGAATCCGGCAGGTTACCAGAGAACTTGTTTTCGGAGAGATCAAGGAAGGTCAACTTAGACAACACTGACAGCTCAAGTGGGATTTGGCCAGAAAACGCTGAGAAGGAGAGGTTAAGACTGGTTAAACTTAAAAGATGGGCGATTCCCGGTGGTATTGGAGAGTGTTTAAAGTTATTGTCATATAAGTCAAGGGTTTGAAGGTGAACGAGGGTAAAGATGGTACTGTTGGAAGGAAGAGTACCATAGAGTACTGTTGGAGAGAGACACACGCACACCATCAATCGACACACTTTACTGTATATATAACCCACACATATATACAGTATATACACACGCACACATCGCACGCACGCACAGCAATTCACGCAGCACACAAGGTTTTTGCAAGGGAGAACAGAGAAGAGATGAGAGGGATAGCGTCGACTAGCCACAAGAATCAACAAAATCCGGACTTTCAATAGATGTGAGTGAGAAAATCGAAAGTGTAGAGGGAGAGATGAGAGAATTAAGAGATAATTCGAGAGATTTGGAGTAGGTTCTAGAGACACCAGCTGAAACTGAAAAATGGGAAACAACACTGTTGAATCTAGGGATTTTGATAGGAAAAGAAATGTATTTTCGAAATTTCACATAGATTACTTTTTTTTAAACACTAAAAATCCACTTGATAAAATAGAAAATAAATGTGTGGTATTTGATAAAAATTACAAAATTAATTTTAAAATGTATAAAATAAAATTATCTATCTCCCCATATTTTTAAAATATTTTTAGGATCAAAAATGAATTAAATATGAATTTTACAAGTTTTGATCCTTTAAATACAATAAAACTCTTAAAATCATTTTAAAATACCTAAACACCGAAAGTAATTCCCCCACTGATTTTAAAAACTAAATAAATATACAAAGATAGTATTATAAAAGATTTCATAATTTTTAATAGCTCCGATGATTTTATAAAATTTTAGTATTGTCATATATGTGTGGGTTATCGCATTCAACCCCAGACCATGAGCAGCAATCACTACTCCTTTCTCCTCTACCCTTCCAAGATTCAGTCTTTGGATAAGCAGATGAATCACGGGAGGCAGACTCATTAAGAGAAAGACTTTGTTTGAAACTTAACAAAGCAGACCTCTCATGATCGTGGCACAATGTAGGACTGGAGGGGATTGACGTACTTACCGTAGTATAAACAAGAAGAAGTGAGTACAAAAGAAACAGAAATAGGGAGTTTTTAAGGATAACTGGCACCATAGCAGATATATTACTTTTTTTCTTATGTGCTGTCTGAGTTTATGCATGGCTAGCCATATATAATAAAAATAAATAAAGTTAAGTGCATAGAGCTAGACACACTGAGATCCCGTGTCTAATTTGGCTACTAATAGTCACAACATCAAACATGTTCACACCAAACAAAGTTCCAAAACAGGAAGACTTGCTTATATATGAGTCAATGCATATATGTCTTCTGTACTTGCAGTTCTTTCTAACTAGAACACCGGAGAGATGGCTTATAAACAAAGAATTCCTTGCGATACGAATCTCTTTTAAGCTACAATCAGTACTAAAATTTAGCAAAAAAATATAGAGAAAAGCAGGGTTGTGCATAACCGAAACTTAATTTTAGTTTGGTTAACCGAAACCAAAATGTACCCAAAATGGTTACTGAATCGATTTTAATTCGGTTATAATGCCTAAGGAATTTATTTTTTTCAATTATAATCGAAAACCGAAACTAAAAACCAAAGGTTTTAAAAATTATAGAAAATTGCAAATTAAAGAAACATATTTTTCTTAACCAAAATTTGAGAAACTAATAATAAATTAAATGTGCTAAATTCGGAAGGAATTGAAGCAAACAGAAGTTTTATACTTGCACCTCCGCATGAATGATAATATTTGATGATATAATAAACTTAAATTATATGGGTAAAAGGACTTTAGGAGAATTTTCTAAAATTAACCATTAAAATGAAGACACATCATTACAATTATTAATACTAGCTTATATCCCGTGCAAAGCACGGGTTACTTTGTTTTTTTTTTAAAATTTGTTTACAGTTTAGTATATATAATATTTTAAACATTATTTTTAGTTTAATATTAAATCTAAATTAATATGGTATTGGTGGGAATCGAACCTTCAACCTTTTTATATAACATAATCTAGTATTAATTTTATATTAAAATGTTGTTGGCGAGATTCGAACCTTAGACCTTCAACTTTTAGTATTCTTGTATCTAACGGTCATGATCTATTTGAATTGAAGATCTAAGTGTCGTGAATGAGGATAACCAAAAATAAGGGGATAACAAAAACAGAAGTTTTATACTTGCACCTACGCATGAATGATATTTGATGATATAAACTTACTACATAATTATATCCTTATATATAATATTTATCAACATTTCTAAATATGTAGATTTAAAATTATTTAAATAAGAAATAGGAATTGGTTTTAGGAAAGTCTTAAATTCTATTTATAAAATCATAACCATGGAATCTAGCAGATACACAAAAATTAGAAAAAAGTTGGGGGTGTTTCGGGAACTTATTTTTCAGAATAAGTCAACTTATTTTAAGACAAAGTTAGAGATTTATAACTTTTTTTTGAAAAAATTAATTTTTTTTACAACTTATAAAATCTCAAACATATATTAAATAAGTTCATGAATTTGCTTCCTGTCATTGAAATGTGGCACTGTCTTCGTCTAGCCGAGAACGTTCAATTAACAATTTTTCCACAGATAAGGTTTGAGAAATGTATGTCAGTGGTATACGTACCTTGGGAGTTGTTGTATCTCTTTCAAGCTACAAGCACGGAGTCTGGACAATAATCTCTTCTAAAGATCCATTTTTTTTTTAAAATTTTCTTTTTTAAATCGAACTTTTTTCTAAACCATTAAATATAATTATCTCAAAAAATAGGCAACAAGAAACAAACGAGAAGTCCCTATTGTTTCTAAGAGATATAATAATTACTTTATTTTACTAAATAAAATTGTTCATAATATTTTTAGAAAAGGAGAAATTAATGTTACCCATAATATTTCTAGAAAAAGAGGAATTTTAGTTAGAAAATATAGAAAAAATGATACGTTTTGGCTGAAAGAGTATCAGTTAATTATTAGTATTATAATATTTTTATTTTTTATTAAATAGAATCGCCCGTGATATGATTGGAAAAAGAGAGATTTTAGTTAGAGAAAATAGAAAAGGTAACGTGAAAATTTAAAAGGTGACATGTTTTAGGTGAAAAAGGTAACTGATTAGTTTATAGTAATTGATATGGGCTAAAAGTAAGCATTAAGGACATTATTAATGATGTGTTAGTTAGACCTAGCCTGGTCCAAATACGAAGCTCTTTAATGAGGCCCGAAACCCTAATTAAATATTAATTTCGTAATTAATATTGAGGGCTAATTAACAGCTTGCAAATAAGAGTCAAATAAGGATACAATATCTTTATGAGTAGCCTCCAAGGCACCTAATCGCACAAGGAAACTGATTTCTACAAAGAAGGATCTAGAATCGGGTCCAAGGAGGTGGCTTCCACCAAGTCTCCTAACCCTATTTTAAATCTTAGGCTCCCAACGCCTATAAAAGGGTCTGACCCCTCATTCTCAGAACTACGGTTTTGGCTTGATTCTCAACTTCGAGATACGTAGGCATTATGTCAGGACCGATCAGTCTCGAACGCAGAAATAACCATTAAAGCTCGAAGCTCACCATCCCTTGTATTTAATACATACAAACCCTAGCCGCAATTTACGAACCCTCGTTTTTATTCCACAACATTTGGCGCCGTCTGTGGGAAGACAACATCAACCATGGTTCAAACACGAAGAACAACACCTGCCTCAACTGAGGCAACCACCATTACCTTTGTTCCATACGTCGTCACTGAACAGGGGTATGTACCCCCCATCAACGGAGACAACCACTCAACCTCAAGTTTCTCAACCTATAGAGATGACTCCCCATGCTGAGAGAACTTTACCCGTGGTCTTCCATCCAAACTAGGAGACCAACCCTCTTCGGATGGTGGTCTCTCCTCTTGTTAATCGTTCACTATTTCGGGGGTACAGATCTCCACCACAAATCTCCCAGAAGCACGAATTCGGCATATAAGCCGAATTAAAGCACATAAACTAAAACTAAAACACCGATGATCCCCGGCAGCGGCGCCAAAAACTTGTTAACACTAATTCACGCAAGCGTACGTGATCACAAGTAATATAGATATAAGTCAAGTTCGTTCCCACAGAGATCTGGTTTAGGTTTCAATTCAGTTATTGTACCTATGCAACAATGTATGGTTTTTACTCACTCATAAGACAATTAACAAAATTTGGGTTGTGGTTAACTAAAATTAACTAACAAGCAAATTAACAAACTAAGATTTAATTAACTAATGTGAATTGAATTCGAATTACTTATGTAAGAGAAAACATGGGATCCTAACTTCTTTAAATACTTTGTTTAGATCTGACGCCTTTAATCACTATATGCAATGGTTATGATATCTGATCGGACAACACGAAACAAGTACACGCTACCTGTCAGTATACGTATACCAAACTACCCCCCGAATACTCGAGGTGTTGGACCAAGCGGCTATGTCCTGCAGATACATGAGCCGTATCACCCTCCTTACATTAGAGGCTTGGGCCCTGATCAAGGATATTATGACTACTCTGGTCCTTATACTGATGATTCTTCATCTGAGGATGACGATCGTGATCAAGCCCCGAGGAGGCGACATCCAAGAAAGGAGCCAATAAGGCGTACTCGACGAATCCATGATGGACCCCCAATAATAGCTGCTGAGAGAATCAATGTTTATGAGGCCGAGATTCAAAAGCTGAAGGAAGACATAGCAAGAGAGCAACTAAGACAGAATTAGAATCGACCTCCTACAACTTTAGGAGAGATTCCCTTTGTTGATCTGGAAAGGCCTTCAAGGAGGCAAAGAAGGGCTGATGCCCCAACGGGAGGAGCTACAAGGGCAGAGGCCCCAAAGGGTGATACCAAATATTTGATGCCACTTGGAGATCCCAATGATCCCGCACCACCGTTCATTGAGGAGGTGATGAATGCTCACATCTCCCGAAAGTTCAAGATGCCCGCCATCAAGGCTTATGATGGAACGAGTGATCCCACAAATCACGTTAGGACGTCCTCAAATGCACGGCTTTTGCAGCCTGCTAGTGATGCTCTCAAGTGTAGGGTGTTCCCTCAAATCGTAGCGGGCATGGCTCAAAGATGATATAGCCGTTTGGCTGAAAATTCAATTGGCTCTTTCAAGGAGTTGAGCATGGTCTTTATCAACCAGTTTGTTAGTGGGAGAGTCCACGAGAAGAGTTCTGCAACCCTCATAAAGGTGATACAAGGAAGGAATGAGAACCTAAGGGACTACCTCAAGCGCTTCACCAATGAGACGCTGAACATCCCCGACTTGGAAAACAAAGTAGCTATGATAGCCTTGGAGAATGGGACATTGAATATTTTCTTTCAAATGCCGTTAGTTAAAAATCCCCTTACGAGCATGATTGAGCTCCAAAAAACGGCGATCAAATACATAAAGGCTGAGGAAATCATGAGGAAAACAGAGGTCTCTACCGTAACCGGTGAAGACGAAAACTCTTAGAAGCGAAAGACAGAGCAGGAGTATGATGCTAGGTGTAACACCCCCAGATCCGGGGTCCGGGATCCGGTGGTTACGGTTTCCAATTCTGTCCATAACAATTGAACTTTCCTTAACATAAAGTAAATTACGTCTCTATAACCCAACACAACAATATAAAACACACCCGTTATAGTCCCAGAGATGAAATCAGAGTAACAATCAAATTTTTTATTAATCACATTATGAGTTCTTACAATCCAAAAAGGATTTCAATATAAATACATACTCTTTGCCATCCATTTACATAAGTCATACTAGACTATATTCTTGGTACTGAAAGAATAAATATATCCTACCAATAGCTTCTTCTTCAGCTCTGGTAGTCTCATCGTCCTCGCCCGCGTCGAGTGCGCCTTGTGCGAGTCATCTGGGCTAGCTGTTGTTGTGATATAATAATAAAGCAAGGGTGAGCAATAGCCCACCAACAATAATATATAACTGAACGATAATGTATAACAGTTCAAACGTATCTTTCAAACCATATGCCATGCATTTACGGAAATGATGCCAGTATAATATGAACGATGAAGTTACAAGGTAACTTAAAGTATTTGCTTGTAGAAATATCTGCTACATCAAAGTAAGCGAGATATTCTTATTGTTATTAAGAAGAGGAGTTTGCAAGAAAAGGTTGCAATTCCAGTTATGACCCTTTTTCCCAACTCTGCCAACAGTAATCATGTTGCAGGAAATAAATAAATTTGGATGATGAACCAATGATGGAGTATTCACCGCGCCCGCTGTTCCAATCTTGATGATCAGTCAAGATCGTACAGCTCAATTTAGATTTACTACCGGTAGAAGGAAGAACTGACGGCTTTACTTGTATACCGCCTTACTAGCTCTCCCCGGCCAACGGTTGGGCCAAAGGGGATGGACCGGCGCTACTCGGCCTCTTACACGACTCCTAGTTCAAATAGAATTCATGATTCTGAATGTAACGTTCGTCCCCCTTTCCCCAAGTATAATACTTGTTGATAAGACTCCACAAAGTAGTCGTATCTAGTTGGAAAGGAAAATTTACCAATAACTCCCAAGCTATTACTTGGTAACGGATATTAACTTGTTCCAGTAATCTTACCCCTCGAAAGATGAGAAGGTAAGCAACGACTTAATAAGTCAACAGCACCCGAGTTGCGGGTGAAGGGAATACTTTATGACCGGGAAGTCGACAAGATAAATAACATTTTCCAAGTAAGGTTCCCTTATTATTAAGGAGATAGACTCAAAGAAGAATGATGTCTGAGAACCTTTCTTGATATAAGATTAATAATAATATGACTCCGAGATATTTTCTGTAATAATCGAAGAAGATAAACCTTATCGAGGTTATTCTTAGTATGGAATAAATATTCAGAGAATATTTATTGAATTAAAATATTTTACAGATTATTTAGGAATATGAAAGAATATCTTTAATCTGAGTATTTCCCAAATAATTCTTGAAGAAATATCGAGAGAATATTTATTGCATAATTAAATAATCAAATGAATATTCAAAATAATATTCATTACTTAATAAGTCCTGAAAGGAATATTTAAAATATTTAAAATAATATTCGATGATTAAATAGAACCCTGGATGAATATTCAAAATAATATTCATAATTAATTAGGAATTTAAATGAATATTGATAAAGTAATATTCATTTAATGAATAATATTCTAAATGAATATCCAGTAAGATTCATTTAGTAATCCAAGCTTTAAAGGAATATTCGATATAATATTCGATAACTAAATCAAGCTTCAGATGAATATTGAAGATAATATTCATCAAGTACTTAATATCTTAAATGAATATTCAAAAGTAATATTTATTTAATAAAATAATATTCTAAAAGAATATCCAAATAATATTCATTTAATATTCTCATCTTTAGAAGAATATTCGAAATAATAATCGATAATCAATTCGACTCTGAATGAATATTGACAAATATTATTCGTCGAATGATTACGTTCAAATAATTATTTGAAGTAAGGATCATTAAATAAATAATCCCGAACGAATATTCAAATAATATTCGTTGCCTGAATAATGGAAAATATTTACTTAAATATTTTCCTTCGAGGTAATCTCGATATATCAAGAAATATTGACTCCCGGTCTAGAATGATGAATAAGATGTATACGCCCTTCTATGAGGGTCTTACAATAATCCGGCTTATAACTGATACGATAGCTATCTAGCTTATAAGCCAACAATAACATTCAGGGAACAAGTATATCAATTCAACTTGAAAGTAGGCATGCTTGCAATGGCATATGTATATCAGCAATCATATATATATATTTATTCAATCACAACAACAGCCTAAAAGAAGGGAATTGAAACTTGCCTGGTAGTCGAGTACGGTAAGGGGTAGTGGTAGCGGGTCCCGGTTCAGCTTGGTGATCTATAAATAGCCAAAGCATTCGGGATTAATCACTTAACATATTAAAAGTTAAGTTATTCTTAAATCGAAACACGTTCTCAAGTTATCTCGTTATACCCCTTTTTGTGGATTACTTATTCTCACTGATCCGACCCGACATTCGTTCGTTAATACGACATGTCACTGCACTTATACTTGGGACATACTTAAGTCATATGAGTTCTAAGGTTGATCGTTACGAACCAATATTATACTCCGAGTTTTATCGCCCGTTTTCTAAGTGTTTTACCGAAGTTATAAAAGAGTCGTCTTTTAGGGGTTCGTTCGCGTTTAACCTCGACTCGAACATTTTTAATAAATCGAAAAATGATCCTTTTGACATACGGTTTTCTTTCACGCCTTCCTTTTTACCTCTAGTATTTATTTACCAAGATTCGCCATGACGTTACATAGTTTACGAGGGTTCAATTACAGTTACGAACTTTCGTTTACGGATTCGAACTACTTTTAGTAAACCGGCCGTAATTCCTAAACCGTAAGTCCGTTTCACGTGATCTTTATATCAAAACGAAGCTTATAACATAAGCTATCCTAACATGGCAGAAAAGGTTCTGGACAGTAGGGTCTTGATGTGAAAAATGGCATACAAAACATGATATTATAAAATCGGGCATTATAACGGCTATGTTTACACGCTTTTCCAAATTTCTATCATCCTCAAATCATCCTCCAACAACAACCAAGTCAAGACCTAAAGTTTATCATCTATTCTAAGTAATGATATCTCAAGAACAACTCAAATCCAACAAGTATGAAATATCAATAACAACCAATTATGCATACATGGATCTAAGCATACTAACACCTCTCCATCATATATCCATCCAAAAAGATCCATAAACTCAAAGTAGTACTAAGGGTTCTTGAGCTTTATACCTTCCTTGGAGAGTGAATAACACTTGTTAAGCCTTGAATGATCCTTAAGTAGCCTTGGTATACTTGAATCAATCAAAAGAAAACAAGAACACAAAGTTAATACTTAAAAGTTACTATTCATCATCATCTTCTTGATTTTATATCTCAAGATTGGTATGGAATTTGAAGATGAAATTCATAGGATATCTTAGTTATGAAATATAGGACTCACCTTAATTTTCTTGAGATTTAACAATGGTTGGAAGTTGGACTTTGGATCTTGAATTATGCAAGAAGTCGAATGGAAGGAGAATGGGGAGTGGTGGTGTTTGCTTGGCTTGGTTCCTTGCTCTCTTGCATTATTGTGAAAATATCTAACATAAAGTTGCTTTATTAAAGGTACTAGGTCATGGCATACATCATCTTGGTGGACAAGTGTTTAATTTGGTGTGGTAGGATGAGAAAGCATGCTAAGTACTTGGTTTGATTGCTAAGATTGCTAGTTAGCTTTGTAACTAGCTTGGTCTCTTTGATCTTATCTTGCATAAATTGATTATGTCACCTTCCACTAGCTCATCATACCTCTTGGCTCTCTGCTTGTCTCTTTGTCCGGTTATTGCCCGTTTCGATTGATCGTTCGTAGGAATATTTCACGGATTTCTAATTAGGGTTTACCGGGAATCCTTTTTAATATTAATACTTTCATTCTCCATCTTTCATTCTAACTTTCCAATTTATATTCCGTAAATCCATTCGTTAAATACTTAAGGCTATCAGTGTCCAGGGAACTCTTGGAGAAAATAAAAGTGCGGTTTTTCAGAATCCGACAGCTTTTACATACACTTATTTTCCCCCTGGATCACTAATACGAACTCGGAAATCCGTTCCGAATACTTCTATATAGTGTCGTCTCATATTATTATATACTCCCACCAAAACACTATTCATTCTGTATTCTTTACTTGTTCTCTTAGGGTGGTACAATTGTCCGTATTCTCTTTCGATCGTTCCTTATCCTTTTTACGGAACTACTGGATTAATCGTTACCGATCTGGATGACATGAGAATATTTTCCTACTTGAAATTGCCATATCTTATTCCCTTAGAAGATAGATTATTCTTACCTATGTTGTCACCCTTTAGCGTTCTTCAAGGCATAGAAATAATAAAGTCGAATTCCATTCATTCTTTCCAAATATCAATTATTACATTGTAGCCATAACCACTCCTCAGTGGTTTCCTACTTTCATTCTTAAATCAAATATAATAACATCCCAAAATATCAAATCCTCAAAGTTAATATCTCAATTCTTGGATTATAATAATATTTAATCCACTGTCCGGTCAAATATTAGTCCGAAAAAGAATTTGGAATTTCTGAATTCCGATCGTCTCTGCATTCACTTATTTCCTCCGCGTATTAATAATATGACTTCGAAACATCCATATCACGTCCCGTACATAGGGTGGCGTGAAAAGTTTTCCAACTTACAAAATCACTAATCATCCACCAAATTACTATGCACGTACAGGAAACACTATGCACGTACGGGAAACACTATGCACGTACGGGAAATACTATGCATGTACGGGAAATACTATGCACGTACGGGAAACACTATGCACGTACTCATTTCCCTTCAAGGATCCATTAGCTCCTTCCTGGATGGTAGATTATTCTTATCTAGGTCCTCAACCATCGAATTACTCTATTCTGACAATATACCAATGCATCAAGATCATTGTCCAAAGTAATATCCATTCATTACAATCATTGTTCCTCATTTTATCATTACTTAATAAAAAGTTTTAATTATATCCAAAATTTGGGGTTCTTACAGTCTCCCCTCCTTAAAAGGATTCCGTCCCGGAATCAGGTAGGAAGCAAAGAGTCGTTTGCCTGTCGTTCACTCTTTAGCTTCCCGGTCAATTCTTAGTCGTTCTACCCTTCCTCAGCACATCTTCTAGTGCTACAATTCATACTTTATCCTTTTTCCATCAACGTTGCTACTTTTCGTACAACTCACTATCCGGGTTATACTCTTACTCAGTCTTATCCTTATTGATACCTGCAGTAACCTTGGTATCACTATCACCCTACGATTCGGAGGTAACCTCGCTCGTACTGTGCATTTCCTGATTGCTTTAATCTTCGCAATCTCGATCAATATAGAGAAGTGGAAAGATTTATTGAGAGATCACTATGATCAATTGAACATTTGTTATATTGCATAGTTAGTACAGAAGGGGGCCAGCCTTTAGTACTTGACAAGCAATTAAACAAGTCATGGCATTCCACTTAGACTTCTATCACATAGACAGATAGTCACGTAGCAGTACCTCCCTTCCTAAAAGGGTTGTTCTTCTCAATTCATAAAGAAGATGAATAAGAGAGAAGAAGAGTAAAGAGTTCTAAAGGATTATAGAAAGCTTTCATGATTGTAGAATATCATACTCAGAATTTACCTCTGAACTATAGAGGTTTATCAAAGAAGAAATTAATCATAATTATATCCAATACTATTTGATCGCAATCTCACGTGTCAACATATCTTGCTGCTTTGTCCATTATTCTATGGACAAATACTCTTGTTCAATCTTAGTGATACTCACATTCGGGAAATCCTTCAACCTTTCAGGTTAAATCTTAGATTTCTCACTTGACATCATTATTACTGACATCCCATATCATGTTACTAGCTTTTTCATAACTATAATATTGACACTATCAGGTTGTCATCCTGAGAATTCATTAGAAAACCCATTCATAACATTCCTTGCTTCTCATTCCATAGTTGCTTCCCCAGCCTTTTCTTTATCAATCACATCCTTCTTATTAGCTGATTCTTACTCATTTCTATTATTTACTTTCACCTTCACCTCTTTATTGAGACACCTTTTTGCACTTGGTACCTCTTTATCGGTATTCCGTCACATTTATTCTATAATCATCACGTTATTCCAATTTAAACTTTCCGAAATGAATCTGGCCCGATTCCTTTAACTTAGATTCATATAATCTACTTCTGCCAACCTTGTTTCTCATTACTTGTTCTTTTCTATCCGTGGTTTTCCACAGGTTGTCTTTCGTAAGTCAGACCAGGTTGTATATCTACATGCTCGTACTCCTATCATCTGTTGAACATCTGCATTTTACTGACGTAGCCTGGCCACATGAAAACCCGTTATGACCGTGCTATAAGCCTTGGGGGTAAGGCTGGCTCGAATACCGCCGTCCGAACACTTTAAACTCTCAGGTGGCCCAATAAGTCTCGGGCTCAACCGCCCTTCCCTCCAAGTCTCATTAATTCTTTCCATGGGAATATCTTTAACATCACGAATTATCAACCTCATATTCTCTATCTTGTTTGTGCAGAAGTACACTAACACAAACTTTCTTGTCATTCATCAACATGCCATTTAGCTTATCAATAGCAGCACTTTCTTTATCTTTACATTGTCATCTACTTTCTTAGAAGAATCACCATCACTTGTTGTTTACGTAGTGCATTAATAGCTAACCCTACGGGTTTCAAATCCCTTAGGGAGACAAAGTAATCACTATTCCTTATCCATAAGGAACAATTCCTGAACTTGTTGTAGATATAACATGAAGTAGATAGAATTGCAGAAGGGTTTCAGGCATCGCAGCTAGGTCCGGTTGATGAAACTATCACTTATGCATCTTCCATAAAAGACTGGAAACTTAACGGTTTACTTCATCAATTTTATACCATGGTCCTGGTTTGCCTCAAAACGGGACCTTCTAAGGTACGTAACATGCTTAAGACTCCATCGGGAATCGAATCTTTACTTAAACTATTATTACTGTTAATTCTTGCACAATCATCAGAAGGAATGTAAATTCCTCCCTTCCGATATGACCTTCAAGGTCCTTCCAAATATCATCCTGTTTCTTCGGTATGAACATTTGTAATTATTCCTTTATACTTAGATTGTCGGCCACCTCATTGGCCTTTCTTGATGATAATGATTTCTTGTAATCCTTGTTCTCTGGATACATTTCAATTCTCATCACTGTTGGGTGAAAGCATTCTCCCTTAAGCTCTGCTGAAGGAGAAAAATATATCTATCAGTCTTTTTCCATAAGTCATTGCTTCCACTTACCCGTGGGAACTTTATCACGTTTATTCCCAATCCTACTTAGGATACTTCTTTTCTTAGTTCCTTCCTTAACTTAGGATAATCTCAACCTTTATAGGTTCAGTCCATACTCCCTCAGGGTTTCATACATGCATCATCTGGTATATTGTTATTGTATCTTACATTCTCTTCTAAACTTCTAGTTGGAAACTCAGAATATTAACTTTTCCTTGTAAGGTTTCTTAGGTCGTCCTCATCATTCCTCCTGTATTTTCTAGGTACAGGGTATGTCAAAACGTCATTGATCAATACTCTAATAATTCTATCTCTGTTCTTTCCAGAACTCTTTTTAATAATCTTTACAGGTCATTGTTGCCTTAGCAATTCCAACTCATATCATCTGAATTCATAATGTCTTTATTTGGGTTAATGCCATCCCTTGTGCATTCCCTAGGGTTTGTCTTAATTTATGGATATCTTATCCTTAATTCAACTGCCAAGGAATTCCTGCATCCTATAATTGGCGGTCAAATCATGTATCCTTAATAAGGGTCTCTTTTCAATCATTCTTATTTGATAATCGATCGGTGGTTTAATGCCACCCTCTTCTTTCAGATAGTTGTCAGCCTATTTGGCCTCAGACAAAATTCATACAGCATACTGTTCAATTTCTGACCTTTTCTATACCCTCTTCATATACCTTCATTGTTTTCTTTCCTCCGTCATAATATATTCATGGTATTCATGATACCCTAACATCATACATCTCAAGTCACTATACTTCCATTTTACTCGAAATCTTGGACAACCATATACACATGAGTCACTTTAGTACGGGTGACCCCATCCCAAAAAGGTCTAGTGAATTCCCAATCAAAACATGGGTTGTCGGCAGAAGATTCAAACGATCTCATTAATGTTTCCTTTATATCAGAAGCCCTTGCAGTCGGTGCTTTCTTAGAAGCAACCCTGCTTTGTCTTTTCATTGCTGGTCTAGTCACTTTATAGTCCGTTGGGACTTGGCCTCAACTGGCCACACATAAAAATATATGATTTTAGGGGTTGGCTAATAGCATTACTTTTCTAGCAATTGTCGGCATAGTGCCTTCTTCTTTGATACCTTTCTACCTTTCCAAAACTTTACTCCATATAAGTCTTAATCGACTACTCGGCACCGTCTCCGGTCACCTTTCCTCTACTTTTATCTTTCCAACTATTCTTATCAATCCCGCTTGCCACGCAAGCTTACCATTCCTGGCATAATTGCCTTTTTACTTAAGTCGATCCCGGAGTTTCTCCGTCCGGCTAATTTCTTACTTACATTTCCCGTTTTCGTCCATTCTCACTTCATCATTTTATCACTACCGTCGATCGTAATGCTCAGGGTCCGTTTACTAACCCATTTTACAGCATCCTTACCCAAATCACAGGGTTTGCTCCAATTTTTACTCTCTTCCATGACATTCCCTGATAATCAGAAAGACAAGGTTTGCCAAAATTCACCGAATTCCTTTCCAGACTCAGGGAAATTTTGATCAATCTACTCACCTACTGGTAACATTAAGGAGACCAGTTTCGAAACCTGAAGAATAGTTCTATGAACCTCCTAGTAGGTAAGCAGTCATAATTAACGAAATAATCGTCATTGGGTTGGAAGTTTAACCCCTGGAGAGGAACCAATTATATACATCCCTTAGAAGGGAATCAACAGTTTTAAACTGAAACTTGTCACAACGTCCTGATACCTATACGTCCTGATATTCAATATTACCAAATGTCAGTCTACCTGACTACCAGTCTCAGAAGGAACATTACCGTCGGAGTTGGTTGTTCCACAAAAATTGGCACTACTAAGGCCATCCGAACCTGGTGAACCCTGCTGTCCGAATGCATCCGCAAGTACTTTGTCGTGCTGCGCAAGCACACATCCTAATCTTTTATGCGAAGCGTCATTGGAAGCACAAAGTCTCCCTTTTTCCATTAAGCAATGCCAGCTCTAGGTCATTACCAATTTCACCTTTTAGCTCCAGGAAGATTTTCTCACATTTTTCTCTTTAACTGCTGATCGTATTACTTGATCTATTATAATTCCGTGTCGGAGTAAACTTAAGGTAACTACTATAATCCATTCAAAGAGAAGAAGGAATTTAATATTCCTCTGAATCACATGCATCCAACGTTTCTGGTTCATCATTTAACTGAGTTGAATTAACTCTATACTCAGTCTCTGGCAGTAGTCTCATTACGAGTTCATCTTGACTCACTGGTCTTATTTTCCAGTAGGTTCTGAGATCATTGTCTTGCTTACTACTTCCTTATATAACTTTACCCAATCATGCTATCACTTCCCAATGTCTTTACTTTCTAAATGATTCATTCATAAAATGAACATTTTCCTTAATAAAACCACCTTATTAACCTCAATTCGGTTCCATAATTTACAACCTACGACACCTGCCTTCTCATGGCGAATTATTACTGACCATATTCATACTAATTCATTTATCAAATGATATGGCACTTACTGCCTCCTTCTCAACTATTCCTAGGGACTCTGCTCCTCGCCCTAAACCGATGTCTTTGATAATCATACATCCCTCTAGCTCTTTCTTTGTTAAGATGAAAATCTCTAAGGATTCTCATCTACTCCCGTATAAGATCTCAAGCAATTCTTCCAATCCGTCTTACTTGTTGGTACTACCTTCAGTAGTCCAGCCATGAATCCAACATGAATCTTCAGTTCTCTTGCTAATAGCTTAGTTCTTTATGCCCACTTTTCTGAGCACTATACCTTAATCATCTCAGTCTTTCTGGCTACAACCCTCATTCCTCGAGGGTAAGCTCCTTATCCTAACAAAATTTTCCTTATCTGCTGGAACCTCTTCCGGGTCTCCAGTAGGGTACTCCATCGAATTACCCGCTGATCTTCAGCATATAAAGCATCATCGCGCTGCTGCTCGTATGCCTCAAGGTCTGTCGCCTTACTCGTCGTTACGATATCGAGCTAAGTTACTATCATTATACTTACGAGTTCCCATAAGGGTTTTATATGTCATCACTACATTAAGTAGTCCGACTATGAACTTGGCAAGAGTTCTTATTATCTTATTGAATTTATTGTTTTAACGTCACCTCATCTCTGGGGTTTATAACGTACGCTCTGATACCACTTCTGTAACACCCCCAGATCCGGGGTCCGGGATCCGGTGGTTACGGTTTCCAATTCTGTCCATAACAATTGAACTTTCCTTAACATAAAGTAAATTACGTCTCTATAACCCAACACAACAATATAAAACACACCCGTTATAGTCCCAGAGATGAAATCAGAGTAACAATCAAATTTTTTATTAATCACATTATGAGTTCTTACAATCCAAAAAGGATTTCAATATAAATACATACTCTTTGCCATCCATTTACATAAGTCATACTAGACTATATTCTTGGTACTGAAAGAATAAATATATCCTACCAATAGCTTCTTCTTCAGCTCTGGTAGTCTCATCGTCCTCGCCCGCGTCGAGTGCGCCTTGTGCGAGTCATCTGGGCTAGCTGTTGTTGTGATATAATAATAAAGCAAGGGTGAGCAATAGCCCACCAACAATAATATATAACTGAACGATAATGTATAACAGTTCAAACGTATCTTTCAAACCATATGCCATGCATTTACGGAAATGATGCCAGTATAATATGAACGATGAAGTTACAAGGTAACTTAAAGTATTTGCTTGTAGAAATATCTGCTACATCAAAGTAAGCGAGATATTCTTATTGTTATTAAGAAGAGGAGTTTGCAAGAAAAGGTTGCAATTCCAGTTATGACCCTTTTTCCCAACTCTGCCAACAGTAATCATGTTGCAGGAAATAAATAAATTTGGATGATGAACCAATGATGGAGTATTCACCGCGCCCGCTGTTCCAATCTTGATGATCAGTCAAGATCGTACAGCTCAATTTAGATTTACTACCGGTAGAAGGAAGAACTGACGGCTTTACTTGTATACCGCCTTACTAGCTCTCCCCGGCCAACGGTTGGGCCAAAGGGGATGGACCGGCGCTACTCGGCCTCTTACACGACTCCTAGTTCAAATAGAATTCATGATTCTGAATGTAACGTTCGTCCCCCTTTCCCCAAGTATAATACTTGTTGATAAGACTCCACAAAGTAGTCGTATCTAGTTGGAAAGGAAAATTTACCAATAACTCCCAAGCTATTACTTGGTAACGGATATTAACTTGTTCCAGTAATCTTACCCCTCGAAAGATGAGAAGGTAAGCAACGACTTAATAAGTCAACAGCACCCGAGTTGCGGGTGAAGGGAATACTTTATGACCGGGAAGTCGACAAGATAAATAACATTTTCCAAGTAAGGTTCCCTTATTATTAAGGAGATAGACTCAAAGAAGAATGATGTCTGAGAACCTTTCTTGATATAAGATTAATAATAATATGACTCCGAGATATTTTCTGTAATAATCGAAGAAGATAAACCTTATCGAGGTTATTCTTAGTATGGAATAAATATTCAGAGAATATTTATTGAATTAAAATATTTTACAGATTATTTAGGAATATGAAAGAATATCTTTAATCTGAGTATTTCCCAAATAATTCTTGAAGAAATATCGAGAGAATATTTATTGCATAATTAAATAATCAAATGAATATTCAAAATAATATTCATTACTTAATAAGTCCTGAAAGGAATATTTAAAATATTTAAAATAATATTCGATGATTAAATAGAACCCTGGATGAATATTCAAAATAATATTCATAATTAATTAGGAATTTAAATGAATATTGATAAAGTAATATTCATTTAATGAATAATATTCTAAATGAATATCCAGTAAGATTCATTTAGTAATCCAAGCTTTAAAGGAATATTCGATATAATATTCGATAACTAAATCAAGCTTCAGATGAATATTGAAGATAATATTCATCAAGTACTTAATATCTTAAATGAATATTCAAAAGTAATATTTATTTAATAAAATAATATTCTAAAAGAATATCCAAATAATATTCATTTAATATTCTCATCTTTAGAAGAATATTCGAAATAATAATCGATAATCAATTCGACTCTGAATGAATATTGACAAATATTATTCGTCGAATGATTACGTTCAAATAATTATTTGAAGTAAGGATCATTAAATAAATAATCCCGAACGAATATTCAAATAATATTCGTTGCCTGAATAATGGAAAATATTTACTTAAATATTTTCCTTCGAGGTAATCTCGATATATCAAGAAATATTGACTCCCGGTCTAGAATGATGAATAAGATGTATACGCCCTTCTATGAGGGTCTTACAATAATCCGGCTTATAACTGATACGATAGCTATCTAGCTTATAAGCCAACAATAACATTCAGGGAACAAGTATATCAATTCAACTTGAAAGTAGGCATGCTTGCAATGGCATATGTATATCAGCAATCATATATATATATTTATTCAATCACAACAACAGCCTAAAAGAAGGGAATTGAAACTTGCCTGGTAGTCGAGTACGGTAAGGGGTAGTGGTAGCGGGTCCCGGTTCAGCTTGGTGATCTATAAATAGCCAAAGCATTCGGGATTAATCACTTAACATATTAAAAGTTAAGTTATTCTTAAATCGAAACACGTTCTCAAGTTATCTCGTTATACCCCTTTTTGTGGATTACTTATTCTCACTGATCCGACCCGACATTCGTTCGTTAATACGACATGTCACTGCACTTATACTTGGGACATACTTAAGTCATATGAGTTCTAAGGTTGATCGTTACGAACCAATATTATACTCCGAGTTTTATCGCCCGTTTTCTAAGTGTTTTACCGAAGTTATAAAAGAGTCGTCTTTTAGGGGTTCGTTCGCGTTTAACCTCGACTCGAACATTTTTAATAAATCGAAAAATGATCCTTTTGACATACGGTTTTCTTTCACGCCTTCCTTTTTACCTCTAGTATTTATTTACCAAGATTCGCCATGACGTTACATAGTTTACGAGGGTTCAATTACAGTTACGAACTTTCGTTTACGGATTCGAACTACTTTTAGTAAACCGGCCGTAATTCCTAAACCGTAAGTCCGTTTCACGTGATCTTTATATCAAAACGAAGCTTATAACATAAGCTATCCTAACATGGCAGAAAAGGTTCTGGACAGTAGGGTCTTGATGTGAAAAATGGCATACAAAACATGATATTATAAAATCGGGCATTATAACGGCTATGTTTACACGCTTTTCCAAATTTCTATCATCCTCAAATCATCCTCCAACAACAACCAAGTCAAGACCTAAAGTTTATCATCTATTCTAAGTAATGATATCTCAAGAACAACTCAAATCCAACAAGTATGAAATATCAATAACAACCAATTATGCATACATGGATCTAAGCATACTAACACCTCTCCATCATATATCCATCCAAAAAGATCCATAAACTCAAAGTAGTACTAAGGGTTCTTGAGCTTTATACCTTCCTTGGAGAGTGAATAACACTTGTTAAGCCTTGAATGATCCTTAAGTAGCCTTGGTATACTTGAATCAATCAAAAGAAAACAAGAACACAAAGTTAATACTTAAAAGTTACTATTCATCATCATCTTCTTGATTTTATATCTCAAGATTGGTATGGAATTTGAAGATGAAATTCATAGGATATCTTAGTTATGAAATATAGGACTCACCTTAATTTTCTTGAGATTTAACAATGGTTGGAAGTTGGACTTTGGATCTTGAATTATGCAAGAAGTCGAATGGAAGGAGAATGGGGAGTGGTGGTGTTTGCTTGGCTTGGTTCCTTGCTCTCTTGCATTATTGTGAAAATATCTAACATAAAGTTGCTTTATTAAAGGTACTAGGTCATGGCATACATCATCTTGGTGGACAAGTGTTTAATTTGGTGTGGTAGGATGAGAAAGCATGCTAAGTACTTGGTTTGATTGCTAAGATTGCTAGTTAGCTTTGTAACTAGCTTGGTCTCTTTGATCTTATCTTGCATAAATTGATTATGTCACCTTCCACTAGCTCATCATACCTCTTGGCTCTCTGCTTGTCTCTTTGTCCGGTTATTGCCCGTTTCGATTGATCGTTCGTAGGAATATTTCACGGATTTCTAATTAGGGTTTACCGGGAATCCTTTTTAATATTAATACTTTCATTCTCCATCTTTCATTCTAACTTTCCAATTTATATTCCGTAAATCCATTCGTTAAATACTTAAGGCTATCAGTGTCCAGGGAACTCTTGGAGAAAATAAAAGTGCGGTTTTTCAGAATCCGACAGCTTTTACATACACTTATTTTCCCCCTGGATCACTAATACGAACTCGGAAATCCGTTCCGAATACTTCTATATAGTGTCGTCTCATATTATTATATACTCCCACCAAAACACTATTCATTCTGTATTCTTTACTTGTTCTCTTAGGGTGGTACAATTGTCCGTATTCTCTTTCGATCGTTCCTTATCCTTTTTACGGAACTACTGGATTAATCGTTACCGATCTGGATGACATGAGAATATTTTCCTACTTGAAATTGCCATATCTTATTCCCTTAGAAGATAGATTATTCTTACCTATGTTGTCACCCTTTAGCGTTCTTCAAGGCATAGAAATAATAAAGTCGAATTCCATTCATTCTTTCCAAATATCAATTATTACATTGTAGCCATAACCACTCCTCAGTGGTTTCCTACTTTCATTCTTAAATCAAATATAATAACATCCCAAAATATCAAATCCTCAAAGTTAATATCTCAATTCTTGGATTATAATAATATTTAATCCACTGTCCGGTCAAATATTAGTCCGAAAAAGAATTTGGAATTTCTGAATTCCGATCGTCTCTGCATTCACTTATTTCCTCCGCGTATTAATAATATGACTTCGAAACATCCATATCACGTCCCGTACATAGGGTGGCGTGAAAAGTTTTCCAACTTACAAAATCACTAATCATCCACCAAATTACTATGCACGTACAGGAAACACTATGCACGTACGGGAAACACTATGCACGTACGGGAAATACTATGCATGTACGGGAAATACTATGCACGTACGGGAAACACTATGCACGTACTCATTTCCCTTCAAGGATCCATTAGCTCCTTCCTGGATGGTAGATTATTCTTATCTAGGTCCTCAACCATCGAATTACTCTATTCTGACAATATACCAATGCATCAAGATCATTGTCCAAAGTAATATCCATTCATTACAATCATTGTTCCTCATTTTATCATTACTTAATAAAAAGTTTTAATTATATCCAAAATTTGGGGTTCTTACAGTCTCCCCTCCTTAAAAGGATTCCGTCCCGGAATCAGGTAGGAAGCAAAGAGTCGTTTGCCTGTCGTTCACTCTTTAGCTTCCCGGTCAATTCTTAGTCGTTCTACCCTTCCTCAGCACATCTTCTAGTGCTACAATTCATACTTTATCCTTTTTCCATCAACGTTGCTACTTTTCGTACAACTCACTATCCGGGTTATACTCTTACTCAGTCTTATCCTTATTGATACCTGCAGTAACCTTGGTATCACTATCACCCTACGATTCGGAGGTAACCTCGCTCGTACTGTGCATTTCCTGATTGCTTTAATCTTCGCAATCTCGATCAATATAGAGAAGTGGAAAGATTTATTGAGAGATCACTATGATCAATTGAACATTTGTTATATTGCATAGTTAGTACAGAAGGGGGCCAGCCTTTAGTACTTGACAAGCAATTAAACAAGTCAGGGCATTCCACTTAGACTTCTATCACATAGACAGATAGTCACGTAGCAGTACCTCCCTTCCTAAAAGGGTTGTTCTTCTCAATTCATAAAGAAGATGAATAAGAGAGAAGAAGAGTAAAGAGTTCTAAAGGATTATAGAAAGCTTTCATGATTGTAGAATATCATACTCAGAATTTACCTCTGAACTATAGAGGTTTATCAAAGAAGAAATTAATCATAATTATATCCAATACTATTTGATCGCAATCTCACGTGTCAACATATCTTGCTGCTTTGTCCATTATTCTATGGACAAATACTCTTGTTCAATCTTAGTGATACTCACATTCGGGAAATCCTTCAACCTTTCAGGTTAAATCTTAGATTTCTCACTTGACATCATTATTACTGACATCCCATATCATGTTACTAGCTTTTTCATAACTATAATATTGACACTATCAGGTTGTCATCCTGAGAATTCATTAGAAAACCCATTCATAACATTCCTTGCTTCTCATTCCATAGTTGCTTCCCCAGCCTTTTCTTTATCAATCACATCCTTCTTATTAGCTGATTCTTACTCATTTCTATTATTTACTTTCACCTTCACCTCTTTATTGAGACACCTTTTTGCACTTGGTACCTCTTTATCGGTATTCCGTCACATTTATTCTATAATCATCACGTTATTCCAATTTAAACTTTCCGAAATGAATCTGGCCCGATTCCTTTAACTTAGATTCATATAATCTACTTCTGCCAACCTTGTTTCTCATTACTTGTTCTTTTCTATCCGTGGTTTTCCACAGGTTGTCTTTCGTAAGTCAGACCAGGTTGTATATCTACATGCTCGTACTCCTATCATCTGTTGAACATCTGCATTTTACTGACGTAGCCTGGCCACATGAAAACCCGTTATGACCGTGCTATAAGCCTTGGGGGTAAGGCTGGCTCGAATACCGCCGTCCGAACACTTTAAACTCTCAGGTGGCCCAATAAGTCTCGGGCTCAACCGCCCTTCCCTCCAAGTCTCATTAATTCTTTCCATGGGAATATCTTTAACATCACGAATTATCAACCTCATATTCTCTATCTTGTTTGTGCAGAAGTACACTAACACAAACTTTCTTGTCATTCATCAACATGCCATTTAGCTTATCAATAGCAGCACTTTCTTTATCTTTACATTGTCATCTACTTTCTTAGAAGAATCACCATCACTTGTTGTTTACGTAGTGCATTAATAGCTAACCCTACGGGTTTCAAATCCCTTAGGGAGACAAAGTAATCACTATTCCTTATCCATAAGGAACAATTCCTGAACTTGTTGTAGATATAACATGAAGTAGATAGAATTGCAGAAGGGTTTCAGGCATCGCAGCTAGGTCCGGTTGATGAAACTATCACTTATGCATCTTCCATAAAAGACTGGAAACTTAACGGTTTACTTCATCAATTTTATACCATGGTCCTGGTTTGCCTCAAAACGGGACCTTCTAAGGTACGTAACATGCTTAAGACTCCATCGGGAATCGAATCTTTACTTAAACTATTATTACTGTTAATTCTTGCACAATCATCAGAAGGAATGTAAATTCCTCCCTTCCGATATGACCTTCAAGGTCCTTCCAAATATCATCCTGTTTCTTCGGTATGAACATTTGTAATTATTCCTTTATACTTAGATTGTCGGCCACCTCATTGGCCTTTCTTGATGATAATGATTTCTTGTAATCCTTGTTCTCTGGATACATTTCAATTCTCATCACTGTTGGGTGAAAGCATTCTCCCTTAAGCTCTGCTGAAGGAGAAAAATATATCTATCAGTCTTTTTCCATAAGTCATTGCTTCCACTTACCCGTGGGAACTTTATCACGTTTATTCCCAATCCTACTTAGGATACTTCTTTTCTTAGTTCCTTCCTTATCTTAGGATAATCTCAACCTTTATAGGTTCAGTCCATACTCCCTCAGGGTTTCATACATGCATCATCTGGTATATTGTTATTGTATCTTACATTCTCTTCTAAACTTCTAGTTGGAAACTCAGAATATTAACTTTTCCTTGTAAGGTTTCTTAGGTCGTCCTCATCATTCCTCCTGTATTTTCTAGGTACAGGGTATGTCAAAACGTCATTGATCAATACTCTAATAATTCTATCTCTGTTCTTTCCAGAACTCTTTTTAATAATCTTTACAGGTCATTGTTGCCTTAGCAATTCCAACTCATATCATCTGAATTCATAATGTCTTTATTTGGGTTAATGCCATCCCTTGTGCATTCCCTAGGGTTTGTCTTAATTTATGGATATCTTATCCTTAATTCAACTGCCAAGGAATTCCTGCATCCTATAATTGGCGGTCAAATCATGTATCCTTAATAAGGGTCTCTTTTCAATCATTCTTATTTGATAATCGATCGGTGGTTTAATGCCACCCTCTTCTTTCAGATAGTTGTCAGCCTATTTGGCCTCAGACAAAATTCATACAGCATACTGTTCAATTTCTGACCTTTTCTATACCCTCTTCATATACCTTCATTGTTTTCTTTCCTCCGTCATAATATATTCATGGTATTCATGATACCCTAACATCATACATCTCAAGTCACTATACTTCCATTTTACTCGAAATCTTGGACAACCATATACACATGAGTCACTTTAGTACGGGTGACCCCATCCCAAAAAGGTCTAGTGAATTCCCAATCAAAACATGGGTTGTCGGCAGAAGATTCAAACGATCTCATTAATGTTTCCTTTATATCAGAAGCCCTTGCAGTCGGTGCTTTCTTAGAAGCAACCCTGCTTTGTCTTTTCATTGCTGGTCTAGTCACTTTATAGTCCGTTGGGACTTGGCCTCAACTGGCCACACATAAAAATATATGATTTTAGGGGTTGGCTAATAGCATTACTTTTCTAGCAATTGTCGGCATAGTGCCTTCTTCTTTGATACCTTTCTACCTTTCCAAAACTTTACTCCATATAAGTCTTAATCGACTACTCGGCACCGTCTCCGGTCACCTTTCCTCTACTTTTATCTTTCCAACTATTCTTATCAATCCCGCTTGCCACGCAAGCTTACCATTCCTGGCATAATTGCCTTTTTACTTAAGTCGATCCCGGAGTTTCTCCGTCCGGCTAATTTCTTACTTACATTTCCCGTTTTCGTCCATTCTCACTTCATCATTTTATCACTACCGTCGATCGTAATGCTCAGGGTCCGTTTACTAACCCATTTTACAGCATCCTTACCCAAATCACAGGGTTTGCTCCAATTTTTACTCTCTTCCATGACATTCCCTGATAATCAGAAAGACAAGGTTTGCCAAAATTCACCGAATTCCTTTCCAGACTCAGGGAAATTTTGATCAATCTACTCACCTACTGGTAACATTAAGGAGACCAGTTTCGAAACCTGAAGAATAGTTCTATGAACCTCCTAGTAGGTAAGCAGTCATAATTAACGAAATAATCGTCATTGGGTTGGAAGTTTAACCCCTGGAGAGGAACCAATTATATACATCCCTTAGAAGGGAATCAACAGTTTTAAACTGAAACTTGTCACAACGTCCTGATACCTATACGTCCTGATATTCAATATTACCAAATGTCAGTCTACCTGACTACCAGTCTCAGAAGGAACATTACCGTCGGAGTTGGTTGTTCCACAAAAATTGGCACTACTAAGGCCATCCGAACCTGGTGAACCCTGCTGTCCGAATGCATCCGCAAGTACTTTGTCGTGCTGCGCAAGCACACATCCTAATCTTTTATGCGAAGCGTCATTGGAAGCACAAAGTCTCCCTTTTTCCATTAAGCAATGCCAGCTCTAGGTCATTACCAATTTCACCTTTTAGCTCCAGGAAGATTTTCTCACATTTTTCTCTTTAACTGCTGATCGTATTACTTGATCTATTATAATTCCGTGTCGGAGTAAACTTAAGGTAACTACTATAATCCATTCAAAGAGAAGAAGGAATTTAATATTCCTCTGAATCACATGCATCCAACGTTTCTGGTTCATCATTTAACTGAGTTGAATTAACTCTATACTCAGTCTCTGGCAGTAGTCTCATTACGAGTTCATCTTGACTCACTGGTCTTATTTTCCAGTAGGTTCTGAGATCATTGTCTTGCTTACTACTTCCTTATATAACTTTACCCAATCATGCTATCACTTCCCAATGTCTTTACTTTCTAAATGATTCATTCATAAAATGAACATTTTCCTTAATAAAACCACCTTATTAACCTCAATTCGGTTCCATAATTTACAACCTACGACACCTGCCTTCTCATGGCGAATTATTACTGACCATATTCATACTAATTCATTTATCAAATGATATGGCACTTACTGCCTCCTTCTCAACTATTCCTAGGGACTCTGCTCCTCGCCCTAAACCGATGTCTTTGATAATCATACATCCCTCTAGCTCTTTCTTTGTTAAGATGAAAATCTCTAAGGATTCTCATCTACTCCCGTATAAGATCTCAAGCAATTCTTCCAATCCGTCTTACTTGTTGGTACTACCTTCAGTAGTCCAGCCATGAATCCAACATGAATCTTCAGTTCTCTTGCTAATAGCTTAGTTCTTTATGCCCACTTTTCTGAGCACTATACCTTAATCATCTCAGTCTTTCTGGCTACAACCCTCATTCCTCGAGGGTAAGCTCCTTATCCTAACAAAATTTTCCTTATCTGCTGGAACCTCTTCCGGGTCTCCAGTAGGGTACTCCATCGAATTACCCGCTGATCTTCAGCATATAAAGCATCATCGCGCTGCTGCTCGTATGCCTCAAGGTCTGTCGCCTTACTCGTCGTTACGATATCGAGCTAAGTTACTATCATTATACTTACGAGTTCCCATAAGGGTTTTATATGTCATCACTACATTAAGTAGTCCGACTATGAACTTGGCAAGAGTTCTTATTATCTTATTGAATTTATTGTTTTAACGTCACCTCATCTCTGGGGTTTATAACGTACGCTCTGATACCACTTCTGTAACACCCCCAGATCCGGGGTCCGGGATCCGGTGGTTACGGTTTCCAATTCTGTCCATAACAATTGAACTTTCCTTAACATAAAGTAAATTACGTCTCTATAACCCAACACAACAATATAAAACACACCCGTTATAGTCCCAGAGATGAAATCAGAGTAACAATCAAATTTTTTATTAATCACATTATGAGTTCTTACAATCCAAAAAGGATTTCAATATAAATACATACTCTTTGCCATCCATTTACATAAGTCATACTAGACTATATTCTTGGTACTGAAAGAATAAATATATCCTACCAATAGCTTCTTCTTCAGCTCTGGTAGTCTCATCGTCCTCGCCCGCGTCGAGTGCGCCTTGTGCGAGTCATCTGGGCTAGCTGTTGTTGTGATATAATAATAAAGCAAGGGTGAGCAATAGCCCACCAACAATAATATATAACTGAACGATAATGTATAACAGTTCAAACGTATCTTTCAAACCATATGCCATGCATTTACGGAAATGATGCCAGTATAATATGAACGATGAAGTTACAAGGTAACTTAAAGTATTTGCTTGTAGAAATATCTGCTACATCAAAGTAAGCGAGATATTCTTATTGTTATTAAGAAGAGGAGTTTGCAAGAAAAGGTTGCAATTCCAGTTATGACCCTTTTTCCCAACTCTGCCAACAGTAATCATGTTGCAGGAAATAAATAAATTTGGATGATGAACCAATGATGGAGTATTCACCGCGCCCGCTGTTCCAATCTTGATGATCAGTCAAGATCGTACAGCTCAATTTAGATTTACTACCGGTAGAAGGAAGAACTGACGGCTTTACTTGTATACCGCCTTACTAGCTCTCCCCGGCCAACGGTTGGGCCAAAGGGGATGGACCGGCGCTACTCGGCCTCTTACACGACTCCTAGTTCAAATAGAATTCATGATTCTGAATGTAACGTTCGTCCCCCTTTCCCCAAGTATAATACTTGTTGATAAGACTCCACAAAGTAGTCGTATCTAGTTGGAAAGGAAAATTTACCAATAACTCCCAAGCTATTACTTGGTAACGGATATTAACTTGTTCCAGTAATCTTACCCCTCGAAAGATGAGAAGGTAAGCAACGACTTAATAAGTCAACAGCACCCGAGTTGCGGGTGAAGGGAATACTTTATGACCGGGAAGTCGACAAGATAAATAACATTTTCCAAGTAAGGTTCCCTTATTATTAAGGAGATAGACTCAAAGAAGAATGATGTCTGAGAACCTTTCTTGATATAAGATTAATAATAATATGACTCCGAGATATTTTCTGTAATAATCGAAGAAGATAAACCTTATCGAGGTTATTCTTAGTATGGAATAAATATTCAGAGAATATTTATTGAATTAAAATATTTTACAGATTATTTAGGAATATGAAAGAATATCTTTAATCTGAGTATTTCCCAAATAATTCTTGAAGAAATATCGAGAGAATATTTATTGCATAATTAAATAATCAAATGAATATTCAAAATAATATTCATTACTTAATAAGTCCTGAAAGGAATATTTAAAATATTTAAAATAATATTCGATGATTAAATAGAACCCTGGATGAATATTCAAAATAATATTCATAATTAATTAGGAATTTAAATGAATATTGATAAAGTAATATTCATTTAATGAATAATATTCTAAATGAATATCCAGTAAGATTCATTTAGTAATCCAAGCTTTAAAGGAATATTCGATATAATATTCGATAACTAAATCAAGCTTCAGATGAATATTGAAGATAATATTCATCAAGTACTTAATATCTTAAATGAATATTCAAAAGTAATATTTATTTAATAAAATAATATTCTAAAAGAATATCCAAATAATATTCATTTAATATTCTCATCTTTAGAAGAATATTCGAAATAATAATCGATAATCAATTCGACTCTGAATGAATATTGACAAATATTATTCGTCGAATGATTACGTTCAAATAATTATTTGAAGTAAGGATCATTAAATAAATAATCCCGAACGAATATTCAAATAATATTCGTTGCCTGAATAATGGAAAATATTTACTTAAATATTTTCCTTCGAGGTAATCTCGATATATCAAGAAATATTGACTCCCGGTCTAGAATGATGAATAAGATGTATACGCCCTTCTATGAGGGTCTTACAATAATCCGGCTTATAACTGATACGATAGCTATCTAGCTTATAAGCCAACAATAACATTCAGGGAACAAGTATATCAATTCAACTTGAAAGTAGGCATGCTTGCAATGGCATATGTATATCAGCAATCATATATATATATTTATTCAATCACAACAACAGCCTAAAAGAAGGGAATTGAAACTTGCCTGGTAGTCGAGTACGGTAAGGGGTAGTGGTAGCGGGTCCCGGTTCAGCTTGGTGATCTATAAATAGCCAAAGCATTCGGGATTAATCACTTAACATATTAAAAGTTAAGTTATTCTTAAATCGAAACACGTTCTCAAGTTATCTCGTTATACCCCTTTTTGTGGATTACTTATTCTCACTGATCCGACCCGACATTCGTTCGTTAATACGACATGTCACTGCACTTATACTTGGGACATACTTAAGTCATATGAGTTCTAAGGTTGATCGTTACGAACCAATATTATACTCCGAGTTTTATCGCCCGTTTTCTAAGTGTTTTACCGAAGTTATAAAAGAGTCGTCTTTTAGGGGTTCGTTCGCGTTTAACCTCGACTCGAACATTTTTAATAAATCGAAAAATGATCCTTTTGACATACGGTTTTCTTTCACGCCTTCCTTTTTACCTCTAGTATTTATTTACCAAGATTTGCCATGATGTTACATAGTTTACGAGGGTTCAATTACAGTTACGAACTTTCGTTTACGGATTCGAACTACTTTTAGTAAACCGGCCGTAATTCCTAAACCGTAAGTCCGTTTCACGTGATCTTTATATCAAAACGAAGCTTATAACATAAGCTATCCTAACATGGCAGAAAAGGTTCTGGACAGTAGGGTCTTGATGTGAAAAATGGCATACAAAACATGATATTATAAAATCGGGCATTATAACGGCTATGTTTACACGCTTTTCCAAATTTCTATCATCCTCAAATCATCCTCCAACAACAACCAAGTCAAGACCTAAAGTTTATCATCTATTCTAAGTAATGATATCTCAAGAACAACTCAAATCCAACAAGTATGAAATATCAATAACAACCAATTATGCATACATGGATCTAAGCATACTAACACCTCTCCATCATATATCCATCCAAAAAGATCCATAAACTCAAAGTAGTACTAAGGGTTCTTGAGCTTTATACCTTCCTTGGAGAGTGAATAACACTTGTTAAGCCTTGAATGATCCTTAAGTAGCCTTGGTATACTTGAATCAATCAAAAGAAAACAAGAACACAAAGTTAATACTTAAAAGTTACTATTCATCATCATCTTCTTGATTTTATATCTCAAGATTGGTATGGAATTTGAAGATGAAATTCATAGGATATCTTAGTTATGAAATATAGGACTCACCTTAATTTTCTTGAGATTTAACAATGGTTGGAAGTTGGACTTTGGATCTTGAATTATGCAAGAAGTCGAATGGAAGGAGAATGGGGAGTGGTGGTGTTTGCTTGGCTTGGTTCCTTGCTCTCTTGCATTATTGTGAAAATATCTAACATAAAGTTGCTTTATTAAAGGTACTAGGTCATGGCATACATCATCTTGGTGGACAAGTGTTTAATTTGGTGTGGTAGGATGAGAAAGCATGCTAAGTACTTGGTTTGATTGCTAAGATTGCTAGTTAGCTTTGTAACTAGCTTGGTCTCTTTGATCTTATCTTGCATAAAGTGATTATGTCACCTTCCACTAGCTCATCATACCTCTTGGCTCTCTGCTTGTCTCTTTGTCCGGTTATTGCCCGTTTCGATTGATCGTTCGTAGGAATATTTCACGGATTTCTAATTAGGGTTTACCGGGAATCCTTTTTAATATTAATACTTTCATTCTCCATCTTTCATTCTAACTTTCCAATTTATATTCCGTAAATCCATTCGTTAAATACTTAAGGCTATCAGTGTCCAGGGAACTCTTGGAGAAAATAAAAGTGCGGTTTTTCAGAATCCGACAGCTTTTACATACACTTATTTTCCCCCTGGATCACTAATACGAACTCGGAAATCCGTTCCGAATACTTCTATATAGTGTCGTCTCATATTATTATATACTCCCACCAAAACACTATTCATTCTGTATTCTTTACTTGTTCTCTTAGGGTGGTACAATTGTCCGTATTCTCTTTCGATCGTTCCTTATCCTTTTTACGGAATTACTGGATTAATCGTTACCGATCTGGATGACATGAGAATATTTTCCTACTTGAAATTGCCATATCTTATTCCCTTAGAAGATAGATTATTCTTACCTATGTTGTCACCCTTTAGCGTTCTTCAAGGCATAGAAATAATAAAGTCGAATTCCATTCATTCTTTCCAAATATCAATTATTACATTGTAGCCATAACCACTCCTCAGTGGTTTCCTACTTTCATTCTTAAATCAAATATAATAACATCCCAAAATATCAAATCCTCAAAGTTAATATCTCAATTCTTGGATTATAATAATATTTAATCCACTGTCCGGTCAAATATTAGTCCGAAAAAGAATTTGGAATTTCTGAATTCCGATCGTCTCTGCATTCACTTATTTCCTCCGCGTATTAATAATATGACTTCGAAACATCCATATCACGTCCCGTACATAGGGTGGCGTGAAAAGTTTTCCAACTTACAAAATCACTAATCATCCACCAAATTACTATGCACGTACAGGAAACACTATGCACGTACGGGAAACACTATGCACGTACGGGAAATACTATGCATGTACGGGAAATACTATGCACGTACGGGAAACACTATGCACGTACTCATTTCCCTTCAAGGATCCATTAGCTCCTTCCTGGATGGTAGATTATTCTTATCTAGGTCCTCAACCATCGAATTACTCTATTCTGACAATATACCAATGCATCAAGATCATTGTCCAAAGTAATATCCATTCATTACAATCATTGTTCCTCATTTTATCATTACTTAATAAAAAGTTTTAATTATATCCAAAATTTGGGGTTCTTACACTAGGGACAAATATCCCCAAACTAGAAAGGACTTTGACTCTGCTCTAGGACCGAGTTTTGCTGAGTATGCAAGGTTGAACATTCCAAGAGTCGAATCTTGTTGGATATTGAGAAGGATAAGGATTTCCGATGGCCGAAGCCACTCAAGGGGGATCCCTCAAAAAGAAACAAGAATCAATATTGCAGATTCCACAAGGATGTGGGACATGACACTGATGATTGCAAGCAACTCAAAGATGAGATCGAGTTCTTGATCCGTAGAGGGAAGCTGAGCCACTTCACTAAGGGTAAAGATCGTGGTAATAAAAAAAGAGAGTATGATAGGAGCGATGATGATCGAGATCGCAACCCACAGCCCCGAGGGCCAGTAATCAACTTGATCTCAGGTGGCCCAATCGCGGCCGGGACAATAAAGAATTCCTGAAAGGCTTATGCCAGAGAAATAATGCACATTGCTGAAGCCCCGAAACGTGCAAAAATTGAGGTAGCAGTTAGTTTCGATGATTCGGACTTGGAAGGGGTGAAGTTCCCCCATGACGACCCGTTGGTCATAACTCCTATGACTAGAAACTCATAGGTGAAGCGAGTCTTGATAGACAATGGAGCTTCCGTCGACATTCTGTTTCATGATGCGTTTGTAAAGATGGGGTACAACGATTCTCAGTTGACCCGTAATAACATGCCTATATATGGATTTAATGGAGTAGAATCCAGAGTTGAAGGGACTATTCAGTTGCCTGTAACCATCGGCCAAGAGCCCAAGGAGGCCACTTAGATGTTGAACTTCCTGGTAATCAAGGCGGCTTCAACATACAACGCTATCCTCGGAAGGACTGGACTTCATGCATTCAAGGCTGTTGCCTCAACTTATCATATGAAGATCAAGTTCCCAACCAGGAATGGTGTTGGAGAACATAAAGGTGATCAGAAGATGGCACGAAGCTGTTTTATAGCCTCGTTAAGGCCTGATGGAGTTGGGGGGCAGGTCCTCCCGATTGAAGACATGAAAGTCTGTGGTGACGAAGACATGGATGCCCCAAAGCTTGTTATGTGTTAAACTATCCTAGTAGGACGTAACTTCATATTTATGAAGAGAAGTAGAAATAAGGTTCGATGAAACCATTCCAGGGCTTATTGCCCCGAGTAGGACAATAGTACTCTATGTAAGGGTTGAACCCATTTCATATTATTAATGCAAGTTTGTTTTTCATTCATTGATTATGTGATTTTATGTGCAAGCACCTGATGTGTGTAAGTCAAGATGACCAAGTACTGAAAATAAAAGAATATATGAATGAAAACAAGCACATGCACAGAAAAAGATCCGAAGGATCAACAATTAGATTATAATATAATCGAAATAAAGTTTAAGTCCTTGAAGGACCTTAGATAAAAGACAAACGTTGAAGTCCTGATGGACCACTCGCTGAAGAAACATATTGCATAGCCTGAAAGCCAATGAAAGGCTAATCAAGTGGGAAATTGAGTTAGGAGATTTTGACATCACATATAAGCTTCGGACGACCATCAAGACTCAGGCATTAACTAACTTCATGGTTGAATGTACCATTAACAACCAAGAAGTCGGGGGGCAAGAGGTAGTAACCCAAGAGGGCAAAGAACCAGAAAACAAAAATGTAGATGAAAACATGACCCTGAAAGAATATTGGATTCTCTATTTTGATGAACAAAAATGAAGATGAAAACATGACCCTGAAAGAATATTGGATTCTCTATTTTGATGGGGCATCAAAAACAAAATCTAGTGATGCAGGCCTTGTCTTGCAGAGCCCTGATGGGTTTATAATCGAGTATGCTTTGAGGTTGGATTTTTTGACTACGAACAACGAAGCAGAGTATGAAGTCTTGATAGCCGGTTTAGGCTTGGCCAACCCTCAGGGATCCTTAAAGTCTATAGAGATTCAATATTGGTAGTCTCCCAAGTAAATGGTGAATTTGGAGCCAAGGGGGAAACTATGGCAAAGTACTTGAGATCGTGAAAGTTGTGATGACTCAGATGAGTTCTATGTGGAGCACATTCGAAGAGATGAGAACATCAAGGCCGATGCCCTATCTAAGTTCGCCTCTTCTGAGGTAGAGAATTATTTAGGGAGTGTTTACTTCCAGATCCTGAAGACCCCTACCATCGACTCAAAGTTGGTGGCACAAATTGAAGGAACGGAAATTGTCAGTGAAAGCATTGAGATATGCATTGATAGAAGGTCTCCTTTATACGAGGTCCTTTGAAATTCCACACTTAAAGTCTTGAATTTCAAATCATAAAAATCTAAGCCATGGTGGCCAACAAGGCTGTAAGCCTCCAATCGAGCTAGTTGTTTGAATTCAGGGTTTCAAATCAAGGATTCAGCAAACGAGTTAAGGCCTGAAGGTCACGAAAATTAAGAAATAGGCCGTTTGAAGGTTCCACAAGAATCTCAAAAATTCAAAAATAATAAGGCTCGGAGCCCGACAAAAGCTGAAGAAATGGCCCATAAATGAAAATTTACCCAAAAGATAGGAGCCTAGAACACCAATGCCTAGGAAGCTAAATCTCCTAGGCGTTGGATCAAATATGGCCTCCTTGACGGGGATATCCATGCCAAGGCCGAAGTAACAAGTGAAGGGTATTAAAGTAACCAAGCCAAGAAGGCTTAAAATCCTAAGACAAGGTATCACAGAGTCCCTCCTTGGCGGGGGTACCTACGCCAAGTTTGTGCTAACAAATCATAAGGAAGAAAATACCCGCGCCCAGGAGGTCAAATCTCCTAGGCGTGGTTGGTAAAAACATCTCCTAGGCGGGGATACCCACGCCTAGAGTGGTTGTACGAATTGAGGGTGAAAAGATATCAACGCCCAGGAAGTCAAATCTCCTAGGCGTCGTTGGCAAAAAGGACTCCTAGGCGTGGATACTAACGCCCAGACTACTTCCACAAAATTGAAGGCATGAAGCACCAACGCCCAGGAAGCCAAATCCCCTTGGCATGGTTAAGGAAAGAGCCTTCTAGGCGAGGATACCCATGCCCAGGACTCCTCTCCAAACGACAAGCCATTTATCGGAAATTAAAGAAGGAATAAAATCCTTAAAAATTCTGAAAATAGGATAATAATGATGATAAAATAGGTAAAAATACCTATTAAATCAAGGAAAAATAAGGAAAATAATTTATAAAAATTATTTCTGAGGCATGAGGCCCAATATTTAATTTTTAATAAAAGTTATCAAAATAAAAGAACAAAAATATTTAAAACCTGAAGGTTAAAAAAAAGTAAATTGAGTTGTCACGCCTAACAGGCATGATGCCCTGCGCGTGGAAAAGAAATGAGCTCCTGGGCAGCCATACCCCCGCCGAGTCTGTATTACAAATTGAAGGGAGTAAGCATTATTTACTTATTTAGTACCCGAAGTATTGCCAATATGACAAAAGACCCCTAGAGTTTTAAAGTCTACAAATTCTTCCTTGAAGTTTGAAAATTGATAGAACGACCCCTGAACTTTTCTAATTGACAAAACAGTCCCTTTAAAATTACGAAAAATACCTGTGCGTACATAAAAATTCCTAAATTATTAGGAAAAATTAAGGAAAATACCTGTGGGTACATAAAAATTTCTAAATTATTAGGAAAAATTAAGGAAAATACATGTGGGTACATAAAAATTCCTAAATTAATAGGAATTAAGGAAAATACCTGTGGGTACATAAAAATTCCTAAAATATTAGGAATAATTAAGAAAAATACCTGCGGGTACAAGAAAATTCCTAAAATATTAAGAATAATTAAGAAAAATACCTGTGAAGTATACAAAATTTCTCAAATATTAGGAAAGGTACAGAAAAAGAAAATTATGAGGAAAATTATAAAAATATTATTTTGACAAATTGAGCAATAATTTATGCTAATAATGCATAAAAGCTCTATGAAAGTGCCGAAATTGCTAAAAGCAAGCACAAGTTAAAGCCTCGAATAAGGCAAATCGTCGTAAATGTGTAGGTCGCTCCACACTTTACAATAAGGCGATATATGTGAAACACTAGTGTAAAACAAAATCTAAATATAAGGGTAGGAAAATTAAGTCCCAGATAAGGAATAAAAACGACCCCGAGTCTCCAAAAAGACAATTATAACTTCTACGAAAACTTAATATGTTTTCCCAGAAGTTGGGGGGTAAATGATATGGGCTAAAAATGAGCCTTAAGGACACAATTAATGATGTGTTAATTAGACCTAGCCTGGTCCAAATACGAAGCCCTTTAATGAGGCCTGAAACCCTAATTAAATATTAATTTCGTAATTAATATTGGGGGCTAATTAACAGCTTACAAATAAGAGTCAAATAAGGATACAATATCTTTATGAGTAGCCTCCAAGGCACCTAATCGCACAAGGAAACTGATTCCTACAAAAAAGGATCTAGAATCGGGCCCAAGGAGGTGGCTTGCCCACCAAGTCTCCTAATCCTATTCTAAATCTTAGGCTCCCAACGCCTATAAAAGGTTCTGACCCCTCCTTATCAGAACTAAGTTTTTGGCTTGATTCTCAACTTCGAGATACGTAGGCATTCTGTGAGGACTGATCAGTCTCGAACGAAAAAACAGCCATTAAAGCTCGAAGCTCATCATCCCTTGTATTTAATACATACAAACCCTAACCACAATTTACAAACCCTCGTTTTTATTCCACAACAGTAATTATAGTTTAATTATGTTATTTTACTAAATAAAATTGCTTATAATATTTTTAGAAAATGAGAAATTAATGTTGTCCGTGATATTTCTAGAAAAAAAAGGGATTATAATTAGAAAATATAGAAAAGATGATATGTTTTAGGTGAAAAAAATACTCGGTTAATTATTAGTATTATAATATTATTATTTTATTTTATTAAATAGAACCGCCCGTGATATAATTGGAAAAGATAGATTTTAGTTAGAGAAAAGAGAAAAGTTAACGTATTTTGGCTGAAAAATGTAATTGATTAGTTAATAATAATTATAATATATTTATGTTATTTTATTAAATAAAATTGTCCGTAGTGTTTTTAAAAGAGGAGAAATTTTAGTTAGATAAAATACTAAAGATATTGTGTTTTAGTTAGTAGGATAAATTTTATATGTAATTAAGTAACGGTAAATATGTAAAATCAACTAGTATCGTACGGACCGACCGACCAAACTTTTAATGTTTCGGCTATTATATAATAGTATAGTATGGATTTGGTTCGTTGTTTGGTATACTAAATTTGGTACAGTAAATAATAACCATTATTTTTTAGCACAGATAAATGAGAACCGTTGGATCTAATAATAATAATAATAATCTTTTTTTAATATTTAAAATACTTTAATAGGTTCAAGGTTCGAATTCCGTCAACAACATATTATTATTAAACATTTATATTATCTTATAAACAATTACTTCCAGAAGTTCAAGATTCGATTACTGTCAACAAAATATTTTAATTAAAAATTTATATTATCTATTTTCACAAACCTTTATGTTATCTTATAAACCACTCCAAAAAATTTAAGGTTCAATTACTGTCAACAACATATTAAATTTAAAATGTTATATTATCTATTTTCAATATAGAAGAAAAACACTATCGCTTATAATACTATCAAATGTGTATTATAATACTTTAGTATTTTCTATAATTTATTTTCCTACTAATTAAAAAACATATACTTAAATTATGAATAATAAGATAAAAATATTAAAAAATAAGATAAAATTTCTAAAAATCATCCGAGCATCGCACGTGTTATGGGTTAGTAATATTTATAAACATTTCTAAATATATACAGTAAAACCTCTATAAATTAATATAGTTGGGACCGGAGAATTCTATTAATTTAGAGAGGTAATAGTTAATCGATAAATTAATAATTATTAATTTATAGAGAATTTTTTATATCAAAAAATTAATTTCCAATTATATACATTTAAATAGAATGAAGTACAATTTATGTTTTATACTTAATTCAATATATATTGTTTACAAATTTAATGAGTATTTGCGAGATTCAAAGTAAATATTCATGTATATTTAGATGATATCAAGGATAAAACAACATTTTTTGAACCTTTTTCACTTAAAGAAACACTAAAGACATAAAAAACATTGATTAATAACTTTTAATGCTTTACGAAAACATCACATTCGAACTTTTGAATGCAACAAAGATGATTAAAGATGAGTTTTATATTGATTCCCCTAGAATCATATTTTACAAAAGGGTAATACATATATTTTTATGATTATAAAAGAATTATTAATTTATAATATTATTGGGACCATATATTTATATAGGGATTTTCAAAAAAATTATTATTTTATTATCTTATCGAAATTGATCATTTTTTGAACTGGCCCAAGTTGGGCCCGGAAGAAATTATTAACTTAGAGAGATTATTAATTTATCGAATATTAATTTAACGAGGTTTTACTGTAGATTTCCTTTTTTCTGAATAATAGGCTTATTGGCGACAAGAGATAAATCATTTACCAGTCGAACTATCTCATCGCAATAAGTAGATTTAAAATTATTGAAATAAGAAATAGGAATTGGTTTTAGGAAAGTTTTAAATTCTATTTATAAAATCATAACCATGGAATCTAGCATATCCACAAAAATTAGAAAAAAAAAATTGGATTTAGTGAAGCTCTCGGAATATCCATGGTGTGAAAGGCTTGGACTTGGTCTTGCATGTAGATCATTTGCTTCCAGTCACTGAAATGTCGCACCTGTCTTCGTCTAGCGTGGAAAGTTCAATCAACAATTCTTCCACAGATAAGGTTTAAGAAATGTATGTCGGTGGTCTACATACCTTGGGAGTTGGGGAATTTCTTTCAAGCTACAAGCACCGGAGTCTGGAGAATAATCTCTTCTAAAGATCTTTTTTTTTATTATTTTCTTTTTCAAATCGGACTTTTTTCTAAACCACTAAATATAATTATGTCGAAAAATAGGCAACTAGAAACAAACGAGAAGTCCCCATTGTTTCTGGAAGATATAATAATGTACGATCTCTGAACTCTGAACCACTTGCATATATACCAAGACAGATATCCCAACAAGAAAGAAGAAACATATATAGTGGCAACTGGCATGCAAGTCCTTCAGCTAAACTTTTATTAGTTAAAATCCAATCTTTTCTCTAACAAGCCCATAGTGTAAATAACGTCGCTTTTGCAATTCCATATAAATGACCAATTTTAGAACAAATTAAATTATAATCTGCAGTGAGCACCGGGGTTGGTGGAAACAGCGAACAATGTAGGCGTGCACTGGGTAATCTCTGTGGTGGACTAGTTCCATTGCTTGTGATGGGCATGCATGCATAATCAGTGAATAATTAGGTAACAAGCATTGCAGTAGGCAACGTTGGTAGTGTGGCCTTGCCTGGCATGGGAAAGCTGTTTGGTTCGGGAGAAAAAAAAATGGAATGAAATGAAAAAGAATGTGATGGTATGAAATTAAAGAGAACCAACGAAGGTAGGAGGAAATATTTGAAAGAAAATGAGAGAGTGCGATTTTAAGATGAGATTTGTAAAGAAAAAGGATAGAATGAAGCAACATATTTTTTCAGTTTGGTAATTTGATTTTTGAAAATTTATTTGTTATAGTTCGAAATATTATTTTATTATTTTCCATTTCATTTATATCAACCAAACGGAACAATTAATAACGCAACACTTTTGTTGGCTCACCTAGATTTATTGTGCAGGGTGTATTGAGGCCCATTCCGCCCAACAAAGCTGAAGCATCTTGTGGTATTGATATCTGGACGTCTTGTTGTTTTACACGACTAGCTGAACAAGGCCCATTCCAATGTCCAACAAAGCCGAACCATCTTAAAATCTAGAAGTATAGTTGGATATGGTCGGACCACTTCCAATATTTGAATGCCCATGGTTGTCAAAAAAATCCGGATATCCGGATATCCGTCCGAAATATCCGAATCCGTATCCGAAAAATTAGGATATTATCCGTATCCGAAAAATTAAGATATTATCCGTATCCGAATCTGACATATCCGTATCCGAAAAATTAGGATATTATATTAATATTTTAATATATTATATTAATATAATATATAATATATAATATATTATATATTATATATCATATATTAATATATTATATTAATATATTAATATAGAATATATTATATATCATATATCATATTATATAATATCATATAATATAATATATTAATATATATTATATATTAATATGATATATAATATATTATATATTAATATATTATATATCATATATTAATATATTATATATCATATAATATATTATTATATTAATATATTATATTATTATATTAATATATTAATATATTATTTTAATATTTTAATATTTTATATTAATATATTGTATAAATATATCATATATCATATTAATATATTATATTAATAAACTATAAATATGATATATATATCATCATTAATATATTGCTGTAAAAATATCCGAAATATCCGAATACCGTCCGAAATATTCGTATTCGTATTCGAAAAAATTAGGATATTATCCGTATCCGAAAAAAATTGCCCGTATCCGTATCCCAAACTGTCAAAAGTAAAAACTCTTGAACGTTCATACGTCTGGTAATCTTGTTGTCTAGATGACCAGCTGAACCTGGCTTATAAAAAAAAGAAGTAATGGGAATGTTTGGGGGAACTTTTTTTGAGAATAAGTCAACTTATTTTAAAATAAAGTTGGAGATTTCAAACTTTTTTCTGAAAAAAGTTAACTTTTTTTTTGCAATTTATAGAAATTCAAACATACATTAAATACCTGTATAAATTTTTTTATCAAAATATAAAATTTTTACCCGAAAATAAGTCCATAAGAACTTAAAAAAAACTAAGCCAAACAGGCCCAATATCTGCACAATGTAAAAAGCACAATGTAAAAAGATCAGTTACGATTGAGGAAACAAAACAAAGTGCACTAAACCAGGTTTTTTCTAATCTATTGTCTCCTATGAGAGTCGCCTGAGAAACCCCTTGCCCCCCCCCCCCCCCGCCTCCTCCTCTCCCCTCCCCTCCGCCCTCCGCCCTCCGCCCTCCGCCCCTTCTTCATATCTCTCCTCCCGCAACCCCTCCTCCCCTTCTTCATATCTCCTCCGCCTTCCCCCTCCCATCCTCTAGTTCTTGAGCTTCAATAAAATCGAGATCTAAGTCTCTTTTGCCGTACCCATCTTTTTGGGTTGTACCCATCTTTTTGGGTTGTTTTTTCTCCCCAATTGTTTGGGGTTTATGTTTAGTTGTGTTTTATTTTTGGTTGTTGGGTTGCGTTCTCCACTGAAATTGGTTTATTTGGCATTTTGGGAAATCTTGAAAGGTTGCATCGATGTTACTTGCGGCATGTCTATAGCTGATTTTTGGCATGTAGATAGCTGGGTATCGGCATGTCTATAGCTGTTTTACGGCATGTAGATAGCTGGAGCATTCTTGAGATGGTAGTGGAATTCACAAGAGCTCACCTTTCACAATTAAAGTTTGTTCCGGTTTCGGGAATTTATGCTTCCCCAACTTCAGTTGAAGGTTTGGAACATTGGGCTTCATTACGCATTTATGTGAGGGTCAATTGTGCTACTACGGATTTCAGGGCTGATGCTAGTAAGATTGATCGAGATACCATTGTAACTTTTTTTAGTTTCAAGAATCTAAGGATTCAGTTTGTTAAGCAGTCTGGAAACAATGCGGCTATTTATTTAGCTCGTTTATTGTTTTATCAACCTGATTGCATTGTCAGTTGGGGATTTGTCCCGGCTAGACTTTTTTAAGTTAATGGAATGATCATGCATTTTGTCAAAAAAAAAAAAATATACACCTTAAAATGAAATGAGAGGGAGTGTGGGACTACGTTTTATGAAACATTGACAATGAGATTTATTTTAAATTTCGTGGAAACTTAAATAAAAGTGAATATAAAATTTACATTTAGGAAAAAATGAATATTGTATAAATTATATGAATATAAAATTTAGTAAATATTATTTTCATATTTTCATGGATTCTCAAGAATTTTTTTAAAAATTAATATCTTATAGATCAGAAAAATATATTATTTAAACAGAGATTATTATTTTATCGGGTTGAGATTTAGTTGTAGAATGGAAAATATGTTATGACAGAATGGGGCGGTGTATAAGTTTGTCCACTTTCTCTTTTTTTCTTGGTCAATTACCAAGAAAATGTTATTTTCTTGTTCTTAGCCTTTTTTTTCTTTTCTTGAAAGAAATGTTATTTTTTTGATGCAATACTGCATTTATTTTTTTTATTGTTGTTAATAAATAGTTGATAAATTTATAAAATAATTGGGTTAGTTAATAATAAAATTTCCTAAATAAATAAAATTGTGTTCCTACCCTCTTTAACCAACATAAATTATGCATGTCCTTACCCCCACAAACCCAATTTTACATCATCTACACAAATATTCATTAACCAATAAATAAATAATAAGTAAATTGAGTAAATAATATTAACTTTAAATAATATTTATTTAATAAATAAATAATAAGTAAATTGAGTGCTTCTTTTGTTTTTCCTGCCTTGAAATAAGCATCAATAAGTGTTTGTGAAAATTTCTTGAAAACCAAGAAATTAATCCAACCCCATTGCCTCGTAGAACCACTCGTGAACTAAGGCCCAGGATCTTGATTTCGTAAATGTAGCATATAGTCATCTTATTCACTCTAATTGGCCTCAATAGGATAATTTAGCATCAGAATTTTCTCTTTTTCGAGTAAAACACATTATTTTGAAGCTCCGTAATGACCATTTTCTTTCGTTTAAGTTCTTTAGCTTGATAAACTAGCACCTTCTTTCATTTCATTTTAGTTCTACAAATAGGAATAATGTGATTTAAAATGCAACAAGCTTAGTTTTACAAATAATAATAATGTGATTAATTAGGACACAACCTTGATAAAAATTATTAGAAAAAGCGTAAGTACATACAAGCAAACATACATAGGACACGCACGCCCAGTAAAAGAGACTGCAAAACACATTTCCTAGGAAACCTGTTTCCTAAGCCCGAATGATCTACCTCTTCCACATCCTCGGTTTCTTTTGTGCACTTCAAAATTTCTGAACAATCTTACGTATCAGCCAGGGGTGTTTATCTGTTATAATGTCTCCCATAACATACCCAACAGCAAGCCCACGTCCAAGTCCTACTAAAATGAATAACCAATCAAATCCACTTGGAAACTTATCACCGTCAGCATCATCCTCGATTTAATCAGATGGTGAAAGCTCAGTTCCCCAATTCTTAGATAACAGAAATCCACAAAATCCCGGGTTTTCCTTGTAAGAGTTGTTGTCAAGATGACTCCTGAGAGCTAGTTGAACTCCAACGATTCTAGTTGTGTTAGTTTCCCGAGTGACGGAGGAATTGGACCTGTAAGATCATTGTTTGAAAGGTTGAGCAACTGGAGAGCCTGTAGACTTCCAAGAGTTTCTGGAATCTGCCCTGTGAATTTGTTACTTGAAAGGTCAATAGCAGTGAAAACATTTGAAACCTTATAGTACTCTGTCTCTACGCCTTTGTTGCTTAGTATTATCGAGTTGTAATATGAGGCAGTGCATGTAATGTAAGAGGGTAATTGCCAACAACCCATATAGATTCCATATTTATTTTTATATATGGTTCCATTCCTGTACCAAACGCACAACACTTTGTTGGCTCACTCTGTTTCAAATGCACATGCTCAAAGTATTGCTGCTATTTAATCAGTATACCACCACATTCATATTTGATAGGAAAAAAATGCCCATGGTAGACCAATTAGAACGACACAGTTCACCTTCTCCATTTAGTTGAGTTTCAAGTAATCTCTTTAAAATCTTTTCATTTGCTCTCCTCATCGCCAAATTGCCGCAATTCCCTTTCTCAGAAATGTCTGAAAATCAGACACACTCTCAGCTTTCGGTCACAGTCCTAAGCTCTCTCAAAAGTACATATTGTGATCTCCCTCTGTCCCATTATTGTAATCATTTCTCGAGATTTATTTTCTTTCTTATTAGTAATCCAACTCTTTATTCAGTATGCACCTATAATTTTTTTTAAGATTGCTTAGCATGTCCAGCATGACTTCAACCACCCGAACTACAAGATTAACTCAAAAATGTTCGGTGGACGTTATAGCCTCTCTAATTAGGTCCTTTACTCTGTACTGTTCATATGGGTAAATCAACCATTCGGCTAACTGCTTTTGGTTCCCTGGGACCTTACCTAGTAGAGTTTGGTTGTGCCAGGAGGTATCTTGCGTGTATACAATAATAGATCAGGTTATGAATGTCATTTGGGTGATGAGGTACAAAAGAAAGTTGGAATGTAGAGCTTTTCCGAGAAAAAACTTGCTAGGGCATTCTCACTGTTTTTTAGGAAATAAAAATTGAAACTGCGATGATTTTACGTTCACCTTTAAATTTTTCAATAAAAGATGCAGTTTGGGCCTCAGGGGAAAGCTCCAAGGCGAAGATCGATGAATATTTCAGGGTTTTAATTCCCCAAAATGCAGCTTCATTTTGCAATGACTGTTAAAGCTTAAAACATGTTTTCTGTAAGCAGATCTGGATCCTTGATTATTATTGCAGGAGCTCCTTGTTTAGATCAGAACAAAACTTCTTTGGTTTGCACTTATTCAGTACACTTCTGTATGCGAGACGATGTATTAGATGCTGAATTACATCTTTAGATAATAGTACATTCTATACAATTTGGTCTAACGAAAAATGTCCCAATAAAAATTTGAAAATATGAGAATTTTTCCCAAAATATAATGAATGCTTCTAAAACAAATTTTCTAGATCCGCACTTGCTTACGAAAAAAATTCATATTTTTAAACACAATATATAATGTGCTGATTATTGAGTACTTAAATTCAACAAATAGGAATAATGTAATTTAAAATGCAACAAGCTTAAATTTAGAAATCTATACTCTTTATATTGAAAACCATTTTGTGGAATATAGTAGTATACCAAAATACCAAATTTTGGTGATCAATATATAATTTAATTAATTAAGTTTATTTCAAACTCAGATTCGATGCAACTATATAATTAAACAAAATTTATTTACCTAACCTACCTCTTTGATTTTACTGAATTCTATTCCCTATAAATATATAATTGAATAATATTTATTTATTTAGAGTCGTGTCAAATCTGATACTAAGCCACTTATGCTATCGAATAGGATTTATAACTTTCATATTAAGTTAGTTACAACTACATGTTTAAGTAATGCGAGATTATATTTATTATCAATAATTTAATATCCTTTTTTAATTAATAGTTTAATCTCAACTCTGGGGGTTATCAGCTAGTGAAATATGTGATTTTGGATACCACAATCCACCACAATCCTGACCAAAATTTATTATAGAAAAATACAAAGTACCATACAATTAAACATACATAAGACAATAATTGCAATACAAGAACCATACAAGCAAACATACCTAGAACATTCTAGTAACACCTAGAACAGTAATTACAACCGCATGGCAAGTAAAAGAGACTGCAAAACACATTTCTTAGCAAACTTGTTTCTCTAAGCCCGAATGATCTGACTCCTCCGTATCCTCGGTTTCTTTTGTGTCCTTCCAAATTTCTGGAAAATCGCAAAAATCAGCCACAGGTACTTATCTGTAAAAATGTTTCCCATAACAAATCCAACTACCAACCCACTTCCAAGTCCTGCTAATATGAATAGCCAATCAAATCCACTCGGGAACTTATCATTATCAGAATCATCATCGTTGTCATCAGGTGGAGACACCACAGTTCCACAATTCTTAGATAACGGGAATCCACAAAGTCCCGAGTTTCCCATGTAAGAATTGTTGTCAAATGTTTTGAACTGCAGGTCTTGTGGTATACGACCAATTAGGAGGTTGTGAGACACATTGAAGAAAGCGAGAAACTTGAGTTGCGCTGCTAACTGTTGAGGGATGACTCCTGATAGCTTGTTCAGTGAAAGGTCTAAAGATTCAAGCTGTGTTAGATTCCCGAGTGACAGAGGAATTGGACCCGTGAGATCATTGTTTGAAAGGTCGAGCAACTGGAGAGCCACCAGACTTCCAAGAGATTCTGGAATCTGCCCTGTGAATTTGTTACTTGAGAGGTTGATAACAGTGAAAATATTTGAAATCTTTTGGTAATCTGTCTCTACACCTTTGTTGGTAAGAATTATTGAGGTGTAATATGGGGAAGAGTAATATGAAGTGGTACCGCTACAAAAGAATGTTAAGCGCATATATGTCTTCATATATGGTTCCATGTCTGTACGGAAAAGTTTCATTGCATTCCAAATCTGGATATAATATACAGGCAACACACCAGTCAAAGAGTTATGAGGGAGATCAATAATGCACAACATTGGGAATTCTGAAGGATTCATTGGACTTCCAATTTCACCATGAAACATGTTGGAATGGAGAAGTAGAACTTGCAGTTGTTGAAGAGTCCCCAACCAAGTGGGGAAAGTTTGTTTCATCTCATTATTGGATAAGTCCAAAATTTGTAGCATTTTACAATTTGATAGCGATTCTGGAACTTCCCCTTTTAACTGGTTTTGACTCAAGTCCATCACCTTCAAGTTGCATTCTCTAGGGTATATCTGCGGAATTGTACCAGAAAAGTTGTTGTCTTGCAGGACAAGGGCTTCCAAAGAATTTGCAAGGCACTGTGGAATTGGTCCACTCATGCTGTTATTCGACAAATCTAGTACTTTAAGAGACATGACACCACATATCATGGGTGAAATATCTCCGGTTAATCTGTTGTTAGACACCACGTACGAAATTGTATTTGGTGGTGGTACTGGGAGATTCCCATATAGCATATTATTGCTTATGTCTATAATTTTTAAACTCTTACTTTGAATAACAACCGGATTCTGTTCAATGGCTGTCAGGTAGTTATCACTAAGGTAAATTACCTCCAAATTAGTACTTGCATTCAGGGACGGACCCAGCCCATGGCTGGGGTGGGTTGTAGCCCGGGGGAAAAAATTGTCAAAATTTTATAAGTAAAATTTTTATAAATTCTGATGGTTCATGTAATATATAAACTCCGCCCGGGTGAAAAAATGGAAAATCCCTATTTCATATTGTAGTAGCCCAACTGGATATCAAGCCCATGTAAGTAAGGGTAAGTAAGTGCAATCTATTTAATAGGTAGTTGATTAAATTTTTATAATTTTATATGTATAGTTGAGTTTAGCAGTTAGCTTAATTGATTTCGTGGTGGTGCGTGCTGACTAGAAAAAATTTTCGCACTGCGCGCGTCTTGGTACCAACAAACTCAGCCCGGGTGGTAACCAAATCCTGGGTCCGTCCCTGCTTCTTAGTCTCTCGTTTTATAGTCATAACTATAACTGAATGCATTTAGGGAAACAAGACTCTCAGTGTACGTGACAACCTGGCTCTTTCCAGAACCACGTAATTTAAGAGCATACTTCTTGGTCTCTCTCGTTTTGTAGTTATAATTATAAGTACCCCCAGCATCAGCACGTACTATAACAAACTCCCCTGCACCCACATAACAAAGAACTTTTGCTATCTTAACGTCAACCTCAAAATTGAACAATTTTGTCCAAGGCACCTGGCCACAAATGCCGTTCAACACAAATAGACTAAGAGTGGATCCCTCCCCGGATTTAAAAACCATAGCAATTTTACCTTCAAAATCCAAAACATTTGACTTGGGACGTTGGGGAATCGATTGTACACGAAACACCTCCTTGTGCAAATCAAACTCCATTAATATATATGATGTTTCTTTGCACAAAATCATATACAACATCCCAGGTTTAGCATGGACAATTAATGGAATCCCGATATCAGCATTTTGTAGAGTTTTAGGAACTTGAATCTCTTTCCAAGAATCAGCTTTTGAAGAATACAGCTCCGCTTCTCTTCCTGGACGAAGACATTTAAACCCGATCCTAAATACCTTGTAATCATTGGAAATGGAATCGAAACCAAAGCCTGGATAAACTGAACCTCTCAAATATTTGTTTGGAGCAGGAAGCATCTTCAATTGTTTGGTTGCAGGATTCCATATATGTACAACATTGCATTCATCATTGGGCAAACAAACAAGACCATTACAAGACTTTATGCAACAAACTTCAGTAACAGTACGTGGCAGGTAAAGCCTATCTGAATCTTGAGGAGCGTATTGGACATCAATGTGAACAGATTCTTTTTCCTGACCTTCGTAGTGATATTTGCTGTAGCTTAGTAAAACAGGTTGTTTTTTCTGGGAATTGGTGAGGTGAGCTTGGACAAATTGAAGGTTAGATATCATGGTTCTCCAGGATTTGCAAACAGATTTCAACTGGTAGAGTGTCTTAACAGGCAACCGGGAAAGGATTATGAAGATTAATTCTTCAGGTAAATAGATGTTGCACATCCTCGTTGTAGCCATCGATCACAAAAGGTGAAGAATGTTAAGTTAAAAGTTGATGTTATGGTCTGTTGTAAAGAGAATTTATAGGATTCTGGAATCCAATCTCTTATTGAAATAGTAATTATAAGCAAATTACTTATTCATATTGAATTGGGATTAGTATTCTAAAATCTCTTCTAACAATTTATCCATGTTGATGACGAGCAGCTCTTGATGTTTGTTCCGGCACGAGTGAGATGTGGTTTCAATATACGTCTAAGCATGCATGCCGAGGGTCTATTGCATTAATTGATCATTTAAATTTATTCAAAATCACAATAAACTCGAAATAAATACTAATTGATATTATAATTTATTTGTCACTAATTTATTATATTTTATTACAACAATTTTTCTTAACATTATTTAAGATTTATTTGTTATGTTAATATTAACAAATATGAAAAACTGGAAATAATGTAGGAGATATGTAATAATTAACATTAAAATAACAAAAACTATAATTTATATTGCAATCACAAATATTTTGAACAATATTTATATTGGAAATAATCTTACAACCTTTAAAAAAAGAATTGCATATGAAAAAAAAACATAGACTATAAAGCACAAACCGGCGGACTACTTTAGTGATACATGGCCGAACGACTACACCCCAACTTAATGCATCAGAAAGGCGTACAATTTACTAGACCCACATAAATCATAAAAGCCCACCCAACTTCATTCTAGCCCAAACATATATTTAATCTATCTTAGCCCAATATCATCTTCTAGCCCAAATTGCCATGGCATTTATTTTACATTATTAATAATATTTTCTAGCCCAAATATTTGTGAACATTCACAAATATTTTAAACATTATTTATATTATATTATTAATTATATTCTCTAAGATTGTATTATTCTCCCTACTTGTTGTCTCAACAAAACATTGCGCTTTCTCCCAAGCAAATAATTTTCAAAAAACTCGATTATTTATAACGGACATAAAAATTTCATAATTATAATCATTATGCTCACTATATGAACTTGAGTCACTAAATAAAAAATGAAGCCATAAAATTTGAATTAACCTTCTTTTTTGCAAAATTTAACCTTAAAGTACCTCCAAATACCTCTTGAAATCTTAAAAAAATTATATGAGAATTTATGGGTTTGAAAAAGAAATTTCGGGACTGGTGGAGTAAAGAAGATCAATATTACTGCAATGTTACATTGTTCCAGGGGTGCATTGAATTGAATGCAACCACGTTTATTACAAAACAAATTGAACTTTTACAAATGACACATTGCGGCTGGTGCAATATTTCATTGTGTCAGGTAAACTTACCGCAATGACACATAGTGCCAATCGCAATAACATATTGCATCTGTCAACAATGTCTCATTGCTCCAGATATCCTTCTTTATAAAATTTTTTTAAACTAAAATTGAAATTTGATTCTTTTAAAAAATTAATATATAACTAAAACTACTTTATAAATATTTTATACTTAATATGTACTTTAAATTTTGATTTTTTTTATCAAAATATACTCAAAATGTGTAAAACCTGTGATTGATTACAAATTGAACTCAATTACTTGAAATATATGACATACTTAGTTGTCATAATTGTTTGTAATAGAATTATATGTAGCATGTTTAAAAAATATGTACAAGTTAGATATATGTACAAGTAAGAAGTACTCACTACGTATTAGTTATTTAACAGAGAATAATATGAATTATCAATTATTGATTCAATTATTTTACTTTTAAATTATATACACATATTTATAAATCGATAATTACTTGCATACGAGTTTGAGATCATAATAATTCGAATTACAAATTATTTATAAAAATAAATGTTAAAAATGTTAACAAATATGGCACAACCTAACATTGCGTCTCGCGCATTGTAACATTGCACCTATCACAACATTGCCCTGGCGCTATGTTACAATGCTTTAAATGGTTGGCTAAACACCCGGAAGCCTAGTGGAATCAGGAATTATCATATATATATATATATATATATATATATATATATATATATATTAATGTTTGCCTAATAGAACTAATAAAATTGAAGAGAGAACGATACAAACAAGTTACCCTTGTCCATTGCTTGCTTAAATGTTTGAATGTACAACTCGAGAATGATCCATTATCATGTATATGGAATAACCACCTCCAAAAGCTCGATGTTTGATGAAGGGGTGCGCGACCACACTCCTATTACGCGCTAAGTCCATCCTTGTCTAGGTATTTATATGCGCGTCCCAGTTATCCTAAGATTACAATATAAAACAATATAGGAAAAGGAACTCACATCAAACAAAAGATTAAATTTAAACACAAATTTAAGTTTTATATTCCATTCGTGCCAATTTACATGTAATTTTGACTTTTTAGTGATTAAATTAATCAATCTTTGATTAAAGATTAGAAATTATTTAATAATTATTTTTAAAAATCGAAAATTACATTTTAAAATAAATTACTAGTATTTTTTAATGATATAATTTTTTTTTATTTTTATTAATTATATAATACATATAAATTTTAATTAAAATTTTGTCAATTTTATCATTCAAAAATCAAATAGGAGGGATGGGGTAGTATCTGAAATCTAGTTACCATGTTTTCGAATTCGTGGATTTATGTTAAAAAAAACAAAAAGTTGTATGTGTTGTGTGACAAAATTTTATTATTTTAAATTGTTAAATTTTGCAACTAACTTTTATTTTTTAAATTTATATACTTTAAAAATATGGTTTTTTACTTTTTTTGCAAAAATAAAAATTTTGCAAAAATACGATTTTGCAACCACATACAACCTCCCAAATAGCGTCAATTATTTTTCCAAAAAACGTAAACAAAAAAAGTTGTCTTTGGTTGCAAACCAAATATTTTTAGAAAATGTTAAAATTACAAAAAAACTTAAAAAATTAAGATTTTTTATTATTTCTCTAAATTTAATTAAATATGAAAAATTCTTTACCTAAATATCATATCTTTTTACAAAAAAATCATTTGGAAAAAGAACCCTAATAATTTCATGAGTCATTGTTTTAGTAATTACTCTCTCTTTCCCATAAATATTGTTAGAAGAGTAATAAACCTATTATCATTTGACTAATATATAGATATAATTGTTAAAAAGAGAAATATTATTGATATGGGCTGAAAGTAAGCCCTAAAGACACACTTAATGTTGCGTTAATTAAACCTAAATTGGTTCAAGGTTAAAGCCCATAAATGAGGCCCAAAAATCCTAATTAAATAATAAATTCGTGGCTAATAAATCAGCCAAATAAAAGACTCTGTTGTCGAGTCCAAAAGGAAATCAAATCATCTAGGGAGTAGCCTCCAAGGCATACAACTCCTATAGTTATCCACCTCCCTCATGGAAGGATCTAGAATTGGGCCCAAATTGTATAACTTGCCCACCAAGTTACTAAACCCTAATTCCAAGGCTTCTCAAGTCTATATAAAGGGACTAACCCCTCATTCTAAAGGAGAACGTTTTTTGGGCACAGCTCCATACGTCACCCACCACGTTTTAGGCTTAATCCTCGAATAAGGACATACAAGCCACTACGTCACTACGCCGCGAGGGTGCATCAAGCCACGTAGGCAACTCTAGAACTACGTTTTTTGGCTTGATTCTTGATATTCATCAAGGTACGTAGGCATCTTGTTAGGACCGAGTTAGTCCCCGACAACAAGAGCAACCACCATTAAAGCTCGAAGCTCTCAATCCCTAGCAATCAATACACGAATTAATTACACCCTACTTTTTATTCCACAACATTTGGCGCCGTCTGTGGGAAAAAGACGTCAACCATGGAAAATACACGGAGATAAAAAATGGATGTGACGATCCACAACCTCAATACGCGTTTTGATCACCACTCTTGGTATGCAATCCACATCTACTAATGTTTAAGGGTTGGATAATCGAGAAACTAGAATTTAAACGAGTCTCCAAGGAGAGGGAGTCCAAAGAACGATTCTAAACTCTCCAAAGGCGGATCCCGAATCCCAGGCATGGCGATGCCCATAATAGGGTAGCATGATTACAAATCTCTACCATGGTGCTTACACCGCTTACAACTTAGAACCTAAGTTATGGGCTCCTACCCTAATGAGGGGATGATTCGCTCCATGTTTGAGACTTGGAACCTTCGCATATAGCATGAAGGAGAGTCTCGATCGTTCACTAACGATGATGAAAGAACAATCAGACTGATGATCCTCTCCCCTCGACTTCCAATCAGGGAATAACCCCCCTAGAGACACGTTTCCAAGGGGTGATCCCCAAGGGATGATCCAAAATTTACTAACTCAAGGAGCGAATCCCTAATTTCAGATGGTGGTTTTACCTCTGACTAATGGAGCACCATGAGCACGGATCGCCACCACCGTCATGATTGATCCCAATAACTCAAAACTCCGTTTATGGGTTGTCACTGTTCCCAACTGCTGATGGAACCATCAATTTACTCATGAGAAGTATGTGCCTCAATACATTGAAGGCTTGGTCCCCTTGTTGGAGGAAATCAAAGTCTATTTGGATCATACACAAAAGATGACTTCTCGTTCGAAGAAGATGAAGAAGAGGACGTCCGTTATAGCAAGAGACGTCAAGGCAAGGAGCCCGTCATAGGATCGGGACGTTCTTAACCCCAAAGGACTAAAGGAACGGCTCTTTAGGCCATAAACGAAAGGATTTGTTGGCTCAAATTACTCATCCGCAACAGCCGATTGTGGGTTTAATGAATTCAGGGACGAATTCCCTCCGGACAGTGGTGTCGCCCCTCCAGTGCACCGTTGGGACTATAGATGTCCATCTCCATCGTTAAACGATGAAATTAGGTTCCCATCAATGAGATGTTGTTCATCGTAGGTAGGAGTAGCTAGCAACACGAGGCATACGTACCTCAATGAATTAAATGCCTAGAACACCAATGAAGGAGTCTTGATTTTCCCGGACCCTATATTGTTGACAAATTATCATCCACTGAAGAAGATAAATATCTCAGAAGGAGAACCAGGCAAGGAGCTCGAATGAGGGTTAGGGCCTTCTCAGCCCCGAGGATCCAAAGGACTGGCTCCCAAGACTTCAGGAGGGAGGATATATAATCGCTCATGAAGAAGCACTTATCTAAAAATTAAAGAAAGATCTGGAAATACAATAGGCTAGGCAGCCCCTAAGGGCTAGGATCCCCATGTTATTAATTTGAGTGGTTCCTTCTATGAAGAGAAGGGTTGATACACAAAGGGATGATCCCAATGATTCTATGCCTCTAGGAGATCATGATGATCATATCCTATCATCGTCAACAAGATAATGAATGCTCATATCTCAAGAAAATTCAAGACGCCCACCATCGAGGTATGTGTTAGGGCAAGAGACCCCACTAATCAAGTGATGACATCCTCCAATGCACTACAAATTTTAACCCGTGATTGACGTAATCAAGTATAGGGCGTTCCCTCAAACCCTGGGGGGCATGACACAACGATGATAAAGTCGGTTGCCCCCGAGCTCAATCAGCTCCTTTAAAGGACTAAGAAAGGCATTCATCCCCCCGTTTATCGATGGAAAGTTCATGAGAAACGTTTTACATCCCCGTGAATGTGGAAAATGAATGAATCCTTGGGGGATTACATGAACCGAATCACCAAGGAAGCCTTGAAGGTCCCGAACCTGAATGATAGAGTGGTCATCAAGATAGAGGAAAGTGTAAAGGAAGCCTCAACCCCTGCTAGAGGCAATGGAGGTAAACGAGAAAAGAAATTAGTCACGAGTAGGACGTTAAGGATAAGTATCCTCGAATAAGTAAAAATTCTAACTCTCCCAAGAAGAAGAGCAATCAAGGACCAAGGTTCACCAACTATGCACGTTTGAATACTTTCAACACCCAAATCCTGATGGATATTGCGAAAGACAAGGATCTCCGATGGTCGAAACCACTAAGGGCTGATCCCGAGTAGAGAAACAAGAGCCAATATTATCGGTTCCATAAGGATGTGAGAAATAACACACACGATTGTAGACAGCTAAAACACGAGATCAAGTTTTTGATCCTATGAGAAAAGTTGAATAAGTTCACCAAGGATGGCCAATAGGGTAACCTAAGGCATGATTATGAAGTAGAGATTATAAAGGGAAGGATGGCAATCAAGATCGCAATCCATAGCCTCGAGGGGTTAATGATAAACATGATTTCTGAAGACCCGACGACGGTCGAGAATACAAGGAGCTCTCATAAAGCTCACGCTCGAGAAGCTATGCACATTATAGGAGAAGCTCTATAATGAGCAAAGACCAAAATGGCATTTACCTTTGATGATTCTGACTTGGAAGGGGTGAAGTGCATCCATGATGGCCCGTTGGTCATAACACCTATGACAGGCAACTCGCAAGTGAAAGGAGTCACGGTAGACAATGGGACTTTAGTGGATATCTCGAAGATGGGAAATAGCGATTCTCAATTGACCCCCTCCAACATGCCCGTGTATGGGTTCTATAGAGTTGAGTCAAGAGTTAAAGAAACCATTCGGTTATCCATGATAATAGGACAAGAGCCTAGGGAGGCCACTCATATGTCGAACCTTTTGCTGGTTAAAGCAACTTCCGCTTACAATGTTATCCTTAGGATGACATTCTTAAGGCAATTGCCTCAAGCTAGCTAAGACCTGAAGATTAAATTTCCTACAAGGAATATAGTTGATGAAGGATACAGAGAGAATTGCTATCCGGCCACCTTGAGGCCTGATGAAGTCGGGGGGCAGGTCCTCTCGATTGAAGACATGGATGTCTAAAAAGATCATAAACAAAGAGAAAACCCCACCAAGGACTTAGTCCCCATTCCTTTAGTTCCTGAAGAACCTAAAAAGTTACCTATACAGGGCATTGCTGAATGAATCCTTGAAGGACGAATTGTATGCGTTCCTACAAAAGAACGGTTTGTGTTTTCTTGGATAGTAACTGATATGCCATGGGTCGATCCCAATTAATTACGAAGGCCAATGGAGAATGAAGGATATGTATTGACTTCATTGATATGAAAGATGCATGTCTTAGAGACTACTTTCCCCTACCAAGGAACGATTCATTGACCAATGCAACAAAGGTGACGACCCAAAGAGGCGGCATATTGAAGATTGAAAAATAAGATCTTTGAGCATCTTAGTGGGAAGACTATATAAGTCCATGGAAATGATGTGTTAACCAATAGCCTCGATAAGGCACATGACATCAAGCATTCTTATGAGGCGTTTGAGGTGTTAAGGCATCACACGATGATATTTAATCTGGCTAATCCACCTTCAGCATAGGATCAAGAATTTTTTTTTGGGTTTTATGGTCTCCAAGCATGGAAATTGAGGCCAACCCCAATAAGAGTAGAGCAATCCTTGACACGGAACCTCCACGTGTTGACATAACCAAATTACGGAAAGTTACTCTATCTATACTTGGATGTATTTGACATGGCTTTGAGTGTCGTCCTCGTGAAAGGGGAAGACAAGGTTCGGAAACCCATCTATTAGGTGAGAAAGGTCTTGTATGAAACAGAGTTACCACAATAAACCCCCAAGCACTCGCTGACTTCGTGGTTGAATACACCATTGACAACCAAGAAGTCGAGGGGCATGAGGTAGTACCCCAGGAGGGCAAAGGATTAGAGAAGGAGAATCTAGAAGCGGTACTCAATGAGTATTGGATCGATTTTGATAGAGAATCAAAAACAAATTAAGTGAGAACATACCCCGATGGGTTCATGATTCCCCAACGAAAAACAATGAGGCTGAACGCAAAGCCGTGATAGTCATACTTGGTTTGGCCGGAGCCCCGAGGGTCAAAACCTTAAAGTCTGTGGAAACTCAAGATCAGTAGCACCAAAAGTGAATGGTGAGTTCGAGGCCAGGGCTGGAACCACGACAAATACTTGAAGCCAGACTCAATTTAATGAGTGTTACAAGAAATACATCTAGAGGAAGGAATATGTAAAGGCTGATGTCCTACCCAAGTTTGCCTCCTCGGAGTTAGAGAATTTTATAGAAGTTTTCACTTCCAAGTCTTGAAGGCCCGAAGCAATGACTAAAAAACTAACAGCACCTGTAGGTGTGGAAAGCTATTGGATAGATCCTACAAAGATTCACCAGGAAACTGGTTAGATACCCGACAATGCCTTGGAGGTACGAAAGTTATCAGTTAGAACACTAAAAACGCGAATTCAATCTTGAAAGAAACTCATATGAAAAACTGTAGGCAACACTCGGGGGGCATGACCCTTGACCTTTAGATGGCCTAACTGGGATTCTACTGGCCAGAAATGGATGAAAATTCAAAAATGAGGCTCTTACAAGCTGGAATTATTTGAAAGAAATGTGGTGCCTAGACTTGGCACACCCCAAATCTCAAGGTTTATCGTATTTGAGCATCCGGTTAGGACACTCCACCTGATCAGACTAAGTGGAATAAGGTTCGATGAAACCACAAGCTTCTAGCTCTAAGGAATTGAAGGCTCTAGTAGGTCATGTTCCATGCAATTGAAGGCTCGAATACGCCGCGTTCAATGTAATTGAAGGCTCATCAAGTAAGCAATCAAACTAGGAGAATTTGATGTTAAGTATAAGCCTAGGATGACCATCAAATCCCAGGCTATAGCTAACTTCGTGGTTGAATATACCATTGACAACCAAGAAGTCAGGGGGCAGGAGGTAAAAGACCAGGAAGGTCAGTAAGGTGAGAAGCCCCTGGAAGAGAAGAAAGAGTATTGAATGCTCCATTTTGATGGGACATCAAAAACAAAAACCAGTGGTACAGGTTTAATTTTGCAAAACCCCGATGGGTTCGCAGTTGAGTATGCCTTGAAGTTGGACTTCCAAACAACCTACAATGAGGAAAAGTATGAAGCTCTAACAACCGACCTTGGATTGACAATAGCCCTGAGGGTGAAGAACCTGAAAGTCTGTGGAGACTCAAAGCTGGTAATCTCACAAGTCGATGGAGAGTTTGAGGCTAGAGAAAAGAATATGGCCAAATACTTGAGGATTGTGAAAGCTACGATAGCCCAGTTCGACGAGTGCTACGTTAAGTATATCCCAAGGGAGGAGAATACAAAGGTCGATGCCTTATTTCAGTATACTTCTTCAGAGGTCGAGACCCATTCTGGGAGCGTCTACCTCCAAGTTCTGAGAACCCCTACAATTGATTCTAAGCTTATTGCTCCTATCGGGATAGGAGGATGATAGATCGTATCAAAGCACACCTTTAGAATGGTTGGTTTCTAAACGATGCCACGGAGGTAGGGAAACTAGCTGTAAGGAACAGAAGGCTCGAAGAAGCCACGTTCCACCCGACTGAAGGCTCGTGAAGGCCCCACGTCGTCCAACCAAATGCTCGAAAAGGCCACGTACCATCTATTTAAAGGCTCCAAAAATGCGAGAAATAAGTTGAAACAATATTTGTAAGGAGTTAGAGCTCGAAACAAGCTTCGATTCGATATATTGTAAGCTCAAATCTGAGCAAAGAGCAAAAAGATATGGATTTTTTAACACTCGCACTACTAGAAAAAGGTCAATAGACATCGGCTAAAAACCGATGTCTGGCCATTTTTCAACCGATGTCTATGTGGGTGTAGAGAAAGGTCCAACCCTTTTAACATCGGTTTTAAACCGATGTCAAAGAGTATCTATTACATCGTTTCCTGGAACCTAACTGATGTTAAAGACTATCTGAAACATCGTTTACTAGCAACTAACTGCTGTGAAATAGTGGTTTAGACATCGTTTATTATATAAAATCGATGTGTATGATATATATTAACATCAGTTATAAACCGATGTAAAAAGCATCAACAATGTGACACCATTTTGTGTCAATTACATCAGTTTGTTTTGTGGTAGTGATGTTACTGTGTGTCAATTACATCAGTTTGTTTTGTGGTAGTGATGTTACTTCTTATTATAAACATCGGTTTCATTGAGTTTAACTGATGTGTTAGTGTTATAACAATACTAGCTAGCCAAAACAATAAAAAACAACCAAAATCATTCCAAAATGAAAAACAAGCAAAAATTAATGGTTCTAAAAATTACCAAGTCATTTCTCCATTCCAAATATTCCAAATGACAAGACCATGTACTACTCGATCCTTACAAAATTACATGTAATAATAGAAAATTTGATCAGGTCTTTCTTATATCCTTCAATCATAAGTGGCATCACCAACGCTCTCTGATTGTCTTCCATCCTATTGTGATAATTGGCAATTCAGAAAAAAATACATTCAACATATATAAAGCCCATAATGCAAGTATGTTAATTACTTTAGGGAAAGATGAAAACATATTCAGTTAATTCAAATATATGATGGTTACCACTTCGCAGCAATGATGTGAAACCCTTCCATGTCAAAGCTGATTCTATCACTGCTGGCCAAAATGGAGCAACATTTTCTGACCAATCTGCTGTTTTTATATCCTACAAAAGAAAAGTAAAAGCTTCAGCTACCAACTGTTTCAATACCTTAGGGTGTTACAAGTACTACTTAAATTTACCTCCTTGCAAGGAATTGAAAATTTCGATTTCTTAGCTTAAATATAGAAAATTGAAATTAATTAATACCAAATTAAGCCGCTACCCCAATAATTTCTAATTTCTAATTTGTGAAAATTTGACAAATTCCCACCATACCTTGTCGGATAGTCCTTGAGCTACAGCAAGAGCTTGAGCTCGTTGGGCTTGTACAGGGCTCAGAGTGATGCCTTGACATTGAGAGCCATATTTCCTTGCTAAATACCTTGAACTACCTCCTATTCCACACCCAACATCAACTATCTTTTTTGGTATTTTAGCTGGCTCCGCTGGGAAAAATAAAACATTTTATTAGAATTAGAATGCAAATGTTGGCAACACACTTTGAAACTAGACTATACATTCTCATAGTCCTTTATGCAATCAATAAAAACTTTCTATCGCTATCTGGCTCTAGATAGCAACTATAAGAAAATAAAAAACTGCTAGAATTAAGCTGTGCTACATGAAAATAAAAAACTTTTCTATATCCAGAAGCAGCATGTGCTAGACTATGCAAGTGTTCACCTGTTAAGGCATGGCAGGAATTAATTATCCTCCTGTTTTACCATTTATGTAGCATTTGTGGTTTGGTAGAACTATACCTAATCCATGGACCTCGTCTTGATACTTGATTTGGAAATTCAAGTATCAGCCTTTGTGGTATAGAGATCATGTTTTAGTACCTACATTAATTACAAACGTGAAGGTATTAGCCACTACGTGAAGGTATTACAAACGTGCAGTCAATATGCATTTGAAATACCAGTAAATTCCTGTGGTGATGTTCGATTAGCTGCTTCAGACTCTGTGTATTACCTCCATCATCAAGTTTATAATTTTCATTGAAACATTCCTCTTTCACATACTTTGAACTTTCTTTGTCTTCCACCTTAAATAAACAATATATGTACCGGAAAATGTTAGAGAATCTTGTTCTATTCTAGATTTATTCTGGAAACTCTGAATTTAAAAAATATACAACACTATATCTTGCATATGCGTGCAGACCTCCAGGCATTCATAAACTTAACACATACAAATATACAACCCTTACTCTATCAACGTAGTTATTTTCCAGAACAGAGAGCTATCACTGGTAACATGTGGACGAAGAATATGTATACATCTTTTGAATTATTTCTACTATCACTGCTATATCACACACCAGGTGAAAGGATGAACATGTATATAAGTCTATCCATTATAGCTTTATTCTTGCAGCAGAGAGGGACTACATATACAACTTGCAACAAACATATAATTACAATAAAACACATTATACCGACACACAAAACCAGATTGAAAAAATAAAGAAAACATGGTAAGAACTACACAACGAAAGAAGATATGTATCATCATTAAATATCAAGCAATTCAACTGACCAAGTATCACTAACAAATGAAACCAAAAATCCAAAATTCTAAACAAATCAAATACCCAAATAAAAAAAACATTCCAGAGCATAATTCAAATGTAAAAATTCTTCAACAAGCAGTAACTAAAACAAAAAAAAAAATTGAAACATAAACTATAAAATGAACACTTACCAGGCAAGAATTCAACTCTGAACTTGTTGCTGTAGTGTCTGTATAAGCCCAAAAGCCGTGTATCTCATATAAAAACCAAAAATCATTATTAATAAATCAAGAACACAGAAAAAGACTCAAACTTTATAAAAACCCAAGATGCCAAAATAGTAAAAATGTGGACAATCACAAATAATAAACAACACATCCTAAATGCTAAACAAACAGAATCGTGGCTCGATAAATTCCCTAATTCCTTATACAAAAAATAAAAAGAAAATTTACATTATTCACAATAGCTTTTACCCAAAATAAAACAAGATCGAAAATAGCTTATCCATTTACTAAATCAAGTTGAGATGAACAATTAATCGATTAACAAATCAATTAAGAACATGTACTAGCTATTTGACCAAGTAACTACAGTAATTGGGAAATTAGGGTTACAAATTGAGTTTAAAAGAGAGAGTGAAAGAGGGAGTGAATTAGGGTTCTTAAGAGGGGGTTGAGAGTAAAAGCGAGAGTGAAAGAGAGAGAGGGTGAGGCCGTCGAGAGAGAAGAGAGAAAGAGAGAGAGGGTGAGGCGTCGAGAGAGAGAGGGTGAGGCGTGAGAGAGGCGAGGTGAGAGAGAGAGTGAAAGTCGAGAGAGAGAGAGAGTTAAGTCGGATGTATATGTTTTTTTGTTTTTGTTTAATTTGAGAGCGGGGAAGTAAAAATTAGCTAAGGGGGAAATCAAAAAATTGGCTGGGGGGGGGGAAATTTTGGGGAAGCGGGGGAAATTTGTGTGGGCGGGGAAGCAGCAATTTTTTTAAGCCTACTTTAGACATCGGTTATTTTTTGACCGATGTTATAATATGTTAAAGACATCAGTTGTGGTACTAACCGATGTCATTGATATTTCAATTATATGCCAATGACATCGGTTTGCTTTCAATGTGATTTCATAATATATCAAAGACATCAGTTTTTTTTCGACCGATGATGGTGATAGTTTTTACATCGAGGAAATCATAAACCGATGTGAAAGGGGCGATGTCTATTCTACTTTTTCTAGTAGTGTCGTGGAATGAGCTGGCCTAATAATCGAGTTAGAGGACAAAAGTGTGACCTCAATCCATGTCTTCAGGGGCTGGAATTTCCATTCACGATTGACCTCCTCTAGGTCTCAGAGGTAAGGTTGTGATGACCCAAGACCTAGGACGAACGAGGCTTTAAAAAGACTTCAATCGAGGTCATAGAAGGAGGTCACCCACCCCGCGACCAATGTAAATTGAAGGCCTTACACGACCTCAATCCAGGTCATGGGTTGAGCTCGTAAGACTCACGATCAGCCTAAATTGAAGGCCTTACACGACCTCAATCCAGGTCGTGGGTTGAGCTCGTAAGCCTCACGATCAGCCTAAATTGAAGGCCTTACACGACCTCAATCCAGGTCGTGGATTGAGCTCCTAAGCCTCACGACCCAGCCTTAGAGCTGAGGTCCTGAAGACCCCAGCCTTGGACAATTTGAGGGTTTAGTTAGACCTCAATTCAGGTCTATCAAGGTTAGGACCCCCACACAAATTACAAGAAAACATTATTATTTAATAATAAAATCTGATCGGACCTTATTCAAGCAAAATTTTATCCGGGTAGGACAGCCCTGGATTCGGGTATAAAAGTTATTCAAAATTTGAATAACATAAATAACATTATTCACTAATATTATTTAGGAAAAAAAAAAGAAAGGGAAATATTATTCACGACCTCAAATGAGGTCCCAAAATTCACCTCGTGAAGTCTACGACCACCACCCAATCAAGGCCTTGGACGACCTGAGATGAGGTCGTATGTGACCTCGAAAAAGGCACGACCAGGGACAAATTGAGGGCTTGGACGACCTCAATTGAGGTCTTGTGAAAAAGTGCAATTTAGTACCCCTACTTTTGCTATGTTCACAAAAAGAGTCCCTGAAAAATTACGAAATAGTCCCTCTAAAATGCACGTGTATCGATATTTTCGATTAAAATATTCGAATTATTTTCAAGAAATTGTCCGATGACACCAAAAAATTACAAATTTCGTTGGATTGAGATCCCATAAATTATTTTAAGTCTCGTACAAGACTAGATAATTCGTGAATGACATATTTAAATTGTCAAAAATGATCCGAAAAATACCTGTGGGTATAAGAAAATACCTAAATCATTAGGAATAATTTTAAAAAAAATATACCTGTGGGGACAAGAAAATATTATTATTTGATAATAATTTGTAAAAAATTATTATCATTTAATAATAAAATCCGATCAAATTTTATTCGAGTAAAATTTTATCCGAGTAGGACACTCCTGATTTGGTTATAAAGTTATTCAAAATTTGAATAAAATAAATAATATTATTCAATAATATTATTTACAAAAAAAAAAAAAAAAACTTCACGACCTCATTTGAGGTCGGAATTGACCTCGAAAATATACACGAGCCCTGCCATATTGAATCCTTTGACGATCTCACATGAGCTCGAATTTGTCCACCAAAAAAGGTACGACCTGCCCTCAAATGAAGGGTTACACGACCTCAAATGAGGTCTTACAAAAAGTTGCAGTTTAATACCCCAAAATTTTGTAAAGTTGATATATTGATCCCTCAAGTTTATAAAATGACATATTTAAATTGTCAACAATATTACAAAAAATACCCGTGGGTACATAAACATTCCTAAATTATTAGGAATAATTAAGAAAAATACCCGTTGGTACAAGAAAATTCCTAAAATATTAGGAATAATTACGAAAAAATACCCTTGGGTACAAGAAAATTCCTAAAATATTAGGAATAATTACGAAAAATACCTGTGGGTACAAGAAAATTCTTAAAATATTAGGAAAAATTACGAAAAGTACCCGTTGGTACAAGAAAATTCCTAAAATATTAGGAATAATTACGAAAAATACCTGTGGGTACAAGAAAATTCCTAAAATATTAGGAATAATTACGAAAAAATACCCGTGGGTACAAGAAAATTCCTAAAATATTAGGAATAAATAAGAAAAATACCTGTGGGTACAAGAAAATTCCTAAAATATTAGGAATAATTACGAAAAATACCCGTGGGTACATAAAAATTCCTAAAATATTAGGAATAATTAAGAAAAATACCCGTGGGAACATAAAAATTCCTAAGTTATTAGGAATAATTAAGAAAAATACCTGTGATTCTACAAAAATTCCTCAAACATTAGGAAAGGTACAGAAAAATATGAGGAAAATTATAGAAATATTTTCTTGACAAATTGAGCAATAATTTGTGCTAATAGTGCATAAAAGCTCTATGAAAATGCCGAAATTGCTAAAAGCAAGCACTAGTTAAAGCCGCGAATAAGGCAAATCGTCGTAAATGTGTAGGTCGCTCCACACTTTACAATAAGACGATATATGTGAAACACTAGTGTAAACCAAAATCCCTATATAAGGGTAGGAAAATTAAGAAGTCCCAGGTAAGGGATAAAAATGACCCCAAGTCTCGATTAAGGCAAATATAACTTCTACGAAAACCTGATCAGTTTTCCTAGAAGTTGGGGGGCAAATGATATGGGCTGAAAGTAAGCCCTAAAGACACACTTAATGTTGCGTTAATTAAACCTAGATTGGTCCAAGGTTAAAGCCCATAAATGAGGTCCAAAAATCCTAATTAAATAATAAATTCATGGCTAATAAATTAGCCAAATAAAAGACTCTGTTGTCGAGTCCAAAAGGAAATCAAATCATCTATGGAGTAGCCTCCAAGGCATACAACTCCTATAGTTATCCACCTCCCTCATGGAAGGATCTAGAATTGGGCCCAAATTGTATAACTTGCCCACCAAGTTACTAAACCCTAATTTCAAGGCTTCTCAAGTCTATATAAAGGGACTAACCCCTCATTCTAAAGGAGAACGTTTTTTGGGCACAGCTCCATACGTCACCCACCACGTTTTAGGCTTAATCCTTGAATAAGGACATACAAGCCACTACGTCACTACGCCGCGAGGGTGCATCAAGCCACGTAGGCAACTCTAGAACTACATTTTTTGGCTTGATTCTTGATATTCATCAAGGTACGTAGGCATCTTGTTAGGACCGAGTTAGTCCCCGACAACAAGAGCAGCCACCATTAAAACTCAAAGCTCTCAATCCCTAGCAATCAATACACGAATTAATTACACCCTACTTTTTATTCCACAACAATTATAATAAATTTTTATAGATCTATTGTCGTTTACCTATTTGAGTCTACTTTTTTTCCGTCACCTACCTCCTCATTTTATTACCAATTTTCGATCATTCGGTACCTTTCTTAATTCTAACTTCGACACCATCATATTTGTCCATTTATATTTTCTTTTCCCAACTACCATTTTTTTTACTATTATATGAGAAACCTTTTTTTGATGATTTTATCCATAATATATCATAAAAATAAACGTGAACATAAATTTAAAAGTACATGAATGTCATAGGTTCAATTATTATCAAAATTTAAATTATTAAAATTAGTATAATTATGTGGATACTTTTATCCTACATAAATTGTAAAAACAAAAATTGCTAATAAGTGAGTTATGCAATGAATGAGTTTAAAATATGTCACAAAATAATAATTAAAGTTATTTTGGGAGGTTGTATATGGTTGCAAAATCATATTTTTTCAATAAAAATGTAAAAAATTCGTACTTTTGAAGGACATAAATTTATGAAATAAAAGTTATTTGCAAAATTTAACAATTTTAAATAAAAAAAATTGCCGCACAACACATACAACTTTTTGCGTTTTAATTACACAAAAACAATGTAATTGGATTTCATATACTCCCCGGCTCTATTTGATTTTTGATTGGTTAAATTGATCATACTAAAATTTATATGTATTATATAATTTTGAAAAATAAAAAATATATATTATTCACAAATATACGTAATTTATTTTAAAATGTAACTTTTGATTTTTAAAAATAATTATTAAATAATTTTTAATATTAAATCAAAGATTGGTTAATTTAATCTTTAAAAAGTCAAAATTATATGTAAATTCCAAAAAAAGTTAAAAATAGTTGCATTTGGTTGTAAACCAAATATTTTCAGAAAATGATAAAATTACAAATAAACTTATAAAGGATAATAATTTTAATAATTTTAATAATTTCTATAAATTTAATTAAATATGAAAAATTCTTTATTAAATATCAAATCCTTTTACAAAAACTTCATTTGGAAGAAAGAACCATGGAAAATATAATCAAGGAAAATAGTGGTACTGTGCTGGAATTTAGCGCCCATTTTTTTTCATTTTTAATTGGGGGGAAATTTAGCCGGTTTTTTTTCGTTGTTTAGCGCCTATTTTTTCTCTTTTTTCATTCTAATATTACCAACGGATTAGTCACGGAAAAGAGTATGACCGATCTAAAATTCCCAACGGAATATATCGTTGATAAAGCATTGTTAGTTCCTTGGTAAATTATTGTTAGTACTCTTTCCGTTGGCATCTCGTTGCTAGAAATGGGAGGCAATTTTAGCACCAAAATTTTGATCCGTTTTTAGAGCATTGGCTTTTTCAACAATTTATTTTCCGTTAGGAATCTGTTAGCAATCACCAACGGAAATTTCCGTTACTAAATCATTACGAATGTGTTATTTTATAATTGGCTTTTCAGAATAAGCATAAGGGTGAGTAATCCGTTAGTAAATAGCAACGGACACGTTTCCGTTGGGAAATTTCGTTAGCAAAACCGGGTTTTCTTGTAGTGGGTGTGCTGGGATTCTATATATAAAAAGTTTTCCTAGAATGCTCTATATATCAATTTTTAACTTATGTAAATTAATAACATATAAATATTAAAAAATTAACATAATTATTGATATTAAAAAAAATTTCTCTATTGCACAATTATAAACAAATATGAACCTGAAAACTGGAACCAGCGAACAATGTATCAACCACAAGCGGTAATGGATTATGGGCGGTGGACATCTTACACCACTTGTGAGTTGTGATTGACATGCATGATCGATGAATAATAAGGCAACATGCGTGCATGAGTTAGTGCAAATTTAAACGATAATATTTGTGAAGAAAATGGATATAATAAAGAATACGGGGGACCATTATTATCCCTGAGTTGTTTGAAGCACCACAAAGTTTTTCATGTCTTCGAAAAAGGAACGTAATGTTATCTCAGTTTCCTCGTAGAAGTGATAAGTATATGAATTAAAACTTATTAATTAAAATGCAAAATTATTTAAAATAAAATCTGAAAATCAGAAAATTCGCCAACTTTTTTACAATTCAATGTAAACTATACAGTCACAGTTTTGCAATTTACTCTTAAAACTTTAGATGCGCAGTTGATTTGTGAAAAACCAGTATGATTATGAGATGGCTAATATCATGTTCACACTTTCTGCAGACAACAAACTTGACTTACGTCTGCGATGATCAAATGTTGATTGATAATAATTATAAAATGTTTGCTCAATGTCAAATTGTGAGAATAGAAGACAGAAAACCACTCTGGGAACGGCCAAAACCAAAGAAAAACTACCATTTATTGCGCACGAAAACTACTTATACCCAAACATATAGAACAATAAACACACGTCCGACATTACAACTTTACAAGTACAAGAGACTGGATAATCACATCTTAAGGTAACAATGATGGCAAACCTGCATTGTTTTTCTAATCCCGAATGTTCTGCCTCTTCGGCCTCCTCCTGTTCTTTAGTTCCCCTCCTAAATTCTGGACAACACCAGCAATCAGCCAGGGGTATCTATCAACAAAAATGTTTCCCATTACAATCCCAACAACAAGTCCACTTCCAAGTCCTGCTAATATGAATACCCAAATATATCCACCGCGAAAAACATCAGACTCGTCCTCTTCTTCATCACCTTCATCAGCTGGCCGTGTCTGCACAGTTTCACATGTCTTGGATAAAGGGAATCCGCAAAGTCCCGCGTTCATCATGTAAGAATTGTAGTCAAATGTCTCGAATTGCTGGCCTCGTGGTATGTGACCACTCAGGAGGTTGTAAGATACATTGAAGAAAGCCAGAAAATTAAGTTCTGATGCTAACTGCTGCGGGATGACTCCTGAGAGCCTGTTATGTGAAAGGTCCAGCGATTCTAGCTGTTTTATATTCCCGATAGATGGAGGAATAGGACCAGTAAGCTCATTATTTGAAAGGTCAAGCGACTTAAGGGCCTCTAGGCTTCCAAAAGAGTCGGGAATATACCCTGTGAATTTGTTACTTGAGAGATCAATAAAAGTGAAAATATTTAGAATCTTCACGTAATTCCTCATCACACCTTTGTTCCTAAGAGTAATCGAGCACAGATATAACGTATACCACCAAGTAATAGATATGTCTTTGTTCTGGTTTTCATATGTTACTTGTGTCTCTATATAGAGTTCCGCGTCTGCAGGACCAGAGATTCTCATAGCATTCCATATCTGGATATATTTAACAGGCAAATCACCAGTTAAATAATTGTGAGAGAGATCAATAATGCGCAGCATTGGGAACTCGGAAGAAATTCTAGGACTTCCCATCACACCATGAAACTTGTTGTAATGCAGAATTAAGACCTGTAGTCGCGGAATAGTCCCTAACCAAATGGGAAAAGTTTGTTCCAACTGATTAACTGATAGATCCAAAATCTGAAGCATTTTACAATTTGACAATGATTTTGGTACTTTCCCCGTTAAATGGTTTTGACTCAAGTCCAAAACATTCAAGGTGCATTCTTTTGGGTACGGTTCAGGAATTGTACCAGAAAAATAGTTGTTTTGGAGAACAAGGGCAACAAGGGATTCCAAAGAATTGCCGAGACACTGAGGAATGCGTCCACACATGCTGTTATTCGACAAATTAAGTAATTCTAGAGACGTGCAATTACAAATTGTTGATGGAATATCCCCTGTCAATCTGTTATTATGCATATAGTACTCGACTGTATTTGGTGGTGGAACTGGAAGATTCCCTTGCAGCATATTATCATTTATATCTATGGCTTTTAAACTCTTACTTGCTGAAGCAAATGGATTGTGTCCCGTACTAGTTAGTAAGTTTGAAGAAAGATCAATATCTTGCAAACGATCACTGGCATTCCATATCCAGTGTGGTATTGTTCCGTGAATATAGTTTTCACTCAGGGTCAGTACCTCCAAATTATTCTGAAACCTAAGAAAATACGGAATTTCTCTCAAGTTACAAGAATTCAGTTGTAATACTTCAAGCTTGGGAACAGTGAAGTTAATCTGATGGTTGGTAAGTAAAGTTATCCTGTTATCAGATAGACTAAGAAAAGAAAGCTTTTGGAGGCTCAGAAATGTGTCAGCCTCAACTAAACCATTAAGACTATTGTTACGAAGAGAAAGGTATTCAAGGTTCTTGAGTTGAGTGAATGAGCAAGGAATTGGTCCTGTTAGCTCATTAGAGTCCAACGTTAGTTTAGTTAAGTGGGTCATGTTCATAAGCCACAATGGGATTTCCCCAACGAAATTATTATGACCAAGGTTAAGAACAGTGAGTTGGGTTAGATTTGCAAGACACAGTGGGATATTACCATATAGATTAGTTTCCTCAAGGCCTAACACAGTAAGTTTAGTTAGCTTGCCAAGCCAAGAAAGATTTCCACGTTTATTGAACAAGTTACTGGAAAGTGACAAGTAAGTGAGTTGGGTCAAGTTACCGATTGAGGCCGGAATTGATCCTGAAAAATTACATTCACTGAGTCGCAATTTAGTCAGCGAGTGCAGGTTACCAATCGAGTCCGGCAGGTTACCGGAGAACTTGTTTTCGGAGAGATCAAGGAAGGTCAAATACTGCAGGTTTCCAATGGAGTCCCGTAGGCTACCTGAGAAATAGTTTCCGGAGAGATCAAGGAAGGTCAACTTGGACAATACTGACAGCTCAAGTGGGATTTGGCCAGAAAACACTGAGAAGGAGAGGTCAAGACTGGTTAAACTTAAAAGATGGGCGATTCGCGGTGGTATCGGAGAGTGGTTGAAGTCATTATCATATAAGTCAAGGGTTTGAAGGTGAACGAGGGTAAAGATGGTACTGTTGGAAGGAAGAGTACCATAGAGTAGACTGCTGCTGAGGTGAAGGCCAATGACATAACCAGTGTTATTATCGCATTCAACCCCAGACCATGAGCAGCAATCACTACTCCTTTCTCCTCTACCCTTCCAAGATTCAGTCTTTGGATAAGCAGAGGATTCACCAGAGGCGGACTCATTAAGAGAAAGGCTTTGCTTAAAGCTTAACAAAGCAGACCTCTCATGGTCGTGGCACAATGTAGGACTGGAGGGCATTGACGTACTCACCGTAGTATAAACAACAAGAAGTGAGTACAAAAGAAACAGAAATAGGGAGTTTTTATGTGCTGTCTTGAGTTTATGCATGGCTAGCTATATATAATAAAAATAAATGAAGTTCAAGTGCATAGAGCTAGACACACTGAGATCCCGTGTCTAATTTGGCTACTAATAGTCACAACATCAAACATGTTCACACCAAACAAAGTTCCAAAACAGGAAGACTTGCTTATATATGAGTCAAAGCATATATGTCTTCGGTACTTGCATTTCTTCCTAACTATGAGTCAAAGCATATATGTCTTCGGTACTTGCATTTCTTCCTAACTAGAACACCGGAGAGATGGCTTATAAACAAAGAATTCCCTGCGATACGAATCTCTATTAAGCTACAATCAGTACTAAAATTTAGCAAAACGAATATAGAGAAAAGCAGGGTTGCGCATTCGGTTAATCGAAACTGAAACTCATGAATTTTAGTTTGGTTAACCGAAACCAAAATGTACCCAAAATGTTGATTTTAATTAGGTTATAATTAATGCCAAACGAATTTATTTTTTTCGATAATAATCGAAAACCGATATTAAAAACCAAAGTTTATTAAAATTATAAAAAATTGCAAAAAAAAAAACATATTTTTCTTAACCAATATTTGAGAAACTAATAATAAATTAAATGTGATAAATTTGGAAGGAATCGAAGCTAACAGAAGTTTTATACTTGCACCTACGCATGAATGATATTTGATGATATAAACTTACTACATAATTATATCCTTATATATAATATTTATCAACATTTCTAAATATGTAGATTTAAAATTATTTAAATAAGAAATAGGAATTGGTTTTAGGAAAGTCTTAAATTCTATTTATAAAATCATAACCATGGAATCTAACAGATACACAAAAATTAGAAAAAAGTTGGGGGTGTTTCGGAAAATTATTTTTCAGAATAAGTCAACTTATTTTAAGACAAAGTTAGAGATTTATAACTTTTTTTTGAAAAAATTAATTTTTTTTTACAACTTATAAAATCTCAAACATATATTAAATATTTGTATAATTTTTTTGTATCAAAATATAAAATTTTTACTTGAAAATAAAATAAGTTCATGAATTTGCTTCCTGTCATTGAAATGTGGCACTGTCTTCGTCTAGCCGAGAACGTTCAATTAACAATTTTTCCACAGATAAGGTTTGAGAAATGTATGTCAGTGGTATACGTACCTTGGGAGTTGTGGTATCTCTTTCAAGTTACAAGCACGGGAGTCTGGACAATAATCTCTTCTAAAGATCCATTTTTTTTTAAAATTTTCTTTTTTAAATCGGACTTTTTTCTAAACCATTAAATATAATTATCTCAAAAAATAGGCAACAAGAAACAAACGAGAAGTCCCTATTGTTTCTGAGAGATATAATAATTACGTTATTTTACTAAATAAAATTGTTCATAATATTTTTAGAAAAGAAGAAATTAATGTTACCCGTAATATTTCTAGAAAAAGAGGAATTTTAGTTAGAAAATATAGAAAAAATGATACGTTTTGACTGAAAGAGTTAATCAAATAATTATTAGTATTATAATATTTTTATTTTTTTATTAAATAGAATCGCCCGTGATATGATTGGAAAAAGAGAGATTTTAGTTAGAGAAAATAAAAAAGGTAACATGAAAATTTAAAAGGTGACATGTTTTAGGTGAAAAAGGTAACTGATTAGTTTATAGTAATTGATATGGGCTAAAAGTAAGCATTAATGACATAATTAATGATGTGTTAATTAGACCTAGCCTGGTCCAAATACGAAGCGCTTTAATGAGGCCCGAAACCCTAATTAAATATTAATTTCGTAATTAATATTGAGGGCTAATTAACAGCTTGCAAATAAGAGTCAAATAAGGATACAATATCTTTATGAGTAGCCTCCAAGGCACCTAATCGCACAAGGAAACTGATTTCTACAAAGAAGGATCTAGAATCGGGTCCAAGGAGGTGGCTCCCACCAAGTCTCCTAACCCTATTTTAAATCTTAGGCTTCCAACGCCTATAAAAGGGTCTGACCCCTTATTCTCAGAACTACGTTTTTGGCTTGATTCTCAACTTCGAGATACGTAGGCATTATGTGAGGACCGATCAGTCTCGAACGCAGAAATAACCATTAAAGCTCGAAGCTCACCATCCCTTGTATTTAATACATACAAACCCTAGCCGCAATTTACGAACCCTCGTTTTTATTCCACAACATTTGGCACCGTCCGTGGGAAGACAACATCAACCATGGTTCAAACACGAGAAACAACACCTGCCTCAACTGAGGCAACCACCGTTACCTTTGTTCCACACGTCGTCACTGAACAGGGGTATGTACCCCCCATCAACGGAGACAACCACTCAACCTCAAGTTTCTCAACCTATAGAGACGACTCCCCATGCTGAGAGAACTTTACCCGTGGTCGTCCATCCAAACTAGGAGACCAACCCTCTTCGGATGGTGGTCTCTCCTCTTGTTAATCGTTCACTATTTTCGGGGGTACAGATCTCCACCACAAATCTCCCAGAAGCACGAATTCGGCATATAAGCCGAATTAAAGCACATAAACTAAAACTAAAACACCGATGATCCCCGGCAGCGGCGCCAAAAACTTGTTAACACTAATTCACGCAAGCGTACGTGATCACAAGTAATATAGATATAAGTCAAGTTCGTTCCCACAGAGATCTGGTTTAGGTTTCAATTCAGTTATTGTACCTATGCAACAATGTATGGTTTTTACTCACTCATAAGACAATTAACAAAATTTGGGTTGTGGTTAACTAAAATTAACTAACAAGCAAATTAACAAACTAAGATTTAATTAACTAATGTGAATTGAATTCGAATTACTTATGTAAGAGAAAACATGGGATCCTAACTTCTTTAAATACTTTGTTTAGATCTGACGCCTTTAATCACTATATGCAATGGTTATGATATCTGATCGGACAACACGAAACAAGTACACGTTACCTGTCAGTATACGTATACCAAACTACCCCCCAAATACTCGAGGTGTTGGACCAAGCGGCTATGTCCTGCAGATACATGAGTCGTATCACCCTCCTTACATTAGAGGCTTGGGCCCTGATCAAGGATATTATGACTACTCTGGTCCTTATACTGATGATTCTTCATCTGAGGATGACGATCGTGATCAAGCCCCGAGGAGGCGATATCCAAGAAAGGAGCCAATAAGGCGTACTCGACGAATCCATGATGGACCCCCAATGATAGCTGCTGAGAGAATCAAGGCTTATGAGGCCGAGATTCAAATGCTGAAGGAAGACATAGCAAGAGAGCAACTAAGACAGAATCAGAATCGACCTCCTACAACTTTAGGAGAGATTCCCTTTGTTGATCTGGAAAGGCCTTCAAGGAGGCAAAGAAGGGCTGATGCCCCAACGGGAGGAGCTACAAGGGCAGAGGCCCCAAAGGGTGATACCAAAGATTTAATGCCACTTGGAGATCCCAATGATCCCGCACCACCGTTCATTGAGGAGGTAATGAATGCTCACATCTCCCGAAAGTTCAAGATGCCAGCCATCAAGGCTTATGATGGAACAAGTGATCCTACAAATCATGTTAGGACGTCCTCAAATGCACTGCTTTTGCAGCCTGCTAGTGATGCTCTCAAGTGTAGGGTGTTCCCTCAAACCCTAGCAGGCATGGCTCAAAGATGATATAGCCGTCTGGCTGAAAATTCAATTGGCTCTTTCAAGGAGTTGAGCATGGTCTTTATCAACCAGTTTGTTAGTGGGAGAGTCCACGAGAAGAGTTCTACAACCCTCATGAAGGTGATACAAGGAAAGAATGAGAACCTAAGGGACTACCTCAAGCACTTCACCAACGAGACGCTGAACATCCCCGACCTGGAAAACAAAGTAGCTATGATAGCCTTGGAGAATGGGACATCGAATATTTTCTTTCAAATGTCGTTAGCTAAAAATCCCCTTACGAGCATGATTGAGCTCCAAAAAAGGGCGAGCAAATACATAAAGGTTGAGGAAATCATGAGGAAAACAGAGGTCTCTACCGTAACCGGTGAAGACGAAAACTCTTAGAAGCGAAAGACAGAGCAGGAGTATGATGCTAGGGACAAATATCCCCAAACTAGAAAGGACTTTGACTCTGCTCTAGGACCGAGTTTTACTGAGTATGCAAGGTTGAACACTCCAGGAGTCGAATCTTGTTGGATATTGAGAAGGATAATGATTTCCGATGGCCGAAACCACTCAAGGGGGATCCCTCAAAAAGAAACAAGAATCAATATTGCAGATTCCACAAGGATGTGGGACATGACACTGATGATTGCAAGCAACTCAAAGATGAGATCGAGTTCTTGATCCGTAGAGGGAAGCTGAGCCACTTCACTATGGGTAAAGATCGTGGTAATCAGAAAAGAGAGTATGATAGGAGCGATGATGATCGAGATTGCAACCCACAGCCCCGAGGGACAGTAATCAACTTGATCTCAGGCGGCCCAATCGCAGCCGGGACAATAAAGAATACCTGAAAGGCTTATGCCGGAGAAATAATGCACATTGTTGAAGCCCCGAAACGTGCAAAAATTGAGGTAGTAGTTAGTTTCGATGATTCGGACTTGGAAGGGGTGAAGTTCCCCCATGACGACCCGTTGGTCATAACTCCTGTGACTAGAAACTCATAGGTGAAGCGAGTCTTGATAGACAATGGAGCTTCCGTCGACATTCTGTTTCATGATGTGTTTGTAAAGATGGGGTACAACGATTCTCAGTTGACCCCTAATAACATGCCTATTTATGGATTTAATGGAGAAGAATCCAGAGTTGAAGGGAATATTCAGTTGCCTGTAACCATCGGCCAAGAGCCCAAGGAGGCCACTTAGATGTTGAACTTCCTGGTAATCAAGGCGGCTTCAACATACAACGCTATCCTCGGAAGGACTGGACTTCATGCATTCAAGGCTTTTGCCTCAACTTATCATATGAAGATCAAGTTCCCAACCAGGAATGGTGTTGGAGAACATAAAGGTGATCAGAAGATGGCACGAAGCTGTTTTATAGCCTCGTTAAGGCCTGATGGAGTTGGGGGGCAGGTCCTCCCGATTGAAGACATGAAAGTCTGTGGTGACGAAGACATGGGTGCCTCAAAGCTTGTTATGTGTTAAACTATCCTAGTAGGACGTAGCTTCATATTTATTAAGAGAAGTAGAAAAAGGGTTCGATGAAACCATTTCAGGGCTTATTGCCCCGAGTAGGACAATAGTACTGTATGTAAGGGTTGAACCCATTTCATATTATTAATGCAAGTTTGTTTTTCATTCATTGATTATGTGATTTTATGTGCAAGCACCTGATGTGTGTAAGTCAAGATGACCAAGTACTGAAAATAAAAGAATATATGAATGAAAACAAGCACATGCATAGAAAAAGATCCGAAGGATCAACAATTAGATTATAATATAATCCAATTAAAGTTTAAGTCCTTGAAGGACCCTAGATAAAAGACAAACGTTGAAGTCCTGATGGACCACTCGCTGAAGAAACATATTGCATAGCCTGAAAGCCAATGAAAGGCTAATCAAGTGGGAAATTGAGTTAGGAGATTTTGACATCACATATAAGCTTCGGACGACCATCAAGACTCAGGCAGTAACTAACTTCATGGTTGAATGTACCATTAACAACCAAGAAGTCGGGGGGCAAGAGGTAGTAACCCAATAGGGCAAAGAACCATAAAAGAAAAATGAAGATGAAAACATGACCCTGAAAGAATATTGGATTCTCTATTTTGATGAACAAAAATGAAGATGAAAACATGGCCCTGAAAGAATATTGGATTCTCTATTTTGATGGGGCATCAAAAACAAAATCTAGTGGTGCAGGCCTAGTCTTGCAGAGCCCTGATGGGTTTATAATCGAGTATGTTTGAGGTTGGATTTTTTGACTACGAACAACGAAGCAGAGTATGAAGTCTTGATAGCCAGTTTAGGCTTGGCCAACCCTCAGGAAACCTTAAAGTCTATAGAGATTCAATATTGGTAGTCTCCCAAGTAAATGGTGAATTTGGAGCCAAGGGGGAAACTATGGCAAAGTACTTGAGATCGTGAAAGTTGTGATTGATAGTATTTTGTCCTAAACCCAATCATGTGTGATGAGTTAGGAAATACTTTCATGTAATCTTATTTGATTTTATTTATATTAATAAAAGACTTGTTGTTTTTATTACGGGCCTTTATTTATTTAAAGTGTTTAAATAAAAGTTCCATAGTTTAGAGTAAAGCTTCTAGAATTATAATGAGATTATAATAATGAGATCTAGAAGATGATAACACTAAACTTAAATAGTTCCCGATCGTAGGATAACTAATTGGGAGTTAGTCAATCCGTAAAGATCGGTACATACTATGCTTGCTTCCTCGGAAGGATGTCTGTTCTCATAGACATTCGTGTGGTGACACTATAGCTAGTATGTAGGTGTTTATTGGAGAATAAGTTCACTAAACGTGACTTGATCTAATGAACGACTAATGGAGTTTACTCACGTGTTAATAGTTGTTCATAAGTTAATGGTGGTACAATTGTCCTTAGACTTGAGACCGTTAAAGTAATCTTATATACAATGAACTATGTTTTGGTTTAGTTCTAAGTCCTCAAGGGACAATCATTAGTTCTATTCCAGGTATAGGAATTTGTATATGAAGATAGTTAACGATCGATAAAGAATCTACCCCTTTCAGTAAAAGAAAGTGAATATCCTATGATGTTCTTACTATGTTAGTTCTGGAATCTCTGGCCAGAGTAATTGAAGTTAGAAAGAGTTTCTAATTCAAATGAACTAGACATAATGTATAAGAAATTATATGATTAAATTAAATAGGCTTGACACGCGATCCATGCCTTGTATTTAATCGGGATATTGTCGGGTAGAAGGAATTGATTGTACGGTAACCATTTGCTGAATAGGTTTTATATATTCTAAGCAATGAATTCATATTATCCGGATAGTCGCGATATATTCAAAAGTATCACTCACGATGTAGAATAAATATTTATTACTTATGTAATTATATTTAACGAATTAATTAGTAATTCGTATAAGTAATAACAAATAGTTTATTATTATTTATTTCTACTACCGGCTTAATATTGAACCTAAAGGGTCACACCATAAAAAGGTTAAATATTTATACATGATGAGAATAATTAATAATGGCTATGAATTATTTATTTATTGAATAAATAATTAATTAGCAATTATTTATAATTTATTAAATGAGATTTAATAGATTATAAATAAATTAAGAAAAGTTCTTAATAATTATTAATTACAAAATTTAGTTTGAAAAATTAAATTTTATGAGAGAATTATTTTCAGAATGGGATTAATAATTAAAAAGGTTTTAATTATTAAGTGATTATTTAATTAGATAAAGTAAAGACTTTATTTCTTTAAATATCAATCATTCCAAGAGTTGGAACATACAAGAAGAAACAAACACAAAAACATCCCAGGGGTTTGATAGGATCATTGAGAGCTTTTGAAGTTCATCAAAATCATTCCAAATCATTTTAATTATTTTCTCAATTGTTCTTCATCTACTATATGATATTTGATCTTGGTGGATACCATTAGAGCACTCCACACTTGAGGGGTGATTGCTGGAAATCAAAGATACATTCATAACAATCCCAGGAAAGTTATCAAGGTATTTTTCTTGTGTTCATACAATTTTTAAATCTATATACATGATTAATTAGGTTTTTATGCAAGTAAATGTGATTTACGCTTCCGCTACGGCCATAAATTCCTTCAGTGATGACTCAGATGAGTTCTATGTGGAGCACATTCCAAGAGATGATAACACCAAGAGTTTAGAAATTAATAAATAATAATCTGTTTATAAATATATATATTTTTATAAAATATCTAGATGGGTTATTAAAGTTGGGGACCCAAAAGGATGAATAAGTGGGCTGGTTTATTCAGGACTGGCCGACTGAAAATTTTTATTCGACTCTGTCGGCTGAAAAACAAAAGTTACTGCGCGTGACTGAGATCCGCGCGTGGGCGTCACGCGCTGGCGGCTCACGCGCCGCGCGTGCAGCTCACGCGCCGGGTCGAGTCGGACCGGTCGGGTCGGGTCGGATATCGGGTCGGGTCATGGGTCGGGTCGGAGGCTGACGTCAGCATGACGTCAGCATGACGTCATCACCATGTGCCGCATCTGTTGAATGCGTTACTCAATCAATATGTTATTTTTGGCCTAAAACGCATTCTGGTAATGCGTTACAGGGTCAAATGGTGACAGTAATGACCCTGATTCGTATTTTGATTTTTCCCGTTGATCCGTAACTCCGTTTGAGGCGTATAATATATCGCTGGATTCGTTTTTCCGAGACGGATCTAATGGAGTGGTCAAATAAATTTTAAAAATTAATTTTAAAATGCTTATAGCTTCCGGAAGTGTTTTAAAGCCTGTTTTAATTGTGTTAAAATGCTTTAAAATACTAATATTGTTTCATATAGATGTTTAACAATGTTTAACATGATATAACATGTTTGCCTATATGTATGTGTGCATAGAAATGCCATGAGATAATATATATAGTTTTATATATCGTATATAAAATGCATGTTTGACTTTAGGTTTTAACGAAAACGTTTCGCAACCTAAATAATATAAAATCCCTCGTTATTTAATATCAAGTAATAAAATGGCCAATGTCACAACGGGCTTGTGTCGGTCATAGCCTTCCAACATGGTAGAAAGTAATTCTTAGTTTTGAGCTTTGTCGTTTCGTGCTACAGCCGAGGGCTTCGTTTTCAAAAATAGGAATTACTTGTCTATTACATGAGATGCGTATAATTAATTAGAATCCAATTGTCGTTACGTGCTACAGCCGTGGGCTATTAAGATCTTATTAATTTAACGAGATGTTGGGTCTCACTTGACTTAGAATATTGAATTTAGACGTGCTACAGCTGTGATTCAATGATTCAAGAGGCTAAATGGAATTAGGGAATAACATGAGATGTAATTGATAAAGAGTTATCTGCCTATGGAACATTACATAGTGTTTCGTGCTACAGCCGAGGTTATATAATGGAAAGTAGGATCCCTATTCTCACATGCATTGAGAATGCTTAAGTTATACATTTGAGGGTTGTATAATTTTAATAAAACTGTGGGAGCCACCTATGAATAAAGACCCGATTCATAAGGTGTTATAATAAAATTGGATATCTACTAATGTTGTTATGTATTCACAAATTTCAGATTTATAAATCATGTCTTCTACTCTATCACTCCATATCATACTTGATGCGAACAAATTGACTGGTCCCAATTATGCTGATTGGCTTCGAAACCTGAGAATCGTTCTCAGGGTTGAGAAGAAGGATTATGTGCTTGACTCGCCTTTACCTGTACCTCCTTCTGATGATGCACTTTTCCAAGAACGAGAAGTGTATAATGACTGGTTAGATGCTGCTAATGTTGCTCAATGTGTCATGCTAGCATCCATGACACCTGAGTTACAGAAGCAACATGAGAAAATGGATGCTCCTACCATTCTGATACATCTACAGGAGCTTTATGATGTAGAAGGGAGAACCGCTCGATATGATATATCGAAAGAGCTATTCCAATGTAGAATGGCTGAAGGGTCGTCTGTGAATGACCATGTGCTTAAGATGATCAATCTGATTGATCATCTAGGGCAGTTAGGTTTTGTCATGGATGGGGAGTTAAGCCAAGATTTAGTCTTGCAGTCACTCCCGGATTCGTTCTCGCAGTTCGTTATGAACTTTCACATGAACAAGCTGGATGTCAGCTTAGCTGAGCTCCACAACATGCTGAAAACTGCTGAGGCGAATTTTCCCTCCAAAAGGGGTTCTATTCTTATGATCGGTTCCAGTACCTCTACTAAGAGGAAGAGGAACTGGAAGCCGAAGAATAAGAAAAAGGGTGATAATAAGCCTGTTCCACCAAAGGCTGACCCGAAAAGCAAAGGAGTTTGCTTCCACTGTAACAAGGTGGGACACTGGAAGAGGAACTGTAAGGTTTACCTTGCAGAGTTAAAGAATAAGAAGGGCAATGAGATTACCGCTTCTGATTCAGGTATGTTCATGATTGAACTAAATATGTCTTTAAGTCAGATTTCTACTTGGGTATTGGATACTGCTTGTGGGTCTCATATTTGCAATTCGTTGCAGGGACTAAAGCAAAGTAGATCTCTGGGGGAAGATGAAGTGATTCTATTGATGGACAATGGAGCAAGAGTTGCTGCTGCAGCTATAGGATCATTTCCTTTGCATATGCCTACGGGCAAAACAATTGTGTTGAATAAATGTTATTATGTACCATCAATTGTAAGAAATATTGTTTCTATTCCTGTACTTGATTCGGATGGTTTTACATTTATTGTTGAGAATAATAAATGTTTAATTAAGAGAAATAATATTACTTATGGATACGGTACATTACATAATGGTTTGTATATATGTGACTTAGAACATAATTTGTTTCAAATTGAACAACCAAATAATAAAAGAAAAAGAGATAATAAAAATCCAACTTATTTATGGCACTGCAGACTAGGTCATATTAGTGAGAACAGACTTCGCACATTACATAAGGATAAGTTACTAGAACATTTTGATTTTGAATCATATCCTACATGCGAGTCTTGTCTCATGGGTAAAATGACTAAATCTCCATTTACTGGACATGGAGAGAGAGCTGCGGGGTCGTTAGACTTGGTACACACAGATGTATGTGGACCAATGTCAACAAGTGCTAGAGGAGGATTTTCATACTTCATTACTTTTACGGATGATCGATCCAGGTTAGGATATGTATATCTTATGAAATACAAATCCGAAGCTTTTGAAAAGTTCAAGGAATATAGAAATGAAGTAGAAAAACAAACCGCACGGAGTATAAAAGTTCTTCGATCAGATCGAGGAGGTGAGTACTTAAGCGGAGAGTTTTTAGGTTATCTTAAAGAAAATGGTATTGTTTCTCAATGGACCCCTCCCTATACTCCACAATTAAATGGAGTATCTGAGAGAAGGAATCGTACTCTATTAGATATGGTGAGGTCCATGATGAGCTTTACTGATCTTCCAGTAGCACTATGGGGTTATGCTTTAGAGACGTCAGCGTATTTACTGAACAAGGTGCCTTCTAAATCGGTTCTCACGACCCCACATGAGATGTGGAGTAGGAAGAAACCAGGTCTTAAACATGTTAAGGTTTGGGGGTGTCCAGCTTATGTCAAGAAAGTTGAACATGATAAGTTGGAACCTAGATCCGTGAAATGCAGTTTTGTGGGATATCCTAAAGAAGGTCATGGATATTATTTCTATGATCCTTCTGATCAAAGGATATTTGTTTCTATACACGCACACTTCTTAGAGGAACAGTTCCTCCTTGATAGAAACAGTGGGAGAAATATTGAACTTGATGAAGTTCAAGAACCACAAAATGCAACGATTAGAGAAGAAGTACCTGTTCAGAAAGAACAACCTTCTGTAGAACAACCTTTACGTAAGTCAGAGAGAGTGTCCCGCCCAATCGAAAGATATTACGGGCTTGTCATTGAATATGATGATGATTTGTCATTTGTTGATGATGAGGACCCTATGACTTATGAAGAGGTTGTGAGTTGTAATGACTCAGAGAAATGGCAGGATGCCATGAAATCCGAAATGGACTCGATGTATATAAACCAAGTGTGGACTTTGGTTGAGGCACCTGAAGGAGTTAAACTCATTGGGTGCAAATGGATATACAAACGAAAGTTAGGAGCAGATGGCCAGGTGGAGACCTATAAGGCCAGGCTTGTGGCAAAAGGATTCAAACAAAGACAAAGGATTGACTTTGATGAAACCTTTTCGCCTGTAGCCTTGCTCAAATCCATTAGGATTTTGCTTGCGATTGCAGCCTACTATGATTACGAGATCTGGCAAATGGACGTAAAGACGGCCTTCCTCAATGGGAAACTTGAAGAGGAAGTGTATATGACACAGCCAGAGGGTTTTGTTTCCAGTGGAAACGAAAATCTAATATGTAGACTGCTGCGAACCATATATGGTTTGAAGCAAGCTTCTCGAAGATGGAACATCCGTTTTGATGAGACAATCAAAGAGTTTGATTTTATCAAAAACTTAGATGGACCATGTATTTACAAGAAGGTTAGTGGGAGCGCGGTAACATTTCTTATATTGTATGTGGATGACATACTTATAATAGGAAATGATATACCGATGTTACAATCAGTCAAGGTCTGGCTATCAAAGAACTTCACTATGAAGGACTTGGGAGAGGCATCCTATATTTTAGGGATGAAGATCTATAGAGATAGATCTAATCGAACGATTGGCCTATCCCAAGGTACATACATCGATAAAGTGCTAAAACGGTTTAGCATGGAGAACTCGAAAAGAGGTCTCATTCCTATTAGTCATGGGATTACTCTTTCCGAGAAGATGTCTCCAAAGACATATGAGGAAAGGGTGCGCATGAGTAGGATTCCTTATGCCTCGGCAATAGGATCCATCATGTATGCGATGTTATGTACTAGAGATTATGTTGCTCATTCACTTAGTGTGACGAGCAGATATCAGTCTAACCCATATGAAGAACACTAGAAAGCAGTGAAGAACATATTGAAGTACTTGAGAAGGACTAAAGATGTTTTTCTTGTTTTTGGTGGATCTGAATTGAAAATTGAGGGTTATACTGACTCTAGTTTTCAATCAGAAGGCGATGGTAGCAGATCCCAGTCAGGGTATGTATTTACTCTAAATGGGGGAGCGATTAGTTGGAAGAGTTCCAAACAGCCTACAACGGCTGACTCCACAGCGGAAGCAGAATATATAGCTGCATGTGAAGCTGCAAAGGAAGCTGTCTGGATGAGGAAATTTGTTTCTGATTTGGGAGTAGTTCCTAGCATTGACGATCCTATAGTGTTGTATTGTGATAACAACGCTGCGATAGCTCAAGCTAAGGAACCAAGATCCCATAAGAATTCCAAACACGTGTTGCGGCGCTTTCATCTGATTCGAGAGATCATAGAAAGAGGGGATGTCAACATCGTAAGAGTTGACACACATAACAACATAGCGGACCCATTTACTAAGGCATTGTCTCAGGCTCACTTTGATCGACATAGAGATAAGATGGGTATAAGATACCAGAGTGATTGGCTTTAGTACAAGTGGGAGTTTGATAGTATTTTGTCCTAAACCCAATCATGTGTGATGAGTTAGGAAATACTTTCATGTAATCTTATTTGATTTTATCTATATTAATAAAAGACTTGTTGTTTTTATTACGGGCCTTTATCTATTTAAAGTGTTTAAATAAAAGTTCCATAGTTTAGAGTAAAGCTTCTAGAATTATAATGAGATTATAATAATGAGATCTAGAAGATGATAACACTAAACTTAAATAGTTCCCGATCGTAGGATAACTAATTGGGAGTTAGTCAATCCGTAAAGATCGGTACATACTATGCTTGCTTCCTCGGAAGGATGTCTGTTCTCATAGACATTCGTGTGGTGACACTATAGCTAGTATGTAGGTGCTTATTGGAGAATAAGTTCACTAAACGTGACTTGATCTAATGAACGACTAATGGAGTTTACTCATGTGTTAATAGTTGTTCATAAGTTAATGGTGGTACAAGTTTCCTTAGACTTGAGACCGTTAAAGTAATCTTATATACAATGAACTATGTTTTGGTTTAGTTCTAAGTCCTCAAGGGACAATCATTAGTTCTATTCCGGGTATAGGAATTTGTATATGAAGATAGTTAACGATCGATAAAGAATCTACCCCTTTCAGTAAAAGAAAGTGAATATCCTATGATGTTCTTACTATGTTAGTTCTGGAATCTCTGGCCAGAGTAATTGAAGTTAGAAAGAGTTTCTAATTCAAATGAACTAGACATAATGTATAAGAAATTATATGATTAAATTAAATAGGCTTGACACGCGATCCATGCCTTGTATTTAATCGGGATATTGTCGGGTAGAAGGAATTGATTGTACGGTAACCATTTGCTGAATAGGTTTTATAAATTCTAAGCAATGAATTCATATTATCCGGATAGTCGCGATATATTCAAAAGTATCACTCACGATGTAGAATAAATATTAATTACTTATGTAATTATATTTAACGAATTAATTAGTAATTCGTATAAGTAATAATAAATAGTTTATTATTATTTATTTCTACTACTGGCTTAATATTGAACCTAAAGGGTCACACCATAAAAAGGTTAAATATTTATAGATGATGAGAATAATTAATAATGGCTATGAATTATTTATTTATTGAATAAATAATTAATTAGCAAATATTAATAATTTATTAAATGAGATTTAATAGATTATAAATAAATTAAGAAAAGTTCTTAATAATTATTAATTACAAAATTTAGTTTGAGAAATTAAATTTTATGAGAGAATTATTTTCAGAATGGGATTAATAATTAAAAAGGTTTTAATTATTAAGTGATTATTTAATTAGATAAAGTAAAGACTTTATTTCTTTAAATATCAATCATTCTAAGAGTTGGAACATACAAGAAGAAACAAACACAAAAACATCCCAGGGGTTTGAGAGGATCATTGAGAGCTTTTGAAGTTCATCAAAATCATTCCAAATCATTTTAATTATTTTCTCAATTGTTCTTCATCTACTATATGATATTTGATCTTGGTGGATACCATTAGAGCACTCCACACTTGAGGGGTGATTGCTGGAAATCAAAGATACATTCATAACAATCCCAGGAAAGTTATCAAGGTATTTTTCTTGTGTTCATACAATTTTTAAATCTATATACATGATTAATTAGGTTTTTATGCAAGTAAATGTGATTTACGCTTTCGCTACGGCCATAAATTCCTTCAGTGATGACTCAGATGAGTTCTATGTGGAGCACATTCCAAGAGATGATAACATCAAGGTCGATGCCCTATCTAAGTTCGCCTCTTCTGAGGTAGAGAATTATTTAGGGAGTGTTTACTTCCAGATCCTGAAGACCCCTACCATCGACTCAAAGTTGGTGGCACAAATTGAAGGAACGGAAATTGTCAGTGAGAGCATTGAGATATGCATTGATAGAAGGTCTCCTTTATACGAGGTCCTTTGAAATTCCACACTTAAAGTCTTGAATTTCAAATCATAAAAATCTAAACCTTGGTGGCCAACAAGGCTATAAGCCTCCAATCGAGCTAGTTGTTTGAATTCAGGGTTTCGAATCAAGGATTCAGCAAACGAGTTAAGGCCTAAAGGTCACGAAAATTAAGAAATAGGCCATTTGAAGGTTCCACAAGAATCTCAAAAATTCAAAAATAATAAGCCTAGGAGCCCGACAAAAGCTAAAGAAACGGCCCATAAATGAAAATTGACCCAAAAGATAGGAGTCTAGAACACCAATGCCCAGGAAGATAAATCTCCTAGGCGTTGGATCAAATATGGCCTCCTTGACGAGGATACCCATGCCAAGGCTGAAGTAACAAGTGAAGGGTATTAAAGTACCCACGCCAAGAAGGCTTAAAATCCTAAGACACGGTATCACAAAGTCCCTCCTTAGCGGGGGTACCTACGCCAAGTTTGTGCTAACAAATCATTAGCAAAAAAATACCCGCGCCCAGGAGGTCAAATCTCCTAGGCGTGGTTGGCAAAAACATCTCCTAGGCGGGGATACTGATGAGTGGATATTTTATTCACTTAAAACGTTTCTATTTGGCTTAAAACGAATGTTTGTACTCGAGTTGTGGTATTTTTGATCTCTTTTAAGGGTATTGTGCAGGAATATCAATTACAGGTGTTAAAGGAATGAAGCGGAGCAATCGGAGCGCAAATCGGAGTTATAACGAAGAAAAAGGAAAAATTCAATTTTGCTGGACAGAAGGCACGGCACGGCAACGCCGTGTTAGAGCTTACGGATGGCGCGGCAGTGCTGGGTGGAGGACGCAATTCTTTTGCTGGACAGAAGGCACGGCGCGGCAGTGCCGTGTTAGAGCTTACGGATGGCGCAGCAGCGCTGGGTGGAGGACGCAATTCTGTGGTGCGGCAACGCCGTTTTCCTACACAGAAGTGGCGCGGCAGCGCCGTTTGGTCTGACGAAAATTCCTGATTTGCTGATTTTACGAGATGAAGTAAAAAATAAAAATTTATTACGAATTTCTTGCACCTGGAGGCCTATTTAAAGGAAGAAAAACCCTAGTAGAGAGAAGAGAGACCACGTATTTAATCTACGGAGTTTGAAACACAAAGAAGCATGGAAGAAGATAGTTTTCAATTTATTCTTGTATTCTTTCTAGTTTGTGGATGCTTGGTTTGGGTGTATTCTTTAGAACCCTTGAAATTTATTTCAATCATTATTCGTTTTCTTCTATCATGTTTACATTGAAACCCATGGTGACGATTAGTTTGATTATGAACTAATTCGTTGTCATGGGGTTTTAGCGGATTTATTCATGAAATCTATTTGTTAAATCTTCTCGATGCCTATAGTGTGATTGATGTGATATCCTATCATGGTTGATTTAATTCGTTATAGGAGAGTAGCTAACTCCTGTAATTGTGTGTTAATTCTTATTGAATCGAAAGTGAGTATAAGAGTTTAGAACTTGCCATGCTAGCATAGGTTTATGCGTGAGAATATCATTTATAATTAGTGTCGTAACTCCAACCGTTTTATGACGACTATGTGATCAATTGAATGCTTGTACTTCAACCACTATGTTTCAATCTTTATAGACATATAGAGATTAGGCATAATTGGGGGACTAAGTGATTTCTATCTTTATTGTGGATGATATTTAGGATGGTATTTGTGCAACGAAGGTTGGCTTATATCAGTTTTGTGTATTCGATCAGGTATTAACTAATCACACGAAAAGGCTAGAGAAGTGGAGACTATGGATGGATTGTTTAATGAAGTTAAATCCCATGTTTTATTCGCATAAGCAATTCGACATAATTCTTAGTTCAAGTAGTTGATAATTAGTTATAAATCTTAGAGTAATTGTAGTGATAAACAAAAATCCAATTGTTAATCTGTCGTAGCATCGAATAATAATCATACATTGGTGAGTGAATTAACTAGATAATACAACGAGTCCCTGTAGGAACGAATCTTATTTGCTATCTATATTACTTAAGATCACGTGCACTTGCGTGTTGAGTTTGGTCGTAACAAGTTTTTGGCACCGCTGCCGGGGATCATCGGTGTTTAATTTTTGGTTTATGTGCTTGTCAATAGTGGTCGTTAGAGTTCACTGACTCGGATTTTTTTTCTTAACTATCTTGTTTAGTTCGTTGTGTTTCAGGTACTTGAGTTTTTGAAGATGGCATGCGAGGAGTTGCCATGGTGGGCGTATTCGAGGACATCCATGCCTTATCAATGTGAGCGGTGTTTTGGCATTCATGATCCCTCACAATATTGTTACTACGAAGAAGTTGATCCATATGTCACTTATGAGGAACAACCATATTTTCAATACCATCCTCAACAGTACCAGCAAGATGTTCCAGATAGGTCATATTTCTTTGGAAGTGAAGAGTTTCAACATTAGCAACCTACTCCTACTTTTCAGTCAGATGAGGTTGATGTTATGGAGGAGATTAGAATTCTTGCAAAGAGTTATGAGGAGTCTACCAAATCTATGGGGACATTAATTGCTCAAGTTTTGAGTGCCTTGGAACAAGAGAAACAATAATTCATATTAGAGGCAATTCCAGAAAATAACGGTGACTTGGAGCAGGGTACTGCATGCATAATTGAGGAAGACAAATTCCAAGGTGAGGTGAGCATTCACAAGCCATATGAGGAATTTGATCAAGCTAGTGAGGTGGATGATTTGGAAAGGGCACAATTCGGGACAGACACTGATGAGCTACACAAATTTCAAGAATTGGTATGTGCGTACCAAGAGGACACTGATGAGCTACGCTAATTTCAAGAATTGGTATGTGCATTCCAAGAGGCTGATGATCATGGGACATATGCAGGTCTTCTACTTGTCTCAGATTATAAAGATGGAGGTAGCGCATTAGAGCCAATGGAGGAAGTTCTCTTTGAGGAACCAAAGGCTTCAGCAACTTACATTTACCCTCCTCCATTATATTCAAGCGAAGCCCGCGAGTGTGTTTTGTTCTACAAATTGAAAGATTTTGGGTCAACAGAGGAAGGCATTGGAATAGGACATATTTGTTATAGGAATAGGCCAAGCGAGGAGAATGGGCAGAAAGTGTGCCGCCGTGATGACGATGAAGTCTCACGAAGAGAGGACCAGGCAAACTATTATCATCCTTAATGGAGGTTTGGAAGTAACGTCAAGCTAATGACGTTAAAGAAGCGCTTCTTGGGAGGCAACCCAAGCATTGTTGTATACTGGTATGTTTTCTACTTTCCCTCGTATTTACTTCCATTCAATGAGGGCATTGAATATTTTAAGTTTGGGAGTGGTTTGAGGGATAAGTAGTGTATGTAGTTATGATTGTTAGTCATTGTGTTCATGTAGGATTTCATGCTTTGCATATTCATAGTAGTTCATGCATGTATGTTCATATTATTTATGTTTATTTCATATAGGACATTCTGTTTATTGTGATATTTATGTTCATATAGTTGCATGAACATGGCATGCATTTTCATGATCCCGTAGAGCTTGCTAATTCTGACTGGTAGGTAGGTGTCTAATTGAGTGTGGTAATGATGAATAGAGGGTTGACGTATAGTGCCTATGAAATTGACTTGCGTGTTTCAGAAACAAAACTTTTACACAGACTCATTGGGTGCTTTTGGGCTAGGTTAGGGTCATGCGTGTTGGATGTTTAGAGATTTAATCGCTTGATTATATTTAGAATTTTCGTTATTCCCTTGATGGCGTAGGAGCACTAAAGTCTAAGTTTGGGGGAAACAAGGGATTTCATGCTAGTTGTAAATATTTGTTAATAATGGCTAGGTGTCAAATGGCTAGTAGCCGGCTCATATTTATATGAGTAGTCTAGGGTTGGAAATGAGAAAGGCTCATTCCAGATTGCATATAAAAAAAAGCAGAAAAAAAAAGAAAAAAAAAGAGACAAAAGTCTAATTGTTAAATGCAAAATTAACCAGAGTGAGCTCTTTAATACTTGAGTAATTAAGTCTGAGGGGACTTAGTCCTAGTGACCTGAGGCTTTTATAGTCTGGGATCCACTGACCCAACACTCGCTACATGGGTATTATTGTATAAGCCTTTTGGGGTCTCATTCATTGCACGGTTAAATAAGCATGCGTATTGTATATAGTATTATGTGTCATAGTAATAAAGCATGAGTTTCTGTCTACCTTGGATAAGGGTGGAGGTGTTCCTAGGTTATGAAGTGTCTACAGTCTATTCTAGTTATAAACCTGTGATTGTCCTGACTGAAAGCATGTATGATTTTTGACCTAGTTTTGGGAGTATTTCTGATGAGCATCGCACACACGCACGTTTCTGTTCATGTATTGTTAGTATACGGGGACTTAGTCGAGCTCTATTTGGATTTGTTGCATTCTTTGAGATATTTGCTTGTTAGTTGGTTTTGGTGAGTTTAAAGGGGATCCTTGCATTTTTCATGTAGTTGCATACATATAGTTAGTTGCATTGTTAGTTGCATTATAGATCAGATTTTGTGGGTACATTCGCTATAGGCCCTCACGAGACCTTACTCGTCCACTAGGGCTGCCTAGGGGTTTAAAGGGCTTGTTGCATATGCCAAATGCAACCGTGATCACCAACGGAAGTGGTAATAGTTAGTTGTAAATAATTTGTCTGTTTATGCTTGAGGACAAGCATCGGTTTAAGTTTGGGGGTGTGATGAGTGGATATTTTATTCACTTAAAACGTTTCCATTTGGCTTAAAATGAATGTTTGTACTCGAGTTGTGGTATTTTTTATCTCTTTTAAGGGTATTGTGCAGGAATATCAATTACAGGTGTTAAAGGAATGAAGCGGAGCAATCGGAGCGCAAATCGGAGTTATAACGAAGAAAAAGGAAAAATTCAATTTTCCTGGACAGAAGGTACGGCGCGGCAGCGCCGTGTTAGAGCTTACGGATGGCGCGGCAGCGCTGGGTGGAGGACGCAATTCTGTGGCGCAGCAGCGCCGTTTTCCTACACAGAAGTGGCGCGGCAGCGCCGTTTGGTCTGACGAAAATTCCTGATTTGCTGATTTTTCGAGATGAAGTAAAAAATAAAAATTTATTACGAATTTCTTGCACCTGGAGGCCTATTTAAAGGAAGAAAAACCCTAGTAGAGAGAAGAGAGACCACGTATTTAATCTACGGAGTTTGAAACACAAAGAAGCAAGGAAGAAGATAGTTTTCAATTTATTCTTGTATTCTTTCTAGTTTGTGGATGCTTGGTTTGGGTGTATTCTTTAGAACCCTTGAAATTTATTTCAATCATTATTCGTTTTCTTCTATCATGTTTACATTGAAACCCATGGTGACGATTAGTTTGATTATGAACTAATTCGTTGTCATGGGGTTTTACCGGATTTATTCATGAAATCTATTTGTTAAATCTTCTCGATGCCTATAGTGTGATTGATGTGATATCCTATCATGGTTGATTTAATTCGTTATAGGAGAGTAGCTAACTCCTGTAATTGTGTGTTAATTCTTATTGAAGCGAAAGTGAATATAAGAGTTTAGAACTTGCCATGCTAGCATAGGTTTATGCGTGAGAATATCATTCATAATTAGTGTCGTAACTCCAACCGTTTTATGACGACTATGTGATCAATTGAATGCTTGTACTTCAACCACTATGTTTCAATCTTTATAAACATATAGAGATTAGGCATAATTGGGGGACTAATTGATTTATATCTTTATTGTGGATGTTATTTAGGATGGTATTTGTGCAACGAAGGTTGGCTTATATCAGTTTTGTGTATTCGATCAGGTATTAACTAATCACACGAAAAGGCTAGAGAAGTGGAGACTATGGATGGATTGTTTAATGAAGTTAAATCCCATGTTTTATTCGCATAAGCAATTCGACATAATTCTTAGTTCAAGTAGTTGATAATTAGTTATAAATCTTAGAGTAATTGTAGTGATAAACAAAAATCCAATTGTTAATCTGTCGTAGCATCGAATAATAATCATACATTGGTGAGTGAATTAACTAGACAATACAACGAGTCCCTGTAGGAACGAATCTTATTTGCTATCTATATTACTAAAGATCACGTGCACTTGCGTGTTTTAGTGTTTTAGTGTTTTAGTGTTGAGTTTGGTCGTAACAGATACCCACGCCTAGAGTGGTTGGACGAATTGAGGGTGAAAAGATACCAACGCCCAGGAAGTCAAATCTCCTAGGCGTGGTTGGCAAAAAGGACTCCTAGGCGTGGATACTAACGCCCAGACTACCTCCACAAAATTGAAGGCATGAAGCACCAACGCCCAGGAAGCCAAATCCCCTTGGCATGGTTAAGGAAAGAGCCTTCTAGGCGAGGATACCCACGCCCAGGACTCCTCTCCAAACGACAAGCCATTTATCGGAAATTAAAGAAGGAATAAAATCCTTAAAAATTCTGAAAATAGGATAATAATGATGATAAAATAGATAAAAATACCTATTAAATCAAGGAAAAATAAGGAAAATAATTTGTAAAAATTATTTCTGAGGCATGATGCCCAATATTTAATTTTTAATAAAAGTTATCAAAATAAAAGAACAAAAATATTTAAAACCTGAAGGTTAAAAAAAAAAAAGTAAATTGAGTTGCCACGCCTAACAGGCATGATGCCCTGCGCGTGGAAAAGAAATGAGCTCCTGGGCAGCCATACCCCCGCCGAGGCTGTATTACAAATTGAAGGGAGTAAGCACTATTTACTTATTTAGTACCCAAAGTATTGCCAGTATGACAAAAGACCCCTAGAGTTTTAAATTCTACAAATTCTTCCTTGAAGTTTGAAAATTGACAGAACGACCCCTGAACTTTTCTAATTGACAAAACAGTCCCTTTAAAATTACGAAAAATACCTGTGCGTACATAAAAATTCCTAAATTATTAGGAAAAATTAAGGAAAATACCTGTGGGTACATAAAAATTTCTAAATTATTAGGAAAAATTAAGGAAAATACATGTGGGTACATAAAAATTCCTAAATTAATAGGAAAAATTAAGGAAAATACCTGTGGGTACATAAAAATTCCTAAAATATTAGGAATAATTAAGAAAAATACCTGTGAAGTATACAAAATTTCTCAAATATTAGGAAAGGTACAGAAAAAGAAAATTATGAGGAAAATTATAAAAATATTATCTTGACAAATTGAGCAATAATTTATGCTAATAATGCATAAAAGCTCTATGAAAGTGCCGAAATTGCTAAAAGCAAGCATAAGTTAAAGCCTCGAATAAGGCAAATCGTCGTAAATGTGTAGGTCGCTCTACACTTTACAATAAGGCGATATATGTGAAACACTAGTGTAAAACAAAATCTCAATATAAGGGTAGGAAAATTAAGTCCCAGATAAGGAATAAAAACGACCCCGAGTCTCCAAAAAGACAATTATAACTTCTACGAAAACTTAATATGTTTTTCCAGAAGTTGGGGGGCAAATGATATGGGCTAAAAATGAGCCTTAAGGACACAATTAATGATGTGTTAATTAGACCTAGCCTGGTCCAAATACGAAGCCCTTTAATGAGGCCTGAAACCCTAATTAAATATTAATTTCGTAATTAATATTGGGGGCTAATTAACAGCTTACAAATAAGAGTCAAATAAGGATACAATATCTTTATGAGTAGCCTCCAAGGCACCTAATCGCACAAGGAAACTGATTCCTACAAAAAAGGATCTAGAATCGGGCCCAAGGAGGTGGCTTGCCCACCAAGTCTCCTAATCCTATTCTAAATCTTAGGCTCCCAACGCCTATAAAAGGTTCTGACCCCTCCTTATCAGAACCAAGTTTTTGGCTTGATTCTCAACTTCGAGATACGTAGGCATTCTGTGAGGACTGATCAGTCTCGAACGAAAAAATAGCCAATAAAGCTCGAAGCTCACCATCCCTTGTATTTAATACATACAAACCCTAACCACAATTTACAAACCCTCATTTTTTTTCCACAACAGTAATTATAATTTAATTATGTTATTTTACTAAATAAAATTGCTTATAATATTTTTAGAAAATGAGAAATTAATGTTGCCCGTGATATTTCTAGAAAAAAAAGGGATTTTAATTAGAAATTATAGAAAAGATGATATGTTTTAGGTGAAAAAAAATACTCGGTTAATTATTATTATTATAATATTATTGTTTTATTTTATTAAATAGAACCGCCCGTGATATAATTGGAAAAGATAGATTTTAGTTAGAGAAAAGAGAAAAGTTAACGTATTTTGGCTGAAAAATGTAATTAATTAGTTGATAATAATTATAATATATTTATGTTATTTTATTAAATAAAATTGTCCGTAGTGTTTTTAAAAGAGGAGAAATTTTAGTTAGATAAAATACTAAAGATATTGTGTTTTAGTTAGTAGGATAAATTTTATATGTAATTAAGTAACGGTAAATATGTAAAATCAACTAGTATCGTACGGACCGACCGACCAAACTTTTAATATTTCGGCTATTATATAATAGTATAGTATGGATTTGGTTGGTCGTTTGCTATACTAAATTTGGTACAGTAAATAAAAACCATTATTTTTTAACACAGATAAATGAGAACCGTTGGATCTAATAATAATAAAAAAAAAATCTATTTCTAATATTTAAAATACTTTAATAGGTTCAAGGTTTGAATTCCGTCAACAACATATTATTATTAAACATTTATATTATTTTATAAACAATTACTTCCAGAAGTTCAAGATTCGATTACTGTCAACAAAATATTTTAATTAAAAAATTATATTATCTATTTTCACAAACCTTTATTTTATCTTATAAACCACTCCAAAAAATTTAAGGTTCAATTACTGTCAACAACATATTAAATTTAAAATGTTATATTATCTATTTTCAATATAGAAGAAAAACACTATCGCTTATAATACTATCAAATGTGTATTATAATACTTTAGTATTTTCTATAATTTATTTTCCTACTAATTAAAAAAATATATACTTAAATTATGAATAATAAGATAAAAATATTAAAAAATAAGATAAAAATTCTAAAAATCATCCGAGCATCGCACGTGTTATGGGTTAGTAATATTTATAAACATTTCTAAATATATACAGTAAAACCTCTATAAATTAATATAGTTGGGACCAGAGAATTCTATTAATTTAGAGAGGTAATAGTTAATCGATAAATTAATAATTATTAATTTATATAGAATTTTTGATATCAAAAAATTAATTTCCAATTATATACATTTAAATAGAATGAAGTACAATTTATGTTTTATACTTAATTCAATTAATTCAATATACATTGTTTACAAATTTAATGAGTATTTGCGAGATTCAAAGTAAATATTCATGTATATTTAGATGATATCAAGGATAAAACAACATTTTTTGAACCATTTTCACTTAAAGAAACACTAAAGACATCAAAAGCATTGATTAATAACTTTTAATGCTTTAGGAAAACATCACATTCGAACTTTTGAATGCAACAAAGATGATTAAAGATGAGTTTTATATTGATTCAAATTTTAAGAACCCTAGAATCATATTTTACAAAAGGGTAATACATATATTTTTATGATTATAAAAGAATTATTAATTTATAATATTATTGGGACCATATATTTATATAGGGGTTTTCAAAAAAATTATTATCTTATTATCTTATCGAAATTGATCATATTTTGAACTGGCCCAAGTTGGGCCCGGAAGAAATTATTAACTTAGAGAGATTATTAATTTATCGAATATTAATTTAACGAGGTTTTACTGTAGATTTCCTTTTTTCTGAATAATAGGCTTATAGACGACAAGAGATAAATCATTTACCAGTCGAACTATCACATCGCAATAAGTAGATTTAAAATTATTGAAATAAGAAATAGGAATTGGTTTTAGGAAAGTTTTAAATTCTATTTATAAAATCATAACCATGGAATCTAGCATATCCACAAAAATTAGAAAAAAAAATTGGATTTAGTGAAGCTCTCGGAATATCCATGATGTGAAAGGCTTGGACTTGGTCTTGCATGTAGATCATTTGCTTCAACAATTTTTCCACAGATAAGGTTTAAGAAATGTATGTCAGTGGTCTACATACCTTGGGAGCTGGGGAATTTCTTTCAAGCTACAAGCACCGGAGTCTGGAGAATAATCTCTTCTAAAGATCTTTTTTTTTTATTATTTTCTTTTTCAAATCGGACTTTTTTCTAAACCACTAAATATAATTATGTCGAAAAATAGGCAACTAGAAACAAACGAGAAGTCCCCATTGTTTCTGGAAGATATAATAATGTACGATCTCTGAACTCTAAACCACTTAGACTGAATATATACCAAGGCAGATATCCCAACAAGAAAGAAGAAACATATATATATAGTGGCAACTGGCATGCAAGTCCTTCAGCTAAACTTTTATTAGTTAAAATCCAATCTTTTCTCTAACAAGCCCATAGTGTAAATAACGTTGCTTTTGCAATTCCATATAAATTACCAATTTTAGAACAAATTAAATTATAATCTGCAATGAGCACCAGGGTCGGTGGAAACAGCGAACAATGTAGGCGCGCAATGGGTAATCTCTGTGGTGGACTAGTTCCATTGCTTGTGATGGGCATGCATGCATAATCAGTGAATAATTAGGTAACAAGCATTGCAGTAGGCAACGTTGGTAGTGTGGCCTTGCCTGGCATGGGAAAGCTGTTTGGTTCGGGAGAAAAAAAATGGAATGAAATGAAAAAGAATGTGATGGTATGAAATTAAAGAGAACCAATTAAGGTAGAAGGAAATATTTGAAAGAAAATGAGAGAGTGCGATTTTAAGATGAGATTTGTAAAGAAAAAAGGATAGAATGAAGCAACATATTTTTTCAGTTTGGTAATTTGATTTTTGAAAATTTATTTGTTATAATTCGAAATATTATTTTATTATTTTCCATTTCATTTATATCAACCAAACGGAACAATTAATAGTGCAACACCTTTGTTGGCTCACCTTGATTTATTGTGCAGGGTGTATTGAGGCCCATTCCGCCCAACAAAGCTGAAGCATCTTGTGGTATTGATATCTGGACGTCTTGTTGTTTTACACGACTAGCTGAACAAGGCCCATTCCAATGTCCAACAAAGCCGAACCATCTTAAAATCTAGAAGTATAGTTGGATATGGTCGGACCACTTCCAATATTTGAATGCCCAAACTGTCAAAACTCTGAACGTTCATACGTCTGGTAATCTTGCTGTCTAGATGATCAGCTGAACCTGGCTTATTGGCCTACAAAAAAGAAGTAACGGCAATGTTTGGAGTAACTTTTTTTGAGAATAAGACAACTTATTTTAAGATAAAGTTGGAGATTTCAAACTCTTTTCTGAAAAAAGTTAACTTTTTTTTTTTATTTGCAATTCATAGAAATTCAAACATACATTAAATACTTGTATAAAAAAAATTTATCAAAATATGAAATTTTTACCCGAAAATAAGTCCATAAAAACTTAAAAAAAGCTCAACCAAAGAGGCTCAATATCTGCACAATGTAAAAAGATCACTTACGATTGAGGAAACAAAACAAAGTGCACTAAGCCAGGTTTATATACACCTTAAAATGAAATGAGAGGGAGTGTGGGACTACGTTTTATGAAACATTAACAATGAGATTTATTTTAAATTTCGTGGAAACTTAAATAAAAATGAATATAAAATTTACATTTAGGAAAAATTGAATATTGTATAAATTTTATGAATATAAAATTTAGTAAATATTATTTTCATATTTTCATGGATTCTCAAGAATTTTTTTTAAAAATTATTATCTTATAGATCAGAAAAATATATTATTTAAACAGAGATTATTATTTTATCGGGTTGAGATTTAGTTGTAGAATGGAAAATATGTTATGACAGAATGGGCGGTGTATAAGTTTGTCCATGTTGTGGAATAAAAACTAGTTTACGATTTGTAATTAATGCTAGGGTGGTTGAGCTTCGAGCTTTAATGGCTGCTTCTGCGTTCGAGACTAAACGGTCCTCACAGAATGCCTACGTATCTCTGTATTAGAGAATCAAGCCAAAAAAACGTAGTTCTGAGATGAGGGGTCAGGCCCTTTATATAGGCTGAGAAGCCTTTAGAATTATGGTAGGAGTTAGAGACTTGGTAGAAAAGTCTTGGAGGAAAGTTCTAGATCTATTCCTTGTAGGAATCAGTTTCCATATTGAATTGGATGCCTTATAGGATAAGTCTGAAGGGGATATTATCCTTATCCAACTCTTATTTGCTGAGCTGTTTATTTCCCCCAATATTAATTACGAAATTAATATTATAATAGGGGTTTTGGGCCCATCTGGTGGGCCCCACGTTTGGACCATTCAGGGTCTAATTAATGCCATATTAAATGTGTCTTTAGGGCTTATTTTCAGCCCATATCATTTGCCCCCCAACTTCTAGGAAAACTGATCAGGTTTTCCTTGAAGTTTTAACGGCCTTTTTTCGAGACTCGGGTCGGGGTTTATCTTTGATATCGTTTTGTCGTAAAGCGTGGAGCGACCGACGCGTTTACAACGACGCTAGATTGTGCCAGTAGCATTGAACGGTGCTAAACGACACTAAACGACACTAAACGGTGCTAAACAGCCTTAAACGACGTTTAAATGATGTTAAACGACGCTAAACGGCGATAAACGGTGCTAAACGGCACTAAACGACACTAAACGGTGCTAAACAGCCTTAAACGACGTTTAAACGATGTTAAACGACGCTAAACGGTGATAAACGGTGCTAAACGGCACTAAACGGCAATAAACGGTGCTAAACAGCCTTAAACGATGTTTAAACGATGTTAAACGGCGCTAAACGACGACAAACGGTGCTAAACGGCACTAAACGGCACTAAACGGTGCTAAACAGCCTTAAACGACGTTTAAACGATGTTAAACGACGCTAAACGGCGATAAACGGTGCTAAACGGCACTAAACGACACTAAACGGTGCTAAACAGCCTTAAACGACGTTTAAACGATGTTAAACGACGCTAAACGGCGATAAACGGTGCTAAACGGCACTAAACGACACTAAACGGTGCTAAACAGCCTTAAACGACGTTTAAACGATGTTAAACGACGCTAAACGGCGATAAACGGTGCTAAACGGCACTAAACGACACTAAACGGTGCTAAACGACGATAAACGGTGCTAAACGGCACTAAACGACACTAAACGGTGCTAAACAGCCTTAAACGACGTTTAAACGATGTTAAACGACGCTAAACGGCGATAAACGGTGCTAAAAGGCACTAAACGACACTAAACGGTGCTAAACGGCACTAAACGGCGCTCCTGAAATCATACGAAAAAATCAAGATTCAGGTTCAGAAGCTGCCCGAGAATTGCTGAAAAACCAAGATTCAGGACCACAAGCTGACCCGCGATCGGCCGGATCCAGGGCTAGCTTGTGGTCGGCTAGCTCCTGGTCGGCCGAAGGGCCTCCAACCAAGGTGGTCGGCTGACACCTGGTCGGCTGGAGGGCCTTGACCCCAGGTGGTCGGCCGGCACCTGGTCGGCTGGCTCGTGGTCGGTCGGGGCTCCTGATTTTGCCTTGGTCGGCTGCAAGGTGGTCGGCCGGGGCTCCTGATTTTGCCTTGGTCGGCTGCAAGGTGGTCGGCCGGGGCATCTGAATGTGCCTTGGTCGGCTGCAAGGTGGTCGGCCATGGCTCCTTCGGGTGTCGTGGTCGACCATTTCGAAGGATTCAGAAGCTGAATCTCGATCATAGGGATTTAGAAGCTGAATCTCGATCCTAGGTTGGTTTTTTGGTCACCCGTGACTTTCAAGGATTCAGAAGCTGAATCTCGATCCTAGGGATTCAGAAGCTGAATCTCAATCCTAGGTTGGTTTTTTGGTCACCCGTGACTTTCAAGGATTCAGAAGCTGAATCTCGATCCTAGGGATTCAGAAGCTGAATCTCGATCCTAGGTTGATTTTTGGTCATCCGTGACTTTCAAGGATTCAGAAGCTGAATCTCGATCCTAGGGATTCAGAAGCTGAATCTCGATCCTAGGTTGATTTTTGGTCATCCGTGACTTTCAAGGATTCAGAAGCTGAATCTCGATCCTAGGGATTCAGAAGCTGAATCTCGATCCTAGGTTGATTTTTGGTCATCCGTGACTTTCAAGGATTCAGAAGCTGAATCTCGATCCTAGGGAGTCAGAAGCTGAATCTCGATCCTAGGTTGGTTTTTTGGTCATCCGTGACTTTCAAGGATTCAGAAGCTGAATCTCGATCCTAGGGATTCAGAAGCTGAATCTCGATCCTAGGTTGGTTTTTTGGTCATCCGTGACTTTCAGGGATTCAGAAGCTGAATCTCGATCCTAGGGATTCAGAAGCTGAATCTCGATCCTAGTATGGTATTTTGGTCACCCGTGACTTTCAAGGATCTAGAATCTGAATCTCGATCCGAGGGATTCAGAAGATGAATCTCGATCCTAGTTTGGTTTTTTTGGTCACCCGTGACTTTCGACGATCCAGAAGCTGAATCTCGATCCTAGGGATTCAGAAGTTGAATCTCGATCCTAGTTTGGTTTTTTGGTCACCCGTGACTTTCGAGGATCCAGAAGCTGAATCTCGATCCTAGGGATTCAGAAGCTGGATCTCGATCTCTAATTTAGTATTTTGGCCACCCGTGACTTTCAAGGATCCAGAAGCTGGATCTCGATCCTAGGGATCCAGAAGCTGGATCTCGATCTCTAACGGCCTGATTCCTTCGTGGTCGGCCGGAAGGTGGTCGGCCAACGGCCCGAATCCTTCGTGGTCGGCCGGGAGGTGGTTGGCCAAGGATCCAGAAGCTGGATCTCGATCTCAGGGATCCAGAAGCTGGATCTCGATCTCTAATTTAGTATTTTGGCCACCCGTGACTTTCAAGGATCCAGAAGCTGGATGTCGATCCTAGGGATCCAGAAGCTGGATCTTGATCTTAGGTCGTCAGTTTGGTCATTCGTGACTTCTAACGATATTACTCCTTAATTCATGATTAGCACTGCTAATCTTGTGCTTAAGGCTAAACTCGTTACTTAACTTCTTAGGCGCAATTATCCTTTCGAAGGTCGTCCGTTTCGTGACTTCAGCAAATATATCAGCTGTTTCTTCTCCGGCTTGTATGAATTATAACAATTCTTTCTGTATAACGCGGATAATTTTTGTTCTTTTTTCATCTATAAACGATGGATGGCCTCGTTCCCATCCAAGGTCTCCAACTTGTAGGATCTTCGTCCTAGCGTCTTCTTGACTCGATACGGCCCTTCCCAATTAGGGGCTAGCTTTCCCTTCTGACCAACTCCAGAAGCTTCTATCTTCCTTAGAACCAGTTCGCCTTGCCGAAAGAACCTCTTCTTAACCCTTAGGTTGTAGTGGAAGGATGCTCTCTTCTGATGCTCTCCATTCCGGGCAATTGCTTCATCCCTAACCTCATCAATTAGGTCTAGGGCAAGCCTCTTGCCTTCTTCATTAGTCTCTTGCTCATATGCCTCAACTCGAGGTGATGCATGCATGATTTCTAGGGGCACAACTGCCTCGGCTCTATAAGCCAACAAAAAACGGGGTCGCTCCAGTTGTCACTTTGCAAGTGGTGTGATATGCCCAAAGTATAAGCAGTAACTCATCCACCCAAGTGTTTCTTGAGCGTTCGACCCTTTTCTCCAGTCCATCAAGGATTATCCGATTGGCTATCTATGCCTGTCCATTAGCTTGCGGGTGTGCTACTGAAGTAAAACAAAGATCAATAGCATTTTCCTCACAGTACTTCTTGAATTCTTCATTGTTGAATTGCGTCCTATTATCCGTCACAAGGATTCGCGAGATTCCATATCTACAGATCACGTTCTCCCAAAAGAACTAGGCAACTTGCTTGGTGGCTATCTTGGCTAGGGGTTTAGGCCCAATCCACTTAGTAAAGTAATCAATGGCCACTATCAGAAACTTCCTTTGTGCTGAAGCTACGGGGAAAGGACCAAGTATATCCATTCCCCACATCGCGAATGGAATAGGGGAGTTAACCGATGTTAACATCTCGGGCGGCTGCCTTACTATCGGAGCATGCTTCTGGAATCGATCGCACCGCTTGACATAGCTCTGTGCATCGGCCAGCATTTCTGGCCAGTAGAATCCCAAACAAGTTATTTTGTGAGCTAGGGCTCTGCCCCCCAAGTGCTGCCCACAAATACCTTCATGAACTTCTTCCAAAGCTTCCCTTGCCTCTTGGGGCCTCAAACATTTCAAGTACGGGATAACGAAAGATCTTTTGTAAAGAACGCCCTCGATCAAGGCATATCTCAATGCTCTCACGGACAGCTTTCGTGCCTCCAAGGCACTGCCGGGGAGCCATCCAGTTTCTAGGTGAGCTTTGATAGGATCTATCCAACAGCTTCCCACATCAATTGGTGCCACTAATTTTGAGTTGATAGTCGGGGCCTTCAAGACCTGGAAGTAAACACTCCCTGCATAGTTTTCTATACCGGAAGAAGCGAACTGGGACAGGGTATCGGCCTTAACGTTCTCTTCTCTCGGAATGTGTTCTACATAACACTCATCAAACTGAGTCATGACAGCTTTCACAACTCGCAGATACTTTGCCATAGTTTCATCCTTGGCCTCAAAGTCACCATTCACTTGAGAGACTACTAATCTTGAATCTCCACAAACTTTGAGATTCTTGACTCTCATGATTCTGGCCAAGCCTAAACCAGCTATCAAGGCCTCATACTCAGCTTCATTGTTGGTTGTCTGGAAATCCAACTTAAAAGCATATTCAACTGTGAACCCATCGGGGCTTCGCAATACTAAGCCTGCGCCACTAGATTTTGTTTTTGATGCTCCATCAAAATAGAGCACCCAATATTCCTTCTGATCAGGTACAAGTTCTTCATCTTTATCTCTACTTTCAGGGGTGGTTATCATCTCCTGCCCCCCGACTTCTTGGTTGCTAATGGTACATTCAACCACGAAGTCAGCTAAAGCCTAAGCCTTGATTGCCGTTCGCGGCTTGTACGTGATGTCAAATTCTCCAAGTTCAATCACCCACTTGATTATCCTTCCACTAGCCTTCGGGCTATGCAATATGTTTCTCAACTGTTGGTCCATCAGGACTTCAATCTTATGTGCCTGGAAGTACGGGCGTAACTTCCTCGAGGCTGTTATCAATGCCAAGGCGAACTTCTCAATGGGAGAGTAATTCAACTCGGCTCCATGGAGCACCTTGCTTACATAGTAGATAGGCCTCTGAACCTTGTTCTCTTCCTTAACGAGGACGGCACTCAATGCTTGTTAAGACATTGCTAGATACAGATAAAGAGTCTCTCCGGGACTTGGCGTGGCCAACAACGGGGCTTCGGCCATGTACTTCTTCAACTGTTCAAAGGCCTCTTGGCTTTTATTAGTCCATTCAAAATTTTTCACCTTCTTCAATGCTTGAAAGAAAGGCAAGCACTTATCACCAGACTTGGAGATGAATCTCCCTAGAGCGGCCACTCTGCCGGTTAACTTCTGTACGTCCCTCACAGAACGGGGTGGTTCCATGTCTAAGATTGCTTTGATCTTGTCGGGATTGGCCTCTATGCCTCTTTTCGAAACCATCAAACCCAAGAACTTTCCAGACCCAACGCCAAAAGCACACTTGGTTGGATTCAACACCATCTTGTGGTGCCTCAGCACTTCGAATGCCTCTCTGAGGTGCTTAATGTGATCTGCCTTGAGTAGGCTCTTGACTAACATGTCATCAACATAGACCTCCATGGTTTTTCCAATCAGATGGGCGAATATCTTATTCACCAATCGTTGGTAAGTAGCTCCTGCATTCTTTAAACCAAAAGCCAAAACAATATAGCAGAAAACACCAAAGTCAGTTATGAAAGATACCTTAGGGATGTCATCCTCGTGCATCTTAATCTGATTGTAGCCGTTGAACTCATCCATGAAGCTCAACATCTCATGTCCAGCTGTGGCGTCTATCAACATGTCTATCATTGGTAGGGGAAAACAATCCTTTGGACATGCATCATTCAAATCAGTGAAGTCTATACACATCCTCCACTTTCCATTCGCTTTCTTGACCATCACCGGGTTAGCTAACCATTCGGGAAACTGAAGCTCTTCAACAAACCCAGCCTCTAAGAGCTTGTCAACTTCTTGTTTAATGGCCTCCTGCCTTTCAGGAGCAAAATTTCTCTTTTCTGTTTTATTATCTTCCGCCCCGGATCAACATTCAACTTGTGAGTTATGAGTTGGGGATCAATCCCTGGCATATCAGCTACAGCCCAAGCAAACACATCGCTATTTTCTTGCAAGAATGCTATCAACTTGCCCTACAGGGGTTCTTTCAAAGATGCTCCCATATAAGTAACTTCTCAGCTCGCTTGGCCGTCATGGCTTCAATGTTTGTCTTGGCCTTGGGTGTTGAACGTCGATGTTCAAAGGTTGAACGCCAAAGTTTGAAATCAAGGGTTTTCAATCTCAATGGTGTTTTAAATCACCGAAATATCTATCAGAGCTGCTGGTCCAAGGCCAGGGGGTTTCTGGTTAGCCCCACGAGGTCTTGAACCTTCTCTAGGAGGTTTTAAAAATTACATATTGGTTTTCAAGTCAACATGAAGTTTCAACCCTCAAGTTTGGCCTTCATAACTAACCTTGGCCTTCATGGCTAACAGCTTCTGTTCTTCAACCTAGGATTCGGGGTTGATTCCTCGATATAGATTTTGATAAATGCAATCCAGTTGGCTTCTTGCCTTTTAAACTTCTGAGATGAGAGCTTGCTTGAACTTCTTAATCCTTGCTTAAGGTTATCTATTGGCCTTCATCCTTGGATCCTTAATCCAGGTCCTTAATAAGTATTGAAGTGTAGCTAGTCCTTAACATCCTCGGCCTTTCATGGCTTTGACCCTTCGGGATCTTCACTTATGCATTTGTTTGTTTCCCATTCGTTATTCTTTTATTTTCGGTACTCGTTCATCCTTGACTTGCACTCATCGGGTGATAGAGTACTATTGTCCTACTCGGAGCAACATGCTCTGCAATGGTTTCCATGAACCTTATTTCTGCTTCTACTAGATGAAGCTAAGTCCTACTAGGATAACTTGAGCCCATCGGGGCATTGCAAGACTAGGCCTGCATCACTTGATTTTGTTTTTGATGCTCCATCAAAATAGAGCGTCCACCTTTCCTTCTGGTATCATCATTCTTATTCTGAAGTTCACTTCCTGCTTGGGGGGGTACTACCTCCTGCCCCCCGACTTCTTGGTTGCCAATGGTACATTCAACCACGAAGTCAGTTAACGCCTTAGCCTCAATGGCTGTCCAAGGCTTCTGTGTGATGTCCTCTGCTGGCCTTTTTGGTGTTCCTTTCTTCTGCGGACATCCATGTCTTCAATTGGAAGGACTTGCCCCCCGACTCTATTAGGCCTTAACGAGGCTACATAATAGCTTTGTGCCATCTTTTGATCACCTTTATGTTCTCTAACGCCATTCCTGGTTGGGAACTTGATCTTCATATGATACGTTGAGGCAACAACCTTGAATGCATGAAGTTCAGTCCTTCCGAGAATAGCGTTGTACGTTGAAACCGCCTTGATTACCAAGAAGTTCAACACTTGAATGGCCTCCTTGGGCTCCTGTCCAATAGTTATAGGCAACTGAATAGTCCCTTCAACTTTGGATTCTACTCCATTAAATCCATATATAGGCATGTTATTAGGGGTCAATTGAAAATCATTGTACCCCATCTTCACAAATGTATCATGAAACAGAATGTTAACGGAAGCTCTATTGTCTATCAAGACTCGCTTCACTTCCGAGTTCCCAATCACAGGGGTTATGACCAACGGGTCGTCATGGGGAAACTTCACCCCTTCGAGATCTGAGTCATCAAAACCAATAGCTATCTTAGTCCTGGCACGCTTCGGGGCTTCTCCCACGATGTGCATCACTTCTCTGGCATACGCCTTTCGAGAGTTTCGGGTTGTACCGGCCGCTGTCGGGCCTCCCCAAATCATGTTAATAACTGGCCCTCGAGGCTGTGGGTTACGATCTCGATCTCGATCATCATCCCTTCTATCATTGTCTCTTCTATCATAATCCCTTTTTTGAGTTCCACGATCATCACCCTTAGTGAACTTGTTCAGCTTTCCTTCTCGGATCAAGAATTCAATCTCATCCTTCAACTGCCTACAATCATCTATATCATGCCACACATCACGGTTGAATCTACAGTACTGATCATTGTTCTCTTTGCGGGATCACCCCTAAGTGGCTTCGGCCATCGAAAATCTTTGTCTTTCTCGATATGTAACAAGATCTGACTCCTAGGAGCATTCAGTCTCGCATAGTCGTTGAATCTTAGTCCCAAACTCTTCTTCGGTGGTGATTCAGAATCCTTGCTAGTCCGGGGATAATTGTCCCTAGCATCATACTCTTGTTCTTTCTTCCGTTTCTTAAAGTCATTGGAGCCCTTGCCATTGCCTCCAGCAGCTTCTTTTTTCATGCTATCCTCTGCCTTGATATACTTTTCGGCCCTTCGTTGGAGCTCGGCCATGTTCTCAGGAGGATGTTTTGCCAAAGGCCTCTTGAAGAAAGGATCAGTGGTTCCGTGTTCGAAGGCTACCATGGCCACTTTATTCTCCAGATCTGTAATATTCAGCGTCTCCTTGGTGAACCGCTTGAGGTAATCTCTCAGATTCTCGTTCTTCCCCTGCACCACATACATAAGGGACGCAGAACTTTTTTCATGAACTCTCCCACTAATGAACTGGCTGACAAAGGCGGCACTCAGCTCTTTGAACGAGCCGATTGAGTTTGCAGGTAAGTGACTATACCACCTTTGAGCCATGCCAGACAAGGTTTGAGGGAACGCCCTACACTTTAAGGCATCGCTCGCAGGCTGCAACAGCAGTGCATTTGAGAATGTCCTAACATGGTTTGCGGGATCGCCCGTTCCATCATAGGCCTTAATTGTCGGCATCTTGAACTTCCTTGAGATGCGAGCATTCATTACCTCCTCAGTGAACGGAGGTGTAGGATCATCAGGATCCCCAAGGGGCATCAGATCCCTAGGGTTACTTTTGGGGGTCTCCACCCTTGTTGATTTTTCAATCGGGGCATCGGCCCTTCGTTGCCTCCTTGAGGGCCTCTCCAGATTTATAATGGGAATCCTCCCTGTAACTGGAGGAGGTTGAATCAGACTTCGCCTTGCTTGCTCTCTAGCAATATCATCCTTCAGCCTTTGGATCTCTGCCTCATGAGCCTTAATCCTTTCCTCGGCCGTTTGTGGAGGTTCATCATGGATCCTTTGGGACCTCCTTCGAGGTTCTTTACTAGCACGTCGCCTCCTCGGGGCTTCATCACGATCATCATTGTCATCCTCAGACGTTGAATCATCAGAATAGGGACCAGAGTAATCATCGTACTCCCGATCTCGGATCTGCAAAGCATGACCACTCGATCCAGGTTCTCGAACAGGGGGGTAGTTGGGCAGCCCATACATTGGGTTCGTATTCATGAGGAGATCCGTAGTATGGATCTGTACCCCAAATGGAGGGTGATTAGGATCAACCAGGGGAGAGATCACCATCTGAAGATAGTTGGTTCCCTGATCTGGATGGACAACCATAGGCATCGTACTCCCAGCAGGGGGATTCGTCCCTGGAGGCTGAGAAACTTGAGTTTGGGGGATCGTCCCTTGTTCAAACGTGGTTGTCCCAGAGGTAAGAGGCGGAGCGAAGCTGATTGGTATAGCTTTGGTAGAGCTTGGTGCAGTTCTTCGTGTGCTAATCATGGTTGATGTTGTTTTCCCACAGATGGCGCCAAATGTTGTGGAATAAAAACTAGTTTACGATTTGTAATTAATGCTAGGGTGGTTGAGCTTCGAGCTTTAATGGCTGCTTCTGCGTTCAAGACTAAACGGTCCTCACAGAATGCCTACGTATCTCTGTATTAGAGAATCAAGCCAAAAAAACGTAGTTCTGAGATGAGGGGTCAGGCCCTTTATATAGGCTGAGAAGCCTTTAGAATTATGGTAGGAGTTAGAGACTTGGTAGAAAAGTCTTGGAGGAAAGTTCTAGATCTATTCCTTGTAGGAATCAGTTTCCATATTGAATTGGATGCCTTATAGGATAAGTCTGAAGGGGATATTATCCTTATCCAACTCTTATTTGCTGAGCTGTTTATTTCCCCCAATATTAATTACGAAATTAATATTATAATAGGGGTTTTGGGCCCATCTGGTGGGCCCCACGTTTGGACCATTCAGGGTCTAATTAATGCCATATTAAATGTGTCTTTAGGGCTTATTTTCAGCCCATATCAGTCCACTTTCTCTTTTTTTCTTGGTCAATTACCTTGAAAATGTTATTTTCTTGTTCTTAGCCTTTTTTTTCTTTTCTTGAAAGAAATGTTATTTTTTTGATGCAATACTGCATTTTTTTTTATTGTTGTTAATAAATAGTTGATAAATATATAAAATAATTGGGTTAGTTAATAATAAAATTTCCTAAATAAATAAAATTGTGTTCCTACCCTCTTTAACCAACATAAATTATGCATGTCCTTACCCCACAAACCCAATTTTACATCATCTACACAAATATTCATTAACCAATAAATAAATAATAAGTAAATTGAGTAAATAATATTAATTTTAAATAATATTTATTTAATAAATAAATAATAAGTAAATTGAGTGCTGCTTTTGTTTTTCCTGCCTTGAAATAAGCATCAATAGTTCCCGAATGAATAAAAGAAAAGAAAAGAATGAAGAGTAGATTATTTTCTTTTCTTTCTTAATCTTTCCAAAAGTGGGAAGAAGATTTTGTAGACAAATATAACATGATTTTCTTTCCAAATCTTTAAAAATCTTTTCTTTTCTTTCCACAAATATTTTTTCGGAACAAGTTAAAGAAATTAAATTTTCACATTTCTTTTCTTTTCTTTCAAAAAAAAGTTTCTGGAACACAGTTAAGTGTTTGTGTAAATTTCTTGAAAACCAAGAAATTAATCCACCAACCCCATTGCCTCGTAGAACCACTCCTGAACCCAAGGCCCAGGATCTTGATTTCGTAAATGTAGCTTAAAGTCATCTTATTCACTCTAATTGGCCTCAATAGGATAATTTAGCATCAGAATTTTCTCTTTTTCGAGTAAAACACATTCTTTTGAAGCTCCGTAATGACCATTTTCTTTCGTTTAAGTTCTTTGGCTCGATAAACTAGCACCTTCTTTCATTTGGTTTTAGTTCTACAAATAGGAATAATGTGGTTTAAGACGCAGCAAGCTTAGTTTTACAAATAATAATAATGTGATTTCGGACACAACCTTGATAAAAATTATTAGAAAACATAAGTACATAACAAGCAAACATACATAGGACACACACGCCCAGTAAAAGAGACTGCAAAACACATTTCCTAGCAAACCAGTTTCCTAAGCCCGAATGATCTACCTCTTCCACATCCTCGGTTTCTTTTATGCACTTCAAAATTTCAGAACAATTACGAATCAGCCAGGTCCTACTAATTTGAATAACCAATCAAATCCACTTGGAAACTTATCACCATCAGCATCATCCTCGTTCTCATCAGATGGTGAAAGCTCAGTTCCATAATTCTTAGATAACCGAAATCCGCAAAGTCCCTAGTTTTCCATATAAGAGTTGTTGTCAAATGTTTTGAACTGTGAGCCTTGTGGTCCCCTTAGGAGGTTGTGATACACATTGAAGAAAGCAAGAAAATCGAGTTGTGCTGCTAATGGTTCAGGGATGACTCCTGAGACCTTGTTCTGTGAAAAGTCCAACGATTCTAGTTGTGCTAGTTTCCCGAGTGACGGAGGACTTGGACCTGTAAGATCATTGTTCGAAAGGTTGAGCAACTGGAGAGCCTCTAGACTTCCAAGAGTTTCTGGAATCTGCCCTGTGAATTTGTTACTTGAAAGGTCAATAGCAGTGAAAACATTTGAAACCTTATTGTACTCTGTCTCTACGCCTTTGTTGGTTAGTATTATCGAGTTGTAATATGAGGCAGTGCATGTAAGAGGGTAATTGCCAACAACCCATATAGATTCCATATTTATTTTTATATATGGTTCCATTCCTGTACCAAACGCACAAAACTTTGTTGGCTCACTCTGTTTCAAAATGGACATACTCAAAGTATTGGTGCTATTTAATCGGTATACCACCACATTCATATTTGATAGGAAAAAAATGCCCATGGCAGAAAAAATAGAACGACATAGTTCACCTTCTCCATTTAGTTGAGTTTCAAATAATCTCTTTAAAATCTTTTCATTTGCTCTCCTCATCGCCAAATTGCCGCAATTCCCTTTCTCGAAAATGTCTGAAAATCAGACACACTCTCAGCTTTCGGTCACAGTCCTAAAATCTCTCAAAAGTACATATTGTGATCTCCCTCTGTCCCATTATTGTAATCATTTCTCGAGATTTATTTTCTTTCATATTAGTAATCCAACTCTTTATTCAGTATGCACCTATAATTTTTTTTAAGATTGCTTAGCATGTCCAGCATGACTTCAACCACCCGAACTACAAGATTAATTCAAAAATGTTCGGTGGACGTTATAGCTGTTAGATCTAAATAAATAACCACGGATCATCTTATGCGATATTATCAAGGTTACACGATAAAACTGTAGTATGGAAGCGTACCTGATTCCATGACAGTAGATATGAATACGGATTATGGGACTTGATCTTCCACAGACTTGATTTGCCTCTAGCCGTATCTCTCTCTGACTGATGGGAATAGGAGAGTAGAGGTTGTGAATTAGCCTTGGGGACCAAGACCCTATTATGTTCTTTATATAGTACTCTAATTAGACCCCATTAACCCTAATTAAATTACTATTGGGTATTACACATTACAAAGCCCATACCGAATAAGATGCTATTGGACTCTTTATTTAAGACCACTTAATTAGTCCAAAAATAGAATAAACATTAAATATAATTGTCTTTAATTTGTAAGCCCATAATTATTATTAGATTATAAAATATAATCTAACAATCTCCCACTTGGGCTACAAATTGTTCCAAACAACAATTACATTCAATAACCATAAGTGCGCACAAAATTGTTTATTCTTTAGAAAACATCTTCCTTAGTCAATCTGGTCCATCTCATATATAAACATGGAACCAAAGCGACCTTCGTCACATTGTCGTAACTCGATCCTCAATGATCACCACATAAATATATTCAATGACATAGATCAAGTATGGATGTGTAACTGGAAATTACATGCAATGTGATCTCAATCATGCCTATTTCCAATTGGTCCTTAATACCTTAGTGAGATCAATCTTTATTCTTTCAAACTTTATGTCAAAACCACAATTGAAAGAGATAGCTCATATAGAACAATAGAGAGAATAAAATAAAAGAAAAATAACTTTATTCTGCAGAAACTCAAATATACATAATGTATCACCATAGTGTCAATATCAAAACTGAGTACCTAAGACAGGAACAAAACAAAAAAAAACTCCCACTAAAACTGAATATCCTCAAATGAGACAACACCCATATGAGCAGTATGCCCAAGAAAGACCTTAGGTGTCAAAGCTTTAGTAGGTGGGTCTGCTAGCATAAAATTTGTTCCTATATGCTCAATAGACACTATCTGATTTTGCACTCTCTCTATGACAACTAGATATTTAATATCAATATGTCTAGAAGCTGCGGAGCTTCTATTATTTGAAAACTCAGTTGCTGAACGATTGTCACAGTAAACTTTTAATGGTCTTTCAATTCCATCTACAACCCGCAATCCTGTAACAAAATTCCGTAACCATATAGCATGATTTGTTGCCTCATAACATGCTATAAACTCTGCTTCCATGGTAAATTGAGCTATAAGTGTCTGTTTAGCACTTCTCCAAGATATAGCTCCTCCAGCTAACATGAAAACATAACCAGAAGTAGATTTTCTTGTATCTATGCAACCAGCAAGATCAGAATCGGAATAAACAATGATCTCCAAATTTTCCGACTTCCGATAAACAAGCATGTAATCTTTTGTTCTTTGCAAGTACCTCATAACCCGTTTAATTGCAATCCAATGATCCATTCTAGGGTTACTCGAATATCTGCTTAACATACCCACAATGAATGTCAAATCCGGCCGGGTACAAACTTGAGCATACATAAGACTCCCAATAGCCGAAGCATATGGAATATTCTGCATCTCCTTTCCTTCATGATCATTCTTAGGGCACTGTTTGAGACTGAACTTATCTCCCTTAGCAACAGGAGTACTTATTTGTGCACAATCTTTCATGCCAAACTTAGCAAGCACTTTATCAATATAGCTCTTTTGTGATAACCCAAGGATACCTCGAGAACGATCTCGATGTATCTTAATTCCTAATACAAAAAAGACGTCACCAAGATCCTTCATCTCAAAACGAGAAGCAAGAAATCTTTTGGTTTCGTGCAATAAGCCTATATCGTTACAAGCCAATAGTATATCATCGACATAAAGCACAAGGAATATAAATTTACTCCCACTGAACTTGTGATATATGCATTTTTCAACAATATTGGACTCAAAACCGTATGAGACAATGGTTTGATGAAATTTGCGATTCCACATACGGGAAGCTTGTTTTGTACCATAGATGGATCGTTTAAGTTTACAAACCATAGACTTTGGATCACCAATTTCAAAGTTTTCTGGTTGTTTCATGTATATCGTTTTGTCAATGTCACCATTGAGAAAAGCTGTTTTGACATCCATCTGGTGTAGCTCTAAATCAAAATGAGCCACAAGTGCCATTATTGTCCTAAAAGAATCTTTCGATGATACTGGAGAGAAAGTTTCTTTGTAATCAATGCCTTCTCTCTGAGTAAAACCCTTTGCGACTAGACGCACTTTATATCTTTCAATATTGCCATTTGAATCCCTTTTGGTTTTAAATATCCACTTACACTCAATTGCTTTCGCACCTTCAAACAACTTGACAAGATCCCAAACGTCATTGTCCTTCATGGATTTCATCTCATCATTCATGGCTTCAATCCACTTTTGACTATTAGCACTTCGTTTGGCTTGTTGGAAATTGATAGGATCATCTTCCATAATCCCTATGTCAAACTCATGCTCTTGAAGAAATACAATATAATCATCCGAAATTGCACTTCTTCTGTCTCTAGTGGATCGCCTAAGTGGCACTTCATCTTGAGTTTGTTGAGTTTGCTCTTCTTGAGCATCATCTTGATTTTGAGTGGGAAACTGTGCAGGTATATCCACATTGTTGTCTTGAACTACATGAGGCAAAGAAACTGATTCTTCCTCCAAAACAACATCCCTGACTTTATCTTCCCCCTCAAACTCAACATCCTCAAGAAATCTAGCATTTCCCGTTTCGAAAAAAGACTTTGTCAAAGGATCAAAAAACTTGAAACCCTTTGTTTTTTCAGGATACCCAACAAAATAGCAACTAACAGTTCTTGAGTCCAGTTTATTTTCATGCGGCTTGTAAAGCCTTGCCTCAGCTGGACAACCCCACACATGTAAATGATTGAGACTAAGTGGTTTCTTAGTCCACAATTCATAAGGGGTTTTTGCTACTGCTTTGCTAGGTACTCTATTTAGTATGTAGGCTGCAGTCTTAAGTGCATCTCCCCAGAGTGCTTCTGGTAAAGAAGAGTGACTAATCATACTTCTTACCATGTCCTTAAGCGTTCTGTTTCGTCTCTCAGCAACACCATTCATGCGTGGTTGCCCAGGCATTGTGTATTGTGGGACGATTCCGCATTCCTCTAGGAATTTAGCAAAAGGTCCAGGACGTTGTTCACCGGATCCGTCATACCGACCATAGTACTCACCACCACGATCAGATCTGACAGCTTTAATCTTCTCACGAAGCTGATTTTCAACTTCGGCTTTGAAGACTTTAAACACGTCCAAAGCTTGTGACTTTTCATGAATTAAATATAAGTACCCATATCGAGAATAGTCGTCTATAAAAGTGATAAAATACTGTTGACCATTCCAAGAGGCTGTAGGGAATGGACCACATATATCAGTATGTATCAACTGTAAGACACCATTACTTCTATTTGCACTTAATTTCCTTATGTTTGTCTGTTTACCCTTAATACACTCAATGCATACATTAAGGTCTGAATAATCAAGAGATTCAAGTATTCCATGTGACACAAGTCTCTCTAGTCTCCCTTTAGAGATATGTCCTAAGCGCTTATGCCATAACATAGCAGAATTCTCTCTTGATAATTTTCGTTTTGTACCTCTTGATGTTGTTTGCAAGGATTCATTATGTGAAGCAATTGTATTTAGCATATATAAATTATCAATCAAAGAACCAGTCGCAACCAAAGAAGAATTAAGAAATAGACTAAATTTATTATCTCCAAATGAACAAGAGTAACCGTATTTGTCCAAAACAGAAATAGAAACCAAATTCCGTCTAAATGACGGTACTACATAAGTCTCTCTTAATTCAACAAAATGACCAGTCTCAAAAGACAATCTAAAAGTGCCAATAGCTTCAACTGGAACTGCATTGCCATCACCCACATAGATGAATCTTTCAGCATCACTTGGTTTCCGGCTCCAAATGCAACCCTGCATAGAAATACTTGTGTGAGTAGTAGCACCAGAATCTACCCACCATGTATTACTAGGCACAGAAGTCAAATTGACTTCAGAACAGACAAAAGTGAAAAATCTACCTTTCTTTATACGCCATGCGACGTACTTGGGACAATCCTTCTTCATATGCCCAGATTGAAGGAATTTATGACCGTAGCGGAAGTGTAAATCACATTTACTTGCATAAAAACCTAATTAATCATGTATATAGATTTAAAAATTGTATGAACACAAGAAAAATACCTTGATAGCTTTCCTGGGATTGTTATGAATGTGTCTATGATTTCCAGCAATCACCCCTCAAGTGTGGAGTGCTCTAATGGTATCCACCAAGATTAAATATCATATAGTAGATTAAGAACAATTGAGAAAATTAATTAAATGGTTTGGAATGATTTTGATGAACTTCAAAAGCTCTCCATGATCTTCTAAACCTCCTGGGATGTTTGTGTTATGTGTTTGAGATGTATTTCCAACTCTTGGATATGTTTGATATTTAAAGAAATAAAGTCTTTACTTTATCTAATTAAATAATCATTTAATAATTAAAACCCTTTTAATTATTAATCCCATTCTGAAATTAATTCTCTCATAAAATTTAATTTCTCAAACTAAATTTTGTAATTAATAATTATTAAGAACTTTTCTTAATTTATTTATAATCTATTAAATCTCATTTAATAAATTATAAATAATTGCTAATTAATTATTTATTCAATAAATAAATAATTCATAGCCATTATTAATTATTCTCATCATCTATAAATATTTAACCTTTTTATGGTGTGACCCTTTAGGTTCAATATTAAGCCGGTAGTAGAAATAAATAATAATAAACTATTTATTATTACTTATACGAATTACTAATTAATTCGTTAAATATAATTACATAAGTAATTAATATTTATTCTACATCGTGAGTGATACTTTTGAATATATCGCGACTATCCGGATAATATGAATTCATTGCTTAGAATATATAAAACCTATTCAGCAAATGGTTACCGTACAATTCATTCCTTCTACCCGACAATATCCCGATTAAATACAAGGCATGGATCGCGTGTCAAGCCTATTTAATTTAATCATATAATTTCTTATACATTATGTCTAGTTCATTTGAATTAGAAACTCTTTCTAACTTCAATTACTCTGGCCAGAGATTCCAGAACTAACATAGTAAGAACATCATAGGATATTCACTTTCTTTTACTGAAAGGGGTAGATTCTTTATCGATCGTTAACTATCTTCATATACAAATTCCTATACCCGGAATAGAACTAATGATTGTCCCTTGAGGACTTAGAACTAAACCAAAACATAGTTCATTGTATATAAGATTACTTTAACGGTCTCAAGTCTAAGGACACTTGTACCACCATCAACTTATGAACAACTATTAACACGTGAGTAAACTCCATTAGTCGTTCATTTGATCAAGTCACGTTCAGTGAACTTATTCTCCAATAAGCACCTACATACTAGCTATAGTGTCACCACACGAATGTCTACGAGAACAGACATCCTTCCGAGAAAGCAAGCATAGTATGTACCGATCTTTACGGATTGACTAACTCCCAATTAGATATCCTACGATCGGGAACTATTTAAGTTTAGTGTTATCATCTTCTAGATCTCATTATTATAATCTCATTATAATTCTAGAAGCTTTACTCTAAACTATGGAACTTCTTATTTAAACACTTTAAATAGATAAAGCCCGTAATAAAAACAACAAGTCTTTTATTAATATAAATAAAATCAAATAAGATTACATGAAAGTGTTTCCTAACCCATCACACATGATTGGGTTTAGGACAAAATACTATCAAACTCCCACTTGTACTAAAGCCAATCACTCTGGTATCTTATACCCATCTTATCTCTATGTCGATCAAAGTGAGCCTGAGACAATGCCTTAGTAAATGGGTCCGCTATGTTGTTATGTGTGTCAATTCTTACGATGTTGACATCCCCTCTTTCTATGATCTCTCGAATCAGATGAAAGCGCCGCAACACGTGTTTGGAATTCTTATGGGATCTTGGTTCCTTAGCTTGAGCTATCGCAGCGTTGTTATCACAATACAACACTATAGGATCCTCAATGCTAGGAACTACTCCCAAATCAGAAACAAATTTCCTCATCCAGACAGCTTCCTTTGCAGCTTCACATGCAGCTATATATTCCGCTTCCGCTGTGGAGTCAGCCGTTGTAGGCTGTTTGGAACTCTTCCAACTAATCGCTCCCCCATTTAGAGTAAATACATACCCTGACTGGGATCTGCTACCATCGCCTTCTGATTGAAAACTAGAGTCAGTATAACCCTCAATTTTCAATTCAGATCCACCAAAAACAAGAAAAACATCTTTAGTCCTTCTCAAGTACTTCAATATGTTCTTCACTGCTTTCCAGTGTTCTTCACCTGGGTTAGACTGATATCTGCTCGTCACACTAAGTGAATGAGCAACATCAGCTCTAGTACATAACATCGCATACATGATGGATCCTATTGCCGAGGCATAAGGAATCCTACTCATGCGCACCCTTTCCTCATATGTCTTTGGAGACATCTTCTCGGAAAGAGTAATCCCATGACTAATAGGAATGAGACCTCTTTTCGAGTTCTCCATGCTAAACCGTTTTAGCACTTTATCGATGTATGTACCTTGGGATAGGCCAATCGTTCGATTAGATCTATCTCTATAGATCTTCATCCCTAAAATATAGGATGCCTCTCCCAAGTCCTTCATAGTGAAGTTCTTTGATAGCCAGACCTTGACTGATTGTAACATCGGTATATCATTTCCTATTATAAGTATGTCATCCACATACAATATAAGAAATGTTACCGCGCTCCCACTAACCTTCTTGTAAACACATGGTTCATCTAAGTTTTTGATAAAATCAAACTCTTTGATTGTCTCATCAAAACGGATGTTCCATCTTCGAGAAGCTTGCTTCAAACCATATATGGATCGAAGCAGTCTACATATTAGATTTTCGTTTCCACTGGAAACAAAACCTTCTGGCTGTGTCATATACACTTCCTCTTCAAGTTTCCCATTGAGGAAGGCCGTCTTTACGTCCATTTGCCAGATCTCGTAATCATAGTAGGCTGCAATCGCAAGCAAAATCCTAATGGATTTGAGCAAGGCTACAGGCGAAAAGGTTTCATCAAAGTCAATCCCTTGTCTTTGTTTGAATCCTTTTGCCACAAGCCTGGCCTTATAGGTCTCCACCTGGCCATCTGCTCCTAACTTTCGTTTGTATACCCATTTGCACCCAATGGGTTTAACTCCTTCAGGTGCCTCAACCAAAGTCCACACTTGGTTTATATACATCGAGTCCATTTCGGATTTCATGGCATCCTGCCATTTCTCTGAGTCATTACAACTCATAGCCTCTTCATAAGTCATAGGGTCCTCATCATCAACAAATGACAAATCATCATCATTTTCAATGACAAGCCCGTAATTTCTTTCGATTGGGCGGGACACTCTCTCTGACCTACGTAAAGGTTGTTCTACAGAAGGTTGTTCTTTCTGAACAGGTACTTCTTCTCTAATCGTTGCATTTTGTGGTTCTTGAACTTCATCAAGTTCAATATTTCTCCCACTGTTTCTATCAAGGAGGAACTGTTCCTCTAAGAAGTGTGCGTGTCTAGAAACAAATATCCTTTGATCAGAAGGATCATAGAAATAATATCCATGACCTTCTTTAGGATATCCCACAAAACTGCATTTCACGGATCTAGGTTCCAACTTATCATGTTCAACTTTCTTGACATAAGCTGGACACCCCCAAACCTTAACATGTTTAAGACCTGGTTTCTTCCCACTCCACATCTCATGTGGGGTCGTGAGAACCGATTTAGAAGGCACCTTGTTCAGTAAATACGCTGACGTCTCTAAAGCATAACCCCATAGTGATACTGGAAGATCAGTAAAGCTCATCATGGACCTCACCATATCTAATAGAGTGCGATTCCTTCTCTCAGATACTCCATTTAATTGTGGAGTATAGGGAGGGGTCCATTGAGAAACTATACCATTTTCTTTAAGATAACCTAAAAACTCTCCGCTTAAGTACTCACCTCCTCGATCTGATCGAAGAACTTTTATACTACGTGCGGTTTGTTTTTCTACTTCATTTCTATATTCCTTGAACTTTTCAAAAGCTTCGGATTTGTATTTCATAAGATATACATATCCTAACCTGGATCGATCATCCGTAAAAGTAATGATGTATGAAAATCCTCCTCTAGCGCTTGTTGACATTGGTCCACATACATCTGTGTGTACCAAGTCTAACAACCCCGCAGCTCTCTCTCCATGTCCAGTAAATGGAGATTTAGTCATTTTACCCATGAGACAAGACTCGCATGTAGGATATGATTCAAAATCAAAATGTTCTAGTAACTTATCCTTATGTAATGTGCGAAGTCTGTTCTCACTAATATGACCTAGTCTGCAGTGCCATAAATAAGTTGGATTTTTATTATCTCTTTTTCTTTTATTATTAGGTTGTTCAATTTGAAACAAATTATGTTCTAAGTCACATATATACAAACCATTATGTAATGTACCGTATCCATAAGTAATATTATTTCTCTTAATTAAACATTTATTATTCTCAACAATAAATGTAAAACCATCCGAATCAAGTACAGGAATAGAAACAATATTTCTTACAATAGATGGTACATAATAACATTTATTCAACACGATAGTTTTGCCCGTAGGCATATGCAAAGGAAATGATCCTACAGCTGCAGCAGCAACTCTTGCTCCATTGCCCATCAATAGAATCACTTCATCTTCCCCCAGAGATCTACTTTGCTTTAGTCCCTGCAACGAATTGCAAATATGAGACCCACAAGCAGTATCAAATACCCAAGTAGAAATCTGACTTAAAGACATATTTAGTTCAATCATGAACATACCTGAATCTGAAGCGGTAATCTCATTGCCCTTCTTATTCTTTAACTCTGCAAGGTAAACCTTGCAGTTCCTCTTCCAGTGTCCCACCTTGTTACAGTGGAAGCAAACTCCTTTGCTTTTCGGGTCAGCCTTTGGTGGAACAGGCTTATTCTCACCTTTTTTCTTATTCTTCGGCTTCCAGTTCCTCTTCCTCTTAGTGGAGGTACTGGCACCGATCATAAGAACAGAACCCCTTTTGGAGGGAAAATTCGCCTCAGCAGTTTTCAGCATGTTGTGGAGCTCAGCTAAGCTGGCATCCAGCTTGTTCATGTGAAAGTTCATAACGAACTGCGAGAACGAATCCGGGAGTGACTGCAAGACTAAATCTTGGCATAACTCCCCATCCATGACAAAACATAACTGCCCTAGATGCTCAATCAGATTGATCATCTTAAGCACATGGTCATTCACAGACGACCCTTCAGCCATTCTACATTGGAATAGCTCTTTCGATATATCATATCGAGCGGTTCTCCCTTGTACATCATAAAGCTCCTGTAGATGTATCAGAATGGTAGGAGCATCCATTTTCTCATGTTGCTTCTGTAGCTCAGGTGTCATGGATGCTAGCATGACACATTGAGCAACATTAGCAGCATCTAACCATTCATTATACACTTCTCGTTCATGGAAAAGTGCATCATCAGAAGGAGGTACAGGTAAAGGCGAGTCAAGCACATAATCCTTCTTCTCAGCCCTGAGAACGATTCTCAGGTTTCGAAGCCAATCAGCATAATTGGGACCAGTCAATTTGTTCGCATCAAGTATGCTACGGAGTGATAGAGCAGAAGACATGATCTATAAATCTGAAATTTGTGAACACATAACAACATTAGTAGATATCCAATTTTATTATAACACCTTATGAATCGGGTCTTTATTCATAGGTGGCTCCCACAGTTTTATTAAAATTATACAACCCTCAAATGTATAACTTAAGCATTCTCAATGCATGTGAGAATAGGGATCCTACTTTCCATTATATAACCTCGGCTGTAGCACGAAACGCTATGTAATGTTCCATAGGCAGATAACTCTTTATCAATTACATCTCATGTTATTCCCTAATTCCATTTAGCCTCTTGAATCATTGAATCACGGCTGTAGCACGTCTAAATTCAATATTCTAAGTCAAGTGAGACCCAACATCTCGTTAAATTAATAAGATCTCAATAGCCCACGGCTGTAGCACGTAACGACAATTGGATTCTAATTAATTATACGCATCTCATGTAATAGACAAGTAATTCCTATTTTTGAAAACGAAGCCCTCGGCTGTAGCACGAAACGACAAAGCTCAAAACTAAGAATCACTTTCTACCATGTTGGAAGGCTATGACCGACACAAGCCCGTTGTGACATTGGCCATTTTATTACTTGATATTAAATAACGAGGGATTTTATATTATTTAGGTCACGAAACGTTTTCGTTAAAACCTAAAGTCAAACATGCATTTTATATACGATATATAAAATTATATATATATTATCTCATGGCATTTCTATGCACACATATATATAGGCAAACATGTTATATCATGTTAAACATTGTTAAACATCTATATGAAACAATATTTGTATTTTAAAGCATTTTAACACAATTAAAACGGGCTTTAAAACACTTCCGGAAGCTATAACCATTTTAAAATTAATTTTTAAAATTTATTTGACCACTCCATTAGATCCGTCTTGAAAAAACGAATCCAACGATATATTATACGCCTCAAACGGAGTTACGGATCAACGGGAAAAGTCAAAATACGAATCAGGGTCATTTCTGTCACATACAGACACTGTAACGCATTACCAGAATGCGTTACAGGCCAAAAATCTCATTTTTTCCTATCACGCATTCAGTACCTGCGTTACACAGACACGCTGACGTCATGCTGACGTCATGATGACGTCAGCCCTCGACCCGACCCGACCCTGACCCGACCCGACTGCCCGACCCGACCCGGCGCGTGTGCTACACGCGCGGCGCGTGAGCCGCCAGCGCGTGACGCCCACGCGCGGTGTCCAGTCGCGCACAGTGAACTCTGTTTAGTCGACAGAAGCATTTTTATTTATTTTCTTTTCAGTCGACCAGAAATTCAAAAAAAAAAAATCTGTCGGCCTGATCTTTATCCCACCTGCCCAATAATACATATTTTGGGCCCCCAAATAATACTACCCATCTAGATATTTATATATAAATAATATATATAAACAGATTATTATTTATTAATTTCTAAACTCTTTAAAAATCAATAATAAATAATCTATCCATGGGAAAATTATGAAACTTTTTCTGGGACTTCTACAACACTTGTAGAAAATATATCAGTGATCAAAATTATTTTAAAAATTAATTTATTAATTAATTCGTAATTAATTTGATTATAGCCTCCTAGAACTTCAAAAATTCATAACTAATTCATACAAGCTTGAAAAATTCCGAAATTTTTTCTGGGATCTATATACATGCAACCTATGCTCTGATACCATTGAAGGAATTTATGACCGTAGCGGAAGTGTAAATCACATTTACTTGCATAAAAACCTAATTAATCATGTATATAGATTTAAAAATTGTATGAACACAAGAAAAATACCTTGATAGCTTTCCTGGGATTGTTATGAATGTGTCTATGATTTCCAGCAATCACCCCTCAAGTGTGGAGTGCTCTAATGGTATCCACCAAGATTAAATATCATATAGTAGATTAAGAACAATTGAGAAAATTAATTAAATGGTTTGGAATGATTTTGATGAACTTCAAAAGCTCTCCATGATCTTCTAAACCTCCTGGGATGTTTGTGTTATGTGTTTGAGATGTATTTCCAACTCTTGGATATGTTTGATATTTAAAGAAATAAAGTCTTTATTTTATCTAATTAAATAATCATTTAATAATTAAAACCCTTTTAATTATTAATCCCATTCTGAAATTAATTCTCTCATAAAATTTAATTTCTCAAACTAAATTTTGTAATTAATAATTATTAAGAACTTTTCTTAATTTATTTATAATCTATTAAATCTCATTTAATAAATTATAAATAATTGCTAATTAATTATTTATTCAATAAATAAATAATTCATAGCCATTATTAATTATTCTCATCATCTATAAATATTTAACCTTTTTATGGTGTGACCCTTTAGGTTCAATATTAAGCCGGTAGTAGAAATAAATAATAATAAACTATTTATTATTACTTATACGAATTACTAATTAATTCGTTAAATATAATTACATAAGTAATTAATATTTATTCTACATCGTGAGTGATACTTTTGAATATATCGCGACTATCCGGATAATATGAATTCATTGCTTAGAATATATAAAACCTATTCAGCAAATGGTTACCGTACAATTCATTCCTTCTACCCGACAATATCCCGATTAAATACAAGGCATGGATCGCGTGTCAAGCCTATTTAATTTAATCATATAATTTCTTATACATTATGTCTAGTTCATTTGAATTAGAAACTCTTTCTAACTTCAATTACTCTGGCCAGAGATTCCAGAACTAACATAGTAAGAACATCATAGGATATTCACTTTCTTTTACTGAAAGGGGTAGATTCTTTATCGATCGTTAACTATCTTCATATACAAATTCCTATACCCGGAATAGAACTAATGATTGTCCCTTGAGGACTTAGAACTAAACCAAAACATAGTTCATTGTATATAAGATTACTTTAACGGTCTCAAGTCTAAGGACACTTGTACCACCATCAACTTATGAACAACTATTAACACGTGAGTAAACTCCATTAGTCGTTCATTTGATCAAGTCACGTTCAGTGAACTTATTCTCCAATAAGCACCTACATACTAGCTATAGTGTCACCACACGAATGTCTACGAGAACAGACATCCTTCCGAGAAAGCAAGCATAGTATGTACCGATCTTTACGGATTGACTAACTCCCAATTAGTTATCCTACGATCGGGAACTATTTAAGTTTAGTGTTATCATCTTCTAGATCTCATTATTATAATCTCATTATAATTCTAGAAGCTTTACTCTAAACTATGGAACTTCTTATTTAAACACTTTAAATAGATAAAGCCCGTAATAAAAACAACAAGTCTTTTATTAATATAAATAAAATCAAATAAGATTACATGAAAGTGTTTCCTAACCCATCACACATGATTGGGTTTAGGACAAAATACTATCACAGATTTCTTACAAAAGAAGCAAGTAACAGCTTGATCCTGAGTCTTTTGTTTCTTAGGCTGTGATTTTCCCACTGCAGTCTCCTTATCTTTAGTCCTCTTTCGGTGATTAACCTTTGAGGTAGTTGCAACATGAGCACTTTCAGTCTTTTCACGCTTCAATCTATCTTCCTCTTGTACACAATGTGAAATGAGCTCATTCAGAGTCCACTTATCCTTCTGAGTATTATAACTCACTATAAATTGACCGTATTGTGCAGGAAGAGAGATAAGTACCAAATGCACAAGCAAGTCATCAGACAAGTCAAGCTTTAGTGCCTTAAGTTTTGAAGCGATGTTAGACATCTCCATAATGTACTCACGAATATTTCCTTTAGCTTTATACTTCATCTGAACAAGATCAGCCAAAAGCTTACTTGTCTCAGCCTTTTCGTTTTTCGCAAAACGCTTTTCAAGCTCATCAAGGAAATCCTTAACAGATACCTCATCGGAGTCATTAGACATACCGCCCCTGAATGCTTCAGGAATGCTGCGCTTAATCATCATTAGACTTAAGCGATTCGAACGCTCCCACTTCTCAAAGTTCAATTTCTCAGTATCAGAACTTTTATCCGTAAGAGAAGGAGGTTGTTCTTTCCTTATAGCATAGTCTAAATCCATGCAGCCGAGAACTAACAGAACGTTCTCTTTCCAGCTCTTAAAGTTTGTGCCGTTAAGCACAGGAATGGAGTTCATGTTGGCAGTTATATTAGCAGCAGATTTATTAACTAACAATTTAGAACAAAAAAAAAATATAAGCTCGAATAATGGAAAAATCATGTCATATGCATACATAATAGCACACAAAAAAAAACATGAATTTAAAATACTATAGTGTGTGGGCCCATTCAAACAAGATACCTAGCACAACATTAATATTTAGTCTTTGGACAGAAATATTAACTTGCAAGTGGTACTCTCCACGCAGAAATCAAATATTAATAATAAATTCGGTCAAGCAATAACCTTCCTTTGGGCCGGTTTATTACTCACATGAAAAATTTATAATTATTACATATTTATCCCCGCACGTACATCCATTATTTGGCCATTAAATAATCTTCCTTTGGGCCGATTATTATAACGCATAAATAATAAACATACACATCCTATTATTTCAAAATAAATAAATCTACACATAAATATCACTTTGGCAATATTTTTGCTTCAACTCACTTATTCGCGAAATAAAAGGACAAAAAATAAATTAACATTATTTTTCAAAAAAAAAAGTGCCCAAATCCGTATAATTGTAAATAAAATCTAAAACTTATCCAAAATCCGAAACACTATGGGGGAACTGATTCTATTTACAATCACTTGATATTTTATCCAAATAAAATTTGGATTTCCTCCAGAGATAGTAACCACCAAAAAAAACTTTAACCACAAAAAACAAAAACATGGCATTCTGGTTAACTTAAAGCATAAAAAAAATTGCATGCTGCAGCATGATCTCCAAATACTATCATCTCCTGATTAGTGGTTTACACATGTTGAACATATCGAATGAATTCTCAAATCATAAACACCAGGCCATGTTTTCTATGAATATGGTTTGATTAATTACACATTCGAACAATATACAGACAACCTTTATAAACCAAACAATCAGTTAAAACATGCAAGTTCATGTTTCATATAAATTAATTAATTGTATAACAATAGGTGATCAGCAAATTGTACACGAAGTTATGCACGATACATATGGATGGCATATTTAAACTTACACATGCTGATTCCACGCAAAATAAAATAACAATCATATAATTGTAGTATAATATATATGATCAACCCTAATAATTCAACATAAGATAGGCTCGGATACCAATTGTTAGATCTAAATAAATAACCACGGATCATCTTATGCGATATTATCAAGGTTACACGATAAAACTGTAGTATGGAAGCGTACCTGATTCCATGACAGTAGATATGAATACGGATTATGGGATTTGATCTTCCACAGACTTGATTCGCCTCTAGCCGTATCTCTCTCTGACTGATGGGAATAGGAGAGTAGAGGTTGTGAATTAGCCTGGGGGACCAAGACCCTATTATGTTCTTTATATAGTACTCTAATTAGACCCCATTAACCCTAATTAGATTACTATTGGGTATTACACATTACAAAGCCCATACCGAATAAGATGCTATTGGACTCTTTATTTAAGACCACTTAATTAGTCCAAAAATAGAATAAACATTAAATATAATTGTCTTTAATTTGTAAGCCCATAATTATTATTAGATTATAAAATATAATCTAACAATAGCCTCTCTAATTAGGTCCTTTACTCTGTACTGTTCATATGGGTAAATCAACCATTCGGCTAACTGCTTTTGGTTCCCTGGTTGAAGGGGACCTTACCTAGTAGAGTTTGGTTGTGCCAGGAGGTATCTTACGTGTATACAATAATAGATCGGGTTATGAATGTCATTTGGGTGATGAGGTACAAAAGAAAGTTGGAATGTAGAGCTTTTCCGAGAAAAAACTTGCTAGGGCATTCTCAATACTGTTTTTTAAGAAATAAAAATTGAAACTGCGATGATTTTACGTTCACCTTTAAATTTTTCAATAAAAGTTGCAGTTTGGGCCTCAGGGGAGGCCCTTGTAGATGAAGCTTAAAAGCTCCAAGGCCATAATCGATGAATATTTCAGGGTTTTAATTCCCCAAAATGCAGCTTCATTTTGCAATGTCTGTTAAAGCTTAAAACATGTTTTCTGTAAGCAGATCTGGATCCTTGAGTATTATTGCAGGAGCTCCTTGTTTAGATCAGAACAAAACTTCTTTGGTTTGCACTTATTCAGTACACTTCTATATGCGAGACTATGTACACTTCTATATGCGAGACTATGTATGAGATGCTGAATTACATCTTTAGGTAATAGTAAATTCTATACAATTTGGTCTAAAGGAAAATGTCCCAATAAAATATGAGAATTTCTTTCCAAAATTTAATGAGTGCTTCAAAAACAAATTTTCTAGATCTGCACTTGCTTACAAAAAAATTTCATATTTTTAAGCACGATATATAATGCGATGATTATTGAGTACTTAAATTTAACAAATAGGAATAATGTGATTTAAAATGCAACGAGAATTTTAGAATTTTATATTCTTTATAATGAAAACACCTTTTTCTGGAATACATTAGTATACAAAAATACCAAATTTTGGTGATCACTATATAATTTAATTAATTAATTTTATTCCAAACTTGGATTCCATGCAACTATATAATTAAACAAAATTTATTTATCTAACTAACCTCTTTGATTTTACCGAATTCTATTCCCTATAAATATATAACTGAATAATATTTATTTATTCACAGCCGTGCCGAATTGGATCTGTTACCAAGCCACTTATACTATCGAATAGGATTACTAATTTCACATTAAGTTAGTTACAACTACATGTTTAAGTAATGCGAGAATTATATTTATTATCAATAATTTAATATCTTTATTTTTAATTAATAATTTAATCCCAACTCTCTGGTTATCAGCAAGTAAAATATGTTATTTTGGAGACGACAATCCTGACCAAAATTTATTATAGAAAAATACAAAGTACCATACAATTAAACATGCATAAGACAATAATTGCAATACAAGAACCATACCTATAACAGTAATTGCATCCGCATGCCAAGTAAAAGAGACTGCAAAACACATTTCTTAGCAAACCTGTTTCCCTAAGCCCGAATGATCTGACTCCTCCGCATCCTCGATTTCTTTTGTGTCCTTCCAAATTTCTGGAAAATCGCAAAAATCAGCCACAGATGCCTATCTGTAAAAATGTTTCCCATAACAAACCCAACTACCAGCCCACTTCCAAGTCCGGCTAATATGAATAACCAATCAAATCCACTCGGGAACTTATCATCATCAGAATCATCCTCGTCGTCATCAGGTGGTGACAGCACAGTTCCACAATCCTTAGATAACGGGAATCCACAAAGACCTGAGTTTTCCTTGTAAGAATTGTTCTCAAATGTTTTGAACTGCGGGCCTTGTGGTATGTGACCACTTAGGAAGTTGTGAGACACATTGAAGAAAGCGAGAAAATTCAGTTGTGCTGCTAACTGTTGAGGGATGACTCCTGAGAGCTTGTTCTGAGAAACGTCCAACGACTCAAGCTGTGTTAGGTTCCCGAGTGATGGAGGAATTGGACCTGTAAGATCATTGTTTGAAAGGTCGAGCAACTGGAGAGCCACAAGACTTCCAAGAGATTCTGGAATCTGCCCTGTGAATTTGTTACTTGAAAGGATGATAGCAGTGAAAATATTTGAAATCTTTTGGTAATCTGTCTCTACACCTTTGTTGGTAAGAATTATTGAGGTATAGTATGGAAAAAAGTATTTAAAAGTGACACTACCAACAAAGGATGTAAAGCTCATATTTGTCTTCATATATGGTTCCATGCCTGTACGGGAAAGTTTCATTGCATTCCAAATCTGGATATAATATACAGGCAAAGCACCAGTTAAAGAGTTATGAGAGAGATCAATAATGCACAGCATTGGGAACTCTGAAGGATTCCTTGGACTTCCAATTTCACCATGAAACATGTTGGAATGCAGGAGCAGAACTTGTAGTCGTTGAAGAGTCCCGAGCCAAGTGGGGAAAATTTGTTTCATCTGATTATTTGATAAATCCAAAATCTGTAACGTTTTACAATTTGACAACGATTCTGGAACTTCCCCTATCAACTGGTTTCGACTCAAGTCCAATACCTTCAAATCACATTCTTTTGGGTATATCTGAGGAATTGTACCAGAAAAGTTGTTGTCTTGGAGAACAAGGGCTTCCAAAGAATTTGCAAGGCACTGTGGGATTGGTCCACTCATGCTGTTATTCGACAAATCTAGTACTTTTAGAGACATGGCAGCACATATCATGGGTGAAATATCTCCCGTTAATCTGTTGTTAGACACCAGGTACAAATTTGTATTTGGTGGTGGAACTGGGAGATTCCCATGTAGCATATTATCGCTTATGTCTATCATTTTTAAACTATTACTTTGAATAACAACCGGATTCTGTTCAATGGCTGTCAGGTAGTTATCATTAAGGCTAATTACCTCCAAATTAGTACTTGCATTCCAAATCCAGTGTGGTATATTACCATGAATATTGTTTCTCTCCAGACCAAGACACCTTAATTTACTCTGGAACTGCAGAAAGTGTGGGAACTCCGTTAAGTTACATTGGCCAAGATTTAAAACTTCAAGCTTTGGAAGAGTGTAGTTAAAGTGATGGCGAACAAGTAAATTAATATGGCACCCAGATATATCGAGAAAGGTTAGGTTTCTTAAACAAAGAAAAAGGTCAGCCTCTAGTGTGCCAGTTAAGTTATTTGTTGCAAGTGAAAGAAATTCCAGGTTATTGAGTTGAGAAATTGAGCGAGGAATTTGACCTGTTAGCTCATTATGGGTCAGACCTAATCCAATTAATTGGGTCATGTTTCCACCGTCCTCATATTCTACTTCCAATAAAATATTTTATTTTATGTATTAACACTACAAGAATTTTCAGTTTTAATAACAGAAAATTCCGTTGGTAAAGCAAGCAAATCCGTTGGGAAAACAGTTTGCCAACGGAATGCCCACCAAACCTGTCTGTTGAAGGAAACCTTGTTGGAAAATCGTTACCAACGGATTTGTTTTCGTTACTAAACTTACCAACAGAATACCAAAAGGACAATAACAGAATTCTTGTTTTACAAACAACCATGTTATAACGAAGGGACAACAGATTATTCTGTTACTATATTTAGCAACAACATGCCAACAGAAATTTCCCAACGGAATGCTAACAGAGAAATTTCCCAACGGAATGCTAACAGAATACGATCGTTGGAACAAGGATTTTGTGTCCGTTACGAAACTTACTAACGGAATATCAACAGATCTCTTGGAATATCAACAGATCTCTTGACCATAACAAGTGATTCTACCAACGCTTTGCCAACAGACTTTACCAATCCGTTGCTAATTTCGTTGCTATTACACAATTATCAAATTCATGAATGAGATTCAAACAAAACAAAGATTCATTTCATAAACCCCAATTCAACTTACAAAAAACAAACTAAACAAATACAACCCCAATTCAACTTACAAAAAACAAACTAAACCTAAATAAATCTTTGTTTAAATAAATCACAGCAAATAGTATTACAGACTGGTCAAGTTGATGCTCAAACTTCAACATTACACTTTCCAACATGGAAATACAATATAAAAAAGTAACAATAGACCTGGTCCTCAAACAATGACCAAGAAGTTCCTGAACCTGGCTGCCCAGATGCTGACTGCAACGATTTAATATTTTTTCAATATGCAACTCAAATTAAAGTAGATATAAAAAAAATGAAAAAGATAAAAACGTGCATGTTTGTCTTAACAAATTACCTTCAGTCCTTTCGTTTTCCTGCCCCAATCTCGGCCAAGCATTTTAATGAACTTAGTTGGGTTGGACATGTTACACTTGTCACCTAGTAGAAAAATAAACAAGAACCATTGCAATCAGCCGAAATCTTAATAGAAATTATAAAAATTATGAAAAAGAGGAAAACCTTTTTCGAGTGTAGCTCAATGGCATTCCAAGTATGCTACCCAAAGGAAAACACATAAGAAGTGATATAAACTTTTATGCAATTATATAAAGTAAACATTAAATGTGAAACCTTAACTTACCGTGGCAAGTTCATTAGCATGAATTGGCCGAGTGGAACGATAAGTTACCACCTCCTCGTATTCACTGAACGTAAACCAATTATTGTACTGTAGCATAGCACCAGAGAATAATTTATAGCAAACCATTAAACCACATAACAAGCAAATTATAAGGATATGAAGTGTACTAATTATAAGCCATACCTTTTCTAATTATATATGTATACTAGCAGATAAGTAAGGGAAGACCTTCATGGTTTGCAGCTTGGAAATGGGAATCCAGAGGATCAGACCATAGCCAGACACCAAACACAAATACACACACATAAAAACCTGCAAATTGTCAGTACACACACACACATAAATTGTCACCAACGAATTAGTGACTCTTTTATTGGGATAACAAATCCCTCCTTCAACACACCCAAAATTTATATTAGAGACTCTTTTAGTGGGACAGTAATACACGAAATAGGAAAACCCCCAAAATTTGAAAACCATAATCTGCAAAATTAATTGGCATTGACCCGTTTAATCAGAGGAGAAAATACTCTTTTTTAGGAACAAAGGAGAAAAAGAAAAGAAAATGGAGGGGAAGAAGGAGAAGAGATGGGCGACAACGGAGGGGAAAGAAGGAGAAGAGAGGGGCGGAGGCTTAAAGACTTGAAGTAGATCGACGATGGGCGGATGGAGAGAGGAAGGACGGCGACGCGAGTGCGGAGGGAGAGAGGAAAGGCGGCGTCTCAAGCGCGGAGGGAGAGAAGAAGAACAGAGTTTAATTGGAGAAGAACGGAGAGTGTAATATAATTGGGGCAACAACTCAATAGTTTTTAATTAAATTATAAGGTTTTATACGTTGGTTATATAAAAAATGACGTAAAAAAATTAAACTTTATAAGTCACAGATAATTTGGGGGGAAACGAAATTTAAGGCTAAGGGGGAAATGAATTATTGAATAAAGGGGAATGGAGGGTAACGGAGGGTAATGAAATTTGGATAGGTGATATTTTTGAAATAATATAAAATTACATGGATTTTTTATATTTCGATTTTTTGTCACGGTTTAATGTTTCAATTTTTTAAAAAATATTTCTCGACGACCCAACCGTACTGAGGTCGAGATCCATCCTTTTTAATGTTATTGCTAAAATTTCAGAAAAAAATAAATTTATTTGATTTTTTCCCATTTTTAACTACTTTGTAAAATACATTAAAAAATTAAATAAAAATAGAAAAAAGACCAAGTTTTGAACATAAATTCATAGACACCAAATTAGTCATATTTTCAAGATTTTAAAAAATAATAAATTAATTTGGATTGTAAAATTAGTAGTCAACTATTGATTTGACCCGTACTACTAACTAGTCCGTTATCCCGGATTGTTGTTTCTATTTTTTTAAAAATATTTATCGACGATCCAACCGCACGTAAGGCAATATATACCTAATTTAGTGATATTTCCAAGATTTTAAAAAATAATAAATTTATTTGGATGGTAAAAGTGGTAGTCAACTATCGATTTGACCCGTACTGCTAACTAGTGCTTTGTCCCGGATTGTTGTTTCTATTTTTTTAAAAATACTAATCGACGATCCAACCGCACGTATGTCAATATATATTTAATTTACTGATACTCCAAAGTTTTTAAAAAATAATAAACTTATTTGGATGGAAAAAGTGGTAGTCAACTATCTATTTGACCCGTACAGCTAACTAGTGCTTTGTCCCGTATTGTCGTTTCTATTTTTTTTAAAAAATACTTATCGACGATCCAACCGCACGTATGTCAATATATATCTAATTTAGTGATATTCCCAAGTTTTTAAAAAATAATAAACTTATTTGGATGGTAAAAGTTGTAGTCAACTATCGATTTGACCCGTACTGCTAACTAGTGCTTTGTCCCGTATTGTTGTTTATATTTTAAAAAAAAATACTTATCGACGATCCAACCGCACGTATGTCGATATATATCTAATTTAGTGATATTCCCAAGTTTTTAAAAAATAATAAATTTATTTGGATGGTAAAAGTTGTAGTCAACTATCGATTTGACCCGTACTGCTAGCTAGTGCTTTGTCCCGGATTGTTGTTTCTATTTTTTTAAAAATACTAATCGACGATCCAACCGCACGTATGTCAATATATATTTAATTTACTGATATTCCAAAGTTTTTAAAAAATAATAAACTTATTTGGATGGTAAAAGTGGTAGTCAACTATCGATTTGACCCGTACAGCTAACTAGTGCTTTGTCCCGTATTGTTGTTTCTATTTTTTTTAAAAAATACTTATCGACGATCCAACCGCACGTATGTCAATATATATCTAATTTCGTGATATTCCCAAGTTTTTAAAAAATAATAAATTTATTTGGATAGTAAAATTGGTAGTCAACTGTCGATTTGACCCGTACTCCTAACTTATAACGGATTAGTAACGGAAATATTTCAAATTGTAACAGATTAGTAACGGAAAATGTATGACCGTTCTAATACTACCAACAGATTAGTAACGGAAAATGTATGACCGATCTAAAATATTCCGTTGGCAACTCGTTGCTAGAAATGGGCGGTTTTTTTTTTTGTTCTTTTAGCGCCCATTTTTTTTCATTTTTAATTGGGGGGAAATTTAACCGGTTTTTTTTCGTTGTTTAGCGCCTATTTTTTCTCTTTTTTCATTCTAATATTACCAACGGATTAGTCACGGAAAAGAGTATGACCTATCTAAAATTCCCAACGGAATATATCGTTGGTAAAGCATTGTTAGTTCCTTGGTAAATTATTGTTATTCTGTTAGAACTCTTTCCGTTGGCATCTCGTTGCTAGAAATGGGAGGCAATTTTAGCACCAAAATTTTGATCCGTTTTTAGAGCATTGGCTTTTTCAACAATTTATTTTCCGTTAGGAATCTGTTAGCAATCACCAATGGAAATTTTCGTTACTAAATATCCGTTACTGAATCATTACGAATGTGTTCTTTTATAATTGGCTTTTCAGAATAAGCATAAGGGTGAGTAATCCGTTAGTAAATAGCAACGGACACGTTTCCGTTGGGAAATTTCGTTAGCAAAACCGGGTTTTCTTGTAGTGTAATTATATATTTAAACATCTTTTATACGGTCTTATCTAATGAACCGCTTTCTTGTTAAACACAGTTATTACTATTGATTAGCTCTCTCGTTAAGACCAAAAACCTAACTTTTACATATATTACTTGTATGATAATGTTTATCCATAAAAATCAAATCCTAAAAATAAAATAAAATTTATAACATCATATGATATTTTAATAGCTAGTACAATCTTTTATAGTGAGCCGTTTTCCCGTTATACACATTTCGAGCCGCTCTCGTTTGGAATCGAAATTCTAACTTCATTACATATTATTGATGATACTTATCTTACACAACAATTTTTTCCTTGAAATTAAAACCTAAAAAATAGAGTGAAATCCAATTTATACTTTCTAGATTTTCTAAAATTTTTGGAGTTTTAGAAAATGAAAACACATCTTATTTTCTCTTTATATTATAGATACTCCTGTATTTATTTAGGATTCCTGCATGAGATTGTTCTTTTACTCATTGTTCTTTTATTATGTTAACACATCAATTCTTTTCTTTTTAAATACGGTGACTTTTTTCATGACAACAGTATTGGATTTATGAATAAATTTTCCTAATATAAGTATAATTAACGTATATAAAAAATATATAATTTAAGAAGATCGTACTTTCTATAAAATATTTAATTATATGTCTGCTCTATATATTCAAACACCTATTCTAGTTCTAGTAGAACTTTTATTTATATATTTTTTCTATAAATTCAAACTCTTATTCTCTATAAATTCGAACTCCTATTCTACTTTCAATAGAACTTTTAATCGCATGTCTTATAAATACTTATTATACTTCCAATAGAACTTCTAATCATATGTCTTCCCTATAAATTCGAACTCTTATCCTTTATAAATTTGAACACCTATTCTATTTCTACTTCTAATATGCTAATTGATATTTTTATATTTATTAGTGTTTAAAATTCTAGAAAATTAGAAAAATGGATTGAGACGATATTAGAGCGCCACCTAAACTCCCGCTATCCTCCTTTATATATATATATTGATGATTGATGATTTCACACTGTCTGCGTCTCGTCTGGAAAGTTTTAACAATGCATTTTCCACAAAAAAAGTTAAACAAATTTATATCACTCCTCCACGTACTTGGCTTCGGAGTTGGGACATTATTTCTTTAATTCTTTCTGAAGATTCTCCGACTTTTTTTAAATTTTATTTTCAAATTCGAATTAAATATAATTATGTCAAAAAATATGCAACAAAAAACAAACGATAAGTCTCTGTTGCTTTTGGAAAGATAAAACTATGAACTGTCTGAACTCTGAACCACTTGATCGAATACCAAGGCAGGTTATGTTATGGTAAGAAGAAAGTTAGTGGCAACTAGCAAGTCCTTGAGCTAATAGTTACGGAGTATTAGCTAGTTATAATCTAATCTTTAACTTAACAAACCCAAAATGTGATTAATGTTGCTTCTGTAATTTCTTATAAATATATCTACCAATTATAGAACAACCCAAATTTAACATACAAATGAAAACAATACGGACTTAAAACCCGAAAATTATCATCTCCCATAACCATAAGCACTGGTCTTGGTGGAAACAGAAAACAAGGTATCAACCAAAAGCAGTAATGGATTAGGGGCGGTGACCATCTTCTATTGCTTGTACGTGATTGACATGCATGATCAATGAATAATTAGGCAACATGCGTGATGCGTGCATGAGTGAGTGCAAATTTAGACGAAAATATTTTGAAGAAAATGGATATAATACAGAATATGGCTTGATGGGGAACCATTTTTATCCTAGAGCTGTTTGAAGTTCCACAAAGTTTTTCATGTCTTCAAGAACGGAACTAATGTTATCTCAGTTCCTTCGTAGAAGTGTGGATTTCTAGAATCTATAAGCATGTCTTCGTAGAATTCTATAAGCGAGTGTCCATTCCGCATGATTGAGGAGTCGATGGGTGTACGTGTTACTACAATAGATATATGACTAGAAAGCTAAATTTATACGAGAAAAAGGACCCTGAGATATATCTCAGGGAACTTTTCCTAAGATACATACAAACTAACTCTAAATTTTCCTAGGCCCGCAGGGCTAATTAAAAAAATTGTGAATTTACTAAAACACCCACCTTAGTTTTACATATAAAAGATGGATATCTTAGGGAACTTACCTGAGATATATCTCAGGTTCCCCAACCTCCTATACTTTTATTTAAAATTAAACCCCTTCCCGGGACAAATTTTTGTTTCTTAATAAGTTTGAACCATGGACTCTTTAATAATTACTATAATTTTGCAGTATTTAGTTTTGATATTCTACTCAGCGCTGAGAGTTCTATTAACATGAGGCCATGAGTATGCATCCTTTCTGCATGAAGAGTTTTTCAGTACTATCCATTGGCACAACGTCTACATCTCTCCTGTAAAGTTTTATCAATGAATTTTCCACACTAAAAGTTAGAGAAATGTATGTCACTGGTCTACGTACCTTGGAAGGATTCGGAGTAAGGAAAATTCTTCTAAGCTACAATCACTGGAGTCTGACAACAATCTTTTCCAAAGATTCTTTAATTAGCTTTTCTTCTCTTTTTTTTTTCTTCTTCAAAATCGGACTTTATTTTAAACCACTAAATATAATTTTGTCTAATAATAGTTTTTAACAGAAAATATTGGAGAATTGACAGCAACAAGAAACAAAGGAGAAGTCCCTTTTGTTTGTGGAAAGATGTAGAAATGTACTGTCCTGAACTCTGAACCACTTGACTGTAATATTAGGGCAGATTATGTGATGAAGAAAAAGAAAGATAGTGGCAACTGGCAAGTCCTTGAGCTAATTTATATGTGTAATTACCAATTTTAAAACAACCCAAATTTAACACATTAATAAAAGCTAACAATTAAGGACTTGAAACCCTATATTATTATCTCCGATAAGCACTGATATTGGCGTAAACAGGTACTATTACTCATTGATTTGTATTAATGAATATTAGGCAACATGCAGGCAACTCCGGTAACGTGGCCTTGCCTTGACTCACGGTGCTCCAAATGGAAATGTTCAAATCCTAGTGAACAGATAGAACGATAGCTTCATCTTCTAAATCAGTTTTCAGAGTCCAAATACATATATTTTTTCACCTGTCTCAAATAATCTCTTTGAAACATGATCTGCAACTGCTCTCATCATGGAGTCATAGTCTATGATCAAGGACCGGCTCTGGGCGAATCACTACAATAGATAAATATGACTAGAAAGCTAACCTATACTTCTAACTTTTTATACAAATTAACTAAACCCCTTCTTGGGACAAAATTTTATTTCCGGGTAAGTTTGAGTAAAAAAAAATTATTAGTCATGTAAGAATTTAGAACGGATTATAGACAGTTAGAGCTGTCTAAAATTTCAAAAATATAAATATATTGATTCTGTCAAAGAACTTAAGACAACGAAGTTGACCCCATGTAACCATGAAATCTAACAGATTCACAAATTTAGGGAGAAAAATTAGAAGAAAGTTGGATTCAGTGAAGCTGTCTGAATAACCACTGTGTGAAAGACTTGGACTTGGTCTTGCAGTTCATTTGCTTCCAGTCACTGAAATGTCACACTGCGTCTGGTATGGAAGGTTTTATGAATGCATTTTCCACATAAAAACTTAAACAAATGTATATCACTCAACCACCGGAGTCTGGACAATAATCTTTTCTGAAGATTCTCCCTACTCTTGTAATTATAATTTTTTTTCATTTTCATTCGGACTTTGTTTTGAACACGGGCGGAACTAGGGGGGCTAGAGCGCCCGGGTCGAACTGAAAAAATTAAGTAAAATTTTTTTTTAGCCCGGGGTTAATTTTGAAAATGACTATATATATTTTTTAATATCCTAGGTTAAATTTTGGAATTTAGAATTCCAAGCCAATAACTTCACAAAATCTCATCCAAATTCATAGAATAAGAGATTCACCACTTTATAAAGGTAGTTTTTTAATTATTTTTTCTTATTCTTTTTAATATAAGTCAAGCTGAAGCAATGATTTCGAACTAAAAAAAAAAATTTGCGCTTCGCGCGGGATCTGAAGTACAAATTTTTTTTTCGCGCTTTGCGCGAGAGCCAACACATTTTTCAGCCCCCCTGCAAATCGATCCTGGTTTCGCCACTGGTTTTGAAAACGAACGAAAACTCCCTGTTTTACTCTCTCTGAACCAGTGTTCTGAAGATTCTCCCTACTCTTCTAATTATAATTTTTTTTTTTCATTTTCATTCAGACTTTGTTTTGAAAACGAACGAGAAGTCCTTGTTGTACTCTGTGAACCAGTGTTTTAAAATTTAGTTTAAACATAATCGACGCCAAAACGTAGCGGTACAAAAATGCCTAATTTTTACAAAAATCGGCGATTAATCGGATTTAGGGCGGTCTAGGTGGGATTAATCGGTAAAACTTTTAGGCGGAATTAATCGGATTAATCGGTCAACATATAAAAAACGGTCAAATTAAGAATAAAACTTAAAAAATATAATTTTTTATTAATAAAAGATATAATTTACACATGAAAGGGTAAATTCACTCATCAAATTTGATAATAAAAATGAAGATATTTATATTTTTACTTATATAAAATATATTTTTAAATATTATGATTAAATTATATAAAAATGAAATTTAATGCATCCGATTAATCATTCCAATTAATCGTCACCTAGCTGATTAATCGCTAGAAAGTAGGTTCACCGCCTGAACCCGGCAAACGATTTTAAGAACCTTGTTCCGAAATCCGAACTCTAACCGCTTAAACAGAAGACCAGGGCAGATCATGTTATCCACAAGAAAGAACAAAAATATAGTGACAACGCAAGTACACTTGGTAATTCATTCATGTCATGTATTTTAGTGATTTGTGTACCTAAATGTTAAATTCAAAAACATGACCCATTTAGAATCGGTGTATTTATTCATATATTTTTGTATCGTTTTTCGTATCTATACTATATTATAATAAGCGAAAAGGAGTATAATTTGTAGTTGGTTATCCCCTTATTTTTGTTTATCCCCTAATTTTTGGTTATCCTCATTCACAACCGTTAGATCTTCAATTCAGATAGATCATGACCGTTAGATATAACAATACTAAAAGTTTAAGGTCTAAGGTTCGAATCCCGCCAACAACATTTTAATATAAAATTAATACTAGATTATGTTATATAGAAAGGTTGAAGGTTTGATTTCCACCAACAGCATATTAATTTAGATTTAATACTAAACTAAAAATAATGTTTAAAATATTATATATACTAAACTATAAACAAATTTAAAAAAAAAATAAAAAATAACCCGTGCTTTGCACGGGGTATAAGCTAGTAATGGTAAATAGCAGATCATGCTATCGCCACAAGAAAGAAGAGAAATATAGTGGCAATGCAAGTAGACTTGGCAATTTATTCATGCTATGTACTTTAGTGATTAGGGATGGGCATTCATCCCAGCCCGCCCGATCCCGGTTCGATTTCCGCAGGGGCGGGGAATCGGGGATTTTTCAGGTACGGCCCGGAGAGCGAGGACAATTTTCAAAAAAAATCAGGAAGCGGGACGGGGTAGGGATTCTATGTCTCCCCGGGCCGATCCCCGACCTCGACCCGATTTGCTCCACCCAACCCGATTCTCAATCCCCGACTCGATTTTACCAAATTATAATATATATAATTATATATATTAATAATCATATATTAATATATACAAATTTCCAATAATTTATATTGGAACCAAAATGATATTTTAATCTTATATATTTATCTTTCTAGTAGTTAAATAACTTCATTTCCATGTTATTTATAATTGTTTATTTAAGTAATATTTTTTATCTTAATTTAGTGTATATGAGCTACTGTTTTGTAATGTTTAGATTTCAAAAATAAATAAATTAAGAGGTAACATATATGCATGTGAATCTGAAGATACACTTATTATGAGATTAATAGTGATGAAAAGACGTTGTAACTTAACATCTAATCTAACTATAGTTGCTAATTTCACTATATATCACATGAAAAAATTATTTCAAACTCACTAGTTAGTGTTTAAAATTATTTAAAATATTTCTTTTTGTTTAAAATGAAATTCCCCGATTTCCTACGGGGATCCCCGTTACCCGTTTGGGCCGGGGACGGGGAATAAAAAATAATCCCTGACGGAGATCGAGCCGGGGACGGGGATCAGATTTAAATTCGGGGATGGGGCCGAGGATAGCACTCCCCGGCCCCGAAGTACCATGATGCCCATCCCTATTAGTGATTCGTGTACCTAAATGTTAAATCCAAAAACATGACCCATTTAGAATTGGTGTACTTATTTGTATATTCTTGTGTCGTCTTTTCGTGTATTGGTAAATAAAAACCTAAATTAAAATAAATAAATAAAGTATTTTAATATTAATTTTTCAATGAAATTATTACAAATATGTATTAAATATATATATATATATATATATATATATATATATATATATATATATATATATATATATATATATATATATTTACTTCTTTTTTTGGCTAAATATATTTACTTCATATTTATATACAACATTATAAAATTATGTATAATCATATTAATATATTTAATATAAATGTATCTAAAATATAAATATTAAATTTTATCTGTATATTTTTTTTTTTTGTGTATTTCGTGTCGTATTGTGTACCCAAAATATTAACACATAACCGACATTAAATCTCGATCGTGTACTTACATGTTCGTATAGTAAATTATCGTAGAGAAAACTGGGTCTGAGATTGTCCTCAATAGGCCTGTCAACGGGTCGGATTTGGATCGGATCGACCTAAATCAATATCAATATCCATTTATTTTTATCGGATTCGGATCGGATAGGATCACACCTCGGATATTTCAGAGGTCGATCCGTATCCAATCCATTTAGTTTAATGGATAAACGGATCGGATGTCGAATATCCATTGCTCCATTTATTTTTTAAAATATAAAAAAATTAATTACAATTAATGTATGTGAAAAAATTAGTAAAATTTGAGAAGTTACAATCTAGAATTTAGTGTATAAATTTAAGTAGCAATCAAAAATTTAAACTACTCTAGTAATTTTATTGTTCAAATACAATGTTTAAATTACTAGCTCCTGATTTACCATCCCCAACAAATGATTTTTTTACAGTGCTTACATAAAGCTCTATCATTCCTATTAGCATCTGTAAAAAGGGGTTGAGTTGGCACAGTGGTTAAGTGCCCAATCCATGAACCGAGAGGTCATGGGTTCGACTCCTGCCGGGGGTCAAAAAAAACCGGAAACAGCCTCTCTACCCATGGTAGAGGCATGGCTGCGTACAACCTACCCCCCTCAGACCCTGCTCATGCGGGATATAATGAGTATGTTGAGTTGAGTTGAGTATTCCTATTAGTATCTGTATACTCTGTGAAATAAAACAAAATGTAATGCAAAAAATACATATTAGATCAAAATCACTTGGATCGTTACCCACGGTATTATAACTTCCGTTAGCCTAAAAAAAAAACAAAAAACACATATTAAATCAAAACCAGATTATAATCTTCATCATTAAGAAACTATAAGAAAAAATCACTAAATTAACGTACCATGATTAAGATTTAAGAATGAAGACGCGATATCTTGCTAATCAAAGAAAAATATAATGACGTTAAATTTTGGAGGCTGGAGCCTGGAGCTGTGCATGGAAGAGTAAGGAAATATTAGATTAGGTATAAGGCTTAGGGTTTTCAATAACGTAACTTATTACAATATAAAATATTTTGAAAATAATATTATATATATTATATAATATATTATTATATAATTAAACGGATCAGGTCGTGGATAAACGGATCGGATCAACCTAAATCCATATCCAATCCATTTATTATTCAGATCGTTCTTATCGGATCGGGTTCCGAATCGGATATTTTTTAGGTCAATCTATATCCATTTAAATCAGTGCGGATCAGATCGAATATATCCGATCCATTGACAGGCCTAGTCCTCAAGGATCTCTCCTAAGGTTATAACTTATAACAAATATGTACTTATAAAGTAAGGACCCCGCAGGATCATTTTGTAAATATTAAATTTTATCAATGATTTACATAAATAACCTTAAATTTGTATTGATTTTTTTTTAAGTAGAATCCTGAGATCATCCTCAGGTATATAAAACCCAATTATCGTATCATTTTCGTGTTGTATTTTAGTATCATGTAATAAATTATGGGATCTAAGCACAAGTCTTTCTTGTAAGTTAAAATCCAACATTTGCCTTTACAAGCCCGTAGTGTGAATTTTTTATACAAGATAATTACCAATTTTAAAATATTTATAGATTATTATAAAATTACAATTTATTTTACTCGTATTCATTAAATATTTTGTAATTAGTCAAATAAAACAAATTTGTATTTAATCATTTGATTTTTTTTAAATAAAAAACTGAGAGAAGCTAGGTGGTTGAGTCATTGGCCTTCTTTAAACGAGATCAGGGGTTCGACTCCTGCGTGTGCGTGAGTTTCTTAGTTTGTATTAGGTTTTCTTTTCGTATTTGTATTTCTGTACGGGGTCCTTCGAAAACAGCCTCCCTATTATATAGGGGCATGATCAGGGTACAACTACCCTCCTCAGACACCATTTGAGTGGTATTATAACTAAGTTTTTTAAGTTTTTAAGTAAAGCTAGGCGAGCGAAGTTCCTGCTATTGTGCGGCGGCGACGTCTAAACACACACACTGTGTGTAATTTCTGAGGTTCATCTCCATTCATCACTCTCTTTATCTTATCACTGTTCATATCTTATACTTACAACATGCCTGTATGTATATATACTGATTGAAAAATTAAAATATGCAAGTATAGTTCTATCATAATCAAGTTCCACACAGTTTCATCTCAATAATCATAAATTATGCATTTCCGTAGATTATCCACTCTAATTAATCAATCCCCATTTACTTCTTCAGCACAAAGATTCATTAAAAACAAGAATTTTAATCCAACCCCATTACCTCATAGAACCATTCCTGAACCTAAAGCCCAGGATCTTGATTTTATAAATGTAGCTTATAGTCATCTCATTCACTCTGATTGGCCTCAACTTGATAAATTAGCATCTGGGTTGTCTGTTTTTCGCGTAAAACACATTCTTTTAAAGCTCCGTAATGACCATCTTCTTTCGTTTAAGTTCTTTAAGTGGTTTGGGTTAAAAAACCCGTCTTTTCGGAATCTTGAAAACCCATTCGATGATTTTGCATATTTTGACTAAGCATCGTAAGTTTAAGTCTGCGGAAAGTGTTTTGAGGGAGATTCTTGGTTCGGGGTCGGTTAATTTTGGTTCGGAGTTGTTTGAGGCATTGGTTTATTTGTATAGAGTTTGTGATTCTTCACCGAGGGTTTTTTGTTGGATGAAGAGTTATGGGTTTTTACCGACTGTGGAGTCGTGTAACGCTTTGTTGAGCTCGTTGCTTAAATTGAATAGGGGAGATGTTGCGGTGAAGTTTTATAAGGAAATGCAGAGGTCGAGGATTTCGTCGAATGTTTTTACTTTTAATATGGTTGTGGCTGCTTACTGCAAATTGGGGAAATTGGAGAAGGCGGTTGCAGTATTTAAGGAGATGGAGAGCTTGGGGTTTAATCCAACTGTTGCTTCGTATAATACGTTGATTGGCGGATATTGTAAACAGGGCCTTTTGAGCTCTGCCTTGAAGCTCAAAGATTCGATGATTAGGAATGGTCTGAACCCAAGTGATGTTACGTACAACACGCTTATTCATGGACTCTGCGAGGAAGGAAAATTGCTAAAAGCAAATAATATTTTCAATGAGATGAAAGGAGCAAATGTGACTCCTAATACTGTTACCTACAATACATTGATAAATGGGTATCGCCAAGTAGGTAATAACGATATGGCCGGGCGATGTTTTGAGGAGATGTCCAGGAATGAAATCAAAGCTGATATCTTGACTTACAATGCATTGATTTTGGGGCTATGCAAGGAGGGAATGACTAAGAAAGCTGCATACCTAGTGAAGGAACTTGATAGGAAAAAATTGGTTCCAAACTCATCAACCTTTTCAGCGCTAATTATTGGACAATGTACACGAAAGGACTCCGAGCGTGCCTATCAATTGTATAAAACTATAAAAGCATGATAAGAAGTGGTTGTCATCCAAATGAATATACGTTGAACGTGTTGATGTCGGCATTATGCGGGAATGAGGATTATAATGGAGGAGTCCAAGTTCTGAGGGAGATGCTAGATCGAGGTATTGCTCCTAATTCTAATACCTTAACTGATCTTTATAAAGGGCTTAGGCTTTGTGAAAAAGATGAGTTGGTGTCAAAGTTGTCAAAAGAGATAGATGATAAACATATTATAGTAAAAGATTCAGAAAGGGATGAAAATAGAATTTCCCAGCCTAATGTTTAAAGCATGGAAATTTGATCTTTGTAGGTTTTTCAAATGTGTAGACTTGTCTGGAAATATTATATATCTTGTCATGGAATTCACATATTTACATCCTATTGAATACAAAAATGTTTTTATTTATTTGTTCAAGTTATGAGAATCCATCGTGAGACCTAACTACTTATCTGGCATAAGGAGCAGTTTTACCTCCGCTGCACCACACCTGACTCATTTGATGATGTGTTTATTACTTACTATGTATATGTTAGTTTCCCCACATTTCCGTATTCACATATTAAATAATGGTAATTATATTAGCAAAGCATATGTAGTATGTTTTACTCAAAATCAGTGTTAGTGTTTTAATCAAAGCATATTAAGCCCGAATGATCTGCCTCCTCCGCATCCTCGGTTTCTTTTGTGTCCTTCCAAATTTCTGGAAAATCGCAAAAATCAGCCACAAGTACTTATCTGTAAAAATGTTTCCCACAACAAACCCAACTACCAGCCCACTTCCAAGTCCTGCTAATATGAATAGCCAATCAAATCCACTCGGAAACTTATCATCATCAGAATCATCCTCGTCGTCATCAGGTGGTGACAGCACAGTTCCACAATTCATAGATAAAGGAAATCCACAAAGTCCCGAGTTTTCCATGTAAGAATTCTTGTCAAATGTTTTGAACTGCGGGCCTTGTGGTATGTGACCACGTAGGAGGTTGTGAGACACATTGAAGAAAGCGAGAAAATTGAGTTGTGTTGCTAACTGTCCAGGGATGAATCCTGAGAGCTTGTTCTGTGAAAGGTCCAATGATTCAAGCTGTGTTAGGTTCCCGAGGGATGGAGGAATTGGACCCGTGAGATCATTGTTTGAAAGGTCGAGCAACTGGAGAGCCACAAGACTTCCAAGAAATTCTGGAATCTGCCCTGTGAATTGGTTACTTGAAAGGTCGATAGCAGTGAAAATATTTGGAATTACTTCGTACTCTCTCTCTACACCTTTGTTGGCAAGACTTATCTTGCTGTGATAAGGGATATCATACCTTATCGGAAAAAGACCAAAAATCCATAAAGAGTTCATATTTGTCTTTATATGTAGATCCATGTCTGTACGGAAAACTTTCATTGCATTCCAAATCTGTATATAATTCATAGGCAAAGCACCAGTTAAAGAGTTATGAGAGATATCAATAATGCGCAGCATTGGAAACTCTGAAAGATTCCTTGGACTTCCAATTTCACCATGAAACTTGTTGGAATGCAATTGTAGAACTTGTAGACGTGGAAGAGTCCCCAACCAAGTGGGGAAACTTTGTTTCATCTGATTATTTGATAGATCCAAAATCTGTAGCATTTTACAATTTGACAATGATTTTGGAACTTCCCGTGTTAACTGGTTTTGACTCAAGTCCATCACCTTTAAGTAGCATTCTTTTGGGTACATTTGTGGAATTGTACCAGAAAAGTTGTTGCCTTGGAGAACAAGAAATTCCAAAGAATAGGCAAGGCACTCTGGAATCACTCCACTCATGCTGTTATTTGACAAATCTAGTGCTTTAAGAGATTTCACACCACATATCATGGGTGAAATATCTCCGGTCAATCTGTTGTCATGCACCGAGTACCCAATTGTATTTGGTGGTGGAACTGGGAGATTCCCTTGGAGCATGTTAACACTTACGTCTATGATTCTTAAACTCTTACTTTGAAGAGCTACAGGATTCCGTTCAAAGGCTGTTAGATAATTAGCGCCTAGGCCAATTATCTCCAAATTATTACTTGCATTCCAAATCCAGTGCGGTATAATACCACGAATTTTATTTTGTCCCAGATTAAGTAGCCTCAAGTTGCTCTGGAATTGCAGAAAGTATGGGAACTCTGTTAAGTTACAATCACGTAACTCCAAAACTTCAAGCAGTGGAAGAGTGAAGTTAATTTTATGGGGAACAAGCAACGTTATATTGCACGCAGATAGAATGAGCCCAGTAAGGTTTCTAGATCCAAGAAAAATGTCAGCCTCTACTGTACCAGTAAAGTCATTTTTTGTAAGAGAAATATATTCCAGGTTTTTGAGTTGGGAAAATGTACTGGGGATTTGGCCTTTTAGTTCATTGTAGCCCAAATCTAAAAAACTTAACTGGGTCATGTTCATCAGCCACAACGGGATTTCACCAACAAAGTGATTATATTTAAGGTCAAGCTGAGTAAGTTGGGTCAGGTTTGCAAGAGAAGGTGGGATTGTACCAACAAAGTTATTATATCCAAGGGAAAGAGAAGTAAGTTGGGTCAGGTTTACAAGATATGGTGGGATATCACCATATATATTTGTACTCGCAAGGTCCAACAAAGTAAGCTTAGTTAGCTTGTCAAGCCAAGAAAGGTTCCTTGATTTATTGAACGGATTAAATGAAAGTGATAACTCAGTAAGTTGGGTTAGGTTTGCAAGAGATGTTGGAATAGCACCATGTAGATTTGTATTGGCAAGTTTTAATACAGCAAGTTTAGGTAGCTTCTTAAGCCAAGAAAGATCCCCTGAATAACTGAACATGTTGGATGCAACTGATAAATAAGTGAGTTGGCTCAGGTTACCAATTGAGGCCGGAATTGATCCCGAAAAATGGCAACCTCCAAGTCGCAACTTATTTAGTAACTGCAGATCTCCAATTGAGGCCGGTATGTTACCATAGAAATGTGTGAGCGTAATATCCAGTTCCCTTAAGGGGCTTGTGTTGTTGAACTCCGGAAGGTAACCACGGAGATTAGAGTTTTCACTCACATTAAGAACAAGCAGGCCGGTAGATTGAAAATGGCAATCGGAAAGTCTCCATACAAATAGTTATAAGACAGATCAAGGGAAGTCAGTTTGGACATTCCTGACAACTCGAGTGGAATTTGGCCAGCAAATGCAGAGTGGGAGAGGTTTATAAATGATAGACTTGAAAGATGGGAGATCTCGGGTGGGATTGGAGAGTAAATGAAGTAATTTTCTGCAAGGTTTAGTTTTTGAAGGTGAACAAGGCTAAACAGGGTGCTATTGGAGTGAAGAGTACCATAGATTAGATTGCTACTGAGATCAAGACCAATAACATAACCAGTAGCCTCATCACACTCAACCCCGTCCCATGAACAACAATCATTGGTGCTGCTATTACCTCTATTCTTCCAAGATGCCGTCTTCAAGTAAGCAGATGAATTAGAATAAACATAAAGGCTTTGCTTGAAATGTAAAAGAGCAGATCTCTCGTGATCGTGGCATAACATAGTAGTAGTAGTGGTAGTAGTATTTGACATAGTAATAACATGAAGAGAGTGCAAAAGAAACAAGAATAGTAAGATTTTAAAGCAATGTGGCGTTGCCATGGCAGATAATCAAGTAGCTCTGTGTGAACTCTTGTTATGTGAGCAGTTGTATGATTTATAATACTCAATGTACTAGTATATATACACAAAAGGTGAAGCTTTTAGTGTCCTTTCACGCACAAAAAATATCTAAAAGCTAAACTTCTGCCTACGAATAAACGAAGTTCAGTCCTAACAAAATAATTAAATTTAATTATTAGATAAATGTGAGTTTACTTTTGGATATAACATACGAAAGTAAAGTTAATAAATAAATTATTATGATTAAGTTTATTTTTTAATTGAATTGTAAATATATTTAATCATACAATGATACAATGTTAAATTCTATGAAGATCATTGTTTTGGTCCAATATTTTGAAGACAACTTATGTTTTACAAGTTGTAAAACTAATTATTTCACAATGCATATGCAGCAATTTCATTAAAAATCTTGAAAATTAGGAAAGTTTTGCTAACAAAATATTGCATAACGAATTGTTATGCAAAACATGTTGCTGATCATACATATTTTACTTGCATGATATAAATGATTATCAAAATTTTCAATAAAATATTGATCTTCATGTAACACTTTGCTAAATAACATTGGGGCGTATGGAATAGATTAGTATATTGTATATACTATACAATGCTTATGAGATCCACTTGACTTATGAGTTACAAGGTTTACAAGACCTGGTCCGGTTGATCATTTGCTTCCCCTGGCTGATACGTCACAGTGTCTGCGTCTAGCATGGAAAGTTTTAAGAATGAGTTTTCCACAGAAAATGTTAGAGAAATGTATGCCACCGGTCTACACTCTGCATACCTTGGAAGTCGGGGAAACCTTTCGAGCCGTAATCACCGGACAACATTTGTTTGTACTCTCTGATTAAAATTAAACTAGCTTTACGTAGTTTTTGTGTTTCTGATCATTTATGCTACATATATTTTTAAGTTCAACTAAAAGTTTTAATAATTAATGGAAATTTAAAAATTATTTTAAACTATCTTTGCTCAAAATTAATTAAAAGAGCAGACCTCTCGAATGTGGCAAATCATAGTAGAACTAATAGTAATAACATGAAGAGTGAAAAAGAAAGAAGAACAATGAGGTTAAAGCAATGTGGCGCTGCCATGGCAGATACTCTGTATGAACTCTTGTTATACGGGCAGTTCTATATAGTGTCTTACTCATGTGACGATTTATACTTTATAGTGTCAACTGGTAGAATCTTTAGTACGAATAATTTTATGCAAGAAATATCAAAAGAGGAAACTGCTGAGTACGAATAATTGAGTTCTTGTAATAGTTATAAGTTAAGCAATGTTTTTAAATGACACAATATTTCACAATTTTGCAATTTTAAGTTTTAATGATTTACAAAACCGTTCTTGCTCGTTTTCACCAGAATAATGAGAATTCTATATGCATGAGGCCTCAATCAAGCGTCCTTCCTACATGAAGTGTCACGGCGAACTAGTAAAAGTCCACAACAGATAAATACGTACGAATTACTTGGCTTGACTGTTAAAGCTTAAAACATGTTTTCTATATGCAGCTTTGGATCCTTGACTAATATTTGCACGTGCTCCTTGTTTACAACAGAGAACAAAACTTCTTTGGTTTGCAAATATTCAGTACACTTCTGTATGCGAGATAAAGTATCAAGATGCTGAATTACAATAAAAATTTGAAAATATGAGAACGTCTTTCCAAAATATAATGAGTGCTTCTAAAATAAATTTTCTAGATTCACACTTGTTTATGAAAAAATTCATATTTTTAAGCGCAATATATAAATTGTGGGTTATTGAGTTAAATTCAACAAATAGGAATAATGTGATTTGCAACGAGCTTAATTTTAGATATCTATACCCTTTATAATGAAAACACCTTTTTGTGAAATATAGTAGTATTCAAAAATACCAAATTTTGGTTTTGACAAAAAAAATACCAAATTTTCGTGATCATTGTATAATTTATTTAACTAATTTTATTCTAAACTCGGATTCGATACAATTATAAATTAAACAAAATTTATTTATCTAACTAACCTCTTTGATTTTACCGGGTTCTGTTCCCTATAAATGTATAATTGAATAATAATTTTTTTATTAAATGACTTTCATCCTACTCAGAGTCGAGCCCACCTGACCTGAGACCAGGCCGCTTATGCTATATAATAGGATTACTACTTTCACATTATGCTACAACTACATGTTTAAGTAATATACGAGAATTATATTTATTATCAATAATTTAATATCTTTATTTTTAGTTAATATTGGGGTTAGCAGCTAGTAATATATGTGATTTTGGACACAAACATTTATTAAAGAAAAATACAAAGTACCATACAATTAAACATATTTAAGACAATAATTGCAACACAAGTACAATACAAGCAAACATAGCTAGAACAGTAATTGCATACGCATGCCAAGTAAAAGAGACTGCAAAACACATTTCTTATCAAACCTGTTTCCCTAAGCCCGAATGATCTGTTAGAAACCGTTTCACCCAAAATCTTAAGGTGTTGGGGAAGGCCCTTCCAAGGATCTTATACTCATATACATTTAACACTCCCCCTCACTCGCAAGCTCACTAGGGGTAAGAGTGGTCACTAGAAGCCCATTTTTGGAGCGATTCCTTAGTGCCAAATTAAATTGAGAATATTGGGGGCGGTGGGGTTCGAACTTGGGACCTCCACAAACACCAGAGCTTTCACTACAAGAAAACTCAGTTTTAACAACAGAAAATTCCGTTGGCATATTAATGAAATCCGTTGGGAAAACACTTTACCAACGGAATGGTCACCGAAATGGTCTGTTGGAGGAAACGTTGTTGGGAAATCGCTACCAACGAATTTTTTTCCGTTACTAAACTTAGCAACGGAATATCAACATAATGATAACAGAATTCTTGTTTTACAAATAACCATGATACAACCAATTTGGTAACGGAATTTTCTGTTGGAACCAATTTGGTAACGGAATTTTCTGTTGGTATAATTAGCAACCATATGCTAACGAAATTTATGATATTAATCGTAGTAACAAAATCCCAACAGAACAATCCATTAGTAATTCTAACAATTTTCCAACAGATTATCTGTAATCATAGTAACATTCTACCAACAAAATATTTGGTTTTGAATCACAAATTTCTACTGGTATTTCCAATTAATTTATCTACCTGTGCATTTTTTTATAATATAATAAAACAAAAGATAAAAAAATTCTTATAAACAACATTTCATTAGATAAAGCATTTCAAAGTGGGGCTAATAGTTACAATTAACATCACTCTAGCCCTTTAAGAACATTAGGTTCAAAAAGAATACTACACAAGATACAATTAAATTGAATTCTTGAAAATTAAAAAAAAAAAAGTGGGTTCCCTTAGCAGCCGTAGACAACATATTAAGTGTGCTTGGATGTAATGAAGTTGTAGTGCTCTTGCTTCTGATTGAGCAGCAGGAGCAGAAGTGGCAATGCAGGGTGTCCAGTGGCATGTGCATACCCCTCAACAGCAAAAATCCCGCCATACATATATTTTCTACTAGCAAACTACAGAGTGCATATTAATATTTTCAATCATCCTTGTTATACCCAGTTGCACTTTCCCTTCTGGTATATTACTAGAAGCAGAACTTTCGCTCTCCTGTAACAACTTGCCAAATCAAATGCACAAAGTTGGTAGACATCCGGTGATTTCTTTTTCAAACTCCTCCTCTACAAGTAATATACGGAACAGATTAATGGGCATTTACCATTACTTAAATAAAAAACTAAAATTAACTCAAGTGTATACTTACCCTTAGAGATCTCGAAGCTCTAGGAATGACGTGGTACCCATAAAACCCATATTCTTGCCTTTTCTTCACAACCATGTTTTAAGCACGCATACTAATAAGAGACTATCAAATTCGATGGTTAGTGTTCTCAAACTACAAATATACCAGTCAACTAATCAATAATTCAAGTAAATTAAAATCTCAGATTTTGTTTTGATTAATAATCACTTAGAGAATTCATATAACCAGGTAACATGCATATAGTTACAAGTCCAATATTGGTAACCCTTTGTGCTTGCATTATAACTATTTTCACATAGAAACAAAGGGAACTAATTACTCCCAGTTTTTAAGAAGCAAGAGGAAACTGATGCATGGTGTCTAAAAATAAGAAAGAACTAAAGGCATATGAAAGTAACAGTTGTGTTACACTTGAGCCTTAGCACACTTTTTTGATGCTGTCAGGGAAAAAATCATGCAAGTATACGGTTCGTACACGCAAAAATTCCAAAACTATGATATTTTTAAAAATAGCAATGAAGCACAGATACCTGTGAAATCACATAGTTCTTTTGGTTTCACAACGCCTGTGTTTAATCTAAATTTTCTGTAATGAATGCATTGCCCGGTAAATAATTCTTTAGTGAACAAGACATTTGCACCTTGAAGGCAACATGTTGGTTGGTCTTATTGACTAGTCGAACAGAGCATCGGCTTTGTCTCTTCAACCTAACTACAAAAGAATATTGAATCATATTCACAAAAATCAGTTCACTGTCAAATTAGCAAAGAAGATATGGTCAAAGGCACTGCATAAAAAATGGACAGAGCAACAAAGAAAGTATATTCATTTCCTACTTCATCAATTATTTGATAAATAACAAATAAGTTGATTTCAGTTTACAAGTGCAAAAGCCAAAGCGGAACTTAATTAGCTTATCATTCTTTTCTTTTTTTGGTTAAGATCAATTACAACTTGAATCTTCAGCTATAAGCTTAAATTACACACAACTAAAAAAGTAAACGCAATAAAAAATGAAATAAACGGAAAATTTGATCAAAATATAAGTAATTCGAGACTTACATTTGAGTTCTTGCGATTGAATATAGAGAAGTTCGGTAGTCATTTTTCTTCGAACAAACAAAAAATACAGCACCAAAATCACTAATACCTAAAATCTCTTCACCTGTATGTATATCCAAAACACGCAACTTACATCACAATCATATACTTACATATGATCTCACGCAATAAATTTCTAAATTGACATCAATTTTACAATCATGATACAGTTAAACCTCTATAAATCAATATCCTTGCATAATTATACTAATATAACTAGATTATTAATTTTCATTAAAAAAGCACAGTATAAATTTAGCAAAATAAACACTATATCTATAATTTTACATTAATCGAGATTACACAAGCGCCTTACAAAACATGATTTATTGAAAATTGAGATCATAGAGGAGAATAAGTGGAGGATCAAGACTTACTTGAGAAGACGAAAATGGAGTGAAAAGGGATGGAATGTTAATTAGGCCTAGATTTATCGACATGATGTGTTGTGTGTGTGTATATATATATAGCTGATGACGATATAGATTATGTCTAAGAGTGTGTGTGTGTGTGTGTGTGTGTGTGAGAGAGAGAGAGAGAGAGAGAGAGAGAGAGAGATGTAGAGTTGGTGAATTATGTAAGAGATTTAGGGCTTTAGAGATATGCGGCGGCACAGAGGAGTTGAAAGAGAAATAGAACAACTAAAGAACTGAAAGAGGGATGTTGAAATTAGGGATCTGTGGTATCAGCGCGCCCATGTTTCCAACCCGGGAAATCAAAATTTTGCCAAAAAATTGGAATTCCCGCATTTCCATAATTTATTTTGATAAGTATTTTAACTTTAAATTTTTAACTAATATTCATTTTTATTTAATATTAAGTACTAAGATTTTTTTAATCACTTCCTTAAAAATATCAATTAATAATATTAGTCATTATATATATTATTAGGTATTTATAATTAAAAAGAGCTAGAAAAAGCTATTTGTTATTGTTCATATGAAAAGATTTTTTTCATTTATTGTTATATAATTATCTTACCAATTTTAATTTGATACGCATAATACGGATGTAAAGATCCATTTTTTTAATGTTATTCCAAAAAAATTAGAATACAATAAATTTATTTGTTTTGGTAATTTAATAGTCAAGACTATTATTACTAAATAGTGTTTCGTTTTTTAAAAAATATTTCTCGACAATCCATCTTTCTTGATGTTATTCCACAAATTTCAGAAAAAAACATAAATTTATTTGATTTGAAAATTTAACAGACAACTAGTACTATTAAGTAATGGTATTGCTAACTAATGTTTCGATTTTTTAAAAATATTTCTCGACAATCCTACCGTACTGTCAAGAACCATCATTTTCAATGTTATTCAAAAAACAAATAAATTTATTTGATTCAATAATATAAATGTCACCTAGTACTTTGACTAGTACTTCTAAATAGTGTTTCATCACTGGCTCGTGTTTCGATTTTTTAAACATAATTCTTGACGATTCAACTATACGGATGTCAAGATTCATCCTTTTTAGTCTTATTCCAAAAAATTCAGGAAAAAAATCATTTATTTGATTTGATAATTTAACAATCAACTAGTACGTTAACCAGTACTTCTAACTGGTGTTTCATCCCAGATTCGTACTTCAATTTTTTTTAAAAATATTTCTCAACGATCCTACCGTACGGATGTCAAGAACCAACTTTTTTGATGTTATTCCATAAATTTCAGAAAAAAATAAATTAATTTGATTTGGTAATTTAATAGTCAACTATTACTTTGACTAGTAACTAGTGTGTTGTCCCGGATTGTTGTTTCTATTTTTTTAAAAATATTTATCGACGATCCAACCACACGTATTTGCAATATATTCCCTAATGTAGTGATATTATAAAGTTTTTAAAAGATAATAAATTAATTTGTATGGTAAAATTAGTGGTCAACTATTGATTTGACCGGTACTACTAACTAGTCCGTTGTCCCGGATTATTGTTTCTATTTTTTAAAAAATATTTATCGACGATCCAACCGCACGTATGGTAATATATACCTAATTTAGTGATATTACCAAGATTTTAAAAAATAATAAATTAATTTGGATGGTAAAATTAGTAGTCAACTATTGATTTTACCGGTCCTACTAACTAGTCCATTTTCCGGATTGTTGTTTCTATTTTTTAAAAAATATTTATCGATGATCCAACCGCGCGTATGGCAATATATACCGAATTTAGTGATATTACCAAGATTTTAAAAAATAATAAATTAATTTGGAAGGTAAAATTAGTAGTCAACTATTGATTTAACCCATATTACTAACTAGTTCGTTGTCCCGGATTATTGTTTCTATTTTTTAAAAAATATTTATCGACGATCCAACTTCACGTATGGCAATATATACCTAATTTAGTGATATTACCAAGATTTTAAAAAATAATAAATTAATTTGAATGGTAAAATTAATAGTCAACTATTGATTTGACCAGTACTACTAATTAATCGTTTATCCCGGATTGTTGTTTCTGTTTTTTAAAAAATACTTATCGACAATCCAACCGCACGTATGTCAATATATATCTAATTTAGTGATATTACCAGTTTTTAAAAAATAATAAACTTATTTGGATGGTAAAAGTGGTAGTCAACTATCGATTTGACCCGTACTGCTAACTAGTGCTTTGTCCCGTATTGTTGTTTCTATTTTTTTAAAAAAACACTTATCGACGATCCAACCGCATGTATGTCAATATATATCTAATTTATTGATATTCCCAAGTTTTTAAAAAATAATAAATTTATATGGATGGTAAAAGTTGTAGTCAACTATTGATTTGACCCGTACTGCTAACTAGTGCTTTGTCCCGGATTGTTGTTTCTATTTTTTAAAAAATAATTATCGATGATCCAACCGCACGTATGTCAGTATATATCTAATTTCGTGATATTCCAAAGATTTTAAAAAATAATAAATTTATTTGGATTGTAAAAGTGGTAGTCAACAATCGATTTGACCCATACTGCTAACTAGTGCTTTGTCCCGGATTGTTCTTTCTATTTTTTAAAAAATACTTATCGACGATCCAACCGCACGTATGTCAATATATATCTAATTTAGTGATATTCCCAAGTTTTTAAAAAATAATAAATTTATATGGATGGTAAAAGTTGTAGTCAGCTATTGATTTGACCCGTACTACTAACTAGTGCTTTGTCCCGGATTGTTGTTTCTATTTTTTAAAAAATAATTATCGATGATCCAACCGCACGTATGTCAGTATATATCTAATTTCGTGATATTCCAAAGATTTTAAAAAATAATAAATTTATTTGGATTGTAAAAGTGGTAGTCAACAATCGATTTGACCCATACTGCTAACTAGTGCTTTGTCCCGGATTGTTCTTTCTATTTTTTAAAAAATACTTATCGACGATCCAACCGCACGTATGTCAATATATATCTAATTTAGTGATATTCCCAAGATTTTAAAAAATAATAAATTTGTTTGGATTGTAAAAGTGGTAGTCAACTATCGATTTGACCCGTACTGCTAACTAGTGCTTTGTCCCGGATTGTTCTTTCTATTTTTTAAAAAATACTTATCGACGATCCAACCGCACGTATGTCAATATATATCTAATTTAGTGATATTCCCAAGTTTTTAAAAAATAATAAATTTATATGGATGGTAAAAGTTGTAGTCAGCTATTGATTTGACCCGTACTACTAACTAGTGCTTTGTCCCGGATTGTTGTTTCTATTTTTTAAAAAATAATTATCGATGATCCAACCGCACGTATGTCAGTATATATCTAATTTCGTGATATTCCAAAGATTTTAAAAAATAATAAATTTATTTGGATTGTAAAAGTGGTAGTCAACAATCGATTTGACCTATACTGCTAACTAGTGCTTTGTCCCGGATTGTTCTTTCTATTTTTTAAAAAAATACTTATCGACGATCCAACCGCACGTATGTCAATATATATCTAATTTAGTGATATTCCCAAGATTTTAAAAAATAATAAATTTGTTTGGATTGTAAAAGTGGTAGTCAACTATCGATTTGACCCGTACTGCTAACTAGTGCTTTGTCCCGGATTGTTCTTTCTATTTTTTAAAAAATACTTATCGACGATCCAACCGCACGTATGTCAGTATATATCTAATTTCGTGATATTCCAAAGATTTTAAAAAATAATAAATTAATTTGAATGGTAAAATTAATAGTCAACTATTGATTTGACCAGTACTACTAATTAATCGTTTATCCCGGATTGTTGTTTCTGTTTTTTAAAAAATACTTATCGACAATCCAACCGCACGTATGTCAATATATATCTAATTTAGTGATATTCCCAGTTTTTAAAAAATAATAAACTTATTTGGATGGTAAAAGTGGTAGTCAACTATCGATTTGACCCGTACTGCTAACTAGTGCTTTGTCCCGTATTGTTGTTTCTATTTTTTTAAAAAAACACTTATCGACGATCCAACCGCATGTATGTCAATATATATCTAATTTAGTGATATTCCCAAGTTTTTAAAAAATAATAAATTTATATGGATGGTAAAAGTTGTAGTCAACTATTGATTTGACCCGTACTGCTAACTAGTGCTTTGTCCCGGATTGTTGTTTCTATTTTTTAAAAAATAATTATCGATGATCCAATATGTCAATATATATCTAATTTAGTGATATTCCCAAGATTTTAAAAAATAATAAATTTGTTTGGATTGTAAAAGTGGTAGTCAACTATCGATTTGACCCGTACTGCTAACTAGTGCTTTGTCCCGGATTGTTCTTTCTATTTTTTAAAAAATACTTATCGACGATCCAACCGCACGTATGTCAATATATATCTAATTTAGTGATATTCCCAAGATTTTAAAAAATAATAAATTTATTTGGATTGTAAAAGTGGTAGTCAACTATCGATTTGACCCGTACTGCTAACTAGTGCTTTGTCCCGGATTGTTCTTTCTATTTTTTAAAAAATACTTATCGATGATCCAACCGTACGTATGTCAGTATATATATAATTTCGTGATATTCCCAAGATTTTAAAAAATAATAAATTTATTTGGATTGTAAAAGTGGTAGTCAACAATCGATTTGACCTATACTGCTAACTAGTGCTTTGTCCCGGATTGTTCTTTCTATTTTTTAAAAAAATACTTATCGACGATCCAACCGCACGTATGTCAATATATATCTAATTTAGTGATATTCCCAAGATTTTAAAAAATAATAAATTTGTTTGGATTGTAAAAGTGGTAGTCAACTATCGATTTGACCCGTACTGCTAACTAGTGCTTTGTCCCGGATTGTTCTTTCTATTTTTTAAAAAATACTTATCGACGATCCAACCGCACGTATGTCAGTATATATCTAATTTCGTGATATTCCAAAGATTTTAAAAAATAATAAATTTATTTGGATTGTAAAAGTGGTAGTCAACAATCGATTTAACCCATACTGCTAACTAGTGCTTTGTCCCGGATTGTTCTTTCTATTTTTTAAAAAATACTTATCGACGATCCAACCGCACGTATGTCAATATATATCTAATTTAGTGATATTCCCAAGATTTTAAAAAATAATAAATTTGTTTGGATTGTAAAAGTGGTAGTCAACTATCGATTTGACCCGTACTGCTAACTAGTGCTTTGTCCCGGATTGTTCTTTCTATTTTTTAAAAAATGCTTATCGACGATCCAACCGCACGTATGTCAGTATATATCTAATTTCGTGATATTCCAAAGATTTTAAAAAATAATAAATTAATTTGAGTGGTAAAATTAATAGTCAACTATTGATTTGACCAGTACTACTAATTAATCGTTTATCCCGGATTGTTGTTTCTGTTTTTTAAAAAATACTTATCGACAATCCAACCGCACGTATGTCAATATATATCTAATTTAGTGATATTCCCAGTTTTTAAAAAATAATAAACTTATTTGGATGGTAAAAGTGGTAGTCAACTATCGATTTGACCCGTACTGCTAACTAGTGCTTTGTCCCGTATTGTTGTTTCTATTTTTTTAAAAAAACACTTATCGACGATCCAACCGCATGTATGTCAATATATATCTAATTTAGTGATATTCCCAAGTTTTTAAAAAATAATAAATTTATATGGATGGTAAAACTTGTAGTCAACTATTGATTTGACCCGTACTGCTAACTAGTGCTTTGTCCCGGATTGTTGTTTCTATTTTTTAAAAAATAATTATCGATGATCCAACCGCACGTATGTCAATATATATCTAATTTAGTGATATTCCCAAGATTTTAAAAAATAATAAATTTGTTTGGATTGTAAAAGTGGTAGTCAACTATCGATTTGACCCGTACTGCTAACTAGTGCTTTGTCCCGGATTGTTCTTTCTATTTTTTAAAAAATACTTATCGACGATCCAACCGCACGTATGTCAATATATATCTAATTTAGTGATATTCCCAAGATTTTAAAAAATAATAAATTTATTTGGATTGTAAAAGTGGTAGTCAACTATCGATTTGACCCGTACTGCTAACTAGTGCTTTGTCCCGGATTGTTCTTTCTATTTTTTAAAAAATACTTATCGATGATCCAACCGTACGTATGTCAGTATATATATAATTTCGTGATATTCCCAAGATTTTAAAAAATAATAAATTTGTTTGGGTTTGACCCGTACTGCTAACTAGTGCTTTGTCCCGGATTGTTGTTTCTGTTTTTTAAAAAATACTTATCGACGATCCAACCGCACGTATGTCAATATATATCTAATTTAGTGATATTCCCAAGATTTTAAAAAATAATAAATTTGTTTGGATTGTAAAAGTGGTAGTCAACTATCGATTTGACCCGTACTGCTAACTAGTGCTTTGTCCCGGATTGTTCTTTCTATTTTTTAAAAAATACTTATCGATGATCCAACCGCACGTATGTCAGTATATATCTAATTTCGTGATATTCCAAAGATTTTAAAAAATAATAAATTAATTTGAATGGTAAAATTAATAGTCAACTATTGATTTGACCAGTACTACTAATTAATCGTTTATCCCGGATTGTTGTTTCTGTTTTTTAAAAAATACTTATCGACAATCCAACCGCACGTATGTCAATATATATCTAATTTAGTGATATTCCCAGTTTTTAAAAAATAATAAACTTATTTGGATGGTAAAAGTGGTAGTCAACTATCGATTTGACCCGTACTGCTAACTAGTGCTTTGTCCCGTATTGTTGTTTCTATTTTTTTAAAAAAACACTTATCGACGATCCAACCGCATGTATGTCAATATATATCTAATTTAGTGATATTCCCAAGTTTTTAAAAAATAATAAATTTATATGGATGGTAAAAGTTGTAGTCAACTATTGATTTGACCCGTACTGCTAACTAGTGCTTTGTCCCGGATTGTTGTTTCTATTTTTTAAAAAATAATTATCGATGATCCAATATGTCAATATATATCTAATTTAGTGATATTCCCAAGATTTTAAAAAATAATAAATTTGTTTGGATTGTAAAAGTGGTAGTCAACTATCGATTTGACCCGTACTGCTAACTAGTGCTTTGTCCCGGATTGTTCTTTCTATTTTTTAAAAAATAATTATCGACGATCCAACCGCACGTATGTCAATATATATCTAATTTAGTGATATTCCCAAGATTTTAAAAAATAATAAATTTATTTGGATTGTAAAAGTGGTAGTCAACTATCGATTTGACCCGTACTGCTAACTAGTGCTTTGTCCCGGATTGTTCTTTCTATTTTTTAAAAAATACTTATCGATGATCCAACCGTACGTATGTCAATATATATCTAATTTAGTGATATTCCCAAGATTTTAAAAAATAATAAATTTGTTTGGATTGTAAAAGTGGTAGTCAACTATCGATTTGACCCGTACTGCTAACTAGTGCTTTGTCCCGGATTGTTCTTTCTATTTTTTAAAAAATACTTATCGACGATCCAACCGCACGTATGTCAGTATATATCTAATTTCGTGATATTCCAAAGATTTTAAAAAATAATAAATTAATTTGAATGGTAAAATTAATAGTCAACTATTGATTTGACCAGTACTACTAATTAATCGTTTATCCCGGATTGTTGTTTCTGTTTTTTAAAAAATACTTATCGACAATCCAACCGCACGTATGTCAATATATATCTAATTTAGTGATATTCCCAGTTTTTAAAAAATAATAAACTTATTTGGATGGTAAAAGTGGTAGTCAACTATCGATTTGACCCGTACTGCTAACTAGTGCTTTGTCCCGTATTGTTGTTTCTATTTTTTTAAAAAAACACTTATCGACGATCCAACCGCATGTATGTCAATATATATCTAATTTAGTGATATTCCCAAGTTTTTAAAAAATAATAAATTTATATGGATGGTAAAAGTTGTAGTCAACTATTGATTTGACCCGTACTGCTAACTAGTGCTTTGTCCCGGATTGTTGTTTCTATTTTTTAAAAAATAATTATCGATGATCCAATATGTCAATATATATCTAATTTAGTGATATTCCCAAGATTTTAAAAAATAATAAATTTGTTTGGATTGTAAAAGTGGTAGTCAACTATCGATTTGACCCGTACTGCTAACTAGTGCTTTGTCCCGGATTGTTCTTTCTATTTTTTAAAAAATACTTATCGACGATCCAACCGCACGTATGTCAATATATATCTAATTTAGTGATATTCCCAAGATTTTAAAAAATAATAAATTTATTTGGATTGTAAAAGTGGTAGTCAACTATCGATTTGACCCGTACTGCTAACTAGTGCTTTGTCCCGGATTGTTCTTTCTATTTTTTAAAAAATACTTATCGATGATCCAACCGTACGTATGTCAGTATATATATAATTTCGTGATATTCCCAAGATTTTAAAAAATAATAAATTTATTTGGATTGTAAAAGTGGTAGTCAACAATCGATTTGACCTATACTGCTAACTAGTGCTTTGTCCCGGATTGTTCTTTCTATTTTTTAAAAATATACTTATCGACGATCCAACCGCACGTATGTCAATATATATCTAATTTAGTGATATTCCCAAGATTTTAAAAAATAATAAATTTGTTTGGATTGTAAAAGTGGTAGTCAACTATCGATTTGACCCGTACTGCTAACTAGTGCTTTGTCCCGGATTGTTCTTTCTATTTTTTAAAAAATACTTATCGACGATCCAACCGCACGTATGTCAGTATATATCTAATTTCGTGATATTCCAAAGATTTTAAAAAATAATAAATTTATTTGGATTGTAAAAGTGGTAGTCAACAATCGATTTAACCCATACTGCTAACTAGTGCTTTGTCCCGGATTGTTCTTTCTATTTTTTAAAAAATACTTATCGACGATCCAACCGCACGTATGTCAATATATATCTAATTTAGTGATATTCCCAAGATTTTAAAAAATAATAAATTTGTTTGGATTGTAAAAGTGGTAGTCAACTATCGATTTGACCCGTACTGCTAACTAGTGCTTTGTCCCGGATTGTTCTTTCTATTTTTTAAAAAATACTTATCGACGATCCAACCGCACGTATGTCAGTATATATCTAATTTCGTGATATTCCAAAGATTTTAAAAAATAATAAATTAATTTGAATGGTAAAATTAATAGTCAACTATTGATTTGACCAGTACTACTAATTAATCGTTTATCCCGGATTGTTGTTTCTGTTTTTTAAAAAATACTTATCGACGATCCAACCGCATGTATGTCAATATATATCTAATTTAGTGATATTCCCAAGTTTTTAAAAAATAATAAATTTATATGGATGGTAAAAGTTGTAGTCAACTATTGATTTGACCCGTACTGCTAACTAGTGCTTTGTCCCGGATTGTTGTTTCTATTTTTTAAAAAATAATTATCGATGATCCAATATGTCAATATATATCTAATTTAGTGATATTCCCAAGATTTTAAAAAATAATAAATTTGTTTGGATTGTAAAAGTGGTAGTCAACTATCGATTTGACCCGTACTGCTAACTAGTGCTTTGTCCCGGATTGTTCTTTCTATTTTTTAAAAAATAATTATCGACGATCCAACCGCACGTATGTCAATATATATCTAATTTAGTGATATTCCCAAGATTTTAAAAAATAATAAATTTATTTGGATTGTAAAAGTGGTAGTCAACTATCGATTTGACCCGTACTGCTAACTAGTGCTTTGTCCCGGATTGTTCTTTCTATTTTTTAAAAAATACTTATCGATGATCCAACCGTACGTATGTCAATATATATCTAATTTAGTGATATTCCCAAGATTTTAAAAAATAATAAATTTGTTTGGATTGTAAAAGTGGTAGTCAACTATCGATTTGACCCGTACTGCTAACTAGTGCTTTGTCCCGGATTGTTCTTTCTATTTTTTAAAAAATACTTATCGACGATCCAACCGCACGTATGTCAGTATATATCTAATTTCGTGATATTCCAAAGATTTTAAAAAATAATAAATTAATTTGAATGGTAAAATTAATAGTCAACTATTGATTTGACCAGTACTACTAATTAATCGTTTATCCCGGATTGTTGTTTCTGTTTTTTAAAAAATACTTATCGACAATCCAACCGCACGTATGTCAATATATATCTAATTTAGTGATATTCCCAGTTTTTAAAAAATAATAAACTTATTTGGATGGTAAAAGTGGTAGTCAACTATCGATTTGACCCGTACTGCTAACTAGTGCTTTGTCCCGTATTGTTGTTTCTATTTTTTTAAAAAAACACTTATCGACGATCCAACCGCATGTATGTCAATATATATCTAATTTAGTGATATTCCCAAGTTTTTAAAAAATAATAAATTTATATGGATGGTAAAAGTTGTAGTCAACTATTGATTTGACCCGTACTGCTAACTAGTGCTTTGTCCCGGATTGTTGTTTCTATTTTTTAAAAAATAATTATCGATGATCCAATATGTCAATATATATCTAATTTAGTGATATTCCCAAGATTTTAAAAAATAATAAATTTGTTTGGATTGTAAAAGTGGTAGTCAACTATCGATTTGACCCGTACTGCTAACTAGTGCTTTGTCCCGGATTGTTCTTTCTATTTTTTAAAAAATACTTATCGACGATCCAACCGCACGTATGTCAATATATATCTAATTTAGTGATATTCCCAAGATTTTAAAAAATAATAAATTTATTTGGATTGTAAAAGTGGTAGTCAACTATCGATTTGACCCGTACTGCTAACTAGTGCTTTGTCCCGGATTGTTCTTTCTATTTTTTAAAAAATACTTATCGATGATCCAACCGTACGTATGTCAGTATATATATAATTTCGTGATATTCCCAAGATTTTAAAAAATAATAAATTTATTTGGATTGTAAAAGTGGTAGTCAACAATCGATTTGACCTATACTGCTAACTAGTGCTTTGTCCCGGATTGTTCTTTCTATTTTTTAAAAATATACTTATCGACGATCCAACCGCACGTATGTCAATATATATCTAATTTAGTGATATTCCCAAGATTTTAAAAAATAATAAATTTGTTTGGATTGTAAAAGTGGTAGTCAACTATCGATTTGACCCGTACTGCTAACTAGTGCTTTGTCCCGGATTGTTCTTTCTATTTTTTAAAAAATACTTATCGACGATCCAACCGCACGTATGTCAGTATATATCTAATTTCGTGATATTCCAAAGATTTTAAAAAATAATAAATTTATTTGGATTGTAAAAGTGGTAGTCAACAATCGATTTAACCCATACTGCTAACTAGTGCTTTGTCCCGGATTGTTCTTTCTATTTTTTAAAAAATACTTATCGACGATCCAACCGCACGTATGTCAATATATATCTAATTTAGTGATATTCCCAAGATTTTAAAAAATAATAAATTTGTTTGGATTGTAAAAGTGGTAGTCAACTATCGATTTGACCCGTACTGCTAACTAGTGCTTTGTCCCGGATTGTTCTTTCTATTTTTTAAAAAATACTTATCGACGATCCAACCGCACGTATGTCAGTATATATCTAATTTCGTGATATTCCAAAGATTTTAAAAAATAATAAATTAATTTGAATGGTAAAATTAATAGTCAACTATTGATTTGACCAGTACTACTAATTAATCGTTTATCCCGGATTGTTGTTTCTGTTTTTTAAAAAATACTTATCGACAATCCAACCGCACGTATGTCAATATATATCTAATTTAGTGATATTCCCAGTTTTTAAAAAATAATAAACTTATTTGGATGGTAAAAGTGGTAGTCAACTATCGATTTGACCCGTACTGCTAACTAGTGCTTTGTCCCGTATTGTTGTTTCTATTTTTTTAAAAAAACACTTATCGACGATCCAACCGCATGTATGTCAATATATATCTAATTTAGTGATATTCCCAAGTTTTTAAAAAATAATAAATTTATATGGATGGTAAAAGTTGTAGTCAACTATTGATTTGACCCGTACTGCTAACTAGTGCTTTGTCCCGGATTGTTGTTTCTATTTTTTAAAAAATAATTATCGATGATCCAACCGCACGTATGTCAATATATATCTAATTTAGTGATATTCCCAAGATTTTAAAAAATAATAAATTTGTTTGGATTGTAAAAGTGGTAGTCAACTATCGATTTGACCCGTACTGCTAACTAGTGCTTTGTCCCGGATTGTTCTTTCTATTTTTTAAAAAATACTTATCGACGATCCAACCGCACGTATGTCAATATATATCTAATTTAGTGATATTCCCAAGATTTTAAAAAATAATAAATTTATTTGGATTGTAAAAGTGGTAGTCAACTATCGATTTGACCCGTACTGCTAACTAGTGCTTTGTCCCGGATTGTTCTTTCTATTTTTTAAAAAATACTTATCGATGATCCAACCGTACGTATGTCAGTATATATATAATTTCGTGATATTCCCAAGATTTTAAAAAATAATAAATTTGTTTGGGTTTGACCCGCACTGCTAACTAGTGCTTTGTCCCGGATTGTTGTTTCTGTTTTTTAAAAAATACTTATCGACGATCCAACCGCACGTATGTCAATATATATCTAATTTAGTGATATTCCCAGTTTTTAAAAAATAATAAACTTATTTGGATGGTAAAAGTGGTAGTCAACTATCGATTTGACCCGTACTGCTAACTAGTGCTTTGTCCCGGATTGTTGTTTTTATTTTTTAAAAAATACTTATCGACGATCCAACCGCTCGTATGTCAATATATATCTAATTTCGTGATATTCCCAAGTTTTTAAAAAATAATAAATTTATTTGGATAGTAAAATTGGTAGTCAACTGTCCTGTACTCTTAACTTATAACGGATTAGTAACGGAAATATTTCAAATTGTAACAGATTAGTAACGGAAATTTTATGACCGTTCTAATACTACCAACAGATTAGTAACGGAAAATGTATGACCAATCTAAAATATTCCGTTGGCAACTCGTTGCTAGAAATGGGCGGGTTTTTTTTGTTCTTTTAGCGCCCATTTTTTTCATTTTTAATTGGGGGGAAATTTAGCCGGTTTTTTTCGTTGTTTAGCGCCTATTTTTTCTCTTTTTTAATTCTAATATTACCAACGGATTAGTCACGGAAAAGAGTATGACCGATCTAAAATTCTAACGGAATATATCGTTGGTA